>OX101752.1:65953403-68700361 GCA_944452675.1 Tachina lurida | reverse complement strand
AAAAAAAGAGAAATTTCATAATAACAGCCCAGGCGACCCAACTAAGCCAGGTGACTTTTTGGATTGTGTGGGTATAAGCCTAAAGGCAGAATTAGAAATATATATCGATACTGTTCAAAAATATCGATACGATATATATCGATACATTTTATTCATTTGTCCATCCCTAATTCATATGCACGTACATACATATATGTACATATGTATGTGTATATACCCTGTAGGAAATGTCACTAATGAAACAGTACTGATGCTGTCGTTGATACTACTGACTAGAAACAGATAGTCACTAGTACATTTTAGTAATTCTAATCTACATTTTTGACCATGAAATTGGTTGCATATTTTGTTCACATGTCTTCGGGTGGTTTGTGGTTTGCGGCACAGTATATTCAAAATACATTATGTCTGCAGCAAACCAATAACCAACCGACGATGTGTTTTATTAAGAAAATACAGTGACTTACAGCTTATTTCAACCAGCATCGTTTAAGAAAATAAATCCCATATGGAAAAGATTTAAATGAAGGCTTATAAAATAATTCCCAAACATAAAAAATAAGTTTCATTCAGTATGAAATTTACACTTTTAAGAATTTACAAACCAAGAACATAAGTAGTAACCCCTTATTTACTTAATAACTTTTTAGTTTTAAAACTTAGTATGACCTCCTTATTGGTCAATTACTTCGTACTGACACAGATTTCACGAACTTTCCTGTTGTTTGGGGAGTTATTTTCCCCATCCCTTCCTTAGCGCTGCTATGAGGTCATTATTGTTCAAGATCTGTTGTTGGCGTACGTTTTGATCTAAAATTTACCATAAATTTTCAGTTATATTTACATCAGATGAGCATATAACATGCTCCCAAAAGCTTGAGTCCTTTGTAATGTAATATTTAGCGAATTTTAGGCACGCTGCATGGTTTTTATACTTAATGGGGGCTTTTTCCGCGATACTCTACCATTAAAACTATAGTTTCGAACTTCAGGGCGAATAATTTCTGCACTACATGTTTTGTTAAGGTCATTTTTAGATTGTATAGCCTACGAGTATTTTTGAGCGGACATCTTCTGGTTTTCCCTTATTTTTCTGACACTGTAGCGCTCATCAGTTTCATTAAAAAGTTTGATAGTATCTTTTCTCCGTTTCTCATGTATTCTCTTTTCATGAACGAATCAATGTATTTTGACTTGCACTGCCGAATGGCTAAGGCCATTTAGAAATTGTTCGACGCGAATGGCGTTCTTAAAATAGCGAATAACCAATTCTTCCTGTTTTATTGTAGTGCGCCTCCCCATTTTAAAAGAAATGAGCCTTTGGTTCACTTAAATTACGAAATCACAATAAATGCTTATTCAAATAATTGTAAATATTCATATTTACGAAGCAATGTTTGAAAATTTACCTCTTATCGATCTCAGAAACGTGTGGTTGAAAGAAGCTGTGACTACTTATGCACCTATGTTTTTGGTTTTTAATTTGTAAATTTTTGAGAGTGTAAATTTGAGACTGACTGTAACTTATTTGCTTATGTTTGGGAAGTATTCTATAAGCCTTCATTTACATCTTTTCAATATTGGGTTTCGTTTCGAAATTATATTGGATTTCTATTTTTAAAAGAGGCTGATTGAAATCAGCTGTGAGCCACTGTATATAAAAAGGAGAACAAATGCATAAAACATATGATAACAAGAACTATTACATTCATTGGGTCAACATTAAAAGCAAGTAGGGATTTTGTTTGTCATTTCTATTACATATGTACTTCAAAAATTCAGTGTTTCGTTGAACTAATAAAGTCAAACATTAACGTAGATATCTGAACGTGTGCCGAACTTTAACTGATGGCACAAAATAATACACAGGCTCAAAAAATTTTTTATAGTTGACACTTTCACTTACTTAAGTTACTTTTATATAACAAAAAAAATTTAAAGTTTTCCAACCCTGGAAACGTCTTTTCAATTTTTTTTAAATTTGAAATAACAATTTTTTTCTTACTAAAGTATAAAATAAGTTTATTTATTAAAAGAAAATAAAAATTAGCCTTAGTAAGTTACTTTTATATAACAAAAAAACTTAAATTGAATAGGCTAAAGTTCGTAACGCTTTTTAAGCCAAATGACATGTGATAATTATTAATCAACAAATAACATCAAAGTTAGTTGTAAATATTCTGACAACAACACATAGTTGAACGGAACAGCCAGCCGTTTTCGAAGGCCACTAAACCTTCCTCATCAGCGTTCTTCTGTGTTTTGGTCCACCGTGTGTGGTGTCAGTTGATGTAGATGTCTGCCTTATATACATAACTTTATTGCAAATGGAATATGTGAATTGGTTTGATTCATTGCATTTTTCAATTTGCTCATATATATGTTAGGTAATGAAGGCTGAAAATTTACCATCTTCCATATATATTACAACAGTCTTACCATTGTCGTTTGTTCCTTACTAACTATGTACATGTTTGTTAATTTGCTTATTTTTGTTCTACTTAAGACAAACTTTTTTGGTTTGTTACTATTAAGTATATTTTTATTTTTTGATTTTTGCCACAAGCCAATGACTATTAATATTAGTTAATTATTATTTTTCGAACTGTATTTGTTTCTATATTCTTATGAATTGAATAGCCTAAAGTTCGTAACGACAATGGTAAGACTGTTGTAATATATATGGAAGATGGTAAATTTTCAGCCTAAATAAACTGTACATTATTTAATGTATTATACAAAGGGTAAGATATGACAACTTTCTACTTTGTGTATGTTTACATGTACTCTACGCGATTAGAATCACAATGATTTTTCAACTCAAGTAAAATACTTTATAAAGCACTCTGCTTGACGGTCATAGCATGTAAATTAAAATTGTTGTGTACATCTATGTGCAAATAAATTATATTTTAGTGTTCTTTGCCAAAGTGTTAGTGCTTCAAAAGCAAACCCTGTAAAGATATGTACATACATCCATTCATGCATGCATGTATGCATGCATGTATGAATGGATGGATGTTCATATAAATATGTGAAATTAAAAAAAAAATTGGTTTTCGGTGGGAGGAAAGTAACTAAGAGAGAAAATTATTGAGAGTATAAAGCAGCACATCGTCGGTTGGTTTCTGGCTTGCTGCAAATAGATTGTATTTTGAATATACCGTGCCGCAAACCAATAGCCAAACGACGACAAAACATCAGTGTTGCCGAATTCTGCGATATTATCTATACATGGAACAAACCAATTTTTCCACAACTATATTTGAATTACAAAATATATATGTAATTTTAATATAATTTTGCTAGAATTATTCAGTGGAAAGAATATTATAGTTTACACTTTTGATAATCACGTTGCATACATAAATATTTTGACACATTTCGTGTTATATTAAAAAATTATATAAAAAGTATTTTGTTTGTCATTTATATATCGCACACTAAATCATAAAGAGTCAGATGCTGAGTAGTTGCAAACAACTGTTGATACTGTACAAATGACGCAAGCATGTGACATAAAAACAAGCATAACGATATTTTATATTCTTAAAGAAGACTGTATTGCAAAAGAAATTGTTGAGATTTCTTCAATTAACTGGTTTATAAAAAAGAAAAGGCACTTCTATAATTTTGAGTTGTGACTCTTTATGATTTAGTGTGCGATATATTAAATACATGTAAACACTTAAGTATGGAACTAAACGTGTGGCAAACCTTTAACTGATGGCATAAAATCTTCCACAGGCTCATCAAAATTTCATGAATGACACTTAATAAAATATGACATTTTAATGCCTTTCGATAAAGAAAAACATACCGCATCGATTACCCTAAATATTTGTTTTAATTAGAAACTCTACATGTCGAAAAAACTTGACGTATTAGGTTAATTTCTTAACCAATGTATAGAAAATGTTAACAGTATTTTGTCTCTCCTGTAAAATTTTATTGAAGTGAGTTAGCAGGTTTGCACTCTAAGACGACGATATCTTACGATAATCGTTTATTGTAAGCATTATTTGAATTAATCAATTTTAAGGTTAAATATAACCTTTTTGTCATTTCTCCTATAATTGTTATGTCCCTGGTTATAACTTTTTATTTTTATTACTAAAATAATATTGCCCGCAAGATAGATCATTGGGAGAATTACGTCCAAATAAAGTTATATGTACATGTATGGAAGCATGTATGTATTTAAATAATTGTTTGTCTTATACGTATATGTAGAATTAGATTTCAAAACTCGCTACATGCAAGGTTAAAAAACGTTTAGTCCTTATTTACACTAAGCAAGTCTTATTGCTGATCTGATTAGTTTGTCGGTGAGAGATACGAGGGGAACATATAAGTTTCTTTTCCCCTCGTCTCTCTTTCCTAAAAAACTAATCAGCTTAGCAATAAGACTTGCTGAGTGTAAATTAGGACTTAATAAAGCAAGTCTGTCATTTACAGTTATGTATATTCGTTATTTTGTTGGATAGGCACATACATAGTAAATTTGTGCAAAAAAATATTTTACTTAAACCATATATGTATGGCAGCACTACTTGGCAACGGAAAGTACGACAACTACACAAAGCAAAAACAAGAGTTACACATTAGGCTGGTTATGGTGCAAGGGACGAGTTTTGTTCTGTTCCACGTAAGCAAGAAGTTTTTTTCTCACTAGACAATGCAAAAAAAGATTTTTGGAACTCCCTCCAAAGTTTAATATAATTTTCAATAATTATTGAGCAATTTGCTTGTTATTTGTCAGAAGTTACTGCTATGGTGATTTATTTATATACATGCAAGTAATGTACATACTTATGTACATATTTATTTAGGAATAGAGCGCCGTAAATAAAATTACAAAAAATTTCGTAATATCTAAAATTTGGATTAGTTTTATCCCTGTAAAATGAATTACGATTCCGGCAACACTGAATAGAATACAAGATTAATCCAACCCAAGAACATTGCAGACGGACGACGCCATGCACTCTTTATACTTATCTATTGATAATTTTAAGCTAGGATTGCCAACTTTTACAAATGTAATGTAAAACAGTTCTTCTTGTAGTAAGTTTGGCAATAAAGTGTGGATAAAAATTTCTACAATTTTTTAACCTGTTTACATATGTATGTACATATGTACGTAGAAAATAAAAGAATATTGTTTTTGTTGTATTTATCCTTTCTTGAATTTTAGCGGTAATTGCGGAATTTAATGTTATGGATTTGCAAATTGTAGCCAATGTATTCTAACGAGCTTTATTTTACTACATTTTATAGTTAGGAAGTAAAGAAAACTACTCGTAACCAATTTTGCCATTGAAAATGTCAAATTACTCTCACACACACACAAATGCGATAAGCAAGGTATTTTTAAGCAATTTGAAGTTAAAAATCAGACAATATTATGGTTTCTAAAGTATTTATTTCAAAATTAAGTTTCATTTTTATTCGGCAGTCTTAGAAGTTAATAAATCACAATGTTATAATATTTTACTTAAAAGTATTGCAATATTTAACCTAATAATAAAATAAAAATACCACAGACTTTAGTTAAAATTTACACGAAAATCTCTTACATATAAATATTAAAATTCATTGAAATGCGTTTATTTAATTTGGTAAAAGTTTAATAAAAAAGTTAAAATGATATTTTTGCTTGTTTTGTTGACTAAACAATGCATTTTTTTAGCTTATTTTATATATTAAAACTTATGTGTTTTACACAAATACATACACTTGTATATATACATACATATATGTAACATATGTAAATTAAAGCTAATCAATAAATAAAAATATTTTATTACCCCTCTGAAACTAAAGATCGATATTTTTTAAAGAGGATTCCCAAAACAATTAAGGGATCTAGAGATAACCGTTCACGTATAGGACCGTGTCTCAAATAGGTAAATTTTTATATATTTTTTGGAATACTTATGTACGTTTTTTTTTCGCAAGGCAAATAATTAAAAAAAGATACTTCATCTGATTGATTTTTCAATCCGCGTTCAATTGTGCATTTAACTGTACTGTTCGTACCATCAGCAATGTATTATTCCATTAAAACTACGATTTTTGAGCATCGCTATAGCCTGTGCTACTTATATTAAAATAAATTCTATAATTTCTTTAACTATTACTTGACTCATTTGAGTCATTGTTAACTTATTGCTGTTAAAAGTTTTCCCAAAAAATTCCCTCAAGACCTTCCAACAGAAATAAGTTAACAATGACTCAAGTAGTTTGGCGTTTCTTAATATTTTTTTATAACGATGTGCGCTAGGGCGTGTAAAATTTCATTTTTGCAAAATTACAAAAAAAAGCTGTTTCCTTAATATACAGTAGTTTTCGTTTATAGTCACTACCGCTTATTGTCACATTAATGATATAGTCCATATTTAATGTTTTTTGTGACTTTTGAACTTAATTTCATACAAAAAGTTGGCGATATAGTCCATTTACTATATAGTCATATTTGACATATATGCACCGAGTTTGTGGTAGTCAAAATCCAAATTGTATGCAAACAATTCGCGTTATAGTCACAAACATTTTCAACAGATTTTTTTTAGTTATTTATTTAAGCCATAAACCAAAAAGTAAATCTAAATTTCAAACTCCATCTACTGTTTAGTAGAAGAACATGTCTTTAGAACAAAATATTGTTGCATAAAAGGCCACAAAAACTTGCATTTCAAATACAACAAAAAAAACACCTTCCAACACCAAAAGAAATTTTGAATTCTTTAGATTTTTTAAGAATTTTTTGCTTGGAAAATGATATTGAGGGTTATTCTTTGTTTGGCAAAATAGAGGACACGACTCTAAAACAATCACTTATATTGAAGCAATCTAAAATTATTGACTTTTTTGAAAGCAATTAATAATCTATTTTTAACTATTTACAACTTTTGTGAAATGTGCAAATATTTTGTTTATTTTTTTTAATCATAAATATGAATTTAGTTTATTTGGTTTATATTCACATAATTGGATTGTATGGAAATTCTTTTATATACCTCTGCGTGGCATATAAAAAAGTTAGGCTTATAGTCACATTAGCGATATAGTCCACAATTTCTGTGCAATTTTAAATGTGACTATAAGCGAAAACTACTGTACATACATATTTCAATATTTGGAACTTAAATGCATTGTTTTTTGTTGTAGTAAAGTACCTAAAACACTCTAAGGCACATACTTATATGTATATGTAAATATATACTATATACATACACACAAACATGGCTTTAAGGTATAGCTTTCAATTATTTATGTATTTAAAATAAACATTTTAAAATTTTCGATGTAAAAAAGGGGTTACAAATCCTGTTCGTTACCTGCTAACACACACGCATTATTATTATTATTAATAAAAAAGAAACCATAAAACTTTGGAAAATCCCACAGCCCATTGTAAATGCATAAAATTTAAGTACCCAATTACTCTTAAAATCTAAGAGTATAATGGTAAAGAAAACATTCGACTTACAATTTATATTGAAAAAACAAAAACAAATTTTCATATTTCATTGTTGTTTTCAATACAAATTGTAAGTCGAAAGTTTTATTTCGCAGTTCGGAAATAGGCCATATATACAAAAAAGTAGGATTGATTCTTGTCTTCCCTTTTTTTTACCGAACTTAGCAAGAAAAGTGGGATAAAATTACCTGAGTAAAGGTTGGCAGTCCTGTAGTTTAAAAAAAATCTATATATGAAGTGCACAGTGGGCAGTTAAAAGCAAAAAATAAGTGAGAAATTGTACGGATAACTAAGACTTTTCGTGTTTTTAATAATACATACATACTCACATGTTTTTGGAAATTGGAAATTGTTGCAATCAAAGATATCCCGTAGATTCTTAAAATTAGAGAATTTGTTTTCAAACGGCAGATTTTGAACATAATATAAAATCAGAAAGTTGAAACTAATGACATTTTGGGGTTTCAAGTTCGTATTCAAAAGTAAAAATTGATAATATGCCTGACTTATATGTTCATAATTCGTATAGCCGACACATGTAAGCAAACGATTTTAAACAATACAGTTTTTAATATCAGTTGTGGCTATCTTGGTAATATACATACATACATATGTATGTATGTATCTACTTAAAAGTATTAATAGCATTCACGATATGCTTCAAAATATATATAAAGGCAACGAGTTAGAATATTTGCAGTATGAAAGTGTGTAGAATTCCGTCGGCTATTATTGTTATAAATTAAAAATATTTATTAATCATATGAGTGAAGGTGGATTAATAAGCAAACCGTAAAATTCGTTAAAATTAAAAGTCTTATGTATTTTTTATATTTGTATATTTATATTTTTATATTTTCATTAGCATTCACAAATTTAGACAATAATTAAAAAAATTTAATTTTTCGCTTTCAAAATTTATGGGGAAAAATTATAATTTGTTCCACTGTGATGTTTTCCCAGTTTTTTTGCTTGTTTTTTTCCCTTATATTTTTCAGCCAATAGCAATGCATTATGCGTCAACAAGTACCGTAATCCTTTAATAGATGCATACATACATATCTGCATCATACCTGATCGATGCTAGCCAGTGCTGTCAGATTGATTTTTAGCCACAGCGCTGACACATTTGTCGTTTATCGTCAACATTAAATATTAGCTACACAACATTTTTTATTTAAAACATAATTTTATATATTTTTAGGTTTTTAGAAAAATGTGGTTCATTTTAGGAAATATTCGTTAATTTTAGGGTACGAAATGCTTCGTAGATATGTAGTAGTTGTGATATTTCTTTATTTTACGAAATATTTCTTGTCTGCAAACAAAATTTTGTATTTCAAATTTTTTTTTGTAAATTTAAGAAACACAATGTTAATAATACAAAATTAATTAGTGAATCATGAAAAGCAAGTTTGTGTTATATGCGAAATTTTGTATAAAATAAAAAAATACATGGAATATAAAAATCTTCAAAAAATTTATATATCCTTGGAAAATAGTAAATTAATCTTTAATTCCTAGAATTGAAGGTTGTAATAATTATGAAAATAAAAAGATAACTTAAGGGAAGTTGTTACAGCCTCTGCATTCTTCATACGTCACATACATACACATACATACATGAATATTTTGCAATGAAACTCACGAATCAAACTGGGAACACAATTGGGACGAAGACGAAGTTTTCATTGCGAACTTTTGTCATGGAAAATAAAATATATTTGTTCATATTAAAATTAACACAACGCCTCCATAAAACGAAATTTGTAGAGCGTGACGAGCTCTGCGATAGATTTATTTCTATTTTGTACACCGACGAACTATGAAATACAAATTTTCTCTCTGTCTGCCTTTGCAAATGCTTCAAACAACTTTATAAATTATAACAGCTGAATTCGTTGAGATAATTTTAAGCTAGGATTGCCAACTTTTACAAATGTAATGTAAAACAGTTCTTCTTGTAGTAAGTTTGGCAATAAAGTGTGGATAAAAATTTCTACAATTTTTTAACCTGTTTACATATGTATGTACATATGTACGTAGAAAATAAAAGAATATTGTTTTTGTTGTATTTATCCTTTCTTGAATTTTAGCGGTAATTGCGGAATTTAATGTTATGGATTTGCAAATTGTAGCCAATGTATTCTAACGAGCTTTATTTTACTACATTTTATAGTTAGGAAGTAAAGAAAACTACTCGTAACCAATTTTGCCATTGAAAATGTCAAATTACTCTCACACACACACAAATGCGATAAGCAAGGTATTTTTAAGCAATTTGAAGTTAAAAATCAGACAATATTATGGTTTCTAAAGTATTTATTTCAAAATTAAGTTTCATTTTTATTCGGCAGTCTTAGAAGTTAATAAATCACAATGTTATAATATTTTACTTAAAAGTATTGCAATATTTAACCTAATAATAAAATAAAAATACCACAGACTTTAGTTAAAATTTACACGAAAATCTCTTACATATAAATATTAAAATTCATTGAAATGCGTTTATTTAATTTGGTAAAAGTTTAATAAAAAAGTTAAAATGATATTTTTGCTTGTTTTGTTGACTAAACAATGCATTTTTTTAGCTTATTTTATATATTAAAACTTATGTGTTTTACACAAATACATACACTTGTATATATACATACATATATGTAACATATGTAAATTAAAGCTAATCAATAAATAAAAATATTTTATTACCCCTCTGAAACTAAAGATCGATATTTTTTAAAGAGGATTCCCAAAACAATTAAGGGATCTAGAGATAACCGTTCACGTATAGGACCGTGTCTCAAATAGGTAAATTTTTATATATTTTTTGGAATACTTATGTACGTTTTTTTTTCGCAAGGCAAATAATTAAAAAAAGATACTTCATCTGATTGATTTTTCAATCCGCGTTCAATTGTGCATTTAACTGTACTGTTCGTACCATCAGCAATGTATTATTCCATTAAAACTACGATTTTTGAGCATCGCTATAGCCTGTGCTACTTATATTAAAATAAATTCTATAATTTCTTTAACTATTACTTGACTCATTTGAGTCATTGTTAACTTATTGCTGTTAAAAGTTTTCCCAAAAAATTCCCTCAAGACCTTCCAACAGAAATAAGTTAACAATGACTCAAGTAGTTTGGCGTTTCTTAATATTTTTTTATAACGATGTGCGCTAGGGCGTGTAAAATTTCATTTTTGCAAAATTACAAAAAAAAGCTGTTTCCTTAATATACAGTAGTTTTCGTTTATAGTCACTACCGCTTATTGTCACATTAATGATATAGTCCATATTTAATGTTTTTTGTGACTTTTGAACTTAATTTCATACAAAAAGTTGGCGATATAGTCCATTTACTATATAGTCATATTTGACATATATGCACCGAGTTTGTGGTAGTCAAAATCCAAATTGTATGCAAACAATTCGCGTTATAGTCACAAACATTTTCAACAGATTTTTTTTAGTTATTTATTTAAGCCATAAACCAAAAAGTAAATCTAAATTTCAAACTCCATCTACTGTTTAGTAGAAGAACATGTCTTTAGAACAAAATATTGTTGCATAAAAGGCCACAAAAACTTGCATTTCAAATACAACAAAAAAAACACCTTCCAACACCAAAAGAAATTTTGAATTCTTTAGATTTTTTAAGAATTTTTTGCTTGGAAAATGATATTGAGGGTTATTCTTTGTTTGGCAAAATAGAGGACACGACTCTAAAACAATCACTTATATTGAAGCAATCTAAAATTATTGACTTTTTTGAAAGCAATTAATAATCTATTTTTAACTATTTACAACTTTTGTGAAATGTGCAAATATTTTGTTTATTTTTTTTAATCATAAATATGAATTTAGTTTATTTGGTTTATATTCACATAATTGGATTGTATGGAAATTCTTTTATATACCTCTGCGTGGCATATAAAAAAGTTAGGCTTATAGTCACATTAGCGATATAGTCCACAATTTCTGTGCAATTTTAAATGTGACTATAAGCGAAAACTACTGTACATACATATTTCAATATTTGGAACTTAAATGCATTGTTTTTTGTTGTAGTAAAGTACCTAAAACACTCTAAGGCACATACTTATATGTATATGTAAATATATACTATATACATACACACAAACATGGCTTTAAGGTATAGCTTTCAATTATTTATGTATTTAAAATAAACATTTTAAAATTTTCGATGTAAAAAAGGGGTTACAAATCCTGTTCGTTACCTGCTAACACACACGCATTATTATTATTATTAATAAAAAAGAAACCATAAAACTTTGGAAAATCCCACAGCCCATTGTAAATGCATAAAATTTAAGTACCCAATTACTCTTAAAATCTAAGAGTATAATGGTAAAGAAAACATTCGACTTACAATTTATATTGAAAAAACAAAAACAAATTTTCATATTTCATTGTTGTTTTCAATACAAATTGTAAGTCGAAAGTTTTATTTCGCAGTTCGGAAATAGGCCATATATACAAAAAAGTAGGATTGATTCTTGTCTTCCCTTTTTTTTACCGAACTTAGCAAGAAAAGTGGGATAAAATTACCTGAGTAAAGGTTGGCAGTCCTGTAGTTTAAAAAAAATCTATATATGAAGTGCACAGTGGGCAGTTAAAAGCAAAAAATAAGTGAGAAATTGTACGGATAACTAAGACTTTTCGTGTTTTTAATAATACATACATACTCACATGTTTTTGGAAATTGGAAATTGTTGCAATCAAAGATATCCCGTAGATTCTTAAAATTAGAGAATTTGTTTTCAAACGGCAGATTTTGAACATAATATAAAATCAGAAAGTTGAAACTAATGACATTTTGGGGTTTCAAGTTCGTATTCAAAAGTAAAAATTGATAATATGCCTGACTTATATGTTCATAATTCGTATAGCCGACACATGTAAGCAAACGATTTTAAACAATACAGTTTTTAATATCAGTTGTGGCTATCTTGGTAATATACATACATACATATGTATGTATGTATCTACTTAAAAGTATTAATAGCATTCACGATATGCTTCAAAATATATATAAAGGCAACGAGTTAGAATATTTGCAGTATGAAAGTGTGTAGAATTCCGTCGGCTATTATTGTTATAAATTAAAAATATTTATTAATCATATGAGTGAAGGTGGATTAATAAGCAAACCGTAAAATTCGTTAAAATTAAAAGTCTTATGTATTTTTTATATTTGTATATTTATATTTTTATATTTTCATTAGCATTCACAAATTTAGACAATAATTAAAAAAATTTAATTTTTCGCTTTCAAAATTTATGGGGAAAAATTATAATTTGTTCCACTGTGATGTTTTCCCAGTTTTTTTGCTTGTTTTTTTCCCTTATATTTTTCAGCCAATAGCAATGCATTATGCGTCAACAAGTACCGTAATCCTTTAATAGATGCATACATACATATCTGCATCATACCTGATCGATGCTAGCCAGTGCTGTCAGATTGATTTTTAGCCACAGCGCTGACACATTTGTCGTTTATCGTCAACATTAAATATTAGCTACACAACATTTTTTATTTAAAACATAATTTTATATATTTTTAGGTTTTTAGAAAAATGTGGTTCATTTTAGGAAATATTCGTTAATTTTAGGGTACGAAATGCTTCGTAGATATGTAGTAGTTGTGATATTTCTTTATTTTACGAAATATTTCTTGTCTGCAAACAAAATTTTGTATTTCAAATTTTTTTTTGTAAATTTAAGAAACACAATGTTAATAATACAAAATTAATTAGTGAATCATGAAAAGCAAGTTTGTGTTATATGCGAAATTTTGTATAAAATAAAAAAATACATGGAATATAAAAATCTTCAAAAAATTTATATATCCTTGGAAAATAGTAAATTAATCTTTAATTCCTAGAATTGAAGGTTGTAATAATTATGAAAATAAAAAGATAACTTAAGGGAAGTTGTTACAGCCTCTGCATTCTTCATACGTCACATACATACACATACATACATGAATATTTTGCAATGAAACTCACGAATCAAACTGGGAACACAATTGGGACGAAGACGAAGTTTTCATTGCGAACTTTTGTCATGGAAAATAAAATATATTTGTTCATATTAAAATTAACACAACGCCTCCATAAAACGAAATTTGTAGAGCGTGACGAGCTCTGCGATAGATTTATTTCTATTTTGTACACCGACGAACTATGAAATACAAATTTTCTCTCTGTCTGCCTTTGCAAATGCTTCAAACAACTTTATAAATTATAACAGCTGAATTCGTTGAGTAAATTCGTCGTTGTTGTGTTTCACACGACGAATTTACGCAGCAAACTCTGCGTGGACGAAATTCGTCGTTCGTACCAGTTGTGTTCCTAGCATGAACTAAAAACAAATTTTTTATTACAATAATTTTTTATACAATAACAGGAAAATAAATTGGGGATATAATAAAAAGTAAAACATAACAACAGTTTTTATTATATGTTTAAATTGTATTTTGTAAAATTCACGAAACTTGTGTAGGTTTAGGAATAATTTTGTACTGTAAACAAAATGATAACAAAACAAAATTTATTTATTTCACGAAATTTCCAATTATGTAAGAATGTTTTATTTCTTCCTAAATTCAATGAAATAAACGAAAAATGTGTTACTATATACGAAAATAGTTGTAGGAAATCGTTTTTGTAACTTAACGACATTCGTAAAATTATGAAACTTGTTAAGGCCGTGATACACTATCATACAAAGTCGTGCGATCTACGAATAAATACAACCCTGATATGATGGAGTTTATAAAATATTTCAAAAAACAATAAGAATTCATCACACAAGGGTTGTACTTTTTTCGTACTACAAATATTTTAGTAAAATTTAAAAATTTTTAGTTTATTGTACAAAAATTAAATTACGAAAAAGTGTTTCGTATTTTTAAGCATGGAATATTTTGGAGTGTAGTTCATTTATAAAACAGACATACATACAAACATACGTACTGAAGTATGAAACATACTAAAAATGAATTACATCAATATGAATCTTATTTTCAGTTATTTATATCCTTACCATGATGCATAAGGCTATTTATGCATCATTATCCAAAATGCTAGTTCCAAATTAATAAAAGGAAGTTTTCCCCACTATGTTTTATAAAAACCACACTTTAGATATAGAAAACAAATCTCTTTTCATTAATTATTTTATGTTGTAGAAAACCTTCCTTGTGTAAAATTTGCCATGTTTTTAGCATTAATCTACATTGTTTAAATTGCATATGTGTGTTTAGCTAAAATAATCGCAAATGAGTTGAAATATATAAATGAACAAAAGGCTCGTCAAAATTATTATTTTAAAACAAAGCTTTTGGCGATTTTAGAGACAAATCGTTACATCCGACAGCACTGGCGGTGGTCATACTCTCAATTTTATATAATTGGGACAGTGCTATCAACTTTTAAATTTCGAAAAGCACTGCAACTATGAAAAACACTTAATTTATATAAACAGATGTACTCAATGTTATTGGGCCTTATTTCGAGTGTCGTATTACGACTTCGGCTACGACGATTTTGTAGTAGACTAAAGAACATTGCAAGATTTTTTCTTTAGTCTATTACGAAATCTTCGTAGTCGTAGTCGAAATACGATACTCGTTATCAGGCCCAATATGTTTAACTTTTATGAAACCCACTCATATATTAAAAAAAATCAAATATTAAGGAACATGTATATAGCAAAGATAAAAAAGATCGAACATAACAAGGTTTCATTTCATAAAAATATCACAGTCCCTATTTAAAAAAGAACTTATTTAACAAAAAAACTGATATAAAAATATTATAAAAAATAGAAAAATGTCTATTACAATAAGTAAAAAATAAGTTTAAAGTACTAAAGAGATGTAGATATCATCGTTTCTCCGACAAAATCAGGTTTTTTTTCAGGAGAGCAAAAAAACTGTGTTATTTTGAAACCTGTAAATGTTTTTATATAAGTATTTCGTAAAATTAATCTTAAATAATTGTAGATTTGAGAGGTATAGCGGAAGTGCCTCAAAAACTACACATAACTCATTTTATTGTTCAGCTTCAAGAGCATTTCTAATAAAATAGTTTTTTATTTTAAGACATAACAGTTTATGTTGAATATTTTTTCATAAATATGTAGTATACTTTTGCTAACTTCTGAACCGACTAATATATCATTAAATGATTTGGTGGGTGAATGTATGACACATCAAGTTTTATAATAATGAAATAAACACTTTTTCTGTCAAAGATTTAGAGCCGGACATTTTAAATGCGTACTTTTGTTTCAAATGTGACTTGTTTTATTAACAACTGACTTTAACATTCAAATATTTTATTCAAATTAATTTCGAATGTCACCATTTCGAGTAATTTGTAAAGCACCAAATAAACATTTACTCGTTTTTGAAAATTTCTCGTTTTGAAAACGATTCGGTTTACAGAACATACCCGATCACCTGAGCATAACATAGTTTTTTAAACTTTAAAGTTATATACATTACATTGCTATTTATATAAAAATCATTATTATCTGTTATTTCATTGATTTCACAACAACAATTTTATCGTTTCAGACCTTTGTTATATGAAAGCGTTAAACGCGTGCAAAAATATTGTGGTAAACCTTAAAAAATTTATAGAGCTTAAAACCCGTTCTATTTCTACATGTTAATATGGATGTGACAGAACTTGTATGTCAATTTTTACTAAATAGGTTTATATCAACTGAATCCATGAAGACTCAATTCTCTCTCAATTGCATTAATTGAATCATATTCCATATATTGTCTATAACAGACCAAATTTCGCTATTCGACTCTATTTGGAATGCTGATGACATTATAATTATCTCTTGTTAGACAAAACACTTTTTACATTAATTAAATTAAATATTAAAGTCAGAGTTTGATATAGCGCGTATTCCTTGAATCAATTTTCTAACAATACAAAAAACATCTTGAAATGCACAATTTAAATTTTTAAATGAC
This sequence comes from Tachina lurida, assembly GCA_944452675.1. NCBI lineage: Eukaryota > Metazoa > Arthropoda > Insecta > Diptera > Tachinidae > Tachina > Tachina lurida. The sequence continues at coordinate 68,683,852 of OX101752.1, read as the reverse complement.
AAGCATGCTCAAAACAAATTTGATTTAAAATTTTTAGTTTAGAGCTCTTAAGAAAAAAAAAAAAAATTAAAAACTAATTTAAAAAGCACTGAGCGCTGAGCACTACAAGTATCTTCATATTTTTTCGCGTTTAAAATTTTAAAAGGTGACAACATTGCAAAGCGAGTATAATGAGTGATGCTCACAGCCTATCCATACACCCGCGAAGCACATATACTAACAAAGAATAAGATAGTGTATGTGTGGACACAACAGCTCTTGATACATTTTACACTCAAAATATGCTGTTAGTAAATTCAAATTAAACATAATTTCAAACAATATTATTTTGATTTAAAAACCGCTCTATAACACGACCTATTATACACGACATGTAGAAAGACACTTATGACGCCAGGAGAATTTCTAACACATTGGTTGCATTAGCGGCGTAAAATTTTAATAGTAAATTTGTGTCAAAATCCAAATGTAGGCAGCACTTACATATGTGTAAATACATGTGAAGATCTGCTCAAACAAAAAAGTCATTAAATAATAATAGATTCTCAGCTATGTTTATTATTTTGACATAACTACGTGGTATGTAGCATATGCAGCTTCATAGTGACGTCAATATTACGCCCAAGCTACATGCGCACGTGTTTTTTTATTTGCCGATTACGACGGGCTTTTTTTCATGCGAACCGAATGATTTTCAATTTATTTTAATTTCAAATTTCAGTAAAAAAGATTTTTTTTCTTTTATTTTCAATAGCTAAAAACAACTTGCACATAATTAAAAGTATTGATTTTAAATCGTGTTTCAAAATATTTTTCTTCTAATTTGGGACACAAGTATTAATTTGTGTATTCAAAATTTGAACTTAAGCAGGTGTGGCATGTATACCACTGTTTTTCTAAATAATTTATTATATTGAGTGCACAGAAAACCATCAATATATTGTGGTTTGCTTATTAAACAATAAACAAAAAAGATTTTACATACAAATACCTTGGTAAAAATTTACCTACCTGTAAGATTTACTTTAATTTTAGTTAACAGAAACTTCTTGTATATTCAGTTATTGTAAAACTTTTTTGAGTGTAACCTACATGCATTAAATGTACATTAATAATAATGTCCTTAACATTACAAAACGTAGTGTTGATCATCATCATTTTGATTAGGTTAAATAACGATTCTCGTTGGGCACAAGTTAACTAAGATTGTAAGTACTTATAATTTTAATGTACTCGGTATACGTACATTATTAGCGCTTGTGCGTGTGAGGTTGTACCTTACAGAACATTAAAGTACATTAAATAATGTTTATTTTCGAACACTGTTTCAAACAAATCCTGTAGCAATAAAACGTTTACATAATACCACGATGTATGTATACCATTTGCAATGGGAAATTTAATTCAAGTCACTAAGAAGTTTTGCAATATCAATAATTATTAAATACTGAAAAATATAAAACAAGTTAGTTTACATTGTATGGTGGTACAATACTAAGAATATTTTAGAGTTATTAAATAGCAGCACGGTTTTTGAATATCTCGAGAGCGAGTAAACAAGCCCCAATATTTTGGTATGGTATTGACGTGACGTCGATGTTGATTGAAATAAGAGTGAATGTAAAATATATCTTAACCACAGAGTGTAGAGTAAAATTTAAATTATTCCAAGGTTGTAAGTTGAAAAAAGTTTGGGTAAACAAATCACCATAAATAATTTTTTTTCAGTTAAAAATATTTGACGTTTTAGGAAGATCTTTACTCAAACAAATTCTTTAGTCGAAAAAAACCGAGAGTCACTTACTAAAAATTGCACTATAAAAAAAAAATAATTATAAATTTTATCACAAAACAAATATGTATGTATGTACTTATTTATGTATCTGTATACTACGTATACATATGTACGTTGCACAGTGGCGTGAATTAAAAAAAAAGTGGTAAAAAGTCCGCAACTTTTGAACTAGTTAACCGATTTCGATGAAACCAACTGTTTTGGAAAGTAGAAGTGTTGAAATTTTTAGAAAGCATATCTTGAGGCACCCTGTTGTAAGACAGGGTAGCTCCAAACAGGCTCAAAGTGGGAAAGTGCGGGTATCGGAATTCTTTCGGAGCTTGTAACTTTTGTAAATAGGGACCGATTTCAATAATTTTTTCAGCGGGACAATCTACGTTAAGAAATAAAAATAAAACATGCTAAGAGTACCATTTTATCTCTTTAAGTTTCCAAGTTATTTGACTTGAAAAATTTATTTTTTAATTTTTGGCCCTGACTTTTTTTATTCGTTAGTACATAACTTCTTTATTACTTGGCAAAAATCAGTATCTTTTATTGTTTTTGAAAGAAAACTTCATTACAATTCATATAAAAAAAAAAATTTTTTTATATCTCAAAAATTGTAGCAAGGAATAATTTTGCAATTTGGATTTTTAAAAATTATGAAAAAATTTGGTATATTTTGTGAAAAAAGTATTCTTAATTTTTTTGGAATATTTTAAAAAATTATTAAGTATTTGATAAACACTTTGATTGTTTCTGAGAAAGGAGACATTGAGAAAGGCTGTGAAATAAATTTTGGAGATTGTTGTTGGTGCACCCTACATTCAGCATTGGTCGAAAACTAGCAATTTTTTTTTCAAAAAAACCGATTTTCGGATGTGGCAAAAAAATTGCACGGTCGTTTTTGTAAATTTTTTGGTTTTTTATTATAAATAAATTTGTTATAAGTAACCTGTAAGAAACTCTTGACATCCTACACATAAATGTAGGCAGGAGAGGAGATTTTCTAAAAATTCTAAAATTTTTCTAACACAATTTTTCCCAATAAGAAAAAAGTATTATAAAATTATAAATTGGGAATCATTTTAATTTTTATCAATAGTATACATTTAGCTTTGCAAACTTAAAATTATTCTCCTACCTTCAATACTTTTTGAAATATTCGAAATCCAATTTTGATTAAAAATTTTAATTTTCTACATTTTTTATTTTTGTCTAAATTATTGATCTTATTTTCTTTACTGCAAATGTTTCTTAATTTTTTCTATGTTATTACAATAGTAGATACAATTGTCTATTCAACGGTATATAATATGTATTCCTTTGCCATTATATCAGTCTTAAAATGTATACACAAATATAACACCTCAGGTAACAATTTACGTGTTTTATCTGTTACTCAAACAAACCCACATTTTTTATGAACTCTTGAAGTATATTTATATACCTACAAGGACAAATAGATTGAGTTATTTATTTATTTAAAAAAATTAGTAGTTAATTTAACATTAGAACATTAAATTACGAACATTTTTTTATGTAGCTCCTTTTTAAACGCATCTAAATTGCCTAAGTTTTGAATATAATTTGACAGAGAATTCCAGAGACTTTTTGCCATGATATCAGATATTTGTTTGTGTGAATATAAATACTCATGTATCAAGATATATATGTACAATGTACATATCTATGAAAACTTACAACTAAATTTCTCGTTTAGATTCTGATAATTGTATTAAAAATATATTTAATAAGTTCAGTTTCATTTTCTTTATTACTCATATCTAAGTGCATGGATACATACATATGTTGTTTTTAATTTATATTTGGGTTTTACTTCAAGAATTTGCTTTAAAATAATCTGAGACATCATGGCCTAGCAAGCTATTAATTTCCTCTGCTTCGGGATCGTCCTTCTCGATTTCAATACTTATTTTTGGCAACCATTTCATTCTTATGCCTTGTAGGACTGGATCTGAAGACAATAGCAAATGATGCATTAAATCATTATTTTGAGCAACTCTAGAGCATTTACGTGTATTGAAAAGTCGATATTGCTTAACATCTCTATTTCTAGCTTCCTGTGCTTCTTCGGTTAGTTCCCCCAGAGGAAGAATGTTGTTTTCTATTATTTCTTTTGTATGTGCTAGCACTTTATGTACTGTTGGAGTTATTGATTTCCATGGATATAATTCATTTATTAGAATCAGGGTGTCTTTTGCATATTTTTCAAATTTGTCCTTATTAATTAACTTTTTGCTATTTATGACGGCCAGTATTATTTTGAAACGTCTTATGAGATTAAAGCTAATACCAGTTATAGAAGATGTGGTTTCAGGGTCATCAAAAAATCGCCTGGCAGTGTTGCCATTATTGGAGTTTCCATAGCCATATAAAGGTTTGTCAATGATTAAGCCACGTTTCATAAACTCATCTTGAATTCTTTTCTTTTCTTCCAACCGTATCTGTTTTAAAGCAGAATTATTCGCAACTGGAACGTTCTGAAGTTCTGGTACACTGCGATATTTATTGTCGTAAGATAGGTGTAAAATGTACTCCATGAATCGAATCCGAGCATGAAGTGGTGATATTCCAAGCTTAAGGGCATCTTCATTAGTTGGAGTATAATTCTCAATGTCCTTAAAATCGGAATTTTTCTTTCCGCATATATTACAAATCAAATAAGATTTTGTATCGGTTATTGCATTTGCAACTTTTCCATCTATCATTGTTAAATAAGGTCTAAAAGATACTGTTATTACTCGTCCTAATATATGAACGTCAATGGGTTCCATATTAGAAATTTCATGTTTTATACCATCAACCAGATTTTGAGTTGTTTCTTTGTTTTCCTTGATGTATTCAAAACGTATTGGTCGGCATAAAAACTTTGAGCCTGGAGTAGTATTTACCCACACATCTTTAAATGCATTTTTACTTGTTGAAGGCATTTCATTATGTAGTCGAAGCCTTAATGGTACTAACGATGCCATTAAAACTTTGGAAAAGTCATTATCGTATTCACTGGGCTGTCTATATTCTGAAAATCCAGATGATCCATCACATCCCCATTTGTATATTAGTGTTAGTTCAGAATTATTACATGTATCTAAGTCTCTTTCGTCAAAAGTAGCGATGAGTCTTGATGCTGTATTATGAAGAAGGTCTGACAAACTAATGACTGCACTTCGGCTATCCACTGTTATCGGATGTGGCAAAATTTCCGATTTTCTTTTTAACAACAATGTACTTGATGGCAAAGGCCCACTTTTTTCTTTAAGCACCTTCCTTAAGATATCGTATTTATTTCTTGAAAGGCCCAAATTAAGAATGAGTGCTAGTCCATCTTCCACCGTAAAATGTTTACTATATTTTGGCGTTGGAATGCTTTCCACCATCCGTCTTAATCTTTTTGGAGACGCAACTGGTAGCACATCTACGATTTTGCCTGCTTCTTTAAGTTGAGTCTTCGCTAAAATCAATTTGAATGAATCTTTGATTTCATTTTCCGAATACGTATTTATCAAGTCTTCTTGTTTAATCCTTTTGCTCCTGCGTTGAACGTTATCGTAATCTTTATTTGGCCGACCAAACTTCTTTGGGTATATTTCCGTAGATAGTCCCATATCTAACCAATCCTGATTTTTATTCTGAAATTTAGAAATTGATTTATTGCATTCACGTATCTTCTTTTCATATAATTTAAAAAAATTTTCAAGTTTTTTCGATAAATCGGTGTTTACAGATAAACCATATGTAGTAGATATTATGTACATCATTTGGTCTACCTTGTCCAACCGAGTACTACCATCAGTGAGGTTTTCCCACATTAATTTGCAGAGCGATTTATTTTTAATTGTTATTTCCATGATAGCTATAACTGAAATAATGACATTAAATGCATCGCAGCTTAAATAAATAGCTATTTTACAAGCTACGAATAAAAAACCGATACAAATATCAGGTAAAACCACACCCATATTGGAGATGTGCGCGCAGCTACCTTTGTCCTTGTGGGTATATAAATATACTGTGTGTATATAAATTCTTATATTTTATTGTATTTAAGTAAAGAAAGTATTTAATAACAGCTTCAAGAGTTCATAAAAAATGTGGGTTTGTTTGAGTAACAGATAAAACACGTAAATTGTTACCTGAGGTGTTATATTTGTGTATACATTTTAAGACTGATATAATGGCAAAGGAATACATATTATATACCGTTGAATAGACAATTATATCTACTATTGTAATAACATAGAAAAAATTAAGAAACATTTGCAGTAAAGAAAATAAGATCAATAATTTAGACAAAAATAAAAAATGTAGAAAATTAAAATTTTTAATCAAAATTGGATTTCGAATATTTCAAAAAGTATTGAAGGTAGGAGAATAATTTTTTTTAAGTTTGCAAAGCTAAATGTATACTATTGATAAAAATTAAAATGATTCCCAATTTATAATTTTATAATACTTTTTTCTTATTGGGAAAAATTGTGTTAGAAAAATTTTAGAATTTTTAGAAAATCTCCTCTCCTGCCTACATTTATGTGTAGGATGTCAAGAGTTTCTTACAGGTTACTTATAACAAATTTATTTATAATAAAAAACCAAAAAATTTACAAAAACGACCGTGCAATTTTTTTGCCACATCCGAAAATCGGTTTTTTTGAAAAAAAAATTGCTAGTTTTCGACCAATGCTGAATGTAGGGTGCACCAACAACAATCTCCAAAATTTATTTCACAGCCTTTCTCAATGTCTCCTTTCTCAGAAACAATCAAAGTGTTTATCAAATACTTAATAATTTTTTAAAATATTCCAAAAAAATTAAGAATACTTTTTTCACAAAATATACCAAATTTTTTCATAATTTTTAAAAATCCAAATTGCAAAATTATTCCTTGCTACAATTTTTGAGATATAAAAAAATTTTTTTTTTTATATAAATTGTAATGAAGTTTTCTTTCAAAAACAATAAAAGATACTGATTTTTGCCAAGTAATAAAGAAGTTATGTACTAACGAATAAAAAAAGTCAGGGCCAAAAATTAAAAAATAAATTTTTCAAGTCAAATAACTTGGAAACTTAAAGAGATAAAATGGTACTCTTAGCATGTTTTATTTTTATTTCTTAACGTAGATTGTCCCGCTGAAAAAATTATTGAAATCGGTCCCTATTTACAAAAGTTACAAGCTCCGAAAGAATTCCGATACCCGCACTTTCCCACTTTGAGGCTGTTTGGAGCTACCCTGTCTTACAACAGGGTGCCTTAAAATATGCTTTCTAAAAATTTCTACACTTCTACTTTCCAAAACAGTTGGTTTCATCGAAATCGGTTAACTAGTTCAAAAGTTGCGGACTTTTTACCACTTTTTTTTTAATTCACGCCACTGTGCGTTGGTAAAGGGTATATAAGATTCGACACAGCCGAATATAGCACTCTTACTTTTTTTTTTATTTTTCTAAATTTGAAATACCAATTTTATTCGTACTGAAGTATAAAATAAGTTTATTTAACAAAAAAATCAAAAAACTTGTGTTATCTAGTTACTTTTACATGGCAAAATCAAGTTTAAGTTTTCCAGCTCTGAAACGGTCCGCTCTATTTTTCTGATTTTCAATACCAATCTAAGTTGGACCATTTCTGATACATCAGTCCAAGAACAAAGTCTCTAGATTTTCTAGGAGCTTCGGAAAACCGATTTCACGTACACCAGACGGACGGACGGACGGACATCGCTTATTCGTCTTCCCTATTCATAAGGACCCAGAATATATATATTTTTTTGGACGCAAATTAATATTATGGAAATTACACACGGAATGACAAACCTATATATATCCTTTTCCATATTTTTTAAAGGGTATAATAAGAAAAGACAATTCAAGCAAAAATCTGTTAACAATTAAAAACACATTGGGCGCATTCATAAGACGTAGCTGTTGAGTTCAACAGTTGTGAAATTGTTGGCAACTGTTGGCCAAAACAGTTACGTCTTAGAAACGGCTTGATGGATATGATTTAATTTGATATCCATATTTCGTTATTTTATCGTATTTGTAATGGAAAATTTAGCAACTATTTGCTCCTGCCACCTAACAAAGCATATAAAAGGCATAACTCTATTCCATCAGCTGTTCAGGCTGAGCAAAACATGTTGACTATAGGTAGTGAAAAAAATTCATGATGAAAATTACTCAACTGTTGAGTGGAGCGGAACTACTCAACTATGCGTTTCTAAGACAAACACTTAACGGTTGCGCAAGACCTACGTCTTATGAATGCACCCATTGTCTATGTAATGGAATTATTTAAAATTGTAAATTTAGTATAAATATCAGAAGAAAATTTGAAATAAAGCAGAGCTAATTTTGAGTTGAAAAGGCCAACATGAACTGAGTTGTCAATATTCTGACTGAGCACCTTAATCAGTGCTTAGATGAATTAAAACTGCTGCAATCAGATGCAGCATTCAAAATATATCTGAAGCAGAGTATAACAAAAATTTATTTAAAAAAAAATTAAATACAATACTTAATATGGCGATCCTGCCGAGACTGATCTAGGAATCTCGTAACTGTTACATAAAATAATTAAAGACCGAGACATTCAATTCCAATTCTTATATTTTTTGATTTTCAATGTGTGACGATTCTCTGTCATCTGGTGAAGAGAAACAAAGATTATACATGAGGCTGAAGAATAAAATGTAATATTATGGGAAACCAAAAATCTAAGCAAGAAGAAGTCATCAACAGCAACAACAATAACAAAGAGCAACAAAACATGGACTTCGGGACTACCATTAAGCTAGATGCTTTCTTAATTTTTTGTATAATTGTTATAATCTTATTAATATTCAAACTAAATAAGTATTTTAAAGAATATGTTCAAAAAAGGCAGTAGTTCAGGTGTAATGTTATAAATAATTGAAAATAGTAGAAAGAAAAATTAATTTAAATCAATGAATTAAATCCTACAAAATTGTTAATGGAAGAAATTATAAACAACTTAGAAAAAATTTTAATAAATTTAAAAAAATCAAGAGCTAGAGGTTACCAAGAGATAACATTTAGGAGTAAATTAGAAGAGATAACATTAAGGACTAAATTAGAAGAGATAAATTTATTAAGAAATAAATTTTATGAGTTATTAGACACTGTATCAATCACTGAAGACATACTAAAAGAAACAGAAAGATTTAATAAATATTATACCAAAGCAGAGACGCTTTTTGAAGAAGCATTAACATTAATAAAACAATCTAATCAAAAACAGAATTCAGCAAATATGACGACTTTTAACTTAGAAACCGCTATAAAAATTATTCCTGAATTCACAGGAAATTATAAAGAATTAAATTCCTTTTTAACAATTATAGAACTAGTCGAAAAAACTCTAGATGAAGCAAACAAAAAAGTGTTGATATCTTTTGTTTATAATGTTAAATTAACAACTTTGGTACGAACTTCGAAAGGAATAGCTATACCAAAAACATTTCAAGAATTGAAAGAATCTTTATCCAAAAGATATAAATCGAAACGAACTATTTCACAAATTCAAGCATTATTAAGCACATTCACACAGAAAACAATGACTGTGAATACTTCTCATGAGAAGTTGTTAGAACAAGTAGCTGAATTGAACGAACTACAAATCAAAAATATTGCAAATTGTAGTGAAACTCATCATTGACAAGGACTTTCCAATACCAACTGATGGAATTTTAAGGAGATATTTCTTTTCAAAATTCTTATGTAAAATTGATTATGAAACATTTACGTTAACACTTACTTTAGGAGGTGAGGTAATTACCATACCTATGAAATCATGGATAAACAAAAATTATTGCATAAAAGTAGAAAAACGGTCGGAGAGTATTCATCCTATAAACCTGAATATATCTGAAGACAGCCAGTAATACAATAGTACCAGGAATCACCACGTTAGGATATTGAATACGGCAGATAACGACGTAATTTTAGAAAACATTAATTTTTAAATAGAGACCTTACGAAATTACACAGTATTACAAATACCAAGAGAGAAAATTTTCAGCAAAAGTATTTCTTATAAATTGAACCAATCTATGAGTTTGTTCAATGGTGCTATGCCAACTTCTAAATCCAAATTGATGATCCAGAATGCACTCATTATCAGTTAGAACTGGGGACAGTTTTAGCATGAGTAACTTTTCAAAGACCTTTGACATTGTTGTCAAAGCCCGGACTTGGAATCATTTTAACCTTGGCAAGCTTCCAGCTATTTGGATAAACTCCAGTCGTAAAATGGCATTAAAAATGAATAACAGGATTCTAATAGCAATACGAGGCAACTTCATCAGCATCTGGTTACTAATTTCATCAATACCCGGAGCTTTTTTTCGGGTTGAGTTCTGCTATTAGTTTTTGTACATCACGCGTCTTAAATTTTATGGGTAAATACGTATTTTAAATGCTCACCAAATATTTTACCTTTTTCAGTATCGCTTCTTGCCCAACCTCCTGTAGATGTGCGCAGAGGTGGTTTAAACTCAACTGGTGTTTTAAGCTTTCTAGCTGCGCGCCACAAAAGAGTAATTAGATGCTGGTGTGACATCAAGACCTTCCAAATAATTTTTAAGAGATGCAGTTTTTTCAAATGCAAGCAACTCTTGAAAACGTTTAGTGCACTCTTTAAATCTGATTTTAAATTGGGGTGATCTGTGCTGTGGCCATTCTCTTCTAGATCTTCTTTTTTCACTTACGAGACGTTCAATATCTGTAAAATAAATTCTATTAACCCTAGTCTGCGGATGGGAGGTAGTGGAATGTTCAGCAGCCTGTTTAATATTTTCATTAAGGTTGGCAATGTTAGATTCAATATCATCACGAGTTCTTAGCGTAATATTTTCCGTGCTATGACTACTAAGATATTTTTTGAATCCCAGCCAATTAACACGATTTATCAACTTCACATATGGGTGAGGTACTCGTAAGTCACTTCTTAATGGGCTACAAATTGTAACGATCGTGGGAGAGTGATCGGGTGAGAAATCTAGAGAAGCTTCAATTTGAATTAATTCCCTAGAGATATTTTTCATGACGCCAAAATCTATAACATACGGAATTTGTTGTCTGTCAATAGGCCAATAAATGGGCTTCCCCCTCAAAATCACATCCAAGCCCATATTTGAAATTTTTCTGAACAACGCTCGACCTCTGGGTCTAATAAGACGCGAACCCCAAAACGTATGTTTTGTATTGTAGTCGCTAGCTGCTACAAAGCAAGGTCCAAGAGATTTGGAGAAATTTTCCTATTGATGCCCAGTGATTGAAAATCTGGAAGGGGAGTAAATTGATGATATCACGAAATTCGCACAAAAATGTTCAATGCCAATATTTGTCTCTTGTAGATGTTCCTCACAAATGTTGTCAAGAATGTAGTGCTTGAGTCTTGACTTAATTAAAATTGCTGATCCACCGCATGCTCTTCCTCTCTAGTCCTTTGAATCATATAAAGTTAGGTTAGGTTAGGTTAGCAGGCTGCTAGTGAAGAATGAAATTAGGAGTATAGCTCACTTGGGTCCAATAGAATGATCCTTTTGTGCTGCCTGTAAGTTGAAAGTAAAAGAATAAGGGTGATACCGGGAGTATTAGGAGAATATAGATGGAGAGGGTCTAGATGGAGAGGTTCTAGATGGAGAGGGTCTAAATTAAGAGTTTCTGTATAACAAGAGAGAGTAAAGGAGAGAAGAAGTGAAGAAGTGGGACTGCTCCTAATGTATAGACTTAGGTTTCTAAGTCATATTTCCGATAGCTCGGACAAGCTATTGAAGGATATTCTGCCAAGGAAGTGCAGACGGAGATCCTCCAAAGCAGGGCAGAAGCAAAGAAGATGCGAAATGCTTTCCTCCTCTTCCTCATCATTGCAGCTGCAAAAGGTAATCATTATACGGGAGCCCCATACGTTTAGCGTGGGTTCCGAAAGTGCAGTGGCCTGTAAGTGTGGCCAGGAGATTCCTCAGGTGCTTTCGGCTGAAGCTAATGAGGTTTCTGATTCTGTTAGTATCTAGACGAGACCAAAGAGTTCTCGATATAACGCAGGTAGGCTCATTGCGCTATCTTTCCTGAGCTAAATTAAGAAAGGCAGTATCGAAGTGTCTCCAGCAAGACTAGAGAGGGAGCCCACAGAGATTGTCAATATCGACTTCCCCGAGTAGGGTTCTTCTCTTGCCAGTTCATCTGCGCCAGTTTATCCAGGACTGTGCGGCATTATTGGACAAGTAATGATGTAGAATATACACCTGCAAATGTTTTGATCGCGGGTTGTCTGTCCGACATTATCTGGATATTACTATTGTGTATCCGATAATAACTCAACCAGTGTGTTGCTCTTTTTATGGCGGATATTTCTGCCTGTAATATGCTACATTCGTCCGGGAGTCTGAGAGATATTTCAATTCCAAAATGTGGAATATATATCCCCCCCTCCAATTCTTCTCCTCCGTATAGAGCCATGCGTGAAAACCTGCACGGCTCTGTCCACTGGGGAGAACCCTTCTGTCAAAGAAATACTGGAATTCCTATTGAAGTAGGGTTTGGGAGTGCAGTAGTCAATGAGTTCAGGTATATTGTTTGCTGTATTTAGGATGCTGGCATGACCCCATGGTCTATAGTTCCATACACCTATTGCGTTCAGTCGAGCGCCCGTATGTAGGGCCAGTTTTCTAGCCATTAAGTCCACAGGAAGCCAACAAAGCATAGCGAAGAGTGCCTTTGTCGGCGTGGATCTAAGGGTACCTGTTTTCATAAGTGCCGCTTTGCGTAGAATACCTTCTATACGGGTCTGGTTTCCCGCTGATTCTAGTGCTTTCCACCAGACCGAGACCCCATAAAATAGGATAGGTTTTATGACCATCTCTAGTATCCAACCGACTCCGTTGGGGTTAATTCCCCAAGTAGAGCCAATTGCTTTCCTACAGATGTACATTGCCATAGCGGCTTTTTCTATCGTCACCTGAAGATTTTCCCTTCAGGAGAGTTTACTATCTAGAACAACACCTAGATATTTGGCACTTTTCGACATGGTAAGTGCAGTACCATTCAATGCCGGGGGAATGAATTGTGGAACTTTGTATCTCCTGGTGAAGAGTACTAGTTCCGTTTTGGTCGGGTTGACACTCAGGCCGCTACTAGAGCACCAAGCATTAACCTCATTTAGTGCTGTTTCTAACCTTTGTGATATCGTATCTTAGTGAAATCCTGATATTGCTATCGCTACATCATCTGCGTATGCAACGGTTTTAATGCTCAAGGATTCCAATTTTTTAAGCAGATTGTTGATTGTCACATTCCACAGTAGTGGTGACAGCACACCACCCTGAGGTGTACCTCTGTGGGCCTGCCTTGTGATGGTGGCTGCTCCAATGGTGGAAGTGATGGTTCTGCATAGAAGCAGATTTTCAATGAGCCGGTAAATCCCTCGGTCAATCCCCAGCTCTCTGAGAGACTGAATGATTACCGTTGGATCAATGTTATTAAAGGCACCTTCAATGTCCATGAGGGCTGCCAAGGTATAGTTTTTATGCTCGAGTGATTTCTCCATGTAACCTACAAGCGAATGTAAAGCGGTCTCAACCGATTTGCCCCTAGTGTAAGCGTGTTGAAAGACTGAGATTAGAGAGCTGTTTACGGAAGTTCTAATATGTACATCCAACACTCTCTCAAGGGTTATTAGAAGGAAGGAAGTTAAGCTTATGGGTCTAAAATCCTTCGATTTAGTATGTGGTGCTTTTCCTCCTTTGGGAATAAAGATCACTTTGCTTTTAGTCCATGCAATTGGAATATATGACCATACGAAGCAGGCCTTATATATGGTAAGTAACCATGGGATTACAAGTTCTACGTTATGTTGTAGATCCGCTGGAATAATACCATCCGGTCCTGGTGATTTGAGCGGATGGAAGCTTTTAATTGCCCATTTAACTTTCTCCACCGTTACGTCGATGGATATATGTGATTGAGCATGAAAATCGCTACAAGGTTAACATCCCGGAAAATGGAATTCCATTAGAATCTCTAGAGAATCAATACTGTTAGTGGTCCAGTTTCCATCATTATTTTGGATGTACCTGGGTATAGGTGGATTTTTTCGCAAGGATTTTTTGCAGTTTGCTGGTCTCGGAGTAAGTTTCTACATTACTGCAGAATTCTCTCCAAGTTTTGCGTTTTGCGTTCCTGATTTCATTCTTGAATTTATTTCATGCAGCTTTGTGGAGTGACCAATTTCCTGTCCTTTTTGCTTCATTGAAAAGTCTCCTGCAGTTTTTCCTAGTTTATGCTATGTCTCCAGACCACCAAGGTAGCCTTTTTATCGAGCGCTGTACAGATGCCCTACAGGATGAGCCTGTGGCTGCTTTGAACGCATTTGTTAGCATGTCCACGGCCAAGTCAATATCTGCATCCCTCTCTATATTTGGTCGGCGTGCAATTAAGTCGGTTAGGATTTGGTTTTGCATCACCCAGTCCGTCTTTCGTCTATTAACATATAATGTCGAATGCCTATTTGATATGCTGACTGTGAATAACAAATAGCGATGATCAGAGAATGAGCAGTCTGAAGAGACCCTCCATTCACGTATCAAATGCGCGTGTCTCGCACTGACTAGACTTATGTCTAACACCTCCTGTATGTTGGAGACTATGAAAGTGGTTTCTGAACCCTGATTCGATACTACTAGGTTATTTTCCATAATAAAATCAAAAATACACTCACCCCTTTCATTATTACCTGAGCTTCCCCTGATTCGATGATGTGCGTTGGCGTCGGCACCTATTATTACAGGCGTGCCGCGTCTATTGGCCTCTTTGGCTAAATCCCGGACCATTGTACCAGAAGGTGGGTCTGTGCCGCCGTGAGCCATGTAGCAGGAAAGAATCCATATAGTGTATTCCCCTGTCTTCCAAGCCGCCGCTACCGTATCTTCATCGCTAAAATTAGATAGAATGAAGATCTTTAAGTTGGTTTTAACCATAATAATAAATCATTATAATTAATGAATCATATAAGGTGTAGCTATAAGTGCTCAAGCTCATTTTTATGTTGGCGAATGCCGTTTGTGTTCCAGAAACATATTTTTAACGTGTTCATGGTTTGTTAACTAAAGCTCGAAGCAATGTATTCTGCATTTGCAATGTTTCTTGCATCATGCTAGTCATATTTGTTGTAAAAATATTTATAGTTTGCACCAGATTATCAATAGTAGTTTCAAGGCGATTGAAATTAAATTTCGAGTTTTTATTTTTTGAATTATTAGGTGGTGAAACATTTTGTGTAGGAATAGAAGTTGTCTTAGCAGCATCGGCATACGATACACGGGAAGTTGTTGGCTCACTTGCTCAATAGTGGCAGATAAAGCGTTTGCTGATTGGGCTGGGGCTAGTTTAAGTGTTTGCCTCATAGTCTGTTTGACGAAAGAGTACACAGGAAAACCTCTATAGTTAGCGGTGTGATTACCTCCACAATTACTGCATTTTTTGTCACTTTGATCTTTTGCTTATTGCAACTAGCAGTACCGTGTAATTCGCCGATCACAACACAATCAGTAGGAAAATTGCAGTAAGATTTAGTATGGCCATAATCTTGGCAATTGTGGCACTGTACGGGACCTGAACGCTTATGTGGCTCTTCAACTGTTATTTTTCGATATAAGATATATTTTAAAATTTATATTGGATGAGTCTCATTTTTTTAAATTTTATATCATTTGGCTCAAGTTCAACGCGAAATAGAGGTGGGGGATCCTTTCCCTTTTTATTGTGTTCGATACATTTTTTACCTTAAATCCCTGGAGGATGAGAGCATCTTTTATTTCTTCGGGAGCAACATAGGAATCTATGCCCTTCAATACGATCTGCAGACCTTTAGCACTCTTAAGCTGGTATGTGTAGAAACTTGTTTTACTTTTTTCGAACCATTTTGTGGCCATCTTTTTCTTCATAAATTTGGACTTTCATTTCATCAATATTACCACGTTTTATTGGAACAACGTGAAATTTATTCTCACCAATACAGAAATTAATTTTTTAATAGCAGCGATTGAGTTTTTTTCTCTTAAATAGATTGGTGGCGGCTTGGAGGTTTTGTTCGCAGATTCAGCGGGTTTGTCATTGTCATCTTGCAATATTTTAAAACGATTTTGCTGATAAGTAGAGGATGCGCTGTTATCCCTAGACATCTTTGGAGCAGATGCAATTTTATTAGAATTTGGGCTTCGCCCGCGCTTTACAATTGTGATGTATCTGTCCATTCCGACTTGGACCACGAGCCCGAAGCGGAATATATCGCTGAGTTAAATGTATAAGTACTGGGCAACGGTAATTTCAACGATTCACTAGTTGGCATTGGACAAAGCGAAGTTGATCGCTGACGAAACTGTGGTTTTGCCGTTACAAAAAGTCTATCATCATTTCTTTTATTTTTATTAAGAGCTTCAGAGCTCGCAGTAAGTCTATCATCAGATTTTTTATTGTTGTCATTAAGAGCTTCAGAACTCACAGTAAAATAGGCATTTCTGCCGTTAGAACTCACTTCACAATTTTTTTCCTTTGAGGTACTCACATAGAGTATAGTTCAAGGGTATTTTGTGTGTTTTTTTGTTTTTTGCTATTTCTATATGTAAAAATATTATCAAAGCAAAAAAAAAGCTTATTTATCAAAGTTAATATGCACTACGAATATTTTTTTTATGATTTTTTTTGTTTAGTATGTACATATTGTTGAGGAACCATTCCCTAACATACAACTCATCATCATTTTACTCTTTATATAAATATATTTAATACTGACACATACACATTTACACTTTTTACTCTGATTTATCTTGTATTTGGATCACACATTCAGTTTGGTTTCACATTCGGTTTAACACAGTCAATTCATACAGTCCACTAAAACTAAAATACATAAACAATCACATAAGTAAATAAAACTAAATAAACAATATTTTAATGGTGTTTTATTGTTTCGGGTCAGATTAGACATTAATCTAACAGACAGTCGGGACAGTTTGACATTCGGGTCAGACTGCTCCAGTTCAAGAGCAAAATCGGACCTTCGAACCAAATATCGAAAAAGTGTCGTGTATGATTCTTGCCTTGCATAAAAATAATTGTGTGGAAAAGATCTTTAAATACGTACATATATATGTATGTACATACATGTTCCAGGCAAGCCATGCTAAAATAATATAACAAAAAAGAAAAACAACTATAACAAATATTGTGTTGTACAGTGCTTCAGCAATAGCATGAGTTATGTACATCTAGCACTATTGGTGGTAGTTTATCAACTTTGAATTTACATACATATGTAGGTATGTGAAAATATATACCAATAGAAAAAATATCCCATGCATAAAGCATATAGAGAAAAAGTGTTTCTTGAATTAACAATAAAGAGAGTGGTGGTTTTTTTCTACTGCTTAGTAGGCAACATCGGCTGTAAAGATCAAAGAATCATACAATTGTTAGTGATTTTCGTGTACGGATTTAACAAGCATATAAGAACATAAAAAAAATTATAGTGACGCGGTAACAAGAGAATCATATATAGGGGCATTAAATACATAAGAAAAGAAATGGGATTCAATTGTTGTGCGCGCGGTTTTGGTTTAAATTTTAAACTCTAAAAAGAAAAAAGAGCATACATATGTACATAGGTACATCAGTATATACCTAACAAACTTTGATTGATTATACATATTTATGTACGGATAAAAATAAACACAAGTAAAGCTACAGACGACAGGCAACATAAAACTGTAAGTATAAACAAATATGTATATCTGTTATAAAATAAAGCAACATGGCGTCCATGAAAACGCTTCAAACAAAACGCCGCATTGAAAAAAGCGCACTCGCTCGTTCGTACACGTTTATTCAACATCCTCCTGAGGAACTCTTTGCGGAGCAAATAGAAGCACGTCTTGGCCGTTTAGAGTCTGCATATGAACGTGCATATGAACGTTTAACTGAACTTACGTCCAGTTTATATGAATGAGGCAGAAGAGGGTTTCGTGGATAAAGAAGTCGAATTGGCAGACTATGAGGGAAAATATTTGGAGTCTCAGGCGTGGTTTAAAAGAATCTTAAAATCTTTAAGTCCAGCACAATCAACTCCTGAACCACATATCGATATGTTTTCTCGTCTAGCTGAGCAACATTCAACATTGCTGTAGAGACTTGACACTCCATCAACATCTGGTAATGAAGACTTGCCGAAGATCAGAATTGAACCATTCGCTGGAAGTTACAAGGACTGGCCAGCGTTTAAGGACTTATTTGCTAGCGCGATTGATTCTAGACCACATTTGTTCAATATTCAGAAGTTTCAGTATCTAAAGTCAGTCAAACACATGGAAATATCGGATTCATCGTACAGCACTGCATGGGATCGACTAAAAGAGCGTTTTGATCGACCTCGTCATATAGTGACAGCGTACATTGAAACATTTATGTCTCTCCCTGCAATGAAAGAGGAGAATTCAGTTAGTTTAAGAAAGATCTCTGATTTTTCCAATGAAGTAATTAGGGGATTAGATGCGATTGGTTATAACGAACGTGATCATTGGATAATTTACATTTTGCAAAATAAACTTGATTCTGAATCTCGCCGTAAGTGGATAGGGAATTATCGGAATGAGCCCAAACCTACTATATCGGATTTTTTAGCGTTTTTGGGTCAGTGTTGCGAAGAAGTAGAGTTGGGTAAGGGTGCTGTCGCTAGATCAACCCATTCTAGAAGAAATCCATCCACATCGTTAATGTCTACGAACGTGCAACAAAATTGTTTTGACTGTGACTCAGCTAATCATCAAACGCATAAATGCCCACATTTCCTATCGCTATCTATTGATCAACGTCGCTCCATTGTAAAGAAAAAGGGTCTTTCCTACAATTGTCTACGTAAAGGATACTCTGTTAATGTGTGCAAATCGCAGCATAAATGTCATTCCTGCCAACGGAATCACCACACATTACTTCACTATTGTCAAGTTGCTCCTGCTAAGTACACTCAAGTCGCAGTTTCGGCGGAGTTTCCTTCTGATCAACATGCTACATCGGGACCTAGCTGTTCGCAGCCGGTGTCGTTGAATGCTGTGGTATCTGAACATAATACTATATCGGTTGTGAAACAGAATGTTAATCATCTACTTCCCACAGCGTTAGTCGATGTTCCAGATTACCGGGGTAAATTTGTTACTTGCCGTCTTCTGCTCGATACTGCGTCGGAATTATCATACATCACCGAAGATTGCGTAAAACGTTTAGGCTTGCCACGCATTTACTCCAAAATAGCACTTACTGGAATTTCGTCAGAAAAAGCGGAATCGACACATGGTCATATTTATTTAAATATGAAGGCCAGAAATTCAAACGTTTCTATTGATGGTCAGGTACACATTTTAGGTCGAATTACTTCGTCACTCCCACGGTCCACAATAACAAGTTATGATCGCAAAATATTGGATGCGGTTTACTTAGCAGATCCATCATTCTGTCGTTCGAATCCCATCGACATCTTACTAGGTGCAGATTACGTATGGGATGTATTAATGCAAGATAAGCTCTTTTATGCTAAGGGGAAAACAATAGCTATCTCTACAATTTTTGGATGGGTAGTAACAACTGTAGCGTCATCAATTCCACATCCAACACCACCATCATTATCATTACTTACTCTGGCGGACATTGATCGGACAATTCAATCGTTTTGGGAAATAGAGGAAACGGGGGTCCGAGCAAAGCAAGATGATGAAACAGAGTGCGTTGAACAACATTTTCAGATTACCCATACAAGACATAGAGATGGACGTTATATTGTACAACTTCCGTTTAAAGAAGACAACACTACATTTGGTGACACGTATCACGGGGCCCTTGCAAGGTTTAACGCCACTGAGCGTAGACTCTCTAGAAATCCTTCGTTAAAAGAGGACTACACAAATTTTATGAGGGAATATCACAGTTTGGGACATATGCGTGAACTTTCACCGGAGGAAATAGGTGTCACCAATGGATGTTTATTTTACCTGCCGCATCATCCAGTTGTCGGTACTAAGCTGCGGGTAGTATTTGATGGCTCATTTCAGGACGCAAATCGTAGCTCTTTGAATGACAAACTCCATATCGGCCAATCAATTCAACGCAATTTATTCGCGGTCTGCTCTCGGTTTCGCTTGCATAAGGTTGTTTTTCTGCAGATATTATCAAGATATTTCGTCAAATTTGGGTGGCTGAGGATCATCGTAATTTTCAACGGATTCTGTGGAGAGAAAATCCTGACGACATGCTTAAACATTTTCAATTATGTACCGTTACTTATGGAACAGCTTCCACGTCGTACCTTTCGGTAAAAGTGCTGGATCAATTGGCAAGAGACTACAAGGAGTCCCATCCTAATGCATCACGAATTCTACTCGAAGACTTCTACGTCGATGATGTCCTAACAGGCGCCTCGTCACCAGAAGACCTAATGATGAAACGTGAAAAACTTATTGATTTACTGTCACAGGCTGGACTGGGTTTGAGTAAATGGGTCTCGAACGTCAGTGAGATTGGCCGACCTAACAATAATAATAACCACGAACTGATGGCAACTAACAAGAATGACACAACCAAGGTCCTAGGCATTTATTGGTGTGCAAACGAAAATTGTATCCGGTATAGAATAAATTTAGAGGACGTATCAACGGCTACGAAAAGGAAATTAATATCAGACGTTACCCGAATCTTTGACCCACTTGGGTTGGTTTCTCCAGTCGTAGTAAAGTTTAAAATATTATTTCAGGAATTATGGCTATTAAATCTTCAGTGGGACGAACCATTACCTCCTGATTTAGAAAAGTTATGGCTCGCGTACAGGGCTGATTTACAGAATTTATCGAAATTAAGCTTGCAAAGATATGTTCCGAATTGCATATCAACCATCCAACTACATGGATTTAGTGATGCCTCGATCAAGGCTTACGCGGCGGTCGTATACTGCAGAATGGAGGATACAAAAGGAAACGTTCGCATAAGTTTATTGGCATCGAAAACTCGTGTTGCACCACTAAAGCAAATTTCTCTTCCTAGATTGGAGTTACGCGGAGCGTTGCTTCTAACAACATTAATCAAATCAATCGTAAAATCACTTCCTCATCAACAAGTTGAAGTCTATGCATGGTGCGACTCTACTGTGGTACTATCCTGGCTATCTATGCAGCCAACGAAATTAAAAACGTTTGTAGGAAATCGCACATCTGAGATTTTAGAAACTCTACCCCGCAGCGGGTGGAGACACGTAAATACAAAGCAGAACCCTGCAGATTGTGCATCTCGTGGTGTAATGGTCGATCAGCTCATCAAACTTGATCTATGTTGGTCAGGCCCATCATTCCTGAAAGATCAACAACAATTTAAGTCTTTTGAAGACATCCAACCCGCATTTGATAATGACAAAGTAATCGCCGAAGTGAAAGCTACTTCAAATTTCGTTACAAACCTCGCAACAAAGTTGAAAGCTGATAATCGCGATGTTATTTTTTTTGGAATCCACCCTTAGAGATGTTTCTCACTGGTATAAACTTAAACGCATCGCCACATATGTAAAATGTTTTATTAACTTGCTCATCCACAAAATCAAAATTCCTGCTAGAACTTTGACGTACGGGGAAATTCAAGAAGGCAAAATTATTTGTTTGAGAATGGCTCAGAATGTTTTCTTTGACGAAAAAAGGGCGTTTCGTATAGAAGGTAAACTTTGCAACAGTTCAAGAATAATTCAACTCTCGCCATTTATCGATGAAAACGGACTTATAAGAGTTGGAGGACGAATCTCTAATTCTGAGCTTTCAAATGCAATTCAACACCCAATCATTCTACCAAAAGACCACAAAATCACTATTCTTATTCTTAACGAAGAACATGTAAAGAATTTGCATCCTGGCGTATCATCACTGTCTGTAATTGTCAGACAACAGTATTGGATTCTTGGAGCCAGAAACCTAATTCACCAATGCTTAAGGTGCTTTCGGCAAGCTCAACACGTTACACAATAACGAATGGCCAATCTACCTAAGGTACGCGTTAGACAGGCCTTTTCGTTTCAAAATGCTGGATGTGACTACGCTGGCCCTTTCACACTCAAAATTCATCGCGGTCGAAATACAAAAACATCCAAAGGTTACATCTGCTTCTTCGTGTGTATGGTGACATCAGCCATACATTTGGAATTAGCAACAGACTTAAGTACAGAATGCTTTCTGGCAGCCTTGCGTCACTTCATGGCACGTCGTGGTAAATGCTCATCCATCTATAGTGACAATGGTAAAAACTTTGTCGGCGCAAAACGCAAACTCAACGAAATGTATAAGCAACTCTAGTCTGATGAACACAACGAAATCATCACTGCCGTATTAGCGAAAGAAGACATCAAGTGGATTTCCATTCCACCTTATTCACCGCATTGGGGTGGCATTTGGGAGTCAGGTGTCCGCTCTGTGAAACTTCATTTACGTCGTGTCATTGGCTCAACGATACTTACATTCGAACAAATGCATACGCTTCTTGCGCAGATAGAAGCAGTCATTAACTCCAGGCCACTAGGCGCTGCTCCAGACACTGATATCGGCTATCTTTCTCTAGGCCAACTATAATGGTACCCGAGGGTAACTTAACAGGAACAAAGATAAACCGGCTTGACTACTGGCAACACATACAATGCATGTATCAAGGATTCTGGAGAAGATGGAGCAAAGAATATTTGACCTCGTTACAACAATACCCTAAATGGCAAAACACTCATCCCAACATTGCAATAGATGATATGGTTCTCGTCAAGGAGGACAATACTCCACCATCAACGTGGATTCTTGGCCGAGTTATACAGACCTTTCCTGGTGAAGACGGTTTAACCAGAGCGGTGCTGCTGAATACCTCCACCGGAACGATAACCAGATCCATCCCTAAAATTGTTAAACTTCCCATATGCTGAAACGCTGTTTCAGGGCCGCCCGGGATGTTGAGGAACCATTCCCTAACATACAACTTATCATCATTTTACTCTTTATATAAATACATTTAATACTGACACATACACATTTACACTTTTTACTCTGATTTGTCTTGTATTTGGATCACACATTCAGTTTGGTTTCACATTCGGTTTAACACAGTCAATTCATACAGTCCACTAAAACTAAAATACATAAACAATCACATAAGTAAATAAAACTAAATAAACAATATTTGAATGGTGTTTTATTGTTTCGGGTCAGATTAGACATTAATCTAACAGACAGTCGGGACAGTTTGACATTCGGGTCAGACTGCTCCAGTTCAAGAGCACATATGTAAGAAAAATTCCGCTATTACGTCTCTTCACTATGAAGGTACAACGAGAAATGAAATGAATTTGAATATGAAAAATATTTTATTAAAAAAATTCTGTGAAAACAAATTTAAAAATATGAAAAAACTATTAAAAAATTGTGAAAAGTTCTTAACGTTGCAAATTTTTTTAGTTGTAGATGAGGTGGACGAATGTTTTCAAATTTATGTGAATAATTTTTGTTATTATTATGTTAAACAAATTCTCTTTTTGAAGTTTTGGATGAACTAAAACGATGTTGTTTTTTTCGTTGTTGTAGTTTTTCATTGTTTTTGTAATCCTGATATTACCTGGAAATGAATGTGCCTTGAATTTGTGTTTATGCAAACAAAAGGCTATAATATTATTATTTTTTTGTGTAGAAATAAATGTAAATATACAAACCTCAAATTCCGTAAGAACTCCGTACCGGGCTTTATGCTGGAAATTTAGGTTGAAAGATGGTGAGAATTTACTACACTTTATGTTTTTTAGAGGAGGAACAATAAACTTTACCAAACCAATAATAATAAAGTATTCTTGAAAGTTTTCTTCGAAACTTACATGTATCATGGATACTTATATGTTCTTAACCATTTATTTCCTTTTTATGTATATTGAAGATTTTATTTTAGTTATGTTCTTTGCAATAAAAAATGGATGCATCCGTAATTAAGTCCATTTGAATTTCATTCATTCGATTTAGAATTTTTGTGTAGTTACGTCCGTTTGCATTTAAGGTATGGTAAATTTTTTTTGATTACTTATTTATATTCTCTCTCCCCAAATCGGTTCAGTTTTATGTTAAAAAAATTACAAAAAAAACATAGCGATAAGTTGTGTTTTAGGGGGTGCGTCATTTCGTCAAACTTGGCCCTCAAGCCCATTTAATTAATGTAATTTGTTTGCGAAAAATGTGGTTCCAAAGAAAAACGTTTGGGGACCACTGTTTATCAATTTTAAGCTCTGTGTTGATATACGTCTATTAAATTGTACTTTCACCATCCTGGAAGCTTAAATACACAGAAAGCGTATAAATAGAACGCGAAAAACATCATGCAGGTAGTTTTTTAACAAAAAGTCTTCTAATAAAATATTAAGTAACTCATATCTAAGAAATTTTTTGACACAAACCTGCAAATTACTCTTAATCAATTATGTTTTATAAATAAAGTTATAAACAGTATGGTTCTAGTACAAAAATACTGCCTAAGAATGAGTCCAAAGTAGAAAAGTGTCGAAAAATACCGAAAAAACTATATTTGGTGAAATAATACAGACACATTTAAAATTTATTAAAATAAAATATATATGGTTAAAAATGTCTTGGTTTCTTCTTTCTAAATCCGTTTAAATTTAAAATCGGTTGATATCTAACTTAGTTACAGGTTGATAACTGTTTGCGGGTACGAAAAACCGGTTTTTTACGCGTAACTCAAGATTTTGGCAGTGTTTGAAAAATTTCAAATACAGATTGTTGTTATGCTTGACAATACCTACCGGAAAAATTGGTATTTCGATTTCATCAATTTCACACAGTGTTATCAACAGGGAAACCGCAAATATTCCATTGCATGTTTTTTCTTGTGTGATGTATTAATGCGGGACAATATATTTATCCGTTTCAGAACTTTTTATGAATTTTAGCATCGATTTGTTAGTGCATATTTTACCGTTTAAAGCATGTTTTTGCATATAGCAGTCTTACACGCATATTTTTGAGTTTTTAGAGCATAATTTATGCTTTCGGGGAATATTTTGATAATTTATATAATTTTTTATTTTAACCCACTTGGCGCAAGTTGGTCCTTTTAAAAGGACACCCCAGTCCAAAAATTTAACAAATTTATATAACTTTTTTCTTCCATGTAAATAAAAGATTATTTATTCATTTTTAAATCCTACGTTTCGTTGGTATTTTTCAACTTCTTCTTTATTAAAATCTGGCAACCACAAACATGTAAAAGTAAAATAAATTACAATAAATAAGTAATATTGCAACCTTATTTTTTTATAATAGTTAACTTACACAGGATGAATAATATTTTTATTAACAATTTTACATTTTCAAAAATATCACAGATCAGACATTTTTTTTTTTTTTTTAGAAATAATTGAACTGTAGTGAATTTTAATCAGAAATAATTTCTTAATCAGGCTTGAGTTCAGTAATTTCAATTCTTATTGAATGAAATATTTTTATTAATTAATGTGAGTATCTAAAGAAGAGAAGAAAAATTAAACTAGACTTTATAGCTGGGGGAAATACCGATATTTTTCTGTGCAGCCACGCACTTCATCAGCACCCATGTCTATCTACTGGGGTAGAGATTATTATTAACATCAGCTATTTAACTTAAATTTCTATGAATAATAATTAATAAAAATATTTCATTCAATATAAATTGAAATTACTGAACTCAACCCTGATTAAGAAATTATTTCTGATTAAAATTCACTACAGTTCAATTAATTCTAAAAAAAATGTCTCATTTAATTCATCATGGGCACGTGATAAAAATATGTTCACTTAGCGATCACTGTTCACTTGGCTATCACTGCTTCAGAATGCTGGAAAGCGAAGTCAACTGTAGAAAGCAAAAACAAAGTAACATAAAGCCACTACAATAATACTTATATGTATGTACCGATGGTGCATCGAATAAGTAAAAATAATTAATGTGATGATCGTAAAAGATAAGTAAGAATAGTTAAACATACATAGGTAGAGTGATATAACTTCGTGCTAACCTAAATAGAAAATGGAAAAACAGAAAATGAATAGTGATACTTACAAATGTGTTTGCCAAAGGCAAATCAATAATTGTATACACAATCAAATCTCATATTCCATTTCATAGAAATTTAAGTTAAATAGCTGATGTTAATAATAATCTCTACCCCAGTAGATAGACATGGGTGCTGATGAAGTGCGTGGCTGCACAGAAAAATATCGGTATTTCCCCCAGCTATAAAGTCTAGTTTAATTTTTCTTCTCTTCTTTAGATACTCACATTAATTAATAAAAATATTTCATTCAATAAGAATTGAAATTACTGAACTCAAGCTTGATTAAGAAATTATTTCTGATTAAAATATCACAGATCTGTATGTGTAAAGGGTAAGAATCACAAACACAAAATTTAATAAATTAAAAAATGTAAAATTTTTTTTTTTTATTTATTGTATCTTCATATATGAACTAACAATAAGTATTCAAATCTTAAATCTAAAAAATATAATTAGGCCCGACCAATGTCGGACATAAGCTTAGTAGTAGTTATATATAATACATATGTAAGTAGTGATAATCAAAAGGAAAAAAAAAATAAAAGTATTTTCAAGAAGTCCCATCTGGAGTGCTGTGAATAAGAGCCATTGTGTCCCTCTTTTTTAGGCGGATGTGTCCAGTAAAGTTCAAAATATTACGGGCAAGCGGATTAGGATGTGACTCGAGTTTTGTTAAATATTTGCCAGCGTATTTTGCAATTTCTTCAGTCACTAGTGGCATATTCAAATCACGATGTATACTTGAATTTTTGATGTACCATGGAGCCGATGTTATCATGCGTAAAATTTTATTTTGCCTGCGTTGAATTTTCTCTACATTTGAAGCTGAAGCAGTGCCCCATAGTTGAATTCCGTAGCACCATATTGGCTTTAAAAGCGACTTGTATATTAAAAGTTTACAGTCTAGGCTAAGTGTTGAATTTCGACCAATCAGCCAATGTACCTGAGTTAGTT
Source organism: Tachina lurida (assembly GCA_944452675.1). Lineage (NCBI taxonomy): Eukaryota > Metazoa > Arthropoda > Insecta > Diptera > Tachinidae > Tachina > Tachina lurida. Next base: position 68,656,932 of record OX101752.1, on the reverse strand, counting down.
TAAGTTTCATTTGAGTTAACTTAGAATCAATGTGGTGTTTCCATGTAAGTCGTCGATCAAGGTGTATACCAAGATATTTCACATGTGAATGTTGAGAAACAACTTGATTGTTAATCCGAATGGGGGAACAAGTATCTCTTCGCAAAGTAAATGTTACTTGAACACACTTTTGTTCATTTACCTTGATTCTCCATAAGTTTAACCAAAGCTCCATCTGGCTAATGTGTTCCTGGAGTTTGCGGGATGCCTCATCAGGGTTTTCATGCATACTAAGGCAGGCTGTATCGTCGGCAAATGTGGAAGTATGGATACTACTGCTCACAGGCATATCACAAGTATAAATTAAATATAAAACTGGTCCCAGTATACTCCCCTGTGGCACACCAGATGAAATTGTTTCAGGCCTACTTGTAAAGTTTCCTTCCGCAACAGTGAACTTACGGGAAATAATGTAACTTTCCAAAAGATTTAAAATGTTTATTGGTAAGTAAGTCTTCAATTTTAAAATTAGGCCTTCATGCCACACTTTATCAAATGCCTGGGAAACGTCAATAAACAGCGCAGAACAATACTTTTTTTCCTCAAAAGTTCTTCTTATAAATTGAACCAATCTGTGAGTTTGTTCAATGGTGCTATGCTGACTTCTAAAACCAAATTGATGGTCTGGTATGCACCCACGACTAATTAGAATTGGGGACAATTTTGTTTTGAGCAGTTTTTCAAAAAGCTTTGACATTGTAGATAGTAGACTTATTGGCCTATATGACTCAGCCTTGGTTATATCTTTGCCCGGCTTTGGAATCATTTTAACCTTGGCAAGTTTCCAGTTGTGTGGATAATACTCCAGTCGTAAAAGAGCATTAAATATGAATAACAGGATTCTCATTGCAATACGAGGCAAGTTCATCAGCATCTGATTACTAATTCCATCAATACCCGGAGCTTTCTTCGGGTTGAGTTCGGCAATTAATTTTTGTAAATCACGCGTCTTAAACTTTATGTGTTGAGGGGGTAGAGCGACTATATTCGGCAAATCAGCAACACCAGTACATATATTTGGCATAAAAACGGATTTTAAGTGCTCAGCAAATATTTTACATTTTTCAGTATCGCTTCTTGCCCAACCTCCGGTAGATGTGCGTAGAGGTGGCTTATACTCAACGGGTGTTTTAAGCTTTCTGGCAGCGCGCCACAAGGAGTAATTAGACGCCGGTGTAACATCAAGACCCTCCAGATAATTTTTAAGAGATGCAATTTTTTCAGATGCAAGCAACTCTTAGAGTCGTTTAGTGCACTCTTTAAATCTGATTTTATTTTGTGGTGATCTGTGCTGTTGCCATTCCCTTCTAGCCCTTCTTTTTTCACGTACGAGACGTTCAATGTCTGTAGAATAAATTTTATTAAACCCAATCTGCGGATGGGAGATAGTGGCATGTTCAGCAGCCTGTTTAATATTCTCGCTGAGATTGGCAATGTTCGATTCAATATCATCGGGTGTTCTAAGCGTAATGTTTTCCGTACAATGACTGCCGAGATATTTTTTGAACCCCAGCCAATTTACACGATTGATCATCTTCACATATGGGTCAGGTAAGTTACTTCTTAATGGGCTACAAATTGTGATGATCGTCGGGGAGTGATCGGACGAGAGATCAAGAGAAGTTTGAACTTGAATTAAATCCCTAGAGATATTTTTTATGACGCCAAAATCTATAACGTCCGGAATTTTTTGTATGTCAGTAGGCCAATAAGTGGGCTCCCCACTCGAAATGACATCCAATCCCATTTTTGAAATAGTGTTGAACAATGCTCGACCTCTGGGTGTAACAAGGCGCGAACCCCAGAACGTATGTTTCGCATTGTAGTCTCCAGCTGCTACAAAACAAGGTCCAAGAGATTTGTAGAAATCCTCATATTGATTCTCAGTGATTGAAAATCTGGGAGGGGAGTAAATTGATGATATAACGAAATTAGAACAAAAACGTTCAATGCCAATATTTGTTGCTTGTAGGTATTCTTCACAAATGTTATCAAGAACATAGTGCTTGAGTCTTGACTTTATTAGAATTGCTGATCCACCGCAAGCCCTTCCTCTAGGGTCCTTTGTATCATATATAGTGTAGCGATAAATTTTAAAAAGACTTCTCGAAGTCAAATGAGTCTCAGATACTAACATTATATCAATATTTTCTTCCGTGAGGAAGTGCTCAAGTTCATTTTTATGTTGGCGAATGCCGTTTGCGTTCCAGAAACATATTGTTAACGTGTTCATGGCTTATTAAGTATTGCTTGAAGCAGAGTATTCTGCATTCGCAACATTTCTTGCATCATGCTAGTCATATTTGTTGTAAAATTGTTTATAGTTTGCACAAGATTTTCAATAGTGGCTTCAAGGCGATTAAAAGTAAAGTTTGAGTTTGTATTTGTTGAATTATTTTGCGGTGAAACATTTTGTGTCGGAATAGATCTAGCCTTAGCAGCATCTGCATACGATACACGGGAAGTAACTGGTTGGCTCATTTGCTGAAAAGTGGCAGAGTAAACGTTTGCTGATTGAGCTGGAGCTAATTTAGGTTTTTGCACCATAGTCTTCTTTACAGAAGAGTACACACGACAACCTCTGTAGTTAGCGGTGTGATTACCTCCACAATTACTGCATTTTTTATCACTTTGATCTTTTGGTTTGTTGCAGCTAGCGGTGCCGTGTAATTCGCCGCACACAACACAAACAGAGGGTAAATTGCAGTATGTTTTTGTATGGCCATATTCTTGGCAATTATGGCACTGTACAGGACCTGAACGCTTATGTGGCTCTTCAACTGTGATTTTTCGGTACAAGAGGTATTTTAAATTATAAATTGGATGCGTCTCATTTTTTTTCAATTTTATATCATTAGGTTCTAGTTCAACACGAAATAGGGGTTGGGGAATCTTTTCTCTATTTATTATATTGGACACATTTTTTACCTTGAACCCCTGGAGGACGAGTGCATCTTTTATTTCTTCGGGGACAACATAAGAATCTATGCCCTTCAATACGATCTGCATGCCTTTAGCGCTCTTAAGCTGGTATGTGTAGAAGCTTGTTTTACTTTTTTCAAATTCAGCAACCATTTTGCGGAAATCTTTTTCGTCATAAATTTGGATTTTAGTTTCATCGATGTTGCCACGTTTTATTGGAACAATGTGAAATTTATTCTCACCAATGACCGAAATTAATTTTTTAATAAGGGCATTTGAATTTTTTTGTCTCAAATAGATTGGTGGCGGCTTGGATGTTTTGTTCGAGGATACCTCGGGTTTGTCGTTGTCATCTTGAAAAATTTTAAAGCGGTTTTGGCGATTAGTTGAGGCTGCGCTGTTATCCCTAGACACTTTTGTAGCAGATGAGATTTTTGAAGAATTCGGGCTTCGCCCGCGCTTTAAAATTGTAATGTATCTGTCCATTCCAACTTGTACCTTGAGTTTCGAGCCGCTGTTATCTGTAGTGATAACTTTGTTAAGTGATAAACACGAGCCTGAAGGGGATGATATTACTGACTTAAATGAAGAAGTACTGGGCAACTGTAATGTTAATGCATCATTACTATTTGGCATTGGACAAAGCGAAGTTGATCGCTGACGAAAAATTGGCGTTGCCGTTAACAAAAGATTTTCATCAGATTTATTTTTTATATTTTTTTCATTCAGAGTTTCAGAACTCACAGTAAAATAAGCATTTCTGCCGTTAGAACTCACTTCAAGTTTTTCTGTATTTGAGGAATTCATACAAAGAATTCCTCAAGGATTATTCGTTTATGTTTTTTTTTTATTTTCGGTATTTTTTGTTTTTGTTATTTATGATTGTTTGTTTGACTTTGAGGTATTCCTCAATATCACTTGTTTAAGTTTTTTTTTGCGGTTTTTTTGTTTTTGTTATTTTTACTATGTAAAAAATATTTGCAAAGCAGAAAGCTTATTTATTAAAGACAGTATGTATGTACCTATTACGAATAATATGTACTACTAATATTTTTTTTTTGTATATGTAATTTTTGTTTGTTTGGTAAGTAAGTAAAATTCCGCTATTCGACTGTTCGCTATGAAGGTACCACGAAAACTGTAAAAAATGTAAAATTACAAACTAAAAAAAAATCGTCGTTATTAAACTAATGTTATACTGTAGCTGGGACTAGCATTGTCTTTGTCTTCTTTGGTATTTATTGCATCTGATAATCTTTGTTGTATCCGTAAACTATCTAATGTGTATCTCTTATTAACTTTTTTCTCTTTGTCCAATATCTTCACTTCGTCAAAATTTGGTTTATTTCCATTAAGGGCCACTCAGACTATTATACATGTATAAATACTTTCATCACACTTTACGAAAAAGAAATCTAAGGACATTTCTTTCGACTATCAAAAAATCTAACGTAAATTGACATTTTATGTTCACACCATCACACCTCATATTACATTAAAAACACAAGTATAAAGCAAACAGCTGTTGAGAATTAACATGTCTACATTAATCGTTGACTTCATGAGGCAAAACAGTTTCATGTATGATATGGTCGTGCCGTCTTTTGAAATAAGACGGCGGTTAAAGTAGTTGATTTAAATAAGATAAATATAAGGAAAATACGATAGTTTCGTTAACTTTCAGACATGTCTTGCACGAAAAATTATTCAATACGATAAGCATATTCAATATTAATATCCGCTTTAAGATGAAGACATATACCATAAGCGACGGCACGGCATCGGCGTCGAAACAGACGACTTGGTAGTTTGGATTTTGTAATAATGCAATTCTGATCAGATGAAAAGTATTATCGTTTAGAAAATTTTCAATGATCAAGTATTATAGGATGTCAAATTTTTATCGTATTATTTACCATTCGTTATGACATTTTGCATTCACAATATCGCACTTGCACGTATTATTTGAATTTTTGACATGTATTAATACAAAGTATAATAGTCTGAGTGGCCCATTATCAATACAATGTTGCGCGAGGGCAGTTGATTGGTTTCCTTTTCTTATGTCCCCTTTGTGTTCATCTACTCGTACTCCTAAATTTCTCTTAGTTGTACCAACGTATACTTTACCGCACCCCTCCACCTCATTTCCAATGCATTTAATTTCATAAACCACATCACTTTGATTTCTTTTTTCAATTTTGGTTTTTGTTTGTGTAAAAATATGTTTTATTCTTTTATTGGGTTTGTGTGCAATTGTTATATTTTCGTCTTTAATTATATGTATCTTTAAGTTTGTTGTTGTCTGTGAGTTTTGGAATAAAGGTAGAGGTCCATAGCTCGCTTTATGCGCGTTACGCTTTCTATGCAATTTTCCAAAAAGTAGAATCAATGCAATAGTATGTGACAAGTTACATTGCAAAAAACGCAGAACGCGTAGGCAACATGAACCACTTGGTTCGCTCTTTGAACCACAATTGCGAACCCTGGTGTTCAGACGACAACATTCGTGGTTCATTTTGACAAATATTTTTGACACAGTGATGCCAACTTAGAATTTTTTGGGCTGGATTTAACGCATTTTCAGTCACTCAAAACGCGAAAAAAACAATTACGAATTTTCATTTCGATCGATTTTGTTTTACTTTCTTCAGATTTCGATCGATTTGTTCATTCCGAAGAAACGTCAGATCGATTGTTTTCAATTTAAATGTGGAAATATCACAGATCTGTATGTGTAAAGGGTAAGAATCACAAACACAAAATTTAATAAATTAAAAAATGTAAAATTACAAACTAAAAAAAAATCGTCGTTATTAAACTAATGTTATACTGTAGCTGGAACTAGCATTGTCTTTGTCTTCTTTGGTATTTATTGCATCTGATAATCTTTGTTGTATCCGTAAACTATCTAATGTGTATCTCTTATTAACTTTTTTCTCTTTGTCCAATATCTTCACTTCGTCAAAATTTGGTTTATTTCCATTAAGGGCCACTCAGACTATTATACATGTATAAATACTTTCATCACACTTTACGAAAAAGAAATCTAAGGACATTTCTTTCGACTATCAAAAAATCTAACGTAAATTGACATTTTATGTTCACACCATCACACCTCATATTACATTAAAAACACAAGTATAAAGCAAACAGCTGTTGAGAATTAACATGTCTACATTAATCGTTGACTTCATGAGGCAAAACAGTTTCATGTATGATATGGTCGTGCCGTCTTTTGAAATAAGACGGCGGTTAAAGTAGTTGATTTAAATAAGATAAATATAAGGAAAATACGATAGTTTCGTTAACTTTCAGACATGTCTTGCACGAAAAATTATTCAATACGATAAGCATATTCAATATTAATATCCGATTTAAGATGAAGACATATACCATAAGCGACGGCACGGCATCGGCGTCGAAACAGACGACTTGGTAGTTTGGATTTTGTAATAATGCAATTCTGATCAGATGAAAAGTATTATCGTTTAGAAAATTTTCAATGATCAAGTATTATAGGATGTCAAATTTTTATCGTATTATTTACCATTCGTTATGACATTTTGCATTCACAATATCGCACTTGCACGTATTATTTGAATTTTTGACATGTATTAATACAAAGTATAATAGTCTGAGTGGCCCATTATCAATACAATGTTGCGCGAGGGCAGTTGATTGGTTTCCTTTTCTTATGTCCCCTTTGTGTTCATCTACTCGTACTCCTAAATTTCTCTTAGTTGTACCAACGTATACTTTACCGCACCCCTCCACCTCATTTCCAATGCATTTAATTTCATAAACCACATCACTTTGATCTCTTTTTTCAATTTTGGTTTTTGTTTGTGTAAAAATATGTTTTATTCTTTTATTGGGTTTGTGTGCAATTGTTATATTTTCGTCTTTAATTATATGTATCTTTAAGTTTGTTGTTGTCTGCGAGTTTTGGAATAAAGGTAGAGGTCCATAGCTCGCTTTATGTGCGTTACGCTTTCTATGCAATTTTCCAAAAAGTAGAATCAATGCAATAGTATGTGACAAGTTACATTGCAAAAAACGCAGAACGCGTAGGCAACATGAACCACTTGGTTCGCTCTTTGAACCACAATTGCGAACCCTGGTGTTCAGACGACAACATTCGTGGTTCATTTTGACAAATATTTTTGACACAGTGATGCCAACTTAGAATTTTTTGGGCTGGATTTAACGCATTTTCAGTCACTCAAAACGCGAAAAAAACAATTACGAATTTTCATTTCGATCGATTTTGTTTTACTTTCTTCAGATTTCGATCGATTTGTTCATTCCGAAGAAACGTCAGATCGATTGTTTTCAATTTAAATGTGGAAATATTGGGCAAAAAAAAACACATTGTTGCTCTTATTAGAAGAGCAACAACATACCAAAGGATCAATTTTTTTTATTGAAGTGAACCAAATTTAAAAATTGTTTACATAAAATGTCTGTAATTGCAATAACTGCGGTTTTGGATACCCAGAGCAGTCAAGATTTTGGCGGAAAATTGCTTCAGATCCACTTTCATATCCAAACGTAGTGTATGTGTCAAAGTTTTATTTAATTTTATTTGACAGAAAAGAAAGAAAATATCTTAAATATGTAAAAAAAGTTAAATAAAACAAACATATTTTAAATAAATGGTTGAAAAGCATTTTTCTTTGTTGAAATAAAGTTGTTTCAAACATATTTTTGAACTTTCACATAGAGAAAATTACAATTCCGAGCATTACTCATCGATCAAATTCTTCGTTTTTCATTTTCTGCAGAAGCTAATTACGGAATTGAAATCATTTCGATCGAATTTGGTTTCTGTGACAGGCCTGTATATTTCAGCCCTTTAGCCCCTTTTTTTTTTTGTTCAATATGGCTAGATTTTAGTCTGTGAACTTTTTCTTCCTTTAATCTAGCAATATCGAATTTTAACTCATTTTATTTTGCTAGATAACCAATTTAAAAAAGAAGAATAATATAGAATAATCTGCTATTTCTTCGAATTTTTTGTGCTCGAATACGAATATTTTTGCAAACAAATTAAATAAATAAATGCATAAATCCTAAACGAAATTTAAATAAATGGCTAAAAATATTAGTTCATACAAATCCATTAAATTTTTTATAGAAATTCGTGCTTTGTATCATTTTTAAATATTATTTAATGACGATCATTAAAATTTTGGCTAGTTTTTATTAACTTCAAAGTACGCCAACAGGAGTATGAAGTCCTTTTTCATAACAATGTTTTAATATTTCATATTGCAGACGTAAATAGAACTCCAATTTAATATCTATAAATTTCATATATTATATTCGTATTCGCATTCGCATTCGCGAATATCGTTTCAAATATTCGTATTCGCGAATATCAAAAATTGACATTCGTTACATCACTAGTACATTTTAAAACTAGCCCCTTTTCGCGCTTATTCAAAAAATTTGACTTTATTTTGCGCTAAAGGTATATTTTTCATTTTAGCCCTTTTTTCAAAATATTTTTACGCGCTTTGAGTATCAAAAATTGGCATCACTGTTTTCATGTATATACATACATGCACACATACATACATGAATAGTTGATACGTGGTTAATACGCGTTTTATATTCTGTGTTACTTGCTTTTTTACAGTAGATAAACAAATTAAGCAAAAATAATTAATAAAATGTGTTCTAATATTATTAATTCATACAAGCATCCATTTTTTTGGTTTTTTTTTTGTTTAAAAATGTATACATGTGTATGTGTACGTGTGTACTCATTTAGTTTTGATAGCTAGTTCAGATAAATTGGCGATAATATGTTATCAAAACTAGTGATGATAGCAATTTCTTCATGGTTCGCAGCAAGGTTCAAAATGAACCAAGTTGGTTCGCTCTCAAAAATTTGTATGGCGAACCATGTTGATTCAATCAAGATTCGACCGCGAACCGTGAATGAGAGAGCGAACCTCGATAATTGCTGTCCGTATGAACATGCTATTACATTAAAGTCAAGAACAGCCGACAATTTGCTGGAATAGCCGTGGCTGAGTTCTTCTCAAGACTATCATTTAAAATGCTGAATAAATAGTCAAAGACGTCTGCAGATATTCTTGTCGCGGTTCGAAATTGCTCAGGGTCAGAAGTTTTAATTTTTTTAAATGTGGTTTCAAAAACCCCACTTAAATTCCGTTCTAAATACAACGGCCGCATCCAAAACCTTTTCTTTTTTTGAAATTGTACATAGGCATTTTTTGCACATAAAATTAAATATACAAACTCGACTAACTCCACAAATTCTTTTAAAAACTTGATTTCACTCTCCATTTTTTCTTTATAAGTATTTATAAACAAACGCACACAGCTGATCAAAACAAAAATAAAATGGCGCATGAAAAGCAGTGCATGTAACTCAACGCGAACAAAGTATAGAATGAAACAAGAGGATGAAACGCGTGTAAAGCATAACGCCCAAAAAGCGAGCTATGGACCTCTACCTTAAATGGCATATCGTAGTATTTGGTGTTACCAGATGAATTTTTTGTTTGACTATCCCGTGTGTTTATGTTGTTTGTTACTTTGTGGATTAAATTGTTTGTGATGTTTTTTTTGGAAAATTGTTTTTAATTAAAATATCTTTTATAATATTTATATTTTTATACTTAAATTTATTGTCGCTGAGTTTTAATACTCTATTTATTAAATTATTAGCTGTATTTATTTTTTGTTTCATTGGCTGTGTTAAATCATAATTCATTAACCGCCCTGATGCTATTGATTTTGAATACCAGTCGGTGATTAGTTTGCCTTTTTCTCTATATATTTTCATGTCTAAATATGGAATAGCATTGTGTTCTTTTCTTTCTATTGTAAATTTTAGTTTAGTGTGATAGCTGTTAAAAGTTTTTTGTATAATTTCTTCATCTTTTTGTTTAATAATAGCGAACAAATCGTCAACGTACTTTGTTACAAATTTAATATGAACATTATCTTTATGCAATTCATTAATGCTTTGGTCCAGAAGAGTATCTAAAACTACATCTGCGATTGTTGGTGACAAAGGGTTGCCCATTGGCATTCCATATGTTTGGTTGTGTATCTTTTCCCCATACATAAAATAATTATTTCCGTTAAGGCTAAACTTCAATATTTCCAGAAATTTATTCTTGGGTATTTTAGTGTACGTTTGCAGTAAATTCCATGTTTTCATAATATTATTTATTGCTAAGTGAATAGGTATGTTTGTAAATAACGATACCACGACCAGTTAGTTATATTAGAATTTCGTCTTCGTCTAAAGTTAAGTATATCGTCTAGCTTTTCTTTAAGTTCTATTGAGTTTTTAATATTGTATTCTTTATTTATAATATTTTTTAATATGTGTCCGGTATATTTAGATAGGCCGTAACAAGGTACACCTATTGAAGATGAGATTGGCCTGAGTGGTACATTTGGCTTATGTATTTTAGGCAGGCCATATAGTCTAGGAGCCCGTTGCAGAGGTGGAGATTAATTTTGTTTTTTCATGTTTCTCTATATAGCCATTTTTGTAAAAGTCTGTTATCTGATTTTGTAACAGTAATTTCATCTTTATATCTTTTTAAAAATTGTTTTGTATCTTCACAAATACTCAGTATAAGTTTTTCTTTTCGATTATTTTTAAACGTTCTTTTGTGTGTCATTATTCTGTTAGCGATTTTTGGTCTTTTTCTTTCTTTTTCTCCTTCATCACTCAAATTCTGTACCCATTGTTGAAGTATTTTTATTATTTATACTAATTCATTTGAAATTTTTAAGGCATTACACACATGGATAAATGAATAATGTGGTGGATTTATTAATAATAAGTGAACTGCAGTTGAAAAGAATAAAAAAAAAATAATGCAAAAACAAAGGGGGCATATTGTCGAGAATGGTTAAAATAATGTTTTATGTTGTTGTTTTAATTCAAATATTCCCTACATAAAGATAATTTTAAAATTGAGCAGCAGAAACACTGCGTTTTCTAAATCAGCTCCTCTTAAACAAATTTTGCTGTACAACAGCATGATACACAATACTTATTATTGTAATTAGCGAAGATCCGCCCACAAAAATCAAAAATGTTTGATTTTCATGCTACAAAGTATACTTTATAAGTTCGACAGCATGATACACGTTACTAGTTTCATAATTGTACGATTTATCGTACGATTTGTAGTAACTTTTATACTCGCCATTACGAGTGAATATGATTCATAGACAACATTGCAGTAAAGGTGAAGTTACATAACATGCGTTAGTGCGCGTGCGAGCTGTAGGCATCTGTCAAAAAAATAAAAAGTTGAAAGTTAACCAACTTTCTGGGGCAAACGCGTCAAAGAGTTTCGTATGTAACTTGTTGTATGCAAAAACACTATTTCAACTTTTTTTGACAGATGGCCACAGCTCGCACGCGCACTAACGCGTGTTATGTACTTTCATCTTAAAGGTTGAAATACATAACACGCGTTAGCTCGTCGACGAATATCGTGCGTTTGAAAACTTTACCCCATGAAAACTTGCAAGTTACACAACACGCGTTACAAACGCATTTTCTTTCAGCTTTTGTTATTTATTTTTACATTGAAAAATGATGTTGGAACATTTTCAATTTCTTTTTTGAGCAATACTGTATATTTTTCAAACTCTTTATTAAGATTTTCCTTCATGATTCTAATTTTTTAAATTTTTTCTTTTTTTTGTCGGCTGATTAGTTGTCAAAACAACACAACGCGTTAAAAAGTTGAAAGTTAACCAACTTTCTGCGGCAAGCGCGTCAAAGGGTTTCGTATGTAAGTTATTGTATGCAAAAACACTATTTCAACATTTTTTGACAGATGCCTACAGTTCGCACGCGCACTAACGCATGTTATATAACTTCACCTTAAAGGCTAAGTTACCCGACTGTAATGTAAAGTAACAACAACAGTATGAAACAGCTGATCGATATTGTTATGTGAAAAGTAATGAAAATGGTTATCAATATGTAATGTAACGTAACCTACTTTTCATATAAAAATACCGATCAGATGTTTCCTACGTTGCAGTTGCTTTACATTACAATCGGGTAACTGAGCCTTAAAGTCTGAGTGCGCATAAGTACAAGAAACAGTGCTGCCAGTTTTTTCTAGAGCTTATCCCAAATTATTGATTGCTCATCACCAAAAATCCCCATTTTTATTAAAATTTTTTCTTTTGTGAAAAAAATAAAATTTTTTTAATCTTATTTGAAAAATAATAACTAATATAACATATTTATTCAATAAAATTAATTTATATCGCTAGCTACGAGTATACAGTAAACCTCGGTTAATTACCTCATCAAAAATGTCATGATTTTTGGGGTAATTATCCGAGAAAGGTAATAAAGCGAAGACGTTTAATTACCTCATAGAGGTTATTATGAGAATACGCTTAATACCTTGAGAAATGCATTTATTCGAACTCACTGTGGTATGTAATTATTTGAAATAAAATGCACATCCAAATGTATTTCTTCAAGTAAAATATTCTATTATGTACCAAAAACAACTAGCATTACAAAAAATAAATAGATAAGGGCATATCGAGCCATAAAATTGCTTAAGCGACACATTTTTTGGACTTCGTTTTTTTTTTTGAGGAAAATCGACTATTTACTATCGGAAATAATCGATTTTGGTCAAAAAATGAGATAAGAAAATTATGTCGCTTAAGCTATTTTGGCGGTTATGGCACGATATATTAGATTACAGAATTGTATTAATTTATACTTCGGTATCTTTGGGCAAATAAACCAAGATATTTTAGGGCAAATTTGATTTTGGGGTAAAATATTACTGGGTAATTACCCGAAATAGGTAATTAAACGAAAGTTAATTAAGCGTGGAATTTTGAGTGAAAAAAACGGGTATTCAATATTTGGGGTATATAAGTGATAAAGGTATTTAACCGATGGGTAATTAAACGGGTTATACTGTATTTACATTCATATAAATTTAATTTGTACTTATAAGACTTGTAAAGAAAAAAAAATACACATAGTTTAATATACACAAGTATAAAAAAATGTTTAACCAAAGTTTACCATTTCAAAAACTTCAGAATCGAAATCTTCTGATTCATCAGAGTCAGAAACTTTGTTGTACATACTACTTGTATTAAAAAGTTTTAGCATTTCAGCAGAAGAACTAAATTTGTCACAACAAATTGAATTATTTTTAAGTGTGTGTTTATTCTAAGAAGTGCTTCCAACAAGTCGTATTGCATTTTTTTTTGCGTATTTTTGTTTTGGTAGTGTTCATTATTGGTTAATCTGCCTTGATACTTCTTCTTTATTAGAAACCATACACTATGAATAGTAACACACATTTTTAGACCTGCCAGACGCATATTTCTTAGTTCAAAAATAATTCTTGTTTGACCATCAGTTATAAAAAAATTCCCCAAAAATCACCTCAAATTTGGTTACATCCCCAACAAATCCCCAGATCCCCAACACGAAATTTTCATCCCCAATTGCGAAAAAAAATCCCCAGTTTGGGCACAAATCCCCTAAACTAGGACCACTGACAAGAAATTATAAATAATGATTCAACTCTACTCAGTTTTTCACTACTCATCGCCCTTTTCTGATGCAAGCCGAAACCAGTTGCTGCGTAGTTATAAATTGTGAATAAAAGCTATCTATAACTACACCCAGAAAAAAGATTGGTTGGAAAATGGTTAGTCCAATAAAATATCATTTGCATAAATTATATTTCATTTCACGCAATCAATTTTCTGTTAATCCAAAAAAACAATCCATGTCTATTGCCATAAGGGCATATTGTAATAAAGATATGATTCTCACAATTCTTAAATTAAATGCATCAACCGAGCGTATGCTTTTGTCATGACTAATTAACCGATTGGTTAACACAACCGAATAAAACATTATGAATTGGATTTTACTACCAACTTTTGGTATTGACAACTAAAAAATTTTCGTTCTATATTAAGGTTAAAATAAATACTTTTTATCAGTTGCAGCAACTAACTAGAGGTTGAGTTTACTATCATAGTTTATACTCGTAGCAGCAAATTAAAAATTAACTTTTGTGACTTTCAAAGATATTATGATTTATGAATTCTCAAATGGTTTTTGAAAGTCTGTGCATAAGATAACAGGTTTGTGGCTGTGTAAAATGTGTGGTTGAAGAAATGCATATAGACATGCTTCACCAAATAAATAAATTTCAATTAAAATAAATTTATAGCATGTTAAATAAAAAATTTCTTAAATTGTGTATTTTTATTTCCGTTTATTGCTTATTTTATTTCAACAAGGAAGGCCAATTTTTCTTTCACAGGTACCAATTATAATATTGTTTTAGTTATACTAACCATATTTTCGGCAGCAAGAATAAAGGCCTCGTTAGCCGACTGTAGAAATCGTAGATATAATGTAAATGTAAAGTTAATGTAAATGTAAATATTTGAAGGAACATCAATCAGGTAACCGCATTTGTACAACAAATATTACAACAGCAAAAACCACATGTACTTTGTTGCTATAAATTATCATCTTAGTTTACAAAACAGGGTAGCATCGTTAGATTGTATGTTTGTTATAAGAAATGTCAAACACCATACAAAACTGAATATTCGTTAGGTGTTTATGGATACCCAAATAAAAGCATGTTTTTAGGCTTATACCTACACAATCCAAATTTGACATTTGGCTTGGTATAATGACATTAGTCACCTGGTGTAGTGCTGCCACCTAATAAATGCGCCTTGGCTTATAGAATGCTTAAAAACGTGTCATGTGTTTTCGACACAAAAAAAAACTTCCTTGTGCACACATACATACATGCTAATTGCCTTGTGCCCAGCAAACACTCATTTTAGATTTTAAATTGCGAGTTATTTGAAGTCAAACGTGAAAGTTCATATACAACAGGGTTACCGCTCGGAATTTTAGAAAAGTCGCACAAAAGGTCGTTTTGTGAAAATAAAGTCGCACAAAAAAGTCGTTTGAGAAAATAAAAGTTGCACCTCTTTTTTTTAACGTTTTTTATTAACTAGTGTTCGCCCAGTGGTTGAAAATCAACCATTAACGCACAGAGGTGGAGAAAAGAATGAAAATATTTAAAGTTTGATGAATTTAAAACACAATTTAAAAACTATATTCAAATATACATACATATGTATAGACTCCAGGGTAAACCACTCTCTTAAACCACTTTCTTAACTACTAAATACGAATTTAAAATTTCATTTATCGGCATAAATAAGAATATATTTTAAGCAAACTATTTAAAAAAAGTTGTTCACTTTTTGAACTAAATGTAATTAGATACTTGCTCCTAGTGTTTTCACTTCATATTCATTATTATTGCCCAAAACAAAAATATTCGTTGATTTTTTCATTGAACGCTTTTTCTCTAAAGTTTTAGACTCCCCATTAAAACGTTTGTTACAAAAAAAGTTTCTATTCCCTATTCTTTGAGAAAGACCCCATATGTATGTACGAATATGCTAGCCTAATAATATAAACATTCCATCATATTCCAACATTCCATCATATTCCAACATTCCAGTATGTTCATTAATTTAAAGCACAGAAAAATAATGAAAACAATGAACAAAAACAAAACGCACACAAAATAAACCAAAAATAAAAAACTTACTTTGTGCTGTAGGTGAATTTAACTTTAATCAAAGTTATTAATAATTAAAAAAATATATTATTTTTAAGTATCTAAAAAAAAAATAATACAGTACCACTCGTTATTTAAATATCCAAATTTTATTAGTTTCAGCAATAATCGTTTAAGTATGTACATAGAAAGATGGAAATAAGAATAGAATGAACAAATAAAATACGTTTTTCCTTCTGAGTGTTTGCGGAGTTGCCAAGCCAAATTGTTGTATTTTTTCCCAGCTAGCATTTGGGTGATAATTTTTGACAGAAATATCTTATATGATTCTCTACAGATCGCTTTTGATGATTAAAAAGTGATTTATCACTTGGGCGATTGAAAGAGGATTCACTTATGATTCATCTATATGATCAAATAATGATTTCTTGAAAATAGAGGAACATCATGCAAAACGCAAAAAGGTGATTTAAATGATTTAATATGAAAATTGCTCAAACATAATCAGCAAATCGTATCATAACTGATTCTTTGGTATGATTCATCTGTAGGGTACCATTTTCTCACAACGGGAGTATCATTTATGATCGAAAAATGAGCTCATATACGGTTATTTTTCCCGTCAAGCTGATTCGGAAACGATTGGATTATGATACAAAATGCTACCTGGGTTTTAGCAAATTAAGACAGAAAGAGAGATCATGGCTTTATGATTGGCTAATATTCTTAACTGTTTTTAACTATCTTAGACACAAAAATGTAGAAGAAAAAATACATTCTGCACTGCTCCTATTGACAATTTATCTAACAAAAAAAAAAAAAGCGAATACGTTGAGTTTAAGTCAGTTAAAATGATTCTTAACTTTTTTCACTTGCCTATTTATATGTAGATAAAAAGCATAACAAAATAAAAAACAATTGAAACAAAACAAAAAGCTTATTGCAGAATCCATTTTTATCATATTTCACAACACATGCAGTTGCAGTATACATGCTTATATATGTACCCAGCAATACATTACACATTACCATATAATGACTTACTTTCCTGATTACCAAATTTCATCACTCGCTGACAAATCACATTACCTAAAATTTAAAAAATTGTATAAAAGTTGCTAAATGATGAGAATAATTTTTTTAGATTAAATGGATTACGTGAACAAGTTGCCAAATTAAAAAAGTAAGTACTTCTCAAGAATCGATTATTTTAGTCTCACCCCTTGTTAAAATCATTAAGTTGGTAATCCAGTAAGGAACAGCTTCCACCAAAAATGCTTCATTCCAAACCCGATTACCTTTTTTGAAATTTTTTGCTGGGAATGTACATGTTTTCATGTACCCTGAATATTTTAGCTAAAACTATTATATGCAACTTCTACTGAAAATTTATGAAACATTTCTTGAATACATTTTAAACATGACATGCATGTTGCAAAAAAGTGGTAAAAGTGTTTCCAAATGAATGAATGAATTGCTTTTAAATTTTGCCGACGTTATTTTGAAGATTTTTTTTATAAAAATAATCAAAAAACTTTTAATTTACTGCAAATTAACTGTTTTTTGAGAAGTTTCACAAAACAGGGTAAAAAGTCGAAACTAAATTAGAAAAAATCGGAAAGGTCGGTGACAAAAAAAGTCTCACAAAAAGTCGCAGACCGCTAAAAACGGGTCAAATTGCGACTTTAGTCGGGTGAACGGTAACCCTGTATAAGGGGCAACTATGTAAAAAATTCCCCAGGAATTTTCTCCCTTTTCCAATTAGAATTTTTTGTTTTCCCTATCGTTTGCTATTAGTTGGATTTGTTCCCTTGGGAGAAATTTCCTGCGGAATTTTTTAAATAATTACCCTGATAATATTTAAATTCATGGAAATCATTTTGTTTGATATGTATATGGATAGTGTGATCATACTACATAGTATGTGTGCATTACTGCTTATAAGTTAATAATATATAAAATGGTAATGTTTCAATTAATCCAAGATTTCTTTAATAATTTTGCTGAAGCTATTATAATTTACTTTCTTTTGATGGCAAGTTTTATACTGTTGGAAAAAAGTAATGGAGTTTTTGAAATAAGACATATTTTATAATGAAAATGTGCCTAGAAGTTTTAAAAATTATTATTTTATGTAAGAGAACTAGTGTTTTTCACACGGGATTTCCTGGGGAAAATTTCCCGGGATCCGCCTCATTTTCCGGGAAAAAAATCCTGGGAACTTTGTGCGGGAATTCCCGGGATTTTTTGATTTTGTTATAGCAACTTA
Source organism: Tachina lurida (assembly GCA_944452675.1). Taxonomy (NCBI): domain Eukaryota; kingdom Metazoa; phylum Arthropoda; class Insecta; order Diptera; family Tachinidae; genus Tachina; species Tachina lurida. The sequence continues at coordinate 68,639,064 of OX101752.1, read as the reverse complement.
ATTTGTATGTACACATTCCTTGATGATTGTCGTTATTCACTTTATGAATACGATGGTGCAATAATAAGCTGATTGCAATACCACAATACCTAAAGCTTTACAATAACTAAAGCCGAGTTTACATCTGGCACAAAAATGCGTTCTGAGACTTAGATGTGTTTATTTCGAAAAAGCAGACCACGACGTTCAAAATTTAATTCTGCAACAATTCATAAAAGTAAAAAACAGAAATGAGCAAGGAAATAAAAGAAAATTACAAATAATTAAAAATTCTCTTTAATAAATAGTACGGTTAACAGCATTAACAGCTTATGCTGTACTAAAGTCAGTGTTACCAAAATATATATTCAAAATTACACCTCGAAGAAGCTAAAATGAGTCGATTTCAACGGAACTACACCCAATATTAAAAATCTTGTTTAAGGTCTACTTATGATTCGCTATCAGCCCAATGAAATGCAACATATCGAAAGCGTATATTCAAGTCAATTTAAATTTTATCAATTTGGTAATATTCATCTGTATAATAAATTCCGAATAAAAAAAAAATTATATTTTCTCGTTTTGTATAAATTTTTTTTATTTTGCTATCTCAAAATAAATTTTTTTTTTTCGTGAAAATTAATGCTAACGGGAGTGTAAATTTCCAAAATATAAAAAAAGATAAGTAGCTTATGATAAATCTACCTCATATCTTATTGCATTTGGATGCTGAACACGAATCAGGTAAGGGTTTTGATATCCTATAGCTAGTTTTTGAGATATGGCCACTTTTAACATATTTGAACATAGGGGTTCCGATAAAAAAAAAATTGATTATACATATATGTATAACTGAAGCACAGCCGCGAATAACGTTGTAAAAGAAAATTTTTAAAAAACCAGTTTTTTCACAGATTAAAATTAACATATCTCTATTGCGTTGTTCAAGCATCAAACCACCAAAATTATGCGTCTTATCGCCGTCAAAATACAATTACAATCAGTCAGTCAGTGGAAAACTTTGTAAGTAACTAATAAATTCATGCAAACGAAATTGTCGAAAATAATTGATAAATGTAGCAGAGATATAAAAAGTTAAAGTTAATGCTAGTTATCATTAATTTCGAAAAGCTAAAAAAATTTAAACGAAAAAAAACAATATTGCTTTAAAATATGCTTTTTGGCTCTCATGAAAAATTATTATTTTGTCAATTAATACTGTTACGGAAATGGCCGTCGGGTTAATATAAGTGTTACGCAAGAATATTCGAACAGGGCCAATATAAAGAAACATCCAGAAGTATTTAAATAGATAACTAAACGTTAAAGTCCTGCACAAGACTATTTATAAGACCTTTCAGGACATGCGACATTTTTTAAACGCTTTACTACAGCGAAATATTCTAAAACAAACGCTAAAAAACAATGTTGGCAAGACAAAGAACTCAAAAAAAATATTGCCAACAGTGTTGTTTAGCGTTTATTTTAGAATATTTCGCTGTAGTAAAGCGTTTGAAAAATGTCGCATGTCTTGAAAGGTCTTATAAATGGTCTTGTGCAGGTCAATACTAAACGTACACTCGTATTCACATACAAGCACTATAGCAAACAACTATATACACATGCGTAGCACATACATACGTGATTAAACGTAAACAACCAACAACAACTACAAGCGTCTGCTTATTAAGAAGGTATACATAGCTACATGCATACATACATACATGCCTGACAATTCCAACTAAAGGCAGAAATAAAAGTAAACAACCACTTAATGATGTATGCATATACACACGTATGTACATAGTTACCACTTGAACTTAATTACACGCTTTGTAAACAACATTGAAGATAATGATGATTCGGTCTAGACTTTGCATGAAAATTCTAGTGGTTGTTGTGCGAAGTATAAAAAGGGGTTGATGCATCCAACAGCAGTTCAGTCGCGATCAAAAGTTAGTTGGGAATAAATCAGTTGCGAAGAAGCTCAGTTGCTAATAAGAAGTCTGTTGTTAATCAAGTGAGTTGACAATTAAGTTGTGCGCAGTCCGTGATTTGTGATACAACAGTGAGTTGATATTTGAGTCTGTGCTTTACAATACGTGAGTTGGAAATTGAAGAGACTATAGTACAGTCTATAGTGACAGTTAGAGTCTGTCGTGATTTGAGTTTATTGTGGAGTCCCTTGAGTAAAGAGTAAGGGAGCAGTGGAATCTGATAAACGTGTGTAAGTGAAGCCAGCGAGTCCTGATTAGTGTATCAACTGTGAGAGTCTGCCATAGAGTTGTTATTGGTGTATCAACTGGAAGTGTCGGCAGAGTGAGTCTTGTGTGTGACGAGCAACAGAGAAAGCAGAATTGTGTCAACACTAGCGCAGCCAGTGGTCTGAGACGTGTATATACAACAGCAAAGAAGGTGTAGTGGTAACCAGTTGTGAACATTTGAATAATATTTGTGTTTGTATTTAAGCTCTTGAATTGAATTTAGATTAGTGATATTTATTAATTAATAAAGATTGTATCATTCTTAACCCTAATTAGTACACTGGGGTCTTTTATTTATTGCAAATCTTCGAATCTACGAAAAAACGTTTTTAACAGAGAATAAAAACGTAACAATACGTTATTCGCGGCTAATCTTCAACTATTAAACTGTCAATCAAATAGAAATGTTATGTATGGACCGATTATAGTCAATGATATAAGCTTTCGAAATTCGAACATTTGGAGTGATCCTGCTACAATCGAGATTGAGTTACAGAGTGCCAAAGAAACGGAAGAGCCTGTCAGTCAGGCCTAAGTTGTTTTTATGATATTTTAAGCTATTTTTTAAGTAAAAAGTCTCACAAATTGATTAAAAAATATGTAAATATATTTAAAAAAAATCATGATTTTGTTTCCTGACAAAATATGCTAACTCTGAAAAACTATTTGTGTTTTGATCAACTATAATATGATATCTATTTATTTATTTTTTCGCTCTACTGAAAATTTAGCTTTTTTAAGTTGAAGTATTTTGAATATAGGCTGAACACACAACAAACAATACGTTTTTGATCTATTTTATTTCATAAAAGTCTGTTGCAAACAACAAATAAATACATTAAAATTAATTAAATATTTGTTATACTATATGTATATGTATATATATATGTTATACTATCGTAATAAAAAGCAATATAAAAATTTTAAACTAATAAGGTCATTGGAAGTTAAATTTTTATTACTATTGCTTAGCAGAGGTTTAAAATTATTATTGTCGTTTTTTTGTATACCTTCTTTATTAAATAAAATTGCAGCAACGGTATCAGAGTATAATTTATTATATTTCATTTTATTTATTTATATATTTATTATATTATATATATTTTTTTATTATAATATATATACTTATATATATATGTTTTTATTAAAAAACAAAAGAATTTCAAATTACCCGTGAACTACACCTGAGATCAATTACCCACGCGCTACACATGCACATAAAAATTACATCTGATTCGGGTAATTATTCGCGATTCGGCAACACTGACTAAAGTCCTATTTCCAAAGAAATATGCCCTTATGCAAAAACGATTGTTAAAGTTAAAGCATGCGTTAAAACTGGTTTTGCCATACAAAATTCGTTTGTTAAACCAACTTTAAGTTGAACAATTTTTATAAATTTTTTTAAATAATAGTCGTATAATTTCTTTTTCATAATATTGGTATATATGTATTACTATTATATAAAGAACGGAAACGGTATTATTTTTTGAATAATGAGTGTATGAAACGTTATTATTTAATCGATCTCATGAATTACAATTTGTTTTTGTTGAAATAAACTAAATTTAAAAATATTTTGTATTGTTTTGTGCTGGTCGGGAATTCCCGGGAAACCGAAAAATATTTCCCGCTTTCTCGGGAAATGAAAAAGTCCGGGAAAAGAAAAACTCTAAAGAGAACTCAATTGTAATAATTTTAATAGCAGCTGTAACGCTTAAACCTCTAACCGTAATATATGATATAACTGTAAGTAGCAAAACAGGTTTTGAGCAATTTCATCGGAAGGACGAAGTGCTTGACTCCTTAATTTCCAGGAATGCCTATGGTTTCAGTAGCACCTCAATCATATAAAAACACTATTTTATATCCACTTTATCGTTTTATCCATTTCTTATTAATGTTCGTACCTACTAATAATAATTAATTTTAATCACAAACAATATACATTTACATATGTATATTTTTCAACAAGAACACATATACTACTTTTTGTTTGCTGGGTGTTTATCAGTTTAACAAATTCAAATAAAATGCGCAACAGCTGTTCGAAACATTGATGGGAGTTCAATATCTTCAAATTATTTTTGATTGTGAGGAAAAAGTACGAAAATTATTTAAATAGTATCAAATCATTTTTTTATTCTTACAAACAATGTTATGACTTTGATATTTAGTGAAATTACAATTTTAGCTTCATATATATACATACATACATTACAACGTATTATAATTATAAAAATATTTATATTTTTATTATCATTACAATTGTTATGATTAAACGCACATTATTTAATTTTTATTGATATTATTAAATAAAATTTGTTTTTTGTGCACTTGTATGGATGTTTGTTCGCACAAATGTACTATATGTTACATATTCATACATATGTATATTAACAAAAAAATAAACACATACGATTGGCAGTCTCTGGTTAGATTTTATAAAGAAAAAAACTTTATTAGAAAACTAAATTTATTAAATATGTCATGTACGTATACAAGTTTAGCAACTCAAAAGCTTAAATTAGCAAAAGAAACAAAAGTACCAACATAGGGCTATTGTGCCACACTCTCATTCAATATACGTAAATCTCATCACTGTCTACAAATGTCACGTAACGGCGTCATGAAATTCTATTTTCTGCAGGTTCAGACGTTACATTTACGTGACATTTCAGTCAGGTAAGCATTTGCATAGCTTTTCATGCAACAGATTCGATCAGCTGACACATTTACATTTACAGTTCTACATTTACAGTCGGGTAATTCTGCCTTAACTTTTAGTTCGAATTCCATAATGTTAACCAATTTCTTCTTTTGCTGCAACTATTTGGTTAAGGGTTATAATTAAAATATAGTGGTACCACAAGAAAATTGCAGTAGTTATACCAGAATTCTATGATAGTTGGTGCAACCGCCAAAATTCGATTAGCAACAAATTCGGTTGTCTCAACGAATCTGTTTTCTCTGTGTAGGGTTGTTATCGCTTATTTTACTAAAAGATGACAGCAGAGGGAAAAAACCGGGACATTTGATTTAAAAAAGTACGACTTAAAAATAACACGAAATTTAATTTTTTCCAATAATATTACTGCCACTAAAATCTTAAATACATATCGATGGTGTTGCGTAAAAAGGGTCAATCTCACACCATTTTACATAGAATATTGGATCTTTTTACCCAACGCCACAGATATGTTTAAATTTAATTGTACCTACGTAAATATTTATACATTTAAGAATATTTGCATACATAAACGCACAGAAATAGCACTTCAAATATCATTTAAATTGATGGAAAATATTTTTTAAACTTATAGTTCTGTCGCTTGTACTTATCAAAAAAGGTTTATAGCCCAAGAATTTATTAAAAAGTAATTCTTCATCAACTGGGATCCCGATTACATATCAACTATTTCTAACGGTAGGGCTATCGACCTTAAATAAAATTTCAATGTTTAGTTAAAATGTTTTAGTTGTTCATAAAATAAAGATTTTGAACTCTCGCATGAAGCTACATACTATATTATTCTGTTCCTTTTTACTCAATTCCATCGATAGTTTAAATAAATCTTAATAATTCTCATGAACACTACTACTACTAATTATTTTATAGTTTAGTTTTTAATAAATACCATTTGTCAAACAATGTAAAAGCGAAAAAAATTTTTTTAAAAAGTGGGACTTTCCCGGTCGATAATTTTTTTCCGAGGACAGAGATTCCAAAAAGAGGACAGTGTCCGGGAAAAAGAGTTCGCATAACAACCCTAGCTATAACTATCTATGAACTACATATTTTTTAGTTTCTATTCAATTAATTTCGACTGGTTACGATTTCTGAATATGCGCCATAGTATTTTTTGTAGAAAAGAGAATACCATTAAATATTCCTTAAGCTATGGGTGCTAAGTCCTTATACGGTCACCAAAACTGATTAAATTACTTAATTAGGAAAATATGTATGAGGTGGACTGTCGAAAATGTATAAGAGACTTTTAATATGGATTAATTATTGTGTCCTCTTTACTACACTCAGGGAAAAGCAGCAACTTAGAAACAAGAATGCGTCACATTAATTCAATAATTTTCAATGTAATACTTAAAAATAAATAAAATTAATAACTAAATTCAGTAAATTAGTATTTTCCATATTGTAAAAATAAATTTGAACTTAACAGTTCTCGTTGTACCTTCATAGTGAACAGACGTATTAGCGGATTTTTTTTTACATACAAACAAAACTAAACCCTACAAAAAATATTTGTATTACATAGTAGTCGTTGAACATTAACTTTGATAAACAAGCTTTTTTGCTTTGCTAATATTTTTTACATAGACAGTAATAACTAAAACAACAAAAAAACAAAAACAACCGTAAACAAAATAACTCAAAGTGCCCTTGAGGAATACACTACCAAAGTGCCCTTGAGGAATACTCTATATGAGTACTTCAAAAACAAATAATTTTGAAGTGAGTTATAACGGTGGAAATGCCTATCTTACTGTGAGCTCTGATGATCTTAATGATAACAATAAAAATAAAAAATCTGATAATAGACTTACTGTGAGTTCTGATGATCTTAATTTAAATAAAATAAATAAAAAACCTAATGATAGACTTTTTTTAACGGCTAAGCCAATTTTTCGTCAGCGATCAACTTCGCTTTGTCCAATGCCAACTAGTGATTCGTTAACATTACAGTTGCCTACTACTTCGTCATTTAAATCAGCGATATCATCCGATTCATCACTTACCCAATTAGTCACTGTAAATAAGAGTAGCCCAAAACCAAAGGTCCAAGTCGGAATGGACCGTTATATTATTGTAGGAAAGCGCGGGCGAAGCCCAAATTCTACTAAAATTGCATCCGCCTCAAAGGCATCTAGGGATAACAGCGCATCCTCCACTAATCGTTTTCAAATATTGCAAGATGACAACGACACACCTGATATATCCGCGAACAAAACCTCCAAGCCGTCACCCATCTATTTGAGAGAAAAAAATTCAAACGCTCTTATTAAGAAATTAATTTCGGTCATTGGTGAGAATAAATTTCACATTCTTCCAATAAAACGTAGCAATATCGATGAAACGAAAATTCAAATTTATGACGAAACAGATTTCCGCAAAATGGTTTCTGAATTTGAAAAAAAATAAAACAAGTTTCTACACATACCAGCTTAAGAGTGCTAAAGGACTGCAGATCGTATTGAAGGGCATAGATTCTTATGTTGTTCCCGAAGAAATAAAAGACGCACTCGTCCTCCAGGGATTCAAGGTAAAAAATGTTTCAAATTTAATAAATAGGGAGAAGATCCCCCAGCCTCTATTTCGCGTTGAACTTGAGCCGAATGATATAAAATTGAGAAAAAATGAGACGCACCCAATTTATAATTTAAAATATCTTTTATACCGAAAAATAACAGTTGAAGAACCACACAAGTGTTCTGGACCCGTACAGTGCCATAATTGTCAAGAATACGGCCACACAAAAACTTACTGCAAATTGCCTACAGTTTGTGTTATTTGCGGTGAATTGCACGGTACTGCTAGTTGTACTAAACCAAAAGAACAAGCAGAAAAAAATGCAGTAATTGTGGAGAAAATCACACCGCTAACTACAGAGGTTGTCCTGTGTACTCTTTCGTCAAACAGACTATGAGGCAAAAACCTAAAGTGGCTCCAGCACAAACAGCAAACACTTACTCCGCCACTCTTGCCCAAGTGAGCCAACCAGTTAATTCACGCGTATCGTATGCCGATGCTGCAAAGACAAGCTCTATTCCCACACAAAATGTTCCACGGCCAAATAATTCAACAAATAAAACTCAGGCTTTAATTTTAATCGCCTTGAAGCTACTATTGAAAATCTTGTGCAAACTATAAACAATTTTACAACAAATATGACTAGCATGATGCAAGAAATGCTGCGAATGCAGAATACATTGCTTCAAGCTTTAGTTAACAAACCATGAACACGTTAAAAATATGTTTCTGGAACGCAAACGGCATTCGCCAACATAAAAATGAACTTGAGCACTTCCTCACCGAAAAAAATATTGATATAATGTTGGTATTTGAGACTCATTTGACTTCGAGAAGCCTTTTTAAAATTTATGGCTACACCTTATATGATTCAAAGGACCCGAGAGGAAGAGCATGCGGTGGATCAGCAATTTTAATAAAGTCAAGACTCAAGCATTATATTATTGACAACATTTGCGAAGAACATTTACAAGCAACGAATATTTGTGTCGAAAATTTTTGCACTAATTTTGTCATATCATCAATTTACTCCCCTCCTAGATTCGCAATTACTGAGGACCAATACGAGGATTTCTACAAATCCCTTGGCCCTTGCTTCGTAGCAGCTGGCGACTACAATGCAAAACATACGTTCTGGGGTTCGCGTCTTATTACACCTAGAGGTCGGGCATTGTTCAACACAATTTCAAAAATGTGCTTGGACGTCATTTCGAGTGGGGAGCCCACTTACTGGCCTACGGACATACAAAAAATTCCGGATATTATAGATTTTAGAGTCATGAAAAATATTTCTAGGGAATTAGTTCATGTTGAAGCGTCTCAAGATCTTTCCTCCGATCACTCTCCCACGATCGTTTCAATTTGTAGCCCACTAAGTAGTGACTTACCTCACCCGTATGTGAAGACGATCAACCGTGTTAATTGGCTGGGGTTCAGAAAATATCTCAGTACTCATTTTACGGAAAACATTACGCTAAGAACATCCGAAGATATTGAATTTAACATTGGCAATCTTATCAAAAATATAAAACAGGCTGCTGAACATCCGACTACCTCCTACCCGCAGACTGGATTTAATAGAATTTATTCTACGGATATTGAACATCTCGTAAGTGAAAAAAGAAGAGCTAGAAGGGAATGGCAACAGCACAGATCGCCCCAACATAAAATCAGATTTAAAGAGTGCACTAAACGACTCCAAGACTTGCTTGCATTTGAAAAAACTGAATCTTTTAAAAACTATCTGGAAGGTCTTGATGCCACACCAGCATCTAATTACTCTTTGTGACGCGCTGCTAGAAAGCTTAAAACACCTGTTGCGTTTAAACCACCTCTGCGTACATCTACAGGGGGTTGGGCAAGAAATGATACTGAAAAAGGTAAAATATTTGCTGAGCATTTAAAATCAGTATTTACCCCTAACTCATGTACTGGTGTTATTGATTTGCCGAATGTAGTGGCGCTACCCCCTCGACCCATAAAATTTAGAACGTGTGATGTACAAAAACTAATTGCTGAACTTAACCCGAAGAAAGATCCGGGTATTGATGGAATTAGTAACCAGATGCTAATAAAGTTGCCTCGTATTGCAATTAGAATCCTGTTATGTATTTTTAACGCCATTTTACGACTGGAGTATTATCCAAATAGCTGGAAGCTTGCCAAAGTTAAAATGATTCCAAAGCCGGGCAAAGGCCTTACCAAGGCTGAGTCATACAGGCCAATAAGTCTGCTATCAACAATGTCAAAACTTTTCGAAAAACTGCTCATGACAAAATTGTCCCCAATTCTAGTTAGTAGTGGGTGCATACCGGACCATCAATTTGGTTTTAGAAGTCAGCATAGCACTATCGAACAAACTCATAGATTGGTTCAATTTATAAGAAGAACATTTGCAGAAAAGAAGTATTGTTCTGCGCTGTTTATCGACGTTTCTCAGGCATTTGATAAAGTGTGGCATGAAGGTCTTATTTTAAAATTGAAATCATATTTACCAATAAATTTTCTGAGACTATTAGAAAGTTATATTACTACCCGGAAGTTTACGGTTGTGGAAGGAGACTTCATGAGTGTGCCTGAATCTATATCATCCGGTGTGCCACAGGGGAGCATACTGGGGCCTGTTTTGTATTTGATTTACACTTGTGATATGCCTTTGAGCAGCAATATCCATACATCTACGTTTGCCGATGATACAGCCTGCCTTAGTATGCACAAAAACCCTCACGAGGCTTCCCGATATCTACAAGAACATATTACACAACTGGAACTATGGTTAAATTTATGGAGAATCAAAGTAAACGAGCAAAAGTGTGTCCAGGTAACATTTACCCTGCGAAGAGATACTTGTTCGCCAATTCGAATCAACAATCAAGTTGTTCTTCAACATTCACACGTAAAATACCTTGGTATGCACCTTGATCGACGGCTTACGTGGAAGCCCCATATTGACTCAAAGCTAACACAAATGAAACTGAAATTAACTCAGATACATTGGCTGATTGGTAGAAATTCAACACTCAGTCTAGATTGTAAACTTTTAATATACAAGTCGATTTTGAAACCAATATGGTACTACGGAATACAGTTATGGGGCACTGCTTCAGCTTCTAATGTCGAGAGAATCCAACGAAAGCAAAACAAAATTTTACGGTTAATAACATTGGCTCCATGGTATATAAAAAATTCAAATATACATCGTGATTTAAATATGCCACTAGTGACTGAAGAAATTGCAAAATACGCTGGCAAATATTTAACAAAACTCGAGTCACATCCTAATCCGCTTGCCCGTAATATTTTGAACTTTACTGGACACATCCGCCTAAAAAAGAGGGACACAAGGGCTCTTATTCATAGCACTCCAGATGGGACTTCTTGAAAATACTTTTATTTTTTTCCTTTTGACTATCACTACTTATGTATTATATATAACTATTACTAAGCTTATGTCCGACACTGGTCGGGCCTAATTATATTTTTAGATTTAAGATTTGAATACTTATTGTTAGTTCATATATGAAGATACAATAAATAAAAATCATGCATTAATAAAAAAAAAAAAAATACTTAACTAGGCTTTCGTTAATGTTTCTAATTAATTCAATATTATTTTTATTGATTTTAAGCTGTTCTTTCTCTGGGTGTATTATTATTATTAACCCAAACAAAAGTGCCGGTTAATTGTTGGTTGAACATTTTCACAAATGGTAATTGGTAAAACTACATATGTATATATGTATGAAAAAAGATGTGTCAACTCGTAAAATCATGTTTTTGTTTACTTTTTGCATTGCATAGTCTTAAAGAGATCCTCCATACAATTTGACACTTAAAATCAGCGACTTTAACACACTATTTAATCCTAGTGCCATTTCAAATGTAATATTGTACGACAAAGCTCGTTAAACCATGTTCAATTTTGCCAGGTATGTTAATTGGCAGTTTTTCGTTATATATGTATGTATATGTTATTGGCGGGGAAGTATTTTACTAATTACATATATTTATTTCAGTAAAATATAGTATAACTATTAAAGCATCATATTTTATTTGAATTTATGAGCTTTTTATGGTCCAGTATCTCTAACTAAACAAATACTGTCTTCAGATATACTACATCAGTATCCACCATCCCATTGCTCTGAGGGCTCTGCTAGCATTCTGCTTTGCATACGTACACAGCACAACTACTAACAAAAATCTAAAGCAAGAGTATAAAACACACAAAACGAAAAGATTTCTGTCGCATATTTTATGAAAAAAATACACCGAGAGTTTTCAAACACCACCGAAATTATTTAATTTTTTTCTATATTATTTATAAAAGAAAATTATCTAATTAAAATCCTTTTATAAAAGCACTTTTTATTGCTGTAGAAAAGAGAAAAAATATTTGGAATATACAGTTGGAAAATAAGTTTTTATTTGGCTTAAATACTTTTATAGATGCTGAGTAAAGTCCTGCACAAGACCATTTATAAGAACTTTCAAGACATGAGGGATTTTTCAAATGCTTTACTACAGCAAAGTCTTCTAAAACAAACGCTAAGCAACACTGTTTGCACGAATTTGTTTCAGTTATTGCAAGTATAGGAGTAAAGAAGAAAGTACTTCGTGACTGACAAATTTGTGATGCTTGCTTCTTTCTACGCATGGGCGCGTATACAAGCGTCATGCATGTACATACACACACGTTGTGTGTATGCTCTTTTATTTTTCTGCACACAAACAAACGTTCACATGCATTTACATTAGTTGTGTGCGCTTGCTTAAAAAGAAACCTCCCTTAAACGCATAATAGCTTACCATCTACATCTTACACACACACTCAAACGTACAATATGGAAAATAACAAGCATACTCGTATCAACACTACTTTGTTGACTATTTGTTCATAACAAGAAGTCTTCACGACATTCCCTGTTGTTAATTTTTGGAGTAGTTACGTTTTGGAACAGTCCTATACTAGTTATAAAGAGACAGAACTAAGGAGCTTGATGAAATATCGGCTGCACTTCTCTACAAGCGACGCGCTGTCTCTTTCTCTCCTTTTTTTTGTCATGTAAACAACATGAAAAAAAGAATTTTTTGCCTGTGCAATGTTTCCATTTTAAAATGGAATGCAGCAAGTGTGTGTGTGTATGTATGTGGTAAAATTTTTTTGTAAAGGAATTTGAATGGCTTCTGCGTCATTACAAATCGATCAGTGTTTTAACTCTCAACAATATTTTATTTTGGCGGCGGATAAGTTTCATTTAAATTTAAATACGCAGTAAGTGTTTTTCATTGTTGAGTTTTTATGTTTTGAATGAATTGTTTTCTTTTTAGTTGAGATTTTTAATTAAATTTTAAAATTAATTTAAAAATTATATTGTTTTATTAGTAGAAAATAATTTCCCGAATTCGGTATATATTGGAGTAGTATATAACAGCATTGGACGTAACTAGTATTAAACTATTTTATAGAATACTGGTATAAAACTATTTTATAAAATAATAGTACAAAACTATCCATAACAGGCATTGATATAAACTAGTATAAAAGCAACTAGTCCTTCAACTAGTATCCAACTCTACACAAAACAACTAGTTGTGCTCCTATGACAACCCAATGTAAAAGTCGATAGTTCGTTGTATGAAAAAAAACAGGGGGGTTACTCTCTATTGCGATGCGAAAGCAATTACGATGCGAAAGCTAAATGCGTTGATATGCAAATTTGGTACTCTCTATTACTTTCGCAAAACCTTTCGCAAAATTGTTTGAAAAAGTGGCACCACGGACATTGCAAAAGAAAATATGGCAAAGGTTGGCAGCACTGAAAAGTTAAAATATGTAAAAAAAACGACATTTAAAATCAAAATTTAAGAAAAAGTGAAGTGTAACAGCTTTTAATTGAAAATAAAGTGATGGATTCTGTAGCGTTATGGTTTTATGAAGAAAACGTCCATGTATAACGAGTTGCAAGACGAGTCTTAAAGGTTCAATTAGACGTGGCATAACCATAGCCATAGAAAACAACCTTAAAGCCATAACTGTTACCATAGAAACCAATTAAATTTTGGTTTGGTTATGGCTATGGCATTATGGGTATGTCACTTCTAATTTAAGCTTAAGAGATTGTTCCGGTATACTTTCCTTAAATGACCGCAGGTAAGAAAAAATCTAGCGGAATATGTTATTAAATACATATTGCTTTATTTTAACTTTGTACAAATTTTTCGTTTCTGTATGTTCTAAACGCTGTTCAACACCAGCTAAAAGTTTATAAAACTAGCCGCTGCCTTAAAATTACTTGGCCAAGCTGGATACCAACATCAAATTGGCCAGGACCATACCTTAGGAATATAGCAGCAGTCAATGTCCCGTCGCTTAAAAGATCTCTGTAGCGATTGAGAAAATACAAAACTGAGAGGGACCATCACCTGTGCTTAAAATGCTTAATTTATTTTTACGCATTTTCACTTGGTGTGATTTTTAAAATCAAATATGAATACATACATACAAACATACATGTGTAATATTATAATTACTATTAGTGTCACATTTCATTATAAACAACCAGCTATATCCCTTACAGGAGGTCCATTAGAATTTAGGCCGTCTGTCAATTTTGTCCACAAATTATTTGCGGCTTATTTGCCGTTTGCTCACATGCAATCCACTAAAATTTCAAACTGCCGTTGTTTTGTTTTTAATTTTTTTGGCATTTTCCCTAAAAACTACGATTTAAATATAAATATTTTGGTTTTATAAATTTCCATAGAAAATTAGTTTAATATACCTCTTATAAAACAAAAATATTTTTTATGAATAAGACAGTCAATATATAAATATTTTTTTCAACGTATTTACATGTTTTTCTCACTTTGCGTTTGGTATTTAGCTAACGCAAGATATTTGCGCTTTCGAGCGATTTTGACAGGCGCTTTCGCATTGTAGAGTACGGTGATACCAGGCTTGCGAAACGGAAAATAAAAGATGCGAAAGGTAAATGCGCAAACGCATTAGAGAGTACCAATCGTGCGATTCGTATCATTTTTTCTTTCGCATCGTAATAGAGAGTAACCCCCCCGCATTTATTATTGGTTTAGTATAATGCAGCCACGAGAATACATTTAAAAAACAAGAGGTATTTACATTTCAAGACTATTTATGCAGGTCTTTAATGCTGAGTGTCTAGTATGTATCCAGAAATTGAAAAAAAATCTAGTATATACAGTCTAAGGCACCAACTATGTACATATAAACGTTCATTTATATAAAATAAACCCATAAAAATATTTTTCATATACCCATTTAAACATTAACAAGAGCGATTTTTTTTCAGTGGAGCAGCACTAAACATGTATTAGTGCTGTTCTGCTTTTAAGCATTCACTCTTTTTGATTACCACTGTACTACATACTTAAATTAACAAATGCTGTCTCCGGATTTGCTTACTGAAATCAACATTTTCAATCATTTGAAAAATACTTTCTGTCGTTATCAAGAATTCACTTATGGTGTTTTCCTTTCTGACAAAAATGTTACATGTATGCTACCATTTGCGCGGGCTTATGTTCCATTCTATAAAAATATGCAAACATGTGAAAAGTAGTCGCATTCTTTTCTAAATATGTTGCACAAATAAGTGGTAATTATGTTCCATATCTTACCCCCAATTATATTTCAGGGTGAGATAATACCCTTTTTGGCAGCTGCGTTTAAGTACTTTTTTATGCAAGTGAGTATTTTGCTAATATACTTTTTTCGTGTACAATTGGATTTATAAACATATTGTGAAAGTTGGAAGTGGACATAAAAGGTTTTATTTTAAAAGAGTTGTTGGAAACATCATCATCATCTGATGAAGATGAATTTATTTTACATATGCAAAGTAGAGAACTCCTGCCTCGTGTTAAAAGCTTTGTGGAAAATGTGGTACATAACTATTCGGATTCCGATGTATGTATTTGACATTTACATTTGACAATTTACAAATATTGTATTAATATAAAAATTAATTTTTAAAGTTCCAAAAGAATTTCCGTGTTAGCCGAACAAGTGCCGCCTATATTATGGAGAGGTATTCTCATTACTCCGCCAAAAGAAGTTATCAGGGAGGAAGACTGCAGACAAGTTCTGAGACACAGATTCTTTCATTTTTATGGTAATTAAAAACGGAAAAAGTAAGAATCCAAGTAATTAAATGTGTATATTTAGGTTCAGTGGCAATAAAACAACGATAAGGGAGGTGGCAAACCTTTTTAGCATGTCACTTTCAAATGTGCACAGAACCTTCAATAGCGTTTTAAATTTTCTTACAAGCGTTGTAGCGCCAGAGGTTATAAAATTTCCTAAATCAAATGAAGAGAAAGAAGCAGTGGCAAACGAATATAAAAAGGTATGTTGCATGTTTAAATTGGATTCATAATTGGATTGTATATATGTATATATATTTTTATAGATTTCCGGAATTCCTAATATCTTAGGATGTATTGATGGAAGTTACATTGCGACCAGGACACCAAAAAATAAAATTCGTTCAACTTATTGTAACAGACATGATGGAATCTCAATCACACTTCAAGGTATTTGCGACGCAAAATTGAGGTTCTTGGATGTTTTTACTGGAGTCCCCAGTAAAATTCATGACTCAAGAGTCCTTAAACTTTCGTTTATTGGAAAAGAACTACCAAATTTATGTTCCAGCAAATACTATTTGTTAGGTGATGCAGCATATCCTTTAAGGGAATACTTATTAACACCATATAGAGATTATGGAAATTTAAGCAATTCAGAAAAGAATTTCAATATACATTTTTGCCGAACTCGTGTTAAAATAGAAAATTCATTTTGTTTATTGAAGAGTCGCTTTCGACAATTAATGCGCTTAGATTTCCATAATGTCGAAACAATGGCAAAGTTTACTATTGCATGTTGCGCTCTTCACAACATTTGTATCGACAGAAATGAAATGCTTCTAGAAGAAATATGCAATACCGAAATAAATATTGACAATGACGATATTATTGACAACGATCGAAGAGATAATCTACTGACTGAATTGGGACGCTTAAAAAGGGATGAAGTAAAAAACCTTTTATGAATAATTTGATATGTACACTTGTATTAATATGTATATTAAAATTAAAAAAATCTAAAAAATTCTATATAAAAAATAAACAAAACGGCTTTTATTTCATTGCAAATAGTTATTGCCATAAAAAAGATAATGAGTACATATCGCTCATTTACTTCAACAACAATATAATGCAAAACATAGAACTTCAATTTAATAACTAATTTTTTACACAACATAAAAATTGATTAATTGTGTTTGTAAATAAGCGATATGTACATAATTATAAAGGTACAAGGTATGTATGTATATAAAAGTTACAAAGTAATAAGGAACAAAATAATTCAGTCACAACATATTAGTAACTGCTTGTTCAACGATCTCGAAAGGCTTTTTTCTTTCGTACAAATTACATATAAAACAAAAACAAATTCTTAAATTTTGTTTTTGTTTCAAATGTAATTGTACGAAAGAAAGAAGTCCTTCGACTTCGTTGAACAGGCAGTAAGTTTATCTTTGCATACTTATTATGCATTTTTATCTTCTAAAAGTTTTTTTAGTAAGTCCATTTTCTCTTCATGGCGTCTTTGTCTACCTTCTTCTTTCCTTTCGGCAATTTCTAATAATGTTTCCTAAACACTTTTATTTTTAGTTTTATTAATTTTCTTGTTTTCACACTTCTCGACCTTAATGCATTTAGAACTGCTCATTTGTATTTCAGGCTCAATCGAGTCGTCCATAAAACAAATTTTATTGAGCTCATCCTCGAAATTTACATTTATTCTTTTTGAGCCAGATGCTCTGTTGTTTTCAATAGCAAATTTTTTTCTCCTCAGTACAGTTTTATACCGTTCTTCGCACTGCTTAGAAGTTTTCTCCTCAAACTCGATAGCAATTTTGGCCCACATATCTTTTTTTGTTCTGAATTTTTTCAGTGGTCCTATTTCAGGCAAACATTCTCCATATAAATCCAGAAGCTTTCTTGTTTCACCATCAGACCAAACTGGAATGTATTTATAAATTTGTTGTATGTAGTATATATATACGTATATATATTTACATACCTTGAATTCTTCTATAAGAAGTAGGAGATTCACCTATTTCTTCACTTTGGCCACTGTTATTGTCCATTTTTATTTATTGTTTAACATTTATTGAAACTTTTTATTTTTACAACATGGCGCAAAAATTTTCACAATAGGTAATATTTACTATTGACAATCAGTGTTGTTAACGCTGATTGGCAACCACAAACAATTACATATTGATTGAAAGTCGCTTCAACCATGTTAAAAATCGCTTATTAATACAAACTTTGCATTTAATATTTGACACGCTAAATATACAATAGTGTTAGGTGCAAAAACAAGATTTTATTTTGTTCCATTGAAATATAGGAAAATGTAGCACTTTGTAAGGGTGTGTGTAACATGATAAAAATATTACACATTTATAAGGCATCATTTTTTTTTAGAAAGGAAAACACCATTAGTTGACTACTACGAGACAAATTTAAAAATGCTGAACTTAAACTTTGCTTTAGTTATACTCGTAATTCTTATAAGTTTTTTTAATTATTCACTTGTTAAGGCAGATGTTCAAGAGGTTCGAAAATATATTTCACAAAGTAGTCTATCCTTTTCTTAAAATTAATATTTTAGTGCAACAAAATCCCGAGTGACGGTGGACAACAAAATCTTAAGATATTAAGGTAATTATTCCAACACGAAATTAATAATTTTATACAAATAAAAAATCTTAATAACAATTTGCAGCAATGAAGTAACTGAAAAAATTTATAATTGCAAAGGAAACGGTACGAGAATTTTTGATTTTATCTTTCTACTTATACTAAAATCTAATGCCTTAGAATATGGATTCAAAATTTCAATGACTTTTCTTTTCGACCTTTCTAGATTTGCAATATTTTGATCAACGTGTCGATTTAATGTCACGGCAATGGTAAAATTTTGAAAAACTAAAAACAAATTAAAAAATTAATCGTTTACATAAAATATTTTATAAGTTTCAATAGAGTTCTACAAAATGATTGTGCTTCGGCCACAGAGTGCACTAAGCGTAGCAGCATTTATAAAATAAAAGTCGATGAAATCAATGAACCATTTTTGGTGGTCTGTGATGCCGAAACCAAAAACGGCGATTGGCTGGTGATACAAAGACGTCAAGATGGTTCCATGGACTTCTACAGAGATTGGGTGGAATATGAAAATGGTTTTGGTGACATTGAAGGCGAATTCTTTATTGGCTTAAAAAAACTCTACGCTCTAACAAATTACCATGGACCTCAGGAATTGTTAATCGTAATGGAAGATGGTAACAGCACTACAGCTTATGCCAAATACGATTCTTTCGCCATAGCCAATTGTACGGAATCCTATAAATTGAAAAGAATAGGAAAGTATTCCGGGACGGCAGGTAATTCCTTAAAGCACCACATTGGTATGAAATTCACAACTAAAGACCACGATAATGACTTAAGACCAAATGAATATTGTGCAGTGATGTTCACGGGGGCATGGTGGTATACAAATTGTCATCATAGGTATGGAATTTTTCTTAATTATTGATTGCACTTATCTGGCATATTGACCTGCACTTATATTTTGTTTTAGTAATCTTAACGGAAAATATGGTGACGACGTTTATGGCAAGGGCATTAATTGGCTCGCATTCCGTGGTCATACTACATCTCTTCCTTATGTTAAAATGATGATACGTCGAAGTAGAGCTGTATAATAGAGAGAACCCTCAATTGAATTAGTAAACTATATTATTAAAACATTTACTCCTATAATATATTTTGTACATAAGGACTTAATTTAGAAAAACATGTACATATGTAACTTAATAGAAGTTTTATTCAATACTTTTCAAAAAACGAAATTCATATTCGTAAACGAAAAGGAAATGAAAATTTACAAATGCAGTAATAAAAAACCAATCTTATAGTATACTAGTTTAAACTATTTTTTCTTTAAGTATTCGGGTCTCAGTTCTGTATTATCAATTCTTATTGCATTAGATTTATTTATTAATTTATTTGAGTTTCTAAAGAAGACAAGACAAATTAAACTAGACTTTATTAGCTGGGGTAAATACCGATATTTTTGTGTGCAGCAACGCATTTCATCAGCACCTATGTATGTCTATCTATTTCCCCAAGCTGATAAAGTCTATTTTAATTTTTCTTCTCTTTAGAAACTCACATTAATTAATAAAAATATTTCATTCAATAAGAATGGAAATACTGAACATATACAAGGTTAAGAAATTATTCCTGATTAAAATTCATTCTAGTTAAATTAAATTGAAAATATTTCACTTAAATCATCATTCACTTAAATCATCAATAGAATTTCATAAAAGTAACGTGATATTAAAAAAAAGGAATGGACATACATATCGCACACTAAATCATAAAGAGTCACAACTCAAAATTATAAAAGTGCATTTGCTTTTTTATAAACCAGTTAATTGAAGAAATCTATAACGGTCGCAACAGTTTCTTTGCAGTACAGTCTTTTTGAAAAATATAAAATACCGTTATGCTTGTTTTTATATTACATACTTGCGTTATTTGTACAGTATCAACAGTTGATTGCAATTACTCAGCATCTGAAATTTTTTGAGTTGTGACTCTTTATGATTTAGTGTGCGATATGTTTATTTGCTATTCACAGTTCATACACTGAGAAGTAAAAGCAACTGCAGAAATCGATGACAATGGAACATTGTAGTGTGTGTTCTGGCTTTCACATCGTTTTCACATGTTTTCTTGCGAGTTCGGATGTTAAAAACACATGCTACGCCTAGCATCCGAATTTAGAAGAACCCAATTTAAAAATTTAGGATTTCAAACTTTTAGATTTTTTCGATTTTAAGCAAAAAACTCGTATTCGTTTCACTTGTTAACAGGCTTGTGCAAATAATACGAGTTTTTTGCTCAAAAGTGAAAACGAAAAAATCTAAAAGTTTGAAATCGTCCATTTTCAAAATGTTTTCTTCTAAATTCGGATGCTAGAACACACCATAAATTTTTATTTCCTAAATTTCAACTTATACAGGCGTGTGTTTTAACATCGCATGTGTTTTAACATCCGAACTCACAAGAAAACATGTGAAAACGATGTGGAAGCCAGAACATAGATATACGTGTATCTACTACAGCAGAGGTTCTCACAAGGTCTTTAATCGGGGACCCCTTCAGAAATTTTAATAGTAGTACGGCCTACCGCAATGCGAAATATTCGTTTTACATTTATTATACAAAAGTCATATTACTAAATCTTATTAACTTTTGAGGAATCATAACAATATTTGTTTAGCTCTTCGCGGACCCCTTGGAATTTTCATACGGACCCCCAGTCATTTTCGAAAAATGGGGTAAAATCATTAACTTCCTACAGCAGTAAGATACAAAAATCATTTTATGTTTTAATATTATTGGTTGCTTCAAAAGTTGTTTTCAAAAAATAACATTTCTATCACTAATTTTATAGGAAATTTCGCAATTTACTAGAAATTTTTTATAACCAAAGCTCAAATCGAACACAAAAATAATAACAAAAATTAAAAATTTTAAAAACTCCCGATATATTTAGAAAAGATGTAGTTAAGAACCTTCTCGATCAAGTCACCTTCCAAACCCAAAAATAAATCTAAATCGGTCCAGCCTTTTGGGCTGTACGTGGATCCCCCAAGACACCCACCCCCTAGCTCCTCCCCTTAGGGGGGTCACCATACAAAAATGGAGGTTGCTCAGTATTTTCGAAAAACACCATAGGTCATCAGGGGTCACCCCTAGGGGGGCAAAATATATGACCGTCCCCCATTAACTTTTCATCCCCAACATCTTTTCCGAACAAACTTACCCTCTATCTCTACTCCTTGAGGGACTCCCCATACAAAAATACTGAAAATCTATGTATTTACAGTTGCACAATATCGATATTTTTTTGATTTTTTTACAGAAATTCCACCAATATTCCACCAAAGTTAAGATGACAACACAACTTAGATCGCGCGACGATATTTTTTTGATTGGTTATCCAAGCATGAATATTACGGGGAACAAATTACCGTCGAAGAAGCAAGTGCTAAGAATGCATTTCTTCAACATTCGCAAACGAAACATGTCGAAGAAAAATAGTGCGGTTATAGTCGCGGACGCAGTGATGATTTTTTGGCGCCAAGCAGCTATTCCGACGAAAGCCAGAGGAGATGTTACAAGAAAAATAGCTGCGCTGCACGATGAGTGGGATGCTTTAAGAAAGTCATCTCACAGAAAGACTGAGTCCACTAGAGAAAAAGAGAATAAGTTTTCTGATAGCTTGGATAATCTTTTCGACATCGCACACGCCAACGCCCTTGAGAAAATGACAAATACCGAAGACATTGAGTTTCTGCTAAAGCAAAGAGAAGATGGCCGGCCAGGAACTATGGGAGGTGTGGACGCTACTGATACTCGAACGAGGAAAAGAAAAGCTGAGCGC
The DNA here is from genome assembly GCA_944452675.1 of Tachina lurida. Lineage (NCBI taxonomy): Eukaryota > Metazoa > Arthropoda > Insecta > Diptera > Tachinidae > Tachina > Tachina lurida. Next base: position 68,616,971 of record OX101752.1, on the reverse strand, counting down.
GAAGAACAAGAAGAGTTGCGACGCAAACGTGCAACGGAATCTAGTAGAGATCAGTTCGCTAAAGGCGGTAAGTTATTTCGCGCTTTGTGTGTTCGTCCAATGTTTATATTCAAATGAAATTCTTTCAATTGCAGTGGTTAAATTTTCAAGCAGTGATTCAAGCGATGATAATGGGAGACAGGACGAAAACTTCCCGGCAGAAGCTGGCCCATCAAATGTTGGTGACATAAGAGGTTGCAAACAATGTTTTACTGAACGAGTCCTATCAGCTTTGGAAAAGTGCAAAGTGACTGACCGAGACGCGGTCGGCATTATGATAGCGGCGGCAGAAGCATTTGGACGCGATCCTCAGCAATACACAATAAACCGTACGTCGCTTCGGAGATGTCGGCGTTCAAATCGAGAGAACATGCTGGGTTATGTGAAAGACAATCCAGAAGTAAGATCGCATAGATTTATTTGCTCTCATTCAGAATTCTTATTCTACAACGCGTTTCATTTATCTCCAGCTTGTCGCAGCTAAATCCTTCGTAGTCCATTGGGATGGCAAAATGCTTTTGGATTTTGTGGGTACAAAGAAGGTGGACCGTCTACCGGTAATTGTCTCGTACGGAGAAAAAGAACAACTTCTTGGAGTTCCCAAAGTAGAAGATGGGAAAAGAAAAGGCCGCAGAATAGCACATGCCGTTTATCAACTGTTGGCATCTTGGCATATGACACATCGAATACAAGGACTTTCTTTCGACACGACATCAACGAACAGTGGCCCATTCTCCGGAGCCGCAGTTACTCTTGAGCGGCTGTTGGAGAGAGAAATCTTATATTGACCTTGCAGACACCACGTATACGAACTGGTGCTAAGGGAAGTTTTTGAGACAAAAATGGGAAAGACCAGTGCACCAGGCGTTCCTTGCTTTGACCGTTTCAAACAGGAATGGGACGCTGTAAAGGTTAAACCATTCCATTCTGGCTTGATAGACGATCAAGTCGTCAGAAAAATTCCTGTGGCAATGCAAGTCGGCATAAAGGAGTTTTGCTTAGATCAATTGAAGGAGAAACACTCTCGCGATGACTACAAAGAAATGCTACAATTAATTCTTTTGTTTCTGGGTGAAAAACTTGAGAATTACCATTTCCGAGCTCCAGGACCCGTTTCCCATGCTTGATGGATGGCAAAAGCCATTTACAGCCTCAAGATGTTTTTGTTTCGGAGAACTTTTCACTTATCTGTATGTGAATTGAATGGTATTCGACACGTTTGTATTTTTGTGGTGCGACTTTACGTCAAGGCATGGTTTGGTTCTTCTCGAGCAGCTGAGGCGCCGAATCAAGATTGGAAGTTTTTGAAGGACATCGTCGAGTACAAGTCCGTTGACCAGGATTTATCTCGGGTAATGATAAGGAAATTTATCGGTCACCTATGGTATCTCGCCGATGAGCACATAGCCCTTGCCTTTTTCGATGACAAGGTTTCAAATGAGTTGAAGGCCAAAATGGCCCAAGCATTGCTAGAAAATGAGAATGACGAAGGTGAAGAAGATGAAGAAGACGACCCGGTTCCCCCAGCTCCTCGCGTCGTAATCAAAAGCACCAGCGGTAAAAAAATCGAGGTGAAATTCAAAGATGTGAATGAGGAATTCTTGGCTAAAGACTTGAGCAACTTCGTCTCTCATAATACCAAAAATTTATTTGTTCGATTTGGAATATCGCAAGATTTCATTCTAGCAAATCCAGCAACCTGGAAATCTCGCGCAGACTATCAAGAAGGTCGTAGAATTGTAAATAACTTGCGCGTTGTGAACGACAGTGCCGAAAGAGGAGTAAAAATGATACAAGATTATAATAGAATACTGTGTCAAGGCGAAGAAGAGAAACAGTATTTACTACATGTTATCGATTCTTACCGCAAGAAATACCCATCAGCGAACAAAAATATGTTAATTTGACTATATTATATTAAAAGTGCTTAGTAGTACTACTCAATTACAGCTTCTTTTATTTTTGTATGGGGAGTCCCTCAAGGAGTAGAGATAGAGGGTAAGCTTGTTCGGAAAAGATGTTGGGGATGAAAAGTTAATGGGGGTCGGTCATATATTTTGCCCCCCTAGGGGTGACCCCTGATGACCTATGGTGTTTTTCGAAAATACTGAGCAACCTCCATTTTTGTATGGTGACCCCCCTAAGGGGAGGAGCTAGGGGGTGGGTGTCTTGGGGGAAAATGTTGGCGGTAAAAAGTTAATGGGGGTCGGCCATACATTCTTCCCCCCTACGGGTGTCCCCTGATGACCTATGGCAATTTCCCCCCTAATTTTGGCAAAGTGGACCTTTTTCTCGGCTCGTGCGCAACTCCTAATTTTTTTTTTTTAATTTTTTTTTTCGGCATTGTCATTTTTTTTCAAAAAGGCACGGAATAGAGCCCTCATCTACCAAAATATCGCAAAAATTTCATTTCAAGGTCCACCTTAATGTACATATTTCTTCTTTTTAACCCCCGACCAAAAAAAGGTATGTTATAAGTTTGTAGTGTGTGTCTGTGTAGCAGTGTGTCTGTCCGTGTCCACGTACAGCCCAAAAGGCTGGACCGATTTAGATTTATTTTTGGGTTTGGAAGGTGACTTGATCGAGAAGGTTCTTAACTACATCTTTTCTAGATATATCGGGAGTTTTTCAAATTTTTAATTTTTGTTATTATTTTTGTGTTCGATTTGAGCTTTGGTTATAAAAAATTTCTAGTAAATTGCGAAATTTCCTATAAAATTAGTGATAGAAATGTTATTTTTTGAAAACAACTTTTGAAGCAACCAATAATATTAAAACATAAAATGATTTTTGTATCTTACTGCTGTAGGAAGTTAATGATTTTACCCCATTTTTCGAAAATGACTGGGGGTCCGTATGAAAATTCCAAGGGGTCCGCGAAGAGCTAAACAAATATTGTTATGATTCCTCAAAAGTTAATAAGATTTAGTAATATGACTTTTGTATAATAAATGTAAAACGAATATTTCGCATTGCGGTAGGCCGTACTACTATTAAAATTTCTGAAGGGGTCCCCGATTAAAGACCTTGTGAGAACCTCTGCTGTAGTAGATATACGTGTATGTTCTGGCTTCCACATCGTTTTCACATGTTTTCTTGTGAGTTCGGATGTTAAAACACATGCGATGTTAAAACACACGCCTGTATAAGTTGAAATTTAGGAAATAAAAATTTATAGTGTGTGTTCTAACATCCGAATTTAGAAGAAAACATTTTGAAAATGGACGATTTCAAACTTTTAGATTTTTTCGTTTTCACTTTTGAGCAAAAAACTCGTATTATTTGCACAAGCCTGTTAACAAGTGAAACGAATACGAGTTTTTTGCTCAAAATCGAAAACGAAAAAATCTAAAAGTTTGAAATCCTAAATTTTTAAATTGGGTTCTTCTAAATTCGGATGCTAGGCGTAGCATGTGTTTTTAACATCCGAACTCGCAAGAAAACATGTGAAAACGATGTGAAAGCCAGAACACACACTATAATGTTCCATTGTTTTCGATTTCTGCAGTTGCTTTTACTTTTCAGTGCATGAACTGTGAATACAAAATAAACATATCGCACACTAAATCATAAAGAGTCACAAATCAAAAAATTTCAGATGCTGAGTAATTGAAATCAACTGTTGATACTGTACAAATAACGCAAGTATGTAACATAAAACAAGCATAACGGTATTTTATATTCTTCAAAAAGACTGTACTGCAAAGAAACTGTTGCGACCGTTATAGATTTCTTCAATTAACTGGTTTATAAAAAAGCAAATGCATTTTTATAATTTTGAGTTGTGACTCTTTATGATTTAGTGTGCGATATGTATGTCCATTCCTTTTTTTTAATATCGCGTTACTTTTATGCAATTCTATTGATGATTCAAGTGAAATATTTTCAATTTAATTTAACTAGAATGAATTTTAATCAGGAATAATTTCTTAACCTTGTATATGTTCAGTATTTCCGTTCTTATTGAAAGAAATATATTTATTAATGTGAGTTTCTAAAGAGAAGAAAAATTAAAATAGACTTTATCAGCTTGGGGAAATAGATAGACATACATAGGTGCTGATGAAATGCGTTGCTGCACAGAAAAATATCGGTGTTTACCCCAGCTAATAAAGTCTAGTTAATAATTAATGTTTTAATGGGAATTGTTAATATTTAAGTTTAAAATTTTTAAACGCACTAATAATCCCAAATTATTATTTTACTTACTAAGTAAAATATTTTTTATTAAAAAAACATTGAAATTGATTATTGAGGGGGTTTAGCTGGATCCTATGCGCATTTCACTGTTGCTAATGCAGATCATCAGTTTCAATGTATTTTTAATAAAAAATATTTTACTTAATAAGTAAAATAATAATTTGGGATTATTAGTGCGTTTAAAAATTTTAAACTTAAGGTCTAGTTTAATTTGTCTTGTCTTCTTTAGAAACTCAAATAAATTAATAAATAAATCTAATGCAATAAGAATTGATAATACAGAACTGAGACCCGAATACTTGAAGAAAAAATAGTTTAAATTAGTATACTATAAGATTGGTTTTTTATTACTGCATTTGTAAATTTTCATTTCCTTTTTATTTACGAATATGAATTTCGTTTTTTGAAAAGTATTGAATAAAACTTCTATTAAGTTACATATGTACATGTTTTTCTAAATTAAGTCCTTATGTACAAAATATATTATAGGAGTAAATGTTTTAATAATATAGTTTACTAATCCAATTGAGGGTTCTCTCTATTATACAGCTCTACTTCGACGTATCATCATTTTAACATAAGGAAGAGATGTAGTATGACCACGGAATGCGAGCCAATTAATGCCCTTGCCAAAAACATCGTCACCATATTTTCCGTTAAGATTACTAAAACAAAATATATGGTCAAGTCAATATGCTAGATAAGTGCAATCAATAATTAAGAAAAATTCCATACCTATGATGACAATTTGCATACCACCATGCCCCCGTGAACATCACTGCACAATTTTCATTTGGTCTTAAGTCATTATCGTGGTCTTTAGTTGTGAATTTCATACCAATGTGGTGCTTTAAGGAATTACCTGCCGTCCCGGAATACTTTCCTATTCTTTTCAATTTATAGGATTCCGTACAATTGGCTATGGCGAAAGAATCGTATTTGGCATAAGCTGTAGTGCTGTTACCATCTTCCATTACGATTAACAATTCCTGAGGTCCATGGTAATTTGTTAGAGCGTAGAGTTTTTTTAAGCCAATAAAGAATTCGCCTTCAATGTCACCAAAACCATTTTCATATTCCACCCAATCTCTGTAGAAGTCCATGGAACCATCTTGACGTCTTTGTATCACCAGCCAATCGCCGTTTTTGGTTTCGGCATCACAGACCACCAAAAATGGTTCATTGATTTCATCGACTTTTATTTTATAAATGCCGCTACGCTTAGTGCACTCTGTGGCCGAAGCACAATCATTTTGTAGAACTCTATTGAAACTTATAAAATATTTTATGTAAACGATTAATTTTTTAATTTGTTTTTAGTTTTTCAAAATTTTACCATTGCCGTGACATTAAATCGACACGTTGATCAAAATATTGCAAATCTAGAAAGGTCGAAAAGAAAAGTCATTGAAATTTTGAATCCATATTCTAAGGCATTAGATTTTAGTATAAGTAGAAAGATAAAATCAAAAATTCTCGTACCGTTTCCTTTGCAATTATAAATTTTTTCAGTTACTTCATTGCTGCAAATTGTTATTAAGATTTTTTATTTGTATAAAATTATTAATTTCGTGTTGGAATAATTACCTTAATATCTTAAGATTTTGTTGTCCACCGTCACTCGGGATTTTGTTGCACTAAAATATTAATTTTAAGAAAAGGATAGACTAGTTTGTGAAATATATTTTCGAACCTCTTGAACATCTGCCTTAACAAGTGAATAATTAAAAAAACTTATAAGAATTACGAGTATAACTAAAGCAAAGTTTAAGTTCAGCATTTTTAAATTTGTCTCGTAGTAGTCAACTAAGTGAATTCTTGATAACGACAGAAAGTATTTTTCAAATGATTGAAAATGTTGATTTCAGTAAGCAAATCCGGAGACAGCATTTGTTAATTTAAGTATGTAGTACAGTGGTAATCAAAAAGAGTGAATGCTTAAAAGCAGAACAGCACTAATACATGTTTAGTGCTGCTCCACTGAAAAAATAATCGCTCTTGTTAATGTTTAATTGGGTATATGAAAAATATTTTTATGGGTTTATTTTATATAAATGAACGTTTATATGTACATAGTTGGTGCCTTAGACTGTAGATACTAGATTTTTTTTCAATTTCTGGATACATACTAGACACTCAGCATTAAAGACCTGCGTAAATAGTCTTAAAATGTAAATACCTCTTGTTTTTTAAATGTATTCTCGTGGCTGCATTATACTAAACCAATAATAAATGCTGGGGGGTTACTCTCTATTACGATGCGAAAGAAAAAATGATACGAATCGCACGATTGGTACTCTCTAATGCGTTTGCGCATTTACCTTTCGCATCTTTTATTTTCCGTTTCGCAAGCCTGGTATCACCGTACTCTACAATGCGAAAGCGCCTGTCAAAATCGCTCGAAAGCGCAAATATCTTGCGTTAGCTAAATACCAAACGCAAAGTGAGAAAAACATGTAAATACGTTGAAAAAAATATTTATATATTGACTGTCTTATTCATAAAAAATATTTTTTTTTTATAAGAGGTTTATTAAACTAATTTTCTATGGAAATTTATAAAACCAAAATATTTATATTTAAATCGTAGTTTTTAGGGAAAATGCCAAAAAAATTAAAAACAAAACAACGGCAGTTTGAAATTTTAGTGGATTGCATGTGAGCAAATGGCAAATAAGCCGCAAATAATTTGTGGACAAAATTGACAGACGGCCTAAATTCTAATGGACCTCCTGTAAGGGATATAGCTGGTTGTTTATAATGAAATGTGACACTAATAGTAATTATAATATTACACATGTATGTTTGTATGTATGTATTCATATTTGATTTTAAAAATCACACCAAGTGAAAATGCGTAAAAATAAATTAAGCATTTTAAGCACAGGTGATGGTCCCTCTCAGTTTTGTATTTTCTCAATCGCTACAGAGATCTTTTAAGCGACGGGACATTGACTGCTGCTATATTCCTAAGGTATGGTCCTGGCCAATTTGATGTTGGTATCCAGCTTGGCCAAGTAATTTTAAGGCAGCGGCTAGTTTTATAAACTTTTAGCTGGTGTTGAACAGCGTTTACAACATACAGAAACGAAAAATTTGTACAAAGTTAAAATAAAGCAATATGTATTTAATAACATATTCCGCTAGATTTTTTCTTACCTGCGGTCATTTAAGGAAAGTATACCGGAACAATCTCTTAAGCTTAAATTAGAAGTGACATACCCATAATGCCATAGCCATAACCAAACCAAAATTTAATTGGTTTCTATGGTAACAGTTATGGCTTTAAGGTTGTTTTCTATGGCTATGGTTATGCCACGTCTAATTGAACCTTTAAGACTCGTCTTGCAACTCGTTATACATGGACGTTTTCTTCATAAAACCATAACGCTACAGAATCCATCACTTTATTTTCAATTAAAAGCTGTTACACTTCACTTTTTCTTAAATTTTGATTTTAAATGTCGTTTTTTTTTACATATTTTAACTTTTCAGTGCTGCCAACCTTTGCCATATTTTCTTTTGCAATGTCCGTGGTGCCACTTTTTCAAACAATTTTGCGAAAGGTTTTGCGAAAGTAATAGAGAGTACCAAATTTGCATATCAACGCATTTAGCTTTCGCATCGTAATTGCTTTCGCATCGCAATAGAGAGTAACCCCCCTGTTTTTTTTCATACAACGAACTATCGACTTTTACATTGGGTTGTCATAGGAGCACAACTAGTTGTTTTGTGTAGAGTTGGATACTAGTTGAAGGACTAGTTGCTTTTATACTAGTTTATATCAATGCCTGTTATGGATAGTTTTGTACTATTATTTTATAAAATAGTTTTATACCAGTATTCTATAAAATAATTTAATACTAGTTACGTCCAATGCTGTTATATACTACTCCAATATATACCGAATTCGGGAAATTATTTTCTACTAATAAAACAATATAATTTTTAAATTAATTTTAAAATTTAATTAAAAATCTCAACTAAAAAGAAAACAATTCATTCAAAACATAAAAACTCAACAATGAAAAACACTTACTGCGTATTTAAATTTAAATGAAACTTATCCGCCGCCAAAATAAAATATTGTTGAGAGTTAAAACACTGATCGATTTGTAATGACGCAGAAGCCATTCAAATTCCTTTACAAAAAAATTTTACCACATACATACACACACACACTTGCTGCATTCCATTTTAAAATGGAAACATTGCACAGGCAAAAAATTCTTTTTTTCATGTTGTTTACATGACAAAAAAAAGGAGAGAAAGAGACAGCGCGTCGCTTGTAGAGAAGTGCAGCCGATATTTCATCAAGCTCCTTAGTTCTGTCTCTTTATAACTAGTATAGGACTGTTCCAAAACGTAACTACTCCAAAAATTAACAACAGGGAATGTCGTGAAGACTTCTTGTTATGAACAAATAGTCAACAAAGTAGTGTTGATACGAGTATGCTTGTTATTTTCCATATTGTACGTTTGAGTGTGTGTGTAAGATGTAGATGGTAAGCTATTATGCGTTTAAGGGAGGTTTCTTTTTAAGCAAGCGCACACAACTAATGTAAATGCATGTGAACGTTTGTTTGTGTGCAGAAAAATAAAAGAGCATACACACAACGTGTGTGTATGTACATGCATGACGCTTGTATACGCGCCCATGCGTAGAAAGAAGCAAGCATCACAAATTTGTCAGTCACGAAGTACTTTCTTCTTTACTCCTATACTTGCAATAACTGAAACAAATTCGTGCAAACAGTGTTGCTTAGCGTTTGTTTTAGAAGACTTTGCTGTAGTAAAGCATTTGAAAAATCCCTCATGTCTTGAAAGTTCTTATAAATGGTCTTGTGCAGGACTTTACTCAGCATCTATAAAAGTATTTAAGCCAAATAAAAACTTATTTTCCAACTGTATATTCCAAATATTTGTTCTCTTTTCTACAGCAATAAAAAGTGCTTTTATAAAAGGATTTTAATTAGATAATTTTCTTTTATAAATAATATAGAAAAAAATTAAATAATTTCGGTGGTGTTTGAAAACTCTCGGTGTATTTTTTTCATAAAATATGCGACAGAAATCTTTTCGTTTTGTGTGTTTTATACTCTTGCTTTAGATTTTTGTTAGTAGTTGTGCTGTGTACGTATGCAAAGCAGAATGCTAGCAGAGCCCTCAGAGCAATGGGATGGTGGATACTGATGTAGTATATCTGAAGACAGTATTTGTTTAGTTAGAGATACTGGACCATAAAAAGCTCATAAATTCAAATAAAATATGATGCTTTAATAGTTATACTATATTTTACTGAAATAAATATATGTAATTAGTAAAATACTTCCCCGCCAATAACATATACATACATATATAACGAAAAACTGCCAATTAACATACCTGGCAAAATTGAACATGGTTTAACGAGCTTTGTCGTACAATATTACATTTGAAATGGCACTAGGATTAAATAGTGTGTTAAAGTCGCTGATTTTAAGTGTCAAATTGTATGGAGGATCTCTTTAAGACCATGCAATGCAAAAAGTAAACAATAACATGATTTTACGAGTTGACACATCTTTTTTCATACATATATGTATACATATGTAGTTTTACCAATTACCATTTGTAAAAATGTTCAACCAACAATTAACCGGCACTTTTGTTTGGGTTAATAATAATAATAATAATAATACACCCAGAGAAAAAACGGTTTAAAATCAATAAAAATAACATTGAATTAATTAAAAACATTAACGAAAGCCTAGTTAAGTTGAAATTTATTATTATAATATGGAAAATATTAATTTACTGAATTTAGTTATTAATTTTATTTATTTTTAAGTATTACATTGAAAATTATTGAATTAATGTGACGCATTCTTGTTTCTAAGTTGCTGCTTTTCCCTGAGTGTAGTAAAGAAGACACAATAATTAATCCATATTAAAAGTCTCTTATACATTTTCGACAGTCCACCTCATACATATTTTCCTAATTAAGTAATTTAATCAGTTTTGGTGACCGTATAAGAACTTAGCACCCATAGCTTAAGGAATATTTAATGGTATTCTCTTTTCTACAATAAATACTATGGCGCATATTCAGAAATCGTAACCAGTCGAAATTAATTGAATAGAAACTAAAAAATATGTAGTTCATAGATAGTTATAGCTAGGGTTGTTATGCGAACTCTTTTTCCCGGACACTGTCCTCTTTTTGGAATCTCTGTCCTCGGAAAAAGATTATCGTCCGGCAAAGTCCCACTTTTTAAATAAATTTTTTCGCTTTTGCATTGTTTGACAAATGGTATTTATTAAAAACTAAACTATAAAGGGAAATAATTAGTATTGGATGTCCAGCTTATCTTATTAATAACACTGTACATGAGGATTTTGTTATGTTATTTTAAGACATATAATTATTAAGATTTATTTAAATTATCGATGGAATTGAGTAAAAAGGAAAAGAATAATATAGTATGTAGCTTCATGCGAGAGTTCAAAATCTTTATTTTATGAACAACTAAAACATTTTAACTAAACATTGAAATTTTATTTAAGGTCGATAGCCCTACCGTTAGAAATAGTTGATATGTAATCGGGATCCCAGTTGATGAAGAATTACTTTTTAATAAATTCTTGGGCTATAAACCTTTTTTGATAAGTACAAGCGACAGAACTATAAGTTTAAAAAATATTTTCCATCAATTTAAATGATATTTGAAGTGCTATTTCTGTGCGTTTATGTATGCAAATATTCTTAAATGTATAAATATTTACGTAGGTACAATTAAATTTAAACATATCTGTGGCGTTGGGTAAAAAGATCCAATATTCTATGTAAAATGGTGTGAGATTGACCCTTTTTACGCAACACCATCGATATGTATTTAAGATTTTAGTGGCAGTAATATTATTGGAAAAAATTAAATTTCGTGTTATTTTTAAGTCGTACTTTTTTAAATCAAATGTCCCGGTTTTTTCCCTCTGCTGTCATCTTTTAGTAAAATAAGCGATAACAACCCTACACAGAGAAAACAGATTCGTTGAGACAACCGAATTTGTTGCTAATCGAATTTTGGCGGTTGCACCAACTATCATAGAATTCTGGTATAACTACTGCAATTTTCTTGTGGTACCACTATATTTTAATTATAACCCTTAACCAAATAGTTGCAGCAAAAGAAGAAATTGGTTAACATTATGGAATTCGAACTAAAAGTTAAGGCAGAATTACCCGACTGTAAATGTAGAACTGTAAATGTAAATGTGTCAGCTGATCGAATCTGTTGCATGAAAAGCTATGCAAATGCTTACCTGACTGAAATGTCACGTAAATGTAACGTCTGAACCTGCAGAAAATAGAATTTCATGACGCCGTTACGTGACATTTGTAGACAGTGATGAGATTTACGTATATTGAATGAGAGTGTGGCACAATAGCCCTATGTTGGTACTTTTGTTTCTTTTGCTAATTTAAGCTTTTGAGTTGCTAAACTTGTATACGTACATGACATATTTAATAAATTTAGTTTTCTAATAAAGTTTTTTTCTTTATAAAATCTAACCAGAGACTGCTAATCGTATGTGTTTATACATACAAATACATATGTATGAATATGTAACATACTTATAGTACATTTGTGCGAACAAACATCCATACAAGTGCACAAAAAAACATAATCATAACAATTATAATGATAATAAAAATATAAATATTTTTATAATTATAATACGTTATAATGTATGTACTATGTACATATATGAAGCTAATTTAAATATTATCAGGGCAATTATGTAAAAAATTCCGCAAGAAATTTCTCCCAGGGAACAATTCCAACTAATAGCAAATGATAGGGAAAACAAAAAATTCTAATTGGAAAAGGGAGAAATTTCCTGTGGAATTTCTTACATAATTGCCCCTTATACAGGGTTACCGTTCACCCGAATAAAGTCGCAATTTGACCCGTTTTTAGCGGTCTGCGACTTTTTGTGAGACTTTTTTTGTCACCGACCGATTTTTTTTAATTTTGTTGCGACTTTTTACCCTGTTTTGTGAAACTTCTCAAAAAACAGTTAATTTGCAGTAAATTAAAAGTTTTTTGATTATTTTTATAAAAAAAATCTTCAAAATAACGTCGGCAAAATTTAAAAGCAATTCATTCATTCATTTGGAAACACTTTTACCACTTTTTTGCAACATGCATGTCATGTTTAAAATGTATTCAAGAAATGTTTCATAAATTTTCAGTAGAAGTTGCAAATAATAGTTTTAGCTAAAATATTCAGGGTACATGAAAACATGTACATTCCCAGCAAAAAATTTCAAAAAAGGTAAGCGGGTTTGGAATGAAGCATTTTTGGTGGAAGCTTTTCCTTACTGGATTACCAATTTAATGATTTTAACAAGGTGTGAGACTAAAATAATCGATTCTTGAGAAGTACTTACTTTTTTAATTTGGCAACTTGTTCACGTAATCTATTTAATCTAAAAAAATTATTCTCATCATTTAGCAACTTGTATACAATTTTTTAAATTTTAGGTAATGTGATTTGTCAGCGAGTAATGAAATTTGGTAATCAGAAAAGTAAGTCATTATATGGTAATGTGTAATTTTTTGCTGGGTACATACATATATAAGCATGTATACTGCAACTGCATGTGTTCTGAAATATGATAAAAATGGATTCTGCAATAAGCTTTTTGTTTTGTTTCAATTGTTTTTTATTTTGTTATGCTTTTTATTAATAAAAAACGTTAAAAAAAGAGGTGCAACTTTTAATATCGCAAACGACTTTTTTGTGCGACTTTATTTTCACAAAACGACCTTTTGTGCGACTTTTCTAAAATTCCTAGCGGTAACCCTGCCTGTATATGAACTAAAGTCCTGCACAAGACCATTTATAAGAACTTTCAAGACATGAGGGAGTTTTCAAATGCGTTACTACATAGAAATCTTCTAAAACAAACGCTAAACAACACTGTTTGCAATAATTTGTTTCAGCTATTGCAGGTATAGGAATAAAGAAGAAAATACTTTGTGACTGAAAATTTTGTGATGCTTGCTTCTTTTTACGCATGAGCACGTATACAAGCGTCATACAAGTAAATAAAATTCTTTATTATTTAAATTTTTTAAAAAATTTTATATTTATTTAGAGGAGAAGACTATGTCTTCTTTATCCTTTTATTATTTCTAATTATTTAATTTGCCGGAAGACTATGTCTTCTTATTCGGACTTCTTATTATTGACTAATACTATTATTATCTTTTTACTTAATATTAAACTTTTTATAAACTTAAGAATTGTCGAACAGCAAACATCACCTTGAAATGCAACGTGAGCTGTTCCAATTGCATTCAGTGCAAATGCATAGGTCGATAGCACTTTAAATAAATGTTGTAACAAAAAATAATTATTAATTGCAGTTAAATGGAAATGTGTCAGCAATTGAACTGCGACAGAGGAGATTGAACTTTATTAAAGTAAGTAAAATAATTATTAATTGCAATTAAATGGAAATGTGTCAATTAAATGGAAATATTTTAATTATTAACTTACATGTACATACGCACACGCGTTGTGTTATGCTCTTTTATTTTTCGGCGCACACACAAACGCACACATGCATTGACATTATCCCAGTTGGCCAAATCGTCACAGACGACATTGTCTTCGACGATTAATGTACGACATGTCGCCTGTCCATTAGATTTTCTAATCGAAAATTTAAAGGAAATCGTCTTTCATGACTATCTGAGCGACAACATCCATCGTTTTGTCTTCAATAAAACTTTGTTGAGGACAATCTGAGCGACAATAACCATGGTTTTGTTTTCAATAAAGCCGTGTTGGCGACAATCTGAGTGACAGTGTCATACGTTTTATCTTCAATAAGACTTTGTTGAGGACAATCTGAGCGACAGTGTCATATAAGCTTTGTTTTCAATAAAGCAGTGTTGACCTCGGCGCCATTTGTATGAAAATTTCGTCGACGATTTGTATGGGGCTGTCTTCAATATGTCTTCTACGACTTACCATTGTCTTGTACCCGTCGTCAAAGATGTCTTAAAGACGTGGCCAATTGGGTAGTTGTGTGCGCTTGCTTTAAAAAAACCTCCCTTAAACACATAATAGCTTACCATATACATATTACACACCCACTCAAACGTACAATATGGAAAATAACAAGCATACACGTATGAACACTACTTTGTTGATTGTTTGTTCATAACAAGAAGTCTTCACGACATTGCTTGTTTACCACTCATATACACATACACCAATGCATCTATCGTGCTTTGCTTATAATACGACAGCATTTATTATTGGTTTAGCATTCTACAGCCACGAGAATACATTTAAAAAACAAGACGTATTTACATTTCAAGTCTATTTACGCAGGTCTCTACTCCATAAAAGACCACGACTAATACAAAACTATTCCAAATGTATTAGAGACCTGCTTCAAAATATCTATGTAAAACCGCTTAAAAAACTAATTTGTACGGACAATAATTGTGACGTTTTATTTTTTTTTCTATGAAAATTAAATCAGTCAGTGCTGTCAGTAGGTTTTTAGAAAAATACCACGTAAAAACTTTCCCCTATGAAAATCCCTTTGTAATTAATCATTTTAATTTAAAGAAACATAAACTAGAAACATTTATTCTAGTCGACATATATATTTTGATATAAAAACTGCTTAAATTAGTTAGAAATAACTACTGTATAATATTGGCAAATAAAACATTTTACAGATTTCAAATGTGTTTTTTTAATCTTTTTTGATTGAAACTAAAAATGTAAGAGTTCAGTATGTGGCATAAGTATTTTGACATATTTTTCATAGCACATATCAAAAACGTTAAGTTATACGTAACCTACAGTAGCTCCTTAAGACTTCATTAAGGCTTATACCGTGTTCAGACAGACCCCTTAATTGAGCAATTAGGGCATTTTTGCAATTAAGCCCTTAATTGACCATAATTTACCATACAATAAGTCAATTAATAAATTGAGCAATTACTAGTTAATTGTATCACTAATTGCGTAAAACTCGAAATGCAAGCCTGGTCATAAGAGTTTTTAGTAAGAACTGTGTTCAGTGAGCAGAAAAATTTCCTATAACGGGCCAAATGTCAAAAAATATACATACATATAAACAAAACAAATATAAATACATATAAAAAAAACA
The DNA here is from genome assembly GCA_944452675.1 of Tachina lurida. NCBI lineage: Eukaryota > Metazoa > Arthropoda > Insecta > Diptera > Tachinidae > Tachina > Tachina lurida. Next base: position 68,601,548 of record OX101752.1, on the reverse strand, counting down.
AACTGAAATATATGAACTCCAATAAATAAATGAATAAATAAACAAAAAAGAAATGGCTTGTGAAGAAGTTTTTTTTTAATTCATAGATAAATTTATTAACAAATATGTTTTATAAATAGGAAAAAAATTAAGAGGAGGAGGCTCGCGTGGATTAAGGCCATTGAAGCTGTCGAATAGAGGAGCTTCGTGGCCAAAGAAAAACGGCCACGTATATGATGAGATGGCGGATGAGCTGCAGATGTTGGGCTTTCCATACAGCCTGTTGCTTTCTCAAACTTTGTAAAATTGACAAGTTTTTCGTTTCCTTTTTTTTAAGCACTGATAATATTTTTAATCAGAAACCGATCGCACTGACTCCAAGAGCTCCATATTTCTATTATATGCAAGTAAAATTTCTTTTAAACCAAAATTTGCATCCATTTTTGAAAATTTACAAACACAAATATTCACAAAATAAATAAAAACGATGTGTTTTCCAGCTGTCAAATGATAATTAAGTCAGCTAAATTAAGTATGTGTGAACACTAAATTTAATTGCTCAATTAAAATTAAATTGACTCAATTAAAAATGCATGTGTGAACACAGTATTAACTATAATATGAATAAGCAAACTTAAGCAACTGTGCGATTACATACAATACGTATGTGTGCAACTATAATGTACTTAAGCAAACTTTTCGTCAAGTTTCGTCAAATGTCATTTGCTTAAGCAAAGTGCCAAACTGAACGCACATTCCGTACGGAAATAACTGTTTGTGTATTTTTTAAGTCAAATAAACAGCGGTAGAAAATATTCGTTGCTCTTAAATATTTTATTATTAGTTTTTCATTTTAAACTCATTAAATAAAGAAAATCTTTTATTTTTACTTATTATTTTATAATATACATATAGACACATACATATGTGTTTATTTATGTATATTCACAGTTGTCCTTTTTAGTACGCAAAACAAATAAAACATGTAATAAAGTGATAGATATAATTATTTGCGAATTTTTAACAGATAAGAACATTCCAACGAGTTAATTAGAGTGAATTGCATTAATTTAGGAGTTATGAAAAGAAACAAAATTACTGCAAAATTATAAACAATACCTACATATATGCGCATCTATGGCTAAAGAATGCTTAAGTTCATGTAAGTATATTGCAGACACCTGAAAGTCACATCTAATTGCTTAAGCATTTGACAGGCTTATCGTTGAATTCTGGCATTAGCTTGAGCCAGCTTATGTATGTATATTATAGTCGTGCTCCAGCTGGAGTAAAACCAGCCGTGCCAGTTGCACCCATTAATACCGAGCTCGAGAAGTATGCGCCAGTCAGCGTAAGGCCGACAGTGCCATCTGGATCGAGTGCACGGAATACACAAGAACGTAGCTTCCTGACGCGCAAAGCCACCGGTGAATTACGGGCTTCTCGACGCTATATCGAGCAGTTGGGCAAAAAGCCGTCTAAGGGTCTAAGCAGTAAGGAGAAATCCTCGCTGGCATGGGCAAAGGCTCACTTGGCCGCACATGATGGCTCCGACCCTGAAGCGGCTGCAAAAACACCTGCAGCCATTGCGCCTAAAAGGCAACGCTCAGGGGAGGAGCCATCACCGCAGCCAAGGGCACAGCCATCCAGCAAGCGACAAAAGCAGGTGGAATCTGGAGTCATAAACAGACCTTACAGTGAGGTTGCAAGAAACACACTGGTAAGGGCTGTTCTTGACCGTAGTAACTGCGACGGAGGAATCAACAATGAAAAATGGGGATTGATCTGTCAAAAGTTATTGGATATTTACCTGCAAGATAGTGACATGAATAAAGGGCATTCACCACTATTCATGGATTCAGGCTGGTTTCAAGGACACGTGAAACTGGTCTCCTGCATGGACGAGCTATCAGCGTCCAAATTAAAGGATATCATCCTATCCCTAGGGGAAGTGTGGCCCGGCGCGAGACTGGAATTGGTCGCGGTCAGTGAGATACTTCACAGCCGCGAGCAATTGCTATCATTCCTGCGGAACCACATGACCTAGCGAAGATCCTGGACATCTTCCGGAAAGGAAACCCGGACCTACAAACCAATGACTGGAAGGTAGTAAAGGTTTACGAACCGGTTGGTGCCCGTAGGAAGGCGATCGTGGTCCTTAATAAGGAGACGTTGTCCCTACTCCGGGAGAAGCAAGGTCTGGTGTACTACGGTTTTGTGGGCATCAGACTACAAACCCGATCCCGAAACCCCTGCTGCAGTAGAGGGGTCGCGAGGGCTAGAGATTGGTAAAGAAGCCAATGCCAATTCGGAGGCCATAGTTGAACCGGTGAACTCAGTCGCTTCGGGATGTTCCCAAACAGACTCTTGTCTGATTGAGGACCTCCTGAATAGACTCGACTTCGTGGACGATGGAAACGCTCTTCTGGACCCAAATCCAGAAGAAGCAGACATCGTTATCAATTATGATCCAGGTATCTGAGGATGGCGAAGATAATACAAATTAATCTTCATCATTCGAAATCAGCCTCAGCGGCATTAACCAACCGACTCTTTGAGGGAGGAGTGGATATGGCGCTTATCCAAGAGCCGTGGACTGTCAACGGCAAAATACTTGGACTTGGCGCAAAAGGTTATAAATTATTGTATGTAAACAGTTCAGGTAACAATGACAAAAACATTAGATCCTGTATTATGGTTAAAACCAACTTAAATGTCTTCATTCTATCTAATTTTAGCAATGAAGATACAGAGGAAGAGAAGAGACAGGAGGTGTTAGACAACTCTAGTCAGTGCGAGACACGCTCATTTGATACGTGAATGGAGGGTCGCTTCAGACTGCTCATTTTCTGATTATCGCTATTTGCTATTCACAGTCAGAATATCAAATAGGCATTCGACATTATATGTTAATATACGGAAGACGGACTGGGTGATGCAAAACCAAATCCTAACCGACTTAATTGCACGCCCACCAAATATAGAAAGGGCTGCAGATATTGATTTGGCCGTGGACATGCTAAACTAGGAAAAACTGCAGGAGACTTTTCAATGAAGCAAAAAAGACAGGAAATCGGTCACTCTAAAAAGCTGCATTAAATAAATTCAAAAATGAAGTCAGGAACACAAAACGCAAGACTTGGAGAGAATTCTGCTGTAATCTAGAAACTTACTCCGAGACTAGCATAATGCGTAAAATCCTTGCGAAAAAGCCACCGATACCCAGCTACATCCAAAATAATGATGGAAACTGGAACACTAACAGTATTGATTCCCTAAAGATTCTAATGGACACCCATTTTCCGGGATGTCAACCTTGTAGCGATATGCCACGGGCGTATCCATTTCATGCTCAATCACATATATCCATCGACTTAACGGTGGAGAAAGTTAAATGGGCAATTAAAAGCTTCCATCCGTTCAAATAACCAGGACCGGATGGTATTATTCCAGCGGATCTACAACATAATGTAGAACTTGTAATCCCATGGTTACTTACCATATATAAGGCCTGCTTTGTATGGTCATATATTCCAATTGCATGGACTAGAAGTAAAGTGATCTTTATTCCCAAAGGAGGAAAAGCATCACATACTAAAGCGAAGGATTTTAGACCCATAAGGTTAACTTCCTTCCTTCTAAAAACCCTTGAGAGAGTGTTGGATGTTCATATTAGAACTTCCATAAACAGCTCTCTAATCTCAGTCTCTCAACACGCTTACATTAAGGGCAACTCGGTTGAGACCGCTTTACATTCGCTTGTAGGTTACATAGAGAAATCACTTGAGCATAAAAACTATACCTTGGCATGGATATTGAAGGTGCCTTTACTAACATTGATCCAACGGTAATCATTCAGTCTCTCAGAGAGCTGGGGATTGACCGAGAGATTTATCGGCTCATTGAAAATCTGCTTCTACGCAGAACCATCACTTCCACCATCAGAGCAGCTACCATCACAAGGCAAACCCAAAGAGGTACACCTCAGGGTGGTGTGCTGTCACCACTCTTGTGGAATGTGACAATCAACAATCTGCTTAGAATATTGGAATCCTTGAGCATTAAAACCGTTGCATACGCAGATGATGTAGCGATAGCAATATCAGGATCTCACTTAGATACGATATCACAAAGGCTAGAAAGAGCACTAAATGAGGTTATTGCTTGGTACTCTAGTAGCGGCCTGAGTGTCAACCCGACCAAAACGGAACTAGTACTCTTCACCAGGAGATACAAAGTTCCACAATTTATTCCCCCAGCATTGAATGGTACTGCACTTACCATGTCGAAAAGTGCCAAATATCTAGGTGTTGTTCTAGATAGTAAACTCTCCTGGAGGGAAAATCTTCAGGTGACGATAGAGAAAGCCGCTATGGCAATGTACATCTGTAGGAAAGCAATTGACTTGAGGAACTAAACCCAAAGGAGTCGGTTGGATACTAGAGATGGTCATAAAACCTATCCTATTTTATGGGGTCTCGGTCTGGTGGAAAGCACTAGAATCAGCGGGAAACTAGACCCGTATAGAAGGTATTCTCCGCAAAGCGGCACCTGATAACAGGTGCCCTTAGATCCACGCCGACAAAGGCACTCTTCGCTATGCTTTGTTGGCTTCCTGTGGACTTAATGGCTAGAAAACTGGCCCTACATACGGCCGTTAGGCTGAAAGCCTATTAGTGTATGGAACTATAGACCATGGGGTCATGCTAGCATCCTAAATACAGCAAACAATATACCTAAACCCATTGACTACTGCACTCCCAAACTACTTCAATAGGAATTTCAATATCTCTTTGACAGAAGGGTTCTCCTCAGTGGACAGAGCCGTGCAGGTTTTCACGGACGGCTCTATACGGAGGAGAAGAGTTGGAGGGAGGATATATATTCCACATTTTGGAATTGAAATATCTCTCAGACTCCCGGACGAATGTAGCATATTACAGGCAGAAATATTCGCCATAAAAAGAGCAACATACTGGTTGAGTTATTATCGGATACACAATAGTAATATCCAGATAATAACGGACAGCCAACCCGCGATCAAAACATTTGCAGGTGTATATTCTACATCATTAATTGTCCAATAATGCCGCACAGTCCTGGATGAACTGGCGCAGCACTCAATCATCACACTATACTTGGTGCGTGGACACGGAACTAATTCAGGCAATATAGTTGCGGATGAACTAGCAAAGAGAGGAACCGTACTCCGGGAAGTCGATATTGACAATCTCTGTGGGCTCCCTCTCTCGTTTTGCTGGAGACGCTTCGATACTGCCTTTCTTAATTCAGCTCAGGAAAGATGGTGCAATTAGCCTACCTGGGTTATATAGAGGACCCTTTGGACTCGTCTAGATACTAACAGAGCCAGAAACCTCATTAGCTTTACCAGAAAGCACCTGCGGAATCTCCTGGCCACACTTACAGGCCACTGCACTTTCGGAACCCACGCTAAACGTATGGGTCTCCTGTACAATGATTACTGTTACAGCTGCAATGATGAGGAAGAGGAGGAAAGCATTTCGCATCTTCTCTGCTTCTGTCCTGCTTTGGAGGATCTCCGTCTGTCTGCACTTCCTTGGCAGAATATCCTTCAATAGCTTGTCCGAGTTATCGGAAATAGGACTTAGAAACCTAAGTCTATACATTAGAAGCAGCGGTTGGTATGGCCGCTAGCCTTCACGGCATGTGTATGTACTAGACCCTCTCCTTGTCCCACTTCTTCACCTATTCTCTACTCTACTCTCTCTTATTGTACAAAAACTCTCCATCTATATCCTATCCATCTATATTCTCCCTATACTTCCGGTCTCCCCCCTTATTCTTATACTTTCAACTTACAGGCAGCACAAAGGGATCATCGTATTGGACCCAAGTGAGCTAGACTCCTATATTTTCATTCTTCACTAGCAGCCTGCTAACGTAACCTAACTAACCTATATGTTCGTCATGTATGCATTTTTTATTTAATTTGCGAATTAACATAAATTATCTTGCTGTGTAAAAACATATGCCGATATTACAAATTCTTTAAAATAATGGGACATATGTGTGACTGTTTATGATTTAGTGTGCGATATGTGTATATGTATGTATATACATACATCTTTGCACAGATTAGCTGGTTTCTTTTTACCATTGTTATGTTGGTGGTATGGTTACTGCAAAATTAAACGTCAAACACTACTTATTTGTTAGTGTTTCTTATGTGTATGTTTCTGACAGTGACACCATAGTTATTTCTGTTACGGAGTAAAGAAAAACACAAAATATTGATGTTACACAAGCATTTCAGAAAATCTGCAAATTTCATTTTATAATTTTTTCAATGAAAAATTAGCAAAATGCAGAGAAATCTGCAAAACTGGCAACAGTGACGACAAGCTGTAGCTAGAACATGAAGTTCTGTCGCTGTAGCGTACACTGTGACCGTTTGATCGACTAAAGTCGCAATTGCCACTTTTTCGATTGCCTTGCCTCTTTTTGTCCCCCTTTTTCTAAAGTGAATTATATAAAAACACATTAAAAATAAGAACTTTAATGTAGTTGTTATACCCTTTACCAAAAAAAATGGTAAAAGGGTATATATAGGTTTGTCATTCCGTTTGTAATTCCTATAATATCAATAAGCGACCCATAAAATATATATATTCTGGATCCTTATGCATAGGGAAGACGAATAAGCGATGTCCGTCTGTCCGTCTGTCTGTACGTGAAATCGGTTTTCCGAAGCTCCCAGAAAAGCTAGAGACTTCGTTCTTGGACTGGTGTGTCAGAAATTTTCCAAAATAGATTGGTATTGAAATTCAGCAAAATCGGGCAGACGATTGCAGAGCTGGAAAACTTAAACTTCATTTTGCCATATAAAAGTAACTACCAAAAACAAATTTTTATTTTTTTTAATAAATGAACTTATTTTACACATCAGTACGATTACAACTGGTATTTTAAATTAAAAAAATATAAAAAAATTAAAAAAACGTTTCCAGGGTTGGAAAACTTTAACTTTTTGTGTTATGTAAAATTAACTATGTCTAAAACTATATTAGTATTTTCTCGAGAACCGTAAGAGGTACAGACCTGAAATTTGGACACAGTGTGTAGACCTTTGGCCGCTACAACAACAAATATATGAAAATTGGAAATTAAAGGGTGTTCCAAAACGAGCAACGAAAAATTTTAAAATCCCATGTAATATACATACAATTGTATGTATGTATGTATATACACTTGAAATTTGTAAGGTTAGTGTATTTTTATACAGACTACAAAAATTAACACTAAAATTTCAAAAAATTTAAATTAAAGGGTGTTCCATCAGTTAATGCAATTTTGACTATGCAATTTTGACAACTTGCTGTATCTTGGAAACCGTGAGAGCAAAACTCTTGAAATTTTCAAAAACGGTAAAACTAAAAAATCAAAAAATTATAAAATCGCCAAACCGAAAAAAATCGCCAAAAACAAAAAAAATCGCCAAAGCGAAAAAAAGCACCAAATTACAAAAAAAATGTCTAAGACTAAAATAAATGGCGAATAACCGGAAAAATTGCTAAAATGAAAAAAAATCGTCAAAATGAAAAAAAATCGCCAAAACGAAAAAAACCCCACAAAAACAGAAAAAAATCCAAAATGAAAAAAAAGCACCAAAAACAGAAAAAAATCGCAAAATGAAAAAAAACCCAAAAACAGGAAAAAATTGCCAAAATGAAAAAAAATCTCCAAAATGAAAAAAAACGCCAAAACCAGAAAAAAAATCGCCAAAATGAAAAAAAAACGCCAAAATGAAAAAAAAAACTCCAAAATGAAAATAAACCCCCAAAAACAGAAAAAAATCGCCAAAATTAAAAAAAATCGCCAAAACGAAAAAAACCCCACAAAAACAGAAAAAATCCAAAATGAAAAAAAAGCCCCAAAATCAGAAAAAAATAGCCAAAATGAAAAAACCCCAAAACAGGCAAAAATCGCCAAAATGAAAAAAATCGCCAAAATGAAAAAAATCTCCAAAATGAAAAAAAAGCCCCAAAAACAGAAAAAAATCGCCAAAATAAAAAAAATCGCCAAAATAAAAAAAAAATCGCCAAAATGAAAAAAAAATCGCCAAAATGAAAAAAACCGAGAAAAACAGAAAAAAATCGCCAAAATGAAAAAAAGCCCAAAACAGGAAAAAATCGCCAAAATGAAAAAAACGCCAAAATGAAAAAAAAAATCGCCAAAATGAAAAAAAATCGCCAAAACGAAAAAAAACCTTAAAAAACAGAAAAAAATCTCCAAAATAAAAAAAACCCCAAAACAGAAAAAAATCGCCAAGATGAAAAAAAATCGCCAGAATGGAAAAAAAATCGCCAAAACGAAAAAAACCCCAAAAAACAGAAAAAAATCGCCAAAATGAAAAAAAAAAGCCCAAAAACAGGAAAAAAATCGCCAAAATGAAAAAAAAATCGCCAAAATGAAAAAACCCCCAAAATAGGAAAAAATCGCCAAAATGGAAAAAGAATCGCCAAAATGAAAAAAATCTTCAAAATGAAAATAAGCCCCAAAAACAGAAAAAATCGCCAAAATGAAAAAAACCGAGAAAAACAGAAAAAATCGCCAAAATGAGAAAAAAGCGACAAAACTGAAAAAATCTTTTAAACTGAAAAAAACTTCAAAAAAGCAAAAAAGCCACATTAAAAAGTGCTCAGAACCGAATGTACGGAACCCTTCGTGCGCGAGTCAAAGTCGCACTTTACTGAATTTTTTAATATTAAAGGAATTAAATGAAACTAAGTTTTTTCTTATTTCGTTTTTGCTTCGTTCACTTAACATATTTTATGTATTTTTTAAAGAACTAGATTGGTACAAGGAATTAGAAAAATCCTAAATTATGATTCCAGGGTTGGAAAACTTACACTTTTTGTGTTATGTAAAATTAAATAGGTCTACAAATTTTTTTCTTTTTCTTTATAAATTGAATATATTTATGCTTCTGAAAGAAAAGTTTGGCGTATAAAATTTGAAAAATGAAAATTACAGCTCCAAAGATGGAAACTTTAAAAAAATGATAAATTTTTTCACAAAACAAATATGTATGTATGTGTCTATATACTATATATATGTACGTACGTTGGTAAAGGGTATATAAGATTCGGCACAGCCGAATATAGCACTCTTACTTGTTTTTTTGATTATTTTAATGTTGCCCTTTTTTTTTTTTGATAAATCCTTCCCTATTTGGTGCCACTTTTTGAAAAATGTCATCGGTCACCCTTGAAGCGAATGCTCTCACTGCGTGTTTGCTTGCGCTTTATACTTTCCCCCCGCATCTGAAGCGTAAACAAAAAATGTTTAATTTTTTAGCTCAGATGCGCATTCTATATAATTTATATTCTTTGGTATATGTAACAACAATCGCAATTAAAAAATCGTTAATAGATATACATATTTAACAAAACAATAATGTTTTTGCAACTTATTTGTATGAAAGTGAAAGTTTTCATATTTAGTTATTGTTGTCAGTATAAATTCTCTAACATCAAATGTGATTAATCAACTTAAAAATAGATGAGAAAAATTCTTTTGATTTTTATTTCATACTTGTATTACAAAATTGTTAACCTTAAAGACAATTGTTTAATGATATATTATCACCATAAAACCTTTTAAAATGCATAAAATTTGTTATTAAAGTAATATTTATTAAAAAAATATTTTATTTTACCAAAAAATTTTAGATCCCGAAAATTCAAATGTACTTGAACGGGTTATGCCTCTGCTCTTTTCTTCCTAGCATGAGAGAATCCGGAAATGTTCAGCATTTCCTACATGGAACACAATCTTCTTTTCTATATATCACAGTCATATCTTGTACCATTACTTTTTACTTTGTGGTGTCGGTCTTTTTTGTTCTTTTATAGGTAACCAGTGTGCATATCTTGCCTTTTAAGAATTATCTCATCTCTAATGACCATATAAACAAAAACATTCTAGATATAACAAAATTAAAGGAAAACAATAAACGAAAGACCAGGGTGACCGATGACATTTTTCAAAAAGTTGCACCAAATAAGGGATTTATCAAAAAAAAGGGGCAAAATTTAAAAAAAACGATAAAACTACACTAAACTTTTTATTTTTAATGTATCTTTATATAACTCAACCTAAAAAAAGAAGGAAAAAAGTGGCAAGGAAGTCGAAAAAGTAGAAAAGTGCAATCGATATATCGAAAAAGTGGCAATTTGCCACTTTAGTCGATATATCGGAATATCGATATTTGCGAAAATAAATATCGATATATATCGCCGATATTTCAAAAACCGATGTATCGATACATCGATTCTTATTTACGAGTATCGGGTTTCGATATTTTTAAGAGCTCTACAAATTTTAGCCGGTTTTTAACTGTACGATATTGGCATCACTGCTAGTGATGCGAAGAAAAAAGAGAAATTTGATAATGACAAGGCGCATCTATAAAGTGACCTAAATTAACTAAGCTAAATGCCAAATTTGGTTTGAGTGGGTATAAGCCTGAAGACAGAATTATATTTTACTTCCTGTTCTGTTACGAATCAGCTAACTAAAATTTGTAAAAGTGTTGTTGTTTTGTGTCTATTTTACTTGGAAATTTGTCACTTGTAGGTTTAAAAATAAACCTTAAGGAGCTACAGTAGGTTACGTATAACTTAGCATACGTAGTTCCTTAGTATCAAATTTATTAAAGTGACTAATTGTGGATGCGAAATGAATGCAGTTTTTCAGATATTATCTTACAATACAAATTAAACATACAGATGTATGGATAAATTTATTTCCTTTTTCGATACCAATATCAATTTGGGGTTTCTCCACTGATGGAGTTCATTAAGTTTTCTTTCTTTAAATGTTATTGTTTGGATGCAAAGTGGATATTTCTCGTATTCCGCAATGATGAACTTTGAAGAGTTAAAAATGGATATGCATTAATCAATGATTAACATCCTTATTTATAAAAATTATTAAGGCTTTCTAAAGGCTTAATCGGCAACAGTTTTATGGAAATCTTTTTTAAAAACCCATAAGGTCTCAATAGTTGTTCAAAATTTATATCGCTTAAACTGTTTTTGGCGGTAATGGCACGATATGTTAGTATGTGTATTTATTTTAGATTTGGAATATTTTGGCAACATTTGTAGGCAAAAATATCGATATATCGAAATATCGATGTTTTCAAAAAATATATATCGATACTATTCAGAAATATAGATACGATATATATCGTTACATTTTTGTCATTTGTCCATCCCTATCACAAATGTATTTCAAACTTATCACAAACGTGTTGCCGAATGATCTATCATGGCACTTCCAAACCACTATGCTAGAAAAAAGATATTGGAGAGAAAAAGTAAGTGGAATGTCATCCTAAGGTATTCAATACTTGAGAGCTAACACAATCTTTGCCCTAATGTCCCTGACAAGGTAAACAACAAGTCCTTTTCCATCCAAGCCCTCAAGCTTGTACATGTGTTGCCTCCTGGACGTACCACCCTGCATTTTAAGAACTTTCGGCAAAATTTTGCGTTAATGTTCTTAACAAAATTACTTTGTACCATATTCCGGCGGTATACTTCTTGTTCGGGAACAAAACGGGCTTTCCGAGCTCTTTTATTATAACTTTTTGCACTTTTAAAGATTGCCTTGGCCATATTGTCCTTTATTTGTTCTTTAATTAATTCCATCCTCTCACTAGGCCTTATTAGAACACGATGGTTTGTAAATGATTGTAGTTTGCGGCCCAATTTGTAATCATCACCACTCATATACATATGAAAGCCGAATAATGCGAAAAAGGGAGTTAAGCCAATGGCACTATGTACTGAATTTCTCAATGCGCAGCTTATCTCTGAAAAGTATAGATCCCAGTATCTCTGGTCGTCTTTCAAATACGCTCTTATGGCGGACATAACGCTTTGATTTATTCTTTCAGACGCATTGCTACTAGGTTAATATAATGAAGTTTTTAGGTGATGTATTTTATAGGTATTAATCATATTTTAAAAATTTTTTTTAAACGAATTGTACCCCGTTGTCGGTGTGTATTATTTCCACCACATTCCCTGTTGTAGCCTCCTTCATTGCTTTTAAAAAAGTATATTTGGTAAAATGATCTAATACAATTACCTGGGATACTTGCCTAAAAAATCCAAATATAGTTTTTGGAATGGTCTGTCCGTAATCACCTGACTGCCTATTTCTGGACGGAGGTTTTGGTTGGATTATTTGGTCTCCTTACACGTTTGACAATTTTGTATGTAGGTCTTTACCTGTGTGTACATTCTCGGCCGATAGAAAACTCTTTTAAAGCGCTCTATCGTTTTGCTAAATCCACAATGTGCTGCTGTAATCTCTGTGAGGAGTGTTGTTATGTTTTGTGGAACCCAAACTTTCAATTGGTTCATGGATTCTTCTCCGCGGTCAAACTTACTTCTTTTAAATACCAGGCCGTCTTCAACTTTCAAATCAGCTAATTTATTTTCATTTTCCTTTATTTGCTGAATTAGGTCAAGATATTCAGTACTCTGAAACTCAATCGTTTCGAATCCAAACAAATCTTTCAGATTAACTTCTTAAACTGTTGTTTCCTCTTCTGAAAGTTGCAAAAGCATATCCGCTACAGACCCCTTGCCGTGTCGAATGTCGAAATCATACGCTTGGAGTTGTAGGGGCCACCTAGCCAGTCTACCCGTTAGATCTTTTAACCACATTAACAACTTCAGGATACGTGGTTTGTCACAATAGTGAAGGGAATCATCTCCAAGTATGGGCGATATTCTTTTACAGTTAAGATATCCAAACACTCTTTTTCAGTGACACTATAATTTCTTTGGTACCATCCGTACTTAAATCAATCCAAAGCGGTATCATAAGTACGGTAAGTATGGATTTACTTAAATCAAATACAGAAGGTTTGATTCAAGTACGAATAATTCCAGTGCTAGATACTGAATTTTGTCTATATCTAATCCCGATTCCGTACTTGAAATAAATCCAAACCGAGATTGATTTCAGGAAACCTGAGATTGAATTAGTATCAAAATACGCTTGATTTAAGTATTTTGTAGTTGATTTAATCGCAAATCTGTGCTTGAAATACTACCAAAACGAGATTGATTTAAGAAAATTTGAGATTAAATTAATCTAAAAATGCAATTGATTTAATCCCGAATCCATACTTAAAATAATACAAAAGCGAGATAGCTTCAAGGAAAACTGAGATTATATCAACCTCATAATGTGCCTGTTTTAAGAAATCCTAACTTGATTTATTGAATAAAAAGATTTAATATAATTTTGAACTAACTTTTTATTGTACATTTTAATGTTTTGTTTTTATTTTATTGGTAATAACAATTAATTTGAATGCAAAAAGTTGCAGTTTAGAAATTAGTTAGAGTTAAAAAAAATCAATATTATTTAAAATGATTGCCAGAGGTATTACAATTTTAAAATACACATTTTAATGTAAAGTTTTATCGAGATATGTATAAGTGTAATAAAGTATGCATTATTATGTATGTAAAATTACAATATTAAAATATGATCAACAAACTGGCTTAGGTTATATCCAGTTTAAAACTTGTTTTCCTTGGAAACCCTACGCTTCTTTTAACCATCTATCGACCTTTGATTGTACAGATATCATCTCCCCATCAATTTCAAACTGCAAAGATACATAATTTAGTACGAGTACACATATAGTTATATTAAGTATGTGTTTATATGTTTCACTACCTGTAGTTTATTCCATTTGAAACGCTTTTCACGAAACTCTATACGAACACCAAGAGTGGGTATTGTTTCTCTTACGTCTGTTTCATGTATTGCTAACAGTGTTGGCAAAAAATTATAATGCAAGAATGCTAAAGGAGTCCAAAAATTCTGCTCTAAGGAAGAAGAAAATGCTAATTTTTAAATTTACCTAGTTTGTCTTATAGCATAGACAGACGACAGCGTTAATTTGTATTAGCTGTCTTAATTCAAATTAACTTGTGAATTATCCCCATCACAATGCGTATTAGATTTGAAGTAAATGCACTAAATAAGAGTGAATCAATACAGAATTTAGATATTTCAATAAGGTAACACCGTCAACAATCAATCAAATGTTGGCAAATTGTTTTCGTTTAGAACATTAAAATGGATTCCAAAAGCAGGACAGATAAGTTATTTTAATTGTTTTTAGAAAAAGAAATATTAAAATCGAAACACATTTTATCGATTTCAAGATTTCCAAGGAAAATAATCGAAGAGTGTGGTACGAAAAGGATGAACAGAATTTGCTAGTTATTTCGTAGGTTGGTTATTGGTTTCCTGCAGTCATAATGTATTTTCATTATACTGTGCCGCAAACCAATAACCAACCGACGAGTGACTTAATGCAAATACTGTCGTCTGTCTACGCTATTAGCAGTTTATTGAATGATTTTTTACTAAATAATAATAGGCATTTAACCTGCACGATACTGCCTCTTTGTCATAAATAAATAATTATCTGTTTTGCTTTCAACTAAAGCCTACGTTTCTAAGCTGATTACATTTATAATCGTTATAGCACCGAAAGTACAACCCCGTCAGTGCTCTAAGGGAAACTATGTCATTAAGAAGCTAGGGGTTCTTGGTCACCTAGAGCGATACAATATTTCTGAGTCCGGTCTTACAGCGAGTTGAGCAAATGATAATACGAGTAATTATTCAATCAGAACTCATGAGGCATGCGTATGCAGAAGCTTTTCGTACCTATTACTATTTTTTACCTAGTCTGTTTGTTTATTTTTTATTTGTATCTTGATGGTGCAACTAAAAACAAAACTACAAATTAACACATAATCCTTTACGGGCATTTTCATAACGTTAATATGAACTTTACCTAAGAGAATTGTGTACTTTGTTTTTTTATTATTTGCAAGGACGGGTTCACATTTTAGTTGAGAAACGTTTGAACATCCCGTGTGTGAACCAGGACTTGTTAAAAACAACACTACACTCAATAAAAAACCATATTGTTTACTTACTCTTTACTCTGGATTGCGATCCAAGTCGCTCAGAGGCTGGATCAATTTGGGGTCGTCATTTCTCTCCACTCTTTATTATATTTAAATTATATTTATATGATTAAAAACACACTTTTGCACACGAGTATTTAAAATCAACCGCACTTAAATAAAATATTTTCAGTTAAAAAGAACAAATAATATATTATTTTTATTTTAAGTATCAATTATTTCATTAATTTTTTCACTTTATTGAATTTCAATCATAACCACACTAATGAACTTACAATTTTTTTCATTGAAAGGTTTTTTATTTTGCTTTTCAATAAATAAGAATTTTTTACTCAATTTAAGAACTTTGTACTTGATTTAAGCTATTGAAGAAACTCCAGGATTGATTTTCTAAAGTAATCCCTTTTTGGGTGGTTTTAAGTAAACGTTAAAGTTATTAGTATTAAAATTGTTAAGTACGATTCGTACTAAAAGTAAGTGAAAAATACTTGAATTTAGTACGGCTTTTTTCTCTCTGTGCAGGCATTTAGTTTTTGACTATGAAAAGCAATGGGGTGTTCCTCATTGTTGTCATCTATCTGATACAGTACTGTACCGATTTCACAGTCGCATGCATCACAATGGATCCAAAATCTTCTAGTAAAGTCGGCATGCCTTAGTACGGGTGCAGACATCAAATCTGCCTTAAAATTTTCGAAAGAGTCGATTGCTTCTGGTGTCATTTCAAAATATTTGTAGTACATAATATTCGTTGTACATTAACTTTGATAAACAAGCTTTTTTTGCTTTGCTAATATTTACATAGAAAGTAATAACTAAAACAAAAAAAAACAAAAACAACCGTAAACAAAATAACTCAAAGTGCCCTTGAGGAATACACTAACAAAGTGCCCTTGAGGAATACTCTATATGAGTACCTCAAAAACAAATAATTGTGAAGTGAGTTATAACGGTAGAAATGCCTATCTTACTGTGAGCTCTGATGATCTTAATGATAACAATATAAATAAAAAATCTGATGATAGACTTACTATGAGTTCTGATGATCTTAATTTAAACAAAATAAATAAAAAACCTAATGATAGACTTTTTTTTAACGGCAAAACCACAGTTTCGTCAGCGATCAACTTCGCTTTGTCCAATGCCAACTAGTGATTCGTTAACATTACAGTTGCCTACTACTTCGTCATTTAAATCAGCGATATCATCCGATTCATCACTTACCCAATTAGTCACTGTAAATAAGAGTAGCCCAAAACTCAAGGTCCAAGTCGGAATGGACCGATATATTGTGGGAAAGCGCGGGCGAAGCCCAAATTCTACTAAAATTGCATCTGCTTCAAAGGTATCTAGGGATAACAGCGCAACCTCCACTAATCGTTTTCAAATATTGCAAGATGACAACGACACACCTGATATATCCGCGAACAAAACCTCCAAGCCGCCACCAATCTATTTGAGAAAAAAAAAATTCAAACGCTCTTATTAAGAAACTAATTTCGGTCATTGGTGAGAATAAATTTCACATTGTTCCAATAAAACGTGGCAATATCGATGAAACGAAATTTCAAATTTATGACGAAACAGATTTCCGCAAAATGGTTTCTGAATTTGAAAAAAATAAAACAAGTTTCTACACATACCAGCTTAAGAGTGCTAAAGGCTTGCAGATCGTATTCAAGGGCATAGATTCTTATGTTGTTCCCGAAGAAATAAAAGATGCACTCGTCCTCCAGGGATTCAAGGTAAAAAATGTTTCCAATATAATAAATAGGGAGAAGATCCCCCAGCCTCTATTTCGCGTTGAACTTCAGCCGAATGATATAAAATTTACAAAAAATGAGACGCACCCAATTTATAATTTAAAATATCTTTTATACCGAAAAATAACAGTTGAAGAACCACACAAGCGTTCTGGACCCGTACAGTGTCATAATTGTCAAGAATATGGCCACACAAAAACTTACTGCAAATTACCTACAGTTTGTGTTATTTGCGGTGAATTGCACGGTACTGCTAGTTGTACTAAACCAAAAGATCAAGCAGAAAAAAATGCAGTAATTGTGGAGGTAATCACACCGCTAACTACAGAGGTTGTCCTGTGTACTCTTTCGTCAAACAGACTATGAGGCAAAAACCTAAAGTAGCTCCAGCACAAACAGCAAACACTTACTCCGCCACTCTTGCCCAAGTGAGCCAACCAGTTAATTCACTTGTATCGTATGCCGATGCTGCTAAGACAAGCCTTAGCGACTATATTGCTAAACACACGTTCTGGGGTTCGCGTCTTATTACACCCAGAGGTCGAGCGTTGTTCAATACAATGGGCTTGGATGTCATTTCGAGTGGGGAGCCCACTTATTGGCCTACTGACATAAATAAAATTCCGGATGTTATAGATTTTGGCGTTGAAAAATATCTCTAGGGATTTAATTCAAATTGAAGCTTCTCTAGATCTCTCGTCCGATCACTCTCCCACGATAGTTACAATTTGTAGCCCATTAAGAAGTGATTTACCTCACCCATATGCGAATTTGATAAATCGTGTTAATTGGCTGCGATTTAAAAAATATCTTAGTAGTCATTGCACGGAAAACATTACGCTAAGAACACATGATGATATTGAATCTAACATTGCCAACCTTAATGAAAATATTAAACAGGCTGCTGAACATGCCACTACCGCCCATCCGCAGATTATGTTAAATAGAATTTAGTCTGCGGATATTGAACGTCTCGTAAGTGAAAAAAGAAGAGCTAGAAGAGAATGGCAACACCACAGATCACCCAAACTTAAAATCAGATTTAAAGAGTGTACTAAACGACTCCAACAGTTGCTTGCATTTGAAAAAACTGCATCTCTTAAAAATTATTTGGAAGGTCTTGATGTCACACCAGCATCTAATTACTCTTTGTGGCGCGCTTGTAGAAAGCTTAAAACACCAGTTGAGTTTAAACCACCTGTGCGCACATCTACAGGAGGTTGGGCAAGAAGCGATACTGAAAAAGGTAAAATATTTGGTGAGCATTTAAAATCCGTATTTACCTCAAACACATGTTCTGGTGCTGTTGATTTGCCAAATGTAGTTGCGATACCCCCGCGACCCATAAAGTTTAAGATGCGCGATGTACAAAAACTAATTGCTGAACTTAATCTGAAAAAAGCTCCAGGTATTGATGGAACTAGTAACAAGATGCTGATGAACTTGCCTCATATTGCAATAAGAATCCTGCTATTTATTTTTAATGCCATTTTACGAATGCAGTATTTTCCACATAACTGGAAACTTGCCAAGATTAAAATGATTCCGAATCCGGGCAAAGATCTTACTAGCTTACTATCAACAGTCTCAAAACTTTTCGAAAAGCTGCTCATGACTAAATTGTCCACAATTTTAGCTGATAATGGGTGCATCCCGGACCATCAATTTGGCTTTAGAAGTCAGCATAGCACTATTGAACAAACGCATAAATTGGTTCAAGTTATAAGGAGGACTTTTGAAGAAAAGAAGTATTGTTCTGCCCTTTTTATTGATGTTTCTCAGGCATTTGACAAAGTATGGCACGAAGGCCTATTTTTAAAATTGAAGACATATTTGCCAATAAATATAGAAAAACTTTTGGAAAGTTATATTGTTGATAGGAAGTTTACTGTTGTAGAAGGATACTTCATGAGTGTGTCCGAATCTATATCTTCTGGTGTGCCACAGGGTAGTATTCTGGGGCCTGTCTTGTATTTAATATATACTTGTGATATGCCTGTGAGCAATAACATCCACACTTCTACATTTGCCGATGATACAGCCTGTATGAGTATACACAAAAACCCTGATGAGGCATCCCGCAATCTCCAAGCTCACATTACCCAGCTTGAAAGATGGTTGAACTTATGGAGAATTTAAGTAAATGAACAAAAGTGTGTTCACATAACGTTTACCCTAAGAAAAGATACCTGTTCCCCCATTCGAATCAATAATCAAAATATTCCTCAACATACTCAAGTGAAATACCTTGGCATACGCCTTGATCGAAGGCTTACATGGAAACATCACATTGACGCTAAACTAATTCAAATGAAACTTAAGTTAACTCAAATACATTGGTTGATTGGCAGAAATTCAACACTCAGTCTAGACTGCAAACTTTTGATATACAAGTCGCTTTTTAGCCAATATGGTGCTACGGAATTCAGCTATGGGGTACTGCTTCAGCTTCAATGTGGATAGAATCCAACGACGGCAAAATAAAATTTTACGGTTAATAACATCGGCTCCATGGTACATCAAAAATTCAAATATACATCGTGACTTAAATATGCCACTAGTGACTGAAGAAATTGCAAAAAACGCTGGCAAATATTTAACAAAACTCGAGTCACATCCTAATCCGCTTGCCCGTAATATTTTGAACTTTACTGGACACATCCGCCTAAAAAAGAGGGACACAAGGGCTCTTATTCACAGCACCCCAGATGGGACTTCCTGAAAATACTTTTATTTTTTTTTCCTTTTGATTATCACTACTTATGTATTTTATATAACTATTACTAAGCTTATGTCCGACGCTGGTCGGGCCTAATTATATTTTAGATTTAAGATTTGAATACTTATTGTTAGTTCATATATGAATATACAATAAATAAAAATCATGTATTAAAAAAAATTTTTAAATTTTTTTATTTTTCTGGCGTTTAACGGAACTGATATCGACGCAAAGTCTTTAATAAATCGTCGGTATTATCCCGCTGTTCCTATGAAACTTCGAACCTCTCATGGAGACCTAAACTTTAAACTTCCACCACCAATTATGAAACCCAAATACTTCAACTGCTGGAAACAAAATTTCTACTGCTTAAGGCCTATAGTCAAATTCGCTTTTCTTAATCACAGGGCCACTTCTCTTAAATCTTCATATGTTTTCCAAACGTATCAGAGATCACCAACAAATCATCCAAATGAGTGAATACGTTTTCTTTTAGTCGCTGTTGAATAACTTTAACTACCAACCTGCACAATCTTTCGGCCGCATTATATAAGCCTAAAGACATTACTCTAAATTGGTACACCGGCTGCAACTATGAAAGCTGTATACTACTTACTCTGCTCATCTAGCCCAATCTTCCAGAAGGCAACTTTTAATTCGGCACTACTTATAAAATATGTTTCATCTATTCGGCCTAAAATTCCATATATATTTTGTACTGTGTACGCATCTTTAATAGTGATTTTATTTAACTTAATATCGTCCAGGCAAAATTCTTATCTGGCTTTCGCACAACAGTAGTTCGATTTGACCAGGGGCTCTCCTTTCCTTAATAACATTCAGAGACATCATATCTATGTCTTTGTATACTATTTCGTGCACTGCTCATGATAAAGGATAATGCCGATCTTTGAACGGTTTCTACCAACTGTATGGTGTGTTTTTCTAACAAAAAGACCTGTGTTCTTTGCCAGCCGCCGTAGATACCATCGAAAATATAGGTTTAACCTCTACTCCCAATTTAATAATCAGTTCCCTACAACCCTTACCCTAAAGGCTGACTGATGTACCGGTATCCAACAGTCCGTTAATAAAAGTTTCTCCTATCCCAATCCTAGCAAACGCTCCTTGTCTATCTGCCGACCTAATGGACTCTATCACTACCCTGCGCAAATTTTCTCTCTCCTTAAACTTTTTTCTTACTCGCATAATTCTCCTCGAAACTGTTCTCGGAAGACCTATTGTCTCATTAAAAATCCTATTTTTAACCTTCTCATAATTATTCTTCCGATTCTCTAAAGAATATACATGAAGTGTTTGTGGAGTTAATTTATTAAACATATTCACTTCGCGTACCATATTTATTCTGTTGTTTACTCTTAGCGTTGGGTTGTCGGCGGTTTCTCCAATGAAGGATGGGATCCCGCCATTCCCTGGCTCCTGAACAAGTTTTTTAGTTTGCAATTTGAACAGTTGGGAGATATTACGTCCGGTTTACCGCACGTGTAGCAAAACACGCTCTTTCAGTAGAGGGACACTTTCTGAAGAAATGACCAAGTTGAAGACAGTTGAAACATTTCAAAGGGCTCCTGGTGTCATTATTTTGCCATTTATTAACTTCTACTCCCGCTACTTCTTCGTATCGTTGGGCAAATATTTTATTCTCTCTTACTGGCTTTTCATATATCTCGTTTATGTGTTTATTATACCGATTAACAGTGGCTGACGATGAAATTAGTTTTGTGCCTTTTTTACAAAATAGCTTTTCTCTCTCAACGCATTGTTGGCGTAACTCTTCCACTGAAGTTACGGAAATTGGGTATACTCTGCTGCGAATTTCGTCTCTCAGATTTTTTTTAATAATTTTGACCATTTCTCTTTCAGGCATTAATATATCGAGGCACGATCTCATTTGCGTGATGCACGGTATTGCTTCTGCAAACGTTCCACACGAAACACAAAGTCCCCATTTTTCCACTCGAGATTTATTTTATTCTCTTGATCTTGATGGCTTAATGTTATCTAGTGATGCCCTCGACGAACTATTGGCAATCATTGGTGGCGATTCTATACTACTGTTGTCATTAACACTTCTCTTAAGACCATTTGAAAGAGTTCGGATCGAAGCTTCATATTTCCTTGCTGCAATCTCTGCACAAGCAAAGTAATTTTTCCGACCGCTGCAGTCTAATCAGCCGTTTGTCTTCTTAAATCTTCAACCTGGGTGTTTTCTCTTTGTGTATTATTTGCCACGTTATCATCTGTGTCCATTTCAATAAAACCTGCCCGCTGTGTATCATCATATATCTTTGGAGCCGAGCTCATAGATATGTGATAATTCTTCCCGACTTATCTATAATCTGTGGCAATTAGAGTTTTTCTTTTCCCGGACTTTTTCATTTCCCGGGAAAGCGGGAATGATTTTTCTGTTTCCCGGGAATTCCCGCCCAGTACAAAACAATACAAAATATTTTAAATTTATTTGCTGGTGGTTCAGCGATGTCTATATGCATTTCATTGTTGCTGTAACAAATCGTCAGTAGACTTCAACCACACATTTTGAAGTCTACTGACGATTTGTTACAGCAACAATGAAATGCATATAGACATCGCTGAACCACCAGCAAATAAATATCAAATTAAAATAAACTTATGACAATATGTCGAATAATAAATTTCGTAAATCAATATAAAATATTTTTAAATTTAATTTATTTCAACAAAAACAAATTATGGGCCTGTTCATCTAAATGCGAACGATAGATTCGATCGAAAATTTACATTAGAAACAAAAACAAAAAACAGAAATTTGTTTTTGTTTTCAATATAAATATTCGATCGAACCTATCGTTCGCATTTAGATGAACAGGCCCTATAATTCATGAGATCGATTAAATAATAACGTTTTATAGACAAATTAGTCAAAAAATAATACCGTTTCCGTTCTTTATATAATAGTAATACATAGATACCGATATTATAAAAAAGAAATTATACCATTATTATTAGAAAAATATTACAAAATATCCCCCTTATGAAAAAATTATTGTTAAACTTAAAGCTGGTTTAACTTTCACAATCTTTTTTGCGTAAGGGCATATTTCTTTGGAAATAGGACTTTAGTACAGAATAAGCTAATGCAGTTAACCATACTATTTACCAAAGAGAATCTGTAATTATTTGTAATATATTTTTTATTTCCTTGCTCATTTCTGTTTTTTACTTTTATGAATTGTTGTAGAATTAAATTATGAACGTCGCGTTCTGCTTTTTCCAAATAAAGGCATCTAAATCTCAGAACGCAATCGTGCCAGATGTAAACTCGGCCTTAGTTGTTGCAAAGCTTTAGCTATTGTGATATTGCCATCACATTATTATTGTACCATCGCATTCATAAAGTGAATAACGACACTTCTTTCTTTCTTTCCCGGAAAATGTGCGGGATCCCGGGAAATTTTTCCCGAGAAATCCCGTATGAAAAACACTAGTGGCAATCCTGTACTCTGACTAGGATCCGTATCCTATTCTCTATATCTGTTGCATGCTTACGGTTAGTGGTGTTGGTTCTATATGTTTTACAGAAAGATCAAGGAGTAGACCTATTCAAATCAAAGTGTATTTGTCTATCTCTTTTCCTGGCACCTTTGTCTGTCAAATCTTTTGACATATCCTAAATTAACAAAAAACTAACTGTTCCTTATATTCAACGTCACGATATTTTATGCAAGCCGCAGTAAGAGCGGTATGTCTATATTTATAGAAATGACTTTACTTGTTGCAAATCATAAGACGATAAGATAAGTACGTTGGAAAATAACTGAAAAGTTGTTAGAAATTATAACAATGATTACGGCTGATATCCACGATTTATATTCCTTGGCAGTATTAATTATAGTATGTGTAATCTATATATGTATGTATATAAAAGAGTAAGAGTATCAACGCACAGCCGAAACGACTATTGCTAGAGAGCTGAAATTTGATTGGTAGGTTTCTCTTACAATGTATCGATCCATTAAGAAGGGATTTTTGGAAACTCTAATGCTACCCAGCAAAAAAGTTTGCTTACTAGAATGCAAAAAAGTGTATGTACTCTCCAGTCGTAAGTACTTACAATTTGAATAACCCATTATTATACCCTTTACCAAAAATGGAAAAGGGTATATATAGGTTTGTCATTCCGTGTGTAATTTCCATAATATTAATTTGCGACCAAAAAAATATATATATTCTGGGTCCTTATGCATAGGGAAGACGAATAAGCAATGTCCGTCTGTCCGTCCGTCCGGTGTACGTGAAATCGGTTTTCCGAAGCTCCCAGAAAAGCTAGAGACTTCGTTCTTGGACTGGTGTGTCAGAAATGGTCCAACTTAGATTGGTATTGAAAATCAGCAAAATCGAGCAGAGGGTTTCAGAGCTGGAAAACTGTAACTTGATTTTGACATATAAAAGTAACTAGATACCACAATTTTTTTAATTTTTTGGTTAAATAACTTTGGTAAAGGGTATATAAGATTCGGCACAGCCGAATATAGCACTCTTACTTGTTTTTGTTTGAGAAGTTCAAAAAGTATGAGGTACCCTATACTTTTTGTGTATAAATATCCAAAAGTTAATAGATTACTGACTGCCTAAAAGTATTAAAAATTTAATGGGTTATTTTTTGCTTACAAATATGCAAATTTGCTTAAAATTATTTAAAAGCTAGTTGGCAATTTTTTTTAATAAAAATAATCAGAATTTTGTAGCACGATCAATAAATAAAAAGAAATTTCTCCAGATATATTTTATTATTAACTAGAAAGTACTACAATAAGTACTTTCCCGTAATGATATAAATAAGTTGTTATTTTATTCATAACAGGACAGTCATTATTATACACATAAAATAATTAGATAAATAAGTACCACTCATTACTTTGTAAGCCATTAAAAGAGTACTACGCATTACAAAATCTTGAAAATTTTTTGCTAGGTAAGGGTGTAAAAAAGGGTAAACTCGGAATCCTTATATCTCGGAAACTACATTAGATAGACTAAAAATTCCAAAGACAGACGAATGCTGATAAAAATTAAGGCGACACATTTTTGGTACTTTTTCGATGTGTGTACTTTTAGAGATTAATAGGGGGTAAAAACTGAATTTTTGTACCTTTTTGCACTCGACATATGTATCTTACTTCTTAACTATTGAACGTAGAAAAAAAAATTTCGAATAAATTTTGGATCTTTTTGCAAATTTACTTTTATAAATCCTACCTGTTTTCCGTGCTTTTTTGTTAATGACGTTATGTACCTTATATGACATACATGCAAAAATAATTTACCATTAATTCCTACCGCTCAGTAGAACCTGGGATAATGAAACGTATGTATTTTCGAAGGTACCAAAACGAGTAAGTACGGGTAAATACGATGCTAAAAATTTTAAATTCGGAAGAATTCATACAGTTGAAACATTTTAAATTTTAGTTAAATTTTATTAACTGACATAGGGCTAGTTTTTTACTAGTTAGTTAAACCTAGTTTAACATACATTTGACTTAACCAAGAAACAAAGTTAAATGGGTTTTAACCCCCCATGCTGTTTTTCAGTGATGGATTAAAAGTTGTCAATTTAGCTAGAAATGCCATACTTTGTTTTCAATATAGATATGGCATTCTTGAAAATATTTTATATAAATAGGGCAACATTTAAAAAGCGATATGACAATTCTTAAAATTTATATTAAAAAAACTTCAATAAGTGTTTTCTGAAATTTTTAAGAATTTAAGAAAATGAGAAATTTTTTTTTAGATTTAATTGAACTGTAGTGAATTTTAATCAGAAATAATTTCTTAATCAGGCTTGAGTTCAGTAATTTCAATTCTTATTGAATGAAATATTTTTATTAATTAATGTGAGTATCTAAAAAAGAGAAGAAAAATTTAACTAGACTTTATTAGCTTTATTAGCATAATAATTATTAACCAGATAACCTTTATCTGAAAACCAAAATTTTAAGTTTAAACTACAGTTAACTGACAATTAGAGTTTATCTTTATGTGAAAAACTAGCTCATAGTGTAGTAGTGTATTCTTGAACGCTGTCACCAGGGGTACTTTAAATATTAATTTGGTACTTTTCCAGAAATACTTTTCGAAAAAGGCACTTTTTGTAAAAAGTACTTTTTGAAAAAGTACTTCTTGAAAAGAGTACTTTTTTCAAAAAGGCACTTTTTGGAAAGAGTACTTTTTAGAAAAAGGTACTTTTTGGAAAGAGTACTTTTTAGAAAAAGGTACTTTTTGGAAAGAGTACTTTTTAGAAAAATTTATTTGTTGGAAAAAGTACTTTTTAGCTGAAATAACTTTTTGGAAAAGGTACTTTTTAAAAAAATTAGTTTTTGAAAAAGGTGCTTTTTTGAAAAGCGTACTTTTTGGAGAAAGTATTTTTTGAAAAACGTACTTTTTGGAAAAAGTATTTTTTCAAAGGTACTTTGGAAAAGGTATCTTTTTGGAAAGCATTTTTTTTTTTTTAAAAGGACTTTTTGAACTAATAAATTATTATATGTATATAAAAACTACAACAAATCTAAATACGTAATTTTTATTATTATTTTAATTATTGGTATTATTACTACTATTATATATAAAAGAGTAACGTAACTGACTGGGTTATCTTCGCCTAGTCCAAAACAGTGGATGTAGAGCGTGTGTGGATTCAGTAAGAACAGGTTTTGTGAAATTTGGATGCAAAGTTCTAAACAGGGGCGAAAATTGGTAAAATCGGTTACTTTATGCTTTCGAAACTAAGGCAAATAGACTCACATTCCAAAAAATTTAAATACTGCTTAAAAAATAAGTGCCCGGTACTTTTTTGACATACATATATACTTTTGAGAGATAAAACGTGCAAGAAATTTGTATTGGTACCTTTGAGGCACCCCACATACATAAATATACATATATAAAGTATTACATATGAAAGCAAAGTTTTTCCTTAATCTTTTTCTGCGAGAAAACATCAAAATATATTTCTTTTGGACAAGAAACACACTTATCAATATGGGTCCCAAATACAAGGGCTTTATGAGTAGGTTTAAGGAATCAACATGAAGAAAGTCGCAGTTGAACACAATATCAAAATGGTGAGTTTCGCGAACTTTTATATTTCAGCCCGATCTATTTACGTCTGAAATTAATGAGCTGTGTTAGCACATATAAAATATTCGCTGACAATCTAGCGCGCAATATGCTAGTATATATACATATATAATAGATTATGTTACTTGTAGTATGCGTCTTTTACTTTTAACAAGATGGGCGGAGAAACGAGGGCTCGCCGTTAATCCTAATAAAACGGAACTAGTCCTTTTCTCTAGGAAGTATAAGATACCTGATTTCCGACCTATCACACTCAATAATACGGAGATAAAAGTGTCCAACACTGCAAAGTATATTGGTGTTATTCTTGATTCAAAACTGAGTTTCAAAGCAAATATTCTAGAGAGAGTGAGAAAAGCAACAATATCACTGTATCTATGCAAAAAATCCATTGGAAAGAATTGGGGTCTTACCCCAAAAATTGTCCACTGGATCTATACTGCAGTAGTACGTCCAATTCTCATGTATGGCATAATCGTGTGGTGGCCATCCCTGGAGAAAAAGACGTATCTATACATCTTATACAAGGTGCAAAGACTCGCATCCTTGTATGTAACCAGTGCTATTCGCACCACTCCTACGGATGGACTGGGGATGCTTCTTCATCTACTACCATTAGATCTAGTAGGGAAGGAGATGGCAACGTCCTCGGCAATCCATCTTCGATGTACACGAACGTCTTTATAAAACCTGGATACCATTCACAGAAATGTGGATGAATGGAACTCCAGGTAGAAGAAAAAGTGTTGATTTTTATACGGACGGCTCCAAAACACAGGAAGGTGTGGGCTATGGGGTCTTTTCGAGGGCTTTAGGTCTTCGTATTGCATGGCGACTTCCGGATCACTGCAGTGTATTTCAGGCAGAGATCCTTGCTATAAGAGAAGTCGCGAATTGGTTGAGAGTGAATGTCACTTCAACGACTTTGATTAACATTTACACCGATAGTCGAGCAGCCATTATGGCCCTAGAATCCATGCTTCTAAGAACAACAACAGCCCTCGACTGCCGATCATCCCTAAATGAGATGGCAGAGCAGTTTGATATTAGGATCATCTGGATCCCGGGGCATAGAGGCTTCCAGGGGAACTCTAGGGCTGACGAGCTTACTAGAATTGGGACAACCTTACAGGTTCCTCCGGAAGAAGAAACGAATAGAAGATGGGTCACTAGAAATGACTGCGTGATCACAAGGCAGTTATGGACTCACCTAAATAGAGAAGGTACGGATTACCTAATTTCGAAGAATAGGAAACAAATTTCGGTTCTAGTATCCGTGTTAACCGGACACTGTCTCATAGGTAGGCATGCACAACGGCTTAGGGTTGAACACAACGACTTTTGCCGCAGCTGCCAAGACATCGATGAAGAGGAAAGCATAGAACATTTTCTTTGTCACTGCCCTGGACTTGCAGGAAAGAGAATGGCCACAATGGGCGCTCTTGAATTCAGGGAACTTTCTGACGTTGCTAGTGTTGAACTTCAACGTATTAGTAGCTTTATACTGAGCTCTGGATGGTTCGACGGTGGAGACTCCGCATAAGCAGAGTCTCCGTGGCATCACAATGGACCAAAACGGTCTAAGTTAGTCCGGTTTTCTGACTGCCACCTCTACCTAACCTACCTAACCTGTAGTATGCGTACTAATATAATGTCTGAAAGCAAACTTAATATGAGAGACTATAAAATATTTCTTTATTCTTTCGGATTATTTTATATACATATATGAATAATATTTTTTTTTTATCTAACAAAATAAGTAAACGAACAAATTTTTTTATTTTCAGCTACGGCATGAAGGATAAGTCTACGATGAAGTGGGGTTTATTTCTTTTATAAACTTTATTTTGTAAATTTCTGCATTAATCTCTCGTTGCTGGTTTCTGCTGGGATAGTAAATGAACAGACCTTTTATACAAAATAAAAGTAAATAAATATTGAACTGAAATGCTGTTATTGACTTTATTCAAAACGCGCTAAGTTATCGCTTTTTATTAAACGCGCTAAGACAAAAAAAGCGCGTTTGTCATCGCTTATAGGATCCCTATATAACAAAGGACATTTAGAAATCCGTTGGCGAACAATACAGTTCAATAATTCAATAAACTGAGTGTCAACTAAAAAAGTGCGTGACACCATATACCAAACCTGTACCATTCGTAAGAACACCAGTAACCAACTCAGTTAACCAGTATGAAGCAGAGAAATTACGAACACCAGGACTCAAGCTTAAATTAGACGTGACATAGCCATAACGCCATAGACATAACCAAACCAGAATTCAATTGGTTTCTATGGTGAGATTTTTGGCGAGTCTCTCTCACTCTCACTCTCGCCATAGAAATCAATTGATTTTGGTTTGGTTATGGCTATGGCGTTATAGCTATGTCACGTCTAATTTAAGCTTAACTAGGTTTTGTTAGCAGATTATCTAGAAACTATATGACACACTTACGATTACAAATTTATATAATGCATAGCATATTTTCGTGATAGGTATTGTGGCAAACAAGAACTTGGTAAAACAAATTTATCTCACTACTTTTGATTGCCGAAATTTTGGAAAGGAACTTGGCCTTTTTTCACATTTAATGTTTTTGTGAGGATCTGGCAACTTTTTGAAAAGTTTTCTTTAATTAAGCCTTAGAAACTCTAAATTTTCCCATTTGGAAAGGGTATAGTTATATAAAATAATGGGTAGAGCATGATGGGTGCAATATTGTGCCATTACAAGGATTCAACAAAGTACGAAATTTTGTGAGAGTCATCTGAGTAGCATGTAAAATACCACATGTGCATGTGGCTCTGATGTCATTAAAATTGTCAACATATTCGTTGCATTTTTATGTATGTAGAAGTGGCTACATGCCGTAAAATTTTGTTAGTACACGAAATGTGTTTTTGTCCCAAAATACAAATGTGACATATGTAGCCGAACCTCACACATTTGCAAAGGCAGCACATGTGTAAGCATGTGACCTGCTACATGTATGTTACTAGTACATGGCATGCAGCTTATGTAGGCGTCTTATGTATCAGCATGTGCGAAATCCATGCATATGTTTTGCGGTTTTCTAGTCATACAATTTTTCGGTTACCCTGTAGTAAATAAAATAATCAGCTGAGAAAAAACACTAACTTATGAATTAATTATTTTGCAAGTGACTACAAATTGGTTTAAATCTCATGCAGATATCAACCAAACATATTGAATAGAAGTACATGTAAGAAATAAATAAAAGCAAAATAAGTAAATGAAAAGAAAATAAAAAAATAAAAGAAGCATGCCATGAAATCAAATGCCAAATGTTTGTGTTGAAAAAAAAACTAAATAATTTCAATAATATTTTCTATGAGCGGTTCGTATGTCTGGATATATTTATGTACATATATATGCATGTACGAATTTTTTTATTTTTAGTGAATATAATAATAATAAATATTTATATAGACATATGTATATGTATTTATATATTTACATATGTAGATATATATGAAGGTATACATATATATAATATAATATAAATATACATATATCTTTTTTTTGCTATAATATTAATTAACTACAAATTGGTTGAAAAATAAGTAGTTAGTAGTCAATTTAAAAGTTATGCTACCGCCTATGACATGCTTATGTTAAAATAGTGAGTCGGCGACAAGGAAAAAAGTCACTTAATCAACCAGTTTTGATTATTAAAAAAAACAGTTTGAAGTTACTTACAAATGGGTTTGAGTTCCTATAGGGTAATTCCAAAGGAAGTGCGCTGCTATTATTATTTGGCTATTTATGCGATTACGTAGTGAGTGAATGAGAAATTGGTTAAAAAAGGCGATGCGGAAGGGTATTCTGCAAAATTGATGCACGAATTGCGTGCTGCAGAGCATACATACACACATACATATGTATGTATAAAGCGGGTTCTGCGTATGACAGCAGATCAATTTCGTTATTTGCTGCATAAGTATGTACATTAGAGTGGTCGTTAATTGTATGGAGATTTTTTTTTTATTTCTTTTATTCTCAATCCCCAAAACCGGTTCAGTTTTATGTAAAAAAAATACAAAAAAATTTCATAGCGATTAGTTATGTTTTAGGGGGTGCGCCCGGCAAAAGTCAAAGTTAGTTCTAAAGCCCATACATTCAATGTAATTTTTTTTTGGTTTAGTTTTTTTATTACTATACCTAATATATGTATGAAATAATTTAATAGATATAAACTCTTATTGAAAACGGTTAGTAAAATAATTTCCATATATATGCAATTTTGGTATATATAGTCTTTGGTATTTTGTTTGTTATGTTCTTCATTATTTCCTAAAATATTAATTTTAGCAAAAATTTTCTTTGAGACTAATATTGTAGACTAGAAGAGCTAAAATATTGCCATTAGAGTTGTGCTGAAAAGAACGAACTAGTTCAATTGAACTATTCCCGTAAGTGAACGATGTGAACTAGTTCAGT
Organism: Tachina lurida; assembly: GCA_944452675.1. Lineage (NCBI taxonomy): Eukaryota > Metazoa > Arthropoda > Insecta > Diptera > Tachinidae > Tachina > Tachina lurida. Next base: position 68,570,459 of record OX101752.1, on the reverse strand, counting down.
CTAGTTGTTCCTTTTTGTTCTTTTGGTCTTTATTGTTCCTTTGGTCTTTCTCGTTCTTTTGGTATTTCTTGTTCTTTCGTTAGTTTTTATTCCTTCGTTAGGTTTTGGTGTTTATTTCGTTTTGTTTATCTTGTTCTCTGTTCTGTAAAAATTACATACATACGTTTGTATGCAAATATGTATACGGGTTGAATTAAAAGAAATTTTATGTACATGTAACTCGTATTTTTTCCGAAAGTTAGTTTTTCAGTGATTCCAATATGTGAACAACAAGGCTTTTTTAGGCAGCTGTACAAAAAAAATTAATTTTGAATATTACGCTTTCTATTATATTTTACCTTCTATTGTAAAGTAACAATTATTTCAGTTAGGGCCTTTCTAGTTGAGACCAACGATATATTGATAACTGTGAAATTGATGTCCTTAAAAACCATAAATGTGAACAAGGCCAAGTTCCTATCAAAATTTCGGCCATAAAAAGTACTGAGAGGAAAACTTTGACCTTCTGACTTGTGATTATTTTTCATAATTTTACCACTGAGGCGAACAAAGTTATGAGGGAGTAAAAACAATGTGAATGGCTTCGTGTAGAATTCATGTATGAACACGAATTGTTATGTTTTAGTTTGCTAATAAGCACATTTATAAAATAAAACATATCGTCCGTTGGTTTCTGGTTTGCGGCACAGTATAGTTAAAATACATTATGTCTGCAGTAAACCAGAGACCATCCGGCGATATGTATACATGTTAACAAAAAGTACATTTTGATTTGTCCGACTTTTCAAGAATGAAATGACGATGATTATTTTATATTTTATGGGTATTTCGACGATTTTTCGATAATTTTATCTAGCAGCCCTGGTTACTGACCAATACACATTAGTGTTGGCAAAGCTGGCACAATTGTAAATATTTTTTGTAACATTCAAACACGCAAAGTACAATAGTACACAAATGAAAGTAAAACTCGCCGAGAAAATAAAAAAATGTGAAGTCGTTCATTTCCAAATCATTTTTCTTCTAAATTCGGATGATAAAAATAAAATGCATATAATCATTGACTAATTTATTAGCCCTAAGATTTCGTTTTGCTAAAAAAATAAATTGACAATATATGTAGTGTACAAAAAAAAAACAGACATTGTTAATTTTATATAAACATACATATGTATATATTAAGGTAAAAAAAATAAATATGTACATAAATACAATGGCGCATATTCATAAATCGTAACTAAAGTCGAAATTTATTAAACAGATACTAAAAAATGGTTAACAGATAGTTACAGGTTCTATTCACAAATCTAAACTAACGAAGTAACGACTCCCAGCTGATAAAAGAAATAAGAAAATAAAATGTCGATAATACTATGATCGATATAAATTGCAATTAAATAAAAAACTATTCAAACTATCAAAAAACAATTTTTGAGATGTAAAGTATAAGTATAACATGTATAAGTTAGTTAACATTTAGTTACAGCTTCACTCATAATTAAGTCTAAACTTTCGTAGCCGTCTGTGAATAACTTAAATAGGTATTTAAAAAAGTTAGCACCTAGTAATGATTTCGGAATATGCGCCATTGAAGTGAAACATACCAATATAATTTTTTTGTTTTTTTTTTTTGTAAAAAGAATCGAAATGATTTGTTAGCGGCCTTACATAATGTTTACAAATACATACATACGATATATTCGCAGATTTTTTATACAAAAATATAGTTTCCTCTATCGTCTATATATACTTGTGTCTAGTTTTGTTGAAATATACATATTCAGTGGAGCATTTTCAAGTAATCCAAATATATTACTAAATGAAAGATATTTGGTCCAAATGTGTTGGGGCTATATTTAATTAATATATAATAATATAATAATAATTGAATATATTAAAGGAATATGATAGGCCATAGTTAGGGCAAAATTATATAAAGGAATGATGTTGTGCTATTTATTCTAGACAAATATGGTTATATGACATTTTTTCCAAAAGCGCCGCACTTAAAAGTAATATTATTATTACTGTTTATAGTGAAGATAGATTATTTTTTTGGGTGAAAAGTGCAATGCTCATGGCCGGTTTGTTAATATATCAGAATGTTAAAATAAAATTCGTAAAACATTTTTTTGAACAATTTAAAATTTTTTACATTTTACGTGTTTCTATATTCAAATATTTACGGCATCTTATAATTCTTCTCTGTTTGAATTATACTGCTAAAAAAGTTTAAATAACACTCAATCATTACGCAAGACTAACCTGACCAGACATCCCGCTTTAGGCAGGATTATCCCGCTTTTCACAGGTCGATCCCGCCTCAAATTTCTATCCCGCTTTATCCCGCTTTTTATAGTTCTTAAAAAATCTATTTCTTGTTCGATTTTTATTAAAATGTAACTGACAACAATTCATTCCAAATATTTTTTTCGTGCTTAAGTAGCCAACATCTTATGTTTCGCTACAATTCATAAACGATTTGATATGAAAAGATTTTTTTATTAGAAGTGTAAAATACAATGCTCATTATTAACATAAGTTGTCACAAAGAGTTTCAAAATTCTCACTGCATTAGTTTTCAAGATATTTTTTAAGCAAACAAGCTCACATTTCCAATCCCTATCGTTTTCTAAAATCGGCAGATTCAGCGGAATTTCGAGTTTGTGTTTGTGACAGATACCAATAAATTAAAAGCTCATATTTAATTTACTTGGGACGTGACACACTTTTTGCTCCATTATTGACTACTTTTCATAATACTATTCTCGCTATTGGTGTTACAGCAAATCAGCAAGATCGGTACGCTGGTATTATTTTTGAAGAAAATCAAAAATTTGCTTTACTTGTTAAATTCAGAATTATCCGTACAATATGTCAAGGTTCTCATTATATTAGTTTTTCAGATATCTCACAGTAAATACTTGTTCTTTATGACAGGTTTCACACCCAACATGTCTAATTCGAACTTTTTTCCTGAAAGACAACGCACATTATAAAAATCGTTTTTCACACATAATTCACATTTCCTGCTGAAAGATATTTCAAAAGAAAAAAAAAATTATAGGGGAGGTGCCACATTAAAATAAATACTTTGAAATCCCGCTTTTTGGCGGTCACGTTACGCAATACTTATGTTCTTGCAATTATTATTTAACAGGTAATTTAAACGAAAATGGAATGACTTAAAGAAACCTCAAAGAAATTCAGAATATAAAGAAATGTTATTATAATAAAATAATAAAAAAAGAACAAAAATGCAGTGTTTATATAATGTTTGACATCTGTCAAAGTTTACTTTGATTGTAGTTTTATTGATACATGAATTGCGTACTTCATTAAATCAATAATTGCAACCACATGAAAAATCGCAAGGACTATGATATAAGTACGTTTTGTTAAACACCAATTATTGTAGAACCCATTTTATTTAATAAAAAAAAGGAAACAAAACATGCTAACTATATTTTTTTAGAAGGTTTAAATTCAAATATTGAAAAATACCAAAAAACGAATTCGTCAAAAAATGCTAAAAAGAACGTTTTGTTTTGCGGCTCCCCATATATGAATATATGGAGCCGTATTTTCGATTTAATCGCATGCGTCAAAAAATTAAGTTTTCAGGAGAAGTTTTTTTATAATATTCAAATGTGTTTTATAATGTTTTCACACTGCAAGTTAAAACCTGGTCTTAACGTTAAAACCATAACCAGCTGATTTTGCATTCACACTGCAATTTTGTTAAATTCAGGTTTTAACTCACAGACTGTCTAATAACTTTGCTCAAAATAAAATAAATCTCCTGCAGAAATCCGTGCGTTTGTTGTTGTATTTTTTTCTGTTTTCTATAACACTTATTTGACAAACTGTACAACGGTTTTTGCTTGTATGAAAAACTAAGAAACTTTACAATGCGCTCTAAAATGGAAATGGAATATTTTATATTTTGTAAATAAATATTTTAAAATTATGAAACTATTAATACAAAGTGAAGAAGTGCTTGGAAATCAAGTTATTGTATATAAAAAAATGCACAAATAAATCACAAAATACAACTTTTTTATCGGTGGATCGATATGTCATATCGTTTATTTTCACTTTCTAGAGGTCCATGAAAATATTTTTGTTGTTTTCATTCCAAATAACTCTCATTTTTCCATAATTTTTTACTTATTGTTGCTGCTGCATCCATTTTTAAGTTGAAAAATTTTCAAGCGACATCTCTTGTTATTCACTGCCATAAACATTATCAGCTGCTGCCGGTCATTTCAACTTGGCAGCACAGAATTTACCACAGCGAAAACAGGGTTGCATTTCATAAAACCGAAATAAAACCAATTCAGAAATGGTTTTAAGTTGGATTTAACAAAAACAATTTGCATGGATGGTAAAACCAGGTTTTAACAGTTGATTTTAACATTAAAACAAACTTTTATTAAAACCAAGTCAGTGTGAAAACACTATTATGTAAAGTGACATTTTGATCATTCTAACCTACTTATGTATAGGCCCACAAAATATTGACGTTAATTTTTTACCATACAATAAATCAAGAAAAATAACTATGCATATTATTTAGATATGTATATGCACATGTCTTTTATTTTCAAGCAAGATTATTAGTTCATAATTCGAAAATTCAAAAGAAAATTTATCTTTCTATCGTATCAAACAAAAAAAGGCTACCACCAAATGTTGAAGTGAGCAACCACCATTTGGCAACACTGAAAATGGCTACATACACTCCGCAAATGTTGCGTCACAAATTCTTTCTGTTACATATTTGTGACAGCTACATACGCATGTAAAAATATTGCACATCTCAAAAATTTAAATGTACCAAGTTAGTATACGGCATGTCAAAAATACACATGTATGTGTGAGTGATGTTACATGCGGCACACATGCCAATGTGCACTGCATGTGAGTGTCACAAAAAGTGGAAGTACCAGGCATGTAGCAAATGTGGCGTCATGATGACGTCAAAATTACGTCACAGCCACATGTGCATGTGGTTTTTTATACCCTTTACCAAAAAAATGGTAAAAGGGTATATGTATATAGGTTTGTCATTCCGTTTGTAATTCTGTAATTCTGAATCCATATGCATAGGAAAGACGAATAAGCGATGTCCGTCTGTCCATCTGTCTGTACGTGAAATCGGTTTTTCGACGCTCCCAGAAAAGCTAGAGACTTCGTTCTTGGAGTGGTGTGTCAGAAATTTTCCAAAATAGATTGGTATTGAAATTCAGCAAAATCGAGCAGACGATTGCAGAGCTGGAAAATTTAAACTTTATTTTGCCGTATAAAAGTAACTACCGAAAACAAATTTTTATTTTTTTTAATAAATAAACTTATTTTACAGTTCAGTACGACTAAACTTGGTATTTTAAATTAAAAATATATAAAAACAAGCAAGAGTGCTATATTCGGCTGTGCCGAATCTTATATACCCTTTACCAACGTACGTACATATATGTATATAGTGTACAGACACATATATACATACATATTTGTTTTGTGATAAAATTTATAATTTTTTTCTCTAAAGCAATTAATAGTAAGTCACTTTTCAGTATTTTTCGATTAAAAAATTTGATTAAATTATTTTATTTTCGATATTAGCAATAGTTGAATATTTTACTCTACCTACACTCTGTGGTTAAGATATATTTTACATTCATTCTTATTTCAGTCAACATCGACGTCACGTCAATACAATACCAAAAAATGCAGCTTATTTACTCGCTCTCGAGATGTTGAAAAACCGTGCTGCTATTTAATAACTCTAAAATATTCTTAGTATTGCACCTCAATACCAAGTAAACGAACTTGTTTTATATTTTCCCGTATTTAATAATCGTTGATGCTGCAAAACTGCTTAGTGTCTTGATTTAAAGTTCCAATTGCAAATGGTATACATCGCGGTATTATGTAAATGTTTTATTCCTACAGGATTTTTTGAAATTTGTTCAGCAGAAAGGAAAGGTATCAGGAAAATGAAATAGAACATGTCCTTTATGTCTTTAGCGATAAATTTTAGTTTTATCTCCATTTACTAAAAATTAATAGTTATTATGCTGAGAGCACAATAAGCACAAACCTTCGTTTATACTTCAATTAGTTTAGATATCCATAAAAAAATTAAACATGTATAAAAAATCTTGAGTAATGATTTTCATAAAACATGAAATCTGTTTAACTTGAAAAAAAAATATTTTTGGTTATTTTTCTTACCGAAACTTTTTTTAAGCTCCAACCCTGTAACCATATTTCTGAGTTTCTTAATACTAATTTATTTCTTTATAAAATATAGAATTACCAAAGAAATAATTAGTTTTATGTACCAGAAAAAAATTTAAGTTTTCCAGCTCTGGAGCTATGTCTTTTATTTTTTTAATTTCTATGCCAAACTATTTCATTTTAAGTCATAAGCAGGGAAACCACAAATATGCTCTAAAAAAAGTGTTTTATGCGCATTCAATATGCACTATAAACTTGTAAATATGCGCTTAAAAGTCAAAAAATATGCTCTTAAAAATAGAATAAATTGGTTTATTTGTAAATGAAAATATATTTTTAAATCAAAAATTCAACAACATTTGCATATAAAATAAGAAAAAAAATAAATAACCAAAAAACGGAAACATAATTAACAAAGAATAACTGGGTTTGAAGTGCAGGTTAACACAAAATTACTATAAAAATTTTTACTAAAACAAATTAATTTTTATTGGATGCATAAGAATTTAACTTTAATTTCAAAAGATCACGATATCAGAATTAAGGCTTTGGAACTGTATTTTGGATAAATAAGACAAGATTTTAATTTATAATTTTTATTGAAATAAATAACAAAATATTGACCTAGAATTTCAAATAAAAATCTTTTCTGTTACGTCTTAATGAACTTTCATACATTTACAATGTTCCTTCAAGGTCTTTTCGGGGCAGAGTAAATCACACACAGATAAATTTGTATTGCAACTAACGTCCGTAAAACTGCGTTATATATAAAAAAAATTATACACTACATGGAACATTGGAACAGAGATTTAGATGGCGAAAATTAAAAATAATTTGTAAGCATATTAACCCAGATAGCACAGGAAAAAAATTTTCTTCAAAACTTAAATTTTTATTTCGAAAATGAAATTTTAATGCGTTGCTAAAAAAAAATTTCATAAATTTTTTTTTCGGAATGGAGAGTTTTTTTTTAAGGATGGTGGTGCCAAGCGGGTTGAAATAAAATAAATTCTATAAAGCATGAAAATATGCCCTAAAATCGTAAATTATGCTCTAAAAATTCGAAAATATGCTAAAAATATGCGTGTAAAACCGATATATGCATAAACATGATTTAAAGGGTAAAATATGCAAAAATATGCACTAACAAATCGATCCCAAAATTCATTAAAAGTTCTAAAACGGATAAATATCTTGTCCCCGTATTAATACGAGATACAAGAAAAAACATGCAATTGCATATTTGCGGATTCCCTGGTCATAAGGTATATAAAACTTGTAAACAAAAAGAAAAAACTAACTTGACCTAGTTACTTTTGTAGAAAAAACAATAAATTTACCAACCCTGGAATCAACCTTTTAGATTTTTCTGATTTAAGAAATTAATAAAGTGTATTAACTGAACAAAGAAATAAAAAAAAATTAATTTTATACTTTAATATTTAAAAAAAATCAATGTTTCCATCTTTGGAGCTGTAATTTTAATTTTTTAAATTTTATACGCCAAACTTTTCTTCCAGAAGCATAAAATATATTCAATTTATAAAGGAAAAAAAAATTTTAGAACTATTTAATTTTACATAAAACAAAAAGTGTAAGTTTTCCAACACTGGATTTTTCTAATTCCTTATACCAATCTAGTTCTTTAAAAAATACATAAAATATGTTAAGTGATCAAAGCAAAAAGGAAAAAAGAAAAACTTTGTTTTATTTAGTTACTCTATTATCAAAAAAAGTTCAAATTTTCCATCTCTTCGCCTTGGTTTTCATAGGTTTGTCATTCCGTTTGTAATTTCTATAATATCAATAAGCGATCCATATAATATATATATTCTGGATCCTTATGCATAGGGAAGACGAATAAGCGATGTCCGTCTGTCTGTACGTGAAATCGGTTTTCCGAAGCTCCCAGAAAAGCTAGAGACTTCGTTCTTGGACTGGTGTGTCAGAAATTTTCCAAATTAGATTGGTATTGAAATTCAGCAAAATCGAGCAGACCATTGCAGGGCTGGAAAACGTAAACTTCATTTTGCCATATAAAAGTAACTACCGAAAACAAATATTTTTTTTTTTTAATAAATAAACTTATTTTACACTTCCGTATGACTAAAATTGGAATTCTAAATTAAAAAATATAATAAAATTAAAAAGACGTTTCCAGGGTTGGAAAACTTTAACTTTTTGTGTTATCTAAAATTAACTACAAGTGTCTAAAACTATGTCTGTCACAGGGTATTTTCTCAAGAACCGTAAGAGCTACAGACCTGAAATTTGGACACAGTGTGTAGAATTTTGGCCGCTACAACAACAAATACATGAGAATTGGAAATTAAAGGGTGTTCCAAAACGAGCAGCGAAAAATATTAAAATCCCATGTAATATACATACAATTGCAATTGTATGTATGTATGTATATACACTTGAAATTTGTAAGGTTAGTGTATTTTTATACAGACTACAAAAATTAACACTAAAATTTCAAAAAATTTAAATTAAAGGGTGTTCCATCAGTTAATGCAACTTTGACTATGCAATTTTGATAACTTGCTGTATCTTGGAACCCGTAAGAGCAAAACTCTTGAAATTTTCAAAAACCGTAAAACTAAAAAATAAAAAAATTATAAAATCGCCAAAAACAAAAAAAAATCGCCAAAACGGAAAAAGCACCAAATTACAAAAAAAATGTCTAAGACTAAAATAAATCGCGAATAACCGGAAAAATTGCTAAATGAAAATATAATTCGCCAAAATGAAAGAAAATCACCAAAAAAAAAAAAATCCCCAAAATGAAAAAAATCGCCAAATTGAAAAAAAAATCGCCAAAACGAAAAAAACCCAAAAAAAAAACAGAAAAAATCGCCAAAATGAAAAAAACCCAAAAACAGGAAAAAAATCACCAAAATGAAAAAAATCGCCAAAATTAAAAAAATCTCCAAAATAGGAAAAAATCGCAAAAATGAAAAAAAAATCGCCAAAATTAAAAATATCTCCATAATGAAAAAAGGCCCAAAAACAGAAAAAAAATCGCCAAAATGAAAAAAAAAACCCCAAAACAGAAAAAAATCACCAAAATGGAAAAAAATCGCCAAAATGAAAAAGTCGCCAAAATGAAAAAAATCGCCAAAATGAAAAAAATCAACAAAATGAAAAAAACGCCAAAAAAACCCCAGAAAGGAAAAAATCACCAAAATGAAAAAAAACCTTAAATCAAAAAAAAATCGCCGAAATGAAAAAAAATCGCCAAAATGAAAAAATCTCCAAAATGAAAAAAACCCCAAAAAACAGAAAAAACCCCAGAAAGGAAAAAATCGCCAAAATAAAAAAAAAACTTTCAAAATTAGCAAAAATCGTTTAAACTGAAAAAACTTTAAAAAAGCATAAAAGACACATTAAAAAATTCTCAAACCCGAATGTACGGAACCCTTCGTGCGCTTGTCAAAGTCGCACTTTACTGAATTTTTTAATATTAAAGGAATTAAATTAAACTAAGTTTTTTCTTATTTCGTTTTTGCTCTATTCACTCAACTTATTTTATGTATTTTTAAAGAACTAGATTGGTATCAATAATCAGAAAAATCCAAAATTATGATTCCAGGGTTGGAAAACTTACACTTTTTATGTTATGTAAAATTAACTAGTTCTAAAAATTTTTTTCTTTTCCCTTATATATATAAATATATATATATATATTTTCCTTTATAAATTGAATATATTTTATGCTTCTGAAAGAAAAGTTTGGCGCATAAATATTAAATCTTAAAGTATAAAATAATTTTTTTTTTATTTCTTTGTTCACTTAACACATTTTATAAATTTTTTAAATCAGAAAAATCTAAAAGGTTGATTCCTGGATTGCTAAATTTATTGTTTTTTTACAAAAGTGACTAGGTCAAGTTAGTTTTTTTTGTCTATTCCTGTAGGAATAAAACGGTTACATAATACCACGATGTATACTATTTGCAATGGGAACTTTAAATCAAGACACTAAGCAGTTTTGCAACATCAAGGATTATTAAACACGGGAAAATATAAAACAAGATAGTTTACTTGGTATGGACATGCAATACGAAGACTATTTTAGAGTTATGAAATAGCAGCACGGTTTTTGAAATTCTCGAGAGCGAGTAAACAAGCCCCAATATTTTGGTAATGTATTGACGTGACGTCGATTTTGGCTGAAATAAGAGTGAATGTAAACTATATCTTAACCACTTAGTCACTTACTATTAATTGCTTTAGAGGAAAAAATTAGAAATTTTTTCACAAAACAAATATGTATGTATATATGTGTCTGTACACTATATACATATATGTACGTACGTTGGTAAAGGGTATATAAGATTCGGCACAGCCGAATATAGAACTCTTACTTGTTATAATTGTATAGGAAAATTTTTTCTTTCAGAAGCATAAAATATATTAAATTTATAAAGGAAAAATTAATTATTTAGACGTATTTAAAAATTTAAATTAAAAGGTGTTCCATAAGTTAATGCAATTTTGACAACTTGCTGTATCTTGGAAACCGTAAGAGCAAAACTCTTGAAATTTTCAAAAACGGTAAAACTAAAAAATCAAAAAATTATAAAATCGCCAAATCGAAAAAAATCGCCAGAAACAAAAAAAAATCGTCAAAATGAAAAAAGCACCAAATTACAAATATAATGTCTAAGACTAAAATAAATCGCGAACAACCGGAAAAATTGCTAAAATGAAAAAAAAAATCGCCAAAATGAAAAAAATCACCAAAATGAAAAAAGTCCCCAAAATGCAAAAAAAACGCCAAAATGAAAAAAAATCACCAAAACGAAAAAAACCCCAAAAAAACAGAAAAAATCGCCAAAATGCAAAAAAAACCCAAAAACAGGAAAAAATCGCCAAAATGAAAAAAATCGCCAAAATGAAAAATATCTCCAAAATGAAAAAAGCCCCAAAAACAGAAAAAATTCGCCAAAATGAAAAAAACCCCAAAATAGGAAAAAATTGCCATAATGAAAAAAAATCGTCAAAATGAACAAAATCTCCAAAGTGGAAAAAAAGCCCTAAAAAATCGCCAAAATTAAAAAAAACGCCAAAATTAAAAAAATCACCAAAATGGAAAAAACCCAAAAAAAAAATAATTCCAAAAATCCAAAAAAAATCGCCAAAATGAAAAAATCTCCAAAATTAAAATAAACCCCCAAAAACGGAAAAAAATCGCCAAAATAAAAAAAAAGCCCAAAACCAGAAAAAAATCGCCAAAATGAAAAAAAAACGCCAAAATGAAAAAAGAATCGCCAAAATGAAAATAAACCCCAAAAAAAAACAGAAAAAAATCGCCAAAATGAGAAAAAAGCGACAAAACTGAAAAAATCTTTTAAACTGAAAAAAACTTTAAAAAAGCAAAAAATCCACATTAAAAAATGCTCAGAACCGAATATGCGGAACCCTTCGTGTGCGAGTCAAAGTCTCACTTTACTGAATTTTTTAATATTAAAGAAATTAAATGAAACTAAGTTTTTTCTTATTTCGTTTTTGCTTCGTTCACTTAACATATTTGATGTATTTTTTAAAAAACTAGATTGGTATCAATAATCAGAAAAATCCAAAATTATGACTCCAGGGTAGAGAAATAAAATATTTTATTCCCGGGAATTCCCGGGAAATTCAAAAACATATGAATTTAATTAAATGACCTCAATAAAAAATATAATCTTATAAAAAAATATACAACATTCAAATTAAAAACAAAACAACTTTATTCGTTCATTTCACGAACAATATCTAAAAAACCAACAAAAACAAATAAATTCATATGCTTTGAGTTATATCATGGATGGAAATTGCATCTATGTACATCTGCCAATCTAGATACTATTTCCTATAAAGTTGGACTACTACTACTATTTCAAGTTGTTGGACTCACCTCGGAAACCTCTATTACATCTTATTCTATGATTATATTATGCATCGTTACAGAGTTGTATTTTTAAGTAATAAAACAATAAACAGCAATGTAAAAAAGCAAATTCCAAAAACCGATATAATAAATTCCCAAAAATTCCCGTTGAAAATTTCCCGGGATTTGTAAAAAAATAATTCCCGGGAATTCCCGGGATTTTTTTCCCGCGTAGAAACTCTACTCCAGGGTTATAAAACTTACACTTTTTGTGTTATACATACGTACATACAATTGTATGTATATCACATGGGATTTTAACATTTTTCGATGCTCGTTTTGGAACACCCTTTAATTTCCAATTCTCATGTATTTGTTGTTGAAGCGGCCAAAGGTCTACAAACTGTGTCCAAATTTCAGGTCTCTAACTCTTACGGTTCTCGAGAAAATACCCTGCATAGTTTTAGACATAGTTAATTTTCCATAACACAAAAAGTTAAAGTTTTCCAACCCTGGAAACGTCTTTTTATTTTTATTATATTTTTTTAATTTAAAATTCCAATTTTAGTCTTACTGAAGTGTAAAATAAATTTATTTATTAAAAAAAAAAATTTGTTTTCGGTAGTTACTTTTATATGTCAAAATGAAGTTTAAGTTTTCCAGCTCTGCAATCGTCTGCTCGATTTTGCTGAATTTCAATATCAATCTAAGTTGGACCATTTCTGATACACCAGTCCAAGAACGAAGTCTCTAGCATTTCTGGGAGCTTCGGAAAACCGATTTCACGTACACCAGACGGACGGACAGACGGACGTCGCTTTTTCGTCTTCGCTATTCATAAGGACCCAGAATATATATATTTTTTTGGTCGCAAATTAATATTATGGAAATTACACACGGAATGACAAACTTATATATACCCTTTTCCATTTTTGGTAAAGGGTATAAAAAATTAAAAAGACGTTTCCAGGGTTGGAAAACTTTAACTTTTTGTGTTATGTAAAATTAACTATGTCTGAAACTATGTCTCTCACAGGGTATTTTCTCTAGAACCGTAAGATCTACAGATATGAAATTTGGACACAGTGTGTAGACCTTTGGCCGCTACAACAACAAATACATGAGAATTGGAAATTAAAGGGTGTTCCAAAACGAGCAACGAAAAATGTTAAAATCCCATGTAATATACATACACACAATTGTATGTATATACACTTGAAATTTGTAAGGTTAGTGTATTTTTATACAGACTACAAAAATTTACACTGAAATTTCCAAAAAATTATTTTAAAGGGTGTTCCATCAGTTAATGCAATTTTGAGCAATTAAGAGCAATTAAGAGCAAAACTCTTGAAATTTTCAAAAACGGTAAAACTAAAAATCAAAAAATTATAAAATCGCCAAACCGAAAAAAAATCGCCAAAACAAAAAAAAATCGCTAAAACAAAAAAAAGCACCAAATTAAAAAAAATGTCTAAGACTAAAATAAATAGCGAAAAACCGGAATAATTGCTAAAATGGAAAAAAAATCGCCAAAACGAAAAAAAAAACCCAAAAAAATAGAAAAAAATGACAAAAATGAAAAAAAAAACCCCAAAACATGAAAAAATCGCCAAAATGAAAAAACCCAAAAACAGAAAAAAAATCGCCAAAATGAAAAAAATCTCCAAAATAAAACAAAGCCCCAAAACAGAAAAAATTCGCCAATATAAAAAAAACTCCAAAAACAGAAAAAAAAATCGCCAAAACGAGAAAAAAGCGACAAAACTGAAAAAATCGTTTAAACTGAAAAAAACTTCAAAAAAGCAAAAAAAAAAGCCAAGCCTGCGTGCATGATTAGAAGTCGCACTTTACTGAATTTTTTAATATTAAAGGAATTAAATGAAACTAAGTTTTTCCTTATTTCGTTTTTGCTTTGTTCTCTTAACATATTTTATGTATTGGTATCAATAATCAGAAAAATTCAAAATTATGACTCCAGGGTTGGAAAACTTACACTTTTTGTGTTATGTAAAATTAAATAGGTCTAAACATTTTTTTCATATCCTTTATAAATTGAATATATTTATATTTATATATTTTTTGCTTCTGAAAGAAAAGTTTGGCGTATTAAATTTGAAAAATTAAAATTACAGCTCCAAAGATGGAAACTTTAAAAAAATTATAAATTTTTTCACAAAACAAATATGTATGTATGTGTCTGTATGTATATATGTACGTACGTTGGTAAAGGGTATATAAGATTCGGCACAGCCGAATATAGCACTCTTACTTGTTTTACATGCCGTGCACTATAGGCTTAATATCTAGCGTAAATTTTAGAGGGAGTGACCCCTGCTATTTTTCTAATGTCAGCTTAGATGAAGCACTTTTGAAAACGCAAAATTAAAGGTGAGCATAAGTGAACTATGGATGCAAAGCTTCAAAAGATTAGCTCGAGTTTTAATTTTTTTTATTTGCTAACTTACCTAAGCCTATTTGTTTGCAAAATTTCAGTTCTCTACCGTATAATATTATGAACATGGCCCTACCTCCCTAATATAACTATCGGTGCATTCGGATTTTTCCAGTTCGTAACTCACCCCTTAACTTAAATTCTTAATTTTGATTGCAACTTCCAGGATTTTAGATTTTTCTTGCTGATACATGATTTAGATTTATTTATGTATCGAACTTGAGCTCTATGGTGCAAATTCTAGCTTTAAATAATATGGATACTACCTACCCCCCCCCCCCAATACGTCACTTTTTTAAACTCATGATTTTGTTGTGAGCAGCGCTTATCATTGTCCACTTTTTAAGATTATATTTTCATACATGCATACAAGTTTCAATAAAATGGCTTCAGTTAAAATCTGCATATTTAGTTTTCAACTTATTGTAATATTAGCGTGGCCTCGCCACTTCTGGTTACAAGGTTTGGGATTTTAGAGTTTTCTAGTTGGTTTCTCACCTTGATCTACTTGCGTATCAAATTTCAGCTCTCTAGCGCAAGTTTAATTTTTTTAATATTTAAGAGTTTATTCCTGCCCACTTTGTGTATCAAGTTTCGTTGGAAACGGGTAATAATAAATATATAAATAATATGAGCCGAAGTACATGAAATAGCATGCTCAAAATTTATGGGCATGTTAACGCCCACTTCTTTCAACGAAAATGTATAGCATTGCATTATTGCAACATGTATGCAAAATTTTAAGAAATATCGCTTGAACTAAACGCCTTAGATTTGTTTTTTAATTCTGAGATTTATGGGAGTATCCTCGCCCTCCTGGTTATAATTTCCGAGTTTTCAGATTTTTCTAGACAGTTACCAACCTACCTACTTGTTTATCAAATTTCACCTCACTAGCGCAATTTGTAATTCTTATGGGATTGATCCCGCCCACTTTTTTAAACTCAAAGATTTTCATTCCCTAGTGTTCATATTTTCTTTCTAGTTTCGTTGGAAACGGATTATAGTAAATACATAAATACTGCATTGAAATGTGCTGACCAGAAGTACATAAAATAGGAGGCTTAAATTTTATGGAATTTTTCCAATGAAAATATATAATTTTGTATGATTGCAATGTATGCCTAATTTCAATAATATTGTTTGAGTTAAACACCTTAGAGTTTTTTTAATACCGAGCTTCATGGGCGTAGCCCCGCCCGTTTGGTTAAAATTTTCGGGTCTTTAGATTTTTCTAGGTGGTTATTCATTTAGGTCTATTTGTGTACCAAATTTCAGAGGAAGTGCTTCGTAATATTGATGAGTGCGTCAGTCAGTGAGTATGTCTTAAAATATGCACTTTTTCCACCTGCATATTTTAGGAAGCTTTTGTTGTAAAACTTTCACACATATGTATATGATATCCCATATATGGTTCGGATCCGAAAAATGAGGGTATATGGACATATATGATAATATATATGCATACATTTTCATACATGTACATACGTATGTGTAAATTCATATTCATAGTTATTAAAATTACTTTTTTTAATATTTTAAACATCGAAGTTGTATTTGATGAAACATTTGTTTGGATAAATAATTAAACACGAACTAAAGGACATTTAATTCATCATTTTAAGAGAAAAGGTGCATCGATTAATTAAAAAAACAAAAAACTTATCTGCGTACACAAAATTTAATTTAATAA
Organism: Tachina lurida; assembly: GCA_944452675.1. Lineage (NCBI taxonomy): Eukaryota > Metazoa > Arthropoda > Insecta > Diptera > Tachinidae > Tachina > Tachina lurida. Next base: position 68,554,187 of record OX101752.1, on the reverse strand, counting down.
GAATTTAGATTGAAAACTAATGCAATTAATCATTAAAAAAAATTATCAATTTTATTTCAACACTAGTTTTCAATAATTTTTTTTGCAGTAATATGAACTTTGTTTCTTAAAAATATCTAGAGTATTCCGTTATTTTCTATAAAATTAATGACTGAAATATCCATTTGATTATTTCATTTATTTAATATGCCGCAATGTTTAAAATCGTACAAGAATGTGATTTATTTTTTATAAACTTTGCAAATCGTATGTATTTTCTAATAGATTTGCAATTCACCAGTGATAAAAGAGAGAAAAAGATCCATTTAATAAAATGCAAGCTGATTGCAAAAACGATCTTATGTGAGATATCATGTATGCATAAATTTTTATATGGCTTCACATCTTATTTCTATATATACATAGATCCACGTAGAAGAGCTTCATAATTAAATTTCCATATATGAGCTCATATATTATAATACATTTCATATATTAGTCCATATATCAATTCATATATAATAGTTTTACCATGTATAACCCCATACATTTCCATACAGGAATGCATACATATTCATATATGATTATATACATTCATATATTAAAAATATATGGACCATACATATTTTTTTTAGCTGGGTATGTATATTTTTTATACGGATCCATATATTACATCTTATTTTTATATATGGATTCACTTGTAAAGAGGTTCACAATTAAGTTTCCATTTATGAGCCCACATATTATAAAACATTTCATATATTAGCCCATATATCAATACATATTCAATACTTTTGCCATATACAATGCCATAAATCTCCATACATGATTTCATATATATTTATAGACATTCATATATTAAAAATATATGGACCATACATACTTTTTTTTTAGCTAAGTGCATAAATTTTTATATGGCTCCACATATTACATCTTATATGGACTCACATATGACGAGCTTAATCATTAAATTTCCATATATGAGCTTATATATTATAATATATTTCATATATTAGTCCATATATCAATTCATATATAATACTTTTGCCATGTATAATCCTATATATTTCCATACATATTCATATATATTTACATACATTTATACATCAAACTAGGGATGGGCAAAAAAGATCGATATATCGAAATATCGATATTTGAGAAAATATATATCGATATATATCGCCGATATTTCAAAAACCGATATATCGATACATCGATTCTTATTTACGAGTATCGGGTTTCGATACTTTTAAGAGCTATAGTCATTTTTTAAATGTACGATATTAACATCACTACTAGTGATGCGAAGAAAAAAAGAGAAATTTCATAATAACATCCCAGGCGAATTTATAAGGTGACCCAACTAAGGCAGGTGACTTTTTGGATTGTGTGGGTATAAACCTAAAGGCAGAATTTGTTTTTACTTTCTGTTCTGCTGCGAATCAGCTGACTCTTTTTGGTTTATAGAAATCATATACTTTAGTTTTTCTTTTTCATTCTGTTCTGTTTCGGTTCAACCTGTGAAAATAAAAAAACTTAACTAATTGTAAGTGGCAGCATAAATAAAATAAAAACATTTCGAATTAAACTGTGATTGTGCTTTAAGAATTTAAAAAAATTTAATTTTTACCAGAAAAACATAGAATTATATTCAAACATAACAATTACTGTTTTTCATACGGGATTTCCCAGGAAAAATTTTTCCGGGATCCCGCACATTTTCCTAGAAAGAAATCCCGAAAAATTTGTGCAGGCAACTATAGTTGGTACAAATGTACACATTCCTCGATGAGTGTCGTTATTCACTTTATGAATGCGTTGGTGCAATAATAAGGTGCTGTCAGTAGAACTATAGCTAAAACTTTACAACAATTACGGCCGGGAACTGAAATTGTATTATTTTTTTTTTTGACTAATCTGTTTATAAAATGTTATTTCCCGGGAAATGAAAAAGTCCAGGAAAAGAAAAACTCTAATAAGAATGGACGATGCAAACCTCATCATTGTAGTGGAATACTGTGACCGTTGTGGTTCGAAGCAGCAACAGAAAGTAAAGGCTAATGAAGTCTGAAGGAGTTACAATAGGTTACGTATAACTTAACATAAATAAAGGGTGTTTTTTATTGAGGTATAGAACTTTAAGTTGGCATCACTTTTTTAACTGGCGGCCATTTTGTCAGCTGTCAAGTGATTAATATTTTGTTTGGTTTGCCATTTCATCATGAACAGGTTGACAAAAGAACAACGCTTGCAAATCGTGCAAATTTATTTCGAAAATAATGGTTCAGTTCGCGAAGTTTACCGCAAGCTCCGTCCATTTTATGGTCGACATAATCGTCCATCAGAGCAATTAATTCGGTTAACCATGGATCGTTTTCGCACTACGTTTACTCTATGTGATAATACGCATCCGCAGAGACGTCGAACAGTGCGCACCGAAGAAACAATTGCCGCTGTAGAGCAAAGTGTTGAAGAGGACCCGAATGAATCGATTCGCCACCGTGCACAGCAATTGGAGCTTTGTCCATCAACTTTATGAAAGATTTTGAAGATTTTGAATGTGGATGAGTTGTGGTTCCAACAAGACGGCGCTACATGCCACACAGCGCACGTCACAATCGATTTATTGAAGGAAACATTCGATGAGCGCATAATTTCGCGGAATGGACCTGTCAATTGGCCACCAAGATCGTGTGATTTGACACCATTGGATTATTTTCTTTGGGGATATGTGAAGTCGCTCGTCTACGCCAACAAACCAGAAACGTTAGGGGACTTGGAAGCCAACATTCGTGGCGTTATTGCCAACATACGGCCCCATATGCTCGAAAAAGTGGTTGAAAATTGTACCTGTAGAATTGGCTTTATTCGAGCCAGCCGCGGCGGCCACATGCCCGAAATCATATTTAAACATTAATGGCAATAAATTATCCTTCCAATAAAGCCAAATTGATGGACATTAAAACGATTTTCTTGTGTGTTATTTCAATTCGAAGTTCTATACCTCTAAAAAAACACCTTTAGTTCTTTTGTATTAAATTTCTTAAAGTGAATAATTGTGCATTCGAAATTAATGCAGCAAAAAAATATCGATATATCGAAATATCGATGTTTTCAAAAAATATATATCGATACTGTTCAAAAATATCGATACGATATATATCGATACATTTTTTTCATTTGCCCATCCCTACATCAAACATATGTGGACCATACATATTTTTTTAACTCTTACCTTTTCAAGAGAGAGCGCACCGATTATGTACTGATATATATACATATATACATATGTAGATATATGTATATGTATAGTTTTTTTAATAAATTTAAGAACAAATTAATGGGATTTTTCAACTTTTAATTTACTAATGTGAAATTATTCATTTATCTAACACTTCATCTTCTTAACGAAAATCCCCCAAATTATCTTCGGTGTTTTTTCTTGATAAGAATAAAAAATAAAAAGTTTCTGTGTAGATTTATTTATACAACACTGATAAAACTTGATATGTTTAAAAAACGAAAATAAGATAAAAAAAAACAAAAAAATAAAACATTCACTTTAATTAGCGGATTTAGCCACGAAAAATAAAAATTATATTGTCATATAGTTCAGATATTCATTTTAGTACATAAGTATGTATGTATGTATGTACTAGGGATGTAACGAATGTTCGCATTCGCTTTCGCATTCGCAAATTATTCGCTATCACGTCTTGTTAATTGTTTATCGCATTTTGACAAATACTGTGAAACAGTCAATACTGACACTCCAATTTCACAAAAGAATTTGGACAGAAGTCCACATTCTTTCTAAATCTTCATAGTAATAGCGGTTAAGCATGTGTAGGATATCGTATGTTACTGATTCGAGCTATATTTGCTTTGTGTGTGGTGAGTATTTGAATAAAAAAAAAAGATATGCAAGATCACAGTATCTTACAACAAAATGAAAATAATTTAAATATGCATATTTTAATGGTTCTGATCTTGCATATCTTTTTTTTCAATCAAATGTTGTCAGTACCACTGCAATTTATCTTTGTGTCAAAGACGCTGATGAATTTATGAAGATACTTTTGGCTACTATCGAGTTATAATAAATTTATATACATATCGCTTATTTACTTCAGTAGTGTCATGACTCAAAAAATTAGTTTTTTGAGTTAATAATGCATAATTTTGTATTTTATCTTGTTTAAAAATTTCATATTAATAGCTTATATCATCACCTCCTGAGAGAAGAATATTTTTTCATGTCTACAGTGAGTTGTATGCAAATTGAAAGCTTAAAACGCGTTTTCTACAAAACAGGTTTTTTTTTTAGTTGTGACACTATTGAAGTAAATGAGCGATATGTATTCAAGTACAAGAAACTGCGGATAATTTGCTTCAAAGCTGCCATCGGCTACTGTTTACCAACTTCGACTTTTATTCTTTTAATTACATGCTTTTTTTTGTCGATAGTATCGATAGTGGAAAAAACTATCGATATTTCATTAAAAATGAAACTATCGAAACTATCGATAGTACTATCGATAGGTTTGCATCTCTAGTGAGCCATATTTGTTTGGATCACGAAATTGAGGGTATATGCTCTATGTATGACCCATACATTTTGCATATATGCATGCATATATCATCGTATATGGTGTTATATATGAACATATGTATTATATATATGAAAAATATATGGAAACGTATATCATATATTTTCCGGTATAATGAAATATGGTCTATAAATAACTTTTTTGGCTGCGTATATTCATAAAATATCTCTAAAATTTCTTACATTGTATTGAAATGCAATAAAAATAAACATTTCAATACAAATTATTTTAATTAAAATTAATCCTGTTTGTACCGGTGTAGCCATATGGACACATCACTTTTTGCCCCACTGTGTATAAATGATTCGAATAATATTTTATTCTAAATTGAAAATATTTGTTCTTTCGACCCACAATGATAAAAAGTTGTTCGAATATTCGAACCATTTTTGTTCGAATGATAACACTAGTACATACTAGGGACGTAACGAATACCAGTTTAGCGAATGCGAATGCGAAAGCGAATAATACAATTTAATTTTTGCGAAAGCGAATGCAAATATTACAATTCGTTAAAATATCACATGCAAATAAATTTATATAAGAGTAAGTATAGATAATAATTAATAATAAGTTTACAAAATGTAAATGCAAAATGTAATTACAATTCGTTAAAATATCACATGCAAATAAATTTATATAAGAGTAAGTATAGATAATAATTAATAATAAGTTTACAAAATGTAAATGCAATCAATCAATCAATTCGTACTTTGGCCCAAAAGCCTGGTACTCTGTGCAACATTTCATGTACAATGCTGTCAAAATACATATTAAGAAAACTTGGAATGCATTTTTCCTGAAAAATCTTGCAGAAGTAGTACTCTGTTCATCTTGGGAAAACATGAAATATATCTTCAGTAATTCAAGTTTTCATGAGATATAATAGGAGTGGCACTGGTTTCGCGTGACATTTACAACAAACAAGGACTAGTTAATATTGTTTGGATTTGAAATTTGTTGTACGAAGTAATGAATTGTGCTCAACATTTTTTCAAAAGTTTGAACAGACAGCAGAAATCAAACACTGCCTTTTTTTCAAAATCTGAAAAATATTTCCAAACACCGCTGGAATTTGGTTTAATTCTGATACTTACAAGAAATTATTTATAGAAAAGTTTTCCGCTAAAATTTTAAAGCTTTGATAAGAATGCTTTTTTTATGTATATGTATGTATCGTTTTTTATATTGGCTTTAACTATTTGTCGTTTTTTTTGACATTTGTTAATTGCAAACTATTTTCATAAAAGAAATAAATTTTTTTTGTCTCGGGTATTCGCTTGAAACATCCGCATAATTTTAGCGAATGCAAATAGCAAAAGTAAGCGCATAATTTGCGAATGCGAAAGCGAATGCGAACATTCGTTACATCCCTAGTACATACACAGAAAAAAAAGATTTGTAAATACAAGTAATTTATTTGTGAATACAATTAAAATACTATTTAAAAAAGCACCTACAATGATTTTTGTAAATACAAACACGCATTTGTAACATAAGAAAACAAAATCAACTCAATTATTTCCAATTAAAATGATTGTGTTATTCACAATTGAGTTGTTAACAGAAAACAAAAATTTTTAATGAATTTGTTTCTCAAATTCGAATGTGTTGTTTCTTTGTTTGTTTTTTTTTTATCTTTTCCTAGAACTTGGTTTTGTGTTAAATTTTTAAGTTGTTTGGGATGAATCGAACCGGCGATCTCTTGACTAATAGACTGACGTACTTACCACTCAGCTAAAGAGCAAATCGTTATTAGATAAGCAAATAATGAATACACACAAAATGCGAGTTCTTCTACATGTGCGTATTCCGTTATGATATAATTTAACAAATAATTCTGTTGAGTAATTTAATAGATTAGAAAAATTTAAATTTGTTATATCAACAATAAGCAGCATCAAAATCTTTAGTTGACATTTTTAATAACAAAAATATTCAAAAATTTTTGAGTTTTTGCGCCATGTACAACATAAAATTTGGTTAGATCAGGTTATTGAAAATAATTTCTGTGTTTGTCGTATCAACAACTTAATTTTTTGTATTAACTAAATATATATTTCAATTTAAATTAATTATGAACAACTTGTTTTGCTGGGTGCATTTTGATGATATTTTTTTCTGTGTACATACATACATACTTATGTACTAAAATGAATATATGAACTACTTTAAATATGACAATATAATTTATATTTTTCGTGGCTAAATCCGCTAATTAAAGTGAATGTTTTATTTTTTTGTTTTTATCTTATTTTCGTTTTTTAAACATATCAAGTTTTATCAGTGTTGTATAAATAAATCTACGCAGAAACTTTTTATTTTTTATTCTTATCAACAAAAAACACCGAAGATAATTTGGGGGATTTTCGTTAAGAAGATGAAGTGTTAGATAAATGAATAATTTCACATTAGTAAATTAAAAGTTGAAAAATCCCATTAATTTGTTCTTAAATTTATTAAAAAAACTATACATATACATATATCTACATATGTATATATGTATATATATCAGTACATAATCGGTGCGCTCTCTCTTGAAAAGGTAAGAGTTGATGTCAGTAGGAGTAGTTGTGGATTTATGTACGGCCCCAATTAAAATTTTGAAATGTGTGAAATTTTTAAATTTGGGTACTCAGCTAAAAAAATATGTATGGTCCATATATTTTTAATATATGAATGTATATAATCATATATGAATATGTATGGAAATGTATGGGGTTATACATGGTAAAACTATTATATATGAATTGATATATGGACTAATATATGATATGTATTATAATTAGAGATGCTAAACGGGAAATCCCGAGCCCGGAAATCCCGGGATTGTCGGGACTATTCAAATCCCGGAGCCCGGGATTTTTTAATTTTAAAGCCCGGGATTTTCGGGATTATCTGAATCCCGGTTTTTGCATAAATAATGTTTTTGACTGTCATCTTTTACATCAAAAATTATTAGAAACTCCCTGTTATAAAAAGTTAAAATAAAAACCTGTTAATTTAATTATTATTTTTCGAACTGTATTTGTTTCTATATTCTTATGAATTGAATAGGCTAATGTTCGTAACGCTTTTTAAGCCAAGTTACATGTGATAATTATTAATGATCAAATAACATCAAAGTTAGTTGTAAATATTCTGACAACACATAGTTGAACGGAACAGCCAGCCGTTTTCGAAGGCCACTAAACCTTCCTCATCAGCGTTCTTCTGTGTTTTGGTCCACTGTGTGTGGTGTCAGTTGATGAACAACAATAAGCAAATTAACAAACATGTGCATAGTTAGTAAAGAACAAACGACAATGGTAAGACTGTTGTAAATATAGAGATGGTAACTTTGAGCCTTCATTACAAAACACATGAGCAAATTGAAATGCAATGAATCAAACCAATTCACATATTCCATTTGCAATAAAGTTTCGTATATAAGGCAGACATCTACATCAACTGACACCAAACACAGTGGAATAAAAACACAGAAGAACGCTGATGAGGAAGGTTTAGTGGCCTTCGAAAACGGCTGGCTGTTCCGTTCAACTATGTGTTGTTGTCAGAATATTTACAACTAACTTTGATGTTATTTGTTCATTAATAATTATCACATATAACTTGGCTTAAAAAGCGTTACGAACATTAACCTATTCAATTCATAAGAATATAGATAAAAACTTTGCTTTGAATAAATATTTTAGTAGATAATATTATATGGTATATACAAAATATATCTTATGGTTTTTTCTTTTCTAGGAAAAATGTTGCATACATTGCAGTTTTCAATGAAAATTTGCAATTAAATGTCTGAATTGTATAAGTACTCTTTAAATACGCAAAAAAAATATTTTGTAAAATTAAAATATTATTTTTAATATAAAGACGCACATTTGTGCACAATGTTTTCGGGATTTTGTAAGTCCCGAAAATCCCGGGGTCCCGGTTCGGGATTTCGAGACTCCATCACTAAATCCCGAAGCCCGGGATTTCAAAAAACTTGTCCCGATTAGCATCTCTAATTATAATATATGAGCTCATATATGGAAATTTAATTATGAAGCTCTTCATACGTGGATCTATGTATATATAGAAATAAGATGTGAAGCCATATAAAAATTTATGCATACATGATATCTCACATAAGATCGTTTTTGCAATCAGCTTGCATTTTATTAAATGGATCTTTTTCTCTCTTTTATCACTGGTGAATTGAAAATCTATTAGAAAATACATACGATTTGCAAAGTTTATAAAAAATAAACCACATTTTTGTACGATTTTAAACATTGCGGCATATTAAATAAATGAAATAATCAAATGGATATTTCAGTCATTAATTTTATAGAAAATAACGGAATACTCTAGATATTTTTAAGAAACAAAGTTCATATCACTGCAAAAAAAATTATTGAAAACTAGTGATGAAATAAAATTGATAATTTTTTTTAATGATTAATTGCATTAGTTTTCAATCTAAATTCTTATTAAATTAAATATTATGTACGCAGATAAGTTTTTTGTTTTTTTAATTAATCGATGCACCTTTTCTCTTAAAATGATGAATTAAATATCCTTTAGTTCGTGTTTAATTATTTATCCAAACAAATGTTTCATCAAATACAACTTCAATGTTTAAAATATTAAAAAAAGTAATTTAATAACTATGAATATGAATTTACACATACGTATGTACATGTATGAAAATGTATGCATATATATTATCATATATGTCCATATACCCTCATTTTTCGGATCCGAACCATTTATGGGATATCATATACATATGTGTGAAAGTTTTACAACAAAAGCTTCTTAAAATATGCAGGTGGAAAAAGTGCATATTTTAAGACATACTCACTGACTGACGCACTCATCAATATTACGAAGCACTTCCTCTGAAATTTGGTACACAAATAGACCTAAATGAATAACCACCTAGAAAAATCTAAAGACCCGAAAATTTTAACCAAACGGGCGGGGCTACGCCCATGAAGCTCGGTATTAAAAAAACTCTAAGGTGTTTAACTCAAACAATATTATTGAAATTAGGCATACATTGCAATCATACAAAATTATATATTTTCATTGGAAAAATTCCATAAAATTTAAGCCTCCTATTTTATGTACTTCTGGTCAGCACATTTCAATGCAGTATTTATGTATTTACTATAATCCGTTTCCAACGAAACTAGAAAGAAAATATGAACACTAGGGAATGAAAATCTTTGAGTTTAAAAAAGTGGGCGGGATCAATCCCATAAGAATTACAAATTGCGCTAGTGAGGTGAAATTTGATAAACAAGTAGGTAGGTTGGTAACTGTCTAGAAAAATCTGAAAACTCGGAAATTATAACCAGGAGGGCGAGGATACTCCCATAAATCTCAGAATTAAAAAACAAATCTAAGGCGTTTAGTTCAAGCGATATTTCTTAAAATTTTGCATACATGTTGCAATAATGCAATGCTATACATTTTCGTTGAAAGAAGTGGGCGTTAACACGCCCATAAAGTTTAAGCCTGCTATTTCATGTACTTCGGCTCATATTATTTATATATTTATTATTACCCGTTTCCAACGAAACTTGACACACAAAGTGGGCAGGAATAAACTCCTAAATATTAAAAAAATTAAACTTGCGCTAGAGAGCTGAAATTTGATACGCAAGTAGATCAAGGTGAGAAACCAACTAGAAAGCTCTAAAATCCCAAACCTTGTAACCAGGAGTGGCGGAACCACATGACCCAGCGAAGATCCTGGACATCTTCCGGAAAGGAAACCCGGACCTACCAACCAATGACTGGAAGGTAGTAAAGGTTTACGAACCGGTTGGTACCCGTAGGAAAGCGATCGTGGTCCTTAATAAGGAGACGCTGTCCCTACTCCGGGAGAAGCAAGGTCTTATGTACTACGGTTTTATGGACATCAGACTACGCATCTACCGGGGTGACGACAAACCCGATCCCGAAACCCCTGCTGCAGTAGAGGGGTCGCAAGGGCTAGATATTTGTAAAGAAGCCAATGCCAATTCGGAGGCCATTGAACCGGCGAACTCAGTCGCTTCGGGGTGTTCCCAAACAGACTTTTGTCTGATTGAGGACCTCCTGAATAGACTCGACTTCGTGGACGATGAAAACGCTCTTCTGGACCCAAATCCAGAAGACGCAGACATCGTTATCAATTATGACCCAGATATCTGAGGATGGCGAAGATAATACAAATTAATCTTCATCATTCGAAATCAGCCTCAGCGGCATTAACCAACCGACTCGTTGAGGGAGGGGTGGATATGGCGCTTACCCAAGAGCCGTGGACTGTCAACGGCAAAATACTTGGACTTGGCGCAAAAGGTTAGAAATTATTGTATGTTAACAGTTCAGGTAACAATGACAAAAACATTAGATCCTGTATTATGGTTAAAACCAACTTAAATATTTTCATTCTATCTAATTTTAGCAATGAAGATACGGTAGTGGCGGCGTGGGAGACAGGGGAATCCACTATATGGATTCTTTTCTGCTACATGGCTCACGACGACACGGACCCACCTCCTAATTCAATTGTCCGGGATTTAGCCAAAGAGGCCAATAGACGCGGCACGCCTGGAATAATAGGTGCCGACGCCAACGCACATGATCGAATCTGGGGTAGCTCAGGTAATAATGAAAGGGGTGTGTGTATTTTTGATTTTATTATGGAAAATAATCTAGTAGTATCGAATCAGGGTTCAGAAACCACTTTTATAGTCTCCAACAGACAGGAGGTGTTAGACATAACTCTAGTCAGTGCGAGACACATCCATTTGATACGTGAATGGAGGGTCTCTTCAGACTGCTCATTTTCTGATCATAGATATTTGCTATTCACAGTCAGCATATCAAATAGGCATTCGACATTATATGTTAATAGACGAAAGACGGACTGGGTGATGCAAAACCAAATCCTAACCGACTTAATTCCATGCCCACCAAATATAGAGGGGCTGCAGATATTGATTTGGCCGTGGACATGCTAACAAATGCGTTCAAAGCAGCCTAGGCACATCCTGTAGGGCATCTGTACAGCGCCCGATAAGAAGGCTACCTTGGTGGTCTGGAGACATAGCAGAAACTAGGAAAAACTGCAGGAGACTTTTCAATGAAGCAGAAAGGACAGGAAATTGGTCACTCTACAAAGCTGTATTAAATAAATTCAAAAATGACGTCAGGAACACAAAACGCAAGACTTGGAGAGAATTCTGCTGTAATGTAGAAACTTACCCCGAGACTAGCAGAATGCGTAAAATCCTTGCGAAAAAGCCACCGATACCCAGCTACATCCAAAATAATGATGGAAACTGGACCACTAACAGTATTGATTCCCTAAAGATTCTAATGGGCACCCATTTTCCGGGATGTCAACCTTGTAGCGATATGCCATGGGCGTATCCCTTTCATGCTCAATCACATCCATCGACTTAACGGTGGAGAAAGTTAAATGGGCAATTAAAAGCTTCCATCCGTTCAAATCACCAGGACCGGATGGTATTATTCCAGCGGATCTACAACATAATGTAGAACTTGTAATCCCATGGTTACTTACCATATATAAGGCCTGTTTTGTATGGTCATATATTCCAATTGCATGGACTAGAAGTAAAGTGATCTTTATTCCCAAAGGAGGAAAAGCATCACATACTAAAGCGAAGGATTTTAGACCCATTAGGTTAACTTCCTTCCTTCTAAAAACCCTTGAGAGAGTGTTGGATGTTCATATTAGAACCTTCATAAACAGCTCTCTAATCTCAGTCTCTCAACACGCTTACACTAAGGGCAACTCGGTTGAGACCGCTTTACATTCGCTTGTAGGTTACATAGAGAAATCACTCGAGCATAAAAACTATACCTTGGCAGCCTTCATGGACATTGAAGGTGCCTTTAATAACATTGATCCAACGGTAATCATTCAGTCTCTCAGAGAGCTGGGGATTGACCGAGGGATTTATCGGCTCATTGAAAATCTGCTTCTACGTATAACTATCACTTCCACCATGGGAGCAGCCACCATCACAAGGCAAACCCAAAGAGGTACACCTCAGGGTGGTGTGCTGTCACCACTCTTGTGGAATGTGACAATCAACAATCTGCTTAGAATATTGGAATCCTTGAGCATTAAAACTGTTGCATACGCAGATGATGTAGCGATAGCAATATCAGGATTTCACTTAGATACGATATCACAAAGGCTAGAAACAGCACTAAATGAGGTTAATGCTTGGTGCTCTAGTAGCGGCCTGAGTGTCAACCCGACCAAAACGGAACTAGTACTCTTCACCAGGAGATACAAAGTTTCACAATTCATTCCCCCGGCATTAAATGGTTCTGCACTTACCATGTCGAAAAGTGACAAATATCTAGGTGTTGTTCTAGATAGTAAGCTCTCCTGGAGGGAAAATCTTAAGGTGAGGATAGAGAAAGCCGCTATGGCAATGTACATCTGTAGGAAAGCAATTGGCTCTACTTGAGGAATTAACCCCAAAGGAGTCAGTTGGATACTAGAGATGGTCATAAAACCTATCCTATTTTATGGGGTCTCGGTCTGGTGGAAAGCACTAGAATCAGCGGGAAACCAGACCCGTATAGAAGGTATTCTCCGCAAAGCGGCACAGTTTCCCTTAGATCCACGCCGACAAAGGCACTATTCGCTATGCTTTGTTGGCTTCCTGTGGACTTAATGGCTAGAAATCTGGCCCTACATACGGCCGTTAGGCTGAACGCAATAGGTGTATGGAACTATAGACCATGGGGTCACGCTAGCATCCTAAATACAGCAAACAATATACCTCAACCCATTGACTACTGCACTCCCAAACCCTACTTCAATAGGAATTTCAATATCTCTTTGACAGAAGGGTTCTCCTCAGTGGACAGAGCCGTGCAGGTTTTCACGGACGGCTCTATACGGAGGAGAAGAGTTGGAGGGGGATATATATTCCACATTTTGGAATTGAAATATCTCTCAGACTCCCGGACGAATGTAGCATATTACAGGCAGAAATATCCGCCATAAAAAGAGCAACACACTGGTTGAGTTATTATCGGATACACAATAGTAATATCCAGATAATAACGGACAGCCAAACCGCGATCAAAACCATTGCAGGTGTATATTTTACATCATTACTTGTCAATGAATGCCGCACAGTCCCGGATGAACTGGCGTTGCACTCAACCATCACACTATACTGGGTGCGTGGACACGGAACTAATTCAGGCAATATAGTTGCGGATGAACTAGCAAAGAGAGGAACCCTACTCGGGGAAGTCGATATTGACAATCTCTGTGGGCTCCCTCTGTCGTCTTGCTGGAGACGCTTCGATACTGCCTTTCTTAATTTAGCTCAGGAAAGATGGCGCAATGAGCCTACCTGCGTTATATCGAGAACCCTCTGGCCTCGTCTAGATACTAAAAGAACCAGAAACCTCATTAGCTTTACCAGAAAGCATCTGAGGAATCTCCTGGCCACACTTACAGCCTACTGCACTTTCGGAACCTACGCTAAACGTATGGGTCTCCCGTATAATGACTACTGTTACAGCTGCAATGATGAGGAAGAGGAGGAAAGCATTTCGCATCTTCTTTGCTTCTGCTCTGCTTTGGAGGATCTCCGTCTGCACTTCCTTGGCAGAATATCCTTGAATAGCTTGTCCGAGCATTAGGAGCAGCGGCTGGTATGGCCGCTAGCCTTCACGGCATGTGTATGTACTAGACCCTCTTCTTTTCCCACTTCTTCACCTATTCTCTACTCTACTCTCTCTTATTGTACAAAAACTCTCCATCTATATCCTTTCCATCTATATTCTCCCTATACTTCCGGTCTCCCCCCTTATTCTTATACTTTCAACTTACAGGCAGCACAAAGGGATCATCGTATTGGACCCAAGTAAGCTAGACTCCTATTTTTATTCTTCACTAGCAGCCTGCTAACCTAACCTAACCAGGAGTGGCGAGGCCACGCTAATATTGCAATAAATTGAAAACTAAATATGCAGATTTTAACTGAAGCCATTTTATTGAAACTTGTATGCATGTATGAAAATATAATCTTAAAAAGTAGAGAATGATAAGCGGTGCTCACAACAAAATCTTGAGTTTAAAAAAGTGAAGTATTGGGGTGTGGGGGGGGTGTAGGTAACATCCATAACATTTAAAGCTAGAATTTGCACCATAGAGCTTAAGGTCGATACATAAATAAATCTAAATCATGAAAAATCTAAAATCCTGTAAGTTTCAATTAAAATTAAGAATTTAAGTTAAGGTGTGAGTTACGAACTGGAAAAATCCGAATGCACCGATAGTTATATTAGGGATGTAGGGCCACGTTCATAATATTATACGGTAGAGAACTGAATTTTTGCAAACAAATAGGCTTAGGTAAGTTAGCAACTAGAAAAAATTATTTCCACTGCCTGAAATAATAAATTTATCAGTAATATCGGTATACCGGTGTTATAAATTCGGTAACGGTATGTACCTTTAATACCGATACCGAAATAAAAAAAATACCGACACCGTTACCGATACCTAAATTTAAAAAATAATTGTACTGGTATCAATACCGATACCGTTATTTGTTTCGGTTTCCAACCTTAATATTTAGTATTAAACGAAAAATAAACTAAATAAATTTAATAAGAATTAGAAATATAAGACTTATCGTTACTAGATCCAATCGTTTTGATATCGTGACAAACAAATTCCAAATAGAATCTTGAATCTTGATTTCTTCAAGTTGATGATGAAAGGAATCTTGAGGTATCTTTATAAAAATTCAAAAGAGAATCTTGAGTATTGATGTCTTCAATGTGGTTATGAAAGAAATATTGATATATCTTGATAAAAATTCCAAAATTAATCTCAATTTCTTCAATTATAAATTGAAGTGATGTTTGCAAAATCAAACATTTGACATTTTTATCCACAGATCCACAAGAATTGATTTGATTGAAATAGCAAATAAATATTTTAATAATTGAAATTAATTTACATAAATAAATAGCATTATGAATAGGCTCACACAAATGCTCCTGGCAGGATCGCCAATATAGTTTGCAAACAATTATTAATTTTTAATATTATTTATTTAAAATTATTTATGAACATTTAACAAGAAAATTCTTTTTTATATACAATTTATTTTTTACAAAACTCGATATAATATAAAAAACTTGATCCAGAAATTATTATATTTTAAAACAAAATAAACAAGTATTAAATATTACAGTATATAAGGGACCGTCACTACAGCATAATAAACCAAATAATGATTATGATGTATTAATTGGAAACTATTTAATAAATTTTAATAATTGTACGATTAGAATCAAAGATTATTATTTTTCAAACATACTGAAAACCGCTGAAGAAAAATATATATGCACTAGCTGACCCCGGTCCGCGTTGCTGGCCCTAAGCAAACATTAGTGTTGTATATGGCATTGGTGGTACAATATGAAAATTGGATTTTGCCCACGAATAAACTAAATATTGCGCCATCTGCCGGACGAACTTCAAACTACACAGAAACGCTCCTCACGGCCAATAGAGCATGTATATAAAGTTTGGTCGAAATCGGAGTAGTAGTTCTTGAGTTACGGTGCAAAAACACAAAAAAACTAAATATTGGGGCATCTGTCGGACGAACTTCAAACTACACAGAAACACTCCTTACGCCCCATAGAGCATGTATATAAAGTTTGGTCTAAATCGGTGCAGTAGTTCTTGAGTTACGGTGCAAAATCACAAAAAAAACTAAATATGGCGCCATCTGTCGGACGAACTTTAAACTACACAGAAACACTACTTACGCCCTATAGAGCATGTATATGAAGTTTGGTCAAAATCGGCTCAGTAGTTCTTGAGTTACGGTGCAAAAACACAAAAAAACTAAAAATTGCTCCATCTGTCGGACGAATCACTATTTCTGAAAGGGGCGTAGCATTTACCGGGGTAGAATATATATAAAAACACGCACCGGTCTTTTACAAATATTTTGTGGGGTGGAAGACGAAAATCTTTTGGGGCATTGAAGAGTTCACCCATAACAAATAAACGTGTTTTTGTATTATAGTGGAGTTAATGTCGCCGTCGTTGACGCCGAAAAAGTTGAAACAGATTGAACTTTTACGGCGTTGCAACGCGTTGAGATTAACTGCTCTCATACGATTTCATACGATTAAACTTTTTTTTTTGACATTTGACGCCGTCGACAACGTCGACATTAACTACAGGGTTATATATAATAAGATATAAAAATTGCAATATCATAAAAAATTTTACTCATAAAATAATGATTGAAAAAATTAACATAGAACATGAAAATAATATTAAAAATATTAAAGAATTAAAATATCATACCCAGTTAACATATGGATACAATACTTTAATTGCAATCACACTAATAATTATCATGACTTTATTTTGGATAAAGCATAAAACCATAAAAACAAAATTAAATAACGAAATTCAGGAGAATTCTAATTTAAAGGGAGGAGTAGTTACATATATCAATGATATAGATACTATTGATGACTTTTTAAATAAAATAGGTAAATGAACTTTATTTGTGCTTACTAAAGAATATCACCAACAAACTGTTACACTTGTATTTTTCAAATATTTTTGCAATACTTGCATTTCCTTCTTGCTTTTGTATTTCGAAACTTTAAAGTTAATTTACTTAATCAATTAATCAAAATCAGCAAATTATTGTAAAAAACTAATTTTGTTTTAATATGAAATATAAAAAGTAAAATCAGCAAACAATAAGAATCTATATATGGGCAAATCCTGCGTGACGAACGGTACATTCGTACGCGTTTTCGGATTCATATATAAAAATTTTTTGGTCCTTTTAGAGAGATACCTTTAATTTATACATGGTGTTTAGTGGGATTTGAGTGTACTTTAGAATGCCATAAAAAAATTTTTTAACAGGTATAAGTTGCGAAAAAATTGATCACAAAAAATGGAAGTAACTTCGGACGTTGTGGTATGTTTTTGTAATTTTTAGCAAATTTTGCATAATAAAGCACACAAAATGAAATGCCTAAAAGAAAGATGAATATAAGAGAATTTTAAAATAAGTTATTTTCAGGCAAAAAATTTTGTAGATTTTTCTCAAAAGCCGTGAACCCTATGTGATGTACGCTACATTTTTTCCATTAGTATATATTAAATAAAAAGTATTGTATTTATTTTAACGAAACAATTTATATTCTTTGTTAATAACATAATTTAATGCATATTTTATGTTTATAAGTTAATTTATTGTATGTATATATGTTTATAAGTAAATTTAAAAAAAAAATTTATTTGGATTAATTTCAAAAATGGTAGACTGTTTTTGGGACTTGCCTATATGTATATAAAACAGGATGTGTGTATGTATGTATGTAACGTATGAACTCCAAAACGGCTGAGCCGATTTTGATGAAATTTTCAGGGACTCTTCAGAATATTCAGGCGGGTGACACTGTGAAGTCTGATTTTTGATTTTCGGTCTGCGGTTTCGGTTTTTCTTTCCTTTAAATAAAATTTTGTTGTTTTTTTTAAAACTCCAATAAGGAAACGAATTACGAAAGTCGTGTGTATGTACGTAAGTATGTATTTTGTTATGTGTAGGGAAAGGATTTTCATCCATTTAAAATCACGTTTTATGTACAAAAAATATGCAGTAAAAATATGAAAATATGTATTCAAAACTAATAAAATATGCATTTATCAACTTTTTTTTATAATTTAATAACATTAAAAACTTTAAAAAATCAGCTTCGTTGCTTTCTTAACAAATATTTAGTAATTAAAAACTTAAAGAAAACACAAAAAGCTCAGCTTCAATGCTTTCTTAACAAATATTATTGAAATCATATGAAACAAAAAATAAAGTTAAGTCAAACTTTTATTTACGTAGTTACATGAATAAATAAAATGAACGGTCCATGTCATCAGAAGTTACTGTTGCCCATTTAAATGCTGCTATTTCGTTTGTGGAATATTCAGTTTCTAAATTTTAGTTGTTAGAACTATAAACTGTTGATGCGATTTGTTTCATAATTTGTTTGTATAACTATTTATAATTTATTTTCAGAGTACACTTTTTTTTTACTCTGCACTTTTATCAATTTAGTGCTTAAGTTTTTTGACTTTAACATTTCTATAATTTTCTTAATAGAAATATATTATCCGACTGCCTTCTGCCACGTTTCCCATCAGAACTAGCAGAAAATAAACATTACAAAAACATTTTTGGGTTTAAAATGGCTCCCATTAATGATATCGATTTCGAATATATCTCGAACATTTATCGTGCAAAATTATCGAGAGTGACACTCAAAAATGTTCACCAGTCGCTCAGTTTTGTCCCAAAAAACCTTCGATCTCGGATTTCGTTAGCAATATCAAAAGTGAGAGATTATCGAATTAATTTCGATACCGCAAAAATGCAGCAGAAAAAGTAAAAAGTCATTTTTTTATTTATTTATTTTAACTTACTTATTTTATTAATTTCATTTATTTGTTTAATTCCGTAAATTACGCTGAAGGCGATGAACATGCTACCTCGATTTTAACAGACTAACACACATCCATCCACTGGCCTATCGTGGCAAATTTGTTTTCATTCAATTATTGCACATATGTAAGTGTTTGTTCTTATCTTTTTTTTAACTTACAGTGCTGTCATGCATTGAACTTGGTATCTTTATACTAACAGGCCGACACACTTCCATGCATCTGCCGACACACATTCGAAAAACTATCGAGAGAAGTGCGAAGTTCGGAGCTTTAGCGAACATTCGAATTTTTTTAGATTTGCGAACAAATATCGAACAATTTTGTTTCGAAATTTCTTCGCTTTAGTGAGCATTCGTTTTTATCGAATCTCAGGTCAAGTGGACTATTATCCCACGCTCTTGTTTTTTGAAATTTCAATGGTATTGGTATTCTTGACTTAAGCCAGTGTATTGAATTTTTCAAATATCACAAAAAATGCGTTCGCATATTTTTATCGATTTCCTCTTTTTTTGTTCTTAGACAGTCGTAAAAACTGCAGATTTTAAACATCTTCCAACTAATCAAAAAACCAAAATGTGATTTATCAGGCATGTTCTGAAAATCACAAGATTTAAAATCATTTTGTGATTTAAAAATCACAATTGTGATTTGATGGTGTTCTGAAAATCACACAAGTTTGAACTTTTCTGTGTGATTTTACCCTTTCAAAAACACAAGAAAACAGCTGACGTTTTGTTTTGTAAATGCAAAATCACAACTCAAGGCGGAAATCAGTTAATGTTGCGGATTATGTGCATTGAATATTGGATTCCTCGACTTAAGGTTTTAGTTCGCTCTATAGTAAACCGCTGCAAACGTTGTATATTAGATAAAAAACGCTATTGCAATCAGATAATGGCAGCGCTACCTCCAGAACGAGCGACTGTAAGTCGACCCTTTACCACTACTAGTGTGGATTTCGCATGTCCCTTTGATTTAAGGAGTTTTACTGGTAGGTCTTGCCGAATAACTAAAGCTTATGTCTGCATCTTTGTATGCTTTTCAACTAAAGCAGTACATTTAGAAGCGACAACTGACTTGTCCTCAGATACATTTTTGGCTGCCTTTCATCGCTTTATTGCCAGACGTGGTTGTCCACAAACAATTTTTTCTGATAATGGGAGCATCCCGTGAAATCGAGAGAGAATTTCGTATTTTCTTGAAAAAAATCCAGGCTCGAATGTGCTCTACTTTTGCTGTTCAGGGTTTTTCGTGGCGCTTTATCCCAGGTGGTGCACCTCACATGGGCGGATTATGGGAAGCTGCTGTGAAAAGTTTTAAACATCACTTTCGAAAGAGGCTCAATCTGTAAGGTATACATTCGAGGAGCTCTCTACTGTGCTTGCAAGAATTGAAGCTTGCTTAAACTCTAGGCCCCTATGCCTTATTTCGGATAAACCCGATGGGCCTGTGGCTCTTACTCCTGGTCATTTTTTGATAGGTGGACCAATACTGGCTCCACCAGAGCCGTATATTTATAAGTCTGCAATAAGTTTGATAAATCGATACCGCAAAGCTAAGGCACTTACTCACGATTTCTGTCGCCGATGGAAAGAAGAGTATTTACAGAACTTGCATAAACGTTATAAATGGAAGTTTCCAGAGCGAGATATAACTGTAAACGATTTAGTTGCTATTTGTCATGAACAGCTTTCTTCCACATCATGGAAACTAGGTAGGGTCGTGAAAATATATCCGAGTAGTGATGATCACGTTCGCATCGAAAATGGGGTTGTAAGACGACCAATCACTAACTTGGTCATTTTGACCAATTAAACTTATTTTGTCATGTATTAACCTTCATTGTTTCCTTATTCAACTTTTTTGAAACGCTTTATAAGATGATTATGAGGAGACGATGGAGGCATCAACTATTGTTAAGCCAGTGGAGAGTCCAATATCGAAATCTGTAATGAAATCGGATAATCATACGGCTGAACCGACCGTGGATCTAACTAATGTTGAATCGCTCACAGTTTCGAATAATGTTGATTCACAGTCCGTTAACGTTGTCGTTAATGATTTTGCCTGAGAATAATATTCAACCGAAAACTGATAAAAGATTTTGCAAACTTTGTAAGAAACCCCATCCCTTGCGCGGTTGTTATCGTTTTCGGCACTTAACACATGACAAAAAAGTGCGTCATATCTTAATGTTTGGATATTGCTCTCGTAGCCTATCCAATAGTCATGTAACGAAAGACTGCCGAAGCACTCGGAAGTGTAGCAATTGTCAGGGATCTCACAACATTCTGTTGCACTCTCCAAAAAGCGACGAGAAAAAGAATGCCCAGGTGGCAACAAAATCGAAGAAAATATCTAAATTTTCCGTCTCGTCAACAAGTCATTCGTTTCCGTCTACATTACGATTACGTCATATTGTTACCTTTTCTCCGACGTTGCAGGTGAAACTCCGATTAGGTGATCATAAAATTCAATTGCGTGGAGTAATCGATCTTTGTTGCAGTCATAGTTATATTTGCCAACAATTGGTGCACAAATTGAATATTCCCGTTAAAAATTCTTATTGTCGTTTGATCATTGAGTTCCTTTATGATCCCCTAAGCGGATTTCACTCACTGCAAATGTTTCGAAAATACGGGGCTTAAAAACACCTTCAGAAAATGTCACAGCTGCTGTTCGGGAACAATTTCCTGATTTAAAGTTAGCTGATCATTTATTTTATCATTCGAGTCAAGTTGCACTCTTTCTCGGTCCGGAATTAATATCTCAGATAATGACAGGCAAAACATTTTCTAGTCCGGGTTGTCTACTGGCCCAACATACCATTTTTGGGTGGGTCGTATCTGGCCAATCACCTTTTTAAATTTCGAAAAGAAATCAGCTTATGGATCTGTTGAAAACCATCCCGTAAGGGTTCAGTTTATGGATCTGTGGTAAAAACAATATACATATGTATATACTATAATTTTAAAAAATAAAATAAAAAAATATATATATATATATATATATATATATCTATATATATATATATGTATATACCTAATGTATATATATTATTAATTAAATCCTTTTTGATTTTTCTCCATTCGAATTCATTACATTGTATATAACTATGTAATTGGAAGGTGACCGGCAATGTTTAATCTGAAATGTAAATTTTCTCTTTTTCCTTTATCACTACATAGTATAAAACAAAGTCGCTTTCTCTGTCCCTATACCCCCATGTATGCTTAAATCTTTAAAACTACGCAAGGGATTTTGATGCGGTTTTTTTTAATAGATAGAGTGATTAAAAAGGAAGGTTTATATGTATAATAACATCCATTAAATAGTGGAGAAATTCTGTTATTTTTGAGGTTTCTAATGTGATGTCGTAAATAATTAAATTTTTCCACTTACATTGCAAACACAGGCTGAACCCTACGAGATTTATCCAAATAATGTGCTAAGTATTGTACACATTGAAAAGGTCTACAGAAAACTCCACTATGGTATATGCCTATCTCTTATGGATATCGCACAATAACATTTTTAACCGACTTCAAAAAAGAAGGAGGTTATCAATTCGTGTGTATTTTTTTTTTAATGTTCGTACACGCCTAACTCGGTAATTTTTAAACCGATTTTCGAAATTCTTTCTTAGTTTGAAAAGGTTTGCCTACAGTTAGGTCCCATAATTTTTTTTTTAAATCCGCAGGGAAAATTTCCTCCCCTATTCCATAACTCTGCTATTTGTGAACCGATTTCAAAATTCTTTTTTTGGTTTGAAAGAATTTTGCTTAAAGTTAGAACAAATTTTGGTGGGATATTTTGAGACCCCCCCCCCCTCCCCAAGCCAAAAAAAAATTATTGATGATTATCTAATTTCTCTATTTATGGACTGATTTTTAAAATTATTTTCTTTTTGTTTCAATATTCAATATTATTTTCATACTTGCGTCCGTTTGGTAATCTTTTGGATTGATTCTTAGTATTGGAGTCAGTTTTTTTCCAAAATTATTTTGTCATTTACTTTTTACGACCAATAATGGCTAATTTTCGAAGCGATTTTAACCAGTACAGCATTAATCCTTATCTAATTAAATACCTTAAATAGATTGTTGATTTCATATAGAATGTTACTGCATATTGTAAAATGCCCTACATCCTTTACACAGCTAAGCTTTAAAAAAAAAGGTGTGATCTATCGGAAAAATTGCGTTAGCAGTTGCGTTATCCGGCATTGCCACTACGCTTTTGGAAGGAGGCCAAACCGCCCACTCTACATTCAACTCCCGCTAAAAATGGCCACCGATGACAGCGTCTGTAGTTTTTCTACGCAGAGCAATACAGGAAAATTGATGCGTGACTGCTCATTAATAGTCTGGGACGAAGCTACCATGTCAAACAAGACGTCTGTGGAAACACTGGATAGGACAATGCGCAATTTGCGCAATAAAAATTCACCTCTGGGTGGATGTACAATTCTGTTCTCAGGAGATTTCCGTCAAATTCTACCAACTGTGACTCGAGGAACACGTGCTGACCAAAAAAATGCTTCCTTAAAAAGATCCAACCTTTCGCGACATGTCAATAAATTAAGCTTAATTAAATTAATATGAGAGTTTCGTCATCTTCGCGTCAGAACAGGCTATTTCCAGAGATTCTGCTAAAAGTTGGCAATGGAGAGTTAGCACAAAGAAAACCTTTGTGTTTTGATAGACAACGTCCAAGAGTTAGTCAAAAATGTCTATCTTGACATTGATAACATAAGTTATAAGACAATATCTTGGTTTAAAGAATGAGCGATTCTGTCACCAACTAACGAACAAGTAGATAAGGTAAATAACTTGATTCTTTTAAAGATTGATGCGCCGACGAAGAAGCTGTTAATTTTCCTACAGAATTTCTAAAATCTTTGAACCCGCCTGGACTCCCTCCTCACAAAATGGTGTTGAAAGTAGGTTGTCCTGTTATTTTATTAAGAAAACTGAATCCACCTAAGCTTTGCAATGGCACGCGTTTGATGGTAAAATCACTGAAAACTTTCATAATAGAGTGGACAATACTCACAGGATGTGGTACCGGAGAAGATGTATTGATTCCCCGAATTGCTCTGATACCATCGGATTTACCCTTCCAATTTAAACGTTTACACTTTCCGGTAAATACATCTTTTGCAATGACCATTAATAAATCGCAGGGTCAAACCTTCAACGTTGCAGGCTTAGATTTTAGCGTTGACTACTTTTCACATGGCCAACTGTATGTCGCTCCTTCAAGAGTAGCCTCTAGAGAAAACATGTTTGTATTGTCTAATGACAAGAAAGCTGTTAACGTTGTATATAAAGACATTCTGTTATATGGTAATTGTTGTAAAAATAAAATAAATAGGTAAAAACGTAATAAGTAAATAAGTAAAAATGTAGTGTATGAATTTAGATATTCCAAAGATAACAGGAAATATTCATGGCTTAGGGAAAGAAGAATTGCTTTACCCTAAATTTAACGCGTAAGGGCCACGGGCAGTAATGAATAAATCAAAACTACTCGATCGATTTGAAACATTTTTTCATTGAATGACATATGCTATATATTTTATACCCGTGCGAAGCCGGAGCGGGCCGCTAGTAATTTATAATATTTAGTTCAATCTACACCTTTTGGTTTGACTCCTCTGTTAGGGCCTAAATTTAACTCCTGTTGCTAGCATCTTTGTATTTTCGGAGTACTCATTTAGGTTCTAACGAGCAAACCGCTAACGGTGCGATTAAACTTTGTCTTCGTCATCTTCAACTTTTACCAGTTATATCAATTTGTTCTGTGAATTTCGGGCGAGCAAGATCTATCTTCGAGTGTAAATACATATTTTAATATATCTTTTTCCCATACAAAAGGTAAAATAAAGCTGAGATTATTTCTCTTAATTTTTATTAAAAGTATCGTGTTTTTATTCATATCGAATTTCTTTTCATAATTTGCACTAAAACACTTGATCCTTCGAACCGTATATTCAAAATACCTTATGTCTGCAGCAAACCAGAAACCAACCGACCAAGTGTAAATCACAAAGCAAATAACAACATTTCTTGTAAAATAAAGAGTTTTAAATTTTTTCATAGTTTCATAAATTCTTTCGTAGAAAAATCCTTATTTTACTATACAAATCAATAAAAAAGATATTAAGTTGTTCATTTAATCTACTGAGAATTTCAAAATAAAGTGATTGAAAAAATAACCAAGTAATTTCAAATCGGCGGGCATTTAGCTGACTGGTTTAAAATCACAAAAATTCAAAAAGTTTTGCATGCAGAACACCTTTCTTGTGATTTCAAATCACTTTCAGAAAAAGTGATTTTCAGAACATGCACGTATAGCATGAAAAAAATAAAAATTGTATTAAAAATATAAATTTATAATAAAATATGCAAAAATATGTATTTATTATAGAATATGCCAAACTATGCATTAAAAATCGATGCCATTTTGTCGAAAATTTTTTGATTCGCAAAGATATTTTATTTACATTGATCTACGACCAACGAAAATCCATGAAAATCCTTTCCTTAGTTATGTGTATACGTATGTATGTAAGTATATGCAATGCATATTATGCATACATGCATTGACGTTTATTTTCGTGTTAAAATGTTGGTTTTTCGCGTTCCCGTACTTTTGTGCATTTTTAGGGTTCCGTACACCAAGGTGAAAAGGATTAAAGTGTGTTCCAAAACGAGCAACGAAAAATATTTAAATCCCATGTAATATACATACAATAGTATGTATATACACTTGAAATTTGTAAGGTTAGTGTATTTTTATACAGACTACAAAAATTAACATTAAATTTAAAAAAAATTAAATTAAAGGGTGTTCCACCAGCTAATGCAATTTTGACTATGTGCTTTTGACAACTTGCTGAGATCGCAAAACACCGGAAAAATCGCCAAAATGATAAAAAATCACCAAAATAAAAAAATCGCCAAAATAAAAAAAACCCAAAAAAAGAAAAAAAATCGCCAAAAAATCCCCAACCAGCGTTGCCGTTGTGACACTAAAGTATCTCTTTTGACCCTTTTTCGTGCCAATGACACTTTTTATGACCCTTTTTCTAATTTATCCCTTTATATCATCTTAACAAAATGTATGCCGTAAGGCAATCATATGCTCAAAAAATAGACGAAGCAGAGCTGCTCGTCCAATTGGCGATCATTTTACTGTTTTGGTTGATAGAAAAGCCAATAAATGGTGAAAATCTTTCAAAAAAGCTGACACAATTAAAATTTGTCTTGAAAGGTCTTATAAATGGTCTTTGGCAGGACATTAATAGGCAATTTAAAATGAAGACATCTACTGTGGTAGAGATGAGCAGTGTGACCAGATGTGACCAGATTTTAAGATGATATTAGGCTAAAAAATTAAATTTTAAGTAAAAAAATAATGCTAAACTTTTTTCCGACTTCTTTCACTTTGCAATAGTTTCTTATTGCTTAAATAACACACACACACATATTTTTTATCATTTGAAATAAAAAATAATGAATAATCTTTTAATTAAATTATTTATTCATTATTATCGGGGATGTCATGGAATCCAAGTCGGTATTGCTGACTGTCGGTTTTGTAATTCAATATTGGATTCATTTGGTGTCATGAAAACAAGTCGCTTTTGTTATTTTTGAATGCAAATATGTTCGATGTTCAAATCAAAAACGGCTGGCTGTTCCGTTCAACTATGTGTTGTTGTCAGAATATTTACAACTAACTTTGATGTTATTTGTTCATTAATAATTATCACATGTAATTTGGCTTAAAATGCGTTACGAACTTTAGCCTATTCAATTCATAAGAATATAGAAACAAATACAGTTCGAAAAATAATAATTAAATTAACTAATTAATAGTCATTGGCTTGTGGCAAAAATTAAAAATAAAAAATATACTTAATAGTAACAAACCAAAAAAGTTTGTCTTAAGTAGAACAAAAATAAGCAAATTAACAAACATGTGTATAGTTAGTAAGGAACAAAACGACAATGGTAAGACTGTTGTAATATATATAGAAGATGGTAATATATATAGAAGATGGTATATATATATATAGATGGTAACTTGCGTATACATTACGAAACACATTAGCAAATTGAAATGCAATGAATCAAACCAATTCACATATTCCATTTGCAATAAAGTTACGTATATAAGGCAGACATCTACATCAACTGACACAACACACAGTGGACCAAAACACAGAAGAACGCTGATGAGGAAGGTTTAGTGGCCTTCGAAAACGGCTGGCTGTTCCGTTCAACTATGTGTTGTTGTCAGAATATTTACAACTAACTTTGATGTTATTTGTTCATTAATAATTATCACATGTAATTTGGCTTAAAATGCGTTACGAACTTTAGCCTATTCAATTCATAAGAATACAGATTTTTTATGTTTTTGTTTATTTGTTCACTGCTTATAATGCAAGTTATTGTTTGAAAATGTTGCCAATTATGGTATTTTCGCTAAAATATTCTTAAAAATTTCGCTTTTAATAAGAATCAAATTATAGAGAAGAAAAAGTGGTAATAGAGTACCAAGTGGATACCCAGTTATGCAAAGATTCTTAAACTCTAAAGAAGGCTGAAATTTGGAATAAATCACCCAATATTGGAAACAAGCAATAAACTTAAAATGGTTAAACTTGATAAAACTGTAAGAGAAAAAGCAAAATGCTACGAAAATTCGCAAAAGCTTGCAAAAATTTTAACAGCTGTAGTCAAAAATGGTTATTTCGCTCCTATACCCTTGGTAAACCTTTGTTAAAATTAAAAGTTTTAAAGCACATTCGACCCTACTTTAAACCTATAGTAAAAGTGACATTTCAATTTTTTATTTTCATTTGTATGTTTATGTTTTTATGAAAACATTTCAAATAATATATTAATAAAAAATATTGCAATAAATTATATTGTGTAAATTATGGATTCGTTAAATTTAATCCGAAGACTTGGTAAGAGTTTTTGTAATTTTGTAAATAATTTTTAAGAAGGTATTTGTGTTCCATTTACTACAGAGTTTCTTCAAGGAATCTGAAACTACAATCGTCCAAGAATATATAAGAAAAGGATGATCCCTTTGCCATTCCAGATATTTATTAAATTAAAAAAAATATCGATTTAATAAGCAAACAGTGCACAAAATTATAAATTTAATAAAACCAGATATTTTGTTAAACATTAGTGGATGTGGAACTTCGCCGGAATTGCAGCTCTGAGTAGCTTTGCGTTGTTGGGGACGACAAGAAGTCAATAATAGTATTATATGTATATTTTTTTTTAAACTCAACACAATCCGCGAAGCGATTAGCTTGTCTGCTGAAAACAACCAGGGACTATGGCGGGAATCGAAACCACGACCTCTGGACTGAGAGGCTACCAACGCTACCACTCAGCCACAGCGGCACCTATATATACATACATACATACATATCGATACCTTAATACAGAAAGGGCCTAGCTCATTATTTTTAGAAAAAATTAAAATGTCTGAATCTGTAGCAGAAGCTAAAATTTGTAAAGGACTTTAAACAAATTCGCAATTTACCTGGCATTATAGGCGCTATTGATGGAACTCACATCAAAATAAAATAAATTCAGTAAAGTGCGACTTTGACTCGCGCACGAAGGGTTCCGTACGTTGGGCTTTGAGCATTTTTAATACAGTGTTTTTTACGTTTTTTCAGCTGAAATAATTTTTTTTATTATATTTCGCTTTTTTCTCTTTTTGGCGATTTTTTTAATTTTGGCGATTTTTTTTCATTTTGTCAATATTTTTCATTTTGGCAATTTTTTTTTTCATTTTGGCAATTTTTTCCATTTCGGCGATTTTTCCGGTTTTTCGCGATTTATTTTCGATTTAGAAATTTTTTTTAATTTGGTGCTTTTTTTCGTTTTGGCGATTTTTTTTCGGTTTTGCAATTTTATAACTTTAAGATTTTTTTGTTTTACCGTTTTTGAAAATTTCAAGAAGTTTGCTCTTACGGTTTCCAAGATACAGCAAGTTATCAAAATTCCATAGTCGAAATTACATTAACTGATGGTACACACTTTAATTAAAATTTTTTAAATTTTAGTGTTAATTGTTGTAGTCTGTATAAAAATACACTAACTTTACAAATTTCAAGTGCATTTACTTACAATTGTATGTATATTACATAGGATTACCGTAGCTCTTACGGTTCTCGAGAAAATACACTGTAACAGACAGACGGACAGCGTAGCGAAAACAATAGGGTTTCTTTTCACCTTTGGTGTACGAAACCCCAAAAACATGGTGGTAATTTAGCACAATATTTTATTAACATAAAAGGGTTTTATTCTCTGACGGCGCTATGTATAAGCAAACATTGGCATGAAGTTAGCATGAATGTCCTGGTGACAGTATTATGAAACTAAAAGGGAGAATGGTTTATTAATATATACATATTTATATATTTTGGATATAGTAGCAAGATGGCGTGGCAGTATGCACGACTATCGCATATTTAACGAGTCAAAAATAAAAGAGCGTTTTGAAAACGGAGAATTCAAAGGTGATTCGGGATACAAATTAACCCCCTATTTTTTCACTCCCCTACTTCGACCTAAAAACTCCAAAGAAGAAAATTACATAGCAAATTTGGATTTGGATTCCTAAAAATATATTTTTATTTGGGTTTGTTTGACATTTCTTGCAAGAAACATACATACACTTTGATAATTTTACCCTGTATTGATAATTTATACCAACAAAATTCAAGTGGTTTTTGCTGTTGTGGTAATTACACTGGTATACAAATTTGGAAAAAGGATTGACTAAAGAAATGAAGCATGTTTTTTAACTGAGCTGGGTGCGCTGAATGTGGCATATAAATTGGGCTATCACGTCTTGTTAATTTTTTTATCGCATGCTGACAATACTGTAAAACAATCAATACTGAAAAAAAAGGATATGCAATATCAGAATCATTAAAATATGCATCTTTTCATTATTTTGGTTTTGCTGTCAGATACTTGAACAAACCGTGAACACCGTTTGCAATAGTTGCTGTTTCGATTTCGATTTTTCAATTCCAGTATATTGTAGAGAGTCAAGCAACCACCAAACCGATTATTACTTCTGTTTAACAAAAGTTGCTAGATTCAATATGAAGAATCGAAAAAAATATTACTTAGATGAATGTCCCATCGAATTCCAAACCAGTTCATGGATCATTTGGTGGACCAGTCATTTCGAGAGCGACGAACAGCCCACCCATATTACTCTAGATATTTGGTTGCGCCAGTTCAACACCTTGTTGACTAGTGCTATTTTATAATTACAGGTACCTTTTTGATGTGCCTTGTTTGGGTATGAAATATTACATTCACTGAGCTGACAAGTAATTAGTAATTATCAAAATGGTTTTGTTTTTTCATAAAACAGTTCACTGAACGAATTTCCAATGACTTGGAAAATTTCTTTTGCAACACAGTCTTCCTGAACAATATAAAATACCGTTATGCCTATTTTTCTGTTACTTACTTGCCTTATTTGTACAGTATAAACAGTTTTTTTGCCACCTCTCAACATCAAGGATTTCTTGAATTGTGACTGTTTATGATTTAGTGTGCGATATGTACTTTTTTTAGTGTTGATAGGTAATACCAGTTTTGGATGATTATAATTTCTATAGTATTGATGTTAACATTTTCGGGTTTTTGAAAATAAAACTTATAATTTTGGGGTTTAAAGAAAAAAATTCGTAATTAAAAATAAATTCCGTAATGTGCGACTTTGACTCGCGCACGAAGTGTTCCGTACGTTGGGCTTCGAGCATTTTTTAATACAGCGTTTTTTTAAGTTTTTGACGTTTTTTCAGCTGAAATAATTTTTTGTTTGTTTATTTTTCGCTTTTTTCTCGTTTTGGCGATTTTTTTTCATTTTGGCGATTTTTTTGTGTGGCAACACTATTCTTTAATAGTTGTTGTTGTTATTTACATTTATTTTCTTTTACATACTCTTACAACTACAATATGAAGCTGTAAGAAAATAAAAAAAATAAAATAAAAAAAAATGTTGATTATTGAGTTCTTGTTTCAACTTTGTTATTTGTTGTTAAGCTTCTCATTTGTTTAAATGAAAGTTTATAACATAATAACTCTAGTTGTTCTAAGATTTTTGGGTAAAGGTTCCCTGATGATCTGTATTGGCAACAGTGAAATGTGCATAGGATCCAGCTAAACCCCTCAATAATCAATTTCAATGTATGTTTAATAAAAAAATATTTTACTTAATAAGTAAAATAATAATTTGGGATTATTAGTGCGTTTAAACAATTTTAAACTTAAATTTTAACAGTTCCCATAAAAACACTGATGATTTTTTTCATTTTGGCGATTTTTTCATTTTGGCTATTTTCCGGTTTTTCGCGATTTATTTTCGTTTTAGAAATTTTTTTTAATTTGGTGTTTTTTTTCGTTGTGGCGTTTTTTTTTTTGTTTTGGCGATTTTTTTCGGTTTGGCGATTTTATAATTTTGGGATTTTTTTGTTTTACCGTTTTTGAAAATTTCAAGAAGGTTGCTCTTACGGTTTCCAAGATACAGCAAGTTTGTCAAAATTACATAGTCAAAATTACATTAACTGATGGTACACCCTTTAATTAAAATTTTTTTAATTTTAGTGTTCATTCAGTTCTAGTTGAACCTTCGTAGTGAACAGACGTCATAGCGGATTTTTTTACATACATACGAAACAAAAATAAAAAAAATAACACCAAAATTTCTCAAGTTTTCTTAACAAAATTATATATCATTCGAAAGATCTCAGTTTCTTCTTTCTAAATCTAGTAAGAAATTGAAAATCGGATCATTATCAAAAAAGTTACAGGCTTATAAGTGCGGAAAGGTAAAATAACCGGTTTTTTAACCGTAAATCCGGATTTTGGAGGTGTCCGGCATATTTCACTATTGGATTCTTCTTTAACTCGACAAGCCCTACAAGAAAAATAATATGCCGTCCCAGGTTTTTCTACTTCATTCAATTTTGTAACACTGTGTAATCTTATTGGCTTTACTAATATTTTTTTACATACCAAGAGACAACAAAACAAAACAACCGCAAGCAAACACAAACAAACTACCTTTGAGGAATACTCTATATGAGTGAAAAAATTGTGAAGTGAGTTCTAACGGCAGGAATGCCTGTGAATTCTGAAACTCTTAATTGAAACTCTTAATGAAAACATTAAAAACACAAAATCCAATGATAGCCTTTTTCTAACGGAAATTCCACTATTTCGTCAGCGATCAACTTCGCTAACTCCAACGCCAACTAGTGAATAGATAACATTACAATTGCCTAGTACTTCTTCATTTAAGTCAGCGATATCATCCGGTTCGGGCTCGCGTTCATCACTTAACCAAGTTATCAATACAGATAACAGTAGTTCAAAACCAAAGGTACAAGTAGGAATGGACAGATATATAACTGTTTTAAGGCGCTGGCAAAGCCCAAATTCTACCAAAATTGGATCTGCCCCAAAGATGTCTAGGGATAACAGCGCATCTTCTATCAATCGTCAAAATCGTTTTTCATTATTGCAAGACAAAAACGATAAGCCCGCTGCATCATCGCAAAACTCTTTTAA
Organism: Tachina lurida; assembly: GCA_944452675.1. Lineage (NCBI taxonomy): Eukaryota > Metazoa > Arthropoda > Insecta > Diptera > Tachinidae > Tachina > Tachina lurida. The sequence goes on along the minus strand of OX101752.1, from coordinate 68,521,410 downwards.
GCCACCACCTATTTATCTGAGAGAAAAAAATTCTAACGCGCTTCTAAAAAAACTACTGTCGACCATTGGTGAAAATACTTTCCATATCATTCCAATTAAACTAGGTAAAATTGATAAAAATAAAATCCAAATATATGATGAAAAAGATTTCCGAAAAATTGTTAGTGAGTTTGAAAAAAATAAAACAAATTTTTACACTTACCAACTTAAGAGTGCTAAAGGCCTACAGATAGTATTAAAGGGCATAGATTCATATGTTGAGCCTGAAGAAGTAAAATGTGCACTTATCGAACAAGGATTTAAGGAAAAAAATGTTAGCAATATAATCAATAGAGAGAAGTTTCCCCAGCCTTGTGTTGAACTGGAGCCGAATGATATACAGTTGAAAAAAACCCGGACGCATCCAATTTATAGTCTAAAATACCTCCTATACCGAAAAATCACAGTTGAAGAGCCACGTAAGCGTTCAGGTCCCGTACAGTGCCATAATTGCCAAGAATATGGCCACACAAAAACTTACTGCAAATTGCCTACAGTTTGTGTTATCTGCGGTGAATTGCATGGTACTGCTAACTGTACCAAGCCAAAAGTACAAGCAGAAAAAAATGCAATAATTGTGGAGGTAATCACATCGCTAACTACAGAGGATGCCCTGTATATTCTTTCGTTAAACAGGCTATGGGTCAAAAACCTAAATTAGCTCCAGTTCAATCAGCAAATGCTTACTCCGCCACTCTTCCTCAAACTAGCCAACTAGTTACTTCACGTGTATCGTATGCCGATGCTGCTAAGACTAGTTCTATTCCCACACAAAATGTTCCACCGCCAAGTAATTCAACAAATGCAAACTCAAGCTTTAACTTTAGTCGTCTTGAAGCTACTATTGAGAATCTGGTGCTAACTATAAACAACTTTACAACAAATATGACGAGCATGATGCAAGAAATGCTGAGAATGCAGAATACTCTGCTTCAAGCATTAGTCAACAAACCATGAACACGTAAAAACTATGTTTCTGGAACGCAAACGGCATTCGCCAACATTAAAATTAACTTGAGCACTTTCTCACGGAAAAAAAATATACTTCGAGAAGTCTATTCAGCATTAACGGCTACACTTTATGTGATTCAAAGGACCCAAGAGGAAGAGCTTGCGGGGGATCTGCAATTTTAATAAAGTCAAGACTCAAGCATTTTATTATTGACGACATTTGTGAAGAACATCTACAAGCAACGAATATTTATGTCGAAAATTTTTGCACAAATTTTGTCATATCATCAATTTACTCCCCTCCTAGATTCGCAATTACTGAGAATCAATATGAGGATTTCTACAAATCTCTCGGCCCTTCTTTCGTAGCAGCTGGCGACTATAATGCTAAACATACGTTCTGGGGTTCGCGTCTTATTACACCCAGAGGTCGAGCGTTGTTCAATACAATTTCCAAAATGGGCTTGGACGTTATTTCGAGTGGGGAGCCCACTTACTGGCCTACTGACATACATAAAGTTCCGGATGTTATAGATTTTGGCGTCATGAAAAATATTTCTAGGGAATTAATTCACGTTGAAGCTTCCCTAGATCTATCGTCCGATCACTCTCCCACGATCGTTACAATCTGTAGCCCACTGAGAAGTGCTCTACCTCACCCATATGCGAATTTGATAAATCGTGTTAATTGGCTGCGATTCAAAAAATATCTTAGTAGTCATTTCACGAAAAACATTACGCTAAGAACTCATGATGATGTTGAATCTAACACTGCCAATCTTAACGAAAATATTAAGCAGGCTGCTAAACATGCCACTACCTCCCATTCGCAGACTGGGTTTAATAGACTATATTCTACAGATATTGAACGTCTCGTATGTGAAAAAAGAAGAGCTAGAAGGGAATGGCAATAGCACAGATCACTCCAGAATAAAATTAGATTTAAAGAGTGCACTAAACTACTCCAATAGCTGCTTGCACATGAAAAAACTGCATCTCTTAAAAACTATCTGGAAAATCTTGATGTCACACCAGCATCTAATTACTCTTTATGGCGCGCTGCTAGAAAGCTTAAAACACCCGTTGAGTTTAAACCACCTCTGCGCACATCTGCCGAAGATTGGGCAAGAAGCGATACTGAAAAAGGTAACATATTTACTGATCATTTAAAATACGTATGTGTGTGTTTAGGGTAAACACATGTACTGGTGTAATTGATTTGCCGAATGTAGTCGCTCTACTCCCTCAACAAATAAAGTTTAAGACGCGTGATGTACAAAAACGAATTGCTGAACTCAACCCGAAGAAAGCTCCGGGTATTGATGGAATTAATAACCAGATTCCGATGAAGTTGTCTCCTATCAACAATGTCAAAGCTTTTCGAAAAACTGCTCATGACAAAATTGTCCCCAATTCTAGTTAGTAGTGGGTGTATACCGGACCATCAATTTGGTTTTAGAAGTCAGCATAGCACCATTGAACAAACTCATAAATTGGTCCAATTTATAAGAAGAACATTGAAGAAAATAAGTATTGTTCTGCGCTGTTTATCGACGTTTCTCAGGCATTTGATAAAGTCTGACATGAAGGCCTAATTTTAAAATTAAAAACATACCTACCAATACACGTTGTAAATCTTTTGGAAAGTTACATTACTGCCCGGAAGTTCACTGTTGTGGAAGGAGACTTTATGAGCATGCCTGAAACTATCTCATCCGGTGTGCCACAGGGGAGTATACGGGGGCCAGTTTTGTATTTGATTTATACCTGTGATATGCCTCTGAGCAGCAATATCCACACTTCCACAAAAATAATTGTACCAAAACCAAAACAAAACGAAGTTTTTGACATTCGTTGGCTACAAGGCACATAGAGCAAAAAATTATCAGCTGAAGTAACGCTGCCACCTGTTTAAATACACCTTGGATGATACAGCCTGCCTTATGCTATGTTTAGACGACGAGTTGAATCACCTGCTTCGCTCTCTGAATCATGTTTATGAATCATGCTGTTTAGACTACGCCTTCGTGCTTCGTGTGCATCGTGCCAATTTAGTGCTTTTCGTACTAGATTTAGAGTTTTTTAATTCATAACAGTGCGGAATTTTTCAAATTGTTGCTTTAAAAAGAAATTAGTGCCTTTTTTTGCTGCTTTTCACCTTTGATTTTAGTGCGTTTTACAAATCTACTAAATATTAATTTGTTAAAGTGTGGTGGCTTTATTTTCACTTTCAAAAACTATCTGCTTTCACCCCTTTTAGGCATGCAAAGTTTCCTTTGCAGAATGTTAATTCAGCTTGGTGAAATATGAAGGAAGAAAAACTTTATCTTTCATAGTGAGAAAAAATAATATATTTCTAGCAATTACAGAGGATACCATACACGTTATAAAATAACTTAATTACAATAATCTAATTACTACCCACTGAGGGAAGCAATGTATTGCTTTCTTGATAACGAAAGCTTTCAAAAATGCTTCTCAAAAGTACTAACGTAAGGCTCTCTAACAAAGTGGACAAAAGTAAAAAAATGTACACCAGCAACTTTTGCATCTGAGTACACAAAAACTACACATTATTGCTTCTGTAAAACGAATTGGTAAAGCGAAAAATGGACGGCTTTTTGGAAACTGAATGCATTGCTTCTAGCTGGCTTACAAAAATTCTTCTGGGAAGCGGTAATTTTTGCTGGGATGGTGAAATTGAAGAAATAGAACGAAGTATCAGAAATTTAAGGATACATTAATGGAAAAATTTGCTCAAAACTGATAAATTTTGGATTGAAATTTATAATTATAGAAATTCAACTAATCATAATCCATTTCTAATACTGTCAATATTTTCTCTAAGACTATTAACATTACCATGTTGAAATGTTGTAGTAGAAACGACTTTTAGCGCTTATAAATATTTTAAAAGTAAGTTAGAAATACAATAATGATTTTATAAATCAAATTGTTTCATTCATATAAAATACGGTCTAAAAAGAAAAGGCTTATGATGTTCAGTAACTCGTTTCTGTAATTCTCGCATCGTAAAATTTCTCACATGAAGTGTGAAACACAAAATTCCATCGTTTCTCGATTTGTGAAAAAAAGTGTTTCTGTATTTGAATGTGAAAACAGACAACACTGAATCTGTTTTTACTGGAATATTTCCAGTAATCGAGTGTCAAATGAAAACAAAAGTCACAAAAATATTATTTCAATAACAAAAAAATAATAATTTTCAAGAAAAATAAAATTGAATAATGAACATGAATATAAAGTGAATGTAAAATGCTTGAAATAAGTTTTTTCTAGCAACTGTCTATTATAGAAAACTCCACAAAAAAATTCTAAATAAATATAATCATATCGAATCGTTAATAATAATTTTAGTTCAACAATTCGTTGCATAATCAGTGTTTTTATGGGAATTGTTAAAATTTAAGTTTAAAATTTTTTAAACGCACTAATAATCACAAATTATTATTTTACTTATTAAGTAAAATATTAAATATTGCATATCTTTTCAACTAGTTTATTTTTCATATTTTCACACACAAATTCAAAAATTCACATGTACAATTTAAAATCCGAGACTTGCGAGAAACTATTCACAAAATATTGTTACAGAAACACTTTTTCTCACATCGTTCCAATAATTGCTAGAAATTTGTTTAAATGACAGATAGTTCTCACAAAGTAACGATACAGAAACACTTATGTGAGAAAAGCCATTATGTGTTTCAATTTACACTGTTTCCACGATTCCCTTGTTTCATGCGGGAAAATTTACGATGCGAGAAATACAGAAACGAGCTACAGAATGTAACATACTGAGCCATGTTCATGTAAAAATTAATTCAGACGAAACACCTAAAAATCTAATTGTTTTATTAAATGAGTTTTATGGCCAGAGGAAAAAGATGAAACTGCATTTCTTGAAACGAGGAGTATAATTCTCGTTGATCATCTTTTGTTAAAATAGTACACCATAATTGGAGTGTCTTCCCAAATGAACTTCAATTATTTTCCTACTCATATTCTACTTATAAGCAAAATCGAAATATGGCTCGATATAATTGAAATTATTACAAAAACCTAGTAAATTTAAAATTGTAGTTAACTTAAATTTTTACTAATTCAATACATTTATAATTAGCCATATGGGCTTTCTCTGTATTGCAAATAAATAGATAAATATAAAAAAATAAATAAAAATATATTTATGTACATACATACATACATATGCACTTATATACATACGAGTTCTTATTTCATTTAGTGCTTTTTTATGAACACACAGTGGTTTTTGCTCTGAAAAAGTTGGCATCACTGTTCGCGTGGCATTTTTTTATGTATATTCACACAAACATACGTATCATACGCACGTATATACATGCACACACATAAGCATACATACTTTACATAAATTCCACTCATGCGAAATCTTGTTTTTGAAGGCATCTCTATATTTTCTTCTTATTTTTCCTTTTTATATTATTCATAACTTAATTAAATTTATTTATATTAAACTCACATGTATGTTTTTTGGTTTGTTTTTATTTGTTTACAAACACACACATACACATATACCTATTTTGTTTTGATAGCTAGTTCAGATAAAGTGGCGATTAACTGCGATAAAATTTAGAGAAGATACCAATTTTACGTGCTTCGCAAGTAGATTCATATTGAATCTACTAGATTCGCTCTCATAATTTTGTATGGCGAAGCAAGTTGATTCGGTCATGATTGGGGCGTGAAGCATGAATAGAGAGCGAAGCACGTACCGTCTAAACATAGTATAAACATAGTATTAGTATGCATAAAAATCTTTACGAGGCATCCCGATCAAGGTTGCCAGAAATGCAGATTTATCTGGATTTTGCAGATTTTTACCCTCCAAAAACACGAAATCCAGATTTGAAGATTTTTGGGCTAAAAATCCAGATTTTTTAACTCCAATTATAGTGCAATTTTTTTAAATTTTTCCTAATACTGCTACTACTTCTTGTTTCTTTTATGGGTGAACGACTCATAGTTTAGAGAGTTAAAATTTTTGGACTTAGGAAACATCGTAGAGAATATATTATTTTCTCTTCAAGACTTTGCAAAGTAAACTTTGCGTGTGGAAAATTGGCGGCTTTTCCTCATCAGTAGACTTCAGCCAGTGCGGCAGCTATTTGTTAAAAGGTAATGAGAAATTAAAAATTTATTCAAAATCGAAGATGTTACCTTGTAAAGATTTTTGCTTGAAGCTTTTAAGCTTATTCTGCCGTATTCATAAAAAATAGTTTAAGTTTACGAAAGCTTTACAAAACAAATTTTTCTTTGTTAAACGTTTTGTAACCCAAAATAATATTTATTAATATTATCCATTACGAATATTAATATTAGCTATTTTGTGCTATTACGCTTGTGTACGTAATTCTTAATACCATATTTTGATAGTCATTCTATAAAAATATATATGTTGCACATGTACATCCATATTTATGTAATTTTTTTCAATAAAATATAAAAAAAGTTGTTTAAGAAATTGCTTTGCAGATTTTTTGAAGATTTTAAAAATAAAATGCAGATTTTGCAGATTTTTTCGTTAACAATTTTTGAATTTTGCAGATTTTATCCTTAGAAATTCTGGCAACACTGCTGTCAATACGTTTTCCTCTCCCATTCGTAGTTTAATAAAGCACACATGCATACACAAAACTATGCATAAAAAATATGAGCTCAAAATTAAGACTGGCATTGTGTGAACGCCGATAAAAGTTCAAAGAAGAAAAAGTGATATGCTTAGCAATAAGACTCGACTAATGTGAATTGGTACTCAGACACAAGATTTGGAAAAACTTTTTAGGAAAGGAAGAATTTTAGAGTATATATTTAAAGTAACTGATGCTGTGATTAAATTAAAATTTTTGATAATTGTGTTATCGAAATCAAATCTCTTTTCTGCAAGGACTTGTTGGCATATTTATGTTGCTAAATACTTATTTAAACAAATCGTCAAAATATGAGGAGTATTCGAAACAAAATCGTCAATCGTCATTTTGGGAAATTCGTCATAAAAAATCGTCAAAATGACGTAAAATCGTCAAATCTAACAACGCTGCTTTCAGCTAACTTATTTAAGTTGACTTTTTTAAATCACATGGTAGTCAGTAAATTAAAAAAAATTTTCTGGGGTTCAAACATGTAACATCACACGTTGTGTACTCAACGCTCTACCACTCGGCTAAGCTGCCATCTAAAATAACAACAGCAAAATGTTAATATAAAACTGAAATGAGTTTTAAAGAAGCTGAGAATAAATTTGTTGGCTCTCATCAAATTCGATTACGTACTCAACTGAAGAATTAATTTTGGGTTTGTTCTGGATGACTTTGCAGCTAGCTTTTAGTCAGTCTAAGAAAAGCTAACTATAAGTTAGCTATTTTTGTAGCCAACTACACATTCTCCGACAGGGTACGTATACATTTTATACCAGATGAATTAGTCTCGTGTAATATAGAAAAGAACAAAAATTGTGCGGCTTAAAAATGTTTCCGGTGCAAACTACCTCATTGTATATTCATATTATTAATATATTTTTTTAATTTCAGGAACTATAAAAAACTAATTCCTTTACTTAGTATGACTTTGCAATTAAACCACAAGGTTGAACTGTTACGGATACATGTATTACACAATGTTTGTCAAAGTAGAATACATACATATGTACTTGCTTTAATTGTGAATAAAATCAAAATTTTTAAACAGACATTTTACATATGTATGCATATATTTTGCTCTGTCTACAATTACGAAATCGAATTAAGAAAGCTGTCCTTCAAAATGGCATTTTAAGGTACTAAACTTGTGTAATTGTTCCAGAAATCTAAAATTGTTTGCTGGGTTGTGTTTTAGTAATTTTATTTATTTCAGTAAAATATATTAAAGCATCACTTTTTATTTGAATTAATGCGCTTTTTATGGTCTAGTAAAAAACTTTAGATGTGCTGAATCAAATTAACTTTTTCATTCGTTTAAAAAATACATTTTGTCGTTATCAAGAATTCATTTGGTTCACTACTTCAAGACAAGTTTAAAAATGCTGAAGTTAAACTTAGCTTTACATATAATTTGTGTAAGTTTTTTTAACTGCTTAGTTGCTAAGGCAGATTTTCACGAGGTTTGAAAATATAGTTTATACATACTCGTCTATATTTTTCATAAATTTAATATTTCAGTGCAACAAAATCGAAAGTGAAGGTGGCCTAGAAAATTTAGGTAGTACTAATACGAAATTAATACTTTTTTTTAAATAGTGTTAATGACAATGTTTGCTTTTGTTTATGTCTGTCTAATTACACTAAAATCTAACTTCTTAGAATATATGTACATATATTTTGTTTGGAAATAATTATAATGGCTTCTGTTTTCGACGTTTCTAGATTTGCCATATTTTGATCAACGTGTTGATTTAATGTCCCGGCAATGGTAATATTTTCAAAAACTAAAAATTAATTAAAAAAAGTAAATGTTTACATAAAACATTTTGTAAGTTTTAATAGAGTTCTCCAAAATGATTGTGCTTCAGCCACAGAGTGTACTAAGCGCAGTGGCATTTACAAAATAAAAGCCAATGATATCAATGAAGCATTTCTGGTGGTATGTGATGCTGAAACCGAAAACGGTGATTGGCTGGTGATACAAAAACGACAAGATGGTTCCATGGACTTCTACAGAGATTGGATGGAATATGAAAACGGTTTTGGTGAGATTGAAGGCGAATTCTTTATTGGCTTAAAAAAACTCTACGCACTAACAAATTACCATGGACCTCAGGAGATGTTAATCGTAATGGAAGATGGTAACAGCACTAAAGCTTATGCCAAATACGATTCTTTTGCTATATCGAATCGTACGGAATCGTATAAATTGAAAAGAATAGGAAAGTATACAGGAACGGCAGGAAATTCCTTACAGAGCCATATTGGCATGAAATTCAGCACCAAGGACAAAGATAATGACTCAAGACCAAATGACAATTGTGCAGTGATGTTTACCGGGGCATGGTGGTATGCAAATTGTCATCAAAGGTATGAACTTTTCGATCTATCGATTGCGCTTATCTAGTGTATTCATAAACGTATTTTTTTAGTAATCTTAACGGTAAATACGGTGATACTGGTTTTGGCAAGGGCATTATTTGGTTCGGCTTTCGTGGTCATACTGCATCTCTTCCTTATGTTAAAATGATGATACGCCGGAGCAGAGCTGTATAACAGAGAGAACTCTCAATTGGATTAGTAAGCTATATATTACTAAAAATTTACTCCTATAATATATATCTATAATATAACTTATTATCTTACAACAATGATGGGCGATTGCTTTAATAAGCTTTCTATACATTAAACCATCGTATAAAAATTGAAGGTACCTTCATTCTCTCATTTCTTCTTGACATTCACCATCTAACAAGAATAACACAGCAAACAAATTTGCTTTGCTGGAAGGAACTTTATAAGTGCTCGTTTGGTAGGCAAGCGCTTACCCGAAACATGAAATTTTGCATGATTTTTACTTGGGCTTCCTCGCATAGACACTACGCCAGAAATTTGAAACACGCTACCTTCGCAGCCTTGCAACTTCACTGAATTCGCACCAATAGAGAAATGCTTTCAATATAGCTTTAAGTACTGCAAGGAAAACAACTGGGACGAACGACGAATTCCGTCCGTGTCCACGTTGTATGATATTTTTACACAATATAAAGAGCGACAAAAGCATTAATTCTGCATCATTAACTCGAAAAATAAATTTTTTGAGTTATGTCGTTCTTTAAGTAAATGAGCGATATGTATTCAAAATGTGAAAAATAATTATTTATTGAGCACTATTTTTTTAGTTCATAGCTTAAGTATTATATGAGACGGTGTCATTTATTATTTTAAACCAGCTACGTCCACGTCTTTATAAACTTTTATAAAGAGCTTTTTGTGCTTTCACACCGATGAGAGTACGTCCACAACAACAACACAACAGACAGCAATGCTTGCTCTTACTTTGCAAACAAACAAGAACACATTTAAGAACTTTCAAAGCTGTTTATCTCAAATGCAAATATCAGTGAATCAGTGGTGTTCTGTAAATCGCGCGATTTTAAATCGCCTAATTTCTAGAAAAGAGCTCAATTAAAAAGGTGACTTATTGCAACTTTTTAATGTTTTAGATGCTTGAGACATTTTACAGTCTCTTCATGCAAAACTTCAAGAGTAAAACGAAACTGGGCGAAACGTCCACGAGTACGTAACAAATACCGTCTGTGTAACGGGCATCTAATTGTTCGTGTTCACCTTACGTTATGTGACGTAAAATACAACATTGTGTATCATTACAGAGTTGCCTGCATGTAAATATAAGCTTTTTGTTTATTTTATTTGATATGAAATATTTTTTTATATTTAATGTGGTAACTCTGCTTTGAAGTAAAAATAATAATATGAAGGAGATAATAATCATTTTCTATATTCTTATGAATTGAACAGGCTAATGTTCGTATCGCTTTTTTTTAAGCCAAATAACAAATAACATCAACATAACATCAACACACAGTTGAACGGAACAGTTGAGTTGGTTTGATTCATCGTATTTCAATTTGGTGACAAACCAAAAAAAACTGCGAACTGTTTTGTGTTGCCTGTGCCTGGTACTCTGTTCAATATTTCACGTGAACTGCTGTCAAAACACATACAAAAAAAAATTGGCACAAATTGTGCATGAAAAAATGTTGCAGAAATAGTACTCTGTTTATCTTGTGTAAAACATTTGAAATGTATCTTCAACATTTGAATATTTCATGCGAAATAAGTAGAGTGCCACTTGTTTCGTGTGGAATTTACAACAAACACACGGGGTGTTTCTACAAACATAAGAAATTGTAGCATAGTTTCAATGAGGCGAGACAGTCTATTTTCACACCCTGTGGCTTAGATACACAAAAATGCATCATTGTTTTCGGCATATAAATATGTCAATTGTTGTTACTTTTTTATTTGAAAAAAATATTTTGGACTTGTGACGATTTTTTTCTTCAAAATATGATTTTCTTTCCGACAAATTATGATTTTCCTCGCAACGCTTCTGGCAACACTGGCTGGAATAGTTTTTACAAAAATATCTATAACAAACACGATACAAATACAAAAGTACATTAGTACATGTGTACATTAGAGTTTTTCTTTTCCCGGACTTCTTCATTTCCCGGGAAAGCGGGAAAGATTTTTCGGTTTCCCGGGAAATCCCGGGAACTCCCGCCCAGTACAAAACAATACAAAATATTTTTAAATTTAATTTATTTCAACAAAAACAAATTATAATTCATGAGATCGATTAAATAATAAAGTGTTATACACAGATTAGTCAAAAAATAATACCGTTTCCGTTCTTTATATAATAGTAATACATAGATACCAATATTATAAAAAAGAAATTATACGAGTATTATTAAAAAAAAATATAACAAAATATTCCCTTTATGAAAAAATCATTGTTAAACTTAAAGTTGATTTAAGAAACGAATTTCGTATGGCAAAACCAGTTCTAACGCATGCTTTAACTTTAACAATCGTTTTGCATATTTCTTTGTTAGGGGGGAATGAACATTTGTTAGGCGGGTACGAACATTAAAAAAAAAGTAAAAAAAATACACACGAATTGATAACCTACTTCTTTTTTGAAGTGGGTTAAAAATTTTATTGTGCGATATCCATAAGAGATAGACATATACCATAGCGGAGTTTGTAGACCTTTTCAATGTGTACAATATTTAGTACATTATTTGTATAAATCTCGTAGGGTTCAGCCTGTGTTTGCAATATAAGCGGCAAAAATGTAATTATTTACGACATCACATTAGAAACCTCAAAAATAACAGTATTTCCCCCCTATTTAATGGATGTTATTGTACATATAAACCTTCTTTTTCAATCACTCTATCTATTTAAAAAAAGCCGCATCGAAATCCGTTGGGTACCCTACAAGAAAGCTACCAGTCAACTGACTAGTCATTTGACTAGTAGCGACGACCACAACTTCGGTCACCGTCCCCAGTTAGTTTATTAGGGGCTTGGTGAAAAAAATGACCAAAACATTTGTGTACGTGTGATTTTTTCTCTCCCTCTAACTCATTAATTTCACTTAATTTAAACACATATATCTGAACTGCTTACTCTGCTACTTTTTTGCCAGTCACAGATTACATAAGCATTGGTGAACTATGACTAGTAAGTGGTTACAAAGCAACTGGTCACCTGTTACTAGTCAATTTTTACATAGAAACTGGAAAAATGTAACTTTTAAATAAATAAACATAATTTTTATATTATTTTAATTGTTTTTTATTATAAGAAAATAAATAAATAAGTAATATACATATATAAAAACAGTCCAAAATAATGTAGATGGCACCAATCAGTCTTCTTTACGCTTTTTTTTAGGTCGTACACACATTTCTTTTTGTAAATATCTAAAATTAAAAAACAAAATACACAAATGTATAAATTAAATTAAACTTTTCAATTTCTTTTATGCAGTATTGTTGTTACTTAACTTTCTTAAAACTTTAATAAATTTTCACTTCACAGACCGAACGAATTGTATATTTTACAATAAAATGCGTTGTCTTAAAATTTTTGGGTTATGTACAAGATGTTTCACTCTAACATACATGTTAGAGAAGAGCAACTATAATTGGTAAATGTGTCGGTCATCGCTACCAGTCAAATGACCAGTCAATTGACTGGCATTCTTAAATTCACTATAAAATTATTGCAAATGTATTAGTGAAAAAATTTCGTTTGTGTTAGTTTCGGTTATTCATTTCTTGTAGGGTAGTTTTAAAGATTTAAGCATACATGGGGATATAGGGACAGAAAAAGCGACTTTGTTTTATACTATGTAGTGATTACCAAAATTAAAAAATACAATTTACAAAGATTTTATGTTTGTTGAAAAAATATAAATTTAAAATTTTTTTGGTATGGCAAGGGCTTATATTTTACGAGTATAACATGCTTAACCGTTTATATACCGATGTTAGACACATAGTATATGTTACAAGTTTTTAATTTTTATGAAACCTTAAATAATGTTATTTAATTGGTCTGAAGAAAAAGTCATCATATTTCGGTGAGAGAACACCCTTTAATTTCGAGTTTTTAAATTTCAGTGTTAATTGCTGTAGGCTGTATAAAAATACACTAACTTTACAAATTTCAGTTGTATACACATACAATTCTATGTATATTACATGGGATTCTATTATTAATTTATTTGCTGTTGTCGCGACCAAAGGTCTACACAATCTGGCCAAATTTCAGGTACGTAGCTCTAACGGTTCTCGTGAAAATAGCCTGTGACAGACGGACGGACAGCTTAGCGAAAACAATAGGGTTCCTGTTCATCTTTGGTGTAAGGAACCCTAAAAAGTTTAAATTTTCCAGCTGTGGACCTGTGGTTTTTATTTTTCTAATTTTCTATACCCAACTTTTCTTTCCAATAAAATATATACATATATATATATGTATATATACATATATATATATATATATATATATATATATATATACATATATATATATATATATATATAATAATTAATAATATATATATATAATATATATATATATATATATATATATATATATATATATATATATATACATATATATATATAAATTAAATTATAAAAAAATTTATTAGACCTAGTTAATTTTATATATCCCAACCCTGAAATCATAATTTTAAACTTTTCTGATTTCTTACACCAATATTTTTTTTAAGAATGTAAGATATGTTGAATTTATAGATCAAAAGAAGAAATAAGTTTTAGTAGGTTATTTTTATATAACAAAAAAATTAAAGTTTGAAATATAGAATAAGTTTATTTAACAAAAACAACCCAAAAAATTTGTGTTATCTAGTCACTTTTCTATGGCAAAATCAAGTTTAAGTTTTCCAGCTCTGAAACGGTCCGCTCTATTTTTCTGATTTTCAATACCAATCTAAGTTGGACCATTTCTGATACATCAGTCCAAGAACAAAGTCTCTAGATTTTCTAGGAGCTTCGGAAAACCGATTTCACGGACGGACGGACATCGCTTATTCGTCTTCCCTATTCATAAGGACCCAGAATATATATATTTTTTTGGACGCAAATCAATATTATGGAAATTACACACGGAATGACAAACCTATAAACATTTTTGGTAAAGGGTATAAAAAAAATTTTAATGAACCCACTGAAACTTAAACGAAACAACACAAATGTAACTAAAATAAATAAAAAAAACTACAAGTAAAAAGTAAAAGAAATAAAATCTAAAATATGTTAAAATAAAATTAATAAAACGGGCTTAAGTTCAGTAATTTCAATGCTTATTGAAGGAAATATTTTTATTAATTAATGTGAGTTAGTTAGATAGACATGGGTGCTGACAAAGTGCATCGCCGGACAGAAAAATATCGATATTTCCCCAGTTAATAAAGTCTAGTTTAATTTTTCTTCTCTTCATTGGAAACTCAGATTAATTAATAAAAATATTTCATTCAATAAGAACTGAAATTACTGAACTTAAGCCCGATTAAGAAATTATTTCTGATTAAAATTCACTAAAGTTCAATTAAATCGAAAAATGTCTCACAGAAATAAACACTAATAAGATAAATCTAAAAGAACATAATAGTGAGAATTAGACTTTGGAAAATACTGTTTGAAAGGAAAACTATAGTAACCATTGAAACAACCGTCCTAATAAAAAATATGTACTGCCAAAATAACGACCAAATATCAATATCATTGAAAGCTAACAATAAAATAAAACAAGTAATACTGCTATATTCGGCTGTGCGGAATCTTATATACCCTTTACCAACGTACGTACATATATATAGTATACAGACAAATACATACATATTTGTTTTGTGATAAAATTTATCATTTTTTTTCTCTAAAGCAATTAATAGTAAGTACCGTTCAGGATTTTTCGATTAAAAAATTTGATTAAATTATTTTATTTTCGATATAAGCAATAGTTAAATATTTTACTCTACACTCTGTGGTTAAGATATATTTTACATTCATTCTTATTTCAGTCAACATCGACGTCACGTCAAAACAATTTCAAAAAAATTGGGGCTTGTTTACTCGCTCTCGAGATGTTCAAAATCCGTGCTGCTATTTAATAACTCTAAAATATTCCTAGTATTGCACCTCCATACCAAGTAAACTAACTTGTTTTATATTTTCCCGTATTTAATAATCATTGATGTTGCAAAACTGCTTAGTGTTTTAATTTGAAGTTCCCATTGCAAATGGTATACTTCGTGGTATTATGTAAACATTTTATTCCTACAGGATTTGTTTGAAATTTGTTCAGCAGAAAGGAAAGGTATCAGGAAAATGAAACGGATCATGTCCTTTATGTCTTTAGCGATAAATTTTAGTTTTATCTCCATTTACTAAAAATTAATAGTTATTATGCTGAGAGCACAATAAGCACAATACCGAGTGTAGAGAGACTACACTCGGTAAATCGGCAGCACCCGTACATGAATTGGGAGTGAATACAGATTTTTAATGCTCAGAAAATAAGTTACCTTTCTCACTATCGCTTCTTGCCCAGCCTCCGGTCGAAGTACGCAGTGGTGATTTGAGATCAACGGGTCTTTTAAGATTTCTAGTAGCGCGCCATAAAGAGTAATTAGATGTTGACGTTACATCAAGACCTTCTAAATCCTTTTCCAGTAATGCAGTCTTTTCCGACGATAGCAGCTCTTTGAGTCGTTTAGTATATTCTTTAAGTCTGATTTTATTTAGGGATGATCAGTGTTGTTACCATTCTCTTCTAGCTCTCCTTTTTTCACATACAAGACGTTCAATTTACGTAGAATAAATTCTATTAAAGCCAGTCTGCGGATAGGAAGTAGTGGCATGTTCAGCAGCCTGTTTAATATATTCGTTAAGATTGGCAATATTAAATTCAATATCATCAGGTGATCTAAGCTGAATATTTTCTACACAGTGACTACTAATATATTTTTTGAATCCTAGCCAGTTGACCCTATTAATCGTTTTCGCATATGAGTTAGTTAAATCACTCCTTAGTGGGTTGAAAATTGTAACTATTGTGGGAGAGTGATCGGAGGAAAGATCTAGAGAGCCCTCTACGTGAATTAAGTCCCTATGGATATTTTTCGTGACGCCAAAATCTATAACATCTGGAATTTTTATTTCGTCAGTAGGCCAATAAGTAGGCTTAATTAGAATTGCTGATCCACCGCATGCTCTCCCTCTCGGGTCCTTTGAATCATATAGAGTGTAACCATTTATTTTAAAGCAGCTTCTCGAAGTCAAGTGAGTTTCAGAGACCAACATTATATCAATATTTTTTTCCATGAGGAAGTGTTCAAGTTCATTTTTATGTTGGCGAATGCCGTTTGCGTTCCAGAAACATAGTTTTAACGTGTTCATGGTTTGTTGACTAATGCTTGAAGCAGAGTATTCTGCATTCTGAGCATTTCTTGCATCATGCTAGTCATATTTGTTGTAAAGTTGTTTATAGTTAGAACCAGATTCTCAATGGTAGCTTCAAGACGACTAAAGTTAAAGCTAGAGTTTGCATTTGTTGAATTACTTGGCGGTGGAACATTTTGTTTGGGAATAGAACTAGTCTTAGCAGCATCGGCATACGATACACGTGAAGTAACTAGTTGGCTAGTTTGAGGAAGAGTGGCGGAGTAAGCATTTGCTGATTGAACTGGAGCTAATTTAGATTTTTGACCCATAGCCTGTTTAACGAAAGAATATACAGGGCATCCTCTGTAGTTAGCAGTGTGATTACGTCCACAATTACTGCATTTCTTTTCTGCTTGTACTTTTGGCTTGGTACAGTTAGCAGTACCATGCAATTCACCGCAGATAACACAAACTGTAGGCAATTTGCAGTAAGTTTTTGTGTGGCCATATTCTTGGCAATTATGGCACTGTACGGGACCTGAACGCTTACGTGGCTCTTCAACTGTGATTTTTCGGTATAGGAGGTATTTTAGACTATAAATTGGGTGCGTCTCGGTTTTTTTCAACTGTATATCATTCGGCTCCAGTTCAACACAAGGCTGGGGAATCTTTCTCTATTGATTATATTGCTAACATTTTTTACCTGAAATCCTTGTTCGATAAGTGCACATTTTACTTCTTCGGGCTCAACATATGAATCTATGCCCTTTAACACTATTTGTCGGCCTTTAGCACTCTTAAGTTGATATGTGTAAAAATTTGTTTTATTTTTTTCAAACTCACTAACAATTTTTCGGAAATCTTTTTCATCATATATTTGGATTTTAGTTTCATCAATATTACCTCGTTTAATTGGAATGATGTGAAAAGTATTTTCACCAATGGTCGACAGTAGATTTTTTAGAAGCGCGTTAGAATTTTTTCTCTCAGATAAATAGGTGGTGGCTTAAAAGACTTTTGCGATGATGCAGCTGGCTCGACGTTTTTGTCTTGCAATAATGAAAAACGATTTTGACGATTGATAGAAGATGCGCTGTTATCCCTAGACATCTTTGGGGCGGATCCAATTTTAGTAGAATTTGGGCTTCGCCCGCGCTTTAAAATAGTTATATATCTGTCCATTCCTACTTGTACCCTTGGTTTTGAACTACTGTTATCTTCAGTGACAACTTGTTTAAGTGATGACCACGAGCCCGAAGCGGATGATATCGCTGAGTTAAATGTAGAAGTACTAGGCAATATTGTCAACGATTCACTAGTTGGCATTGGACAAAGCGAAGTTGATCGCTGACGAAACTGTGGTTTTGCCGTTAGAAAAAGTCTATCAGATTTTTGATTTTTATTATTTTTATTTTTATTCAGAACTCACAGCAAGTCTATTATCAGATATTTTATTTTTATTGATATCATTATGAGCATCAAAACTCACAGTAAAATAGGCATTTCTGCCGTTAGAACTCACTACACTATTTTTTTCCTTTGGGGTACTCATAAAGAGTATTCCTCAAGGGTACTTTGTATGTTTTTTTGTTTACGGTTTTTTTTTGTTTTTGTTATTTCTATATGTAAAAATATTATCAAAGCAAAAAAAATGCTTATTTATCAAAGTTAATATGTACTACGAATATTTTTTGTATGATTTTTTTTTTTAGTTTGTATGTAAGAAAAATTCCGCTATTACGTCTGTTCACTATGAAGGTACAACGAGAACCTCAAAATCGCCAAAATGAAAAAAACCCAAAATTTTGGCGATTTTTTTTTGGATTTTTGCAATTATTTTTTTTTTTTGGTTTTTTTTAAATCGCCAAAATGAAAAACACCCCAAAACAAAATAATTGCAAAAATGCAAAAAAAATCGCCAAAATGAAAAAATCTCCAAAATGAAAATAAACCCCCAAAAACGGAAAAAAATCGCCAAAATGAAAAAAAAGCCCTAAAACAAGAAAAAAATCGCCAAAATGAAAAAAAATCGCCAAAATGAAAAAAGAATCGCCAAAATTAAAAAAATCTTCAAAATGAAAATAAACCCCAAAAAAACAGAAAAAAATCGCCAAAATGAGAAAAAAGCGACAAAACTGAAAAAATCTTTTAAACTGAAAAAAACTTCAAAAAAGCAAAAAAGCCACATTAAAAAATGCTCAAAACCGAATGTGCGGAACCCTTCGTGTGCGAGTCAAAGTCTCACTTTACTGAATTTTTTAATATTAAAGGAATTAAATGAAACTAAGTTTTTTCTTATTTCGTTTTTGCTTCGTTCACTTAACATATTTGATGTATTTTTTAAAAAACTAGATTGGTATCAATAATCAGAAAAATCTAAAATTATGACTCCAGGGTTAGAAAACTTACACTTTTTGTGTTATACATACGTACCTACAATTGTATGTATATCACATGGGATTTTAAAATTTTTCGATGCTCGTTTTGGAACACCCTTTAATTTCCAATTCTCATGTATTTTTTGTTGTAGCGGCCAAAGGTCTACAAACTGTGTCCAAATTTCAGGTCTCTAACTCTTACGGTTCTCGAGAAAATACCCTGCATAGTTTTAGACATAGTTAATTTTCCATAACACAAAAAGTTAAAGTTTTCCAACCCTGGAAACGTCTTTTTATTTTTTTTATATTTTTTTAATTTAAAGTTCATACTGAAGTGTAAAATAAATTTATTTATTAAAAAAAATAAAAATTTGTTTTCGGTAGTTACTTTTATGTGTCAAAATGAAGTATAAGTCTTCCAGCTCTGCAATCGTCTGCTCGATTTTGCTGAATTTCAATACCAATCTACGTTGGACCATTTCTGATACACAAGTTCAAGAACGAAGTCTCTAGCTTTTCTGGGAGCTTCGAAAAACTGATTTCACGTACACCAGGCGGACGGATGGACGGACGGACGGACAGATGGACATCGCTTATTCGTCTTCGCTATTCATAAGGACCCGGAATATATATATTTTTTTGGTCGCAAATTAATATTATGGAAATTACACACGGAATGACAAACCTATATATACCCTTTTCCATTTTTGGTAAAGGGTATAAAAAGAAGTACAAATTTAAATTAGAAATAAAGCCCGAAAATCTAAACGTAGAACAAACATTAATTCAACAATTTCATCTGGTGTGCCACAGGGGAGTATACTGGGACCAGTGAGTAGTAGTATCCATACTTCCACATTTGCCGACGATACAGCCTGCCTTAGTATGCATGAAAACCCTGATGAGGCATCCCGCAAACTCCAGGAACACATTAGCCAGATGGAGCTTTGGTTAAACTTATGGAGTATCAAGGTAAATGAACAAAAGTGTGTTCAAGTAACATTTACTTTACGAAGAGATACTTGTTCCCCCATTCGGATTAACAGTCAAGTTGTTTCTCAACATTCACATGTGAAATATCTTGGTATACACCTTGATCGACGACTTACATGGAAACACCACATTGATTCTAAGTTAACTCAAATGAAACTTAAACTAACTCAGGTACATTGGCTGAATGGTCGAAATTCAACACTTAGCCTAGACTGTAAACTTTTAATATACAAGTCGCTTTTAAAGCCGATATGGTGCTACGGAATTCAACTATGGGGCACTGCTTCAGCTTCAAATGTAGAGAAAATTCAACGCAGGCAAAATAAAATTTTACGCATGATAACATCGGCTCCATGGTACATCAAAAATTCAAATATACATCGTGATTTGAATATGCCACTAGTGACTGAAGAAATTGTAAAATACGCTGGCAAATATTTAACAAAACTCGAGTCACATCCTAATCCGCTTGCCCGTAATATATTGAACTTTACTGGACACATCCGCCTAAAAAAGAGGGACACAATGGCTCTTATTCACAGCACTCCAGATGGGACTTCTTGAAAATACTTTTATTTTTTTCCTTTTGATTATCACTACTTACATATGTATTATATATAACTACTACTAAGCTTATGTCCGACATTGGTCGGGCCTAATTATATTTTTTAGATTTAAGATTTGAATACTTATTGTTAGTTCATATATGAAGATACAATAAATAAAAATCATGCATTAAAAAAAAAAAACATCAGGAGGCTTGGCGACTGTAACGAAGAGGGACCAGAGTACAAAGGGAAAAGGCTTAATCCTGAACCAGTGATGGTATTTTGGTGCGTTTCGGGTATTTTTTGGTAATTTTTGCCTCTTCATAAACGCGAAATTTTGGTGAATACCCTTTTTTAAAAAGCTGGTATTTACAGTGCTTTTTAACATTTTCTGACAGCGCTTTTGGTGGTTTTTTGTAAAATAAAAATATTTTTAATTTTACAAACCTAAAATACTTTTAAGCGCTAATAGCAGCATCTCTCTTTAATTAATTCTCTGCATAATATTTCATTGATAGTAGTACGCAATAAGCATTTGTTAAAGTTTACACAAATATTTAATCATCCTAGAACAGCGTTGTCCACAAAGAGAAACAGCTTAAAAATATGTGTGTAGTGGTGAGTGCACTGGGAGAAATTTGCTGGTAAATGTATTGAATAATGTTTTTGTATACAACATTTTTTATGTTCAATTAATAACATGAACTGAAGTATGAATGAAGCATTAAAAAAATTAAATAGTATATCCATGAAAAAGATTAAGTGGAAATAAAAAATAAGTTCAATTACGAATGATTGTTTTACGCCGCCCCGTTTTTGCTAAACCTAAAGCAATTAGGTATGTAGCCTTTAGTTGGCTGCATGTTGCGGTATTTGTATTGATGTTACAATCACGCAAAGCTTTATTATTTTTCAATTCCAAATTCTTTTTTAATTTTGTTATAAGCATATCTCTGTCCTCCCCTGACAAACTACACAGTTCTAAATGGCGACTTTCATAATGACGCTTAAAACTGTATGCACTTATTTTTTTTAATTTTTGATTGCATACAAGGCACTCAGCTTCATTAAATATGTTTAGTGAAAATAAAAATTTTTTCTCATATACCTTCCACATTTCAAAATAATAAAAAATGGTTAATATGTAAACATAAAGTTATTCCAAGTGTATTGAAATGCTGGAAAAAAAATCATAAAAATACTCAGTTGTTCTTCTCTTTTTCTCTAACTTGTAATCTCAACTGTGTATTTTGTTGTTGCATCATAACAAATCAAGCGACATCATCAACCTTCTTGCTTAAAATTTGGCATACAACTGAATAAAATTATAACTTTGTACTCTTTGTAGTGCGCTTCGTCAACATTCCAGTTGTGTATGTGTAAATCGCGAAAAGTGTTCGGCCCCCGGGGGCATTGTGTGCGCATCATTGTCCTAGAACAATTGACAGGATGAGGTTGTCAATAGCAGTCAGTTGTTTTAGACAACGGGTATCCAAGTCCTAATTTTTTGGTATCGATCATATAACTACTAACATTTTGAAAAATTAATATAACTAGTGTTCGCCCAGTGGTTGAAAATCAACCACTAACGCACAGAGGTGGAGAATAGAATGAAAATATTTAAAGTTTGATGAATTTAAAACACAATTTAAAAACTATATTCAAATATACATATGTATGTATAGACTCCAAGGTAAACCACTCTCTTAAACCACTTTCTTAACTACTAAATGCGAATTTAAAATTTCATTTATCGGCATAAATAAGAATAGATTTTAAGCAAACTATTTAAAAAAACTTGTTCACTTTTTGAACTAAACGTAATTAGATATTTGCTCCTAGTGTTTTCACTTCATATTCATTATTATTGCCCAAAACAAAAATATTCGTTTATTTTTTCATTGAACGCTTTTTCTTTAAAGTTTTAGACTCCCCATTAAAACGTTTGTTACAAAAAAGTTTCTATTCCCTATTCTTTGAGAAAGACCCCATATGTACATATGTACGAATACGCTAGCCTAATAATATAATCATTCCATCATATTCCAACATTCCAGTATGTTCAGTAATTTAAAGCACAGAAAAATAATGAAAACAATGAACAAAAACAAAACGCGCACAAAATAAACCAAAAATAAAAAACTTGCTTTGTGCTGTAGGTGAATTTAACTTTAATCAAAGTTATTAATAATTAAAAAAATATATTATTTTTAAGCATCTAAAGAAAAATAATACAGTACCACTCGTTATTTAAATATCCAAATTTTATTAGTTTCAGCAATAATCGTTTAAGTACATAGAAAGATGGAAATAAGAATAGAATGAACAAATAAAATACGTTTTTCCTTCTGAGTGTTTATGGAGTTGCCAAGCCAAATTGTTGTAATTTTTTTTTATCAAATTAAGAGAGAAAGAGAAATCATGGCTTTATGATTGGCTAATATTCTTAACTATTTTTAACTATCTTAGACACAAAAATGTAGAAGAAAAAATACATTCAGCACTGCTCCTATTGTCAATCTATCTAACAAAAAAAAAATCAAGCGAATACGTTGAGTTTAAGTTAGTTAAAATGGTTCTTAACTTTTTTCACTTGCCTATTTATATATAGATTAATATTAAATATTTTGAGGCAAAAACTTGAAATTACAAAAACTTGAATGAACAAAAGAATCGTAATTAAATTAAAAGAAAAAAATTTTAAGTTAAAGCTATTTGAATTTTTATTATTACAAAAAAGAAAAATTTAAAATATTTAATTAAAATTTAAGAAGAAAATTTATCGGTTTAAATTAATTGAAATGTTTTTTAATTACAAAAGAGAAAAAGAAAAAATATCGAGTTAATTTCCTAGATAATAAATTGAAAATTTAAGATGAAATACCAAAATAACATATAGAGAATAAAGTGAAAAATTTTAAAAATATTCAAACAAAAATTAATAGAATAAATTGAAAAGTTAAAATAAAACAAGAATTTATTGAGAATTACTAAAATATTAACGAAACCTTGTGAGAGGGGAAAGGTATTGTGATTCTTAAGAGACCCTCCAATCGCAGGGATAATAAAGAATATAGCACACAAAGTATTAATAGGAATATTTAAAAACAATTGCAGCTTTCCCGGAAAATGAAAAAAGTCCGGGGAATAAATTGGAATTATTTAAAATCTTCGACGACGTATCATCATTTTGGCATATTTCAGGGACGCAGTGTAGGTACTGAAAGTCTTCCAATTGACTCCTTTGCCAAATTCATTGTTTCCATATTGGCCATTAAGATTGCTGAAAATATTTCGTAATGCTCTGTGTATAATATGATCAGGAAAATTTACTGAAAACATGTAAATTACCTCAAATGACAAGCATTGTACCACCAAGCACCAACAAATAATGTTGCGCAATTTTCGCCATGATTATCATTATCACGATCTTTTGTTGTGAATTTGAAACCCACCGAATGCTGCAAAGAATCTCCTGCAGTGCCAGAATATCTTCCCAGTCTCTTTAATTTATACATATCCGACGCATTGGTAATAGAAAAAGCATCGTATTTGGCATAAGCCGTCTTAAGATTAACGTCCTCCATTACAACCATTAACTCTTGCGGTCCATTGTAATTGGTCAGAGCATATAACTTTTGCATACCGATAAAGAATTCACCATCTAGATCACCAAAACCCACTTGATAGTCATCCCAATTGCGATAGAAATCAACGGAACCATCTTGACGTCTTTGTATGACAATCCAGTCACCATCTTCGGTTTTTGCATCACACTCTACGTAAAACGCGGGCTCATTGAGGGATGGAATTTGAATCTTGTAAACTCCACTGCGATAAGTACAGGCTGTGGCCTCGGCACAATCTCTAGGTAGGGAATCTCCTTGGCTGAGAAAAATATACATATTAGTGGCAGCTAGAGTGGAAAATGTTAGTCGACTTACCATCGTTTGGATAAAGTATCAACTCGGATATCAAAAACAGGGAAATCTAATAGAAATATACGAGAATTTTAGTCGTGAATAATTTTTTAACATTTTGAATTCTTATAGAATGAAATATTTTTATTAATTTATGTGATTTTCTAAAGATGAAAAGAAAAGTACTTTAAACGATACAAAGTTGTTTTGCGTTTCACTAAAAGCCTTTATAGCACGACAACGCAAAAGAAAATGAGTGCGGAATTCTCGGGCACAAAGTACATGGAGATGTCACGAGACGGAAGGTAATAGCGAATTCTGACGTCTCGCTCGCACCGAGCCTGTGTCTTCTTTAATTTTTCTTTCTTTCACTTGTTACATTTTTTACAAAAATAAAATGACATTCGCGTTATACAACCGCAAACTTAATAAATGTCAGGTTTTATATGCGTATTTTAGACATGTTCTATAAATATGCTGTAAACAACACTGTTGGCAAGACAAACAACTGAAACAAATATCTTGCCAACAGTGTTGTTTAGCGTTTGTTTTAGAATATTTCGGTGTCATAAAGCATTTGAAAAATAGCACATGTCTTGAAAGTTCTTATAAATGGTCTTGCGCAAGACTTTAATGCCTAATAACACCAACACCCTCAACAACTTTTAGCTCACCGTGGTACTTTGATGTAATTTAAGTTTGACTGCCCATCACTAACAGTGTTGCCATTAGATGTAATGCTATGTTTATACTATGTTTAGACGGTACGTGCTTCGCTCTCTATTCATGCTTCACGCCCCAATTATGACCGAATCCACTTGCTTCGCCATACAAAATTATGAGATCGAATCAAGTAGATTCAATATGAATCTACTTGCGAAGAACTTAAAATTGGTATCTTCTCTAACTTTTATCGCAGTTAATCGCCACTTTATCTGAACTAGCTATCAAAACAAAATAAGTGTATGTGTATGTGTGTGTTTTTAAACAAATGAAAACAAACCAAAAAACATAGATGTGAGTTTAATATAAATAAATTTAATTAAGTTATGAATAACATAAAAAGGAAAAATAAGAAGAAAATGTAGAGATGCCTTCAAAAACAAGATTTCGCATGAGTGGAATTTATGTAAAGTATGTATGCTTATCTGTATGCATGTATATACGTGCGTATGATACGTACGTTTGTGTGAATATACATAAAAAAAATGCCACGCGAACAGTGATGCCAACTTTTTCAGAGCAAAAACCACTGTGTGTTCATAAAAAAGCACTAAATGAAATAAGTACTCGCATGATACAATAATATATATAATAATGAGTACTCGTATATATGTACATATGTATGAATGTACATAAATATATTTTTATTTATTTTTTTATATTTATCTATTTATTTGCAATACAGAGAAAGCCCATATGGCTAATTATAAATGTATTGAATTAGTAAAAATTAAAAATTTAAGTTAACTACAATTTTAAATTTACTACATTTCATAGGTTTTTGTAATAATTTCAATTATATCGAGCCATATTTCGATTTTGCTTATAAGTAGAATATGAGTAGGAAAATAATTGAAGTTCATTTGGGAAGACACTCCAATTATGGTGTACTATTTTAACAAAAGATGATCAACGAGAATTATACTCCTCGTTTCAAGAAATGCAGTTTCATCTTTTTCCTCTGGCCATAAAACTGTTTTAATAAAACAATTAGATTTTTAGGTGTTTCGTCTGAATTAATTTTTACATGAACATGGTTCAATATGTTACATTCTGAACAACATAAGTCTTTTCTTTTTAGACCGTATTTTATATGAATGAAACAATTTGATTTATAAAATCATTATTGTATTTCTAACTTACTTTTCAAATAGTTATTAGCGCTAAAAATTATTTCTACTTCAACATATGAACATGGTAATGTTAATAGAGGAAATATTGACAGTATTAGAAATAGATTATGATCAGTTGAATTTCTAGAATTATGAACATAAATCCAAAATTTATCAGTTCTGAGCAAATTTTTCCATTTATGTATCCTTAAATTTCTGATACTTCGTTCTATTTCTTCAATTTCACCATCCCAGCAAAAATTACTGATTCCCAGAAGAGTTTTAGTAAGCCAGCTAGAAGCAATGTATTCAGTTTTCAAAAAGGTATTCATTTTTTGCCTTATTGTTTCCATTTACAGAAGCAATAATGTGTAGTTTTTATGTACTCAGATGGAAAAGTTACTGGTTTAAATTTTTTTTACTTTTGTCCACTTTGTTAGAGAGCCTTACGTTAGTACTTTTCAGGAGCATTTTTGGAAGCTTTCGTTATCAAGAAAGCAATACATTGCTTCCCTCAGTGGTTAGTAATTAGATTATTGTAATTAAACTATTTTATAAAGTGCATGGTATCCTCTGTAATTTCTAGAAATATATTCTTTTTTCTCACTATGAAAGATTAAGTTTTTCTTCCTTTGTATTTCACCCAGCTGAATTAACATTCTGCAAAGGAAACTTTGCATGTCTTAACGGGGTGAAATCAGATAGTTTTTGAAAAGTGAAAATAAAGCCATCACACTTTAACAAATTAATATTTAGTAGATTTGTAAAACGCATTAAAATCAAAGATGAAAAGCACCAATTTAGTGCCTTTTTTAAGCAACAAGTTGAAAAATTCCGCACTGTTATGAATTAAAAAACTCTAAATCTACTACGAAAAGCACTCAATTGGCACGCTGCATACGAAGCACTAATGCGTAGTATAAACAGCATGATTCATAAACATGATTCAGAGAGCGAAGCAGGTGATTCAACTCGTCGTCTAAACATAGCATTAGACGACAAGTTGAATCACCTGCTTCGCTCTCTGAATCATGTTAATGAATCATGCTGTTTAGACTGCGCATTCGTGCTTCGTGTGCAGCGTGCCAATTTAGTGCTTTTCATACTCGATTTAGTGTTTTTTTAATTCATAACAGTGCGTAATTTTTCAACTTGTTGCTTTTTAAAAAAGGCAATAAAAAACTATCTGATTGCACCGCTTTTAGACACGCAAAGTTTCCTTTGCAGAATGTTAATTCAGTTGGGTGAAATACAAAGGAAGAAAAACTTTATATGAAAAGTACTAACGTCAGGCTCTCTACCAAAGTGGACAAAAGTAAAAAAAAAATGTAAAGCAGTAACTTTTGCATCTGAGTACATAAAAACTACACATTATTACTTCACTCATTCAATACATTTATAATTAGCCATGTGGGCTTTCTCTGCATTGAAAATAAATAGATAAATATAAAAAAATAAATAAAAA
Source organism: Tachina lurida (assembly GCA_944452675.1). Lineage (NCBI taxonomy): Eukaryota > Metazoa > Arthropoda > Insecta > Diptera > Tachinidae > Tachina > Tachina lurida. The sequence continues at coordinate 68,493,791 of OX101752.1, read as the reverse complement.
TATATTTTTGTACATACATACATACATACATATGTATATACGAGTAATTATTTAATTTCGTGCTTTTTTATGAACACACAGTGCTTTTTGCTCTGAAAAAGTTGGCATCACTGTTCGCGTGGCATTTTTTTATGTGTATTCACAGAACATACGTATCATACGCACGTATATACATGCATACACATAAGCATACATACTTACATAAATTCGACTCATTCGAAATCTTGTTTTTGAAGGCATCTCTATATTTTCTTCTTATTTTTCCTTTTTATATTATTCATAACTTAATTCAATTTATTTATATTAAACTCACATCTATGTTTTTTGGTTTGTTTTCATTTGTTTAAAAACACACACATACACATATACTTATTTTGTTTTGATAGCTAGTTCAGATAAAGTGGCGATTAACTGCGATAAAAGTTAAAGAAGATACCAATTTTACGTGCTTCGCAAGTAGATTCATATTGAATCTACTAGATTCGCTCTCATAATTTTGTATGGCGAAGCAAGTTGATTCGGTCATGATTGGGGAGTGAAGCATGAATAGAGAGCGAAGCACGTACAGTGATAACATACTATAAGAGGAATTGAAATATGCAATCGTTTGAAAAGAAATGCGGAGTGAAACTGAGGACATTTCTTAAATGTACTAAATTAGTCATTGGTGTACTATTGTACTTTCAGAGTTTAAATAGTACCAAAAAAGGTACAATTGTACCAACTTTGCCATCCCTGGCCCATACACTTGCAATAAAATTGTGAATGATTTGTATTCTATAGCATTGATGTCAGTTTCATAGCACAATTGTGGTAGTTAAAATCACACATATTCTTATTCTCTTTCATTCACGGATGGAAATCATGGTACAATTGTACTTTTTGTGGTACATTTTTGACCCCGTTGGTACCGTGGTACTATCGCGAGTTACTTGGTACAATTTAAAAATGCCATTGTTTCACTATATGATAACATTAACTTTGCCTATGTTGTCTTTAGTTTTTTTTTGTGTATTTTTGTTGCAATGCTGTTGTCAAGGCAAATTCATGTACCAGCTGGTGTCAAGTCTGCAATAAAAAAATCTGTCTAGTACTTTAACTGTGCCTGTTAACTTGACAGCATCTCGTACATTAGGTGGTTATATTTAGTTTTGTTAACTATATATCGCTCCTTTACTTCAATAGTATGTTTTAGCTTTTTACGCGTATAACTTAGATTTTATAGTGCATGAAAATAACAGGGCTGTTAATAGGCAAAATTTTTAAAATAACCGATCTCTAACAAGTCTTATCTACGAATGTAACCGTATGAATGTAATATTTAATATTTTTTATGTTATTTTTTATACTGAATTTTTATACACATTTTTGTCAAGTTTCTGCTTTTTTTTTTGGTTACTTCTGAATTTTAAAAATTTTTTTACGTTTCCGTTCTTATTAATAAATATTTAACAAATGGTACCGTCATGGTCCAAAAAGTACATTTCGTTTTTATAGTTGGTACAAAATCAAAGAAGCCATTTTCCTTCCCTGCTTTCATATAGTCGTCGATGAGACAGCGATGAGAACACATGCGTAGCGAGTGTATTAATTTGTTTATAGATACAGTGAAAGAAAAGAAGTGATATGCGAAAAATATTCTATGATCACCAATGCTTTTCACAATATTTAATGTGTTTGATGTTGTAAAACGTTTAAGGAAAGAAATTAATATGTATTTAAAAGACATTTTGACCTTTTTTTGAGCATTTTCACTAAACTGCACTTTCTATTTAAACTTTAAAGACCAATAACTCGAGAAATATGGCCTGCAGCAAGTTTTTTTGATTCAGTTTTTTTTCTTATTTTTCACATTACTATCTGATAAGCTATTTAAAAATTCTTTTTTAGAGATTTTTCAGAGTTTCCTATGAAAAGTTCAGAGGCCAATAACTTGAAAAGTATGGGTCGCCGCCAACTTTTTTATTTAATTTGTTCATCTTATTTCTTAATTTTCTATCACACAGGCTCCTTTTAATTTATTTTTAGCTGCTTTACTAAACTGCATTTGTTCCAAATATTTATTTTTTTCCTATGTACTTTAGAGACGAATGAGACAACTTTTCTCACACATACAACTATAGTTTTATTTTTGACACCACTGTTCTATAGCATCGCCAATCAGGGCTGCCAGAAGTTTTGCGAAGAAGATCATCATTTGTCGGAAAGAAAATCATATTTTGAAGAAAAAAATCATCAAAAGTCCAATTTGCTCAAATAAAAAAAGTAACAATTGAAATATTTACAGTGAAAAAAAAACTATTCGACGTACACCAATTTTATTTTGTTTTCAGCAATTAAAAACTATTTACTATCTTATTTTGCAAGAAAAATTTAGAAAGCATTTTCAAATTGTATTCAATAAAAAAATGAGATCATTAAAGTAACGTATATAAAAATTGCATTAAATGAAAAATTAGTTAAGAACTTCAAACAAAAAAGTATTCCGCTGCCAATATTCTTATCATATAAGGTATGTACAGTTGCTTAAGAGGTAAATTGCTTTTTCTTGGCGACGAATGAGTTCATTTAAATTATTTGATATACATTTGTGCAAGATTTGACTATATTCCGGACCGATTTTTCGTCACTTCTCTAAGATTACATTTTTTCTTGTAAAGTGACGTTTTCTTATTTTTTTTTCAAATGACCCCAGAAGAGGAGGGAGGGTTGTGCTCTCTGCCCCTTACCAACCTCTTTCTTTAAAAATTTTAAGTTTAAAAAGTTTTATTATAGACAATTTTTCAATTGTAAAACAGGCCAAGTTTCTATCAAAAAAATTTCTACCATAAAGTAGTGAGATAAACATTTTTACTAAGTTCTTTGCACAATACATATCACTACAATCTGTCATGCATTGTATAAATTTGTAATCGTCAGGGTGTCAAACTATTTCTAGGCAACCTGCTTACATTACATCATTTTTCCCCATATAGAGAAGTAAATAAATATCCGTTGTTATCATCTGTATTATAAGGATAAAAATAATATGATACCCTGACGATTACAAATGTATATAACGCATGTCTGATTGTTAGATATTGTGCAAAAAAGAACTTGGTAAAAATTTTTAACTCACTTCTTTTAGCGGCCGACATATTGGCCGATTTTCATATTTATATTTTTGGAGGATATTGAACTTACATTTTCTTTTTCTTCGCTTTTTCTATGTTAAACGTTATTTCGAATCCCTTTTTGCTTAAGATCATGGTTGCTCGTTATCGAATGCTGTCATTAGGAATTTCAATATGTGTTATTCTAAGCCGAATGAAAAAATTCCAAAATTTAAAGACTACCACGTTCGAGTAATAACTTGCTCATAATCGAATGCTGGAATTAGACTCCTGTGCTTCTATTCTCCAGACGTGAGGAGAAAATGATTAAGACTACCCAAAGGTCTGTTAGCATTAAATCTATTGTCATAGGCTCATTGGTAAAGCAAAATTTTGCGAATGGCGACGCCGACATCAAATCAATACGACAGTAAAAATGGCCACTTGCCTACTATTTGTCAATAACGATTGACTACTATTAACATGCTACATTATTTTACAAAACCTTAGAGATTAATAAGAAATTGTCTATAAGAGCCAATTGTTACCGATAAAGAATAGACAAGTGACAAAATTTACTGGCGTCTTGATGTGACGTCGACGACGCTATTCACAATAAGGGGGATTCTATATAATAAAAAAGTAATTTGTTTTAGTTAATTTTAATTATTACTCGAATTCCATTTGTTTCTATATTTTTAATTTGAACGGTCTAAGGTTCGTATCGCTTTTTAAGCCAAATTACATGTGATAATTATTAATGAACAAATAACATCAAAGTTAGTTGTAAATATTCTGACAACACATAGTTGAACGGAACAGCTAGCAATTTTCGAAGGCCACTAAACCTTCATCATTAGCGTTCTTCTGTGTTTGGTCCACTGTGTGTGGTGTCAGTTGATGTAGATGTCTGCCTTATATACGAAACTTTATGGCAAATGGAATATGTGAATTGGTTTGATTCATCGTATTTCAATTTGCTGATGTGTTTTGTAATGCAGGCTCAAAGTTACCATCTCTAAATTTACAACAGTCTTACCATTTTCGTCATTTGTTTTATTTTGTCTCCGTCGACAATAAGAATACAAGCGGCTACTTTTGACATCCGATTGCGCATAAATGACTGAAAAAATTGTTAGTAAGGTACAATAAAGTATTGAAATGCTTACGTTATCTTTTGCACTCATTTTCTTTCGAGTTGTCTTGCTAAAAGCTTTTAGTGGAACGCAAAACAGCTGTTAGTCGTTTAAAATGTTTGCGAACGAAAACGAGTGACATCCTGTTCCTCGTTTCTGTAGGGGATGTGAGAAATTTTCGTGTCGAAAATATGTTAACATCCTGTGAAACACAAGGTGAGTAACAAAAAAACTCTATTTTTTGTAAATTTATTTAAGTTTTTATAAGAATATCCCTATGTAAAACGTTTGATTAACGGTCCTTTAACAATATACAATTAAAACGTAACAGGGACTTTAACGGCAAGTTTTGTATGAAGAACTGTCAGTTAAAGTTTACGTTAACTCCTAATCATACATTGTGAAAAGGGACGTAAGAGTTAAGGCTCAAGGCTTATTTACCCGACTGTAATGTACAGTAAGAAACAGCTGATCGATATTGTTATGTGAAAAGTAATGCAAATAGTTATAGAGATGTAATGTAACGTAACCTACTTTTCATATAAAAATATCGATCACTGTTGCATACTGAAGGCTCAGTTACCCGACGGTAATGTAATGTAACTGCAACTTAGGAAACAGCTGATCTATACTTTTATATGAAAAGTAGTTTACGTTACATTATATCTCTATAACCATTTGCATTACTTTTCACATAACAATATCGATCAGCTGTTTCCAGTTACTTTACATTACAGTCGGGTAACTGAGTCTTTAACGTGAACCTTAACTAACAGTTCTTCATACAAAACTTGCCGTTAAAGTCTCTGTTAGCCTTTAATTGTACATTATGAAAAGGGCCGTAAAAAACATTTTTATTTTAAAAATTATTTTTAAAAGTCCATTATTTTGAAAACAAAAAATCAAAATTATACTTTAAAGAATGCGTTTTTGGTTCAGTGTACATATATATTTAGCCATTTATTTAAATTTCGTTTAGGATTTATGCATTTATTTATTTAATTTGAATTTGGCGAATACGGATACGAATATCTAAAAATGGCCGAATGTTCGATAATTCGAATACGAATACGAATATTCGTGCATCACTAGTATATATATAGAATCTATATTATAGATACTACGTAGATTTTTTTCAAAGTCTACATACGATTTTACTGTGATTAATTTTCTTTTCTGATAGTTAACACATAAAGTAAACACGCGGGGTGTTCTGAAAACCGCTCGTTTTGAAATCGTACGATTTCCAAAATCGAAAACAGTGTTTCGCTGATCGGACGATTTAGTGCATTCAAAATTAAGTTCGTATAAAACATCTTAAGCATCTAAAACATTAAAACCAATTAAAAAGCTGCAATAAGTCGCCTTTTTAATTGAGCTCTTTCCTGGAAATTAGGCGATTTCAAATCGCGCGATTTACAGAATACCCCTGATAAAAACGTTCTGCATTGAATTTTACACAAGGCCGTCCCAGCCGTGAGTAGCACTTTCATTTGCCTATTTTAATCTTTAACGGCCTGGCCCACGATGTCACTAGACATCGTTCGATCGACAACTTGTATTGCAAACAACAATAACCTTAGAAAATTTGTTGTTGTTTGCAATACAAGTTGTCGATCGAACGATTTCTCGTGACATCGTGGGCCAGGCCATAAGTTTCCCACAAATAATGATTTAGCAAAGTAATAAAAAAAGAAATAGAAATAAACTGAAATATTTACCTTTATTTTTAGTTGTATTGTGCTCTTGTCTATCAACTAACCTAAAATATAAGAAATACATTTGAATTTGAAAAATGTGATTTATGGATGTTGTGTTCTTTCGTCACTTACCGTAATGTTAGTTCCTGCAAGTCCTTTTTAATGTCATTAAAATCGCTAAATATCTTCCGAAGTGCCTGCTCTCCGCCTTCAATAATTATTTTATTGCACTAAAATATTTTAAGAGATTTTAAGTCATCCGGAAACTATCAACTAAACTTATGAATCACATAGTTGTGTGCGTGTAGTCGTGTTTTTTCGGTTGATTTTCAACAACCATTCGTCTCTTTGTAAGCAGGGTTGCCGTTGAAAATTTCAAAAAAGGGTCATAAGAAGGGTATTTAAGAAAAAAGGGTATTTTGAAGTAAAAGAGGGTCGAGTTTTTTGTGAAAAAATACCATTTGTTTAAAAAAACACGAATTTTACCATTTAATTCAATACATTCGACTAAAATAAAAATAATTAGCATGCTTTAATTATAAATAATAATTTAAAAAAAACGGTTCACAGGTATATCCAATATAAGTCATATTATCAAAAAAGAATTTATTTTAACAAAAATTTTTGATAATGTTTATCACTTAATAGTTATTCTATATTTTGTAATTAATTCTTCACTTGGAGTCCATTCTTCCAGGTCTGATTCGAGTAAATTGAGAGAGGAAAGCATGGACTCACAAGTTTATATTTTAAGTTTGTTTGTAAGTTTATTTTTAAGCTGCGATAGTTTTGAAAAAATTCGTTCATCAGAAACACTACTATGAGGCAAAGTAAATATATACATATGTAACGAATTCATATAAATTTGAACATATATTTTCATCAAAATTTCCAATCTCAAACCAAAACTTTTCTGCGTTAGTGATCTTGCGTAAATCTTCAAATGTTTTGGTGTTTATATTACTTTCTAGCAGTTTAAACTCATGGAAGAAAGTTTCTGGTTCGACAATTATGTTTTTGAACTCAGAAACAATTTCAAAATACACAGAGAAAACAGTGCCTAATAAATACCTCATAAAATAGAACAAAATCAATAAGAAATTGCTATGGGTTTTTTTCAATACGGAAATCTTATTAATTTCATAGGGAAATTTTTTTTTAAATCAAGAAGAAATCTTCCAGTTTTATTAGGTTATCTTATTAATTTTTTTAATAAGGTTTTGTTCTTGTTTTTATTAGGCGACCTCATAAAAAATAACAAAAAAATTGCGTCTTTATTTTCTGTACTTATGTATTTTCATTTAAATTATATACCATGTACATATGTATGTATGTATGTATTATATTGTCGATGGTATTTATTTATACATACATACATACATGCACATTATGTTATATTATTAACTAACTTATTCAATAACTTCTGACTGATAGACAAGCACTCTAACCAATACGCTAACAAGCAGCCTGAATAACCATTGAATTTATTTTGCAAACATTCTGATACAAAAATGAAAAAGATCATAAAAAAATGTTCTCTATGTCTATTTATAGATATGAAATAACAAGACACCTCATAAAACCGAGAAGATTTCCTTATTAAAAAAAGCAATAAGATGGTTTACACATAATCGTATAGGAACCTACTAAAATCAAGAAGAAACCCTTATTGAAAAAATTAATAAGATATCCTAATAAAATCAAAAAGAAACCCTTTTAAAAAAAAATCAATAAGGCAACCTAATAAAATCAATAAGAAATCCCTATAGTTTACAACTTATAAGAAAACCTAATAGAATCAAGAAGATTTTCTCTATGGATTGTTTTTTTTTTGTTGGTGCCAAAAATTACGGAAATTGAGTAAAAAAAGTTGTGAATAATAAGATTTCTTCTAGATTTTATGTGGTTTTCTTCTTGATAAAATTAATAAGATTTACCACATAAAAACAATAAGGAATCTCTATGAAAAAATCTTCGCTTCTTTCTGCTGGGATACCCCTCAGCCTAAAAACGTTTCATAGAGAAAATATTTTTGATTCTATTTGGCAGTTTTTTCTCTGTGTAATTTATGTCTTGTTTGGAGTTTACGAAAACCGGGTCAAAATATTTCAAAATATTAAGTTTTTGATATTAAGTTGATCATAAGTTCATTTTATACAAACTTTATATGAAAAAATAAGTATGCATGGCATATGAAAGTTGGATAAAAATCAGCTGTTGTAATAATAATATCGCATGCCATTTTTATATGCACATTCACAAAACTCATGTATGGAAATATGTATGTACATATTTGTACAACACACATGCATAAAAGTGTAATGAAAACTTTTGTGAGGAGTATTGGAACTTTAACTCATTTTTATTAAAATGATAGAAAGGGATAAATTAAAAAAAAGGTTCATAAGAAGTGTCATTGGCATGAAAAATGGTCAAAAGTGATACTTTAGTGTCACAACGGCAACGCTGCTTGTAAGCGGCAATCATACGACACTCACACATATGCTCTGATTGTCTAGTTTATTTGATAGTCTTCAGGGTAATTTATCTCAATTCACACCAGTGATGGTATTTGAAAATTTTAGTTTCGTGCCAAAATGTTAGCCAAAAAGTGCCAAAATAACTTAAAAAGTGCCAAAAAATAAATGTACATACATACACAGCTGGGCTCATGAAAACGGTGAAATATATTGTATTAATTGTAAATTTTATTGAGTTTGTATTTTAAATGTCAATACATTTGATTAATAGGAATTCAATTCATTTTTGTTTGTTTTATTTATTTATTTAATTCAACAATTCAAGTAGAAAAAAAAACTTTCAATCTTCAACAATAAATTTTCGTCCACTTTAGATTTTTTTAAGCTAGCAAGGACGCGACCTTATATAATTTGTTTGTTTTTTGAGTCAGTTGTGTTGAATCTTGAACAATTCACATATACGAACGAATATAACGAATGCTATAAAACTGGCCAAAATATAAAAAAACCGATAGTTTCGACGGCGGCTAATCTATGTATGACAAAAAGGCAGGCGACTCGGTGCGCCATTTAGGCAAGGAGAACAAAATAGAAGCGAACAAAAACAACATGTAAGATGTCATTTACTTGAAACTAATACTTTCATTGTTGCAGCTTTTAGAAGTACACATTTTTACAACAGATTTTACAAATTTTGCTGAAGTATTTTATACAATATTAAAAACTTTTTTCAAAAATTTTGGATGTTGCATTAGTGCCAAAATTTGGGTGAGCGTGCCATCGTGCCATTAATCATTGAATTGTGCCAAAAATGGCACGATCGTGCCACATTTACCAACCGTGATTCACACTACACAAGTCTTATTGCTAAAGGTGTCTTTACATGGTAACAGAATGTGGAATGTACAAAATCTTATCATGTAAATACAAAATGTATCGAGTAGGAGATAATATCCGAAAATTTGACAAGCGATCGGTAAATGTTTATTTTCTAAACCATTTTAGAAACTTAAGTATTCTCATCACACCAGGGGTGTATTTCAAAGTAAAAATTGTTAGCATTAATGGTATATATTGAAGGTGTTAACACTTTTATAAAAACACCCAAAATCAACTCAGGAAATGTTCATGCTGTTTTTGTAAATACTGTACAACTGCTACCATCAGCTAAACCTACAAACAATAAACAAACCTATAAAAAATATCATATTTTGTAGTAAAATTACATTAATAATAATAAAATGTTTTCCCCAATATTTACATATATTTATTTGTACACATAATTTTTTTGCAATTTTCCAATTTTTGTTATTAACTCAGCATTGCACTATATTTCAAACACCTGCTTTTTCCGTGCGAAATTCAATTTTGGAAACTATCCACATTGATTTGTTTTTTTTTGCCAACCAGTTAATACTCCAATTCAAACAAATTTATATTTTTTTAAAGTACAAAATACTGTTTGACAGCGCGCAGTCAAAGTCCTTGTTCCCATACGTGTTGAAACAATTTTGAAAAATATGACTTTTTTATGGAAAAATTGAGCATTTATTGTGAAAAGTGTGTTAAAATTGTATAAAAAGTTTGTAATGGAGAATAATATGTCATGTAAGTGCTTAAGATTTGTTTCATATAGCGATGTCTTTTCTGACAAATATGTTGGTATGTTACATGTTTTAAATTTCTGTGTTCGTTTGTACAATAAATACAACTGTGGGAAAAATTTTCAATTTCTATCCTGAATATGTTGCATGAAAAACATATAAATAAGTCATATGTTTCAAAGCGATACGAACTTTAGCCTGTTCAAATCAGAGAGCGAAGCAGGCGATTCAACTCGTCGTCTGAACATAGCATTACATACTTATTTTACCCTCACTTGATTTAAAGGTGTACATTAGCGTCGCCGTTAATTGTATGGAGATTTTTTTGTTGATTTCTTTTACTGTCACCCCCAAATCGGTTCAGTTTTATGTAAAAAAAGTAAAAAAAAATTTCATAGCGATAAGTTGTGTTTTAGGGGGTGCGTCCGGCCCTCAAAGTTAGCCCTCAAGCCCATATATTCACTGTAATTTAGTTTTTTATTACTATACCTACTATAATTATGAAATAATTTAATAGATATAAACTCTTATTGTAAACGCTTAGTAAAATAATTTCCATATAAATGCAATTTATATTATTCTTTATTTCCTAAAATATTAATTTTAGCAAAACAATTTCTTTGAAACTAATGTTGTAGACTAGAAGAGCTAAACTATTGCCATAAAACTGAACCGTTTTGGGGGGTGAGAGTAAAAGAAATAAAAAAAAAATAACGCCCACTCTAGTGTACATACTGCCCTTTTTAGGGTTCCGTACACCAAAGGTGAAAATGGAACCCTATTGTTTTCGCTACGCTGTCCGTCTGGCCGTCTGTCCGTCACAGGGTATTTTCTCGGGAACCGTAAGAGCTACGGACCTGAAATTTGGACACAGTGTGTAGACCCTTGGCCGCTACAACAACAAGTACATGAGAGTTGGAAATTAAAGGGTGTGCCAAAACGAGCAACGAAAAATGTTAAAATCCCATGTAATATACATACAATTGTATGTATATGCACTTGAAATTTGTAAAGTTAGTGTATTTTTATACAGACTACAACAATTAACACTAAAATTTAAAAAATTTTAATTAGAGGGTGTACCATCAGTTAATGTAATTTTGAAAATGTAATTTTGATAACTTGCTGTATCTTGGAAACCGTAAGAGCAAACTTCTTGAAATTTTCAAAAACGGTAAAACAAAAAAATCTCAAAATTATAAAATCGCCAAACCGAAAAAAATCGCCAAAATCAAAAAAAATCGCCAAAACGAAAAAAAGCACCAAATTAAAAAAAAATTCTAAATCGAAAATAAATCGCGAAAAACCGGAAAAATCGCCAAAATGAAAAAATCGCCAAAATGAAAAAAAATCGCCAAAATGAAAAAATCGCCAAAATAAAAAAAATCGCCAAAATAAAAAAATCGCCAAAATGAAAAAAATCGCTAAAATTAAAAAAAAATCGCCAAAATTAAAAAAATCTCCAAAACGAGAAAAAAGCGAAAAATAATAAAAAAAAAATTATTTCAGCTGAAAAAACGGAAAAAACACTATTAAAAAATGCTCAAAGCCCAACGTACGGAACCCTTCGTGCGCGAGTCAAAGTCGCACTTTTCTGAATTTATTTCTAATTTCGAGAGCAGGTTTCTTAAATAGAAAATATACAAATTATTATTACAAAAATTAATATAAATGAATATTTATTTAAATATAGTGGCTGATTTGGTTTTTTAGACATAATTAGTGATGTAAATCTGTGCAGCTAATTTTGTTCGATTGTAGTAACAGAATATGTAGCACTTTGAGTGATTAAAGGTAACATTTAAAAATGTTACACATATATAGTGTAACATATTTTCTTCAGAAAAGAAATCGCCAATAAATTCTTGAAAATTTTTATTTGAAAAATTAAATTTTTAACGTATCCTTTTAAATGGATTTTTATCAAAAGTTTAAGTTCATGTTAATTTCATGCTTTTAAAAAAATGTTAACGTTTGGAAAACCAAATGTAAACATATTTGAATACACTAAAGTGTGGTTCACTTACTAGGATCTATCTCATATTGCGTAATCTTAATAATATCATGTTTTCCAGACTCCTATGCTTTGAAAAAATCGAACTTTTTGAAATTTGGTTAAAACAAACCTCAAAAAACAAAAAAAATTTATACGTCTGACATTGAGGATGATTGCGAAAAATTATTGGTGGGGAAGGTACGCCTTTTCTGCAAGTATCTAGAAACCAAATGGATAAAAAGTGGAAGAAGAGAAAATCAGTTTCGAAATTAAAAATTTGCATGGCTAAAAATTAAAAAAAGCAGCTATTAAAACTACTTCTTCCACTGTGGGACGTCCAGAGGTTCAATTTTACAAAAAGTCATATAATGGGAAAAGAAGAGCAGCATCGGAGCTTTCAACGGCTATATTAGGGCAAACTGATTTACTAGTACACAGAAAAAAATATCATCAAAATGCAACCGACAAAACAAATTGTTAATATTTAATTTAAAAATTAACAATCATCATTGTTGATATAACAAATTTAAATTTTTGTAGTCAATTAAATTACTCAACAAAATTATTTGTTAAATTATATCCTAACGGAATGCACACATGTAGAAGAAACAAGAAATCATTTTTTGTGTGTATTCATTATTTGCATACACAGAAAAAAATGATTTTCATATTTGAATACGAAAATCTTTGATTCAATAAAAAAATCTTTTAAATTTTCTGTGATGACGATTTTTACAATATTGATAAATAAAATTGTAAGCATGTTTATTGGATATAAAGTCAATAAAGCGATTTAATGAATCAAAGAAAAAAATTCTTGGCTGAAATTTTATTTTCAGTGATATTTGTTTTAGTGTGTGTGTGTGTGGATGAATGTCGCATTTTTTTAACCGCTTTTGGTTTGTTTTTGCTTGGCTGCGATTAAAACTAAATGTGTTTGGGATGAGTCGAACCGGGAGTCTCTTGACTAATAGTTTAACATACATACTTACCACTCAGCTAAAGAGCAAATCGCTTTACATACACAAATAATGAATACACGCAAAACATGATTTCTTATAGTGTTTTCACACTGCAAGTTAAAACCTGGTTTTAACGTTAAAACCATAAACAGCTGATTTTTCATTCACACTGCAAGTTTGTTAAATTCAGGTTTTAACTCACAGACTGTCTAATAACTTTGCTCAAAATAAAATAAATCTCCTGCAGAAATGCGTGTGTTTGTTGCTGTATTTTTTCTGCTTTTTATAACACTTATTTGACAAACTGTACAATTGTTTTTATTTGTATGAAAAACTAAGAAACTTTACAATGCGTTCTAAAATGGAAATTATTGTATACATATTTTGTAACTTAATATTTTAAAATTATGGCACTAGTAATACAAAGTAAAGAAATGCTTGGAAATCAAGTTATTGTATATAAAAAATTCACAAATAAATCACAAAATAAAACTTTTTTGTCGGTGGATCGATGTCAGTCATATCGTTTATTTTCACTTTCCAGAGGTTAATGAAATTTTTTTTTGTTGTTTCCTTCCAAAACACTCTTATTTTTCCATAATTTTTTACTTATTGTTGCTGCTGCATCCATTTTTAAGTTGAAAATTTTTTAAGCGACATCTCTTGTTATTCACTGGCATAAACATTATCAGCTGCTACCGGTCATTTTACCTTGGCAGCACTGAATTTACCATATCGAAAACAGGGTTTCATTTCATAAAACCAAAATAAAACCAATTCAGAAATGGTTTTAAGTTGGATTTAACAAAAACAATTTGTATGGTAAAACCAGGTTTTAACAGTTGGTTTTGACATTAAAACCAACTTTTATTAAAACCAAGTCAGTGTGAAAACACTATTATGTTTCTTCTACTTTTGCGCATTGCGTTATGATATAATGTAAAAATAACTTTGTTGAGAAAAAAACAAGCCACGACGTTTTTCGGCTACTTGTTGTAATTCACACGTATACAAGCCGAGCAATCAAAATAAACAACAACAATAGCACATGACCACGTTGGGTCAACCAACAAGCAAGATAAACACCAACACAAACAAATTAAATTAAATTGTGGGGTTGTTCGTATTAATAGTCAATTATGTAATTACAAAATTCAATTTATTTATTTTTAAAATTACAGACTACTTATATTTTACACAAAAAGTTTTATTGAAAAAAAAAGGAAAAAACGAGTCTATTTGCAACGAGAGCTGGACGGGTAATTATCAAACTTAAGCTGTTTGCATTTCAGCGTAGTACAAAAAGGTACTTTTTTAGCATTAGTGCTGTCACTCACCACAATACCCTGCTCCTAGTTAAGACTTTAACGATACTTTAGAGGAATTCTGACGTGACGCCCGGATGACGTAAGGCGTTGTTTTTGCATGGTAGTCTCCTGAGACGTGTCTGTGTCCACATGTGTTGAAACATTTTCTGAATTCTCGGATTCGTTTCCACCTTCTGTTGGTGGCGCTTCAGCTGGCACAGCGTCCTCGCTAAAAATATACGCAGCCTTTAGGCGATCTATTGTGATTTTCGCTTCTCGCTGGCGTATTTTTACAATATAATACTTATCATGTTTGTTTAAAACTTCCTAAGGGCCCTCGTAACTGGGCTCCAATGGTGTACGCACATGATCTACCCTCACAAATACAAACTTGCAGTCAGCCAATGCTGGTTGAACGAAACATCGTTGCATCCCGTGACGGACAGGTTGGGTAGTTGGTAAGTTTGAAATGGTTCTACGCAGTGTTTGTACAAACTCGGTTTCCGTAATATTTCTTCCGGAAGGAATGAGAAACGCTCCAGGTATTCTTAAAGAAGCGCCGAAAACGATTTCTGCTGGGCTTAACCCAATATCACTTTTTATTGTTGATCGCATGCTCAAAAGAATTAGCGGAAGTGCAGAACTCCAGTCGTTTGTTTCAGCACACTTAATGGCTGTCTTTAGTGTACGGTGCCATCGCTCAATTATGCCATTTGCCTGTGGGTGGTAGGCCGTTGTCCGCAAATGCTTAATTCCCAGTAACTTCGTTAATTCGCTGAAAATGGTTGACTCGAACTGTCTTCCTAAATCGGTGGTAATACGCAAGGGGACGCCGTAGACAGCAATCCATCCTCTCATAAGGCCACTTGCAACACTTTGAGCTGTTATGTCTGTCAGTGGTATCGCCGTGGGCCATCTCGAAAAACGATCGATACACGTGAGGCAATATCGGAATCCGTTTGATGATGGCAACGGTCCCACGATGTCTATATTTATATGTTCGAAGCGGGCATCGACTGCTGCATAATTACATAAGGGTGCTTTTGTATGACGTTGTAATTTTGCTCTCTGACAAGGAATACACGCGCGCACATATCTAGCGACGTCTGCAGATATAGATGGCCAAACGTAGTGATTTAAAACCAATTGTTTTGTTGCTCTTATGCCTGGATGCGAAAGCGAATGAAGCTTGCGTATGATTGCCTGACGATAATTTTTCGGAACATAAGGTCTTACTCTATCCTTCGAAACGTGACAGTAAATTTCTTTAGTCGACTGTGGGATGGCTAATTTAGTGAGCTGTAATGACGTGTTTGTGTTGCTGTCCAGCAGTGCCTGCAGTTCAATATCATTGCCTTGCTGCTCGGCCATTTCATCAAAATTTACTACTTGCTCCTCTATGGCGTTGATGCGGGAGAGTAAATCTGCTATGTTATTGTCAGCCCCAGGTAAATGTCGTATGTCCGTCGTATATTGGCTGATAAAGTCTAATTGCCGAATCCTTCGCGGTGATGCCTTCTCGATTTTTTGCTTAAAAGCAAAAATGATTGGCTTGTGGTCTGTAAAAACGACGAATTCTCTTCCTTCAACTGCGTATTTGAAATGTTGAATTGCTTGGTATATCGCCGTGAGTTCTCTATCGTACGCGCTGTAGTTTTGTTGTGATGGTGTCAACTTTTTGGAGTAAAATCATAATGGTTGTACTTGCCCTTCCACTATCTGATGCAGTACTGCCCCTACGGCGTCATCTGAAGCATCTGTCGTAAGCGTTATCAATGCTTTCGGAGCCATATAATTGAAAAAAGTAGCTTCTGCTATATCGTTTTTACATGCATTAAAAGCAGCCATTGCTTCAGGTGTCCATTCTATTATGGTGTTATCGTTTTTTTTATTGCCAGGAGTCAATTCTAACAATAATTTTTGATTTTTTATTGCATGCGGTATGAATGGGCGGTAAAAATTCAGCATGCCCAAAAATTTTTTTAAATTCTTCACAATCATTGGTCTTTCAAAATTTCGGATCGAATCGACCTTGTTTTCATGCGGCGTAAGTCCTTTGGGGCTAATTTTGTGGCCTAAAAATACGAGTTCACGCTTACCAAACTGACATTTATCGAAATTAACGCACAAGTGGAATCGGCGAAGGCGATCAAATATGATGCGCAGATGCTTTGCATGTTCCTCCTCTGTTTCGGACGCTATGAGGATATCATCGATGTATGCAAAAGCGAAATCGATTCCCTTCAAGACTTCGTTAATATGACGTTGGAACGTTTGGGCCGCGTTCCGTAGACCAAATGTCATGAAACAAAACTCAAATAAGCCAAACGGCGTGATTATGGCTGTCTTAGGTGTATCGCATGGCTCCACGGGTATCTGATGGTAAGCCCTTTGTAAGTCGATAGAGGAAAAAATGTTCTTTCCGTGCATAATACTCGTTATGTCACGTAAAAATGGTATTGGATACCTGTCGGGTAAAGTGATGCTGTTAAGGGCACGATAATCGCCGCATGGGCGCCAGTCCCCGTTTGGCTTTTTTACTAAATGTAGTGGGCTGGCCCAATTACTTTTTGACGGTCTACATATACCCTTTTCCATCAAGTACTCAAACTCTTTTTTTGCAGCTTGGAGCTTATCCCCCGCGAGTCGACGTGCGCTAGCGTATGTGGGAGGACCGTTTGTGGTAATGTGATGCGTGACCATAGAGTCCACTGGGCGCTTGTTGGCATTAATCGTACCTAACTCTCTATACTCGTATAACAGCTGGGCGTAATTATCTTTTTTGTCGTATGCTAAAATCTGAACATAGGCAGTACGTGCCCTTGCCTCAAGCAGCGTAGTACGATCGATAAGCTTACCTCTCTTGATGTCAACCAAAAGATCGTAATGCTTCAAAAAATCTGAGCCTATAATAGCACAGTTGACATTCGCTACCAAAAAAGTCCATGTAAAATTGCGACGTAGACCCAAAGAAATGCTTAACGTTTTCTCACCGAAGGTTTTGATGGGGGACCCGTTAGCAGCAAACAATTTTCTAAAAATCCCTACACGCAAACCCTCAACACTACCAGCTGGTAACACCGAAACGTCGGCACCAGTGTCGATTAAAAAATAATGTTTCGATATGCTGTCATTAATTATAAGACGGGCTATTTGGCATTCATCTCGAGATCCGCCCGTCAGATCGGAAGATGAATTTAGTTTTTTGACAAATTTTGTTGATATGAACATGGCTGACGACATTTTGTGGCTTTTTCGCCAAATGTCCGATGGTACCAGCAATGGTCGCTCACTTGCTTTGCTGGAGTGGCATCTGTTTTTTGTTGTCGTGTAGAACTTGATCGTGACCGACGTACATTTTTATTGTTCTTGTTACAAAGGCTATTTATCTGTTGCTCTATGCGATCGAGTCGTCTATCAAATTCGCTTTTAGAAGTTTGTGGCATTGTAGATACCACAGATAAATGCTGAAACTCTCCCACCTCCATAATTTTGTCTGCCAACTTCGCTAACTCGGTCAGATTAGCATCTGACGCTTGTAAGATTGCTCTGACTTGCGCTGGCAAACGCTGCAACCATAGCGTTTTCAAAAAATCAGTTGTTACCTTGTCCTTTGACAATGTGCTTAACTCATTTAAGAGTTGTGTCGGTCGCTTGTCTCCCAAATCAATTTCCGATAGTAATTTTTGCGTCTTTTTTTGTTCGCTCTCACAATAGCGTTCTATTATGCACTTTCTAAGATTTGAGTATTTATCGGTCTCCGGTGGATTTAAAATAGCGTCTGATATTTGCACGAGAACATTCGATTCTATTGCGGCGATGACTGTATTAAACTTCGATGTGTCACCACTTATGCCGGCAACAGCAAATTGTGCTTCTACCTGCGCCAGCCAAATTTCAGCGTGATCGGGCCAAAAGGGTGGAACCTTTACAGCTACACGATTAACGGTTGTTGGCTCGGTACTTGATGTGCTCGGCGTCGGGCCTTGCTGCGTGCTGCCACCAATATTGTCTTGCATCCTGAAATATTCTTTAACCAATCGACGGGGTCACCACTTTGTGGGGTTGTTCGTATTAATAGTCAATTATGTAATTACAAAATTCAATTTATTTATTTTTAAAATTACAGATTACTTATATTTTACACAAAAAGTTTTATTGAAAAGAAAAGGAAAAAACGAGTCTATTTGCAACGAGAGCTGGACGGGTAATTATCAAACTTAAGCTGTTTGCATTTCAGCGTAGTACAAAAAGGTACTTTTTTAGCATTAGTGCTGTCACTCACCACAAAATGATATTTTAAAATGCGCAGTATTGATAAACATAATATTCAAGTTAATGACAAATATTATTGAATTTAAAAATTTTATTCAATAACATTGTTTGTTGAAAATAATTCTTGCATATTTTTTTCTGTGTAGTTTTTTAACAAAATTAGTTTAGATATATACAGTTTATTTTCATTGTCATTATTGTGTATAAGTATATGGCTCTTTTGGCGATATGAATCTTTTTTCATTTCTTTACTTTCAATTCAAAAAAAAAATGCATTGTGCATGTTTCCCTTTTTATGTACCGAATAATCTGCTTGTTTGTTTTCACTTCGTTCTATTTCTTGAAAAGAGCGGATGAACGAAATGAACGAACTCGTTCTTTTTTAGAAAATGAACGAAAATGAGCGGTCACTTGAATGAACGATTTGGCACAGCTCTAGTCACCAGTGATCAAAATGAGATAATAAAATTCAGTTTTATGTGAGATATCATGTATTCATACATTTTAATATACTAATATGGCTCCATATACATATTACATATTATTTCCATTTATGGACCCATATACGAAGAACTTCACAATTTAATTACCATATATGAGCTCATATATTATAATACATTTTATATATTCATCCATATATCAATTCATATATAATACTTTTCGCATGTATAACCCTATACATTTTCATACACCAGGGAGTTCTATTTGAGTTTTCATTGAAGTCGGACGTGTTTTGTTTCTTCAAATACATATACTCACAGAATATTTTTTAATTAAATAAAAGAGGTCCTGCCTCCAGACAAACAGCATCAAAAAGCTGTCTCAAATAAAGCAAATTCTTTCTTAAAAAAGACGTTAGATGAAAACTCCTCAGTCAAATTTTTAAAACGAAGTCAAAAAAGAAATGTATTTCTCAAAAGAAAATCGAAACGAAATCATTGGATATCTCAAGCTTAAGGAGCTTAAAGATATTCAGAGCAATGTTGATTTTCAAGACAATGATTGTCTCCTAAGCTCAATGGATTTTGACGATTCAATTCTTTCTTCATCTGAAGACGTCGATTTTCAAAGAGTGTAAAAACAAAAACGTTGTAATGATAATAAGGTAGTTATTTCTAAATTTAATTATACAAATCCAAACTGTAACAATCATTTAAATAGTAACACACATAACACACATGAACTTGATATTCAGGAAGAAAAAAATTTGCTAAAGAAACTTCAAATATTCCAAACAAAGATAAATCATTTTGTCCACCAATTTTCCTCTTTAATGTCAATTATTAAATTAACTTAACTCTAAAAAAATTTAATTTAAAATTATTAACAGAAATAGACATAAAAGCAAACTTTTTTTAAAAAATGCATCAGTTCATGCTGAAATAATGCAAATACTTAGAAATAAAAATATTGATTCTTATTCATACACGCCACTTGAGCAGAAATGGTCAAGTTTAGTTCTAAGAGGTTTATATTATAAAACTGATACACAATTAATTCAAAAAGAAATTGAAATTTTCAACTGCTTTTTATCAAATAAAGTCCTGCACAAGACCATTTATAAGAACTTTCAAGACATGAGGGATTTTTCAAATGCTTTATTACTACAGCGAAGTCTTCTAAAAAAAAACGCTAAGCAACACTGTTCGCAAGAATTTGTTTCAGTTATTGCAAGTATAGGAGTAAAGAAGAAAATACTTCGTGACTGAAAAATTTGTGATGCTTGCTTCTTTCTACGCATGCGCGCGTATACAAGCGTTATTGACCTGCACAAGACCATTTATAAGACCTTTCAAGACATGCGACATTTTTTAAACGCTTTACTACAGCGAAATATTCTAAAATAAACGCTAAACAACACTGTTGGCAATATTTTTTTTGAGTTCTTTGTCTTGCCAACAGTGTTTTTTAGCGTTTGTTTTAGAATATTTCGCTGTAGTAAAGCGTTTAAAAAATGTCGCATGTCTTGAAAGGTCTTATAAAGTCATGTTTTACACTCGGCAGTTTTACTTGAAGCATGTCTGAGTTTATAGGAGAGAAAGGAAAGAAGAAAGAAGAGGGGTACTGACTTGCCTGTACAGAAAAGTTACTTCAATTCTGTTTTGTTATTATATTCGCTGCATTAAAACAATACCAAAATTGAACAAGAAACCGTCTGAGTGTAAACAAATGGGCAGTTTTAAAAGAGAATTGAAGAGAACTGCTTCAAGAAAAACTGCCAAGTGTAAAACATGACAAATAGTCTTGTGCAGGACTTTAACAAGCGTCATGCATGTACATACACACACACGTTGTGTGTATGCTCTTCTATTTTTCTGCACACAAACAAACGTTCACATGCATTTACATTAGTTGTGTGCGCTTGCTTAAAACATAATACCCAGCTAGCATTTGGGTGATAATTTTTGGCAGAAATATCTTATATGATTCTCTACAGATCGCTTTTGATGATTAAAAAGTGATTTATCACTTGGGCGATTGAAAGAGGATTCACTTATGATTTATCTATATGATCAAATAATGATTTCTTGAAAATATAGGAACATCATGCAAACCGCAAAAAGGTGATTTAAATGATTTAATATGAAATTTGCTCAAAAATAATCAGAAAATCGTATCATAACTGATTCTTTGGTATGATTCATCTGTAGGGTACCATTTTCTCACAACGGGAGTATCATTTATGATCGAAAAATGAGCTCATATACGGTTATTTTTCCCGTCAAGCTGATTCGGAAACGATTGGATTATGATACAAAATGCTACCTGGGTAGCTTACCATCTACATCTTACACACACACACTCAAACGTACAATATGGAAAATAACAAGCATACACGTATCAACACTACTTTGTTGACTGTTTGTTCATAGCAAGAAGTCTTCACGACATTGCTTGTTAGCACTCATATACACGCACACAAATGCATCTATCGTGCTTTGCTTCCCAGCTAGCATTTGGCTGATAATTTTTTGCATAAATCTCTTTTTGATTCTCCTGAGATCATTTCTGATGATTAAAAACTGATTTATCACTTAGGTGATTGAAAAAGGATTCACTTATGATTCATCTATATGATCAAACAATGATTTCTTGAAAATAGAGAAACAAAATGAAAAGAAACCGCAAAAAGCGCGATTTAATGATTTAATACTACCAAAAAATTGCTCAAAAATTAATCAGCAAATCGTATCATAAATGATTCTTTGGTATGATTCATCTGTAGGGTACCATTTTCTCACAACGGGAGTATCATTTATGATCGAAAAATGAGCTCATATGCGGTTGTTTTTCCCGTCAAGCTGATTCGGAAAAGATTCGATTATGATACAAAATGCTAGCTGGGTTATAATACGACAGCATTTATTATTGGTTTAGTCCCAGGTAGCATTTTGTATCATAATCCAATCGTTTCCGAATCAGCTTGACGGGAAAAATAACCGTATATGAGCTCATTTTTCGATCATAAATGATACTCCCGTTGTGAGAAAATGGTACCCTACAGATGAATCATACCAAAGAATCAGTTATGATACGATTTGCTGATTATTTTTGAGCAATTTTCATATTAAATCATTTAAATCACCTTTTTGCGGTTTGCATGATGTTCCTCTATTTTCAAGAAATCATTATTTGATCATATAGATGAATCATAAGTGAATCCTCTTTCAATCGCCCAAGTGATAAATCACTTTTAAATCATCAAAAGCGATCTGTAAAGAATCATATAAGATATTTCTGCCAAAAATGATCACCCAAATGCTAGCTGGGGTATAATGCAGCCACGAGAATACATTTAAAAAACAAGACGTATTTACATTTCAAGACAATTTACGCAGGTCTTTATTATCAAAAGAATGATTTTGATAAGGGATTATATTTAGTTACTTTATTACCGGGTAGACTTGTGCCATTTAGTTCATTTCAGTGACCGGTCATATAAGTTCATTATTTGTAAATGAACTAGTTCGTTCATTTAGTTCAATCGCTCTTTTTAGTTCAATGAATTAGTTAGCACTTTTTACTTCAATGATTTTACATCTACATACAATTCTACATCCTTATCGATGGTCTCAAGTAGAAAGGCCCTAACTCAAATAATTGTAAAATAGGTAAAATCGTCAATGCAAAGATTCTCTTCCAAAGGCAATTGGTGAAGCCGAAGACGCACCTGTTCAATTACGGGCCTTACTTTGTACATTCTATCTTGACATTCTCTTGGCCGTGCTGAAATATCTGACACATGTAGATTGTTTCGCAATAAAAAAAAACGATTAACTGTCATATTTTCATGAAATAATGGCATTCCCCAACGTTTATCAAAGTACATACGCACTCGGGGGAATTTTAACTCATCATAATATGAAGACCAAAAAATATACGCATTTCATCTGCGTTGGATTGTTGAAAAGATGACTTGCCTTGCTGAACGGTATATAAATTCGTATAGTATGTTGCTTTGTCAAAAAATTCATCATTGAAATATTTCTGGAAATATTGAAATGGCGTTTCTACAACATTATAATCATTAGGCGGAATAAATGCAACAAGTTCTTGATTTCGCACAAGCCTATTCTTCCATATAATATTCTTTTTTTGCGTAAATTAGATTTTCGTGTTCTTATGATCATAGCCAGGACTTTGTGGAACTAAATCTACCAAGTGGCTGAGTTCAATTCCTAGAGTCGAAAGTTCCATTTCTGAAAGATTGGGCACCTCAATCTCATCTAAGACTTCTTCATCTTCAATTTCTGTTATCAAGGCTTCGTGGCAAGGACTTTTCACCTGGTCAGGAAACTGACCAGGAGGAAACTGTTGGTCAACCTCATCATCTTCTTCTGCATAGCTAAGGTCTGAAGTTTCCTCTAAATGTTTCAAGATTTCCTCTTCACTTAGTTGTCGTTTTGAAGCCATTTTATGAAATAAAGCAGCAATATTCCTAAATAAACGTTTCCTTGCAAATAATAAAAACTACACCCACAAAGTAAATTTGTCCAATATATGGACGAAAAATTAATTACGTCTTATGACTGCAATATTTTGAAAATTTTTTGAATTAGTACAAAAATAGCTCAACAAATATTCAATTAATACTTACTAATTTTTTTTAGAGCTTAAAATAATGTTATTATCACATTAAATTAGCATTGAATATTACAATTTCCGACAGCGCTAGTGCAGTTATGAAAACAGCTTAATTTAACAAAGAGCAATGAAAAATTAAATGTTTCAATCACATGTGTATGTATATAATATACTAAGCACTTGTTTCATAACGGTATTCAATGTAGAAATCTGTTTGTTTACGTTTAAGATACGCGACATCAAAAAGAGAAAGAAAAATGTCCAATATATTGGACAAAATGTCTGAAAGGGTTAAACACTGGGTGGAGGAAGATTCCGCTATTCTAAATTTAAAACGAACCAATATTTGTGCAGAACAAGCGATTAAAGTAATACAAGAAATCTATATATATTGTAAAACTGAACGCACTTTGAACTTAAAATTGATTGCATCTAATGAAAAAATTAAAAAATAAAACTATTTGTTCTTATGAATTGAATTAGGCTACTGTTCGTTATTTTTATTTTATCTTGAAAATAAAAAAAATAAAACAGAACTCATAAATATTTGTACATTACAAAAAAATTTAGGCCTTTTAAAATGAGTTGTATTCTTCTTCCAGCTTCAAACCCACAATTTTTAATCTTGATTTAACG
Organism: Tachina lurida; assembly: GCA_944452675.1. Lineage (NCBI taxonomy): Eukaryota > Metazoa > Arthropoda > Insecta > Diptera > Tachinidae > Tachina > Tachina lurida. Next base: position 68,469,518 of record OX101752.1, on the reverse strand, counting down.
TGCTTTTAGGATTTTTGGGTCTTCTAAAAGATCTAAAAATTTTTATCAACAAAATAAGAACTCCATGATTTTAATTTTTTCTTATTTATTTTAAAAAGTTGAAAGTTAACCAACTTTCTGCGGCAAACGCGTCAAAAAGTTTCGTAAGTAACTTGCTGTATGCAAAAACACTACTTCAACTTTTTTTGACAGCTGCCTATTGATCGCACACGCACCAACGCGTGTTACATACTTTCACCTTAAATGAAGGTTATTTTGCGTATTGTGAAGAATTAAAAAAATAAATGGCAACGCTGGTTGGGAGTTTAGAGTGAAAAGGAATGTACAAAAGAATATGCTTTTAATATGAGCGTAATAACGGAACTTTGAAATACATGTAGGTACTTACAAATGTAAATTAATTGCATAGTACTTAGTATATTTTAAAATTTCTCTGATATTGCATCTTATGTAAAAATGGAATGTAAAGACAACGCAAATAACTGTAATTTATATAATCATTTATATATTAAGAATAAAATTTTAAGCGGGGATTTCAAAATCATTGAAAAAAGAGGAAGAAGTAAAGTTTGGAGAACATTTGGCAAAATAACAAATATGGGTGGTGAAGAAATATCAAATTTAGTTGCCTGTCGAAATTGCTTCAATGTGTTCAAATGTTTCAATTACTCAACATCAAATTTAATAAAGCATAAATGCTACGTTGAAGCTAATGCTGAGAAAACTGGTAGTTCAAAAATTGAAGTAGGAGCAGACAGTAAATCAATTTTCGTAAATATACTTACGGAATGGGCAACGGAAAATTTTAGACCTTTTAAAATTGTGGAGGACACTGGTTTTATCAAAATTGCTGAATATCTTATATCTGTTGGAGCCAAGTATGGACAAAATGTTGACGTCGAATCCTTTCTTCCACATCCTACGACTGTATCCCGAAATATTAATAAAGTATACTGTGAACATTTTGATCATGTTAAAACGGAAATAGCCTTAGTCAAAAGCACTGGAATTTGACTTACTACTGATCTTTGGAAAGATAATTACTTTAAGAAGGCATACATAGCTTTGACGATTCATTACGTAAAAGATGGGACAATGATGACCAGACTCCTAGGAATGCATTGCATGCATGCTGAAAAATACACAAGTATTAAACCATAAAGTTCAGCTGGAATTAAATCGCTTAAATACCATATTTTTTAACACTTCTCTTAATCTTTTATTAATGCATATATGTATAAGCGATTTGTTTTCCAAATCTGAAAAATATAATTATGTATGATCATAAATTAAGCAATACTAACTTTTGAAATTACAGGTCACAAAATTTATGCAAAATATGGTCGCAGCGTTCAGTAGAAATAATCATATATTTTGTATAGATCATTTGCTTCACAATACTGTACAAAAATCTATGCAAGATATTTCAGACATAGTTGATTTAAGTTCAAAGTGCATTAAAGTAGTCAAATATATGAAGGCATCTGGGCTGAACTCAAAACTTAATATAACACTAAAAAATTTTTCACCCACTCGATGGAATACAATGTATACTTTATTAGTTTCAGTTGAAGCAAATTGGCCCGATATAATTAAAATATTGCAAGAGCGTAATGAAGTTAATAGAATAAATAACATCAGCTTAAGGCATAACTGCAATCGTTAAGGTCTACAGCCTTTTCAAGAAGCTTTTGCAGCATTAGAAGGTGAAAACTATGCAACTATTCAATTTGTTTACATGACAGTTCACCTTTTACAAAAAAAGTGTGTTTGTGATACCTCCGACCTAGAAATAGTAAAGCAGTTAAAACAAAAACTAAGCTCTTATTTAAATTCAATTGTGTTAAAAAATTTGACCATATTTCATAAAATTGCAGTGTATCTTTTCCCGCCAGCAAACAAATTATTTAAGTTTAGCCCTGGTGAAAAGACAGAAATAAAAAACGAATGTCGACGAATTATAGAAAGTTTTATACAAGAATTTCCTGACCCAGATCATCATAATGAAGCTCAAGTGTACCACATTAATGAATTATATTGTGATTATGTGCAACTGCCACCAAATGATATTCTAGTTGACGGAATAACAAAAGAAATATCGGCTTATGAAAGTTTAAATATAATAAACTTTAATGATGACTTTAACGTTCTACAGTGGTGGAATTTGCATAAAACGGAATATCCTTTTCTTTATGGATTAAGTTGCCAAATATTAGCAACACCTGCAAGTAGCGCGTCTTCCGAAAGGGTATTCGCAGCGCGAAATTTAATTTCTAAAAAAAGATGTTGTATTGCTTTTAATGATGATACTATAAACAAAATTATGTTTTTACATTCGAACATAAAGAAAAATTAATAATCTAGTCAAGAACAAATAAGTGTAATTTTTACGAACTTTATTTTTACAAATTCAGTTGAGTTACATATGTATGTATGTATTTAAAAGGAGTGTTACCTATGTACATATCGATACGATAGCGTCTACAACTGCGACTACCTCTGATATAATCCCCCTTATTGTTAATGGCGTCGTCGACGTCACATAAAGACGACAGTAAATATTGTCACTTGTCTACTATTTATCGACAACAAGTGGCTCTTATTGAGAATCTCTTACTAATCTCTAAGGCTTTGTAAATTAATGGAACATATTAATATTAGTCAATTGTTGTCGACAAAGAGTGGACAATTTTACTGCCGTTTTGATGTGACGTCGATGACGCCATTCGCAATAAGGGAGAATATGTGAGAGAACTTCGGCAGAATAACAAAAATTGCACTTTTTAATTTATGGCTCTATTGCAGCAAAGGGACCATATATGTATGTATGTATATTTATAAATTGATTGAAATATATTTATATTTTTAAATTAATTTTTGAGAGGAAGTGAAGTATTTTTTTATGTTTTTAAACTATTTATTAATATTTTAATAAAAGAATGAATAAAAGCTATACACCACATTTTTTTAATTTAGTAACATAAATAACGACAAGCGTTGCACATAGTATGTACATATATGTGTATATATGTATGTATGTCTTGTAAGTTTTATAAAATAAATCGCTTTGTCCCAGCTTACATTGTGCGATTTTTGTCGCTACAATTCTTAGCATACAAAATCATACAAAAAATATTCGTAGTACATATTAACTTTGATAAATAAGAATTTTTTTTGCTTTGATAATATTTTTACATATAGAAATAACAAAAATAAAAAAAACCCGTAAACAAAAAAACATACAAAATACCCTTGAGGAATACTCTTTATGAGTACCCCAAAGGAAAAAAATAGTGAAGTGAGTTCTAACGGCAGAAATGCCTATTTTACTGTGAGTTTTGATGCTCATAATGATAACAATAAAAATAAAAAATCTGATAATACACTTGCTGTGAGTTCTGAAGCTCTTAATAAAAATCAAAAATCTGATAATAGACTTTTTCTAACGGCAAAACCACAGTTTCGTCAGCGATCAACTTCGCTTTGTCCAATGCCAACTAGTGAATCGTTGACAATATTGCCTAGTACTTCTACATTTAACTCAGCGATATCATCCGCTTCGGGCTCGTGGTCATCACTTAAACAAGTTGTCACTGAAGATAACAGTAGTTCAAAACCAAAGGTACAAGTAGGAATGGACAGATATATAACTATTTTAAAGCGCGGGCGAAGCCCAAATTCTACTAAAATTGGATCCGCCCCAAAGATGTCTAGGGATAACAGCGCATCTTCTATCAATCGTCAAAATCGCTTTTCATTATTGCAAGACAAAAACGTCAAGCCAGCTGCATCATCGCAAAAGTCTTTTAAGCCACCACCTATTTATCTGAGAGAAAAAAATTCTAACGCGCTTCTAAAAAATCTACTGTCGACCATTGGTGAAAATACTTTTCACATCATTCCAATTAAACGAGGTAATATTGATGAAACTAAAATCCAAATATATGATGAAAAAGATTTCCGAAAAATTGTTAGTGAGTTTGAAAAAAATAAAACAAATTTTTACACATATCAACTTAAGAGTGCGAAAGGCCGACAAATAGTGTTAAAGGGCATAGATTCATATGTTGAGCCCGAAGAAGTAAAATGTGCACTTATCGAACAAGGATTTCAGGTAAAAAATGTTACCAATATAATCAATAGAGAAAGATTCCCCAGCCTTGTGTTGAACTGGAGCCGAATGATATACAGTTGAAAAAAACCGAGACGCACCCAATTTATAGTCTAAAATACCTCCTATACAGAAAAATCACAGTTGAAGAGCCACGTAAGCGTTCAGGTCCCGTACAGTGCCATAATTGCCAAGAATATGGCCACACAAAAACTTACTGCAAGTTGCCTACAGTTTGTGTTATCTGCGGTGAATTGCATGGTACTGCTAACTGTACCAAGCCAAAAGTACAAGCAGAAAAGAAATGCAGTAATTGTGGACGTAATCACACTGCTAACTACAGAGGATGCCCTGTATATTCTTTCGTTAAACAGGCTATGGGTCAAAAATCTAAATTAGCTCCAGTTCAATCAGCAAATGCTTACTCCGCCACTCTTCCTCAAACTAGCCAACTAGTTACTTCACGTGTATCGTATGCCGATGCTGCTAAGACTAGTTCTATTCCCAAACAAAATGTTCCACCGCCAAGTAATTCAACAAATGCAAACTCTAGCTTTAACTTTAGTCGTCTTGAAGCTACCATTGAGAATCTGGTTCTAACTATAAACAACTTTACAACAAATATGACTAGCATGATGCAAGAAATTCTGAGAATGCAGAATACTCTGCTTCAAGCATTAGTCAACAAACCATGAACACGTTAAAACTGTGTTTCTGGAACGCAAACGGCATTCGCTAACATAAAAATGAACTTGAACACTTCTTCATGGAAAAAAATATTGATATAATGTTGGTCTCTGAGACTCACTTGACTTCGAGAAGCTGCTTTAAAATAAATGGTTACACTCTATATGATTCAAACGACCCAAGAGGGAGAGCATGCGGTGGATCAGCAATTCTAATTAAGTCAAGACTGAAGCACTATATCCTTGAGAACGTTAGTGAAGAATATATGCAAGCTACGAATATTTTCGTAGAAAATTTTTGTGCGAATTTCGTGATATCTTCAATTTACTCACCTCCCAGATTTTCAGTTACCGAAGATCAGTATGAGAAGTTCTAAAAATCGCTTGGATCTTGTTTCGTGGCAGCTGGTGACTACAATGCTAAACATACGTACTGGGGCTCGCGTCTTGTTACACGTAGAGGTAGAGCGTTGTTTATTACAATTTCAAAAATGGGCTTAGATGTCATTTCGAGTGGGGAGCCTACTTATTGGCCTACTGACGTAAGAAAAATTCCAGATGTTATAGATTTTGGCGTCACGAAAAATATCCATAGGGACTTAATTTACGTAGAGGGCTCTCTAGATCTGTCCTCCGATCACTCTCCCACAATAGTTACAATTTTCAACCCACTAAGGATTGATTTAACTAACTCATATGCGAAAACGATTAATAGCGTCAACTGGCTAGGATTCAAAAAATATATTAGTAGTCACTGCGTAGAAAACATTCAGCTTAGATCACCTGATGATATTGAATTTAATATTGCCAATCTTAACGAATATATTAAACAGGCTGCTGAACATGCCACTACTTCCTATCCGCAGACTGGCTTTAATAGAATTTATTCTACGGAAATTGAACATCTTGTATGTGAAAAAAGGAGAGCTAGAAGAGAATGGCAACAACACCGATCACCCCTAAATAAAATCAGACTTAAAGAATGTACTAAACGACTCAAAGAGCTGCTATCGTCGGAAAAGACTGCATTACTGGAAAAGTATTTAGAAGGTCTTGATGTAACGTCAACATCTAATTACTCTTTATGGCGCGCTACTAGAAATCTTAAAAGAACCGTTGATCTCAAATCACCATTGCGTACTTCGACTGGAGGCTGGGCAAGAAGCGATAGTGAGAAAGGTAACTTATTTTCTGAGCATTTAAAATCTGTATTCACTCCCAATTCATGTACGGGTGCTGCCGATTTACCGAGTGTAGTCTCTCTACCCCCTCGTCCCTTAAGGTTTAAGATGCGTGAACTACAAAAAATAGTTGCTGAACTCGACCCTAAGAAAGCTCCAGGTATTGATGGCATTAGTAACAAGATGCTGATGAACTTGCCTCATATTGCAATAAGAATCTTGCTATTTATTTTTAATGCCATTTTACGAATGCAGTATTTTCCACATAAATGGAAACTTGCCAAGATTAAAATGATTCCAAAGCCAGCCAAAGATCTTACCAAGGCTGCGTCATATAGGCATATAAGCTTACTTTCAACAATTTCAAAGCTTTTCGAAAAGCTGCTCATGACTAAATTGTCCACAATTTTAGCTGATACTGGGTGCATCCCGGACCATCAATTTGGCTTTAGAAGTCAGCATAGCACTATTGAACAAACGCATAGATTGGTTCAAATTATAAGTAGCACTTTTGAAGAAAAGAAGTATTGTTCTGCCCTTTTTATTGATGTTTCTCAGGCATTTGACAAAGTATGGCACAAAGGCCTAGTTTTAAAATTGAAGACATACCTACCAATAAATATACAAAAGCTTTTGGAAAGTTATATTCTTGATAGAAAGTTTACTGTTGTGGAAGGAGACTTCATGAGTGTACCCGAATCTATATCTTCTGGTGTGCCACGGGGTAGTATTCTGGGGCCAGTCTTGTATCTAATATATACTTGTGATATGCCTGTGAGCAATAACATCCACACTTCTACATTTGCCGATGATACAGCCTGTTTGAGTATTCACAAAAATCCTGATGAGGCATCCCGCAATCTCCAAGCACACATTACCTAGCTTGAAATATGGTTGAACTTATGGAGAATTAAAGTCAATGAACAAAAGTGTGTTCATATAACGTTTACCCTAAGAAAAGATACCTGTTCCCCCATTCGAATCAACAATCAAAATATTCCTCAACATTCTTAAGTCAAATACCTTGGCATACACCTTGATCGAAGGCTTACATGGAAATATCATATTGACTCTAAGTTAACCCAAATGAAACTTAAATTGACTCAAATATATTGGTTAATTGGCAGAAATTCAACACTCAGCCTAGACTGCAAACTTTTGATATACAAGTCGCTTTTGAAGCCAATATGGTGCTATGGAATTCAGCTGTGGGGCACTGCTTCAGCTTCAAATGTCGAGAGAATCCAACGAAGGCAAAACAAAATTTTACGTTTGATAACATCTGCTCCATGGTACGTTAAAAATTCAAATATTCATCGTGATTTAAATATGCCACTAGTGAGTGAAGAAATTGCAAAATACGCAGGCAAATATTTAACTAAACTCGAGTCACATCCTAATCCGCTTGCCCGTAATATTTTGAGCTTTACTGGACACATCCGCTTAAAAAAGAGGGACACAAGGGCTCTTATACCCAACACTCCAGATGGGACTGCTTAAAAATACTTCTTTTTGATTATCACTACTTATGTATTATTTATAACTATCACTAAGCTTATGTCCGATATTGGTCGGGCCTAATAATTATATTTAGATTTAAGATTTGATTACTTATTGTTATTTCATTTTTGAAGATACAATAAATAAATATGTATATGAAAAAAAACAATTCTTAGTTTGTTGGTAAATAGGATGAATAAAATTAATAGGGGAAGAGACCAACTAAAACTAGTGCACTATGATTGTACTCTTGCAGTTCGTTTTTGTTCTGCTCAATTCGTAATTTTAAATGTGAATTTTACTGCAGGTTTATTTTGCAATTGTTTTGTTTTCATATACATACATACGTACATATGTATATGAAACAAATACAAATAAAAAAAAGTAAAAATTAATGCATCAATAAAAAATATCTGCGACAAGAATCGTACAATGTAGACGCAAGTGCAACTTTAAAGAAAGAAAAAAATCGCACATTGTAAAATATTATTAGTTATATAACGACATATACATATGTGATTATTTGCAAAAATATATGCATACATATACATAGACATATGTATATATCTCTCATTTACTTTAATAGTGTCACAACTCAGAAAACCAACTTTTGCAGAAAACGTGTTAAAGTTTTCAATTTGTACAAAACTCAATGCAGACATTACATGTACATATCAATAAATAAAAAATAATTATATTCCCTCAAGAGCTGGTTGTACGAGCTACCTATTTTTGTGTTTTTCCATTTTCTATTTAGGTTAGCACGAAGTTATATCACTCTACCTATGTATGTTTAACTATTCTTACTTATCTTTTACGATCATCACATTAATTATTTTTATATATAAGTATTATTGTAGTGGCTTTATGTTACTTTGTTTTTGCTTTCTACAGTTGACTTAGCTTTCTAGCATTCTGAAGCAGTTCTGGCCAAGTGAACAGTGATCGCCAAGTGAACATATTTTTGTCACGTGCCCATGATGAATTAAATGAGACATTTTTTTTAGAATTAATTGAACTGTAGTGAATTTTAATCAGAAATAATTTCTTAATCAGGCTTGAGTTCAGTAATTTCAATTCTTATGAATGAAATATTTTTATTAATTTAATAATTTTATTAACAGAAAATGAATAGTGATACTTACAAATGTGTTTGCCAAAGGCAAATCAATAATTGTATACACAATCAATTCTCATATTCCATTTCATAGAAATTTAAGTTTAATAGCTGATGTTAATAATAATCTCTATCCCAGTAGATAGACATGGGTGCTGATGAAGTGCGTGGCTGCACAGAAAAATATCGGTATTTCCCCCAGCTAATAGTGTCTGGTTTAATTTTGCTTCTCTTCTTTAGATACTCACATTAATTAATAAAAATATTTCATTCATAAGAATTGAAATTACTGAACTCAAGCCTGATTAAGAAATTATTTCTGATTAAAATTACAGTTTCTACTATGTTTTACCTTCTCCTGTAAAGTTACAATTATTTGAGTTAGGACCTTTCTACTTGAGACCATGGATACATACATAGACCCCTTTCAGATTAGGGAACTTTAATTGCGCAAGTATAATTTTCATTTTTATTTATTTTCTTTTGAACTTGCTTTTATGTTCACATTCAGCAACTTTGTTGAGCAAGTTTAATTTTCTTATGCTCGAATTTTCTAAATTTGTTGACGTTTTGTTTCATTTCTGTATTCATTGTAATTGTGAAAGTGATTTGAAATTTGGTGTATACAATAGAAGTTGAAGAAAAAAATAATTTAGTTAAAAATATACTTGAATATACATAATTGCCAAGTACAAGTACAGAATTGCCAAGTACAAGCAAGTCTGTACTCAAATCTCGGCAATTCTTTCCCCTTCAAACCGACCTTTCCTCTTACACCCACAAACACAAAACTGTGATAGCTACATCGTTTGTCAAGATACATATGTCGCGACTGTTCTCCAGCTATGTTAATATCATGACAGGCCTAACTCGAAAATATCCAGACCTGATAAATACAACTCTGTAGCTGGATCGTTTGTCTGGCAACTCTGCCACCATGGCAGAAGTTTCTAGAACAATAACGGGACTATGGCGTGATTTTAATGTACTCGAATAGTGAGCGAAAAAAGGGTGAATAGAGTGACAAGTAAAGGAGCAAATGGGAAAGACAGGACTATAATAAAAATAAGTGAAAAAATGGAATTGACGCCAGACGATCAGAGAAAATTTTCATCAATAAGTAAGTAACCAAGAAGAAGTAAAGTCGATCGATAAAAGCAGGAAAAAGTGAAGAAATAAAAAGGTTATACAAAAGAAAAGAGTGAAGAAACTTAAAACAACAGTGAGTGAAGGAAGAAAAAGTAAGGGAATGGTTGAACATCTTCCCGTCCTCTCAAAATCCTTGTGCGCTAAATCCTTTTGAGAATTACGTCCAGTAGGTCGTTTCGAGGTGCGAAAAAGGAGACAATTTGAAGAAATCTGTGTCACCCATCCCATCAACTTCAAGGATGCCTCCGGTAGAAAACTCACGATGGCCGCTCAAAAACCACAAAGGGCAAGAAGTAACTGTGTTACTCCAACAACCAACATCAACCAGTAAGTGAGATTTTCCTTATACCACCATCACCAATACCCAGTAGCAGTAATATCAGCATCCATAAAAGAAGTACCACATCTCTAACAGCAACGGAAACAACAAAATAAGATAGTCGCCAACACAGCTGACACACCCTCTGTGTTCAGGTACACGTAAAGCAAATTGGCCACCAGGCGTAAACGGTATGTACCTTTTTTTATCCATTTCCCGAGCATAATATCCAGAAAGAAAAAGTAAAATACGACCTCAGTATCGGAGATCAGCATTAAGGTCTTATTAGTGTCACACATTTCACGATATAGTAATGCCTAATCCTTTTTTTGTGGCAAAAGTCGAAACTTCATTTTGAATGCGTACCAAAATCTATAGTCTCAAAAAAAAAAGGAAAATAGAAAACCATCCAGAGTTTTGAAAACGAATACATTACTTGACCTTAATTAATATATAGAAATGGTGATATTTCACTAAAAAAAAAAGGAAAAAAAAGTAAAAGCGCTGATTATTTCTTGTAGTTAAATTTTTGTTAATAAAAATTCACATACACTCGTTGAAGTACGAATGAATTACAGAAAAAAAGGTAACAAAAGAAAAAAGTATTAAAGTATTTTAATTTGAACAAAGCAAAAATAAAATTAATGTTAATTACGAACGTATTTAATTGAAGTATATTCTCACTTTATTCGTGTATTGTTTTACAAATTTTAAATATTGTCAAACACAAAAAGAAATTAATATAACATACAAGCAAAAGAAAATTTGAAGACTGGTTGAACTGTCGTCGTACAAAAATAAAATAAGAACTTTAGTAATGAATAAGCCCAAAAGTATGCTACAAAAGTTAGTGATTTGTTATATTTATACTTAATTTAATCAATAGTGTAGAACCAAAAAGAAAATTATAAATCAAATTTGCACCTACATAATCAAACTCGTAAAAAGAAATATATATGTATAAAAAAAGGAATGATAAAGATTTATCAAAGAAGATTTAGCCTGTAAGAACACAAAACCTTCCACGGATCGGTATGAATAGACATACCCTGCAGTCAGACTGGGGCCAAATGCCTCTTTGTCAACATTAAAACTCTAGTAGTAGTTACATTGTCTACAATTTCTCTTTTATTCGTCAGTATAAAAGAAAGAGAGAAAACAGATGTGGTGTATTTCTGGTGGATTTTGCAACAACTTGTCAATATTCATATATTTGTATGTACGTAAGGTATAGAAATGTACCACTTAATGTCTGGTTGGTATGTTTCCATGTTCCCATAAGAACTATGTAGTCACTATCTAGTCAATTGTTTTAGTGTTACTAGTAGATTTTCAATGACAAGCACATGCTAAATGTCTATAGCACAAAGTATTGTATGGGGATTAATTAGAGAGTAGTACTGGTGACAAAGTCAAAAGCGACTCAGTACATTTTCACCATCGACATTTCCTTCAGGGTATCTACATGTATGAACACATACATATACATATGTATATATATTTGTAAATCAGTCCTGTAAATAGCTGCAGTCTTTTCGCCTTGAAATCAAGTTGAACTCAAATAATCTGAGTCCATTCTTTGCTTTCAAAATTGCGTGTAGTATCTGGTGTTTACTATCGTTTTGAAATTCTTTAAAAAAAATCCTTTTATTCCTCAAAATTAATCTCAGCTAAACCTAATACTATATAATCCCGTTTGCGATCAATTAACAAATGTATTAATCAGAAAGAAAGTAAATACATTTGTTTTGCCACATCTACATCTTAATTTCAAACAGAAATCATGAAAGTAATTTGTGATTCTTGAATGATATAAGGTAAATGAAAAGCGAATAAAAAAGGGAAGAAACTAAACTACAGTAATTAAGGTTAAAACCATTGCACACTTTTAAGGCTCTGATGTAGGTAAATATATATGTATATATGTATATATACATGATAAAAATTTGAAAAGTAAATAAACAAGAAGTAAACACATTCGATTATGCGATAACGTAAATTAAAAAAAAAGAAATAAAAGTAGAAAATATTTATACCACAGAAAACAGGAATCTATTTGCCACACCAAATATACACAAAAAATTTTTGTAAGATGAATAAATTTGTTATGTTTAATTTCTAAACCTACGCTCGATTGTAATGACATAAGTAAAGTAATTTAGGGGCATTATTAAAATAATAATTAATAATAATAATTACCTGTTCGGAACTATTAAGACTCAGTTCCGTGGTCCTGGCGTGTCAGTGTAGGGTGAAATCGTGCGTCACATGTCGGTCCGTAATAACAGTGTCATCGCATTTCCATTGCGGGGCATGATTTCTTGTCTTTTTATATTATAAATACTTTCTTTTTGCTATCCCAAATTTTATTTAACATGGCACGAGGAAAGCAATGGTGTGTATACGGAAAAGAACTCCCCCATTTCCGGCGAGCTAAAAGCCGCAGTAAGACCAAAGTGCCATTTCCGTCAAAATACCGAAAGGTAAAATCAATACACATAAAAAAAATTCCATTACAACTTGCGCAAGTAAAGTTGCCTAATCTGAAAGGGGCCATACATATGTACGTAAGTTTTTAACATTATTGCATAGCATAAAAAAAAGAAACAAACTATTGACGCGTTCATTGACAATGTCACTAGAAATACGCTAGAACTGTTGTCTCTAACGTATCAGTACTCGCGCATAAAAGGAAAGTTCTCGACATTTCAACTAGTGCAATTGTCGCTAGAGAAAGAGTGTCGACATAGAGACATATGGTTCTAGGCTGACTAGAGGGTTATTTAAAATATTGTAAATACATAGGAATTTGCTGGTTTTTGCTTGTTTTATTTAACTTGATAATTGCTTTATATTAGTTGCAATGCGTACACGACAACAAGAACAGCAACAACAGGAATTAAAAATTAAAAAGTAAAGGCATTTACCATAGAGGGAAACTTTGCAGTAGGGATGGGCAAATGTAAAAATTGGTATCAATATATATCGTATCGATATTTTTGAGCAGTGTCGATATATATTTTTTGGAGACATCGATATTTCGATATATCGATATTTTTTGCCAAATGTTGGCAAAATATTCCAAATCTAATATAATACACATTCTATAATATATCGTGCCATAACCGCCAAAAAAAGTTTAAGCAAGGATTCATTAGTCTTTACTTTATGTTGTTGTGCCGTTCTATTTCTAAATTTTAATAGTTACTTTTTCTTTAATAAATTAGCTTTTTCTGACCAGAACGGTTACAGTTTTCCACTAAAGTGATGAGTTTTGTATAGTCCATAGTTTTGTTTCAATATAGTGTTTATGTTCTTCTGGTAAAAATTTTATTTTCTAAATTCTTAAAGCACAATCACAGTTTATTTCGAAATGTTTTTATTTTATTTATGTTGCCACTTACAATAACTTAACAGGATTTTTGATTTTCAGAGGTTGAACCGAAATAGAACAGAATGAAAAAGAAAAACTAACTAAACCAAAAAGAGTCAGCTGATTCGTAACATAGCAGAAACTAAAAACTAATTCTGCCTTTAGGCTAATATCCACACAATCCAAATTTGGCATTTAGCTTAGTTAACAAATAAAAGTCACCTGGATTAGTGAGGTCACCTTATAGATGCGCCTGGGCTGTTATAACGAAATTTCTCTTTTTTTCTTCGCATCCCTAGTAGTGATGCCAATATCGTAGTTAAAAACCGGCTATAGCTCTTAAAAAGTATCGAAACCCGATACTCGTAAATAAGAATGGAGTTTTTAAAATATCAACGTTATACATATATCGATATTTATTTTCTCAAATATCGATATTTCGATATATAGATATTTTTTGCCCATCCCTACTTTACAGTACTGGGTTAAAATTTTTATAACCGACGAACGGATTTTCCCGACCACCTTTGAATCTTATGAAACTTAGTTGTCTTTTTGCACATTACTTAACTAGGATAAATATAAAATTATGGACTTCCAGCCTCTGCTTTTGGTGGTGGTCAAAACATGAAAAAATCATTAAAAACACATATTAGTGGCCCGCCATTATTGCTCATATCTTCAAAAGTTATTAAGATGCAGGGTCGAATTTGGTCTCGATTAATACATATTGAGAATAGCATTTAAACTGCATTTAGTTTCACTTTTTTTCTGAAAGGTCACTGTCACATGATTTAAAGTTTGGGGAACTATATCTCAAAAAATGAAATTTTTAAAATTCTAAAAAAAATATATGTTAATCCTGACAGTCTCTTCTGCATTTTGTGTCAGAATTTGAATGAAATCTTATTAGTTCCTGATATATTGATAACGATGTGAAATTGTTTGAAACAAATTTATTTTTTTTATATATTTTTTTTATGTACATATTTGGGTGATATTAAATACATACATATCGTCACTCAAAATCCAAAAGGCCGTAACAACCAAAAAATTCAAAATAGACTTTTTAATTGATTATGATGTGATTAACCAAAATACATATGTACACATTTTCCTAAAATTGTACTCACATATGTTCAAAAATACCGATTTTATTCATTATTCAATTGGGCACCTAACATATAAATAGTCTTAAATTTATGAAGTTTTTTGCCTCTTCTGTAAAATAGTAAAAAGTGTACTTACGGCCTTTTGGATTTTAGGTGACGATATGTATATTAATTTCGACAAACGGAGTTAAAAGTCAGCAATATTTGTTTACATATTTATATTAAAAACATATGCGATTAATTCTGTGGTAATAAGGAAAAATTGCTTAAGTCATATTTTACTGTTTTGCAGGAGAAAACTTTTAGCGTTCAAGTCGATTTTCTCTTGCAGTTAAGTTGGGAAATTCCCTGTTAAGCTTAATTTTTTTAAGCAAACATCGTTCTACACACTGTAAATAATATATTTAAGTTGAAATATACCAAAGTATAACCTTAATTAAGCTATTATTCCAAATGAGATTACAAGTCTAAAAAATATAAGCCGTAATTAATTTTACTATAAATTCTTGAATTAAATACTATAAATTAGAGATTTTGCCCAGGGGTACTTTCAAGTGTGCAGATTATGGCGGAACCATTAACTCAAAATCAGCTTATCTCGACTTAAGCACTTTTTCCTTTTTGCCACAGAATTAATTTTAAATGTTTTCAATTGAAAATTTCCGGCAATGGTAAACACAATAAACACAGTTTTTTCGGAGCCGCTGCTTTCGATTTATTAGAAAATTTTATTCATTAAACAAACATTAAACAAATGTTAAATATTTTTTCTACGTGCACAAGGAATAAAAAAATTTAAAAAAATTTTATACAAATTTCCCAAATAATTTCAAGTTATTGTCTATATCAGGGTAGGAAGAGTGCTCGAATTAATTTCTTTCGCAAAAGAATTTAATTCGAACGAATTTTATTTTCCATATTGTAAAGAATTATTCCTTTTAATTCGCAAATTTTATTTATTAAATTTGCGAACGAAAAGAAAACCCAAGAATGCAAAATAAAATTCCTCTCGCAAATTTAAAAGTAAAATTCGCAAACGAATAGAAAATAGAATTCGCGATTAAATTAAAAATACAAATACATACACATGTACATAATTCAAAGTAAAGACTTAACATTTTTTGAGGAGATTTTATTATTAACGACTATAGCTAGAGAGCTGAAAATTGGGTTAGGTTCTCGTTCCGATGTATTGAGCCATTAAGAACGGATTTTTGTCATCTCCTCGAAAATACCTTTCATTTGATACCCATATCATGCAAGTGATAAGTGGACATAAGTGTCCACTTTTTGCCGCCTCCGCCATTTTTCCAACGCATTTTTGTCATCGCCTCGAAAATACCTTTCATTTGATACCCATACATGAAAGTGATAAATGGACATATGTAAGTGTCCACTTTTTGGCGCATCCGCCATTTTTCCAACGCATTTTTGTCATCTATTCGAAAATACCTTTCATTTGATACCCATATCATGAAAGTGATATTTGGACATAAGTGTCCACTTTTTGGCGCCTCCGCCATTTTTCCAACACATTTTTGTCATCCCCTCGAAAATACCTTTCATTTGATACCCATATCATGCAAGTTATAAATGGACATAAGTGTCCACTTTTTGGCGCCTCCGCCATTTTTTCGACACATTTTTGTCATCTCCTCGAAAATACCTTTCATTTGATACCCATATCATGCAAGTGATAAATTGACATAAGTGTCCACTTTTTGGCGCCTCCGCCATTTTTCCAATGCATTTTTGTCATCTCCTCGAAAATACCTTTCATTTGATACCCATATCATGAAAGTGATATTTGGACATAAGTGTCCACTTTTTGGCGCCTCCGCCATTTTTCCAACACATTTTTGTCATCCCCTCGAAAATACCTTTCATTTGATACCCATATCATGCAAGTCATAAATGGACATAAGTGTCCACTTTTTGGCGCCTCCGCCATTTTTCCGACACATTTTTGTCATCTCCTCGAAAATACCTTTCATTTGATACCCATATCATGAAAGTGATATTTGGACATAAGTGTCCACTTTTTGGCGCCTCCGCCATTTTTCCAACACATTTTTGTCATCCCCTCGAAAATACCTTTCATTTGATACCCATATCATGCAAGTCATAAATGGACATAAGTGTCCACTTTTTGGCGCCTCCGCCATTTTTCCGACACATTTTTGTCATCTCCTCGAAAATACCTTTCATTTGATACCCATACATGAAAGTGATAAATGGACATATGTAAGTGTTTACTTTTTGGCGCCTCCGCCATTTCCTCCAAGGTACCAAAATTCAGTTTTTACCCCCTCAAGATCTCAATTGGCTGCCTAACGAATTTTATAAGAATTATTCTTTTGCATTCGTTCCTTAGAATTATAAAATAAAATTCGGAAAAGAATTCTATTTTAATTCTTGGTTTTTTTCGTTCTCCTCGCAAACGAATTAAATTAACTTTTGTTGATTTAATTCGTTTGCGAGGAGAACGAAAAAAACCAAGAATTTAAAATAGAATTCTTTTCCCAATTTTATTTTTAAAATTTCGAAAACAAATTTTAAAACGAACGAAAAAAATAAAATAGCATTTGCGAGCAGAATTTTTTCCTACCCTGGTCTACATATATCTCAGGAACTAATAAGAGCTCACTCAAATTTTTTGACACAAAATGCAGAAGAGACCGTCAGGATAAATATATATTTTTTTTAGAATTTTAAAAATTTAATTTTTTGAGATATAGTTCCCCAAACTTTAAATCATGTGACAGCGATCTTTGACCTTTCAGGAAAAAATTTAAACTAAATGGAGTTTTAAAGCTATTCTCAATACTTATTAAATGGGACCAATTTCGACACTGTATTTTAAAAACTTTTGAAGATATGAGCAATAATGGCAGACCACTTATATGTGTTTTTAATGAATTCCCTACTTTTCGAAGCGCCATATTTCGGGAATTTATATTATCCTAGTACTATAGAACATTCGTGCAAATATTTGTTAAATTCTAAAATGGTTAGATAAAAAATTGCGTTTTTTTCGTTGATTTAAAATGGAATCACCCTACTATCAAAATTTCAGTAAAAATTATTTTTTAACCAGTAAAATTTTACTGATTACAAAAAATTTTTTCTACAATTTTTATAAAGTGCCTAAATGATTTATTATATGATGAGGTGCATTGAGTTTTCAGTAATCAGTAATGCCCGTATTCATAATGAAATTCTACCAAGTGGCTAAAATTTTTTCATACAAAAATTAAAAAATTTTAATAAAAAAAACTTTGCCACTTGCTACAATTTTATTATGAATACGACCCTACGATTTTACTGGTAATGCAAATTAAATTTCATTATCAGTAAAAATTTACTGTATTTTTTCAGTAATCAGTAATTTTACTGCAGTACATATATACTGCAGTGTGCCCATTTACTAACCAAATAAGTTAAATAAAACAAACAAAACCAGCAAATTCCTATGTATTTACAATATTGAAAGTTTTGATACTTTTAATTGATTAATTTAAAAAAATATACTAAAAGCATAAGTACTTCCAACTTAAAAAAAAATTCATTACTAGATGTTTACAGATCTCCCCTGAGATCGGACTCACATTGCTTTTTTTTGCTTGTTTAATACTTAAAGAAATACAAAAAACCTAGTCGGATTCACTTTCCAACACTTCTTCACTATCTGCTGTTGCAGAAATAACATCTACCAAATTAGAACATTTTAAAACAAGATTTACCCGTGAGCAGTAAATATCTTCCTTTAACTTCAAAACGAACAAAAAAAACAGGAAAACTACAACTTAAGTGCCCCTTTAAAATTTTTTTACGATGTTATAATCACCCTTATTCCATTTGTCGACATCGACGTCACTTAAACACAATACCAAAAAATTGGGGCTTGTTTACTCGCTCTCGAGAACAATTTTGTGCTATGGATAGTCTATTTCTGTTCCCTAAGGTCTACAAAAGAGTTTGAGCCTGCCAACAAGAGTCATTTGTTTCCGAGAACGGGTATACAAGCCCCAACTTTTTAGTATTGTGTTAAAGTGACGTCGATGTCGACAAATGGAATAAGGGTGAATATTAATAATCTTTCATATGATACCCTTATTGTTATACTAAATCTGAAACTTACCACGAAAATACCGAAAGACATTCAAAACTTTGGAGGTCCGTAACTCCGTAAATATGGATTTCCGAGGATTTTCGGATATGTATTTTTTTTTTATTAATACATGAGTTTTATTTATTGTATCTTCATATATGAACTAACAATAAGTATTCAAATCTTAAGTCTAAAATATAATTAGGCCCGACCAGTGTCAGACATAAACTTAGTAATAGTTATATATAATACATAAGTAGTGATAATTTGAAGAAAAAAAAAGAAAAGTATTTTCAAAAAGTCCCATCTGGAGTGTAGGGAATAAGAGCCCTTGTGTCCCTCTTTTTTGCCTGCGTATTTTGCAATTTCTTCAGTCACCAGTGGCATATTTAAATCACGATGTATATTAGAATTTTTTATGTACCATGGAGCCGATGTTATTAACCGTAAAATTTTGTTTTGCCTTCGTTGGATTCTCTCGACATTGGAAGCTGAAACAGTACCCTATAGCTGAATTCCGTAGCACCATATAGGTTTTAAGAGCGACTTGTATATTAAAAGTTTACAATCTAGGCTGAGGGTTGAATTTCTACCAATCAGCCAATGTATCTGAGTTACTTTAAGTTTCATTTGCGTTAGCTTAGAGTCAATGTGGTGTTTTCATGTGAGCCTTCGATCAAGATGTATCTCAAGGTATTTCACATGTCAATTTTGAGGAACAATTTGATTATTGATTGCAATGGGGGAACAAGTGTCTTTTCTTAAGGTAAATGTTACCTGAGCACACTTCTGTTCGTTTACCTTTATGCATTAAACACATTCGACACAGCAGGCTACGGGCTACAATCTGTCAAAAATAGAATACACACATTCTTATGGTAACAATTATTTTAACGACAGCAGGCTACACGACTGCACGACCACCGTTGTAGCTGTCGCCAACTTTAAACTAATTTCTATTTTTCTGGCTACAATGAGCAAATGCAGTGTTACCTGTATAATACAAAATGGTGAATTAATGATATCGTACAATTATTTCATACTATTTACTACATAGAAACAATATCCAAAAATTGATGTAAAGAATAAATTGATTCATTATTGTACTTTTGTGTGAAATAAGTACATTTTAAAAGAAAAATTAATTTTTATAAATGCAAAATATATGAAAGTGGAAATACTGAACTATGTATTTGTACTTGAATATCAGCTGCAGATGGTGCTGCTGCCGTCTCCAAAATAATTAAGTAGCTGGCTACTGGCGACAAATGCTGCTAGTGGCATTTGAAGTCGTGTGTTCGTGTAGCCTGCTGTGGTGAATGTGTTTAATGCATTATTCTCCACATGTTTAACCATAGTTCTAACTGGGTAATATGTTGCTGAAGGTATCGGGAAGCCTCGTGAGGGTTTTCGTGCATACTAAAGCAGGCTGCATCATCGGCAAATGTAGATGTGAGAATATTACTGCTCAATGGCATATCACAAGTATAAATCAAATACAAAACTGGACCCAGTATACTCCCCTGTGGCACACCTGATGATATTATTTCAGGCGTACTCATAAAGTCTTCTTCCACAACAGCCAATTTCTGGGCAATAATGTAACTTTCCAACAGATTTAGAATGTTTATTGGTAGGTCAGTCTTAAGTTTTAAAATTAGGCCTTCATGCCACACTTTATCAAATGCCTGAGAAACGTCAATGAACAGCGCAGAGCAATACTTTTTTTCTTCAAAAGTTTTTCTAATAAATTTAACCAATCTATGAGTTTGTTCAATGGTGCTATGCTGACTTCTAAAACCAAATTTATGCTCCGGTATGCACCCATTATTAGTTAGAATTGGGAACAATTTTATCATGAGTAACCTTTCAAAGAGCTTTGACATTGTTGTCAGTATACTTATTGGCCTATATGACTCAGCCTTGGTAAAATCTTTGCCCGGCCTTGGAATCATTTTAACCCTGGCAAGCTTCCAGCTGTTTGGATAATACTCCAGTCGTAAAATGGCATTAAAAATGAATAACAGGATTCTAATAGCAATATGAGGCAACTTCTTCAGCATCTGGTTACTAATTTCATCAATACCCGGAGCTTTTTTCGGGTTGAGTTCTGCAATTAGTTTCTGTACATCACGCGTCTTAAATTTTATTGGTCGAGGGGGGAGAGCAACTACATTTGGCAAATCAACAGCACCAGAACATGTGTTTGGGGTAAATACGGATTTCAAATGCTCACCAAATATTTTACCTTTTTCAGTATCGCTTCTTGCCCAACCTCCTGTAGATGTCCGCAGAGGTGGTTTAAACTCAACGGGTGTTTGCTGGTGTGACATCAAGACCTTCCAAATAATTTTTAAGAGATGCAGTTTTTTCAAACGCAAGGAACTCTTGGAGTCGTTTAGTGCACTCTTTAAATCTGATTTTTAGCTCTTTTTTTGGCACTTACGAGACGTTCAATATCCGTAGAATAAATTCTATTTACCCTAGTCTGCGGATGGGAGGTAGTGGCATGTTCAGCAGGCTGTTTAATATTTTCATTAAGGTTGGCAATGTTAGCTTCAATATCATCAGGTGTTCTTAGCGTAATATGTTCCGTGCAATGACTACTAAGATATTTTTTTAAATCCCAGCCAATTAACACGATTTATCATCTTCACATATGGGTGAGGTAAGTCACCCATATGTGAGAGGTAGTGGCATGTTCAGCAGGCTGTTTAATATTTTCATTAAGGTTGGCAATGTTAGCTTCAATATCATCAGGTGTTCTTAGCGTAATATGTTCCGTGCAATGACTACTAAGATATTTTTTTAAATCCCAGCCAATTAACACGATTTATCATCTTCACATATGGGTGAGGTAAGTCACTTCTTAATGGGCTATAAATTGTAACGATCGTGGGAGAGTGATCGGACGAGAGATCTAGAATAGCTTCAATTTGAATTAAATCCCTAGAGATATTTTTCATGACGCCAATATCTATAACATTCGGAATTTTGTGTATGTCAGTAGACCAATAAGTTGGCTCCCCACTCCAAATGACATTCAAGCCCATTTTGGAAATTGTATTGAACAACACTCGACCTCTGGGTGTAATAAGACGCGAACCCCAGAATGTATGTTTAGCATTATATTCGCCAGCTGCAACGAAACAAGGGCCAAGAGGTTTATAGAAATCCTCGTATTGATCCTCAGTAATTGCGAATCTAGGAGGAGAGTAAATTGATGATATGACAAAATTAGTGCAAACATTTTCAACACAAATATTCGTTGCTTGTAAATGTTCCTCACAAACGTTGTCAAGAATGTAGTGCTTGAGTCTTGACTTAATTAAAATTGCTGATCCATCGCATGCTCTTCCTCTCGGTTCCTTTGAATTATATAAGGTGTAGCGATACATTTTAAAAGGCTTCTCGAAGTCAAATGAGTCTCAAATACCAACATTATATCAATAATTTTTCCGTGAGGAAGTGCTAAGTTCATTTTTATGTTGGCGATTGCCGTTTGCGTTCAAGAAACATATTATTAACGTGTTCATGGCTTGTTAGCTAATGCTTGAAGGAGTGTATTCTGCATTCGCAGCATTTCTTGCATCCTGCTTGTCAAATTTGTTGCAAAATTGTATATAGTTTGCACCAGATTATCAATAGTAGCTTCAAGGCGATTGAAATTAAAGTTCGAGTTTGTATTTTTTGAATTATTTGGTGGTGAAACATTTTGTGTTTGACGAAAGAGTACACAGGACAACCTCTGTAGTTAGCGGTGTGATTACCTCCACAATTACTA
This sequence comes from Tachina lurida, assembly GCA_944452675.1. Taxonomy (NCBI): domain Eukaryota; kingdom Metazoa; phylum Arthropoda; class Insecta; order Diptera; family Tachinidae; genus Tachina; species Tachina lurida. The sequence continues at coordinate 68,447,075 of OX101752.1, read as the reverse complement.
CGTTTTTTGTCACTTTGATCTTTTGGCTTATTGCAACTAGCCGTGCCCAGCGTTGTCACAACCAAAATATTTTTGTAACCAAAATATGAAAAAAAGTAACCAAATGAGAAAAAAAGTAACCAAAATTTTTTATGTATTTAATATACGAGTACTTACTTATTTGTACTTCAGTTGAGAAATATATTTGTGACAGTATGTAATAATCGCTTAAGTGCTCTTAATCAAAAGAATGTTTGTGGGACGTTTTCATGCAAAACTATTAAAAGGCTCCTACGCAAGATTAAACTCTTGTGTGATCCTTTCTGTGCACATGTAGGTAGGTATTATAACCACTCCAACTTTCATCGCTTATTCAAACCAAATATTGAGTACCAGTTTTTTGCACCCATTTTAAAACAAAATTCCACGCTTAATTAACTTTCGTTTAATTACGAAAACGAAATTTCCCCTAAAATCTCCTCGTTTATTTACCCAAAACTTCCTAAGTACAATTGTGCAATTCTGTAATCAAATATATGCACCTTATGTATTTATTTTTTGTAATATGAACTGTTTTTGTTATTTAATAAACTATTTATTCCAAGTAATAATGTACTAAATACCACAGTGAGTTCGAATAAATGCATTTCTAAAGGTATTTAAGCGTATTCTCATAATTGCCTATATGAGATAATTAAACTTCTCCGCTTTAATACCTTGTCCGTATAATTACCCCAAAAGTTATGACATTTTTGATGAGGCAAATAGCAGGGGTTTACTGTATAATCATTATAAAATCATATAATATTAGCTATAACATTTAAATTTTTGATTCAGTTAATAATTGTATTGAGCCTTATTTTCGATATTTATCGTAAGTGACATGTAATCGAAAATAGACTTTTTTATTTAAATTATAATTTTATGGGCCTATCCATAGTTTAGAACTATAAAAATGCCAAAAATTTGATAACTTTAAAGATACGGGAATTAAAATTGTATCGTTAGCGACAATTTACGTATGTAAACAAATTTGAATATTATAAAAATAATCTTCTCCTGAAAACTTAGGTTTTTGTCGCTTACGATTAAATAAAAAATAAGGCTCGATATGTGTTATAATTATCTATCAAATAATACACGATAACAAAAGATATAAGTTCTTTGTAATAAAAATAAAATGTAATTTTATTACATTCGTTATCCAAACACATAAATATATAGATAAAGTATTAAAATATTAAAACATTTAGTTTTGATTAAACTTAGCTACGAAAATATCCCTTCAGAAGTATGTTGGGAAAATTTGTCTCAAAATATTTCAATATCCATACTTTTTATTTACAATTGGGAAAATCTGAGCAATTGCTAGTGGGATCTAATTTCTTCTTCTTTATCATGTATTTAATTTAAGAACCACATCCACATTTGTTTTTTAGCTACAAAATTTATTTAATTAAATTAATTTAATTAGTGTTTTTATGGGAATTGTTAAAATTTAAGTTTAAAATTTTTAAACGCACTAATAATCCCAAATTATTATTTTACTTATTAAGTAAAATATTTTTTTTAAAAATACATTGAAATTGATTATTGAGGGGTTTAGCTGGATCCTATGCGCATTTCACTGTTGCTAATGCAGATCATCAGGGAACCTTTACCCAAATTTCTTAGAACAACTAGAGTTATTATGTTATAAACTTTCATTTAAACAAATGAGAAGCCTAACAACAAATAACAAAGTTGAAACAAGAACTCAATAATCAACATGTTTTTTTTATTTTCTTACCCTGATGATCTGCATTAGCAACAGTGAAATGCGCATAGGATCCAGCTAAACCCCTCAATAATCAATTTCAATGTATTTTTAATAAAAAATATTTTACTTAATAAGTAAAATAATAATTTGGGATTATTAGTGCGTTTAAAAATTTTAAACTTAAATTAATTTAATTTGCATCACGATATGCAAATTTAAATAACATATAAAAATGGGTAATTTTGTGTTAAAAAAAAGTAACCAAAATGGAAAAAAGTACACAAGTACACATTGGAAAAAAAGTAACCAATTTTGGTTACAAGTAACCAAAATAGCAACGCTGGCAATGCCGTGTAATTCGCCGCACACAACACAAACAGTAGGTAAATTGCAGTAAGTTTTAGTGTGGCCATATTCTTGACAATTATGGCACTGTACGTGTCCTGAACGCTTGTGTAGTTCTTCAACTGTTATTTTTCGATATAAGAGATATTTTAAATTACATATATATTGGATGGGTCTCATTTTTTTTAAATTTAATATCATTTGGCTCAAGTTCAACGCGAAATGGAGGTTGGGGGATCTTTTCCCTATTTATTATATTTGATAAATTTTTTACCTTAAGTCCCCGGATGACGAGAGCAACTTTTATTTCTTCGGGAGCAACATAGGAATCTATGCCCTTCAATACAATCTGCAGCCCTTTAGCACTCTTGAGCTGATATGTGTAGAAATTTGTTTTAATTTTTTCAAATTCGGAAACCATTTTACGAAAATCTTTTTTTTCATAAACTTGAATTTTCGTTTCATCAATGCTACCATGCTTTATTGGAACAATGTGAAATTTATTCTCACCAATGACCGAAATTAATTTTTTAATAAGAGCGTTTGAGTTTATTTCTCTTAAATAGATTGGTGGCGGCTTGGAGGTTTTGTTCGAAGATTCAGCGGGGTTTTCATTGTCATCTTGCAATATTTTAAAACGGTTTTGCCAATTAGTAGAGGATGCGGTGTTATCCCTAGACATCTTTGGGCTTCGCCCGCGCTTTACAATTGTGATGTATCTGTTCATTCCAACTTGCACCTTTAGTTTTGGGCTACTCTTATCTTCAGTGACAAGTAGGTTAAGTGATGACCACGAGCCCGAAGCGGAAGATATCGCTGAGTTAAATGTAGAATTACTAGGCAACGGTAATTTCAACGATTCACTAGTTGGCATTGGACAAAGCAAAGTTGATCGCTGACGAAACTGTGGTTTTGCCGTTAGAAAAAGTCTATCATCAGATTTTTTATTAAGATCTTCAGAAATCGCAGTAAGTCTATCATCAGATTTTTTATTGTTGTCATTAAGAGTTTCAGAACTCACAGTAAAATAGGCATTCCCGCCGTTATAACTCACTTCACAATTATTTGTATTTTAGGTACTCATATAGAGTATTCCTCAAGGGTATTTTTGTGTTCTCGGTTTTTTTTGTTTTTGTTATTTCTATATGAAAAAATATTAGCAAAGCAAAAAACAAAGCATATTTAGCAAAGTTAATATGTACTACGAATATTTTTTTGCATGATTTTTTTTGTTTAGTATGTACATATGTAAGAAAATTTTCGCTATTACGTCTGTTCACTATGAAGATACCACGAGAACTCGATTTTCGAATATAACAGTATTTTCTTAGGGCTTAATTCATAAAAAATATTTTGATTTTATAAAAGGTTTATTAATCAAATTTCCATAGAAAATTTGTTTCATAAACCTCTTATTAAACAGAATATTTTTTATGAATAAGGAAGTTAGAATTCAATTTTCTATCATCTAAGATTAGATTAAACGTAGAAATAAAATCGCAAAAAAATATTTCTTGTAAATTTTTCTCATACAAATTCAAAACGCATTAATGACTTTAATATAAGAAAAATCATAAAATAATCAAATTGTTTTAATTTCTAGCAGACGAGTTTCGTTGGGATTTATTTATTTTAAATTACTCCTTCAACAAATTAATTTTCCTGAATTATAACAATTTTTAAGTTCAATTTTGTTAAAAAATTGCCATAAAAATCGCCAAGAAAATTATTTATCGCCATAATAATCGCCAACAAATTTATTTATCGCCGGAAAAATCGCCATGTCGCCAAACAAAAACTTTGGACGACAAACAAGTTGAAAAATCGCCAAATCAAATACAAAACAGGTCCCAGTATAAACCCCTGTGGCGCACCAGATGCGATAGATTCGGGCAGTCTCATTAAGTCTACTTCCACTACAGTGAACTTCCGGGCAAGAATGTAGCTTTCCAAAAGATTTAGAATGTCAATTTGTAGATATGTCTTTAATTTTAAAATTAGGCCTTCATGTATCACCTTATCCAATGCCTGAAAACCATCAATAAAGAGGGCAGAACAATACTTCTTTTCTTCAAATGTTCTTCTTATAAATTGAGCCAATCTATGTTTTTTCAATGGTGCTATGCTCACTTCTAAAATTGACGGTTCGGTATGCACCCATTACCAGTTAGAATTGGGAACAATTTTGTCATAAGCAGCTTTTCGAATAGCTTTAACATTGTTGACATTAAACTTATTGGCGTACATGACTCAGCCTTGGTAAAGTCTTTGCTTGGTTTTGGAATCATTGTGACCTTGGCAAGCTTCCAGCTGTGTGGAATGTCGTAAAATGGCATTAAAAATGAATAAAAGGATTATAATTGCATACGACGCAACTTCATCGGCATCTGGTTATTGATACCATCAAATAGGGATGGGCAAATGAAAAAAATTTATCGATATATATCGTATCGATATTTTTGAACAGCATCGATATATATTTTTTTAAAACATGGATATTTCGATATATCGATTTTTTTTTTGCCCACAAATGTTGAAAAATCTTTTAAGTTTAAAATAAATACACATACTAAAATATAGTGTCATAACCGCCAAAAAAGTTTGAACGACATCATTTTGAGAACTTAATATTTTGTTAGCGATTTCTTTAAATATTAACATGCTTATTTACACAAACTATTGAGGCTTTATAAAGCGTTTTAAAACAGATCTCCATAAAAAATTTTTCTTATTAAGAATTAGAAAATCCTTAATAGTTTTTATAAATAAGGCTCTTAATCATTGTTTTATGAATGCTCAGTGTTGAACACTTCAAACTTCATCGTTGCAGAATACGAGAAATATACACTGGACATCCATTAAATAATGATTTACAGGGCAATTATGTAAAAAATTCCGCAGGGAATTCTGTTATGAAATTTCTCTATTTTTTCTTCGCATCACTAGCAGTCATGCCAACATCCTAGCGTTAAAAAAATGGCTAAAATTTATACCTAGAGCTCATAAAAATATCGAAACCCGATACTCGTAAATTAGAATCGATGTTTCGATATATCTGTTTTTCAAATATCGGCGATATATATCGATATTAATTTTTTCAAATATCGATATTTCGATATATCGATATTTTTGCCCATCCCTACCATCAATACCCGGAGCTTTCTTTGGGTTGAGTTCTGCAGTTAGTTTTTGTACATCACGCGTCTTAAACTTTATGGGTCGAGAGGGTAGAGCAACTAGACTCGGCAAATCAACAACACCAGTACACGTGTTTGGGGTAAATACGGATTTTAAGTGCTCAGCAAATATATTACCTTTTTCAGGATATCTTCTTGCCCAACCTTCGGTAGATGTGCGCAGAGGTAGATTAAATTCAACGGTTGTTTAAGGCTTTCTAGCAGTTCGTCACAAAGAGTAATTAGATGCTGTTGTGACATCGAGACCTTCCAAATAGTTTTTAAGAGATGCAGTTTTTTCAGATACTAGCAACTCTTGGAGTCATTTACTGCGCTCTTTAAACCTGAATTTATGTGGAGTCATCTGTGCTATTGCCATTTCCTTCTAGCTCTTTTTTCCACATACGAGACGTTCAATGTCCGTACAATAAGTTCGATTAAACCCAGTCTTAGGGTGGGAGGTAGTGGCATGTTCAGCAGCCTGTTTAATATTTTCGTTACGATTGGCAATGTTAAATTCAATATAATCGGATGTTCTTAGCTTAATGTTTTCTATACAATGACTCCTAAGATATTTTTTGAGGTAAGTCACTTCTTAGTGGGGTAAAGTTTGTAACGGTCGTGGGAGAATGATCGGAAGAGAGATCTAGAGAAGCTTCTACAAGAATTAAATCTCTAGAGATACTTTTCATGACGCCAAAATTTATAACATCCGGAATTATTCGTATGTCAGTAAGCTAGTAAGTGGACTCCCTTTTCGAAATGACGTCCAAGCCCATTTTTGAAATTGTGTTGAACAACGCCCGACCTCTAGGTGTAATAAGACGCGAACCCCAGAACATAAGTTTTGCATTGTTGTCGCCAGCTGCTGCGAAACAAGGTCCAAGATTTTTATAGAAATCCTCGTATTGATCCTCAGTGATTGAAAATCTGGGAGGGGAGTAAATTGATAATATCACGAAATTTGTACAAAAATTTTCAATGCAAATTTTTGTTGCGTGTAAATGTTCTTCACAAATGTTGTCAAGAGTATAGTGCTTGAATTTTGACTTTATTAGAATTGCTCTCTGGTCCTTTGAATCATATAAAACTTCTCGAAGTCAAATGACTCTCAAATACCAACACTATATCAATAAATTTTTCGTGAGGAAGTGGTAAGTTCATTTTTATGTTGGCGATTGCCGTTTGCGTTCAAGAAACATATTTTTAACGTGTTCATGGCTTGTTAGCTAATGCTTGAAGGAGTGTATTCTGCATTCGCAGCATTTCTTGCATCCTGCTTGTCAAATTTGTTGCAAAATTGTATATAGTTTGCACCAGATTATCAATAGTAGCTTCAAGGTGATTAAAATTAAAGCTGGAGTTTTTATTTGTTGAATTATTTGGCGGTGAAACATTTTGCGTGGGAATACTAATTGTTTGGCGCATTTAAGCAAAAATGGCGTTTGCTGATTCAGCTGGAGCTAATTTAGGTTTTTTCCCAATAGTCTGTACGAAATAATATAGTGGACATCCTCTGTAGCTAGCGGTGTGATTACCTCCACAATTAGCGCATTTGTTTTCTGCTTGATATTTTGGTTTAGTACCGTGTACTAGGGATGGGCAAATGAAAAAAATGTATCGATATATATCGTATCGATGTTTTTGAACAGTATCGATATATATTTTTTGAAAACATCGATATATCGATATTTTTTTGCAGCATTAATTTCAAATTAGGGATGGGCAAAAAATCTCGATATATCGAAATATCGATATTTGAGAAAATAAATATCGATATATATCGCCGATATTTCAAAACCCCATATATCGATACATCGATTCTTATTTACGAGTATCGTGTTTCGATACTTTTAAGAGCTATAGCTATTGACATCACTACTAGTTATGCGAAGAAATAAAAGAGAAATTTCATAATAACATCCCAGGCGAATTTATATAGTATATATATATAGACGACGACTCGAATCACCTGCTTCGCTCTCTGAATCATGTTTATGAATCATGCTGTTTAGACTACGCATTCGTGCTTCGTGCCAATTTAGTGCTTTTCGTACTAGATTTAGAGTTTTTTAATTCATAACAGTGCGGAATTTTTCAAATTGTTGCTTTAAAAAGATATTACTGCCTTTTTTTTGGTGCTTTTCACCTTTGATTTTAGTGCGTTTTACAAATCTACTAAATATTAATTTGTTAAAGTGTGGTGGCTTTATTTTCACTTTCCAAAAACTATCTGCTTTCACCCCTTTTAAACAAGCAAAGTTTCCTTTGCAGAATGTTAATTCATCTGGGTGAAATACGAAGGAAGAAAAACTTTATCTTTCATAGTGAGAAAAAAGAATATATTTCTAGAAATTACAGAGGATACCACGTTGGAAACACGTTATAAAATAACTTAATTACAATAATCTAATTACTAACCACTGCGGGAAGCAATGTATTGCTTTCTTGATAACGAAAGCTTCCAAAAATGCTTCTGAAAAATACTAACGTAAGGCTATCTAACAAAGTGGACAAAAGTAAAAAAATTTACACCAGTAACTTTTGCCTCTCTGTACACAAAAACTACACATTATTGCTTCTGTAAAACGAATTATTAAAGCAAAAATGAACGGCTTTTTAGAAACTGAATGCATTGCTTCTAGCTGGCTTACAAAAACTCTTCTGGGAAGCGGTAATTTTTGCTGGGATGGTGAAATTGAAGAAATAGAACGAAGTATCAGAAATTTAAGGATACATAAATGGAAAAATTTGCTCAAAACTGATCAATTTTGGATTTAAGTTTATAATTATAGAAATTCAACTAATCATAATCCATTTATAATACTGTCAATATTTTCTCTAAGACTATTAACATTACCATGTTCAAATGTTGTAGTATGACTTAGACTTGTATCGAACTCTTTCAGTAGCTCGTTTTTGACACAAACCAACGATCAAATCCATGTAATTTAAATGGGTTTGATCATTGGTTTGTGTCAAAAACGAGCTACTGAAAGAGTTCGACACAAGTCTAGTATGACTTTTAGCGCTTATAAATATTTTAAAAGTAATAATGATTTTATAAATCAAATTGTTTCATTCATATAAAATACGGTCTAAAAAGAAAAGGCTTATGTTGTTCAGAATGTAACATACTGAACCATGTTCATGTAAAAATTAATTCAGACGAAACACCTAAAAATCTAATTGTTTTATTAAAACAGTTTTATGGCCAGAGGAAAAAGATGAAACTGCATTTCTTGAAACGAGGAGTATAATTCTCGTTGATCATCTTTTGTTAAAATAGTACACCATAATTGGAGTGTCTTCCCAAATGAACTTCAATTATTTTCCTACTCATATTCTACTTATAAGCAAAATCGAAATATGGCTCGATATAATTGAAATTATTACAAAAACCTATGATATGTATATAGTAAATTTAAAATTGTAGTTAACTTAAATTTTTAATTTTTACTCATTCAATACATTTATAATTAGCCATGTGGGCTTTCTCTGTATTGAAAATAAATAGATAAATATAAAAAAATAAATAAAAATATATTTATGTACATACATACATATCTATATACGAGTAATTATTTAATTTCGTGCTTTTTTATGAACACACAGTGCTTTTTGCTCTGAAAAAGTTGGCATCACTGTTCGCGTGGCATTTTTTTATGTGTATTCACAGAACATACGTATCATACGCACGTATATACATGCATACACATAAGCATACATACTTACATAAATTCGACTCATTCGAAATCTTGTTTTTGAAGGCATCTCTATATTTTCTTCTTATTTTTCCTTTTTATATTATTCATAACTTAATTCAATTTATTTATATTAAACTCACATCTATGTTTTTTGGTTTGTTTTCATTTGTTTAAAAACACACACATACACATATACTTATTTTGTTTTGATAGCTAGTTCAGATAAAGTGGCGATTAACTGCGATAAAAGTTAAAGAAGATACCAATTTTACGTGCTTCGCAAGTAGATTCATATTGAATCTACTTGATTCGCTCTCATAATTTTGTATGGCGAAGCAAGTGGATTCGGTCATGATTGGGGCGTGAAGCATGAATAGAGAGCGAAACACGTACCGTCTAAACATAGTATAAAGTGACTCGACTAAGGAACTTTTTGATTTGTGTGGGTATAAGCCTACAGGCAGAATTTGTTTTTACTTACTGTTCTGTTACGAATCAGGTTACTCTTTTTGCTTTATAGAAATCATATACAAGCCGTTAGTTTTTTTCGTTCATTATGTTCTGTTTCGGTTCAACCTGTGAAAATAAAAAAACTGTTAACTAGTTCTAAGTGGCAGCATAAATAAAATAAGACATTTCGAAATAAACTGTGATTGTGCTTTAAGAATTAAAGCACCTAAAATTGGTAATCGGCCAACATTCGGCCTATGGCAAAAATCGGCCGATTAGCCGAAGCCGAATATTTTTCATTCCAAGCTTGAAAAATAACATGATGTTTGGTCGTTGCTCGCCGACAGTTTCTATTGTGTTTAACCTTTTGAAAGGGTTGCTTTGAAATACAACCCAGTTGTTTTCTTTTTTCTTTGACTTGGACGTTCTTGTGAGTGATCATATGAAAAATTAATCTAGAAATTGCAAAAAAAATTCATTTTTCTGGTTATGTATCCAATAGATATTACAGCTATTTTAGTGATCTCAAAAAAAGAAACTTTTTTCTTAATTCATGTAAAACAAGAAACTTTTTTAAAATTTAAAACATTCGGCTTTGGATTCGGTTTTGGCCGAAGTTTAGGATTAGGTATGGGCTAATGAAAAAAATGTATCGATATATATCGTATCGATGTTTTTGAAAAGTATCGATATATATTTTTTGAAAATATCGATATTTCGATATTTTTTTGCAGCATTAATTTCGAATGCACAATTAGTCACTTTAAGAAATTTAATACAAAAGAACTATTTATGTTAAGTTATACGTAACCTACTCTAGCTCCTTAAGACTTCGGCTGTGTGCAAATGGAATTTTAAATGTCGAAACTGGTTCACTGAAATAAATAACGAACAAATAAATGTCAAATATGGTGCACAGACATGATTACTATTAAAACAGATCATCAGCGAACTTATACTGCATTTTATATAAAAGTTTGCATGTATGATGCAGCGCAGTGATGCATTTACGAACACAGCTTTCATTAGTCTTTCTTTACTTTCTGTTGCCGATCTGTGCTGTGCCGTTCTGTTTCTAAATTTTAATAGTTACTTTTTCTGTAATAAATTATCAGCTGTTTCGGACCAGAATGGTCACAGTTTTCCACTACTCGTAAAGTGATAAGTTTTGCATCGTCCATTGCTGTTAGAGTTTTTCTTTTCCAGGACTTTTCATTTCCCGGAAAAGTGGGAACAACTTTCGGTCAAAAAAATAATACAATTTTAGTTCCCGGCCGTAATTGTTTTAATGTTTTAGATATAGTTCTACCATCGCATTCATAAAGTGAATAACGACATTCATCGAGGAGGGTGTACATTTGTACAAACTAAAGTTGCCAGCACAAATTTCCCGGGATTTCTTTCCCGGAAAATCCCGTATGAAAAACACTAATTGCTATGTTTCTATTAGAGATCGACCGAAGGCGTTTTTTTTTTGGCCGAAGCTGAAGCCGAACTTCGGCTAAAATCCTAAACTTCGGCCAAAACCGAATCCAAAGCCGAATGTTTTAAATTTTAAAAAAGTTTCTTGTTTTACATGAATTAAGAAAAAAGTTTCTTTTTTTGAGATCACTAAAATAGCTGTAATATCTATTGGATACATAACCAGAAAAATGAATTTTTTTTGCAATTTCTAGATTAATTTTTCATATGATCACTCACAAGAACGTCCAAGTCAAAGAAAAAAGAAAACAACTGGGTTGTATTTCAAAGCAACCCTTTCAAAAGGTTAAACACAATAGAAACTGTCGGCGAGCAACGACCAAACATCATGTTATTTTTCAAGCTTGGAATGAAAAATATTCGGCTTCGGCTAATCGGCCGATTTTTGCCATAGGCCGAATGTTGGCCGATTACCAATTTTAGGTGCTTTAATTCTTAAAGCACAATCACAGTTTATTTCGAAATGTCTTATTTTATTTATGCTGCCACTTAGAACTAGTTAACAGTTTTTTTATTTTCACAGGTTGAACCGAAACAGAACATAATGAACGAAAAAAACTAACGGCTTGTATATGATTTCTATAAAGCAAAAAGAGTAACCTGATTCGTAACAGAACAGTAAGTAAAAACAAATTCTGCCTGTAGGCTTATACCCACACAAATCAAAAAGTCAAAAAGTGCCTTAGTCGAGTCACTTTATACTATGTTTATACTATGTTTAGACGGTACGTGCTTCGCTCTCTATTCATGCTTCACACCCCAATCATGACCGAATCCACTTGCTTCGCTATACAAAATTATGAGAGCGAATCAAGTAGACTCAATATGAATCTACTTGCGAAGCACGTAAAATTGGTATCTTCTCTAACTTTTATCGCAGTTAATCGCCACTTTATCTGAACTAGCTATCAAAACAAAATAGGTATATGTGTATGTGTGTGTTTGTAAACAAATAAAAACAAACCAAAAAACATAGATGTGAGTTTAATATAAATAAATTTAATTAAGTTATGAATAACATAAAAAGGAAAAATAAGAAGAAAATGTAGAGATGCCTTCAAAAACAAGATTTCTCATGAGTGGAATTTATGTAAAGTATGTATGCTTATCTGTATGCATGTATATACGTGCGTATGATACGTACGTTTGTGTGAATATACATAAAAAAATGCCACGCGAACAGTGATGCCAACTTTTTCAGAGCAAAAACCACTGTGTGTTCATAAAAAAGCACTAAATGAAATAAGTACTCGCATGATACAATAATATATATATGATAATGAGTACTCGTATATATGTACATATGTATGAATGTACATAAATATATTTTTATTTATTTTGTTATATTTATCTATTTATTTGCAATACAGAGAAAGCCCATATGGCTAATTATAAATGTATTGAATTAGTAAAAATTTAAGTTAACTACAATTTTAAATTTACTACATTTAATAGGTTTTTGTAATAATTTCAATAATATCGAGCCATATTTCGATTTTGCTTATAAGTAGAATATGAATAGGAAAATAATTGAAGTTCATTTGGGAAGACACTCCAATTATGGTGTACTATTTTAACAAAAGATGATCAACGAGAATTATACTCCCGTTTCAAGAAATGCAGTTTCATCTTTTTCCTCTGGCCATAAAACTGTTTTAATAAAACAATTAGATTTTTAGGTGTTTCGTCTGAATTAATTTTTACATGAACATGGTTCAGTATGTTACATTCTGAACAACATAAGCCTTTTCTTTTTAGACCGTATTTTATATGAATGAAACAATTTGATTTATAAAATCATTATTATATTTCTAACTTACTTTTAAAATATTTATAAGCGCTAAAAGTCATTTCTACTACAACATTTGAACATGGTAATGTTAATAGTCTTAGAGAAAATATTGACAGTATTAGAAATGGATTAAGATTAGTTGACTTTCTATAATTATAAACTTCAATCCAAAATTGATCAGTTTTGAGCAAATTTTTCCAATTATGTATCCTTAAATTTCTGATACTTCGTTCTATTTCTTCAATTTCGCCATCCCAGCAAAAATTGCCACTTCCCAGAAGAGTTTTTGTAAGCCAGCTAGAAGCAATGCATTCAGTTTCTAAAAAGTCGTTAATTTTTTGCTTTACTAATTGGTTTTACAGAAGCAATAATGTGTAGTTTTTGTGTACTCAGATGCAAAAGTTACTGGTGTAAGTTTTTTTACTTTTGTCCACTTTGTTAGAGAGCCTTACGTTAGTATTTTTCAGAAGCATTTTTGGAAGCTTTTGTTATCAAGAAAGCAATACATTGCTTCCCGCAGTGGTTAGTAATTAGATTATTGTAATTAAGTTATTTTATAACGTGTATGGTATCCTCTGTAATTTCTAGAAATATATTCTTTTTTCTCACTATGAAAGATAAAGTTTTTCTTCCTTCATATTTCACCAAGCTGAATTAACATTCTGCAAAGGAAACTTTGCATGTCTAAAGGGGTTAAAGCAGATAGTTTTTGAAAGTGAAAATAAAGCCACCACACTTAAAAAAATAATATTTAGTAGATTTGTAAAACGCACTAAAATCAAAGGTGAAAAGCACCAAAAAAAGGCAATCATTTCTTTTTAAAGCAACAATTTGAAAAATTCCGCACTGTTATGAATTAAAAAACTCTAAATCTAGTACGAAAAGCACTAAATTGGCACGAAGCACGAATGCGTAGTCTAAACAGCATGATTCATAAACATGATTCAGAGAGCGAAGCAGGTGATTCGACTCGTCGTCTAAACATAGCATTATAAATTCGCCTGGGATGTTATTATGAAATTTCTCTTTATTTTTTCGCATAACTAGTAGTGATGTCAATAGCTATAGCTCTTAAAAGTATCGAAACACGATACTCGTAAATAAGAATCGATGTATCGATATATGGGGTTTTGAAATATCGGCGATATATTAATATCGATATTTATTTTCTCAAATATTTTTTGCCCATCCCTACCGTGTACCTATCTCTAGCAAGGGTATATTTACCTCATCGTAATAGGATTAATGGAGAAAAGTATTCATAACTTTTATTTTTGAAGTTAAACATTTTGCTCTTGAGGTGAAGAAAAGAACTTTAAGTTTTTTAATGAAAATTGTACAAGAATTTTGTTTTGTTTGTTTTAATATTGTTTATTCTTTAAATAGAAATGAATTTCTTTTTTCAAATTATTGCAAACGAATATTTTTATGGAATCTATTTAAATATTAATGATATTCGTATAAGTCTGAATTTGGCGAAAAAGAATACGAATATCTAATATTTGAATATTTGAGAATTCAAATAAGAACACGAATAATCGCACATCACTAGTACGTACACACCCACAAGCTTATACATTTACATATACATATATATATATATATATATAGATATATATATATATATATATATATATATATAATTTGTATTTATTGTTATTCTTTACCAGAATCGGTCGTATTTTGGAGAATGATTTAATTTAGTTTACAGTGCTATTTTTGCGTTTTCTCTGTTTCCAATAGGCGCCTACCTGATTTTAGTAAACAAATTTTTTTATATGAATCTACTTGCGAAGCACGTAAAATTGGTATCTTCTCTAACTTTTATCGCAGTTAATCGCCACTTTATCTGAACTAGCTATCAAAACAAAATAGGTATATGTGTATGTGTGTGTTTGTAAACAAATAAAAACAAACCAAAAAACATAGATGTGAGTTTAATATAAATAAATTTAATTAAGTTATGAATAACATAAAAAGGAAAAATAAGAAGAAAATGTAGAGATGCCTTCAAAAACAAGATTTCTCATGAGTGGAATTTATGTAAAGTATGTATGCTTATCTGTATGCATGTATATACGTGCGTATGATACGTACGTTTGTGTGAATATACATAAAAAAATGCCACGCGAACAGTGATGCCAACTTTTTCAGAGCAAAAACCACTGTGTGTTCATAAAAAAGCACTAAATGAAATAAGTACTCGCATGATACAATAATATATATATGATAATGAGTACTCGTATATATGTACATATGTATGAATGTACATAAATATATTTTTATTTATTTTGTTATATTTATCTATTTATTTGCAATACAGAGAAAGCCCATATGGCTAATTATAAATGTATTGAATTAGTAAAAATTTAAGTTAACTACAATTTTAAATTTACTACATTTAATAGGTTTTTGTAATAATTTCAATAATATCGAGCCATATTTCGATTTTGCTTATAAGTAGAATATGAATAGGAAAATAATTGAAGTTCATTTGGGAAGACACTCCAATTATGGTGTACTATTTTAACAAAAGATGATCAACGAGAATTATACTCCCGTTTCAAGAAATGCAGTTTCATCTTTTTCCTCTGGCCATAAAACTGTTTTAATAAAACAATTAGATTTTTAGGTGTTTCGTCTGAATTAATTTTTACATGAACATGGTTCAGTATGTTACATTCTGAACAACATAAGCCTTTTCTTTTTAGACCGTATTTTATATGAATGAAACAATTTGATTTATAAAATCATTATTATATTTCTAACTTACTTTTAAAATATTTATAAGCGCTAAAAGTCATTTCTACTACAACATTTGAACATGGTAATGTTAATAGTCTTAGAGAAAATATTGACAGTATTAGAAATGGATTAAGATTAGTTGACTTTCTATAATTATAAACTTCAATCCAAAATTGATCAGTTTTGAGCAAATTTTTCCAATTATGTATCCTTAAATTTCTGATACTTCGTTCTATTTCTTCAATTTCGCCATCCCAGCAAAAATTGCCACTTCCCAGAAGAGTTTTTGTAAGCCAGCTAGAAGCAATGCATTCAGTTTCTAAAAAGTCGTTAATTTTTTGCTTTACTAATTGGTTTTACAGAAGCAATAATGTGTAGTTTTTGTGTACTCAGATGCAAAAGTTACTGGTGTAAGTTTTTTTACTTTTGTCCACTTTGTTAGAGAGCCTTACGTTAGTATTTTTCAGAAGCATTTTTGGAAGCTTTTGTTATCAAGAAAGCAATACATTGCTTCCCGCAGTGGTTAGTAATTAGATTATTGTAATTAAGTTATTTTATAACGTGTATGGTATCCTCTGTAATTTCTAGAAATATATTCTTTTTTCTCACTATGAAAGATAAAGTTTTTCTTCCTTCATATTTCACCAAGCTGAATTAACATTCTGCAAAGGAAACTTTGCATGTCTAAAAGGGGTGAAAGCAGATAGTTTTTGAAAGTGAAAATAAAGCCACCACACTTAAAAAAATAATATTTAGTAGATTTGTAAAACGCACTAAAATCAAAGGTGAAAAGCACCAAAAAAAGGCAATCATTTCTTTTTAAAGCAACAATTTGAAAAATTCCGCACTGTTATGAATTAAAAAACTCTAAATCTAGTACGAAAAGCACTAAATTGGCACGAAGCACGAATGCGTAGTCTAAACAGCATGATTCATAAACATGATTCAGAGAGCGAAGCAGGTGATTCGACTCGTCGTCTAAACATAGCATTATAAATTCGCCTGGGATGTTATTATGAAATTTCTCTTTATTTTTTCGCATAACTAGTAGTGATGTCAATAGCTATAGCTCTTAAAAGTATCGAAACACGATACTCGTAAATAAGAATCGATGTATCGATATATGGGGTTTTGAAATATCGGCGATATATTAATATCGATATTTATTTTCTCAAATATTTTTTGCCCATCCCTACCGTGTACCTATCTCTAGCAAGGGTATATTTACCTCATCGTAATAGGATTAATGGAGAAAAGTATTCATAACTTTTATTTTTGAAGTTAAACATTTTGCTCTTGAGGTGAAGAAAAGAACTTTAAGTTTTTTAATGAAAATTGTACAAGAATTTTGTTTTGTTTGTTTTAATATTGTTTATTCTTTAAATAGAAATGAATTTCTTTTTTCAAATTATTGCAAACGAATATTTTTATGGAATCTATTTAAATATTAATGATATTCGTATAAGTCTGAATTTGGCGAAAAAGAATACGAATATCTAATATTTGAATATTTGAGAATTCAAATAAGAACACGAATAATCGCACATCACTAGTACGTACACACCCACAAGCTTATACATTTACATATACATATATATATATATATATAGATATATATATATATATATATATATATATAATTTGTATTTATTGTTATTCTTTACCAGAATCGGTCGTATTTTGGAGAATGATTTAATTTAGTTTACAGTGCTATTTTTGCGTTTTCTCTGTTTCCAATAGGCGCCTACCTGATTTTAGTAAACAAATTTTTTTACTTTGTATTGTAATGCAAATTTTATATCACGTTGGACTTATTGTCAATTTGTCTCTCAAAATTGTTTTCTACGCAGCAGAATGTTTGCTGGCCTGCCCCTGTATTCTGTAACTCGCTAAAGGTAAATCTTCATTCGATCGCTAAAATGCTGAACAAATACAAAATTTAACATTTTTGCAGTGACATAAAACAGGAACAATTTCGGCAGATTAGATTTCTAAGCCATTGCCTGATTTAGCAATACACGTTTGGATAATTAATAAACATATTAAAAAAAATACCTCACTGTTATCCGACGCAAGAATTTTATACAAAAATGTTATTAATATCACACTCGTGAAAAATGACTTAAAGCACATTTTTATAGTTAAACTGTTCTAAGTAAGAGCAATTGCGATACTAAAAACATTTTCATATGTACATATGTAGATTTTATTTTAGTTTATAAAGTAATTTTAAAAGCAAAGTAGTATTAGGATTTCGAAACTCGATTACTAGTATATGAGATAAAGGTTTATTTTCTTCTCAGGTGAAGGTTGCAGATTCCATTTCTATCTCATTACCCTTGTCCTTTTTTAAAAACTAGCCAAGAGAATAATATAAAAATTATTTAAAATTATTCGACTTTTGTACGTACCAGGCGCGGACCCAGCTTAAAGTTTTGGGGTGGGGGTATTTTTGGTGATATATGAAAAGTTGAAATGCTTTAAAGTTTAAATGTGTTTAAAAGTTTATTGAAAAATGTTATTACTAATAAAAAAAGAAGAGAGGTGACTTAGGGCACTCGGTTATAGCTATGCTCCTTAGCTACATAACACAAACTTAACGTTTTAAATAAAAATGCAATAAAATTATATTATGTAATGATGTCAAATTCGCCGCAAATATTTCAAAACGTTTCCATTTATTTCCCATTATTTTCTTTTCTAGCAGCGTACGGTTAAATTAATGTATTGTTTGAGGGCGGCGCACAGTGGCACATTTGAAGAGATGGCGGCCAAAACTCTTAAAAAAAAATTTTTTTTCGTGTCAACGATTTATTTTTTTTTGTTTTTATATAAAAGTAAACACATAGGAAGCTCGAAATCCAGAAATTTAAGTTTTTATTTCGATTGTTTCTCTTCGAATAGGGTGATCAAAAACGCGGTTTTTTAAGAGAAGCTGAAATTCAAAATATTTTACAAAACTTTTGAACTTCAAGTGGGCACAACTTTTTTGGTTTTATATATTTTAAAAAAATTTTTTTTTCTTCACATAATATCGTTTCTTAACTTATAAAATAGTTTAAAAAAATCGTGCCCTACTTTGCTCGAGGCTCAGATTTGGGCATTGCAATAAAGGTCTAAAATATACCCAAATCTTAATGTTCAGTGGAACGCAACTTTTTTTTTGCGAAAAACTTCGTAAAATTACTTATAACGTGTTATAGTACGTACTTTGAGCTGTTATTATATGCTAATTTTTTAAATATATATTTGCGGCTCTAGGAACTACAATGATTTTACTGCTTGCATGTCGGATATTTTAGGTATGGGAGTGCGGTATATCTATATCCATGTATATATACATGGGTTTGTGTGTGCATTGTGTGTATGTTTTTCTTTTATTCGAAGAAGTTTTACTAATGAAACGGGTATAATAAAAGACTATTATTATAATGCATTAAATGCATTTTAGTAATTTATGCCATTAAAAAATGTACAGTTACATATAAGCGGGAGTAGGTACATCAGTTGTTGTATTTGGGCTGATATATTCGACCTTTTGCTATAATTTTGTTGTGTACTCAGGTAGCTGCTGCTCATATAAAGGTTAAAACGCGATAGACACATCAGGCAAAGACTATAAATATATAAAGATGTTCCACGTAGAACATTAAATGAAAACTAAAATTTTTTGTGTTTATAGATGCTGTGGGGGAAGTAACAAGGGAAAAATAAATTGTTTGTTATTTGAACGAAACCACAAAGAGAGCACAAAATTTTTGAGCATTCACACTTATATAAATATGTATGTAGTAATGTTGTATGGCATACAATGTATGCACACACATCCCTCTAGTCAACCTAGAACCATATGTCTCTATGTCAACACTCTTTTCTCTAGCGACAATTGCACTAGTTGAAATGTCGACAATTTTCCTTTTATGCGCGAGTAGAGATACGTTAGAGACAACAGTTCCAATGTATTTCTGTTCATATTGCCAATGAACGCGTCAATAGTTTGTTTTTCTTTTTTATTATGCTATGCAATAATGTTAAAAACTTACGTACATATGTATGTAGGTATGTATATATTTAAGTTTGTTGGCCCAACCCTTATTAAATTGTAGACGAGGGTCACTAAAATGTACTAGTGATTCTTTAGTTCAAATGTCTCCATATGGTCGTAAATGAATAGTGCTAAAGTCTACTGGTAGATTTTCAATGACAACATTATGTTATATGTCAATAGGCAATTACATTGGCTGCGGTACACCTATTCAGTTGTACTATTGACAATGTCATTAGTAAATCACTACAATTTTACTATTACATGGAGCGAGGAAATATCGATATTGTAGACTGGAGCCCCTAAAATTTACTAGTGAATCTTTGGTTCCAATGTCTCCATGTGGTCCCAAAAGAACTACTTAGTCAGTATTGCTACAGTCTAGTGGTGGATTTTCAATGACAAGCTAATGTTAAATGTCAATAGATAATTACATTGGCTGGGATACACCTGGTCAGTAGTACTACTGACAATGTCACTAGTAAATCACTACAATTTCACTATTCGCATTTTCTGCAGGGATAATTGAAGCTTATAGACAAATTTAGTTGTGTGTGTGTTATATTTCTTGTTTAAAGCGCAGTCAAGTAGGAGCAAAAATATGAAACTAAACTAAAAGAAGTTTCTTGTTTTGATACATTCATGTGCAAATAAATCATGAAAATCAAATGCGACCGATTGTGTTATTGAAGGGTAAACATACGTGTTTTATTGTTGTAAAATTAAAAATAAGTTGATTCGCACCGAACTATAATTATTTTATTTAGAAATTTCAATTATATTGTATATCAATTATATATTTCAATTACTGTGGAATCTCTATTGAGCGGACACTGAAGGGACCATTGAAATGTGTCCGTACAAGGGAACTGTCCTGTCAAGAGAAAACTAAACATTTAAATGGAGCGCTGCTGGGACCTGTCAAAAGTGTCCGTCTACAGGGGGTGTCCGCCTATAGGAAGTTTCCGTTAAGGGAGATTCCACTGTATTATCTGTTTCTTTATCATAATTTTTAGCGTGAACAAACATTTCTGAAGGATATTACAAAACTTGTGCTGGTTTAATTATATCCACACGACATTTAGCGCAAGTAATTCGTTGAGCTACATATATAACCAACAAAATATCGGCTTGATGTTAACTCTATTGGAACATTATTAGAGTTAAAACAATCTGCATCTTCATTAAAATAATCTTCATTTTCATCGAATATGTTTGTTACATTAACGTCAGGTGTGCGACTACTTTCTGCTGTACTTCGACTTCTTTGAGTATCTTCTAAAATTGTTTGGAACTCAATAGGTAAAAATATCGCATCGTCGTTTGCACAATTTGAAGAGGTGCTAAATTGCGTTATTTTAAGAGATAGCAGTTTAGCTACTGCGACATTTAATTCATAGACCGAAGGATTTTTGCAGTGTCCACCCTTGGGACGTAGGTATATATGAAAACAAGTTTTCCAATGGATCTTGATTAAAATGGCTCGTTAAAATGCATATCAAATTTGAGTTTTCCGCAAACAATTCACGATAACGATAAAATAGCTCTCGTAGTTTAAATTAGGCCATCAATTGAAAATATTTTATTTCCTGCGTATTCAACCTGTTTCATATAGGTAATTAGCTCTTCGAGTAATTACCAAGTTGTGCTTTTCGGCTTCAGGCCACGCTTCAGGGGCTTTGCATCGTTAAAATACATGCTGTTTAAGCAATCAAAATAGCTATCGAGTTTTTTTATAAAAAAACACGTTGAAGTGGCTATTATTGCGGAACTTCGTGTAAACTGGCGATTTTCATTTACAGATTGGATTGAAGCAGCAACTGAATTGCTTAAAGTTTGGACATCTAGGCCAACACGCATCTTCTGAAAATTATTTGGGTTTATGTGCACCGTTGTTAATTTTGTCATTTTGGTTACTTTTCCATACTCCAACTCGAATATTTCTCTAACAACGTTGAATCGCGCCATGCAGTGTTTTAAAATCGGCTTTGATGAAAGCATTTGTTATGGATTTGAAAATATGGGGTACGTCGTACATCAGGTAAATTTTTGCATTTTTATAAATAAAATAAGGTTTTTCACAAGATCCGCCTAGCATATCATAGCATTTTCTATTATTGGGTCCTTGATCACACGTAAGCCCACGCACATTTAGTCCCATTTCTCTTAAAATGTCAAAGTTTTTACTCCACAAGTTTTTTTAGTACATCACCTTTTATTGAACTGGAAGTAACAAAATAGTTTAAAACGAACTTCCAACTTTTTACAACTCCTCTTATCATAAAAACGCAAACTTGGGACCCCATTTGATTCACTCGTTCATATCCTAAATCGACAACTCCATCTATGACATCTGCACATTTATTATAAGTAAATTTTTTTCTTATAGATACTTCATCAAAAATTAAAATGCATTCTTTTTCAAAAGGTTGCATCTTTTTCACAGTTTCTGTGAGCGCATTGTATATACATGAATTGTTACCTGGCTGCAAATTTTTAATGCTACTCCATCCACTAAAGGATGAAGGACTCTGAAGGTTCAATTTCAATATATTTCTTAAGAACAAGTATGTGGAGGTTGATCTTTAAAATATACTTTGAGAAAAGCTTATCTCATGCTCTTCCCAACGCGCATTTGTCCCTCTATTTATCATTAGGAGCATTTTGCAAAATGTTTTTCGTTTGGACTTATATTTAAATTAAATAAGTAAATTTATATTCGTTGCGAATCCATGTATTTGCAAAAGTACAACAATAAAATACATATTTTTGCCCTATAAATAGACAATCGGTAACATTAAATTTTATGTAGCTTATGTCCATACACTTATGCATATGTGCGAAAACACAAGTTCTTTTTGTTTGTGTAAATTTTTTCTTTGCTTTAAATTAAATACACACATCCATTCATACTTACGCATGCAAAGGCACACACACATGCATGCGTATCAGTGTTGCCGATGATGAACTTGGAAATTACACATCACTGCTTCCAATATTACACATCTGAAGAAAAATTACACATGATTTTTTTTATACATATGTACTATATTTAACCAAAAAATAAAACAAAAAAACAACACTTTTATATCAATTAATTAGATTTTTTTCTATAAAACGTATGTAAGTCATAATTTTGTAAAACGCAACGCAGTAGTAGTCAGAATTTTTGTGACAGAAAATAACAAATTTGAAAATATTTTAAATAGTTGTTGGTTTGTACATACACACATATGGATGTAAGTTTAAAATTTAAACTTCATATAAAATGCTCCATTGTTTTTGGGATTGAAAAGTTTAAAATTTTTAACAAAGAAAATTAACCATTTCAAATTTGTTATTGTTTTTCGTTGCGTTGTGCAAAATTATGCCCATAATGTTTTAAAATGTTTAATTTTTTCAAAATCAATTTTTCCTATAGGAAATCTTTTTGAGAACAAGGATAATGTCTTTAACTGAAAGTTTTGAGCAAATTTTGGACGAACGATGTCGACAATTGTATATATTTCATCTGAAAAATCAAATTTTAGTTTTATTTGATGAATAGCTTCTATATAAAACTCTCTACAGTTTTGAAGTATAACTTTTTTTCGGTACTAGTGCAGTTAGACAAAGATTCATATGCAGCTATTCCAATATATGTAGATTTCTTCTAAATTTAGAAATTAATGCTCTTTACGCTCATCAATTTCCCATAGACTTTTTAATTTTAATTCAGATATTTTAATATAATTTGAATAATAAGTCGGCAATATATTTATAACTTCATCTTTCATTTTATACAAAATAGGGTTTTCAGATTGAAAAAGTGCGTTAAAAGAAACCAAAATACCTAAGGCATGTGATAAAAATTCTAAATAGATTTTAGTCGCTGGATTATCTAATGCGTCTAGCATTGAACTAGAAATTTTTGAAGGATCTTCAAAAACCTCAAGCCTGAAAAAACTTCTTAAAGGTTCATATTGTTCTAAAACACGAGTAACACATGCATGAATTGAAAGCCATCTGGTAATCGCTGGGGATAATATTTTTTGCACATTAGTTTTGAAGTACTCTTGAAACTCTTAAAGGTTTTTTTTTGGCGAATATAGCTTCTATTAAAATAAGACCCCAAGTTAATGGGCAATTTTAAACAAGATTTTGATGCTACCAAATGAATTAAATGGCAAGAGCATTTGATCAAGACAATATCTGATTTTTAATTTTTTAGTAATTTAGCTACCGAATTGTATTGTCCAAACATTACATTAGGAGTATCGACCAAATTTTTAAAAGGTATATCCTTTTCTTCAATAGAGTTTTTCAAAATATTAAAAATGTCGGTTGCAGTAGATGATATATGTACATTCTTTAAAATCGAAAAAGGAATACTGAGCACTGGATGTATTTTCATTGTAAAAAATAGTTGTTGTGACAATTTGTTTTATGGAGCTAATATCTGTTGTTTCATCTATTATAATAGAAAACATCGTGTTTTTTAGATTGTCATAGAAATCTTGAGCAAAACTTGGACCTAGAATATTTTTCATTAATGCAGTTGCCTTTGTCCTATGAAAACTTACATCTGTCAATATATTTGAATATGGAATTGATGATTTTAACACAGGTACAAGGTCATCTATTAGTATAAATGACAAGTTGTTAGTAGCTAATAGTCCAGCGAGTTTTAATTCAGCTCTTTTAATAGTCACTTTAATTGCAATAGGATTTTGTAAAGCAGTGCAAACATTAGAAGTAGATCTTAGGGCAGATGCATGCGGCTTTGTGAGAAGTTGTTTCCATGTGTATCGAAAGGACTGGCTTATGGCAAATTAGTTTTTTATATCAAAATTTGCAAAATGATACATCTTTTCCTCTATCTGAAATTTTGATCAGCCATCCTTTGAACTCTGTTTTCTGAAGCCATTCAGTTTGGAATCTAAACGGTTCGGAAAAATAATTGTCTTAGTGTTGCAAACTGAAAGCAGTTAATGATAATATCAGGGTTTAGAAAAATTTTAATTTTGGAAGTTTCTCAAAAATATAATATAAAGCGAAACTACACATGAATTACACATAAAATCAATTACACATGCGCTACACATGCAAGTGAAAATTACACATGATATGTGTAATTACACACAAATCGGCAACACTGATGCGTATGCAGATGAATAGCGAAGACTTGAGAATAATAAGTGCTCTGAGAAAATAAATTACTCTCTTTGAAACAAATGGATTTAGTAGTAAATCCACCAGCAAATTAAGCACTGGCAGTACAATGTATGGACGTAGAACATCTTTATATATTTATAGTCTTTGCATCAGGTTTTCTTGCACCAGGTCTCTTTAATTATCTTTTAAACCTGCCCGGTTGTTTAGACCGGAATGAAATAACAAAAGAGAAATTTACTCCTCTTCTTTCTTCTCTCTCGTTTAAACACATACCTGTTTCAAGGAAACTTGATGTGTATAAAAACAGACAAAATTAATAAAGACGATCAGTATTGTCAAAACGATGGCTAAGTTCAGTTATGACGATCTTGGTAAAATTTATTTTGAACAAAAAAACAAAAACGATGTTATATTACACATTTTATTTGTGCGACCATTTAAAAAGAATTGATAATTTTTTAACGCGATTAAATAATCGGTATAATGAATGTTATAGAAATAAGGAAAAAATGTTTAACTGCAACAAAGAATAGCTTACAAGTGAACTTGTATTTGAAAGCCAACCAAAACCAGCAAATGTGGGCCGACCTGCCAGATCAATTCAGGAGTGTAGTGAAAGGTAACGAAGACGAAAGCTGCAAAGCATTAATGAAGAATTTTCTCAAGAAATAATTAAAGAAACGTTTTTTCATGAACTAGGACGAACAAAAAATAAAACTAAAAAAATTGATATAATAGAAAATGTACTGAAAGCGAGCCCCAAGCGTGTAAAAACGACTTTAAAGAGCATTCCAACACCAGCCCATGATAAAAAATTTACATCTGAAAAAGTATTTTCAATATTTCTGAACTTAAAGCTAACAAAATATCTGCATATGGAATTGCGAAAGCTGGCAGTTGGAAAACATTGCTCCATTTATCCAGAATATAGAGATTTGGTTTTAATTAAAAAATATTGTTTACCACCACAAAATTCTATAAACATTACAGAAAGTTCAGCAGAGGTGGTATTGCAAGACATATTAAATCATACTACGGAAAGATTGCTTAATACATTGGACGCAGATAATATTAAAAAGCTTGGTGACTGTAGCCTAACATTAATTTCTAAATGGGGATGCGATGGATCTTCTGGACAAAAGCGATATAAGCAGTATAATGCAGAAAAAATATCAGATTTTGACTTATTTATGATATCTTTTGTTCCGTTAAGACTAAAAACAAATAACATTAATTTTGAGCCATCTACTAGCAAAGAACCCGATATTGACATATGGAAAAACGAAATATGTACCTTCCTAACAAAATATTGCAGAACAATTTAATTTGCTTTTAAGAAGGAAACGAAGGATGTAATATTAGAAGAAGTATCTAAACTTAAACAACAAATAAATAAGCTTCAACCGATAACTTTGTTACTTAACGATCAATAGATTCAAATAAATTATCAAATGTTATTTACAATGATTGATGGAAAAGTTGCACCATAACTGAAACAAAATCATCTTCGAGCTGTGTTATTTGCAAAAAAACTGCAAGTCAATTAAGTCATCTTCCAACAGATGACACTACTTTCCAAGAATCCTATGAGTTTGGCTTGTCCCCACTCCATGCTAAAATTCGATTTATGAAACACATATTAAAGCTAAGCATCATAGCTTTAAAGGAACAGTAAATAAAGTCAAAATAGAGGCAAAAAAGAAACACGTACAAGAAAAATATTTAGAATTGGGTTTACTGATCGATCAGTCAAAGCAAGGAGAAGGAAACTCAAATGATGGCAACACAGCAAGAAAATTTTTTTCTGATCCTGAAACTGCTGCAGTTATTACAGGAGTAGATTTTGAATTAATAAAACGCTACAAAATCATACTCCAAGTAATATCAGGCAATAAAAAGGTAAATGCAAGAAAAATTGGTAAGTATGCTAATGAAACAGCGAAACTATACAACGAAAAATATGATTGGAGGAATATGCCATCGACAGTCCATAAAATACTATATCATGGGGAAAACATTATTCAACACAATATGCTGCCGATTGGAAATCTTTCTGAAGAAGCGCAAGAAAAAAGGAACAAAGATTATAGATATTTTCGCGCGCACAACACAAGAAAGATATCTAGATATAGTGAAATGGAACTCCACCGCTATGAAATTGGACAAAGACGCCAAGCAGCTCCTTGAAGATGAACAGGAGACCTACCTAGATGAAATTTTCACTAAGACAGTTAAATGAAAAATGTATTCTATGCAAATTAACATAAAAATTATAGCAAAAAAGCACAATAAATATTGAAAATTTATAAAAGAAATTTTATTTTATTTGGAATAAAAATATTTTCTTAGAATTTATGGTAAAACCTTTTTTTGGATATGGATCTCCTACATATCTGTTATGGATTCACGTTTAAAATATATTTAAATTGTTCATATACATACATATAATAACATTTAAAGCTATCGAACTTACATTTGTTAGTGAATTATGATCACCAAGGCTATTTTACGAAATTTGACTTACAAGGGCCCTATGAGTAAATGTGGACCGATTCCCCTAAAATTGCACAAGAATTTCAACGACTAAAATAAAATTAGTTTTGCTAAATATTATATCAATATTAATATATTTAAAACAATTAAGAGCTTCAAGCCCGTATTCTAAGTGGTCCATGCGAGAAGAGGGCTAAAGGTCAAAATAAAATGGACCCGTGTGGACGGCTTAATTAAGTATGTAATTTTTTAGTTCAGTTAACGTTACTATTTATAAAATGCAACGTTAAATCACTACATTCACAAACTTATTTTTTTGACCGCCAACTCACAAAATGTGCCACTGTGCGGCGGCTGTTAGTCGTGTGCAAAAACAAATTGAGCCATCCTTCTCATTGTTTTCGTTTCACTCACTTCAAAGAACCTAACAAAACAAAATGAAACAATTTGTTTCGTTTATTTTCGTACTCTGGTTTTAAGTACAAAGAAACCGAAACAAAAATAAGTTTATAACTGCAAGTGTCGATTATTTTTCTTACGAAAATTACGTCCTAGCTCCTGTGTCGTAAAATAAATAGCATATTTAGCTATAAAAACTTCACATTAAAGAAAAATAAAGTATACGATTAGATCAAGAGAAAATAAAATGAATCAGTCTTCTTAAAAAAGTAATTTATGATTTTATTGTGCTGCAAATTTAGACAGTACATACCAGATTCGAGATTTCATTCTGAATATGCGTCATGGCGAAGCCATTCAGTCTATCATCTGCCATTGTTGATCTAAGCCATGTTTTTATCCGACGAAGGGTAGAAAATTACCTTTCACTCGAAATATTGCTCACAGGTAATGAAACAAAAATTGTTAATATTATTCTTAGATTTGGATAAATATCTTCATCACAGTTTATTAGAGCACGTATAACATTATCTGATAGATTTTCAGATATTTTCCATTATTTTGACAATGCACTAGTTCAGCCTCAAATTTAGATGTCAGTATTTGTGTATTAGATTTCTATAAACAAAAAAGAGTCAGCTGATTCGTAACAGAACAGAAAGTAAATACTAATTCTGTCTTAAGAGATTATTAATACTTAAAATTGATATTTGAATTCATTCTGAAATTAACAAAAAACAAATTATTTTTTTTTAACAAAATACATGATTTAGCATTAAGAGAACATTTTACTACTATGGTGCAAAAGAAAACAAAAGAAAACATTTAATTTATCTGTTTTAACTTTATGTTCTGATTTTAATATGTTATTTGTGCCCTTAATTATGAAAGTGGTCAAAGTCATGTGCATTATTGGTTTGAATCAATAAAATCTTAAGAAAACTTCCATAAACATTAAAAAAATATTAAATAAATTTATATAAATCGAGACTATATATATAGAACAAGTCTAAATTAAAAAATTGCAAAATATAAAAATATTTTTAAACTGTTCAATTGTAATATACTAAATATCTCGACCAAAGAAATATAAAACTTATAAAACTTTTATAATTGAAGGCACATTTCTCTTAGTTCTTATGCAAAAAAAAGCTTTAAAAATTTAATTGTTTGTTCAAAACAGCTCTAAAAAATTTAAGAAGTATCGTCGTATCGACAGCAAAATATCGCCGATATCGATATATCGGCAAATCAGAAGTATCGCCGATATATCGGTATCGGCTACATCCATATTTAGGACATCTATTGGGAAACGTGTTTCGAGATCTTCCAAAATAAATTCAATAAGAGGAATATAAGTTATAACACGGTAGTAATATTCAACATTCTGTATATGGTTACTTCGTTCAAATCTTGGTTTTTCAATTGGAATTCCAATTCCAACGAAAATAGCTTTTACTTTTATGACATCCAATAAGACCAGCCACTCTTTATACATCTCCAAATGTTTACTACTGATATAATATTTAATGTCTTTTTCTGAAACTTTTCTAACTGAAAACGGGGAGCTGTAATTTATGGAAGGATTTCAATGTTCTATTAACAGTTTTTTCTTAGTAGCATCATCTATTTTTTTTGCCAATATAATTTCCAATGTCAAAGGAAATTCCAGACAAACACAGAAGAACGCTGATGAGGAAGGTTTAGTGGCCTTCGAAAACAGCTGGCTGTTCCGTTCAACTATGTGTTGTCAGATTATTTACAACTAACTTTGATGTTATTTGTTCATTAATAATTATCACATGTAATTTGGCTTAAAAAGCGTTACGAACATTAGCCTGCTCTATTCATAAGAATATAGAAACAAATACTGTTCGAAAAATAATTAAATTAAAAGGAAATTCCTGGCCCTGTGGTCGAGTGTATGTCGAAATTACATTTATAAATAAGTTATATTTATATTATTATACATCGAATAGGTCCCTATGGGATAGTTCAGTAACAAGTCACAAGGTGCATACAAAGTATCAATTAACCCCATCCTAGGCCATCCCCATGTAAAAGTGACTGGTCCGCTTCATAGGAAGTGTTAGACTGGTCCCTATCACTTATGGACCGGTCACGTGACTATTCTTGTGTCAGTTCCATTTCCTGCAGGGATTCTACAACTCTGAGCAATTTGAATAATTTGCAAAACAAAAGATTAATAAAGTGAATTACAGTATAGTATGTATGAACATATATACTCGTATACTAACAGTAATTATTATTATCATACTTCATAAAATAATTACTTTTTAATTACTTTCACAATTTATATTTAACCTTTTCTAAAATTTTTACACTTTTCGTTTGCTTACTTTTAATTTGTTTACATTTTGAATTATATGTTTTTTTTATCATACTAAACTTTACTAAGGGCTCATTTATCCGACTGTAATGTAAAGTAACTGTAACGTAGGAAACAGCTGATCGATATTTTTGTATGAAAAGTAGGTTACGATACATTACATCTGTATAATCATTTTCATTACTTTTCACATAACAAGATCGATCAGCTGTTTCCTACTGTTGCAGTTACTTTACATTACAGTCGGGTAACTCAGCCTTAACACTAATTTCTGCAGTAAAACTTTGCAAAATACTCAGACAAGAACTGCCAGTTTACTCTCTATTTGTGTTCTTAGTTACTGAATTTTGGGTAAACGAACGCATTTTAGTAAAATGCAGCAAACATTTGTAAAAGCTTCTGGGTACGCGAACGCAATTAATATTATTTTATTTTTGTTTTATTTATTTAAAATATTAAGAGTTTTCATGAGAATGTTCAAAATTCTCGCAAACTGTGCATTTTTAGGCTCTCGTAAATAAATATTAAATTTGCCCAATAATCTTGACTTGTAAACTTAGGCTGCGCAATTGTGCATTTTGTAAACCACAAGTTCTTGCTTTTTTTTGGCTATCCTTAGGCATTTTTAGACACACACACACACACTATTTATTTTTATAGATATATATACATAAGTAAATACGTTTTTAAATAAAAAATTGCTTAACATTTTCTTATTTTATCATTATTAAATGAAGTAATTGACGTTTGTTTAAAATTTACATAAGCTTTTTGCACAAAAGGTTAAAAGGGGCTTCATGAAACAAGTCTCGCAAGTTTGCCCAATTGTACAAATGGCACTTTAAAGAGTTCTAGTGAAAACCCTTATGTTTTTATTTTCCAGGAAATGCCTAAACGAACGCATGAGTGTATGAGTGTCCTACTTGACGAACTCATAGTACTTCTGCAGGCTTGGCATTTTGGCACTTTTTTTAGCTTAGCACTTTCTTAAAACTATTTGCCATTTTTGCACTTTTTATTTAATTAAATTTATAAATTTTCCATAGATAACTCCTTAAGACTAAGGTTTTCCAATTTTAAAATTTCCCGATTTCTCGGGATTTTTTCTACTGGATCCCGGGAAATAATAAAGCAAATAGTTGACTAATTTACATTTAGAAAAAAACTGATTTCACTTTGGCATTTGTGAAAATTTATTGCGAGCAGCATTTTTTCTAACAAATTTTATATTTATACATAGATATATCTTGTCACATAAATTGATGTTATAAGCAGGAACATAACAGTTATCAGAGAAATGGCGAAAGTTTTTATAACCATTTATTGAATTTAAATAATGTTTATAATCGTAACCAATATAAGTGAGAAATATTTTTTTGTTATAAATAACTACATATTACAGCAACCAAAAAAGTTTTTTGGTTACCAATGACCATGGTCGAAAGTAATTTTATTTTCCGCTTATCGCTACAAGAATACACATCATGGATGGAAATCATGGTACAATTGTACTTTTTATGGTACATTTTTGACCTCGTTGGTACCGTGGTACTACCGCAAGTTATTTGGTACAATTTAAAAGCGCCAATGTTTCACTATATGGTAACATTAATTTTGCCTGTATTGTCTTTAATTTTTTTGTGTGTGTTTTATTTTAGACGGTTAGCTTCTCTGTTTTTGTTACAATGCTGTTGTGAAGGCAAATTCATGTACCAGGTGGTGTCAAGTCTGCTGAATATACTCAATTTTTATACACATTTTTGTTAAGTTTCTGTTTTTATTGTTTACTTCTGAATTTTTACACATTTTTTACGTTTTTGTTCTTATTAATAAATATTTAAAAAAATGGTACCGTCATGGTGCAAAAAGTACATTTTGTTATCACAGTTGGTACAAAATCCAAGAAGTCATTTTCCTTCCCTGATACACATCGTATTTTAGATGTAATGGATGCATTTCTAGGGCAAGATATTAAAATGTATTTGGAAAAGTTAAGAAAACGATCATATTGATATATAATAATATAAAGTAGATAATGGTTATTTTCTAGTAATGTTTTCTTCAGAAAGAAAAAAATAAGAATTATTTTCGGTCCCTGGTTTTAAAGTAATTTATTGAAATCATTATTCTCTTGTTTTACATGGAAAACTCAATTGTATGGGCGTTTTTAAAGAAGAAATCTACTGATCTGTTTTGAATCTCAAACCGAGTATTATTTATTTTATGTTTGTTTTTATTAACTATTATGTTATTATTACTTATACATATATGTAAGTTTACTTTTTTGATCTCATATAAGAAAGTTTTTCGTGTTGGGAAAAACATTTAAGCAATTTTTTTTTAAAGACAAGTAACACTCAGGCAATTAATGCCTACTACTACTATTACTAGGTGTTACCTTCTTTAGGAAAGGGATAGTGAGAGAGAAGATAGGTGGTGAAGGAAGATATAAAGGAAAGCTTCATTCTTTTACAACTCTGCTTTTTTTGTCACGTTTTTAATAATGCAGTGTTGCCGCGCCTCGGTGATGTTAAATGAGGGGTATTAATTTTTTGACGCTGTGTCTTGTAGCCATTTTAATGAGTATTTTAAATCGCCGATGACTTTGCTACACAACAAAGGAGGACGCTCTGATGTTACATTAGGATTAGTATCTGCTGAGGTACTATGCCTTCATCACTTGAACTTTCCTACAACAAATGATACAAAGGGACACTAACGCACATCAGAAAAATAGGTGGTGTTGTTATTTAATGACTGTTGGATACAGGGATTGAACCCAGGACATTCGGTTTTGTAGTCAACGTGCTAACTACTTCAGTCAACGCCACCCTCAATTTAAAAACTAAAATTAAAAAAAAATAAAGTTCTTGTTCTAAAGCCCAAATTAACATTCGAGTATTTATGTATATAAGATGTCTTTTCTCGTAGTAAGTTCTTTAAGCTTTCTAATCAAATTTGTGCTAATGCCTGGGAAACTTAATGTTTATTGTTTCTATGGAGCGGGATCCCGGGATAAATTTCCCGCTTTCCCGGGAAATGAAAAAGTCTGTGAAAAAAAACTCTACTTAAGACAAATTGTGAGCCAATTCAAATTTATTTATCTGCACTAAGTGTTTAGTATGACAGTAGTCATGTAACGTCACCGCTCTGACATACACATATGGGTATAAATATATTAAAGTACACAATTTGAAATTTTAAAGTAACAAAACTTGTTTTAAGTTTTATTCTTTTTATAGCTTAAATTAGACGGGACACAGCCATAATGCCATAGCCATAACCAAACCAAAATTCAATTGGTTTCTATGGTGAGAGTTAAGGCGTTATGGCGAGTCCCCTATAAACAAATACAGTGTTGCCCATTAGTTTGGTTCAAACGGCTGTTTTCTATGGCTATGGTTATGTCACGTCTGATTGAGCCTTAAGAGCTTGTAGTGTTCATAATGTTATTGGTCAGCTTAAACAGCTTAACAGTCAAAGCTAAAGTAAGCCCAAGACTTTAGTTGTCGGTTATACGATTATGCTTAAGTAAAACTATATGTTAGGCTAGGACAGGGTTACCGTTCACCCGACTAAAGTCGCAATTTGACCCTTTTTTAGCGGTCTGCGACTTTTTGTGAGACTTTTTTTTGTCACCGACTTTTCCGACTTTTTTTTAATTTTATTGCGACTTTTTACCCTTTTTTGTGAAACTTCTCAAAAAACAGTTAATTTGCAGTAAATTAAAAGTTTTTTTTCTATATTCTTATGAATTGAACAGGCTAATGTTCGTTTTTTAAGCCAAATTACATGTGATAATTATTAATGAACAAATAACATCAAAGTTAGTTGTAAATATTCTGACAACAACACATTGATGTTATTTGTTCATTAATAATTATCACATGTAATTTGGCTTAAAAAGCGTTACGAACATTAGCCTGTTCAATTCATAAGAATATAGAAACAAAATACAATTCGAAAAATAATAATTAACTAAAAGTTTTTTGATTATTTTTATCAAAAAAATCGGCAGAATTTAAAAGCAATTCACAGATTATTGTTCATTTGGAAACACTTTTATCACTTTTTTGCAACATGCATATCATATATAAAATGTGTTCAAGAAATGTTTCATAAATTTTCAGTAGAATTGCAAAGAATAGTTTTAGCTAAAATCTCCAGGGTACATGAAAACATGTACATACCCAGCAAAAAATTTCAAAAAAGGTAATCGGATTTGGAATGAAGCATTTTTGGTGGAAGCCATTCCTTACTGGATCACCAACTTAATGATTAGAACAAGGCGTGAGACTAAAATAATCGATTCTTGAGAAGTACTTACTTATTTTATTTGGCAACTTGTTCACGTAATCTATTTAATCTAAAAAAATTATTCTCATCATTTAGCAACTTGTATATAATTTTTTTTAATTTTAGGTAATGTGATTTGTAAGCGAGTAATGAAATTTGGTAATCAGAAAAGTAATTCATTATATGGTAATGCGTAATTTTTTGCTGGGTACATATATAAGCATGTATAATGCAACTGCATGTGTTGTGAAATATGATAGAAATGGATTCTGCAATAAGATTTTTGTTTTGTTTCAATTGTTTTTTTGTTTTGTTATGCTTTTTATTAATAAAAAAACGTTAAAAAAAGAGATGCAACTTTTATTTTCTCAAACGACTTTTTTGTGCGACTTTATTTTCACAAAACGACCTTTTGTGCGACTTTTCTAAAATTTCTAGCGGTAACCCTGGGCTAGGAAGGGTGGTGATATACCGCACCTCCACTCGGAAACCCAATTGGGTCTATTGTAATTCAGTAAAACTATACAACGTGCGCAATTGGTATATCTGGTTATTAAATCGGTTCATCTGATTTAACTATGTAGAAAACAGCTATTCTTGAATAGTTTGTTGTTTTTTACATTTATTTTCTTTACATACTCGTACTTCTTACAACTACAATTTGAGCTGAAAAAAGTCAGCCAATGTAGCAATGGTAAAGTAAAAAAAACTGTTGATTATTAAGTTCTTGTTCCAATTTCGATATTTATTAAAATTCTCATTTGTTTAAATGAAAGTTTAACATAATAACTGTAGTTGTTCTAAGCAACCTTTTGGGTAAATGTTTCCTAATGATCTGCAATAGCAACAGCGAAATGCACATAGGATCCATCTAAACCCCTCAATAATCAATTTCAATGTATTTTTAATAAAAAATATTTTACTGAATAAGTAAAATAATAATTTGGGATTATTAGTGCGTTAACAAATGTTAAATTTATGGCCTGTTTCACAATAACGAAAGAAAACTTTCGACTCACAATTAATATCGAAAAGAAAAACAAAGTTTCATATTTTATTGTTGTTTTCATTATAAATTTTAGGTCAAAAGTTTTCTTGCGTTATTGCGAAACAGGCCATTAAATTGTAACAATTCCCATATATAAAAAAACACTAAAATAACAATTGTTGAGTTTGAAAAATTACGTAATAAATAAAAAAAATCCAAATATTTGATAAAAACTTACCAAATTTCTTAGAACATACAAATAATGCATACATTTTATAAAAAAAACCTAATTCTTTGCCTTTCCAAAACTGTCTAAAATTTTTAAATTGGACCAAAAATGTGTTAGTTTGAGGTACTACAGTACTACGACCCACCCTAAAACAAATTTTTCAAAATAACTCGAATTTTTGAGGGTGTTTAAAAATCTTTGAAAACGGTTTTTGTAGGTCCTACATCTCCCAACAGGTCGCTTTTCAAGTTCTGACAAAAAGTGTTTTTTTTGTAACACTTTGTAATTCAGGTACATACATACTCATACATATTTTCAAACATAAGCCAAACGTCAATCTTTCCCACATAACTGACACATATTGAGATAAAAAAGTATGTTATTATTAAGGGGGGAAGTAACCTTTTTCCTCCCCACCCGTTGAATACGCATCTGGTACGTACACGAGATAAAAAAGTATATTATTATAGAGGGGGGAAGTAACCTTTTTCCTCCCCACCCGTTGAATACGCATCTGGTACGTACATGAATGCATGCCTAATTCCTTTAAGCTCGTATATTTTGTTATTGCATTTCAGTACTTAATCAATAAAAAAATTACAAAAAAATGCAGTGAATAACAACGCACAGTGGCGTGAAATAAAAAAAAGTGGTAAAAACTTCGCAACTTTTGAACTAGTCAACAGATTTCAATGAAATGAACTGTTTTAAAAAGAAGAACTGTTAAACTTTTGAGGCAAGATATTTGGAGGAATCCTGTTCTAAGACAATGTAGCTCCAAAGAGTATCAAAGTTGGAAACTGCAATTCTCGAAATTCCTTCGAAGCTTATAGCTTTTGTAAATATCGACTGATCTTAATAATCTTTTAGCGGGACAATCAACGTTAAGAAATAAAAAAATGCTAATAGCATCATTTTATCCGAGTACTCCCATCAGTGAACTTTTCCTACATCTATTTGCAAGGCGATTTATTTTTAGTTGTTGTCTCCATAATACCTATGTATAACTGAAAAAAGACATTGAACTAGGGAAGGAAAATGACTTCTTGGATTTTGTACCATCTGTGAAAACAAAATGCACTTTTTGAACCATGACGGTACCATTTTTTTTACATATTTATTAATAAGAAAGGAAACGTAAAAAAATATGTAAAAATTCAGAAGTAAACAATAAAAAACAGAAACTTTAAAAAAATGTGTATAAAAATTGATTATAAAAAATAACATAAAAAAATATTAAATATTACATTCATAAGGGTATACATTCGTAGATTAAACTTGTTAGAGATCGGTTATTTTACAAATTTTGCTTATTAACAGGCCTGTTATTTTTATGCACTACAAAATCTAGGTTATGCGCATAAAATATGTGCGATAAAGCCTAAAATACACTATTGAAGTAAAGGAGCGATATGTAGTTAACACAAATAAATATAACCACAGCCAAGACGAGTTCATGTACTGTAAAGTTCAGGTGCTGTCAAGTTAACAGGTACGGTTAATGTACTGGACAGATTTTTTGTTGCTGAGTTGACAGCACCTGGTACATGAATTTGCCTTGACAACAACAACAGCATTGCAACAAAAACAGAGAAGCTAACCGTCTAAAATAAAATACAAAAAAAAACATTAAAGAAAACATTGGCATTTTTAAATTGTAAAAATTAACTCGCGGTAGTACCACGGTACCAGTGAGGTCAAAAATTTACAGTAAAAAGTACAATTGTACCATGATTTCCATCCGTGCATTAAACGCATCGAAACTGAAATCTATAGTTATTTTATAAGCAACGGATACAAAAACCATACAAATATCAGTAAAAACATACCCATAATAACGGTGTGCCTTTGTCCTTGTAGGTATACATATACAGTAGTTCACGGATAAATGCGCCACGCTTAAGAGCGTTTCACGCTTAAATAGTTGTCAAAACCAACATTTTCCTCGATCTATTTAATTTGTGCACATATTTTTCTGTTAAATGAATCCCGCTTTACTGCGTTTCACTCATATATAGGTCGTATATTTCATAAAAATAAATTATTTATCATGCAGTCTTTCACGGTTAAATGCACAAACTGAATTTAAAATTGTCAACATTGGAAATTGTTTCTTTAAAAATTCCACACATTAAAATTAATAAACTAACCGAAAAAAACGCCAAAATGAAAAAAAAATCAAGAAATTTGGCAAGCCTGTTTTATTTGTTTACAATCATTTTGTTTTTATCATAATGTCTACGAAGAAAGTGCAACTATCGTTGAAACAAAAACTTCAGATTTGTGCAGAAATTAAAGAAATTTCTAAAGACGAAATATGCAAAAAATACGGCTGTTCGCGATCAACTGTAAATCGAATTATTCAAAATGAAAAGGTATTGTTGGAAAAGTGTAAAACGAGTAACGTGCGCTCCAAAAGGGAGCGCAAAAGTAATTACCCCAAAATAGAACAGGCAGTTTCTCTTTGGTTTAACCAAATGCGGCAGTCTTGCGCAATTGTTTCAGGTACCATGGTTATGGAAAAGGCAAATCAGTTCGCAGTTCAAATGAACCAAAATTTTACCGCAAATACAGGCTGGCTATGGCGTTGGCAGAAACGTAATGGCATTACTTTAAAAAAAATACATGGAGAAGGCTCCTCCGCCGACAATGTGGGAGCTGGTGCATTTCAAGAGCTGCTTCCAAATATTTTAACAAATTACGAGCCGGAGAATGTGTTTAATGCAGACGAGTGTGGTTTGATGTTTAAAGCTTTGCCAACTTCAACTCTCACCAGCAAGAGGCAGCAAATTAAGGGATTTAAAAGCTGTAAGGAAAGAATAACTCTTACATTGATTTGCAATGCAACCGGTGATTACAAAAATGTGTTTGTAATAGGGAAACCAAAAAATCCTCGCTGCTTTAAGAATAAAACACTGCCACTCAAATATTTTTCACAACCGAAGGCCTGGATGACACAAGAAATATGGGCGAAAATCCTTTTTTCGTTCAATGAAGAAATGGCTCGTAAGAATCGCAAAGTAATCTTGTTTATTGACAACGCTGCTCCCCACAAGCAGACTGATTTATCTCATGTTCGAGTGGAATACTTGCCTCCTAACACAACACCAATAACACAGCCTCTTGACCAAGGAATAATTAGATCATTTAAAGCATATTATCGTCAAAATATAATTCGGCGGCAATTGGCGGCATTCGAAGGTGGAAAAACTATTGATGATTTTAAAAAAAGTATCACTCTTTTGACAGCTTTGCATTTAATAAAGCGTGCTTGGTGGCTGGTAAAACCAAGTTGCATTCAAAACTGTTTCAGAAAAGTAAGACATTGCGACACTGTTATTCACTGTTTTTTTATTACAGATTTTATTTTTAGTGCAAGTTTGATAACGGTTCTGGCAATCGAAGCGAACCACAAGAGGAACTAATTGAAATAGTTGAAGCATCGGAGGCTTATGAATCTTCACAAGAATATGAAAATTTTTAACTTTTGATGATGATTTACCCTGCTTTGGCCAGCTAACCGATGAAGAAATAATTGCGGATATTAATCATGACGAAGTGCTTTTATCTAGTGAAGAAGAGGAAGCTGATGATCCTACAGAAGATTACTCTGTACTGAATGTTTTGAAGTCGGTTAATGTTCTTCGTAAGACTTTTATGCCAGATAATAAATTTATGCACGAATTAGACGAAATGGAAGAATACTTTTTGAAAAAAAAATCTGGAAACTTTATGCAGGCAAAAATAAGTGACTTTTTTAAAAAAATTTTAGATTAATTGCCAGTTTATAGAAACCATTTAAAAATT
This sequence comes from Tachina lurida, assembly GCA_944452675.1. Taxonomy (NCBI): domain Eukaryota; kingdom Metazoa; phylum Arthropoda; class Insecta; order Diptera; family Tachinidae; genus Tachina; species Tachina lurida. Next base: position 68,407,879 of record OX101752.1, on the reverse strand, counting down.
CTCGGCTGTCTATTTATATTGAAAACAAAAACAAATTTTGAGTGCTTTGTGAAATTGTTTTTTTTTTAGTTTTTAAGGTGTTTTGCTTGAATTGTTATGTTTTACTTTAAAATAATTTTATTTTTCGTTTTATTGAATGGAATAACAAATCGGAAAACGATGATCTCTAATACTTAAACATATTTTCGTTTTTTTTTGTAAGAATGAAAAGGGATAGAATTTGGTTGTGACGCACGCACTTTAGAGAGAATTTTGTTAAATGCGTTGATAATGCAAATAACCATGATTCTTTTAAATGCGCCGGTAACGCACATAACCGTGTTTTTTTAAAAGCGTTTATCGTTTAAATGCGTTGGGTTTTAGACATTTTCACAAACGCATTTATCCGTGAATTACTGTATACTATGTGTGTACATTAATTTTTATATGTTTAAGCGATATACAAGTATATAATTAAAAAAATATGTATTTAATAATAGCAGATAAAACACGTACATTTTCACCTGATGTGTTATATTTGTTTATATATTTTAAGATTGACATAACGGCAAAAGTATGAATATTATACAGCGTTGAATAGACAATTACGTCTTCGATTGTGATTACGTAGAAATAATTAAGAAACATTTGAAGCAAAAAAAATAACATCAACAAATTAGTAAAAATATAGTCAAAATTCGATTTTAAATACAGTAATTTTGACTTAGCTGCACAATCAAGTTTGCACGATTTTTTGTGCGGATAAGTAAAAAATGCTGTTATCTTAAATGTACTTACCTGCCTTAAAAGCTCAATCAGACGTGACATAACCATAGCCATAGAAAACAGCCGTTCGAACCAAACTAATGGGCAACACTGTATTTGATTATACGTGACTCGCCATAATGCCATAACTCTCACCACAGAAACTAATTGAATTTTGGTTTGGTTATGGCTATGGCATTATATCTATATCACGTCTAATGTAAGCTTAATGTGCAGGTATACAATTGTAGTTTCCTGCCTAAAAGTGTTAAGGGCATTATTCACGGTCAAAATGCATGACCTGCATTATAATAATATTAGTGAAATTTTGTTTGTATGACTCACACCGACGATGCTTGAAGGAAAATCTAAATTTTTTGAATTTTGCACATGCATGTATGAAACACAAGCATAACAAAATAAACTACTCAAAGTAGTGGGTTATACAAAGAACTGTCAAATTCTATACGTAAAAAGTTTTTGTGTGTAGTTTGACAATTGCCTTGCGCATAGCTTGTAACAAGATGCTATTAATTTATCGTGCAATGCATGCACGTGTATGCTGAGTTCTTCATGCACACGTATACGATGTTTGTGTCATGCATTTTGACAGTGAATACTGCGCTTTAGAAGCGAATTTCGGTAAGCGTTGACATTGTTTTTAATCAACAAAAACGATCAGCTGTTTCGTTAGCTTACGTGGACGTTCGGCTAATTCTACCTTTAAGCGTTTGCATTGTTTTCAAGCAACAAAAACGATCAGCTGTTTCGTTAGCTTACGTGGACGTTCGGCTAATTCTGCCTTAAATCCATACTATAGAATTAAATTAAAATGTTTCCTAACATACATATGCATAATTTCATAAAAAAAATTTTATATGGAAAAAATTTTGTTACAAAAACTTTTATCATCTTTAGAAAACCTCCTCTGCTGACTACATTTATGTGTAGGATGTCAAGGGTTTCCTAGGCTGAGTTTATATCTGGCATTTCATATGTGCAATATGCCCGAACAATGTTGGATGTAGGGTGCTTCAGCAAAAATCTCTGAAATTTATTTCAAAGTTTTTCCAAATACCTCTCCCCTTAGAAACAGTTAAGGTTTTTACTAAATACTTAATAATTTTTTACACTTTCCAACTTTGACGCACTTTCGAGCTACACAGTACTTTCAAATATACTGCCTCAAAACTGGAGCATTTCTTCTTTGCCACTTTGCGGACTTTTTACCACTTTTTTGTATTTCACGCCACTGTGCAACGTCAAACATCTTATATATTTTATGAACTGATAAGAAAAAAATTTATTTCAAATAGTTCAAACTGATAATGAATTAAAATCTTATAAAAAGTGAAATTCTGTGCTGGCAAAGTACAGACTAGCGTGTACCAAGTATCCAAGGCACATCAATCAGGTACCCTCATTTCTACAACAAATATTACTACAGCAATAATCACATGTACTTTGTTGCTAGAAATTACCATCTTACTTTTCAAAACAGGGTAGCATCGTTAGGTTGTATGTTTATTATAAGAAATGTCAAACACCATACAAAACTGAATATTCGTTAGGTGTTTATGGATACCCAAATAAAGCATGTTTTTAGGCTTATACCAACACAATCCAGATTTGACATTTAGCTTGCAAGCATCTGTGTCATCTTGATGCTCAATATATTCAGGGTTGTATTTCTTGAGCAAAGTTGAATAGAACATTTGGGCCAAAGTATATTTATATAAAGTATATGCAGGTATACAACAACTAAGAAAATACAAAAACAACATGCGCTTTGTTTGCGTAAAAATAATGGATGAATGTCGAAAACAGATGATTACAACCAGACCTGGGCAACTTGCATTACTTTTCAGAAGCACTGATTGAAAAACAAAAATTTTAGTGAAAATTTAAATTTGATGTTTGTAATGCACTTTTTTTGCACTAAAATAAAATCTCTTAAAAGTAATGGATTAATATTGCATTAACAGCAAATCGTATGGCGAAAAATGCACCAATTTTGTATTGCCACTATGCACATCATGAAATAATGCAATATTACATATTGTACACAGTAAAATTATATAAAATGTAATCATATTTTTATCAGTTAGCACAAATAAAAAAATACATTAAAGGAACATTGAAGGCACCTGTATAGGTACGTGCATACAAATGAAAGATCAGAACTTAGGTTTTCGTTTATTTTATTGTAAAGTTATATCTTAAGAAATGGTGATTTTATAAACGGAATATACTACCGCTTGGAACAATTTAATCAAGTTTTGTCTTTCTCTTGAAAATTTATAAAAATGGTAGTGATATGATTTTTGCCTGAATTAAGTGGCGATATGTACATGGAAAAAAGTTTACATATTTATGTCTGTACGTATGTTTTTATGTATGTACACATTTACGTTCTATTTTTTTGCCATGTGATTTGGTGCTAGCGCAATATTAATGTATTACTTTGAAGAGATTTTAGTTAAATGCCAAACAAAATTGCACTATAATTATCAAAGTTAGTTCTAATGTAATAAATTTGCATTTGTATTGATTTGGTTTAGTGTGGGAAGATGGTCAATGCATTTGCTTATTTAATGCAAGTCCCAGATCTGCATACAACAAAAAGGAAATGTATGGATAGACAAAACCAAAGTAAATTTATTAATTGATAAACCTTTATTACTTGAAATAAGTATAATAAAAGCTACATATTTATTTTAATAATTAAATATAATTATTTTTAAATGTTTTGTAACACCTTTTTTGAGTAAAAATTTATTTCAACTTTTTCACTACACACAATTGTGTATAACAAATCAAAGCAAAACAAAATGGCGCACGAAAATTGTAAACAACTTTTGACATTCATGCATTGACAGTACACGAGAAAAAAATTAATCACCTGAGTACTTGCATATACTTTACATAAATGTACTTTGATTTGGGCAATGAAATGTAACTCTTTCTACAATTACAATTTGTTGAACTTGCAGAGAAAATTTAATTTTATCTATATCGACCCATTTGTGCGAAATTATCGTATATTACAAAAACCAAATTTTACAGGACAGCCATTTTTCTACTTTTCTCTGCTTTCGCTTGCAATATCAAAATTAAAATATACATGTGCCTAGATAATTAACTAATATAACTAGCCCTAATAGTATTCCGGCGGAAAACTCCAGGTTTTCCGACAAAAACGTAATTTTGGCACATACGATAATTTCATTCACAACATTTCGTAGATGCGTGTGTAGAAAATGGCACTTACGATATCATTTGTCAGTGTTAGAAATAAATTGAAACAAATATTTATTTGTGGTTTTATGTAATTGTTCATTATTTTTTAACTTATAATGGCACAAAGCAATAAAAAATGTAATCAATCTTTAACAGAAGCATGAATTCATTAAAAAAAAACTAAAAAACCAATAATAATAATAAAGGTAGAAATACATAACACGCGTTTGTTCGTCGACGAATATCGTGCGCTTTCAAACTTTACCGCATGAAAAATGGCAAGTTACACACAATAAGTTTTTATTCTATGATTCAAATTTTGTTTATTTATTGTCGACTACTGATTATAATTAATTAGTTGTCAAAACAATACGCGTTAAAAAGTTGAAAGTTAACCAACTTTCTGCGGCAAACGCGTCAAAGAGTTTCGTATGTAACTTGTTGTATGCAAAAACACTTTCAACTTTTTTTGATAGATGCCTACAGCTCGCAAACGCACTAATTCTACGTTTAGACGGTACGTGCTTCGCTCTCTATTCATGCTTCACGTCCCAATCATGACTGAATTAGAGTTCGACCGATTAATCGGCTTCGGCATTCGGCCAAAAATTGGTATTCGGCCAACATTCGGCCTATGGCAAAAATCGGCCGATTAGCCGAAGCCGAATATTTTTCATTCCAAGCTTGAAAAATAACATTATTTTTGTCGTTGTGTTTAACGTTTTGAAAGGGTTGGTTTGAAATTCAACCCTGTTGCATCAAACACCGAATACCGCCATTACATTTCAGTCTTTAAATATGCAAAACTTAATTTTTATGCTTGATGTTATTAAAAATAAGCAGATTTTGTTTTTGTTTGTATATTTGGCCCATTAAAATATTTCGTTAGTTATATACTTCCTTTAAGCTATCAGGCCTACCGTATTCAATGTCAATAAAAATGCAATTTATTACATGTTGTCCCGACGTTTCGTGAATTTTTTGTTCACTTGTTCAAGGGATGTCGTCTATTTAATAAAAATAAGAAAACAACAACAATATTGTGGACATTTACATATATAAAAATATTTTTTATATAAAACAATATAAAACTTACTGTATTTTTTTAAAATTACATGAATACTATTTCATATATAAATATATTTGCAATAACTTTGTTGAAACAAGTGTATTATGAAAAATAAAAATTATAAAATGTTTTTCAACTTTTTGTGTATCACAGGCTTTTGACAATTGCTAATTTGTAGTTTGCGCTCAAATTGTCCGTGTCTTCTTTGATATTCATCGTTTTGTTTATTTTCTGTTGAATTCTTAAACTTTCTGTTATGTATCTCTTTCTGTCGTTGTTTACTTTGTCTAGTATTCTTATACCGTCAAAATCTGGTTTGTGTCTAGTATTTGTTATATGTTGTGACAGTGCAGTATTCTCTTTGTTTTTACTGATGTCTGCTTCATGTTCGTTCACTCTTGTTTCTAAGCTTCTTTTTGTAGTTCCTATATACACAAGATCACAGCTGACGTTATCGTTACCTTTACAAGGAATTTCATATACAACGTTGTTTTGTTGCAATTTTCCTACAGGTGTTTTTGTGAAAATTTTATTTAATGTTTTATTTGGTTTACATGCCAAACATATGTTATTGTTATCTATTGTTGTTTGAAAATTGTGAAATTTGCAAAATAAATCGTCGAAAAATCATCATAAAAGAATTATCCGTTTTATTGAAAAACTAATATATCATGTTAGAAATAAAAGATCATTTTATGTAACAAAAAACAATTCACCGGCATTATTGTCAAAGATAAAAACTATAGGGAGAAATTAAACCAAAAAATGTAGAATATGTAATAGTGTGTAACAATTTCCAAATAAAACTACATAGTTTCAAAATAAAACTATACACTTTAGAATTGTTTTTTATAAAATTTTTCTTAGTGTCAACACTGTAACATTCCGAAGAGTTACACTTCAAATAATGTTTCAAAAATACAATGATTCCAAGGGTTTCTGTTTCCAGTAAATTTTAGATGTGGGTTTAAGTAAGGTTAATGTTACTTAATATTTTTTCAACACTAGCTGATGAGTTTGGCAAAGTAAAAAAAAGTAAATAACAAACTCACATAAGTTATGAAAAAGAAGTTTATTGTTTAGTAAATTAATCGATTTAACTTTTATACATAATATACTCACATATACTTACTTATCCTAAAGTTAAAAAATCTAAGTTATCTTATTTCATTTTCAATGCCTTAATAATTTTCCTAGAATACACTATGCAAGTCTTATTGTTAAGGTGATCAGTTTGATGTAATGTTTTCCTTTCCCATTCTTAGTGTTAATAAAGCACACATGCATACACAAAACTATGCATAAAAAATATGAGCTCAAAAATAAGACTTGCATTGTGTGAACGCCGATAAAAGTTCAAAGAAGATAAAGTGATAAGCTTAGCAATAAGACTCGACTAATGTGAACTGGTACTTAGACACAAGATTTGGAAAATGTTTTTAGTAAAGGAAGAATTTCATAGTATATATTTAAATTAACTGATGCTGTAATTGAATTAAAATTTTTGATAATTGTGTTATCGAAATCAAATCTCTTTTCTGCAAGGACTTGTTGGCATATTTATGTTACTGAATACTTATTTCAACAAATCGTCAAAATATGAGGAATATTCGAAAGAAAATCGTCAATCGTCATTTTGGGAAATTCGTTATAGAGTTGTGCTGAAAAGAACGAACTAGTTCAATTGAACTATTCCCATAAGTGAACGATGTGAACTACATAGTTCAGTCAAGTTGTTCCTTTTTGTTCGTTTGGTCTTTATTGTTCTTTTGGTCTTTCTCGTTCTTTTGGTCTTTCTTGTTCTTTCGTTCGTTTTTATTCCTTCGTTCGGTTTTGGTCTTTATTTCGTTTTGTTTATCTTATTCTCTGTTCCTGACCCGGGCTGCCAGATGTGACGATTTTTGGTGCCGGAAATAGCAAAATCGTCGGTTGATTTCTGGTTTGCGGCGCATTATTATCAATATGCATTATGTTTGCAGCAAACCAGAAACCAACCGACGAAATGACGATTTTTTTTTTAAAATCCTCGATTTTGCAAATCAAATTGGGCTGCTTTTTATGAAATGTCTACTGTTATAGCGAGTATACACGTTAATACAAATCGAACGATAAATCGTACAATGAAATTAGTCACTGGTGTCATGCTGTCGTACTTATGAAGTATACTTTGTAGTATGAAAATCAAAAATTTTTGATTTTTGTGGGCGGAGCTTCAATAATAAGTATTGTGTATCATGCTGTTGTACAGCAAAATTTGTTTCATGAGGAGCTAATTTAGAAAACGCAGTGTTTCTACAGCTCAATTTTAAAATTAGCTTTATATAGCGGATATTTTAATTAAAAAAAGAACATAAAACATTCCGGGCAATTATGTAAAAAATTCCGCAGGAAATTTCTCCCAGGGAACAATTCCAACTAATAGCAAATGATAGCGAAAACAAAAAATTCTAATTGGAAAAGGGAAAAATTTCCTGCAGAATTTCTTACATAATTGCCCTAATTATTTTAACCATTCTCTACAACATACCCCTTTTGTTTTTGCATTATTTTTTTATTATTTTTAACTGCAGTTAACTTATTATTAATAAATTCACCACATTATTCATTTATCCACGTGTATTGCCTTAAAATTTTTCTTTTAAATGAATTAGTATGATTTGTAGTAACGTGTGTCTGAAAACCCGTACTACAACTCATACTACGCTAAGTACGAAATTAAGTATGCATTAAAATTCATATATGCATGCCCATTTTGGTATAGTTTTGCAGACTCTTAATAGTTTATTGTTTAATTTAACAACATTTTTTTGTTGATGGTTTAGCGTTAAATAAAAATTACATACGTATGTATGCAAGTATATATGTTGAATTAAAAGAAATTTTATGTAAATGTAACTCGTATTTTTTCCGAAATTGAGTTTTTCAGTGATTCCAAAAAATTCATTTCTATTATGTTTTACCTTCTGTTGTAAAGGTACAATGGGCCTTATTACGAGTGTCGTAGTACGACTTCGACTACGACTATTTTGTAATAACTTAAGGAACATTGCAGCAATTTTTGTTTAATCTAGCACAAAATCGTCGTAGTGGCTTCGTGTAGAATTCATGTATGAACACGAATTGTTATGTTGTTTGATAATATATACATTTATAAAATAAAACATATCGTCGATTGGTTTCTGGTTTGCGGCACAGTATATTCAAAATACATTATGTCTGCAGCAAACCAGAAACCAACAGACGATATGTATACATGTTTACAAAAAGTACATTTTGATTTGTCCGATTTTTTAAGTATGAAATGACAACTTTTTTGTATTTTATCGGTATTTCGATGATTTTTCAATAATTTTGTGTGGCAACCCTGGTTCCTGATCAATAGACATCAGTGTTGGCGAAGTTGGTACAATTGTACTTTTTTTTGTAACATTCAAACTCGCAAAGTACAATAGTACACCAATGACTGGTCTTTTGGAAGAAAAATGCACCGAGAAAATCAAAAAAAATGTAAAGCCGTCCATTTTCCAAATAATTTTTCTTCTAAATTCGAATGATAAGCATATGCTACGTGTATTAATTTACATACCAACATATAAAAATATGAAATTTGAACGAAAAAATATTTTAGTACAAATCAGGTAAAAAAGTACAATTTTTAAATCTTATTGGTACAACACCAAATTCTCAATGCCATCCCTGATACACATCCAAAAGATTTCAACTCAAAGATTATAGTTGCTGGGGGTCGATTCTGTTTCTGTGAAATCGTGAAAATGAAAAATAAAATATCACTTCATTGAAAATGCGATTCTGATTTTAGTTTTTATGAGAACTACCTGTCAAGTGAAGTGAATATGATAAATTTTTTATCACTTCATTTTTATCATAAATTCAGAATCGACCCCGTGATTTGCATACTGTTAAAAAGAGACAAATGTAGTGTGCCTATTAATTAGCACAGTAATCAAAACAAACAGCAGAAAATGTATACTTAGTGAAAAATACAAGTGAGTTTTACAAAATTGAAAGAAATAATTTGTAGTATTGATTTAAAAAACAGATTGTGAAAAAGATTATTAGAATTAAAAAAGTGAATAAAATTGATTTTAAATTGATTACGGATTTCGTTTAAATTTTCGTTCAAAAATATTAGTTTTTACCTTTTACTTACTTAAAACATAGAACACACGAAGAAAACATTGAAGAGGATTCGACGACTGTGCAATCTGTGTTCTGTTGCAAGGCGAATTCAGTATCAGGTGACCTTATCGCTACAACAATTTTACAACAGAAAAAACAACACGTAGTTTGGTATGCTACAAAACCAATCTGTCAAAAGATTTCTAAGCAAATTTTGACGTTTTGGTTCAAAATGCTCAATTTGGTAGCAACAGCTGATAATCAGCTGGGCTGATAAGGTCACCTGATACTGAATTCGCCTTGTTCTGTTGTTCACTGAACAACTGACCGAAAAGAACAACTGAACGAAAAGAACGAACTAGTTCTTTTTGTTGTTGGGAACAAAAAGGAACAATCCGCAAAAGGGACAACTATGCCCAACTCTAATTCGTTATAAAAAATCGTCAAAATGACATATAAAATCGTCAAATCTAACAACACTGATAGTGTTTTCACACTGAATTGGTTTTAATAAAAGTTGGTTTTAATGTTAAAACCAACTGTTAAAACCTGGTTTTACCATACAAATTGTTTTTGTTTAATCCAACTTAAAACATTGGTTTTATTTTGGTTTTATGAAATGCAACCCTGTTTTCGCTGTGGTAAATTCAGTGCTGCCAAGTTAAAATGACCGGAAGCAGCTGATAATGTTTATGCCAGTGAATAACAAGAGATGTCGCTGGCAAGATTTTCAACTGAAAAATGGATGCAGCAGCAACAATAAGTAAAAAATTAAGGAAAAATAAGAGTTTTTTGAAAGGAAAACAACAAAAATATTTTCATTGACCTCTGGAAAGTAAAAATAAACGATATGACAATCGATCCACCGATAAAAAAGTTGTATCTTGTGATTTATTTGTGCATTTTTTATATACAATAACTTGATTTCCAAGCACTTCTTTACTTTGTATTACAAGTGCCATAATTTTAAAATATTAACTTACAAAATATACAATAATTTCCATTTTACTACGCATTGTAAAGTTTCTTAGTTTTTCATACAAATAAAAACAATTGTACAGTTTGGCAAATAAGTGTTATAAAAAGCAGACAAAAATACAGCAACAAACACACGCATTTCTGCAGGAGATTTATTTTATTTTGAGCAAAGTTATTAGACAGTCTGTGAGTTAAAACCTGAATTTAACAAACTTGCAATGTGAATGCAAAATCAGCTGTTTATGGTTTTAACGTTAAAACCAGGTTTTAACTTGCAGTGTGAAAACACTATGAGTGTGTAAGCAAGACCAACACCACTGAACATATGATCGCTTTTTAAGTAAATCTAAAATGTGCAGTGAAATCCTTTAAAAAAAATTCATTTTATATTTTCGATCAATAAAGGTTGCCTTAGTGAAAACTTTTAAACAATCAGAATGGCCTTAACCCTCTGCGACTGACGTGATATAGTTCTCACAATTCTAATGACGTGGTAGACTACCAGACACCATTTCCATGGCTTATATATTCCAAAGTTCCCTTTTGTAAAACTAATAAAACCATTTTTGTTTATTGTTTATGAGTGTAAGTTATTATTTATATAGTATTTTTATAACTCAAAGCGATAATTCGTGTTTTATTTATCGGCATGGCTTGAATTTTCTGTAAAAAACTTAGACCTTTGTTGGTGTCTGCTAGACTACCACATCAGTCGCAGAGGCTTATATATACACTGTTGGGCAGCGATATCAATTTAGCGCGTTTTAACTACGCCAAACGTGCTTTTTTTCGTCTTAGAGCGTTTAATGAAAAAAAGCGTTAAGTTAGCGCGTTTTGAATAAAGTCAATAACATAATTTTAGTTCAATATTTTGTTACTTTTTTTGTATAAATTTAACAATTTGCTAGTATCGAAGACTGTGATAAATTAATTTTATTGGTTAATGATTCAGCTGTCGCAAATAAAATTCCAGTGACTATGGTTAGAATTAAAAACGATTTGAACAGCGTTGTCAACTTTCAAATTTTAAAAAGCACTGAAATCAAGAAAAAAGCGCGTAATTTAAGTAAAAAAGCACTAAATTTAATATTTTTTTATTTAATTGAAAAAAAATTGTATTCATAAATACATAGCGCACACTAAGTCACAACAAACAAACAACTGTTGATACTGTAAAAATGACGCAAGTATGTGATACAAAAACAAGCATCGGTATTTTATATTCTTCAAGAAGACTGTATGTATTGCAAAAGAAATTGGTGAGGTCGTTATAAATTTCTTCAATTAACTAGTTTACAGAAAAAAAGGCACTTTTATAATTTTGAGTTGTGACTCTTTATGATTTAGTGTGCGATAAGTACGTATATTAAAATAAATGAATCGGTTGACCTTGCATTTCGTTCCTAAAACGTTAAATTAGAGGCATCCGATTCACAGTTTAATTCGATAGGAATCAGTGTATTCTAAAATCAGTTATTATAAAAAGAAGTTACAACAAAATAAAGGTTTAATTTTTTTCGTTAAGGAACAAACGAATCACTGGAGTTTAGTCAAGTTGGCACTAATCGATAAGTATTTATGAAGTTAAGAGCTGATTATATTTTGAACACGATAGGCTAAATAGTTTATTTTTTTTTAAATCAAGGCTTACGAAATTTGGTTGTTATTAAATTATGCTGTAAAAACATTCTTTCGGATGCAGCTTAACTATGTGACAAAGGCAATAAATTTTGAACGAAATAAAAAAGGTGTCAAAAGTATTGTGCAGCAAACGCAATATAAATAAAGTTAAATACAAAAAAAAAAGTGATTTGATAGTTTATCAAGTTATAAACAAAAATATTGGACATTGGGAACATTTTTTTTTTTGAAATTTTGGTTATAATTAACCAAAAACGGCAACTCTATTCACATCAAAATTGTCTCGCTTCATATCGATTTTTGTATAAAGCAAAGTGTTAACCAAAGTAAATTTATATAAAGTATATGCAAGTACTCAGGTGATTAATTTTTTTCTCGTGTAGTGTCAATGCATGAATGTCAAAAGTTGTTTACAATTTTCGTACACCATTTTGTTTTGCTTTGCTTTGTTATACACAATTGTGTGTAGTGAAAAAGTTGAAATAAACTTTTACTTAAAAAAGGTGTTTCAAAACATTTTAAAAATAATTATATTTAATTATTAAAATAAATATGTAGCTTTTTTATACTTATTTCACGTAATAAAGGTTTATCAAATAATAAATTTACTTTGGTTTTGTGTATCCATACATTTCCTTTTTGTTGTATGCAGATCTGGGACTTGCATTAAATAAGCAAAAAAGCATTGCCCATTTTCTCACACTAAACGAAATCAATACAAATGCGAATTTATTATATTAGAACTAACTTTGATAATTACAGTGCAATTTTTTGGCATTAAACTAAAATCTCTTCAAAGTAATACATTAATATTGTGCTAGCACCAAATCACATGGCGAAAAATAGAACGTAAATGTGTACATACATACATAAATATATAAACTTTTTTCTATGTACATATCGCCACTTAAGGCAAAAATAATTTTTCAAGAGAAAGACAAAACTTGATTAAATTGTTCAAGCGGTAGTATATTCCGTTTATAAAATCACCATTTTTTAAGATATAACTTTACAATAAAATAAACGAAATCCAAAGTCCTGATCTTTCATTTGTATGAAAGTACTTATACAGGTGCCTTCAATGTTCCTTTACTGTATTTTTTATTTGTATTATCTGATAAAAATATGATTACATTTTATATAATTTTACTGTGTACAATATGTGCTATTGCATTAATATTGCATTACTTCATGATGTGCTTAGTGGCAATACAAAATTAGTGCATTTTTCGCCATACGATTAGCTGCTAATGCAATATTAATCCATTACTATTAAGAGATTTTATTTAAGTGCAAAAAAATAGTGCATTACAAGCATCAAATTTAAATTTTCACTAAAATTTTTGTTTTCCAATCAGTGCTTATGAAAAGTAATGCAAGTTGCCCAGATCTGGTTGTAATCATTTGTTTTTGACATTCATCCATTATTTTTACACAAACAAAGTGCATGTTGTTTTTGTATTTTCTTAGTTGTTGTAGACCTGCATATACTTTATATAAATATACTTTGGTGTTAACCAAGTGTAAGGACATTCCGTTACGTAGTTTAGACTAAACTACAGTCATAGAGGTAAAAGCGCGTTCAACTTCTTCGTTTAAATATGGAAGTGACAGAAGGAAGTTTGATTCTAATGAAATTTTTGACAATGCCTCAAATGAGTTCATTTTAACTGAATCGCTATTAGATTTTACTTCTGCAAAACATTGCTTACATTAATTATACTTAAAATGTTAGTCCTCTTTCACACACGTCAGGTTTACCTGAGCAGTTTTTGTTCAATTATCTTTTGAACCTGCATTTGCATTCATACACACCGTCAAGTCAAGTCATCAAGTCTCATCAATTTGCGTCGTCCTAGAGTATTACGAATGACAAAACGAAAAAGCAAAATTGACTGGTACGGTCAAGTCTGTACCAGGGAAGGAAAATGACTTATTGGATTTTGTACCAACTGTGAAAGCGAAATGTACTTTTTGAACCATGACTGTACCATTTTTTTAATATTTATTAATAAAACGGAAACGTAAAAAAATGTGTAAAAATTCCGAAGTAAACAGTAAAATAAAGAAAATTAACAAAAATGTGTAAAAAATTCAGTATAAAAAATAAAAAATAACCTAAAAAATATTACATTCATAAGGGTACATTCGTAGATTAGACTTGTTAGAGATCGGTTATTTTACAAATTTTGCTTATTAACAGGCCTCTTATTTTCATGCACTATAAAATCTAAGTTATGTGCATAAAAAATGGGCGATAAAACCTAAAACACACTGTTGAAGTAAATGATATGTAGTTAATATTAACTTAATTTCTTTTCTTTAAATAAAATTTTATTTCGCATTGTTTTGTTTTTTAATAAAAATTGTAGGTTCTTAAAAACCTTATTTTTATTAATTTTTTTTATCAAAAAGTTGGTTTAATATTCCATCTATTTTGTCAACCAATACAATTTTTCTCTCTCATTTTATGTCATAATTACACAGAAAACCCTTTCCCGCAGCATTTTGCATCAATATTTTTTTTATTAAAATAATTATAAAAGCTGTGGGATTTTTTTCAAAACTCGTGTATTTATATGGATACAAGTTTTGGGTATGCTTTAATGTAAACTTTGTATAGAAAAGTAGAACAGTGTTTTTTTATGTTTTTATGATTGATTTGTACAGAATTAGTAACATAATTGACAATTTTACAAAAAAGTATATAAAAGATATATTAAGGCCATATACGGCAGGAAACCCATAAAATGGACATTTTATGTAGCACCAGAGGAATTTTTTTTTTTTTTTTTATTATTTAAATTTATTGTACAACAAAAATATTTATATTCATTTAGTAATAACAGCCCCAGCGCCTTAGAGGCATTATTGGGGCAAGTTGGCAGTCTTATAAGTTCATATGTACAAAATTTACATGTAATTATATTACAAAACAATTTCAGTATTTGAATTAATGTAAAAAAATAAAAATAAAAAATAAAATAATTTTATTAGAAAATAGATTTAAATATTATATTAAGAAATAATTTTTAAACATTATATTAAATTTACAGAAGCGTTTCAATTTTATTAAGCAAATATTCCTTACAAGAAGATTTGAATATTGAGATTCTATTTATTAGTTTCAAGTTCTTACTTACAACTTTCGGCTGAAGCAGAGGAAAAGTTCTTACTGCTTTCTGAGGTTTTGCCATATAGTTACACAACTTTCAAGAAATATTCCCGAGCAAAACAATCACACAAGTTATTTTAAAAATTAATTTACAACTTTAAGTTTGTGAACTTATATCAAAAAGGGATATGGATCCGAGGAAGAGTTAAAGAAAATAGATTTGTTAAAATTTACCTAAAGTTGGAAAAGAATTCAAAACAGAAGGTCGCGGAAACTTCGAGAACCGCATAAAAATATCAGACAATATTTATTTGTTAAGATAGCTTAATGAAGGAATTGCGCAACTAGTTTCTACTATACAGGGCCATAAACCTCTGAATGTATTGGATAGATTTTGTGGTAAACAGAAGAAAAATGTAGATATATCGAAACCAAACATAGTTGCACTATCGAAAAAATACACAAACTGGATTTTGTGCTATCATTGTATAGAATTTCCATCATATATAGAAAGTAGGTTTAAAAATGTTTGAAAATTTTATTGATTTTGGTTGAACTAACAATAACAAATGCATGGACTTTCTGGGTTTTCGTAACAACGTTGTAAATGGACGGATTTACGTAATTCATTACGATTTCACCGAAATCAACATTGGCCGGAAAGTTTTGCAGATGCAAGTGATAAACGCGACTCAAATGTGATATGCTAGTAGCGGAAACTAACGGAATTTTGTTTACTAAAATGTTTATAAAACCAATTTTGTATGAAAAATTGTTTTGTAAAAAAATCAAAAATATATTTTATGAATAAGGGCCTTGCTAATTAATTATATTATGTTCACTTACGTAAGTAAAAAAGTTGAAAAACTAATATATATTTAAATACAAACGAACATAAAATCAAAGAATTTTTCGATACCATTAAGTAAATTGGTATCCATATGGAGACATTCCAAAAAGCAGCTTTGGAGTTGCAAATTTGTAAAACAAATTATTGATTATTGTTTCTAAGACCAATAGTAGTAAAAATCCAAAAAATTAGATTTTTTGGACCGTTTAGTTAAAACTTGTAGCGAAAGGGTTAACAAAAATAAATATAACCACAGCCAAGGCGAGTTCAAGTACGAGGTGCTGTCAAGTTAACAGGTACAGTTAAAGTACTAGACAGATTTTTTGTTGCAGACTTGACACCACCTGGTACATGAATTTGCCTTAACAACAGCATTGCAACAAAAACAGAGATGCTGGACGTCTAAAATACAACACACAAAAAAATTTAAAGACAACATAGGCAAAATTAATATTACCATATATTGAAACATTGGCATTAAATTGTACCAAGTAACTCGCGGTAGTACCATGGTACCAACGAGGTCAAAAATGTACCACAAAAAGTACAATTAAAACTTGATTTCTATCCGTGTCTTGAATATAAATAGAAAATGGTTTCTGGTACCCTATTAAGGCATAAACCATTGGATAGAGGGTTAAAATACCTTTCAGAAATATTCTTTGTCATATTCTGAAATACTTTATTTCAGAAGTTATTGCCCAATCAAAAAATTTATGTAACGAAAATTGACCAAGAAAACTTTTATGCCTATAAAATAGTAACTATTAATTCTAAGGTATTAAGACATATATGTTTTGATAGATAATAAAAGTAATTTTCAGAATTGAGGATTGTCATTGCCTGAATTACTTTATTTCAGAAATTGTATCCTAGCAAACTCGTCGAATGCACTAAAATAAGGACACAAGCTTTCCACTCATAAAATGAAAACCACTTATAGTTTCGTAATACAACATCCAGCAATCAATAGAGAACAAAATTACCTTTTCAAATTGGTGACTGTCATTTTCTGAATTTCCGGAATTCAGAAGTTATACTATATCAAACTTGCAACTTTGTAAATATTTTCCAATTCTCAGACCTTATATAAGTTGTCAATAATAGTTGTAATTGCCGATAACACAGGTATAAGATGTAGATAGTTATGTGCTTCTATTGATAGCATAGTTTAATGTGGCAGCACAAATAAGAACTACCACCAAGAATTATAACTAATAATTAATATTATTATTAATAATGTGTATTATTAGCTTATATTTGCAATTATTAATAAATATTTAACAATTTAAACCATAAAATTATATTTTTTATTACATGTCGATAACAGTGGTGTATTTTAAACCCAGGACTGGGACTTGGCCTGGAGAGTAGTTCCCTCTAAATTATCATAAGGCCTCTCCCTAAATTCATTAATTATGGGACTCGTGGTCGGAATCTAGGTTCGATCTCCTCCCAATATGGCTGGTCAAGGGGAATCCACGCAGGAAAATTTTTCTCCATTGACTTTGCCAAATTTGCCGAATTACACAGGTCCACTGAAACAAATTTAAAAGTGCTTATCATAAATACCAGACATGGGCATACTGCAGTAAAAAATCCGTTTTTACTCGTAACTGAAAAAATTTGCAGTATTCAGTGCAACATGCACCCCATGTGGTGAATATTAAATATACCGCATGAGGTGTAAAGTGCGACACTAGTGCATAGTGCATCCCGAGCGGTAAATAGTGCGCCGCAAATGGTACAATGTGTACCAGATGCAAGTTTTGGTATACGGGAGGCACACTATGCATCCCAGGAAGTGGTGCAAAGTGTGCCACCACCATCACCAGTGGTGCAAAATGTACCACTTCCACCACCACCAGTGGTGCAAAATGTACCACTACCACCATCACCAGTGGTGCAAAGTGCACCCCAACAGAAGCTAATTGTACCACTACCACCACCTCCACCAAAATGCGATGCAAGCCAAGAGGTTTTGGACGTTTCATCCGTGGACACAGAAATTATAATTTTTTAAATATTTCTAATAAGTAATATTTTTTTAAAAAACACTAAGTAATATTTTTTTGTAAATAAAAATCAAAGAAAATTAAATTTATTTTTAAATTTTTTAAGATATCCCTTTAAGGCACGGAAAATTTACTTTGCAGTCTTAACTCAGGGAGAAAGACAGAAAGAGATAATATTCCTCTCTCTGGCTTTCACACAACTGAATTAATGGCCCGATTATGGATGGCAACCGAACTTCAGTTGCCGAGCTAACTAGCAACGCAACTGAAACTAAAATTGGTATTATGTATGGCAACTTCCTCCAGTTGCCAAAAAAAAGTTATCGAAAATACGATTATGACAGATTGGCAACTGAAAATAATGTAAACAAAATTGAAAAATATAAGAAATACAAGTGCTTAAAAGAAAATCATTAAGTAAAAGTGCTTAAAACATTACTTATCATAAAGATTTTTGATTAAATGGAATTAATTGATGATGAAGAGAAGGATGTCTAAAAAGGTTGAATCTATTAGACGGATCTTTAGAATTACCGCGTCTATAAAACAATTTCGGCAACTAGCAATGCAACCAAAGTTCAGTTGCCATAAGACTTTTCAAAGTAAACTTTGAGTGTATACACGGGGTATATCATCTATATATGCATTTCATTGGTGCTTCAACCAAATCATCAGTAGACTTCAACCACACTTTTCGAACAGTCACAAACCTCTTACTTTATACCTTATTGGTTTTTTATTCCGAGGGAAAATCATTGGAGTAAGTGTTAATTTTCTTATTAAATAAATTTACTGCAACAAAATTTCATTGGCGCATATTCATAAATCGTAACTAAAGTCGAAATTTATTAAACAGATACTAAAAAATAGTTAACAGATAGTTACAGGTTCTATTCACAAATCTAAACAAACGAAGTAACGCTGATAAAAGAAATAAGAAAATAAAATGTCGATAATACTATGACCGATATAAATTGCAATTAAATAAAAAACTATTCAAACTATCAAAAAACAATTTTTGACATGTAAAGTATAAGTATTACATGTATAAGTTAGTTAACATTAAGTTACAGCTTCACTCATAATTAAGTCTAAACTTTCGTAGCCGTCTGTGAATAACTTAAATAGGTATTTAAAAAAGTTAGCACCTAGTAATGATTTCTGAATATGCGCCATTAATTTCAGTAAAAATTTACTGGTTACTGCTTTTTTCAGTCTTCAGTAAAATTTTACTGAATACTGCAAATTTTTCAGTAAGCAGTAATATTTTACTGAATACTGCAAATTGTGGTGTATAGCGAAACAACTGTCGTGCATAGCCCATCCCAATTGGTACGTTGTGCGCCGTTTGTTCCACATACCTATCTGGTGCAGTTTGAGGCACATAACTATCCAATGATGTTCTTCTAGTTGCATAAGGATGCAGAGTTCCATTGCTGAAAAAAAGAAGACAATGACATTTATATTTTTAGAGAAATTACATTCAACTTACTCTTTATGGCCTAGCACGACCTCGCCCATATCTCTAGCTGGTTCCCATAATAATTTTAATGATGTTCTGTAACTGAAAATAAAATTAAAATGCTGTGAAAAGAATTAAAAATAAATTCTTCACTTACCAATGTATCGTGGTCCATGTTTAACGGCAAAATGGCCATTTGCACACTTAAGGGGTGGAATTTCAAATTTCACCACGAAATTCAAGATGGTAACTGACGCTCTTATATTGAGCTGCCAGATCTTAAAAATTAAATTTCTTTAACTTTCTTTGTCGGTTGGTTTCTGGTTTGCTGCAAACATAATGTATTTTGAATATACTGTGCCGCAAGCCAAAAATCAACCGACGAATTGGGAAGAAGAGTATCCATAGAGCACAAAATAATGCTGGAATGTTATTAATGTCCGTTTCACACTATAATACAAGTATTAATACTTTTGACGAAAATGCATCCCTAATCTAATTTCTGTTTCAAAAATTTCAAAAGACAATAACAACTCAACATGTCAGAGTTGCATTTTCCACAAAAGTATTAATACTTGTATTATAGTGTGAAACGGCCTTAAGTTGCAGGTAATCGGTGATATTGCAAGAATATTGCCGGAATAGTTTTTGGTAATATTACATTTGCTACATAGAAGCAATATTATTACTGCAGGAATATTGCCTGTGACATTACAACGTAACGAAACAATATTAAATTCCAGCAATATTTTGGGATCCTTGGATACACACTAGAATATGGGTGCACTACACACACAAGGGTGACACTTTTGATCAAATTTTGCCTTCAATATTTATGGACGTCTTTGAAAAGAAAGCATATTTTTTAATTGATAGTTTTTTTCCTTTCTTAATTTATTTTTTTCATAAATACAAGTTTATGGTCAAATAATTTTATTTGTTTATTACAGTGAGTCTATCTATACCTGGTAAGTTTTTGTCATGATAAAAGTCAAATCGTTATAAAGCGAAAAATTTATCAGGTGTAGACTGTATTTATTAGTATTTCGCAGTGTCTTAACAATTTTGTCAGACCTTCAGCTCAGACAACTTTGTCGTGATAATTTTGATTTTTGATTTTTGTTTTCTCTTTTGAAACTGCAGTCGTGTCCACACTGTGAAGTTTTTGTTTTGCAGCTTAATACATTTTCTCATGAGAATGAGGCGAGAATGACGTACTCAACAAGAACTTCGTGTACATGAAACAAAGTACCCTTTGCCATTCCTCTTTCTCCTCTAGTCGACATACTCAAATGTTTCAGTGTATGGACGAGGACTTAACAATTTTGTCAGCGCTTCAGCTCAAACAACTTTGTCGTGATAAAAAAATGTAAAAAAACTGTTTGAAGTTTTAATTTACATATTTACAAAATATACAATGGTGGCTAATCGGGAAAACGCGTCGAAGAAGTGAAACTTTACATTAAAGCAAAAACAAAGTTTCAAAAATTGTTTTTGTTTCCCATACCATTTTAAAATTAAATAAACGTGAGAATTTTAACGCGTTGCTCTCTTTTTTAAAAACGGTAAATTTTTTATGATAAACAAAAACAAATTTTTAACATTTGTGAAGTTTTGTTTTTGTTCTACATTTAAATTTCACCAAGTCGACGCGTATTCCAGAATAGCCACTAATTGCTACGTAATTTTACGTAACGAAAAATATTGATGTTTTCAATAGTTAAAAGATTTTTAATTCATATTCAGAGAAATATTGCAGGCATTGAGGAACTTTCTTCACGACGGCAAGAAATTATGATATATCATAATAAAAAAAACCATAAAGTCTTCTCTCTGCCGACGTTTTGTTAGTTGTTATGATAAATTTTTATCAGGTATAGACGCTATGTTATATCTGATCAGAGACGGAAAGTGTAATTTTTGTATTTCGTTGGTTGGTTTCTGGTTTACGGCACAGTATATTCAAAGTACATTATATCTGCAGCAAACCAGAAACCAACCGACGATTTGTTAATAAAATAGAATTAAAAACAATTAAGAGTGCTATATTCGGCTGTGCCGAAACTTGTATACCCTTTACCAAGGTATGTATATATAGTATACAGATACATACATAGGTACATACATACATATTTGTTTTGTGATAAAATTTATAATTTTTTGTTATATTGCAATTTTTAGTAAGTGACCTCTTGGTTTTTATCGACTAAAGAATTTTCTTGAGTAAAGATCTTCCTAAAATATGAAATATGTTTAACTGAAAAAATAATTATTTTTGGTTATTTTTTTACCCAACTTTTTTTTAATTTTCCAATCGTGGAATACGAAAACTAATTTATTTCTTTCTACACTCAAAATATTACATGCTTAAAAATACGAAATATTTTTTCGTAATTTAATTTTTGCACAATAAACGAAAATTTTGTACATTTTATGAAAATATTTGTAGCTTGTGCAGGAAAACAGATTTTGTAATTTTACGAATTTCGTTAAGTTACAAAAATTGTTTTGTACAATTATTTTCGTATATAGTACCATGTTTTTCGTTTATTTTATAGAACTTAGGAGAAAAGAAAACATTTTTATAAAATTGGAAATTTTCGTAAAAAAACAAATTTTGTTTTGTTATCATTTTGTTTACAGTACAAAATTATTCTTAAATCTACACAAGTTTCGTGAATTTTACGAAAAAGCATTTTGAAATATAAGATCAAAAACTGTTCTGTTTGTTTTGTTTTTTTAATATTTTCCCCATTTGTTTGCTGTCTTGCATACTTACAAATATTTTATAAAAAATTATTAAATATGTATGTAAATTTCAATTAAAATAAAAATTATTAAAAAATTATTTTTCGGCCTATGATATGGATATGCTGTGTGTGTTTTATCTTCATGACGATAGTTCGCAACGAAAAATTCGTTGTTCGTTCCAGTTTGATTCGCGAGTTTCAGTGCAAAATATGTATGTATGTGTATGTGATGCATGAGGAATGCAGAGTCTGCAACAACCCCCTTAAATTATGTTTTTCTTTTTATAATTTTTACAACATTCAATTCTAAGAATTACAGATTATACAGTTAGCGAAATTGCTATATGTGCATAGGCTTTTTTATAGGTTTTGCTCTCTATTGTAGTGTACCACATTTATAGTAATGCACTGTAGCAGAAATTACTTGCATTGCTGCAATATCAGTTCAATGCACAAGCATTGAAACACAACCCAAAATAATAAGAATGCTGAAATGCAATAAATTGAGTGACATTCTTTTGAGTCACAATATAAATTGTTGATTACCAAATTCTTTTTTTGATTGGTTAATAAAATAATGCTTACTATTTTCATGGTAAAGAAAAGAAACAAAAACATAATTGTAAATATGAAACGTAAGTTAGAAAGGCTAATTTAGAATTGTAAAAATAGTATATAAGCAGAACAAAATATTGAATAAATCAGACTTTAATTTGTGAACATAAACTGGCAACAACTTGCCTTGTTTCGATTAAATTCTCAAAAATCTTTTGGCACCTCTTTTGAGCGCCTAATGATAAGCTGGACTCCCTGACAGCTGTATAAAATAACCAAGGGACTATAGGGTCACAAACACACTGTCAGAACAACCTAACACATAACATTACATGGCGATCCTCCCATGCTAGGACCACATCCTTTATTATTAACAGCTACCTTTACATGGCAATCTAGCCTTGAACATTTATTACATGCCTTCAACATTTATTACATGGCGATCCTGTAGACAAAAACCTGCGGAAAAAAAGAACCTTCCTACAATAAATTAAAAATTACAACTACGATCCTGCGGACAAAAACCTGCGAAAAAAAAAATCCTGCGGACAAAAACCTGAAAAAAAACCTGCGGACAAAAAGAACCTTTTTACAACAAAAATAATCGCAACCACGAGTTCGTGACAAATTAAAAGCTGCAACCACCATCCTGAGATCCTTCAACCAGGAAACTGTGATAGAGATCCTTCAACTACGATCCTAAGACCAAAAAACTACCATGAACTAATAGAAAGAAGAACAAGCAAATTTTATCGCAACCCTAAAAACACTTACATACTTTAAATAAAAAAAAAAAAAAAAATTTACCTAAAACTTGTGACTATAAGCAAATGATTTACAAGATGTCTTTAACAAATACAAAATACCTACAAAGACTTTGCAATATCTTTGCAACACAAAACAATATGATATCTACAATAAATGCAGAATTTCGCATTCGAAATAAGTTTTTGAAATTACCAACAAAATCACACTTTCTAAAGGCCAAACGGAAAAGTACTTCAGTAAAAACAGCACTCCAATTAAAAACGTTTATGTAGATGAAAACAAATTTTTTTTAACAATTTTTATTCAATTGCACACATGCTTAACTTTCTTAACATTAGAATAAATTATTATTTTTTAAACAAAAACATTTTTAACTCTTATAAAAATGTAACTATTTATCATTAACTAAAAATATTAATATGCAAAAAAAAAAAATATTCATATGTTTATCTTCAAATATTAAATATATTAAATTTTAAACACATTCACTTTCACACTAACATAGTTAAAAACTATAAGATATTAAATTACAAAAACATAAACAATGACTCATTTAAAAATATTAAATACAACAAATGATGAAATAATTTTAAAAGGCATTAAACTCCAAACTGACCCACTTAAAAACTATGAAATATTAAATTACAATAATGTTAACAACCCCAAACGTTTTGAAGAAATACTAAATGACTTGCAAATAAATATTAATGACGACTATGCAAAAATAGAATTGACAAACAAAGTGCATTTCACTCATGTATTATAGGAAAAGAATAATGAAAAATAATTTTACATTCAAAAATCATGACGTCAGACAAAACTACAGTGAACATAAAAAAAAACTGCAGACTACGACATACACGTAGAGAAATAATTAGTAAACACGGACGACATAATAGAACCATCAATTAGCCCATATAATGCTCCACTCCTCTTGGTACCCAAAAAGAACACTGAAGACAAAAAGAAATGGAGACTAGTAGTAGACTTTAGAAAACTGAACGACAAAATTGTAAGCGACAAATTCCCACTAACTAGACTAGAAGATATTTTAGACAAACTTGGCAGAGCCAAATGGTTTTCTACACTAGACATGACAAGCTCATTTCACCAGATTGAATTAAATGAAGAATCTAGACCACTTACAGCATTTTCTACGCCTCAAGGCCACTATCAATTCAAAAGACTCCCTTTCGGACTAAAAATTTCTTCAAACAGCTTTCAAAGAATGCTAACAATAGCACTTTCCGGACTAGAATCCGAAGCATTTCTTTATGTAGATGACATAATAGTATATGGATGTAGCTTAAACTATCACAACCAAAATTTAATAAAAGTACTGGACAGACTTCAAAAGTACAATCTAAAACTTAATCCAAAGAAATGTTGTTTTTTAAGACCAGAAGTGATTTACTTGGGACATTTAATAACAAAAGACGGTGTAAAGACAGACCCATCTAAATATGAAACAATACAAAATTATCCAATACCTAAAAACGCAGACGAAGTAAGACGATTCATTGCATTTTGCAATTATTACAGAAAATTCATACCTAATTTTGCTGACATCGCTAAAGATCTAAACGCACTTTTAAAGAAATCGACAGAATTCAAATGGACAGAACAATGCCAACATGCCTTCAAAACACTAAAAGAAAAACTAATCAACCCACCTGTATTACAATACCCAGATTTTGAAAAACCTTTTATACTAACAACTGACGCTTCAAACTACGCGTTAGGTGCTGTACTATCACAAGGAGAAATAGGACAAGATTTACCAATTTCATATGCAAGTAAAGCATTACAAAAACATGACATGAATAAACCAGTCATTGAAAAAGAACTATTAGCAATACACTGGGGAATAAATTATTTTAAACCTTATCTATATGGAAGACAATTCATAGTAGTAACAGACCACAGACCTTTAATTTCGCTCTTTTCACATAAGAATCCTTCATCTAAAATGACAAGAATTAGACTAGATTTAAGTGATTATGATTTTACAATTATTTATAAGAAAGGAAAAATGAACACTAATGCTGATGCACTTTCAAGAATAAAAATTGACTCTGACATATTAAGACAAATGATACCATTAGAAAACGATGAAAAAAAAAATTATTAGTAACTACAAGGGCAATGAAAAATAAAACTAATGAGGCAAATATAAAAGAAAACAATGAGGCAACTAACAATAATATAAATGAAAATAATGCGCGCGCAACAGAAAGAAATATGGACAAATATGACTCTCAGAAGTCTGATCAACTTCAAATATGGGAATGCATATCCATTAATGACGTCAAAAATATAAAAAAATTGAAATTTAACAAGCTTGAAAATATAGAAGAAAAAGATATAATTATTGAAAATAATATTGTGCACATAGGACGTAATGATAATTCATCGAAACCAGATTCGAACATGAAGAAATTGCGTACCAAAAATATGAATATTGTATGTAATGATAATTCATCGAAACCAGATTCGACTATGAAGAAGTTACATACCCAAAATATGAATAATGAATTTAATAATGAAATTAATAAGCTAGCAAGATTCAGCGATAACTCAGCGAAACTAGATTCGATTCTGAGGAAACTGATATCAAAAATGAAGAAAGAAAATATAAAAGAATTAGCGCTATCAAATAATGATGAGATATTTAAAATATATACAAAAGAAGAAATAAAAGAAGCATATACCAAGATAAAGATAAATAACAAAAGTCCTCAACTGAAAATATTAATATACAATGCCCCAACAAAAATAACAGATGCAATATTGCAATACAAACTAATTGACGAATACCACAATGCCACACACACAGGCCACTTAGGAATTAGAAAAACTATCATCAAGTTAAAACAAAAATATATTTGGAAAAACATGTCAAAAATGGTAAAGAAATTTGTGTCATATTGTGACAAATGTACGAAAAATAAACAAACAAAACACATTAAGGAACCCTTTACACTAACAGACACCCCAAACAATAGTTTCGAAGTAATTTCAATTGACACCGTAGGACCTCTTCGTATTTCAAATGATTACCGATACATTTTAACCATGCAGTGCGAACTGACAAAATTTGTCGTTGCTCACCCAATGCCGACAAAAGATGCACTTACGACAGCTAAAACACTTGTAGAACAATTTATTTTAAAATACGGACAATTTAAAGTACTTAAGTCAGATAGAGGAACAGAATTTAAAAATGAAATAATGAGTAACATATGTTCATTACTAGGAATAAAACAAAATTTTTCAACACCTTATCATCATGAAACACTAGGATCAATTGAAAGAAATCACAGGGTACTTAACGAATTTCTATTAACAACCGCAAATGATTATGAGTGGGATAAGTGGATTCCATATTTTACTTTTGCCTATAACACGGCACAACACATTGACACAGGCTACTCGCCATATGAATTAGTATACGGAAAATTACCATCCCTACCATCTGACATTATAGACAACAATACAAAATTTTATAACTATGATGACTACGCACAAGAACTACGACTCAAATTACAATTTACACTAAAAAGAGCTAGAGACTTATCAACAAAAGCAAAAGAAAATAGAGTAATAAACAATAAATATGAAAATAGACTTAATTTAAAGATAGGAGATTTAGTACTAGTTAAAGTAGAAAATAGAAAGAAAAATCAAAGCCCATACAAGGGACCTTATAAAATATTAAGTAGAAACGGTGTAAACACTACAATAGAATATGAAGGAAAACCAAAAGAAATACACAACAATAATTTGAAACCCTACAAAAATTTATAAATATAAATTCTAGAATAATTATATATGTAAATAATAAACAAAATTTTATCTGTAAGAAAATAAATTTTAATTTAGACTCAAAAATAATCAAACATATTTTATAACATTTTAAAATTTTATTACACTTTAAGAAAACATTATATACCAAAATAAATTTATTTATATACTTTATATTTTTTTATACATTATCATATACATTAAAAACATTTTTTGTAACTTTACTATGAGAATGGTAAGAAAAATTACTTACATAATTTTTCTCTTAAGGGTGAGGGTGTAGTGTACCACATTTATAGTAATGCACTGTAGCAGAAATTACTTGCATTGCTGTAATATCAGTTCAATGCACAAGCATTGCAACACAACCCAAAATAATAAGAATGCTGAAATGCAAGAAATTGAGTGACATTCTTTTGAGTCACAATATAAATTGTGGATTACCAAATTCCTTTTTTTTGATTGGTTAATAAAATAATGCTTACTATTTTCATGGTAAAGAAAAGAAACAAAAACATAATTGTAAATATGAAACGTAAGTTAGAAAGGCTAATTTAGAATTGTAAAAATAGTATATAAGCAGAACAAAATATTGAATAAATCAGACTTTAATTTGTGAACATAAACTGGCAACAACTTGCCTTGTTTCGATTAAATTCTCAAAAATCTTTTGGCACCTCTTTTGAGCGCCTAATGATAAGCTGGACTCCCTGACAGCTGTATAAAATAACCAAGGGACTACAGGGCTACATTTACATACATCCTACCTGCATAGGGCCATACTGAAATAGGGTCACATACACACTGTCAAAACACCTAACACAATAACATTACATGGCGATCCTGCGGACAAAAACCTGCGGAAAAAAATCCTGCGGCAATCTAGCCTTCAACATTTATTACATGCCTTCAACATTTATTACACCATATTTAAATAATGAAACTAACGGTAAAATATAAGTTTGCAAAAATGTTGACAAGTTCTCTCCACATTGTATTCTTTTAATTATTTTATAATTTTCTCTCTCAAAAGTACTGTTATCAGCAAGTGTTCTTTGTTATTAATTCATTGTCAAGTGAAATATTTATATGTGCATTAGTAGTTGAACGTGCAAGGGCAAGGTTTAGAGAACTATTTAATCGGTAAAACTGACAGAAAAGGTAAATACAAAAATTTAGTGTTAATTAAAATTAGTTATTGAGTTTTATCATTTGAAACAGAAAAATATGCCTCGTGGTTGTTCACTGAGTGATTCCGAACAGGTTCAAATTAAAATTTTGTTTGAAACTGGCTCAAATATTAAAACAATATCGGAGAGGATTAAAAGACATAGGAACACAATAACTAACTTTTTAAAAAATCCGAATAATTATGGTTGTACCAAACGTATTGGTCGCAAACCAACTGTTGACAATAGGGGCAAAAGGGAAATTCGGCGACTAGCTGCTTCAAAAAACAGAAGACAGATAAAGCACCAATTGGGTTTAAATGTAACGAAAAGAAGAGTTCAACAAATATTAAGCAATAGTGAACATCTTTTATATCAAAAACGATTGCCAAAACCAAAACTATCGGAGAAGCACAAGGTTGCTAGAATGGAATTCGCTGAAGCACACAAATTTTGGGACGATGAATGGCAATCAGTTATTTTTTCAGATGAGAAAAAATTTAATTTAGATGGCCCTGATGGTTGCCAAATGAGTTGGCAAGACTTAAGGCTTCCCCGTCAAACGCGATGTGCGCGTAACTTTCAAGGAGGATCGCTAATGTTGTGGACCGCATTTGGATAACGTGGCAAGAGCAATATTTGCTTTATTTCCAACAAAATGAATGCCAAACGATACGTAGAACTTCTCGATTCTGAGCTCATTGAATTCGCCGGTTCTTATTATGGCGATAGTTGGATATTTCGCCATACATAATGCCAAACGCACAAAAAAATTTTTTGAAGAGAGAAATATCCCAGTAATGAAGTGGCCCGCAGTCAGTCCGGATTTAAATCCAATTGAAAACTTATGGGGCATATTATCTAATGCAATTTACAATAATGGAAGGCAGTTTGACAACTTAAAATCACTTAAGAATGCCATTCAAGAAGAATGGGGTAAACTGGACGAAGATATTCTGCGCCGCCTTATTGATTCAATGCCACGACGGATAATTAGTGTGCAAATTAACAGAGGGGCTCATACTAAATATTAGCTTTAAAAAATATAAAACTTTTTGTGTATTTTGTTTATCTAGATTTGAAATAAAATAATATTTTCTTTTTGCACATATAATTACTTCTATTGACAATGAAGGGATAACAAAGAACACTTGCTGATACAATATTTTTCGGTTAATTGCACATCAAAATTTGCACAACTTTTTGTTTAATTAACCGGGGAACCTATTAGCCGATACCCGCTTAATTGAACAATTCGTTCAATTACAAGAATCCCGTTTAATTGAACAGTTTGTTCAATTACAGAAATCACGCATAATTGTGACTACTAATGAATTAAAAGAAATCGCATATGTGCACTTTAAGTTTTTCAAAATAATTTTTTTTTACCTTAAACGAAAAAAATGCAAGTAACAGAAAAAAATTTACATATATGTGTATACGCAGGTATTTATTATTACTTCTGTTATGTACTCCCCTAGTGTGTTCAAGTTAACTAGCAAAAATAACTGTTACTTATTATCACTTAATACATTTTATCAATTCCTTTTCACACTCACTCTTACTTTATACTTTCAACCGTACACTTGCAGTAATATTAAATAAATAGCTTTAAGAACTAATATACATACATATTTATGTATGTTGTGTTTTATTGAATTTTTATATGATAATAACTTAAGCTACAAGTTACATATTATAACTTCAATTAGTAGAGATACCACCCAGTGTTTTTCACAAATGATGTCAAATATGTATGTGAAAAAATGCTAGATTATTATTCAATAATAATGCAATTAACCGGGTAAAAGTAAGAGGAAATTTATTTTTGATGACATGAATTTTGAACCAATTAAGCGGGAAAATCAATTAACCGGGTTCAATTATCCGAGGAAATTTACATGTGCTTTCGTATGCAATAATTTTTTGCCCGATCATATGGTTCAATTAAGCGTGGAAACCAATTAACCGTAGGGCCAATTAACCGAAAAATACTGTAATAGTACATTTGGGAATGAAAATTGCTGATATAATTTTAAAAAACAATGTGCACAGAATCTGTCAACATTTTTGGAAACTTAAAATTTACACTTAAATGCTTTATTTAAATATAGAGAGCTAAACCTATAAAAAAACCTATGCACTTATAGTTATTTCGCTAACTGTATTACAAAATTATTTTTCATATGCAAGAAAATATATTTTTTTGCAGATTTTAATTTGATTACAGATTTTAGGTTTATACAAAATTTCATATATTACACCAAATTGCTTTTCATGATTCACGAATTTCTTTTGTAATATAAACATTGTTTTTCGTAAATTTACGAAAAATAATTTGTAAAAATACAAATTTTTGTTATTTACAGACAAAAAGTATTTCATAAAATAAACAAATATTATTTGTACTATGTACGCAGCATTTCGTACCGTAAAAACAACGAATATTTTCGTAAAATGAACCACATTTTTCGTTTATTTTACCTATGAAATATTTTGAAGAAGACAAGGACAACACCAAACTGCAATATGTCATTGCAATAGCCTGACTAGTAGAGTTCTGTGATATTAGTTTTCTAAGTTCAGCTGTGATATTTTCTTTTATTTATTATTATTTAAATTATACACTTAAATGTTCGTGATGTCCAGTTTTTATAATTTATATAGTAATGTAACAAATTTATTAACAAATATCTTGTATAAATAGGAAAAAAAATTTAGAGGAAGAGGCTCACGTGGACTGAGGCCAGAGAAGCTGCTCTATTGGAGTCGTGGCCATGTCGAATAGAGGAGCTTCGTGGCCAAAGAGAAAACGGTCACGTATATAATGAGAAAGTGGATAAGCTGCAGAAGTTGGCCTTTCCATACAGCCCGCGCGATGTGCACGTTAAGTTAAAAAATTAGTGCAAGGGGAAATAGCTTCTGCTTTCGTAAACTTTGTAAAATTTACAAGTTTTTCTTTTCCTTTTTTTAAGCACTGATAATTTTTAATCAAAAATCGATCGCATTGACTCCAAGAGCTCCATATTTCTGTTAAATGCAAGTAAAATTTCTTTTAAACCAAAATTTGCATCCAATTTGAAAATTTACAAACACAAATATTTACAAAACAAATAAAAACAATTTTTTTCCAGCTGTCAAATGATAATTGAGTCAGCTAAATTGAGTATGTGTGAACAGAAAATTTAATTGCGCAATTAAAATTAAATTGACTCAATTAAAAATGCATGTCTGAACACAGTATTATACTGTTAGAATTAATTTTTTTTACAAAAAACATCAAATTAAAAAATATTTGTATTTTACTTACTTTTTGGCACCTTATAATTTTCTTTGCTAAAAATTTAGTTTTTCGAGAGCAACAACTACTTATTTGACGTTACACTGGGTCTTCACGTAGCAATATAGATTGAGGCAATTGTCAAATTTGATTGCGTCCATGAAATTTCCTGCGTGTAGACAGCGATTGCCATAAGTGTCAATCCATTGAGCAATGATTGCTGTGCTGATTGCTCGAGCAATTATTGCCAAGCAATCTGCTATCACTTTTGTTATATTTTTTAATTCATTTTGGAAAAACAGTAAATTCAAGCAAAATATAAAAAGACATTGTGCGAAGACGTAATATAAAAAGAAATAAATATAAATTGTTTGTATTTCTATATTGGAAGTATATGGTTTAGGCAATACCTGCCCTATGTATATGTAAAATTTGTGGAAAAAATTGCCGTACGTGTTCTCCGCCTCAAGCAAGAAGCAAAAAAAATAGATTATTCTGCCGACGTTATTGCTTGTTCTCAGCAATGAAATTGCTACGTGAAGACCCAAATTTAGCAACGCACGTTACAGAAATCAACTTTATGGACTTTTAGCGATAGAGATTTAGGTTTAGCGCATTACAGAATACGGCTGCAGAGCTACTTTTGCGAATATAAGTGCAACAACAACAGCTGTTTTGACAATTCTTACAAAGATCCATTAATAAAGCCTATTATGCAAGTATAAATGTAGTGTAATGTTATTTTTTCCATGAACGTCTCTTCATTTGGTTGTTTTCGACAAACGTACAATAATGCTGCACAAATAAAATGCAAATGTATGCCACAAAAATCTGCAATTTACAGTTGAAGCTGAAGAAAACAATGAAATACCTTATTTAAACATGAAAATAATAAAAGAAAACAATAGATTAATAACAAACTGGTATGCCAAGAAAACAGCATCTGGAAGATTAATTAATTACCACTCTACCCAGCCGATGAACACGAAAATAAACACTGAATCTCATTACCAAAATTCTCAACATTAGTGACAAACGATTTAGAAATAGCAACAAAAACAAAAGACAAAAAACAGCTCCCAATATACATCACGAACAACCTAATAAACAAATGCTTAAGTAAGAAAAAACAAACTGGTAACACTACTAACAAAGAAGTAGAAAAAGTTTTTTACAGTGTACCATATGTTCCAAAGCTGACTGGCCTGTCACACACGAGAACAATTGTGCTGGCATAACATGCCAGTTTGTTGGTGAGAGAGGCAAAGAGAGGGGTTTCGTGTTTGGCATAATTTTTCAACCAGCTACAACCCCGCATCACCAGCACAAAACCAATACACACATAACTTAAAAAAACAGCAAATATCAAATGCATACAAAAAACACTAACACACACAAAGCTATGTATGGGTATACATTTTTATGTCGGATGAATTAGTCTCGTGTGTTCTTAAAAAAACAAAAATTGTGCGGCATAAAAATTAGTCTCGTGATACAATTATAACAGGTACATGCACAAGCCCAGCCTGTTACTGTTACATTGCAGATAAATGTAAAACCTTGTTTACAAGCTGCAAAAATGTTAGTGGATGTGTGTGAATAAAATGTTTACAGTGTTCCCAATGAATTTACACAAGGCTGTGTCTGCAATTACACATTGAAGAAAATTACACTACATATCTTTTGTGTAGGTTAAAATTAAAAAGAAAAATAAATAAAAATAGAACCCAAAGTAAAATTTTACACAGATTATACAAGAATTTAATTCCATGGCCTACACATGGGAGTAGAAATTACACACTATTTAACTACACACAAATTGGCAACATTGAATAACTATAATCATGCAGGAATGCCGCGTCTGCAATTGTAGTTCTTGGCGTTGGAATTTTGTTGTAGTCGTGCATGTACCTAGTATAATTGTATCATGCATATGGTAAATGATGCAACGACAACAGTCACACACAGATCGAACAAAACACTGAGACATCTATTTACGCGGGAAAGAACAAAATTGGACAAACTAGAAATAGACAACATTGTATACGAGATAACTTGTCAAAGGAATGAAGTGGAAAGATGTAACAAAGTATATGTAGGAACAAAAAAGCGGAAACTCGGGACTAGAATATCAGAACATCAAGCAGATATAAATAAAGGAAAGGAGACAACAGCTTTAGCCCAACACGCGAAAGAAATGAAACATAAAAAAGATTTCAAAGGAGTAAAGATACTGGATGGAGACAAAAAAAAACAAACAAAAGGTATACACTAGAAAGCCTATGTATACAACAACGCACGAAGGGTTCCGTACAGGGTTACCGCTAGGAATTTTAGAAAAGTCGCACAAAAGGTCGTTTTGTGAAAATAAAGTCGCACAAAAAAGTCGTTTGAGAAAATAAAAGTTGCATCTCTTTTTTTAACGTTTTTTTTATTAATAAAAAGCATAACAAAACAAAAAAACAATTGAAACAAAACAAAAAGCTTATTGCAGAATCCATTTCTATCATATTTCGCAACACATGCAGTTGCATTATACATGCTTATATAGTATGTACCCAGCAAAAAATTACGCATTACCATATAATGACTTACTTTTCTGATTACCAAATTTCACTACTCGCTTACAAATCACATTACCTAAAATTTAAAAAAATTATATACAAGTTGCTAAATGATGAGAATAATTTTTTTAGATTAAATAGATTACGTGAACAAGTAGCCAAATAAAAAAAGTAAGTACTTCTCAAGAATCGATTATTTTAGTCTCACGCCTTGTTCAAATCATTAAGTGTGTGATCCAGTAAGGAATACCTTCCATCAAAAATGCTTCATTCCAAATCCGATTACCTTTTTTGAAATTTTTTGCTGGGTATGTACATGTTTTCATGTACCCTGGCGATTTTAGCTCAAACTATTCTTTGCAACTTCTACTGAAAATTTATGAAACATTTCTTGAATACATTTTATACATGATATGCATGTTGCAAAAAAGTGGTAAAAGTGTTTCCAAATGAACAATAATCTGTGAATTGATTTAAAATTTTGCCGACGTTATTTTGACGATTTTTTGATAAAAATAATCAAAAAACTAGTTTAGTTTAGTTAATTATTATTTTTCGAACTGTATTTTGTTTCTATATTCTATATTAGTTAGGCTGGCTGTTCCGTTCAACTATGTGTTGTTGTCAGAATATTTACAACTAACTTTGATGTTATTTGTTCATTAATAATTATCACATGTAATTTGGCTTAAAAAGCGTTACGAACATTAGCCTGTTCAATTCATAAGAATATAGAAAAAAAAACTTTTAATTTACTGCAAATTAACTGTTTTTTGAGAAGTTACACAAAAAAGGGTAAAAAGTCGCAATAAAATTAAAAAAAGTCGGAAAAGTCGGTGACAAAAAAAAGTCTCACAAAAAGTCGCAGACCGCTAAAAAAGGGTCAAATTGCGACTTTAGTCGGGTGAACGGTAACCCTGGTTCCGTACATTCAGTTTTGAGAAATTTTTTAATGTGGCGTTTTTGCTTTTTTTAAGTTTTTTTCAATTTAAACGATTTTTTTAGTTTTGTTGTTTTTTGCCCGTTTTGGCGACTTTTTCCTGTTTTTGAAGTTTTTTTTCATTTTGGCGTTTTTTTTTATTCTGACATTTTTTTCTGTTTTTGGGATTTTTTTCATTTTGGCGATTGTTTTTCATTTTGGTGATATTTCTCATTTTGGTGACTTTTTTCATTTTGGCGATTTTTTCGATTCTTCTCGATTAATTTTAGTCTGAGAATTTTTTTTTTAATTTGGTGCTTTTTTTCGTTTTGGCGATTTTTTTTTGTTTTTGGCGATTTTTTTTGGTTTGGCAATTTTATAATTTTTTGCTTTTACGGTTGCCAAGATACAGCAAGTTGTCAAAATTGCATAGTCAAAATTGCATTAACTGATGGAACAACCTTTAATTTAAATTTTTTGAAACTTTAGTGTTAATTTTTGTAGTCTGTATAAAAATACACTACCTTACAAATTTCAAGTGTAGATACATACAATTGTATGTATGTATATTACATGGAATTTTAACATTTTTCGTTTCTCGTTTTGAAACACCCTTTAATTTCCAATTCTCATGTATATGCTGTTGTAGCGGCCAAAGGTGTACATACTCTGTCCAAATTTCAGGTCCGTAGCTCTTACAGTTCCCGAGAAAATACCCTGTGATAGACAGACGGACAGCGTAGCGAAAATAATAGGGTTTCTTTTCACATTTGGAGCACGGAACCCTAAAAACGTTAAATTTTCCAGCTGTGAAGCTGTGGTTTTTATTTTTCAAGTTTTTGATACCCAACTTTTCTTTCCAAAACATAAAATATATTTATAAATAAAAATATAAAAAAAAATTATTACACCTACTTAATTTTGTATATCACAAAAAGTGTACGTTTCCCAACCCTGGAATCATAATTTAAAATTTTTCTGATTTCTTACACCAATCTTTTTCTTTTAAGAATTTAAGATATTTTAAATTTATAGATAAAAAGGAAAAATTAGTTTTAGTAGGATATTTTTATATAACAAAAATTTTAAAGTTCCCAACCCTGGAAACGCCTTATTGATTTTGTTAATTTTTTTTATATTTTTAACAGCGTGACCATATTAGCTTATTTTGAGCTAAATTTAGCTTATTTGTTTCAGATTTAGCCTTAAAATTTTCATTTAGCTCTTAGCTTATTTTTTAGCTTTTTTTAAAAATTCATTTAGCTTTTTTAGCCTTTTTTTACTCTAAATTGCGTGTTCTCTAAAAATATATTAAAAACATAAACAACTTATAAAAATTATAATTTTTTAGCATTGTAAAATAGTTTACAAAAAATACAAAATGTAAATTATACGACAACTTTATAACAGAAATGGAAAGAAGAAAAATAGTAGATAATGGCAGAATGGTTAGAATTCCAATGGAAAAAGTTAAATTCATATTAGTGGCCAAAACACTTTTTGAGTTTTTTTGGGTATAAAATTATTTGACTTTAGTTGAACGTTCATTCAGCGGCATCAATTAACTTAAAACAAAAACCTGAAATAGCCTCAAGCCTGGATAACACTATGTACCGATTTTCGTCGGGCTACCTCAATAAAGTCATAAGTAATAAGCCAAAATGGCATTATTACTCAATTAATTCTGGAATAAGTCTATATGGGCTTATTACCAATGCAGTGTGGCGCAATTATGTCCTTGTATTTCAAGTAGTCGATAAATTAGAGCAAAATCTTTACTTATGACTTTATTTCACTGATCTGACGAAACTCGGTACATTGTGCAGATAGTGTGATCCATGCTTTACCTTAAATAGCATTAATTCACTTAAAAAGCTTTCGTATTTTAGTATAAAGGTTTTTACATTTTTAAAAACTTTTTAAGATTATTTTGGGGAAGTTTTTGTTTTGTTCTTCATTGAATCTAAAATATAATAATTAATAAATAATTTTATTAAGCAAATATTCTATATGTATAAAAAAAAAATATGTTTGTGTAATATTTAACGTTAGTTTAGCAATAAGAAACTATTGAAAAGTGATCAAAGAAGTGGAAAAAAGTTTAGCTTTATTTTCTAGCCTAAAATGTAACTTTTTAGCTTATTTTAGCTTTTTTTCAAACGTGATTTAGCTTAATATTATTTTAAAATCTGGTCACACTGATTTTTAATACAAATTTTATTCGTACTGAAATATAAAATAAGTTTATTTAACAAAAAAATTAAAAAAATTGTGTTATCTATTTACTTTTATATGGCAAAATCAAGTTTTACTCTTTTTATTTTATTATTATCAATTATTATTGGTAGTAGTCGCCATTATTTGTTTTCTAATAATTTCATTAATTTTTGTGCTATTTTCTGGGTAAAAGTAATTATTGTTCCAATTATTCTGGCCATGAAATTAACTTAATTTTTTATTTTATTTATAGGTTTTCCGGGACACGAGCATTATTATTTTACGGTCTTGCTCAGCCGTCAGCTTGGTCGTCCTATGGCTCCACTGCGGTAGAACCATCCGCATACACAAAGTGGGCCATAAAGATTAAAAAAAAATAAATAAAAAAATTGGACTGGGACTTGGTCTGGAGAGTAGTTCCCTCTAAATTATCATAAGGCCTCTCCCTAAATTCATTAATTATGGGACTCGTGGTCGGAATCTAGGTTCGATCTCCTCCCAATATGGCTGGTCAAGGGGAATCCACGCAGGAACAATTTTCTCCATTGACTTTGCCAAATTTGCCGAATTACACAGGTCCACTGAAACAAATTTAAAAGTGCTTATCATAAATACCAGACATGGGCATACTGCAGTAAAAAATCCGTTTTTACTCGTAACTGAAAAAATTTGCAGTATTCAGTGCAACATGCACCCCATGTGGTGAATATTAAATATACCGCATGAGGTGTAAAGTGCGACACTAGTGCATAGTGCATCCCGAGCGGTAAATAGTGCGCCGCAAGTGGTACAATGTGTACCAGATGCAAGTTTTGGTATACGGGAGGCACACTATGCATCGCAGGAAGTGGTGCAAAGTGTGCCACCACCATCACCAGTGGTGCAAAATGTACCACTTCCACCACCACCAGTGGTGCAAAGTGCACCCCAACAGAAGCTAATTGTACCACTACCACCACCTCCACCAAAATGCGATGCAAGCCAAGAGGTTTTGGACGTTTCATCCGTGGACACAGAAATTATAATTTTTTAAATATTTCTAATAAGTAATATTTTTTTAAAAAACACTAAGTAGTATTTTTTTGTAAATAAAAATCAAAGAAAATTAAATTTATTTTTAAATTTTTTAAGATATCCCTTTAAGGCACGGAAAACTTACTTTGCAGTCTTAACTCAGGGAGAAAGACAGAAAGAGATAATATTCCTCTCTCTGGCTTTCACACAACTGAATTAATGGCCCGATTATGGATGGCAACCGAACTTCAGTTGCCGAGCTAACTAGCAACGCAACTGAAACTAAAATTGGTATTATGTATGGCAACTTCCTCCAGTTGCCAAAAAAAAGTTATCGAAAATACGATTATGACAGATTGGCAACTGAAAATAATGTAAACAAAATTGAAAAATATAAGAAATACAAGTGCTTAAAAGAAAATCATTAAGTAAAAGTGCTTAAAACATTACTTATCATAAAAATTTTTGATTAAATGGAATTAATTGATGATGAAGAGAAGGATGTCCAAAAAGGTTGAATCTATTAGACGGATCTTTAGAATTACCGCCTCTATAAAACAATTTCGGCAACTAGCAATGCAACCAAAGTTCAGTTGCCATAAGACTTTTCAAAGTAAACTTTGAGTGTATACACGGGGTATATCATCTATATATGGATTTCATTGGTGCTTCAACCAAATCATCAGTAGACTTCAACCACACTTTTCGAACAGTCACAAACCTCTTACTTTATACCTTATTGGTTTTTTATTCCGAGGGAAAATCATTGGAGTAAGTGTTAATTTTCTTATTAAATAAATTTACACACAATAATTAAAAAAATAAAATATATATTTTTCAATTGCAGAGCATATATGTATATTTCGATGGCGTTGTCTCAGGACGTTGCCAACGAAAAAGAACCTGTTGCTCTCGATAATATACATATGTGGAGCAATTGCCCGCTTTACAAACTGTAACTTAATGCCTCTGGAACAAGTATTGCCAGTTTTGCTACAACACTTGCACACACTAAGAAGTGTTGATTGAAGTTTTTCCTGATTCGAGTCCTTGGCATTTTCAGGATTGAAATCAATCGAGTTCATTTGTTTTGCTATCATATAAATCAATTCTTTGCAGGCCGAAGTTTGCAAAAACAAAAAACACACATATTTTGGGTTTTAAAACAAAATTTTTTGAGTAAAAAGCAAATACTTTGTTTTATTCATATTAGCCGTTGTTACAATATTTTCAGGCGTAGTACCAATTTTACTGAATACTGCAATTTTTTCAGTAGCCAGTAAAATACTGCAACAAAATTTCATTAATTTCAGAAAAATTTACTGGTTACTGCTTTTTTCAGTCTTCAGTAATATTTTACTGAATACTGCAAATTGTGGTTTATAGCGAAACAACTGTCGTGCATAGCCCATCCCAATTGGTACGTTGTGCGCCGTTTGTTCCACATACCTATCTGGTGCAGTTTGAGGCACATAACTATCCAATGATGTTCTTCTAGTTGCATAAGGATGAAGCGTTGATGGCAAGTATTGTCCTTGTTGTGCAGAGTTCCATTGCTGAAAAAAGAAGACAATGACATTTACATATATTTTTAGAGAAATTACATTCACTTACTCTTTATGGCCTAGCACGACCTCGCCCATATCTCTGGCTGGTTCCCATAATAATTTTAATCATGTTCTGTAACCGAAAATAAAATTAAAATGCTGTGAAAAGAATTAAAAATAAATTTTTCACTTACCAATGTATCGTGGTCCATGTTTAACGGCAAAATGGCCATTTGCACACTTAAGGGGTGGAATTTCAAATTTCACCACGAAATTCAAGATGGTAACTGACGCTCTTATATTGAGCTGCCAGATCTTAAAAATTAAATTTCTTTAACTTTCTTTGTCGGTTGGTTTATGGTTTGCTGCAAACATAATGTATTTTGAATATACTGTGCCGCAAGCCAAAAATCAACCGGCGAATTGGGAAGAAGAGTACCCATAGAGCACAAAATATTGCTGGAATGTTATAAAGTTGCAGATAATCGGTGATATTGCAAGAATATTGCTGGAATAGTGTTTGGTAATATAACATTTGCAACATAGAAGCAATATTTTTACTGCAGGAATATTGCCTGTGACATTACAACGTTACCAAACAATATTCCTCCAAAATTCCAGTGTAATAATTAATAACTTTCCTAAGATTCTACTTGCCCGAGTGTGCCGGTGCTTATTAACGCCACTGGCTCTAATTGAATAAGGCAGCTGTATGCCTAGAAAGCAAATGAATGCTTTTATTTGAATGAAATAAATTATTCCTTTTATAGTTAGAGCTCAGCGAGGAGCTCCCAAGAAAGATATTTATTCATTAACTTAAATACAAAATTGTATTGGCTTATATACTAACTATGAGAATAATGCTTAACCTATCTTAACATAAGAGAGAGAAGAAAAGGTAAAGCAAATTGTTCCTTTTAGTTTCCCACGGTAGGCGTGCGGCGTGAGTCTCATAAGAATTTTGGAAAACATAGATTCTTTATTGTTTATATTTATATATAAACACATTATTGGTTATTAAATATGATTTATTCAAGTGCATTATGCTGCGGCCTTTGAGCAGACTGGTGAGTGTCAAATAGCCGTTGTACCAAATACATATTTACGTTGCAGTCTGTCAATGCATTTATCTAACACTTCATGCAGCGGTATTTGCCCGAATGCATGAGTGTCAAATGTCCAAAATACTTTCAATGCACAACACACACATGGGTGACACTTTTGATAAAATTTTGCCTTGAAAATTTATGGACGTCTTTGAAAAGAAAACATATTTTTTTAATTGATAGTTTTTCTCCTATCTTAATTTATTTTTTTCATAAATACAAGTTTATGGTCAAATAATTTTATTTGTTTATTACAGTGAGTCTATCTATACCTGGTAAGTTTTTGTCATGATAAAAGTCAAATCGTTATAAAGCGAAAAATTTATCAGGTGTAGACTGTATTTATTAGTATTTCGCAGTGTCTTAACAATTTTGTCAGACCTTCAGCTCAGACAACTTTGTCGTAATAATTTTGATTTTTGTTTTCTCTTTTGAAACTGCATTCGTGGCCACACTGTGAAGTTTTTGTTTTGCAGCTTAATACATTTTCTCATGAGAATGAGGCGAGAATGACGTACTCAACAAGAACTTCGTGTACATGAAACAAACTACCCTTTGCCATTCCTCTTTCCCCTCTAGTCGACTTACTCAAATGTTTCAGTGTATGGACGAGGACTTAACAATTTTGTCAGAGTTTCAGCTCAAACAACTTTGTCGTGATAAAAAAATGTAAAAAAACTGTTTGAAGTTTTAATTTAACTACAAAATATACAATTTCTACGTTATTCTACGTAAAGAAAAATATTGATGTTTTCAATAGATAAAAGATTTTTAATACATATTCAGTGAAATATTGCAGGCATTGTGAGGAACTTTCTTGACGACGGCAAGAAATTATGATATATCATAATAAAAAAACCATAAAGTCTTCTCTCTGCCGACGTTTTGTTAGTTGTTATGATAAATTTTTATCAGGTATAGACGCTATGTTATATCTGATCAGAGACGGAAAGTGTAATTTTTGTATTTCGTTGGTTGGTTTCTGGTTTACGGCACAGTATATTCAAAACACATTATATCTGCAGCAAACCAGAAACCAACCGACGATTTGTTAATAAAATAGAATTAAAAACAAGTAAGAGTGCTATTTTCGGCTGTGCCGAAACTTGTATACCCTTTACCAAGGTATGTATATATAGTATACAGATACATACATAGGTACATACATACATATTTGTTTTGTGATAAAATTTATAGTTTTTTGTTATATTGCAATTTTTAGTAAGTGACCTCTTGGTTTTTATCGACTAATACTATGTTTAGACGGTACGTGCTTCGCTCTCTATTCATGCTTCACGCCCCAATTATGACCGAATCCACTTGCTTCGCCATACAAAATTATGAGAGCGAATCAAGTAGATTCAATATGAATCTACTTGCGAAGCACGTAAAATTGGTATCTTCTCTAACTTTTATCGCAGTTAATCGCCACTTTATCTGAACTAGCTATCAAAACAAAATAGCTATATGTGTGTGTTTGTAAACAAATAAAAACAAACCAAAAAACATAGATGTGAGTTTAATATAAATAAATTTAATTAAGTTATGAATAATATAAAAAGGAAAAATAAGAAGAAAATATAGAGATGCCTTC
The DNA here is from genome assembly GCA_944452675.1 of Tachina lurida. Taxonomy (NCBI): domain Eukaryota; kingdom Metazoa; phylum Arthropoda; class Insecta; order Diptera; family Tachinidae; genus Tachina; species Tachina lurida. The sequence continues at coordinate 68,365,338 of OX101752.1, read as the reverse complement.
AAAAACAAGATTTCGCATGAGTGGAATTTATGCTTATGTTTATGCATGTATATACAGTATTTTTCGTTTAGCTGCACTTTCAAGTGTACAGGAAAATACGTGCACTTACGCAAAATGCTCTGTTACGCAGTATTCAGTTAGCAGCATAAATAATGCTGCTAAGAGAATTCAATTACCTGCATAAATGTGCTCTTATATACGAGTAAGTTTTTATTTATTATTTTTTAGATTTACATACATAGGTACGAGTAATTTCAAGAAATATTTTATAGGCACAAAGTTTTTTCATTTTTATAAATAAACATATGTACATATGTATGTATTGTTTGAATAAAATAAAAGTAGTTCATTTAAAAAAAGGGGTAAGCAAAATTAAGGGGAAAATACGTAGTAAGTGTACAATATATGAACTACATAGTATTTATTTGTGAAAAATATTCTGTAATAGTTGTCTGCTTTAAGGAGCGTAGTAATTGCTTAAGAATTGTATTCTCAATTTCATTTAAAGTGCCATCAATGTTATTAAAGAGGCAGTATTTTTGTAGCACATCTAAAGCAACTAAAGCCTCTTTCAATGTCAAAATACTGGTTGATTGTTCTTTTGAATCGTCGTCATCTTGTATCGATATTTCGACAGTTTGTTTGTCTCTTACAGCATCAACCATATCTGCATCAGTTAAGCTTCCATAGCATTCTAAATCATCATCACATCTTATATAGCTTTCATAGTTGGAAACTATTTCAAAAAATTCGTTATTCTCTGTTATTTGTGATACCATATCAGCAAAGTAAAATTTTTTTGCATATTTTTTCATAAGAGTACACATAATGATTTTTTGTTTTATGTGGGCACTTAAAAATAATATTTTGTACTAAAATTAAACATTATTGACCGAAATTGGAATGCTGTTATCCACAATATGCACTAAAGCAAAATGCAGCTACGCAATTTTTTTTCAACCAAAATTTAGCTATTGGACACAATTCTTTGCATTTTGTGCAGCTATGCGAAAAATGCAGTTAAGCGAAATGCAGCTAAACGAAAAATACTGTATGTACGTGCGTATGATACGTATGTTTGTGTGAATATACATAAAAAAAATGCCACGCGAACAGTGATGCCAACTTTTTCAGAGCAAAAACCACTGTTTGTTCATAAAAAAGCACTAAATGAAATAAGTACTCGTATATATGTACATATGTATGTATGTACATAAATATATTTTTTTATATTTATCTATTTATTTGCAATACAGAGAAAGCCCATATGGCTAATTATAAATGTATTGAATTAGTAAAAATTAAAAATTTAAGTTAACTAGAATTTTAAATTTACTACATTTCATAGGTTTTTGTAATAATTTCAATTATATCGAGCCATATTTCGATTTTGCTTATAAGTAGAATATGAGTAGGAAAATAATTGAAGTTCATTTGGGAAGACACTCCAATTATGGTGTACTATTTTAACAAAAGATGATCAACGAGAATTATACTCCTCGTTTCAAGAAATGCAGTTTCATCTTTTTCCTCTGGCCATAAAACTGTTTTAATAAAACAATTAGATTTTTAGGTGTTTCGTCTGAATTAATTTTTACATGAACATGGTTCAGTATGTTACATTATGAACAACATAAGCCTTTTCTTTTTAGACCGTATTTTATATAAATGAAACAATTTTATTTATAAAATCATTATTGTATTTCTAACTTACTTTTAAAATATTTATAAGCGCTAAAAGTAAGTAATGTTAATAGTCTTAGAGAAAATATTGACAGTATTAGAAATGGATTATGATTAGTTGAATTTCTATAATTATAAATTTCAATCCAAAATTGATCAGTTTTGAACAAATTTTTCCATTTATGTATCCTGAAATTTCTGATACTTCGTTCTATTTCTTCAATTTCACCATTCCAGCAAAAATTACCGCTTCCCAGAAGAGTTTTTGTAAGCCAGCTAGAAGCAATGCATTCAGTTTCCAAAAAGCCGTTCATTTTTTGCTTTACTAATTCGTTTTACAGAAGCAATAATGTGTAGTTTTTGTGTACTCAGATGCAAAAGTTACTGGTGTACATTTTTTTACTTTTGTCCATTTTGTTAGAGAGCCTTACGTTAGTACTTTTCAGAAGCATTTTTGAAAGCTTTCGTTATCAAGAAAGCAATACATTGCTTCCCTCAGTGGTTAGTAATTAGATTATTTTAATTAAGTTATTTTATAACGTGTATGGTATCCTCTGTAATTGCTAGAAATATATTATTTTTTCTCACTATGAAAGATAAAGTTTTTCTTCCTTCATATTTCACCAAGCTGAATTAACATTCTGCAAAAGAAACTTTGCATGTCTAAAAGGGGTGAAAGCAGATAGTTTTTGAAAGTGAAAATAAAGCCACCACACTTTAACAAATTAATATTTAGTAGATTTGTAAAACGCACTAAAATCAAAGGTGAAAAGCACCAACAAAAGGCACTAATTTCTTTTAAAGCAACAATTTGAAAAATTCCGCACTGTTATGAATTAAAAAACTCTAAATCTAGTACGAAAAGCACTAAATTGGCACGATGCACACGAAGCACGAATGCGTTGTCTAAACAGCATGATTCATAAACATGATTCAGAGAGCGAAGCAGGTGATTCAACTCGTCGTCTAAACATAGCATAAAGAATTTTCTTGACTAAAGATCTTCCTAAAATATGAAATATGTTTAACTGAAAAAATAATTATTTTTGGTTATTTTTTACCCAATTTTTTTTCACTTTTCATCATAATTAAAATTTTTCTGGTTTTAATACGAAAACTAATTTATTTCTTTCTAAAATATAGAATATATTTAATTATCAAGGAAATAATTAGCTTTATTTAATTGGTTTTATATATAAAAAAGTGTACTTTTCCCAACCCTGGAATAATCATTTTAGATTTTTTTGGTTCCTAATATCAATCTTGTTCCTTAAAAAAATATGTAAAATATGTTAAGTGAAGAAAGAGAAAAAGAAATAGGGAAAATACTAGTTTGATTCAGTTACTTTAATATCAAAATAAGTTCAGTAAAGTGCGACTTTGACTCGCGCACGAAGGGTTCCGTACATTCAGTTTTGGGAAATTTTTTAATGTGGCGTTTTTGCTTTTTTTAAGTTTTTTTTGAATTTAAAAGATTTTTTTTAGTTTTGTCGTTTTTTGCCAATTTTGGCGACTTTTTTCTGTTTTGGAGTTTTTTTAATTTTGGCGTTTTTTTTCATTTTCACGTTTTTTTCTGTTTTTGGGATTTTTTTCATCTGGGCGATTGTTTTTCATTTTGGTGATTTTTTTTATTTTGGTGATTTTTTTCATTTTGGCGATTTTCCGATTCTTCTCGATTAATTTTAGTCTTAGATTTTTTTTTTTAATTTGGTGCTTTCTTTCGTTTTGGCGATTTTTTTTTAGTTTTTGGCGATTTTTTTTTGTTCTTGGCAATTTTTTTCGGTTTAGCAATTTTATAATTTTTTGATTTTTTAGTTTTAACGTTTTTGAAAATTTCAAGAGTTTTGCTCTTACGGTTTCCAAGATACAGCAAGTTGTCAAAATTGCATAGTCAAAATTGCATTAACTGATGGAACACCCTTTAATTTAAATTTTTTGAAACTTTAGTGTTAATTTTTGTAGTCTGTATAAAAATACACTACCTTACAAATTTCAAGTGTAGATACATACAATTGTATGTATGTATATTACATGGAATTTTAACATTTTTCGTTTCTCGTTTTGAAACACCCTTTAATTTCCAATTCTCATGTATATGCTGTTGTAGCGGCCAAAGGTGTACATACTCTGTCCAAATTTCAGGTCCGTAGCTCTTACAGTTCCCGAGAAAATACCCTGTGATAGACAGACGGACAGCGTAGCGAAAATAATAGGGTTTCTTTTCACATTTGGAGCACGGAACCCTAAAAAGGTTAAATTTTCCAGCTGTGAAGCTGTGGTTTTTATTTTTCAAGTTTTCGATACCCAACTTTTCTTTCCAAAACATAAAATATATTTATAAATAAAAATATAAAAAAAAAATTATTACATCTACATAGTTAATTTTGTATATCACAAAAAGTGTACGTTTCCCGACCCTGGAATCATAATTGAAAATTTTTCTGATTTCTTACACCAATCTTTTTCTTTTAAGAATTTAAGATATTTTAAATTTATAGATAAAAAGGAAAAATTAGTTTTAGTAGGATATTTTTATATAACAAAAATTTTAAAGTTCCCAACCCTGGAAACGCCTTATTGATTTTGTTAATTTTTTTTATATTTTTAATACAAATTTTATTCGTACTGAAATATAAAATAAGTTTATTTAACAAAAAAATTGTGTTATCTAGTTACTTTTATATGGCAAAATCAAGTTTTTGTTTTCCAGCTCTGAAACCGTCTGCTCGATTTTGCTGATTTTCAATACCAATCTAAGTTGGACCATATCTGACACACCAGTCCAAGAACGAAGTCTCTAGTTTTTCTGGGAGCTTCGGAAAACCAATTTTACGTACACCAGACGGACAGCGCTTATTCGTCTTCCCTATTCATAAGGACCCAGGATATATACATTTTATGGGTCGCATATTTATATTATGGAAATTACACACGGAATGACAAACCTATATATACCCTTTTCCATTTTTGGTAAAGGGTATAAAAAAAAATGAAAAAATGCGTAAAATAAATTGAATATTTCTGAATAAACGTAAATTTTTTAAGTAATTTTGACACGCAGTAGGTGTGACGAAATTAAAACCTTTTTATTGAACGTATGGCAGCAGCGTAACCTAGGGTTTACACGTGCAAGTGCACGTTCGAATAATAATGTATATTATTAGCTTATATTTGCAATTATTAATAAATATTTAACAATTTAAGCCATAAATTATATTTTTTATTACATGTCGATAACAGTGGTGTATTTTAAACCCAGGGATGGCTAAAGACGATAATATCAGTGGTTGGTAGCACTACGTATTGCATGACATATTCATTCATGTTGGCAGCACTGCAGTAATTATTATTATCAATTATTATTGGTAGAAGTCGCCATTATTTGTTTTGATAATTCTAATAATTTAATTAATTTTTGTGTTATTTTCTTTATCTTTTCAGATTCTGAGGACGTGGGTAAAATTAAAGTATTGTTCCAATTATTCTGGTCATGAAATTAACATAATTTTTTATTTTATTTATAGTTTTTCCGGGACACGAGCATTATTATTTTGCGATCTTGCTCAGCCGTCAGCTTGGTCGTCCTATGGCTCCACTGCGGTAGAACCATCCGCATACACAAAGTGCGCCATAGATTAAAAAAATAAATAAATAAAAAAGTTGGACTGGGACTTGGCCTGGAGAGTAGTTCCCTCCAATTTATCATAAGGCCTCTCCCTAAATTCATTAATTATGGGACTCGTGGTCGGAATCTAGGTTCGGTCTCCTCCCAAATATGGCTGGTCAAGGGAAATCCACGCAGGAAAAATTTTCTCCATTGACTTTGCCAAATTTGCCGAATTATACAGGTTCACTGCAACAAATTTAAAAGTGCTTATCATAAATACCAGACATGGGCATACTGCAGTAAAAAATCCGTTTTGCAGTATTCAGTAAAATTTTACTGCTTACTGAAAAAAATTTGCAGTATGCAGTAAAATATTACTGCTTACTGAAAAATTTGCAGTATTCAGCAGTAACTAGTAAATTTTTACTGAAATGAAATTGTTTTACAGTATTTTACTGATAATAAAATTTTTTTACAGTATTTTACTGATAATAAAATTTTGTTGCAGTATTTTACTGGCTACTGAAAAAATTGCAGTATTCAGTAAAATTTGTACTACGCCTGAAAATATTGTAACAATGGGTAATATGAATAGAACAAAGTATTTGCTTTTTACTCAAAAAATTTTGTTTTAAAACCCAAAATATGTGTGTTTTTTGTTTTTGCAAACTTCGGCCTGCAAAGAATTGATTTATATGATAGCAAAACAAATGAACTCGATTGATTTCAATCCTGAAAATGCCAAGGACTCGAATCAGGAAACACTTCAGTCAACACTTCTTAGTGTGTGCAAGTGTTGTAGCAAAACTGGCAATACTTGTTCCAGAGGCATTAAGTTACAGTTTGTAAAGCGGGCAATTGCTCCACATATGTATATTATCGAGAGCAACAGGTTCTTTTTCGTTGGCAACGTCCTGAGACAACGCCATCAAAATATACATATATGCTCTGCAATTGAAAAATATATATTTTATTTTTTTAATTATTGTGTGTAAATTTATTTAATAAGAAAATTAACACTTACTCCAATGATTTTCCCTCGGAATAAAAAACCAATAAGGTATAAAGTAAGAGGTTTGTGACTGTTCGAAAAGTGTGGTTGAAGTCTACTGATGATTTGGTTGAAGCACCAATGAAATCCATATATAGATGATATACCCCGTGTATACAGTCAAAGTTTACTTTGAAAAGTCTTATGGCAACTGAACTTTGGTTGCATTGCTAGTTGCCGAAATTGTTTTATAGAGGCGGTAATTCTAAGGATCCGTCTAATAGATTCAACCTTTTTGGACATCCTTCTCTTCATCATCAATTAATTCCATTTAATCAAAAATTTTTATGATAAGTAATGTTTTAAGCATTTTTACTTAATGATTTTCTTTTAAGCACTTGTATTTCTTATATTTTTCAATTTTGTTTACATTATTTTCAGTTGCCAATCTGTCATAATCGTATTTTCGATAACTTTTTTTTGGCAACTGGAGGAAGTTGCCATACATAATACCAATTTTAGTTTCAGTTGCGTTGCTAGTTAGCTCGGCAACTGAAGTTCGGTTGCCATCCATAATCGGGCCATTAATTCAGTTGTGTGAAAGCCAGAGAGAGGAATATTATCTCTTTCTGTCTTTCTCCCTGAGTTAAGACTGCAAAGTAAATTTTCCGTGCCTTAAAGGGATATCTTAAAAATTTTAAAAATAAATTTAATTTTCTTTGATTTTTATTTACAAAAAAATATTACTTAGTGTTTTTTAAAAAAATATTACTTATTAGAAATATTTAAAAAATTATAATTTCTGTGTCCACGGATGAAACGTCCAAAACCTCTTGGCTTGCATCGCATTTTGGTGGAGGTGGTGGTAGTGGTACAATTATCTTCTGTTGGGGTGCACTTTGCACCACTGGTGATGGTGGTAGTGGTACATTTTGCACCACTGGTGGTGGTGGAAGTGGTACATTTTGCACCACTGGTGATGGTGGTGGCACACTTTGCACCACTTCCTGCGATGCATAGTGTGCCTCCCGTATACCAAAACTTGCATCTGGTACACATTGTACCACTTGCGGCGCACTATTTACCGCTCGGGATGCACTATGCACTAGTGTCGCACTTTAGACCTCATGCGGTGTATTTAATATTCACATTTTAGAATTGAAGTGTCAGAAATATTGCGATGTGATCACTACTTTTTTGGTATTGTTTTAAAGGTATATTTATTGTTTATTAAAAAAAGTAAGAAAATGTCCACCAGATATCCTACTTTTTCGGCAGTTGCCGTTTTTCAGACACGCTATATTTAGGTACTTTTTACAAATTAAATAGAGAATATCTAAAAATGGGCAAAAATGGTCACGCCCATATATTCTTAGCATATTTACTACACAGTACTTTAAATAATTAAGCTAAATTGGGCCACAAAAAATGGCAGGGTTTCTTGAAATTTGAAGAAAGATGTTACAATCTTATAGCCATCGCTGCCACAGCCAAGATATTTTTGCAACCAAAATTAAAAAAAAATTGCCAAATAAGGAAAAAAGCTATCAAAATTTTAATATTTTTTATATTTTATGTTATCTTTCAGCACAAGAATGTAAATATAAGTGGAACTGATTGACATATTTTTGTTAATGTATGCATATGTGCCTACTTACAAATATGTATGTAGCCTTATTTCATTGAAATATATATAATCGTATAAAAAGATCAAATCTTAGTTTTCTTGTTTTACAAAAATAAGAGAAAAATAACTTATACTTTATGTTATAAAATGTATTTTATTACTAAAAGATAAAAAATTATTTAATATATGTAACAAAGATGCGTTCCAAATATGAAAAGAAATTATTCCCTCTATAAAATTGTTTTCACTGCATCACTTGTTACTAATATTTATTGCTTCTCGTTAATACGAAATTTTCGCAGTGACTTTTTCCCTACATTTTTCTTTAATTCTCTTTTAAGTTGATACCCTTTGTACACCATTCGTCAATAAAGTCTTCAAAAGTCACCATAAATAGTCATAGTATTAATCCCATATAAATGATAAACAATATTTTGCTGTGTCAATCAGGTAGGCATAATTATTACAATTTGTTTATTTATTTAAATTTAAGAACACATTATGAAAATAGGCAGGTAGTTTTAAAACTTGGTTTTTATACTAAGTAAAATAAAAACTGCAGTTGTATATAATCCAGTTAATTGTGGCCTAGATTTATGTTTCGCAAATCAGGTAGTTTGAACTTTTTATTTTTGGGTATAAATTAATCTGCAATTGTGTAATGCAATCATTTAAGGTTTTACTTTGCAAAAGTAGTGATCAGTACCAGAACTCATAATGTCATTTCAAAATTCGGAATTGTTCGAGTTATTTAGAAAATCACATAATGAAAATGTATTTAATTTGGCTATTGTGGAAAAATTGCATGGTTTACCAGGATACCACGAAAATGATGTTAACAACAAAATTCACTTCGTTTTCTTGGATATTCGTAGAAAATGGCTTGCCTCAAACCGTACGACAAAAAACTTTATGGAAAAGTACTCAGACTGGCTAAATAGAGTAACGAAAACATCGAAGAACCGCATACATCCTTGGACAGCAGAAAATGAAGGCCTGCAAAAACTATAAACGAGTGTTGCGAGTACACAAAAAAACGTAAACTTCAAAATGCTACAAAAGATACATATATCTACATCGAATCTGTCAGAAGTATTATGCCTTAAGTACGTAAAAGATAAAGATAAATCAAGGTCTGATATTACAAAAGCTGTGGAGCTTGCCAGCCCAGATCGACTACGAAGGATTAAAGAAAGTATTTCAACTCCTCCGAATGCATTACCCACAAAGTATAGCATAGAAGAAGCCTTAGCGTTATTTATGGACTTGGGATTGTCAAAGGAGAAATATAATATTTTATGAAGCTCTTTAAAGAATCATAATGTGAATGTTCTTCCTGGATATAAAAAGGTTACCTCTGCCAAAAAAGAAGCAGTAACATTAGTATTAAAAATATTTCAATAATTTTTATCTGTAATATAAATTAAAAGAGTTATATTAATATAACATGTTATATTAGAGTAGCATTTTTTCTAGACTTCCCTATGAGAATGTCATTTAAAGCACAAAAAGTTGTATTTTAAATGTTTGAGAAATTTTAAAAATGTCATTACTTCAAAATATAGTATGATTTTTGCGACAAGAAAGTTTAAAGACCTAATTCACACGTTGATTTTTCAATGATTTTTTGAGACACGATTTTTGTAGTTTGTAGGCGAACTGTATAGAAAATCAAAGGGGGTAGAAAAAAAATCACATTTTCCGTTCTCCGAGTTTTTTTTCAAATTTTCACCTAATTCACACGTTGATTTTTCAATGATTTTTTAAAACACGATTTTTGAAATTTGTAGGCGAACGGTATAGAAAAGCAAAGGGGGGTAGAAAAAAATCACATTTTCCGTTTTCCGAGTTTTTTTTTCAAATTTTCTTTACACATATTTTAATTTTTGGTATGTTGCTTTATTTTATTTTTTCATTCAATGCGACAACAGCTTTTTATAATAGAAAACAGTGTTACCTGTAGGTTATTTTGTCGCTAATATAGGAGTATAGGGAATATCGGACAAATATTTTTTTTTTGGCCAAAACGTTTCTTTATTTATAAGTATCAATAATACTTTGACAAAACGTAGGTATTTTTGATACTCAGATTGCATTTTTTATATATAAATAAAAAAATAACTATAATTAAAATATATTTTTGCTCATAAGCCGTTTCAAAATTTGTTTTTGCTCGAAATTACACAGACTTTTATTAAATGGCAGGCACCTCAGGAAACATAATAATATGAGCATCAATTAAACAATGATTTAATAATTAAAGAAATTACACTTACATCTATCTATCTTAAATCTTAATAAACTCCATTAATGGAGAAATCTCAAATGCAGCTTTATGTTAAATTTGTATTATATATAAGATAATTTCTGAAAATCTGTAGAGAAGTATGCATTAATTTCGAACGCAGAAGTAGTCACTTTAAATATTTTAATACACAAGAACTACATATGTATGTCAAAATGAGGACTTAAATGTTTTTAATTAATCTTTTTTTAAATTAAAATTAATGAAATTTGTAGATTTTCGTATGGGAACATTTTTTTAACATGTAGGGGAAATGGATTTTTTAAAATCTACTAGCAACACTGATAGCATTTTTGAAGGCAAAAAAAATCAAACCTAGAAACATGGAAAAAATCATCGTATGAATGTACAATGTTTTTGGAAGCAACTTTTAAAGAGAATTTAAAATAAAACAAGATTTTTAAATCCTCGTATGAATTGGGCATTTCTTTACACATATTTTAATTTTTGGTATGTTGCTTTATTTTATTTTTTCATTGAATGTGACAACAGCTTTTTTTTAATAGAAAACAGTGTTACCTGTAGGTATTTTTGTCGCTAATATAGGAGTGTAGGGAATATCGGACAAATATTTTATTTTGGCCAAAATGTAGGTATTTTGTATTCTCATATTGCATTTTTTATGCATAAATGTAAAAATAACTATACGCAAAATATATTTTTGCTCCGTTTAAAAATTTGTTTTTGCTCGTAATTACATAGACTTTTATCTAATTATTTTGGTGTCGCAGTGCCTGTATTTGGATAGGATCTTCCCTCTATTCTTCTAATGGCAAGCACCCCAGGAAATAGGAAATGAGCATCTATTAAACAATGATTTAATAATTAAGGATATTACTTACAACTATTTAACTTAAATCTTAATAAACTCCATGATTGGAGAAAACACAAATATAGATATGTATGTGTTATATGTATTTGTATTATAAGATAATTTCTGAAAAACTCTAGAAAAGTATGCATTTTTTTTCGAAGGCAGAAGTAGTCACTTTGAATAATTTAATACAAAAGTATTACATACCGTTACTCTCAAATATATTTTGCCTACATTCTTTACGCAAAAAAGTTGAATAATTTTATTAAAAATAGAAAATTTAGGCAACATGTTAAATTTATTTCTTTTGTCTTTTTTTGCCTTTTCTTGTATCAACTACGCAATTTCAACATCACAAAAGTATTTTGCTTCTTTTATTGTTCCCGTTATTTCTTAAATATTTGTATTGTTAAATGTGTTTTTTTTTTTGCTATTCGTTTGTAATAGCAATTGTTATGCTTTTTTTGTCATAATTGGTTCCAATCTTTTTTTATTGAGTGCAACACGTGAAGTTTTTGTTTAAAAAAATGCCTAAAGTAAAGGAATTAAATTGATATGCGAATAAGATCGTTCTATATCTGTATAATAGAACAAATCAATCCAATATGTTTGTGATATGTTTAGTCGATGTAGACAAACAAGAGCAAATACTTTTGAAGGTGCAAAAAAACGCAAATTTATTGAAAATATTCCACGAAAAAGTCGAGGAAAGTTGTTAACGGTGAGAAACACAAGAAAAACTATTAAAAAAAAATAGGAAAAACCACCATTTATATGTTCCAAATCTTAAGGAAATGCTAAAGGGGACCCTACGGGCATACTACGGACACACCTATGTGGCAAGTCCATCAGTAAAGTCCTAAAAACCAACAATACTAACGGCAGCGTAGCTAGAAAAATATTTTGATTTCGGAAGTTAATAGACAAAAGCGTTAGTTTTATATGCTGAACTACATAAATTTCAGACTTCTAATTTCGGGAACACGATAATATTTAGCGACGAAAGTAAATTTATAATTTTTGGGTCAGATAGACGGCTTATGGTGCGGCGCAAGCCAAATAAATCACTAACTATTAAGAATATAAGGCCAACAGTAAAACATGGTTGTGGTTCTCTCATGGTGTGGGGCTGTACGTCGGCACTAGGAGTAGGAAAGTTGGTGTTTATATAAAGCACAATGGATAAACATCTATAGTTGTCCATTATTAGAGAAAACCTACATGCCAGTGCTGAACAAATGGATCAATATATCAATGGGTATTACTTTCAACATGACAACGACCTAAAAGATATATCCCTGGACATTAAATTATGGCTATTTTATAATACCAAACATCTGCCAATAAAACCACAAAGTCTCGACATAAGTCCCATTGAAAAACTTTGGGCTTATTTGGAAAAAAAATCCGGGAAAATAGCATTTTATCAAAAGTGTGCTTAGGACGAGTATAGGAAGAAGAAATGTATAAAAAAAGTACTTAAAAATTTCCGAAATTTAGTGGAATCTATGCTAGGACGTCTGCAAGTGTTCATATCTATCAATGAATACCACACAAAACATTAAAACATAATACGCTGCTTTAATAATGAAAAATCAGTGTAAAAAAATAAAAAAGCAAAATACTTTTGTGACCTGATGAATAAGCGATTTTTTCATTATTTTTTAAAAATTTCATAAAATAATTTTTTGTTTTTTAATTTTAATTAAAATATTTGTAGCTAAGACTTCTCTTATTTAATATTTAAAAAAATAAATATGAATTTTTCAAAGAAGACATTTTTATATAGCATTCTTTTTGCAAATTTGTTGAGATTTACATAAGCAAAATATTTCTGTGAGTAACTGTATATATGTACATGCATATGTCAAGTTTTAAGTTACCTACTGTAGCTCCAAATATTCAGAAGAAATAATTTTGGTTTACAAAAGGTTTACAAAACAAATTTTTGAACATGTAGGGAAAACCCGAATTTTTTTAAAATCTAATGGCAACACTGATTCAATTTTTGGAAGAAAAAAAATCAAAACTAGAAACATGGAAAAAATCATCGTACGAATGTAAAATGTTTTTGGAAGCAACTTTTAAAGAGAATAAAAAATAAAACAAGATTTTTAAATCGTCTTATGAATTGGGCCAAAGGTGTCATCGTGTCCAATGCCTATCACAATAACGGAGCACTTATTTTGATCCTAAAAGATTTAAAAATCAAGTGTTTTTTCCCCATTACAAATTTCTTGGTAACTTCCAAAATTATGATGTTTTCAACAAAAAGCCACTGTGCATGGTGCCTCCACAAAGCTATGGCCAATAATGATACTTATTTTTATTAAAATATCTTTCTTACCTTAAAAGTTATGATGTTTGTAATAAAAACAGTCGATAGCAGACACTGTGCACAGTGGCGCTTAACCTATGACCGTGCAAATCATGTATATTAAAGCTAAAGGAGTTTCCTTTCAAATGATTTTTAACATTTTTAAATATCTTTATCAGTTCAAAAGTTACGATTTTTGCAACGAGAAAAGTCAAAAGGCCCCACTGTGCGCCTTGTGGTGCATAGTGCAGCCCCTTTGAAGGAAAATGCACAGTCGCGTTACACACACAATGGTGGGCACTACAGACATCTTGTGCATTTTGCATTACATGTGGTGTATTATGTGCGCCTTGTGGTGCATAATGCAGCGTAATACAAGCCTTGTGGTGTATAGCGAAACCCCTGTCGTGCATAGCTCCATTGCTGAAAAAAAAGAAGACAATGACATTTATATTTTTAAAGAAATTACATTCAACTTACTCTTTTTGGCCTAGCACGACCTCGCCCATATCTCTGGCTGGTTCCCATAATAATTTTAATCATGTTCTGTAACCGAAAATAAAATTAAAATGCTGTGAAAAGAATTAAAAATAAATTTTTCACTTACCAATGTATCGTGGTCCATATTTAACGGCAAAATGGCCATTTGCACACTTAAGGGGTGGAATTTCAAATTTCACCACGAAATTCAAGATGGCAACTGACGCTCTTATATTGAGCTGCCAGATCTTAAAAATTAAATTTCTTTAACTTTCTTTGTCGGTTGGTTTCTGGTTTGCTGCAAACATAATGTATTTTGAATATACTGTGCCGCAAGCCAAAAATCAACCGTCGAATTGGGAAGAAGAGTATCCATAGAGCACAAAATAATGCTGGAATGTTATTAATGGCCGTTTCACACTATAATACAAGTATTAATACTTTTGACGAAAATGCATCCCTAATTTCTAATCTAATTTCTGTTTCAAAAATTTCAAAAGACAATAACAACTCAACATGTCAGAGTTGCATTTTCCACAAAAGTATTAATACTTGTATTATAGTGTGAAACGGCCTTAAGTTGCAGGTAATCGGTGATATTGCAAGAATATTGCCGGAATAGTTTTTGGTAATATTACATTTGCTACATACAAGCAATATTATTACTGCAGGAATATTGCCTGTGACATTACAACGTAACGAAACAATATTAAATTCCAGCAATATTTTGGGATCCTTGGATACACACTAGAATATGGGTGCACTACACACACAAGGGTGACACTTTTGATCAAATTTTGCCTTCAATATTTATGGACGTCTTTGAAAAGAAAGCATATTTTTTAATTGATAGTTTTTTTCCTTTCTTAATTTATTTTTTTCATAAATACAAGCTTATGGTCAAATAATTTTATTTGTTTATTACAGTGAGTCTATCTATACCTGGTAAGTTTTTGTCATGATAAAAGTCAAATCGTTATAAAGCGAAAAATTTATCAGGTGTAGACTGTATTTATTAGTATTTCGCAGTGTCTTAACAATTTTGTCAGACCTTCAGCTCAGACAACTTTGTCGTAATAATTTTGATTTTTGTTTTATCTTTTGAAACTGCATTCGTGGCCACACTGTGAAGTTTTTGTTTTGCAGCTTAATACATTTTCTCATGAGAATGAGGCGAGAATGACGTACTCAACAAGAACTTCGTGTACATGAAACAAAGTACCCTTTGCCATTCCTCTTTCCCCTCTAGTCGACTTACTCAAATGTTTCAGTGTATGGACGAGGACTTAACAATTTTGTCAGAGTTTCAGCTCAAACAACTTTGTCGTGATAAAAAATGTAAAAAAACTGTTTGAAGTTTTAATTTAACTACAAAATATACAATTTCTACGTAATTTTAGGTAAAGAAAAATATTGATGTTTTCAATAGATAAAAGATTTTTAATTCATATTCAGTGAAATATTGCAGGCATTGAGGAACTTTCTTCACGACGGCAAGAAATTATGATATATCATAATAAAAAAAACCATAAAGTCTTCTCTCTGCCGACGTTTTGTTAGTTGTTATGATAAATTTTTATCAGGTATAGACGCTATGTTATATCTGATCAGAGACGGAAAGTGTAATTTTTGTATTTCGTTGGTTGGTTTCTGGTTTACGGCACAGTATATTCAAAATACATTATATTTACAGCAAACCAGAAACCAACCGACGATTTGTTAATAAAATAGAATTAAAAAAAAATTAAAAAATCGGTAAAAAAATTTAACATTTCTGAATAAACGTAAATTTTTTAAGTAATTTTGACACGCAGTAGGTGTAACGAATTTGAAAGCTATTTAGTGAACGTATGGCAGCAGCGTAACCTAGGGTTTACACGTGCAAGTGCAAGGTCGAAAACCTCAATACTTTCAAACTCTTTTACTAACACATCTACACTTTCGGCACTTGCAGTCTACTTCCAACTCAACTGCTAAGGAATTTTACAAGAAAGTGACTTGTTGAACTTGTAGCAAGTAAATGGAAAGTTAGCTAACAGTGTTTCCTTATTTATACTTTAGTACAATTTCAGTGTAATGTTATATGAGTTTTTACTAATTTTAAATACATTTAAAACCTAATTTACTAATTTTTTTCTTAAACATTCATAAATCAAGCAGTTAATTAATTTTTTTACACATAAACAACATTGAAACAATACGAATAAAGTTCAATACTAGTGGTTCCCTTAAAATTAAACTTTTTTATGTTCAGCCCAATTATAAACAGAAATTCCTCATGAAAGTTTTCCCTATTTTTTTTTTCTCCTATTATGAATAAAAATTCCCTCATTTCACTTTTTAATCCGTTTTTATCAACCGTGTGTAAGGGGGAAAAATATATGTGGCTAAAAAGTAGTTATTCTAAATATATTTGAATTTGGTTTTTCACTAAAAAAAATTCCTTTGCAAAACCGAAGGGAGTTTGAATTAACGTGTATGTAATATTTCTATAAAATAAAATTTCAAGCAATAAATGTTTTGATTTATATATGCTTTTGCATATGTAGGTCGAAAACAACAAACAAGTCCCAAATTCAACATTTGCTTACACTGATGGAGTCCAACGCAGAAATTGCTTGCGGTTTCCATAAAGGTAGCAAAGAGCAACTTGCTCGTTTTTGGAAGAACGCTGAAATAGGGCTTAACTCCATGGGCCCTCCTACTAAGTGCGTAGCGGAGTGGAAAAAGGTATTGTTTTAATATTCATAAAGTTGTTGGTTTCTAACGTTAACGCAATTGAACACAGGTTTGGGCAGACCAAAAGAAGTACGTGCGGCAAAAGGCAGCGCAAAATTTAAAAAACCAAAAGGCCACGGGAGGTGGCTCAAATAAAAATCAAAAGTTTTCTGATATTGAACAGGCTATATATAACCTAATAAGTATGAAAACTTCTGTGGAGGGTGTTTCGGAGAAGACTTTTGGCATAACCAATGTAACTCACAAGAATGAACCAATTGACACAACGCAATATATGGATATAAGTAATGATGAAGTGTACATGGCTGAGGAGGAAGGAATTAAAGAAAACATAACGCCAGCCACTCCAATTACAGCAGACTACAAAAAAATTGTTGATATTAAAAAAACTTTAGATTTAAAAAAAAAATCCCTTAAAAGTTCTTATGACGCACTAGAAGCCGAAATTTCCACCCAAAAGGAACTCTTAGAAGCAATAAATTTTTTAGTTTCCAAGCAAGATGAGTTAGAACAAACTACAAAAAAAATCTATCGATCTATAGATAAATTAGCCGATGTTCAGAAAAAGCATTTTAAAGAAATGGAAAGGCTGAATAAAAAAGAAATTGAAGAAATGCAGCGGCACAATGCCTATATGGAGAAGTTAAGGATGCGTGAATTAAACTACAAATTGGAAAAAAAGAGACTGCTAATGCCGGATTATGAAAGAGTGGAATAAAGTTAAAAAAAATCTGTGTTTATAAATAATTTTTATTAGTTTTGTAAATTTTATGAATTAGTTTGCTTTTAATAAAAAAGAATTTTATAAATTATAAATTTTGTGCAATATTGGTCCTTATGGCTTGAGCGGTAGCTATGTTTCGATCAGAATTTGTTGAATATGGTGGTGTTGCGTCGTCTTCCAGATTATTTATCTCTATGAAATCCCTGGTTTCGTCTGGTACATTATATCCAATACATACGTTATGTAAGGCGCAGCATACATTTATAATTTTAGCTGCCTTCGCTGGCGTGTAGTACAATTCTCGTGCGCCAAGAAGGCAGCGCCAACGGTTCTTCAAAACCCCATTAGTTAGCTCTATTATATTGCGGGCTTTTGCGTGGACCTCATTAAATCGCATTTCAGTTGTACCATCGTCAGGAACGCGATATGGGGTTAAAAGCCATGGTTCCAACGGGTATCCATCATCTCCTAATTTAAAAAAATTACAATTAATATAGAATTATTTTCATTTCGAAATTTTTTACCTAACAGCCAAAAGTTAGTTTCACCGTTTAAATAAAGCTGTTCAAAATATGTCCTTAGCTCACTGGCGTTCCATATAAAGGAATCATGGCATGCACCAGGATGTGATGAGTCTACATACCGAATTCTGAGTTGATGGTCACAAAGCTAAACATTTAACGATAATTGTGTGTATTATATGTATACATACATATGTAATTTCAAATGAAAATCAATACTGTTTTGGAAGACTCACCAGCAAAACATTCAAACTATATTTTCCTTTTCTATTATAGAAAAGGTGCTTGTTTTCCGAAGGAGCAATTATTTGGACGTGTGTCCCATCGATGCACCCTACAACGCCAGGGATTCTGTGCTTCATGTAAAAATCAATAGCAATTGTTCTTCTTTCTTCTCTTGTTTTTGGTACTTCAATCCAAATTGGACAAAGATGAGTTTCAAAAATTTCTACTACCTCCCTAAGTACTTTGCTGAAAGTGGGTTGCGCTAATGAGACGTCACAATCTTTGCCAACACCTGTCTGGTATCCACCTTCAGCGAAAAAACGTAAGCTCGCACTCAGTTTGACAATTGCCGAAATTCCAAATTGTTTTTTGTTTTGCTGTGAATGATTTGTTAAAATTTCGTTAAAATACTCTATAATATTTCTGAAACCTATAACAAATTGAAAGCTTAAATAATTAAAAATGTGCACACATACTTTATTTATTTACTTACAATGATTGCGGCAGCTCGAGTGGGTTAGACTTATCCCGTAAATGTCTTCTAACCATCCTTTGGTTACTTTGTAGATGTTCTTCTGCCACACTAATTTCTTCAGCAAGATTTCGCAAAGCTATGACATTCATTATGTTTAAGCAATTTTATATTTATTTAATTCACCACCAGAAATATTTTCTTAATGATCAAACAGAATAAGTCCGCAACTTCAGGAAAAATCGCTGTCAAATTAACAAAGCCCATAATAAAATCTACGGCAGTAACTTCATATTCTCTCTAATATTTGTTTTATTTTCTTTTGTGCTTATTTTTCTTTGTAGTTTTGCTTACAAAATGTATGAAATTTATTGAAAGTATGGTAGCATTGTTGAGAGAATATTTATTTATATGTGAGAGCATAAAGAAAAACGTTCTCAAAATAAAATAGATTCTATCTTTCGACTGCTTTCTAGGTCTACTTTTTTGTGTCAATTTGTATGGAAAATGTGTTTATGCCGCCATTCTGTTTGATCATTTACGCATCAAAAATAAATCAAATTAAATGTAAACAATCAAGACAGCTGGTGGCAGCGTTGCCAATTATTGAATTTTTTTATTCCCAAGGAATTTATAATTGGAGAATTTTTTTCTCGAGAAAATACTTTTCCTCGGGAAACAAATTCCTTACGAATATTTAGAATTGGGCTGGTTATGGACAACTCTGCACTAAAAGATAAACATGCGAGTTGCAAGACAGTCGGACATTTGTGCGAAATTTTTGTTGATAATACGTACACATAGCTTGCATGCAAGGTACTTGCATGTGTAAACTCAGGGTAAAGTAAATTGCGTGCAAAACTGGCATCACACAATCATCATCACAAACTCACCTCACTTAAAAATACTATACGGGAGCACTTCTTATTATAACTGTAAGCTTAAATAGTGTCAAGATGTATACACTAGCTTATGTTTGTAAATTGAAATGTCAAACCTCATACATTTTAACTAACTCAAGCGTTTTTCCTGTGAGAAAGTAATAGTTGGAAATTTCCTTGAATATTAATGAAGAGAAAATAATATTCCTGTTCGATTTATGCTTTACTAAAAATTTAAAAGTGTTGTGTTGTAAGAAAATTTAGTTGTGAAAAAATTCAAGTTTGAATATATCTTACAAATTACATATAAATAAATAAACTATTAAAATTATTTATATTCAAAAAGCTAATAAAGCACCATAAAAAAGAAAATTTAAAATTTAATAAATATAAAAAAGTTCTTAGAAGGTAAGTGCTCAAAATAAATACAGTCAAGGACTAAAATTTTCGTACACATATCGTCGATTGGTTACTTGTTTGATGTATAGAATATATAAGGTGATATAGTGCTGAAATATTGTGTAATTTTTACAATAGTTGAACATTTAAAAAATTGTTTTACTGCAATCGAAAATTTTTGTGATATGTGGCACATTTCCAACGTAAAAGTACTAATTGTTATTCGCAGTTGTTATGATGCATATTCTACTCAAAGAAGACTATTAATAAAATTTCTTTTATATGAATAAAATTAATATTTTCCATACATATAACCAGTAACCAATCGACGATATTTGAGGTTTGACAAAACCTGAGAAAAAATTAATTATGGTGTTGTTTATGTTAATATTATTATATAAAGCTGTCTATATTTAAATATATGCAAACATAAAAAATTAGTTATATGTTTCTTTCTCAAGTAAAAAACATTCAGTCGATAGTAATATCGATAGTGAAATCTGAACTATCGATAGATATCGATAGTAGAAAATATTGATAGTATCCCAGCACTAGTCCAGCTTTTAAATGTATGTGTTTTCAGTACCAGTGCCTTACAGTGCACCATAAGTGAGGTACACTACGGAATATAACAATAATGTTTTAACGATTTTATTTTTTAAATTATTACAAGAAATTAGGCGAGAATTTTGTATACGAAAATACTGTTCACTTTGACATACTTCTTAGATTATTTTTTAACTCATTAATTTCTAAGAGAAACAATGAGAGATGAAGCAAAACTGCGACAAATTATACAACTGTGTACTGAAAATGGATTACAGGAGGAAAGTATTAATGATGCTGTCACCAGAATTATAGACGAATGCAACGTAAATATGCCTGTGAACTTAAATATTAGACACACAAAGAGAAATAAGCTGATGGTTTATGTGAAAGTAAGTAAAAGCTATTTCAATGGTTAATATTTTTATAGTTAAGATTAGTGGCTTAAATTTTAAAAGTTTGTGCATAGTACATCACACTTTTGGACATCAAAATATAGAATTAAATTTAATAGTTTTGAGCTGTCAGTAAAATTTGTAACGAAATTTTAGATAAAAAGATGTTTGGAAACACATTTAAAAACTTTTAAAGCTTTAAATATGGACCGCAATGACGACGTTGAACTTGCTGAAGAACGAAGATGAGAAAATCGCTTTAGATGCTTTGACAAGTCTCTGCCATGTAAGTTTCAAGTAAATTTCATTTGATACAAATACCAAATTAAAACATTTTTATTTTTAAGAATGTAAAAACGAAAGCTGCAGGATTTCCTCAAGATACGTTAAGCTTAACCGAAGCTGAGATATAAGCGTTAGATATTTTGACAAGCTTATCACGTGTTCAAAGCTCCTCGCTGGAAGATTCAAAAGATGACGGAATGAGTGTTTTCGACTCATTATTAAAATTGTATGAAGAGCTGGAAATAAGCGGAAATTAGCGTGCTGAGCCAGAGAATATAGTTGAATTTTTGCAAGAAAGCAAGGTACAAAAATACAGCATTAAAATCAAATTAGTTTTAAAATACTTACTAAATTTCAGGGAAATTAATTAAATCTTTTGGCAAATATAGATGTAAAAGGTAAGATATAATAGTTTTATGCAGTTGAAGAGTTATTAAATTTATAATATATACATATATGTACATATATATATATTATAATTTTTAGAGCAAGAACTCAAGTCCGATGAACATTTTGCTAGCGGTAAGTGTAGTATAAAATATTACATCAATTCCTGTATTTAAAATTTAAATTTCAACTTTTGGTGAATTTTTTTACCTGTAGATATTTGTTGTAAAAAAAATTACATTTTTCCATTTTTCCAACCAAAAAAAAACTGAAATCTTTTTTATCTTTATTATTTTTAATGATTTCTCTTATAATAACCAATATATTTGGAACAACGTATTGTTTATTTTATTTATATTTCATTGCAGTTAATAGATGTAATGAAACTGAGCTTCCACAAATGTGTTGAGGAAATAGAGGTGACGAAAATGAGCTTCCAGGAATACTAATCAAATTTATTGCAGAACTTAAGGGTATGTGTGAAAATTTTTTTGATAAATTTATTAGTATTGATCACAAATGTGACCAACTTCATTTTAAAGAGAATATTCCGAAAGAAATATTGAAAGTTGTCACAAAAGTTCAGAGGACATTTATATTGATGACAATGTTATTGCTGATGACGGTAAACTGCAAGCTATTGAAAATAGTTTGCAAACATTAAAAATAGACAGTGATAGCAAAAGTAAAAGCAAAGACTATAAATATATAAAGATGTTCTACGTCCATACATTGTACTGCCAATGCTTAATTTGCTGGTGGATTTACTACTAAATCCATTTGTTTCAAAGAGAGTAATTTATTTTCTCAGAGCACTTATTATTCTCAAGCACGGATGGAAATCATGGTACAATTGTACTTTTTATGGTACATTTTTGACCTCTTTGGTACTGTGGTACTACCGCGAGTTACTTGGTACAATTTAAAAATGACAATGTTTCACTGTATGGTAACATTAATTTTGCCTATGTTGTCTTTAATTTTTTGTGTGTGTGCTTTATTTTAGACGGTTAGCTTCTCTGTTTTTGTTGCAATGCTGTTGTCAAGGCAAATTCATGTACCAGGTGGTGTGAAGTCTTCAAAAAAAGTCTGTCTAGTACTTTAACTGTACCTGTTAACTTGACAGCACTTCGTACATGAACTCGCCTTGACTGTGGTAATATTTATTTTTGTTAAGTACATATCGCTCCTTTACTTCAATAGTGTGTTTTAGGTTTTATCGCGCCTTTTTATGGGCATAACTTAGATATTATAGTGCATGAAACAGTCCTGTTAATATGCAAAATTTGTAAAATAACAGATCTCTAACAAGTCTAATCTACGAATGTACCCTTATGAATGTAACATTTAATATTTTTCATGTTATATTTTATTGTTTACTTCTGAATTTCTAGACATTTTTTTACGTTTCAGTTCTTATTAATAAATATAAAAAAAATGGTACCTTCATGGTCCAAAAAGTACATTTTGTTTTCACACTTGGTACAAAATCCAAGAAGTCATTTTCCTTCCCTGTTCTCAAGTCTTCGCTATTCATCTGCATACGCATGCATGTGTGTGTGCCTTTGCATGCGTAAGTATGAATGGATGTGTGTATTTAATTTAAAGCAAAGAAAAAATTTACACAAACAAAAAGAACTTGTGTTTTCGCCCTTATGCATAAGTGTATGGACATAAGCTACATAAAATTTAATGTTACCGATTGTCTATTTATAGGGCAAAAATATGTATTTTATTGTTGTACTTTTGCAAATACATGGATTCGCACCGAATATAAATTTACTTATTTAATTTAAATATAAGTCCAAATGAAAAACATTTTGCAAAATGCTCCTAAAGATAAATAGAGGGACAAATGCGCGTTGGGAAGAGCATGAGATAAGCTTTTCTCAAAGTATATTTTAAAGATCAACCTCCACATACTTGTTCTTAAGAAATATATTGAAATTGAACCTTCAGAGTCCTTCATCCTTTAGTGGATGGAGTAGCATTAAAAATTTGCAGCCAGGTAACAATTCATGTATATACAATGCGCTCACAGAAACTGTGAAAAAGATGCAACCTTTTGAAAAAGAATGCATTTTAATTTTTGATGAAGTATCGATAAGAAAAAAATTTACTTATAATAAATGTGCAGATGTTATAGATGGAGTTGTCGATTTAGGATATGAACGAGTGAATCAAATGGGGTCCCAAGTTTGCGTTTTTATGATAAGAGGAGTTGTAAAAAATTGGAAGTTCGTTTTAAATTATTTTGTTACTTCCAGTTCAATAAAAGGTGATGTACTAAAAAAACTTGTGGAGTCAAACTTTGACATTTTAAGAGAAATGGGACTAAATGTGCGTGGGCTTACGTGTGATCAAGGACCCAATAATAGAAAATGCTATGGTATGCTAGGCGGATCTTGTGAAAAACCTTATTTTATTTATAAAAATGCAAAAATTTACCTGATGTACGACGCACAGTGGCACATTTGAAGAGATGGCGGCCAAAACTCTTCAAAAAAAATTTTTTTTCGTGTCACCGATTTATTTTTTTTTTGTTTTTATATAAAAGTAAACACATAGGAACCTCGAAATCCAGAAATTTAAGTTTTATATTTCGATTGTTTCTCTTCGAATAGGGTGATCAAAAACGCGGTTTTTTTAAGAGAAGCTGAAATTCAAAATATTTTACAAAATTTTTGAACTTCAAGTGGGCACAACTTTTTTGGTTTTATATATTTTTAAAAAAATTTTTTTCTTCACATAATATCATTTCTTAACTTATAAAATAGTTTAAAAAAATCGTACCCTACTTTGCTCGAGGGCCAGATTTGGGCATTGCAATAAAGGTTTAAAATATACCCAAATCTTGATGTTCAGTGGAACGCAACTTTTTTTCTGCGAAAAACTTCGTAAAATGACGTATAACGTGTTATAGTACGTACTTTAAGCTGTTATTATATGCTAATTTTTAAAATTTATATTTGCGGCTCTAGGAACTACAATGATTTTACTGCTTGCATGTCGGATATTTTAGGTATGGGAGTGCGGTATATCTACATGGGTTTGTGTGTGCATTGTGTGTATGTTTTTCTTTTATTCGAAGAAGTTTTACTAATGAAACGATTATAATAAATTGACTATTATTATAATGCATTAAATGCATTTTAGTAATTTATGCCATTAAAAATATATAGTTACATATATTTGACCTTTTGCTATAATTTTATTGTGTACCCAGGTAGCTGCTGCTCATATAAAGGTTAAAACGCGATGGACACAACAGGTTTTCTTGCACCAGGTCTCTTTAATTCTCTTTTAAACCTGCCCGGTTATTTAGACCGGAATGAAATAACAAAAGAGAAATGTACTCCTCTTCTTTCTTCTCTCTCGTTTAAACACATACCTGTTTCAAGAACTTGATGTGTATAAAAACAGACAAAACTAATAAAGATGATCAGTATTGTCAAAACGATGGCTAAGTTCAGTTATGACGATCTTGGTAAAATTTATTTTGAACAAAAAAAAACAAAAACGATGTTATATTTCACATTTAAAAGACCCTTATTTGTGCGACCATTTAAAAAGAATTGATAATTTTTTAACGCGATTAAATAATCGGTATAATGAATGTTATAGAAATAAGGAAAAAATGTTTAACTGCAACAAAGAATAGCTTACAAGCGAACTTGTATTTGAAAGCCAACCAAAACCAGCAAATGTGGGCCGACCTGCCAGACCAATTCAGGTAACGAAGACGAAAGCTGCAAAGCATTATTGAAGAATTTTCTCAAGAAATAATTAAAGATACGTTTTTTCATCAACTAGGACCAACAAAAAATAAAACTAAAAAATTGATATAATAGAAAATGTACTGAAAGCGAGCCCCAAGCGTGTAAAAAGGACTTTAAAGAGCATTCCAACACCAACCCATGATAAAAAATTTACATCTGAAAAAGCATTTTCAATATTTCTGAACTTAAAGCTAACAAAATATCTGCATATGGAATTGCGAAAGCTGGCAGTTGGAAAACATTGCTCCATTTATCCAGAATATAGAGATTTGGTTTTAATTAAAAAAGTTTGTTTACCACCACAAAATTATATATACATTACAGAAAGTTCAGCAGAGGTGGTATTGCAAGACATATTAAATCATACTGCGGAAAGATTGTTTAATACATTGGACGCAGATAATATTAAAAAGCTTGGTGACTGTGGCCTAACATTAATTTCTAAATGGGGATGCGATGGATCTTCTGGACAAAAGCGATATAAGCAGTATAATGCAGAAAAAATATCAGATTTTGACTTATTTATGATATCTTTTGTTCCGTTAAGAATAAAAACAAATAACATTAATTTTGAGCCATCTACTAGCAAAGAAACCGATATTGACATATGGAAAAACGAAATATGTACCTTCCTAACAAAATATTGCAGACCAATTTAATTTGCTTTTAAGAAGGAAACGAAGGATGTAATATTAGAAGAAGTATCTAAACTTAAACAACAAATAGATAAGCTTCAACCGATAACTTTGTTACTTAACGATCAAGAGATTCAAATAAATTATCAAATGTTATTTACAATGATTGATGGAAAAGTTGCACAGGCCATAACTGAAACAAAATCATCTTCGAGCTGTGCAAAAAAACTGCAAGCCAATTAAGTCATCTTCCAACAGAAGACACTACTTTCCAAGAATCCTATGAGTTTGGCTTGTCCCCACTCCATGCTAAAATTCGATTTATGAAACACATATTAAAGCTAAGCTATGATTTAGATTTTAAAGGAACAGTAAATAAAGTCAAAAGAGAGGCAAAAAAGAAACACGTACAAGAAAACTATTTAGAATTGGGTTTACTGATCGATCAGCCAAAGCAAGGAGAAGGAAACTCAAATGATGGCAACTCAGCAAGAAAATTTTTTTCTGATCCTGAAACTGCTGCAGTTATTACAGGAGTAGATTTTGAATTAATAAAATGCTACAAAATCATACTCCAAGTAATATCAGGCAATAAAAAGGTAAATGCAAGAAAAATTGGTAAGTATGCCAATGAATCAGCGAAACTATACAACGAAAAATATGATTGGAGGAATATGCTATCGACAGTCCATAAAATACTATATCATGGGGAAAACATTATTCAACACAATATGCTGCCGATTGGAGATCTTTCTGAAGAAGCGCAAGAAAAAAGGAACAAAGATTATAGATATTTTCGTGTGCACAACACAAGAAAGATATCTAGATATAGTACCAATGAAGACCTCTTTAATATTTTACTGTGCACTTCTGATCCATATATCTCCAGCATTCGACAAAAATGGAATTCCACCCCCATGGAGTTGGACAAAGACGCCAAGCAGCTCCTTGAAGATGAACAGGAGACATATTTAGATGAAATTTTCACTAAGACAGTTAAATGAAAAATGTATTCTATGGAAATTAACATAAAAATTATAGCAAAAAAGCACAATAAATATTGAAAATTTATAAAAGAAATTTTATTTTATTGGGAATAAAAATATTTTCTTAGAATTTATGGTAAAACCTTTTTCCGGATATGGATCTCCTACATATCTGTTATGGATTCACGTTAAAAATATATTTAAATTGTTCACATATAATAACATTTAAAGCTGTCGAACTTACATTTGTTAGTGAATTATGATCACCAAGGCTATTTTACGAAATTTGACTTACAAGGGCCCTATGAGTAAATGTGGACGTATTGCCCTATAATTTCACAGGGATATCAACGACTAAGATAAAATTAGGTTTGCTAAATATTATATCATTATTAATATATTTAAAACAATTATGAGCTTCAAACCCGTATTCTAAGTGGTCCATGCGAGAAGAGGGCTTAAGGTCAAAATAAAATGGACCCGGGTTGACGGCTTAATTAAGTATGTAATTTTTTAGTTCAGTTAACGTTACTGTTTATAAAATGCATCGTTAAATCACTACATTCACAAACTTATTTTTTTTAATGCCAATAATACCTATATTTTTAAAAGTCATTTTTCAATCATATATAAGTGTACTTTCATACGACCCGATTCTAAAATTAATACATTAAATTAAAGCTTAAGATGTCTTCTATCCAACGAAAAAAAATTCATTCAAAAATTTCAATCCAGTCAAAAGTTATAGAATTTTGACCGCCAACTCACAAAATGTGCCACTGTGCGACGTACCCCATATTTTCAAATCCATAACAAATGCTTTCATCAAAGCCGATTTTAAAACACTGCATGGCGCGATTCAACGTTGTTAGAGAAATATTCGAGTTGGAGTATGGAAAAGTAACCAAAATGACAAAATTAACAACGG
Source organism: Tachina lurida (assembly GCA_944452675.1). Lineage (NCBI taxonomy): Eukaryota > Metazoa > Arthropoda > Insecta > Diptera > Tachinidae > Tachina > Tachina lurida. The sequence goes on along the minus strand of OX101752.1, from coordinate 68,337,612 downwards.
TGCACATAAACCCAAATAATTTTCAGAAGATGCGTGTTGGCCTAGATGTCCAAACTTTAAGCAATTCAGTTGCTGCTTCAATCCAATCTGTAAATGAAAATCGCCAGTTTACACGAAGTTCCGCAATAATAGCCACTTCAACGTGTTTTTTTATAAAAAAACTCGATAGCTATTTTGATTGCTTAAACAGCATGTATTTTAACGATGCAAAGCCCCTGAAGCGTGGCCTGAAGCCGAAAAGCACAACTTGGTAATTACTCGAAGAGCTAATTACCTATATGAAACAGGTTGAATACGCAGGAAATAAAATATTTTCAATTGATGGCCTAATTCAAACTACGAGAGCTATTTTATCGTTATCGTCAGAATTGTTTGCGGAAAACTCAAATTTGATATGCATTTTAACGAGCCATTTTAATCAAGATCCATTGGAAAACTTGTTTTCATATATACCTACGTCCCAAAGGCGGATACTGCAAAAATCCTTCGGTCTATGAATTAAATGTCGCAGTAGCTAAACTGCTATCTCTTAAAATAACGCAATTTAGTACCTCTTCAAATTGTGCAAACGACGATGCGATATTTTTACCTATTGAGTTCCAAACAATTTTAGAAGATACTGAAAGAAGTCGAAGTACAGCAGAAAGTAGTCGCACACCTGACGTTAATGTAACAAACATATTCGATGAAAATGAAGATTATTTTAATGAAGATGCAGATTGTTTTAACTCTAATAATGTTCCAATAGAATTAACATCAAGCCGATATTTTGTTGGTTATATATGTAGCTCAACGAATTACTTGCGCTAAATGTCGTGTGGATATAATTAAACCAGCACAAGTTTTGTCATATCCTTCAGAAATGTTTGTTCACGCTAAAAATTATGATAAAGAAACAGATAATACAGTGGAATCTCCCTTAACGGACACTTCCTATAGGCGGACACCCCCTGTAGACGGACACTTTTGACAGGTCCCAGCAGCGCTCCATTTAAATGTTTAGTTTTCTCTTGACCGGACAGTTCCCTTGTACGGACACATTTCAATGGTCCCTTCAGTGTCCGCTCAATAGAGATTCCACTGTAATTGAAATATATAATTGAAATTTCTAAATAAAATAATTATAGTTCGGTGCGAATCAACTTATTTTTAATTTTACAACAATAAAACACGTATTTTTACCCTATAATAACACAATCGGTCGCATTTGATTTTCATGATTTATTTGCACATGAATGTATCAAAACAAGAAACTTCTTTTAGTTATTTCATATTTTTGCTCCTACTTGACTGCGCTTTAAACAAGATATATAACACACACACAACTAAATTTCTCTATAAGCAAAGACTATAAATATATAAAGATGTTCCACGTAGAACATTAAATGAAAACTAAAATTTTTTGTGTTTATTGATGCTGTGGGGGAAGTAACAAGGGAAAAATAAATTGTTTGTTATTTGAACGAAACCACAAAGAGAGCACAAAATTTTTGAGCATTCACACTTATATAAATATGTATGTAGTAATGTTGTATGGCATACAACCCTGCAGTCAGACTGGGGCCAAATGTCTCTATGTCAGCACTAAATTTCTAGTAGTAGGTACATTGTCTACAATTGCTCTTCTATTCGTCAGTATAAAAGAAAGAGAGAAAATAGATGTGGTGTATTTCTGCTGGATTTTGCGACAACTTGTCAATATTCATATATTTGTATGTACGTAAAGTATAGAAATGTACCACTAAATGTCTGGTTGGTATGTCTCCATGTTCCCATAAGAACTATGTAGTCACTATCTAGTCAATTGTTTTAGTGTTACTAGTAGATTTTCAATGACAAGCACATGCTAAATGTCTATAGCATAAAGTATTGTATGGGGATTAATCAGAGAGTAGTACTGGTGACAAAGTCAAAAGCGACTCAGTACATTTTCACCATCGACATTTCCTTCAGGGAATGTATGCACACACATAATTGAAGCTTATAGAGAAATTTAGTTGTGTGTGTTATATTTCTTCCCTGCAGAAAATGCGAATAGTGAAATTGTAGTGATTTATTAGTGACATTGTCAGTAGTACTACTGACCAAGTGTACCCCAGCCAATGTAATCATCTATTGACATTTAACATTAGCTTGTCATTGAAAATCCACCACTAGACTGTAGCAATACTGACAAAGTAGTTCTTTTGGGACCACATGGAGACATTGACACCAAAGATTCACTAGTAAGTTTTAGGGGCTCTAGTCTACAATATCGATATTTCCTCGCTCGATGTCAATAGTAAAATAGTAGTGATTTACTAGTGACATTGTCAATAGTACAACTGAATAGGTGTACCGCAGCCAATGTAATCGACCATATGGAGACATTTGAAATAAGGACTCATTAGTACATTTTAGTGACCCTCGTCTACAATTTTATAAGGGTTGGGCAACAAACTTAAATGCATACATACATACATATGTACGTAAGTTTTTAACATTATTCCATAGCATAATAAAAAAGAAAAACAAACTATTGACGCGTTCATTGACAATATCACCAGAAATACACTAGAAATGCTGTCTCTAACGTATCTCTACTCGCGCATAGAAGGAAAGTTGTCGATATTTCAACTAGTGCAATTGTCGCTAGAGAAAAGAGTGTTGACATAGAGACATATGGTTCTTGGCTGACTAGAGGGTTGTTTAAAGCGCAGTCAGCGTTACCGTTGAAAATTTTCAAAAAGGGGCATAAAAAGGGGATTTTCAAAAAAAAAGTGTCACAAAAAGGGTATTTCAAAGAAAAAAAGGGGCAACTTAAAAATCAAGAAAAATTAAAGAAACAAGCATATTTATTAACTTATTTTTATTTAAAATAAACAACAACAATTTCTCATGTATAAGAAGTACAAAAACATAAATTTTATGAGAACTCATATACTATGTTTATACGCACGTGTTATTTGCAAGTAAAAATTGTAACTTACTAATTCACGAGAACAATTACTTATTGCTGGGGATGAGATGTATTTATACAGAAAAAGAAATTTTTAGTTTTATAATTGCTTATTTGACTCACAGTCTTCATATATGCTTCCATTTGCAAATAAGACCAGTATAAACGTAGTATAGATAGCTATTATATAAAAAAAAAATCATAAAATCTATGTTAATAATAAAACAGTAGTCGAATTGCTGCATTTGATATCAATCGAAATTCCAACAGAAAATAAATTAAAATTTTTTCGATATCGAATGCAGTAATTGGCCCCAGTTCTTAAGATATACAAAAAATTAAAGAATACATAAAAACATTTTTTATCATTTTTGGGACATGACTCATATCACTTATTTACTTAAAAAACAGCATAATTAAAAAAAATTATTTAACCATATAAAGTTTTGATAAAAATTTTAAAATTCGATTCTGAAGAGGATAACATTATTCTTTTTAGGCATTATGCATTGTTATTAAATACATTAAATAACCTTTCTTTTGAAATTGTACATTTGTATTTTACTTTATATATATAAAGAAATAAGGTGTAACTCGCAGACTTTGCAACTGGCAAATCTGAATATATTTTTGCCAATTTGTCTATTTTCTTAAACGGGTTCATCTTATCATCCTTAAAACAAGCTTCATTCATTCATATTTTCAGCAATAGCAACTTTCCTCCGAAAATCGGTATTTTTGTGGTAAAAGTTCGGATATTTTTACATCTTTTGTGTTTTTGTAATTGGCCTCGTGTGTGACATTCAATGATTCATTCGGCAGATGACTGAATGTAGAAAACACAAATATTTTTTTTTGGTATCTGCATTCATCTGAACCCACTTACTCGTATGCCGTCTCCCCTAATCATTGTATTACTTTCATGTTGTTTTTTTCTTTTTTACTGGTATTTCCAAGATAATAGGCTCACATGATGAACTAATTTCATGGGAACTTAAATCAAAAGCATTACTTGATGATAGCAGTTCAGTGTGGTATTTTCATACAATATTATTTCCCTTAGCATAAGGGTTTTCACCTTTTAAAATCAAATCAAATTTGGCTGCGGAACATACAGTTAGAATTATCTATGAATGACTGTAAGTAACTTCATATTCATACCAGGGCTTTTTAACACCATATACTCCCACAGAAAATAATATTGCGCCACACTGTCAATTTCCCAAAAAAAATTAATTTTTTCGTATATATGTATATACATATATATACACATAGGAAATAAAATCTTGTTGTCGAATGTGGTAGAATCTGTACAAATTTGCGTACATTTATTGTAAAAATAAAAATTAAAGTTGACTTTGAACAAAAAGGGGCACAAAATAATGCAAATGATACTAAAAGGGGATTTAAAACTAAGGGGCATAAAAAGTGGCAAGGCATTCGAAAAAGGGGCAAAATGCGACTTTAGTCGCACAACGGTAACGCTGTTTGCTATAAGCTTCAATTATGTGTGTGCATACATTGTATGCCATACAACATTACTACATACATATTTATATAAGTGTGCATGCTCAAAAATTTTGTGCTCTCTTTGTGGTTTCGTTCAAATAACAAACATTATATTTGTCCCTTGTTACTTCCCCCACAGCATCTATAAACGCAAACAATTTTAGTTTTCATTTAATGTTCTACGTGGAACATCTTTATATATTTATAGTCTTTGGTAAAAGCTTATATCTTACTGATCACAATAGCCCAATTCACAATCTTGTGCAAATGGTCTTGCATCGTTGCATATGCAAAATGGTGTAGTATATTGATACTCACCACTTAACAATTCTTGTGGTGAGTATCAATATACTCTACCATTTTGCACATGCTAGCATGTGCAAAATGGTACATCTGTAAAACTAATGCTATAAGTAACGATTTGAAACTCATAGATAGTGTTACTGAAATCAAGAGTGCCCATGATATTCCCATTGCTGATAGTATATTGCACAACTGCAAATCTAATGTATCAAATGAAAAGCTAGAAAATAGTGCTGATGTTGGAGAGGGAGCTTTTGATAAGCACTCAAAAAGCATTATCAATGTAAGTAGCTCAACCCTCGGACCATTTGAAATATACGATAAGAGTCTAGATCTCGAGCCATTCCGCAAATATCGAAAAATTCGCAACTCAAAATAAAAATTAAATAGGAATGTTGTACGAACAGAAGGAGTAGAGAAATTCAGGACAAGGAAGTTTAAAACTATAATATTTGACTCTGAGTTTAAGGTTGATCCTATCCTCATTTTTGAAGCCCAAGATGATGGAAATATAAACTTAACGGCAAATAAATTGATGATTGATGTCATCAGATAAGAATATTCAAAAATAAATAATGCGTGCATCATATCAATCTACAGCTCGAAAAAGCTTTTGACGGGATTCTTAGCTTACAGACATTGTAGATCCGTAGATTGCTCCCCTTACAGATTTAAAATAAGCACTGATGGAAAAGTTTTAGTGACCAGATCTCGAAATATTTTTCACGCAAAAGGAAAAAATCATGTCACACAAGTGCGAGGGGTAACTCGTAAAATTATAAAAAAGCATTGCGAGAAAAAAGTTCGTATGTTTACAGAAAAGAGGAAATTCTAAAAACAGATGACATTAGAGCTGTGTCGTTCATGAACGAACGAGTACAATTGAACGAATCAGTGAAATGAACGAAGTGAGCAGGTCACTTTACTGAGCTGTTTTGGCTCAGCAGTACTGATAAAAAGTACAATCACAAAACTGTGGTACAATTGAACGAAATGAACGACCGAGCACACTTGGCTCTTTTTTTTTGTTTTGTTTGGCTTTTTCTTTGTTAATGTGTGTGTGTTTTCATTTGACTTTTTACATACTTTTATTAACACTGTGGCAATTATGAAATTAATTAAATTGTCATTCATATTTATTAAGCTTTTAGAACATATGTAGGTATTAATAGTTTTTTTAACAAAATTAGTTTAGATATATACAGTTTATTTTCATTGTCATTATTGTGTACAAGTATATGGCTATTTTGGCGATATGAATCTTTTTTAATTTCTTTACTTTCAATTCAAAACAAAATGCATTGTGCATGTTTCCCTTTTTATGTACCGAATCAACTGCTCGTTTTTTTCACTTCGTTCTATTTCTTGAAAAGAGCGGATGAACGAAATGAACGAACTCGTTCTTTTTTAGAAAATGAACGAAAATGAGCGGTCACTTGAATGAACGATTTGGCACAGCTCTAGATGACATTGCTAAAGCCTGGTACTCTGTTCGAAGTTGTGAAAAATTTTCAGTGAAATTGGTTATTTCACGTGAAAAATTTGATATGTACTAAATGTAGCCCATCTAGCGATTTTGCTAAATTTCACGGTTTTGGTACTTGAATGTATGCAACATTGCTTAACGTCAGTGCAAAAAAAACATATGAGTTCTTAAAATTAAAAATATAAAGCAAATAAAATTAATTGCGCGTTGCTTATTGTTTAAGTGTTGTTTTTTGTTGGCAAAAATATATTTACCTACTTAAATAAAAAATGTATGACGACCTACTGCTTACGGCTTGCGCAGCAGCAGTACAAGTTATTGAAATTGTAGTTGCTACAGAACATCTTTTGGATGATACTCGTTCAGGAACAAGTCCCTATCTCAAGGAAAGAAACGAGAAAGGAAGGTTCGCAAGGGATGTAAGTGTATTCTTACAATTAAAAAATATGCTTTAAAGAGGTTTAACTACATAAATATATGTATGTATATGTGTGCTTCTATCTTTTAGTTTGAAGATATGTTAAAAAACGAAACTGCTTTTAAGGAGAATTTCCAAATGGATAGACACACTTTTTCTGAATTGTTGCTTAAAGTGGAACAGCTACTTAGTCCTATGAGAAATACTCATCCCAATGATGGCATTTCTCCAAACCAAAAATTGGCCATAGTACTGGAGAAAGTGCACATATTTTATGAGTGTATTTGTATTCTAATATGTAATACTTTTATTGATAGATATTTAGCATGTGGGACATTGCAACGCCACATTGCAAGCTGCTATAGGATTAGCAAGCAGAAATTTGGTGCCATCATTGACGAAGTGTGCCATGCTTGTGCCAAACACTAAATTACGAGATCCCACCAATAACTTCAAAAGAACTGACTCGTATCGCCTATTCGTATGTGAAGTGGAATTTTCCTAACTGCGTGGGAGCAATAGATGGCAGGCACGTAGCAGTAAAGTGCCCCCAAATTCCGGTAGCCTATTTGATAATTATTAGGTGAAACTATGAATCAATTTATTGTTCGAAGGTATAAATATATATATATATATATATATATATATATATATATATATACAAAAATGTTAAGGGATTTTTTAGTACCGTGCTTATGGCCGCAGCCGATTATCGTTTCACCTATAAGACAAACTAAATTATTGGCACAGTGAACACTTTAAACTCCACGATTGATTTAATGATCTTATCGAAGATTTTTTTAATAAACTAATATTTTTCCTAGATAGAACAAAAAATTTTCTTTAAAATTCAGTTTGTTTTCTTCCAAAAATTTGATTATCCGACTTATTAAAAATAAGAAAACAATAAAAATACCCACTTTTGCTGAACAAAATTATTGGTACACTTAGTCGTGTTCTCTAAATATTACCGATCTGGTAAAATTTTTTTGTCACTCGCCGTTATTTATATTTCATAATATTGATAGTTATCATATGTCAACGTGCAAAAGTCAACGAGCCTTAAACTAAAAAAAAATTATTGATTTTATTCAAAATGGGCAACAAACAGAAGGAAACCACAGAATCTCAGCGTAAAATTATTCCATATTTGCACAATCAAGGCAAATCCTATGCTGAGATTGGGGAAATGATGGACAGAAGTCGCTACACCATTCGAAGCATCGTGCAGCGTTTCAAGGAATCCTCAACATTTGAAAGTGCTAAGCATTCAGGTCGACCTAAATGTTTAACCAGCCGAGAATGCACACAGATAATCAGAAAAGTCAAACTAAACCCAAAAATATCATCAACACAGATCGCTGCCGAGATTAAGCAAGAGTTTGGAAAAGATGTTCATCCCATTACGGTCCGGAGAGCACTACATGAGGCGAACTACAACTGTCGCGTTTGCAGACGTAAACCATTAATTTCTTTAGTTAACCAAAGGAAACGTTTAGTATATGCCAAGGAGTATTTGCGTAAGCCAAATGGTTTTTGGGACCAAGTGCTATTCTCCGATGAAAGCAAATTTAACATTTTTCGCTCTGATGGTCGCCAAACGGTGTGGAGAAAGCCCAACACAGAGCTTAAAAAACAAAATCTGGCTGCAACTGTAAAACATGGTGGTGGAGGAGTGATTGTGTGGGTCTGTATGTCCGCTGCAGGGGTAGGCGAGCTGGTATTTATTGAGGGCATTATAGATAAAGTAAAATATATGGATATTCTAAAGGAAAACCTGAAAAAAGTGCCGAAAAATTGAATTTACCATCATCGTTCACTTTTCAACATGATAATGACCCGAAGTATTCAGCTCATGTTGTGCGTATGTGGCTTGCATATAATGTTTCGCATGTTCTACCACATCCGCCACAATCCCCAGACCTCAATCCGATTGAGTACTTATGGGAAGAGTTGGATAGGAGAGTGAAAAAGAGAGCAATAACGAATAAGAATGAGTTGAAGCAGGCACTGGTCGAAGAATGGCAAAATATTGGAACAGACATCACGAAAAAGTTGGTCAATTCTATGCCACATCGATTGGAGGCCGTAATTAATCAGAAAGGACTAGCAACTAAATATTAATATTCGCAACTAACCACAATTTTATAGTTTTTAAAGAATTGTGCCAATAATTTTGTTCAATGAAATGAAGTACCTGTTAAGGTTGCTGTTAAATTCTAGGTACATAAACCAAGAATTTGTTTGGTGTCACAAGGTACTTGGGACCATGTAACAAAGAAAGGTGCAGTAAAACAAGTCAATTTGTCCACTACGATATGTCTTTTTTTTCTTCTATATTTATGCAAAATATTATAGCTAACTAAACTTATACGCTAAATAATTAGGTCACTTATTAATGCAAGGTAAAAAGAAAATAACTAAAAATGCTGAATTTGTAAAGTCGCTGACCACTGAAGACATTGAACTTATGTTCTTTATTTTGGTCATTGACTGGTGTTGAATAAACAAAAAAAACTTATTGGTAATATGACTACACATGTGTATGCATGGGTGTATGTTAAGCTGTGACTGCAATATGATTCTTCGGTCACTAACCATTAATGCATTGCACTTATTGTTTATGTTTTTTTATAAACAAATAATTGCAAATGCATTTACATACATACACATGTGTTTGGATGTTTATGAATTTAATTTTAATGAGTTGAATAATTATGATGAACTTAATTTAAGGGTTGCCAACATTCTCCCCCCGTTGAACCATGTAATGTTCAAATACTGCCGCTGCACTTCAGGTATCTTGTAGTTCGATAATGTATTTGGATGGTGAGCTTTGTCGAGGAGTTGGAGTAGGTATCGCTTCGGGTTGGTCCTTCCTTCTACAAGATGATCGGTTTTTCCAGATCTGATAAAGGACAACTAAGGCGAAAACTAAGCTGAGCGTAAAGTAGCTTATTGCTTGATGGTGCCGATTTTTGTTGTTGATGAGTTTATGCAGTTGTGACATGTCGGCCTCCTGTTGATCAGTATGAGTTTGTAGAACCTGCCGCTTGCTGTTGAATATTGTTATAGGCTCACTTCTGTTTGTCAGAGCATTAATATTTTTGAAACGGAAGTACGATGTTTGGATGTTACTGGATACGTCATAGTGTCCCCGAATGGTGACATCGGCTGTCTTTAGAATACAGGTTGGTTCAATCTGAAGTATACCAGAACCGTGCAATGTGAATTGCATTATTTCAGTTCCACAAACAGCATAAATTTCAGTGCTATTTATTGTGGAATAAATCCATTTGTTTTTGTTGTGTAGTTGTATCCAAACGCCTTGTTCTCTTGATGTAACTAGCTTGCAATTTCTAGCAGGTTTTTGATTAAAAAAATTAATTTCGCAGGACGAAGCCATTGATCCTTTTCCGAAGGTTGATTGTTTGTTGTCGAAGATAAAGACATCGTTGAGCCGGAATGAATTTGTTATATCATCATTCGACAGTGGAATGTATTCATCTCTGAGTGAATTAATTGCCAGATACGGTTTCTCCGGTACTATGACAAAAAGTGTGCCGTTCCTGTTTGAGGGAACTCCAAATATCTTTAAGAGTTCAAAAGGTTGTTGGTCGATCAATGGTAATTTGACTTCAAAGATGACCTTGTTTTCTGTGACTCCTGCCTTAGTTCGCATAAGTTTGTAAAGTTGAATCAAGTCGTCTTCTTTGACGGGTAGGACTCGCGACACTGGTAAATGTGCATTGATCACGTTTAGTTCTCTCTGAAGCTGATTTGGTGATAAAAGAGAAGGACTAATTCTACCATGATGGGAGTCCGTTAAGACGTTTATTATTTCAGCTTCAATTCGGCGGAGTTGCGTTGCTGTTAAAATCAGCTCACTAGATAGAAATGTTGTTAAATATGCGATCTTTAATTGATGCTGGTCGTCCGTTACTCGATTTTGTAGCCTTGTTATTTCATTTTGTGTTTCATTTAACCTTGACTGCAACGAAAGTTCTGTTTCTTTGATAATATTAAGAGTAGAATCAATTATGGATGTTTGATTTCGTAGTAATGAGTAAAGATGCTCTCTGCCCGTTTCTGCTTGGCGTATCGTGTGTTCCATTTCGGTGGCATAATCAGAGTCGAGAACACCAAAGAGGCTTCTTGCTACGTTCTCGATGATGTTGAGGGTACCTCTACGCGAACGACCAGACATGATCACGTTCTCATCTTGTATCAGATCGGCCTGAAGCTGTTTTAGGTTGCTTATGAAATTGTGACACATGTTTGCTTGTGGAGAAAATTTGCAAAGATTGGAAAACGTCTCCAATGCGGTTGAAAATGCTTTAACTTCTGATCGGAATGGAACAAGATCGTAATACACCTTTATTTTCCATTCTGCTGTGATTGTTCTTGCTGTGCCTATCCCTTCAAAATACAGGCCGGGATCCTTGCTGAATACCTCAGAATTTATTGGTTTGCCGAGAACAGCAGGGAGTAAGAGAAGGGTGAGCAAGGTTGTGTATAGTAAGCTGCAGCCAACAGATTTAGGTCGCTTGGTGGGAGACGAGTCTGGTTCGGGTGACCTCTTTAAGGTTTTGTTTGCAGGTTTCTCATTTTTTTCCTCATTCATTTCCTCATTTATTAAGGGGGCCAAGCGATGAATAGCAAGTGACTTAATACCTGATGACGTTTTGACCTTGACTACTCGTACGAAGCCATCATGACCCTTGCAGATATTTACTATTCGACCAAGGGGCCATTTCATGACTGGCACATTGTCTTCTTTGATGATTACAAGTTGACCTTCTTGAACGTTTGATGAAGCTGTTCTCCACTTATGTCGTTGTTGTAATTCTGGAAGGTATTCTTTTGACCATCGATTCCAAAAGGCATGTTTCAAGTGAGACACTAGTTCCCATCTTTTCGCGAGTGATGACGTTGGCTCTTTTGCCTGTCTGTCGAATTGATCGGTTAACGGTTCTCCTATTAAAAAATGGCCTGGTGTTAGGGCCGTTAGATCATTCGGATCTGATGACATTGGTGTTAGCGGTCTTGAGTTCAGAAAGGCTTCCACTTCTATTACAACCGTTTCCAACTCCTCATGGGTCAGAGAAGCCTCGGCGGTCGTTCGAAGAAGTAAGTGTTTGGGTGATTTCACGGCAGCCTCCCATAGACCTCCAAAATGGGGAGCTCTGGGCGGGATGAACTTAAATTCTATTCCTTCCTTGGAGCAGGCATTTTCTATTTTTTCTTGGGAACTGGAACTGAATATAGCTGTCTTAAGCTCTTCAAGTTTGTTTTTAGTTTTAACAAAATTTGTTGCATTGTCGGAGTACATCCTTTGGCAGCGTCCACGGCGAGAAATGAATCTTTTCAATTCCCCTATGAATGCATCAGTGGTCAAATCAGTAACTACCTCCAAGTGTGTCGCCTTGGTGGCAAAGCAACAGAATACTGCAATATACACCTTATGAGGGCGCTTTCCTCTGAGCTTATAATGTACCCAGAAAGGGCCACAGTAATCTACCCCAGTTGTGATGAATGGTCGACCTGGGCTTATTCTGCAACTTGATAAATTGCCCATTATTTGATTGAACATTCGTGGCTTAGCTCTTGTGCAACGTATACACTGATGGACCACAGATCTTGTCATTGTTTTCCCTTTCAGAATCCAAAACCTTTGTCGTGCTGTAGCTAGTAATTGCTGTGGTCCACAATGATGATTTTCATTATGTAGGTTTACCAGGATCAGCCTTGCAATAGGATCGTTATATGGTAACACGAGCGGATGTTTGGCGTCGTATGACAGTTCTGATGCTTCTAAACGCCCACCTACTCTTATTAGTCCTGCTGAGTCTAAGAAAGTGCACAAACTTTTAAGCGGACTTGCTCCTTCGACTATCTGAGACCGTTGAAGTGTTTTCAATTCGTCTGGGAAATCAGATTGTTGCATTGCTCGCACTATGATGTGAAAAGCATTCTCCAGTTCAATGGCAGTGATGCGACTTCCAGTTTGGGTTGAGGTTTTTCTGATTATCTGAGCGAATCTTAGTACATAGGCTACAGTGTGTTGAAGGAAGATAAATGAATTTCTGTGGTTGATGCTGTAAACCCAGTCTTCGACGTTGGATGATGCTACAGCAGTCACGATTTGAGTCTTCATCTTAAATTCCAAATTGATAGCGTTCTGAGCATTCTTTTTAAATGGTCCCGGCCAGATACATTCTTGGCGATGCAAGAATGGAGGGCCATAGAACCACAAGTTCAAGCTTGGTAGTTTTTCTGGAGTTACGCCTCTCGAAATGAAGTCAGCTGGGTTTTCCTTTGATTTTACGTGTCGCCATTGACAATTGATGGTTATGTCTTGTATCTTGCTGATTCGGTTAGCCACAAAAGTCTTGAGTGATGAAGACGCTGAATTTATCCAATATAAGACAATTTCTGAGTCAGACCAAAAGAAAAGCTGTTTGTCGTCGTACCGTAACTCCCTTTTTACTTTGTTGGCTAGTTCTGCTCCTAGAAGTGCTTCGCAAAGTTCCAGCCTTGGTAGGGATAACCTTTGGAGAGGCGCAATTCTGGACTTGGAGCACAACAGTCGGACTATTATTCCTCCATTTTTGAGCTTGGATCGAACGTAGACTGCTGCTCCATAAGCCCTTTCTGATGCGTCTACAAATACGTGCAATCGGACGTGCGAGGCTATTTGACCATTGAAAACATGTCGTGGTATAGGAGTGTTGTCTAATGTGTTTAGTGACTTACGGAAATCAAGCCATTTCGTTGTGAGATCTTTAGGGAGTTCCTCATCCCAAGATCTTTTACCTTCCCACAGTTGTTGAATGAATATTTTGGCTAAAACCACGACTGGGCCTGCAATACCCAAAGGATCGTAGATTCGTGCCACATCTGATATGACAGATCGTTTTGTTATACTTGAGGTTGGCTGAAGATTTGCCTTTAGGCAAAATTGATCCGAAGATGGGCTCCATATTAGTCCTAGTGCCTTGATTGATGCATTTTCGAAATCAAGGTTGACTTCTTGATCTTCTTGTGGTATATCTTGGAGTAGATTGCGATGGTTTGCACACCATTTACGTAACTTGAAACCAGCTTCCTTGAGCAAGTCTGTTAGTTGGGATTGCATTTCCTTAGCTGTTGCTAAACTATTAGAGCCGCTTATTCCGTCATCAACGTAGAAGTCCTGGCCCAAGATCGTTGCACCCAGCGGATATTTGTCCATACGAGTGGCCGCTAGCCTTTGTAAACATTTCGTGGCCAGGTGCGGGGCTGATGATGTGCCATATGTAACGGTGTTTAGTTGAAAATGGCGTAGAGGCTGGCCAGGATTCTCTCTCCACAGAATTAGTTGAAGGTTCCTGTCTCGTTCGTCTACGAGGATCTGACGGTACATTTTTTCAATGTCTGTGGTAAAGACAAATCTGGGTAAACGGAAACGTAGAAGCATTCCGAAGAGGTCCCCCTGCACGGTTGGACCTGTAAGTAAAATGTCGTTTAATGAACGATCTGTAGATGTTTTTGCCGATGCATCAAAAACGACTCTGAGCTTAGTTGTGCTACTTTCTGGACGCAGAACGCAATGATGTGGAATGTAGTAACGTGGGCCGCAGAGAGTTTTTGGGTCGATTTGAGTCATGTGACCAAGATCTTCATATGACTTCATGAAGTCCTTGTATTGTGTTTCGAGCGTTTCATCTCGTCTGAATCGTCGTTCCAAAGCACGGAATCTGGAATATGCTGTTGGTTCTGATTCGCCAAGTGCTGCCGCGTCTTCAGATAAAGGTAAACGAACAACAAATCTTCCATTGGGATTTCTGGTTGTGGTTTGAATAAAGTGAGTTTCACATGCTTGTTCAGCGGCTGTATAATTGCTTTCTGTAGGAACATCTTCAACCTTCCAGAATTTTTCAATTAGTTCGCCAGTTGACACATCCTCTTCACTTAAAACTGCGCATATCACTTCAGTTGTGCTGTTTTCCGATACTCTGCCACTGGCGATCCATCCAAGTTTTGTGTTCAACAATATTGGAAGATTATCGGCCAACTCTATTTTCCCGTTTTGCATAAGACTGAAGTAGTATTCGGCGCCTAGCAGAATATCCACCTTTCCTGGTTGGTCGAAATATGGGTCAGCTAAGTCTACATTTAGGATTTGCCAATTTGAAATGTCAATTTGTTGATTTGGTTGTGGAGGGATGATTGTAGGGAGAACAAAAGCGTCTAAGTTGGTTGCAAAATTGTTATTTCTGGCTTGCAATTTAACGTTTATGCGCTTTGTGGCCCTTCTTCGTGCGTTTCCAATACCATCAATGCATAAAAGGGCTTCAGCTGAAGATAAAGACAATCTTTTTACGACACGCTCGGATACTAGATTCACCTGAGACCCGGAATCCAATATTGCTCTAAATTCTCCCGAATTTCCGTTGGCCGCTGTTAACCTTACTCTTGCTGGTGCAAGTAGTACATAACCCTGGCGCAACGGCGGGTTGTTTGTGGCAGCTGATGTAACAGTCACATTAGTAGTGTTAGGTGCAACATCTGTTTTCCGTATATCATTTGAGTGCTGATCTGCGGTTTTGACTTGATTACCATGTTTTGATGAATTGTGTGGCTTGGAATTTGAACCTAAATGCAACAATGTATTATGTTTTTTGTTACATTTTTTGCAAGGTCTTGATGTGCAGGTTTTCGAACTGTGATCAGCTCTGAAACAGTTTACACACAGTCTTTGTTGTTGTACCCAGCTTAGCCGCTTTGCTTCTGATAGTTGTAGAAATTTCTGGCAATGGAAGAGTCCGTGGTCGCCGGCCTTGCATAATTTACAGGAAACATAGTGTTCACTGGCAGTGGTTGCAGATGATGACACAACTTTAGGTGATGACTTATCCCTTTGGCGGATTGATTCCATTGATTGAAACTCAAATTCCAAGAATGATAAAAACTCAGCTAGAACTGGCACGTTCCTTGGATTGGTTAACGATTGCATGTACCTTACATGTGTGCTTCTATCAAGTTTTCTCATCAGAAGCTGAATAAGAATTGCATCCCATGAGGCTGTTGCAATTCCTAAATTGTTTAAAGCCAACATACACTCCTTGGTGGTGTCATGAAGAGTTTTAATCGCTGAAGCAGATGACGTAGCTGCAGGCTGATCAATTAATTTCTCTACCAGGTTTGCCACAAGAACTCTTTTATTGTTGTAGCGGTCCTTGAGTGTTTGCCAGGCAGTGGCATAATTTGTTTCTGATAATGACAACTGACTTATTAGACGTTCAGCTTCGCCGGATAAGTTACTTTTCAAATACCACATTTTCTGAATAGCTGGTATTGGTTGCTTGTCTACCATTTCAGAAAATAAGTCATGGAATTGACGCCATTTCAGGTAATCCCCACTAAATTGAGGTATAGTTAAATTTGGCAGTTGTAACGACTTGACTTTACAACTGTTTGTCATTAATTCTGGTGCTGCTGTTTGAGTGTGCATACCATTCGGTTGAAGGTTGTCTGCCTGCACGAAAAGATTAACTAGAGTTTGCTGCATCAAATCATATAACGCTTCATATTCATTCTGATCAAGTCCATGCGCAGCTGGAATTGTAAACTGCTCATGAACTTCATCATATAGAATTTCTATTTTTTCCCATAATTTCTTTATGTTACTTATGTTCAGGTCAAAAAACTGTTTTGGTTTATCCTCTATGAATGTCAATGAATTTAATAGCCGTTTCAGAGCTGCTAAACGCATATTTAATTTGCGGATGATGCCAGGAGTACTATTAGGATCGACAGGCATCGGTGTAACTCCTTGTGCTTTAGTTGTAGCCTTCGAAATTCCGCTGGACCTAGTGGGAGCTTCAGGTTGATCTTTAGGTTCGGCCCTAAGACGTAAAGTTTCCTTATTAAATATTTCCAAGTATTCCTCGGCTATTTTTTGGATTTTGTCATAATAGCCCTCCGCAAAGTAGTCTAATTTCATTGGGTCATCGCAATCTTCCCGAATATCCGAATCCGTGTTTTGAAATTTATCCCAACACTCCTGAAGACGTCTCGAACGTTCCTCGAAGTAAGCCGCTGTTTTTCTTTCAGCTGGGTCTTTTTTGAAGTTTCTTATTATCTTCTGGATATCTTCGCCCGTTGAGATTTGAAGGTCCAATAATTTTTTAATTGTCTCCATTTTTACCCAGATTATTTGTTATAAAAACGTTTTGTATCACCAATGTTAATCAATCAATTGTCCTGTTAAGGTGCTTGATCGCTCAGGTAGCGTGTTGAATTTAGCAATGAGTGCTTACAAGATCCTTACCGCTGGTGGGTGGAACTTGAAGTTCAGAACTGTTTTGGGTCACCAATGTTATTATGGTGCTTGATCGCTCAGGTAGTGTGTTGAATTTAGCAATGAGTGCTTACAAGATCCTTACCGCTGGTGGGGGGAACTTGAAGTTCAGAGCTGTTTGGGGTCACCAATGTTATGGTGCTTGATCGCTCAGGTAGCGTGTTGAATTTAGCAATGAGTGCTTACAAGATCCTTACCGCTGGTGGGGGGAACTTGAAGTTCAGAACTGTTTGGGGTCACCAATGTTATGGTGCTTGATCGCTCAGGTAGCGTGTTGTATTCAACAATGAGTGCTTACAAGATCCTTACCGCTGGTGGGGGGAACTTGAAGTTCAGAGCTGTTTGGGGTCACCAATGTTATGGTGCTTGATCGCTCAGGTAGCGTGTTGTACCTTTTGTTTGTTTTTTATTATTAATCAATAATTGCATAAAAATGTTGGAATCAAATAAATTGGATTTTATGGAAAAGTTATTATTCTATCCCACAAAAATATTTGTTCATGAAAAATTTATTTATCGATGCCCTTATATTAATAGATAAGTTGAAAATGTTTTCTGTGCCAATAATTTAGTTCGTCACTGTACGTGGACGTCGGAGCATGTGGAAGTGAAGGTGATGCTAACATATTTGACAAGTGCACCCTTGGAACTGCCATTAAGCAAAATAAATTGAGCTTTCCAAGAGATTTGGGTAACGAAACACCATTTGTTTTTTTGGCAGACGACGCGTTTCCTTTGCACCGCCGTATTATGAAGCCTTTTAAGCCAAAGCCTGGCAGGGTCTTGAAGATGTTGAAAATATATTCAACTATAGGCTTAGCAGAGCAAGGCGATGTATAGAAAATGCTTTCGGGTTAATGTGCTCCAAATTTTACTGCCTATCCCGAAAAATGTTTTGTGGTCCTGACCATGCCAACCGTATTATTAAAACTTGTGTTTATTTACACAATTACTTAATTAGCACACGCCAGTATTCGCCAGCCAAATATGCTGACTACTTCGATGAATCTGGGGTGTTGTCGAAGGAGAATTTAGAGAGCACTTGCCTGCTGATTCTCTTTTTTCATCCAATGACAATACCTCATACTCTGGTAGACAAGATGAATCGGGGCGTGTTATCAGAAATAGAATAGCCACTTATTTCACATCAGACAAGGGCGCCATACAATGGCAAAAAAAAGTATGCATTTCTTTAAGTATTATTTAGTTTATTTCATGTTCAAACAAGTTAATAATAATTTGAAATTAGTCTAAACTTAAAAAACCTTAAAATTCGTATAATTCATCCAATGCATATAAATAAATATGTACATATACATACATACATATATAAACTCACCTTGAAAAAGTAGCATTGAATTATCATTTGGAACAATACCTGTACATAGGTTTTGTACATACATTACATTACATTATTTTAAAAGAAACTAAAGAACAAAAAATAAAAACATTTCATAAAATAAACTAAATTAATTTTTTATTTAAATATGTACATATGTACATTTATGTATTATGTTTTTTTTTTAATGCATGATTTTTATTTATTGTATCTTCATATAGGAACTAACAATAAGTATTCAAATCTTAAATCTAAAAATATAATTAGGCCCGACCAATGTCGGACATAAGCTTAGTTATAGTTATATATAATACATACATATGTACAGTATGTCAAGAAAATGTTTTGACATAGTTAAAATCGTTATAAATTCTGATTTTTATCATAAATATTTTTATTTTTCTTTGCATTATGAAATTTTTGGTTATGGATTTCATTTTATTTACATTTAAGTGAACAACTAGTAGTAAGTTATACGCAAAATTAAAAAGTGAGAGCATAAAAATTACATGAAAGCTAAAAAACTCAAAAATTACTCTGTCAAGAAAATGTTTTTACATCCTTGTATTATATAGTAAGAAAATAGGAAAGATTTTAAGGTGTACAAAAATAATTTATTTTTTTTGGCTCCATCATTATTAAATCGGCTTGTAAGACGACTTCTCATGGAAAAAATTTTTCTTTTCCAAATAATCCGCCGAAATTTCTCATATTCCCCTCGTATTACTGTTTTAAACTCCATTTACTTCTTGAAATACCCTTTGGAATTACTATTTTTCAATTAAACCCATAAATTTTGAATAAGGTATAGATCTGGACCTTGAGATGGAGTATCCACAACCTTACCGCAATTGAAAGGACACCATGTTCTTACCCAAAGTGCCTTGTGTTTGGTGTCATTAGATTGATAACAACTGGAAACTTGCATGTTTTCCAGCAATAAACCCAAATTTACTCGAGCTGTCATCCAAAAAAATGCTTCAATATATTAAGGCACTGCCCCGCATTCATGGTGTTCTCAATAAAGCAAATTTATCCCACGTTTTACACCATATATATACATATGTACATATGTATGTATATGTACCTCGAATCCATCAACCAACCTTTTTTAAGTTTTGCAGATGGGTTTACGGTTTCACTTTCCAATATTTTTAAAGATTTTTTTTCCTCCATACTTTGTTAGATCCATCATTCTAATAAAGCAGAAGTTTGGTTTCGTCGCCGAAAATCACATTATCGTAGAAGCCATCAAGCTTGTAAGTATGCGTTATCACAAAAGACAATTGTTGCTGTTTGGGCTACACTCTAGAAAGCGGGGATTTCCGACCATTTATTGAATTACAGTCGATTCTTTTGAGCAATTGCCTTTGTCTCATGGGAAACTGTGTGAGTGGTACATCAATACGTTGATATGGTTTTTCGTTGACAGCGCGAGTGAGGGGGGCTTTAAATTTTTATTAATATATTGACCTCAAACATGAGGCACTTTGGGTAAGAACATGATGTCCTTTCAATTGCGGTAAGGTTGTGGATACTCCATCTCAAGGTCCAGATCTATACCCTATTCAAAATTTATGGGTTTAGTTGAAAAATAGTATTTCCAAAGGGTATTTCAAGAAGTAAATGGAGTTTAAAACAGTAATACGAAGGGAATATGAGAAATTACGGCGGAATATTTGGAAAAGAAAAATTTTTTCCATGAGAAGTCGTCTTACAAGCCGATTTAATACCAATGGGGCCAAAAAAAAAATTATTTTTGTACACCTTAAAATTTTTCCTATTTTATTACTATATAATACAAGGATGAAAAAACATATTCTTGACAGAGAAATTTTTGAGTTTTTTAGCTTTCATGTAATTTCTATGCTCTCACTTTTTAATTGTGCTTATAACTTACTACTAGTTGTTCACTTAAATGTAAATAAAATGAAATCCATAACCAAAAATTTCATAATGCAAAGAAAAATAAAAATATTTATGATAAAAATCAAAATTTATAACGATTTTAACTATGTATGTCAAAACATTTTCTTGACATACTGTATATAAGTAGTGATAATCAAAAGGAAAAAATTAAAAGTATTTTCAAGAAGACCCATCTGGAGTGCTGTGAATAAGAGCCATTGTGTCCCTCTTTTTTAGGCGGATGTGTCCAGTAAAATTCAAAATATTACGAACAAGCGGATTAAGATGTGACTCGAGTTTTGTTAAATATTTGCCTGCGTATTTTGCAATTTCTTCAGTCACTAGTGGCATATTTAAATCACGATGTATATTTGAATTTTTTATATACCATGGAGCATGTTATTAACCGTAAAATTTTGTTTTGCCTTCGTTGGATTCTCTCGACATTAGAAGCTGAAGGAGTACCCCAAAGCTGAATTCCGTAGCACCATATAGGTTTTAAGAGCGACTTGTATATTAAAAGTTTACAATCTAGGGTGAGGGTTGAATTTCTACCAACCAGCCAATGTATCTGAAATAGTTTAAGTTTCATTTGTGTTAGCTTAGAGTCAATGTGGTATTTCCATGTGAGCCTTCGATCAAAATGTATACCAAGGTATTTCACATGTAAGTTTTGAGGAACAATTTGATTATTGATTGTAATGGGGGAACAAGTGTCCTTTCTTAAGGTAAATGTTACCTGAGCACACTTCTGTTCGTTTACCTTTATTCTCCACATGTTTAACCATAGTTCTAGCTGAGTAATATGTTGCTGAAGATATCGGGAAGCCTCGTGAGGGTTTTCATGCATACTAAGGCAGGCTGTATCATCGGCAAATGTAGATGTGTGAATGTTACTGCTCAATGGCATATCACAAGTATAAATCAAATACAAAACTGGCCCCAGTATACTCCCCTGTGGCACACCGGATGAGATTATTTCATAAAGTTTCCTTCCACAACAGTGAATTTCCGGACAATAATGTAACTTTCCAGCAGATTTAGAATGTTTGTTGGTAGGTAAGTCTTTAATTTTAAAATTAGGCCTTCATGCCACACTTTATCAAATGCATGAGAAACGTCAATGAACAGCGCAGAGCAATACTTTTTTTCTTCAAAAGTTTTTCTTATAAATTGAACCAATCTATGAGTTTGTTCAATGGTGCTATGCTGACTTCTAAAACCAAATTGGTGGTCCGGTATGCACCCACTACTAACTAGAATTGGGGACAATTTTGTCATGAGCAGTTTTTCGAAAAGCTTTGACATTGTTGACAGTAAACTTATTGGCCTATATGACTCAGCTTTGGTAAGATCTTTGCCCGGCTTTGGAATCATTTTAACCTTGGCAAGCTTCCAGCTCTTTGGATAATACTCCAATCGTAAAATGGCATTAAAAATGTATAGCAGGATTCTAATAGCTATACGAGGCAACATTATCAGCATCTGGTTACTAATTTCATCAATACCCGGAGCTTTTTTCGGGTTGAGTTCTGCAATTAGTTTTTGTACATCACGCGTCTTAAATTTGATTGGTCGAGGGTGTAGCGCAACTACATTTGGCAAATCAACAGCACCAGAACATGTGTTTGGGGTAAATACGGATTTTAAATGCTCGCCAAATATTTTACCTTTTTCAGGATCGCTTCTTGCCCAACCTCCTGTAGATGTGCGCAGAGGTGGTTTAAACTTAAATGGTGCTTTAAGCTTTCTAGCAGCGCGCCACAAAGAGTAATTAGATGCTGGTGTGACATCAAGACCTTCCAAATAATTTTTTAGAGATGCAGTTTTTTCAAATGCAATGAACTCTTGGAGTCGTTTAGTGCACTCTTTAAATCTGATTTTTAGCTCTTCTTTTTTCACTTACGAGACGTTCAATATCCGTAGAATAAATTCTATTTACCCTAGTCTGAGGATGGGTGGTAGTGGCATGTTCAGCAGCCTGTTTAATATTTTCATTAAGGTTGGCAATGTTAGATTCAATATCATCGCGTGTTCTTAGCGTAATATTTTCCGTGCAATGACTACTAAGATATTTTTTAAATCGCAGCCAATTAACACGATTTATCAAATTCGCATATGGGTGAGGTAAGTCACTTCTTAATGGGCTACAAATTGTAACGATCGTGGGAGAGTGATCGGACGAGAGATCTAGAGAAGCTTCAATTTGAATTAAATCCCTAGAGATATTTTTCATAACGCCAAAATCTATTACATCCGGAATTTTATGCATGTCAGTAGGCCAATAAGTTGGCTCCGCACTCGAAATGACATCCAAGCCCATTTTGGAAATTGTATTGAACAACGCTAGACCTCTGGGTGTAATAAGACGCGAACCCCAGAACGTGTGTTTGGCATTATAGTCGCCAGCTGCTACGAAACAAGGGTCCAGAGATTTGTAAAAATCATCGTATTGATCCTCAGTAATTGCGAATCTAAGAGGAGAGTAAATTGATGATATGACAAAATTAGTGCAAAAATTTTCGACACAAATATTCGTTGCTTGTAAATGTTCTTCACAAATGTTGTAAATAATATAATGCTTGAGTCTTGACTTTATTAAAATTGCTGATCCACCGCATGCTCTTCCTCTCGGGTCCTTTGAATCATATAAGGTGTAGCCATAAATTTTAAAAAGGCTTCTCGAAGTCAAATGAGTCTCAGAGACCAACATTATATCAATATTTTTTTCCGTGAGGAAGTGCTCAAGTTCTATGTATTATGTGAATAACATAACAAATTCGTTTATTTATAAACAAAAACAAAACAAACCAACAAATTAAACTAAACAAACTAAATTAAAATAGTCAATTAGACAAAAAAATCACTTTTTTAAAGCTAAAAATACTCATACAAAATAATTTTTTATATGTTTTAGGTAATCGTATCAAAGTATCACAAAAACTCTTACATTCTATTTATTTGTATTTAGTTGCTTATTCGATATGATCAATTAATTTTTGAGTAGAGATCTCTTCATATATCATTGTTATGATTTTTGTTTGAACATCTTGGAACTTTCATTCTTTTTTTTTGCAATGTCCACCAAAGTTGTCATTACATCAGCCACTTTTGACACACCTGCTCGCATGTCGTTTAAACAAACATTTTTCGATGAAGCTGTTGTACTTTTCTATAAAATATATGAATAAATAAATAAACATCTTAGTTAAAATGTACAAAACGAAAAAAAAAATTTTTGTTGTATACATACATATGTATGTATGTAGGTACATGCCTCTTCCCCTTTTAAATTTGCACAAAAGATTTTGTAAAGCACACAGTGCTAAAAATACTGAAATACATACATACATATGTATGCATAAGTATATATACTTACATTCCTACCTCCATATAAATAAGCAGTGTTATTCGGCTCCGGTGACAACATTGGTGGATCTGGAGATATAATTTTAACATCATCACTATCTTGGGTAAATAGAAAATCTGGCGTACTCAACAGCTGCGAGCTACAGGTTCTAAAAACAAAGTTTGTAATGATCATGTTATACTATGTTTAGACGGTACGTGCTTCGCTCTCTATTCATGCTTCACGCCCCAATCATGAACGAATCCACTTGCTTCGCCATACAAAATTATGAGAGCGAATCAAGTAGATTCAATATGAATCTACTTGCGAAGCACGTAAAATTGGTATCTTCTCTAAATTTTATCGCAGTTAATCGCCACTTTATCTGAACTAGCTATCAAAACAAAATAGGTATATGTGTATGTGTGTGTTTGTAAACAAATAAAAACAAACCAAAAAACATAGATGTGAGTTTAATATAAAGAAATTTAATTAAGTTATGAATAATATAAAAAGGAAAAATAAGAAGAAAATATAGAGATGCCTTCAAAAACAAGATTTCGCATGAGTGGAATTTATGTAAAGTATGTATGCTTATGTGTATGCATGTATATACGTGCGTATGATACGTATGTTTGTGTGAATTTACATAAAAAAATGCCACGCGAACAGTGATGCCAACTTTTTCAGAGCAAAAAACCACTGTGTGTTCATAAAAAAGCACTAAATGAAATAAGTACTCGCATGTATGTACATAAATATATTTTTATTTGTTTTTTTATATTTATCTATTTATTTGCAATACAGAGAAAGCCCATATGGCTAAATATAAATGTATTGAATTAGTAAAAATTAAAAATTTAAGTTAACTACAATTTTAAATTTACTACATTTCATAGGTTTTTGTAATAATTTCAATTACATATATCGAGCCATATTTCGATTTTGCTTATAAGTAGAATATGAGTAGGAAAATAATTGAAGTTCATTTGGGAAGACACTCCAATTATGGTGTACTATTTTAACAAAAGATGATCAACGAGAATTATACTCCTCGTTTCAAGAAATGCAGTTTCATCTTTTTCCTCTGGCCATAAAACTGTTTTAATAAAACAATTAGATTTTTAGGTGTTTCGTCTGAATTAATTTTTACATGAACATGGTTCAGTATGTTACATTCTGAACAACATAAGCCTTTTCTTTTTAGACCGTATTTTATATGAATGAAACAATTTGATTTATAAAATCATTATTGTATTTCTAACTTACTTTTAAAATATTTATAAGCGCTAAAAGTCATTTCTACTACAACATTTGAACATGGTAATGTTAATAGTCTTGAGAAAATATTGACAGTATTAGAAATGGATTATGATAAGTTGAATTTCTATAATTATAAACTTCAATCCAAAATTGATCAGTTTTGAGCAAATTTTTCCATTTATGTATCCTTAAATTTCTGATACTTCGTTCTATTTCTTCAATTTCACCATCCCAGCAAAAATTACCGCTTCCCAGAAGAGTTTTTGTAAGCCAGCTAGAAGCAATGCATTCAGTTTCCAAAAAGCCGTTCATTTTTTGCTTTACTAATTCCTTTTACAGAAGCAATAATGTGTAGTTTTTGTGTACTCAGATGCAAAAGTTACTGGTGTACATTTTTTTACTTTTGTCCACTTTGTTAGAGAGCCTTACGTTATTACTTTTCAGAAGCATTTTTGGAAGCACCGTTATCAAGAAAGCAATACATTGCTTCCCTTAGTGGTTAGTAGATTCGATTATTGTAATTAAGTTATTTTATTACGTGTATGGTATCCTCTGTAATATCTAGAAATATTTTCTTTTTTCTAACTGTGAAAGAGAAAGTTTTTCTTCCTTTGTATTTCACGCAGCTGAATTAACATTCTGCAAAGGAAACTTTGCATGTCTAAAAGGGGTGAAAGCAGATAGTTTTTGAAAGTAAAAATAAAGCCACCACACTTTAACAAATTAATATTTAGTAGATTTGTAAAACGCACTAAAATCAAAGGTGAAAAGCACCAAAAAAAGGCACTAATTTGTTTTTAAAGCAACAATTTGAAAAATTCCGCACTGTTATGAATTAAAAAACTCTAAATCTAGTACGAAAAGCACTAAATTGGCACGATGCACACGAAGCACGAATGCGTAGTCTAAACAGCATGATTCATAAACATGATTCAGAGAGCGAAGCAGGTGATTCAACTCGTCGTCTAAACATAGCATTAGTTATGAAAGCAATACTGAGAAGTATACTTACGATCTTAAATCCGATGCCTCAGTCAAAAATGCCAAATCTTCTGGGGGGTTACTCTCTATTGCGATGCGAAAGCAATTACGATGCGAAAGCTAAATGCGTTGATATGCAAATTTGGTACTCTCTATTACTTTTGCAAAACCTTTCGCAAAATTGTTTGAAAAAGTGGCACCACGGACATTGCAAAAGAAAATATGGCAAAGGTTGGCAGTACTGAAATGTCAAAATATGTATAAAAAAACGACATTTAAAATCAAAATTTAAGAAAAAGTGAAGTGTAACAGCTTTTAATTGAAAATAAAGTTATGGATTTTGTAGCGTTATGGTTTTATGAAGAATACGTCCATGTATAACGAGTTGCAAGACGAGTCTTAAAGGTTCAATTAGACGTGACATAACCATAGCCATACAACCTTAAAGCCATAACTGTCACCATAGAAACCAATTTAATTTTGGTTTGGTTATGGCTATGTCATTGTGGGTATGTCACTTCTAATTTAAGCTTAAGAGATAGTTCCGGTATACTTTCCTTAAATGACCGCAGGTAAGAAAAAATCTAGCGGAATATGTTATTAAATACATATTGCTTTATTTTAACTTCGTACAAATTTTGCGTTTCTGTATGTTCTAAACGCTGTTCAACACCAGCTAAAAGTTTATAAAACTAGCCGCTGCCTTAAAATTACTTGGCCAAGCTGGATACCAACATCAAATTGGCCAGGACCATACCTTAGGAATATAGAAGCAGTCAATGTCCCGTCGCTTAAAAGAGCTCTACGTAGCGATTGATAAAATACAAAACTGAGAGGGACCATCACCTGTGCTGGAAATGCTTAATTTATTTTTACGCATTTTCACTTGGTGTGATTTTTAAAATCAAATATGAATACATACATACAAACATACATGTGTAATATTATAAATACTATTAGTGTCACATTTCATTATAAACAACCAGCTACATCCCTTACAGGAGGTCCATTAGAATTTAGGCCGTCTGTCAATTTTGTCCACAAATTATTTGCGGCTTATTTGCTATTTGCTCACATGCAATCCACTAAAATTTCAATCTGCCGTTGTTTTGTTTTTAATTTTTTTTTGCATTTTCCCTAAAAACTACGATTTAAATATAAATATTTTGGTTTTATAAAAGGTTTATTAGTCAAATTTCCATAGAAAATTAGTTTAATAAACATTTTATAAAACAAAAATATTTTTTATGCATAAGACAGTCAATATATAAATATTTATTTCAACGTATTTACATGTTTTTCTCACTTTGCGTTTGGTATTTAGCTAACGCAAGATATTTGCGCTTATCGAGCGATTTTGACAGGCGCTTTCGCATTGTAGAGTACGGTGATACCAGACTTGCGAAACGAAAAATAAAAGATGCGAAAGGTAAATGCGCAAACGCATTAGAGAGTACCAATCGAGCGATTTCGTACCATTTTTCTTTCGCATCGTAATAGAGAGTAACCCCCCTGAAAATTCCCACGGATCTTGCGAATCATCTGATAGGAACCCCAAATCACAACCACTGCCAGATTTTTTTGTCGATTTACGCTTTTGCTTATAATAGCGCTTACTGTCAAGAATGCTCCTCCATGTTTGCTTACAATCTTCATCTGCGGTGTAGATACATGCATGTATGTATTAAAGGGTTGCATTTGTATACTTATAAGTATAGACAAACCACATACACCATGGTATGTACCATGTAATTGTGGTGAGAGCGAGAGAACTTGTATAACAGTTCTTGTGTGTGTTTGCATTTCGAAATGGCAATACAATTAAAACAGATAACAATTGCTTGTTGTATTGCTGCTTAGGAACTGTTTGTATATGTTTTTGCTCACAAAAACATATTGTAACACAGGTATATGAAAATAAACACTGGTACAACAAATAAATGATGAGCAGCAGAAAGCCATAGGAAATATTTCTTACGCTTTGTTCACATTATGAACATACACATTTACTATGTAAAATGACACTTTTTTGTACACATAATATTTTATATTGTATATGCAAAAAATGGTTTTAATTTTACAAAATATGCATAGAAAATTCAAGTTAATTGGATTTAGTCAGTATTTTTAATAATTTGTGCATGTTATTAACACTTGCCAAGTAAATAATTATTACAATTATTTTTGGTTTGTTTTTTTTACGCAGATATTTGAAGCTTTTCTTGATTAATTACACTACGACCACACGAGCAATTTGATGTATCTTAACACAAGCAATAACGCCGGCAGAGCGATGACGTCTAATTGCTTGTGCTCAAGAATATATTTAGAGGTGGTGAACACCTATATTAAAATATATTTTGTTTTTATGCATATAAACACTCAAACTATAAATAAATAGATATTTTTCTAATTGTAAATTGAACTTTTATTTGTTTTATGTAGTTAAAACGTTGTTTTTTTACTTTTTTGTTCAAAAAAAATTAATATTATTTAATTTTGACAGCATGTGTTAAGAGATTATTGCTCAGCAATGTATTTTGACATTTGTTGCTGAATATACATATATTTGAACACATATTCATACGGTCCACACGCTAATATCTTGTGTCGGCAACCGAATTTGACAGTTGCCACGGCAATAATTGCCAAGATTATTGCTCGTGTGGTCGGCATGTTAAGATGTACAACAGTGAAAGGAACACTGAACACAATAGAACCTACTTGACAGTATAGGTTCTATTATACTATCAAAGGTTAATAAAACTATAAACTCAATTAGTGATTTTGGTGACCAACTTTATGGGCCTCCATAGACTTAGAAAATCAGTACACGCTCAAGTTTTTGCCCAACAGCTAATTCAGGCTTGGTGGTAGTACTTGTACATATACATATGTGACTATACATACCATAATGTAGCTAAGAGTTCACTAAAGGCCAAACCCACGATGTCGACAACGTTCGACTTGTCACACATTTACATTCAAAACAAAAACAAATGTAACAAGTCGACCTTGTCGATATCGTGGGTCAAGCCCTAAATGTTAATATTTTACGAAAAAAATAATTTCTATTTGCCTTTTTTTTAGAATAACAAACAGGGACTTTTAACGTATTGCTAACAGTATTTGACAAAGTTGTAACTAAGTTAGACCTGAACTAGTTTTATAAACATATCAATATAACCTGAACGTGTCTAGGCAATTTTGTAATCAATTGCAAGTTTAAAGTTTAAAAAATTGCGAAAAGAATATTTTATTTTTACAACCTACAGATATTTTATATACAACTTATAGATAAGACTGATTCTAACAAAAATTTAATTGAAAGGGAAGTTAATAAATATAAAAATACAATTATACACCTACAGTGTGATTTAAATATTTTGAAATGGTGGGATGATTGAAAAAATGAGTTTCCGCTGTTATATAAGCTAAGCTGCCGAATATTCTCTATACCAGCATCTAGTGCTCCTTCCGAAAGGATATTTTCTGTAGGGTAC
Organism: Tachina lurida; assembly: GCA_944452675.1. Taxonomy (NCBI): domain Eukaryota; kingdom Metazoa; phylum Arthropoda; class Insecta; order Diptera; family Tachinidae; genus Tachina; species Tachina lurida. The sequence goes on along the minus strand of OX101752.1, from coordinate 68,308,270 downwards.
TAATAACAGATAAACGATTACAAATTGGTACTAATGAAAAATCATTCAATGAAATTTTATTTGTGAATATAAAATTCAAAGAACTGAATTTCGTTTAAGCCTATCATATACATATGTACATACCGATACCTTAATGTAGAAAGCTCTAACTCATTTTTGCAAACGAGACTTAAATTTTGCGATTCATTAGAAGTTCTTCTATGAAATATGCATACAAGAAACTCGATATAATATATATGTATATGCATAAATATATGTATGGATATGCATATGTAGATATATGTATGTACATACATATGTTTTTGTATTGCGTAATTAATCTACTTTATATTATATGCTTATCTTGAATAATTGATTTTTGAATTTAATGATGTACCTATGTCTAAATTAAAAAATTTAATAGTTTTTGTTGCTTAATTTTTTAATTATATCACATTAATTTTTGTTATATTATTATTGAATAATTGATTTTTTACTACATAAAGTATGTTTAAATTCAAAAGACAATACTTATTGTTACCTGAGTTTTTTTTTTAAATTCGTATGTACCTGTGTATATTTATTTTTTATATATGTACATAAGTACAAAAAAGAATTACTTTTGTTACCTTATTTTATTAAATTATTTTAATTTTTTGGTGAAACTCATGAATGATTTATGAGTTTTTTATTTAATGGGTAAATTGAATAACAAAAGCATTTGCTTTTTACTTAAATTAAAAAAAAACACATTATTTTTATTTAAAATATTTGTGTTTAACTTCAAAGCACTCAATTAGTTTTTTTAAACAAATTATATTAAATAAACGTTATGAAAAAAAATCAAAGTAGCATAAAGCAGTCTTTCGTTCATCAACAATGGTAATTTTTTCAATACACCATGTTGTACTTATGTTAAAAGCAGTTTTACGTATTTGATTGGTTTCAAAAAAACAGATCCAAACAAACATGTTATTCTCATTTGCTCATTATACAACCACACAACAACAGTTTTGAAAAACAACCATACCTACTAGAGACAGAAACGCTAATTAACATAGCTAAACATATCAGAACCAATACACACGCAAAACTGTTGTGAACAGTTCCAACTGTGCAACCCTTTAGTATGTATGTATGTATAAATAACATTGTAAATATTAAGTTATATGCTTATGTACATACATATGTAAGTATGTACATAGATATACATATGGATCTATATCTTATTTCTTACCAGTCTTTCCAATTTCATTGGCTACTTCCTTCCATGGCGTTGCGATTGCTATGTAGCTTATGGGACTTGTCCCATATGTGCTTCCTTTCTTTTACACCTGCTATTAGTAAACGTTTCTCCTTTTCACTAAATTTCAGCTTTTCTATTTTAATTTTAGACAAATTTGCACTTGTCTCCATTTTTCTCAACAAGCTTAAAATAATTTTTTACAATGCCAAACAAAAACTGATCAGCTGTTGGTTAATATTCCGCGCGAAAAAAGGACTGCTCAGGTTGTTTCGCAGCTGAAATAAAAATGATGCCAAAAACATTTTGCACGGATAAACATGCTGCCAGATACATTTTACGTGTTTTTCGCAATAAAACAGAGTACTACTTTTGCGAATTTATTTCGCAAATATTTCATACCAAATACTTTTGCATGTATTTTGACAGAATTTCGTACGAAATTGTGAACAGAATACCAGGCTTAAGAGTGGAAATTTACAAAACGTTCAAAACCTTTCTACATTACGCAAATGTAAGACGGAAATAAACTCGGACAGATGGCTTCATAAAGATCCATTAATTGAACTTTTTTAAATGCAGCAGGGAATGTATAAAGATTTTATTCAGCATGTCGCTTCGCCTTTAACAGTGTATTGCTGGGGAAAGGCGACTTTCATAACATTTGCTGTTAATGGCAATATCGTAAAAGACGCAAAATACACGATCCATTTCGACGCGTCAGGACAAAGTGTGCGCAAGATTGCTTGTGCCGAGAAACGAGTATTGGTATACAAAATGGTAATGCGGATTCAGAAGGAAAAAATTATCGTTCCTGTTATGACCGCTATTCTTTCTCGTCATACACTTAATGATATATGTTAAATTTTCGAAAAATTGAAACTTTATTGTTCGGAAAATAAATTTAAATGGCCTTTTTTCCAAAGAGTTTGCACAGATGTAAGTCATGGATTATTTGGAGCAGAATATCTGCTGAATTGCTATCGCCATTTGAACAATACCGCTCACAATAAAAAATCAAAGGTAATTGTGCAGTGGTGCAAAGCTCATTACATACACATTATGAGTAAAGACTTAAACAACAAAATTGGTAAAAATAACTTTGTCCGCCATTTCGTAAAGCTTGTTCTGACCATGGCTTTTGATCTCACAATTCTAGAAGGGTGCAAATTTTGGTTTAAGCATCTATTTATTGCACAACTCATTCCCAGAAAAAATTATACATTTAGAGAGAGCTACAATATACTAAAGAAAAACATATTGTCAACAAATGAAATGGATTCTATAAATACTGATGCTACCTATGAAGAATACGTAAGTAATTTTGAAACTACTGCTTCAAAAAGTCCTTTTAGAAAGCTATTTACAAAAATATATGACGATATAAGCAATAATATAAATAATTCATCCATAAAAGGTGATGCGAATGAATATAAAAACGGATATATGCAACTTCATCATCAATAAGTATTGTGCATTTCTTCCAATGTAGACAAATATAATGGGAGTTTTAATTGTCCCTAGGGGGGGCCATATAAGTAATGCGCCCTTCGAGTTTAGCTTCTTTTTGCAGAAACACATTATTTTGAAAGAAAAAAAAAAAGAAAATGTAAGTTCTTTAAAGGATTTAAGATACCGTTACAACATGTTTGAAGACATAGGTGTTGATAATGCAGATCGCAAAAAAATTGTTTTAAATACAACAGAAGATACAAAAATATTGGTACAAATTTCAGAGGAACATTGCTATTTACTGTTATCAAAGCACCAAATAACCAAGTTATCAGGGGACTTACAGCCAGAAGAGCAATGGAATAAAAGAGACTCGAGGAAACGTGCATCCATAAATCCTAAATATTTGTTAAATGCAAAAAAACAAAAAAAAAAATTGCTAAGCAAGAACAAACTTCTCAAGAAATTATTATATTTGAGCCTAATAGCTGCGATATGTCGTCAGTTGCTAAAAAAAAGAGCACAAGGACTATGAGAAAAGTTCTGCAACAAGGAAAATAGATGGCAAAATAAATTACTATATTTTTAGATACAATGACTTATATTCTTTTATTTACCCTAAAACTAGTCAGTAAGAAATTGGATTTTTAAATTTTTTGGATCTTGAAGATTGGAAATCATTAAAAGAAGGAAGTTGGTTAACAAATTCGGTTATGGATTGTGCGATTTTATGCTTTTTAAAAGAAAATGTTAAGAAGCCTTATACTTGCCCTGCCAAATTACTGATATCAATTTTAAAAAGGTCGATAAGATACTTTCGCTCAAACCTGACTTATTATTTATACCGATTTTGTGCAACTCACATTTCACTATGTGTGTACTACAACCTGAAACATAAGAATTAATTTTTATGGACTCCATGCTTGATCATAGCGGAACGTCGCATTATAATAAATTCGAGTTGCATTCTACTAAAAACAAGAAATGGAAATTCACTACTAATATATGCAGAACAAAGCAGAATGACCTTGTAAACTGTGGTGTTTTCGTAATATTATATGTAATTAATTTTTTAAAAGATTTGCCATGCACAAACTTGAAATCTCCAACACTGTTCAAAAATGAAATCAAAATGATGCTTATGAAGTATTCTGATGATTTAATTACTTTTTGCTTTCACTGTGGTAATTCCAGAAAAAATTTAAATAAATGTACCTCTTGCAACTACAACATATGTGATGACTGTAAAATCAATATCTATAGAAATATTTTAATTAAATGTAAAATATGTAGTGAAAAAATTTTTAATTGAATATCTATATATAAATAGGCAAGTGAAAAAAGTTAAGAACCATTTTAACTGGCTTAAACTCAACGTATTCGCTTGATTTGTTTTTGTTAGATAGATTGACAATAGGAGCAGTGCAGAATGTATTTTTTCTTCTACATTTTTGTGTCTAAGATAGTTAAAAACAGTTAAGAATATTAGCCAATCATAAAGCCATGATTTCTCTTTCTCTCTTAATCTGCTAAAAAATAAAAAATTACAACAATTTGGCTTGGCAACTCCATAAACACTCAGAAGGAAAAACGTATTTTATTTGTTCATTCTATTCTTATTTCCATCTTTCTATGTACATACTTAAACGATTATTGCTGAAACTAATAAAATTTGGATATTTAAATAACGAGTTGTACTGTATTATTTTTCTTTAGATGCTTAAAAATAATATATTTTTTTAATTATTAATAACTTTGATTAAAGTTAAATTCACCTACAGCTTAAAGTAAGTTTTTTATTTTTGGTTTATTTTGTGTGCGTTTTGTTTTTGTTCATTGTTTTCATTATTTTTCTTTTAAATTAGTGAACATACTGGAATGTTGGAATATGATGGGATGTTTATATTATTAGGCTAGCATATTCGTACATACATATGGGGTCTTTCTCAAAGCATAGGGAATAGAAACTTTTTTTGTAACAAACGTTTTAATGGGGAGTCTAAAACTTTAGAGAAAAAGCGTTCAATGAAAAAATAAACGAATATTTTTGTTTTGGGCAATAATAATGAATATGAAGTGAAAACACTAGGAGCAAATATCTAATTACATTTAGTTCAAAAAGTGAACAACTTTTTTTAAATAGTTTGCTTAAAATCTATTCTTATTTATGCCGATAAATGAAATTTTAAATTCGTATTTAGTAGTTAAGAAAGTGGTTTAAGAGAGTGGTTTACCTTGGAGTCTATTCATATGTATATTTGAATATAGTTTTTAAATTGTGTTTTAAATTCATCAAACTTTAAATATTTTCTTTTAACGTTTATTAACGCACTAATAATCCCAAATTATTTTACTTAATTAGTAAAATAACTTTTTTATTAAAAATACATTTAAATTGATTATTGAGGGGTTTAGCTGGATCCAGCTAAACCCCTCAATAATCAATAATAAACGTTAAACTTAAATTGTAGAAATTCCCAAAAATAAAATACTAATTAAATATTTTCATTCTATTCTCCACCTCTGTGCGTTAATGGTTGATTTTCAACCACTGGGCGAACACTAGTAATTTTTAAACATACCATGTTTTACTAATGCATTTATACTAGTATACGTATTTATATACTTATGTAGGTAGCGCATGACATGAGGTTTAGGCCTATTGGGGATGTCGCCATTTAAAATAATTGACAACGCACTATCTGTTGTACCTCAGTGGTAGTGTGGAAATCTACACGATTTATGCTTAAATGCAATGCCAAAACTGGAGGAAGAAAAGCGGTTAAACCATCTTTTTTTTTAAGAAAACAAACTCAATTTTGTACTTTTTTTGGATTTGACATATCTTTTAAATTATTGAACGTAGCAATGGCATTAAAGAGTTAAAAAGTACTTTATAGAAAAAGGTACTTTGTGAAAAAAGTACTTTTTTGAAAAAGGTACTTCTTGGGAAAAGTACTTTTTAAAAAAAGGTACTTCTTGGGAAAAGTACATTTAAAAAAAATTTAATAAAATCTTTAATTTACTTAATAACGTGTGTTTACAATAATTTTTTTTGCTCTTTCTATCGGAGTCAATAGACGCTTCGTTATATCTTCCGTTACTAGTTCCGGACAATTGACCAAAAAACTTTGCATACTGATAAACCAACCATTACTGCATTACTGATAAACCAACCGGCTTGGGTACGATTTAGCGACATTCGACTATTTTGAGACGTTGAACGTAGCAACTCCTCTGCCGTATTAAATACAATTTTACCCTTGGTATGTGGTATATCCAAGGGAGAGTAACGTACACTTCCTAGAATAGCCGCCAAAGCGCAACTGTAACCTGATACGGCCTCGTGTGAAGACCGCATTTGCTAGAGAGCTTCAACAAAGCGATCGATAAGTGGTGTCTAATGACTTGGCACAGTCATAGGTTGCTGCACTTGGATGCACCAATACAGCTCAAGTCGCATCAATGGCATTCAGAGTTTGATTATCCAGAAGGTTTTGAACTGTTATGGCTAATCCTAATACCAAAAAGTCCAGTTCCTTCAACGCACACACTAAGAAGTGTTGACTGAAGTGTTTCCTGATTCGAGTCCTTAGCATTTTCAGAATTGAAATCAATCGAGTTCATTTGTTTTTCTATCACATAAATCAATTCTTTGCAGGCCGAAGTTTACAAAAACACAAACATATTTTGGGTTTTAAAACAACATTTTTTAAGTAAAAAGCAAATACTTTTTTTTATTCATATTACCCATTATAACAATATTTTCAGGCGTAGTAAACAAACACAAATGAAATTCAAAAATATCAATTTAGGAAAATAAATTTATTTTAATACATTGTTTTTATGGTACACAACCATATTTTCCACAAATTTTGACTTTTTCAGAAAATTTGCGCGTATATCCGTATTTATCAGACATGGGCATACTGCAGTAAAAAGCAGTAGCAGTAAAATTTTACTGGTTACTGAACAAATTTGCAGCATTCAGTAGAATTTTACTGCTTACTGCAAAAGTTTGCAGTATTCAGTAAAATATTACTGAATACTGAAAAAAGCAGTAACCAGGGGGTCTACTCTGTAATTCGAAACGAAAGAAACTGCTTTCGAGTTCCCATGCTATTAACATATAAATTCGAAAGCATTTTCTTTCGTTTCGAATTACAGAGCAGATCCCCACTAAATATTTACTGAAATTAGATTATTTTACAGTATTTTACTGATAATGAAATTTTTTACAGTATTTTAATGATAATAAAATTTGTTTACAGTATTTTACTGCTTACTGAAAAAAATTTGCAGTATTCAGTAAAATTTTACTGGTACTGAAAAAAATAGCACTAAGCAGTAAATTTTTAAATACTGAAGCGTGACTATTATCGAAGGTGCATCGATCGAGGAGCATATAGGCCTTAGAAGAAACCCCTCTTTATGAATTTTATGCAGTCCATATATAAAATTTTACTGAATACTGCAATTTTTTCAGTAGCCAGCAAAATACTGCAACAAAATTTCATTATCAGTAAAATACTGTTAAAAAATTTTATTATCAGTAAAATTCTGTAAAAAAGTTTAATTTCAGTAAAAATACTGCAAGTTTTTCAGTAAGCAGTAATATTTTACTGAATACTGCAAATTTTTTTCAGTAAGCAGTAAAATTTTACTGAATACTGCAAATTTTTTTAGTAACCAGTAAAAACGGATTTTTTACTGCAGTATGCCCATGTCTGGTATTTATTATAAGCACTTTTAAATTCGTTGCAGTGGACCTGTATAATTCGGCAAAGTCAATGGAGAAAAATTTTCCTGCGTGGATTTCCCTTGACCAGCCATATTTGGGAGGAGATCGAACCTAGATTCCGACCACGAGTCCCATAATTAATGAATTTAGGGAGAGGCCTTATGATAAATTGAAGGGAACTACTCTCCTGGCCAAGTCCCAATCCAATTTTTTTATTTATTTTTTTTTTAAATCTTTATGGCCCACTTTGTGTATGCGGATGGTTCTACCGCAGTGGGACCATAGGACGACCAAGCTGACGGCTGAGCAAGACCGCAAAATAATAATGCTCGTGTCCCGGAAAACCTATAAATAAAATAAAAAATTATGTTAATTTCATGGCCAGAATAATTGGAACAATACTTTACTTTTACCCACGTCCTCAGAATCTGAAAAGATAAAGAAAATAACACAAAAATTATCAGAAAACAAATAACGGCGACTACTACCAATAATAATTGATCATAATAATTACTGCAGTGCTGCCAACATGAATTAATATGTCATGCATTACGTACTGCTACCAACCACTGATATTATTGTCTTTAGCCATTCCTGGGTTTAAAATACACCACTGTTATCGACATGTAATAAAAAAATATAATTTTATGGTTTAAATTGTTAAATATTTATTAATAATTGCAAATATAAGCTAATAATACATATTATTAATAATAATATTAATTATTAGTTCCAATTCTTGGTGGTAGTTCTTATTTGTGCTGCCACATTAAACTATGCTATCAATAGAAGCACATAACTATCTACATCTTATAAATGTGTTATCGGCAATTACACACTATTATTGACAACTTATATAAAGTCTGAGAATTGGAAAATATTTACAAAGTTGCAAGTTTGATATAGTATAACTTCTGAATTCCGGAAATTCAGAAAATGACAGTCACCAATTTGAAAAGGTAATTTTGTTCTCTATTGATTGCTAGATGTTGCATTACGAAACTATTAGTGGTGTTCATTTTATGAGTGGAAAACTTGTGTCCTTATTTTAGTGCATTCGACGAGTTTGCTAGGATACAACTTCTGAAATAAAATAATTCAGGCAATGACAATCCTCAATTCTGAAAATTACTTTTATTATCTATCAAAACATATATGTCTTAATACCTTAGAATTAATAGTTACTATTTTATAGGCACAAAAGTTTTCTTGGTCAAGTTTCGTTACATACATTTTTTTATTGGGCTATAACTTCTGGAATAAAGTATTTCAGAATATGACAAAAAATATTTCTGAAAGGTATTTTAACCCTCAATCCAATGGTATACGCCTGAATAGGGTACAAGAAACCATTTTCTATTTATATTCAAGAACACAAAATTTCTAAACGCAATTTAAATAAATAAAAATAATAAAATAAAAATAATGACAGCTTCTAAATCTGATTCTGCTCACACAGTAGCATTAATTTTAATAACTTTTATTGAAATACAGTTTAAATTTACCTATTTTTATCGTGTTACAAAATCTTTATTTTCTTATTAATTTTTTTTATATATTTTACTAGGAAGAATACCGCAAGGTTGTCACACACATACTTTATGTGCAAAGCTGCATTATCATTAAAATATTGCAAAATTTGTTAAAGTTAATTCACAAATAACTTCTGAATTCAAGTATTTCAGAAACTGACTGCTACTAATCGGAAATCTACTTTTATCGATTGGTATATGATTTATTACGGTACAATGAATGGTTTAAATTTTATAGGTAAAATACTACTTCCTTAATTTTTTGACTTTGAAAAGTTTGCTGGGCTATAACTTCTGAACACAAGTATTTGGGAAAATATTAAATACTGTTTCTAGAAGGTATTTTTATTCCTTATTGATTATTACTAGTCGCTATATGGTACATCGAATAGTTTTTCATTTGTAGGTAAAACAAATTTTTCCTAATTTTGGTGACTTTAAAAAATTTGCTGGGTATAAGTTCTGAATGCAAGTATTTAGGAAATAAACCATTATTGTTTCTGAAAGGTATTTTAATTCCCTATTGATTGGTACTAGCCACTATATCGTACATTGAATAGTTTTTCATTTAAAGGAAAAACAATTTTTTACTAATTTTTTGAGTTTGAAAAGTTTGCTGGGCTATAACTTCTGAATACAAGTATTCGGGAAAATAATAATTACTGGTTTTTAAAAGTATTTTAATTTTCTATTCATTGGTATAAGTCGCTATATGGTACATCGAATAGTTTTTCACTTATAGGTGAAACAAATTTTTTCTTATTTTGGTGAGTTTGAAAGTTTGCTGAGTTATAGCTTCTGAACTAAAGTATTTCCGAAAATAAAAGTTACAAATTCTAAAAGCTTTAAGTTACAATACGGTAGAACGAATTGGTTTTGTTTTATTAATAGAAAACTTTTTTTTTTAATTTGAATGACTTTTAAAAGTTTGCTGGGTATAACTTCTGAATGATAGTGTTTAAGATAATAACAGTTACTTTTTCTAAAAGCTATTTAAGTCTTCTAACAATCGGTAATAAATAATTAATGCTACAAAAAATAGGTTTTGTTTTACAAGTGAAAGTACAATTTTTTAATATTTTAGGGATTTTCAAAGGTTTGCTGGGCTATAACTTCTGAATGCAAGTACTTAGGAAAATGGTCATTACCTATTCTAAAAGGCATTTTGATTCCATATCGAATGGTACTAGTCGCTATATGGTACATCGAGTAGTTTTAATTTTATTTGCCAGCAAACTTTTTCCAGAGTGCTATTTTCAAGTCCTCTATTCTTCTAGAGTATGGTAATGAAAAAAGTGACAGTTGTGAAATTAGGTTCTACGGCTTTTTATGTACATAGTTCAGTTTTTTTTTAATATTTTTAATTAATTGCCCTTTTTAAACGGTCTGCAAAATCGTAAATTTTTTTCACATTTTATATGCAAACCAAAACAAAGTTACTCCTTTTTTTGCAACTCTGTGTAAAGTTTGCCATTTTTTCAGAGTTTTCTTTCTTCACTTGCGTCGTTTCCGGTACGCCCCAAAGGCAAACAAAACTAATTTAGTACATACAATCAAAAAAAAAGTTACCTACTTTGCGGCGGCCATAATTGTTGAATAACTCAAAATCCAAGTTTTCAACCGTTCACTGTACTAACAAAAAAAACCCCTAAGCTAATATCGTTTTCTTTTCTGAGCAATATGCTGCATTTATGCTACCTTTTACAATTCGTTCTGTTCTTTTCTGAAAAGTATGTATTATTTTGAAAATGTAACTCGTTCTTTTCTCATAATGTTACCTTTAAAAAGAAGAAAAATGCTACATGTTCAACACTCATTTTTATTAAAGGGGCATGAGTGCAGCATTATATTAACAGCTGGTTTTATTATTGCTTATGAAAAAAATAAAAGATTTTCTAATTCGTGTTTCGTGATAATTATAAAAAAAGTTTGTATGTACATATATAAAATGGAAACAAAACATATTGTAATGGAATATTTTTTGGAGTCATCTTCGTCATCAGACGAATTTCAAAAGGTGAGGAAGATAATAAATGGTTTTATTGAAACAGATTCTTATCAAATATATGTAAGTACATATTATAAAGATATCCGGTTTTCCAAATGTTTTGGGGTGTGTTGATGGAAGCTACATTTCTGTAAGAACTCCTAAACATAAAATTTTTTCCACCTGCGCAAATAGGCATGACACTGTATCAATTACTCTCCAAGGAATCTGCGATTCAAGGCTGTGATTTTTGGATGTGTATACAGGAGTTCCCAGTAAAATTCACGACTCACGGATACTAAAACTCTCATTTATAGGTAAAGATTTGCCAAATTTGTGCACACCAAAGTATCATTTGTTAGGTGATTCAGCCTACCCCTACGGGAATATATTTTGACACCGTTCCGTGAGTATGGGAACTTAACCGAGTCAGAAAAAAACTTCAATTTAAAATTTTGTCAAACGCGTGTCAAGATAGAAAATGCATTTGGTATTCTTAAATGTCGTTTTAGACAATTGATGCGACTTGATTTTAATAATGTTGAAAACTTGGCAAAATTTATAGTCGCAACTTGTGTTCTCCACAATATCTCTATTGAAAAAGATGACTCTTTTGACGAGCAAATATGCGTTAACGAAATCCACAATAATTCAGACAGTTTTGATGACGACAGATGAGATAATTTGTTAACACAGTTGGGACAAATAAAAAGAAATGAAATAAAAACACTGCTATTTAATTCACAAACATAAAAATGTATTTCTAATAAAATAAGAGAAATACATACAAGAAAATAAAAAAATTAATTTAAATTAAATTCTTATTTGTACAGTAAATGAACATACCTACAGTGTGCACCATAATCGAAGGTACCCCAGCTGAAATTAACAAGTTTATAAATTTTACAAAAAAATATATAATAAAATTGCTTTTATTTATTATTATATTTATATGTATTTTAATTCGTATACCAAATACAAACTAAAACAAATGTTGTAAAAGAAAAAAAATATGCGTTGAAATATTTAGTAGAAAAAAATAATAATTAATGCTTTGTATTGGGTGGGTATACGAAGTAAAATATTAATAAAGTAATAAATAAAAGCAATTTTATCAGATTTTTTTTTTTGTAAAATTTTTGAACTTGCTTATTTCAGCTGGGGTATCTTGAGTTGTGCTGCACACTGTATATTAAAATTTAGTATAATCAAATAAAGCATTTTTCAAACCAAATTCTGCATGTTAAAAATCGAATTCAGTTATTTTAATATACTTCATTTGTAAGTCTGATTTTGATTTTCAAATTGCCGAACTTGATTTGTAAAATGCTGAATTTATATATATATATATAAGTACATATGTACTTATATGATCTATAAGCATTAATATATATTAACAGGCTTATTTATAAAAATTAATAAGGCTTTATAATGTCTTAATAAGCTAAATTTTGTATGCAAATCTGTATTAAAACTCCTTTATAAAGCCTTAATAATTTTTATAAATAAGGCTGTATATATTTGAGATTAATTCACAAACATAAAAACTTATTTCTAATATAATAAAAGGAGTTTAACAATGTATTTCTTATCATTCAATAAAAGTAAAAACAAAAACAACAAAATTCTAATTTGTATTGTCATTTAATATTATACATCGCCGCAGAATTTTTTATTAACAATTACGTTTCCTTGCCTTCTAATAGTTTTTTTAGTTGCTCCATTTTTTCTTTATGTCGCCTTTCTCTGGTTTCTTCTTTTTTCTCTGTTAACTCTATCAACGTTTCCTGAACCGCCCGGGACTTTATTTTAAACTTTTCAGCTTTAACTTTTTCGCATTTCTAATTTATTAAGCACTTTTGGATGCTTATTTGCACTTCAGGCTCTATAGAGTCATCCAATAAACAAAATTTATTTAGTTCTTCCTCGAACTCTATTTTTTTTTCTTTTAGAACCTGATGCCCTATTATTATCTACTGCAGTTTTCTTTCTTTTTAGCACTGTCTTGTAGCGTTCTTCACATTGCTTTGGTGTCTTTTCCGGTATCATGGATGAAATTTTGGCCCACATGTTTTTTTTTGGTCCTGAACTGCTTTAAAGGCCCGATTTACGTCATATAAGTGGCGTAAAGGTCTAAAAGCTCCCTTGTTTCTCCATCTGTCCATACTAAAAAAGATTTTAACATTTCAATTGCAAGAATAAACAAAAGAAAACAGTTTAGTTTATCAACATGTTCAGAAATATAGTGGAAAATCGCATACATGCACTTACGTATACATGAAAACTTCAGATATCAAAACCTATGCGTTTCCGAGACTATTCCATGTAATATTTTCTATTATTTTTTAATTTTCTATCACCTTTTGTAAATTTTTTTATTTGGAAGTGTGCTGGCAAACTAGCTATTAGCCGAAACAAATTATTTCGTGCTTACCTTGGATTTTCTTGTAGTTCGTTAGGGATTCGAGGAATTCCACTTCAACAAATTCATCTAAATTATTGCAGTCTATTTCTATTTCTTCCATTGCAATTTATATAATATTTTGTGAAAGAATTTCCGCCAAATTAGAGATTCTTTTTGTTTTGTTTTTTGTTTGTATTTTAAACCAGTAATGTCTACCCATTTTTTCTACTTAGAAATTAGCGATATAAAAGCGCTTCAAACTTTAAACGCTAATAGCACCTCATTGTTTTGTGCCGGAACTTGTTGGAAAATTGTTCTTTTGTAAACGTAAAATATGCAACACTTCTTAAAAATCAGGTGAGCATTTAAAAATGTTGCCAAATTCCATGTAACATATGTATATGTTACACTTTTCTTTTAGAAAAGAAAACGCCATAAATAAACATAGAAAATAAATATACCGAAGACTAATAATTATTGTGACGAAACGTATCTATGAGTTGATTTTTGGTTGACAAGTAAATTCCTGATTCTTTTCACCAATACTCCGTTTTCAAAGGTTTATTTTTATATTATGTTCCCTTTTTCCCCATCTATTGTAAGGAGGTTGTTAAGAGGCTTACCTGGATATTTGGACTTAGCCTTTTTTGTTATATTTTTGCCTTCCCTCTTTTTTTTTTTCTTTAAATGTGTCCCAGTGCCCGCATCCAATTTGATTTTAGCAGATAATTAGCTGGTTTTGAATATCCAGGCACGATGTACCAGCTCCGTAGCCAACTGTGTCATAAAAAAAAAAACATTTAACCTTTTTTTCTATACTGATTTTTTTTACACTTCTTACGTTTTTGTTAACTTTTTCCTTATTTTATTTCTCTTAATTGTGTTTAGCACAAAATTGCAATTCATTAATGGTCTGGTCTCACATGTATACATACATACATTCAACCACTCTTCTTAGCCAAAACTTTAAATTTAATTTAAATTTTATTTTCAGCAAGTTTGATGCTGACCCTTAGAACACTCTTTTGAATGTGATCGCAACAGATTTATTTCCCATGTATCAACCTAATTTTTTAATTTTCGTTTTTTTCCGATTTCCCACAGATTTTCTAGAACTTTCCAAATTTTCCTGCTTCGCCATATTATTAATTTTTTTATAAATGTTATTCTTTTCCCTCCATTTCGCCATCTTTTTTATTTTCGATTTATAATATGTCTAATATTCTTACATGGCAACACAATTTTTTAATTTCATAAGCTTCAGAATAATTCTTTCTACCATCAGTTTTCCACAATTCTAACTGGATACCAACACAATTAGGTCATTTCATTGGTTATCCTTCCTCCAGCATCTCATAGAATTTTCCTTTCACCAGGTTGTCATAAATACAGAACGTTTCTATTTTTCATTCATAATTTGCTTTTATTTTTTAATTAACTGATTACGTAGTAATATTACGACAACTTTGTATTTACTTTACTACGTTCATGCATTGCCGTTAATTTTACTACATTTTATGACAACACTAAAGGCAGAATTACCCGACTGTAAATGTAGAACTGTAAATGTAAATGTGTCAGCTGATCGAATCTGTTGCATGAAAAGCTAAGCAAATGCTTACCTGACTGAAATGTCACGTAAATGTAACGTCTGAACCTGCAGAAAATAGAATTTCATGACGACGTTACGTGACATTTGTAGACAGTGATGGGATGTATGTATATTGAATGAGAGTGTGGCAGAATAGCCCTATTTTGGTACTTTTGTTTCTTTTGATAATTTAAGCTTTTGAGTTGCTAAATTTGTATACGTACATGACATTTAATAAATTTAGTTTTCTAATAAAGTTTTTTTCGTTATAAAATCTAACCGCAGGCTGCCAATCGTATTTGTTTATTTTGTTGTTAATATACATATACATGCATATATGTATGAATATGTAACGTACATATAGTACATTTGGCGAACAAACATCCATATAAGCGCAATAAAAACTATTTTTATCTAAAAATACCAAAAAAAAATTATAATATGTGCGTTTAATCATAACAATTATAATGATAATAAAAATATAAATATTTTTATAATTATAATACGTTGTAATGCATGTATGTATACATATGAAGCTAAAATTGTAATTTCACTAAATATCAAAGTCATAACATTGTTTGTAAGTATAAAATAATGATTTGATACCATTTAAATAATTTTCGTACTTTTTGTACACAATCAAAAATAGTGTGAAGATATTGAACTCCCATCAATGTTTCGAACAGCTGTTATTATTATTATTTTTTATATTTATTATTTTACATATGTAAATGTATATTGTTTGTGATTAAAATTAATTATTATTAGTAGGTACGAACATTAATAAGAAAAGGATAAAACGATAAAGTGGATATATAATAATGTTTTTATATGACTGAGGTGCTACTGAAACCATAGGCATTTCTGGGAGTCAAGCATTTCGTCTTTCCGATGAAATTCCTCAAAATCTGTTTTGCTACATGTAGTTACATATTTGCACATTTTACGGTTAGAGGCTTAAGCGTTACAGCTGATATTAAAATTATTACAATTTAGTTCTTTTACATAAAATAATAATTTTTAAAACCTCTAGGCACATTTTCATTATAACAGCATTTTTATAGAACACGTCACAATCAAGACACGCACGAATGGCACACGCACGAATACGTAAGAATTCTGATTTGTAGAACACGTTAATTTTTTTTCGTCCGTCTTACGTCGTGTGGCGCTCTTAGCAATTTAGTGCCAAATCACAGTGTTGCCTTTCTGTAAATAATTTTTATTTGTTTACATTTTGTCGAATAAAATTTGTATTTTTGTCATTAAAAAAGGAAATACTTTTTTTTTATTTAAAAAAGAAATCGTTAACTTTATACACATATACAAATAATGAAATAGCATAAAATGAGCTATTATCTTGCAAGAAAAGAAAATGAATTTCCAAAAATAATAACTGCACGGCTGTTATCAACTTTATGCTTTAATTGCCACTTAAAATAATAAAAAAACAAATGAAAATTTACTAATTGTAGCAAAATTCATTTTTTTGCGGATATATAAATTTTATTTTATTTATTTCTCATAAAATTTGTAATTTTTCCACCGACGAATGTAATTTTGCATTCGCGCACTTTTTGTTGTTTTGACAGCAGAAAACGTGTTATACAAACCCAAACAAAATGTCACTTGTTACGTTTTTTACAAAAATAAAATGACATTCGCGTTATACATACGCAAACTAGATAAACGTCAGGTTTTATACTCGTATTTTAGACATATTGGGTTCTATAAACATGCTGTAAGAGATGTCTTATTTCAAAAACTCCGTTACTTTTTTCCAACAGTTATAAAACTTGCTATCAAAAGAAAGTAAATTATAATAGCTTCAGCGAAATTGTTAAAGAAATCTTGGATTAATTGAAACATTACCATTTTATATATTATTAACTTATAAGCAGTAATGCATACATACATACATATGTATGTATGATCACACAATCCATATACATTTCAATCAAAATGAATTCCATGAATTTAAATATTATACATTATGAACTTTCACGTTTGACTTCAAATAACTCGCAATTTGACTTCAAATACATAACTCGCAAAAAATGAGTGTTTGCTGGGCACAAAGCAATTAGCATGTATGTATGTATGCACAAGGATTTTTTTTGTTTGTGTCGAAAACACATGACACGTTTTTAAGCATTCTATGTATAAGCGTTCAAACATTTACATTACATTTACATTACATCTACGATTTCTACAGTCGGCTAACGAGGCCTTTAATTCCTTAACCGTATGTATGTTAAATTTCATACATATACTATGTATGTATATGTATATAACAGAAAAATAAACAAATACGATTGGCAGCCTGCGGTTAGATTTTAGAACGAAAAAAAATTTATTAGAAAACTAAATTTATTAAATATGTCATGTACGTATACAAATTTAGCAACTCAAAAGCTTAAATTATCAAAAGAAACAAAAGTACCAAAATAGGGCTATTGTGCCACACTCTCATTTAATATACATACATCCCATCACTGTCTACAAATGTCACGTAACGTCGTCATGAAATTCTATTTTCTGCAGGTTCAGACGTTACATTTACGTGACATTTCAGTCAGGTAAGCATTTGCTTAGCTTTTCATGCAACAGATTCGATCAGCTGACACATTTACATTTACAGTCGGGTAATTCTGCTTAAGCGTTCAAACATTTACATTACATCTACGATTTCTACAGTCGGCTAACGAAGCCTTAAAGATAGCAACAATAAAGGCGAATTAATTGACAATCATATGACAGCAGAATTGACTCTGAGGCAGTGTTACCAAAATATATATTCAAAATTACACCTCGTAGGAACCAAAATCACCCGATTTCTATGGAATTACACCCAATATTAAAATAAATATTTGACACATTCCAAAAATCTTGTTTAAGGTATACTTATGATTTGGTATCAGCCCCAATGAAATGCTACATTTTATTACTATTGTTTAGGAGAGGTTTAAAATTATTATTGCCGTTTTTCTGTATACCTTCTTTAGTAAATGAAATTGCAGCAACGGTATCAGACAATAATTTATTTTCGATTTTTTAGTGCATGAGATTCCTTGCCCTATTTATGACTCTTCTGAATTTGTGGTTGAAGTCTACTGATGATTTGGTTGAAGCGCCAATGGGATGCGTGTATAGACATGCTAAACCACCAGCAAGTAAATTTCAATTATTGTATGTAAACTTCTCACAATATGTCAAATAATAAATTTCTTTAAAATAAAATATAATAAGTTATTTTTAGTTAATTATTATTTTTCGAACTGTATTTGTTTCTTAAATTCTTATTGCAAATTGAATGTGTGAATTGGTTTGATTCATTGCATTTTTACATATATGAGCAAATTGAAAAATGCAATGAATCAAACCAATTCACATATTCCATTTGCAATAAAGTTTCGTATATAGGGCAGACATCTACATCAACTGACACCACACACGGTGGACCAAAACACAGAAGAACGCTGATGAGGAAGGTTTAGTGGCCTTCGAAAACGGGTGGCTGTTCCGTTCAACTATGTGTTGTTGTCAGAATATTTACAACTAACTTGATGTTATTTGTTCATTAATAATTATCACACGTAATTTGGCTTAAAAATCGTTACGAACAGTAGCCTAATTCAATTCATAAGAATTTAATAAATTTGTTCTAGCTTTAAGCAAAATTCTTTCAAACCAAAAAATAATTTTGAAATCGGTTCACAAATAGCAGAGTTATGGAATAGAGGAGGAAATTTTGCCTGCAGATTAAAAAAAAATTATCGGACCTAACTGCAGGCACACCCTTTCAAACAAAAAAAGAATTCCGAAAATCGGTTTAAAAATTACCGAGTTAAGCGTGTACGAACATTAAAAAAAAGTAAAAAAAATACACACAGATTGATAACCTCCTTCTTTATTGAAGTCGGTTAAAAATGTTATTGTGCGATATCCATAAGAGATAGACATATAACATAGTGGAGTTTTCTGAAGACCTTTTAAATATTTAAAATACTTAGCACAGTATTTGGATAAATCTCGTAGGGTTCAGCCTGTGTTTGCAATCTAAGCGGAAAAAATTTTAATTATTTTCGACATCACATCAGAAACCTCAAAAATAACAGTATTTCCCCCCTATTTAATGAATGTTATTGTACATATAAACCTTCCTCTTCAATCACTCTATCTATTAAAAAAACCCGCATCAAAATCCGTTGCGTAGTTTAAAGATTTAAGCATACATGGGGATATAGGTACAGAAAAAGCGACTTTGTTTTATACTATGTAAAAATTATATTATATATATGTACATATATTTATTATATAAAACAAAAGAATTTCAAATTACCCGTGAACTACACCTGATAGCAATTACCCACTCGCTACACATGCAAATAAAAATTACACCTGATTCGGGTAATTACCCGCGATTCGGCAACACTGCTCTAAGGTAGTATGGCGGCAAGTGCATAAAAAATATAAACATAACTAAAGGAACAATTTAAAAAAAAATCTAAATGTACAAATGAATTTTTATATAAATATAAATTGAGTACTACGTGCATTAAATCAATTAAACAAGCAATAACAATCCTGGAAATGAATTTATTTTAAATAAAAGCTCTGAATGCCAACATAAAATAAAAGAAACTGGTTTGGTTTCGTTATCCCAAGTGGCAAAAAAATCATCCGCAACAAAACTTATACAAAAAAATTTTACATTTTTTTCTTCGAATCTGTGCAATATACAAAGTAAAATCTACGCTATTGAAGAATTTTCTACGTCGTCGGAAACATTACTCGCTTCTTATTAGAGCTAAGCCTACTGTTGATTTTTTCTTTGTCTACAAACTCATAGTGGCTACCCGTAAATAACAAACGATATTAGTCAATTTCTTGTAATTTGCTTTCTCGCCAATTAAGCACCGAACGTGCAAACGAAAAACGAACGCCCACAAAGTAGCTTTGAGGCAAAAAATTTGATTTTCTTATATGTTAAGATAAATGTATTTTTATTTAAGTATGATTTTATTATTGTTTTACTTTTTATTTTGTCATTATAATTATAATTTTAAATCTTTTTAGATCCTTTGTAGTTGCTAAAGCACTACCTCTATATTTTTTCTAATACAAACATATGGCTATATTAATTGTGTGTACAACTCTCTGAGGCGACTTTTATTGGTATAAAGGGCCTAGAGATACAATATTTCCTTGAATGTTGCTCCAAAAAAAGTTCATCAGCAACGTGTATTCATTACGGGAATTTTTTTGATATTCACTATGTGCCAAGAGTGTACTTTGTGTAACATTTATTTTGTTTTTATTTTTAGATTTATTAGAAAGCTAAGTGAATGATTCCCTTACTATGCGAATACTAAATCTATATCACATATGGCTTCCCTACTATCTAATATTGCACTAAAGAAAATGTCGGCCAGTTATAATTCTACTTTGTGATTCTAAATCCATCAGGTACAAAATAATTATAAATATTTACCTTAAGTTTGCTAAGTCTATTTAAAAGTGGGACAACACACAAACATTTTATGCTAGGTATAATCAAAATAAATTTGTAAAATAATTACTGATCTTATGTCCTAATATTGCACTTTTTTCCGAGTTGAACTCGTTAAAATAGTTTTCTGCTCAGCAATTTACACCTTAATATCTTTAACGTGATAAACTCCTATTTTCGTTCCCCCTAACGTCTCCAACTCGTACATATTGCTGCCAACAGGTCGGACCACTCTACATTTCAAGAACTTTCGGCACAATTTTGCGTTTATGTTCTTTGCGAAACTACTTTGCACCATATTTCTGCGGTAGACCTCCTGTCCGGGCACAAACTTAACCAAACGCGCTCTTTTATTGTAAATCGCAGCACTTTTTTCATAGGCTTTAGACCACTGGTGGGCACTGTCAATGTAGTGGTAAATTTTTTAAGTGTTGAGGTTGCGAGCTACCCACCAAACACAAAGTCAAGCGTTTGAAAGATAATGGTGCATTATGTACATATTTATACATAAATAGACATATTTTCTGTCTTGAAAAAAAACGTTGATTAAGTAAAATTATTAATTGCAAATAAAACTTTTTCTAAATAAACAGTGAAATAAAAAAAATTAAAAAAGATAGTTCAATAATTTATCATGTTTTCCATTAAAAAAAATAAATAAATAAAAGAATGGTTGCTTGGTGGAGCACAAAGGTTCAAATTCACCAAAGAAAATTATGTGCTTGGATGTATCAAACTTAATAAGCTTTGATATTTGTCGGCATGGAAGAAATATCATTTTCAGATGGGAAACATTAAAAACAAGAAAAAAAAGTAAGAAAATAAAAAACATGTTGATTATTGAGTTCTTGTTTCAACTTTGTTATTTGTTGAACTTCTCATTTGTTTAAATGAAAGTTTATAACATAATAACTCTAGTTGTTCTAAGATTTTTGGGTAAAGGTTCCCTGATGATCTGCATTAGCAACAGTGAAATGCGCATAGGATCCAGCTAAACCCCTCAATAATCAATTTAAATGTATTTTTAATAAAAAAGTTATTTTACTAATTAAGTAAAATAATAATTTGGGATTATTAGTGCGTTAATAAACGTTAAACTTAAATTGTAGCAATTCCCAAAAATAAAACACTAATTATTTTTGATTTTTATTTAAAAGGTTTTCTATTTCCTTACCATTAAACTTATTCATATTACTATGAAAAGCATCATAATGTCTTTTAATGACATATTCCTTTTTTTCCTTAAGCTATGATAACATAAAAGGCATTGTATGTTACCAAATGCATTATTTATAACAAAATAATTTTCGCATATCATCATCAATTTGAAATGAAACACGTATGTTTGCTGGACAAATATTCTTGAAAAAAATATGTAAGCATCCGCCTGATGTGCATTCATCGCTGTCTCATCGACGACTAAATTAAAGAGGGTAAGAATACGTGTGAATATTCTCTTCACAATTGTGCCAAGAAACGCCCGGGTCTGCTTTAGACATATTTTATTTTATTTGCTCGCGAATAAATTCTAATTTTTCATTTGGCTCAGAAATCACTCTATGATCGGTTACTGACTGTAGTTTTCGACTCAGTTTATACTCTGCTCCACTTGAATACATATGGTATCCAAACAGCGCAAAAAATGGAGTAAAGCCAATTGTGCTGTGAAATGAATTCCTTAATGCACAGGCGATTTCCGATAAATACATATCCCAGTCACGGTGATCTTCTTTCAAATATGCTCTGATTGCGGAAAAAATGCTCTGGTTTACTCTTTCTGAAGCATTACTGCTTGGTTGATATACCGGAGTCTTTATGTGTTGTATTTTATACATGTTTATAAGATTTTGAAATATTTTGGAAGTGAACTGAACACCGTTGTCCGTGTGTATAATTTCTGGTATGCCAAACTTATGGAATACCTCATGTGTTAAAAATTCGATGACATTTCCAGATGTAGCTTCCTTCATAGCTTTTATAAACGTGTATTTGGTGAAATGGTCTAACACTACAAACACATAAAAGTTTCCACTTTTAGATCTTGGGTATTAAAGTCCTGCACAAGACTATTTATAAGACCTTTCAAGACATGCGACATTTTTTAAATGCTTTTGTTGCGGAAGTTTATGCCGTATTTTCCATGTGACACGAGTGCACAAGGGTTAGTAGGATGAGCACGACCTGTAGCTGTCGTGTCCACTCTCAGCGTCGTGCTTAACTTCCATCACGCATTTGCCTACTTACTTGTGTACATTTTTTGTACATAAACTATTGATGAGGGGCATGTAAAATTTTTCCGGTCAGGGATGGTCGGCAAAGTTTGTTGTTTTCAGGTTTCTGTTGTGTAGTTTGTTGAACTTGTATTGTATTTTAATTTATTGTTTTTATTCATTATTCATTTTTAATATAAAAAAAAAAATTGGTGTTAGCTCGTGCATGTTTGCTTAGTATGATCTGTAAATGTCAAAATTATGTATGGGAAGTGTACTAAAAACACTGCAAATAGGTAGAGGCATTGCCAACACGGAAAAAGAAAGACAGGGATTGTATGTATCTTTTTGTAGCACTGGATATGTAGTGCGCGAAAATATAGCACATCCAATACGGCTGTTTTGTTTTTGCATGGTGGAAAATGGCAGTTTTGTAGGGCTGGATAAATGGAAGGCGGGAATAAAGATATGGTTCTTTGTAGGTTCAAGGGAATGACATATACAGTGGAGTCGCCATTATTAAAAGTGCAAAGACACGTATAGGTCAGGCTTGTGATAAATAGACATAAGAAAAAATTGTTTTGTGGAAAATAAAATTAAATTATTTAAATAAAAGAAAAACGGAAAACTATAAAGTGTACTGTCTGTCGGAGATAGAAGAATACCAGGCAACATCACATATAAATACAACAAAATTTTTAGTGGAAAAAGTAGCCAATAATTCAGGCTCTCTAAATCGAAGTGGGATACCTGTTCCAGCTGGCCATAGATTCCTTAAAGCAAAAGGGTGAAAAGCTGTAACCAGTAGGCAAAAAGGAAAATATATATATATATACCTAAAAAGAAACAGCAACAAACAGGTAAAACTGTATAAAGCCATTTTTTTTTAAGAAGAGAAATCAAACGGTGCCCAAAAGAAAAAGTGAGTCTGCCATTTTGTGTGGTGCTATATATATCTTCGTTCGACCTAATATTTCAATTGAAAAAAACGGGGTTACAAAAATTAAATACAAAAAAAAAATTGATTTAATAAATCATTAGTGTTGTGTGTGTTAATGTGTAATATTTGTTAAGTTTATTAGCTATAGTTTAGCCAAGTATTAAGGGTATTTTTTTTTGTATATTTGTTAGTGCCTGAATGTAAAAGAATTAATTCAGTAGTGAGAAAAGTGTAGGGGAAACCCAAAAAAACCCAAAAAAAAGTTCTATTTTTCGTGTGTGGTAAGGAATTTTTGATCGGAAATAAAATAAACGTTTTGATTAGCTAGTCTAGTGTGTTGAAAAGCCTTCTAAGGGAGCTCTTTTAGGTAGGTGAGACCAAGACAGTTAATGTTGTAAAGCGTGCATTTTTTTTATTTCTTGTGAAGGGATTCTTTATCTTAAGGAAAATAGAATTTCGAGTGTAATTTTTTTTTATTTCCGGTTTGAAAAATTTTAAAACAGTTTTTTTTTATATTGAGGCACCCGTAAAACATAGGTTAAGTTTTTCTTTATGTAGTTACCGTTAATTTGTAAGCAAAGTTTAATTGTATTAAGGATTGTTTTTTTTTAAGAATAACCGTTCATAGTTGGTCTCAAGACCGTTCGATTTTAGCCCGTTAGAAGGCGATATATATATAAAAGAATAAAATAAAAAAATATTTAATAAAGAATACACATAAATTTACACAAGCATAAATTAAGGAGATAAGATAAATAGAAAATAAATAAAGAAGATTTTAGCAATAGGATAGTGAAATAAGTTAGTTTTAAGTTTAAGTTTTGTATAAATAAAGTATGTAATTTGTTTAAGTGTGTACCATGATAATGTTTGTGTGCTAGGTTGGATATGAATATAGTGTGTTAGTGTAGGATGTGTGGATAATGGGGAACACAGAAAAAAATGAGATCGGACCAGGTGTTCCAGGTTGGGTGGGCGAAGTGGAGAACACAGTCACCTAGTTCTCCCTCTGTAGTATTTCCGGTTGTAGGTAAAGTTTTATTTATTTTTGTGTAATAGTTTATTTTTGTTTGTTTGTGAAAATTTATTGGTTCGTGTCCCTGGGTTGTAATTGTGGGTTGGAACCTGCCCTGATGGTGCGTTTGAGCTGGCTGGCATCACAATTACAGCGCCAATAATAAGACATGTAACAATATTGCGCCCAAGCGAAATGGATTTTTTTTTGTATATAAATCACCTATGTATACTGAACGAACAACACCCATATTAATAACTCAATAGCCCATAAGGTTTAACGATTTGAGAAGGAAGATTGTATTGTCGTGCTATGTTACCCTGTAGGCCAGGAGCATATAGACCGCACGTCTTAAATGATTTATTTAGACGTGTTGTGCAGAGTCGATTGCTAGCAACTTCTGGAGCCAAAAAGTTATCCCAAACAATACAAAGGATATTTTCGTGCTATAGCGTGGGAGTTTGAAGGAAACATCCTATTGTAGCCAAAAAAGTATTTTACACATTTTTAATGTAGATTCCAACGTAATGAATGTCATTTTCTTTGCAAAAATCACGAAATCCAGTTAGCCGCTCTCATATAATATCAGAGGTCTGATGTATCTGGAGGAAATGATTTTTGGGGGATTACATGTATTCGTTTATATACAATACCTTTTATGATAGCCGCTCTGATGCAACTTACAGAGGTCTGTAGTATCATAAGTGGGAGAACTATGTATTATTTGGATCTGAGCTGTGAATGTGTTGTAGTGTCCGCCCTGAAATAAGATTCAGCCGAGTGTATAACGTCAACACTAAATTCTAGGCTCCAGTATATCTAAAAATACATACGCTAATTGCTTTTGTGTAGTAATTTGATTTAGGAAATACTTAGAGGCCTAAAGGGGCACTTGAAAATTAAAAAAAATTTTTTATACATATGTTTTTATACATAGACATATATATATGTGTATATATACATATGTACAAGTATATGAACAAACTACACGCTAACTCCTTTATTCATATCACGTCAACCAAACTCGAGATTTTATGTAATAACTGTTTGTCCAATTTTAAATATTGTGTATTATAACCTGTCTGTGTTTGCAGTTTATAGTTAAACGTTTTATGTACTTATATAGAATAAATTCACCGTTCTGATTTAGTTATTGAATGTTTTCTTTTTTGCGTTATTTAGCTTCATCTTTATTTATTATATTTATTTATTCAACCCATTTTTACTATTGTAGTAGCAGCAGTTTGTTTTTACATATCATTTGTCCAGGTAAATCGTATAGCATTCTTTTTCTTAATTCCGAATATAAACTTACCTACATAAGTTACATTACGAGAATAATTTTTTTTTGTGAGCAGCGTTAATTTTTGATAAGGTTTATCTGACTCATGGATGACGTGACTCTTGATAGAGAAAGGGAATCAGTGAGAAAAATAGATAAATTAAAAAGGCACAGAGAAAGGAACGTATCGTTTGATTTAAATCGGTCATCTCCACAAGTAAAAGAGAAATACTGGAAGGATAATAAATCCACCAGGATGGCTACAGGGTTTTCACAAATAGAGGATTTATCACAAACAATAAATGTCCCGACACGTAATCAAGGGGCCATACCAAAAACTAGAAATAGGCAAGGGAATAAGGGTGAAACTCCCTATGCTCAAGAGGATTTATCCCCGTCAGTCCGATTAATGGTTAAGGAAAGCGTCGATGAAATGAAGGGAAATATAGATAAGGCGATAGATAGCTTCGTGAATGAGCGTATAGGACATGAAATGAGAAAAGTCCACGAAAGTATTTCGCAGCTATCAGAGGCTGTGAGAATGTTATCCGATAGGGAGAGAAATCGACAAACACGAGTTGAAAATGCATACCAGCTTGAAACTAGATACAGGTCAATTCCAGTTCAACAGCCTCCTAGGCTAGATATGCCACCGCCTCCAATACCATATCCAGATGGATGGAGAATAAGGGTAGATAAGTTTGGCCTTGAGTTTAAGGGTGCTCACGATCAATTGTCAGTTGAGGAATTCATTTTCCGATTAGAGCACATGCAGCGTCAATATCAGGTTCCATGGCAGGAAATACTTAGAGATTTTCACCTGTTAGTTTCGGGCTTTGCTGCAGACTACAGTGATATCCGATTGGAACACCTTGAGGTTGGCCTTGTTGAACAGGTATAAGACGGTAAGGTCCAATTGGGAATTAATGCAACAGCTCATAGAAAGGAAGCAAATGCCCGGGGAAACAATTGACGATTACTTTCATAGCCTTAATCTGTTGAGAGCAAAATTAGAAGTTCCGGTGGCCGAGGGTGAGATGATAAAAATTGCTAAGAGAAACCTCAGAGAAAATATTGCGAGAATTGTCTATCCAATGGCTGTGACATCTGTAGAAAACTTGCGCATGGAGTGCCTTGAAGCTGAAAGGACATTTTTTCGTAAAGATGGCCGCAATGCACCAACACAGCCATTGAGAAATCTAAGATATGTCAGCGAAGCAGTTGGAAACATAGAAGAAGAAGAAGATGATGCATTATTCGAAGCGGAGGTAGCGGCACTAATAAATCAACCAGTGTGTTGGAACTGCCAACAAAAAGGGCATACGTTTAAAGAATGCTCATCAAAACAAAGGACACTCTTTTGCTATAAATGTGGCAGACCAAACATAATTACACCCAACTGTCCAAAGTGTCTTCAAGACCGGGAAAACGCGAAGAGGAGAGTGGCTTTAACGGGGGAGTCACGTTCCAACGACATAGCCCCAAAACACAATTGAATTTAACTCCTGATTTTTCAAAAACTCGACATTTTCTACCGGTGGAAGTGCGTCAAAAGAATTATGAGTGCGTTAGAAATCGTATTTTTAATAATAATCTAAATAATATTAATTTCCCTAACGTAGACCCGACAATAGAGCCGTCAGTACAAAAACAAAACTTAAAAATGAATATGCTTTCTGAACCAACTGTAGCAAAAGATTTCACAGACAAATGTGTGGCGTGTCAAAACAATGTGTCCAATTGTAGTCCATCTGAAAGAGAAAAAGCGAGTCGACCCAAGTCAAAAAATTTTGAATACATTCTTAAATTAAGGCGAGACTTTATTGATAGAAAGCTTAAACGGAAACTAGTTGTAGAGGCAGTTAACCGCAGTTATTCTACAGCAGATCCTAGGCCTTATGCTCAAGTTTTGATTGAGGGGAAATTATTTAAAGGACTGTTAGATTCAGGTGCTTCAGTCAGCTTGTTAGGAAACAACTGTCGAGAAATAGTTAAGGACATGAAGACCGAAATTACTAAAATAGATAGTACAATTAGTACAGCAAGTGGTCAACAGCATAGGATTTTAGGTAGAACTCAACTAGAAGTTGAATACCAAGGTGTTAAACAAAAAATTAATTTTTACTTATGCCCTGAGCTGGACCAACAGCTGTACTTGGGAATAGATTTTTGGCAAGCGTTTCAAATAGCACCTAATATAGTATCGTCTGCAGAAATAACAACAGAAATGGTACGTGAATTGCATGATGACCACAACAGTCATAAAATGAGTAAGCACGAATTAACCCCAGAGCAACAAAAACAACTAGACGAAGTGATAAAAAATTTCCATCATTTGAGGAGAGAGGTTTGGGCTGTACACAGTTGGAGAAACACGAAATAAAACTCATGGAAGGTACTAATCCAGTGAAGGATAAACATTATCCAATTTCACCCGCGGTCCAAAATATTGTGTGCGATGAACTGGATAATATGTTACGCTTAAAAGTGATTGAGGAAAGCAACAGTCCGTGGTCCAATAGAACCACAGTTGTAAGGAAGCCAGGGAAGAACAGATTTTGTTTGGACGCCCGGAAGCTGAACGCGGTTACTATAAAGGATGCGTATCCTCTGCAAAACATTGACGGCATCCTGAGTCGCATAGATCAGACACATTACATAAGCAGCGTCGACCTGAAATACGCCTTTTGGCAAATTGAATTGGAAGAAGAAGCAAAACCATATACCGCCTTCACGGTGCCAGGTCGGCCGCTGTATCAATTCCGTGTAATGCCGTTTGGCCTATGTAATGCCGCTCAGCGTTTATGCCGCCTGATGGATAAAGTTATACCGGCTAGGTTGAAACAAAACGTATTCGTTTATTTGGATGACCTTCTGATAATTTCAGATGAGTTTACAAGTCACCTCAAGCTTTTAGAACAGGTAGCACAGTGTTTAGAGAAGGCAAGTCTAACGATAGACTTAAAAAATCAATGTTTTGCTTCAGAGAGCTAAGATATTTGGGTTTCGTTATAGGGGGAGGGATGTTGAGAACAGACCAAGAAAAAGTAAAGGCTATACAACAGATGCCATTGCCTAAGACCCCGAGACGGGTTAGGAGTTTCTTAGGGAGCGCTGGATGGTACAGGCGTTTCATACAAGATTTTGCTACCATTTCAGCCGCGCTCACTGATACCTTGAAAAAGGGAAAAAAGTTTTTAATGACCCCTGAAGCCATCGAATCCTTCGAAACACTAAAAATATCACTGACGACAGCACCAGTGTTGCGTCATCCAGATTTTAGCAAGCCTTTCTTCATCCAATGTGATGCATCAGAAGTAGGGATAGGAGCGGTTTTATATAAAAAAAATGATCAAGGGCAAGAGAACCCAATCGCTTTTTATTCTCAGAAATTGACAGCTTGTCAGAAAAACTATTCCGTCACTGAGAAAGAGTGCCTGTCTGCCGTACTAGCCATAAAGCGTTTTAGACCATATGTGGAAATGATGAAATTTACCGATCACGCCAGCCTGAAATGGCTAATGTCGCTCAAGGACTTGAACGGAAGGTTGGCTAGGTGGTCACTCCAACTACAGGCCTACGATTTTAAAATTGAACACCGCAAGGGATCGGAAAACATAGTTACTGACACGTTGTCACGTATGCCGATTGAAGTGTGTGAAATAAATTATGAAGAGTTTTTCGATTTTGAGACTACAGCATTTGAAGATGATGATTATGTTCATTTAGTGAAAACCGTGCAAGAAAATCAAGAAAAACTGCCAGATTTGCGAGTGGATAACGGAAAAATTTATAAAAATACCATATTCGACGGCCGCGAAAGCGTTAACGAATCTGTCTGGAAACAGCTGCTCATGGTGGCATGCAAAGGACGTTAGAAAGACTGAGAAGACTATACTATTGGCCAAAAATGTCTATTCAGGTACAACAATATGTTCGGAACTGTCAAACTTGTAAGGAGACAAAATCAGTGAACCATAATACTATGCCAGCTATAGGACAAGAAGTAAAAACAGACAGGCCTTTCCAGAAAATATATGTAGACTCTTTGGGCAAATACCCTAGGTCGAAAAATGGTAACTCGTACATTTTCATTGTGGTAGACCACTTTACGCAGTTTGTCTTTCTGAAAGCCATGAAAGAGGCCACATCACAAAAGGTGATACAATTTCTCGTCCAGGAAGTATTTCAGAAATTTGGCGTTCCGGAAATATTACACAGCGACAACGGTCAACAATTCACGTCAAAAGCCTTCAAGGATATGATTAGTGTATATAAAATAACGCACATGAAAACCGCGTTTTATTCCCCACAGTCCAACGCAGCAGAGCGGGTGAATCAATCAGTGCTGGCAGCTATCAGGGCATATTTAAAGGACGATCAAAGGGACTGGGACTTATACCTACCCGAAATAGAATGCGCACTACGCACGTCCGTTCACGCTGCCACAGGAGTGACACCTTTTTTCGCACTGTTTGGTTATCACCTTTATTCTAATGGTGCTGATTATAAGTTGGCGCGAAAACTCCAATCTATGTCTGACCATGAGATACGTAATATAGAAAAAGACAACAGACTAGAAATTATGAGAGAAGATGTTAAGCGTAATCTCACTGAAGCCTACCAAAAAAGTGCAAATAGGTATAACAAAAGAGCAAGAGTTGTCAATTTCTGTCCCGGTCAAGAGGTTTACCGAAGAAATTTCGCCCTATCAGACTTCAAGAAGAACGTCAATGCAAAATTTTGCCCGAAATATGTCAAGTGTCGAGTAGTGAAGCCGATAGGAAATAATATGTTTGAGCTGGAGACACTCCAGGGGAAACCTGTCGGCATATTTCATGCGAAAGATATTAAAATCTAGTGCAATAAAGTTTTCTGTGATATTTTGGGGGGTTGTGCAATATACATAGGGATAGTTAGTTATAGATTCCAAAGAGTGCAATATAGGATTAGATCTCTGTGTGTCCTCGTCATGTCAAATCGTAATTGGTCGAGTTAGTTTTCACCAAGTCTAGAGTAAAATAACATAAATCACTGCAAACACGAGTATATGTATGTATGTATGTATGTACGTATTTATTAAAATAATCATGTGTATATGTAAGTATGTATGTAGATGTATGTCTGTACAGTAAAAGTCTGAATATTAAAAATCACAAACCAAATAGTTTCAAGTAGGGAACTTACATGCATTGCCCGGCTGAAGACTCTTCAGGGTGTGGGAGTTCCCCACGTTCATACTTCCAAATGGATTGCGCATCATAAAGAAACTTTCCGCACACCGGTTCTATGGGCATTATATTTATAGCACCGGAGTTTTGTTGCGGAAGTTTATGCCGTATTTTCCATGTGACACGAGTGCACAAGGGTTAGTAGGATGAGCACGACCTGTAGCTGTCGTGTTCACTCTCAGCGTCGTGCTTAACTTCCATCACGCATTTGCCTACTTACTTGTGTACATTTTTTGTACATAAACTATTGATGAGGGGCATGTAAAATTTTTCCGGTCAGGGATGGTCGGCAAAGTTTGTTGTTTTCCGGTTTCTGTTGTGTAGCTTGTTGAACTTGTATTGTATTTTAATTTATTGTTTTTATTCATTATTCATTTTTAATATAAAAAAAAAAAATTGGTGTTAGCTCGTGCATGTTTGCTTAGTATGATCTGTAAATGTCAAAATTATGTATGGGAAGTGTACTAAAAACACTGCAAATAGGTAGAGGCATTGCCAACACGGAAAAAGAAAGACAGGGATTGTATGTATCTTTTTGTAGCACTGGATATGTAGTGCGCGAAAATATAGCACATCCAATACGGCTGTTTTGTTTTTGCATGGTGGAAAATGGCAGTTTTGTAGGGCTGGATAAATGGAAGGCGGGAATAAAGATATGGTTCTTTGTAGGTTCAAGGGAATGACATATACAGTGGAGTCGCCATTATTAAAAGTGCAAAGACACGTATAGGTCAGGCTTGTGATAAATAGACATAAGAAAAAATTGTTTTGTGGAAAATAAAATTAAATTATTTAAATAAAAGAAAAACGGAAAACTATAAAGTGTACTGTCTGTCGGAGATAGAAGAATACCAGGCAACATCACATATAAATACAACAACATTTTTAGTGCAAAAAGTAAGTGATGAAAATAATAAAAATTTATTAGGCAAAAATAAAATTTATTAAATAAATTGCCAATAATTCAGGCTCTCTAAATCGAAGTGGGATACCTGTTCCAGCTGGCCATAGATTCCTTAAAGCAAAAGGGTGAAAAGCTGTAACCAGTAGGCAAAAAGGAAAATATATACATATATATATACCTAAAAAGAAACAGCAACAAACAGGTAAAACTGTATAAAGCCATTTTTTTTTTAAGAAGAGAAATCAAACGGTGCCCAAAAGAAAAAGTGAGTCTGCCATTTTGTGTGGTGCTATATATATCTTCGTTCGACCTAATATTTCAATTGAAAATCATTAGTGTTGTGTGTGTTAATGTGTAATATTTGTTAAGTTTATTAGCTATAGTTTAGCCAAGTATTAAGGGTATTTTTTTTGTATATTTGTTAGTGCCTGAATGTAAAAGAATTAATTCAGTAGTGAGAAAAGTGTAGGGGAAACCCAAAAAACAAGTTCTATTTTTCGTGTGTGGTAAGGAATTTTTGATCGGAAATAAAATAAACGTTTTGATTAGCTAGTCTAGTGTGTTGAAAAGCCTTCTAAGGGAGCTCTTTTAGGTAGGTGAGACCAAGACAGTTAATGTTGTAAAGCGTGCATTTTTTTTATTTCTTGTGAAGGGATTCTTTATCTTAAGGAAAATAGAATTTCGAGTGTAATTTTTTTTTATTTCCGGTTTGAAAAATTTTAAAACAGTTTTTTTTTTATATTGAGGCACCCGTAAAACATAGGTTAAGTTTTTCTTTATGTAGTTACCGTTAATTTGTAAGCAAAGTTTAATTGTATTAAGGATTGTTTTTTTTTAAGAATAACCGTTCATAGTTGGTCTCAAGACCGTTCGATTTTAGCCCGTTAGAAGGCGATATATATATAAAAGAATAAAATAAAAAAATATTTAATAAAGAATACTCATAAATTTACACAAGCATAAATTAAGGAGATAAGATAAATAGAAAATAAATAAAGAAGATTTTAGCAATAGGATAGTGAAATAAGTTAGTTTTAAGTTTAAGTTTTGTATAAATAAAGTATGTAATTTGTTTAAGTGTGTACCATGATAATGTTTATGTGCTAATTATTTCGTTTTTCGAGTTAGGTTGGATATGAATATAGTGTGTTAGTGTAGGATGTGTGGATAATGGGGAACACAGAAAAAAATGAGATCGGACCAGGTGTTCCAGGTTGGGTGGGCGAAGTGGAGAACACAGTCACCTAGTTCTCCCTCTGTAGTATTTCCGGTTGTAGGTAAAGTTTTATTTATTTTTGTGTAATAGTTTATTTTTGTTTGTTTGTGAAAATTTATTGGTTCGTGTCCCTGGGTTGTAATTGTGGGTTGGAACCTGCCCTGATGGTGCGTTTGAGCTGGCTGGCATCACAATTACAGCGCCAATAATAAGACATGTAACACTTTACTACAGCGAAATATTCTAAAACAAACGCTAAAAAACACTGTTGGCAAGACAAATAACTCAATAACTCCAAAAAAATCTCGCTGCAGCAGTTACCGTTTCGAACAATGATCTCATATACAAAATTCCACATAGAAATTCCTTCAAAACTTTGCAGAGAATACTGGGGTATGTTTTGGGATTTACAAAAAATTCTCGTATGAAAAAACAACAGCGCCCTGTACACAAATCATTATGTCCAGCAGAAGTAGACGATGCACTATATACCATTATTAGAACCGTTCAGATGTCCGATTTCTTATCAGAAATCAACCAGCTTCGAAAAAAGAAAGAAGTCGACAAAAACAGCGGGAGTTGACTATTGTGGCCCAGTGCGGATCCATCATAAGGTCAGAGGAAAAAGACCGACAAAAGCATATATAGCCGTATTCTGTTGTTTTGCCACCAAGGCGACTCATCTCGAATAGTAACCGATCTAACAACTGAGACATTCATTGGGGCTCTAAACGATTCATCAGCCGTCGAGGTCGTTGTCAGAACATATATTGAGACAACGCTACTAATTTTATAGGAGCAAAGAACCAATTGTCAGAACTGGCGGGAAGTATTTACTCCGACAAGGGACAGGAATCAATCAGCTCAAAGGGAATAAATTTTCATTTTATCCCACCACGTGCGCCACATTTTGGTGGACTATGGGCAGCGGCTGTAAAATCGGCAAAACATCTTTTACTGCGAAGTGTGGCAGCTGCATCATTGACCCAGGAAGAAATGGGGACTATCGTAGCAGAGATCGAGGCAATACTCAACTCTCGCCCACTAACACCTATGTCAAATGATCCTGATGATCTTAAAGCACTGACTCCTGGTCAGTTTTTGATTGGCGAAGCACTTGTATCGCAAGTAGATAGTGGCGCAACAATAGTAAACTCATCAAGACTATCACACTGGAAGTTGGTATCCCATCTCAAACAGGAGTTTTGGAAAAGATGGTCCACTGAATATTTGAATCAATTGCAGCAGTGCCATAAGTCGAATAAGCGGATTGGTAATATGGTAATAATAAAGGAAGACAATCTATCAATCATGAAGTGGCCCTTAGCAAGAATAGTCAAAACACATCCTGGTAGTGACAATATTATCAGAGTTGTGGAGGTTAAAACAGCTAATGGACTTTTCAAACCACTAATACATCGAATCGCTCTCTTACCCATCGAACCAGATTGCGAAACATCTGACAGTTGAACTGTTGTCTGATGACAACAGTTCAACTAGCAACAACAGTACTTACGAATCAATTCAGGAGCCTAGGATTAAAAGGAAATGGGTTCTATCAACCCATCTGACTCTAGCATTAATTACAATACTTGTGCTGTTACCAATGTCATTTGGAAATCCAGTAAAAAACCAAAAATTTGGAATGAAATTAGGCATTTATTTTGAAGAAATTGGCACAGCAACCATTTCAAGCAGTGAATGTAACATTCTTGTATACTGTGATTTAAATGCATACTGGTCTGAAACATCAATTGTAGAATGATAAAATTTAATGAATCATGCTAAGTATCATAAGGCATTTTGAACACATGGAAAATAATCTACAGCTTGAAAATCGACTACTATGAAGTAAAAGAGGTGCCTTGAATATAGTTGGAAATATTGCTAACTCATTATTTGGCATATTGGACTCTGAATATGCTAACCAGATCTCCGATACAATACATAGGGTAAAGGAAAATGAGTCACGTTTATTAACTTTGCTCAAGAATCAAACCTCAATTGTTGACTCAACAGTTAATATCATAAGAAAAGCCAAGCTAGCAGCTAAAGCAAGGTTTGAACAACTGGAGCAAAAAATCGAAAAATTATCACAAGCAAATCAGCAAAACAATAATGTGTTGTTCCAGATACAGCTCACCCAATTATTTAATAGTGGAGTTTTGGAACTGAACCTGGGGGGTTACTCTCTATTACGATGCGAAAGAAAAATGGTACGAATTCGAACGATTGGTACTCTCTAATGCGTTGGCGCATTTACCTTTCGCATCTTTTATTTTCCGTTTCGCAAGTCTGGTATCCCCGTACTCTACAATGCGAAAGCGCCTGTCAAAATCGCTCGATAAGCGCAAATATCTTGCGTTAGCTAAATACCAAACGCAAAGTGAGAAAAACATGTAAGTACGTTGAAAAAAACATTTATATATTGACTGTCTTATTCATAAAAAATAATTTTGTTTTATAAGCGGTTTATTAAACAAATTTTCTATGGAAATTTGACTAATAAACCTTTTATAAAACCAAAATATTTATATTTAAATCGTAGTTTTTAGGGAAAATGCAAAAAAAAATTAAAAACAAAACAACGGCAGATTGAAATTTTAGTGGATTGCATGTGAGCAAATAGCAAATAAGCCGCAAATAATTTGTGGACAAAATTGACAGACGGCCTAAATTCTAATGGACCTCCTGTAAGGGATGTAGCTGGTTGTTTATAATGAAATGTGACACTAATAGTACTTATAATATTACACATGTATGTTTGTATGTATGTATTCATAATTGATTTAAAAAATTACACCAAGTGAAAATGCGAAAAAATAAATTAAGAATTTCCAGCACAGGTGATGGTCCCTCTCAGTTTATTATTTTCTCAATCGCTACGTAGATCTCTTTTAAGCGACGGGACATTGACTGCTGCTATATTCCTAAGGTATGGTCCTGGCCAATTTGATGTTGGATTCCATCGTGGCCAAGTAATTTTAAGGCAGCGGCTAGTTTTATAAACTTTTAGCTAGTGTTGAACAGCGTTTAGAACATACAGAATCGCAAATTTTGTACAAAATTAAAATAAAGCAATATGTATTTAATAACATATTCCGCTACAGATTTTTTCTTACCTGCAGTCATTTAAAGAAATTATACCGGTTCTATGTATCTCTTAAGCTTAAATTAGAAGTGGCATAGCCATAATGCCATAGCCAAACCAAACAGCGTTAAGGCTGTTTTCTATGGCTATGGTTATGTAACGTCTAATTGAACCTTTAAGACTCGTCTTGCAACTCGTTATACATGGACGTTTTCTTCATAAAACCATAACGCTACAGAATCCATCACTTTATTTTCAATTAAAAGCTGTTACACTTCACTTTTTTTCTTAAATTTTGATTTTAAATGTCATTTTTTTATACATATTTTGACATTTCAGTACTGCCAACCTTTGCCATATTTTCTTTTGCAATGTCCGTGGTGCCACTTTTTCAAACAATTTTGCGAAAGTAATAGAGAGTACCAAATTTGCATATCAGCGCATTTAGCTTTCGCATCGTAATTGCTTTCGCATCGCAATAGAGAGTAACCCCCCTGGTTGCAAATAATATACGAACCATACAGTCCTCAATTCTTGATACTCTTATGGATACTCATCAAGGAAAAACCAGTCCATTACTACTGACTCCAGAACAATTGCAAGAGGAGATTAATCAAATTAAACTCCATGTACCAACATCACTAACACTTCCTATCTCCGGAAAAGATGCATTACTACAGCTATTCAAACTAATGAAGGTTCAAGGTAGACTCACGCGAATTAAAGTTTAGTGTTTTTACTAAAGAAAAAAAATATATTTTTCTACGCGTACGCGTATAATTTTTTTATTTTCCTTAGGAGTTAGAAAACTTAAGCACTATGTGTTATTCAATATTATTTCATAACTAACTGACAAATTACTTTTTACTTTCTTAAATACTAAAATTTAGTTTAAGATTACAATTCTAGTTTTCTTTTATTGATAACATGATTACTTGTTTTTTACCTAACTATCATTTCTTTGTTGATACATTTCTTTGTTGATACATTTCTTTGTTAGTTCTTAAACATAATAAAACATGTTTTTACTTAATTTCTTATCTTAAACTATATTTATGTTAGCATGATTCGTCATGTTTTAGATATTCTTATCTGTAACAAGATTTACCTAAACAAGGGACAAAGGAACATGATTAACCATGCTTGGTAGGTATGTAAATGTGCGTGTGTGTGTTTAGATTAATGAACAAAGGAGGCAAACGTTAAGTCTGACCTTAACTCCCCCCTGGGTTAAGCAAGATCGTCCCGATCTTTCCTAATACGTTGCAATTCCATAATATATGATTTTTCAATTTTACGGATTGCAATTTTGTGTTTCCATACTGTTATGCAAGTTACCATTTTTATTATTGAAAAAATTATTATTATTAAGAGTGTAAGGGTTAATATACAAAAAATGAAAGACTTGATTGGGTGCTGTTCAAATGGAATAGAGAATTTTTTAATGAGTCTATGTTATTAAAAGCCCATTTGGTATCAGAATTTATTATTTTCAAAATTTCAAAGTCTTCGTCGTGTTTCATATGGATGGCCTTAATTATTCTGTCGTTAATATTTCTATATGTCTTGTTGTCTATCGTGACCTGGTCTGTGTACGTGACTAAAGTTATACCCGTAGTGGTGATATTGTTTACTTTGTGGTTTCCGTCCAATAGTATTGAGCCTTCGTCAATTTCTAATAATGGTTTGTTATATTCTTGTATAACTGTACACTTGCTGTTTCTGTTTGTCAGTAGCGGAAGTATGCACTTATCTGTATCATTGTTTCTTTGGCATATGTTCCTTCCTAAAAAGTTTTTGCAAAAGTTTACCCTAACATAATCTTTATTGCATTGGGAAATTTGATCATCCGTTTGAATTTTTCCGTGCCTAAAGCTTATGGGAGTGATTTTAAAAAGTTTACAGTCCTTATTCAATATAGGATATTTATAGATAGTTATAAATAAGTCTCCTGTCCTGGCTATATGTATATCTGCGTATTCTAGAATGTTTATTATGGGTACTGAGATTAATTCATGATCTATTATTTCCTTTACGTCGTCTAAGTTTAACGATTCGGTTAAATATTCGTTATTTTTTGCAGCATTAATTGTTCTGACAAGTAATAAGAGTTGGTCATGTACTTGTTCTAAGATGAGGTG
The DNA here is from genome assembly GCA_944452675.1 of Tachina lurida. Taxonomy (NCBI): domain Eukaryota; kingdom Metazoa; phylum Arthropoda; class Insecta; order Diptera; family Tachinidae; genus Tachina; species Tachina lurida. The sequence goes on along the minus strand of OX101752.1, from coordinate 68,269,799 downwards.
GCTTTCGAGAGTCTGGCCTTGTAATGCATCAATTAATTTTTCAAACCTTGAGTTAACCAAACGTTGTTTTTCATTATTATTTATTAATTCGTTTATTTTTGTTTCCATCAATATGAAATCGTCATGATCTGGATTTCCCGTAATGAATTTTAATGCTGATCCTAAAAAATTTAGGGATCTCGTATGTCGTTTATGTTCATTAAGTTGATTTATTAATGTTTCAATTTTCTTTGTCCAAATATGTTCCTCGATGGTGGAGTGAGAATATTTGTTAAAGATTTGCTGATATGTTGTAGTTATTTTTGTTAAGTTTGTGACGTGGAAGAGGTATGAATATTCGTCAAATAAAAAAACGTCATTAGTCCGGGTTAAAACATATTTCTGTTCATCTAGTTTTTTAATTTCTGTTTCCGCCTGTATTTCTGGTATGGCCACTGCGAGTAATGTCAGGAAGATGATTATCATGATTAATGGTATAATTCTTTATATTATCCTTATGCACGATCTTTCCCCTTGTAGTTAAGACAGTGTCCTCACGGTCTTCTTTTACAACGTATTTAATATATCTAGCGTCTTTCTTTTTCCGTACACCTTTGATTTTTACTAGTATCTGCTCGTTTGGTGAAAATGTTCGGTGTTTCGTACCTTGATTCAGTTTTTCTTGTACTTTTTTTGATGCTGCTTTTAATTTTTGGTGGATTTGCTTCTTATCATACTTAATTCTGTTGAATAGGATGTCAATTGGTTTGAATCCTGTAACTGTATGTAAAGTGTTGTTTAATTCTCTGATTGTTTTATAAATTTCTTCTATTATTGTGGTTTCGTTTTGAATTTTGAATATTCTCGCTAGCTCGGAGATTGTACTATGAGCGCGTTCAACTTGTCCGTTAGAAGTCGATCTATAGACTGGAGTTTCTATTTTTCTTATTCCATATTTTTCACACATCATATTCACTGCTGGCGTGTTTAGACATTTTTCATTATCAGTCATTAATCGTGTGCAGTTCGGGTAATTATTTGTGATAACTTCTTCCATTTTCTCAGACATACGTTCTCTTGAATCAATTTCTCTGAGGGTAATATATTTTGAGAATTTATCGATAGCGACTAGAAATGTTTTTTTATCATTAAAGTAAATGTCCATGTGTATGTATTTTCCTGGTTCTATTGGTATATCAGAATCTCCAAGTGGTTCTCTTGTAGGATTTCTTTCATATTTACCATAAAGACAAGGTGTACACTTTTTATTAAATGCCTTGCATTGTTGTTTCATTTCAGGCCAGTAGTAAGTTTCAACTATCTCATAAATGTTGTTTTTATAGCCTCTGTGTGCTCTGTTATGTGTTCTTTTAACTATTTCGATTTGTTTTTCTTTTTCTCTAACATCGATTAGTTTTGTTGGTGTGAACACGAAATTTGCAGTATTAAAAGTGTTTTTTATTATTGGACCAAATGCATAAATATTTTCTCTAGTAGTATGTATTGCAGTAATTTTATTTGGCTGTAATACCTTTTTCAATTCTGTAATTAAATTTTGTTCACTTGTAAGGTTTACTGTATGCCTAACTTTGTTCGGAAATGTTGTTCGAGTTCGAGTTTCATTTATTTTTCTATTTGGTACGAGTTCAATTTGAATAGCATACGCATTAAAAGGTTGCGATACAGTTTTAATAACGTCTGTGGGTGAACTTGCAGCTGAGTGAACTGTACTGATTGTTGATGAGTTTACTTGCTGTCTTGAAAGGGCGTCGGCTACGACATTTAAATGACCTGGCTTGTATACCAATTTGGCTCCAAAGTCTTCAATTATGTTTTTCCATCTCATTAATTTTGTATTTGGGTTTTTTTCGGATATCGCAAATGTCAAAGACTGGTGGTCGGTGTAGATTGTTAACCCTAAAAAGATAATCTGCGTAAAATTTACGCATACTCTTATAAAATATTATTATTTCTCTCTGTTTATAATGAATTCTCCGTTGTACTCTTTAGACATCTCAGTCGTTGATCAGAGCTTCAATAAGACGAAGTCGTAGCTGCCATAGGTATTTCTAATTTTGAGTTATAACGGGTATGTGAGTCAAAATTACGCATGATTATCTTTAAAGTGACTTTCAAGATTTTTATTTTTATGAACATTCGTATTTTTTATAAGCACTTATGGTGCATAAATTGTTAAATTTTGTATTGTAGTTTTAAAGAGATGAAAAACTATCGATCAAGGCCCGTGGCAACATCTATGATTCCTCTTGACGGACCTCCTATAAGCCAAAGCCATCTAAAATGGTTTATGTGCTATCATCTTGTGACGAAGATGCTTCTATTAATGAAGCTAGTGGAAAACCTGAAATGATTATGTACTATAATCAGACTAAAGGTGGGGTAGACACTTTAGATCAAATGTGTTCTATCATGTCTTATAGTAGGAAGACGAATAGATGGCCTATGGCTGTTTTTTATGGGATAATAAATATTTCATCAATAAACGCATATATAATATATAGTCATAATGTCAACAGAAAATGTGATAAGGTTCTAAGTCGAAAACACTTCATTAAAAACCTTAGTATGGCACTAACATTATCATTCATGAATATGAGACTATAAGCACCTACTTTGAAGAGGTATTTGCGAGACAATATACACACAATATTGTCAAAAAATACTGTACACACATCGAAAGATAGCACTGAAAAATTTGCGGTGGAACCAGTCTCGAAAAAACGTATTTACTGTACGTACTGCCCATCAAAATTGAGACGAAAATCAAGTTCATCGTGCAATAACTGCAGAAATGTTATTTGTCGCGAGTACAACATTGACATCTGGCAAAGTTGTATTTGACTCATTTTTAAAAACTTTCATAAGCTTATTTTATAAAAACTACTTTGTTTATATACTATATAAATTAAAATGACTGATTAGAAGCCCAAAAACGACTGATAAGTTTTCAAAGAAATGTGTTCCTTAAGTTTGGTAAATTGCTGAAGTTGTTATTTTGTTTTTGTTTTTTCCGATAATAAATATAAATAAATATATTAAAAACTTGGGTATTTTTACTTCAGTTATATTGAAAAAACTAATCAACATTACTTTATTTTAAATTAATGAACAAAATGCCACAATTTAGCTTTCCAAAACATATGCGTAAATTTTACGCATGATTATCTTTAACGTATGTCAGAATATGATTATCTATCTAGGGTTAAGTCAGCTACACCGTAGATATAGTTTCTTAATTTTTGTAACGACCAAACGATTGCTAAAAGTTCTTTTTCGTTAGTACTGTAGTTTTCTTCCGTTTTACTTAAGGTTCGTGACAAGAAAAATATTGGTTTTTTATTTTGACTAAGAACTGCTCCAAGTGCTATGTTGGATGCATCAGTTGTTAGTTCAAATGGTTTTGAATAGTCTGGTTGGAAAAGTTCTACTTGTTCTCTTAAGCAAGTTTTTAAGTTGTCTATGGCTTTCAGTGCTTGCTCGTCAAGTTTTATATGCGTATTTTTGCTCTTGTTTTTTCCTATTTGACCGTTGTCTCCCCTTAAATGTACTGTCAAGGGTTTTGCTATGCTAGCGTATCCTTTAATAAATTTCCTATAATATCCTGTCATTCCTAAAAAACCTCTTAAGTCTTTTAGAGTTTTTGGAACTGGATAATTGTTTATTGCCTTCACTTTTTCTGGATTCGTTGCAATTCTATTATGTTTTATTACATGACCTAAATATTCTACTTCTGTTTGGAAAAATTTAGATTTTTCATTGGATATTTTTAGAGTGGCCTTGTTCAATGCGTTCACAATTATTTTAATATGTTTCATATGATCTTCGGGAGAAGATGAGTATATAAGTACATCATCTATGTATACGTACGCAAATTTTCCTATGTAATCCCTAAGTATGTCGTCCACACATCTCTGAAATATTGAAGGTGCGTTTTTTAAGCCAAATGGCATACGAACGAATTCATATTTCCCGCCATTAACGCAGAAAGCTGTGTTTTCCCTATCTTTTTCAGCGATTCTTATCTGGTGGAAGCCTGATTCCAAATCTAAAGTTGTAAAATACTTAGCCTTACCTAGATTTTGGATTGTCATGTTTACATCTGGGATAATGTACCTGTCTGAAATTGTATTGGCATTTAATTTTTGAAAGTCTATAACCATTCGTTTCTTCGGTCTTCCCTGCTCGTCCATACCCTTTTTAGGGACTGTCCATATTGGAGAGTTGTATGGGCTATTACTTTTTTGTATAATACCTTCGTTCAGTAACTTTCTTATTTCTTTGTTAACAAACTCGTTATCCGCTATAGGATACGGGTATTGTTTTGTCCATATTGGCTCTTCGTTCTTTGTTCTGATTGTAGCTTCAATTGTCGTCGTGAAGGGTAATGGTCCTATGCCATTATTTTCCTTTATCATTCTATCTATTTCTTCCTTGTACCTTTCATCTCCTATAATATAATTTAATTTGGGTTGACTATCACTACTTATGGTGGTTAAGGTCATGTCCCTAAGGCTTATTTCGGCATTTAATATTTTTAATCCTTCTATCCCTAAAATCATATCAAAAGATTCTATGTCTTTAAGTTCAAAGAAAGTTATCTCTTTGTTCATTAATTTAATCACTCTTTTGGTATTTGCAAATGAATAACCATTTATGGTTTTAATTTTAATTGGTTTGATTTTAATCCTGTCTGACGAATCACACTTTACTCTTATATAATTGTGGGTTGCTCCTGTATCAATTAAAATATCGTATTTCTTATTTGTTACTTCGCTACTTAATGTAATGCTTCTTAGTTTAAATTATCTATTCTTACATTATTTACCATTTGATCCGGTTCAGCATACGTACTAGAGTTGTCATCTTGTTGTTGCGACTGGTTTATTCGTTGGTGTTTATTTGTTTGGTAATTACCGCTGTGCTCCCTCTTCCATGGCTGGTTGTTTGTGAAAGGATGGTGTTGATTATTTTGTTGAAAGTTACTTCTCCTCTGTGCCTGCACGACTTGCCTGGAATCTGTTTCCATTGGAGTAGGCCTAGACGGTTGGTTTTGATTGTATGGTTGATTGTATCCCTGTTGCTGTGGTGCGAATCTCCTAGTGTCATAATTCGGACGTCGATTGTAGGAATTGTGATGAGTTGGGTAATGTTGTCTTTGCTGATTCTGTCTCTCGACATCGTATGATAATCGCAGATTTTGATGTTGATTATCGTGCTCGATTGTTCTGGCTACAGCGTAGGCGTGCTCTAGATCATTGAGTGTGTTAGCATAGAGTGTGGATCTTATAAATGGGTTTGTAATGCCACTGATGAATACACGTACAGCTTCTTCATTTGCACTCCTCGTCATAGCATCTGTGACGGTTGGTTGCTCGCCAGACATTAAAATTTTTGATGTAATAAGGTTCAATGCTTGGTTAGTTTTATCATGGTATTCCGTAAGGGACAATCTACCTTGAGATATTCTTCTTAATTCTTCTTGCAGCACATACAGTGGACGCATATCCGCATATGTATAGTCTAGTCTGTTTTTTATAGCTTCGAAATTGAACGGTGTGTTGTTATTTGTTAACACATCTGACGCTCTTCCTCTAATTTTTGTTTACATTATGGACAAGGCTTCCGAATAACGGCTTTGTCCTTCAAATGCCTTGATATCGTTCATTAGGCGAGACGCATCTTCCCTCCATGCTCTGTATTCAGCTTGTTTGCCATCGAACGTTGGGAGTGCCTTAAAAACTTCTAATGATATGTCTGATGCAGTTCTGTAGTTGGTAGCTACGTCTTTTAACTGTATTATTGGGGCTGAAGCTAAAGTTGGATTAATTTGTAAGCTATTCATCTTCTCCATCAAACTCTGACAAAATTTTTCCATTTCGCTGAGCCTGGCAGTGAGTATTCCTATTTGGGCATCCTTGCTTGTGTTCGGTTCCATTTTTGTTAAAATATCGTCTTCTATTATGCGATTTTTATTATAGATGTCCTCTCTTTTTTGTTTTTTTGTAAAACTCATTTATATAAAATTACTTTTGTTTTTATAACTAATTTTCAATTTATTTTTTATAAAATTTTACACTTATTCTTCCTATGAAGAATTTTTCGCTGTCACAAAAAGTTCACGTCCTTGCTGCGACAAGGATTACGCTGGTCCGCTCTTAGAAGAATAAATTTAATTATTCTCCTGGCAGGATCGCCAATTAAAGTTTAGTGTTTTTACTAAAGAAAAAAAATATATTTTTCTACGCGTACGCGTATAATTTTTTTATTTTCATTAGGAGTTAGAAAACTTAAGCACTATGTGTTATTCAATATTATTTCATAACTAACTGACAAATTACTTTTTACTTTCTTAAATACTAAAATTTAGTTTAAGATTACAATTCTAGTTTTCTTTTATTGATAACATGATTACTTGTTTTTTACCTAACTATCATTTCTTTGTTGATACATTTCTTTGTTGATACATTTCTTTGTTAGTTCTTAAACATAATAAAACATGTTTTTACTTAATTTCTTATCTTAAACTATATTTATGTTAGCATGATTCGTCATGTTTTAGATATTCTTATCTGTAACAAGATTTACCTAAACAAGGGACAAAGGAACATGATTAACCATGCTTGGTAGGTATGTAAATGTGCGTGTGTGTGTTTAGATTAATGAACAAAGGAGGCAAACGTTAAGTCTGACCTTAACTCGCGCCAATATGCAGTATTCAAAATAAGTCTACTATTAGTGGAAATTGAACAATTTAAGATGTTCCAGCTGATTCCCGTACCTAACATTATGAATCACACCATGGTAGCCATTAAACCATGTGCTGATTTCATGGGCATGTCAATCTCTAAAAACCAGTATATTTTTCTTACGAAGGCAGATCTAAGAGCTTGTGATATAATAAAGCAAGACGTATTTTTGTGTACCACCGTTCAGACTCGCTACAATTATGGTTCAGAAATTTGCAAGTGTGAAATCAATTTGTACAACAACAAAACGACACCAACTTGTACTCTAGAGAATACTACAACTAAATGGATACCACTTAACAAGGGAATTCAGTGGATATATGCCACGTCATAACCATCTCGGCCAACAGTCGTCTGCAACAGAGAATTTTCTCAGCTTTTGTTAAAAGGATCCAGTCTACTTTCGCTGTATCCGGAATGTATACTAAAACATGAATCCGTCACTATGAACGGACGACAAACTATCTTGAGCACAATAAATTCATCATACACTAGCCTCGGCACGAGTTCCGATTTATACTCGCAAAAGATTATTGCACCATCTATAAGCAATAATCAATCAACGTCAACAAACGTCGATAGTTTATATGACAATAACATCAAGAAACTTTTAACTTTACAAGAATCACTAAAGGAACAACACATACTGTACCTGCCCAATAAAATCAATTCCCATCAACAGCATAACCATACGATTGGCTACCTTGCACTTTTTCTAAGCTTAATATCATTGACTATTATTTTTCTTCGAAATAAAACGTGCAGAATATGTCAGAACCTACACACAACAAGGCCTGTTGAAGTCACCAACGAAAACATCGAAATACAAAGGAAAAAAAACTTTCTCTTTCACAGTGAGAAGAAAGAACATATTTCTAGAAATTACAGAGGATACCATACACGTTATAAAATAACTTAATTAGAATAGTCTAATCTACTTACCACAGAGGGAAGCAATATATTGCTTTCTTGATAACGCAAGCTGCGAAAAATGCTTGTGAAAAGTACTAACCTAAGGCTCTCTAAGAAAGTGGACAAAAGTAAAACAAAAATTTAAACCAGTAACTTTTGCATCTGAGTACACCAAAACTATACATTATTACTTCTGTGAAACGAATTAGTCTGCCAAAAAATTAATGGCTTTTTGTGCACTGAATGCATTGCTGGAAAATTTTCCTCAGAACTGATCAATTTTGGATTGAAGTTTATAATTATAGGAATTCAACTAATGATAATCCATTTCTAATACTGTCAATATTTGCTCTAGGACAATTAACATTACCATGGTCAAATGTTAAAGTAGAAATAACTTTTAGCGCTAATAAGTATTTTAAAAGTAAGTTAGAAATACCATAATGATTTTTTAACATCAAATTGTTTAATTCATATAAAATACGGTCTTAAAAGAAAATACTTATGTTGTTCAGAATGTAACATACTGAACCATGTTTATGATCAAATTAATTCAGATGAAACACCTAAAAATCTAATTGTTTTATTAAAACAGTTTTATGGCCAGGTGAAAAAGATGAAACGAAATTTCCTAAAACTAGGATTATAATTCTGGTTGATCACTCTTTTGTTAAAATAATACACCTCAGACTTAGGAGCAAGACAGAGGACGAAACAAATAGAAGATGGGTCACTAGAAATGATTGCGTGATCACAAAGCAGTTATGGACTCGCCTAAAAAGAGAAGGTACGGATTACCTAATTTCGAAGAATGGGAAACAAATCTCGATTCTAGTATCCGTGTTAACCGGACACTATCTCATAGGTAGGCATGCAAAAAGGCTAAGGGTTGAACAAATTTATAATATCAATATGTTTTTAACTAGAAGATAAAAAAATATTTAATTAGAAGTAAAAACAATCAGAAAATTTTCAAAACATTTGAAATTGAAATAAAAACAATCAGAAAATTTTCAAAGCATTAGCTCAGGAAATTTCTTTTAATAATAAATATATGATGACTTCTGTGAAGATAAATTGAATTTAGTTGACCTTAAAAAATTGCTTTAAATTTAAATTAATGGTAGTTATAAATATGTACACATACATATGTACATATATGTATGTATATTTTTCTTCTTCAGATAATTTAGCAAAATTGTAAAATTGTATTTTGGGAGATAATCTATCGTTATAAATAATTTATCTTCCTAAAGATAATATGGGGGGTTATTATGTAATTCAATTCCAAACGAAAATTGTTCGAATTTGTAGGTATGTTATTAACATTGCAATTCGAACACAGTTCCGTTCGATTCAGATTACATAATAACCCCCTGTCAATATCATAATAGTTCAGTTAGATGATTATCTAGCAATATCATAGTTTTATCTTCTAGAAGTATTGCATTCGTATTTCTTCGCCGCACAACCTCTCTCGAAGGGGGAAACTTCCGCAATACGCATATGAGTATTGCCGCAATAATATTTTTCTTCCAAGCAATACGATTTCGAATCATTTTCGTATTACATACTTTGCTTGTAGGGATTTTTACTCATTCAATACATATATAATTAGCCATATGGGCTTTCTCTGTATTGAAAATAAATAAATAAATATAAAAAAATAAATAAAATATATATTTATGTACATACAAAATCCTTATTGCATTTCGTGCTTTTTCTATGAACGCACAGTGCTTTTTCCTCTGTAAAAGTTGGCGTCATAGTTCGTGTGGCATCTTTTTATGTATATTCACACATACATACGTATCATACCCACGTACATATATACATATAAGCAGGGAAACCAGAAATATGCTCTAAAAAAAGTGTTTTATGCGCATTCAATATGCACTAAAAACTTGAAAATATGCACAAAAAACTCAATAAATATGCTCTTAAAATAATATAAATTGGTTTATTTGAAATGAAAATATATTTTTAATTCAAAAATTCAAAAATATTTGCATATAAAATAAGCAAAAAAAGAAAATTAACAAAGAATAACTGCCGTATTAAAAACAATAATCTGGGTTTGAAGTGGACGTTGAAACAAAATAGCCATACATATTTTGACTAAAGCTAATAATACAAATTATAATTTTTTTGATAATCTAGTAAAAATTTAACTTCAAGTTCAGATATCAGAATTAAAGCTTTGGAACTATATTTTCGATAAATAAGACAAGATTTGTATGTATAATATTTATTGCAATAAAAAACAATCTAGGTCAATATACATTTTCAAATAAAATCGTTGCATGCCACATCTAAACAATATTTTATATATTGACAATGTTCCTTCAACGTCTACTCGGGGTAGAGTCCGTCACAAATAGAAAACCCGAATTTTTTATTGAAACTAACGTCCGTAATAACTACGAAAATGTATACACTACATGGAACATTAGAAATGAGACTTTGATGGCGAAAAATAAAAATTAAAATTGTGTGCAACAATTAAGCTTGTAAGCAAATTAAAATAAAAAATTTTATATATTTTATTTTATTTTATTTATTTAATTTCAAAATATGCCCTAAAAGCGTAAATTATGCTCTAAAAATTAGAAAATATGCTAAAAAATATGCGTATTAGAGTGATAAATGCAAAAACATACTTAAAAGGGTAAAATATGCAAAAATATGCTTTAAACGGCAAAATATGCAAAAATATGCACTAACAAATCGATGCCAAAATTAATAAAAACTTCTGAAACGGATAAATATCTTGTCCCCGCATGAATACGTCGCACAAGAAAAAACATGCAATTGCATATTTGCGGTTTCCCTGGTTATAAATAACGATGCTGATAGCAGGGGTACAAAAAAATGGAATGTTTTAGTTAATTATGCTGATATAATCCTCATATCCTTCTTCATATTGTGTAAAAATTTCATACAAATATCTTGTTTACTCAACTCATAAAAGCAAAATAAAATTTTCTTTTTCCTTTGAGTGTTCTGGCAAAGTAGTTTTTTTCGAGTTATGACGTTGTTTGAGTAAATGAGTGATGTGTACATATCAATAAATTAATGCCCTACTATGGATATGTACCTAAAAAATCTCATTATTTGCTGCTGTATGTATGCACATTAGGGTCATAACCAGGGAAACCAGAAATATGCTCTAAAAAAAGTGTTTTATGCGCATTCAATATGCACTAAAAACTTGAAAATATGCACAAAAAACTCAATAAATATGCTCTTAAAATAATATAAATTGGTTTATTTGAAATGAAAATATATTTTTAATTCAAAAATTCAAATATATTTGCATATAAAATAAGCAAAAAAGCAAAAAAAGAAAATTAACAAAGAATAACTGCCGTATTAAAAACAATAATCTGGGTTTGAAGTGGACGTTGAAACAAAATAGCCATACATATTTTGACTAAAGCTAATAATACAAATTATAATTTTTTTGATAATCTAGTAAAAATTTAACTTCAAGTTCAGATATCAGAATTAAAGCTTTGGAACTATATTTTCGATAAATAAGACAAGATTTGTATGTATAATATTTATTGCAATAAAAAACAATCTAGGTCAATATACATTTTCAAATAAAATCGTTGCATGCCACATCTAAACAATATTTTATATATTGACAATGTTCCTTCAACGTCTACTCGGGGTAGAGTCCGTCACAAATAGAAAAACCGAATTTTTTATTGAAACTAACGTCCGTAATAACTACGAAAATGTATACACTACATGGAACATTAGAAATGAGACTTTGATGGCGAAAAATAAAAATTAGAATTGTGTGCAACAATTAAGCTTGTAAGCAAATTAAAATAAAAAATTTTATATATTTTATTTTATTTTATTTATTTAATTTCAAAATATGCCCTAAAAGCGTAAATTATGCTCTAAAAATTAGAAAATATGCTAAAAAATATGCGTATTAGAGTGATAAATGCAAAAACATACTTAAAAGGGTAAAATATGCAAAAATATGCTTTAAACGGCAAAATATGCAAAAATATGCACTAACAAATCGATGCCAAAATTAATAAAAACTTCTGAAACGGATAAATATCTTGTCCCCGCATGAATACGTCGCACAAGAAAAAACATGCAATTGCATATTTGCGGTTTCCCTGCATATAAGCATACATCCTTACATACATATATTCGACTCATTAAAAATCTTGTTTTTGAAGGCATCCCTATATTTTCTTCTTATTTTTCCTTTTTATATTATTCATAACTATTTATATTAAACTCACATCTATGTTTTTTTGATTTGTTTTTATTTGTTTACAAACGCACACATACACATATACTTATTTTGTTTTGTTAGCTAGTTCAGATAAAGTGGCGATTAACTGCGATAAAAGTTAGAGAAGATACAAATTTCACGTGCTTCGCAAGTAGATTCATATTGAATCTACTTGATTCGCTCTCATAATTTTGTATGGCGTAGCACGTTGATTCGGTCATGATTGGGGTGTGAATAGGGTTTTTTCCGGGATTTCCCATTTCGGGAATTCCAGTTTTAAAATTTCCCGATTTCCCGGGAAGTAATAAAACAAATACTTGATGTTTTAAGCAGGAACATAACCGTTATAAGAGAAATCGCGAAAGTTTTTATAACCATTTATTGAATTTAAATAATGTTTATAATCGTAACCAAGTGAGAAATATTTTTTTGTTATAAATAACTATTACAGCAACCAAAAAAGTTTTTGGTTACCAATGACCCGTATTTTAGATGTAATGGATGCATTTCTAGTACAAGATATTAAAATATCTTTGGAAAAGTTAACAAAACGGTCATAACAATATGTATATGGATATCTCTCCTCAATTGTTGTTGTTAATCAGCTTTTTATACCCTTTACCAAAAATGGAAAGGGAATAGGTTTGTCATTCCGTGTGTAATTTCCATATTATTCATATGCGACCAATAAAATATATACAATTACTCACAGAAATATTTTGCATATGTAAATCTCAACAAATTTGCAAAAATAATACTACATAAAAAAAGTCTTCTTTGAAAAATTCATGTTTATTTTCTTACATATTAAATAAGAGAAGCCTTAACTGCAAATATTTTAATTAAAATTAAAAAAAAATTAATTTTATGAAATTTTTAAAAAATAATAATAAAATAGCTTATTTGTCAGGTCACAAAAGTATTTTGCTTTTTGAATTTTTTACACAGATTTTTCATTATTAAAGCAGCGTATTATGTTTTAATGTTTTTTGTGATATCAAAGAATATAAATTATATAGAATGCGCATCTGAGCTAAAAAATGAAAAATTTTATGGCTACGCTTCAGATGCGGGGGGAAAGTATAAAGCGCAAGCAAACATACAGTGAGAGCATTGGCTTCAAGGGTGACCGATGACATTTTTCAAAAAGTGGCACCAAATAGGGGAGGATTTATCAAAAAAGGGGCAACATTAAAAAAATCGACACAACTACATTAAAGTTCTTATTTTTAATGTATTATTATATAATTCACTTTAGAAAAAAGGGGACAAAAAGAGGCAAGGTAATCGAAAAAGTGGCAATTTGCCACTTTAGTCGATCAAACAGTCACACTGTACGATACAGCGACAGAGCTTCGAGTTCTTGCTACAGCTTGTCATCACTGTTGCCAGTTTTGCCGATTTCTCTGCATTTTGCTGATTTTTCATTATAAAATGAAATTTGAAATGAAATTTGCAGATTTTCTGAAATGTTTGTGTAACATCAATATTTCGTGTTTTTCTTTACTCCGTAACAGAAATAACAATGGTGTCACTGTCAGAAACATACACATAAGAAACACTAACAAATAAGTAGGGTTTGACGTTTAATACCACCAACATAACAATGGTAAAAAGAAACTAGCTAATCTGTCCAAAGATGTATGAATGTCCCATTATTTTAAAGAATTTGTAATATCGGCATATGTTTTTATACAGCAAGATAATTTATGTTAATTCGCAAATTAAATAAAAAATGCATACATGACGAACATATAACCTCCTCCTTAATTGAAGTCGGTTAATAATTGGAAAACAAAATGAAAAACAGTTCAAAATATATTATTACAGATTTATTTTTTCGATTTTTTTAAGTTATTTTGCAGATTTTTTAGTCAATTTTTCCAGATTTTTTGTAAAATGTTCTGGCACCAGTGCTTGACGTTGTAAACATTCACCCCTATCGTGAATAAAATGTGAAATTTTTGAAAACATGAAATTTTCATTCCCCATGAGGGGAAATTTGCTATCGGGAATTTCATGGGAACATTTGTTCCCGCTATTGATTCGCAGTGAATGTAATAAACGGGAAGAAAATTAGACAAATTTATGTTTGATAGTGAGAAATACACACATTTTTTGTTTCAGATGGAATGTTTTTAAGCTATTACATTTAAATTTGTAATTCAGTTTCATATTTGTATTGAGCCTTATTTTCGATATTTATCGTAAGTGAGATTTAATTGAAAATAAACCTTTTTATTTAAATTAAAATTATTAGTTAAGAATTATCAAAATGCCAAATAGTTTATAACTTTTAAGATACGGGCTGTAAAATTTTATCGTAAGCGAAAATTAATTATGTAAAACAAATTTGAATATTATAAAAATAATCTTCTCTTCTAATTTAAATACCATATAAAAATTGTTAATTTTGTGTTAAAAAAAGTAACCAAAATGGAAAAAAGTACACAAGTACACATGGGAAAAAAAGTAACCAAAACGGCAACGCTGATCATAGCATCCGCTGTCTACGCGACTGTAAAAAAGCAAAATAATAAAAATCAAACATAAATACACACATGTCTTCGCCCTCAGCAATGCGAGCGCAGCATACACTGCAGAAAGAAATAAGAGTGCGTATGCTGGACGGGTAGTACTGGAAATACCCGCATAGAAAATTTTGCTGTATGAGATGCGCATTCTATGATTTATATTCTTTGGTGATATTCATTGTTAGTAGCAAGGTGTATTTAAACAGGTGGCAGCGTTACTACAGCTGATAATTTTTTGCTCTATGTACTTTGTAGCTAACGAATGTCAAAAACTTCGTTTTGTTTTGGTTTTGGTACAATTATTTTTGTGCTTTTGACATTCTTCGGCTCTTTACACAGCTAGGGCTGCCGTATTTTTGTATAACAAATCCTTACGCAGTCACCTGTATAATTACACCATGGTTAGTAGTGTTTTTCATACGGGATTTCCCAAGATCCCGCACATTTTCCGGAAAAGAAATCCCGGGAAATTTGTGCGGAAATTCCCGGGATTTTTTATTTTGTTATAGCAACTTAATTTGTATGTAAATACATATTCCTTGATGAGTGTCGTTATTCACTTTATTAATGCGATGGTGCAATAATAAGGTGATGGCAATATCACAACAGCTAAAGCTTTACAACAACTAAGTCCGAGTTTACATCTGGTACACATGCATTCTGAGACTTATACTACGTTTATACGCGCACTATTTGCAAATAAAATTATTTGCAAATAAATTAACTCACTGTTTATACGGCATAGCAAAAGTACACAAACTTGGTAGCACTTCTATAGAAAACTTACTTATATTGGCAAAAAAATAGTGTAAATGCACAAAATATCAAATAATTATTTGTTTTAATTGTTATTATTTGCTTCTCTTAATGTTTCTTGTTGCAATATTTGTCCATTTATTGTTTTTGTTATCAAACATTTGTAAGCATGGCAACCTTAAGCATTTTATTTGCAAATAGTACGTTATTATAGTATGTTTACACGGTACGTGCTTCGCACTCTGTTCATGCTTCACGCTCCAATCATGACCGAATCCACTTGCTTCGCCATACAAAATTATGAGAGCGAATCTAGTAGATTCAATATGAATCTACTTGCGAAGCACGTAAAATAGATATCTTCTCTAACTTTTATCGCAGTTAATCGCCACTTTATCTGAACTAGCTATCAACACAAAATAGGTATATGTGTATGTGTGTGTTTGTAAACAAATGAAAACAAGCCAAAAAACATAGATGTGAGCAAGGCCTATTTATCAGGTCAATGCAACTCTACAAAAACACAGCAATACAAAAAACAACTTTATGTTTAAGTTGTCAGAAACACACACAAACATGAACTAAAGTATATGGTGCAAACAACTTTTGACAGCTTAAACACGAAAACACAGAATATCATCAGGACGATTGCATTGACCTGATAAATAGGCCTTGGATGTGAGTTTAATATAAATAAATTTAATTAAGTTATGAATAATATAAAAAGGAAAAATAAGAAGAAAATATAGAGATGCCTTCAAAAACAAGATTTTTAATGAATCGAATTTATGTAAGTATGTATGCATGTATGTATATACGTGCGTATGATATGTATGTTTGTGTGAATATACATAAAAAAATGCCATGCGAACAGTGATGCCAACTTTTTCCGAGCAAAAAGCACTGTGTGTTCATATAAAAGCTCTAAATGCAATATATTTCTTATTTATATTTTTATATTTATCTATTTATTTTCAATACTGTAATATGTGTTATATTTATTTGTGAGGGCTTAGTAAGAAATAGGTGATAGTATGTAGGGTATTAATGAAGTGGCACGCTTTTACACCAGCCTTATAGCTCGTCGAAAATATGGGGGGGTTCAAGTCTTCATCAACCCAAATGCTATAAGAACACATTATACACTAAAATTTTAATTATTCGTGCTCAGAAAAAAAAACACATGCAGTTTTCCTACTCAGTGTATATCTAACAAAGTCACATTGCGTTGAGACAGGTGAAAATCAACGGGACCATAATATTGCATTGGGATATCTGCAATTTATGATCACTAACATTTACAATAACTGTATTTCCTGGATTCCACAAACAAACAGATTGAAAACTAGTTTAGCGATACATTTTTAATTTATTATAACTAATTTAAGGCAAAAAAAAAATAAAAAAATAAAAAATTAAAATAAAAATTGAAATTAAATATTTTAAAACAGATCTAAATAGATGAGACAAGATAAATATAAATATGTAAAATTAAATGAAATAATAATTTAGGTATGTATATGTGTAAGATAAAGAAAAATTTAAACTAAGATAATAAAGCAAAATAAAAAAAAATTAAAAAAAAATCATTAACAAGTTATATACTAACAAACAAAACAAAAAAAGAAGGAAAAAATAAATTGCAATAATATAACGAAAAATAAAGAATTAAAATAATAAAGTAAACAAATGAATTTAGTTACAAAAAAATTAATCAACTCACTCTTTTCCAGCTCTGATCATCCATCCAAAGATCTTTGTTGATGTTGCTGACGCTGTAAGTTGTGTTGCTTGCATTTGTATATAAACATTTACAATGTAATTATCAGCAGTAACAGACATTTGTATCATTTTACCATGTAAAATGTTGACTAACAAAAACAAAACTAAAAAAATTAAAGAACATAAAACTCTCACAAAAATCAAAGTAATTTTTTTTCTTCTTTTCTTTTCTTTCTTTTAAAGCAAAAATTAAAAAAAAGCGAATATTAAAAATTGCAACCGTTAATTTTTTTTTCCTTTTTTTTTCACAGTATCACATTTCTTTAAAAGTTGCTATCCATAAAAATTTACAAAAAAAATTTATATACATGTACTTTTAACAAAACCGCTTATTACTCTATGCCCTTCTTATTGCAGTAATTTCTTCATTTTATATAGATTTTCTGACACTTTTGTATTAACTTACAGACTTATTTTATATTTTAATATTTGTTTTTCTGTAAATTCTGTACTATTAAAGTTATAAAATTTAATTTTTTTTTCTCTTTGTTTATTACTTTCGCACTTTAGTTATATTGTCCAAAGCCTTACTCAAACTGAAGATTAGCAATTTACTTGTATTGAATTTAGGTGTCCAAATCTACGATGTTAATGTTAAGAGATGATAACTTGATGAAGTTCTTAATTTAACATAGAGCACTTTATTAAACATTTGCTTTTGCATGTACATTTATGTATGTATAATGGTGCCAAATCTGCGTTTAAAAGAATAGTAATGAGTTCCCAATTAGATTATATAAAAATAACTTATATGAAATGAAATTTTAAAAAAAATTATAATAAAGAAACAATTATTTGGTACATTACCCAATGGAGATGGCACCAAGAAGAAAATTTAACAATTTGAAGTTCTATGGCCTTTGAGGAGATGAAAATTGAGAATTGAAGTAATTGTCGTGATTAAACCTTTGAATTTGCGTCCAAAATATATGAGTGGCAATTCAACTTTTCACTCAAATGCGCGAAATATTAATCTATTTGATTAGTTAATATTTTTAATTTCTCTTTGACAATTTATGAAAAGGTTTATAAATATTAGGTGTTTTATACTCACAAAGATTAATGATTAAGCGGCAAAATGGTGATAGAGTTTATGGTAAATTTGCTGGTTTAATAGAGTTTTTATATTTAATTTAACTCTCCTCGTTATGGATACTTTACTGAAGGTTGTGTCACTGTATAATGGTAGTAAAACACATTTTTAGTTGCCGTGAAGGCTTTTCTATCTGCTAAATTTCTGGCGCAAAATCACAAACTACATTTCGTTAAGAAAAGGAAAAATCACATAAAGTGATAAAACTTTAGAGAACGTCAACTTTAAGATACCCAAACTTGATAGTGAAAAATTGTGTGCATGATGGTGGCAACAATTACATTTGAAAATAAAAACGGTCAATTGGGACAACGAATAAATTTTGCTTAGATGATGTCAGGAGCTACTGCAAGCATATACAATTAAGTTGTATATTACAATACAGCCCACATGGCTAATTATATATGTATTGAATGAGTAGAAATTAAAAATTTAAGTTAACTACAATTGTAAATTTACTACATTTCATAGGTTTTATGTAATAATTTCAATTATATCGAGCCATATTTCGATTTTGCTAATAAGTAGAATATGAGTAGGAAAATAATTGAAGTTCATTTGGCAAGACACTCCAATTATGGTGTATTATTTTAAGAAAAGAGTGATAAACGAGAATTATATCCTCGTTTCAGGAAATGCAGTCTCACTTTTTTTCCTCTGGCCATAAAGCTGTTTTAATAAAACAATTAGATTTTAGGTGTTTACATGAACATGGTTCAGTATGTTACATTCTGTAGCTCGTTTCTGTATTTCTCGCATCGTAATATTTCCCGCATGAAACAAGGGAATCGTAACAAAAACAGTGTAAATTGAAACACAAGATGGCTTTTCTCACATAAGTGTTTCTGTATATTTACTTTGCGAAAACTATCTGTAATTTAAATAAATTTCCAGCAATTATTGGAAGGATGTGAGAAAAAGTGTTTCTGTAACTCGCATTTTTAATTGTGCGAGAACAACCAAATTTGTACAAAAACATGAAACATGAAAATATGAATAATAAACTAGTTGAAAAGATATGCAACGAATTGTTGAACTAAAACTATTATTAAGGAGTCGATATCGTTATATTTATTTAAAATTTTTTGGTGGAATTTTCTATAATAAAGACAGTTGCTAGAAAAAACTTATTTCAAGCATTTTACATTCACTTTATATTCATGTTCATTATTTAATTTTATTTTTCTTGAAAATTATTATTTTTTTGTTATTGAAATAATATTTTTGTGACTTTTGTTTTCATTTGACACTCGATTACTGGAAATATTTCAGTAAAAACAGATTCAGTGTTGTCTGTTTTCACATTCAAATACAGAAACACTTTTTTTCACAAATCGAGAAACGATGGAATTTTGTGTTTCACACTTCATGTGAGAAATTTTACGATGCGAGAATTACAGAAACGAGTTACTGAACAACATAAGCCTTTTCTTTTTAAACCGTATTTTATATGAATGAAACAATTTGATTTATAAAATCATTATTGTATTTCTTACTTACTTTTAAAATAGTTATAAGCGCTAAAAGTTATTTCTACTTCAACATTTAAACATGGTAATGTTAATAGTCTTAGAGGAAATATTGACAGTATTAGAAATGGATTATCATTAGTTGAATTTCTATAATTATAAACTTCAATGCAAAATTGATCACTTGAGCAAATTTTTCAATTTATGTATCCTTAAATTTCTGATACTTCGTTCTATTTCTTCAATTTCACCATCCCAGCAAAAATTACCGCTTCCCAGAAGAGTTTTTGTAAGCCAGCTAGAAGCAATGCATTCAGTTCCCAAAAAGCCATTAATTTTTTGCTTTACTAGTTCGTTTTACAGAAGTAATAATGTGTAGTTTTTGTGTATTCAGATGCAAAAGTTACTGATTTACATTTTTTTTTACTTCTGTCCACTATGTTAGAGAGCCTTACGTTAGTACTTTTCAGAAGCATTTTTGAAAGCTTTCGTTATCAAGAAAGCAATACATTGCTTCCCTCAGTGGTTAGTAATTAGATTATTGTAATTAAGTTATTTTATAACGTGTATGGTATCCTCCGTAATTTCTAGAAATATATTCTTTTTTCTCACTATGAAAGATAAAGTTTTTCTTCCTTCGTATTTCACCCAGATGAATTAACATTCTGCAAAGGAAACTTCGCATGTTGAAAAGGGGTGAAAGCAGATAGTTTTTGGAAAGTGAAAATAAAGCCACCACACTTTAACAAATTAATATTTAGTAGATTTGTAAAACGCGCTAAAATCAAAGGTGAAAAGCACCAACACCAACCAACTTTTTTAAAGCAACAATTTGAAAAATTCCGCTCTGTTATGAATTAAAAAACTCTAAATCTAGTATGAAAAGCACTAAATTGGCACGATGCACATGAAGCACGAATGCGTAGTCTAAACAGCATGATTCATAAACATGATTCAGAGAGCGAAACAGGTGGTTCAACTCGTCGTCTAAACACAGCGTTAAAAAGTCAAAGGGGCTTCATGAAACATATTTCCCCAATTGCACAAATGACAATTTTAAAAGTTCTCATGAAAACTCTTATTAATTTCTCAAAATGTTAGTAATTATATGATCGGTGTTAGTTATTTGGTAGGTGAAGCTTAGGCTTAGATTAAGATACATATGTATGTATGTTACTGAAAAATATTTTAAACATACAAAAGCATTAAAAGCATAACTTTTTTCCTTAAGTAACTTAAAAGTTTTTGTTTTTGCGATATTCACAAATATTTCAGTTGCCAACATTTACAGCATGTCAATACGATACCAAAAAATTGGGACTTGGCTACCCGTTGTCTAAAACAACTGACAACCTCATGCTGTCAATGGTTCTACTATCAATAAATTATTATGCATAGAATTATGTGGTACTTTCCAGATACTTCCGATTTCTATTTTGCAAGAAGTATCTTAATTTTTTAATCCCAATTATGAAACGTTTTCTAAATTGTTTTTAACATAGTTTCCGTTATTGTCATTAAAAACAATTTAAGAAGGCTCAGTCAAAAGATCCTGCTATTAGCTCTTAAAAGTACATTAGGTTTGTAAATTAAAAATATTTTTTTCTTAAATTCTTATGAATTGAATTAGGCTACTGTTCGTAACGCTTTTTTAGCCAAATTACATGTGATAATTATTAATGAACAAATAACATCCAAGTTAGTTGTAAATATTCTGACAACAACACATAGTTGAACGGAACAGCCAGCCGTTTTCGAAGGCCACTAAACCTTCCTCATCAGCGTTCTTCTGTGTTTTGGTCCACTGTGTGTGGTGTCAGTTGATGTAGATTAGGGATGTAACGAATGTTCGCATTCGCAAATAATTCGCTTACTTTTGCTATTTGCATTCGCTTTTGCATTCGCTAAAATATATGCGAATATTTAAAGCGAATACTAAAGACAAAAATATTGGAAATATTTTCCAGTTTTCGAAAAAGAAAAGGCAGTGTTTGAATTGCGCGAAAATATTTTCTACCTAAGACTAGTCTGCTAGAACTTTTGAAAAATGGTAAGCACATCATTACTTCGTTCAAAAAATTTTAATTGCAAAAATATTAACTATTCCTTCTTTGTTGTAAATTTTTTGCGAAACAAGTGCCACTCATATTATTTCGCATGTAAACTTAAAATGTTGAAAATATATTTCATATGTTTTTCCCAAGATGAACAAAGTATTACTTCTGGAAAAAAATTTCATGAAGAATTCATTCCAATTTTTAACCGACTTCAAAAAAGAAGGAGGTTAACAATTCGTCACTATTTTTTTTTAGGTATGTAGGTCCATAACTCGGTGCATTTTAGACCGATTGTAAAAATTTTTTTGTTGTCTGAGAGGGTATAGCTTCCCATTGGTCCCATTTGAAAAAAGTGGGCGGGGTCACGCCCACAATTTTTTAAATTTGATTTATTGATCTTCTACTTATTTGATTGCTGCGAAACCTAGCAAACATCTTTGGTTCTTGTAATTAGAAAATTCTTGAGTTGAAAAAATGGGCGGGGCTACGCCCATTCAAATGTATTATAACATTACACGTGGTTCTACTTAACCGATTTTTACAAAACTTAGCACACACCTTGAACTCTAAAATAGACAAAATTTTCTTTTAAAAAAATGGGCGGGGTTACGCCCACTAAAATTTTATATTATATTTCACAGGGTTCTATTTCACCGATTTTTACGAAACTTGGCACACACCCTAAGCTTTAATCAAGGCACAAAATTGCGTTAAAAAAAGTGGGCGGGGTCACGCCTACAATTTTTTAAATTTGATTTTGTAATCTTCTACTCATTTGATTGCTGGGAAACCTAGCAAACATCTTTGGTTTTTGTAATTACAAAATTTTTAAGTTGAAAAAATGGGCGGGGCTACGCCCATTCAAATGTATTATAACATTACACGTGGTTCTACTTAACCGATTTTTACGAAACTAAGCACACACCTTGAACTCTTAAAAATACACAATCTTGTTTAAAAAAAAGGGGCGTAGCCACGCCCCATAAAATTTAACACTTAATTTCACGTGCTTTTACTTCATCGATTTTTACGAAACTGGACTATATTTCCAAATAAAGAAAGATACTTACAAATAAATTTTTTTTGAATTGACCAGAGTTTAAAAGTATTCACTAAAAAGGTAAAAATAAAACTTTTTAAAAAAAAATTAAACCGACTTCAAAAATAAGCACTAAAAAGCAACAAATAATATAGATCTAGTTAAATAAAAGATTTTTATATATGTTACCTACAGTGCCGTTTGAAGTTGGTGCCAGTAATACTGGTACTAAGCACATAGGAACATGCCCGGTAAAAAAACTGCAAGTAATTTTTATGTACATATGTATCTGCTTAGTTACCAATGTTGCTGGCACCAACTTCAAACGGCACTGTAGGTAACATATATAAAAATCTTTTATTTAACTAGATCTATATTATTTGTTGCTTTTTAGTGCTTATTTTTGAAGTCGGTTTAATTTTTTTTTAAAAAGTTTTATTCTTAATATGTATTTTGGTAGCATTTTACGGGAAATGTTGAACTTAGTACAAGGTCTTAGGGCCAAAGTAAGAATGGGTTGATTGCCTAACATTTTGTAAATTTATTTTTAATTATTATCTATACTTATTTTAATATGATTTCATATATCTTTCAGTTTAACAATTTTTATTTCTAATAAATTAATAAATATTTGCTGAATTCAAGACTCAAGTAGATCTATGTATACAACACAACTTTATGTTCTTAGATAAATTTATTTTCATGTGATTTTTTAACGTATTGTAATATTTGCATTCGCATTCGCTTTCGCAAAAATTAAAATGTATTATTCGTTTTCGCATTCGCATTCGCTAAACTGGTATTCGTTACATCCCTAATGTAGATGTCTGCCTTATATACGAAACTTTATTGCAAATGGAATATGAGAATTGGTTTGATTCATTGCATTTTTCAATTTGCTCATATATATGTTAGGTAATGAAGGCTCAAAATTTACCATCTTCCATATATATTACAACCGTCTTACCATTGTCGTTTGTTCCTTACTAACTATGCACATGTTTGTTAATTTGCTTATATTTGTTCTACTTAACCCCCAGTTTTTGACTGGCTAATCAAACTGTAATTATTTTTAAGTTCTAATTAAATACCAAATTGTCTTTTTGAGTGCATAATTAAATAATAATTAAATTCCCAAACTTGTGTAATTAAATACTACTTAAGTTTTATGAACGTACCATATGTTTTTATGCGTGTATGTGTTTATTAAAAACATACACATGACATCTTGTGGTCGGGTTGAAAACATCATGTGGTCGGGTTAAGAAGAATTTCGTTTAAATTTTATAAATATATAACATATACAATACAAATTTACGTATTATGGAATAAAGTAATAGAAAAATGTATTATAATGTTCGTTTGATTTCATAAAATGAATTTTTATGCAATTTTAATTTTCTACATGTTTATAACCTAACTTTTTTGTTTATGCTAAACAGCTGTTCTTTAGAAGTTTTGCAGTGCTGCCGTACTTTCAACGTAATTTAATAAGAACTTTAATTAACCACTGAAAAAATGAAATAGTATTTAATTACAACTTAATTTTAAATAAAAATTAGCTAATTACGTACTTAATTATTAAGTTAAAAACTGCGGGTAAGACAAACTTTTTTGGTTTGTTACTATTAAGTATATTTTAATTTTTGATTTTTGCCACGGCTGGCTGTTCCGTTCAACTATGTATTGTTGTCAGAATATTTACAACTAACTTGGAAGTTATTTGTTCATTAATAATTATCACATGTAATTTGGCTTAAAAAGCGTTACGAACAGTAGCCTAATTCAATTCATAAGAATTTAAGAAACAAATGCAGTTCGAAAAATAATAATTAACTAAAAATATTTTTATTTTACAAAAAAGCACCAAAAGCACTGTGAGAAATTGTTAAAAAGCACTGTAAATACCCGATTTTTAAAAAAGGGTATTAACCAAAATTTCGCGTTTATGCAAAAAGCACCAAAAAAATACCCGAAACGCACCAAAATACCATCACTGACTTTAAAACATATAAATGTTCTCATATTTATAAGAATAAATATTTTCATAAAATAATTGGTAATGCTCCTCTGCAGCTGTAGCTTGACCAGCGCCACCGCTGATACATCGTTCAGTGTATAGCAGTGTTGCCAGCGAAATTTCGTCGCAACTTTTTTTTCTTACTCTGTATCCTTGTCATTTTTTATGTTGAGAGAACTGATTAAGTTGTGAAGCTGCTGTCGAGCACTACTTACGTTTTTTGTAAGTCATTTGAGTAGTATATATGACTTTGTAAAAACCACGTAGTCGTATCGACTAACATTGGAGTTAATGTAACTTTTTCAGATGACAAAATTACTACAAACAGACTAGCTGATTATGAAATTAGGAGAATACTGGTGATGTCCGATGATAATGAAGATGATATTTTTGCTTTCGAGAGTGAATACAAACCAAGCTTATCTGAAGAATGAATGTAAGAAAGTGCTTTGGGAGATGCGGTGAACAGTGTAACTTTTGAATGCGGTGATAACGATTTGAAACAGTATAGATAAACGGATGCAGAAAAATATTATACCATTTTCAAAAAACATTTTATATTTTTTAAGTGGTCGACAACTAAAAGAAAATGGCATCCTTCAGCAGTAAAAATACGTATCTGATCATGCTATAGGTCCATCACGAGCGGCAAAAGATATTACTGATTGCCTAGAAGTGTTCAAACTTTTTAACACAGACAAAAACATAAAAACCATAATTCACTATACCAATATCGAAATTGGAAAAAAAAGAAACTTAGTGCTAATAAAGGCCTTGCTACTGAAAATCCAAGTGACAAAAATGAACTTGGGGTCACACCCCACATCGTAGTAACCTTAAACTTTAAGGCTTAAAGCGTCTATAGTCTTGCATGATGCAAAACATACAACAAATTTTATCGCTGTTAGTTCAGGAGACAAATATTGAGAATACAGCCTCAAAAAATAGTTAACAAAAGAAAAAAATTTGCGCATTCTGGTCCTATCAAAAACATCGCTTTCGAAGACTGTATGCACAAAATGCAAAAAAATTACATAAGGCAAAGACAAAGTTGAGCTTTGCGCCTTTTGTGCAAACCATTAAAATAAAAATTTTTATGTATTTTAATTACCCAACTTAATGCCTAAATTTTATAACGGCAGAAAGCCTTTCAAGTTTTTAAAGTCTATTTTATTTATTTTTAATTTTTTTCGAGACACCAGGTGACGTTGCTGAGATTGCAAAGTAGAGCAAGTGATAGTATTAAAAAAGCATCAAAAACCAAACCAAATATAAATGTTTTTTATATTTATTTATAAAAAGGTATAGCTTTTTACTTTTTCAGTAACTTCTAAGCATTGGAAATACCGCCGGGTCCATAAAATTGATACTTATCGGATGTTAGTCGAATCGACTAACATTGGTCATAACGCATAAAAAATATGATTAGGCATGCAGGGTTAAAGGACTTCGCTGATGATCACCCTTTTTTCATTTCAACTGATGCGTCAAACAAAGGAAATATAAAAACTTTTCGAATTGTTCTGCGATACTTTTCTAAGCAGACAGGAGTAAATACAAAGTTGTTTAGCTTTTATAAATCAGATTCCAAAATGTCAAATGATATTGCTGAAAGTTGAAATTGGAAGCTCGAAAAATTCAATTTAGCCAACGTAATTAGCTTTTGTGCAGATAATGCAAACGTTAATTTTGGTTGTAAAAAAAGCGTTTTTTGTTGAGCTCAAGAAAAGTAACCCGGACATTATGGGTATGGGATGTTTGTGTCACATCATTAATAACGCATTTAAAAACGCGTTAAAACTTTTGAAACTCAATGTAGAGAATATTGTAATCAGGTTAATCAATGAGTTTAGCTCATCAACAAAGAAGACTCAAGTCTAAAAGAAATATTCGAGTTCTGTGACCTAGAATAGAGCGAAAGGCTTCGTCACGTGCCGACCCGATGGCTCAGTTTAACTCCAGCTGTTGAAAGTATTTTTATTTCTCTAGATGGTTGTCCAGCTGCGTTAGAACAATTTTTTGAACTTGAGACTTCGGAAGCTTATTTGGGATTTGTTCACAACACAGGTACTGCACTATTGTCATCAATAAAGAAATTGGAAGAGAAGAACAATCTAGTTATAATCGACATTTAT
The DNA here is from genome assembly GCA_944452675.1 of Tachina lurida. NCBI lineage: Eukaryota > Metazoa > Arthropoda > Insecta > Diptera > Tachinidae > Tachina > Tachina lurida. Next base: position 68,242,989 of record OX101752.1, on the reverse strand, counting down.
AAAATAGTTGAAATGCTCCGTGACAAATTGGAACAACAAAAAAACGAAAAGTTTTATGGCTACATAGCCGGAACCGTTTGCAGTAATTCTGATAATTCACAGGAGGTTTCATTATTTCAAAAACTAACTGACGCTGTTTTATCATATGTAATTATATACATTGAAGATCGCTTTGACTTAGAAAATAACAAACTTGAAAAACTGAATATTTTCAACTTAAGTTTAAAGATATTATTTCAAGATTTTACTGAAGTTGTCAAATTGTTCTCTATTAAAAATATTGATATTGATCTGTTATTTGATGAATTTATTTTTTTTTTAATTTTTTCTAAAAACGTACAAATACAAAAAACTGTTGACCAAAAATGGAAAGAGTTTTTCAACAGCGGCACTTTTCCTAATTTGGAAAAAATTTGCAATTTTATATTTTCAATGCCCCATTCTAATGCAGCCACTGAAAGAATTTTCAGTTGTATGTTTTTATTTTGGAGAAAAGAGAGAATTAGGTTATTAATTGAAAATTTAGAAAGTGAGTTAATTATAAAAACAAACTACGAATATAACTGTAATGAATTTTAAAATTTTTTGAAAACTGAAGACGGAAGAAATGAAATTCTGAAACACATATAAAAAAGGAATAAATATCTTTAAAAAGTAATTCAGAAATCTATTTTGTACTTTAAAAAGAAAAGATGATTTATTTATGATATACATACATACATATGTATGTATATTTTTCAAGATTTTTATTTAAAGAAGCCCCCAATTTTTGTAATAATTTCAATAAGTCTAATTTGTGATTTATTTTTAAAATTACTGAATTTTTTAACTATGTATAATAGCATATACAGACGACAGCGTTAAGTTGCATTAACTGCCTTAATTCAAATTAACTTGTGAATTATCCCCATCCCAATGCGTATTTGATTTTAAGTAAATGCACTAAATGAAAGTGAATTAATACTGAATTTACCTATTTCAATAAGACAACACCGTCAACAAACAATTAAATATTGCCTGATGAGTGAATTAGATACGGACTGCTTGAAAAGGTGTGCGAATTGGGTACGAGTACATTCAGTTAATGGGGTTTGTTTTGGATAAAACAAATTTTCGGTTGGTTATTGGTTTGCTGCAGTCATAATATATTTTGGATACACTGTGCCACAAGCCAATAACCAAACGACGATTTACTTAATGCAAATACTGTCGTCTGTCAGGGTAAATTTTTAATTCACATTAGTGAGCTTTTAATGCAAATTAACGCTGTCGTCTGTCTATGCTATAACACATTTTGTGATAAAAAGAATATTTTTATTTTTATTTAGAATTGACACGACTTTCAAAATATGTAAAAGCATTGCCTTATACAATCTGGGAGCGAATTCCGGCGTTCGATACGATTCGAAATTTTAAAATATTTCCATAAACACTATTGAAATATTTCGTAATTTCGCTCGATAGAGTGCTGTAATTTGCCCCCTGAACAATTTAATTTTACACACAATGCAACTCCGACCAAAAAACGAAATATTATAATCCAAAAGGCATTTTATTATGTCTGTATTTATAAAAATATTTTACATTTGATACAGCAGATATGTATATTTAAAGCAGTGTCCCGCAAAATAAAATATGTATGTAGTGGTGAGAAAAATGAGAGTAAAATATATTTACACTTGAAGAAAACATTTATATAATTTAAAATACATGCTGTGGTTATTCATTGTTTGAATATTTTTTGTAAATAAGCAATTTAATAAAAACTAAAGTAAAAAGTAAAAAATAATAATCCATTCAACAATGTAGTCTACAAATTCCAAATTAAATTTATTCGCAGCGCTGTGAAAGCTATTAAAATGCCTTTTTAAACTATCTTCCCTATTATTTTCAAGTGTTTCATAGCATATAATGCATTGCATATTGCTAAAAGCATTTTTTATCACAAAATATTTCTTAGCTTACATAATTATTTTTTGCTGTAGAAATTTATTCAATTTGAACTTAAATTTCGTTCCGTGTGCTCAAAAAAAACTAAACAAAAAACCAGGAAAAAATTAATACATGCGTACACAACTTCATTCGTCGCTTGCTCAGTGACGACTAAATGAAAGAGCATAAGCATGTATGTGATTTTCATCTGCACAATTGTTCTATGGCTTGCGGGTTACTGATTTAAAGTGAATTTACCTTTGTGGAAACAGGTTCATAATATCGGGTAAGATCTCATATATTTTAAGTGTTTTTTTAATTATTATTTTTTGCTTAGTGAGTTAATCGAGGTTGTCATAGAATCCAAGTCGGTTTTGCTGATTGTCGGTTTTGTAAACCAATATTGGATTCATTTGGTGTCATGAAAACAAGTCGGTTTAGTTATTTTTGAATGCAAATACATATGTTAGATGTTCGAATCATTTTTTTATGTTTTTGTTCATTTGCTTACTGCTAATGCAAGTTTTTGTTTAAAAATTTTGTCAATTATGGTATTTACGCTAAAATATTCTTATGCAAATAATCTTTAACTCTAATAAGGCTGAAATTTGGAATAAATGACGCAATATTGGAAGCAATCAATAAACTAAAATTGCTTAAACTCGCTAAAACTGTGAGAGAAAAAGCAAAATACTACGAAAATTCGCAAAAGCTTGCGAAAATTTTAAATGTTAAGCTTTTAAGTAAAAGTGAATAAAGAAATCCAAAAACTTTGGAAAAATTACATCTGTTGCAAAAATAAGAGAAATTTTGCGAAAAATTGCAAAATTTTAAACAAGCCATAATTTTATTAAAAAAAGATGTAACTCTAAAGAATGCTAAAAAAAATTCGGTACAAAACGCGAAAATGGAAAAAATTCGCAAAAACTTGTTAACAGCTGAATAATAGAAAAGTCTAATAGCGAAAACTGTTAAGAAGCAGAATACTGGCAAAGACTCGATTTCATCGCGAACATTGCAAAAATTCGCGAGAAGTTGCTAAATGGGAAAGACGCCTTAAAATTAATTATACATAAGTCTCCAAAACTGTTAAAAATGTTATAAACTCGGAAATAACGCGAAAAATTGCAAACTCGCGAAAAAATCCTAGATGATATATCAAATTATCAACTTTAATTTGGTTGAATATTCGCTAAAAATCAAACTGTTGAAAAAAAGATATGAAAAATGGAGCTTTTAGCCATTTTATTTATTTTCAATAAAGATTTAAGAAATTTATTATTCGACATATTGTCATAAGTTTATTTTAATTTGAAATTTATTTGTAGAAATAGAATAGATTCATATCGAATATAAATAATTTGCTGGGTTTTGTATAAGTTTCTAAGCCTACTATGCTTATTTTTCTTTTGTGATTTTCAAAAATATTATTATTTGTGAATTCTCAAATAGTTTTTGAAAGTCTGTACATAAGATAAGAGGTTTGTGACTGTTCAAAATGTGTGGTTGAATTCTACTGACGATTTGTTACAGCAACAATGAAATGCATATAGACATCGCTGAACCACCAGCAAATAAATTTCAAATTATTTTCAATAAAAAAAGAGAGCTGTAAGCTCAATAGCAAAGCGATAACACCTAAAACCGACACTAGACATAGTTTGAAAAAAATCCAACAACATTGGATTTCATGACACCAAAGTATTTTTTTGTCGGTTTCTAATCCAATTCCGATAAGATTGGTTTCTATAGCACACCTGAATAGTTCGAAACATGTAAAGACTTAAATAAAAAATAGCTATTTCTCGTTAAAAAAAATGTACTGTTTTTTTGAATTCCAGATCTGGCTAGCTTATTTATATATGTATGTGCGAATTCCTGTGTTTTGAAGCTCATTTTCAATTTAAAATTTTACATTCCTAATTGTTATCTTACATATAGATTGTATTCGAAGAAAGAATAATGGGAAAATTTTCATTAAATGCTGCAAATTAGTAACCATCTAACGATATGCGTGTGAGTTTTAATGGACGAAAGACTTCTTTTTTATATTTATTTAAGCAAATACAATAATTTTAACTACTTGGAAGTCATGAAGCACGAAAGATTTTTGACTTGTTGCAGTTAAAACTTATTAATATTTGAAAAAATTGATAATATATGTATGTGCCCTTAATTATGAAAGTGGTCTAACTCATATATTTCTTTGGTCGAGATATTTAGTAGATTACATTTGAACAAATAAAAAAATATTTTTATATTATACAACATTTTTATTTAGAGTTGGGCTTTTGGGCTTACTCCCTATTACGATGCGAAAGAAAAATGGTACGAAATCGAACGATTGGTACTCTCTAATGCGTTTGCGCATTCACCTTTCGTATCTTTTATTTTTCCCTTTCGCAAGTCTGGTATCACCGTACTCTGTAATGCGAAAGCGTCTGTCAAAATTGCACGATAAACGCAAATATCTTGCGATAGCTAAATACCAAACGCAAAGTGAGAAAAACATGTAAGTACGTTGAAAAAAATATTTATATTTACTGCCTTATTCATAAAAAATTTTTCTGTTTAATAAAAAGTTTATGAAACACATTTTCTATGGAAATTTGATTAATAAACGTTTTATAAAATCAAAATATTTTTTTTATGAATTAGCCCCTTAATATTTAAATCGAAATTTTTAGGGAAAATCCAAAAAATTACAAGGAAAACAACGGCAGTGTGAAATTTTAGTGGATTTCACGGTGCAATAAAACGACTTGGAAGTCAGCAAATGGCAAACAAGCTGCAAATAATTTGTGGACAAAATTGACATACGACCTTAATACTAACTTTAAGGCAGCGGCTAGTTTTATAATAGTTGGAATTGCTGTGGATCTCCTTCAAACTTTAAGCTGGTATTGAATAGAGTTTAGAACATACAGAAACGCTTCCTTACACAGCTAAAATAAAGCAATATGTATTTAATAACATATTCCTCTATAGATTTTTCTTACCTGCGGTCATTTAAGGAAAGTATATCGGACCTATCTCTTAAGACTCGTCTTACAACTCGTTCTACATGGTCGTTTTCTTCATAAGGCCATAACGCTATAAAATCCACTTTATTTTCAATTAAAAACTGTTACACTTTACTTTTTCTGAAATTTTGTTTTTTTAAATATCGTTTTTTACATATTTTAACTTTTCAGTGCTGCCAACCTTTGCCATATTTTCTTTTGCAATGCCCGTGTTGCCACTTTTTCAAACAATTTTGCGAACGGTTTTGCGAAAGTAATAGAAAGTACCAAATTGGCATATCATCGCATTTAGCTTTCGCATCGTAATTGCTTTCGCATCGCAATAGAGAGTGACCCCCTGGTGTCGATTAATATCTATTTAATTAATATTTGTTAAATATTTATTGAAGTTTTTTAAAGATTTATTTAGTATTTCGAAACAAAAATGCACATGACTTAGACCATTTTCAAAGTCAAGGGCACATATGTATCTAATACTATACGAACTTTAGCCTGTATAATATATAGTTTTGAAAATTTTTTCGCTTTTGGGATTATTTTCGAAGCAATAATGCATGTAACTTCGACTACTTTCATAACTTACGGCACATATATCGAAAATAAAAAAATTGTGTCACTATCAACGTTAATAATTCAAAATTTATTGTACAGCCCTTTTTTAATTTATCCAAACATTATTTATTGCTTTTCTAGCAAAAATGCTCATTATTCAGTTCTTCGATTTGGCTTGAAGAGTAAATGAACTGACCTAATATTGCATTGTAAATATAAAGCAGCTATTTTTTCTTTTGTATAATCTTCTGCTAAGGCTGCCATTCAGCAGTGCTTCCAGTATGGAAAAAATTAACTCAAATACCAAATTGTATATCATATCAATAATGAAATTAAAAATACAAAAAAAGATAAGTCATATATACTAGTACGTAAATTTTAATAATACAGTAAGCAATTTTTAAATTAATTATATGTAACTATCTGTGGATGCTATCAAAACAGATTCAAAAGATACGAAAAATGTCAGGATTATACATGGTACCTGAAGTCATCAAAATATACGAAAAATGTATCTTTCGTATCCTAATGGCATCACTGTGAACCATCTTAATCGATTGTGCGATGTGCCTTAAAAAATTTTCATAAAAACAGAAATTATTTAAATTGTACATTTCCAAAAGCAGCGCTTGTGTTATCTATCTCTCTTCAATTAAATACGTTGAAACTGTAAAAATAGTACATGAAAGTTAGTAAAGATCGGTCACGTTGCTTATCTCAGTGGTATCAGAAGCATGCCAGGTGGTAAGTACAATATTTTCGTTTTTGAATTTTAAAAGTAGTGAGAAAAGTTATGTATGGCAAAATAAACTCTCTTACTGGGTATTCGGCGTATTTAATATACTCGCTCTCATTTAAATTGAAATTTCTATTTAACAAAAAAAGAGATGACACAATTGTGTTATGCGGATATGAGTTCGTGTTTGAATTTGAGCTCACAATTGTGCTATGTGGTCTATTTTTAGGAAAAAGTTTGAGCTTTTTAATGGAATCAGACCTTCAACAGGCTCTAGGTATTCTTGAGAATTCAGATATTGATTACTCTTCGGATTCGGATTACATCGAAGACATACATATATTGGGAGCCTAAGAATTGCAACGAATAGTTTTCTTCTGAAGAAAGCGTTGAAGAAGGTTGGAATATCTTAGGTTTTTTAATTTGACACTTTCTATATTTCTGTTTATTTACTTAGTTAGCAGTGGCTGTAACCAATGAGCTTTTGAAGTCACAACCTACTCTATTGATAAACAGATGGTGCCCTTTACTGGAAGGTGTCAGGCTCGGCAAGTAATGAGATCGCAACCCCGCCCCGACGGCTTAAAAATTTTGTATGTGCAACATCTAAGGGACTAATAGTTGATTTTGAGTTGTTCCAAGAAGCTGATACGTTTCCGGATTGCGGGCTTGGACACAGGCTATCAGTCGTTCTTAGACTTACAAAATACTTGCCAGAGGGTAGTCAACTATACTTTGACAGATTCTTTACTATAGCGTCCCTATTAGAAAAACTAGAATAGAAAGGATATAAAGCCACATGCACTATAATTTCGAATCGGTTGGGAAAAAGACTCAACCTTTCTGCTGATAAAAACATGTCCCGAGGCAAAATTGTTCAGTTTATCAAAAATGATACCGTTGCCGTTACCTCGGAAAGAATAGGTGATTGGCCCATAGCTTCCCTAGGCTGGGGCTGCCAGCTAAGCCACCATTCGGGCTTAGTCAATAGTCAATAGCAAACTTAGCACGTCTGCCTACTTCCCCAGACGCCATATATTAAATAGCCATTCGGATATGCTAGCGACGCACACTGTCGCGAAGGCGGCCAAAAATTAAAAAAACTAGGTTTGAATTAAAGTCCTGCACAAGACTATTTATAAGACCTTTCAAGACATGCGACATTTTTTAAACGCTTTACTACAGCGAAATATTCTAAAACAAACGCTAAAAAACACTGTTGGCAAGAGAAATAACTCAAAAAAAATATTACCAACAGTCCTGTTTAGCGTTTATTTTAGAATATTTCGCTTTGTTAAGCGTTTGAAAAATGTCGCATGTCTTGAAAGGTCTTATAAATGGTCTTGTGTAGGTCAATAGTTTGAATTAAAACGAACAAATTACTTTGTTGCATGTGCAATATTCTAAGTAAGTAAAATAAAAAAGAATTTTTTAAAAAAAGACTTAATTTTTAAAGAGTTTTGGTGATTGAAAGTCAACAGCTAGTTTTAGTGCAGTATGCAACTATTTAAAAATATAGAACGGACACATTCTAACTTTAGCAGGTTAATTAAACAAATTTTTAGATATTGCACTACAACTTCCAATAAAACATGAAGGCAATGTTCTTAAATATGGCTACAGTACATTTTTTCAATATTTTGTTACTGATATGCGATGCGTAGTTGCTTATAGTGTGAATGGAAAGAAAAACATCTGTAAATGAAAAAAGTACGAGTTAAATGGTCTATAGAAAAAAAATATAAAAAAATATATTTTTCATACTTTTACATTATATTTCTACAAGTAAGTAGATTTAAAATTTTTTGTATTCTCATCAGTATATTATTTAGTTCCAGGACATTTGGGAAGCATACTAGTCCTTGAAATTTAAATGGCGAAATTTTAGGTGTGATTTATATTACATATTATATCTAGTTAAACATTTAACTCACTGTAAGTGAAAACAATGTGTTTTGCTCCTTTTAACTTTTTTAAAAAACATTTTTGAAGTATGCGTATCCTTTCTCTGAATTGATCAAAAATTTTACGAAGCATTAAATATGTTAAAATTAGTGTCTTTATACAATTTCATAAAGTTAAAGTTATTTTTCTCTCTGTTATGGTAATATTTTATTTCAAAATATATATGAGAAGAACACGAATCCTTGGAAATTAAATGACCAAATTTTATGTGTTATTATATTTTACCTATTAAAACATGTGTGCCCAATTTCATTTCTTTACAATAAGTCCTTCTATTTTTGGCCGCTCGTTATATGAACTCACGACACTGTGCGACGTGTTGCTCGTATTCGCTTCCACCTCAACGAAGTGGTCTCCAGGGAGCACCGCGAGGAGGCCAATGCAGCAGCAATGGGATCAGCACGCTGATCTACGAAGTCGACTTGGAATGACTTACTAAGGATAGTGTGAACACTTTACCTTATGCTTTTCATTTTTCAAGATGAGAAGACTTACTAACGGACGCTTTAACCATTTATAGATGGTACAGCTAAACGGTTTTATAGAGGGTACAGCTAAACGATGCCGCAATACCGGTTGCGAAAGCCGATCAAGAGGAAGATGCCAAAAATCTAAAGTTCATTTGTGTTTAACAAAGGATAAATCCTGCTTCAAGGACTTTCATACAAAATACTACTATGTGTTCAAATTATACGTACAATACATTTATAATTAGATCTCATTTTCAACTTTGTAAATAAGATATTTTGATTTTATGTTAAGAAATGATTTTTTTGCATTATTAAAAAAATATTAAAAGAAAATAAAATTCGAACTTTTAAATTTCTTTTAACTTATTTTAAACTTTGTCGCCCAAGCTATACGATTGTGTTAGGTCCTTTTTCTAGAAAAAAAAAGTACACAGAAGAAATTTAGAAAATCATTTTGGCTGGTATATAAAATTTTTTACAAAAATTTTAACTTTTGTGGAAATGGCATCAAAAAACGTAGTTGGTTCTCGAAAGGGTATAGCACTCCATGCAGAGTATCAGTAAACAGCGTGACCGTTTGACCGACTAAAGTGGCAAATTGCCACTTTTTCGATATATCGATTCCTGTTTTCCACTTTTTCGACTTCCTTGCCACTTTTTTCCCCTCATTTTTTAGGGTGAGTTATATAAAAATACATTAAAAATAAGAAGTTTAGGGTAGTTTCACATTTTTTTTTAATTTTGCCCCTTTTTTTTAATAAATCCCCTATTTTGTGCCACTTTTTGAAAAATGTCATCGGTCACCCTGTCAGTAAATACTTTTCAAATAATTAACTTTCAGCATTCGATCCCGTACTCCACATTGGGAGCCCGCGGGATCTTAACTTTACCGAAAACTGTTCCCGTACTCAAAGTTTGGGCAAGTAAGGGAGCTTTTGAGAGAGTAATGTTCTTCTTCTTCTTGCACGAAAAAGCCCGTAATTTTTCTTTGGGCTACTTTGGGCAAGCTGAAAAACAATCAGCTGTTTGAAAAATAACCAATAACAAAGTAAAATTAAATTGTCCCAAGCACTAAAAACATAGCAAAGTTACATAAAAAAGTGCTGAACTATAAGTTTTATGAGTTTTTATATAAAATTAAGAAACAAAACATTCTAGATATGCAACAGTATGTAAGTAAACGCATGCGTGTGAATGTGTGTAAGTATGTATTTACTTGTGCTTTGGCTTTTGGTAACATTTTTGGTTTTTCTTGTTCCCGTACTTTTGTAAATTTTTTGTATTATTGAGAGAAATTATAGATTTTTCTCGTTTTACCGAACATTTCCCAAAAAGTACGGGATCAAACCTACTGTTTCTTTTGAATTTTTTTTACAAATCAGAGGAGATTCTGAAACAAATAGATTTTTTCAAGATAGTCCTCGTCCAGACTTGCAATTTTTGTTGCTGCAATTTTTTAAACTTCTGCTTTGAAATGAAGTGCCCACATTAGGAAATTCGAGATTTGTAATTAATTATTAAGTAATTCTATTTCAAAACAAATTTGCCTGAAAATTAACAATTAGTTTTACTTTTTGTTACATTTTGTGTTTTTCCTACAACTGAAAAATAAAATAAAACATCTAATACACTCACAAACTTTTAAATTAACAATTGCGAATTTCAAAGCAAAATAGAATTGCCGAGCACATGAAACTGTGTACCGCTCCCCAATATTCTCACTAATAAACTCAAGAATTGCTGCAACAAAAATTGCAAGTCTGGACGAGTGCGTACCAGCAGCTTATTTCGAATTTCCGAGATTTTGAAATTCATGGGCATCAATAATCGCGGTTTGACTGTAATTATCAACCTTAAACCTGCAAAGTAGGCAACAATTATATTATTAAACCATGGATGGAAACTCAACCAACTCAAAAATTAAAGAAATCATACATCAATCATAAAATTCATATTTTTTCCTATTACTCATCAAACTCAACCACGATTTTGTACTGGTCGCTACACTAGATTTCTATGAATTTTGGGATTTTTGTGTTCAAGGTAAAGTTGTGACTTTTGCTCTTGTCGTTGTTGGTTTTGTTCTCAGTGTTGTTGTTGAGGTTAAAAGTCTATTTACAGTTTCACCTTAGAGCAAGAACAAGCATTATTTATTTATGTTCTTATGTATGCATGGGTGTGTACATTTGCGAATGGTATGACAACTGTGCACGTTTGACTGCATGTATTCGGCTTTGTGTGCTTCTTTCTTTTAAATTTGTATTTAAAAATGGAAGAATAACATTCCTATTCACATATTCTCGTAACATACCTAGGCCCAATTCATACGAGGATTAAAAAATCTTGTTTTATTTTTTATTCTCTATAAAAGTTGCTTCCAAAAACATTTTACATTCATACCATGATTTTTTCCATGTTTCTAGTTTTGATTTTTTTTTCTTCTAAATATTGTATCAGTGTTGCCATTAGATTTAAAAAAAATCGGTTTTGCCCTATTGTTAAAAAATTTGTTTTGTAAACTTTTTGTAAACCAAAATTATTTCTTCTGACTATTTGGAGCTACAGTAGGTAACTTAAAACTTGACATATGTATGTATGTATGTATATATGTAATTCTTTTGTATTAAATTATTCAAAGTGACTACTTCTGCCTTCGAAATTAATGCATACTTTTCTACAGTTTTTCAGAAATTATCTTATAATACAAATATAACACATATCTATATTTGGGTTTTCTCCAATCATGGAGTTTATTAAGATTTAAGTTAAATAGTTGCAAGTAATATCCTTAATTATTAAATGCTCCTTTCCTATTTCCTGTGGTGCTTGCCATTAGAAGAATAGAGGGAAGATCCTATATATACAGGCACTGCGGCACCAAAATAATTAGATATAAGTCTATGTAATTACGAGAAAAAACAAATTTTTAAACGGAGCAAACATATATTTTGAGTATAGTTATTTTTACATTTCTTCACAAAAAATGCAATATGAGAATACAAAATACCTACATTTTGGCCAAAATAAAATATTTGTCCGATATTCCCTATACTCCTATATTAGCGACAAAAATACCTACAGGTAACACTGGTTTCTATTAAAAATAAGCTGTTGTCACAGTCAATGAAAAAATAAAATTAAGTAACATACCAAAAATTAATATATGTGTAAAGAAAATTTTGAAAAAAAAACTCCGAGAACGGAAAATGTGATTTTTTTTCTACCCCCCTTGCTTTTCTATACAGATTTTAGGGAAAATCCAAAAAATTACAAGGAAAACAACGGCAGTGTGAAATTTTAGTGGATTTCACGGTGCAATAAAACGACTTGGAAGTCAGCAAATGGCAAACAAGCTGCAAATAATTTGTGGACAAAATTGACATACGACCTTAATACTAACTTTAAGGCAGCGGCTAGTTTTATAATAGTTGGAATTGCTGTGGCTCTCCTTCAAACTTTAAGCTGGTATTGAATAGAGTTTAGAACATACAGAAACGCTTCCTTACACAGCTAAAATAAAGCAATATGTATTTAATAACATATTCCTCTATAGATTTTTCTTACCTGCGGTCATTTAAGGAAAGTATATCGGACCTATCTCTTAAGACTCGTCTTACAACTCGTTCTACATGGTCGTTTTCTTCATAAGGCCATAACGCTATAAAATCCACTTTATTTTCAATTAAAAACTGTTACACTTTACTTTTTCTGAAATTTTGTTTTTTTAAATATCGTTTTTTACATATTTTAACTTTTCAGTGCTGCCAACCTTTGCCATATTTTCTTTTGCAATGCCCGTGTTGCCACTTTTTCAAACAATTTTGCGAACGGTTTTGCGAAAGTAATAGAAAGTACCAAATTGGCATATCATCGCATTTAGCTTTCGCATCGTAATTGCTTTCGCATCGCAATAGAGAGTGACCCCCTGGTGTCGATTAATATCTATTTAATTAATATTTGTTAAATATTTATTGAAGTTTTTTAAAGATTTATTTAGTATTTCGAAACAAAAATGCACATGACTTAGACCATTTTCAAAGTCAAGGGCACATATGTATCTAATACTATACGAACTTTAGCCTGTATAATATATAGTTTTGAAAATTTTTTCGCTTTTGGGATTATTTTCGAAGCAATAATGCATGTAACTTCGACTACTTTCATAACTTACGGCACATATATCGAAAATAAAAAAATTGTGTCACTATCAACGTTAATAATTCAAAATTTATTGTACAGCCCTTTTTTAATTTATCCAAACATTATTTATTGCTTTTCTAGCAAAAATGCTCATTATTCAGTTCTTCGATTTGGCTTGAAGAGTAAATGAACTGACCTAATATTGCATTGTAAATATAAAGCAGCTATTTTTTCTTTTGTATAATCTTCTGCTAAGGCTGCCATTCAGCAGTGCTTCCAGTATGGAAAAAATTAACTCAAATACCAAATTGTATATCATTTCAATAATGAAATTAAAAATACAAAAAAAGATAAGTCATATATACTAGTACGTAAATTTTAATAATACAGTAAGCAATTTTTAAATTAATTATATGTAACTATCTGTGGATGCTATCAAAACAGATTCAAAAGATACGAAAAATGTCAGGATTATACATGGTACCTGAAGTCATCAAAATATACGAAAAATGTATCTTTCGTATCCTAATGGCATCACTGTGAACCATCTTAATCGATTGTGCGATGTGCCTTAAAAAATTTTCATAAAAACAGAAATTATTTAAATTGTACATTTCCAAAAGCAGCGCTTGTGTTATCTATCTCTCTTCAATTAAATACGTTGAAACTGTAAAAACAGTACATGAAAGTTAGTAAAGATCGGTCACGTTGCTTATCTCAGTGGGATCAGAAGCATGCCAGGTGGTAAGTACAATATTTTCGTTTTTGAATTTTAAAAGTAGTGAGAAAAGTTATGTATGGCAAAATAAACTCTCTTACTGGGTATTCGGCGTATTTTATATACTCGCTCTCATTTAAATTGAAATTTCTATTTAACAAAAAAAGAGATGACACAATTGTGTTATGCGGATATGAGTTCGTGTTTGAATTTGAGCTCACAATTGTGCTATGTGGTCTATTTTTAGGAAAAAGTTTGAGCTTTTTAATGGAATCAGACCTTCAACAGGCTCTAGGTATTCTTGAGAATTCAGATATTGATTACTCTTCGGATTCGGATTACATCGAAGACATACATATATTGGGAGCCTAAGAATTGCAACGAATAGTTTTCTTCTGAAGAAAGCGTTGAAGAAGGTTGGAATATCTTAGGTTTTTTAATTTGACACTTTCTATATTTCTGTTTATTTACTTAGTTAGCAGTGGCTGTAACCAATGAGCTTTTGAAGTCACAACCTACTCTATTGATAAACAGATGGTGCCCTTTACTGGAAGGTGTCAGGCTCGGCAAGTAATGAGATCGCAACCCCGCCCCGACGGCTTAAAAATTTTGTATGTGCAACATCTAAGGGACTAATAGTTGATTTTGAGTTGTTCCAAGAAGCTGATACGTTTCCGGATTGCGGGCTTGGACACAGGCTATCAGTCGTTCTTAGACTTACAAAATACTTGCCAGAGGGTAGTCAACTATACTTTGACAGATTCTTTACTATAGCGTCCCTATTAGAAAAACTAGAATAGAAAGGATATAAAGCCACATGCACTATAATTTCGAATCGGTTGGGAAAAAGACTCAACCTTTCTGCTGATAAAAACATGTCCCGAGGCAAAATTGTTCAGTTTATCAAAAATGATACCGTTGCCGTTACCTCGGAAAGAATAGGTGATTGGCCCATAGCTTCCCTAGGCTGGGGCTGCCAGCTAAGCCACCATTCGGGCTTAGTCAATAGTCAATAGCAAACTTAGCACGTCTGCCTACTTCCCCAGACGCCATATATTAAATAGCCATTCGGATATGCTAGCGACGCACACTGTCGCGAAGGCGGCCAAAAATTAAAAAAACTAGGTTTGAATTAAAGTCCTGCACAAGACTATTTATAAGACCTTTCAAGACATGCGACATTTTTTAAACGCTTTACTACAGCGAAATATTCTAAAACAAACGCTAAAAAACACTGTTGGCAAGAGAAATAACTCAAAAAAAATATTGCCAACAGTCCTGTTTAGCGTTTATTTTAGAATATTTCGCTTTGTTAAGCGTTTGAAAAATGTCGCATGTCTGTAAAGGTCTTATAAATGGTCTTGTGTAGGTCAATAGTTTGAATTAAAACGAACAAATTACTTTGTTGCATGTGCAATATTCTAAGTAAGTAAAATAAAAAAGAATTTTTTAAAAAAGACTTAATTTTTAAAGAGTTTTGGTGATTGAAAGTCAACAGCTAGTTTTAGTTCAGTATGCAACTATTTAAAAATATAGAACGGACACATTCTAACTTTAGCAGGTTAATTAAACAAATTTTTAGATATTGCACTACAACTTCCAATAAAACATGAAGGCAATGTTCTTAAATATGGCTACAGTACATTTTTTCAATATTTTGTTACTGATATGCGATGCGTAGTTGCTTATAGTGTGAATGGAAAGAAAAACATCTGTAAATGAAAAAAGTACGAGTTAAATGGTCTATAGAAAAAAAAATATAAAAAAATATATTTTTCATACTTTTACATTATATTTCTACAAGTAAGTAGATTTAAAATTTTTTGTATTCTCATCAGTATATTATTTAGTTCCAGGACATTTGGGAAGCATACTAGTCCTTGAAATTTAAATGGCGAAATTTTAGGTGTGATTTATATTACATATTATATCTAGTTAAACATTTAACTCACTGTAAGTGAAAACAATGTGTTTTGCTCCTTTTAACTTTTTTAAAAAACATTTTTGAAGTATGCGTATCCTTTCTCTGAATTGATCAAAAATTTTACGAAGCATTAAATATGTTAAAATTAGTGTCTTTATACAATTTCATAAAGTTAAAGTTATTTTTCTCTCTGTTATGGTAATATTTTATTTCAAAATATATATGAGAAGAACACGAATCCTTGGAAATTAAATGACCAAATTTTATGTGTTATTATATTTTACCTATTAAAACATGTGTGCCCAATTTCATTTCTTTACAATAAGTCCTTCTATTTTTGGCCGCTCGTTATATGAACTCACGACACTGTGCGACGTGTTGCTCGTATTCGCTTCCACCTCAACGAAGTGGTCTCCAGGGAGCACCGCGAGGAGGCCAATGCAGCAGCAATGGGATCAGCACGCTGATCTACGAAGTCGACTTGGAATGACTTACTAAGGATAGTGTGAACACTTTACCTTATGCTTTTCATTTTTCAAGATGAGAAGACTTACTAACGGACGCTTTAACCATTTATAGATGGTACAGCTAAACGGTTTTATAGAGGGTACAGCTAAACGATGCCGCAATACCGGTTGCGAAAGCCGATCAAGAGGAAGATGCCAAAAATCTAAAGTTCATTTGTGTTTAACAAAGGATAAATCCTGCTTCAAGGACTTTCATACAAAATACTACTATGTGTTCAAATTATACGTACAATACATTTATAATTAGATCTCATTTTCAACTTTGTAAATAAGATATTTTGATTTTATGTTAAGAAATGATTTTTTTGCATTATTAAAAAAATATTAAAAGAAAATAAAATTCGAACTTTTAAATTTCTTTTAACTTATTTTAAACTTTGTCGCCCAAGCTATACGATTGTGTTAGGTCCTTTTTCTAGAAAAAAAAGTACACAGAAGAAATTTAGAAAATCATTTTGGCTGGTATATAAAATTTTTTACAAAAATTTTAACTTTTGTGGAAATGGCATCAAAAAACGTAGTTGGTTCTCGAAAGGGTATAGCACTCCATGCAGAGTATCAGTAAACAGCGTGACCGTTTGACCGACTAAAGTGGCAAATTGCCACTTTTTCGATATATCGATTCCTGTTTTCCACTTTTTCGACTTCCTTGCCACTTTTTTCCCCTCATTTTTTAGGGTGAGTTATATAAAAATACATTAAAAATAAGAAGTTTAGGGTAGTTTCAAATTTTTTTTTAATTTTGCCCCTTTTTTTTAATAAATCCCCTATTTTGTGCCACTTTTTGAAAAATGTCATCGGTCACCCTGTCAGTAAATACTTTTCAAATAATTAACTTTCAGCATTCGATCCCGTACTCCACATTGGGAGCCCGCGGGATCTTAACTTTACCGAAAACTGTTCCCGTACTCAAAGTTTGGGCAAGTAAGGGAGCTTTTGAGAGAGTAATGTTCTTCTTCTTCTTGCACGAAAAAGCCCGTAATTTTTCTTTGGGCTACTTTGGGCAAGCTGAAAAACAATCAGCTGTTTGAAAAATAACCAATAACAAAGTAAAATTAAATTGTCCCAAGCACTAAAAACATAGCAAAGTTACATAAAAAAGTGCTGAACTATAAGTTTTATGAGTTTTTATATAAAATTAAGAAACAAAACATTCTAGATATGCAACAGTATGTAAGTAAACGCATGCGTGTGAATGTGTGTAAGTATGTATTTACTTGTGCTTTGGCTTTTGGTAACATTTTTGGTTTTTCTTGTTCCCGTACTTTTGTAAATTTTTTGTATTATTGAGAGAAATTATAGATTTTTCTCGTTTTACCGAACATTTCCCAAAAAGTACGGGATCAAACCTACTGTTTCTTTTGAATTTTTTTTACAAATCAGAGGAGATTCTGAAACAAATAGATTTTTTCAAGATAGTCCTCGTCCAGACTTGCAATTTTTGTTGCTGCAATTTTTTAAACTTCTGCTTTGAAATGAAGTGCCCACATTAGGAAATTCGAGATTTGTAATTAATTATTAAGTAATTCTATTTCAAAACAAATTTGCCTGAAAATTAACAATTAGTTTTACTTTTTGTTACATTTTGTGTTTTTCCTACAACTGAAAAATAAAATAAAACATCTAATACACTCACAAACTTTTAAATTAACAATTGCGAATTTCAAAGCAAAATAGAATTGCCGAGCACATGAAACTGTGTACCGCTCCCCAATATTCTCACTAATAAACTCAAGAATTGCTGCAACAAAAATTGCAAGTCTGGACGAGTGCGTACCAGCAGCTTATTTCGAATTTCCGAGATTTTGAAATTCATGGGCATCAATAATCGCGGTTTGACTGTAATTATCAACCTTAAACCTGCAAAGTAGGCAACAATTATATTATTAAACCATGGATGGAAACTCAACCAACTCAAAAATTAAAGAAATCATACATCAATCATAAAATTCATATTTTTTCCTATTACTCATCAAACTCAACCACGATTTTGTACTGGTCGCTACACTAGATTTCTATGAATTTTGGGATTTTTGTGTTCAAGGCAGTGTTGCCACCAGCGAAATGTTACATTACACATGGCCCATGCCAAAATTACACATGAAATTACGAATTACACATGCTTTATTTTTTTTGCAAAATAACGTATTTTGTTTTGAATTTAATAATATAAGCGATTTATAGTTTTTTTTTTCAATTAAAGATTCATCGTTTCTTTTTTATTTCATAAAAATAACAGTCAAAAACAAAACAAAAAATTCATACTATTTTATATAGTAATTTATAGCCTAGAAATGAGCAGAGTAAAATACATCACGTTTATACTGAGATCAAATATTTTGGATTTTTCCAGGTATTTAAAGGTTCCACTTTTTGTTAATCATTTTTTGAGTAGGTTCAAAATTTGGTCCACCATTTTTATGTATTCCTTCTCTAGCAAATAATATCGATGAAATCGTATCAGATGATAGCTTATTTCTTAAATCCGTCTTAAAATTTTTTAAATTGCTAAATATTCTTTCTGCAGCAGCGTTCGAAAAGGGTAAAATAAAAATATAGTTAATTACTATTTGTAATGTAGGAAATAATCTATCCCCCAAGGAATTCTTTAATTCGAAAACCTTTTTCCAATAATCTTCTGGCTCTAAATTACTATGAAGCCCAAAGTTTTCAAAATTTAAGAGTGCATGTTGTCGCCACTCATTATCCAGTTTCTGCAAATCAATATTGAAAGATGGGAATCTTTTTTTAAATAAATGCAATGATTTAGGTTGAAAAGATTGCGCAATTTTGGGATCAACAATATCCACAATTTTATAAATATCGTCACTGAAATCAAATCTTGTTTTTATTTGACGAATTGTCTCGATATAAAACTCCCGACAATCTCGAAGTATAATTTTTTTTTTAGAATTAGGCACTTTCGTCAAAGATTCATGAGCAGCAAAACCAATATATATATCGTATTCGTTAATATACATATTTTCATCCGAAGGGTTGATTTCCCATTAGCATTGCGATTTTAAAACATCAATTTTTATGTAATTTGAATAAAAAGTTTGCATTATGTGCATTATTTCGGATTTCATTTTATACAAAACTGGCTTTTCTGATTGAAAAAGAGTATTAAATGAAGTTAAAATATCTAAGGCGTACGATAAAAATTCGAAATAAATTCTTGTTTTTTCATCATCTAATGCCAGCAGCATTGATTCGGTAGTCTTGGAGGGATCTTCAAAAACTTCTAGCCTTAAAAAACTTCTTAAAGCTTCATATTGCTCTAAAACACGGTTAACACATGAATGTAATGAGAGCCATCTTGTAATAGCAGGGGACAATATTTTATGAACCCCAGTTTGAAAATATTCCTGAAATTCCTTAAGCTTTTTCTGGCGGACATAGCTCCTGTTAAAATAAGATCCAAGATTGCGAAGTAAATCTTCTAAATATGTTGGAAGCTTTAGACAGGCCTTCGACGCTACCAAATGTATTAGGTGGCACGAGCATTTTATCAAAACAATATCTGGCTTTTCGTCTTTTAACAACTTAGCTACTGAATTATACTGGCCAAACATTACTTTAGGTGTATCTGATGCAAATCCAACTAAATTTTCAAACGGAATACCTTTTTCTATAATTGTGCTTTTGAGATGCTCAAACATTTCTTTCGCTGTTGATGATTGACTCTCTTTCATATCAAAAAAAGAGTAATGTACCCGGGATGTTTCGTCGTTATAATAAATTGTTGTAAAAGCTATCTGCTTCGTTGTGCTTACGTCTGTTGTTTCATCTATTATTATGGAAAATACGGTTTTCTGCAATTTATAATAAAGCTCCTCAGAAAAACTTGGGCCTAAAACATTTTTCACCAAAGCTGTTGCTTTTGTTCTATGAAGGTTTACATCTTTAAGTATTTCGGAGTCTGGCAAACATGACTTTAGTACTGGAATAAGATCGTCTACTAATCTAAATGCCAAATGGTTAGTAGTTAATGTTCCAACCATTTTTAGCTCAGCTCTCCTAACGCATTTATTTTTCGAAATTGAATTCTGTAAGGCTTTGGTAATGTTGGTTGTGGATTTAATAGCAGAAGCAGCAGTTTGGTGGGAATTTGTTTGCATGTGTCTTGAAAGAACTGGCTTGTGACACATCAATTTTTTATTACACAGCTTACAGAATGTAGCATCTTTCCCATTGTCATCTATTTTTATGAGCCAACCTTTGAAATCAGTCAAACGTAGCCATTCACTTTCGAATCTAAATACGTTCGACTTAGACATATCTACAGAACAAAAAAAAATTACTTCAACTGTGAATGAAAACACTTATGTATAACTTACCAGTTATTCAAGAATCTATTAATCAAATTAAACTCACTTTCAATTAAATTTGTATCTTTTGCTAAGAATATTAAGACTTTTTTATTTCTTGTAACAAAAACCGGGGAAACACATAAAAATTTTATAAATCTGTGATCCTTTCTTATTCTTCTTTATGCACAACTATAGTTGTGCCATTTTTGTAATGCAAAATATCACAATGAATATTCTTATGTGATAGAAAAGGACGTAGATACATACATTTATTTTCTCAAATGCAAGTGTTAAAAGCTGTTTAAAAAAAATAATTAAAAAGTAGTGCTCAAAAACGATAAATTACACATGAGTTACACATGCAGCCAATTACACATGAGCTACACATGACAAAAAAAATTGCACATGATATGTGTAATTACACATAAATTGGCAACACTGGTTCAAGGTAAAGTTGTGACTTTTGCTCTTGTCGTTGTTGGTTTTGTTCTCAGTGTTGTTGTTGAGGTTAAAAGTCTATTTACAGTTTCACCTTAGAGCAAGAACAAGCATTATTTATTTATGTTCTTATGTATGCATGGGTGGGTGTGTACATTTGCGAATGGTATGACAACTGTGCACGTTTGACTGCATGTATTCGGCTTTGTGTGCTTCTTTCTTTTAAATTTGTATTTAAAAATGGAAGAATAACATTCCTATTCACATATTCTCGTAACATACCTAGGCCCAATTCATACGAGGATTAACAAATCTTGTTTTATTTTTTATTCTCTATAAAAGTTGCTTCCAAAAACATTTTACATTCATACCATGATTTTTTCCATGTTTCTAGTTTTGATTTTTTTTTCTTCTAAAAATTGTATCAGTGTTGCCATTAGATTTAAAAAAAATCGGTTTTGCCCTATTGTTAAAAAATTTGTTTTGTAAACTTTTTGTAAACCAAAATTATTTCTTCTGACTATTTGGAGCTACAGTAGGTAACTTAAAACTTGACATATGTATGTATGTATGTATATATGTAATTCTTTTGTATTAAATTATTCAAAGTGACTACTTCTGCCTTCGAAATTAATGCATACTTTTCTACAGTTTTTCAGAAATTATCTTATAATACAAATATAACACATATCTATATTTGGGTTTTCTCCAATCATGGAGTTTATTAAGATTTAAGTTAAATAGTTGCAAGTAATATCCTTAATTATTAAATGCTCCTTTCCTATTTCCTGTGGTGCTTGCCATTAGAAGAATAGAGGGAAGATCCTATATATACAGGCACTGCGGCACCAAAATAATTAGATATAAGTCTATGTAATTACGAGAAAAAACAAATTTTTAAACGGAGCAAACATATATTTTGAGTATAGTTATTTTTACATTTCTTCACAAAAAATGCAATATGAGAATACAAAATACCTACATTTTGGCCAAAATAAAATATTTGTCCGATATTCCCTATACTCCTATATTAGCGACAAAAATACCTACAGGTAACACTGGTTTCTATTAAAAATAAGCTGTTGTCACAGTCAATGAAAAAATAAAATTAAGTAACATACCAAAAATTAATATATGTGTTAAGAAAATTTTGAAAAAAAAACTCCGAGAACGGAAAATGTGATTTTTTTTCTACCCCCCTTGCTTTTCTATACAGTTTTTAGGGAAAATCCAAAAAATTACAAGGAAAACAACGGCAGTGTGAAATTTTAGTGGATTTCACGGTGCAATAAAACGACTTGGAAGTCAGCAAATGGCAAACAAGCTGCAAATAATTTGTGGACAAAATTGACATACGACCTTAATACTAACTTTAAGGCAGCGGCTAGTTTTATAATAGTTGGAATTGCTGTGGATCTCCTTCAAACTTTAAGCTGGTATTGAATAGAGTTTAGAACATACAGAAACGCTTCCTTACACAGCTAAAATAAAGCAATATGTATTTAATAACATATTCCTCTATAGATTTTTCTTACCTGCGGTCATTTAAGGAAAGTATATCGGACCTATCTCTTAAGACTCGTCTTACAACTCGTTCTACATGGTCGTTTTCTTCATAAGGCCATAACGCTATAAAATCCACTTTATTTTCAATTAAAAACTGTTACACTTTACTTTTTCTGAAATTTTGTTTTTTTAAATATCGTTTTTTACATATTTTAACTTTTCAGTGCTGCCAACCTTTGCCATATTTTCTTTTGCAATGCCCGTGTTGCCACTTTTTCAAACAATTTTGCGAACGGTTTTGCGAAAGTAATAGAAAGTACCAAATTGGCATATCATCGCATTTAGCTTTCGCATCGTAATTGCTTTCGCATCGCAATAGAGAGTGACCCCCTGGTGTCGATTAATATCTATTTAATTAATATTTGTTAAATATTTATTGAAGTTTTTTAAAGATTTATTTAGTATTTCGAAACAAAAATGCACATGACTTAGACCATTTTCAAAGTCAAGGGCACATATGTATCTAATACTATACGAACTTTAGCCTGTATAATATATAGTTTTGAAAATTTTTTCGCTTTTGGGATTATTTTCGAAGCAATAATGCATGTAACTTCGACTACTTTCATAACTTACGGCACATATATCGAAAATAAAAAAATTGTGTCACTATCAACGTTAATAATTCAAAATTTATTGTACAGCCCTTTTTTAATTTATCCAAACATTATTTATTGCTTTTCTAGCAAAAATGCTCATTATTCAGTTCTTCGATTTGGCTTGAAGAGTAAATGAACTGACCTAATATTGCATTGTAAATATAAAGCAGCTATTTTTTCTTTTGTATAATCTTCTGCTAAGGCTGCCATTCAGCAGTGCTTCCAGTATGGAAAAAATTAACTCAAATACCAAATTGTATATCATATCAATAATGAAATTAAAAATACAAAAAAAGATAAGTCATATATACTAGTACGTAAATTTTAATAATACAGTAAGCAATTTTTAAATTAATTATATGTAACTATCTGTGGATGCTATCAAAACAGATTCAAAAGATACGAAAAATGTCAGGATTATACATGGTACCTGAAGTCATCAAAATATACGAAAAATGTATCTTTCGTATCCTAATGGCATCACTGTGAACCATCTTAATCGATTGTGCGATGTGCCTTAAAAAATTTTCATAAAAACAGAAATTATTTAAATTGTACATTTCCAAAAGCAGCGCTTGTGTTATCTATCTCTCTTCAATTAAATACGTTGAAACTGTAAAAACAGTACATGAAAGTTAGTAAAGATCGGTCACGTTGCTTATCTCAGTGGGATCAGAAGCATGCCAGGTGGTAAGTACAATATTTTCGTTTTTGAATTTTAAAAGTAGTGAGAAAAGTTATGTATGGCAAAATAAACTCTCTTACTGGGTATTCGGCGTATTTTATATACTCGCTCTCATTTAAATTGAAATTTCTATTTAACAAAAAAAGAGATGACACAATTGTGTTATGCGGATATGAGTTCGTGTTTGAATTTGAGCTCACAATTGTGCTATGTGGTCTATTTTTAGGAAAAAGTTTGAGCTTTTTAATGGAATCAGACCTTCAACAGGCTCTAGGTATTCTTGAGAATTCAGATATTGATTACTCTTCGGATTCGGATTACATCGAAGACATACATATATTGGGAGCCTAAGAATTGCAACGAATAGTTTTCTTCTGAAGAAAGCGTTGAAGAAGGTTGGAATATCTTAGGTTTTTTAATTTGACACTTTCTATATTTCTGTTTATTTACTTAGTTAGCAGTGGCTGTAACCAATGAGCTTTTGAAGTCACAACCTACTCTATTGATAAACAGATGGTGCCCTTTACTGGAAGGTGTCAGGCTCGGCAAGTAATGAGATCGCAACCCCGCCCCGACGGCTTAAAAATTTTGTATGTGCAACATCTAAGGGACTAATAGTTGATTTTGAGTTGTTCCAAGAAGCTGATACGTTTCCGGATTGCGGGCTTGGACACAGGCTATCAGTCGTTCTTAGACTTACAAAATACTTGCCAGAGGGTAGTCAACTATACTTTGACAGATTCTTTACTATAGCGTCCCTATTAGAAAAACTAGAATAGAAAGGATATAAAGCCACATGCACTATAATTTCGAATCGGTTGGGAAAAAGACTCAACCTTTCTGCTGATAAAAACATGTCCCGAGGCAAAATTGTTCAGTTTATCAAAAATGATACCGTTGCCGTTACCTCGGAAAGAATAGGTGATTGGCCCATAGCTTCCCTAGGCTGGGGCTGCCAGCTAAGCCACCATTCGGGCTTAGTCAATAGTCAATAGCAAACTTAGCACGTCTGCCTACTTCCCCAGACGCCATATATTAAATAGCCATTCGGATATGCTAGCGACGCACACTGTCGCGAAGGCGGCCAAAAATTAAAAAAACTAGGTTTGAATTAAAGTCCTGCACAAGACTATTTATAAGACCTTTCAAGACATGCGACATTTTTTAAACGCTTTACTACAGCGAAATATTCTAAAACAAACGCTAAAAAACACTGTTGGCAAGAGAAATAACTCAAAAAAAATATTGCCAACAGTCCTGTTTAGCGTTTATTTTAGAATATTTCGCTTTGTTAAGCGTTTGAAAAATGTCGCATGTCTTGAAAGGTCTTATAAATGGTCTTGTGTAGGTCAATAGTTTGAATTAAAACGAACAAATTACTTTGTTGCATGTGCAATATTCTAAGTAAGTAAAATAAAAAAGAATTTTTTAAAAAAAGACTTAATTTTTAAAGAGTTTTGGTGATTGAAAGTCAACAGCTAGTTTTAGTGCAGTATGCAACTATTTAAAAATATAGAACGGACACATTCTAACTTTAGCAGGTTAATTAAACAAATTTTTAGATATTGCACTACAACTTCCAATAAAACATGAAGGCAATGTTCTTAAATATGGCTACAGTACATTTTTTCAATATTTTGTTACTGATATGCGATGCGTAGTTGCTTATAGTGTGAATGGAAAGAAAAACATCTGTAAATGAAAAAAGTACGAGTTAAATGGTCTATAGAAAAAAAATATAAAAAAATATATTTTTCATACTTTTACATTATATTTCTACAAGTAAGTAGATTTAAAATTTTTTGTATTCTCATCAGTATATTATTTAGTTCCAGGACATTTGGGAAGCATACTAGTCCTTGAAATTTAAATGGCGAAATTTTAGGTGTGATTTATATTACATATTATATCTAGTTAAACATTTAACTCACTGTAAGTGAAAACAATGTGTTTTGCTCCTTTTAACTTTTTTAAAAAACATTTTTGAAGTATGCGTATCCTTTCTCTGAATTGATCAAAAATTTTACGAAGCATTAAATATGTTAAAATTAGTGTCTTTATACAATTTCATAAAGTTAAAGTTATTTTTCTCTCTGTTATGGTAATATTTTATTTCAAAATATATATGAGAAGAACACGAATCCTTGGAAATTAAATGACCAAATTTTATGTGTTATTATATTTTACCTATTAAAACATGTGTGCCCAATTTCATTTCTTTACAATAAGTCCTTCTATTTTTGGCCGCTCGTTATATGAACTCACGACACTGTGCGACGTGTTGCTCGTATTCGCTTCCACCTCAACGAAGTGGTCTCCAGGGAGCACCGCGAGGAGGCCAATGCAGCAGCAATGGGATCAGCACGCTGATCTACGAAGTCGACTTGGAATGACTTACTAAGGATAGTGTGAACACTTTACCTTATGCTTTTCATTTTTCAAGATGAGAAGACTTACTAACGGACGCTTTAACCATTTATAGATGGTACAGCTAAACGGTTTTATAGAGGGTACAGCTAAACGATGCCGCAATACCGGTTGCGAAAGCCGATCAAGAGGAAGATGCCAAAAATCTAAAGTTCATTTGTGTTTAACAAAGGATAAATCCTGCTTCAAGGACTTTCATACAAAATACTACTATGTGTTCAAATTATACGTACAATACATTTATAATTAGATCTCATTTTCAACTTTGTAAATAAGATATTTTGATTTTATGTTAAGAAATGATTTTTTTGCATTATTAAAAAAATATTAAAAGAAAATAAAATTCGAACTTTTAAATTTCTTTTAACTTATTTTAAACTTTGTCGCCCAAGCTATACGATTGTGTTAGGTCCTTTTTCTAGAAAAAAAAGTACACAGAAGAAATTTAGAAAATCATTTTGGCTGGTATATAAAATTTTTTACAAAAATTTTAACTTTTGTGGAAATGGCATCAAAAAACGTAGTTGGTTCTCGAAAGGGTATAGCACTCCATGCAGAGTATCAGTAAACAGCGTGACCGTTTGACCGACTAAAGTGGCAAATTGCCACTTTTTCGATATATCGATTCCTGTTTTCCACTTTTTCGACTTCCTTGCCACTTTTTTCCCCTCATTTTTTAGGGTGAGTTATATAAAAATACATTAAAAATAAGAAGTTTAGGGTAGTTTCAAATTTTTTTTTAATTTTGCCCCTTTTTTTTAATAAATCCCCTATTTTGTGCCACTTTTTGAAAAATGTCATCGGTCACCCTGTCAGTAAATACTTTTCAAATAATTAACTTTCAGCATTCGATCCCGTACTCCACATTGGGAGCCCGCGGGATCTTAACTTTACCGAAAACTGTTCCCGTACTCAAAGTTTGGGCAAGTAAGGGAGCTTTTGAGAGAGTAATGTTCTTCTTCTTCTTGCACGAAAAAGCCCGTAATTTTTCTTTGGGCTACTTTGGGCAAGCTGAAAAACAATCAGCTGTTTGAAAAATAACCAATAACAAAGTAAAATTAAATTGTCCCAAGCACTAAAAACATAGCAAAGTTACATAAAAAAGTGCTGAACTATAAGTTTTATGAGTTTTTATATAAAATTAAGAAACAAAACATTCTAGATATGCAACAGTATGTAAGTAAACGCATGCGTGTGAATGTGTGTAAGTATGTATTTACTTGTGCTTTGGCTTTTGGTAACATTTTTGGTTTTTCTTGTTCCCGTACTTTTGTAAATTTTTTGTATTATTGAGAGAAATTATAGATTTTTCTCGTTTTACCGAACATTTCCCAAAAAGTACGGGATCAAACCTACTGTTTCTTTTGAATTTTTTTTACAAATCAGAGGAGATTCTGAAACAAATAGATTTTTTCAAGATAGTCCTCGTCCAGACTTGCAATTTTTGTTGCTGCAATTTTTTAAACTTCTGCTTTGAAATGAAGTGCCCACATTAGGAAATTCGAGATTTGTAATTAATTATTAAGTAATTCTATTTCAAAACAAATTTGCCTGAAAATTAACAATTAGTTTTACTTTTTGTTACATTTTGTGTTTTTCCTACAACTGAAAAATAAAATAAAACATCTAATACACTCACAAACTTTTAAATTAACAATTGCGAATTTCAAAGCAAAATAGAATTGCCGAGCACATGAAACTGTGTACCGCTCCCCAATATTCTCACTAATAAACTCAAGAATTGCTGCAACAAAAATTGCAAGTCTGGACGAGTGCGTACCAGCAGCTTATTTCGAATTTCCGAGATTTTGAAATTCATGGGCATCAATAATCGCGGTTTGACTGTAATTATCAACCTTAAACCTGCAAAGTAGGCAACAATTATATTATTAAACCATGGATGGAAACTCAACCAACTCAAAAATTAAAGAAATCATACATCAATCATAAAATTCATATTTTTTCCTATTACTCATCAAACTCAACCACGATTTTGTACTGGTCGCTACACTAGATTTCTATGAATTTTGGGATTTTTGTGTTCAAGGTAAAGTTGTGACTTTTGCTCTTGTCGTTGTTGGTTTTGTTCTCAGTGTTGTTGTTGAGGTTAAAAGTCTATTTACAGTTTCACCTTAGAGCAAGAACAAGCATTATTTATTTATGTTCTTATGTATGCATGGGTGTGTACATTTGCGAATGGTATGACAACTGTGCACGTTTGACTGCATGTATTCGGCTTTGTGTGCTTCTTTCTTTTAAATTTGTATTTAAAAATGGAAGAATAACATTCCTATTCACATATTCTCGTAACATACCTAGGCCCAATTCATACGAGGATTAAAAAATCTTGTTTTATTTTTTATTCTCTATAAAAGTTGCTTCCAAAAACATTTTACATTCATACCATGATTTTTTCCATGTTTCTAGTTTTGATTTTTTTTTCTTCTAAAAATTGTATCAGTGTTGCCATTAGATTTAAAAAAAATCGGTTTTGCCCTATTGTTAAAAAATTTGTTTTGTAAACTTTTTGTAAACCAAAATTATTTCTTCTGACTATTTGGAGCTACAGTAGGTAACTTAAAACTTGACATATGTATGTATGTATGTATATATGTAATTCTTTTGTATTAAATTATTCAAAGTGACTACTTCTGCCTTCGAAATTAATGCATACTTTTCTACAGTTTTTCAGAAATTATCTTATAATACAAATATAACACATATCTATATTTGGGTTTTCTCCAATCATGGAGTTTATTAAGATTTAAGTTAAATAGTTGCAAGTAATATCCTTAATTATTAAATGCTCCTTTCCTATTTCCTGTGGTGCTTGCCATTAGAAGAATAGAGGGAAGATCCTATATATACAGGCACTGCGGCACCAAAATAATTAGATATAAGTCTATGTAATTACGAGAAAAAACAAATTTTTAAACGGAGCAAACATATATTTTGAGTATAGTTATTTTTACATTTCTTCACAAAAAATGCAATATGAGAATACAAAATACCTACATTTTGGCCAAAATAAAATATTTGTCCGATATTCCCTATACTCCTATATTAGCGACAAAAATACCTACAGGTAACACTGGTTTCTATTAAAAATAAGCTGTTGTCACAGTCAATGAAAAAATAAAATTAAGTAACATACCAAAAATTAAAATATGTGTAAAGAAAATTTTGAAAAAAAAACTCCGAGAACGGAAAATGTGATTTTTTTCTACCCCCCTTGCTTTTCTATACAGTTTGCCTACAAACTACAAAAATCGTATTTCAAAATATCATTGAAAAATCAACGTGTGAATTAGGGCTATCTTAAATGAAAATTATGACAGTTGAATACTGCATAAAAATAAATAAAATAAAAAAGTTAATAAAAAAAAATCTAAAAATATAATATTGAAGGATAAAATCTGAGAGTATAATAGGTAGTGAAACTGAAGGCATCAAATAGCTATCCCTACGTCTCCACTAGCCATCGACTTGGACATGTCATGAACATGACGCACAGTGTCGTGAGTTCATAGAACGAGCGGCCAAAAATACAAGGGCTTATCGAAAAGAAGTGAAATTTGGCACATACATATGTTTTAATTGGTAAAATATAATCACACATAAAATGTGGCCATTTAATTTTCACGGATTCGTGTACTTTCCATATATCCTGAAATAAAGCATTATCATAACAGTGAGAAAAACAATTGTAACTCAATGAAATTGTGTAAAGACACTAATTTTAACACATTTAATGCTTCGTAAAAATTTCGTTCAATTCAGAGAATGGATACGCATACCTCAAAAATGTCCTTTTTCAAAAAAGTAAAAATCATAAATTTTCTTCACTTATAGTGAGTTAAATGTTTAACTAGACACAATATATAATATAAATCACATTTACAATTTTGTCAGTAAATATGATAATTCTAACTTAAAAAATATTGTAAAATTAAATTGTAAGGGGGCAAAGGTGGACAAGAGTACAAAAAATTTTAAATGTACTTGTAGAAATATAATGTGAAAGTATCAAATATATATATTTTTTTCTATTTTTTTCTATAGACCACTTAAAATCGTACTTTTTCACTCAAATATGGCTTTCTTTAAATTTACATTAAAAGCAACGTTACATCGCATATGAGTTATAGAATATAGAAAAAATTTATTGTAGCCATATTATGACAATATCCCCTTCTATATTGTTATGAATTGAACAGGCTAATGTTCGTATCGCTTTTTAAGCCAAATTACATGTGATAATTATTAATGAACAAATAACATCAAAGTTAGTTGTAAATATTCTGACAACAACACATAGTTGAACGGAGCAGCCAGCCGTTTTCGAAGGCCACTAAACCTTCCTCATCAGCGTTCTTCTGTGTTGTTGGTCCACTGTTTGTGGTGTCAGTTGATGTAAATTTCTGCCTTATATACGAAACTTTATTGCAAATGGAATATGTGAATTGGTTTGATTCATCGTATTTCAATTTGCTGATGTGTTTGTAATGAAGGCTCAAAGTTAATATCTCTAAATTTACAACAGTTTTACCATTGTCGTTTGTTCTTTACTAATTATGCACATGTTAGTTAATAATATCCCCTTCATGTTTTATTGGAAGTTGTAGTGCAATATCTAAAAGAATTTTTAATTAACTTTTTAAAGTTTGCATGTGTTTGTACTATATTTTCAAATAGTTGCATACTGGCCAAAAACTGTTGACTTTGAAGCATCAAAACTCTTTAAAAAGTATACCTTTTTCAAAAATTCTTTTTTATTTTACTTAATTAAAATTAGGGACGTAACGAATACCAGTTTAAGGGCCACTCAGACTATTATACATGTATAAAGACTTTCATCACACTTTACGAAAAAGAAATCTAAACACATTTGTTTCGACTATCAAAAAATCTAACGTAAATTGACATTTTATGTTCACACCATCACACCTCATATTACATTAAAAACACAAGTATAAAGCAAACAGCTGTTGAGTTTAACATGCCTACATTCATCTTTGACTTCCGGCGGTAAAGCAGTTTCATGTACGCTGTGGTCGTACCGGCCTCTGAAAATAGACGGCGGTTAAAGTAGTTGATTTAAATAAGATAAATAAAAAGAAAATACGATAGTTTCGTTAACTTTCAGACATGTCTTACACGAAAAATTATTCAATACGATAAGCACATTCAATATTTATATCCGTTTTAATACAAAGACATATAACATAAACGACGGCACGGCATCGGCGTCGAAACAGACGGCTTGTTACTTTGGATGTTGTAATAATGCAACTCTGATCAGATGAAAAGTATTATCGTTTAGAAAATTTTCAAAAAATGGTCAAGTATTATGGGATGTAAAATTTTTATCGTATTATTTACCTTTCGTTATGACATTTTGCATTCACAATGTCACACTTGCACGTATTATTTGAATTTTTGACATGTATTAATACAAAGTATAATAGTCTGAGTGGCCCTTTAGCGAATGCGATATCGAATAATACAATTTAATTTTTGCGAAAGCGAATGCGAATACAAATATTACAATTCGTTAAAATATCACATGCAAATAAATTTATATAAGAGGAAGTATAGATAATAATTAATAATAAGCTTACAAAATGTTAGGCAATCAACCAATTCGTACTTTGGCCCTAAAGCCTGGTACTCTGTTCAACATTTCATGTACAATGCTGTAAAAATACATATTAAGAAAACTTGGAATCCATTTTTCCTGAAAAAATCTTGCAGAAGTAGTACTCTGTTCATCTTGGGAAAGCATGAAATATATCTTCAGTAATTCAAGTTTTCATGAGAAATAATAGGAGTGACACTTGTTTCGCGTGACAAAACAAACAAGGACTAGTTAATATTGTTTGGATTTGAAATTTGTTGTACGAAGTAATGAATGGTGCTCAACATTTTTTCAAAAGTTTGAACAGACTAGTCTTAAGCAGAAATCAAACACTGCCTTTTTTTCAAAATCTGAAAAATATTTCCAAACACCGCTGGAATTTAGTTTCATTTTGATACTTACGAGAAATTATTTATAGAAAAGTTTTCCGCTAAAATTTTAAAGCTTTGATTAGAATGCTTTTCTTGTGTATAGGTATGTATCTTTTTTATATTGGCTTAAACTAATTGTCGTTTTTTTTACATTTGTTAATTGCAAACTATTTTCATAAAAGAAATAAATTTTTTTTGTCTCGGGTATTCGCTTGTAATATTCGCATAATTTTAGCGAATGTAAATAGTAAAAATAAGCGAATAATTTGCGAATGCGAACATTCGTTACCTCCCTAATTAAAATATTGCACATGCAACAAAATAATTTGTTTGTTTTAATTCAAAACAAATTTTTGCATTTTTGGCCGCCTGCAGAACAACAGTAACTTCTTTGTTGTGGTGAATCCGTGCGATGTCCATGTTCAGGCATATCAAAGTATTTTGCGGTAGTGCAATAGAGATGGTATATTTACTAGTTTTGTTCTGTCTCTTTTCTTTCTATTGCAAATGGTTGCGGACGGCGAATCTCATGGCGAAAATTGTTGCTCTGACATATGTTCGTGCATCCGTGTCAGAGCATGGACGAAACATGGACATGAGCGGTTTCCATTAGCCATTTGCGATGTCCGACATGATGCCTACACCAAGTTAATGGCTAGTGGATACCGTTAGTATTTGAAATGGCTTTTTGGAAATGCTTCATGGGCAGAAAAACTAGATAAAAATCTTACTTATAATGGCATTTGCGTTCTTTGCTCATCAAAGGGTCTTAAAATGTAAATTTTTTGTCTGCAGATTGCTTTTGGCAGTCTAACTATCCAATTAACATGCCTATTCACAGAAAAAGTCTTAAGTCAGTCATAACTTTTGTTATGACTGATTTCTATATTTCCTCTTGTGACTCGGTCTTAATTTTGTATTCTCGTTACATAGTCACAAAAATCCAAATTTTATAGTTAACATTCTATGTTAATGAAAACTATGTTTGAATATTGAACGTAGTTGAATAAAAAATAAAAATACATACATATGTAGATATGTATGTATATAAAAACCCTGCAAATAATATGGAGTACGTGGTCCAATATATGTAGATGAAACAGACTAATTACTAATGGCAAAAGCATTCAATGCTGCACGATAAGTGCTCGTTTAGTCTATAGCTATTCCATATGCGGTAGTTTTGGGGTTAGTCCGATGTAATGCAAAGTGGTGGTCCAACCCTAGGACATCGCAATGTCGACCACCTTTTTTCATATATTTGGAGTACTCCTACACCTCTTTGGACTATTCCTTACATGCATGTATGAACTAGTCGCGTTATCTGCAGGGAATGAATCCATATTTCCCTTGGTCTCGGCAGCACGCGTGAACTCCTGGATCGATTCCCCCCATTATTTTTTTGTTTTGTTTATTATTGTCTGGATAAGAATGACATGAAAGAAAAAATTTAAAAAGTAGTGCGGGACAGAATAAATCGAGAAAATTTTCACTGTTGGTATTTTGTCTGTTTTAGGTAACATTGGCATAAATACAATTTAAAGCCTACTCACTTTCTTTCTGAGTGCGAGCAAGGTAACAGGAAAATGCTATTATAAATATAAGGGTGAAATCTGGGAACACAGCTTGCTCTTCGATTATTTGTGGAAATTGTACATCACTCCCAAAATGAGCTATTAGAAAAAATGTCGCATATCGGATAGAAAGTGAGGAATTACTCATTGGCATCAAATAGCTATTTGAAATGGGTTTTTTGTATGCTCCATGAGCATAAAAAGGATGTACATATGTATGTATATAGAAATTTTACTTCTAATGGCATTTGCATTCTTGGGTCATCAAAGAGTCTTAGCACTTCAATTAATTATCAGCAGATTGCTTTTAGCAGTAGATAAAACTTTGTAAATGTGGGCTCTTGTAAAGAAAATGGAGTGCTTTTATCAGGTATTAGCTTTATTTCCCTCTTTCTGTTAATAATTTGATTTCAGTGCTCCTCTTCAACCAAATTTATATATACCATATACGTACATCCATCCTCCCATTTCTAAATTAGTTTCTTTTTTATACCCTTTACCAGTCACAATACTTTCTGTGAATTTTCATGTGATATTCAATAATTTCCACAATTTTGTGTTTTAAAACAATTTTTCAAGGAAAAAGCAAATATTTTTCATTCATACTACCCAATGGAAATGAAAAAAAAATCAATCTATTGAAGTTTGTGTTAAATTTTACATTGATTTATTATCTTCTTCCCATATCTTCTGCAAATGTGGAACTTTGATTTTATGGAAATTGGTATTGACTTTTTGTTTTAATATAAAATAGGATTTGCGATAATTTTTTTCTTCGAAATATGATTTTTTCAGGCAAGTGACAATTTTCATCCCACAACTTCTGGCAGCACTGCGTCGTAACATGACGTGCGTGCTTCCAAAAGTTTTGCAAAATGTGTTCATTTGCCTAATAATTTACTGCAGACTTGTGTGTTTATGCAACATGTATAAAACTTTATGCATTAAACACATTCGACACAGCAGGCTACGGGCTACAATCTGTCAAAAATAGAATACACACATTCTTATGGTAACAATTATTTTAACGACAGCAGGCTACACGACTGCACGACCACCGTTGTAGCTGTCGCCAACTTTAAACTAATTTCTATTTCTCTGGCTACAATGAGCAAATGCAGTGTTACCAGTATAATACAAAATGGTGAATGAATGATATCGTACAATTATTTCATACTATTTACTAGAAACAATATCCAAAAATTGATGTAAAGAATAAATTGATTCATTATTGTACTTTTATGTGAAATAAGTACATTTTAAAAGAAAAATTAATTTTTATAAGTGCAAAATATATGAAAGTGGCAATACTGAACTATGTATATGTACTTGAATATCAGCTGCAGATGGTGCTGCTGCCGTCTCCAAAATAATTAAGTAGCTGGCTACGAGGCGACAAATGCTGCTAGCGGCATTTGAAGTCGTGTGTTCGTGTAGCCTGCTGTGGTGAATGTGTTTAATGCATTATGCTTCAAAAACAGTAGTGTTATAAACTTACATAAATTAAGTTTAATGCAGACTCGGGCGTTTCTTGGCACAATTGTGAAGAGAATATTCACACGTATTCTTACCCTCTTTAATTTAGTCGTCGATGAGACAGCGATGAATGCACATCAGGCGGATGCTTACATATTTTTTTATATTTTTTTCAAGAATATTTGTCCAGCTAACATACGTGTTTCATTTCAAATTGATGATGATATGCGAAAATTATTTTGTTATAAATAATGCATTTGGTAACATACAATGCCTTTTATGTTATCAAAGCTTAAGGAAAAAAAGGAATATGTCATTAAAAGACATTATGATGCTTTTCATAGTAATATGAATAAGTTTAATGGTAAGGAAAGGGAAAACCTTTTAAATAAATATCAAAAATATTTTTAATATGTTTCCCATCTGAAAATGATCTTCCATGCCGACAAATATCAAAGCTTATTAAGTTTGATACATCCAACCACATAATTTTATTTGGTGAATTTGCACTTTTGTGCTCCACCAAGCAACCATTCTTTTATTTATTTATTTTTTTTAATGGAAAACATGATAAATTATTGTCCTATCTTTTTTAATTTTTTTATTTCACTGTTTATTTAGAAAAAGTTTTATTTGCAATTAATAATTTTACTTAATCAACGTTTTTTTTTTCAAGATAGAAAATATGTCTATTTATGTATAAATATATAATGCACCATTATCCTTCAAACGCTTGACTTTGTGTTTGGTGGGTAGCTCGCAACCTCAACACATAAAAAATTTACCACTACATTGATAGTGGCGTTATGGCTATGTCACGTCTAATTTAAGCTTTAGCTATTCGAAAAGGAGCTGCTATAAATCTTAAAATGGTGCTTACAGTATTTTTGTAAGTCAGTCTGAGAGTGTGGAAGCATTTATTACAATAATTTTTTCCTGCTAACGATATTGTCGAAAATATATGAACATATGTATTTTCCCGCCGAAAAAATTTCATATTTTTAAAAACGTACGTGTTTAGCAATAATATACATAATATAAACTAAACCGCGCATAATCTAAAATATAACAGTTTAAGAGAGAAAGAGCGATATAGAGACACGGTGATACATTAAAGAGTAGTCAGATTGAAATTTGTTGCAGAAAACATACATACATATACATATGTACATATGTATTACTTAATGGGGGTCTCCACGCGCAATAAACTTGGAAATAATTATGTTCTCATCTATCAAATTCTACTTGCAACACAATATGTTCACGTGTGGACCGCAAAAACATTTATTTGTACATACATATGTATGTATGTATGTATATTGAGAAATAATTGTTCAAAGTTATTTTCAAGCAATTATGTATGTATGTATGTTGGAAATAAACTGTCAAATTTGACTGTGGTTGCTAGTTAAATAAAAAAATATTTAACTTGTTTTTCTTAAAATCAACAAAAAATATGTATGTATGCATATATTTGCCTAAACTTAGGCCCAATTCATACGAGGATTTAAAAATCTTGTTTTATTTTAAATTCTCTTTAAAAGTTGCTTCCAAAAACATTGCACTACATTCATACGATGATTTTTTCCATGTTTCTAGGTTTGATTTTTTTTGCCTTCAAAAATGGTATCAGTAATGCCAGTAGATTTAAAAAAATCCATTTCCCCTACATGTTAGAAAAATTTTCCCATACGAAAATCTACAAATTTCATTAATTTTAATTTAAAAAGAGATTAATTAAAAACATTTATGTAGTTCTTGTGTATTAAATTATTTAAAGTGACTACTTCTGCGTTCGAAATTAATGAATACTTCTCTACAGATTTTCAGAAATTATCTTATATATAATACAAATTTAACATAAAGCTGCATTTGAGATTTCTCCATTAATGGAGTTTATTAAGATTTAAGATAGATAGATGTAAGTGTAATTTCTTTAATTATTAAATCATTGTTTAATTGATGCCCATATTCTATTTTCTGAGGTGCCTGCCATTAGATAAAAGTCTGTGTAATTTCGAGCAAAAACAAATTTTGAAACGGTTTATGAGCAAAAATTTATTTTAATTATAGTTCTTTTTTTATTTATATACAAAAAATGCAATCTGAGTATAAAGAATACCTACGTTTTGTCAAAGTATTATTAATACTTATAAATAAAGAAACGTTTTGGCAAAAATAAAGGGTACGTTCGTAAATGCTGCAAATTTATGCATCAATGCGGCAGTTCTGCCAGGTTTTACTGCGTATGCGTGATTATCTGCTGCACATGCTTTGCAACTGCTCAACATCTGTGCTCAGTTGACATTTTTGAACAAACTGCAAAAAATTTTAAAATTGGCAAGTAATTTTATTTAAGAAAATATTGACAATTTTCTTTTAAATTATAGTAAGCAAAAAAATTAAAAGAAAATCAAAGCGACAATTTCTTATGACAACAGCATTGGCCTTAAAAAGAATACAACTAAAATAAAAAAAAACTACTTTGAACACCAAGATTATGTGTTTCAAAGTTATTTTCGAGTTTATCAATCTCATTTTTTGGTAAGATTCGAAACATGTTATTTAAACATCAAAATACATAGATATATTCAACTTATTGTTCCACTGCAACTTCTTGCATCTTAAAATAATTTACTGCGCCATTTGCACAGATTTGCGGCAGGTATGCCGATTAAATGCATTAAAAAACGTTTGACGCTGAACAGTGCTGCCAAGTTATGCATTTTTGAACGTTAGATGTTCGTGATGCTGCAGACTTGCACTATAAATGCTTTTACGAACGTAGCCAAAATATTTGTCCGATATTCCCTATACTCCTATATTAGCGACAAAATAACCTACAGGTAACACTGTTTTCTATTATAAAAAGCTGTTGTCACATTCAATGAAAAAATAAAATAAAGCAACATACCAAAAATTAAAATATGTGTAAAGAAAATTTGAAAAAAACTCGGAAAACGGAATATGTGATTTTTTCTCTAGCCCCTTTGCTTTTCTATACAGTTCGCCTACAAACTACAAAAATCGTGTTTTAAAAAATCATTGAAAAATCAACGTGTGAATTAGGTGTTATTAGCATTCATCAAATTTTAAATAAAAATAAATGAAACAAGCACAAAAACGCTAAAAATTAATGTATTTATGCACAGCGAAATTTTTAAATTTATGTTCAATATGCAGTAAATCTTCTCCACGTAAAAGAATAAGGTTGTACATGAACATATTTGAGACGTCACGCTGCCGACGTTATTGCTTATTTTCGGCAATAAATATTCAGCCCAATTATTAACAACAATTCCGTGCGAGTTTTTTCACTTTTCCTTTTCTCCTATTATGAACTTGTGTTTTCCCTTTTTTTACCAAATGCGGGAATAAAAAAAACTCTCCGGGAAAAAAGTAGGTATTATGAACGCCGTTGAACTTGTTTTTTTCACTAAAAATCTTTCCCTTGCAAAACAGAAGGGAGTTTACATAAAAACATAGTTAATACACAATTAAAACACAATTTATATACATAAACTTGTATTTTATAGTTTTTGTATATAAAAAACACAAATAATGCTCAAATAAATCATTTATAAGCTTTTTTTCACATATTTTTTCAAGTTTACGAATTTTATTAATTTTGTTTATTCTCTCACTCAAAAAAAAGGAGAACAAAATGTCAACAACAAGCAAAACAACGAGCTTCGTAATGCGGTGATGCCACGTATTACTCTTTTTTGTTCCCAAGGAATTTATGATTGGAGGAATGTTTTCTCGAGAAAATTATTTTCCGTGAGAAATAAATTCCGAGGGAATATTCATGATTGGGCTGATTGCTTGTGGAGACATGGTGTTACAAACTAAATATAGTAACGATAAGCAGTGCTGCCAGAATTATGATTATTTTTTTATGATTTATGGACCAAAATATGATTTTAAGATTTTTTTCTCGAATGATGATTTTTAATTTTACAAATTATGGTTTTTAATTTCAATACATATGTCTGTACAATTTTCTTTGTTGTTCTACAATGTTTATCAATAGCTATACTTATAAACAGGCACAGGGGTTTCATGCAAATGCATGTTTTTTCCCTTACCCCTGATAATAGCATAAACGAAATATCTTTACGAAACAATGAATTTGCGTAGAAATGGCATCGATTTGTTAGTGCATATTTCCGCATATTTTGCTGAAAATTCATATTTTTGCATAATTTGGTCATAAATGTATATTTTTGCCTCATATTTTGGTATACATATTTATGTACATGGTTTTGTAACATATTTTGTCAAAAATTTAAACTTCATGAAATATTATTGTTGAGAAATTATTAATGCAAGACAATTTTTTTGGCAAATCTATTGGCTTGCATTGGATTGTAGAATTGTACAAGCACACACATCTACAACATTTGATGAAAATCACAATTTTAATGATTTCAAAAGGAAATTGTCTGTTTTAAAGCCGAAAGTAAACTTGATACTGTTTTTAAAATGACAACAGATTTAAAAAAACAACAACAAACAAAAAATTGTAATAGTTGAGTTAAATAAATATACAGCATCATATAAAAATAATTATTCAAATTTGAGCCGACCACATCCACAGGCCTTTTTCAATTCACAAAAGCTTTCTAAGAATAAATTGATAGAACTTCACATTCGAAAATATAAAAAACTAGCTGACCCCGGTCCGCGCTGCTGGCCCTAAGCAAACATTAGTTTTGTATATGGCATTGGTGGTACAATATGAAAATTGGATTTTGCCCACGAATAAACTAAATATTGCGCCATCTGCCGGACGAACTTCAAACTACACAGAAACACTCCTCACGCCCCATAGAGCATGTATATAAAGTTTGGTCTAAATCGGTGCAGTAGTTCTTAAGTTACGGTGCAAAAACACAAAAAACTAAATATGGCGCCATCTGTCGGACGAACTTCAAACTACACAGAAACACTTCTTACGCCCCACAGAGCATGTATATAAAGTTTGGTCTAAATCTGTGCAGTAGTTCTTGAGTTACGGTGCAAAATCACAAAAAAAACTAAATATGGCGCCATTTGTCGGACGAACTTCAAACTACGCAGAAACACTCCTCACGCCCCAAAGAGCATGTATATAAGGTTTTGTCAACATCGGTGCGGTAGTTCTTGAGTTACGGTGCAAAACACAAAAAAACTAAATATGACGCCATCTGCCGGACGAACTTTAAACTACACAGAAACACTACTTACGCCCTAGAAAGCATGTATATGAAGTTTAGTCAACATCGGTGCAGTAGTTCTTGAGTTACGGAGCAAAAACACAAAAATTATAAATACTGCGCCATCTGTCGGACGAACTTCAAACTATACAGAAATACTCCTCACGCCCCATAGAGCATGTATATAAAGTTTTGTCAACATCGGTGCAGTAGTTCTTGAGTTACGGTGCAGTAGTTCTTGAGTTACGGAGCAAAAACACAAAAATAATAAATACTGCGCCATCTGTCGGACGAACTTCAAACTACACAGAAACACTCCTCACGCCACATAGAGCATGTATATAAAGTTTGGTTTAAATCGGTGCAGTAGTTCTTGAGTTACGGTGCAAAAACACAAAAAAACTAAATATGGCGCCATCTCTCGGAACGCGTCGTCCGATTTCGTGAAAACTTTAGATAAACCATCTACACGACCATACGAACAAACCATAAAAATTTGATCGAATTCGGTTTGACCGTTCGTGAGTTATAAAGTCACAACACACTTGCAACAATTTTTTATATATATAGATAATAAAATTTTTAAATGAAAATAAATAAATAAGAAGACAAATGCGTGTTTGGAGTTAAAAATGCAGAAAAAAATCTTTTTATCATATTTAATTTAGTGTTAAAATTTATGGCCTGTTTCATAATAATGGAACGAAACTTTCGACTGAAAATTTATATTGAAAACAAAAACAAGTTTTCATATTTTATTGTTGTTTTCAATATAAATTTTCAGTCGAAAGTTGTATGTAAATTTAAAAAATTTAAAAAACTTTTTTTTAATATATGCATATTTTGTTGTTTTTAGTGCATATTGTGCATTTTTAATGCCATATTTTAGGCGCCTAAAATACCTTTTTTAAATGCATGAGGTCCTTGTCCCTGCTTATAAGGAAAACATTTTTTCCCAGCGAAAATATTCGTCTACTTAGAAACAGGTTGGTAAGGGGGAGAGAGCACAACTCTGCCTCATCCTCTGGGGTGATTTGAAAAAAAAGAATAAGCAAAAATAAAAAGAAACAAAGCCATCTTAGAGAAGTGACGAAAAATCGGTCCGGAATATACTCAATTCTTGGAAAAATCTATACCAAATGGTTTAAAAGAAGTCATTCGTCACCAAGGAAAAGCAATTTGCCTCTAAAACAACTGTACATACTTTATACGATAAGAATATTAGCAATGTCGAATACTTTTTTTGCTTGAATTTCCTAACTGAAATTTTGCTTAATGCAATTTTTATATTTCATAGTTACTTTAATGATCTAATTTTTTTTTATTGAATACAATTTGAAAATACTTTGTTGTTCTTTTTATAAAATAAGATAGTAAATAGTTTTTTATTTATGAAAACAAAATAACGTTGGTGTATGTCGAATAGTTTTTTTGTCCACTGTAAATATATCGATTGTTACTTTTTTAATGGAAAAAATATGGACTTGTGATGATTTTATTCTTCAAAATACGATTTTCTTTCCGACAAATGATGATTTACTTCGCAAAACTTCTGGCAGCTCTGACGATAAGAGCAAAGTTAGACAGTTAAAAAAATGTCCAGACAGTAAATTCAACATATTGCTTTTTTAGAGGTCAGGAAATTTTAACTGAAATAAAACAGAGATTGCCATGAATTTGGGTTTATTTTAAATAAACGTATCGCTCATTTACTAAGACAATGGGCGCATTCATAAGACGTACTTAGCTGTTGAGCTCAACAGTTGTGAAATTGTTGGCAACTGATGGTCCCCACAGTTACGTCTTAGAAACGGCTTGATATGGATATGATGGAATTTTGTATCTTTATTTCGTTATTTTATCGCGTTTGTAACGTAAAATTTAACAAATATTTGCTCCTGCCACCTAACAAAGCATATACAAGGCACAACTCTATTCGAGCAAAACATGTTGACTATAGGTAGCGAAAAAATTTTATGATGGAAAATGACTCAACTGTTGAGTGGAGCGGAACTACTCAACTATGCGTTTCTAAGACAAACACTCAAAGGTTGCGCAACAGCTACGTCTTATGAATGTACCCAACGGCATAACACAAAAGAAACAAGTTTGTCAGAAAACGAGTTTAACGTTTTCAATTTACGCAGAAGTTAATGGAAAAAGAAAATTTTATTTTAAACATATATGTATGTATATTATACATGTTATTTACTTTTCATATGTATATAACCAAAATAGGACGATGATTTACTACCGGACAGATCCCAGGAAAAATTCACGACAACCCCAGGATAAAATAATTGCTCGTAATCATATTAAAATAACAAAAATTAAAAATTTTAAGAACCCCCGATATATCTAGAAAATATGTAATATATTCTAAATGGCTGGACCGATTTTCTTCAAACACAGTTAAGAACCTTCTCGATCAAGTCACCTTTCAAACAGAAAAAAATAAATCAAAATCGGTCCAGCCGTTTGGCCTGTACGTGGACACGGTCAGACACACAGACACACACTACAAACTTATAACACCCACTTTTTTGGTCGGGGGTTAATAAAACAAAACTATGAAGTATCAAAATATGCCCTCAAGACGTTAAATTGCTCCAAAAACTCGAAAAAATGTTTAGAATATGCGAGTAAAACG
Organism: Tachina lurida; assembly: GCA_944452675.1. Taxonomy (NCBI): domain Eukaryota; kingdom Metazoa; phylum Arthropoda; class Insecta; order Diptera; family Tachinidae; genus Tachina; species Tachina lurida. Next base: position 68,200,067 of record OX101752.1, on the reverse strand, counting down.
AAGATATGCAAAAGCATGCTTTAGAGCCGTTGTCGGCAAATTAGGGGCGCCGCGCCTTTTAATATACTCTACTTTACGTATGTACATATGTGTACACACCAGTGATCTGCATGCTTACGAGTCAAACGGCATAATTTTGCATTTTCTAATTTAACATTAAAACAATGAATGATGCTATTGCATGATTCATATAAATGAGACTGTTGTTAATAAATGCATGTCACTGCTTGCAATCGCTTGTTCATTCATATGATTCACTAAAGCAATGAATCAGTATGTTTGTTTTGAATACTTCTTAAAACCCCTTCTGACAAATATAGTTTTATGTAATATTATAAAATATAAAATAGCTGGCCCCATTTTATTTTATAAATTGTATTTACAAGAGAAAAACTATTAATTAATACGCCATGTTTTATTAACAATTGTGTTAGCTAAAATCACACACATTCTTATTCTCTTTCATTTATCCATAAATTTTTTATGGATACAGTGAAAGAAAAGAATTGGTATGCGAAAAATATTCTATGATCACCAATGCGTTCCGCGATATTCAATGTGTTTTATGTTACAAAACTTTTAAGGAAAGAAATTAATATGTATTTAAAAGACATTTTGCCTTTTTTTTTGAGCATTTTCACTAAACTGCACTTTCTATTTAAACTTTAAAGACCAATAACTCGGGAAATATGGCCTGCAGCAAATTTTTTTTATTAATTTTTTTTTCTTATTTTTCACACTACTATCAGATAAGCTATTTAAAAATTTCTTTTTGGAGATTTTTCAGAGTTTCATATGAAAAATTCAGAGCCCCATAACTCGAAAAATATGGGTCGCCGCCAACTTTTTTATTTAATTTTTTCATCTTATTTCATCTATCACATAGGATCCTTTTTATTTATTTTTTGCTGCTTTACTAAAATGCATTTGTTCCAAATATTTATTTTTTCCTATGTACTTGAGGGACGAATGATACAAATTTTCTCACACATACAACTAAAGTCTTATTTTTGACATCACTGACTTACAGCGTGACCGTTTGACCGACTAAAGTGGCAAATTGCCACTTTTTCGATTGCCTTGCCACTTTTGTCCCCCTTTTTTTTAGAGTGAATTATATAATAATACATTGAAAATAAAAATTTTGGTGTAGTTTTCTCTTTATTATTTTTTATTTTGCCCCTTTTTTTTATAAATCCCCTATTTTTTGCCACTTTTTGAAAAATGTCATCGTTCACCTTGCTGACTTCATCTAGTCAACATGCTTTTGTGAGTTATTTGATTGCCATACATACATATGTTCCTCGTTTATACGCAAATCTTATTTGCAAATAAAACTATTTGTAAATACTGAACTCACCGTTTATACGTAGATAGCATACATTGCTATCTGTGAATTATATTGCAACACGTTGTTAAATATGCATTACATTTCTTACAAAACAAAAATAATTGGCAACATTTTACACCTTATTTGCAAATAGTGCGTTATTTGCAAATAGTTTTCGTGAGTTATTAACTTACAATAAAAAAGTTATACGGCAACGCTTTCCAGTTTTATTTGCAAATAAGAAGTGCGTATAAACGGGATAACAGTAGCAGTAAAGGTGAAGTTACATAACACGCGTTAGTGCGCGTGCCAACTGTAGGCATCTGTCAAAAAAAGTTGAAATAGTGTTTTTGCATACGACAAGTTACATACCAAACTCTTTGACGCGTTTGCGGCAGAAAGTTGGTCAACTTTCAACTTTTTAACGCGTTTTGATGTTTTGACAACGAATCGGCTGACAATAAAAGAGAAAATTTTTTAAAAAATTAGAATCATGAAGGAAAATCTTAATAAAGAGTTTGAAAACTATACAGTATTGCACAAAAAGGTAAGGTAGAAATACATAACACGCGTTTGTTCGTCTACGAATATCGTGCGCTTGAAAACTTTACCGCATGAAAAATGGCAAGTTACACAACACGCGTTACAAACGCCTTTTCTTTCAGCTTTTTTTATTCATTTTTACATTGAAAAATGATCTTGGAACATTTTCAAATCCTTTTTTGCGTAATACTGTATAGTTTTAAAACTCTTTATTAAGATTTTTCGTCATGATTCAAATTTTTTTTAATTTTTAACCGACTTCAAAAAAAGAAGGAGGTTAACAATTCGTCTCTATTTTTTTTTTTTTTTTTTTTTAGGTGTGTAGGTCCATAACTCGGTGCATTTTAGACCGATTGTAAAAATTTTTTTGTTGTCTGAGAGGGTATAGCTTCCCATTGGTCCCATTTGAAAAAAGTGGGCGGGGTCACGCCCACAATTTTTTAAATTTAATTTAATGATCTTCTACTTACTTGATTGCTGCGAAACCTAGCAAGCATATTTGGTTCTTGTAATTAAAAAATTGTTAGGTTGAAAAAATGGGCGGGGCTACGCCCATTAAAATGTATTATAACATTATACGTGGTTCTACTTAACCGATTTTTACGAAACTCAGCACACACCTTGAACTCTAAAGTAGACACAATTTTTTATTAAAAAAATGGGCGGGGTTACGCCCATTAAAATTTTATATTATATTTCACAGGGTTCTATTTCACCGATTTTTACGAAACTTGGCATACACCCTAAGCTTTAATCAAGGCACGAAATTGCGTTCAAAAAAGTGGGCAGGGCACGCCTATTAAATTTTAGTATAATATTTCAAGTGCTTGTATTTCACCAATATTGACGAAACTTGACACACACCCTAAACTTTAATAAAGGCACAAAATTGCGTTCAAAAAAGTGGGCGGGGCACGCCTATTAAATTTTAGTATAATATTTCATGTGCTTGTACTTAACCAATATTGACGAAACTTTGGCACACACCTTGAACTCTTAAAAATACACAATCTTGTTTTAAAAAAAGGGGCGTAGCCACGCCCCATTAAATTTATTACTATATTTCACGTGTTTTTACTTAATCGATTTTTACAAAACTGGACCATATTTCTAAATAAGCACTAAAAAGCTACAAATAAAACTTTTTAAAAAAAATTAAACCGACTTCAAAAATAAGCACTAAAAAGCTACAAATAATATAGATCTAGTTAAATAAAAGATTTTTATATATGTTACCTACAGTGCCGTTTGAAGTTGGTGCCAGTAATACTGGTACTAAACACATAGGAACATGACCGGTAAAAAACTGCAAGTAATTTTTATGTACATATGTATGTGCTTAGTTACCAATGTTGCTGGCACCAACTTCAAACGGCACTGTAGGTAACATATATAAAAATCTTTTATTTAACTAGATCTATATTATTTGTAGCTTTTTAGTGCTTATTTTTGAAGTCGGTTTAATTTTTTTTTTAAAAGTTTTATTTCAGATTAACTTAAAGGGACTCCTAAAATTTGTTGACAATATTTGGCAAAGTTGTAAAGCTACACAACTTTTGTGAACATATAAATACAATCTGAATAAATATTTTTAACAACTTATGCTGCCCGCTTAGCGCTGATACATCGTTCACTGTAAAGCGCTCCCTGCAGAGTATCAGTAAAGTTTGTTTGTACAAACACTTTTTAAAAAATTAACTTTCAACATTTGAACTATGTATGTATATAGACAACCGATAAATTTTCTCACAAACTGCCCCCGTAAAGGAAATATTTGTGCAATATTTGTGCTTTTAAATAGTCTAACAAACGCAGCGTTGTTTACATGCATTGCTTAAAATATATTTCAGTAGATAAAAAAACCTCGGGTAACTTTACTTTAGTATTATTATTGAAAAACTAAAAAAGTGGTAGATTTTTCTCGGAAAGTTGTAGAATTGAGTGAGACACCCAAAAGAAGTAGATCTACCACAAAAGTGGTAGAGTTTGCATCGCTGGTTACTAGTTATAAAATATGTGGTGGTAGCACTGCTGACGTAGAAATCTACAGAAACAGATTTTTCTGTACCGAATGTCAATAAAGCCACAAAAAAAAATATTCTGTGCAAACTGTTACATTTTCTATTACTTGTACGGCAAGCTGTAAAGTAGAACGATACGATTTTACTAATTCTACCTTAAGAATTTTTATTGATTTTTACTAACAATCAGCATGACCCTTTTAGCATTTTCACTGCTAAATTTAGCATTATGTATTTTGATTTAGCAGTGAATTTTTCATTTTGCATTTAGCATTTTTTTTCAGCATTTTTGTATTAATTTTTTTTAGCATTATTTAGCATTTTTAATTTTATAGATTTCATATACTCCTTTCCATTTATACAAGTAAAAGCCTCTGTCAATTAATGTACTTATTTCATTGTATTTTGTTATTTTTATACAAATGTATAATGATGGAAACCATGTAAACATCGAAAAACGTCTTAAGCGGCTGTTAGGCTGTCGTACTTGGTATTTGAGAATGGTGTAATAATGCAAAATTCGTGTCTTCATAATGGTTTGGTTTTAAAAAAATTTTGAATTTTTGTGTTTTTCATCATACCTACTCTTTTAATAGATCTTTTGTAAAACTCAGTGCAAATTTCATTTGTGTTTTCGTATGGAAATGGTAAAGATGACTTGGTTAGAGCGCGCATTTTTAAAGGTGTTTATTGAAATGTACGAAAGTCTGTCATGCTCATGTACCGAGTGTGACCGTCTAATAGCCTCTTTAAACGTCAAACACCTAATAAAAAGTAGAAAAGAAGTATTAAAAACACTTTAAAATTCATCGTTGCGGAATTCGCCTCCTGGAAATATAATGAAAAATATAACTGAAAAAGTAACTTAATAAATTGTTAATGCAAAAAGTATTTTTGAAATGTCTTTCACATTACGTTGATAGCTGGCATGCTAATACATTAAAACATATAAAATAAAAGTGTAAAATTATTTTATGTAATTAATAACACATAAATTTCATATTAAGCACAATAATTATATTCAAGAAGTATCATTTGGGGTGCTTAGAGCCCTTGTGTCCCTCTTTTTTAAGCGGATGTGCCCATAGAAGTTTAAGATATTGCGAGCAAGCGGATATTATACTGGCCTACTGACATAAATAAAATTCCGGATGTTATAGATTTTGGCGTCATGAAAAAGATTTCTAGGGAATTAACGTTGAAGCTTCTTAAGATCTCTCGTCCGATCACTCTCCCACGATCGGTACAATCTGTAGCCCACAGAGAAGTGCTTTACCTCACTTGTATGTGAAGATGATCAGTCGTGTTAATTGGCTGCGATTCAAAAAATATCTTACGAAAAAATCGGCAAAGATCGCGAAAATTACGAAAATCTGCAGAAACGTATTAACGGCGGGATGATAACAAAGTCTAATATTGTTGAAAAATCAGCAAAACTCGTAGAAAACTAAAAACGTGCATAAAGTCGCTTTTTTCACGAGCTATGCAAAAAATTGGGAAAATTTACAAAATTTTAAACAAGCCATAATAGGGATTAAAAATTGCTAAAACTGTAAGGAATGCAAAAAATTCGGTAAAAATCGCGGAATGGCGAAAATTCGCAAAAAACTTATTCGTACTAACAGCGAGGTAATAACAAAGCCAAATATTGTTTCAAAATCGGCTAAACTGTTAGGAGGCTGAAAGCATGCAAGAAGTCGGATTTATAGCGAAGTTTGCAAAAATTGGCGAGAAATTGCAAAATCGCGAAAGTCATTGAAAATATAAAAAGATTGGAAACAAGTGAAAAAACGCGAAAAAAATCGGAGGTTAGCGAAAAATTGCTAAAACTATTAAATAAATTACTAAACTTATAAATAGTAAAAATCGCAAAAAAATATAAAGAAATAAACTGAATTGTTTTTATATTTTTGAATAAACTATTTTATTTTTATAAATGAGAAATATTTGAAAGCGGCACCACTGAAATATAAATTTATGGTGCTGCTGCCGTCTTCAAAATATTTAAGTAGCTGGCTACTAGGCAACATTTGTTGCCAGCGGCACTTGTAGTCGTGTAGCCATGTAGCCTGCTGTGGCAATTTTTTCTTCTCTAAGAGTTTTATGCTCCAGATAGGCAGGTTTTTCCTCAAAAATACATATATGGCAACACTGACTACATACATATACAAATGTTTAATATTAATCATATTTACGAGAAAATGCTTTTAAGAGGTATTATAATTTTTTACTTTTTATGTTTTCGTTTATCCGCTGAGAGAGCGCTCACTATATATTAGCCATGGTTAAAAACAAGTTGTTATCACTGTTGGGATTTGTGGTAAAATTGTACCAAATTTCGTACAAGTCCATATGCATTGGTACCGTGGTACACTTTATATTACCGTGGTACAATTTGAAAAATATTTTACTTTGCCATACAATAATGGTTGCCCAACACTGATCATAAGTACCAAAATTTGCAACATTGGTAATTGAATTTGGTTTGGTAGCCCTTATGCTATGTTTAGACGACGAGTTGAATCACCGGCTTCGCTCTCTGAATCTTGTTTATGAATCATGCTGTTTAGACTACTCATTCGTGCTTCGTGTGCAGCGTGCCAATTTAGTGCTTTTCGTACTAGATTTAGAGTTTTTTAATTCATAACAGAGCGGAATTTTTCAAATTGTTGCTTAAAAAAGGCACTAAATTGGTGCTTTTCACCTTTGATTTTACTGGGTTTTGCAAATCTACTAAATATTTTCAAAAACTATCTGCTTTCACCCCTTTTAAACATGCGAAGTTTCCTTTGCAGAATGTTAATTCAGCTGGGTGAAATACGAAGGAAGAAAAACTTTATTTTTCATAGTGAGAAAAAATAATATATTTCTAGAAATTACAGAGGATACCATGCACGTTATAAAATAACTTCATTACAATAATCTAATTACTAACCACTGAGGGAAGCAATGTATTGCTTTCTTCATAACGGAAGATTTCAAAATGCTTCTGAAAAGTACTAACGTAAGGCTCTCTAACAAAGTGGGCAGAAGTAAAAAAATGTAAACCAGTAACTTTTGCATCTGAATACACAAAAACTACACATTATTGCTTCTGTAAAACGAATTAGTAAAGCAAAAAATGAATGGCTTTTTGGAAACTGAATGCATTGCTTCTAGCTGGCTTACAAAAACTCTTCTGGGAAGCGACAATTTTTGCTGGGATGGTGAAATTGAAGAAATAGAACGAAGTATCAGAAATTTAAGGATACATAAATGGAAAAATTTGCTCAAAACTGATTAGTTTTGCATTGAAGTTTATAATTATAGAAATTCAACTAATCATAATCCATTTCTAATACTGTCAATATTTCCTCTAAGACTATTAACAATACCATGTTCAAATGTTTTTTTTTTAGCGCTTATAAATATTTTAAAAGTAAGTAAGAAATACAATAATGATTCTATAAATAAAATTGTTTCATTCATATAAAATACGGTTTAAAAAGAAAAGGCTTATGTTGTTCAGTAACTCGTTTCTGTAATTCTCGCATCGTAAAATTTCTCACATGAAGTGTGAAACACAAAATTCCATCATTTCTCGATTTGTGAAAAAAGTGTTTCTGTATTTGAATGTGAAAACAGACAACACTGAATCTGTTTTTACTGGAATATTTCCAGTAATCGAGTGTCAAATGAAAACAAAAATCACAAAAATATTATTTCAATAACAAAAAATAACAATTTTCAAGAAAAATAAAATTGAATAATGAACATGAATATAAAGTGAATGTAAAATGCTTGAAATAAGTTTTTTCTAGCAACCATGGTGTAATTATACAGGTGACTGCGTAAGGATTTTTTATACAAAAATATGGCAACCATAGCTATGTAAAGAACCGAAGAATGTCAAAAGCATAAAAATAATTGTACTAAAACCAAAACAAAATCGAAGTTTTTGACATTCTTCAGCTACAAAGCACATAGAGCAAAAAATTATCAGCTGAAGTAACGCTGCCATCTAGTTAGATACACCTTGCTAGCAACTGTCTCTATTATAAAAAATTCCACAAAAAAATGTAAATAAATATACTAAAGGTATTCATTTCAGTTTTTTTCTGTTGGAAAAATGGAAAAATGGAAAAATGTAATTTTCTTTACAACAAACACAGGAAAAAATATTCCACCAAAAGTTAAATTTAAAATTTCAACTTTTGGTGAATTTTTTTACCTGTGTTTGTTGTAAGAAAAATTACATTTTTCCAAACCAAAAAAAAAACTGAAATGAATATCTTGAATGATATCAACTCCTAAATAATAATTTTAGTTCAACAATTCGTTGCATATCTTTTCAACTAGTTTATTATTCATATTTTCATGTTTCATGTTTTTGTACAAATTTGGTTGTTCTCGCACCAATTTAAAATGCGAGTTATTTAGACAGTTCTTGCGAGAAACTTTTCACAAAATATTGTTACAGAAACACTTTTTCTCACATCGTTCCAATAATTGCTGGAAATTTGTTTAAATGATAGATAGTTCTCGCAAAGTAACGATACAGAAACACTTATGTGAGAAAAGCCATTTTGTGTTTCAATTTACACTGGTTTTGTTACGATTCCCTTGTTTCATGCGGGAAATTTTACGATGCGAGAAATACAGAAACGAGCTACAGAATGTAACATACTGAACTATGTTCATGTAAAAATTAAATCAGATTAAACACCTAAAATCTAATTGTTTTATTAAAACAGCTTTATGGCCAGAGGAAAAAAATGAAACGAAATGAATTTCCTGAAACGAGGTATAATTCTCGTTGATCACTCTTTACTTAAAATAATACACAATAATTGCAGTGTCTTGCCAAATGAACTTCAATTATTTTCCTACTCATATTCTACTTATAAGCAAAATCGAAATATGGCTCGATATAATTGAAATTATTACATAAAACCTATGAAATGTAGTAAATTTAAAATTGTAGTTGTAAATTGTAAATTTTTAATTTCTAGTCATTCAATACATATATAATTAGCCATGTGGGCTTTCTCTGTATTGAAAATAAATAGATAAATATAAAAATAGAAATAAAAAAATATATTGCATTTAGTGCTTTTATATGAACACACAGTGATTTTTGCTCTGAAAAAGTTGGCATCACTGTTCGCGTGGCATTTTTTTATGTATATTCACACAAACATACATATCATACGCACGTATCATAACATGCATACATACTTACATAAATTCGATTCATTCAAAATCTGGTTTTTGAAGGCATCTCTATATTTGCTTCTTATTTTTCCTTTTTATATTATTCATAACTGAATTAAATTTCTTTATATTAAACTCCAGTGTTGCCGAATCGCGGGTAATTACCCGAATCAGGTGTAATTTTTATGTGCATGTGTAGCGCGTGGGTAATTGCTCTCAGGTGTAATTTACGGGTAATTTTAAATTCGTTTATTTTATATAATAAATCGTTTGTGTTCTGGCTTTCACATCGTTTTCACATGTTTTCTTGTGAGTTTGGACGTTAAAACACATAAAAAATTTATACAAAACAAGAAAAAATAATTTTTTTGATTCGAAATTTATATTACAGATGCACATTATATAGTAGAGCTTTTTGCCATCGGCAACTCATTTTGAGAAAATTTGAGTTGCATTTCACTGGGGCTGATACTAAATCATAAGTAGACCTTAAACAAGTTTTTTGAAATATGTCAAATATTTATTTTAATATTGGGTGTAATTCCTTTGAAATCGGGTAATTTTGGCTCCTACGAGGTGTAATTTTAAATATATATTTTGGTAACACTGTTAAACTCACATCTATGTTTTTTTTGGCTTGTTTTCATTTGTTTACAAACACACACATACACGTATACCTATTTTGTTTTGATAGCTAGTTCAGATAAAGTGGCGATTAACTGCGATAAAAGTTAGAGAAGATAACTATTTTACGTGCTTTGCAAGTAGATTCATATTGAATCTACTTGATTCGCTCTCGTAATTTTGTATGGCGAAGCAAGTGGATTCGGTCATGATTGGGGCGTGAAGCATGAATAGAGTGCGAAGCACGTATCGTGTAAACATACTATTACATTGGGCGGGTCGATTTGTATGGAGGCAAAAAATCGCTCAAATTACAAGGAAAATCGTATTCTAGAGATCAAAATAAGAAACTTTGCCGAAGAAACCATACCTCTAAAATGTATTTTGATGTCCCGACTTTTGAACCGAAAAGTCAAATTTTCTTGAAGGGTCAAATTTTGAAAAATCTCACTTTGACCCATTTAGAGTTCCTCAATCGAGTCAAAATGTATGACCAACCCCCACTAATTTTAGAGGGCCTACCACCTATGCCAGTGGCACACCCCTGGAACCACCTATGGGGGGTTCCCCATACAAACATTTGTCATTTTTTGAAATATTTGTATGGGAACCCCCCAGAAGTGGTTCCAGGGGATGTGCCACTGGCATAGGTGGATTGGCCCTCCAAAATTAGTGGGGGTCGGTCATACATTTTGAGTCGATTCTGGAACTCTAAATGGGTCAAAGTGAGATTTTTCAAAATTTGACCCTTCGGATCAAAAGTCGGGACATCAAAATACATTTTAGAGGTATTGTTCCATCGCAAAGTTTCGTATGTTGATCCCTAGAATACGATTTTCCTTGTAATTTGTGCGATTTTTAAATCGACCCGCCCTAACTTACATAGATGTACAAGTTGATTTCTTTACGTTTTTGTTTTTAATGAATGAAAAATTGTTATGAATTCTTTTACTGTGTATGCTTATTTAGCAGTTGGCTACCTTTTGGTACAATTGATGTTAATTTGGAACTATTTTACCATTTTCATGGTACAATTTAAGAATAGCCAAATTTCAACACTGGTTGTTATGGCAAAATCCAGTGTTGTCAACTCGGTACTTTACGCACCGTTTTAAGTACTTTTTGAAATTTATGACGCGAAAAATTTTGAAGTTAGTGTTCAGAGCTTTTTAAATGCATTTCTCATTCTTTTTGTTTCCAGGCGGTGGTACTAAACAAAAAATTCATAGAGAAATTTCCTTACCTATTTTTTCGAAGAAGTCTTTCATTTGAAAAACATAAGCTCTGAAATTTATTTGCTGATGATTAAGCATTGTCTATATGTATTTCATTGGTACTTTGCCAAAACATCAGTAAGTACACTATTGGGAGGCCAATCGGGATTGATTTTTGTAAGTTCCGGTATTCGGGAGTTTGTAAATCCCGGTATTCGAGATATTGTAAATCCCGAATTCGGGATCTAATATTTTTTGGTGAAATAAATTGTTTTTTTAATAAACATTTCTTTAATAACAAATTTTATTTAATTTATGCGTCTTAAAATGTTTTATATTAATAATATATAATTACACTATTTTCTTTAAAGTTAACAATTTTCTAATACGAGTACATACATACATACATATGTATGTAGTTACATATGAAATAAAAATCAAAAGAATTTTTCTCATCTATTTTTAAGTTGATTCATCGCATTTGATGTTCGAGAATTTATACTGAAAGCAATAACTAAATATGAAAAGTTGTTTTTGTTTTCAATACAAATGTTTTTCTTATCATCTAAACCAAAACGAATGTAGACACTACGGTTTAAGTTGACTTACGAAAATTTTTAGATTCTCTTTCACACAAGTAAGTTGCAAAAACATTATTGTTTAGTTAAGTATATCTATTAAAGTTTTTTTTTAATTGCGATTAATCAACAACAAGTGGCCTTTGCGGTAGTTACATATGTATACCAAGCATTGTCTCTGTCTTCACCTTTTTCAACTGACATTAATGCAACGACATAATGAGTACTTTATTGACGGAAGCATTTGACCAGCTTCTATAGGTCGATTCTCCATTTTATGTACTAAATTCAACTTTTTGTATTTATTTCGCTTATTCTTTTGTTTAATTTTATTTTTGCTGCCACAAAACACAAAAATCTAAGTCAGAACATACCAAAAAACCAACCAATATCTGTCAAACTACTCAACGTACGCAAAAAGCTTACCAAATTTTGTACTTTGCGTTGACGGACACGTACTGAATGTAACCGACCTCATAAGAAACCATGTATTTCAACTTAGCTGTCAGTTGAAAAAGGCGAAGTTTAACGCATGACGGATTCTTTGTGCCCCGGCCTTTATTAATTCAGAAAACTATTCACGATTAACGCACTATTTGCAAATGCTAAATGCAAAAAATGCTAGAGATTGCCACACTTACAAATGTTTGCTAATAAAAACCAGTAAATTTGATAAATATTGCTCAAGAAACCATTGATAGAAGAATATAATGACAATAAAAACAAACTATTATTTGTTATTTTATACGTTTAAGCAATTTTTTTTAATAAGTAACATTTCTATAGAATTGCTACCAAGTTTTTATACATTTACAATGACGTACAAACAGTGAGTTAATTTATTTGCAAATATTTTTATTTGCAAATAGTGCGCGTATAAACGTAGTAATTGCCCTCTAGTCAGCCTAGAACCATATGTCTCTATGTCAACACTCTTTTCTCTAGCGACAATTGCACTAGTTGAAATGTTGATAACTTTCCTTTTATGCGCGAGTAGAGATACGTTAGAGACAGCAGTTCTAGTGTATTTCTGGTGACATTAGCAATGAACGCGTCAATAGTTTGTTTTTCTTTTTTATTATGCTATGCAATAATATTAAAAACTTACGTAGATAAGTATTTATGTCTGTATGTATTTAAGTTTGTTTCCCCAACCCTTATAAAATTGTAGACGAGGGTCACTAAAATGTACTAGTGAATCTTTGGTTCAAATGTCTCCATATGGTCGTAGAAGAATAGTGCTAAAGTCTACTGGTAGATTTTCAATGATAACCCTATGTTATATGTCAATAGGCGATTACATTGGCTGCGGTACACCGATATTGTAGACTAGAGCAACTAAAATTTACTAGTGAATCTTTGGTGCCAATGACTCCATGTGGTCCCAAAAGAACTACTTAGTCAGTATTGCTACAGTCTAGTGGTGGATTTTCAATGACAAGCTAATGTTAAATGTCAATAGATAATAACATTGGATGGGGTACACCTGGTCAGTAGTACTACTGACAATGTCACTAGTAAATCACTACAATTTCACTATTCGCATTTTCTGCAGGGAATTTTACCATGGACTTGTCTATTGCTTCCAATTTGACTAAGCTCAGGTGATTCGTTTGTTCCTTGATAAATTTTTTTTTTAAATTTCAAAACGCTTTGTCAAATTGATTTGAGAATTCAATGATTTTTATTGAATTAAAGTATCGATCGGATGCCTCAAATTTGAAGTTTTAGGAATGAAATGCAAGGTCAACCAAATCCTACATTTTTTATGTATGTATGTATGTATAATAATTTTTTTAATATAATAAAAATATTTTAAATTTAGTGCTTTTTTACTTAAATAACGCGGTTGTTTTCCTGGTTTCAGTGCTGTTTGAATTTTACAACGCTGATAACATCAGCAAAATTTTACTTTGAACCAGTAACCCGCAAGGAATACCACAATTGTGGACACATACATACGCAGACATCTTATGCTCTTTCATCTAGTCGTCACCAGCGTGACCCTTTTAGCATATTCACTGCTAAATTTAGCATTATGTATTATGATTTAGCAGTGAAGTTTTCATTTTGCATTTAACATTTTTTTCAGCAATTTTGTATAAATGTTTTAGCACTATTTAGCATTTTTGATTTTATAAATTTCATATATTCTCTTCCATTTATATAAGTGACAACCTCTGTCAATTTGTGTTTGTCATCATACCATCATACTCGTTTAATAGATCTTCTGTCAAACTCAGTGCAAATTTCATTTGTGTTCTTGTAAGGAAAGTGTAAAGATGAATTGGTTAGAGCGTGCATTTTTAAAGGTGTTTATTTAAATGTACGAAAGTCTGTCATGCTCATGTACCGAGTGTGACCGTCTAATAGCCGCTTTAATGTATTTTAAACGTCAAAAACTTAATAATAAGAAGAAAAGAAGTATTAAAATCATGTTTTTCTGCGTCGAACACTTTAAAATCCATCGTTGCGGAATTCGACTCCTGGACATACAATGAAAAATAGAACTGAAAAATGTAACTTAATCAATTTTTAATGCAAAAAGTATTTTTGAAATGTCTTTAACGTTATGTTGATAGCTGGCATGCTAATATATTAAAACATCTCTATATACATATGTGACGCGCAAAATAGAAAGGGACCTAAGGGTAAAAACCGGTTTTGTTTAGGAGAGCCATTTTAATTATTTAAATACGTGTATCTTTGGTGTAACATCATTGAGCGTGTTAGTATTGGTCTCATTTGAAAGCGACACATCTCATTAAGTCAGAAACGTGTTGGTCAACCTTGAAAACGCGCGTTGGTCGTCCCTACCACTTGTTTTGTGTAGTTGATTTTTACTGTTTTCTACCTAGCGCGCTGATTCCATGAGTTTGATATCAATTTTGCTCGCGTTTTTTCGAATCCAGGTTTATTTTCTGAAATTATTAATTGTGAATTATAATAAATTCTCATTTATAATTCTTTTAAATCGTGAATATCACTGTGTTAGTACGAAAATTTTTTCACATTACCTTAGAATCGTCGACTTCAATTTCATAAAACGCGCATATCTCTGGGAGGGAACACTTTTGGGGCATGGGATCGGTCTCATACGATGCTCAGATGTTGTCCACATCAAAAAAAAGTGAAAATTGATTTTTTTTACCCTTAGGTCCCTTTCTCTATGCGCTGTCACATATATACTCTCCCCGCCACATGAATAGGACCCCCGTTGGTATTTTGTACAACTGCAATTCTCTCCGATATTTGCAAATAGTTGTTGTTGGTTTGTTTTGCGTTTTAAAGGTGTTTATGGTTACTTGCTCTGAGATCACATTTGTGTTTTTGAAAAGATCAGTTATAACTTTTTTTCATATTTTGTTTTGTGATTGACCAAAATTGTCTATATTTTTTACGTCACTTCATTAGGACCCCCCCCCCCATTAACTTTAGTTTTCTTTATTAAGTGACCAAGCACAGTTCGCAAAGAGTTGTTTTAATGCAAATTGAGTTCTTTTAATAAAAAAAATTTTTTAAATGGGTCGAGGAAAATCCTTAACAGAAGCTGAAAAAATAAAGATTGAAATTTATAAGGAATCTCGACAATCGATCCACAAAATTGCTGAACGAATCAAAAGAAGCCGAAATGTGGTATCTAATTTTTTACGGAATAGCCAAACTATGGAAAAAATATGAAAGGTCGATCTAAAAGTGTACTTTCGTCAACTGACAAACGTGCTATTCTCAGAGCAGCATCAAATTCTCACGATTCGTCTGCACAAATTAAAGCTAAAACTGGTGTTTTGGCAAGTGTAAGAACAGTGCAGCGTTTAATTTGGAAGCGATTAAAACTTAAGAAAAAACCACCACTTAACGATGCTCGAAAAAAATGCGTTTGGGTTTTTGTCGAAATCACATGACGTGGAACAACGAGTGGCACCGTTTTTTCTGATGAAAAAAATTTAATTTTGAAGGCCCTGATGGCTTTAATTATTATTTTCACGCTCTCCGAAAAGAAGAGCATCAATTGGCTCGTTTGCATAGCAGAGTGGGAGGGGTTATGGTTTGGGGAGCCATATCCTATTATGGTCCCTGTGAGCTGAAATTTTTGTCTAGCACCATGAACGCTAATTGTTATATTGGGGTGCTACAAGAAGCGTTTCCTCACTTTCAGGAAATTTTTGGAAGCTTACAGTGGACATTCCAGCATGACAATGCACCAATTCATACTGCCCGTGTGGTAAAGTCATGGCTATGCGATAAAAATGTAGATGTGCCCCCTTACTCGCCGGATATTAACATCATTAAAAATGTTTGGGGTGGCTAGCTCGGAAAGTGTATGCTTCTGGCAAGCAGTATAATACTAAAGAGGAACTAATTTGAAGGCATAAAAGTGGCTTGGTCGCTCGATTATATAAAATCAATGTATGGATCTATTCCTAATTAACGAAACAATCAGTAAAAATGGAGGCTCTACGCATTATTGGAAAGGCTTTAAAATGTTAAAATGTTTACAAAATGCAAATAAAATTAAAAATATTTATTGAAAACTATACATAAATTGTTTTTTCATAGTAGGGTCCTATTCATGTGACGCAAATTTGTGAAGAATGTTTTTACTCGGTTCACAAAAATTTTTATAAAAACAAAACTAGTGTATATATTGAACCAATTTTTATAATGCTCAATAACAACTAAATTACCTTTAAATAAAAATTAAAATCAAGTTCGTAACTATATTTTTGTAAAAGCTATACACTTTTGAAAAAATTGTGTTAGGGGGTCCTATTCATGTGGCGGGGAGTTAAAACAGGATGTGTTTATGTATGTATGTATGTAATGAATGGACTCCAAAACGGCTGGGCCGATTTTGATGAAATTTTCCGGGAAGCTTCAGAATATTCAGGCGGGTGACACTGTGAAGTCTGATTTTTAATTTTCGGTCTGCGGGCGGAGGGGCGTGGCAAAATCCAATTTTCATATTGCACCACTAATGCCATATATATATATATTTTTTTTTTTTGCAGGGAGGGGAGGGGTAGCGAAGCACACCGGGTTAAGCTAGTATAAAATAAAAGTGTAAAATTATTTTATGTATTTCATTTTTATATGAAAATTACTAACAACAAATTTTACACTATTATATTTAATGCGATAAAAGAGGTTTTATGAGTTTTTGCAATTGTACTTTGTATGTTCCTGAATAATTGATTTACGTTTGAATCAACTTTGTTTGTTTTATTAAAGTTAAATAAAATATTTGTTCGTAATTATACAAAATTATTCAAAATTTTTAGCATTATATTTTAGCACTTTCAAATATTTTTTTAGCATTTTTAGAATTATTTTAAGCCTGATTCAGCATTCAAATTTTTTTAGTTGTGGCCACACTGGTCGTCACTGAGAAAGCGACGAATGAAGTTGTGCATGCATGTATGAATTTTTTCCTGGGGGGTTACTCTCTATTGCGATGCGAAAGCCATTACGATGCGAAAGCTAAATGCGTTGATATGCAAATTTTGTACTCTCTATTACTTTCGCAAAACCTTTCGCAAAATTGTTTGAAAAAGTGGCAACACGGACATTGCAAAAGAAAATATGGCAAAGGTTGGCAGTACTGAAATGTCAAAATATGTATAAAAAAACGACAGTTAAAATCAAAATTTAAGAAAAAGTGAAGTGTAACAGCTTTTAATTGAAAATAAAGTCATGGATTCTGTAGCGTTTGGTTGTATGAAGAAAACGTCCATGTATAACGAGTTGCAAGACGAGTCTTAAACGTTCAATTAGACGTGACATAACCATAGCCATAGAAAACAACCTTAACACCATAATTCGCACCATAGAAACCAATTGAATTTTGGTTTGCTTATGGCTATGGCACTATGGCTATGTCACTTCTAATTTAAGCTTAAGAGATAGTTCCGGTATACTTTCCTTAAATGACCGCAGGTAAGAAAAAATCTGTAGCGGAATATGTTATTAAATACATATTGCTTTATTTTAACTTTGTACAAAATTTGAGTTTCTGTATGTATGGCCAGGACCATAGGAATATAGCAGCATTCAATGTCACGTCGCTTAAAAGAGCTCTACGTAGCAATTGAGAAAATACAAAACTGAGAGGGACCATCACCTGTGCTGGAAATGCTTAATTTATTTTTACGCATTTTCACTTGGTGTGATTTTTTAAATCAAATATGAATACATACATACAAACATACATGTGTAATCTTATAAGTACTATTAGTGTCACATTTCATTATAAACAACCAGCTATATCCCTTACAGGAGGTCCATTAGAATTTAGGTCGTCTGACAATTATGTCCACAAATGATTTGCGGCTTATTTCCCATTTGCTCACATTCAATCTACTAAAATTTCAAACTGCCGTTGTTTGATTTGTAATTTTTTGGTTTTTTCCCTAAAAACTCTCACTTTGCGTTTGGTATTTAGCTAACGCAAGTTATTTGCGCTTATCGAACGATTTTGACAGGCGCTTTCGCATTGTAGAGTACGGTGGATACCAGACTTGCGAAACGGAAAATAAAAGATGCGAAAGGTAAATGCGCAAACGCATTAGAGAGTACCAATCGTTCGATTTCGTACCATTTTTCTTTCGCATCGTAATAGAGAGTAACCCCCCTGGTTTTTTGCTTAGTTTTTTGGAACACGGAACGAAATCGAAGTTCAAATTTAATAAATTTGTAGAGCAAAAAAAAAAAAAAAAGCAATGTGAGTCCAATCACAGGGGAGATGTGTAAACATCTAGTAATGAAACATTTTTTTTAAGTTGGAATTACTTATGCTTTTAGTATATATTTTTAAATTAATCAATTAAAAGTATCAAAACTTTCAATATTGTAAATTCAGAGGAATTTGCTGGTTTTTGTTTGTTTTATTTAACTTTAATTTTAAGTTTAAAACTGCAGTAAGCAGTAAATTTACTGATTACTGAAAAAATTCAGTAAATTTTTACTGATAATGAAATTTAATTTGTATTACCAGTAAAATCGTAAGGCCGCGTTCATAATAAAATTGTAGCAAGTGGCAAAGTTTTTTTTATTAAAATTTTTTATATTTTGTATAAAAAAAATTTAGCCACTTGGTAGAATTTCATTATGAATACGGGCATTACTGATTACTGAAAATTCAATGCACCTCATCATATAATAAACCATTTAGGCATTTTATAAAAATTGTAGAAAAAAATTTTAGTAATCAGTAAAAATTTACTGGTTAAAAAACTATTTTTACTGAAATTTTAGTAGTACTGCAAAGTGCCCATCTATGGTAAATGCCTTTACTTTTACTATTTAATTTTTAATTCCTCTTGTTAATCGTTTAGTTGTTGCTGTTCTTGTTGTTGCGTACGCATTGCAATTAAAGTAAAGCAATTATAAAGTTAAATAAAACAAACCAAAACAAGCAAATTCCTCTGAATTTACAATATTTTAAATAAGTTTGTGTTGCTTCTTTCAAACACTAATCCACTCATACTTCATAATGCGGTGTGATGACGATCTTACTTAAAATTTGTGATTGTATTGTGAAAAATATTTTTACCCCCTAGCGTATAGATGTTTAAGGCCTCGTTAGCCGACTGTAGAAATCGTAGATATAATGTAAATGTAAATGTAATGTAAATGTAAATGTTTGAACGCTTATAGAATACTTAAAAACGTGTCATGTGTTTTCGACACAAACAAAAAAACTTCCTTGTGCACACATACATACATGCTAATTGCTTCGTGCCCAGCAAACACTAATTTTTGATTTTAAATTGCGATTTATTTGAAGTCAAACGTAAAAGTTCATATATGTATAATATTTAAATTCATGGAATTCATTTTGATTGAAATGTATATGCATTGTGTGATCATACATACATATGTATGTATGTATGCATTACTGCTTATAAATTAATAATATATAATATGGTAATGCTTCCATTAATCCAATATTTCTTTAATAATTTCGCTGAAGCTATTATAATTTACTTTCTTTCTTATACTGTTGGAAAAAAGTAATGGAGCTTTTAAAATAAGACATCTTTTATAATGAAAATGTGCCTAGAGGTTTTAA
Organism: Tachina lurida; assembly: GCA_944452675.1. Taxonomy (NCBI): domain Eukaryota; kingdom Metazoa; phylum Arthropoda; class Insecta; order Diptera; family Tachinidae; genus Tachina; species Tachina lurida. Next base: position 68,180,493 of record OX101752.1, on the reverse strand, counting down.
AAATTATTATTTTAAGCCTGGTACTCTGTTCGAAGTTGTGATTTTTCAGCAACATTGATTATTTCGCGTGAAAAATTTGACACGTAACAAGTGATGCCCATTTTACTTTTTCAGAAAAAATGTTCGTATTTACTGGTTTGAAGTAGGCAACACTGATCAACTTTTGTTAACAAACACATCACCTGTCAATATTTCGCACGAAATAAATGCCAGTCTCATTATTTCACAGATAGCAAGAAAATGTTGCCAGATACATTTCATACATTTTTCACGAGTTGAACAGAGTACAAGTTTTGCAACATTATTTCATGAAAATTTCACGTAAACTTTTTTGTATGGAATATGTCAACATTTCGCGTGAAATTTTGAACAGAGAACCAGGCTTTATGTAAAAGAACTCAATTGTAATAATTTTAATAGCAGCTGTAACGCTTAAGCCTCTAACCGTAATATTTGCATATAACTACAAGTAGCAAAAAAATATACATTTACATTTGTATGTATATTTTTGAACAATACCACATATGTACTACTTTTTGTTTGCTGGGTGTTTATCAGTATAACAAATTCAAATAAAATGCGCAACAGCTGTTCGAAACATTGATGGGAGTTCAATATCTTCACATTATTTTTGATTGTGTGGAAAAAGTACGAAAATTATTTTAATGGTATCAAATCATTATTTTATACTTACAAACAATGTTATGACTTTGATATTTAGTGAAATTCCAATTTTAGCTTAATATGTATACATACATACATTACAACGTATTATAATTATAAAAATATTTATATATTTTTATTATCATTATAATTGTTATGATTAAACGCACATATTATAATTTTCTTTTTGTATTATTAAATAAAAATATTTTTTGTGCGCTTGTATGCTGTTTTTTTCGCAGAAATGTACTATATGTATGTTACATATTCATACATATATGCATGTATATGTATATTAACAAAAAAATAAACAAATACGATTGGCAGTCTGTGGTTAGATTTTATAAATAAACAAATTTGATTAGAAAATTAAATTTATTAAATATGTCATATACGTATACAAATTTAGCAACTCAAAAGCTTAAATTATTAAAAGAAACAAAAGTACCAAAATGGGGCTATTGTGCCACACTCTCATTCACAGCGATGCCAACTTAGCTATTTTGGAGCTAGATTTAGCTCTTTTTGATTGCTTCTAACTCGAAATTTTTCCCTTTAGTTCTTTTTTTAAAAAAAGAGCTAACACAACTCTTTTCAATTGTAAAAACAGCACGTTTAGCACTTTTCGCATCTTGTAGTAAGTTTTCTCGTTTTTACCCTATTGTTTCGGGTTTGAGGCATTTACATTTTTGGTAAATATGTTTTTTGCAAATGCAGATACTTTTTTTCAACTATGTAAGATATATTTAGTGTGTTCGTTTCTAAATAATTAAAAAAATTTTGACAAATTATTGTAATGGATTCTTACTGCCAAAAATATAGGAAAGCTTAGAAATCAAATTCCTCGTTTAACAATTGGATTAAATTAACAAAAGATCCTTCTAAAGCTTTGTGCAAATGTTGCAATTCAACTATAATATCGAAAGCATAAAAAATGTATTGCTCCATTTAACGATATTGTGCTATCCTATATAAGTATATAATTTTCCATATAAGTATATAATTTTCACCAGAAGTTCCCACACAAACGCAAATTGCGCAAGCCAATCTTGCATTATATGCTTCAGTACATACACCGTTTTTAGCAATGGATCTTTTATTTTTTCTTACTATTATTTTTATTAATGTTAAAAAATCTTGAAGTACAAATTGAATAATAAATACATTCATAGATTTAAAACGGAAAAATCTAAAATTTTTAGATTTAGCTCTTTTTAGCTCTTTTTGACTACTCCGTTGGCTCGTTTTGCCTCTGAATTGTTGGCATCACTGCTCATTCAATACACATTAGGGATGCCAAACGGGAAATCCCGATCCCGGAAATCCCGGGATATTCGGGATTTGGCTAATCCCGAATCCCGGGATTTGTAAGATTCAATCCCGGGATTTCTTTTTCGGGATTTCTTAGCAATTTTTATATAAAAAACTTAATAGATTAAAATTTTCGTTGATTTTATGGTATTTTTTTATAATATTTAAAAGTCCCATACAATTTTATACGTGCAGTTTTAACAATTTAATGACTATTCGTGGCATATTTCTTATAAATTAACAAGTGCAAAATAAATTAACTACTTTCTCACGGTTATTTTCATCAAAGGTGATACAATATACAACTAAGAATTATTTTGAAAATGAAAAGAAGCATATGAGCTTTGGAAGGAAATAACATTTGGAAAATTCAATAAGTTTGACAAATTTATTTCGTCTTATTCTATATTATAAGGCCAATTATGAATAACATTCCATGAGAAATTTTGCCCGGGGAATAATTTCAAACAGTAGCAAATAATAGGGAAAACAAAAAAAATTATGGAAAAGGGAGACATTTCTTGCGGAAATTTATTCATAATTGCAGTGTATAACTCTGTATATCGACTCCTCAACCCTTATCCACTTTTCGGTAACAATTGAGTACTATTGACAGCTCCTTACAATTGAAGTAGCAAATAAAAAGTAGGTTTGACGTAAAAGAGAGAAATATTTACAGAATAATGCGTACTATTATGTCTAAAAAATTGCTCTAGTGTGAATATATGTTTTTTTAAATTGCAGTTCAAAATTATTTTCGTTAGACCGTTTAGGTCGTTTTTGACACAAACCTATGACCTATTTAAATTACATGGGTTTGATCAAAGGTTTGTGTCAAAAATGACCGACTGAATGAGTTCGACTCAATTATAGTTTTATTCGAGTTGTAGAGTAGAAGGACAGCACACTAATAAACCATACTCCTCTTAGCGAACTTAGGGCTACATATGTATCTGTTGAACTTGCAAAAAACAACTTATGCTTGAATTTAAAATTTTTCAGTAGAACAAAAATACTGTTCAAGTGCTCAGGCAAACTTTTAGTGGCATATTCATAAAAAATACTTTAGGCTTATTAAGCGCTTATTTGACGTATTTCTTTGGAAAATTTGTCAAATAAACCTGTAATAAACCTAAATTTTTTTATGAATACGGCGGTTAATGTATGTGCCTACAAAAATGTGATCATTAGACGTAATTTATAGAATTTGATTAGAATTGTGTATACATTTCTTTTAATTTTTCGACATGTTCAGCCTTATTATCGTTGTCGTAGTAGTGATGAAATCGATTAAAAAAATAGGCAATGCCTGGTATATGTAACAACCGTAATGGCTACTTGTTGGTCAATCGCATTTAAAAAAACGTTAATAGATATATTTAAAAAAAAACAATAATGTTTTTGCAGCTTATTTGTATGAAAGTGCATCTAAAATTTTCGTAAATCAACTTAAGCGATAGTGCTAAAAGTCCACAGATATGTACATTCGTTTTGATTTAGATTATAGAAAAACATTTATATTGAAAGCAAAAACAAGTTTTCATATTTAATTATTGTTTTGAGTATAAATTCTCTAACATCAACTTAAAAATAGATGACAAAAATTCTTTCGATTTTTATTTCATACTAGTATTAAAATATTGTTAACTTTAAAGACAAATGTTTAATGATATATTATCAACATAAAAACTTTTAAAATGCATAAAATTTATTATTAAGGTAAAATTTATTAAAAAAAATTATTTATTTTACCAAAAAATTTTAGATCCCGAAATCTCGAAAATCCCGGAATCCCGAAAAATCCCGGGATTTATAAATCCCGAATCCCGGGATTTCCAAAAATCGATCCCGATTTACATTTACAGTTCTACATTTACAGTCGGGTAATTCTGCCTTTACACATCAAAAAACTAAGAAATATTTTGTATTAAAAAATGCCCTTGGCAATATGCAATGTATTTTATGCTATGAATTATTGAAAAATAATAGAAAGATAATTTAAAAAGGCATTTTAATAATTTTCGCAGCGCTGCGAATAAATTTAATTTATAATTTATACACTACATTATTGAATGGATTATTAGATTTTTTTACTTTTTACTTAAATTTTTATTAAACTACTTATTTACAAAAAATATTCAAACAATTAATAACTATAGCATGTACTTCAAATTACAAAACTTTTCTTCAAGTGGAACTTCATTTTACTCTCATTTTTCTCACCAATACAAACATATTTTATTTTGCGGGACACTGCTTTGAACCAACTGAATATTTATTAGTAGCACAGTTACGTTTGGAAATCACAGTAATAAGCACGTCACCGGCATGCTGAAGATTTCATATAAAATTTTAAATAAAAGCGAAAAAATCTGTATGAATAAAATAAACAACGTGTGAAAAAAGATGAAAGCATAAACGTACAACAACTGCAATAAAATCTAAAATAAATTAAAATATACATACATACATACATATGTACATTCAAAGTTTATTAAAGAAACGGAAGGAATTAAAAATGTGAATTTATCATATTTTACATAGTAAATAAAATTTGTTATTATTGTTTGTGTTCGGTATTGATTTTCGTAGTGGCAACATAAACACCCAAATTTAAAATATGTAACATCAAGACTTTGTGTTCTTCTGCTGTTAAACAACAACAAGTACCTACTAAATCATCATACTTTGTTGTTTATTACAAAATCAAAATAAAAGTTGTATATACTTATGTGTGTACATGCAAGTGCTTGTGTGTGTGAATGTTAAGCCATAAAGTAACGTTCGTTTATTGCTATTATAACATTGCGTACATATTTATATATGTACATACATGGATACATACATACATATGTAAGTAGATCTGTGTCGCGCTCTGTTGTGTTATGTTTGGTTCTGTTTTGCTTCGTTACAGCATTTTATGACAATTTAAAAACGCATTTATACCTAGTACATACATACATACATATGTACATAGTACATGCTCACATCCCGTTTATATACATAGATATGTATTATTTTGGGTGGATGTAACAAAACTGATACAACTTCTTCTGGTCTTGTGTTTCCATACGCTGCTGCCAATCTTGCCTTTGGACCCGTTTTGTCATTACGTACATACTTGACAGGTGACACCTGAGGTAATATTATAGCATTAACAATAACAACAGTAAATGTAAAAAAGATTTAATACAGTAAGCAAAGAAAAAAGTTGTGCAGCAAACGGTCCGCTTTTATAATCAAAGTATCTCTGTTGCCTTATAAGATTTTAAGCTAAAGCCAAAAGTAACTTTAAGACAAATTAATAAGCTTTCTATGAGAATATTTCATTTTATTAACAAATTTATTTTAATGCTAAAAAATAACCTAAAATAAAATGACACTATTTTCAAGAACAAAAAAAAAAACTTGTACACTAAGCTTTCCTTCAGGAAGTCCTAATTTACACTATAAATGTCTTATTGCTAGGCTGATTAGTTTTTTTAGGAGAGAGCAATAAGACTTGCATATTGTAAATTAGGACGCAGGAGCTATGAAATCAGTAATACACTAAGAATTAGTACTAAATGTGGCCACGTCTAGCATCTAATGGATTATTCTCATAGAATGATCTGGGTAATGATTTGGTAATATTGGAAGGTATATATCGACGGTCCCATTCCAAAACATGCTAGCATACTATGCTGGGAATAGCATTTCTGAATTCATCGTTTATTAACTTAGATTCTGTAAAATTTTGATAGTAATCGCACTATTCCGTCAAGAGTTATGAGCAAAAATGTACTTAGCATAATTTATCAAGTTTAAAAAACCGCACTTTTTAAATGTTTTGAGTACAATTTTAAGTTTTAAGTTCCCCTCGTCTCTCTTTCTCACCCACAAACTAATCAGCTTAGCAATAAGACTTACATAGTGTAAATTAAGACTTAGCATGACTTAGTTTGCAATTAAGTAGTCAAAACAAAAATTAACTAATTTAAATTTGTTCTCCAAACTAAACCATCCCAGCGGCGAACGCTGCATACCACATTACATCTCTTTAATGATGTTTGTCATACTTTGTGTTCAATGAATGCTAGCTTGCAAAGTCTACGAAAGTAAGCTAGATTGTATTCGAACTGCCCACTGCCAACTTACAATGTATGTTAAGCAATACTGAGCTTTTATGCTGATTGTGTGCAAGTGAAAGGCATTCACTCCACAAATGCGGCAATGCATTTGAAAATGTATACAAGGTACGTATATGAGGTGGTGTGCATTACTGTCTTACATGTGTGCATCGAATCATCGCTTCTGCAATCGAAATTTTCGCCGCTGGGATGCTATATGTACTTAGATGACCATTGTAGGTGAGAAAGGGCCACCAGATAGATGCTAAGTCTACTTAGAGGGCAATCTTAAGTATTGTAAGTCACTTTTAACAATTATTACATGATTATAAAAAGTCTCATGTTTCTATCTCATAACATTCTCGAGATATCGTCAATAAACTCTGTAGGCGTTCATTTCAAAACTATCTTTTTTGACTTAGCAAGTTTATGGGTACTGTAGGTTTCACATGCAATTTTATATGTATATGTATGTATGTATATAAACACACACATATACCATCGGTCTAATTCATAAAAAATATTTTAGGTTTATTACAGGTTTATTTGACAAATTCCCCATAGAAATATGTCAAATAAGCGCTTAATAAATCTGAAATTATATTTATGAATATGGCAGTATATATAAGTATGTATATATACATACATACATATACATATGTACACTCAGGGAAAAGCTGCAACTTAAAAATAAGATCGAGTAACATTAATTCAATAATTTTCAATATAATAGAAAATGTATGGTGAGATACTCAAAAATAAATAAAATTAATAAATTAATAATGAAAGTTCAACATGACTAGACTTTCGTTAATATTTTTTATTAATTCAATATGGTTTTTGTTGATTTTAAGCTGTTTTTTCTCTGGGTGTATATATATACATATGTAAAGGGCCCGCCATCTAACGTTTTTTTTTTCAACTAGTGCTTATTTCGTGAATGGTAACACTTAGCTCATGTCTGATTTGACAGATAATTAGTTTTATCCTTCCGCTGAACGAATGTGGTTGTGTATACGCTTGAACAATGCTGGGAAATATTGCTTACAGAAGATGCCGATTTTGCCAAAAAAATCTTCTTTTCAGATGAAGCTCGCATACATTGAAAAGCCGACGTACCCAAACCGAGTCACTGTTTGGTGCGGATTTTGGTCCAGAGGCATAATTGTGCCATTTTTCGAAAATGAGCAAGGAGTGGCCGTAATAGTCAATGGCGATCGTTATCGGGCCAGTTGAACGAATTTTTGTTCACAAAAATTGAAGAGGAGGATATTGGCAACATTTGGTTTCAACAGGACGGCGATACGTGCCACACACCCGAAGCTACACTCGATGTTTTGCATAGCATTTTCAAAAAAAAAGTTATCTGGCGGACCCTTTATATATATTAGGGCCGGTTGATTTAAAAATCGCACAAATTACAAGGAAAATCGTATTCTAGGGATCAAAATAAAAAACTTTGCCGAAGGAACCAGGGTTCGGTCCAGGGGGGGTGCCACTAGCATAGGTGGGTCGGCCCTCCAAAATTAGTGGGGTCGCTCATACATTTTGACTCGATTGAGGAACTCTAAATGGGTCAAAGTGAGATTTATCAAAATTTGACCCTTTAAGAAAATTTGACCTTTCGGATCAAAAATCGGGACATCAAAATACATTTTAGAGGTATGGTTCCTTCGGCAAAGTTTCTTATTTTGATCCATAGAATACGATTTTCCTTGTAATTTGAGCGATTTTTTTGCCTCCATACAAATCGACCCGCCCTAATATATATATATCGTTCCTCTAACTACGGTTTAATACAAATTATTTGGATGATATAAATAGTTCGGATATCGTTCGGCTAACTAAGGTTTAACAAAATAATTCGGACCTTATAAATGCTTCGGATATCGTTCGGCTTACTACGGCTTAGCATATATGTATAATGTGACCATCCGTCCCGCTTTCGGTGGGACAGTCCCGATTTTCGGTTCACCGTCCCGGTGTCCCGGAAGGAAAATGGGAATTTGTTCCATAATATAAGAGCGTAATATAAATGTTTGAAAATATAAAAAAGTTAAAAATTTTTGTTCCGTACGTTATTATTGCGGTGTCCCGGTCTGTGTTCCGCTTTGAGTTACTAAGAAAATGGTCACGTTAAGCATATACTACAGTACATGCAATTCCTAGAGGAAAGAATCGTATCCCAATTCATTTCACCCTTTTTGTTACAAAATCTTGATCTCTTATGCTAAACACAACATCTACCAATAGGGAATTGTTAGGTATTGTAAACTTGTTTGATCACTAACCAGTGTTACCATGTCGTCGGTTGGTTTCTGGTTTGCTGCAGACATAATGTATTTTAAATATACTGTGCCGCAAACCAGAAACCAACCGACGATATGTGAAGATTTATTTTATTTTTGAAGTTCTTAGACACGAAAAAACGACTAAAAAGATTTCTTAGATAAAAATAAGATTTTTAAAAATGTGGCTTTTAGTACTTTTAATAAGAGATGTTCACGTGAGTGTTTTCTGACTCACGACACGCACGCTCACGCAGAAAAATATTTTACTCACGCACTTTCACGCACGAATGATTTTGAAATTTTTCATGATCACGCACGCTCACGAATAAAATATTTTTAATCACGCACGAGTGGTTTACAACTTATCACGATCACGCACACTCAGGAAAAAGTATATAATTGAATTTGCATGTTTTTTTGGGTTGCAAAATAGGTTCTTACATACATATATGTACATATCTATGTATATATTTATGCTCGTGTTATTGTAAAATTTACATTGTAAATTAAAATAAAGCAAAGTTAATTTTAACATGAAGCAATAATAATTATTGCATCATAGTGTTTGTTTAAAAAAATTTTATTTTGTCTTTCGCATGTTGTTGTGTGTTCAGGGTAAAATAAAAAATTGTTAATTTTTTTAACTTTTGATTCAAATATTTTATTAAGAATGAAATATAAAGCAAAAGTACAATAGACGCTTATCTAGAGAGCCATCTTTAATAGATAATTATGATAATATAAGAAGATAAATACAAAGGTAAATAAACAAGTAATATGTAGAGTTAATATAAAGGGAAATATCCAACACGCCTCCTAAAATCTGCATTTCACTTCCACACATGAAAAATTAAACATATTTTTTTATACTTACATACATACATTAGTCATATGGAAATCAATCCTAGACTCTTTACAAATTGTTCATGCTTCATCTTAGTTAAGTTTTTGGTTAATATGTCGGCAGTCATATTATCCGTCAATATGTAACGCATCTCAATTTGCTTATCCTTGATGACCTCCCTTACATGTTGATATTTTACATCTATGTGTTTGCACCTTCCGTGAAATACAGGGTTCTTTGCCAAATGTTGTGCGCCAATATTGTCACCATAAAGCACCATCGGGCTGTCATCAGGGTAATAACCAATCTGCTTCAAAAAGCCTTCTCAAATATATTGCCTCTTTAACCCCAGTTGATAAGGCCACAAATTCAGCCTCTGTGCTGCTGAGAGCAATATTCGACTGTTTTTTACTCTCCCAGCTAAAAACACATCCAGCTAAGAAAAACGTAAATCGGCATCAACGAAACCTACAAGCTGCTTGTTGGCTTTGTAGTAACGTGCATGCAAAATTTCCGGCCTCGTAGCTACCGCCAGGTACATTAGAGTTCCGATCACTGATTGGTACCAATTAATATTTATTTGTTTAAAATTTTTTATGTTGCAGAAAATTTGAAAACCTGTATTCAAAGGTGTATAAGCTGGTCTACATTCCTCCATATCATATTCCAGCAAAAGTTTTTTGATGTATTGGGACTGGTCCACTTTAATACTACCAATAACTCCCTCACGTTCAATTTCCATCCCCAGAAAATGTTTTATTTTTGGAAAGTATGTATGTCTTTATTATTTTTCAAGTCGGTTTCTTGTGAACAGGCAATCGGTATGTCGTCTACGTATATGAAGTTAAATTTTTCATTCTCGTTTTTTACGTAAATACACGGCTCATTTTTACAAGGCTCAAAGCCTATATTACGAATCGCAGCATCAAGTGTTGTATTCCAGGACCGCCCCGACTGCTTCACTCCCTAAATCGGCTTATTTAAGCATAAAACTCGATCTGGATATCTTCCATCTATAAATCCGTCTGGCTGCTTCATATAAACCTCTTCTTCCAGCGTACTATTCAAATATGACGTTGAAATATCAATATGGTGGAAGTGTAGTTCCTTTTCTGCAGCTAAGGTAAATATCATTCTAATACTTGAATATCGTAAAACGGGCGAAAAAGTTTCCCCATAATTGATGCCGAATTCCTGGCTACAGCCATTGGCAACTAATCGGGATTTAAAACGTATTATCTTACCATTTTCATCCTTCTTAAGACTGTATACCCATCTACTACCTATGGCTTTATTACCGGGAGGGAGGTCAACTATACTCCAAGCAAACCAAATTCAATCTATCGCGTATTTTTCTCGGGCGACCAACTTTACCCGAACGAACGATTTCAGGTCTACCCGGAGGTTGGACCTTATTTGAGCTTTTTTGTTGTTGCACAATTTCGTTGTTGCCATCGGAATCAAATCCCAAAAACCCAATTTCTGAACTAGATTCATATTCTCCATCAGACTCACCATTACTTGAAGTATTCACCATTTCAACATCATGTTCATTCGACATACTATTATCAGTATGTGTAAAATCTACAAGGTCTGTTGGCTTCTCAGGCTTCAAAATGTTCTTACAAAATATAACATCTCTCTTATCTACAATTTTTCTTTCTTTTTCGTCAAACAATCGGTATGCTTTAGCTGTAGAAGAATATCCAACAAAAATATATTCTTTTCCCTTCGCTGAAAACTTTTTTGATTTGGTTTTGTCTAAGGCCACAACTTTTGAGCCAAAAATACGAAAATGTGAAACATCTGGTTTTTGACCACACCATATCTCAGAAGGAGTCTTATCTACTAACACTTTGGTTAAATAGCGATTTCTAATATATACAGCGTTGTTTACAGCTTCTGCCCATAGTGTTTCACCTGACAATGAGTATACAATCATACTGCGTGCCATTAGCTCGTTCCGCAATTCCAGTCTGTTGTGGCGTGTAGGGGACAGTAAGCTGCCTTTGTATGCCATTATTTTCTAAAAAGTTGTCAAATTGGGAATTCACATATTCTCTCCCGTTGTCACTTCTTAAGCACTTAATTTTTCGGTCATGTTGATTTTCCACAAAATATTTAAAAAATTTTAAATTTCTCAAATACCTCGTTCTTGGTTTTCATAAAATATACAAATATTTGTCTAGAATGATCGTCGATAAAAGTAACAAAATAGAGATCCGACAAGCGATGGTTTGTTCATAGTTCCGCAGACATCAGTATGGATTAAATCCAATAGATTATTTGATCTACGCTGGCCTGTAGACGGAAACGGCTTTGAACAAATTTTCGATTTCATACAGGTAATACAATTTGCATCCTCCGGGATAGCCTTTAAATAAATATGCTTTTGAAATTATTAATTGAGCAAGGCTTCTAAAATTAAGGTGTCCATATCGGTTGTGCCAACGTACGTGTTCTTCATTACCCATGTAAAAACTTGAATTGAAATTTTCTGAAAATACAAATAAATTCATAATATTTTCCGCCTTCAAAATAACTTCACCCATTTTATTCCGTATTTTTACTGCAGTATGCTCGAACTGTACTTTAAAACCATGTTCTGTGGCTTTACCAACCGATATGAAATTTCCTACCATTCTAGGAACATACAGAACGTCACGCAAGGTTATGTAGCCATCTTGAGAATTTATTCTCACATCTCCTTTACCTTCTGCTTCTATGAAACTGTCACAAGCAAGTATTATTCTTTCTTTTGTTTCCACGAAATTTTAAAATAACTGACGTTTATAGTACATATGAGACGTAGCACCGCTGTCGACGCACCAAGAATCTGTGTTAAACGTATTAGTGCTGCTAGTCGCAAGCATGGAAAAAGAACGGTGTTGCTCTTTCGCTTCATCTTTATTTTTTGTTGCGCTCTTAGAATTTCTTGCGAAATGCCCACGCCTACCACAGTTAAAACATTTAAACTTTCGGCTACTGGTGCCGCTGTTGTTGTTGTAGGTTTTATGTTCGGCTTTGACCGCGCCATAAATGCCTGTTGACTTACGACGGCATCATCACTTTCGTCATGCTGAACTCTGCGATCACCTTCCTCAATCAACTTTATCTTGAGTACATCCAATGTGGGTAACGCATCGCGTGTTTCGATTGCGATAACAAAGTTGTCGAACTCCTTTGGCAAGCTTGATAACAAAATTATGACAAACAGCTCTTCAGCCATTTCTATACCCACCTCGGACAATTTCTCTGACGTTTCCGCAAAAGTATTTCAGTACTCCGTCACCGTCGTTGACTCGAGCTTTAGAACATTTAGCAATTCTTTATATAAACTTACTTTCCTTAATGGTCCTTTTGGTTTGTTAACTTGTTCCAGCTTAACCCACGCTTCTAGCGCTGTTATACAATTTTTTATATAGTTTAGCTGTGTAGTTTTTACCGAAAGTATAATCATAGCCAAAGCTTTTTTATTATTTTGAATTATTTTGAGACCATTTTTGCTCGTCAGCTGCTGCCGTAGGTTTCACTACGGTTCCATTCGCTACTCGCCACAAATCTGAGTGCACCAATACGCACTTCATCTGCACGTACCATGTGTCCTAGTTACCAACGTCTAGTTTGTTTATCTGCAACATTTGTTTAAGTCGAATTTCTATTTAATTTTCTTTATATGCAAGTTGGCTGGTTTAGGTTATTTTACTCCTTTTTTGGAAATGTAGATTTTGCTCCTTAAGCTTACAACTTTGTGCTTTCGGAGTAACTATTTATTTTCCAACGAGTAAACCGCTAACGGTTCACTTAAATATTGCTTTTGCCGTCTAAATCAAAAAACTTACTTATCGTTTGTTCTTTGAGTGCGACGCACAGTTATTTCCTTCCATTTTATTTTGCGAATTAAAGATTTACCTCTTCTTCGATAATTACTAATTTAAAGGTAAATAAAGAAAAAAATTAAATATTTGCATAAGAAAATTTTATTGTGTTTTATTTCCCGACATTTCTCCCTTCTCGCCCAAACATTTGGTCCACTCGAGCCGGATATACATTAAAAGGAATATATACACATATACATATGTACATACCTAATTATACAAATTTGTTATAATTTAAAGGAACATTGTTTTGGAACGCCAATTAACATCGCCACAATTTTGGATAATTTAAATATCAAAAGGTGCGTACAAAATCAATTAAATTATATACTATGTACATACATACATAAATACAAGTGCGAAAGAAGAAAAGAGAATAGGGAAGTATATACACATACACATATATACATATATATATATGTGGTGTAACTTACTTACAAATATTTATACAGTGAATTTTGTTAAAGTGCTTGATCGTTTCACAACACTAAAAATTAATTTGACGTTTGCTTTGATATTTTCGTGTTCGGTACGCAAAATATCAACGGTGCGATTTGTTTACGTGGACGGACGGAATTAATAGAAAAATTCTTATGCTATGTTTAGACGACGAGTTGAATCACCTGCTTCGCTCTCTGAATCATGTTTATGAATCATGCTGTTTAGACTACTCATTCGTGCTTCGTGTGCAGCGTGCCAATTTAGTGCTTTTCGTTCTAGAGTTCTAGAGTTTTTTAATTCATAACAGTGCGGAATTTTTCAAATTGTTGCTTAAAAAAAGGCACTAAATTGGTGCTTTTCACCTTTGATTTTAGTGCGTTTTGCGAATCTACTAAATATTAATTTGTTAAAGTGTGGTGGCTTTATTTTCACTTTCCAAAAACTATCTGCTTTCACCCCTTTTAAACATGCGAAGTTTCCTTTGCAAAATGTTAATTCAGCTGGGTGAAATACGAAGGAAGAAAAACTTTATCTTTCATAGTGAGAAAAAAGAATATATTTCTAAAAATTACAGTTATAAAATAACTTAATTACAACAATAATCTAATTACTAACCACTGAGGGAAGCAATGTATTGCTTTCTTGATAACGAAAGCTTCCAAAAATGCTTCTGAAAAATACTAACGTAAGGCTCTCTAACAACGTGGACAAAAGTAAAAAAATTTACACCAGTAACTTTTGCATCTGAGTACACAAAAACTACACATTATTGCTTCTGTAAAACGAATTAGTAAAGCAAAAAATGAACGGCTTTTTGGAAACTGAATGCATTGCTTCTAGCTGGCTTACAAAAACTCTTCTGGGAAGCGGTAATTTTTGCTGGGATGGTGAAATTGAAGAAATAGAACGAAGTATCAGAAATTTAAGGATACATAAATGGAAAAATTTGCTCAAAACTGATCTATTTTGCATTGAAGTTTATAATTATAGAAATTCAACTAATCATAATCCATTTCTAATACTGTCAATATTTCCTCTAAGACTATTAACATTACCATGTTCAAATGTTGAAGTAGAAATAACTTTTAGCACTTATAACTATTTTAAAAGTAAGTAAGAAATACAATAATGATTTTATAAATCAAATTGTTTCAGTCATATAAAATACGGTCTAAAATGAAAAGACTTATGTTGTTCAGTAACTCGTTTCTGTAATTCTCGCATCGTAAAATTTCTCACATGAAGTGTGAAACACAAAATTCCATCGTTTCTCGATTTGTGAAAAAAAGTGTTTCTGTATTTGAATGTGAAAACAGACAACACTGAATCTGTTTTTACTGGAATATTTCCAGTAATCGAGTGTCAAATGAAAACAAAAGTCACAAAAATATTATTTCAATAACAAAAAAATAATAATTTTCAAGAAAAATAAAATTTTATAATGAACTTGAATATAAAGTGAATGTAAAATGCTTGAAATAAGTTTTTTCTAGCAACTGTCTTTATTATAGAAAATTCCACAAAAAAATTGTAAATAAATATAATGATATCGACTCCTTAATAATAATTATTAATTAATATAAATTATAATATAAATTATAATTTTAGTTCAACAATTCGTTGCATATCTTTTCAACTAGTTTATTATTCATATTTTCATGTTTTTGTACAAATTTGGTTGTTCTCGCACCAATTTAAAAAGCGAGTTATTTAGACAGTTCTTGCGAGAAACTTTTCACAAAATATTGTTACAGAAACACTTTTTCTCACATCGTTCCAATAATTGCTGGAAATTTGTTTAAATTACAGATATTTCTCGCAAAGTAACGATACAGAAACACTTGTGTGACAAAAGCCATTTTGTGTTTCAATTTATGTACACTGTTTTTGATACGATTCCCTTGTTTCATGCGGGAAATTTTACGATGCGAGAAATACAGAAACGAGCTACAGAATGTAACATACTGAACCATGTTCATGTAAAAATTAATTCAGATGAAACACCTAAAATCTAATTGTTTTATTAAAACAGCTTTATGGCCAGAGGAACAAAATGAAACTGCATTTCCTGAAACGAGGATATAATTCTCGTTGATCACTCTTTTCTTAAAATAATACACCATAATTGCAGGGTCTTGCCAAATGAACTTCAACTATTTTCCTACTCATATTCTACTTATAAGCAAAATCGAAATATGGCTCGATATAATTGAAATTATTACATAAAACCTATGAAATGTAGTAAATTTAAAATTGTAGTTAACTTAAATTTTTAATTTCTACTGATTCAATACATATATAATTAGCCATGTGGGCTTTCTCTGTATTGAAAATAAATAGATAAATATAAAAATATAAATAAAAAATATATTGCATTTAGTACTTTTATATGAACACACAGTGCTTTTTGCTCTGAAAAAGTTGGCATCACTGCTCGCGAGGCATTTTTTTATGTATATTCACACAAATATACATATCATACGCACGTATATACATGCATACATACTTACATAAATTCGATTCATTGAAAATCTTGTTTTTGAAGGCATCCCTATATTTTCTTCTTATTTTTCCTTTTTATATTATTCATAACTTAATTAAATTTATTTATATTAAACTCACATCTATGTTTTTTTGGCTTGTTTTCATTTGTTTACATGCACACACATGCACATATACCTATTTTGTTTTGACAGCTAGTTCAGATAAAGTGGCGATTGCTGCGATAAAAGTTAGAGAAGATACCAATTTTACGTGCTTCGCAAGTAGATTCGTATTGAATCTACTTGATTCGCTCTCATAATTTTGTATGGCGAATCAAGTTGATTCGGTCATGATTGGGGTGTGAAGCATGAATAGAGCACGAAGCAGGTATCGTCTAAACATAGCATTATATTGGTGAATTTCTAAAATAATAATAGTAAATAGTTTTTTGTTTATCGCGATTATCATTATAATATTTTATTTCGTGGAAATTGTGCACAAAATATACATACATACATACATACATACACTTGTGTATATTCAATCGAACTGTTTATTTTTTTGTTTGGTATTTTCTTTTATACATTTTTTTCCCTGTGATCAATTGTCACCCTATTGTCGGTCTAATTGGTCAAGATATCGTTTGTGGAAAAAATTAAAGAAATTTTAAAGAAAATAAATAATTTGCTTGTAAATAAATAAATAAATAAAATAAAGTGCAACAAATTTTGCGTATTTTTAATAAAAAAAAAAAAACAATCAAATCAAAATTTTTTATTTATTTTAATGGCAATTGCAGCTTTCAAAAAATTTATTAGAGTGTCGGATGCTCTTATTCAATTTGAAGCACAATTTAAAGATATTTGTGACGATTTACATACCGCGTATACATTAGAAATTCACCGGAAGAATTAAAAGATATATGGGAAAAGGTAAAGGTAGCATATGAAAATTATTTAGATGCTGCAGATAGTAAGGAAAAAGCAGATACTTGTGACACTGCTGTAGCTACAGGTAAATACAACGTTACCTTTACAGCGTATCTGAATTGCTTGTCCATGATAAATGAGAAAGTGCATAATTTCGAAACTGTGAAATTGAATGCCTCTTCTATAAAAAATGTGAACAATAGCAATTCTGACCATAACATTACCCTTCCACCATGGGATGTTAAAACATTTTCTGGCGATTATGTTGAGTGGCCCGCGTTTAGGGATTTATTCACTGCCATATATGTATGTTAATAGTTCGCGTCTTACCAATATTGAAAGACTTTGTCATTTAATACGTAAGACTAGTGGGGAGGCAAATGAAATAGTTTCAAAATGCTTGGCGTAATTTGAAAGAAGCATATGAGAATCCTCGCATGTTGGTTAATAACCAATTGAAAAAATTATTTAACCTTCCTTCGGTTGATAAGGAATCTAGTGCGGGAATAAAAAATTTACAACGCGGTATTAATAATTGTCTAAATGCCCTTTCAATTTATAAAGTTTGTACTGAAAATTGGGACCCAATTTTAATTTTTATGTGCATACAACGTCTACCTACGTCCACTGTTAGTATATGGGAACAACCTTCTATGAAACCTGTAGGTCCGAAAATTAGGGCTCATGTGGTAAATTCTACCTCTAGTTCTTGTATTTTATGTCGTTCTTCTGATCATTTTTTGCGTGCTTGTAAACGATTTAAAAATCTCTCAATTTCGGAAAGATTTTCGACAGTGAAAAAACATCACTGTTGTATAAATTGTTTGTCCCGTGAACATGAAGTTAAAAATTGTAAAAGTGCTTTTAATTGCGCAACGTGTAATAAAAGGCATCATACTTTGCTACATCGGGAAAGTTCTAATACTGAAGTTGCGACTCAAGATAATTCTGCAACAGTTGCAAGTACAGTTGCGCATAATACTAGCGTGACTCCTAGTACTAGCAACGTAGTGCACAATGCTGACCTAAATGCATCTCTGCCGTCTACATCGACGGGAATTTATTCCAATAATAATTTTTCTCGGCAGGCTTTTCTTGTCTCTCAGAACCGCCAAGTGCTTCTGGGAACAGCAATGGTAAATATTGTTCATCAGGGTATGACGTACCCAGCCAGGGCCCTTATTGACCCAGCTTCAGAGTCATCGTTTATCTCTGAAAATTTGCAAAATCGCTTGAAATTGCGACCACTTTCGACGAAGGTGTCCGTTTCGGGCATAAATCAAACTCTTTCGGCTACGGCTAGGAAAGTTTGTGATTTGAAGATCAGTTCTCCATTAGATCACTCTATCTTATTGGAAACTATGGCTTTGGTATTACAAAGATATCAGGGGTCTTGCCCTCGTTTGTTATTGATTCAAATCTTCATGACATTTTTCCTAATTTACAATTAGCTGATACTCAATTTTGTCAGCCTAAGTCAGTCGATATACTGTTAGGGGCCGACTTGAATCCTCAAATAATTCTATGGGGAATTCATCGTGCGACTGTGGGAGCATTGTTAGCTCAAAGAACTGTATTCGGGTGGATTATCACAGGATCCGTTCCAAAACCACAAGTTCAAGTATATTCTGTCAGAATAGAAGAATCTCCGGAGGATAATTTAAATAGAAATCTTCTTAAATTTTGGGAATTAGAAGAGACTCCAAAAAGAAAAATATTAAATCCTTTTGATAAATTTTGTGAGGATAATTATAGGAAAACAACACGACGTGATTCCGATATGTAGTGACGCTACCATTTAAGCCAGAATTTCCTCAAGATATCAATTTAGGTGTTTCTAGACAGAATGTGATAGCACAGTTCTTGAGAAACGAAACGTCGCTTCTACGCAAACCTGAAGTTAAATCATTATATGATAGTGTTGTGCAGGAATATTTGTTGTTGGATCATATGAGGCCAGTAGTGCGCGGGCTGACAGCCCCAGGTCTATCTTGCTATTTGCCTCATCATCCAATAATAAAGCCTGACCGCAAAACTACTAAACTGCGAGTCGTATTTAATGCTTCGAACAAAACCTCCAATGGAAATAGCTTAAACGATTGTCTTTATGTGGGCCCCACTTTACAATCTGATTTAGTGCTATTAATACTGCGATGGAGATTGTTCAAATATGTGTTCAATTGCGACATAACTCAAATGTATCGACAAATTCGTCTTGATTCAACTCATACCCCCTTTCAACGTATACTTTTTCGATCATCTCCAACAGAGGAGGTGAAGGAGTATGAGTTACATACCGTTACTTTTGGTATAAATTGTGCTCCTTATTTGGCAATAAGGACCCTTTTACAATTAGCTGAAGATTCAGAGACGGAGTACCCATTTGCAGCACATATTTTACGCAAGCATATGTACGTTGACGACGTACTTACGGGGGCTCATGATGTTTCATCGGCTTTAAAATCGCGAAATGAATTGATAACGGTATTGTCGTCAGCAAAATTTGAATTAAGAAAATGGACTTCGAATGAAATCCAAATTATAAAAGATCTTCCCACGGAATATTTAGTGGATACAAAATTATTGACTTTCGTTGAATCAAGCAGCTCCAAAACATTGGGTATTAAATGGAATGCCCAATTGGATTCTTTTTATTTTTGTGTAGAGCCTATTACTCATAAGGCACAATACACTAAAAGAGAAGTTTTGTCCACCATTGCTAAACTGTTTGACCCTGTAGGTTGGCTCGGTCCAGTCATTGTGGTTGCAAAAATGATTATGCAAAATATCTGGAAAGATAATATAGACTGGAATGATTTTTTACTACCCTCTACGAAAAATGATTGGGAAAAATTCGTTTCGTTTTATACGGAAGTGAACGATATAAAGATACCCAGGTGGATACATTATAGCCCTGGTACGTCAGCTGAACTTCATGTTTTTTCTGATGCATCAGAAAAAGCATACGCCGGTGTAGTTTATATACGCATTGAGTCACTAGGGACAATATATACTCACTTGCTTTCATGTAAGACTAGAGTAGCTCCAATTAAATCGATTTCCCTGCCTCGATTGGAACTTTGTGGTGCAGTATTAGCCTCAGAACTATTGAAGACATTAAAAAATGAATTAGATATTACGCTCAGTCGAATATATTGCTGGACAGATTCCACAATTGTTCTTTGTTGGTTAAGAAAAAGTCCTAGTAGTTGGACGAACTTTGTGGCCAATCGAGTGTGTAGGATTCAGGAAAATATAGGGAGTCATAATTGGTACCATGTTAGGTCTGAAGAAAATCCTGCAGATTTAGGCAGCAGGGGATTCACCCCTTCGGCATTAACGAAGGTGATATTTGGTGGAATGGACCTGCGTGGATTAGAAGATGCAAGAGTGAATGGAAAATCAACAATCTACACTCACTAGAAACGGATGTTGAGGCAAAACCTGTCAAGACACATGCGACGTTTTTCTCTGATTACGAAGATATTCTTGAAAGATTTTCAAAGCTTGATCGTGCTCTTAGGGTGATAGCGTATATTTTTCGATTTTATCATAGAATAAATACATGCTTCACATAAAGGAATGAATATTCATCTAATGCAATATCGAGCAGTGAGATAATACAAGTGAAAATACGTTTGGCAATATTGGCTCAAAAAGTTCATTTCACAGATGAATATCAAGCTTTATTATCAAAGAAACCGATTTCATCAAAGAGTTCGTTACTTCCACTCAATCCCTTTTTGGACAACAATGGTGTAATGAGATTAAATGGTCGTTTAGAAAAATCTCCTTCTTTATCGTATATTGAAAAACACCCGATTATCTTACCATATGCTTGTCGTTTTACAATTTTGTTGATTGACTTTATTCACTTGGTTTCAATTCATGGTGGAAATCAATTGATGCTGAGAATTATTCGAATTGAGTATTGGGTTTCTCGTCCAAAAAACTTAGTGCGTGCTACAATTAATCGTTGCAAGAGTTGTATTTTAGATAGAAAACGTTCTTGTAACCAAATCATGGCAGCATTACCTACGGAAGGGACTACATTGGAACGGCCATTTACCACTACAGGTGTTGATTTTGCAGGACCGTTTGATATGCGAAATTTTACTGGTAGAGGTTGCAAAATTACGAAAGCATATGTGTGTATCTTCGTCTGTTTTGCAACTAAAGCAGTTCATTTAGAGGCCACTTCAGATTTGACCACAGACGCCTTTTTGGCAGCTTTTCATCGGTTTATCGCTAGACGAGGTTGTCCATTGACTGTCTTTTCTGATAATGGTAGTAATTTTGTAGGAGCTTCACGTGAAATTGAAAAGGAATTTCGTACTTTTCTTTCAGAAAGTAAAGCCAGAACGTGTTCGACATTTGGTATTAAGGGTCTATCTTGGCGATTTATACCAGCGGGTGCTCCCCATATGTGTGGTTTATGGGAAGCGGCTGTCAAGAGTTTTAAACTACACTTTCGTAAGGATGCTCAGTTAAATATACTTTTGAACAGCTTTCCACTATATTAGCAAGAATAGAAGCATGTTTAAATTCCCGTCCGCTGTGTCCTATGTCAGACAATCCCAATGAGCCCGTAACTCTAACTCCCGGTCATTTTTTGATCGGTGGACCCCTATTGCCCCGCTGGAGCCATATATTTTTGAATCTGCCGTAAGTTTAGTTAATCGGTATAGAAAAATCAAGGCATTCTCTCATGACTTCTGTCGACGATGGAAAGAAGAATACCTTCACAATTTGCATAAAAGATATAAATGGAAATTCCCTGAAAGGGATATACAGGTTGACGACTTAGTAGCGATTCGACATGAACAGCTTTCTCCGACTTCCTGGAGACTAGGGTGTGTCATTAAGACTTACCCAGGATGTGATGACCACGTTCGGGTCGCAGATATACGCACTGCAAATGGAGTTGTGAAACGACCAATTACTAAATTGGTCATTTTGACCAATTAAAATATATCACTTATTAACCTTCATTGTTTCCTAGTAAAATGGACGCTTTATCTAATCTATTTGATGACGCCATACTCGACGAATAGGAGGAAGCAATGGAAGTAGCCGGGCCGTCCCCTGTGGCATCTCCTACTCCCATATCAGAAGCCCCCGCATTAATGGTAGCACCAACGTCAAACAAAAAGGTGGATCCCGAAAAAGCTGGTCCCATCCAGGCAGAGGCGGTGCTAACTGGAGTTATTGTAGATGTCGCGCATGGCTCGCCTGTGAATTGCGCTATACCCAGTGAGGCTAAGGTTTCGGACCAGAAAGTTTCTCCACAGCCGAGGAATTTACAAAAGCCGAGTAGTCAGTGCAACCTTTGCAAGAAACATCACCCCTTGAGGGCATGTTTCCGCTTTCGTGGTCTTACTCCGGAAAAGAGATTGCGGCACGTCTTGCTACATGGGTGTTGCTCTCGATGCCTATCATCGAATCACGCAACCAAAGACTGCCTTAGTAGGAGTCATTGTTGGAAATGCCAGGGTGACCACCATCGTCTCTTGTGTTCTCCACCTCAGAAATCTACACAACCGACCAAATCTAAAGTAAAAAATTCAAGAAAAAATTCTGATCCTCGTCCGGATGTAGACAATTGCAAGCCCTCGTCTTCCACGTTTCGTCACGTCGTCAACTTTTCGCCAACGCTTCAAGCTATACTTATTTGCGGAAATAGAAAGATCCAAATCAGAGCGGTCATTGATTTATGCTGTAGAATGAGCTACATTAGCGATCACCTGGTAAAACAATTAAAAATTCCAGTGATCGATGCTCATGTCCGCCTGGTTGTCGGATCTATCTATGACGACGCTAAACGGATTTCTATAACGGCAAAAGTAAAGAAAATGCATGGTATAAAAACCCCGCCGGAAGACGTTTCAGAAGAGGTGCGAGAAAAATTTCCAGGATTTCAGTATGCTGATCCTTCGTTTTTTCATTCTGGGCAGGTTGCGTTGGTACTCGGTCCTGATGTAAGTTCCAAAGTTATGAATTGAAAAACTTTTGCAAGTCCGGGTTCCTTATTGGCCCAATATACTATTTTTGGCTGGGTCGTATCTGGTACATCTCCCATTTAAATGTACTTTTCAGTTGATGGATCTGTTGTAAAAACCATTCGCTTTTCAGTTGATGGATCTGTTGTAAAAACCATTCGCAAGTCAGTTGATGGGTCTGTCGTAACAACCATTCGCAAATCAGTTTATGGGTACGTAGTAAAAACCATATTCCTTCTTTAAATACGCTTATTTTATATTAGAATGTACGAACTTTTTTTTTCTAATATATGTATATATAAATGTTGAGATATTATTAATTGCTCTATAAATTATATTCTCGCAAGGTGGCCGGCAATGTTTAAGTCGAATTTCTATTTAATTTTCTTTATATGCAAGTTGGCTGGTTTTGGTTATTTTACTCCTTTTTTGGAAATGTAGATTTTGCTCTTAAGCTTACAACTTTGTGCTTTCGGAGTAACTATTTATTTTCCAACGAGTAAACCGCTAACGGTTCACTTAAATATTGCTTTTGCCATCTAAAATCAAAAATCTTACTTATCGTTTGTTCTTTGAGTGCGACGCACAGTTATTTCCTTCCATTTTATAAAGTGAATTATAAATTTGCGAATTAAAGATTTACCTCCTCTTCTTCGATACTTACTAATTTAAAGGTAAATAAAGAAAAAAATTAAATATTTGTATTAGAAAATTTTATTGTGTTTTATTTCCCAACATTTCTCCCTTCTCGCCCAAACAACATTGACGAACTCATCATCATATAGTTTAATAAATACTTTGGAACTTATAATTTATTTTCTTAATTAAAATTCAAACCTTAGCCTCTGGGCCCATAACCTGTTGAATCAAATGTTTTATTAAGAATGAAATATAAAGCAAAAGCACAATAGACGCTTATCTAGAAAACCATCTTTAATAGATAATTATGGTAATATAAGAAGATAAATACAAAGGTAAATAAACAAGTAATATGCAGAGTTGATATAAAGGGAAATATTCAACATTAACTACATACATAAGTACATATTTATAAATTAAAATAAAGGGTGTTTTTTTAGAGGTATAGAACTTCGAATTGAAATAAAACACAAGAAAATCGTTTTAATGTCCATCAATTTGGCTTTATTGGAAGGATAATTTTATGCCATTAATGTTTAAATATGATTTCGGGCATGTGGCCGCCGCGGCTGGCTCGAATAAAGCCAATTCTACAGGTCCAATTTTCAACCACTTTTTCGAGCATATGGGGCCGTATGTTGGCAATAACGCCACGAATGTTGGCTTCCAAGTCCCCTAACGTTTCTGGTTTGTTGGCGTAGACGAGCGACTTCACATATCCCCAAAGAAAATAATCCAATGGTGTCAAATCACACGATCTTGGTGGCCAATTGACAGGTTCATTCCGCGAAATTAAGCGCTCATCGAATGTTTCCTTCAATAAATCGATTGTGACGTGCGCTGTGTGGCATGTAGCGCCATCTTGTTGGAACCACAACTCATCCACATTCAAAATCTTCCATAAAGTTGATGGACAAAGCTCCAATTGCTGTGCACGGTGGCGAATCGATTCATTCGGGTCCTCTTCAACACTTTGCTCTACAGCGGCAATTGTTTCTTCGGTGCGCACTGTTCGACGTCTCTGCGGATGCGTATTATCACATAGAGTAAACGTAGTGCGAAAACGATCCATGGTTAACCGAATTAATTGCTCTGATGGACGATTATGTCGACCATAAAATGGACGGAGCTTGCGGTAAACTTCGCGAACTGAACCATTATTTTCGAAATAAATTTGCACGATTTGCAAGCGTTGTTCTTTTGTCAACCTGTTCATAATGAAATGGCAAACCAAACTAAATATTAATCACTTGACAGCTGACAAAATGGCCGCCAGTTAAAAAAGTGATGCCAACTTAAAGTTCTATACCTCAATAAAAAACATCCTTTATGTTTGACATTTAATGAAAACCTTGTTGTTCGTACTAACATTCCACGAAAATAAAATTTAAAAAAAAAAATTTATTGCCGTGTATAAAAGCAACTGTTGCAGTTAAAGCATTAATCAAACCGGTTTCCCATAAAAAATTCGTTGGTTGAACCAATATTAATTTCAAGGATGCAACCTTGATCTAATGTAGCATATGAAAATTTTCAAAAAACAATAGCAACTCGATAGATCAGGATTGTTTTCTGAAAATTTGATCGATTATAGTATTTTTTACATATTATAGTAGGGTTTTAGAAAAACTTATTAAAAAATTTTTTTTAATAATTGCTGCAGAAATGAAATCATTAAGAACCTAATCATAGTGAGCACTATTCATATAGAAAATATGAAGAGTATATCAAAACTTTTAAACCTTTTTTGTGTCTTTCATACAAATTCTTTAATGAAATAGAAATTCAGATATTGCTTTGCATTTAACTCTTATTGTTGTTCGGTTTCATTCAGGGCATGAATGAGCGTAGTTATGAATTTGTCATATGATCCTGTATCAGCGGTTTTATAAACTGTGTTTTGGAGTTTAGTAAAAAGTAAAAAAGGCAAAAACAAAAAGCTGTATGAACTGAAACCGATTCTTGAAACAAAAAAATGCACGCCTGGTCAACAATAAAAAAAGTGCCACTTTTGTGGACTATTTCGTTGACTTTTTGGCAACATTGTCAACGGATCGCCTATATTTTAATAACCCTAATACTGGTAAAACCGATTTTTGCCAAACTTGCCACACGCCCTTAGTTGTAAAAATGATACGTTCTTGCATTTAAAAAAGTGGACGGGTACATTCGTATTTATTATTTCATATTCTTTTACTTTACCGATATGTATTACATATTTTTTTGGACTAGTTCTTTTCTTTTAATTAACCACCAAATGTTAACAAAATATGCAGTTTCATTAGCAAAATTGTAGACTAAAGTTACTAAAATGTGCTAGTGAGTCAATGTCTACATATGGTTCAAAAATAACTACCTTGTCAATAATACCAGCGGCAGTAGTTGATTTTAATAATAATATGCACAGTTTAAATGTCTAAAGCAAAAAAAAAGCATTTTCTGCGGTACAATTCGTCAGTAGTATTGTTGACAAAGGCACTGTTGAATCAGTAGTGTTTCTCAATTGATTCCTACAGGGTATTAAAGAAACATACATACATATTTACAAAGGTGTATGTATTCATTATGTTTGTAAGCTCATACTACCATACATACATAGATTGTAGTGTTTACTATACATATGTGGAGGCATGTAATAACTCCCCTCGAAATAAATCCCCAAAAACAAAATGAAAGAAGTCCCCAACGAAATGAAATAACGCCGCAAACAGAAATGAAATAATGTCCTAGTTTTTAGGGACTTATGTCATATGAAATAAAAACCCAATTTTAAAAATGAAATAAGCCCCCAATAGACATTCAACTTATTGAAACGCTTCCATGAAAAAGGACAATATTTAGAGCTTTGTTCTTACAAAAAACACACAAGTTTTGACTAAAACCGTGGGCTCAAAAATCGTATCTGGCGACTTGTCTTCACTAGATTATTCTTTAAAAATGTTCTCACTAGGCACCATATTTACAAATATTCAGATACAGTACACAACATATAACTATATATCTACATATTTATATACTATATATACATATGTGTACATATATATATACATATATATGTACATATATGTATGTATATTGGGATAAACGAATAAAACTATTAAAAAAAATCTCCATAAGGTAAACAGAAACACAATAATAGTTTTATTCCTTTATCCCCATATGTATTTTTTATTTACAACATACTTCCACATCATTTATTTCTATACTAGCTGAGCCCGGCAAACCTTGTCCAACCATCAATTATTTTTCTAACTACAAATTACTCCACACTGTGGTCACTTCTTGGATCAAAAATAAAACGAAAACCTACCGTTTTTAAAAAAGACAGCAACGCGTTGAAATTCTCACGTTTATTTCATTTAAGAATTGTATGGGAAACAATAACAATTTTTGAAACTTTGTTTTTGCTTTAATGTAAAGTTTCACTTCTTCGACGCGTTTTCCCGAATAGCCACCATTATGTATTAAAAATACAAAACACTTGCATGTTATGTATTTAAAATACAAAATACTTTTACGTCATGTATTTAAAATACAAATGCAAAATACGTATTTCTATTTTAAATACGTATTTGAAATACATGTATTTCAAATGCTGCCCAACCCTGTGTACATATATGCATTTATTATTATAAAACAATGTCGGGCGTTTCTTTGCACAATTGTGAAGAGATTATTCACACGTATTCTTACCAGCGATGCCAACTATTTATAACCCAAACGCGCTATACCACTTCTCAAAACGCGCTAGAACGCGCTAAGTTGCAGCTTTATCAATCATTTATAGTAAAAACGCGCTATTTTCATACGCGCTAAATTAAATTTTAATAAAAAATGATGTATGTATTAGTAAATACAATAAATTTGTTGGTAACCTTTTCAGATTCTGCAATATTGCTAATTAGAAATTATGTCCTAAATAATTAAAATCATTTAATACAGAATCGGATTCACCTTCCAAATTATCGAAATCCTTAGTTTTTAATCTATATATAAATAGGCAAGTGAAAAAAGTTAAGAACCATTTTAACTGACTTCAACTCAACGTATTCGCTTTATTTTTTTTGTTAGATAGATTGACAATAGGAGCTGTGCAGAATGTATTTTTTCTTCTACATTTTTGTGTCTAAGATAGTTAAAAACAGTTAAGAATATTAGCCAATCATAAAGCCATGATTTCTCTTTCTCTCTTAATTTGCTAAAAAAAAATTACAACAATTTGGCTTGGCAACTCCATAAACACTCTGAAGGAAAAACGTATTTTATTTGTTCATTCTATTCTTATTTCCATATTTCTATGTACTTAAACGATTATTGCTGAAACTAATAAAATTTGGATATTTAAATAACGAGTGGTACTGTATTATTTTTCTTTAGATGCTTAAAAATAATATATTTTTTTAATTATTAATAACTTTGATTAAAGTTAAATTCACCTACAGCACAAAGTAAGTTTTTTATTTTTGGTTTATTTTGTGTGCGTTTTGTTTTTGTTCATTGTTTTCATTATTTTTCTGTGCTTTAAATTACTGAACATACTGGAATGTTGGAATATGATGGAATGTTGGAATATGATGGAATGTTTATATTATTAGGGTAGCATATTCGTACACACATATGGGGTCTTTCTCAAAGAATAGGGAATAGAAACATTATTTGTAACAAACGTTTTAATGGGGAGTCTAAAACTTTAGAGAAAAAGCGTTCAATGAAAAAATAAACGAATATTTTTGTTTTGGGCAATAATAATGAATATGAAGTGAAAGCACTAGGAGCAAATATCTAATTACATTTAGTTCAAAAAGTGAACAACTTTTTTTAAATATTTTGCTTAAAATCTATTCTTATTTATGCCGATAAATGAAATTTTAAATTCGTATTTAGTAGTTAAGAAAGTGGTTTAAGAGAGTGGTTTACCCTGGAGTCTATACATATGTATATTTGAATATAGTTTTTAAATTGTGTTTCAAATTCATCAAACCTTAAATATTTTCATTCTCTTCTCCACCTCTGTGCGTTAATGGTTGATTTTCAACCACTGGGCGAACACTAGTATATATAAATTGTCGAATAGTGTTGTGATTTAAATGTTTGAAGTACAAAAAGAATAGATGCTTAATAAGTTATATAAATTTTTTGGGTCATGAGTACGAGTACATATTTTTAACTGTGAAATTTCAAAATATTTGCCATTTACAATATTAAAATGCGTGTTTAATTCTAACCACAGTTAAGGGAATTTTATTTGCAACATCTGAATCGTTAACGAATTTAAACAAAAAGATGACTTTTGGATATTAGACAAATGTTAAATGAGACATTTTTAGATTTAATTGAACTGTAGTGAATTTTAATCAGAAATGATTTCTTAATCAGGCTTGAGTTTAGTAATTTCAATTCTTATTGAATGAAATATTTTTATTAATTAATGTGAGTATCTAAAGAAGAGAAGAAAAATTAAACTAGACTTTATAGCTGGGGGAAATACCGATATTTTTCTGTGCAGCCACGCACTTCATCAGCACCCATGTCTATCTACTGGGGTAGAGATTATTATTAACATCAGCTATTTAACTTAAATTCCTATGAAATGGAATATGAGAATTGATTGTGTATACAATTATTGATTTACCTTTGGCAAACACATTTGTAAGTATCACTATTCATTTTCTGTTTTTTCCCTTTTCTATTTAGGTTAGCACGAAGTTATATTCATCATGGGCACGTGAAAAAATATGTTCACTTAACGATCACTGTTCACTTGGCTATCACTGCTTCAGAATGCTGAAAAGCGAAGTCAACTGTAGAAAGCAAAAACAAAGTAACATAAAGCCACTACAATAATACTTATATGTATGTACCGATGGCGCATCGAATAAGTAAAAATAATTAATGTGATGATCGTAAAAGATAAGTAAGAATAGTTAAACACACATAGGTAGAGTGATATAACTTCGTGCTAACCTAAATAGAATATGGAAAAACAGAAAATGAATAGTGATACTTACAAATGTGTTTGCAAAAGGTAAATCAATCAGGGGTGTTCTGTAAAACGCGCGTTTTGAAATCGTGCGATTTCCAAAATTGAAAAACAGTGTTCTACTGATCGGACGATTAAGCGCATTCGAAGTTAAGTTCGTATAAAATATCTTAAGCATCTAAAACATTAAAATTAATTCAAAAGCTGCAATAAGTCACCTTTTTAATTGAGTTCTCTCCTGGAAATTAGGCGATTTCAAAACGCGTGAGTTACAGAACACCCCTGAATAATTGTATACACAATCAATTCTCATATTCCATTTCATAGAAATTTAAGTTAAATAGCTGATGTTAATAATAATCTCTACCCCAGTAGATAGACATGGGTGCTGATGAAGTGCGTGGCTGCACAGAAAAATATCGGTATTTCCCCCAGCTAATAAACTCTAGTTTAATTTTTCTTCTCTTCTTTAGATAGTTACATTAATTAATAAAAATATTTCATTCAATAAGAATTGAAATTACTGAACAAATCTTAAAGTTATACAAAAAATGAAGACCATATTGAACTGAAATAATATTTTTTACTTTAATCAAAACGCGCTAGTTTAGTGGTTTCTTTATTAAACGCGCTAAGAAGAAAAAAAGCGCATTTGGCATAGTTAAAACGCGCTAAAACTAGCGCGAAAGGCGCTAAATTGGCATCACTGATTCTTACCCTATTTAATTAAGTCGTCCATGAGACAGCGACGATTGCACATCAGGCGGTGCTTACGTATTTTTTTATATTTTTTTCAAGAATATTTGTCCAGTAAACACATACGTGTTTCATTTCAAATTGATGATGATATGCGAAAAATATTTTGTTATAAATAATGCATTTGGCAACATACAATGACTTTTATGTTATCAAAGTTTTAAGTAAAAAAAGGAATATGTCATTAAAAGACATTATGATGCTTTTCATAGTAATATGAATAAGTTTAATGGTAAGGAAAGGGAAAACCTTTTAAATAAAAATCAAAAATACTTTTAATATGTTTTCCATCTGAAAATGATCTTCCATGCCGACAAATAGCAAAGCTTATTAAGTTTGATACATCCAACCGCATAATTTTATTTGGTGAATTTTCACCTTTGTGCTCCACCAAGCAACCATTCTTTTATTTATTTATTTTTTTCTTGAATGGAAAACATGATAAATTATTGTCCTATCTTTTTAATTTTTTTTTATTTCACTGTTTACTTAGAAAAAGTTTTATTTTCAATTAATAATTTTACTTAATCAACGTTTTTTTTTCAAGATAGAAAATATGTCTATTTATATATAAATATATAATGCACCATTATCTTTCAAACGCTTGACTTTGTGTTTGGTGGGTGGGCTCGCAACCTCAACACATAAAAAATTTACCAATAAATTGACAGTGCCCACCATTGTTATAAAATAATTTATTTCAAATGATTAAATCAATGTCCCGCAAAATAAAATATGTTTGTATTGGTGAGAAAAATGAGAGTAAAATAAAATTCCACTTGAAAAAAAGTTTTGTAATTTGAAATACATGCCGTGGTTATTAATTGTTTGAATATTTTTTGTAATAGTGCACTTACACTGTCTCGAAATCTAATACCTTCGGGATTTCAAGGTAAATCATCAAGCTGTTTTTTCCAGATATCCCATACAAAACCAAATCTAATTTTTCAGTAGATTTGTAGGAAATCTAATAAAAATCTAAGGTTTTTATTTATTTTTTACTGCCCTGTACAACAAAAGGTGCGTGAATTAGCTACGGCTACAATACAGCTGTTTGGTTGTAGTTTTGGAAAAAATTCAGTTGATGGGTTTTGTTTTAGATAAAAAAATCTTGTTAAATGTCAAAAAAAGTTGGTGTAAATAAATTTTCATAAAGATTTTAATCAAAATATGCTAGATTTTGTGCTGATAATGCCCTATAAATAAGCAGTTTAATAAAAATTTAAGTAAAAAGTAAAAAATCTAATAATCCATTCAATAATGCAGTGTATAAATTCCGAATTAAATTTATTCGCGAATTAAACTATCTTGCCTATTATTTTTCAATGTTTCATAGCATAAAATAAAGCATTTTTTGTCACAAAATATTTCTTAGCTTCCATAATTATTATTTAATTTTTTTGCTGTACAGATTTATTAAATTTTAAACTTTAATTTCGTTCCGTGTGCTCAAAAAAACTAAGCAAAAAACCAGAAAAAAATTCATACGTCCGTGCACAACTTCATTCGTCGCTTGGTCCACAAAGTACACAGAGATGTCACGAGACGGAAGATAATTTTGCAAATTCTGACGTCTCGCTCACACCGAACACGTGTCTTCTTTAATCTTCTTTCGTAGTTGTATTGATTTAACGTTTTTGCACCTTATTCTTTGTGTCCTCATTCGCTATGAGATGTTTGCAATTAAAATGTTGAAATTAACATATATGAACGAAAAATTTCAAAGTTAAATCAGGAATAATTTGAAAACAAATCACTTTTTTAATACTAATAAAAGTTTTCACATTTAGTTTTTTAATTCAACACAACAAATTCCTTGATTTAATTTTGTACAAATGTTCACTAGTTCAAATGTATTTTCATTTTATTCTTTGTGGTCTTATTCGCTATATGCTTTTTGGAAGTAAGTGGTAAAAACTAATATTTTTTTATGAAAATGCTTAAAATGATGTCTGTAATTATGTGGAAACTAATTTTAATCACTTTTTTACCACTAATAACATTTAACACATTGTGTGTTCTAGTTCAACACTACAAAATCTTTCATTTAATTTTGTAAAAATGTCCTCTTGCTTATTTCACAAAGTACACATTTTCTCTTGTTTGTTTTGATTATATTGTTAACAACTTAATAACAAATATACTACAGTTGTCCCTTTCTCGCCGAACCCGTGTCGTAGCTGATTTTAGCTTTTTTCATCACTCACTTTCTTATCCTCTGTATACTTTGTGCTTGGTCAGTGACGACTAAATGAAAGAGCATAAGCATGTACTTATGTGATTTTCGTCCGCACCAGCGTGACCGTTTGACCGACTAAGGGCTGAGTTAAGGCTCAGTTACCCGACTGTAATGTAAAGTAACAGCAACAGTAGGAAACATCTGATCGATATTGTTATGTGAAAAGTAATGTAAATGGTTATAGAGATGTAATGTAACGTAACCTACTTCTCATATAAAAATATCGATTAGCTGTTTCCTACGTTACTTTTACATTACATTACCGTCGGGTAACTGAGCCTTTACCCGACTGTAATGTAAAGTAACTGCAACAGTAGGAAACTGCAGATCGATATTGTTATGTGAAAAGTAATGCAAATGATTATAGAGATGTAATGTAACGTAACCTACTTTTCATATAAAAATATCAATCAGCTGTTTCCTAAGTTACTTTTACATTACATTACCGTCGAGTAACTGAGCCTTAAAGTGGCAAATTGCCACTTTATCCCCTTTTTTTAGAGTGAATTATATAAAAATATATTAAAAATAAAAAGTTTAGTGTACTTTTTTCCTTTTTTTTTTATTTGGCCCTTTTTTGGGATAAATCCCCTATTTGGTGCCACTTTTTGAAAAATGTCATCGGTCACCCCGATCCGCACAATTGTGCTATGGCTTGCGGGTTACTGGATTAAATACAGTTACATATGTATGTACCTATGCAGGAATCTTATCGCGTGAGAATTCGTGCGTGATTATGAAAAAAGCTTACGCACGATTAATTTTTTTCAGTCACACTCACGCGTGATTAGTTATATTTGATCACGAATCACGTGAATCACGCGTGACACGATAAAATCACATCATTTGCACATCTCTACTTTTAATGTATTATTGAGGAGTGTTTTGACTAAAATACTTCCATATTTTCTCATTTGCTTCATAATAATCTTACACGTATTCTATTCAGTAAATATTGCGTGTTATTTAGCTTTACGTTTAATAGTTCCCTGGAAACAAAATAAATTTTAACTTATTTTCTTTCAATAAAATAACAAAAAAGATTTTTTTTGCTCGAGTAGAAGATTTTTGAAAAATATATATGGCAACACTGTCACTAACAAACTTGTTTACCGTATGCAAGGCGCATTTATTAGGTGACAGCACTACACCAGGCGACTAATGTCATTATACCAAGCCAAATATGGATTGTGTATGTATAAGCCTAAAAACATTCTTGTATTTGTGTATCCATAAACACCTAACGAATATTCAGTTTTGTATGGTGTTTGACATTTCTTATAATAAGCAGACAATCTAACGATGCTACCCCGTTTTGAAAAGTAAAGCCTGGTACGGAGTTCATACGGAATTTCAGGTTCTCATACAAACTGTATGTAAAAAAAATTACGAAAATTCAGGTTGGTAAATTTCATAAAGGAATTTCCATTTGCTAGTACGGACTTTCAAAAGAAAAGGACACGGAATTTTTAAATTTGTTGCCTATCTTAGGGATTTATAAATATAAGTGGAGACTTTTTTCAGTCAACTGAAACAAAAATTAATGTTAAAACAATTGTTTGGTGACGGAATTTTTGACATTTCTAATTTTCATCAAACTGTAATTAATTTTTAGTGCTTTTGTGCGTTATAAATTCAAGAATAAATGAATTTATGTGTATGAAAACATAATTCTACACAAAAGTCTACACCATTATTTTTCCGTGTAGAAATAAATGTAAATTTACAAACGTGAT
This sequence comes from Tachina lurida, assembly GCA_944452675.1. NCBI lineage: Eukaryota > Metazoa > Arthropoda > Insecta > Diptera > Tachinidae > Tachina > Tachina lurida. Next base: position 68,146,194 of record OX101752.1, on the reverse strand, counting down.
ATTCCGTAAGAACTCCGTACCGGGCTTAAGATGGTAATTTATAGCAACAAAGTACATGTGGTTATTGCTGTTGTAACATTTGTTGTAGAAATGCGGGTGCTTGATTGATGTGCCTTGACCATATGTTTGTGTATATTTATGCTTTTACTGTTTTGTTGTTAGGTTTTATCTGTTTTGTTTTTGTGCATGTTCGGCGTGAGCATAAGTAGTTGTTTTATATGTACGTCCTTACAAATGAGTGTATAAGGTAATTAAATGCAATTATTGCATGCAATTATTAACGTGACGTTACACGTTACAAATTTTGTTGTGTGTCGTGCGGTGTACTTAGTTCGGAAGATTTCTTTAAATTAATTTTTGCACTTGCAACAACACTTTGTTTGGTAGTGTACGAGCTTTTTTTTTGCGAGACACTCTAGTGCATAAGTAAAAAGAATGAAGGCAATATATCACAAGCCGATACAAAACTGTTTTCTTTATATATACATAGCTATTGATGAACATTGTAGATCAACAAAGAAAACTGTATATAGATACATATCGTCATATGATTTCATAAAAGCCCTAAGTTACATTGACAAAATTGAACAGGAGAAGCAAATAGCTTTTTAATATTTTTAAAATTTGCCTAAAATCTTCAAACTTTTTTCAGTTTAAGCTAAGTTTTTATTTAAGAATTATGCCTGTAATTTCTACACACAGATAATTTACCCTAAGCTTTTTACCTACGAGTTTGCCTTATAAAATTTGACTTACACGATAGATATATTTACACTAGTAGATATCTATGGGTAGAAATACCGGGCATTAATACATGAACAAAAATTTCCAGTTTTTGTATTAATTGCAGAGATGTGCAACTTAGGCCTTTGAGGATTTGCTTTTTCTGAAACTGACAAGGGCGTTAGTCAAAGGATTCCGTACATTCGGTTTTAAGCATTTTTTTTTAATGTGGCGATTTTTTCTATTTTTAGGTTTTTTTCATTTTGGCGATTTTTTTCCATTTTGGTGATTTTTTATGTTTTTTGGTTTTGTTTCATTTTGGTGATTTTTTTCATTTTGGCGATTTTTTTATTTTGGCAATTTTTCCGGTTTTTCGCGATTTATTTTAGTTTAAAATTTTTTTTTTTGGTTTTTGGCGATTTTTTTTTTTGTTTAGCTATTTTATAATTTTTTGATGTTTTAGTTTTAACGTTTTTGAAAATTTCAAGAGTTTTGCTCTTACGGTTTCGATGATACAGCAAGTTGTCAAAATTACATAGTCAAAGTTACATTAACTGATGGAACACCCTTTAATTATAATTTTTTTAAATCTTATAGTGCATTTACACTGTCTCAAAATCTAGTATTTCCGAGATTTCGAGTTGAATCAAGCTGCTTTTTTCAAGATTTCCCATATAAAACGAAATCTAATTTTTCAGTAGATTTGTAGGAAATCTAATAAGAATCTAAGGTTTTTATTTATTCTTTACTACCCTGTACAACAAAAGGTGAGTGGATTAGCTACGGTCGGCTTAAAAAAGTGTGTGAATTGGCTACACTGCAGTTTTTTGGTTGTAGTTTTGGAAACAAATCAGTTGATGGGTTTTGTTTTGGATAAAAAATATCTTGATAAATGTCAAAAAAAGCTGGTGTAAACGGTATAGATTTTCATAAAGATTTTAATAAAAAAATGCTAGATTTTGTGCATGTGTAAAGGCCCTATTAGTATTAATTGTTCTAGTCTGTATAAAAATACACTAACCTTACAAATTTCAAGTGTAAATACATACAATTGTATGTTTGTATATTACATGGGATTTTAAAATTTTTCGTTGCTCGTTTTGGAACTCCCTTTAATTTTTAACTCTCATGTATTTGTTGTTGTAGCGGCCAGAGGTCTACACACTCTGTCCAAATTTCAGGTCCGTAGCTCTTACTGTTCTCGAGAAAATAGCCTGTGACAGACAGACGGACAGCGTAGCGAAAACAATAGGGTCCACAAAAAACCGCAAGATATACGATTATTCGTGACAAATCAGTCAACCAGTGCGAGCGAGACGAAAAACTCTCGAAGGCCAAACAACCAACAAACACAAGCCTAACCGCACTTAAGAAATAATCACGATGACGCGAGAGATTTTCTTAACGACTTTAAATAAATTAAATACATAATTTTTACTTAAATTTGCTTACTAATAAAAAATAAAAAGTAATCAAAAAAAAATATAATTGGACATTTTCTGTATACGGAATTAAAATTTTCGGAATTATCAAAGCCTTGTTGTTGCGAATTAATATTTTTAAAAACAATGGCGCGTAGTCATAGTCAAAACAAAGTACACTTTAAAAAATTAAAACCATTATTTTGTATGGTAATACTGGTTTTGACTTCTTAAAGTGTACTTTGTTTTGACTATGACTACGCGCTAATGCTATTACAATTCCGAACACTCACTTTTATTCTGCATGGAATACAGAACATCTCTGAACCAGTGATACCATTAGGATACGAAAGATAAATTTTTCGTATCTTTTGAATCTGTACGCAAAATGTACAGAATTTTTTAATGATAACAACCCAATTGAATTTGAATGATTTTGTTTTGATAACAGCCAAAGATATTTACATATGTATAAATAACTTAAAGTTTGCTTACTGTGTTTTTAAAAATTACATACTAGTACTTATGACTTAAATAAATAAAAAATGAACTAATGCCAGCCATACACTACACAAATTCAGTCCTCAAGTCTGGCACTGCGTAAACTAAGTGACGCGCATTATAAGGTAAACTGTGCAGTTTTTATTTTAAAGCTATAAGTGAAGAAGACAACATGTTCAAATACTATTCTATTTTATTAATTGCTGGGGCAATAAAAAAAAGAAACGAAAACAAAGAGAAAAGGCGCGTATGGTGTAAAAAGTAGTATGTACATGAATCGTGAAAAATTAAGACAGAAGAACTGAGCGTTTGCAACATACACTACACAAGTTTACTGCACAGTTTTCAAACTTAAGAAAATATCAAAATTGTTTTGACATTTACTAAGTTCACTGCGTAAATAGTAAAACCACCCCAATACACTACACAAACGCACTGCACAGTGCCAGACTTGTGCAGTGAAGTTGTGAAGTTTATAGCTGGCATTACACGATGTCATTTTCTTTACAATATTCATTAAATATGAAATAAAAATGTGATGTTGATAAATGTTAAAAGTTAAAAATTAATTTGAAATTTATTTGCTGGTGGTTCAGCGAATGTCTATATGCATTTCATTGTTGCTGTAACAAATCGTCAGTAGACTTCAACCACACATCTTGAACAGTCACAAACCTCTTATCTTATGTACAGACTTTCAAAAACTATTTGAGAATTCACAAATAATAATATTTTTGAAAATCACAAAAGAAAAATAAGCATAGTAGGCTTAGAAACTTGTACAAAACCCAGCAAATAATTTATATTCGATATGAATCTATTCTATTTTTCTACACCTTTTTGTACAAGTTTCTAAGCCTACTATGCTTATTTTTCTTTTGTGATTTTCAAAAATATTATTATTTGTGAATTCTCAAATAGTTTTTGAAAGTCTGTACATAAGATAAGAGGTTTGTGACTGTTCAAGATGTGTGGTTGAAGTCTACTGACGATTTGTTACAGCAACAATGAAATGCATATAGACATCGCTGAACCACCAGCAAATAAATTTCAAATTAAAATAAACTTGACAATATGTCGAATAATAAATTTCTTAAATGTTAAAAATTAATTTTAAAACTTTTTCCAAAATGTATCTTTTTGTGAAAAAATGTATCATTTTAGAAACTAAAATGTAACTTTCTCGAAATTTCACTGGCAACACTGCTCTGAACATTACCACAGAAAGTTTTAATCTCTGATTATGTTATGATTGCATATTCTTTGATATTTGTTTTAAAATAAATAGTTCCAGGCGGATCATACACCAAAGTTGAATTTTGTTAACTGTGCAAACCCATGCTTTCTTTCCTGTAAGTTGTTTGTAGTTGCATTAACAGGTCATGAATACTTATAATAATTTGACCTGGATGAATAGAGGAGTAAAGCTTAGGAAGAGAGTCGTAAGCAGTGTTGTTGCCTAAAAATCGTACATTTTTGAAAATAAAATTGTCAAAACCGTCACAATTTCTAAAAAAATCGTCATATACGAATTATCCATTTTATTGAACAACTAATATATTATATTAGAAATAAAAGACTATTTTATGTAACATGAAACAATTCATCGACATTATTGTCAAAGATAAAAACTATAGGGTGAAATTAAATAAAAAAATTCGGAATGTATAATAGTGTGTTAACAATTTCTAAATAAAACTAGTTTCAAAATAAAACTATACCTCCTGGGTGGTTCCAGAGGGTGTGCCACTGGCATAGATGGGTCGGCCCTACAAAATTAGTGGGGGTCGGTCATATATTTTGACTCGATTGAGGAACTCTAAATGGGTCAAAGTGAGATTTTTCAAAATTTGACCCTTCGGATCAAAAGTCGGGACATCAAAATACATTTTAGAGGTATGGTTCCTTCGGCAAAGTCTCTTATTTTGATACCTAGAATACGATTTTCCTTGCAATTTGAGCAATTTTTTTGCCTCTATACAAATCGACCCGCCCTAATATACATACATGAATGTGTATATAATATATATAATATAAATATACATATATCCTTTTTTTACTATAATGTTAATTAACTATAAATTGGTTGGAAAATAAGTAGTTAGTACTCAATTAAAAAGCCATGCAGAGATGGCCAATTAACTACCGCCTATGACATGCCTATGTAAAAAAAGTGAGTCGGTGACAAGGAAAAGTCACTGAATCAACCAGATGTGGTTATTAAAAAACCAGTTTGAAATTACTTTCAAATGGGTTTCAGTTCCTATAGGGAAATTCTATAATTGAAAGAAAAAATACTTAAAACTGAAAATATTTTTCTAAAATTTGGAACACCTTTTTACATTTTTTAAGTTAGTACAATTTTATTAACTAATGATTAGTAAGTTATTTCCTAAAATTTATTTTTTTGATTTAAATCAAATTAACTAGTTATTGGGATACAATTTTCCGCAGCTTAAAACCATTTACTTATTTTTGATAAATATTTCCTTTAAGTCGGAAAACATTTCCTTAAAAGTAAGAAATTTTTTGTGTATTTTTATGAACTATTTTTAAGTATATGAAGTATTTATTTTTTACGCATATTAAGTAATTTTTACTAGATTTTTGTAACAAATTACTAGAACTCAGAAAAACTTACTTAAACTTAGAAATTTTTTAAATAATTTATTTAAAAAGATTAAGTACAATTACATACTATGTATTATATTATATATTATAATTACAAATTTGATAAAATCACGTTATTTGCACATCTATAGTTAAGGCTACATTCACGAGCTTCCCCATAGCGAAAAAATTTAAAACTATATTTGTGTTCGTTATAACCGAATCCAACTGTGAATACTATAAATAAACTCTATTTTTTTGGCTTGTTATGGGCTTTGGTCAACTCTTTTGTGTTGCTGTTGCTTTTGTTGGCTTTATTTGGTTTCTATTGTTGTATTGCTGATGTTAATGTCTTACACATCCATTATATCAACCCAGTTGGCCAGATTGGCTTGCACGACATTGTCATCTATGATTTTTGTACGACTTATCCTCTGTTATTTAGTTTTCTAGTCGACAATTTAAAGCAAATCGTCTTTAACGGCAATATGAGTGACAATGTCTTGCAAGTTCTCCTTAGTTAAACACGTTTGACTTCAATCAAACAGATGAATATGTTGGCCTCTTGTTGATCAAATTTTTAAAAGTTCTGTAGCAGAATGGTAAGCGCGAAAACTTATAAACATGCAGCCTCAGTTCGAAACGGAAAAAACAAGCAAGCAAAAAAATTAAAGTTGTGTGTTGAAAAATTTAATTAAAGTCTATTCTGTTGAGTGACATTGTTCCTCAAGAAGTCACACTATCATTTTGTGAACGACCTCGATATGGTGGCGAGATTGTGTGATCGTGCATGACTTCGACTCCATTTGTTCGAAAATTTCGTCAGCGATTTATTTGAACTGACGTCAATATGTCTTCCACGATTTTCTATTGTCTTGTACGCATTGTTTAATATGACTGAAAGATATAGCCAACTGGGTACACATTTGTTGCGAGTGTGTGTAGCTGTGTGTGGGTTAATTACTGTTATGTATGTTAATAGTATTGCATACCCGTAATCTACTTTCACTTTCATATTGATTTTGACTTGTGAACCAGCGAGCAGTCATGATTTGTACTCCTACTAAAAACGTGCAAGAGTATACAATAAAGTTTTGGCAAACACTTAATATTAGATAACTGCATAAATGAGATAATAACGGTAAAATTATCTGATTCGTATCGTGTTACCTTTGAAGTTGTATTGTTGTATTGCTGGATATTAGTTAGTAAAAAAGTAAGGCTGCCAGCCAAAGCACTTTTATTAGGTGGCAGCACTACACCAGGTGAATAACGTCATTATACCAAGCCAAATGTCAAATTTGGATTGTGTAGGTATAATCCCAAAAACCTTATCCTTAAACCCATCTGAAATTTTGTATAAAAGTTAGGGTAGATGAGTGAGCAAATCGCCCAAAAATAAAAATGAAAAATCGCCCAAAAATGTTTTCATACAAATTTTAAGTAATTATTCACATGAAAAATCGCCCAAAATTGTTCAAACATTTAAAAATTAAAGGAAACAAGTAAGAGTGCTATATTCGGCTGTGCCGAATCTTATATACCCTTTACCAACGTACGTACATATACATATATAGTATACAGACACATACATACATATTTGTTTTGTAAAAAAAATTATAATTTTTTTGGAAAATCTTTGGAGCTATAATTTTTATTTTTCAGATTTCATACGCCAAACTTTTCTTTCAGAAGCATAAAATATATTCAATTTATAAAGAAAAAGAAAAAAATTTTTAGATCTATTTAATTTTACATAACACAAAAAGTGTGAGTTTTCCAACCCTGGAGTCATAATTTTGGATTTTTCTGATTATTGATACCAATCTAGTTCTTTAAAAAATACATAAAATATGTTAAGTGAACGAAGCAAAAACGAAATAAGAAAGAACCTAGTTTCATTTAATTCCTTTAATATTAAAAAATTCAGTAAAGTGGGACTTTGAATCGCGCACGAAAGGTAGGCTTTTTTGCCTTTTTGAAGTTTTTTTCAGCTTAAACGATTTTTTCAGTTTTGTCGCTTTTTTCTCGTTTTGGCGATTTTTTTCTGTTTTTGGAGTTTTTTTTCATTTTGGCGATATTTTTCTGCTTTTGGGCTTTTCTTCATTTTGGAGATTTTTCCCATTTCGACAATTTTTTTTCATTTTGGCGATTTTTTTTTTTTGGGTTTATTTTTATTTAGGCGATTTATTTCTTTTTTTTGTTTTTTTTTTATTTTGGCGATTTTTTTTTTGGGTTTTTTTCGTTTTGGCGATTTTTTTTCATTTTGGCGATTTTCTTTCATTTTGGCGATTTTTTTGTTTTTCGGTTTATTTTTATTTAGGCGATTTTTTCCTTTTTTTTTTGTTTTTTATTCATTTTGGCGATTTTTTTTTAATTTTGGCAATTTTTGTCTGTTTTTTAGGTTGTTTTCGTTTTGGCGATTTTTTTCATTTTGGCGATTTTTTTTCGTTTTGGCAATTTTTTTTTTTGTTTTTGGCGATTTTTTCCTGTTTTGGGATTTTTTCATTTTGGCGATTTTTTTCTGTTTTTTTTTTGGGTTTTTTTTCGTTTTGGCAATTTTTTTATTTTGGCGATTTTTTTCATTTTAGCGATTTTCTTCCATTTTGGCGATTTTTTTTTTTCATTTTAGCAATTCTTCCGTTTTATGCGATTTATTTTAGCTTCAGAAAATGTTTTTAATTTGGTGCTTTTTTTCGTTTTGTCGATTTTTTTCGGTTTGGCGATTTTATAATTTTGGTTTTTTTAATTTTACCGTTTTTGAAAATTTCAAGAGTTTTGCTCTTACGGTTTCCAAGATACAGCAAGTTGTCAAAATTGCATAGTCAAAATTGCATTAACTGATGGAACACCCTTTAATTTAAATTTTTGGAAATTTTAGTGCTAATTTTTGTAGTCTGTATAAAAATTCACTAACCTTACAAATTTCAAGTGTATATACATATAATTGTATGTATATTACATGGGATTTTAACATTTTTCGTTGCTCGTTTTGGAACACACTTTAATTTCCAATTCTCATGTATTTCTTGTTGTAGCGGCCAAAGGTCTACACACTGTGCCCAAATTTCAGGTCTGTAGCTCTTACGGTTCTCGAGAAAATACTAATATAGTTTTAGACATAGTTAATTTTACATAACACAAAAAGTTAAAGTTTTCCAACCTTGGAAACGTCTTTTTAATTTTGTTATATTTTTTTAATTTAAAATACCAATTTGAGTCGTACTGAAGTGTAAAATAAGTTTATTTATTAAAAAAATAAAAATTTGTTTTCGGTAGTTACTTTTATATGGCAAAATAAAGTTTAAGTTTTGCAGCTCTGCAATCGTCTGCTCGATTTTACTGAAATTCAATACCAATCTATTTTGGAAAATTTCTGACACACCAGTCCAAGAACGAAGTCTCTAGCTTTTTTGGGAGCTTCGGAAAACCGATTTCACGTACAGGCAGACGGACAGACGGACATCGCTTATTCGTCTTCCCTATGCATAAGGATCCAGAATATATATATTATATGGATCGCTTATTGATATTATAGAAATTACAAACGGAATGACAAACCTATATATACCCTTTTTGTTGGTAAAGGGTATAAAAATACACCCAAATACCATGGTGGAGAAAATTCCTAAGGCCGGCAGTGCAGGAAAATGTTATTAAACAAAAAAACTTGGCAAAGCAGAAAATCTTTATTAATCAGCGCCGTGTCGGGATATACCATGGCCGGTAGTGCAAGAAAACGTTCTTAGGCAGGAAAACTTTGCAAGGCAGAAAATATTTAGGGCAGCGCCGTGTCGGGATACACCATGATGGAGAAAATCCTTAAGCCCGGCCGAAGGCCAGCAGTGCAAGAAAACGTTTTTACGCAGAAAGACTTTGCAAGGCAGAAAACATTTTAGGCAGCGCCGTGTCGGATACACCATGGTGGAGAAAATCCTTAAGCCCGGCCGGGAAATTACTATAATTTTAATTTTTTTCTGGTGTTTTTTAATTTTGGGCGATATTTAATTTTTTTGGCGATTTTTCATTTTTTTTTGTGTTATTTTTCATATTGAAAATTTTGGGCGATTTTTCATTTTTTTGGGTGATTTTGAAATTTTGGGCGATTTTTCATTTTCATTTTTGGGCGATTTTTCATGGAGCCTACAAATATATCTCAGTCAGAGATAATCAAGAAGATCTAAAAACATGGAAGTTTCAGTAAGGGGGCCTGGAACTAGAAAAAATCCGAAAACATTGTTAAACTAGGGAGGTGGATCACGCCCATAAAAATGTAGCGTAATATTATACTGAAGAGAGCTAAAATTTTGTAAATAAATACGAACAGGTAAGTTATCAACTAGAAAAATTGTAAAGCCCAAAAATTAAAACACAAGATACTCCATTGAAACTTTGCGTTCACATTGCACTTACGCAATGCTATAGTTTTCGTTTTCGAAACTACTTCGTTTAAGCAGACTTTAGAAAAGTAGGCGGGGTCACTTCCACTAAAATTTACGCTACATTTTACACATTGCTACTCAGATGATTCTTACAAAATTTCGTACATACTTCTGTCCACACAATACTTCATTTTGAAGATAAACAATCCTACACCTATCACGATATAATCCATATGTAGCTCTGCTCCTTACAACTGATGCAGTCATTATTACTAGAAATATAACAGACTAGAAATTTTTAGTTAAAAAAGTTTTATTAAATAAAACTTTTCAAAAAATAGTCATATCCTCACAAAAATATAAATGCGAAAAAGGCTAAGTTCCTTTCCAATTTTCAACCACCAAAGTAGAGATATAAAAATGTTGATGAACGTCTTGTTTGGTAAAATACCTATCACTGCAATATGCTATGCTTTGTAAGCGAAATTACATGTGATTATTGTGAATGAACAAATAACACTAAAGTTAATTGTAAATATTCTGACAAACACTTAGTAGAACGGAACAACTAGATGTTTTCGAAGTTCATTACACCTTCATCATCAGCGTTATTTTGTGTTTGGTTCAATGCGGGTGGTGTCAGTTGGTTTATACTTCTGCTTTATTTGCTCAGCTTTGATTGCAAATGGAATATGTGAATTGTTTTAATTCATCGTATTGCAATTTGCTGTAAGCTTTTTTGGAATGAAAGCTCAATCTTTCCATCTCTAAATTTTTCGACGATTATTTTTGAAAATTGTGACGATTTTATTTTTAAAATTTGACGATTTTTAGAAAAGGATAGTCTAACAACACTGACCACACCTACGTCTTACTATTGCACCCATTAAAAAAAACTAAGGATTTCGATTATTTTGAAGGTGATTCTGATTCTGTATTAAATGATTTTAGTTATTTAGGATATAATTTCGAAGAAGCAATATTCTAAAATCTGAATAAGAGTTACTAAAAAAAATTCATATTATTTACTAATACTTATGTCCACAATCAAATTCTTTCACTAGAGCCAAAAAAAAGTTATTTTTCAAGGTTATTAAAAAAAAGGTGGAAGTTGTGTTGTTGTTTTAGAAAAAAAAATTTTGTACATGCGTCCATATTTCTTAAAACGTTCCTAGATCTCTAAAAAGCATTAAAAATATAACAATTTGATATCATACGCGAAATGAGGAATATATCATATACGTTATCATTAATGAAAACCACAGAATACATACATCGACTTTTATTAAAATTTGATTTAGCGCGTCGGAAAATAGCGCGTTTTGGCTATAAATAGTTTTCAATGCTGTAACTGTGTGGAGAAGGGGAATAGCGCGTTTGGATTATAAATAGTTGGCATCGCTGTTGAGAATCAAATAACAATTACTTGTTTGGCTATGTGTGTATTACGGTTAACCTGCTAAATATTGCATTGTATAAGTAAAGACAGTGGGGCAGTCAACGAAGAAAAATTCGAATAATGTTAATAAAAGATTCCCAATTCCGGCTAAAATTGCTCGAGTAACTTACGTAAATTAATCGAAGTTAAATTAATATCGAAAATATTTTTACAGATGTTTTAATAAAATATTTTAAATTTATTGTTATAAACAATGTTTTACACAGTGTCTCCACATCGAAAAATTTAATGTTAGTAATTGCTTAATTTCATTTAAAAAAGAAACTAAAAAATCGACAAAATTAACAGTTATTGCGATATGCAGCGACTACGATATACAGGGTGTTTTTTTTTGAGGTATAGAACTTCGAATTGAAATAAAACACAAGAAAATCGTTTTAATGTCCATCAATTTGGCTTTATTGGAAGGATAATTTTATGCCATTAATGTTTAAATATGATTTCGGGCATGTGGCCGCCGCGGCTGGCTCGAATAAAGCCAATTCTACAGGTCCAATTTTCAACCACTTTTTCGAGCATATGGGGCCGTATGTTGGCAATAACGCCACGAATGTTGGCTTCCAAGTCCCCTAACGTTTCTGGTTTGTTGGCGTAGACGAGCGACTTCACATATCCCCAAAGAAAATAATCCAATGGTGTCAAATCACACGATCTTGGTGGCCAATTGACAGGTCCATTCCGCGAAATTATGCGCTCATCGAATGTTTCCTTCAATAAATCGATTGTGACGTGCGCTGCGTGGCATGTAGCGCCGTCTTGTTGGAACCACAACTCATCCACATTCATGCCATCCAATTCGGGAACAAAATAGTCGGTTATTATGGCTTTATACCGGTCTCCATTAACGGTAACTGACTCTCCAGCATTATTTCGGAAGAAGTATGGCCCAATGACTCCACCAGCCCATAGAGCACACCAAACAGTCAGTTTTTGTGGATGTAATGGCGTCTCAAGGGTCTCACGTGGATTCTCTTCACTCCAAATGCGGCAATTTTGCTTGTTGACGTAGCCATTCAACCAAAAATGAGCCTCATCACTGAACAAAATTTTGCGATGAAAATCAGCATCGAGATCAATCTCATTTTCGGCCCATACACCAAAATCACGACGCATTGCATGGTCTCGCGGCTTTAATTCTTGCACAAGCTGGATCTTGTAAGGTCGCAAGCCAAGATCTTTGCGCAAAATCTTTCATAAAGTTGATGGACAAAGCTCCAATTGCTGTGCATGGTGGCGAATCGATTCATTCGGGTCCTCTTCAACACTTTGCTCTACAGCGGCAATTGTTTCTTCGGTGCGCACTGTTCGACGTCTCTGCGTATGCGTATTATCACATAGAGTAAACGTAGTGCGAAAACGATCCATGGTTAACCGAATTAATTGCTCTGATGGACGATTATGTCGACCATAAAATGGACGGAGCTTGCGGTAAACTTCGCGAACTGAACCATTATTTTCGAAATAAATTTTCACGATTTGCAAGCGTTGTTCTTTTGTCAACCTGTTCATGATGAAATGGCAAACCAACCTAAATATTAATCACTTGACAGCTGACAAAATGGCCGCCAGTTAAAAAAGTGATGCCAACTTAAAGTTCTATACCTCAATAAAAAACACCCATTATTTTGAATTAAACATTTAAAGAAGAATGGTTGTGGACAGGGCTGCCGTTTTTGGTTATTTCTAACCAAAAGTGGTTACTTTTTTCTTTAATGTGGAGATGTGAATATTTTTCTCATTTTGGTTATTTTTTTGCCAAAATAATGATACACATGTACATATTTTTATGTTATACTTTTTAAGCTTTTATGTTCTTAAATTTTTAGTATTCCTACCAAGGCAACTGATAATAAAACAGCTGTGACTATAATCGCTTGTGCAGCCACCTGTTATGAATTCGCTTTGATTGCTACTCACTTGTTTACAATACTTTTACAACACTGTCAACAGCTTTTAAATTTACTAAATGATCGCAACTCTGTACTACAGAAATGACATGTCTTTTGTAAAAAAGTAAATTTATATAAAGAATATGCACGTAAGTTGTTGTTTGTGTAAAAATACTGTTCGGCTGTCAAATACAAAAACTAAACGTGTGAAGAGAATCAAAATTCAATAATAAAACGGAAAAATAAATGAGAAAAAATTAATCTGCTGCTGACTGGCATACACCTTACAAATGAGCATTGAACTATTGCATGCAAGTCACCTTCATGCACCTCGATTTCTTGTTGTAGTGCGGCACAAAGTGTATGCATTTTAAATGTTATTTAATAAAAATACTACATATTGAAATTTGGTAATTTTTTTCTCATTTGGTAACTTTTAAAGCGAGTATTGATTGTAAAATTTTTTGGTTGTGGTAGCACTGGTTGTGGATCATATTCCAAAGCAGATCAATCACGCAGGGTTGTCAGATTTTTTCGCCAAGTTGATTTTAAAATCAAAAGTTGGTGAGAGAGGCAAAGAGAGGGGTTTCGTGTTTGGCATAATTTTTCAACCAGCTACAACCCCGAATTACCAGCACAAAACCAATACACACATAACTTAAAAAAACAGCAATTATCAAATGAATACAAAAAACACTAACACACACAAAGCTATGTATGCGTATAAATTTTTATTTCGGATGAATTAGTCTCGTGTGTTCTTAAAAAACAAAAATTGTGCGGCATAAAAATTAGTCTCGTGTGTGACAGGCCATTCATCTTATTTCAATTTGCTGAAAGCTTTTTTGTAATGAAAGCTCAATCTTACCATCTCTAAGTTTACAACAGTCTTACCATTGTCGTTTGTTCTTTACTAATTATGCACATGTTAGTTAATTTGCTTATTTTTTGTTCTACTTAAGACAAACTTTTTTAGATTGTTACTATTAAGTATATTTTATTAATTTTTTGCCACTGGCCCTTGGCTATTAATTTTTAGTTAATTTTAACTATTAATCGAACCTAATTTGTTTCTATATTTATGATTTGAACAGGCTAAAGTTCGTAGCGCTTTGTAAGCCAAATTATATGTGATAATTATTAACAAGGTTGGAAACCGAAAAAAATAACGGTATCGGTACAGGTACAATTATTTTTTAAATTTCGGTATCGGTAACAGTATCGGTTTTTTTTTTATTTCGGTATCGGTGTTACCGGTGCATACTGTTACCGAATTTATAATACCTGTATACCGATATTACTGATAAATTTTTTATTTCAGGCAGATGACATAGCAAAAAAAATTTTTTTATTATTAAATTACTTCAAAAGGTTAGTATTTTTGCATTAACGTATGTATAAAAGCATATAAATTTGTTTGTTTCTATAAATGTATGTGTTCCGTAAATTGTAAAAAAATTTCAAATGTTCAATTATATCTTTATTTCAAGCCACAGGTATTATAATAATGCATACAGAAAATTACGTGTGAAACATACAACGAGAAGTGGATTGTATATTTTAGTCGTGTACAGAGATGTACTAATTAGTAAGATATGCTAAATCACTACCTTAATTTACAAACATTCCGCCGCCCTTTGAAATGCTTGTGCTTTCAAATATCCACAAACAGAGAACATAACTTTGTTATATGTAGGTCTTTTATAAATACCCTTATAAGTTCTAACCGTAACTACTCTAACTAATGAATCTGCTCCTGGATGCGTTTGAATAATTCTCGCTATAGACCATTGTGCAGCAGGCAAATTGTCATCCTTAACAATAACGATACCATTCACACTTAAATTATTCATTTTCTGAGACTACTTTGGTCGTTTCCGCAGTTGACCCAAATATTCTGACTACCATTTTCTCCAAAAATCATATACCAATCGTTGAACATATCACCATCTATCGTTATAATTAACTTTACTTTCATCGATATTTCTGTCAGGTATTGAAGCCATTGATCTTAATATTAAAAAATGGGAAGGGGTAAGAGGATCCATATCACCATCAATTTTCATACATATTGGGCGAGAGTTTAAACAACCTTCTATTTGGCAAGTTATAGTGTACATTTCCTCAAACGTTACTGAAGCATTATCTAGAACTAGAGATGCTAATCGGGACAGGTTTTTTGAAATCCCGAGACTCCATCACAAAATCCCAAACCGGGACCCCGGGATTTACAAAATCCCGAAAACATTGTGCACAAAAGTGCGTCTTTATATTAAAAATAGTTTTTTAATTTTACCATTATTTTTTTTCATATTTAAAAGGTACATACGGACATTTCATTGTAAATTTTCATTGAAAAGTGCAATGTATGTAGAATTTTTTCCCAGAAAATAAAACGCCATAAGATATATTATATCGATGGGTTAATATAAAAAAGGCCTAACTCGAACTTTCGATATTTTACAGGAGGAGCAAAAAACTGAAAAAAATAAAGCATTTACATGCAGAAATAGTTTTTAAGTTGCCATAAGTCCTTGAATTTGAACTGTAACGTACTAAGATCATCAAGAAGGATGCAATCAAACGTTGCCGCACAGAAAACATTAAAAACTCGATTTCGAAAAAAATTTAGATACACGCCCTTTTTATATTAAGCCATCGATATATAAAATATAATATTATCTACTAAAATATTTATTCGAAGCAAATTTTTTATTTTAACTTTTTATAAAAGGGAGTTTCTAATAATTTTTAATATAGAAGATGACAGTCAAAAACATTATTTATGCAAAAAAAACCGGGATTCAGATAATCCCGGGCTTTTAAATTAAAAAATCGCTGGCTCCGGGATTTGCATAGTCCCGAAAATCCCGGGATTTCCCGTTTAGCATCTCTAGCTAGAACACGTTTCAGATGGTATTTTGCTGACTTGACAGCTGCCACCGAAATGGGGAGCTGAGGGTGGTGTGAAATGTTATTGAAAAATATTTGCAGTGGTTTACCACGACGAGCAACAAATCTACGTAAGGCTGCGATGAAAGCAGCTGTTGAAAGCTCTGTTACCAATTCTAAATGTATGGCTCTTGTTCAAAGGCAAACGAAAACCACCAACCATGCTTTATATATCTTTGAGCCTCTTCCCTTCCAAGAACAAATAAAGAAAGGGCCAGCGTAATCAACTCCTGGGGGGCTACCGCGTATTTCGTTTCGAAGGAAATAACTTACGAATTCGAACGAATTGTACTGTGTATTACGATTTTCGTACTACTTGTTTCGAATTTACGAACGGTTTTTGTACTCTATCGAAAGCTATAAATCCCTTTCGAGACAGCAACTCTGTATTACGAACAATAAAAATCACTTTCGAAAGGGCTACTCTGTAATACGAAAACGAGTGTCAGTTATGCAAAAAGCGTTCGGAAATGGTTCGAAAGACATTTTGTTAGTGACAACTTGAGACAAAAATAGAAAATGTAATTATTTAAATATTTCAATATAAATAAAAGGTGTTATAAACAAATTATACTTAATGTTTGATTTGCTAAAACATATTGCTTATTTATGTTGTTATAAATGTTTTAATATTTGTGATTTTGAAACATTCAAGGAATACTAAAAAAATGACACAAATAAAAGCAATATGAAGAAGTGGTAAACTATATGTCTCTGCATCCATACCTCGCAAGAGGGCATCTAAATGTTTCAGATGCTAAAAACAAATCGTATAATAATCATCCTCGTCCAACCACAGCAAACACAATCCATTATAAAAAGTACAAGGAGCACTTAATTTTTCACACAAAATACGTATAACATTAAATTTTTTTACAAGGCAAAGATTTTTTTGTTATGGGATATTTTTTTTCCATTTTGGTACTTTAGCAGCAGTGCTACCAACTTTTCATATAATATCCCATTCGTTTCTAAATACAACTCTGTAATCGTTTCGAACGAGTTACGCAGCACGGTTTAGCATTCGATTCGGAAATTTCTTTCGAAAAATTATACTTTTCGAATCGAAATACTCGGTAGCTCCCCTGTATTAGTAAAAGGTGCGCACTGTTGAAGACGATAGCATGGTAGACTTGCCATTTTCTGTTTGTACGTTTCTCCTCTATTCCGCATACAAACAGTACACTTATACGTGATACGCTTTACGACATATGCAGCACCTGCGATCAAAAACTTTAGTCCAAGCATATATAATGTCTGTATATGGCCTGCATGCAAATTTTTCTGGTGGTAATGTTTGACTAGTAGTTCAGTAAAGACATTGTTTCGATCCAAAATAATTGGATGCTTCTGATCATATCCTATTTGAGCATTTTCCAATCGGCCACCCACTCTCATTGTACCATTTTCATCAATGAATGGGTCTAGGTCATGAATCTGGTGTTTGTTCCGAAGTTGTTTACCCATAGACAAAGTGTGACGTTCTATCTGATATGATTCTTCCTGTGCCTTTCGTATTAAAACAAGTTCCGCGGCAGTCAAATCCGGTAACGAAATATGGTCAGTTTCTCTATCCTGCCTATCAGCACTGCAGTTGTGAATAAATCATAAAACTAACACTGATATGCGAAGAAGTTTAGTATAATCAGAAAACAACTCCCTTGTCAATGGTATTATCGTATTCAATGGAATTTTCGTGGCCCTGATTTCACTAGGACCATGCCACCAAAGATCCTTGCTCCTTAACTCAAATGTAAAAAGACCTCTTGTAGCGATATCAGCAGGATTCCTATTGCCTGATATATGCCTCCATTGTCCAGTGGGCATGTGTTCAAGGATAAAAGATGTTCTGTTAGCTATATAATTCTTCCATCGCCTAGGATGATCAGACAACCATGTTAAAACAATTGTTGAATCAGACCACCCGTATAATTTCTTCTTATCTACTTGTAGAGAAGCTCGTACATAATTCTAAACGAGGAAGAGTTACTTGTTTAATGGGGGCTACACGTTTTTTCGATGCAACCAAACTTGTTATAATTTCTCCATCAGGCTGAACGGTTCGTAAATATACTACCGCAGCATAAGCTGATTCAGAGGAATCTGCAAAGCCATGAAGTTCTATATTTTGATTTTCTTCGAGCACCATCCATCGTGGTATATGAAGTTCTCTAAAATTTTTCAGGTCGTCGTACAATTCAATCCATTTCTTCTGTAGATGTTCAGGTAGTTCATGGTCCCAGTCTGTTCCATGTAACCAAAGTTTTTGCAAGAAAATCTTCATTGATATTGTTACTGGTGATATCCATCCAATAGGGTCAAAAATTTTGGCTATGATTGACAACACTAAACGTTTTGTTATTCTATTCCCTTGATGTCCTAAGTTGAACGAAAACACAAAACAGTCGGTTGTAGTATCCCATGAAAGTCCAAGTATTTTAACAATTTCCGATATGTTTATCGTAGCTTCCTTTTTTATTTCTCTATCAGCCAGATCGACTGTTTCCATGAACTCCTGACTATTGGATGCCCATTTACGAACTTTAATTCCTGATCGAGATAGTGTGGAACATAAGTTCTTCTTTAATTTTACTGCTGAATATACATAAGTCATTCGAACAAGCCATGAAGTCGTCTACATAAAAATTCTATTTTATAGCCTCGGCCACTTCTTACATCTGAGTTATCAACTGCAATCTGGTTCAGGCTCGTATCGCGAGAAATGGTGCTGCTGACGTGCCATATGTTACCGTATTCAAATGATAAGACGTATGCACTGATACTTCCTATCGTCTGGATGAATGTTAGACAACTTGGAGTATGTTTGTAGATGCACTGAAATTTCCGTATATTAAAGACAATACGCAAGAAGCTCAAATGATGATTAAGTTCAATGTTAAATAACTTGCGGCACCTTCCATATACGATACATATGATTTTCTTTTGTTCTTGCCGTTAACTAAATGGATCTAACATGAACAATGTTGACTTCCAAAATTTTAAAAATATTTGTGAATATTATTGTGGGAAAATAACCACACCAATTATAAATGCAGTAAGCATGTATGTAACCAGCACAAATAATTCCTTGAAAATTAGTAGTATGTATTATAAGCCCGAATGCCGCTGTTTTAGTACGTCCGATACTTTAAATCTTTGCGCTGTCTACTTTTTATACGTTTCGATAGGACCAAAAAATGTTCCGTAAATTGTTAATAAATTTCAAATGTTCAATTATATCTTTATTTCAAGCCACAGAGTATTATAATAATGCATACAGAAAATTACGTGTGAAACATACAACGAGAAGTGGACTGTATATTTTAGTCGTGTACAGAGATGTACTAATTAGTAAGATATGCTAAATCACTACCTTAATTTACAAACAATATGTTTTTATACTTTTATTAAAAAATAATTTATTAAAAAAGTAAAACAACGAAATTCCAGTTCAAACTTTACATCGTATAAAGTATACATTTTGGTTAATTAAACGAAATAGTAAAACTAATGTGTAGTTTCCACAATGCAAGCAAGCGACTTGTCTAGAAAAAATATATGAAAAGCACTAAAATTTTTTAGTGATTCCTATACAAATTTTCTAGACAAGTCGCTTGCTTGCATTGTGGAAACTACACATAAAACTTTTGTCAATACGGATAAATTATACCTGTATGTTATTTGTGATGTCCGAATATTCGTCCGTTTTTACATATTCGAATTTGTAATCACCAAATTCAAACGGAACGAACATTTGAATATTTTAATTCAAAGAATAAACAATATTCTTGCAGCCAACTTAAAAACAAAGAAAATAATTTTCTTGTACAATTAACATTAAACAAGTTAAGACAGGTAATTTCCTTCACCTCCAGAGAGAAATTTCTCAAATATAAAAGTTTAGAAGCTTTTTCTCGACCAAGTGTAAAGTGTGTAAACAAGACCAACACCAAAGAAAGTAAGTTGATTGAAATATATTTTTGCAATTTTCGCCGATATTACGGTTTACAGCTTAACTAAGTTGTATTAAAACTGAAACAACTTAACATAAAAACAACTGTTAACTGTTTTTTGATATTCTGAATTACAACTAATTTTAGTTGTCTTCGAAACATTGTTCGAAAAACAAAGGTTCTTATATATGCTATATTTTTTGAAACTATAGTATCCATTACAAAACATTTTAAATATTTTTAGTTATGGCCTTGCTTTTTTTTTCTTGAGATTATATGTTTTATGAACATGTCAATAATATTGGTTGACAAACGGGATTGTTTGGCGTCTGGAATAATAAAGCAAAATGAATACAATGGTCGAAATAAAAACCAAAATACAACTGATAAAAAGAAGTTGTCTCATGGTGAAAGAAGTTGTATTACATAATAACAACTTGGCAACTACAACTAAACTATTAATTTATTTGTAAATCATAATAGGGGTCTTTATTTTTGGCGGGAATCGGTATTCTGGATACCGGTATTTTCTAAACGAAATGGATTTCGGCATCGGTAAAGATACCCGGTATCTAATTTTAGCGGTATTTGAAACGGTATCGGTATTTTTACGATACCGTTGCCAACCTTGATTATTAATGAACAAATAACACTAAAGTTTGTTGAAATTATTCTGACTAACGTAGTTGATCGGAACAACTAGTCTTTTTCGAAGGCCACTAAACCTTCATCATCAGCGTTCTTCTGTGTTTACGTTTACCTGATTTTAATATTAAAATATTTTTAGTTTTGTTCAAAAATTTTTGGGTTTCACCCACTGTGCTAATTAACTCCTTTTCTCTTGTTGTGAGAAGGCATGTCAGATATGGCGATTTCTCGCCAAACGTGGCGATTTCTCAATTTGTTTGGCTTCCAAATTTTTGATTTGGCGATAATTTAATTTGTTGGCGATTGTTATGGCAATTTTTTAAACAAAATTTAACTTTAAAATTTTTCTAATTCATGAAAGTTAGTTTGTTGAAGAAGTAGTTTAAAAAATAAATCCTACCAAAACTCATCTGCAAGAAGTAAAAACAATTTGATTTTGATGATTTTTCTTATATTAATTATAGTCATTAATGCGTTTTGAATTTGGATGAGAACATTTTACAAGAAACAATTTTTGGCGATTTTATATCTAATATTAGCGATTTTCTGATAAGTTTTGACACGATCATTTTATAAAAATTTATATTAAAAATAAATTTATTATCAATTATTTACTAAGAAAAACAACATAAAACTGATTTTTGGCGATTTTAAAAATAAATTTGGCGAAATAGGTCTGAAAAAATCTGACAACCCTGCTGGTTATCACTACGCCTTCTTTGCTGTTATATATGCACGTCTCAGACAAATGGGTGCGCTAGTATTGACGCAATTCTGCTTTCTCTACTGCTCGTCACACACAAGACTCACTTTGCCGACACTCACAGTTGATACACCAATAAGAACTATATGGCAAGACTCGCTTCGCTGCTCCCTTACTCTTTACTCGAGGGACTCCACAATAACCTCAAGTCACGACAGACTCTAACTGTCATTATAGACTGTACTATAGTCTCTTCAATTTCCAACTGACGTATTGTAAAGCACAGACTCAACTATCAACTCACTGCTGTATATCAAATCACGGACTGCGCACAACTTAATTATCAAATGGCTTGTTAACGACTCACAGACTTCTGATTAGCAACTGGGGGCAAATCATGGCATTCGATACGATTCGAAATTTTAAAATATTTCCCTATAAACTCTATTGAAATATTTCGTAATTTCGTTCGATAACGAGTGCCATAATTTGCCCCCTGAACTCATTCGCAACTGACTTATTCGCAACTGAACTTATTCGCAACTGACTGCTGTTGGATGCGTCACCCCTTTTTATACTTCGCACAACAACCACTAGAATTTTCAAGCAAAGTCCAGACGATCATTATTATCTTCAATGTTGTTTGCAAATCGCGTAATTAAGTTCATGTGGTAACTACATATGTACATACGTGTGTATATGCATACATCAATAAGTGGTTGTTTACTTTATTTCTGCCTTTCGTTGGAATTGTCAGGCATGTATGGATGTATGCATGTAGCCAGGGTTGGGCAGTATTTGAAATACATGCATTTGAAATACGTATTTAAAATACAAATACGTATTTTGTATTTTAAATACATGACGTAGAAGTATTTTGCATTTTGTATTTTAAATACATGCAAGTATTTTGTATTTTAACGCGTTCACGATCGAAGCGATCAGGCTGGGGGTGGCCACAAACCAGATGATAAATTTTCACGAAATAGGTTAACTCTAACTCAATAATAGAGTTTATGTTTTTTTTATGTGTTTTGTGGAGTTTGTGACGTCAGAGATAGTATGACGCTTATGCGCGTCGGCGGTTTATGGAACGAAATTTCGTTGTATAAACCGCAGGTCGCACATATGCGTCACTTTTCTTCAGAATAATAGTAATAATATAGAAACTATAATAAATGAAGTACAATACAAATTGCGACGCATATAAGCGTCATCGGTTTGTGGGAAAACCCGCATGACGCATATATGCGTCGTGTGGTCGTCAACGCGTTAAATACATAATTTACAAAATACATTAAATTGTTGGCGTTTTGCATTTTGATCGATTTATAATGTATGATTCGTCAAACCAATAACAAAATATTAGAATCGCTAAAAAACATAACTATACCTACTCTTAGAGTTGGCATCACCACAATTCAATTGTCAATTCTGAAGCATCTTGTCACAAGGCGTATTATTTGCAGGTGGGTGGTACTATTACAACAATTATAACAATATAAAAACAACATTGTTGCTTTTGCCTTGGGAGATTGTGTTGTCAAGTCTGACTTGCAATTTTTTAAAATTCTGCTTTGAAATTGCACAAGTGTCGACATTAGGAAATTCTAGTTTTGCAGTTAAGTATTAAAAAATTTTATTTCACAACAAATATTAACAATTATTTTTACTTTTTGTTATATTTTGTGTTTTTCATACAACTGAACAAATAAAATAAAATAAAACCTCAAATACACCTGCAAACTTCAAATTAACAACGAATTTCTCAATCTTTTAGAAAAATAATTTGGTTTAAGTGTTTAGGATAAGACTTGACTTTGAAAAATACTTTCTATTATAATACAGAATATCTAGTTTGTCAGTCCTTTTGGATTCCCCTAAACATATAAAATTTCTCATTAATTTATTTTTTCTTTTTTAATTCCAAACACTTCTAGTTGTTTCGGTTAATTTTGTTATAGCATTTCTTATATTACCATCGATAGTTTTTTCTGTTGGCGGGTCATCATCTAACTCATACTGACAGAGCTCAGCGACGAATATTCTACAAATAAGTTTATTCTGAATTTCTTAGTTTTCGTTTTTGTACTTTAAAACACTGTTGCTATAAGAAAATATTTCAAATGGTAGGTATAAAATAATTGAATTCGTCTAATCGAATCCTTAATTGAATCGTTGGAAACAGTAGTATTGGCTTTTATTAAATTATTAAACAACTATAATTCCTAGACGGAACATACGGCCACGTCCAAAGATTTTGAATTTTACTTAAGTTAGAATCACTGAACATACTTCTTTGTTTGTATGAAAAATAATTTCTTATAACATACCTTTTGTATATGAGACGAAACAAATAATTAAAAACACAAAATATAATTTATAATACTACAAATATTTAAAAATTTATTACTTCGGTTAATCGACTGAAATTAACCGGTGAAACCGTTAATCGAATAACGCCAATTTTAAATTAACCGATCAGTTAATCGGGTAGTAATTAACCGGTTAACCGATTAACGGTTAACCGAATGAATACTCTATTACCAATACAATTTTTAGTGTTATCTTCGGTTTATTTTTTATATTTTTTGCGTTACAATGGACCTTATTACAGTTATAGAATCGATTCGAGAGTTTGTAGCAGAGAAAGTATTTTTCTTCAAGTCTATTCGAAGGCCGTCAGAAGGCAAAAAATTTTGAATTTTTTAAATGAGCTCAAGAGTGAAGTAAATAGTAATAAATTTCTTTGTATACATTTTATATACATATAACATTTTATATATACATTTTTTTAAAGATAAGAATAACTGCAAATTTTCACACTGAAGCTTTTGTTTATTAATTTAAGAAAACCCTCGTAAGCGTCATACAATTTAAACATTGCTGTTTGCGCCAAAAACACTGAAGCGACAAATTTGGCTACAGTTACTTGTAAGTAAAAGTTTTTTGCAAAAAATATTTCTACATCCTTCCGAGAGTCGTAAGTCCATGTTTTGTAAAAGAAAAAATAATTTTTAAACCCATATAGAAAAAACACGCACAACAGCGAAAATAAAATTCTTTCGATTGTAAATTATTTAGAGGATGTCGAAATTGTTAACAAAAAGTCAGAAATTTAAATACGTAATCAAAAATAACACCTTATGAAATTTACCACTAATATTGTTAATAATTTCAATGCTTTCCGTTAGCAACATATTAGTTTCTTCCATTAGCTTTAACTTTTTTTCTTCAAATATGTCCAGTTTGCCTAAGGAACTGGTTCCGATTTTCTTCTTTCGAAATACTTTTTTTGCTCTTGCGTAGAGCATTTACTAGGAGTTTTGAGATTTATTGTACAATCGGTTAGATCAATTACCTTTGAAATAAAAAAAATTTTAAGATCTTATATATGTATGTCTGGAATGAACCACCAAAATATAAACACTCGTATGATAAATTATACGATCCCAGCTAAAAAAAATATGTATGGTCCATATATTTTTAATATATGAATGTATATAAATATGTATATATGAATATGTATGAATTCATGTATGGAAATGTATAGGATTATACTTGGCAAAAGCATTATTAGGGATGGATTGATATATGGACTAATACATGAAATGTATTATAATATATGAGCTCATATATGGAAATTATGGAGCTCTTCATATGTGGATCCATATATAGAAATAAGATGTAATATATGGAGCCATATAAAAATGTATGCAGACATGATAGCTCACATAAGATCGTTTTTGCAATCAAAAAAGCTTCCATTTTATAGTGCTTCTATTGTTTGGAGCTTAATAATTCTATCCTTCATATTGGTGAGATCTTTTGATTTCTGTCCATTAACACCATTACGATTCTATTTGATTTGATTGTACTTAGCTCGGGTATGTGATCTAAAATAAAAAAAGTTTTAGCATCCTTGCGTCCATTATTTATTTTCTAGAATGATTAATTTAAATCGCACCAATATTTCCTCCATTTGACATGATATTTTAATGGGAGGCATTTAGTATTAGAGCCACTTCCGACCATTTAAAGTCTCTACGCTTGGCGCCGCACGTTGGGGAAAATATAGTAAAAACCCTTGCATTAGAGCTAAATCAAAAGTTATGGGCATTACTTTTTTTTATAATTTTTTGTAATCTAGATATTTTGAATATATCAAAAACTTATTTTGAAGACCTCTCTCCGTATGATCTAGAGCCTCACAAATATGGCACTCAAAAAAAATTTCAAGTTTTTGTGTATATTAATTTTTATTGTTGCATTGCAATTAAAGTGGAGTGGTGGATTTGCCGAATGCAATGAGGTTTGCCATTTATAGTAAGCACAATTATAGCATTATACGGAAGTTCAAGTTTTGGTCCTACTATTGATATATGTATATAAAGATATGAGCATTTCAAATATATAATTGGGGTATTCAGATGGTACTCATAAATTAACACGGTTTAAAGTAATAACACGAAAATATATAATGCTGTGAGCACCCCCCATAATTTACAATTAAAAATATTCTACATATTTGCATTTTGGTCTTAGCAATTTTGTACATTGCTTAAGGCTGGGTTAGCCGAACGTTGATGTTGCTGTACCGTACTGTTAAGACGTTTGTACGCTTATAGAACATTTATAAACGTGCCGTACGTCAAATAAAATAAATAAAAACAGACATTGTAAATACAACAATATTTTGTTTTGCTTAATAGTTTGTTTGCAACTTTAATATAATTTTCTTGTATTGCGTACATAAATTATACAACACAATTACTTAAAGACAAATTTCAATGGATTTAGAAGACTTATATGTTGATTTAATGTTTTTAAAGCTAGTTAATATGTTCAAGAAAAAAAAAAGCCAAACAGAGACGCCGCTATAGAAGATGGGGTGTTCGGCCCATAAATAAAGATTATATTGTTGCGGGCTATAATAAAAAAGTTTTTATTAATACGAAAAAATTTGATGAAGAACAATTTATTAAACACACTCGAATGACTGGCAATATATTTGACTTGTTGCTGACTTTGGTTCGTGATGAGCTAACAAAACCTAGGCAAGGAATTGGCGCAGAAGAGAGACTGTAAATAACCCTTCTGTAAGTAAAAATCTTTGCATCACAAAGTTAAATAGTTTAATTTGTTAATTTGCTGCAGATATTTAGGTCATGGATGTTCTCTACAGTCGATAGCTTGGAGCCATAAACTTGGTAAGTCTACAGTCCGCAGTATAGTACTGGAAACCTGCGAAATATTTTGGCGAGTATTATCTCCCACTTATCTGAGCGATACAACTACCAGTCAATACCAGGATATTGAAAAAGATTTTAGTGCGATGTGGAATGCTCCTAATTGTGTGGGTGCCATAGATGGGAAGCACATTGCTATAAAGTGTCCCCGCAATTCGGGTTCTATGTACTACAACTACAAAAAATATTTTAGCTTGGTATTGATGGGAGTATGTGATGCGAAATACACTTTCACTTCTGTTAGTGTAGGAAGCTATGGTAGCCAGAGTGATGCAGGTATTATTTTCAGTTATATTCCAGCATTTGCGTATCTTAAATGTTTTTAACAATGATTTTGTTATAGGGATATTTCGTTTGTCATCATTTGGAGAGTCGGTGTTGGCAGGAAAAGTACCTGTACCAACAAGTAAGCCCTTAAGTTCAACATATGGAGATCCCTTTCCTCACTATTTCATAGGTGATGCAGCCTTTCCTTTGCGAAGCAATTTAATGCGACCTTATCCAGTATCAAATCTGGATACAACCAAAACAGTTTATAATTACAGGCTCTCTCGTGCGCGGAGAGTTATAGAAAACTGTTTTGGTATACTATGCGTACGTTGGAGAGTATTATTAACAACAATCGAAATGTCACCGGATAATGTCGACGTCATTATGCTAGCATTTACTGTACTACACAACTTCATTATGTTAAATGATCACAAACGGTGGTATTGTCCATCAAGCTATGTAGACCGGGAAGCAGAAGACGGTACAATACAAGAAGGAGACTCGAGGAATCAGCTCAGGAATAACGGCGAAACCCCTATGCGTTCCTTTTCAACACATATCCGTAGCTCTACTCAAAGAGCAATAGATTTGAGAAACAAGTTGGCGGAATATTTTTCAAATGAAGGGGCAATTCCATACCAGCATCGAATGGTATAGCTATATATATGTACACACATGCATATGTTATTATTATTTTTTATTATGGTCTCACCTTTTATTTTCTTTAAATCGCTACGAAATGAAAGCATACTGTTTAAAAACTAATTTATGTTTATTGATAATATGAATGAATAAATGAATGAATATAGTAAGATATTAAAAAAAAAAAACAAAACAGCAATTTTAAAATGTATTCGGAGCTTTTAACAAGTGGTGTGAAAATATGTACATATGTTTATGTATAAAAAACGATAACAATTAATTTCATCTTACAATATTCTGACCAGTTCAAATTACTCATCAGGTTCCAATTGTATTTGCATGAGCAATACCGTCAACCTTTGCATTGCCTTAGCTTGCTTCACAGCATTCATACTGCAAAGTGTCGCCACCATCATTTGCCCAAATCCATGAATTGCGCCATTCTTCTCCTCTTGTTCTCTTTTAGACCTATTCTCGCACAAAGTTTTGAATGCTACGATGGTTTCATTAAAGCTGTTGTCTTCATTGTCTTCATGGCGTTTTCGTTTTGGCTGTACCGGAGTAGTTGGTGATATTTCAATTGGTGTGAATAATTGTGGCTACAATTCAGGCAATGGAGGTGATAGTGCAACTGGAGATGGAGATGGTGACAACAATGGCGATGAAACATTGGAAATTGACGGTGATATAGCTTCAGAGCAAATATTGTAAGAACAGCGCGTTCTGCAAGAATATAAATTAAAACTTTTATTGGTGCAACAAAGTGACATTTATAAATTACGCTCTCGGAACTACATATGGAGCTATAAACTCCATTGTCTGCATTAGCGGCCATTGCGACTTTAGCTTACACCCACTGCCAGAAGGAAGGTTTTCCAGCCGTTTTTCTCTTGCATACCTGTCTCGTAATCAGGCCCATCTTTTCACAACAATGTCTTCTACAGAATATCAAATTTCTTCAATGACTTTCTCAAATTATGGACGGCAACTTTACTTACATACATAAATACATATGTATATATATATAGATACATATATGTACACATGTATGTAACAAATTGAAGCTTAGTTACAATCCAATCACAAACTTACCTGGAACATTCATTTCTGTTGAAATTTGCATCCAAACCCTTTTCTTTTTTTCCGTCAACTTGTAGCCTATACATTGCTTATTGTATAGGCACTCATTGGCCTGCACCAGTAAAATTAGTTGCTCATCGTCCATTTTACTTTTTAAATCAAAAAACAATAAACAAATTTGAAAATATTTATTAGCAATGAATACCATCGCAACAGTGATGGGTACTGTGAAGTTTCATTTTGCTTACCAATATGTAAAAAACGTACCAGTACACTTCGATAGGAACAAAAATGTACTTGTATGTAAAGAAATGTTTTAATACTTCATTAATTGTTTAGACTACTATTTTAGCACTACATTTTAGGTAAACCAATATGTATTTTATTTATAATGAAAAACATTCATAGTGACTGTAGCGAAGAAAAAGTACTTACGATATGTAAATGCTACTAAAACTAGTTTTGTATGTACTTATTATTGACCTGCACAAGACCATTTATAAGACCTTTCAAGACATGCGACATTTTTCAAACGCTTTATGCTATGTTTAGACGACGAGTTGAATCACCTGCTTCGCTCTCTGAATCATGTTTATGAATCATGCTGTTTAGACTACGCATTCGTGCTTCGTGTGCATCGTGCCAATTTAGTGCTTTTCGTACTAGATTTAGAGTTTTTTAATTCATAACAGTGCGGAATTTTTCAACTTGTTGCTTAAAAAAGGCACTAAATTGGTGCTTTTCATCTTTGATTTTAGTGCGTTTTACAAATCTACTAAATATTAATTTGTTAAAGTGTGGTGGCTTTATTTTCACTTTCCAAAAACTATCTGCTTTCACCCCTTTTCAACATGCGAAGTTTCCTTTGCAGAATGTTAATTCATCTGGGTGAAATACGAAGGAAGAAAAACTTTATCTTTCATAGTGAGAAAAAAGAATATATTTCTAGAAATTACAGAAGATACCATACACGTTATAAAATAACTTAATTACAATAATCTAATCACTAACCACTGAGGGAAGCAATGTATTGCTTTCTTGATAACGAAAGCTTCCAAAAATACTTCTGAAAAGTACTAACGTAAGGCTCTCTAACAAAGTGGACAAAAGTAAAACTAATGTAAACCAGTAACTTTTGCATCTGAGTACATAAAAACTACACATTATTACTTTTGTAAATGGAATTAGTAAGGCAAAAAATTAATATATTTTTGGAAACTGAATGCATTGCTTCTAGCTGGCTTACTAAAACTCTTCTGGGAAGCAGTAATTTTTGCTGGGATGGTGAAATTGAAGAAATAGAACGAAGTATTGGAAATTTAAGGATAAATAAATGGAAAAATTTGCTCAGAACTGATAAATTTTGGATTGATGTTCATAATTCTAGAAATTCAACTGATAATAATCTATTTCTAATACTGTCAATATTTCCTCTAGGACTATTAACATTACCATGTTCAAATGTTGAAGTAGAAATAACTTTTAGTGCTAATAACTATTTTAAAAGTAAGTTAGAAAAACAATAATTTTATAAATCAAATTGTTTCATTCATATAAAATACGGTCTAAAAAGAATAGGCTCATGTTGTTCAGAATGTAACATACTGAACCATGTTCATGTAAAAATTAATTCAGACGAAACACATAAAAATCTAATTGTTTTATTAAAACAGTTTTATGGCCAGAGGAAAAAGATGAAACTACATTTCATGAAACGAGGAGTATAATTCTCGTTGATCATCTTTTGTTAAAATAGTACACCATAATTGGAGTGTTTTCCCAAATGAACTTCAATTATTTTCCTACTCATATTCTACTTATAAGCAAAATGGAAATATGGCTCGATATAATTGAAATTATTACAAAAACCTATGAAATGTAGTAAATTTACAATTGTAGTTAACTTAAATTTTTAATTTCTACTCATTAAATACATATATAATTAGCCATGTGGGCTTTCTCTGTATTGAAAATAAATAGATAAATATAAAAATATAAATAAGAAATATATTGCATTTAGTGCTTTTTTATGAACACACAGTGGTTTTTGCTCTGAAAAAGTTGGCATCACTGTTCGCGTGGCATTTTGTTATGTATATTCACACAACATACGCATCATACGCACGTATATACATGCATACATACTTACATAAATTCGATTCATTCAAAATCTTGTTTTTGAAGGCATCTCTATATTTTCTTCTTATTTTTCCTTTTTATATTATTCATAACTTAATTAAATTTATTTATATTAAACTCACATCTATGTTTTTTTGGCTTGTTTTCATTTGTTTACAAACACACACATACACATATACCTATTTTGAGTTGATAGCTAGTTCAGATAAAGTGGCGATTAACTGCGATAAAAGTTAGAGAAGATACCTATTTTACGTGCTTCGCAAGTAGATTCATATTGAATCTACTAGATTCGCTCTCATAATTTTGTATGGCGAAGCAAGTGGATTCGGTCATGATTGGAGCGTGAAGCATGAATAGACTGCGAAGCACGTACCGTCTAAACATAGTATTACTACAGCGAAATGTTCTAAAATAAACGCTAAACAACACTGTTAGCAATATTTTTTTTAGTTATTTGTCTTGCCAACAGTGTTGTTTAGCGTTTATTTTAGAATATTTCGCTGTAGTAAAGCGTTTAAAAAATTTCGCATGTCTTGAAAGGTCTTATAAATAGTCTTGTGCAGGACTTTAGTACTTATGTATGTGTTTATGTCATGCATTTATAATACATACATACATACATATGTATGCCACATGAATTAATTTTTACATGTGTGCATACATAATAAGAAATTCTGATACCATTTAAATACATTTATACTATTATACCCATAAATATATATTTATTTCTTTATTACCCTGAAGGAAATGTCGATGGTGAAAATGTACTGAGTCGCTTTTGACTTTGTCACCAGTACTACTCTCTAATTAATCCCCATACAATACTTTGTGCTATAGACATTTAGCATGTGCTTGTCATTGAAAATCTACTAGTAACACTAAAACAATTGACTAGTTAGTGACTACATAGTTCTTATGGGAACATGGAAACATACCAACCAGACATTAAGTGGTACATTTCTATACCTTACGTACATACAAATATATGAATATTGACAAGTTGTTGCAAAATCCACCAGAAATACACCACATCTGTTTTCTCTCTTTCTTTTATACTGACGAATAAAAGAGAAATTGTAGACAATGTAACTACTACTAGAGTTTTAATGTTGACAAAGAGGCATTTGGCCCCAGTCTGACTGCAGGGTATATATACATATATATAAATCTGTATGTATTTATGTACCTGAGTATGTATATGTGTACTTATGCAAATATTCATGTATTCATTTAAGTTGTTTTTCACACAGATATTATTATTAACAAAGGTACCGAAAAACAGAGCCAAAATACCCCCATTTCATTTACTATACAATAGTACCATCACTGGCTTACAAATGTCACTTAACAACGTTAAGAAATTCTATTTTATTCAGGTTGAGACGTGCCGTCAACGTTACAGCAAATTTCGGTAAGCGTTTGCATTGTTTTCAATCAACAAAAACGATCAGCTGTTTAGTTAGCTTACGTGGACGTTCGGCTAATTCTACCTTTACTCTCTCTCTCAATTCCTTTGGTAAACTCTCACGCATTTCTACATGTTGTTATGACAAACAATCAGTGTTGCCGAATCGCGGGTAATTACCCGAATCAGGTGTTATTTTTATGTGCATGTGTAGCGCGTGGGTAATTGCTCTCAGGTGTAGTTCACGGGTAATTTGAAATTCTTTTGTTTTATATAATAAATATATATAATATAATAAAATATAATAAATTATCGTCTGATACCGTTGCTGCAATTTTATTATTTAAAGAAATAATAATTTTAAATCTCTCCTAAGCAATAGTAATAAAAATTTAAGTTCCAGTGACCTTATTAGTTTCACATTTTTATGTTGCTTTTTATTACGTACATTTTTTTGTATATTTCTCTTTAATTATGCAATGCAACTCTGTTCCCATCAAGTACCATATATTAATAGACTACTGTCAAATTTTGAACAAGTTCCGTCATTTACTTTACGTTTAACAGCTATTGAAAACATATAACCTCGTGTATTTTTCTAAAAATGGGAAAAAGTGAATTTCGATTGCACATTAAACATTATTTTTTGCGAAAAAAAAAACCTTCAATCAAACCAAGGTAAAGCTCGCTAAATACTATGGGGACCCTGTACCATCGATTTCAATGGTAAAAAAGTAGTTTACTGACTTTCGTTGTGGTCGCACAAGTACAAATGACGCTGAACGTTCTGGACGGCCAATTGAGGTCAGTACACCTGAAAATGTCGAAAAAATCCACGATATGGTGTTGGCCGATCGAAGAGTAAAAGTGCGTGAGATTGTTGATACCATAGGCATTTCATATGACAGCGTGGTTTCGATTTTAAATGATCGGCTGGGTTTAAGAAAGTTGTCTGCAAGATGGGTGCCGCATTTGCTCACAATCGACCACAAACGCATGTGCAGTTTCCATGACAAAAATCCATGAATTGGGCTACGAATTGCTCTCTCATCCGCTCTATTCTTCAGATTTAGCCCCGAGTTACCATTTCATAATCAAATACAGTGTTGCCCGTTAGTTTGGTTCGAACGGCTGTTTTCTATGGCTACGTTTATGTCACGTCTGATTGAGCCTTAAGTGTATTGAATTAAAAGGAGATTATGTTAAAAAATAAATTTTTGATTTGCAAAAAAAACTGTGTTTCATTCAAAAAGTCATGGACTTATTGATCCACCCTCCTATATGTAGAGCCTATATTAAAAATACGTCAACTCAAAAAAGCTAACATTTCAGTAGACCGAAAAAACTAGTTAATTCTCTATTATTGTAAAAATAAATGATGCGCCTTCCATAATATGGTTTAAAAATGCTTGCTAATTTATTTTTTTTCACCAAAAAAATTATGCTTTGAGATAGCAGAATAAAATAAAATTATAGAAAAATTATAGGGGAGATTTTTGCCATCGGAAACTTATTTTGAATTAACGTATGTTGAATATACGCTCTCGATATGTTGCATTTCATTGGGGCTGATACCAAATCCTAAGTAGACCTTAAACAAGATTTTTGAAATGTGGCAAATATTTATTTTAATATTGGGTGTAATTCCGTTGAATACGGGTAATTTTGGATCCTACGAGGTGTAATTTTGAATATATATTTTGGTAACACTGCAAACAATAAACATATCTGAGAAAGTCTTATTACTTTATGACCTTTTTGTTTGAACCACAACAACAATTCTTTTAAACTATGTTAAAATGTTAAGACATTATGACACAAAGACACTGTTGTGAATACCTCAATTATTTTTATGAGTTTTTCAATATATTTTTGGATTTTCATGGGAAAAAAACTTTCGTGGATCCAAGTCGATCCATCAGATTTTTATATAGTGATAAAGCTGAATGCTTAGCAAACAAAATGGTATCTAACTTTTCTGCGCCTGTTTGAGATTTTTCGGTTTTATTGTGTTGTAGTACTTTTTGAAAATTTTCTACCGACTAAATAAGGTAAGTATCGTAGAACTAATTCATGGAGTAGACTAAACCTAAAACTTCAAATCTTCATAAATAACACTTCTAATATAAATTTCTAAGTGACTTGGAAAACTAAACCGTTTTCTTAAAAAAAATAATAATAAAAGATGCACGATTACTCAGGAGAGTAAGTAAAATTAATTTGTCCGTACCAATGAAATAGTAATATGTATTAATTGTAGTCTTAACAAAATGAGTAGCTTGCGAAAAGTTTTCAAAAGAAAAATGCAAAAACTTTTTGGAAAATACAGGAAATTCAGAGCCTTTTTGCAAAATATGGAATGATTGTTTAGTTATTAAATGTTTAATTATTAAAAAGAATTTATTGAAACTTGATCATAATCCTGTCTTCTCGCTATACCTGATGCCAATTTTGCTGTATGGGTGTGAACTTTTTTTCCAGTTGCGATAGTAATTGTAAACGAAAACTTAATGTGACTTTTAATAATAAAGTTCGTTACGTATATGGTTTAAGAAGATATGATCATGTCTCTTTATACGTAGACAAACTTTATGGTATGTGTTTTGATGACTATTTGAAGGTGAGGATTTTGATTTTTATGCATAAAATAATATACACGTGTCAACCCGAACATCCTTATGCACGATTGAATTTTTGAATCCTTAATAGAGATAAAAGACTGCTTTGTTTTAGATACAACACTCAGATATCCAAATACCAATTCTTTATTCATGCAATAAGTCTCTGGAACAATATGCCCTACAGCTCTCAAGTAATTAGTAACGCACATCGATTCAAGAGAAATATTATATGACAATTTTTAAATGAATTTTACTTGACTTTGAAATTAACTTAATTTAATTTTGTTTGATAATTATGTTTTTATTATTTCATTGCTTTTCTTTTCCTTCACCTTATGTTGTTTATATCTGTTTATAACTATTTACTAATTTACCTAAGTATATCCCATTGTATATTAATTATATTTTTTGTATGTAATTGTACTGAGTTCCATACTGCAATATGAGACTTAAAGTCTTGTGAATGGGACATCGAAAAGAAAATAAGTAAAATAAAAATAAAATAAGTGCGCCCGCTGAATTTATTAAATTTTTTTTAAAAAACTGGAACAAAAGATGGGATCAATATGCAAAAAGTGGAAGTGCTTTTGCAGTAAATCCAGTGATTGGCTTGACCAGCTACGAAAGAAAAATGCGGCGGTATTAAAAGGACTGCTTTACAGGACCTAAGTTACTCGGAAAAAATGAGAAGAACTGCAAGTAAGATGTTATTTTAGTATTTATAAATACATTATTAAATTCGTGATATTTTACAAAAGAATTCAGAAAGTTAGACCCTGATGTCTTGAGTTTTGCCGCAGCATCCAGTTTTCGCAAGCAAGGACATGTTGATACTGCAAATCTCTTACACATAATAGCAGGTTATTCGAGCAAGTATGACATAGTACAGAAAGCTGCCGCAAATCCAGATGATATTTTTAACAGATTTCTCGTAGCATCTGATCCATTAATATCTAGTTTAAGCGGTTCCAACAAAATGATGACTCATGAAAAGCAACTACCACCTATATCTATGCTACTATAACTTTGTAAAAATCTGTAATAAAACTCTACATTTCGAGAAATATTCCATGCTAGTAATGTAACTTTTAAAACGTCTTTCCTATCAGTTGGAGGGTATCAGTGAAGGGTAAAAAAATTTAAATATTAATACAGCAGACTGCTTTCCAAAAAAATCTGCTGCGAGTGACCAAATTTTTATTTTCTAAAACTTACAGTATGTGCGCAGAGAACGAAAATGGCATTTGAGTGGTTTTGGTTTATTTCACCGAAAAAATGCCTTCTCTCTAAAATTTCAAAAATCGCTGATACACGTGTATTTTTATTTCTTATTATATAAGATAATCAGTTGCAAAATTTTTTGATATACTACATATCTCTATTTTTGATGTGTTGCTGTTGTTTAAAAGTCTTGACTTCCGAGTGTAGGGTAGTAACGTACAGCGCTATTACATAAAAAAAATTATGCAACACAATTCTATAAAAAGATCTGTTAAACATATTCAAAATCTGTGAACCTGTCGCTAAAAACAATGGAGTTGTTAAGAAAATTAGGAGATGCGAGCGTTTTTCTTATTTTTTTTCCAACGTGCGCCGTCAATGGCAATTAATCTTAATTAGAAAATGGTAAGTACCTAAGTATGTACATATATATTTATTGAGAATTAAAATAAAAGGAAATAGAAAGAATAACTTACTTGTCGTTAACGATTTCTAATAGTAGAATTAGTAGATTCGTATCGTGAGTTGACGGAGCAGCTGAGAAAATCTGTAGCATAAATATAACATGTTGCTGTTTATTTAATATGTATCGTAAGTGTATGTGAGGTAGAAATCTACAGAAAATAGATTTCTACGTCAACTTCTCTCTTACATACATGCACACACATGTATAAAGCAAAGAGAAATACAACAACAGCTGAAACGTTTGGTGGAACTCTCACGTTTTTACTAACTAACATCCAGAATTAAACGATACTACCACTTCAAAAGTAACACGATACGAATCGACTAATTCTACCATAAGTTTTCTTCCAGAAAGTCAATTAAGCGAGCTTTCTGGTCTTCTGAAGATTTGGAACATCTTTTTTTTCATCCATTGTTTGTACTTATTTCAAAAATGTAAAACATAAATTAATTGGCAGTCGTTAAGCAGCTGTGGGTTGGAGAACATTTCTCGCGTCATCGTAATTATTTCTTAAGTGCGGTCAGGCTTGTATACGTTGTTTGGCCTTCGAGAGTTTTTCGTCTCGCTCGCACTGGTTGACTGATCTGCCACGGATAACCGTATAATCTTGCGGGTTTTTTGCGGAATTTCTTTAACAACCACGTTGCCACTTCTTTTGTGAAGGCATATGTCGTACAGTCAGTCACGAAACTTTTTTTTTTAAATACTGTTAATAACATCTTGGGCATATGGTATAGTTACTCCGCCCATATTTGTGCTACACCATACTATGCAAATTTACTTTGTATAGTATGTTTCAATAAATAAATAAATACATTAATTAATTAATAATTTCTCGTTAGTTTGATTTTTCGTTTATTTCAGTGTTGTCAACAATATTATAAATAAAACATTTTAGCGTTTTTTACTATTATTTTACATTTTGGAAGCAAAATTTATTAAAAAAAAGTCATTTAAAGTTGGCATCACTAAAGTTCTCGCCAACTTTTTCCTGATGGAAAATAACTTATCATTTGAAAAAAAATTTGAAAGATAGTTCTCATAAAAACTAAAATCAGAATCACATTTTCACTATTTCACTGAAACAGAATCGAACAGCTGTTTCCCTTGTGTTTGGTGTATTTACTTAGCCCGTTGTCTCTACAAACAGTTAATTTACCTAAAGTTTTTATCTACTAGGTTTCCTTATCAAATTTAACTTACACGATAGATATCTGTACACTAATAGATATTATGGTTAGAAATAACGGGCATTAACACAATATTCTTTATTTACGAAACTTAACTAAATTAACTATTTAAATATGTAGATGTTTTGAATTACAATTATATCGAAATCGCTGGTTTGACGTCGGCCGTGTTTTCCTAAATGGGTACTATGAGTTAACTATTACTACGTTTATACGCGCACTATTTGCAAATAAATTAACTCACTGTTTATACGGCATAGCAAAAGTACACAAACTTGGTAGCACTTCTATAGAAAACTTACTTATGTTGACAAAAAAATAGTGTAAATGTACAAAATATCAAATAATTGTTTGTTTTAATCGTCATTATTATCAATGTTTTTTGTTGCAATATTTATCCATTTATGGTTTTTTGTTATCAAACATTTGTAAGCGTGGCAACCTCAAGCATTTTATTTGCAAATAGTTCGTTAATCGTGAATAGTTTTCTGAATTTGTAAGTCGCAATAAAAACAATAATATGGCAACAATTTACTGTTTTATTTGCAAATAAGCCCTGCGTGTAAACGTAGTATATGATTATGAATGTACGAATAATAATTCTTTCATTTACTAAATGGATGGGAATTCTAAGGGACATTTTTCAACATGAATGTTAACCACAACTGCGAACGAAAGCCATTAATTATGTACCCTACATTAATTGCTTTTGTATGTACCTCTTATGCCCGTAATTTCTACACACAGA
This sequence comes from Tachina lurida, assembly GCA_944452675.1. Lineage (NCBI taxonomy): Eukaryota > Metazoa > Arthropoda > Insecta > Diptera > Tachinidae > Tachina > Tachina lurida. Next base: position 68,107,919 of record OX101752.1, on the reverse strand, counting down.
TAAATTACCTAAGCTTTTTACCTACGAGTTTGCGTTGTAAAATTTGACTTACACGATAGATATCTTTACACTAATAGATATCTATGGGTAGAAATTACGGTCATTAGTCATAGTGTAACACGACATATTAAATATGAGAATTTTTGTAACGACACGTTACAATATGGACTCACATGTGAAGAGCTTTAAAATTAAAGTTCCATGTGTCAAGCTCATATATTATAATACATTTCATATATTAGTCCATATATCAATTCATGCAAATGTAATATTTTCCAATATATAATCCTTTGCATTTTTATTAATGAATTCATATATGTACATGTATAAATATAATAAGAATATACAATATTCACATATTAAAAATACTAGTGTTCGCCCAGTGGTTGAAAATCAACCATTAACGCACAGAGGTGGAGAATAGAATGAAAATATTTAAAGTTGGATGAATTTAAAACACAATTTAAAAACTATATTCAAATATACATATGTATAGACTACAGGGTAAACCACTCTCTTAAACCACTTTCTTAACTACTAAATACGAATTTAAAATTTCATTTATCGGCATAAATAAGAATAGATTTTAAGCAAACTATTTAAAAAAAGTTGTTCACTTTTTGAACTAAATGTAATTAGATATTTGCTCCTAGTGCTTTCACTTCATATTCATTATTATTGCCCAAAACAAAAATATTCGTTTATTTTTTCATTAAACGCTTTTTCTCTAAAATTTTAGACTCCCCATTAAAACATTTGTTACAAATAATGTTTCTATTCCCTATTCTTTGAGAAAGACCCCATATGTATGTAGGAATTTGCTAGACTAATAATATAAACATTCCATTATATTCCAACATTCCAGTATGTTCAGTAATTTAAAGCACAGAAAAAATAATGAACACAATGAACAAAAACAAAACGCACACAAAATAAACCAACAATAAAAAACTTACTTTGTGCTGTAGGTGAATTTAACTTTAATCAAAGTTATTAATAATTAAAAAAATATATTATTTTTAAGCATCTAAAGAAAAATAATACAGTACCACTCGTTATTTAAATGTCCAAATTTTATTAGTTTCAGCAATAATCGTTTAAGTACATAGAAATATGGAAATAAGAATAGAACATAGCCACTCAAAATTTCATTTGGGCTTGCGCAGTCGACGTTTTGGTGACACACGTATACTTCGTACAAAGTATGTGTGATGTTGTGTGTTTGGCTGTTTCGTCAGCTACTTAGGACAAAGTGTGTGTGATGATGATGACTCGAACTGCAAAAAGAACAACAAACACACATAAAAAGCAGAAAGAACATACACATGCGCACAAAAGCGCTCAGTCACGTTTGGTGGGCTCTGGAATATAATGAATAAATCAAATACGTTTTTCCTTCTGAGTGTTTATGGAGTTGCCAAGCCAAATTGTTGTAATTTTTTTTTAGCAAATTAATACTATGTTTAGACGGTACGTGCTTCGCTCTCTATTCATGCTTCACGCCCCAATCATGACCGAATCCACTTGCTTCGCCATACAAAATTATGAGAGCGAATCAGGTAGATTCAATATGAATCTACTTGCGAAGCACGTAAAATTGGTATCTTCTCTAACTTTTATCGCAGTTAATCGCCACTTTATCTGAACTAGCTAACAAAACAAAATAGGTATATGTGTATGTGTGTGTTTGCAAACATATGAAAACAAGCCAAAAAAACATAGATGTGAGTTTAATATAAATAAATTTAATTAAGTTATGAATAATATAAAAAGGAAAAATAAGAAGAAAATATAGAGATGCCTTCAAAAACAAGATTTCGCATGAGTGGAATTTATGTAAAGTATGTATGCTTATGTGTATGCATGTATATACGTGCGTATGATACGTATGTTGTGTGAATATACATAAAAAAATGCCACGCGAACAGTGATGCCAACTTTTTCAGAGCAAAAAGCACTGTGTGTTCATAAAAAAACACTAAATGAAATAAGTACTCGTATATATGTACATATGTATGTATGTACATAAATATATTTTTATTTGTTTTTTTATATTTATCTATTTATTTGCAATACAAAGAAAGCCCATATGGCTAATTATAAATGTACTGAATTAGTAAAAATTAAAAATTTAAGTTAACTACAATTTTAAATTTACTACATTTCATAGGTTTTTGTAATAATTTCAATTACATATATCGAGCCATATTTCGATTTTGCTTATAAGTAGAATATGAGTAGGAAAATAATTGAAGTTCATTTGGGAAGACACTCCAATTATGGTGTACTATTTTAACAAAAGATGATCAACGAGAATTATACTCCTCGTTTCAGGAAATGCAGTTTCATCTTTTTCCTCTGGCCATAAAACTGTTTTAATAAAACAATTAGATTTTTAGGTGTTTCGTCTGAATTAATTTTTAGATGAACATGGTTCAGTATGTTACATTCTGAACAACATAAGCCTTTTCTTTTTAGACCGTATTTTATATGAATGAAACAATTTGATTTATAAAATCATTATTGTATTTCTAACTTACTTTTAAAATATTTATAAGCGCTAAAAGTCATTTCTACTACAACATTTGAACATGGTAATGTTTATAGTCTTGAGAAAATATTGACAGTATTAGAAATGGATTATGATAAGTTGAATTTCTATAATTATAAACTTCAATCCAAAATTGATCAGTTTTGAGCAAATTTGTCCATTTATGTATCCTTAAATTTCTGATACTTCGTTCTATTTCTTTAATTTCACCATCCCAGCAAAAATTACCGCTTCCCAGAAGAGTTTTTGTAAGCCAGCTAGAAGCAATGCATTCAGTTTCCAAAAAGCCGTTAATTTTTTGCTTTACTAATTCGTTTTACAGAAGCAATAATGTGTAGTTTTTGTGTACTCAGATGCAAAAGTTACTGGTTTACATTTTTTTACTTCTGTCCACTTTGTTAGAGAGCCTTACGTTATTACTTTTCAGAAGCATTTTTGGAAGCACCGTTATCAAGAAAGCAATACATTGCTTCCCTTAGTGGTTAGTAGATTCGATTATTGTAATTAAGTTATTTTATTACGTGTATGGTATCCTCTGTAATATCTAGAAATATTTTCTTTTTTCTAACTGTGAAAGAGAAAGTTTTTCTTCCTTTGTATTTCACGCAGCTGAATTAACATTCTGCAAAGGAAACTTTGCATGTCTAAAAGGGTTGAAAGCAGATAGTTTTTGAAAGTGAAAATAAAGCCACCACACTTTAACAAATTAATATTTAGTAGATTTGTAAAACGCACTAAAATCAAAGGTGAAAAGCACCAAAAAAAGGCACTAATTTCTTTTTAATGCAACAATTTGAAAAATTCCGCACTGTTATGAATTAAAAAACTCTAAATCTAGTACGAAAAGCACTAAATTGGCACGATGCACACGAAGCACGAATGCGTAGTCTAAACAGCATGATTCATAAACATGATTCAGAGAGCGAAGCAGGTGATTCAACTCGTCGTTTAAACATAGCATAAGAGAGAAAGAGAAATCATGGCTTTATGATTGGCTAATATTCTTAACTGTTTTTAACTATCTTAGACACAAAAATGTAGAAGAAAAAATACATTCTGCACTGCTCCTATTGACAATCTATCTAACAAAAAAAAAATCAAGCGAATACGTTGAGTTTAAGTCAGTTAAAATGGTTCTTAACTTTTTTCACTTGCCTATTTATATATAGATATGGACCACACATATTGTTTTATCTGGGGAATCACACTTTTGCTACAGCTCGCAGTACAATTGAATTTAATTCAAATTCCATACTGTATCCTCTTTGCGTATGACTGATAGCCATGTGTAAATGCATTGAATGATGAACAAGGTTCCAAGTAAGATATTATGCGAAAACTTTTTAGTTTGATTTTTAAAAAATCTTCGAATTGATGGGTGAACAGGAGAAAACGGAATTGAGCGAATACAAGACCTACAATTTTATATTAAAAAAATGTTCATGAAATAAATTTTTAGTAACAATGTTTGAAAAAACCAATACCAGCTTCTTCAAGATTAAACTTGCATCGTTTGATTTTATTTATTAACTTATTTGAGCATATTTAAAAGTTAGAAAAAGTCTTTAGTTTGCACAAATAATTTAACTATCTTACTACGGATTTTTTATTTCATTATTATTTCATTCATTCATTATTTTTCTCTCTGCATTCATAAAAAAGACTAGATAAACTTCATACATGTTGGCAAGAATAACCAATATTTCTCTACAAAAAGAAACGAGCTGTTTAATCCGTTAAACTTTACTTTTTGAACATTTTCACTCTTGAATGTTGTTAACCATTTGTGTCACTACAATTTCCAGTGGCCAGATGTTAAAGCTTTCCTTTATCTATGTCAAATTGGTATTTTTCTTCTTCATCTTCAATTAGTCACAACAACGGAGAATCGGTTAGCAAAATAGAAACTCATGTTAAATTTTTCGACACAACACTGACATTCATGTGGTTTTTTCCTTTTTTTTTGTTTAATAAAAGAAATAGCAACAGTGTGCGTAAGAGTATTTCAATATCAATGATTTTAAGGCAAGGAACATTTATGCAGAGTGTTTAATAATTCAACGGCTAATCCAACAGTGAATAATAACTAGCTCTCGTGGTGAAAAACAGGTGAACAAAAATTGTATGTTTTTAATATTTTCAAAACAACTCTGAAGTCTAGAGTTACGGGTGAAAGCCCGCATTTTCGTACCCGTATGCACTTATCAACCTTTAACTAAGTTGAATACCAACCGATCTTAAATTTATAATTTTGAATAATTAATAATTTGGATTTGCTACGATACAGGTAATCTCAGCTACAACAGTGGTCGCCAAACTGTTTTCCTTGAGAGTCATATTTTTCACATACATCAACTTTACATTCCGCAAAATTATAATTAGTCTTGGTATTTTTACATGAGTTAAGCTCTCTTTGCAAATTTTTGCTTCCACTCTAACATGTATTTAGTGATTTGCAAACTGCGGCCGTCAGGCCGTACAAATCGTATATATAAACATGTAATGCAAATAAAATACCTATTATTTTTCATTGCAGTATTTCAAAAAATGACACCCACACCGAAATAAATCTTAACAATTTAGTGAAATATAAGGCGACCACTGTTGCACCAGTTTTGTACTATGTGTTGATCTATGTTTGTCAAATGGTACGTACTTTCATCATCCTGCAAACTTAAATGCATAGATATCGCATAAATAGAACACAGCAAACTTTATGCAGGTTGTTTAATAAAGTATTTTTACAAAATATTTAATAACTCAGCAATTTCCTACAGATTTTTTAGTACGCACCAGCGTTTTACTCGTAAAAAGGATGGTGTTTTACTCGACAATACCTACCAGAATCATAGTATCACATCCATAGTTGTCAGATGAAATAGGAGTGAATTCGTCAAAATAATTATCCGAAAATGTCAAATATTAAACAAGCACTTGTTTCAATTGAAAACATAGTACAACAAACAAATTCGTAGTTTTTGTATAAAATGAACTAAATTCTTAAAAAAAAGGAATCAACTGTTGTTTTAAAAACAATATAATTACATTTAAAATTTTTTAAACGCACGAATAATCCCAAACTATATATAATTTTACTTATTAAGTAAAATATTTTTTATTAAAAATACATTGAAATTGATTATTGAGGGGTTTAGCTGGATCCTATGAGTTCTTGTTCTTGAGGATAAACCCCATTCTTGAACGATTTTATACATAGCGGCCCTATTAAATAAATGAAATAATCAAAAGGATATTTCAGCCATTGATTTTATAGAAAATACTCTAGATATATTTAAAGTTCATATTACTGGAAAAAATTTTATTGAAAACGAGTGTTGGTATAAAAACGGATAATTTTTTTTTTTTGATTAACTGCATTAGTTCTTAATCTAAATTCTTATTAAATTAAATTTTTGTGTTTTTTAAATAATCGATGCACCTTTTCTCTTAAAATGATGAATCAAATGTCTTTTAGTTCGATTCAAATTTTTTATCCAACAAATGTTTCATCAAATACATCTTCGATGTTTAGAATCTTAAAAAGTAATTTTAATAAATATGAATCTGAATTTACACATATGTATGTGCATGTATGAAAATGTATAAATATATATGATCATATAGTCCGAACCATATATGGAATATCATATGTGCTCCATACATATTGTTTTACCTGGGTATAGGTAATATTTACACATCCATGAATGAAAATACATGAATATATAACTATTATCATATATGTCCATCTACTCTCATTTTTCGGATCCAAACCATTTATGGGATATCCATACATGTTTTTAAGCTGGGATTTATGTTTTTTTTTGTGATGATAACTTTTACTAAAATCAAAATAAATTACATAAGTCATGAGTTTTAGTCGAACTGTATGGGTTTAGCCAAAGAAATTTATTTATTTTGCCTTGACTTCGCGTTTTAATTTAATTTTTCAATAAATTACATTATTATTTGAGAAAATTGTAAAGAATGTAAAATTAAGTTCGTAAACCATAACTTATAAGTATCAAAAACAACAAAAATTCTAGAAAATCAATCTTTTGATAGGAAAATTTTTCTAAGAAGAAGTATACATATATCTACATTCTTAATTTATTTTTTATTTAATTTTTATACACGCCTGATGAATTTATATCATAATGAATGAACAAGTTCATATAAAAACCAGTTTTTTTATACCGTTTTTGTAATTATATGAAGCTGTTCATTAATTATGATATACATACATACATAAATTCATAAGATGCGTATATCCACTTATAACTACCGAGCTGAAAAAATATGTATGGTCCATATCTTTTTAAAATATTAATGTTTTTAAATATATATATTTATGTATATATATGAACTTATGTAAGGAAATGTATAGGATTATACATGGCAAAAGTATTATAAATATATGAATTGATATATGGACTAATATGTATATGAAATGTATTATAATTATTATAAAAGAAAAAAAAGCAATGTGAGTCCGATAACAGGGGAGACGTGTAAATATCCAATATTGAAAAAAAATTATTAAGTTGGAAGTGCTTAAGCTTTTAGTATATTTTTTTAAATTAATCAATTAAAAGTATCAATACTTTCAATATTGTAAATACACAGGAATTTGCTGCAATATATACTATGTACTACATTAAAACTGCAGTAAGCAGTAAATTTACTGATTACTGAAAAAATTCAGTAAATTTTTACTGATAATGAAATTTAACTTGCATTACCAGTAAAATCGTAGGGCCGTAGTCATAATAAAATTGTATCAAGTGACAAAGTTTTTTTTATTCAAATTTTTTAATTTTTGTATGAAAAAAATTTTGCCACTTGGCAGAAATTCATTATGAATGCGGGCATTACTGATTACTGAAAATTCAATGCACCTCATCATATAATAAATCATTTGGGCACAAGTAAAAATTTACTGGTTAAAAAAATATTTTTACTTTTACTTTTTAATTTTTAATTCCTCTTGTTCATCGTTTAGTTGTTGCTGTTCTTGTTGTTGTGTACTAAAGTCCTACACAAGACCATTTATAAGAACTTTCAAGACATGAGGGATTTTTCAAATGCTTTACTACAGCGAAGTCTTCTAAAACAAACGCTAAGCAACACTGTTTGCAAGAACTTGTTTCAGTTATTGCAAGTATAGGAGCAAAGAAGAAAATACTTCGTGACTGAAAAATTTGTGATGCTTGCTTCTTTCTACGCATGGGCGCGTATACAAGCGTCATGCATGTACATACACACACACGTTGTGTGTATGCTCTTTTATTTTTCTGCACACAAACAAACGTTCACATGCATTTATATTAGTTGTGTGCGCTTGCTTAAAAAAAACCTCCCTTAAACACATAATAGCTTACCATCTACATCTTACACACACACACTCAAACGTACAATATGGAAAATAACAAGCATACACGTATCAACACTACTTTGGTGACTGTTTGTTCATAACAAGAAGTCTTGACGACATTGCTTGTTAGCACTCATAAACACGCACACAAATGCATCTATGGTGCTTTGCTTAAGCAAGCCACAGACCTTGCGACTGTTGGTACAACATGAGCAAGTTGTGTATAAGATTGTAAAGTGTGTAGGGTCGTCGTATGAAGTTGTGTATCGGTTGTACGAAATATTACAAAGATTTGATTTTTTGGCAAGTTGTATAGACAGGTTGTAAAATTTAGGAGTGTGTTGTACAACTTCATTTCATTTTGTTCTTATTTTCGTTGTGGTCATATGAAAAACATCGCGCTCGAATTCAAATTTGCGTATAAAATGGAGAATTCAACAGAAATAAGTGATTTTATATAATTGTATGAGTTTGCGCGGAAGAATTGCTTTTGTATATGCATCGGAACTTTTGACAAAAGGTCATTGAATAATTCGTCTGACACCCAGGTGTAATTTTTATAGTCCAGTGGCTCACTTTCTTTTAATATTTCCAAAAGTTTGTTATTAGAATACGTTTTTTTATATAAATCACTCCTTTAAGCAAATTCTTTTTTTCTGTCCTTTTTTACGTTCTTCTTCTTATTTTGTCACCAAAAAAAAACCATCCATTACAATACGCGACATAACACCCGATGTCATGTTTACTCCAAAAAAAAAAATTAAGAAATGAAGTTGTACTCTAATGTTGTACACGTTGTTGTAAAGTTTGTGGGCAAAACACACAACTTGTTAATCCAACGTGTTGTACCAACGGTCGCAAGGTGTATGGCTTGCATTATAATGCGACAGCATTTATTATTGGTTTAGCATTCTACAGCCACGAGAATATATTTAAAAAACAAGACGTATTTACATTTAAAGACTATTTACGCAGGTCTATATTGTGTACGCATTGCAATTAAAATAAAGCAATTATCAAGTTAAATAAAACAAACAAAAACCAGAAAATTCCTATGTATTTACAATATTGAAAGTATTGATACTTTTAATTGATTAATTTAAAAAAATATACTAAAAGCTTAAGCACTTCCAACTTAAAATTTTTTTTCAATATTGGATGTTTACACATCTCATCTTATTTTAAATAAGTTTGTGTTGCTTCCTTCAAACACTAATACACTCATACTTCATAATGAGGTGTGATGACGAACTTACTCAAAATTTGTGATTGTATTGTGAAAAAGATTTTTACCGCCTAGCGTATAGATGTGTACACATCAATGATGCGTACTTATAGTAACACTATGTTGTTTTCAATATAATTTTTTGCACCCACCCCGTAAAACTTGATATTTGGATTTATATATGAAATATATTATAATATATCGACGGCTCCAATCTAAAACATGCTAAGTCAGAAAAGCTAGTTTTGAGAAGTTTATTAATATCTCGGGAATGATATCAGATAGAAACTTGAGATTTTTGTAATCATATAATAATTGCAATAGAATTTTTTCATTTTATTTGAACTTTATAAATTTGTTGTAGATCATAGTTAAAAGTGACTTAGAATCAGTGTTACCAAAATATATATTCAAAATTCCACCTCTTAGGAGCCAAAATTACCCGATTTTAACGGAATTACACCCAATATTAAAATATATATTTGACACATTTCAAAAATCTTATTTAAGGTCTACTTATGATTTGGTATCAGCCCCAATGAAATGCAACGTATTGAGAGTCTATATTCAAAATAAGTCAACTTAAATTTGGTCAAAATGAGTTTCCGATGGCAAAAAGCTCCTCTATGTAATATTCATCTGTAATATAAATTCCGAATCAAAGAAATTACTTTTTTCTCGTTTTGTATAAATTTTTTTTATTCTGCTATCTCAAAGTATAATTTTTTTTTGGTGAAAATAAATGTTAACGCGACTGTAAATTTCCAAAATTAAAAAAAATAAGTACTTTATGATTAATCTACCTCATATCTTATTGCATTTGGCATGATGAACACGAATCAGGTAAGGATTTTGATATCATATGGCTAGTTTTTGAGATATGTTCATATTGGAACATATGGTTTCCGATAAAAAAAATTGATAATATACATATGTATAACTTTTAAACTGTCAATCAAATAGAAATACTATGTATGGACCGATTATAGTCAATGATATAAGCTTTCGAACATTTGGATTGATCCTGCTACAATAGAGAGTGCCAAAGCTGACCACCTCGAGACGGAAGAGGCTTTCAGTCAGGCTTAAGTTTTTTCCTATTTTAAGCTTTTTCTTGTAGCTTTTCAATCCATATATTTAGTATTGAGTAAAAAATCTCACAAATTGATTAAAAAATCATGATTTTGTTTTCTAACAAAATATGCTAACTTTGAAAAAATATTTGTGTTTTGATCGACTAAAATATGATATCTATTTATTTATTTTTTTTGCTCTACTGAAAATTTAGCTTTTTTGAGTTGAAGTATTTTGAATATAGGCTGAACACATAACAAACAATACGTTTTTGATGACTATTTTATTTCATAAAAGTCTGTTGCAAACAGCAAATAAATACATTAAAAGTAATTCAATATTTGTTATACTAGGTTTGATCCAGTACCCAATTTTACAGAAAACAATCAGCAGTTTGAAAAATAACCAATAACAAAGTAAAATTAGCGTTTGTATGTGTGTAACTATGTATTTACTTGTGCTTTGGCTTTTGGTAACATTTTTGGCTTTTCTTGTTCCCGTACTTTTGTAAATTCTTTGTATTATTGAGGGAAATTATAGCTTTTCTCATTTAACCGAATTTTGACCAAAAAGTACGGCATCAAACCTACTATATACATATGTATATGTATATATGTTATACTATCTTAATAAAAAGCAATATAAAAATCTTAAACTAATAAAGTCATTGGAAGTTAATTTTTATTACTATTGTTCAGGAGACGTTTAAAATTGTTATTGGCGTTTTTCTGTATACCGTCTTTAGTAAATAAAATTGCAGCAATGGTATTGGAGGATAATTTATTACATTTTATTTTATTTATTTATATATTTATTATAAAATATACCTATGTATATATGTTTTTTATATAAAACAAAAGATTTTCAAATTACCCGTGAACTACACCTGAGAGCAATTACCCACGCGCTAAACATGCACATAAAAATTATGATTCGGGTAAGTACCCGCGATTCGGCAATACTGCTTAGAATACTTAAGATTGTCTTCTTAGTAGACTTAGCATCTATCTGGTGGTCTTTTCTCGTCTACAATGGTCCTCTAAGTACATATAGCATGTTTTAGTTTGGAAAAAAATTTTAATAAATTTTTTTTAAGTACTAAATTGCATACTAAACCATGCTAAGACCAAATAATTGACTCCCCAATTATATTTCATTTATCTTTAAGTGCCACTTAAGTACTATTTTTTTCAGTTCAAAGTTGAGAGACATTTAAGTGCTCAACCTTGTGTACTTAAATCACATTTAAGTTTCACGAGTATACTATATGTTATTGTGCTTGTGTGTGTTTATTGAAAACATGTATGTACATGAACATCATGTGGTCGTTTAATTTTCATAAATATATAACATATACAATATATAGTTTCATATCATGGAAAAATATGCAAAACAATTAATTCTGATGCTCTTTTTGTTTCATAAAATGTGTTTTTATGTTTTTATGCAATTTTAGTTTTCTTCATTTTGATAACCTAACTTTTTTATTTATAATAATCAGCTGTTGTTTAGAAAGCCTTCCATAATACTGGGAAGCTTTGTAGTGCTGCCGTACTTTCAACGTAATTTAATAAGAACTTTAATTAACCACATTTAAGTGCCACTTAAATTTAAGTGGCAATTAGCTAAATTACATATAATTGGGAGGTCAATTATTGGGTCTAATTGTACTTAAAACATTTAAAATTGAGGTTTTTTATACTTGACAAATTATCCTAATTACATTTTTGTTCATAACTTTGGATAGAATAGTCCGATTACTATCAACATTTTAGAGAATCTAAGTTAATAAACGATGAATTCAGAGATGTTATTCTCAGCATAACATGCTATGTCGACTTAGCATGTTATGGAATGGGGCCGTCGATATGAGGTCATATATGGAAATTTAATTATGATAATTATGCCATATACAAAATTACGCATATATAAAAAAGCTTGCATCTTAACATTTGATAAAAACCATTTTTATAGGATTTAATACATTGTGACCCTATTAAATATATCAAATAATCAAAAGGATAATTCAGTAATTAATTTAAGTCAGCTACGTCCAATCCATTTGCACAATGTGCAAACTTTTATAGAGCTTTCACACCGACGAGAGTACAACATCCACAACAAAAACAGAGCAGACACCAATGCTTGCTCTTACTTTGCAAAGAAACAAGAACAAATTTAAGAGCTTTCAAAGCTGTTTGCCTCAAATACAAATATCAGTGCATGTGTGTTTGGACGTAGCTGATTTAAATTTTAATGCCATTTTATGAATGCAGTATTTTTCAGATAACTGGAAACTTGTCAAGATCAAAATGATTCCAAAGCCGGACAAAGATCTTACCAAGGCTGAGTCATATAGACCTATATATAACCTTACTATCAACAATCTTAAATCATTTCGAAAAGCTTCTCATGACTAAATTGACAAAAATTTTAGCTGATAATGGGTGCATCCCGGACCATCAATTTAGTTTTAGAAGTCAGCATAGCAGCATTGAACAAACGCATCGGTTGGTTCAAGTTGTAAGAAGAACATTTGAAGAAAAGAAGAATTGTTCTGCTCTCTTTATTGATGTTTCTCAGGCATTTGATAAAGTATGGCATGAACAGGCGTGCCATTTCAGCACTTTTAGTGTTAGATTTAGCACTTTTTTTATTCGTTTAGCACTAAAGATTTTGAAAATAATGCTAAGTGATAGCTTAGCACTTTCTTAAAACTATTTGTCATTTTTTGCACTTTTTTATTTAATTAAATTTGTAAATTTTCTACAGATAATTCCTTAAGACAAATTGCGAGCCAATTAATACTATATGTTTATCAAATTTATTTATCTTCATTATGTGTTTAGTATGACAGGAATCATATACATAACTGAACCGCTCTGAGATACACATATGGGTACAATTATATTAAAGTACACCATTTGAAATACTAAAGTAACAAAACTTGTTTTAAGTTTTATTCCTTTTAAGAGCTTATAGTGTTAATTAGGTTATTGATCAGCTTGAAGAAAGCTAAAGTGAGCCCAAGAGTTTAGTTGTCGGTTATACGATTATGTTTCAGTAGAAAATAAATATATTTAAGACTCTTAGTGCCATTATTACAACTTAAAGTTAGTTAAAAGTAGGATTTTATCGGATGTATAAAAAGTTTTTCATCACTACAATTTTAGCTAAACCTAAAGTGAGCGCTAAGTTAAGGGCAAATGTATCCTTCCTGCATGGTTAAGCTAAAGTGGTACTGATGAAAAACTTTTTCATACGTCTGATAAAATCCTATTATTAACTAACTTTAAGTTGTAGTACAAATAGAATATTATTGAATATATTATTGTTCACCTCGCAAAAAGGTAAAATCTCGCACAATTTGTGCAACATCATCGATATTATTGTCGGTTTTAAAAAAATATCTTTATGTCTTTAAAAAAAATGGCGACATTTTTTTCACACTTAAATACTTAACATAAGTATATACATAATTTTGACAACACATTGCACAATATAATTATATTTTCTTGGTTATGAAAAAATGTATTGTGATTATTGATTATGATATACACGTTAGCGATGATATATGTAGATAGCAATATGCCAAAATCGACTTTTTGCAAAAAAAAAAAAGAACTTTTTTATTGTTGAAAATGATTCTTTAGGGCTCCAGCAGCAACTTTTGTTCTGTGACTTTTTCATAATTCCGTTATTTACAAAATTACCGTTATTTTAGGTTATTGAAGAAAATCAAAATTTTGACCATTAAATTGCCGGAATTCGACCAAATAATGTTTGGAAAATTTGTACAAAATCCTTTGGCGAGTATTTTTGCTGAGCATATGAACTCATAGTACTTGCAAATACAGGGTGTTTTGATAAATTTTTCAATAAAAATGAATTTTGCGCCATCTAGCGGCAATAATTTGTGCTAACTATATCCAGCAATTTGAAAGGTAATTTAAATACCTTTTCATTAAAAATTTTTTTGAAAATCGGTTGAAAAATAATTGAATGAGAAAGAGAAGAGCTATAAAATAATTAAATAGTTTCAAATTTATATTAAAATATTTAAAAATTTGATGCATTTTTAAAAGTTTTTTTTTGAATAAAATGCAAAGAAAAAAATAAAATAGGCTTTAATGTTTTTTGTACGGCACAAATTGGACTAAATATTATGCCTTGAAATTCAACATAGTTGTTGACAACTATAATATCTAAAATTCTGCGGTGGTGATTGAAGATTACGTTCCTGCTTCCATAGTTGATATGTGAATGAAGGTGAAACAAACGAATTTCTTTAAATTTTTTCGTTTATCTTTTTTTAATTTTCCAAATTTTCTTGTAAACGAAAAATGCGATTGTCACGCACCACCGCAGTTCTGGCTTTCACATCGTTTTCACATGTTAAAACACATGCTACGCCTGTTTAAGTTGAAATTTAGAAAATAAAAATTTATAGTGTGTGTTCTAGCATCCGAATTTCCGTAATGGAAGATTACTAAACAAGCGAACTATGCAAAAAATAAAAACATTAATTTTGTAGCTGTTAACATAAATATTGCGTTAAATTCATAACAAGTTAAAAAATTCAAGTTTTCTGGACACCCTAAATTTCCATTATAGGACAGGTGAGGGACACTCTAATTACCTATTAAGGTAGCTGACTCTACCACCGAAGCACGAAAAATCATTCGGCATTCATAGCTTGAAAATTAAAACGTAAATTTTTTTGGCATACTGCTAGATATAGAATACAACAAATTCACAATTTTATTGCAAGTGTATGGACCGCTTAAGAAATAAGAGAAACTAAAAATGTTATTTGATTTTAGCACTTTGTTGTGTGTGCTGTAGAACATTTTAGCACTTTTATTTCTGCAATCTAGCACTTTTCCTCTTACATCTTATGACAACACTGGGCATGAAGGCATAGTTTTAAAATTGAAATCATATCTGCTAAAGCTTTTGGAAAGTTATATTATTGATAGGAAGTTCACTGCTGTGGAACGAGACTTCATGAGTATGCCCGCATCTATATCTTCCGGTGTGCCACAGGGTAGTATTCTGCGGCCAGTTTTGTATTTAATATATACTTGTGATATGCCGGTGAGCAATAATATCCACACTTCTACATTTGCCGATGATACAGCCTGTATGAATATGCACGAAAGCCCTCATGAGGCATCCGTCAATCACCAGGAACATATTCGCGGCTGCCAGTTTTGACGATTTATCGTCATTTTGACGATTTTTGGTGCCGAAAATAGCAAAATGACGATTTGACGATTTTTTCCTTAAAATCGATGATATTTTCAAAGTCCAAATATTTCAGTTTTTTTTTATAAAAAACCAACTATTACAATTCATGTATTACTTACCTTCAAAAAGATTTTGGTGTAAGGTACTGAGACGAAAACTTGGACATAACTTGAAAATATTGTTCATAATTTTACCAGTGAGACGGAAAAATTTAGAGGGGGTTAAAAAAGGACAAGTTTAAATTTCCCAATAAACATATAAAATAAAACATATATGTATATATACATTAGGGCCCAAATACTTAATCTACACGAAATTCTTAAAAAATTCTCCGATGAAACTACGTGTTTTAAATAAATTTTTTCAAATAGAAAAATGTATGTCCTGAATTAAATGCTACTAAATTCGGTTCGTTATTCATCCTCCCACGTACGTAATCCCCGTTTTTAATTTTTTTTGCGAGCTACCTTGGATTTATCCATAATATTTGGTTAAGTTAAAGCTTAGTTTTGCATTAGACCCAATGTCTTTAAATAAGGCAAACTGTCGAGAGGCGCGGTATAGGGTTTAGTTTTAGACCCATATGTTCTTCGCAAACTTTTATTAGAATTATATGTAGATTTCGTTTTTTCTATACGATTTTTAATTTTTTTTTCATCTATACAAATTGAACCGACCTAGTTAGTATACACGTTAAAAAATTAATTTTGATTTGTCCGATTTTTCGAGTATAAAATGGCGATTATTTTATAGTTTATGGGGATTTCGACGATTTTTCGTTAATTTTATCTGGCAGCCCTGAACATATTACTCAGCTGGAAACATGGTTGAACTTATGAAGAATTAAAGTAAATGAACAAAAGTGTGTCCATATAACGTTTACCCTAAGAAAAGATACTTGGTCCGCCATTCGAATCAACAATCAAAATATTCCTCAACATTGTCAAGTGAAATATCTTGGTCGAAGGCTTACATGGAAACATCATATTGACTCTAAGCTAACTCAAATGAAACTTAAGTTAACCCAAATACATTGGTTGATTTGGCAGAAGTTGAACACTCAGCCTAGACTGCAAAGTTTTAATATACAAGTCACTTTTGAAGCCAATATGGTGTTACGGAATTTAGCTATGGGTTACTGCTTCACCTTCAAATGCTGAGGAAATCCAACGAAGGCAAAACAATATTTTAGGCCATGGTAATCAAAAATTCAAATATAAATCGTGATTTAAATATGCCACAAGTGACTGAAAAAATTGCAAAATACGCAGGCAAATATTTAACAAAACTCGAGTCACATCCTAATCCGCTTGCTCGTAATATCTTGAACTTTACTGGACACATCCGCTTAAAAAAGAGGGAACAAGGGCTCTAATACTCAGCTCACTAAGTTTATGCCCTATACTGGTCGGACCTAATAATTATATTTAGATTTATACATACAATAAATAAATATATGCATAATAAAAAAAAATATAATTTATAGAAAATTATGGAGTACTCTAAATATTGTTAAGAAACAAAACTGTAAAAACTTATATTGAAAACAAGAAAAACGGATAATTTTTCCTTTTATAATTAATTGCATTAGTTTTTAATCTGGTTTCTTAAATTAAATGTTATGTACGAATATGAGTTTTGTGATTTTTCAATAATCGTCCTTTTCTTTTAAAATGACGAGTGAAATGCATTTTAGTTCGTTTTTAATTATTTTGTTTGAACTAATGTTTCATTGAATACAACCTCCCTCTATAAAAAATCTTACAAAAAAGTAATTTTATTACTTTTATTTATTGCACAGCAGTGCGCGTTTTTAATCAAGGGTGTATGAATATGAACTCTGCATACTGTATAGGAAATATTTACACAAACATGTATGAAAATGTATTGAAATTTTTTTTATGTGATTGCACGTGTAATTATAGTTGAGATTTTTGATTACAATTTCAAAATACTAAAAATAAACAGTAACATAGATATAAAAAATAACCATTATAAATTAAATAACAAAGTGCACATTAAAAATAAGTAGACTAACGTAAACAACTACAAAACTTTTAATTATAATTAAAAAAATTTTGTAACCGATATGTACTTAATAATGGTACTTAATTACCAAATGTGATAATTACTTGCTGAATTCACCCACTTGTTTCAGACCAAATTCTTGTCCGCTCACATTTATTTTTTAAATTTACGTCCCATGATACACTAATAAAAAGGTCGATCCGATCTGTGCCAGAAAAAATCAATACCTTTTGCACCAAGTTTTTTTTTTTTTGACATTTATCATGGTTTTTTATTCAAAACAAAAGATGTTAACTGAAAATTTTTGAAAACTACAACGTACAAAATGAAATGTAGCCAATGCACATACATTTTTAAGTACACATGATGAATTTTTAGTACAAATTAAAAAAAAACATACATAATTGTATGCAGGGTTACCGTTCACCCGACTAAAGTCGCTATTTGACCCTTTTTTAGCGGTCTGAGACATTTTGTGAGATTTTTTTTGTCACCGACTTTTCCGACTTTTTTTAATTTTGTTGCGACTTTTTTTTTTTTTGTGAAACTTCTCAAAAAACAGTTAATTTGCAGTGAATTAAAAGTTTTTTGATTATTTTTATCAAAAAAAAAAACGTCAAAATAACGACGGCAAAATTTAAAAGCAATTCACAGATTATTGTTCATTTGGAAACACTTTTATCACTTTTTTGCAACATGCATGTCATGTATAAAATGTATTCAAGAAATGTTTCATAAATTTTCAGTAGAAGTTGCAAAGAATAGTTTTAGCTAAAATCTTCAGGGTACATGAAAACATGTACATTCCCAGCAAAAAATTTCAAAAAAGGTAATCGGGTTTGGAATGAAGCATTTTTGGTGGAAGCTATTCCTTACTAGATTACAAACTTAATGATTTTAACAAGGCGTGAGACTAAAATAATCGATTCTTAAGCAGTACTTACTTTTTTTATTTGGCAACTTGTTCACGTAATCTATTTAATCTAAAAAAATTATTCTCATTATTTAGCAACTTGTATACAATTTTTTAAATTTTAGGTAATGTGATTTGAAAAGTAAGTCATTATATGGTAATGTGTAATTTTTTGCTGGGTACATATATATGAATGTATAATGCAACTGCATGTGTTGTGAAATCTGATAAAAATTGATCCTGCAATAAGCTTTTTGTTTTGTTTCAATTGTTTTGTTATGCTTTTTATTAATAAAAAACGTTAAAAAAGAGGTGCAACTTTTATTTTCTCAAACGACTTTTTTGTGCGACTTTATTTTTTATTCCTCAGAAAATAAAATTTATTTTTTGACTTTTATTTATTAATCAGGAAATAAAAGTTATTTTCTTCGATTTTTAATTTTTGCTTTGAAAATTACCGTTACTTTATGGTTTTTATTTTTTTGCCTAACAAATTATAATTTTTGATATTAACCGAATTAAAATCAAATTTGTCACCAGTCTGGCAGAAAATATTATTTTTTTCATATTTTATTCAGTTTAAAAACTACAATTTTTAAGCAAAAAAGAATAAAAATCAATAAGTAACTTTTATTTTTTTTAGCAAAAAATTAAATTCAATAAATAACTTTTATTTCCTGAGGAATACATAAAAATAAAAAAATAATGATTAAAAAGTAATTTTTAAAATAAAATTTACCTTTTGCAAATATGTAAATACACTATTCTTCTTATGAATTCAAGTGCATTGTTCAGTTGCATGTACATAAATTAACAGTTGTATCGAAAAGAAATAATATTTTTTTTATTAAACACAGAAAAAAGTTTGAGCACTAGTCTAAATATGCAAAGTTTCCTTCCATTTTTTTAGTTGAAATGGAAAATTATGCAGCCATTGTTGCAAGTTCTAGTTGCACTTATATACACTCATACATACAAGTACTTATAGTTATGAGTTTTATGAAAACGACAGCAATTGTTAGTTACATGATGCCATTTGCGCCATGCTTACTGACTATTGCAATTTGCACACCTACACTCATACGAAGTGCACACCTACATGTACATACATACATACATACATATAAACATGAATACATGAATATACCCAGCTAGCATTTGGGTGATAATTTTTTGCAAATATCTCTTGTATGATTCTCCTCAGATCACTTTTGATGATTAAAAACTGATTTATCACTTGGGTGATTGAAAAAGGATTCACTTATGATTCATCAGTATGATAAAGTAATGATTTCTTAAAAATAGAGGAACAAAATGCAAAGAAGTCGCAAAAAGAAACCCAATGTTTTAAATACTACCAGAAAATTGCTCAACAATGAATCAGCAAATTGTATCATAAATGATTCTCTGGGATGATTCATCTGTAGGGTACCATTTTCTCACAACGGAAGTATCATTTATGATCGAAAAATTAGCTCATATGCGGTTATTCTTCCCGCCAAGCTGATTCGGAAAAGATTCGATTATGATACATATGATATGGGTACCCAGCTAGCATTTGGCTGATCATTTTTTGCATAAATCTCTTTTTGATTCTCCTGAGATCACTTTTGATGATTCAAAACTGATTTATCACTTAGGTGATTGAAAAAGGATTCACTTATGATTAATCTATATGATCAAAGAATGATTTCTTGAAAATAGAGAAACAAAATGAAAAGAAACCGCAAAAAAGGCGATTTAATGATTTAATACTACCAAAAAATTGCTCAAAAATTAATCAGCAAATCGTATCATAAATGATTCTTTGGTATGATTCATCTGTAAGGTACCATTTTCTCACAACGGGAGTATCATTTATGATCGAAAAATGAGCTCATATGCGGTTGTTTTTCCCGTCAAGCTGATTCGGAAAAGATTCGATTATGATACAAACTGCTAGCTGGGTATTTATTGTAGTTTCAATAGCTTCTACTTCAAATGCCTTTAACGGATGAAAAACAGATGCGTTTAAAATTTTCCCAGTTTTTATTTTTCTTATGTTTAATAAGATTTATTTTTATAGATTTTTATCTTTAGATGACAGATAAAAGCAGAGATTGTATGCTGCAAATTTACATTTACACATGTAAATCGTCCGCTCTAAGGGCCTATTTCACCAACTTATTTAAATATCAATTCATATTTAAAAGTTATTTTTCCATACAAAAATCAATGAAAATCGACATTTAAATATGAATTGATATTTAAATAGAGTTGGTGAAATTGGCCCTAAGAGCAGTAATTACCAATTTCTACGATTAAAATTCACCTATCTGCGACATTAGGTCTGTTCCAGATGCATAACAAAACAGTCCGAACTTGTACAAAGTAATCCAAAAGCGTTCCAGATAGCAATTTTTGTGCAATTTTGAGAGCGAATGAGAGAGTAATTTTTTTCATTTCCTGTACAAACTAGTACGAACTTTTTCTTCTGAGTAAGTTCGGACAATAATTGAATAATCAGCTGTTTTTTGTTTACATATGAAACTGAAATATTAATCAGAAAATTTGCAAAAATTAAAAAAAATGTTTTTACACACATATTTATTAAAAAGCAAAATGGAAGGTTTTTGAAATAAAGCTTAAGTTGTAAGTACATTTGCGCTTATTTTTCCATTTCTTTAATATAAAAAAAATTATTTTTATGATTTTTTAAATAATTCACGTAACTTCTACTTTTTTGGAAATTTTTTTCATTTACTTTTTACAGCTGTTGCCAATGATGCAAATTTTATGTTTTTATAATGTTATGCGTTTTAAGCGACTAAAATCACTAAAATAAAATTTAATTTAAAAAGTAAGCAGCACTAGTATTTTAAGATGATCAATTATAGTTTTTCGCGTTCCAGCAATTTTGGATAACTTTTGCACATTCAGAGAGTAGTTTTCTTTTTACTCTCATTAGTCCGAACTTTAACAAAATCTTGTGGAACACAAACAATGTAAACCCGATAGGTTAGGTTAGGTTGAAATACTTAATACTTTAATACTTAATCAGATTTTCTCTCATATTTTTTCAGTCTGAACCAGTGATACAAAATGTGGCATAATAGGGCCATTTGTGGCACTTTTGGATGTTTGTTGGCCCTGTGGTACTCTCTAGGCTATTTTGGCCCTTTCAGCTCAAAATTCAACTAATTCCTTCAAACCTTTGAGTACACTTTTAAAAACTACTTTTATTTTTAGAGATTTTTATTTAAACTGGCTTCCGAAATCTGCGCCAGATCATGTTTTGAGTGGGGAAGCCAATAGTATTGTACCACTTGCTATTAAACTTTTCTTGCTATTAAACTTTTCAAAAGGAAACAGAACAAGTAAATAATGAACATAAGCAGGATCGCAATTTCCAGAATTTAAAAAGCTCAATCAAAGATTTAAGTAGAAGTAAATTTTGCAAAAATTAAAAATCGTTTAGGTAAACCTTTGCATACAAATTTATACAGTATTATTCAAGGAACTCTTTCTATTCTCCATTCCTCAGCATGTTAGGAAAGAATATTTTCTTTCGACTGAAAATTTATATTGAAATCAACAATAAAATATGAAAATTCGCTTCTGTTTTCAATATACATTTTTAGTCGAGAGTTCTCTTTCGATATCGTGAAACAAAATTGTCGTCATGTAAAAAATACATTGTCATTTTTAATACAATTAAAAGATTTAATGAAATCTAATTCTAATAATTGTTATGATGAAGATATTTTAAAACATCACAAAAAAAATGCTTTTAACAGAAGTTAAATCAGGAACTATTGGACTACGTATTTTAGAGATTATGTATAATAAAATTAGAATGTTCTTAACTAAAACTTAATTTTTTAAACAACATACATACATAAATACATATAAAATTTGTATTTACTTTAATTTAACATAAAATAGTTTAAAAATTTAAATTATTGTCGCTAATTTCTCTTTTTGCTCTAAAAAAAATAAAACACATGTATTATATTATTAATACATACTTTTGTTTTTATTGAAATTAAAATATAATAGTCAAGTACATTAAAAAACTTTTTTGCCCCTATCAAAGGTATTTTGGCCCTTTTAAATCGTTAATTTGGCCCTAAACCAAAAAACTCAAAATGCATCACTGGTCTGAAACCCTAAGATGTTCTATACCTGGTATATTTTCCAGATGGAAGATTTGTCTTCTAAATTTACTGAATACTGAACAGTGGCACAAGTTGCGTTAACATGCACTCTAAGATCACAAAGACCTTAATGATTAAGTCTTAATCTGTGTAAAGAATTAGACACTGAAATTTACTGGTGTAAAATTTTTTAAATTGCGCTGGTGATATTCTCTTTTTATATTTGGATTTGTAACAAAACTTCTTTTAATAATACCATTCTCAAACGCTTCTGTTGCGTTTATAGTAAACTAAACTTAATTAAAATGGATACAAGAAATAAATTACCATCTAATACAGTAGCATCGATATTATTTTAAAATTTTGAGCCTAATATTGAAATGATCAAAAGAAATTGGAAAAAAATAATTTTGTGTAAATATGTATATACATTTTCAAAAACTTAAAAATGTATAAGTATATACATATATCGCCGCTCATTTACTTCTAGTTAAATAAATTTAAATTAAGAAAAAAAGGTTGAGGACTTTTTTCTCCAAAGCCTGGTTTAAATAAGAATGTGTGAAATTTTTATACATTTCAAAGAGGAAGGAGGAAATTATTTTTCGTTGAAGTAAATAAGCGATTTATGTATATATTTAACTCTATTTGTGAATTAGTGAATTTTATGTTATATTTTTAATTTTATTATACTTTTTTTATATAGTAAAAGTTTATCTCTTTTTATATTTTAAATTAAAATGTAAAGCTTACCACCAGAAAAAATAAAAAAAATATATTTTCTTAGATTTTTTTTGCACTGTTTAATTTGATTTTGTACTATTTTAGACCTGAACCTGTGTAACTTCTTGTTACACTGGTGGCAACGCTGATGTTGACCCAATTGATTGTGGATTATATTTATGCTCTTATACCATGATGTGCGCTCTTAAAGAATAATATTTCGGAGAGTTCCTAACCCGAAACCTATCAAACTTGGTCAGGTTAAGAACTTAGTTTCCTCAATATATTTTCTTAAGTTCTTGCAATCTCAAATCCTTAGATATTCTATATCAGATATAGTTTCTAGACAGAAAACTTATTTTCTAATTTCACAGAACTCTGGTCAGTGCACTATAGGAAATTTTCTCCCCTTTTTTGGCCAAAATTAATTACAGCCAAACCGGTGGACCGATTTGAACGATTTTTTGGATTTGACTTTTAGTTAAACACTTAAGAGAGAGGGAGTGACTGAAAAAGTTTTTCATGCACTCAGAAAAAAAACATAAGCAAATGTATCTAAAAAATGAACAAATAATTGGTTCGAAGAAGTAGTTACGGGTTATAGGGTCCCGCATCCAAGATTTTTTAGATCTTTGATAGATAATCTGGTTTTCTAAACTGCTTTTTTTCTAAAAATTTTTTCGAGTGTACACTTACCTTTCGAATATAACAGTAGAAATTATTTTACCAATTTAATGAAGTAACAAACAAAGTAATGTTTAAAAAGGATTTTATTCAACAATTTGATTTTCGAGTTCCAAACCGTCAACTAAATGTAATATACATGGGTTCAAAATGCCTTCACTATTTGCTGTTGTCCAGGTTTCGATTAAATGGAGGCACACTGCGTTTCACGTTTTCTGATCGAAGTACGGTCTTTAAGCCAAACATCATGATGTTTTTCAAAAACTTTAAAATGTCTGGATATTACGCCATTTTATATTTATATTTGAAAATAATCGTGAATGCTCTTTTAAATACTGTTTAAAGTTTTCGGAACAATCACTATCTGAAATGTATTACAAGAAATGGGCGTAAATAGCGGCTCTTTTCACAATTTCGTTGTGTTTCTCTAGCCATATATTGAATAATTCTGAATTTGACACGCAATAGTCACATAAAAAAATTTATTTCTTTAAAACTCGCAAAAAATTAGGAGATGAAATATATTAAATTTGGAAGATAATTTATTGTTCTAGAGAACTATTATGATATTATGTCTAACATGTGTTATCATTTTTTTGTAAATCTATATAAAATTATAATTCATAATTTCATTCGTTCATTTTAAAGTCAAATTAATTTTTTAACAACATTTTGCTATAAAATGTAAAAGTACTTACCTTCGGCATTATTTCCCATATTTTTATTTTTCAAAAATATAAATTTTTGTTACGTAAACTTTTATTAGAAGATGTCACAAAATTCAGTGCACTTAAAGGTTTTCTGACAACTGGTTTAGAAATCGTAATCAAAACAACTGTTAAAGTAACAGAAATTTAATTTTTTTTTTAATTTAAAAAGCTATGTTAAATTTCCTATAGTGCAGTGGCACAAATAGTGCTCGAGGTTTTTATGATCTTAAGAGTAAGCTCTATATGTTATACCATCAATAACACCCATGCGGTCTAGGTAATTATTTAACACTGTACGTGCAATTTCCAAAGTGTTGGAATTTTTAAACCTAGAATCTCTCATTCCTTTTCACTATTTTGGTTTCCCCATACAATTTGGTAACTCTTCCAATATTTCGGTCATTGTTTTACTTAATTTTTGAATTTTTAAAACTTTTGAATTTTGTGCCTTTTCGCTTGCTGCGATACCCTGATGTCCCAAAATCTATGTATCTATTGATGTACCTTTATGAGTTTATCTCATGTTTGCATCGAAGGACGCTTCGAGATTAAATTTTTTATTTTCCTTATCTTCTTGTTGTATATACATACATTACACTTCAAGTTTTATCCGTTGGGCTCTGTTAAAGAGCCTTCTGGTTTCTTTACTAAGTTTTATCAGCTGTCCTGTAATCTTTCGGGCTCTTTGTATTACGAAGTGAACAACAGCAGGGCTCTCAGACATGCCGATTCTAGCCAAACGTGACGATTTTTCAACTTGTTTGGCGTCCAAATTTTTGGTTTGGCAACATGGCGATTTTTCTAGTGATAAATAAATTTGTTGGCGATTTTTATGGCTATTTTTTAATAAAATTGAACATCAAATATAATAATAAAATATAATTCAGAAAAATTAGTTTGTTGTATCAGTAATTTAAAAAAATAGATCCTACCCAAACTCGTCCGCAAGAAACTCAAACAATTTGATTTTGATGACTTTTTATATTATTTGTAGACTTAACATAATATTAAGCAGTCAAGTTTGGCCATATTTCTGAAAGTTATAGAGTTTGGGGAAGGGTGGTCTAGAGTTATGAAAATGTAGCGAAGTTATGAGAAGAAATGAAAGTCCGACACGTTCCAATTTTGAATTTGATCAATTAGGTTTTCTGAGCATAAAGTAATATCAATAACATCTTTCCTTATTTTGTTCATAAATATTGAGTTAGTTCAATTGTTTAGGCTGAAAAGGTTATTTTTCAGTTATGAATTCAAATAACGTATCACCTTTTATGTTGCTATTGGAGCTGCCCCAAGAGAGATAATACGAGTTGGTGTTACAGTCTATTAAAATATTCCTAGATTTATTCCTGGTGGATAACATGGTGCACCTTAAGTCCGACGTTGGTGGTAGTGTCAGGTATCTGAGGGGTGATACACTGATGCCAAGACCATATTTCGGCGACCGTATGTTAATGTTGTGGCATCTGGTTTTCATAGTTCTGAGGAAAAGAGAACAAATACTTAGTCCCTTATGGAGTTTGTACGATGTCAAAAAGGTGATATTTACAGTAGTTTAGACCATAAATATTGTTCTTTACTGTCCAAGGTACCTATATGAGAACAACATGAATATTATCTTTTGTTATTTGATGAATCAGGGTTTGAGTTTCCGTTTTACTCCGATGGAGGTTGATCTCCAGTAGCAGCACCATTTTACTCGGCTACTAGGGAAATATAGTTAGCTTAGACTCCTCCGTCTTGTTTGGCTCCCCCTGTGTTTTGGGATTTTTAGTCGACTCCACAAACTTTCCGATGTGTGTTTAGCTGACTTTGGTATAT
This sequence comes from Tachina lurida, assembly GCA_944452675.1. Lineage (NCBI taxonomy): Eukaryota > Metazoa > Arthropoda > Insecta > Diptera > Tachinidae > Tachina > Tachina lurida. Next base: position 68,081,433 of record OX101752.1, on the reverse strand, counting down.
GGCCAAGCTGCCTTTTCGTTCTTCTAGACATGAATGCTTTGTTCAGGTCTACCATGAGCAAAGTACCGTCCTCTGCCTCTAAACCATGGAAGATTATCCACATCCAGGCCCTTCTTTTGTTTCGCAATTCAATTTAAATTTTTATATTGCCTTACCATAATTTTATGTAAAGGGATGCATTAATTAGGGTTGAGATCAAAGCTCATCTGTTGTTCTCATGACTGCTATTTTGGAATATGTAGGGTGCTCTTAGGCCCTCTTCTCGTCCGGTTTCCTTTTCAGTGATTTTGAAGCCTTATTACTGGAAGCCAATCCAACAACTGAATTCCCCGACACCATCGTTTGTTTAGACGAAGTTCCTTTTGGTGGGTTCCTTTCACCCTTTGAGCCCTCCCAAGAGCCCTCGTTTGGGATTTTAGGACCACCAGCTGCTATACCTCCTACATGCGCAGAGCTTTAAATTTTAATTTTTTTGTGGTGGTCAATGGAGTTTTGAGACAGTTTTTTTTTCGAAGCATACTATTGTGTACCTTTATTCAACTCTTTATGCTTTATTTTGGCTGCCTTGTTTCATTGCGCACCCAATATATTCTTCCTTTTCGTGCATTACCATCTTACTTACTTCAGTTTGATCTTTTTATTTGTTTTGGGGCAAGAGAATCGAAGAGCTCCCGTCTTGTGTGGCTGGCGATGCTTAAGAACCTTCGACGTAGATCACATTACAGCTTGCTAAAATTTTGACAGGACAGCTGCCTGTTAACAGGAGCAGCATTGCTTTTTGAGTTAGGAGGCGGAAAATTTAATTACCAACTTTATGGACCCGCCATAGTATCATTACTGACCTACTGGTGCTAATTCGAAATGAAGGAAAGTCCTTTCGAATTAACATGTTTTTAACATACAAGTTAAAAAAATATTCTGTCGTTTTGAATTGCAGAGTAGACCCGATTTTTTAAATTTAGACTGCTATCGCTGTGTTGAATGTGTTATGTCACTTCCATTCTTGACCCTTTTTGTTTTTCAATAATTATTTGACTTACATTATGTAAGTAAGGGACCTGTTACGAAATTTTATTGCAACTCCTTTTAATGGTATTAAAGGTGAAGAAAAAGTATTTAATATTAGAGGTACAAGGAATCCAAGTAACTAATATTAACTAAGCTTTAAGTTTGTATAATTTTTGAAAGTCTGTGTATAAGAGGTTTGTGACTGTTCAAAATGTTTGCTTGAAGTCTACTGACGACTTGTTACAGCAACAACATATAGACAACGCTGAACCACCAGCAAATAAATTTAAAATTTAAGTTATACTGCAATAAAAAATGTTAGATACTTTGTGGAATTTAACTTTTTTAATAAGAAAAATTCTGAGATATATTGTAATCTAACAAGTTAAAAAAATATAAATATTTCGTATACAGATTCCCACAATAACCTTTGAAGTGAGGAGGCAGGGTCGTACTTAAACCCCTTGTGCTCTATTAAAAGTCTTAATTATACATACCTAATAAATAAAAACAGATACACGAAATAAAAAAAAAAACATTAAATTAAGAAAACTATTTTGGTTTTTTGGTATAAGTCATCATAGTCAAATTCCATTACATCATCATTAATACGAGCACTTAATCCTTACCTTGGCATTCGATTCTTTCCGGAATTTCCTTCATTCTATTGTGAGGAAGTGCTTTGAACTATTCCTGGTGGATTGATGGAATATAGAAGAGAATATTCTGGAGCTTCTTGAATTTTAAGAATTACAGCTGTTTGACGGTGTTTTTTGGAGGAAGTGGTGGGAGTAACTGTAAGGCTAGACCAACATTTCGAGCCTTTATATTTTCTTGTGTATTTATAAGATTTTCTGTGTATGAGAAGTTCCGAGGGTCATCCTTATCAAAATGTAACCATTGCATTTTTCGGATGCTGGTTGTTCTACTTTTCTTTTCCAATCTTGGCATAAATTTTTTAGATTTTTTTGTTCTCACACAATGAACGACTACAAACTTGTGATTCACTTCTTCAATGTAAGTATTTCAAACAACAAACAACAAAAAATTAGCAATGTAGTGACTCTTATAATGTACATCACAATTGTAAGTATAAGCTGTAGGTGGCTCACATTCAGATTCCTAGATAATAAATATTAACACCCAAGAACTAATTTATTGGCAGCAACGTGACACTTGGCTTTCATTCCACATATAAATATTAGCTTCTTTTGGAGCACAAGCTCCTTTTACTCCAATCAACAGCTTTTTTAATGAGACGTGCTAAAAAAAAAAGCTGTAAGCCCCTCATATATTCTTAAACTACATAATAATAAAAAAAACAAATTTTGTTCGAATGATTTAACCGACATTAAAAGACGTGTCATGTAACCTGAAGTAAAAAGAGCGTCGAATTTTCTAAATGCGTTGCTGTGATAAAACGCGTTGTGTGGACTTTCAGCAACCGCAATTTTTGGAGTAAGACCGTTGCCATTTCGGAAAGAAATATCACCTACCATCATGCTTAACCTCGGGGTGCTCTTTATCATCAAGCTCATGTAGCAATCACATGAGTGCCATACACCTCTCGTTAAAAGCAACCAAATCATTTCAATCCAAACATATGAATTCAATAAAAAAAAATTGTATTGCATACCTGCAAGTAATTTAGCCAGAGAAAGGTTCTTCTCAATGAAACAACATTTATGTATTCGACTTCTCTGCAAATAAGTACGTACATACGAGTACTTAAGAATATGTACATACATATGTGCAAATGTGCAGTAGTTACATTGATGCACTACTATTTATCTGCTCCCAGCTATTTGTAACTACTGCAAATAAACAGACATTTAGACAGGTACACATAAACTCTCAAATGTAAGTGTGTAGGTAAATACGAATGAGTGTTAATACTTGAGGCAAAAGCACACTCGTACTATTGGGGTTATACACACAAGCTCGCAAACAAACGTGTATACTTGTGCATTGTTTATTACAGTTTTTGTTGCCATTTTTGTGGTAAAACTTTTATTAAACTATAAATACAACATGTGCAAAAAGGAACTACAATACAATTGTATGGGAAGGCAGCTTTATGTCAAAATATCAAGAAAAAACCACACAAAAAGCTATATTAAAAATTGCAACATTATTATTTTTTGTTTTACATTTGTAAACAAGATCAGAATTCAGAAAGTTTATTTTGTTTCCAAATTTTGCTGAAATAAAAATATACAGAAATAAATTCCACATCAGAAAATTTCTGTCGGTTGGTTAATAGCTTACACAATGTGTTGCAGTGTGTATGGAGTATTTTAATAAAACTGGGAATAGAGGAAATGGGCATAAGCATCAGAGATTTGCAATGAATAATGTTTTCGCTATTCATACTGACTCATAAAATTTTAAATATAAGTGAGTATATATCATTTAAAATCAACTGGTTACTCTGATTTACGCATACTCACCATGGCATTGATTTATAAGTATAGGTTGAAATAAATATGAATGCGAAGTCAACATCACAGTTATACCACGTTCACACTCATAAATCACCTCAGTTTGATTTATAATTTCAGAAAAATACTTATACTACTCATATTGATTCAGCTCACTCAACTCATGCATGTATGTTTATTTAAATTTTAAAAGTTTAGTCATTAAAAAGTTTGCAAGTAGTATACAATAGTAGTAAATAGAGTTGTTTTTCAATTCCTACAAAAAAAAACAAGAGAGAAACACATAACCTATTAATGAGAACTTTACTGTTCGTATGCGAAGTTAGCATTGTGAATCATACTTAATTTGCATCGTCCATAGGCATTGAGTTAAGGAGAGTCGAAATCAACAACGTCATAAATATTGCTAAGTATGAGTTCGAGGCGCACTTCAAACGTTCGAGTGAATATGAATCATAGACAACATTGCAATAAATATGAGTGCGCATAAGTACAAGAATTTATACATCATGATTCAACTCTACTCACTATTTCACTACTCATTGCGCTTCTGTGGTAAGCATGTATGTATTTATGTATGTATGTATGTGTATACATGGAAGACATACATATATACTCGTACACACGTGTGTACATAGTGGAATGTTCATTTAGATATTAAATTTACTTTTCAAAAATTTTAACATTTTGTAGAATATAATACGGGAATGGCGATAACTTATTATAGAATGCAACCGAATGGTTTTCTGAAGCATAAAATCGCGCCACCAATATACTTAAGTCCTTTCTTCTGAGCTCAGACGAAACTTACTTAACTTATTCTATTTTTTTTTCTATCCGGGTTTTAATTAAGCACTTTCTATCTTTAAATAAAATGAAGTACATGTGAGATATCTTCGACATTTTTCATTCGTTTGAAAGGCCTGTCGATGGTATTATGCACTGTTCAGCTATTTTCCCGTCAAATTTGTCGATTTTTAAGTACATTTTGCAGGAAAAAATATGATTTAGCTATTAGTGTGAAATCTAGCGATTTTTTGTGCATCATAATTACCTTTAAAATGTGAGCTTGTTTAGAAGTAATGAACGTATATGAAGCAAACTATGGGAAAAAGGTTATTGATTAGCGCCACAACAATTCAAAAACGGGATTTTGTGAGCAAAAATGTAGTACTCAAAACTAGGAATGAGCAAAAAATATCGATATTTCGATATATCGATATTTGAGAAAATAGATATCGATATATATCACCGATATTCCAAAAACTGATATATCGATACATCGATTCTTATTAACGAGTATCAGGTTTCGATATTTTTAAAAGCTCTACACATTTTAGACGGTTTTTAACTGTACGATATTGGCATCACTGCTAGTGATGGGAAGAAAAAAAAGGAGAAATTTCATAATAACAAGGCGCATCTAAAAGGTGACCCCATTAAGCGAGGTGAGGATTATTTGTTAACTAATGCTATGTTTAGATGACGAGTTGAATCACCTGCTTCGCTCTCTGAATCATGTTTATGAATCCTGCTGTTTAGACCATGCATTCGGGCTTCGTGTGCAGCGTGCCAATTTAGTGCTTTTCGTACTAGATTTAGAGTTTTTTAATTCATAACAGTGCGGAATTTTTCAAATTGTTGCTTAAAAAAAAGGCACTAAATTGGTGCTTTTCACCTTTGATTTTAGTGCGTTTTACATATCTACTAAATATTAATTTGTGAAAGTGTGGTGGCTTTATAAGAAACACCAAATAAGAAATTTTCACTTCTCAAAAACTATCTATTTTCACCCCTTTTAGACATGCAAAGTTTCCTTTGCATAATGTTAATTAAGTGCCCATGTTCTGTTACTCCCGCGTCGAGAAAGTTTTCGATGGGATTGTGTGAAATGAAACAAAAATGCCATAAATTGAAACAAACAGCAGTTTTTCTCACTAAAATGTGTCTGTAACTTTTTTTGGCAAGTAAAAGCTGTCACGTAAGGAAATTATTCGACATTCTACAGAAAAAGTGTGTCTGTAAAATTTTCGTGAGAAAAGTTTCCGCTTTGTACTGTCAAACATACTCACAAATAAAAACGGGGTGAGATAGAACTTTAACGAAAAAAAACATGTTAAAAATGCAAAATGCAATGAATGATAATGCAAAAAATTTAAGAATTTTGCTCTGAAGTGATACTCGCACCGTTAAATTATTTTAACAACATATTTTATTTATTTTTTTCAACAATTTTGTAAACAACAATCATCAAAGTCGCACTATACATTATTTGGTATAGCCGACGATTGTATTTTCGCTGGCGTCGTTGAAAGTTTTTTACTCTTAGTGAATTACGGTCGCCGTCAAAGACATTTTTGATAAGCGTTCACCTAGTCGGCTTTGAGTTGTATATTATGGCATTTCTAACGTTATAACGTAATCACTTTTGATGGTTTCCGACATGACTTACAGACACACTTTTTTCTCACTTTTCGAGAAACGATGGAATATTTTGTTTCACATCTTTTCGACGCAAGAAGTTCTCGCCAAGGTTACAGCACATGGGCACAGCTGGGTGAAATACGAAGGAAGAAAAACTTTATCTTTCATAGTGAGAAAAAATAATATATTTCTAAAAATTACAGTTATAAAATAACTTAATTACAACAATAATCTAATTACTAACCACTGAGGGAAGCAATGTATTGCTTTCTTGATAACGAAAGCTTTCAAAAATGCTTCTGAAAAGTACTAACGTAAGGCTCTCTAACAAAGTGGACAAAAGTAAAAAAAATGTAAACCAGTAACTTTTGCATCTGAGTACACAAAAACTACACATTATTACTTCTGTAAAATGAATTAGTAAAGCAAAAAATGAATGGCTTTTTGGAAACTGAATGCATTGCTTCTAGCTGGCTTACAAAAACTCTTCTGGGAAGCGGTAATTTTTGCTGGGATGGTGAAATTGAAGAAATAGAACGAAGTATCAGAAATTTAAGGATACATAAATGGACAAATTTGCTCAGAACTGATTAATTTTGGATTGAAGTTTATAATTATAGAAATTCAAATAATCATAATCCATTCCTAATACTGCCAATATTTTCTCTAAGACTATTAACATTACCATGTTCAAATGAAAACAAAAGTCACAAAAATATTATTTCAATAACAAAAAAATAATAATTTTCAAGAAAAATAAAATTGAATAATGAACATGAATATAAAGTGAATGTAAAATGCTTGAAATAAGTTTTTTCTAGCAACTGTCTCTATTATAGAAAATTCCACAAAAAAATTCTAAATCAATATAATCATATCGAATCGTTAATAATAATTTTAGTTCAACAAATCGTTGCATATCTTTTCAACTAGTTTATTTTTCATATTTTCACACACAAATTCAAAAATTCACATGTTTTTGTACAATTTAAAATCCGAGAATTGCGAGAAACTATTCACAAAATATTGTCACAGAAACACTTTTTCTCACATCGTTCCAATAATTGCTGGAAATTTGTTTAAATGACAGATAGTTCTCGCAAAGTAACGATACAGAAACACTTATGTGGGAAAATCCATTATGTGTTTCACGGCCTGTCCCACGATGTCACCAGAATTCGTTCGATCGACAACTTGTATTGCAAACAACAATAACATTAGAAAATTTTTTGTTGTTTGCAATACAAGTTGTCGATGGAACGAATTCTGGTGACATTGTGGGACAAGCCGTCAATTTACACTGCTTCCACGATTCCCTTGTTTCATGCGGGAAATTTTACGATGCGAGAAATACAGAAACGAGCTACAGAATGTAACATACTGAACTATGTTCATGTAAAAATTAATTCAGATTAAACACCTAAAATCTAATTGTTTTTTTTAATACACCATAATTGCAGTGTCTTGCGAAATGAACTTCAATTATTTTCCTACTCATGTTCTACTTATAAGCAAAATCGAAATATGGCTCGATATAATTGAAATTATTACAAAAACCTATGAAATGTAGTAAATTTAAAATTGTAGTTAACTTAAATTTTTAATTTCTACTCATTCAATACATATATAATTAGCCATGTGGGCTTTCTCTGTATTGAAAATAAATAGATAAATATAAAAATATAAATAAAAGATATATTGCATTTAGTGCTTTTTTATGAACACACAGTGATTTTTGCTCGGAAAAAGTTGACATCACTGTTCGCGTGGCTTTTTTTATGTATATTCACACATTCATACGTATTCATACTACGTTTATACGCGCACTATTTGCAAATAAAATTATCTGCAAATAAATTAACTCACTGTTTATACGGCATATCAAAAGTACACAAACTTGGTAGCACTTCTATAGAAAGCTTACTTATGTTGACAAAAAAAATAGTGTAAGTGCACAAAATATCAAATAATTATTTGTTTTAATTATTATTATTTGCTTCTATCAATGTTTTTTGTTGCAATATTTGTCCATTTATTGTTTTTGTTATCAAACATTTGTAAGCTGGCAACCTTGAGCATTTTATTTGCAAATTGTGCGTTAATCGTGAATAGTTTTCTGAATTAGTAAGTCGCAATAAAGAGAAGAATATGGCAACAATTTACAGTTTTATTTGCAAATAAGCCCTGCGTATAAACGTAGTAATACGCACATATATACATGCATACATACTTACATAAATTCGATTCATTCAAAATCTTGTTTTTGAAGGCATCTCTATATTTTCTTCTTATTTTTCCTTTTTATATTATTCATAACTTAATTAAATTTATTTATATTAAACTCACATCTATGTTTTTTTGGCTTGTTTTCATTTGTTTACAAACACACACATACACATATACCTATTTTGTTTTGATAGCTAGTTCAGATAAAGTGGCGATTAACTGCGATAAAAGTTAGAGAAGATACCAATTTTACGTGCTACGCAAGTAGATTCATATTGAATCTACTAGATTCGCTCTCATAATTTTGTATGGCGAAGCAAGTTGATTCGGTCATGATTGGGGCGTGAAGCATGGATAGAGAGCGAAGCACGTACCGTGTAAACATAGTATAAGCTAAATACCAAATTTGGTTTGTGTGGGTATAAACCTGAAGACAGAATTAGTTTTTACTGTCTGTTCTGTTGCGAATCAGCTAACTCGTTTTTGTTTATAGAAACCTTATACAAGCCGTTAAATTCTATCTTTCGTTACGCTACATTTACACATGAAAGTACTTTCTTGAAATTTCTGTATACGTATTATGAATAAAAAATTTAATGAAATAAACGACTTTCATGAAAATTTCCTGTTAATTTTCATAGGAAAGTGGAAGTTCATTTTAAAATTGTCGTCGAAAATTAAAGTTGAAAAAAATTGTTTTGTTCAGTTTATATTTAGAGTTACCCAGAATATCACCTACACACATTTATAAGGCAATAAATTGGGAATAAGTATTATTGTTAATATTGTAATAATATTATGGTTTTCAAAAGGCATGAATTGTCTTCTTCATTTATATTTGAACATAAGATATTATGATTTTTTAAATATTTATACAAAGCAAGCATAATTTAAGTATTTGCCATAATCCTGTATATTTGTACAAATATTGAAAATGGGTAACACTGTTTAACATTTTTAATGTTACTTTCTGAAAACATCAAAAATTTACTTTCTTGAAAATATCGTTGAAAACTGAGTTAAAATTAAAAATAATGTTAGTGTGGTAGTAAAAAATTTTTATTGTATTGCTACTTTCTTGAAAATAGTTTCATGTGTAAATGGTAGGTTATCGGGCCCGCTTCTGAAATCAATAAGTAACAAGTCTAAAAATAAAATACACACAAAGCGACAATAAAATTTGTTAAGTGCTGTTGTTTTGTGTCTATTTTATTTGCGAAACGGGCCCGTGCTCTGCTTCTCTGAAAATCAAAAAACTGTTAAGTAATTGTAAGTGGCAACATAAATAAAATAAAAACATTTCGAAATAAACTGTGATCGTGCTTTAAGAATTTAAAAAATTTAATTTTTACCAGAAAAACATAAACACTATATAGAAACATAACAATGGACGATGCAAAAATCATCAATTTAGTGGAAAACTGTGACCGTTCTGGTCAGAAACAGTTGATAATCTATTACAGAAAAAGTAACTACCGACCCAGCTAAAAACAAGTAAGAGTGCTATATTCGGCTGTGCCGAATCTTATATACCCTTTACCAACGTACGTACATATATATAGTATACAGACACATACATACATACATATTTGTTTTGTGATAAAATTTATAATTTTTTTCTCTAAAGCAACCTTTACAGTATTTTTCGATTGAAAAATTTGATTAAATTATTTTATTTTCGATATTAGCAATAGTTAAATATTTTACTCTACACTCTGTGGTTAAGATATATTTTACATTCACTCTTATTTCAGTCAACATTGACGTCACGTCAATACAATTTCAAAAAAATTGGGGCTTGTTTACTCGCCCTCGAGATGTTCAAAAATTGTGCTGTATTTAATAACTCTAAAATATTCTTAGTATTGCACCTCCATACCAAGTAAACTAACTTGTTTTATATTTTCCCGTATTTAATAATCATTGATGTTGCAAAACTGCTTAGTGTCTTGATTTAAAGTTCCCATTGCAAATGGTATACATCGTGGTATTATGTAAACGTTTTATTCCTTCTGGATTTTTTTAAATTTGTTCAGCAGAAAGGAAATGTATCAGGAAAATTAAACGGAACATGTCCTTTAATTTATCTTTAGCGATAAGTCTTAGTTTTATCTCCATTTACTAAAAATTAATAGCACAATAAGCACAAACTTTCGTTTATACTTCAATTAGTTTAGATATCCATAAAAAATTTAAACATGTATAAAAAATCTTGAGTAATGAGTTTCCTAAAACATGAAATCTCTTTAACTGAAAAAAAATATATTTTTGGTTATTTTTCTTACCGAAACTTTTTTTTAAGCTCGAACCCTCTAACCACATTTCTGAGTTTCTTAATACAAATTTATTTCTTTGTAAAATATAGAATTACCAAAGAAATAATTAGTTTTATGTACCAGAAACAATTTAAGTTTTCCAGCTCTGGAGCTATGTCTTTTATTTTTTTAATTTCTATGCCAAAATATTTCATTCTAAGTCATAAGGTATATAAAACTTGTAAACAAAAAGAAAAAACTAACTTGACCTAGTTACTTTTGTAGAAAAAACAATAAATTTACCAACCCTGGAATCAACCTTTTAGATTTTTCTGATTTAAGAAATTAATAAAGTGTGTTAAGTGAACAAAGAAATAAAAAAATTAATTTTATACTTTAACATTTAAAAAAAATCAAAGTTTCCATCTTTGGAGCTGTAATTTTAATTTTTCAAATTTTATACGCCAAACTTTTCTTCCAGAAATATAAAATATATTCAATTTATAAAGGAAAAAAATTTTTTAGAACTATTTAATTTTACATAACACAAAAAGTGTAAATTTTTCTAATTCCTTATACCAATCTAGTTCTTTAAAAAATACATAAAATATGTTAAGTGAACAAAGCAAAAAGGAAAAAAGATAAAATTTTGTTTTATTTAGTTACTCTATTATCAAAAAAAGTTAAAATTTTCCATCTCTGTAGCTTTGGTTTTCATTTTTATAATTGTATAGGCCAATTTTTTCTTTCAGAAGCATAAAATATATTTAATTTATAAAGGAAAAATTAATTGTTTAGACGTATTTAATTTTACATAACACAAAAAGTGTAAGTTTTCCAACCCTGGAGTCATAATTTTGGATTTTTCTGATTGTTGATACCAATCTTGTTCTTTTAAAACTACATAAAATATATTAAGTGAACGAAGCAAAAACGAAATAAGAAAAAAATTAGTTTCATTTAATTCCTTTAAATTAAAAAATTCAGTAAAGTGAGACTTTGACTCGCACACGAAGGGTTCCGCACATTCGGTTCTGAGCATTTTTTAATGTGGGTTTTTTGCTTTTTTGAAGTTTTTTTTTTCAGTTTAAAAGATTTTTTCAGTTTTGTCGCTTTTTTCTCATTTTGGCGATTTTTTCTGTTTTTTTGGGTTTATTTTCATTTTGATGATTTTTTTCATTTTGGCGATTTTTTTTCATTTTGGAGATTTCTTTCTGGTTTTGGGGCTTTTTTTTTCATTTTGGCGATTTTTTTTCCGTTTTTGGGGGTTTATTTTCATTTTGGAGATTTTTTTTGGATTTTTGCAATTATTTTTTTTTTGGGTTTTTTTCCATTTTGGAGATTATTTTCATTTTGGCGATTTTTTTCATTATGGCAATTTTTTCCTATTTTGGGTTTTTTTTTCATTTCGGCGAATTTTTTCTGTTTTTGGGACTTTTTTTCATTTTGGAGATATTTTTCATTTTGGCGATTTTTTTTTAATTTTTACGATTTTTTCCTGTTTTTGGGGTTTTTTTTTGCATTTTGGCGATTTTTTTCTGTTTTTTGGGGTTTTTTTCGTTTTGGCGATTTTTTTTCATTTTGGCTTTTTTTCATTTTGATTACTTTTTTCATTTTGGTGATTTTTTTTCATTTTGGCGATTTTTTTTCATTTTAGCAATTTTTCCGGTTATTCGCGATTTATTTTAGTCTTAGACATTATTTTTGTAATTTGGTGCTTTTTTCATTTTGGCGATTTTTTTTGTTTCTGGCGATTTTTTCCGATTTGGCGATTTTATAATTTTTAATTTTTTAGTTTTACCGTTTTTGAAAATTTCAAGAGTTTGGCTCTTACGGTTTCCAAGTTTTTTTTTTTTTTTTTTTACATGATATTTTATTTATTGTATCTTCATATATGAACTAACAATAAGTATTCAAATCTTAAATATAAAAATATAATTAGGCCCGACCAGTGTCGGACATAAGCTTAGTAGTAGTTATATATAATACATAAGTATTGATAATCAAAAGGAAAAAATATAAAAAATAAAAGAATTTTCAGGAAGTCCCATCTGGAGTGCTGTGAATAAGAGCCCTTGTATCCCTCTTTTTTAGGCGTATGTGTCCAGTAAAGTTCAAAATATTACGAGCAAGCGGATTAGGATGTGATTCGAGTTTTGTTAGATATTTGCCTGCGTATTTTGCAATTTCTTCAGTCACTAGAGGCATATTCAAATCACGATGTATATTTGAATTTTTGATGTACCATGGAGCCGATGTTATCATGCGTAAAATTTTGTTTTGCCTGCGTTGAATTTTCTCTACATTTGAAGCTGAAGCAGTGCCCCATAGTTGAATGCCGTAGCACCATATTGGCTTTAAAAGCGACTTGTATATTAAAAGTTTACAGTCTAGGCTAAGTGTTGAATTTCGACCAATCAGCCAATGTACCTGAGTTAATTTAAGTTTCATTTGAGTTAACTTAGAGTCAATGTGGTGTTTCCATGTAAGTCGTCGATCAAGGTGTATACCAAGCTATTTCACATGTGAATGTTGAGACACAACTTGATTGTTAATCCGAATGGGGGAACAAGTATCTCTTCGTAAAGTAAATGTTACTTGAACACACTTTTGTTCATTTACCTTGATTCTCCATAAGTTTAACCAAAGCTCCATTTGGCTAATGTGTTCCTGGAGTTTGCGGGATGCCTCATCAGGGTTTTCATGCATACTAAGGCAGGCTGTATCGTCGGCAAATGTGGAAGTATGGATACTACTGCTCACAGGCATATCACAAGTATAAATTAAATATAAAACTGGTCCCAGTATACTCCCCTGTGGCACACCAGATGAAATTGTTTCAGGCCTACTTGTAAAGTCTCCTTCCGCAACAGTGAACTTACGGGAAATAATGTACCTTTCCAAAAGATTTAAAATGTTTATTATTCAATTTTAATATTAGGCCTTCATGCCACACTTTATCAAATGCCTGGGAAATGTCTATAAACAGCGCAGAACAATACTTTTTTTCCTCAAAAGTTCTTCTTATAAATTGAACCAATCTGTGAGTTTGTTCAATGGTGCTATGGTGACTTCTAAAACCAAATTGATGGTCTGGTATGCACCCACTACTAATTAGAATTGGGGACAATTTTGTTTTGAGCAGTTTTTCGAAAAGCTTTGACATTGTAGATAGTAGACTTATTGGCCTATATGACTCAGCCTTTGTTATATCTTTGCCCGGCTTTGGAATCATTTTAACCTTGGCAAGTTTCCAGTTGTGTGGATAATACTCCAGTCGTAAAATAGCATTAAATATGAACAACAGGATTCTCATTGCAATACGAGGCAAGTTCATCAGCATCTGATTACTAATTCCATCAATACCCGGAGCTTTCTTCGGGTTGAGTTCGGCAATTAATTTTTGTAAATCACGCGTCTTAAACTTTATGTGTTGAGGGGGTAGAGCGACTATATTCGGCAAATCAGCAACACCAGTACATATATTTGGCGTAAAAACGGATTTTAAGTGCTCAGCAAATATTTTACCTTTTTCAGTATCGCTTCTTGCCCAACCTCCGGTAGATGTGCGTAGAGGTGGCTTATACTCAACGGGTGTTTTAAGCTTTCTGGCAGCGCGCCACAAGGAGTAATTAGACGCCGGTGTAACATCAAGACCCTCCAGATAATTTTTAAGAGATGCAATTTTTTCAGATGCAAGCAACTCTTGGAGTCGTTTAGTGCACTCTTTAAATCTGATTTTATTTTGTGGTGATCTGTCCTGTTGCCATTCCCTTCTAGCCCTTCTTTTGTCACGTACGAGACGTTCAATGTCTGTAGAATAAATTTTATTAAACCCAATCTGCGGATGGGAGATAGTGGCATGTTCAGCAGCCTGTTTAATATTCTCGCTGAGATTGGCAATGTTCGATTCAATATCATCGGGTGTTCTAAGCGTAATGTTTTCCGTACAATGACTGCTGAGATATTTTTTGAACCCCAGCCAATTAACACGATTGATCATCTTCACATATGGGTCAGGTAAGTTACTTCTTAATGGGCTACAAATTGTAATGATCGTCGGGGAGTGATCGGACGAGATATCAAGAGAAGCTTGAACTTGAATTAAATCCCTAGAGATATTTTTTATGACGCCAAAATCTATAACATCCGGAATTTTTTGTATGTCAGTAGGCCAATAAGTGGGCTCCCCACTCGAAATGACATCCAAGCCCATTTTTGAAATAGTGTTGAACAATGCTCGACCTTTGGGTGTAACAAGGCGCGAACCCCAGAACGTATGTTTCGCATTGTAGTCTCCAGCTGCTACAAAACAAGGTCCAAGAGATTTGTAGAAATCCTCATATTGATTCTCAGTGATTGAAAATCTGGGAGGGGAGTAAATTGATGATATAACGAAATTTGAACAAAAACTTTCAATGCCAATATTTGTTGCTTGTAGGTATTCTTCAAAAATGTTATCAAGAACATAGTGCTTGAGTCTTGACTTTATTAGAATTGCTGATCCACCGCAAGCCCTTCCTCTAGGGTCCTTTGTATCATATATAGTGTAGCCATAAATTTTAAAAAGACTTCTCAATATTTTTCTCCGTGAGGAAGTGCTCAAGTTCATTTTTATGTTGGCGAATGCCGTTTGCGTTCCAGAAACATATTGTTCACGTGTTCATGGCTTATTAAGTATTGCTTGAAGCAGAGTATTCTGCATTCGCAATATTTGTTGCATCATGCTAGTCATATTTGTTGTAAAATTGTTTATAGTTTGCACAAGATTTTCAATAGTGGCTTCAAGGCGATTAAAATTAAAGTTTGAGTTTGTATTTGTTGAATTATTTTGCGGTGAAACATTTTGTGTCGGAATAGAACTAGCCTTAGCAGCATCTGCATACGATACACGGGAAGTAACTGGTTGGCTCATTTGCAGAAAAGTGGCAGAGAAAGCGTTTGCTGATTGAGCTGGAGCTAATTTAGGTTTTTGCACCATAGTCTTCTTTACAAAAGAGTACACAGGACAACCTCTGTAGTTAGCGGTGTGATTACGTCCACAATTACTGCATTTTTTATCACTTTGATCTTTTGGTTTGTTGCAGCTAGCGGTGCCGTGCAATTCGCCGCATACAACACAAACAGAGGGTAAATTGCAGTATGTTTTTGTATGGCCATATTCTTGGCAATTATGGCACTGTACAGGACCTGAACGCTTATGTGGCTCTTCAACTGTGATTTTTCGGTACAAGAGGTATTTTAAATTATAAATTGGATGCGTCTCATTTTTTTCAATTTTATATCATTAGGCTCAAGTTCAACACGAAATAGGGGTTGGGGAATCTTTTCTCTATTTATTATATTGGACACATTTTTCACCTTGAACCCCTGGAGGACGAGTGCATCTTTTATTTCTTCGGGGACAACATAAGAATCTATGCCCTTCAATACGATCTGCATGCCTTTAGCGCTCTTAAGCTGGTATGTGTAGAAGCTTGTTTTACTTTTTTCAAATTCAGCAACCATTTTGCGGAAATCTTTTTCGTCATAAATTTGGATTTTAGTTTCATCGATGTTGCCACGTTTTATTGGAACAATGTGAAATTTATTCTCCCCAATGTCCGAAATTAATTTTTTAATAAGGGCATTTGAATTTTTTTGTCTCAAGTAGATTGGTGGCTGCTTGGATGTTTTGTTCGAGGATACCTCGGGTTTGTCGTTGTCATCTTGAAGAATTTTAAAGCGGTTTTGGCGATTAGTTGAGGATGCGCTGTTATCCCTAGACATCTTTGGAGGAGATGCAATTTTAGTAGAATTTGGGCTTCGCCCGCGCTTTAAAATTGTAATGTATCTGTCCATTCCGACAAGATACAGCAAGTTGTCAAAATTGCATTAGCTGATGGAACACCCTTTAATTTAAATTTTTTGAAATTTTAGTGTTAATTTTTGTAGTCTGTATAAAAATATACTAACCTTACACATTTCAAGTGTATATACATATGTACATACAATTGTATGTATATCACATGGGATTTTAACATTTTTCGATGCTCGTTTTGGAACACCCTTTAATTTCCAATTCTCATGTATTTGTTGTTGTAGCGGCCACAGGTCTAAACACTGTGTCTAAATTTCAGGTCTCTAACTCTTACCGTTCTCGAGAAAATACCCTGCATAATTTTAGACATAGTTAATTTTCCATAACACAAAAAGTTAAAGTATTCCATCCCTGGAAACATCTTTTTATTTTTTTTATATTTTTTTAATTTAAAATTCCAATTTTAGTCGTACTGAAGTGCAAAATAAATTTATTTATTAAAAAAATAAAAATTTGTTTTCGGTAGTTACTTTTATATGGCAAAATGAAGTTTAAGTTTTCCAGCTCTGCAATCGTCTGCTCGATTTTGCTGAATTTCAATACCAATCTAAGTTGGACCATTTCTGATACACCAGTCCAAGAACGAAGTCTCTAGCTTTTCTGGAAGCTTCGAAAAACCGTTTTCACGTACACCAGACGGACGGACGGACGGACAGACGGACATCGCTTATTCGTCTTCGCTATTCATAAGGACCCAGAATATATATTTTTTTTTGGTCGCAAATTAATATAATGGAAATTACACACGGAATGACAAACCTATATATACCCTTTTCCATTTTTGGTAGAGGGTATACAAATATGTATGGAGCATATATGATATCCCATATATGGTTCGGATCTGAAAAATTAGGGTGTATGACCATATATGATAATATATATTTTCATACATTTTCATACATGTGCATATGAATTTGTAAATTCATATTCATATTTATTAAAATTAATTTTTTTAAGATTCTAAACATTGAAGTTGTATTTGATAAAACATTTGTTTGGATAAATAATTAAAAACGAACTAAAAGATATTTTATTCATCATTTTAAGAGAAAAGGTGCATCGATTATTAAAAAAAAACTCATCTTCGTACACAAAGTTTAATTTAATAAAAATTTTGATTAAAAACTAATGCAATTAATCATTAAAAAAAAGTATCCTTTTTATACCAACACTAGTTTTCAATAAAATTTTTTCCAGTAATATGAACTTTGTTTCTTAACAATATCTAGAGTATTTTCTATAAAATTAATGACTGAAGTATACTTTTTATTATTTCATTTATTTAATAGGGCCGCTATGTAAAAAATCGTACAAGAATGGGGTTTATTTTTTAAACGCTGAGGCTGTACGAATATAAGTGCAAATGAAAAATATCGTAGCTTTTCTTTAAAATCCAACAACACAATCCACAGAAAAGCTACGATATTTTGCATTTGCACTAACGCAAAACATTTGCATCAAACAAATAACGTTTTATTTGTTTGTTTTATGTAACTTGATAATTGCTTTATTTTAATTGCAATGCGTACACAACAATAAGAACAGCAAAAACTAAACGATGATCAACAGGAATTAAAAATTAAAAAGTAAAGGGGTCTAGACACGGTCAAAATGCTTGATGAGATTGGTTATAGTATGAGTGAAAATTTGTTAGTATTTGTGACACCAACGATGCTTGATGGAAAATCAAAAAATTTTGATTTTTGGCATGCTTGCTGTCACTTTTTATATACGTGTATGTGTTAACCCGTCAAGCACGAACAAATTTTTATTATAATTATATTTTCATTGTGAACAGTTGTAAAAAAAATCGGAATTTAAGAGAAAACAGAAAAGTTACTAATACAAAAAATACAAAATACAAAAAAAACACATTATTGTTATTAACATTTCTTTATTTAGAGACATTTTATAAAATTTTTTGGCCAAACGACCAGCACAAAATCAAAATGAATGCTTGATGGGCCATCAAGCATAGTAACATCAAGCCGACAAGGACACGTACACAAACTTGACAGCAAGCATTTTGATCGTGTAAAAAAGCCCTTAAAAGTAAAGGCATTTACCAACGATGGGCACTTTGCAGCAGGGTTGTCAGATACGGCGATTTCTCGCCAAACGTGGCGATTTTTCAACTTGTTTGGCGAATAAATTTTTGATTTGGCGACATGGCGATTTTTCTGGCGATAAATAAATTTGTTTGCGATTTAATGGCTATTTTTTAACAAAATTGAATTTGAAAATTTTAGTAATTCAGGAAAATTAGTTTGTTTCAGAAATAAATCCTACCAAAACACGTCTGCAAGATATTCGGGTTTAAAAAAATTGTTCAGAAAAACTACCGAAATTTCTTAACGAGTTCGGTACGAAAAGTCTAAGTTCAGATAAACTACCGAAATTTCTTAACGAATTCGGTACGACAAGTCTGACTTCAGAAAAAGTCGAAACATTTTGTTTGGGGGGTATGTACTTATGTATGTATGTATGCATCTGCATACTATATATATGTACATATGTATGTATGTTGGTAAAGGGTATATAAGATTCGGCCCGAATTTAGCACTCTTACTTGTTTTTATTAACTAGTAATTATTTTTTTCAAAAAAATGTACAACATAACTAAATTTAAAGTCTCTTTACTTCTCTTTTTCTTTCAGTTTATAAAAAATCAATGTGATATTCAGGCATTTCATAGCCAAAGTTCATCTTTATTATAACAACAGAAGCTAACGATTGTGCTGATTTACACGGGCATAGTTATGATGGTATAACATGGCAGTTTGTTGGCAAATTCGGTGAAGATAATGGTTTTGTGGTTGGATTAATTTTTCAACCAGCTACTACAAACCAATACACACACAACTTTAAGAAATAGCAAATGTTAAATGAATACGAAAAATACTAACATACACAAAGAGATAGACTCGTGTAATTTGGAAAAGAAGAAAAATTGTGCGGCTTCAAAATTGTTCTCGTGTAAATTAACTCATTGAAAAGTAAAGGAATTTACTATTATCTTTTCATTACAAAACAACAACATTCACACAACTTCATAAAAGTTCGTCGGAGAAACGATACAAGAGAAATATTATAGAGAAATAAAACACACAAACAAGCAAGCAACTGTGTAAGTAACTCACAATTTACTAGTGTTTTGTAACAACAATCTAATTAAAAAAGAAAAAAAAAAACATTTAAAAATAGAGTGAAAGTAATGGGAAATGGAGTGAATGACTTTTAAATGTTAAGAACGAGTTAATGAACGACATTGACGCTTGGAAAGCAAAGATTGCAAAATATATAAGAAACTATTCAGACGGAATAATCGGAACAGCTCAATGCAATTATTAGCAAATGCCAACCATAAAATTTTAATTCAACTTGAAAACTAGTCACTGACTAGTAGTCAGTCACAAAGCCAAATCAACGAAACAGATAAAGCAACGAACAGATATTATTGAAGATTTTTGCTATTTGTTACAGCCAAATGGCAAGAGTTGTTTGTTGGTAAAAATAAATTTATGTTGGGCTGGTTTAAATAAAAAGAAACAATGATAACAACAACAAGAACAAAACAAGTAATTTAACTTGTTCAACAACTGGGTTAAACGTGAACAGTAACAAAAGCAACTAAATTAAAAACATCAACTTCACAAAAAATAAAAAGAAACAGACAAGAAATATTTTACTATTATCTTCGTATACCTAGTAGGAGTTAAGAGAAAAAAACTTACGTGTGTAGGGAATAATTCAAGCACAGTGCTTCAAAAGATTAAAAAACTTCGAAATGGGTTCTTTTCTATTGGCATATAAATTCAAATAAATTCAGTAAAGTGCGGCTTTGACTCGCGCATGAAGGGTTCCGTACGTTAGGCTTTGCGCATTTTTTAATAGTGTTTTTTTTCACGTTTTTTCAGCTGAAATAATTTTTTGTTGTTTTTTTTTTTGCTTTTTCCTCGTTTTGGCAATTTTTTTAATTTTGGCGATTTTTTTCATTTTGGCTTTTTTTTCATTTTGGAGATTTTTTTAATTTTGGCAATTTTTTTTTTCACTTTGGCGATTTTTTTCATTTTTGGCGATTTTTTTTAATTTTGGCGATTTTTACATTTTGGCGATTTTTTTAATTTTAGTGATTTTTTCATTTTGGCGATTTTTCCGGTTTTTCGCGATTTATTTTCGATTTAGAAATTTTTTTTAACATGGTGCTTTTTTTCGTTTTGGCGATTTTTTTTATTTTGGCGATTTTTTTTCGGTTTGGCGATTTTATAATTTTGGGATTTTTTTGTTTTACCGTTTTTAAAAATTTCAAGAAGTTTGCTCTTACAGTTTCCAAGATACAGGAAGTTATCAAAATTACATAGTCAAAATTACATTAACTGATGGTACACCCTTTAATTAAAATTTTTTAAATTTTAGTGTTACTTATTGTAGTCTGTATAAAAATACACTAACTTTACAAATTTCAAGTGCATATACATACAATTGTATGCATATTACATGGGATTTTAACATTTTTCGTTGCTCGTTTTGTCACACCCTTTAATTTCCAACTCTCATGTATTTGTTGTTGTAGCGGCCAAGGGTCTACACACTCTGTCCAAATTTCAGGCCCGTAGCTCTCACGGTTCTCGAGAAAATACCCTGTCACGGACAGACGGACAGCGTAGCGAAAACAGTAGGGTTTCTTTTCACCTTTGGTGTACGAAAAAAAGACGAAACTTGGAAAAACTTCAAATTGACTTTTTTGTTTGATTATAATGTAGTTTAAAAATATCCATAAAACTACAAAATGTTTATCTCTGTATGTGAAAAAAGGTTGAATTTATTAACGAAAGTCAAAAGACTACTGAGAACTAAATTCACTAAAACTTATAATTTGGGTATTCAAATTGTAGTCATAAATTAATATGTTTTAAAATAATAACACGAAAAACTATGACTGCTGTGAGCAACCCTTCACAATTAACAACTATAAATATTGTAATTATTTGTATTTTCGCTTTAGCACCTTTGTACTTTGCTTAGTCTCTCTATCTCTCGCCGTGATGCCAACTTTTGAGATTCAAAAATAGATTTTTGAAAATAGGTCTAAACTGAAAAAATATACGTTTAGAGGAAGATAAAGTAAAATTTTAGGAAAAAGCGGGAAAAGGGGCTAGTTTTAAAATGTTTCTGCTAAATCAAAGCCAAAGTAAAGTTATTTATTAGAAAATAAATACCTGCCACGAGATGAACACATAGCTTGATATTAGTGTTTTCAAAAAACTGAATTTTTTAAAAACCGGGTTTTCGGTTAACCGAACTCAAAAAAAAAAGGTTAATCGGTTAACCGACCATTTAATAATAAAATGAATTATATGTAAAAAAGAATTCATTTTAATTTAAAAAGCAACAAAAATAACATAAAAAATAGCATTGTTACACAAAATGTGTAATTTGTGGTAAAAAAAAACAAAAATAGTGACTAAAAGAATTTATAAAGAACAAAAGTGACTTTTATGAAGTTTTTTAAAGTATATTTCAATAACAAATCACAATCAAAATGCTTAGGAGACATTCTGTTTTTCAATTTAGTTTTTATTAAAGATCATACCGAGAAGATTCTTTTACTGACAGTTGATGTCATGATATACATTCAAATCCCGATAATTCGTAATCGCAAGAGACCGGCCATTTCTTACGAATTATAGGGGTTTTCGATTTAGCGGGGATTCGATTTAACGGGGTTAAAATAAAATAAATACGAATTAACGGGGTTTTTCAATTTATTTTTTTTTAGTTTTTTTAGTTTTATGCGTGCGGTTTGACATTTTTCTTTATTATTCATGTAAAAAACTGATCTTAAAAAAATAAACACACACACAAGCAAAAGCAAAAACCAACCCAAAAAATAGCATTAAACAAAAAATCATTCTTTCCATGTTTCTCTTGTTTTTATTACGAATTATAAGTGGTAGTTTACAAAAAATTACGATTTTTTTTTATTTGAAAAAAAATTACGAATTATCGAGGGGACCAAAATGTATGGAAATTTTACGAATTAACGAGGTTTTTTCAAGGGACCGACTGTTTATTACGAATTATCGGGAATTACGATTTATCGGGGTACGAATTATCGGGATTTGACTGTACTTGTAGCATGATATAGCATATTTATTTATTTTTATTGAGATTAACACGCTTGCATTAATTACTTAAGTCTTGAAAAGATTTTAACGTCAAGTTCAGATGTTCCTCTAAACTTTCGGAATTTGATAAAAATTTCAAAATCTACAGCGTCTAATTCACTTTCAATTGTTTCATTTTCTACAATAAAAAATAGTCTCTCTTAGAGCCGCATAGCAAAGTCTTTAGTAGTAGACTTTAAGAATATTTTATATATTCGCAATATTTCGGAAAATAGCCATTATGTAAATATAAAAATAGTGTATTTAGGGTCATATTTATTCTTTGGGAAATCGTCTCACATAGACAAAGTAGTAGGGTTTGTGCGAAACTGCTATGTAAAAGGTCCGTTCAATTCGTTCGTTCAACATGGCCCGATAACGATCGCCATTGACTGTAACGGCCACTCCTTGCTCATTTTCGAAAAATTTCCCAATTATGCCTCTGAACCAAAATCCGCACCAAATGGAAAATGTGTGGCTGTGTGTGTTACTGTTTGAAGACATGCGTTATGTGTGTGTGTAAATAAAATAACTCTGTATTATGCACGTGTATTCGGTTTAATACTCAGAATATTTTTGTATTCAGAATATTTTTATATTCACACAGTCTATAAATTTTAGTTGTTTTCGTATGTTTAATTTGTACGCTCACATATTTTATCTCAAACAACTATGACTTATGCAAAAAACGAAACTACACTACAACTACATTTTATTATTTATTATTCCATTTTATGTACACAAATGATTGTATACAATGGCGAATGATCAATAAATATAAATAGAGATGCTCTTTTATGTTGGAATCGGCTTAATGCTAGGAACACAACTGGGACGAACGACGAATTTTTCGGTGCGAACTTTCGTCATAAAAAATTAAAACCATTTGTGCATATGAAAATGAACACAACACCGCCGCACAACGAAATTCGTCGTGCGTGACGAATTCTGAGATAAGCTTAAATTAGACGTGTCACGTAGCCATAACGCCATAGCCATAACCAAACCAAAATTCAATTGGTTTCTATGGTGAGAGTTATGGCGTTATGGCGAGTCTCTCTCACTCTCACTCTCACCATAGAAACCAATTGAATTTTGGTTTGGTTATGGCTATGGCGTTATGGCTATGTTACGTCTAATTTAAGCTATAGATTTATTTCTAATTTGTACGTCGACGAACGACGAAAAAACAATTTTCTCTCTCACTTTCTGTCTTTGTACACATAACAACGCAGCGAACTCTTATCGACGAATTCGTCGACGTGGACGAAATTCGTCGTTCGTCCCAATTGTGTTCCTAGCATAAGTCATAATTGTTTGAGAGAAAATATGTAAGCGAACAAATTGTTTGTGCTACAATTAGAATTATACTAGAGTTCGACCGATTAATCGGCTTCGGCCTTCAGCCAAAAATTGGTAATCGGCCAACATTCGGCCTATGGCAAAAATCGGCCGATTAGCCGAAGCCGAATATTTTTCATTCCAAGCTTGAAAAATAAAATTATGTTTGGTCGTTGCTCGCCGACAGTGTCTATTGTGTTTAACGTTTTGAAAGGGTTGCTTTGAAATACAACCCTGTTGCTTTCTATTTTATTTTACTTGGACGCTCTTGTGAGTGATCATGTGAAAAAGCAATCTATAAATTGCAAAATAGTTTTATTTTTCTTGTTATGTATCCAATAGATATTACAGCTAATTACTTCAGTGATCTCAAAAAAGCAAACTTTTTTCTTAATTCATATAAAACGTAAGTATCATTTATAAAATTTAAAACATTCGGCTTCGGTTTTGGCCGAAGCTTAGGATTTTAGCAGAAGTTCGGCTTTGGCTTCGGCCAAAAAAAAAAAACGCCTTCGGTCGATCTCTAAATTATACGCAGTTGCTAAAATTAAGACTATTTACTTATGTATATATTATTTTGAGTACTTATTGTCATTCTCTGGTATACACAACAATAAAATAAGGAAATTTTTACAGATATAAAAAACCGGTTAACCGGGTAGGAAAAATCGGTTACATAAAAACCGGAAATGTGCCCAAAAACCGGGTTTTCGGTTAACCGAAATTAAAAACACTACTTGATATATAAGATATCATATTACATATGTAAGTTACATACGTACGTAGATTATATATGTACATATCGCACACTAAATCATAAACAGTCACAACTCAAAATTATCAAAGTGGTTTTTCTTTTTTATAAATCAGTTACCTGAACAAAACCCTAACGACCGCTACAATTTTTATTACAATAAAGTCTTCTTGAAGAATATAAAATACCGTTATTTTTGTTCTTATGTTGCATACTTGCGTCATTTGTAAAGTATCAACAGTTATTTGAAACTACTCAGCGTCTGAAATTTTTTGAGTTGTGACTCTTTATGATTTAGTGTGCGATATGTGCACATTAGTGATGTAACGAATGTCAATTTTTGATATTCGCGAATACTAATACGAATATTTGAAAGGATATTCGCTAATACAAATACTGTATCTGAAATTTATAGACATTAAAATTGGGTTCTAATTATTTACGCCTGCAATATGAAATATTAAAAAATTGGTATAAAAAAGGTCTTCACACTCCTGTTGGTTTATTTTAAAGTTAATAAAACTACCCAACATTCTAATGATTGTCATTAAATAATAATTGAAAATTATACAAATCACAAATTTTTATAAAAAATTTAATGGATTTGTAAAACTAATATTTTTCGCCATTTTTTTTAATTTCGTTTTAGGATTTGTGGATTTATTTACTTAATTTGTTTGGAAAAATATTTGTATGAATACGGATACGAATATCTAAATTTTTCATTTTTTTTAATAAGTGATTTTTATTTATTGTATCCTCATATATGAACTAACAATAAGTATTAAAATCTTGAATCGAAAATATAATTAGGCCCGACCAGTGTCGAACATAAACTTAGTAATAGTTATATATAATAAATAAGTAGTGATAATCAAAAGGAAAAAAAGAAAAGTATTTTCAAGAAGTCCCATCTGGAGTGTTGTGAATAAGAGCCCTTGTGTCCCTCTTATTTGCCTGCGTATTTTGCAATTTCTTCAGACACTAGTGTCACATTTAAATCACGATGTATATTTGAATTTTTTATATAGCATGGAGCCGATGTTATTAACCGTAAAATTTTGTTTTGCCTTCGTTGGATTTTCTCGACATTGGAAGGTGAAGCAGTACCCGATAGCTGAATTCCGCAGCACCATATAGCTTTTAAGAGCGACTTGTATATTAAAAGTTTACAATCTAGGGTGAGGGTTGAATGTCTACCAACCAGCCAATGTATCTGAGTTAATTTAAGTTTCATTTGCGTTAGCTTAGAGTCAATGTAGTATTTCCATGTGAGCCTTCGATCAAGATGTATACCAAGGTATTTCACATGTAAATTTTGAGGAACAATTTGATTATTGATTGTAATGGGGGAACAAGTGTCTTTTCTTATAGTGTTTTCACACTGAGATGGTTTTAGTAAAAGTTGGTTTTAACGTTAAAACCATCTGCTAAAACCTGGTTTTACCATACAAATTGTTCTTGTTAAGACAATTTTTGAATTGGTTTTAATTTGGTTTTATGAAATACAACCCTGTTTTCATTGTGGTATACTATGTGCTGCCAAGTTAAAATGACCGGCAGCAGCTGATAATGTTTATGCCAGTGAATAACAAGAGATGTCGCTTGAAAGATTTTCAACTTAAAATTGGATGCATCAGCAACAATAATCAAAAAATTATGGAAAAAAGTTTTTTTTGGAAGGAAAACAACGAAAATATTTTCATTGACTTCTGGGAAGAGAAAAAAGACGATATGCCTGACATCGATCGCCAATAAAAAAAGTTTTATTTTATGATGTAGTTGTGCATTTTTTATATACAATAACTTGATTTCCAAGCACTTCTTCACTTTGTATTACAAGTTTCGTAATTTTAAAATTTCTTAGTTTTTTATACAAACAAAAACAGTTGTTGTACAGTTTGTCAAATAAGTCTTGTAAAAAGTAGAAAAAAATACAGCTACAAATACACGCATTTCTGCATGAGATTTAGTACCTGTTCATCTAAATGCGAACGATAGGTTCGATCGAATATTTATATTGAAAACAAAAACAAATTTCTAGTTAATTTTAATTATTATTTTTCGAACTGTATTTGTTTCTATATTCTTATGAATTGAATAGGCTAATGTTCGTAACACTTTTTAAGCCAAATTACATGTGATAATTATTAATGAACAAATAACATCAAAGTTAGTTGTAAATATTCTGACAACAACACATAGTTGAACGGAACAGCCAGCCGTTTTCGAAGGCCACTAAACCTTCCTCATCAGCGTTCTTCTGTGTTTTGGTCCACTGTGTGTGGTGTCAGTTGATGTAGATGTCTGCCTTATATACGTAACTTTATTGCAAATGGAATATGTGAATTGGTTTGATTCATTGCATTTCAATTTGCTAATGTGTTTCGTAATGTATACGCAAGTTACCATCTATATATATATACCATCTTCTATATATATTACCGTCTTCTATATATATTACAACAGTCTTACCATTGTCGTTTTGTTCCTTACTAACTATACACATGTTTGTTAATTTGCTTATTGTTGTTCTACTTAAGACAAACTTTTTTTCTGTTTTTTGTTTTTGTTTCTAATGTAAATTTTCGATCGAATCTATCGTTCGCATTTAGATGAACAGGCCCTAATTTTATTTTTGAGCAAAGTTATTAGACAGGCTGTGAAAAAAACCTGAATTTAACAAATTTGCAGTGTGAATGCAAAATCAGCTGTTTGTGGTTTTAACGTTAAAACCAGGTTTTAACTTTCAGTGTGAAAAGACTAGAGAGTTTTCGTGCATACTAAGGCAGGCTGTATAATCGGCAAATGTAGATGTGTCAATATTACTGCTCAAAGGCATATCAAAAGTATAAATCGAATATAAAACTGACCCCAGTATACTCCCCTGTGGCACACCGGATGAGATTATTTCAGGCGTACTCACAAAGTCTCCTTCCACAACCGTGAACTTACGGGCAATAATGTAATTTTCCAACAAATTTAGAATGTTTATTGGTAGGTAAGTCTCCAATTTTAAAAATAGGCCTTCATGCCATACTTTATCAAATGCTTGAGCAACATTAATAAAACGGGCAGAACAATACTTCTTTTCTTCAAATGTGCTTCTTATAAATTGAACCAATCTATGAGTTTGTTCAATGGTGCTATGTTGACTCTTAAATCGAAATTGATGATCCAGTATGCACTCATTATCAGTTAGAATTGGGGAACATTTTATCATGAGTAACTTTTCAAAGAGCTTTGACATTGTTGACAGTAAACTTATTGGCCTTGGTAAGATCTTTGCATGGCTTTGGAATCATTTTAACCTTGGCAAGCTCCCAGATGTGTGGATAATACTCCAGTCGTAAAATGCCATTAAAAATTAATAACAGAATTCTAATAGCAATACGAGGCAACTTCATCAGCATCTGGTTACTAATTTCATCAATACAAGGAGCTTTTTTCGGGTTGAGTTCTGCAATTAGTTTTTGTACATCACGCGTCTTAAATGTTATTGGTCGAAGGGGTAGAGCAACTACATTTGGCAAATCAACAGCACCAGAACATGTGTTTGGGGTAAATACAGATTTTAAATGCTCACCAAATATTTTACCTTTTTCAGTATCGCTTCTTGCCCAACATCCTGTAGATGTGAGCAGAGGTGGTTTAAACTCAACGGGTGTTTGCTGGTGTGACATCAAGACCTTCCAAATAATTTTTAAGAGATGCAGATTTTTCAAATACAAGCAAATTTTCATCCAAATTGATTAATGATTCTGATTAGTTCACAATGAATGTAACAAATGTTGATTGATTGTTTCTAAAAAATTTAGATCATTTTGGATAGTCTATTTCACAGATTTTATAAGCTTTTTGGCACTGTTGGTGAACACCAGATAATGTAGAGGACTCAAAAATACTACATTCATATTTTTACAATGATATTTTGTACAGTTTGTAATACGCAGCTCATTTTCGCTTTCTTTAATACAACAATACATTTAAAATGCATTTCATTGCTTTTCAAGATAATGAAATATTTATCAGCACAACTTTTTTTTTAATTTTTTGAATTTATAAAAAAAAATTCTGAAATACGAGTAATAAACGTTTGGCGAGAAATCGCCATATCTGACAGCACTGGTTGTGTGTACAAAGAAAGGGAGAGAGAGAGAGAAAATTGTTTCTTCGTCATTCGTCGGCGTACAAATTAGAAATAAATCGGTCTCAGAATTCGCCAAGCACGACGAATTTCATTGTACGGTGGTGTTGTGTTAATTTTTATATGCACAAATGTATTTTATTTTTTATGACGAAAGTTCGCACCAAAAATTCGTCGTTCGTCCCAGTTGTGTTGCTTGGGTCAAGTTTGAATGTGTCTTTACAAAAAAGTAATAAAGATATAAGGGACTGTCCATATATTACGTAACGCTGTTTTCGCCAAATAATCTGCTATAGTTTTTCGTATTGATGACTGAGCAGTATTTGAAACTCCAAGATGAGAATTGCATTAGCCTCACGTTCGCTTTCACTAGTTTCTATAAGTGAAGTCATCGTGTATTTCAGAGAGCTTGAAGAAACTAAAAAAATTTATATCTTGGATCAATAAAGGTTGCCGAGGTGAAAAATGTTTCATTCTGTAAAAGAGAACATTTTTTAATCAGTTCACTTAGCGGGAGCGCTTTAAACATACTTACACATTGTTGGAGTGTTTTGGGATATCAAATAACTCAATATGATGTCCATTACGAATGATATGTAATTTTTCTTTTCTAAAATTTTCTCATTTCAATAACTTCATATGTTCAATACATAATATTTGCCCATTTAAAAAAAAATGTTCTAGCCTAAAAATACCTTAAAATTAGAGGAGCACACCATCTAGTTTCTAGACGCATTTCACTGTTGTTTTCTAAATATTTTTCTTAAGTTCGGTTGTGTAAAAAATTAAAATAATATCCTTATGAAAATATGTCAATCTATGCAACTTTCCATTGACACATCTCTCAAAACTTAAACATTGTAGCCTAAAGTTGACCAACAAACATTTTAAAACTTAATAATTTGATATTGCCATGTACATATCTGGAGGAATATATTTTTTGAAAGGAAACTTTTTTGTCCATGAAAAAAAAAAAACAAATTTGTATACCAACGGAAATATAAAATGATTAGTTAGATGAATATGATGATGCAATGAAAAAGTCGTGGAATGGATAAAAAATATCTTATCTGCAGATAAAACTGAATTTAACTACTGATGTTTCTTTATTTTATATACATGCATATAAAAATTTAACTTTGTCTGTTCATGACAAAAAAAAATTTTAATTATATGTATGTATTTTAGTTATTTTTTTTCGCCAACATCATCTTGAATTGGATTAGTATAAGTGGCATTTATTAGTAAATAAAGATTGTAACATTCTTAACCCTAATTAGTACACTGGGGTCTTTTATTTATTGCAAATCTTCGAATCTACGGAAAAGCGTTTTTAAAGAGAATGAAAACGTAACAATATGCGTTTACAGATGGTTTAAATACTGTATTGATTTATAGGTTTGCTAGTTTAAACATATTTTAAACCAATAATATAGATTAACTTACACTGATTTATTAGCCTTTCGAGGCCTTTATTTGCCAAAAGCGCAACGCAACGTTAAAAATTTAATTTTACAACAATTCAAAAAAGTAAAAACAGAAATTCGCAAGAAAATAAAAGAAAAATTACAAAATAATTTCAGATTCTCTTATTCTGTACTAAAGTGCCTATTTCCAAAGAAATATTTTGTGAACTTTTTTTAATAATATAATTTGTCATTTTTGGCGTAATATCAATGCATTTGACTTTGTATTTACATAAATATTGGTATTTATGCATTAATATTATGTAAAAAAATTAAATGGTTTTATTTTTTTTTTTACTAATGTGTTTATAAAATATTATTTAATCGATCTCATTGATTATAATTTGTATTTTGTATTGTATTGCACCGGGCGGGAAACCGAAAAGTCATTCCCGGGAAAAGAAAAACTCTAGATCCTATAAATATATGACTCACAACAGTTACATTGAATCTGTACAAAGACAATTTTTGTATATTCTGCCTTCGTGGTCTACAGTGGAACCCATTAGATCATCCGTCTTACTCTAACCGTCTTGCTCTAATCAAACTTCCAACTAACTCTTGAATGCCGAATGACTATGTTGAATGCGTCGTTTATTTTAAATTTAATTAATGCTGATATTCGTTCTAATTTTCTGCTAGATAACATTTCATTTAATGTGCCTCATCATCCATGTCGACACTTTGAATTGCTATCAATTAAATACTTCAGATCAAATTACGCAAACGCTAAACCATTTGGAGGGATGTGCAGTCAATTTAATAAATATTATAAAATTATAAATTTTCTTTAAATGTAAAAGTATCGTCTTGTTAAACACTCAATAATTTTGAATTTTATTTGCATTTATTGTATTGTTTAATTATAACCTTTACCAAAAAATGGTAAAAGGGTATATAATATCTGGATCCTTATGCATAGGGAAGACGAATAAGCGATGTCCGTCTGTCCGTCTGTTTGTACATGAAATCGGTTGTCCGAAGCTCGAAATGCAAGAGACTTCGTTCTTCAACTGGTATGTCAGAAATGGTCGAAAATAGATTGGTATTCCAAATCAGCAAAATCGAGCAGATGGTTTCAGAGTTGGAAAACTTTATTTTGCCATATAAAAGTAACTGCCGAAAAGTAATGTTTATTTTTTTTTTTTTAATAAATAACATTATTTTATACTTCAGTACGAATAAAATTAATATTTTAAATTAATAAAAAAAAAAAAAAAAAATTAAAAAGACGTTTCCAGTGTTGGAAAACATACACTTTTCGTGATATATAAAAGTAACTAGGACTAATTAATTTTTTTTTATTTTTCTTTATAAATGATATATATTTTACTTTTAACTTTTTTTCGGGATATTAAAGTAACTAAATAAAACAATTTTTTTCATTTTTTTCTTTGTCACTTAACATTTTTTTTAAATAAAATTAACTAGGTTAAATTATTATTTTTTTATTTTTTTTTTTAACCGTAAGAGCTATGAACCTGAAATTTGGACAGAGTATGTAGAACTTTAGCCGCTACAACAAGAAATACCTGAGAGTTAAAAATTAGAGGGTGTTCCAAAACGAGCAACGAAAAATGTTAAAATCCTATGTTGTATACATACAATTGTATGTATATACACCTTAAATTTGTAAAGTTAGTGTTTTTTTATACAGACTACAACAATTTTCACTTAGATTTAACAACATTTAAATTAAAGGGTGTTCTATCAGATAATGTAATTTTGACTATGTAATTTTAACAACTTGCTGTATCTTGGAAACCGTAGGAGCCAAACTCTTGATATTTTCTAAAACGCTAAAACTTAAAAATCCCAAAATTATAAAATCGTCAAAAACCAAAAAAAAATCTCCAAAACGAATTAAAGCACGAAATTAAAAAAAATTCTAAAACTAAATAAATCACGAAAAACCGGAAAAATCGCCAATATGAAAAAAATCGCCAAAATGAAAAAAAAATCACCGAAATTAAAACAAACGCCAAAAACCTAAAAAATAGCCAAAATGAGATAAGAGCGACAAAGCTAAAAAAATTGTTTGAGCTGCAAAAACACCAAAAGTAAAAAAACCCAATATTAAAAAAACACTCAAAACTCTTCGTGCGCGAGTCAAAGTTGCACTTTTCTGAATTTTTTTATACATGTTCAATTTTTATTTAAGTATAAATTAAGGTTTGTGCCATGTTGCTTAAGGGCCACTCAGACTATTATACTTTGTATTAATACATTCAAAAATTCAAATAATACGTGTGAATGCAATACGATAAAAATTTGACATCCCATAATACTTGACCATTTTTTTTAAATTTTCTAAACGATAATACTTTTCATCTGATCAGAGTTGCATTATTACAAAATCCAAACTAACAAGTCGTATGTTTCGACGCCGATACCGTACCGTCGTTTATGGTATATGTCTTTGTCTTAAACCGGATATACATATCGAATATGCTTATCGTATTGAATAATTTTTCGTGTAAGGTATGTCTGAAAATTAACGAAATTATCATATTTTCTTTTTCTTTATCTTATTTATCATTAAAATGTAGGAGAATTTCTGATTGAAACGATTTGATTTTATTTAATTTAATTTAAATATAATACTCATTTTATTTTAGTAACAAATTTATAAAAAGTACAATTCAACTTGTGGCGGACAACTCTACTCTCAATTCATAACTCTTTCTTCAAAATTCTTTATTTCTTTTATAAAAAAAAAACCACAAAACTACAAATTTAAGTATAAATAAAATATGATAAGTAAAGAAAAAAAATGCAAATTCAGTTATTTCAATTCAGGGTTCGAAGATCAAAAAAAAAAAAACTACTTTAACCGCCGTCTATTTTCAAAGACCGGCACGACCACAGCGTACATGAAACTGCTATACCGCCGGAAGTTAAAGATTAATTTAGGCATGTTAATCCTTGTTTTATACTTGTGTTGTTAATGTTATATGAGGTGTGACGGTGTGAACATAAACGGTCAATTTACGTTAGATTTTTTGATAGTCGAAAGAAATGTCTTTAGATTTCTTTTTCGTAAAGTGTGATGATACATGTATAATAGTCTGAGTGGCCCGTTATTATGCTCTCAGCACACTTGTGTTTTAAATTGATTGTCTTTTGTTGACAGCTTGTAACGAGTTCTTATTAATTTTTAGTAAATAGAGATAAAAACAAAATTTATCGCTAAAGAACAGTCCTAACTATAAAATTAATTAAAGGACATGTTCCGTTTTATTTCCCTGAACCGTTCCTTTGTGCTGAACAAATTTGCAAAAATTCCTTAGGAATAAACGTTTACATAATACCACGATATATACCTTTTGCAATGGGATGTTTAAATTGAGACACTTAAAAATTTTGCAACAAGAAAGATTATTAAATAAAACAAGTTAGTTTACTTGGTACGGAGGTACAATAATACGACTATTTTATAGGATTATTAAATAGTAGCACGGTTTTAGAACATCTCGAGTGCCAGTGAACAAGCACCAATTTTTTGATATTGTTTGACGTGACGTCATTATTGACAACGGGAATAAGGGTGAATGTAAAATATTCCTTAAATACAGATCGTAGAATAAAATATTCAACTCATTGCTGATATCGAAAAAAAATATTTAATCGAAAAATACCGAGAGATCACTTACTAAAAATTGTAGTAGTGCAAAAAATGATAAGTTAAAAAAAAACAAATATGTATGTGCTTATGTACGTATCTCTATATACTACACTTTGGTGAAGGGTATATAACATTCGGCATAGCCGGATATAGCACTCTTACTTGTTTATTATCATATTGTTTAACTGTCTGTAAGGATTTGATATCCATAGACAAAAATTTTAAATGAAAAAGTCTGCTTTTTGCATGACGCCAATGAGGCCCATTTCGAAGCTGTTTTTACTAGCCACGTTATTGGTTATTTTATTTCGCTGATGTTTTTGCTACTCAATACGGTATATGGAGGGCGCTCCGATGTTACATTATACAACAAAGTATACAAAGGCACACTAATACACATCGAAAAATTACGTGATGTTGTCAGTTAATGACTTTGTTTGTAACTGCAATCGAATACACGACCTTCGGTTTTGTAGTCAACGATCTAACTACTTCAGCCTTTTAGTTTGGTTTGATAAAAATCAAGGTTTTTCCTGAGTGATAGAGTTGAATGTTTATAAGTTAACACTCTTACCCTTTGGTTATATAGTCAGGCTTTGACCGGCTACTACTTGATGTAGGCAGCCATAATTATACAAGCAGCTAATAAGTGTCAAATCTTGTTCATATACATATATGTAGTCTTTTCTTTGTTAAAATAACAGTTTCTTAAAGATTATGGATTGCATTTGTTCAGTCTGAATGTCTTTATTCTTTTATTTTTGGGCGGTTATATTAAAAAGCAGTTGTTCATTAATTGGAGTTGCATTTGATTGAAATTTTAACAAGAACTGACATACATGATTCGGTATATACAATACCACACATCAAAATATGTATATATTTTAGAAGTGAAGCAGTAGAAAAAACTTTTCCAAAAATTTAAGCGTTTTTAGGAAAACTAATTGCGTTTTCAGTTTATTATCCCTCAATATAAAATTTATACAAGTAAAGAAGTTTAAACTACTGTAAAAGCATCTACAAGTAAAACTTGAAATGTATTATGGTGTCACTTAAGGCCGTTTCACACTATAATACAAGTATTAATACTTTTGACGAAAATGCATCCCTAATCTAATTTCTGTTTCAAAAATTTCAAAAGACAATAACAACTCAACATGTCAGAGTTGCATTTTCTACAAAAGTATTAATACTTGTATTTTAGTGTGAAACGGCCTTTACAGATATGTACAAGCTTTAAAAATATATTCCTTTTGCTGCCTTACACTTTGTAATTTTATTCTTCTCTTTATTCCTTTTGCTCATGTAGCTATGACAAACGACAAGGACTTATAATTCATTAATAAAAGCTACCCTGTAATTCGTAGAGTATGGGAAATTTTATTGAAGTTCGAAAGCAATTTGATTAGTGAGGTATATAAATATCCTTGCAAGATAAACTTTAGCATTAACAGCTCAACGATATGGGAACCAGGCGTTGTAAGTGATTTGATTTGGATTCATTAAAAACCAACATTTAATCGAACGGCAAGTCGAAAGAAAACGTATGTGTTTTCCTATAAAATTCAGTTCATCTACGTCAATAAGACTATCTATCAACAATACAAACTCAAATGTCAAAATCATTCACTTGCTATTTTGCTTTGGACTGGTGAAGTTTATCTTCGAAGAAGCCAATAAAGTTGGAAAAAAATTCATTTATCACTTTATTATTCAAATTATTTGTACACAATAGACAAAAAAGATGAATTAAAATATTATTGAACATTTTTGTTTTGATTATTGCTTTATATTCATTATACAAAGTACTCACAAATTTCGAACAGAACGAATGTATTTGTGAAAGAAAACAATTGAAGGTTAGCCGCGAATAACGTTTTAAGTGACAAAATAATAATTTTTCAGGAGAGCCCAAAAACGTATTTTAAAGCAAGATTGGTTTTTTCGTTTAATTTTTTATCGAAAATAATGATAACTAGCATTAACTTTTCTTTTTGTATCTCTGTTACATTTATCAATTATTTTCGACAATTTCGTTTGCATGATTTTATTAGTTACTTACAAAGTTTTCCACCGACGATATGGTGCATAATTTTGGATGGTGTGATGTTTGAACAACGGAAG
Organism: Tachina lurida; assembly: GCA_944452675.1. NCBI lineage: Eukaryota > Metazoa > Arthropoda > Insecta > Diptera > Tachinidae > Tachina > Tachina lurida. The sequence goes on along the minus strand of OX101752.1, from coordinate 68,045,595 downwards.
ATAGTTATGTTAATATTAATCTGTGAAAAAACTGGTTTTTTTAAAAATTTATTTTACAACGTTATTCGCGGCTGTGCTTCAATTATACATGGTGTTGTTGGGCCACTATTTTGTTGAATGTTGAAAACGACTAAATATCCTATCTGGCAATGTTTTGGTTCATTACCGCGTAAGGCTGAGTTTACATTTTATGTGTGCCATGTGCATAAAAAATAATTAATAATGAAAAACTAAAAAAATAAACTTGATAGTAACAAACCAAAAAAGTTTGTTTTAAGTAGAACAAAAATAAGCAAAGTAAATAACATGTGCATAATTATAAAAGAAAACACGACAATGGCAAGACTGCTGTAAATATAGAGATGGTAAAACTGAACTTTCATTACAAAATGCTTTCAGCAAATTGAAATACGATGAATCAAAATAATTCACATATTCCATTTGCATAAAAGTTACGTACATAAAGCAAGAATCTACATCAATTGACACCACACACGGTGGACCCAACACAAAAGAACGCTGATGATAAAGGTTTAGTGGCCTTCGAAAACGGTTAGTTGTTCCGTTCAACTACGTGTTGTTAGTCAGAATATTTACAACAAACTTTGGTGTTATTTGTTCATTAATAATTATCACATGTAATTTGGGTTTCAAAGCGATACGAACTTTAGCCTCTTCAAATCATAAATATGAAAAACTGTTTGATTCAGACACGTATTTACTAATTTAAACAGTTTCAAACATAACTAATGGACAATTTTATAGAATCCAACACTTTAACTGTTTAAATCAACAAATACAGGTATGAATCAAACAGTTTTTCATTAGTAAGGTTTTTTTTGGGCATATGACACACAGATGTAAACCCGGCCTAAGAAACATCAACTGACAAACTTAAGTGCATGTGAACGTGCACTATCGACTTTGTTGAATAAACATTGACTCGATGTCGGGTGACTGACTTTTGATCGAATATATTTTCTTGCGATATCGCTTCAAACTGCAAAGTCGTACGACTTTTATAAATATATACCACTCTGTTATAATGAATTGTTATTACCAGAATTGTTTTTCTCAAAGCCATTGGACCATGTAGGATAGTGCCTTTTGTGTAATGGCAAGCAAACATGGTAGCGTGTACTACTGGCAATGTTTCTCATTTCCGATATTTTTCATTGTGTGACATTGAGCTTGCAAACAAAAAACCTATTTGAACGGAATTCAATACATTTTCAAAATGACAACAAAAGAAATGTTAATCAGGAATAATTTCTTGATGGGGATTTAGTTCAGTATTTTTAAATTTTTATGGAATGAAATATTTTTTTAACTAATGTGATTTTCTAAAGAAGAGAAGACAAATTAAAATAGACTTTTTAACTGAGGGAAATATCGACATTTTCCTTTGCCGCTACACACTTCATCAGCACCCATGTCTATCTATTTGTGCAGATATTGTTGTTAACATTAGCTATTTAACATGAACTTTTATTGAAATTCAATGTAGGAAATGATTATATCTTATATATAAAATTCTCGTGTCACAATGTTCGACTTTGTACTCCTCCGAAACGGCTTGACCGATTCTCATAAAATTTTGTGAACCTATTTAGTAGGTCTGAGAATCGGCTAACATCTATTTTTGATACCCCTTAGTGACAAGGGTTGTCCACCCTTAAAATTTTTCTTTAATTGTTAGACATTTTTTTAATTTCGAACACGTATACTTAATTTCTGAAATTCAACAATGATATAATAATACTCATACGTTATTTTTATTTTGGCTTTTGTGTTGAAGATGATAATTAGGAGCTACACTTAAAGAAAAACGATAGTGAAATGCGTTAAAAAATTAAATAAAAATCAGAAGAAATATTATTTTAGAAATTCTTCAAAATTAAATTTTCTTTAATTTTTAGACATATTTTTATTTCTTTACTTTTTTTATTATGTCGCATTAAAAAATACATACAACCCTAAATTTTTACCCTTTTATCACCAACCCCTATTTTTTAATAGCCATTTTAGTAATTTAATCATTTTTCATCCCCGGTCAATAACTGATCAATCGTCATTTAATTAGTTATCCCCGCCAGCCGGGTGGAACTGGCAAAACATTCGTTATTTCGCTAATTGTTGCTGAAATACGATCAAATAATGGCATCGCATTGGCCGTTGCATCATCGGGCATTGAAGAAACTTTATTGGATGGAGGCAGAACAGCTCATTCAGTATTTAAGCTGCCATTAAATATTCAGAATAACCCTGACGAAGTATGCAACATTAAGAAACAATCGTCCATGGCCACCGTGCTGAAACAGTGTAAAATTATCATCTGGGATGAATGTACTATGGCACACAAACATTCGCTTGAGGCGCTGAACAGGACATTGAAAGATATTAAAAACAACGACAAACTATTTGGCGGAACTCTGTTGGTCCTTTCAGGTGATTTCAGACAAACACTTCCAGTCATTCCACGTTCAACATACGCTGATGAGATCAACGCTTGCTTAAAATCATCTCCATTGTGGCGTAATGTTGAAAAAGTACAGCTGAAAGTAAATATGCGCGTTCAAATGCTTCAAGATCCATCCGCTGAAACATTTTCAAAACAACTCTTAGATATCGGTGATGGAAAAGTTGCTATACATGAAACTGGATATAAAAAATTACCGACCGATTTCTGCACAATCGCTGATTCGCAAGATACTCCCATTGAACAAATATTTCCCGTTGTACACACACAGTACATAAATTATGAGTGGCTTGCAAAAAGAGCAATTTTAGAGGCAAAAAATGTAGACGTTGACAATTTAAATCTGAAGATACAAATGTTGTTGCCAGGGAACTTGGTATCATATAATCTATTGATACAGTTTGCGACGACAGCGAAGCAGTAAATTTTCCCACAGAGTTTTTGAACTCACTGGATTTGCCAGGCATGCCACCGCATAATTTACAATTAAAGGTTGGATCTGCGATTAACTTGCTTCGTCATTTGAACCCGCCCCGGCTGTGCAACGGTACGCGATTAGTCATTCAAAAATTAATGAAAAACGTAATCGAGGCCAGCATTTTAAATGGCAAGTTCCGAGGTGAAAATATATTAATACCACGGATTCTTTTATACCTACAGATGTACCAATTCAATTCAAACGTATTCAGTTTCCGATTAGATTAGCATTTGCAATGACAATCAACAAATCCCAAGGTCAAACGATGTCTATTTGTGGCTTAGATTTGAGAACACCATGTTTTTCACACGGACAATTATACGTGGCATGCTCTCGAGTGGGTAAACCATCCAGTTTGTTTGTGTTAGCTAAAGATGGACTAACAAAAAATATTGTTCACGCTATAGCATTAAGAGATTGATTGATATTGTTTGTTAGTGTTACTGTCGTAATTGATTAATTAATTAATGATATATAATTTTAATGAATTAATTATAATAACTTAAAAATAATGTTTTCCTTTTGTTATTTTATTTTAGGCGCTCCATGCCTATTTCACGCATATATCACATTCTTACACACTTACAATAAGTAAGCTATTCTTTGTCTACACTAGAAATTACTTAAAAATTATTTATATGGCAAAACAAGGTTTGCCGTGTCAGCTAGTTGTATATACAATTGATAAATTCTTTTGTAAGTATAACAAATTATTTTCTGTTCTTCCATTTTTTAAACTTATGTTCAGGTTAGAATTGAAAAATGCTGAACATTAAGACCGATTAAGAAACTATTTCTGATTAAAATTCATTCTAGTAGCACGTAAATTATTATGGGCACGTGAAAAATATATGTTCACAGTTAATATACTGGCAGTAAACCAGTTTATACAAAATCGGAAACTGCATAGACTTCCATCTAGGTCCCTAAGAGCAAAAGACAATAGGAAAAACGCATAGCTGTGCTCTTTGTAATTGTAAAAGTGTTGCCGCTGTGTCTAATTATTGTGAAGTCAGTGTCAGCATGGTAAAACAGATTGCAGTAATTAAACAACACTCATGCAAAAAGAGGAATTAGTTTACTAAGGACTTCTTATGATTTAATTTAAATAAAACAAAGCGCAGACATCGTCGAAATGTTTAATTTTTTTTTTGAAAGGCCTATCGATGCCATTATGTATGTATATAATTTACTATGGCACGCATCCGAAATGTGAAGTTTACATCATGGCCACGTGAGATGACCTGACCGTCAAATCGCTCTTCCGAAATGTTGAATGCAGCATAAGGGTCAAAGTGAGATTTTTCAAAATTTGACCCTTCAAGAAAATTTGACCCTACGGATCAAAAGTCGGGACATCAAAATACATTTTAGAGGTATGGTTCCTTCGGCAAAGTTTCGTATGTTGATCCCTAGAATACAATTTTCCTTGTAATTTGTGCGATTTTTAAATCGACCCGCCCTGACTTACATAGATGTATAAGTTGATTTCTTTACGTTTTTGTTTTTAATGAATGAAAAATTGTTATGAATTCTTTTACTGTGTATGCTTATTTAGCAGTTGGCTACCTTTTGGTACAATTGATGTTAATTTGGTACCATTTTACCATTTTCATGGTACAATTTAAGAATAGCCAAATCCCAACACTGATTTGCACGTGTTGTTGGACACTATATGCGTTCATGATTATTTGGCAAAAGAGATGGAATAAATGACAGTCAATTCCACAGATGTAACTCCAGTAATATGGCTGCTATCAGTTGTCAAAGCTTAGAAGTCCATATTGGAAGACCCTTTATAATAAAATTTTTGGCCAATTTTTAAAAAGAGCAAATTCTGAATATTCCGAAGTTAAAATTACAAAAAACCGAGTTTAATGCTGGAATTAAAATACTTTTAGAAAAATAAGTGAACCAGAGGGAAAATGCAACTAAAAAATCCCAGGTTTTTGAAGTGTAGCCTTATTATTGCCCCAGGAATACCGCAGAATGATAAAGAAATAAAAAGTATTAACGGAAACGGCAAAGAGGACAAAATTGCAAACGTCACAAAGCAAAATAACGAAACCAGCACAAATGACGATAGAACAATGACAATTAACTATATGAGCATAAATGCATGAAAGTGATGAATGTCAACAATTGAAGCACAGCCGCGAATAACGTTGTAAAAGACAATTTAAAAAAAACCAGTTTTTTCACAGATTACTAGTAACATAACTCTCTTGCGTTGTTCAAACATCTAACCATCCAAAACTATGCATCTGATCGCCGTCAAAATACAATTACAATCAGTCAGCCAGTGGAAAACTTTGTAAGTAACTAATAAATCATGCAAACAAAATTGTCGAAAATAATTGATAAATGTAACAGAGATACAAAAAGAAAAGTTAATGCTAGTTATCATTATTTTCGATATGCTAAAAAAATGTAAACGAGAAAAACACTCTTGCCTTAAAATACGTTTTGTGGCTCTGCTGCAAAATTATTATTTTGTCACTTAAAACGTTATTCGCGGTTCACCTTCAATTAACAACTGCAATAACGACGACTGCACTTGTGATACAGTTGTCACAGTGAGTGTAGTTAAGATGGTCTTTCTTTAAACAACAGCGCTATAAAAAAGAATATGGTGTGAATCTTGTGGCTTAGATAAATTTATTCAACGGAATAATGATACTCTGCATGAGACAGCTGCATTGGGAACATTTATCACAACCATAGAAAACAATATTCATATTCTTCGTCGTCAGTAACGGCAAGAGTATCTGAAGAAATAATCAGTAATTGAAAGCAATAAACTAAATGAAGTACAATACAAAATATGACATCTATCCGATATTGGAAGATTATTATTTTTGGAGTTAGGGTGGCTCTAAAAATATTTACCTACATACACATTTTGAACATGCTACTGAGTTTTATAGCTAAGAGTGGTATTACAGGTGAACTTTTACCTATGTTAGTGTTCTATAGTACACACATCAGTGTTGCCAGTGAAATTTACAGAAAGTTACATTTTATTTTCTAAAAAGATAAATTTTTTCACAAAAAGATACATTTTGGAAAAAGTTTGGAAATCCATTTTTAGCGTTTAACATTTATTAACATCACATTTTTATTTCATATTTAATGAATATTGTAAAGAAAATGATATCATGTAAGTTCATTTTTATATTTATTTAAGTCATAAGTACTAGTATGTAATTTTTTAAAATTTAACGTTTGTTCATTTACTAAAAAATGTTACGAATTTGTGACAGTTGTTACTGGAAAGTGTTCATTAACTCAAAAAGTTTGCAAGGAGGTAGCGTCAAAAGACAGAAACAAATTGAAAGACAAAAAAATTTCAAATTATTACTAGCAAAATTTTTACTTGCAAGTATTATCCAACCACCTGTTGTGTGTATATTCTTATGAATTAAATAGGCTAATGTTCGTAACGCTTTTTAAGCCAAATTACATGTGATAATTATTAATGAACAAATAACATCAAAGTTAGTTGTAAATATTCTGACAACAACACATAGTTGAACGGAACAGCCAGCCGTTTTCGAAGGCCACTAAACCTTCCTCATCAGCGTTCTTCTGTGTTTTGGTCCACCGTGTGTGGTGTCAGTTGATGTAGATGTCTGCCCTATATACGAAACTTTATTGCAAATGGAATATGTGAATTGGTTTGATTCATTGCATTTTTCAATTTGCTCATATATATGTTTGGTAATGAAGGCTCAACAATTTACCATCTTTCATATATATTACAACAGTCTTACCATTGTCGTTTGTTCCTTACTAACTATGCACATGTTTGTTAATTTGCTTATTTTTGTTCTACTTAAGACAAACTTTTTTGGTTTGTTACTATTAAGTATATTTTTATTTTTGCCACAAGCCAAATGACTATTAATTTTAGTTAATTAATTATTATTTTTCGAACTGTATTTGTTTCTTAAATTCTTATGAATTGAATTAGGCTACTGTTCGTAACGCTTTTTAAGCCAAATTACATGTGATAATTATTAATGAACAAATAACATCAAAGTTAGTTGTAAATATTCTGACAACAACACATAGTTGAACGGAACAGCCAGCCGTTTTCGAAGGCCACTAAACCTTCCTCATCAGCGTTGTGTGTTTTGTTGTCAAATTAATTATTTTAAAAATATCCGAAAAAAATATCTGAAAAATGTGCATTTTTTTTTGTAAAAAAACAGGTATACTCGTACGTATATATGTAAAAAAGAAAGCATATTTTTTTAATTTTTTTTCTTTCATTAAGCGAGATAAATTCAATTTTAATGCAAATAATCTTGTTTGTTTCTCATATATGATCAGAGATGAAAAGTGACATTTTTGTATTTGTTAATGAATAAAATTAAAAAAACTATGAAAAATTCATAAAAATTTGAAGAAATTTATAATTTGACATATTGTCAGAAGTTTTTATACAATAATTGAAATTTAATGATCAAACAGAATTGGGGCATAAACACATTTTCCATACAAAATGACATAAAAAACTAGCCTCAGAAAGCAGTCGATAGATAAAATCTATTTTATTTTGAGAACTTTTTTTCTTATGCTCTCACAATAAAAATAAATATTCTCTCAAACATGTTACCATACTTTCAATAAATTTCATACATATTGTGAACAAAACTACAAAGAAAAATAAGCACAAAAGAAAATAAAACAAAAATTAGAGAGCATTTGAAGTTACTGCCGTAGTTTTTATTATGGGCTTTGTTAATTTGACAGCGATTTTTCCTGAAGTTGCGGACTTATTCTTTTTTTAATCATTTTTATTTAATCATTTATTTGTGACTGCTCAAAATTTGTGGTTGAAGTCTACTGATGATTTGGTTGAAGCGCCAATGAAATGCGTACATAGACATGCTAAACCAACAGCAAATAAATTTCAATTATTGTATAATTCATAAAAATAGTAAAAATACATGAAACTGTGTAAAGAATGTCATATTAAATGTCAATTTCTAAGAAAAATATCAATTTAAAATATTATCAAACAAAATACAGCAGAAAAAGTACAATTGTATCATGATTTCCATCCATGGTTCTGATATGAATAAAATTTTCTTGCAAATTTTTCCAAGTCTGAACACAATGGAACGATAATTTATTGCGGTTCGGTTTTTCATACGATTTTGAAGTAAAAAACCGCAGTGCGGAACGGCATAAAATTAAAATCTATTTTATTTTCTCTGCGGACTTTCTCACTCTCTCAATTTTTGACACTCTTTCTCTTTCTGATGTTGCCACAGTTATTGAATAATTGGCGGTGTTCACAACATTGTTGTAACAAAAAACATGATTTTTTTTGTAATAAAATATAAAAGTTCAAAAAATATATCAAATATGTCTGCGAATGTATAAAATGTTAATAATTTTTTGTTTTAGTTACAGCCATTACAAAATATTTAACACAAAATGATCAAACAGAATATGTCCGCAACTTCAGGAAAAATCGTTGTCAAATTAACAAAGCCCATAATAAAAACTACAGCAGTAACTTCAAATGCTCTATAATTTTAGTTTTATTTTCTTTTGTGCTTATTTTTCTTTGTAGTTTTGTTAACAAAATGTATGAAATTTATTGAAAGTATGGTAGCATTCTTGAGAGAACGAGTATTTATATATGAGAGCATAAGAAAAAACGTTGTCAAAATAAAATAGATTCTATCTATCGACTGCTTTCTGGTGCTGATTTTTTGTGTCAATTTGTATGGAAAATGTGTTTATGCCGCAATTCTGTTTGATCATAAAGGGTAATTTTTTTTATTAAAATGTATACACAAAAAAAATTTCTAAAAATTTAAACAAACAATGACAAGTACTTGCCGTAGCCGTCTTCCGTTGTATTATGTTTATTTTTCTCTCCTGCAACGAGAAATCGCACCGCACCGCAAACATTGTGTTTAGACTCTTAAGCGTTCATTTACTTTTTCATATTTAGAATAATAATAAATTTCTGTCTTACTCTCTCGTTGCTAGTTTCTGCTGGGAAAGTAAATGAACAGACTTACAGTAAGCAAACTTTAAATTAATTATATGTAACTATCTTTAGATGCTATCAAAACAAATTCATTGAACTTCAATTGGGATGTTATCCAAAAAAAATTCTGTACATTTTGCGTACAGATTCAAAAGATACGAAAAATGTCAGGATTATACATGGTACCTGAAGTCATAAAAAGATACGAAAAATGTATCTTCCGTATCCTAATGGCATCACTAACTACGTTAGTGATACTAATTGCAAATAAAATTATTTGCAAATAAATTAACTCACTGTTTATACGACATAGCAAAAGTACACAAACTTGGTAGCACTTCTATAGAAAACTTACTTATGTTGACAAAAAAAAAATAGTGTAAATTAACAAAATATCAAATAATTATTTGTTTTAATCGTCATTATTTGCTTCTATCAACGTTTTTTGTTGCAACATTTATCCATTTATTGTTTTTTGTTATTAAACATTTGTAAGCGTGGCAACCTCAAGCATTTTATTTGCAAATAGTGCGTTAATCGTGAATACTTTTCTGAATTAGTAAGTCGCAATAAAAACAATAATATGGCAACAATTTACTGTTTTATTTGCAAATAAGCCCTGCGTATAAACGTGGTAACTGACACACATCTGCTCTGCGAGAGACTAAAAAAAGTGACTAGGTACACAAATTTTTTCATTGTTTTGTTAAATAAACTTACTTCATGTTTCACTACGAATGAATTTGGCATTAACAATATAAAACAAAATAAAAAACAAATAAAAAATAATAAAAAAGACGTTTCCAGGGTTGGGAACTTTAATTTTTTTTTATATAAAAATAATCTATTCAAACTAATTTTTCCTTTTTATCTATAAATTAAACATATCTTACATTCTTCAAAGAAAAATATTGATGTAAGAAATCAGAAAAATTTTAAATTATGTTTCCAGGGTTGGGAAACGTACACTTTTTGTAATATATAAAATAAACTTGGTATAATGATTTTTTTTTATATTTTAATTTATATATATTTTTTATGTTTTAAAAAGAAAATATGGGTATAGTAAATTAGAAAAATAAAAACCACAGCTCCACAGCTGGAAAATTTAAACTTTTTAGGGTTCCGTACACTAAAGGTGAAAAGGTACCCCATTATTTTCGCTACGCTGTCCGTATGTCTGTCACAGGGTATTTGCTCGAGAACCGTAAGAGCAACGGACCTGAAATTTAGACACAGTGTGTACACCTTTCGCTGCTACAACAACAATTACAAAAGAGCTAAAAATTAAAGGATGTCCCAAAACAAGCAACGAAAAATGTTAAAATCCCATGTAATATACATACAATTGTATGTGAATACACTTGAAATTTGTAAGGTTAGTGTATTTTTATACAGACTACAACAATTAACAAAAAAATTTTTAAAAATTTTAATTAAAGGGTGTTCCATCAGTTAATGCAATTTTGACTATGTAATTTTGAGAACTTGCTGTATATTGGAAACCGTAAGAGCAAAACTCTTGAAATTTTCAAAAACGGTAAAACTAAAAAAGCAGAGAATTGTTAAATCGCCAAACCGAAAAAAAATCGCCAAAAACAAAACAAATCGCCAAAACAAAAAAAAACACCAAATTAAAAAAAATTTCTAAAACTAAAATAAATCGCGAAAACCCAAAGGAAAAAATCGCCAAAATTAAATAAAAACCCCAAAAAGAGAAAAAAAATCACCAAATGAAAATAAATCGCCAAAATGAAAAAAACCCCAAAAACAGAAAAAAAATCGGTATATGAAAAAAAATCGACAAAATAAAAAAAATCGCCAAAATGAAAAAAGACACCAAAAACAGAAAAAAATCGCCAAATGAAAAAAAAACGCCAAAATGAAAAAATCGCTGAAATTAAAAAACCCAAAAAACAGAAAAAAATCGTAAAATAAAAAAAAAATCCCAAAAACAGAAAAATATCGCCAAAACTAGAAAAAAGCGACAAAAATAAAAAAAATCGTCTAAACAAAAAAAAAATTAAAAAAAGCCACATTAAAAAAAATTCTCAAGCCCGAATGTACGGAACCTTTCATGCGCGAGTCAAAGTCGCACTTTACTGAATTTATTTTGATATTAAAGTAACTAAATAAAACTAGTATTTTCCTTATTTATTTTTTTTGTTCACCTAACATATTTTATATATTTTTTAAAGAACAATATTAATATAAGGAACCAAAAAAATCTAAAATGATGATCCCAGGGTTGGGAAAAGTACACTTTTTTATATATATATATATATACTTATTAAATAAAGCTAGTTATTTCTTACTAAAAATTGCACTACAATAAAAAACTATAAATTTTATAACAAAACAAATATTTATGTATGTACTTATGTATGTATATGTAGTATACAGACGTTGGTAAAGGGTATATAATATTCGGCACAGCCGAATATTGCATTCTTACTTGTTTTAAACTATGTTAAAATGTTAAGGCATTATGACACTTAGGACAGTTAAGACGCTGGTGTGAATACCCCCATTGTTTTATGTAAAAATGTCTTTTTAAATACATAAATACATAAATATGACAACAAATCTCACATGAACAAAGAAAAAGCCAAACAAAACAAAAAATAGATCCAAGTGTGCTCGGTCGTTCACTTCGTTTAATTGTACTTTTTATCTGAGCTGATCCAAAACAACTTAGTAAAGTGACCGGCTCACTCCGTTCATTTTTCTGATTCGTTCAATTGTACTCGTTCGTTCATGAACGACGCAGCTCTAATAGATAGATCTTCGTCCAAAAAGGAACATAGGCTATGTACATTTTTAAAACTAGGACCGGGAGGGCGATAGGGGGGAATATGTGCCCCTCCGAACGTTCAAACTGATTGTAATGAAATTTAGAACAAAGACAGATCTGCGTTTAAAAAGTCACAAAGGCAATGTAGATTTTAAAAACTAGGACCAAAAGGGTTTATAGAGGGAAAAGTGTCCCCCTTCGAAACGGTCGAACCGATTTGAATGAAATAGATGCGTCTAAAAGGTCACATAGGCTCTGTACATTTTAAAACTAGGACCAGGAGGGCGATAGGGGAACATTTCCGCCCCTCTGAAACGTTAAAACCAATTTTAATAAAATTTAGAACATATATAGATTTGCATCTAAGAGCTTATATAGGCCCTGTACATTTTCAGAACTAGAACCAGGAGGGCGTTACGAGGGAAATTTCTGTCCTTCCGAAACGTTCAAACCGATTTAAATAAAATTTAGAACGTAGATAGATTTTTTTTTTTTTTTTTTTTTTTAAAAGAGAACTAACACTCAGGCAATTAATGCCTACTACTAATACTAGGTGTTACCTTCTTTAGGAAAGGGATAGTGAGAGAGAAGACAGGTGGTGAAAGAAGAGATAGAGGAAAGCTTCATTCTTTTACAACTCTGCTTTTCGCACGTTTTTAATAATGCAGTGTTGCAGCGCCTCTCTGATGTTAAATGAGGCGTATTAATTTTTTGAAGCTGTGTCTTGTAGCCATTTTATTGATTATTTTACTTCGCCGATGATTTTGCTACACAACGAAGGAGGGCGCTCTGATTTGCGTCTAAAGAGTCACAGAGGCTATCTAAATTTTTTAAAACTAGAAAAAGAAGGGCGATTTGGGGGGAAATTTCTGCCCCTCCGAAACGTTCCAACCGATTTTGATGAAATCTAGTACATAGATAGATATTTATCTAAAAAGTCACAAAGGCCATATACATTTTTAAAACTTGAACTAGAAAAGCGATAGGGGGAAATTTCTGCCCCTCCGAAACGTTCGAACCAATTTTAGTGAAATAGAAGGTCACGTAGGCTATGTACGTTTTTAAAACTAGAACCAGGAGGGCGATAGGAGGGAATTTCTGCCCTCCGAAACGTTCAAACCGATTTCAATAAAATTTAGAACAAATATAGATATGCACCTGAAAGCTTATATAGGCTATGTACATTTTCAAAACTAGAGCCAGAAGGGAGAAAAGGGGGAAATTTCTGCCCCTCCGAAACGTTCCAGCCGATTTTGATGAAATTCAGAACATAAATCTGCGTCTAAAAAGTCACAAAATGAGCATAGCCATTATCTAAAGTAGGACCATGAGGAAGTAGGAGGACAACTTCTGAGTCTTAACTCGAGAGACATACTATATGTACCTTCTCGAAAGTAAGATGAAGAAGGGGCCAGGGAATGAGTCCTACTTCTCCGAAATGTTGAAATCGATTTTAATGAAATTTAAAGCATAGAAGAAGACATAGTCCTTGTACCTAACTTCTGCTCCTCCGACACTTTCAAATCGATGTAAATGAAATTTAAAAGACAGTGGGGATCAATTTTAAAGTCGATCGGGGTAGCGAAGCACACCGGGTGTAGCTAGTTTTATATTAAAAGTTCACATTAAAAAAATTTTCCATAATCGTAATCTCGTTTTTTTCGGTTAGATGTAGCAAACGTTAACGTTTCATTTTATTATGTTTGCAATTCACACACTACTTTTTTCTACTTTCAGATTTGCATATTTAAAAAATAATTCAAGACATCAATTATCACTAGTACGTTCAACTAGTTCAAAAAGGAGCTTAAAGGAATAAAACGCTGCCATTTGACACAAAACACACTGAATAACAGGTGTTTCAAGGGAAAAGAAAAGTATTGTCCATGTGTTATACGTACATAAGTCGACAATCAACCATAACGGTTTCAAATTGGGCGGAACAACATCGTAATTGCAAATACATTTGAATGCTTGCAACGTCCAAGTTATCCTTGATTAACACCAATTTACGCAGCAACAAGTGCAACCAACGGGCGTAACATTAAGAACGCAAACATCATGTCATTGTTAAATAAATTGAGTAAGAAATTGCGCTGGTTACGATGGTCTACCGTATTCGCAATTGTGTTTTATATGTTTTTCATTGGCCTGATACTTCATTCGACCACATATAAGTTGCAACATTCACTTAAAAGTCCTCCAAATGCACAACATGCACATCAGCAGCAGCACCACAATTTCATACAACAATATTCTCTGGAATGGGGTGAAAAATGGCAAGCACAGCGTGCAACAGGAAATAAAATTGTGGCAGCATCAGATATAAACACAAAACGGACTGCGGTGTCTTCCTCTTCATCTTCCTCCTCATCATTCTTCTCTTCATCCTCTTCTTCATCCTACTCTTCATTATCATCATTATCGTTAACAGCAGCCGATGCTGGCGCTTTGGCGGCACCATCCAAATCACTGGCGTATGGTGGTGGTAGAAATGCTAGCAAAACACAAAAGAAACATTCTGTATCATCACCGGAAACTGTTATTTTGGTTGCCAGTTCCGCCAGCGAGAAACAAATTTTAGAAAAAGCTTTTAAACGGTAAGTTAATTTATAACATTGTAGCTTTCTTTTGTTTGGTCTTCTTTTTATAATTTAAGTGTTGTCAGAAGTGAAAATGAGTTGGAAATCATTAACAAATGTTTTCTTTTGTTTCAATATCAAACGCTCGGTTTTTCGTGTTGAGTAACAACAAGTAAGAGTGCTATATTCGGCTGTGCCGAATCTTATATACCCTTTACCAACGTGCGTACATATATATAGTATACAGACACATACAAACATATTTGTTTTGTGAAAAAATTTATAATTTTTTTCTCTAAAGCAATTAATAGTAAGTGACCTTCCAGTATTTTTCGATTAAATAATTTGATTCAATTATTTTATTTTCGATATAAGCAATAGTTGAATATTTTACTCTACACTCTGTGGTTAAGATATATTTTACATTCACTCTTATTTCAGTCAACATCGACGTCACGTCAATACATTACCAAAAAATTGGAGCTTGTTTACTCGCTCTCGAGATGTTGAAAAACCGTGCTGCTATTTAATAACTCTAAGATATTCTTAGTATTGCACCTCCATACCAAGTAAACTAACTTGTTTTATATTTTCCCGTATTTAATAATCATTGATGTTGCAAAACTGCTCAGTGTCTTGATTTAAATTTCCCATTGCAAATGGTATACATCGTGGTATTATGTAAACGTTTTATTCCTACAGGATTTGTTTGAAATTTGTTCAGCAGAAAGGATAGGTATCAGGAAAATGAAACGAACATGTCCTTTATGTCTTTAGCGATAAATTTTAGTTTTATCTCCATTTACTAAAAATTAATAGTTATTATGCTGAGAGCACAATAAGCACAAACCTTCGTTTATACTTCAATTAGTTTAGATATCCATAAAAAAATTAAACATGTATAAAAAATCTTGAGTAATGATTTTCCTAAAACATGAAATCTGTTTAACTGAAAAAAAAATATTTTTGGTTATTTTTTTACCGAAACTTTTTTTAAGCTCCAACCCTGGAACCATTTCTCTGAGTTTCTTTATAAAATATAGAATATATGTAATTACCAAAGAAATAATTAGTTTTATATACCAGAAAAAATTTAAGTTTTCCAGCTCTGGAGCTATGTCTTATATAAAACTTGTAAACAAAAAGAAAAAACTAAATTGACATAGTTACTTTTGTAAGAAACAATAAATTTAGCAACCCTGGAATCAACCTTTTAGATTTTTCTAATTTAAAAAATTAATAAAGTGTGTTAAGTGAACAAAGAGCTGTAATTTTCATTTTTCAAATTATATACGCCAAATTTTTCTTTCAGAAGCATAAAATATATTCAATTTATAAAGGAAAAGAAAAACATTTTTAGAACTATTTAATTTTGCATAACACAAAAAGTGTAAGTTTTCCAACCATGGAATCATAATTTAGGATTTTTCTAATTCCTTATACCAATCCAGTTCTTTAAAAAATACATAAAATATGTTAAGTGAACGAAGGAAAAACTAAATAAGAAAAAACTTAGTTTCATTTAATTCCTTTAATATTAAAAAATTCAGTAAAGTGCGGCTTTGACTCGCGCACGGAGGGTTCCGTACATTCGGTTCTGAGCTTTTTTAATGTGGCTTTTTTGCTTTTTTGAAGTTTTTTTTTCATTTTAAACGATTTTTTCATTTTTGTCGCTCTTTTCTCATTTTGGCGATTTTTTTCTATTTGTCTCAGTTTTTTTCATTTTGGCGATTTTTTCTGTTTTTGGGGCTTATTTTCATTTTGAAGATTTTTTTCATTTTGGCGATTCTGTATCCATGTTGGCGATTTTTTCCTATTTTGGGGGTTTTTTTCATTTTGGCGATTTTTTTTCATTTTGGCGATTTTTTCCTGTTTTTGGGCTTTTTTTTTGTTTTGGCAATTTTTGTCTGTTTTTTGGGGTTTTTTTCGTTTTGGCGATTTTTTTCATTTTGGCGTTTTTTTCTGTTTTTTTGGGTTTTTTTTCGTTTTGGTGATTTTTTTCATTTTGGCGATTTTTTTTCATTTTGGCGATTTTTTTCCTGTTTTGAGGCTTTTTTTCATTTTGGCGATTTTTTTCATTTTGGCGTTTTTTTCTGTTTTTTTGGGTTTTTTTCGTTTGGCTATTTATATTCATTTTGGCGATTTTTTTTCATTTTGGCGTTTTTTTTCTGTTTTGGGGCTTTTTTTCATTTTGGCGATTTTTTTCTGTTTTTGGGGTTTTTTTTTCGTTATGGCGATTTTTTTCATTTTGGTGTTTTTTTTTTATTTTGGCGATTTTTTTCTGTTTTGGGGCTTTTTTTCATTTTGGAGATTTTTTCTGTTTTTTGGGTTTTTTTTCGTTTTGGCGATTTTTTTCATTTTTGCGTTTTTTTTTTCATTTTGGCGATTTTTTCTGTTTTTGGGGCTTTTTTTCTTTTTGGCGATTTTTTTTCTGTTTTAGGGCTTTTTTTTAATTTGAAGATTTTTTTCATTTTGGCAATTTTTTTTTTCATTTTAGCAATTTTTCCGGTTATTCGCGATTTATTTTAGTCTTAGACATTTTTTTTGTAATTTGGTGCTTTTTCTCGTTTTGGCGTTTTTTTTTTTTTTTGCTTTTGGCGATTTTCTTCGGTTTGGCGATTTTATAATTTTTGATTTTTTAGTTTTACCGATTCTGAAAATTTCAAGAGTTTTGCTCTTACGGTTTCCAAGATACAGCAAGTTGTCAGAATTGCATAGTCAAAATTGCATTAACTGATGGAACACCCTTTAATTTAAATTTTTTGAAATTTTAGTGTTAATTTTTGCAGTCTGTATAAAAATACTCTAGCCTTACAAATTTCAAGTGTATAATACATACATACATACAATTGTATGTATATTACATGAGATTTTAAAATTTTTCGTTGTTCGTTTTGGAACACCCTTTAATTTCCAATTCTCATGTATTTGTTGTTGTAGCGGCCAAAGATCTACACACTGTGTCCAAATTTCAGGTCTCGAACTCTTACGGTTCTCGAGAAAATACCCTGCATAGTTTTAGACATAGTTAATTTTACATAACACAAAAAGTTAAAGTTTTCCAACCCTGGAAACGTCTTTTTATTTTTTTTATATTTTTTTAATTTAAAATTCCAATTTTAGTCGTACTGAAGTGTAAAATAAATTTATTTATTAAAAAAAATAAAAATTTGTTTTCGGTAGTTACTTTTATATGGCAAAATGAAGTTTAAGCTTTCCAGCTCTGCAATCGTCTGCTCGATTTTGCTGAATTTCAATACCAATCTAAGTTGGACCATTTCTGATACACCAGTCCAAGAACGAAGTCTCTAGCTCTTCTGGGAGCTTCGGAAAACCGATTTCACGTACACCGGACGGACGGACAGACGGACATCGCTTATTCGTCTTCGCTATTCATAAGGACCCAGAATATATATATTTTTTTGGTCGCAAATTAAAATTATGGAAATTACACACGGAATGACAAACCTATATATACCCTTTTCCATTTTTGGTAAAGGGTATAAAAATAACTTTGTTCTATCTTAGAAATACTCGACGCGTATTGTATTTATTAATGTTGCATTAATAACTTGAAAGTGGTTTTGGTGGCTAAAAAATTAAATTATAATAACTTTCTTTTTTAATTATTTTTTAGAACGTATTTTACTGCCTGGCTCACGATGTCGACAAGAAATTTTCGTTCGCTTATTTATATTGAAAACAAAATAAGAAAATTTGTTTTTTATTTTCAATATAAATAAGCGAACGAAAATTTCTTGTCGACATCGTTAGCCAGGCAGTAATTCTCCGTTTATTCGATTGGGCTGAAATTCGCTTTAAAGACAATTGTAAATTTTTATGACAAAAACTAGGAGAACGGAAACCGCCACTCCCTCATCAGGGTTACCGCTAGGAATTTTAGAAAAGTCGCACAAAAGGTCGTTTTGTGAAAATAAAGTCGCACAAAAAAGTCGTTTGAGAAAATAAAAGTTGCACCTCTTTTTTTAACGTTTTTTATTAATAAAAAGCATAACAAAACAAAAAAACAATTGAAACAAAACAAAAAGATTATTGCAGAATCCATTTTTATCATATTTCACAACACATGCAGTTGCATTATACATGCTTATATATGTACCCAGCAAAAAATTACACATTACCATATAATGACTTACTTTTCTGATTACCAAATTTCATTAATCGCTTACAAATCATATTACCTAAAATTTGAAAAAATTATATACAAGTTGCTAAATGATGAGAGTAATTATTCTAGATTAAATAGATTACGTGCACAAGTTGCCAAACAAAAAAAGTAAGTACTTCTCAAGAACCGATTATTTTAGTCTCACGCCTTGTTAAAATCATTAAGTTGGTAATCTAGTAAAGAATAGCTTCCACCAAAAATGCATCATTCCAAACCCGATTACCTTTTTTGAAATTTTTTGCTGGGTATGTACATGTTTTCATGTACCCTGAAGATTTTAGCTAAAACTATTCTTTGCAACTTCTACTGAAAATTTATGAAACATTTCTTGAATACACTTTATACATGACATGCATGTTGCAAAAAAGTGATAAAAGTGTTTCCAAATGAACAATAATCTGTGAATTGCTTTTAAATTTTGCCGACGTTATTTTGACGTTTTTTTTTTTTTTTTGATAAAAATAATCAAAAAACTTTTAATTTACTGCAAATTAACTGTTTTTTGAGAAGTTTCACAAAAAAGGGTAAAAAGTCGAAACAAAATTAAAAAAAAGTCGGAAAAGTCGGTGACAAAAAAAAGTCTCACAAAAAGTCGCAGACCGCAAAAAAAGGGTCAAATTGCGACTTTAGTCGGGTGAACGGTAACCCTGTCCCTCATTCATCAGTGTTCTTTTGTCTGGTCCACTGTATGTGATGTCAATCCTTGTGAACTTCAGTTCTATAAACATATTTTTTAATACAAATGGAAATGTGGATGAAATACAAGAACGCTGATGATGAAGGTGTTGCGGCATTCGAAAAGAGAATTTTGTCTTAGCGCAATTTGTTATTTAATCACATGCAATTTTCTTACAGAGACGAACTTTAGACCTTATTGAATTAGAACGGTAAAATGGATTCCTTTTTAACCGACTTCAAAAAAAGAAGGAGGTCAACAATTCGTCTCAATTTTTTTTTTTTAGGTGTGTAGGTTCATAACTCGGTGCATTTTTGACCGATTGTAAAAATTTTTTGTTGTCGGAGAGGGTATAGCTTCCAATTGGTCCCATTTGAAAAAAGTGGGCAGGGTCACGCCCACAATTTTTTAAATTTGATTTTGTGATCTTCTATTCATTTGATTGCTGCGAAACCTAGCAAACATCTTTGGTTCTTGTAATTACAAAGTTTTTAAGTTGAAAAAATGGGCGGTGCTACGCCCATTAAAATGTATTATAACATTACAAGTGGTTCTACTTAACCGATTTTTACGAAACTTGGCACACACCTTGGGCTCTAAAATAGACACAATCTTCTTTTAAAAAAATGGGAGGGGTCATGCCCATTAAAATTTTATATTATATTTCACAGGGTTCTATTTCACCGATTTTTACGCAACTTGGCACACACCCTAAGCTTCAATAAAGGCACAAAATTGCGTTCAAAAAAGTGGGCGAGGCACGCCTATTAAATTTTAGTATAATATTTCATGTGCTTGTACTTAACCAATATTTACGAAACTTGGCACGCACCTTGAACTCTTAAAAATACACAATCTTGTTTAAAAAAAAGGGGCGTAGCCACGCCCCATAAAATTTAATACTTAATTTCGCGTGCTTTTACTTTATCGATCTGTACGAAACTTGGCACACTCCTTGAACTCCTAAAAATATACAATCTTGTTTTAAAAAAGGAGGCGTAGCTACGCCCCATAAAATTTGATACTATATTTCACGTGTTTTTACTTAATCGATTTTTACGAAACTGGACCATATTTCTAAATACAAAAAGATACTTACAAATAAAACTTTTTTGAATTGACCAGAGCTCAAAAGTATGCACTAAAAGGGTAAAAATAAAACTTAAAAAAAAAATTAAACCGACTTCAAAAATAAGCACTAAAAAGCTACAAATAATATAGATCTAGTTAAATAAAAGATTTTTATATATGTTACCTACAGTGCCGTTTGAAGTTGGTGCCAGTAATACTGGTACTAAACACATAAGAACATGCCCGGTAAAAAACTGCAAGTAATTTTTAAGTAGATATGTATGTGCTTAGTTACCAATGTTCCTGGCACCAACTTCAAACGGCATTGTAGGTAACATATATAAAAATCATTTATTTAACTAGATCTACAACAAATTGAGACTTTTGGAAAAACACACGGCCCTGACAGTATAGTTTCGATAGTATTACCAAAGGGTAGTAAAAACCTATACTCAGTTTGGCGATTTTGATGACCAATTTTTGTATGGCCAGCAGCCTTAGTGATAGCGCTTAGCTCTATATAGTAATAATAAGGGATGTAGGGAATACTAGTTTAGCGAATGCGAATACGAATAGTACATTTTAATTTTTGCGAAATCGAATGCGAAAGCGAATGCAAACATTACAATACGTTAAAAAAAGCACATGGTGTATAAAAGCATGATGTTGTGGTATACATAGATCTACTTAAGTCTTGAATTCGGTATATATTTATTAATTTATGAAAAATAAAAGTTCTTAAACAGAAGTATGAAATCATAATAAAATAAGTATAGATAACAATTAAAAATAAATTTACAAAATGTTAGGCAATCAACCCATTCGTACTTTGGCCCTAAAACCTTGTACTAAGTTCAACATTTCATGTGAAATGCTACCAAAGTACATATTAAGAAAGATTGGAATGCATTGTTCATGAAAAAATTAAATATATCTTCAACATTTTAAGTTTTCATGCGAAATAATATGAGTTGCACTTGTTTCGCGTGGTATTTACAACAAACAAGGATTAGTTAATATTTTTGCATTTAAAATTTTGTTTGCGAAGTAATAAATGGTGCTTAACATTTTTCAAAAGTTCGAACAGACTAGTCTTAAGTCGAAAATATTTTCGCTTAAATCAAACACTGCTTATTCTTTTTCAAAAACTGAAAAATATTTCCAAACACCGCTGGATTTTGGTTTCATTTTGATACTTATTAGAACATATTTATAGAAAAGTTTTCCGCTAAAATGTTAAAGGTTTAATTAGAATAATTTACTTGTGAGTATATGCATCTTTTTCATGCTGGCTTAAAATAATTTTGGTGTTTTTGACGTTTATGAATCGTAAACTGTTTTCGTAAGAGAAGTAAAGCAATTTTTTTGTCTTAAGTATTCGCTTGAAATATTCGCATTCATTTTAGCGAATGCAAATAGCAAAAGTAAGCGAATAATTTGCGAATGCGAATGCGAACATTCGTTACATCCGTGGTAATAATATTGCTAAGAGTTTACCGAGCAAATCTTGCTGCTAAAAAAAATATTTCTTCGTGCACTTTTTTTGTGCAAAATTTAAGAAAAAACATTTTTTTTTAGAATAACTTAAAGAGATTCCTAAATTTTTGCTAACAGTATTTAGCAAAGTTGTACGAGTATCTACGGTAAAGCTGAACAACTTTTGTAAACAATCTGAACATGTTTAGGCACCCTAATAGCTCATAAATGCCAATTTTTACCTCAAAATTTTTAATTTTTCACAATTTTTCGACGCTAAAATTTTGTTTTTGAAACCATATAATCAAATACACACTTCTCTGTTGAGCCTCAGTAGCACTGTGTGCAAAAAAAAATAGACGGAAGAAAATTTTTGTTTCACTTTTATCAGCATAACTTACAAGGACTAATAATTTTGCACCAAGAATATTTAGTTGGCTGTTCCGTTCAACTATGTGTTGTTGTCAGAATATTTACAACTAACTTTGATGTTATTATACCCTTTACCAAAAATGGAAAAGGGTATATATAGGTTTGTCATTCCGTGTGTAATTTCCATAATTTTAATTTGCGACCAAAAAAATATATATATTCTGGGTCCTTATGAATAGCGATGACGAATAAGCGATGTCCGTCCGTCCGTCCGTCTGTCCGTCCGTCCGTCCTTCCGGTGTACGTGAAATCGGTTTTCCGAAGCTCCCAGAAAAGCTAGAGACTTCGTTCTTGGACTGATGTATCAGAAATGGTCCAACTTAGATTGGTATTGAAATTCAGCAAAATCGGGCAGACGATTGCAGAGCTGGAAAACGTAAACTATATTTTGCCATATAAAAGTAACTACCGAAAACAAATTTTTATTTTTTTTTAATAAATAAATTTATTTTACACTTCAGTACGACTAAAATTGGTATTTTAAATAAAAAAAATATAAAAAAAATTAAAAAGACGTTTCCAGGGTTGGAAAACTTTAACTTTTTGTGTTATGTAAAATTAACTATGTCTAAAACTATATTAGTATTTTCTCGAGAACCGTAAGAGCTACAGACCTGAAATTTGGACACAGTGTGTAGACTTTTGGCCGCTACAACAACAAATACATGAGAATTGGAAATTAAAGGGTGTTCCAAAACGAGCAACGAAAAATTCTAAAATCCCATGTAATATACATACAATTATATGTATATACACTTGAAATTTGTAAGGTTAGTGTATTATACAGACTACAAAAATTAACACTAAAATTTCAAAAAATTTAAATTAAAGGGTGTTCCATCAGTTAATGCAATTTTGACTATGCAATTTTGACAACTTGCTGTATCTTGGAAACCGTAAAAGCAAAACTCTTGAAATTTTCAAAAACGGTAAAACTAAAAAATCAAGGAATTATAAAATCGCCAAACGGAAAAAAATCGCGAAAAACAAAAAAATCGCCAAAAAGAAAAATACCCCAAAAAAACATGAAAAAATCGCCAAAATGAAAAAAAACCCCAAAACAGGAAAAAAAACGACAAAATGAAAAAAAAATCGCCAAGATGAAAAAACCCCAAAAAAGAGAAAAAAATCGCCTAAATAAAAAAAACCCCAAAGCAGAAAAAAACGCCATAATGAAAAAAAAACCCAAAAACAGAAAACAATCGCCATATTAAAAAAAATTTCTAGGACTAAAATAAATCGCGAAAAACCGGAAAAATTGCTTAAATAAAAAAAATCGCCAAAATGAAAGAAAATCGCCAAAATTAAAAAAAATCGCCAAAATGAAAAAAATCGCCAAAACGAAAAAAAACCCAAAAAACAGAAAAAAGTCGCCAAAATGAAAAAAAAAACTCCTAAATAGAAAAACCCAAAAACAGAAAAAAATTGCAAAAATGAAAAAAAAATCGTCAAAATGAGAAAAATCTACAAAATGAAGAAAATCCCAATAACAGAAAAAAATCACCAAAATAAAAAAAACCGCCAAAAACAGAAAAAAATCGCCAAAACGAGAAAAAAGCGACAAAACTGAAAAAATCGTTTAAACTGAAGAAAAAACATAAAAAAAGCCGTGCGCGATTCAAAGTCGCACTTTGCTGAAGTTTTTAATATTAAAGGAATTAAATGAAACTAATAAGCAGATTTTGTAAAAAATTTTGTTTCTAAACGTTTCAAATTTGTATGAAAAATAACGAAAATTCTTTTCAAAAAATATTTTTTCCATACAAATTTCAAAACGAAAAAATCGTTTGAATTTACAAAATCTGACCTTAAGTTTTTCCTTATTTCGTTTTTGCTTTTTTCACTTAACATATTTTATGTATTTTTTAAAGAACTAGATTGGTATCAATAATCAAAAAAATCCAAAATTATGACTCCAGGGTTGGAAAACTCACACTTTTTGTGTTATGTAAAATTAAATAGGTCTAACAATTTTTTTCTTTTTCTTTATAAATTGAATATATTTTATGCTTCTGAAAGAAAATTATAGCTCCAAAGATGGAAACTTTAAAAAAATGATAAATTTTTTCACAAAACAAATATGTATGTATGTGTCTGTATACTATATATATGTACGTACGTTGGTAAAGGGTATATAAGATTCGGCACAGCCGAATATAGCACTCTTACTTGTTTTTTCATTAATAATTATCACATGTAATTTGGCTTAAAAAGCGTTACGAACATTAGCCTATTCAATTCATAAGTATTTAGTAAAGCAACAACAAAAACCTTAAAATAATAAATACTAAATTTTGCAACAATATCCAAGAAAGTCAAAAAGATGCAATAAAGGTATAGTCTAACTAGTAAAAACCGAAAATTTTTAAGCTGAAAATTGGACTTAGTGAGGTCTTTAGGATGCCAAGACTGAAGATACGATTTCGCCAAATATTTTTAACTAAAATTTAGGAGTCCTTTAAGTTATTCTAAAATAACTGCAAAAGTTTTATTTTTTTCCTTAATTTTTGCACAAAACAAGTGCACGAAGAAATAATTTTTTGGCATAAGATATGAGCAAGATTTTCTCAGTAGACTTTTAGCTACATTATTGCTATATATAGGTAAGCATTATTCCTAAGTCTGAATTACCTGTTGGCCAATATAGGGTTTTATTACCCTTTAATAGTACTTGCGAACCAATACTGTCAGGTAGGGGTGGAAAACTATCGATGGCACTGTCGATACTATCGATAGTTAATTTTTCTGTGACTATTGATGTTATAATTCTGCCATCGAATAATACTTAAAAACAATCGATATTTCTTAGTCACTATCGATAGTAAATGATGCACCACGGAAACCGAAAAATTTAAATATGTTGCTTTTCATAAACAAAAATAAATGAATGACGGGAAAATTTCTTCCGGGAAAATTTCCGCTGATCTCACTTACTTTTCATACAATTATATTATTTTTGTTATTTATTGAACTGACAAATAAAATTCTATTTAATTTTGTTTTGTTTTGTGTAAAATTATTTTGTTTCGAATTTTTAGTGTAAATAAATATGTACATTACACGAGAACCATACAACTTCACTATAGTATCGTCGATATATCGATAGTTTTTCTAACTTTCGATAGTCTTGAATCGATATATCGATAAAGTTTTTTAAACTATCGAAAACCTTCGATAGTGACACTATCGATAGTTATCCACCTCTACTGTCAGGACCGTGCGGATTATTCACTGTTGCACAGTGTTACTATTGATTAGGATATTAAATCGGTTAATAGCGACCCGATTAACTATTCAATTAATTTAAAATTTTGGTTTTCCGATTAGCGGCATAATCGGATAATTTTGGTGGATTGACCGATTAATTGATTAACCGTTTAAACCAAATTTAATATTTTTTATAATACATATCTCAATATACATATTTTTATAAAGAAAAAACAAAAGGTATGTGTTGTGAGATTGACTTACATGCAAACAAAGAATTATGTTCACTTAAGTTCATTTTATTTAAAAAGTGTTTGTCGTCCACAGTTTTTTCTTTCAATTAATTTTGAGTCATTATTATTATACATATCGCTCATTTACTCAAAGAACGTCATAACTCAAAAAAAGAAGTTTACCAAAAACGCGTTAGAAGTTTTCAATTTACACACAACTTAATGGAAAAAGAAAATTTTATTTCGCTTTCAAGAGTTGAGATACCAGATATTTGTTTTTGTATGAGTACAATGTATTTATATAAAATTTTTACACAATATGAAGACCGATTAATTCTATATCATTAACACAAATATTAAATTTTCTTAGTTATGACGTTCTTTGAGCAAATGAGCGATATGTATTACAATAATACTTAAAAAAACCGAAAACTAGTTTGTTTTATATGATATAAATTTTTTTAAGTCAAGTTATATTAAAACGAAAGAAAAGATCATTTAAAATTCTAGTGATACAGGCATAAGGCACTGGACTTCATCAGATACTAATCCTAATATAACATCAGAGCGCTCTCCTTCGTTGTGTAGCAGAATCATCGGCGAAGTAAAATAACCAATTAAATCGCTACTAAACACAGTTTCAAAATTTAATACGCTTCATTTGACACCAGAAAGCGCTGCAGCACTGCATGCAAAAAGCAGAGTTGTAAAAGAATGAAGCTTTCCTCTATCTCTTCCTTCACCACCGTCTTTTTTACCACTGTCCCTTACCTATCACCCTCTATCACTATCTTCTCTTCAACTAACAGCTAGCACAAAGGGATCATTTTATTGGACCCAAGTGAGCTGCACTGCAAATTTCACCCTTCCGTGCCAGCAGCCTGCTAACCTAGCCTAACTTAACCTGAGCATTTGAACCAAATAATATTTCCAAAAGTTTATTTTAGAAGATGTCTTTACCTATTAAGCAATCTGAAAAAAATGTTTCTCTTAGGCATGCATCTTTTTTTTTAATTTTAAGACATACATGTGCTTATGTAAATTTTTCCCAATCTGCACACAGAAAGCAGAGCCTACTAAATACCTCATCAAATAGAACAAAATTAATAAGAAATCTCTATGGGTTTTCTTCAATAAGGAAATCTTATTAATTTCATAGGGAAAACCTTTTTGAAAAAATCAAGAAGAAATCTTCTGATTTTTATTAGGTTATCTTATTAATTTTTTTAATAAGGTTTTGTTCTTGTTTTTATTAGGCGACCTCATAAAAAATAAAAAAAAGTTTGTCTTTATTCTCTGTACTTATGTATTTTCATTTAAATTCTATACCATATACATATGTATGTAGTATATTGTAGATGTTATTTATTTATACATACATACATACACATTATGTTATATTCTTAACTAACTTACTGATCAAGTATTGAACCAGCAAACCTGTACCTGATAGACAAGCACTCTAACCAATATGCTAATAAGCATCCTGAATAACCATTGAAATTATTGTGCAAAAAATTGTCTCTATGTCTATTTATAGATATGAAATAACCATACACCTCAAAAAATCAAAAAGATTTCCTTATTAAAAAAATCAATTAGATGCCTTACACATAATCATATAGGAACCTTATTGAAAAAATTAATAAGGTAGCCTAATAAAATCAAGAAGAAAATCTTTTTAAAAAAATCAATCAATAACCTATAGAATCAAGAAGTTTTTCTCTATGGATTGTTTTTTTGGTGCCAAATATAACGGAAATTGGGTAAAAAAAGTTGTGAATAATAAGATTTCTTCTTAATCTTATGTGGTTTTCTTCTTGATAAAATTAATTAGATTTACCAGATAAAAACAATAAGGAATCTCTATGAAAAAACCTTCGCTTCTTTCTGCTGGGATACCCCTTAGCCTAAAATCGTTTCATAGAGAAAATCTTCTTGATTCTATGAGGCAGTTTTTTCTCTGTCTTATTTAGATTGAACAATTTTATTTTTGTTGCAAAAAATAATAGTTTACATACCTGTATGTATATTTATCTATTAAAATTAATAAATTTATAAAAATCGTTTTTAATTGGATAACCGATCAATCTAAAATCAGTCGATTAAATCAAAACCTCGATTATCGGAGCGTATACAAAATATTCTGTTTCAATATTAATCATACTTCACAAATACATGCCAAATACTCGTATGGTGTACAAATAGAGATTACTACTAAAATTGGTTATACTATGCAACAAATGGAAAAAAAATTTCTGACCATGGATCACCACTATTTTTTTTTTTTTTTTTGATGCGTTATGGTCACCTAACTACAAAAATCATCATTATTTCAGATTCTATGGGTAAGCTTTTTTTTAGAATCTCTTTTCTAAAATATGAGGTTTTTGAAAAGGTTAGTGTATTCATCGTACCAAAATTTTGAAACAACGTACTCGATTTTATTATGCGATATGTATAGAAATTTTAAAATATGCCTGCTTTAAAATGTTTTAACATTATTTTTTTGTATAACTATTATTTCTAAAGTTATTGAGAAAAAAGTCTAAAAAAAAATTTTTTTTTCGAAAAAATTATAAAATTTTTTATTTTAAAAATTTCACGAAAAATAAAAAACGGCAAATATTTACCACTTTTATTATTTATTCATAAAGCTACATATAATACAAATAAAATGAGCCATCATTTATGATAATCGATGGGTAAATGGTTATTTTATTCGCTATAAAGCAAAAGTACCTAGTTTTAGTGGAAAAACTTTTTCTTTTGTCATTACCATATTGGAACAACAGTTAATGCGATCAACATGTGGTCATGGTTAAAGCAATAAAAATGTGTTATTTGAGGGTCATATAAGTATATATGTATATATAATATATGTGGATGTAAAAACATCAAGAAAACTTTATTTTTATTTAGCTAACTACAGGGCACCATTTGAAGCTAGCGGCATTTGTAGTCATGTGTTTGTGTAGCCTGCAGTATTCAATGTGTTCAATATTTTAGCCTCACGTTGTTGTAAACGTGGATACACAAAGTACACAGAGATGTTACGATACGGAAGATAATGCAATTTTTCTTTTTGTCTCGCTAATACAGAAATTTAGTCGTTGGTTTTGTTTTGATTCTTGTCTGTAGTGCATTAAAATTTCAACGTGTTTTGGTAGCTACGTTAATTGGTAAGAAGAAACAAACTGCAATAAAAAATACAATATATTTGTCCCTTTTTTCCACGAATTTTGAAAAACATGATTGCACCTTTTTTTACCTGTCACTTTTTACATGTCTCTGTACTTTGTGGTGGATAGGCAACAAGTATGAAATATACCTGTTATTGTTCATACATATTTACATATACACATACATACATAAAACTGAAAAAAACCCTTTTTCCTTTCTCTTGTGCTTAAAAAAAGTTATGTTAGGCATTACTTTGTACCGGCGATAATATTCAACAAGTAACTTTAGACCAGTCAAGTAGTATATTAAAATAAATTCAGTAAAGTGCGACTTTTACAGCATGTTTATAGAACACGTCACAATCAAGACACGCACGAATGGCACACGCACGAATACGTAAGAATTTGAATTTGTAGAACACGTTAATTTTTTTTCGTCCGTCTTACGTCGTGTGGCGCTCTTAGCAATTTAGTGTCAAATCACAGTGTTGCCTAAATGTAAATAATTTTTATTTGTTTACATTTTGTCATATAAAATTTGTATTTTTGTCATTAAAAAAGGTAACCCTTTTTGACGGCAACATGGAAGTATTTATGTAAATGAATATTTTTTATTTAAAAAAGAAATCTTTAACTTTATACACATATATAAATAATGAAATAGCATAAAATGAGCTATTATCTTGCAAGAAATAAGAAAATGAATTTCCAAACATAATAACTGCACGGCTGTTGTCAACTTAATGCTCTAATTGCCACTTACAATAATAAAAAAACAAATAAAAATTTACTATTTGTAGCAACATTCACTTTTTTGCGGATGTATCAATTTAATTTTATTTATTTCTTATAAAATTTGTAATTTTTTCCACCGACGAATGTAATTTTGCATTCGTGCATTTTTTTTTTTTTTGTTTTGACAGCAGAAAACGCGTTATACAAACCCAAACAAACCGTCACTTGTTACGTTTTTTACAAAAATAAAATGACATTCGCGTTATACAACCGCAAACTTGATAAACGTCAGGTTTTGTACGCGTATTTTAGACATATTGGGTTCTATAAACATGCTGTTAATCGCGCACGAAGGGTTGCGTACGTTGGGCTTTGAGCATTTTTTTAATACAGCGTTTTTTAAAGTTTTTGACGTTTTTTCAGCTAAAATAATTTTTTGCGAAAGCTTTTTTCTCGTTTTGGCGATTTTTTTTCATTTTGGCGATTTTTTCACTTTGGTGATTTTTTTTCATTTTGGCGATTTTTTCATTTTGGCGATTTTTAAATTTTGGCGATTTTTCCGGTTTTTCGCGATTTATTTTCGTTTTAGATTTTTTTAATTTGGTGCTTTGTTTCGTTTTGGCGATTTTTTTTGTTTTGGCGATTTTTTTTCGGCTTGGCGATTTTATAATTTTGGGATTTTTTTGTTTTACCGTTCTTGAAAATTTCAAGAAATTTTCTCTTACGGTTTTCAAAATACAGCAAGTTGTCAAAATTACATTAACTGATGGTACACCCTTTAATTAAATTTTTTTTAAATTTTAGTGTAAATTGTTGTAGTCTGCATAAAAATACATTAACCTTACAAAATTCAAGTGTTTATACATACAATTGTATATATATTACATCGAATTTTAACATTTTTAGTTGCTCGTTTTGGAACACCCTTTAATTTTTAACTCTTATGTATTTGTTGTTGTAGCGGCCAAAGGTCTACGCACTGTATCCAAATTTCAGGCCCGTAGCTCTTACAGTTCTCGAGAAAATACCCTGTGACAGACGGACGGTCAGACGGACAGCGTACCGAAAACAATAGGGTTCCTTTAACCTTTGGTGTACGAAACCCTAAAAATGAGTGAAAAACTTAGAAAAACTTTGTGTAAAAATGAGCCAAATTTATTTTGTTATGTTTGTTGAAAATGTACCGCCAGAAAAAACGGCACTATTTTTTCAATTTTACTACAAAATTCATACGAAGATTATTTTAGCCCTTTGTGACGCAACATTGAGAAAATAGTTTTTTTTCTACAGATTATAGCTCATAGCACAAGTAACAAATTTTGTTCTAGGATTTTATTGATATTTTATTTATTAGAATTAATAGGATATAGAATAGATATCTTGGCAATAAAACTTCCAATTCAGAAATAACTTTACTGATAATATTCTAATAATAAAAACAATAATTGACTTGGACATTTACAAAAGTTATTGAATTAAAACGCTAGCAAAATAAGTTTTTAGAAAATTGCACTACGGTGTATTTTAAATCTGTTGTGATGAAAGAGATAAAATTTTTTATTAAGAACGAATTTTACAGATTGAAACTAGATATTGTCTGAAAGTTATTGCATGAAAATAAAATTAACAATTGCCTGTACTTGATGGTTCTTATGAGGATTGAATGTTTTGTTGCATATCTGCAACATGGCGTCAAAAGGGTTAGAATAAAAATGAAAAATATGGACCAATATTGGACTTCTAGTTCGATTTGTGATAAGTGCAGAATGAAAATCAGAAGATGGTCTTCGAATTCTCAGTAAGTATTTTTAAATACAAATATACTTTTTCACATTACAAAATTATTCACAATTTCCAGAACACACACGAAAATTCTAAAACCTATGCTGTGGATAGAAACATTGGATCACGCATCTTATTGTTATATTTGTTTAACTACCAAAAGTGGTTTCGGAAAACATATGCAATGGTCCTACCCCACCATTTCCACCGGTGGTTATACTCTTGCCGTCTTACGTTGAAAGTCCCTGGGATGTATATATTCACGTATTTCTTCATCATCTCACTCTTCTTCACCGAATGTGTGTAGTAGTATATCAGGCGTTTTAAAACCGAGAATTTTCAGTCAACCAGAGCTAAATGATCTTATCAGAGATCTCGAACTAACAAAAGAGAAATCCGAGTTCCTGGCATCTCCCTTAAAGGAGCGAAATTTGTTAGAAAATAATGTTAAGTTAACTGCGTATCGGAACCGCCATATGCCATATGCCAATTTTTATACAACCAAAGGTAATATGTGCTTTTGTTATGACATAGGTGGCCTTTTTGAGAAGCTCGACCAAAAATGTGACTCCAGTGAGTGGCGACTATTCGTTGATAGTAGTAAAGAAATTCTTAAGGCCTTTTTACTGCATATTGGAAACAAGAAGCCATCCATACCTATTGCACATGCCGTGAATATGAAAGAAGCATATGAAACTATGGCCAGTTTATTAAAAAACATTAATTATGAAATGCACAATTGGAAAGTGTGTTGTGATTTGTTGTTGTTGCTATTTTAACGGGTCTCCAGGGTGGCTATACAAAGTACTGCTCTGTGATAGCCGAGATCGCAAAATGCACTATATAAAAAGGATTGGCCGACAAGCGCAAGCACAATAGGTGTAAAATATCCTGCCCTGATCAAAAATTAAAATGTAATGTAATTTTACCACCACTTCATATAAAGCTATGTTTAGTTAAAAACAGTGTTCGAAAATAAACATTATTTAATGTACTTTAATGTTCTGTAAGGTACAACCTCACACGCACAAGCGCTAATAATGTACGTATACCGAGTACATTAAAATTATAAGTACTTACAATCTTAGTTAACTTGTGCCCAACGAGAATCGTTATTTAACCTAATCAAAATGATGATGATCAACACTACGTTTTGTAATGTTAAGGACATTATTATTAATGTACATTTAATGCATGCAGGTTACACTCAAAAAAGTTTTACAATAACTGAATATACAAGAAGTTTCTGTTAACTAAAATTAAAGTAAATCTTACAGGTAGATAAATTTTTACCAAGTTATTTGTATGTAAAATCTTTTTTGTTTATTGTTTAATAAGCAAACCACAATATATTGATGATTTTCTGTGCACTCAATATAATAAATTATTTAGAAAACCAGTGGTATACATGCCACACCTGCTTAAGTTGAAATTTTGAATACACAAGTATTAATTTGAAAAATATTTTGAAACAGACTATTTAAAATCAATACTTTTAATTATGTGCAGGTTGTTTTTAGCTATTGAAAATAAAAGAAAAAAAAATATTTTTTACTGAAATTTGAAATTAAAATAAATTGAAAATCATTCGGTTCGCATGAAAAAAAGCCTGTTGTAATCGGCAAATAAAAAAACACGTGCGCATGTAGCTTGGGCGTAATATTGACGTCACTATGAAGCTGCATATGCTACATACCACGTAGTTATGTCAAAATAATAAACATAGCTGAGAATCTATTATTATATAATGACTTTTTTGTTTGAGCAGATCTTCACATGTATTTTCACACAAGTGCTGCCTACATTTGGATTTTGACACAAAAATACTATCAAAATTTTACGCCGCTAATGCAACCAATGTGTTGGAAATTCTCCTGGCGTCATAAGTGTCTTTCTACGTGTACTATAGGGTTAGTAGAGCGGTTTTTAAATCAAAATAATATTGTTTGAAATGATGTTTAATTTGAATTTACTAACAGCATATTTTGAGTGTAAAATGTATCAAGAGCTGTTGTGTCCACACATACACTATCTTATTCTTTGTTAGTATATGTGCTTCGCGGCAGTATGGATAGGCTGTGGCATCACTCATTATACTCGCTTTGCAATGTTGTCACCTTTTAAAATTTTAAACGCGAAAAAATATGAAGATACTTCTAGTGCTCAGTGCTTTTTAAATTAGTTTTTAATTTTTTTTTGCTTAAGAGCTCTAAACTCAAAATTTCAAATCAAATTTGTTTTGAGCATGCTTGTCATTTAAAAATTTAAATTGTGCATTTCAAGATGTTTTTTGTATTGTTAGAAGATTGATTCAAGGAATACGCGCTATATCAAACTCTGACTTTAATATTTAATTTAATTAATGTAAAAAGTGTTTTGTCTAACAAGAGATAATTATAATGTCATCAGCATTCCAAATAGAGTCGAATAGCGAAATTTGGTCTGTTATAGACAATATACGGAATATGATTCAATTAATACAATTATATTGAGAAACATTGAGTCTTTATGGATTCAGTTGATATAAACCTATTTGAGAAATTAGTAAAAATTGCCATACAAGTTCTGTCACATCCATATTAACATGTAGAAATAGAATGGGTTTTAAGCTCTATAAATTTTTTAAGGTTTACCACAATATTTTTGCACACGTTTAACGCTTTCATATAACAAAGGTCTGAAACGATAAAATTTTTGTTGTGAAATCAATGAAATAACAAATAATAACGATTTTTCTATAAATATCAATGTAATGTATATAACTTTAAAGTTTAAAAAAAACTATGTTATGCTCAGGTGATCGGGTATGTTCTGTAAACCGAATCGTTTTCAAAACGAAAAATTTTCAAAAACGAGTAAATGTTTATTTGGTGCTTTACAAATTACTCGAAATGGTGACACATTTTAAACAAAAGTACGCATTTAAAATGTCCGGCTCTAAATCTTTGACAGAAAAAGTGTTAATTTCATTATTATAAAACTTGATGTGTCATACATTCACCCACCAAATCATTTAATGATATATTAGTCGGTTCAGAAGTTAGCAAAAGTATACTACATATTTATGAAAAAATATTCAACATAAACTGTTATGTGTTAAAATAAAAAACTATTCTTGAAGCTGAACAATAATATGAGATATGTGTAGTTTTTGAGGCACTTCCGCTATACCTCTCAAATCTACAATTATTTAAGATTAATTTTACGAAATACTTATATAAAAACATTTACATGTTTCAAAATAACACAGTTTTTTTGCTCTCCTGAAAACAAACCTGATTTTGTCGGAGAAACGATGATATCTATATCTCTTTAGTACTTTAAACTTATTTTTTACTTATTGTAATAGACATTTTTCTATTTTTTATAATTTTTTTATATCAGTTTTTTTGTTAAATAAGTTCTTTTTTCAAATAGGGACTGTGATATTTTTATGAAATGAAACCTTGTTATGTTCGATCTTTTTTATCTTTGCTATATACATGTTCCTTAATATTTGATTTTTTTTAATATATGAGTGGGTTTCATAAAAGTTAAACATATTGGGCCTGATAACGAGTATCGTATTTCGACTACGACTACGAAGATTTCGTAATAGACTAAAGAAAAAATCTTGCAATGTTCTTTAGTCTACTACAAAATCGTCGTAGCCGAAGTCGTAATACGACACTCGAAATAAGGCCCAATAACATTGAATACATCTGTTTATATAAATTAAGTGCTTTTCATAGTTGCAGTGCTTTTCGAAATTTAAAAGTTGATAGCACTGTCCCAATTATATAAAATTGAGAGTATGACCACCGCCAGTGCTGTCGGATGTAACGATTTGTCTCTAAAATCGCCAAAAGCTTTGTTTTAAAATAATAATTTTGACGAGCCTTTTGTTCATTTATATATTTCAACTCATTTGCGATTATTTTAGCTAAACACACATATGCAATTTAAACAATGTAGATTAATGTTAAAAACATGGCAAATTTTACACAAGGAAGGTTTTCTACAACATAAAATAATTAATGAAAAGATATTTGTTTTCTATATCTAAAGTGTGGTTTTTATAAAACATAGTGGGGAAAACTTCCTTTTATTAATTTGGAACTAGCATTTTGGATAATGATGCATAAATAGCCTTATGCATCATGGTAAGGATATAAATAACTGAAAATAAGATTCATATTGATGTAATTCATTTTTAGTATGTTTCATACTTCAGTACGTATGTTTGTATGTATGTCTGTTTTATAAATGAACTACACTCCATGCTTAAAAATACGAAACACTTTTTCGTAATTTAATTTTTGTACAATAAACTAAAAATTTTTAAATTTTACTAAAATATTTGTAGCTTTGCAGGATAAAGGCCATGTCTCACTATCATACAAAGTCGTGTGATCTACGAAAAAAGTACAACCCTTGTGTGAAGAATTGTTATTGTCTTTTGAAATATTTTATAAACTCCATCATATCAGGGTTGTATTTATTCGTAGATCGCACGACTTTCTATGATAGTGTATCGCGGCCTTAACAAGTTTCATAATTTTACGAATGTCGTTAAGTTACAAAAACGATTTCCTACAACTATTTTCGTATATAGTAACACATTTTTCGTTTATTTCATTGAATTTAGGAAGAAATAAAACATTTTTACAAAATTGGAAATTTCGTGAAATAAATAAATTTTGTTTTGTTATCATTTTGTTTACAGTACAAAATTATTCCTAAACCTACACAAGTTTCGTGAATTTTACAAAATACAATTTAAACATATAATAAAAACTGTTGTTTTGTTTTACTTTTTATTATATCCCCAATTTATTTTCCTGTTATTGTATAAAAAATTATTGTAATAAAAAATTTGTTTTTAGTTCATGCTAGGAACACAACTGGTACGAACGACGAATTTCGTCCACGCAGAGTTTGCTGCGTAAATTCGTCGTGTGAAACACAACAACGACGAATTTACTCAACGAATTCAGCTGTTATAATTTATAAAGTTGTTTGAAGCATTTACAAAGCCAGAGAAAGAAAATTTGTATTTCATAGTTCGTCGGTGTACAAAATAGAAATAAATCTATCGCAGAGCTCGTCACGCTCTACAAATTTCGTTTTATGGAGGCGTTGTGTTAATTTTAATATGAACAAATATATATTATTTTCCATGACAAAAGTTCGCAACGAAAACTTCGTCTTCGTCCCAATTGTGTTCCCAGTTTGATTCGTGAGTTTCATTGCAAAATATTCATGTATGTATGTGATGTGTGAGGAATGCAGAGGCTGTAACAACTTTCCTTAAGTTATCTTTTTATTTTCATAATTATTACAACCTTCAATTCTAGGAATTAAAGATTAATAAACTATTTTCCAAGAATATATAAATTTTTTGAAGATTTTTATATTCCACGATTTTAATTTTATACAAAATTTCGCATATACATAACACAAACTTGCTTTTCATGATTCACTAATTTATTTTGTATTATTAACATTGTGTTTCTTATATTTACGAAAAAAAATTTGAAATACAAAATTTTGTTTGCAGACAACAAATATTTCGTAAAATAAAGAAATATCACATCTACTACATATCTACGAAGCATTTCGTACCCTAAAATTAACGAATATTTCCTAAAATGAACCACATTTTTCTAAAAACCTAAAAATATATAAAATTATGTTTTAAATAAAAAATGTGTAGCTAATATTTAATGTTGTATAATATTGACGATAAACGACAAATGTGTCAGCGCTGTGGCTAAAAATCAATCTGACAGCACTGGCTAGCATCGATCAGGTATGATACAGATATGTATGTATGTATGTATGCATCTATTAAAGGATTACGGTACTTGTTGACGCATAATGCATTGTAGGGATGTAACGAATACCAGTTTAGCGAATGCGAATGCGAAAGCGAATAATACATTTTAATTTTTGCGAAAGCAAATGCGAATGCGAAAGCGAATGCAAATATTACAATTCGTTAAAATATCACATGCAAATAAATTTATATAAGAGTACGTATGTATAATAATTAATAATAAGTTTACATAATATTACGGAATCAACCCATTCCTACTTTGGCTCTAAAGCCTGGTACTCTATTCAACATTTCATGTGAAATGCTGTCAAAATAAATTTAAAAAAACTTGGAATAAATTTTTCCAAAAACAATCTTGCAAAAGTAGTTGCGTTTTTTTTGACGTTTGTTAAGCGCCAACTATTTTCATAAAAGAAATACAATTTTTTTGTCGCCAGTATTCGCTTGAAATATTCGCATACATTTTAGCGAATGCAAATAGCAAAAGTAAGCGAATAATTTGCGAATGCGAAAGCGAATGCGAACATTCCTTACATCCCTAATGCATTGCTATTGGCTGAAAAATATAAGGAAAAAAAACAAGCAAAAAAACTGGGAAAACATCACAGTGGAACAAATTATAATTTTTCTCCATAAATTTTGAAAGCGAAAAATTAAATTTTTTTAATTATTGTCTAAATTTGTGAATGCTAATGAAAATATAAAAATATAAATATACAAATATAAAAAATACATAAGACTTTTAATTTTAACGAATTTTACGGTTTGCTTATTAATCCACCTTCACTCATATGATTAATAAATATTTTTAATTTATAACAATAATAGCCGACTAAATTCTACACACTTCATACTGCAAATATTCTAACTCGTTGCCTATATATATATTTTGAAGCATATCGTCAATGCTATTAATACTTTTAAGTAGATACAAACATACATATGTATATTACCAAGATAGCCACAACTGATATTAAACACTGTATTGTTTAAAATCGTTTGCTTACATGTGTCGGCTATACGAATTATGAACATATAAGTCAGGCATATTATCAATTTCTACTTTTGAATACGAACTTGAAACCCCAAAATGTCATTAGTTTCAACTTTCTGATTTTATATTATGTTCAAAATCTGCCTAATTTTAAGAATCTACGGCATATCTTTGATTGCAACAGTTTCCAATTTCCAAAAATATGTGCGTATGTATGTATGTATTAAAAAAACGAAAAGTCTTAGTTATCCGTACAATTTCGCTCTTACTTTTTTGCTTTTAACTGCCCACTGTGTACTTCATATATAGATTTTTTTTTTTACTACAGGACTGCCAACCTTTAGTCAGGTAATTTTATCCCACTTTTCTTGCTAAGTTCGGTAAAAAAAGGGAAGACAAGAATTAATCCTACTTTTTTGTATATATGGCCTATTTCCGAACTGCGAAATAAATCTTTCGACTTACAATTTGTATTGAAAACAACAATGAAATATGAAAATTGGTTTTTGTTTTTTCAATATACATATGTAAATTGTAAGTCGCATGTTTTCTTTACCATTATACTCTTTGATTTTACGAGTAATTGGGTACTTAAATTTTATGCATTTACAATGGGCTGTGGGATTTTCCAACGTTTTATGGTTTCTTTTTTATAATAATACGTATGTGTTGTTAGCAGGTAACGAAAAAGATTTGTAACCACTTTTTTCCATCGAAAATTTTAAAATGGTTATTTTAAATACATAAATAATTGAAAGCTATACCTTAAAGCCATGTTTGTGTGTATGTATATAGTATATATTTACATATACATATACATAAGTATTGGACGCGGTTGAAAAATCAATCAGATAAAGTATCTTTTTTTAATTAATTGCCTTGCGAAAATATACGTAAATATTCATAAAAAAAAAATTTATAAAAATTTACCTATTTTAGACACGATCCTATACGTGAACAGTTATCTCTAGATCCCTTAATTGTTTTGGGAATCCTCTTTAAAAAATATCGATCTTTAGTTTCAGAGGGGTAATAAAATATTTTTATTTAGTGATTAGCTTTAATTTACATATGTTTACATATATGTATGTGTATATACAAATGTATGTATTTGTGTAAAACACATAACTTTTAATATATAAAATAAGCTAAAAAATGCATTGTTTAGTCAACAAAACAAGCAAAAATATCATTTTAACTTTTTTATTAAACTTTTACCAAATTAAATAAACGCATTTCAATGAATTTTAATATTTATATGTAAGAGATTTTCGTGTAAATTTTAACTAAAGTCTGTGGTATTTTTATTTTATTATTAGGTTAAATATTGCAATACTTTTAAGTAAAATATTATAACATTGTGATTTATTAACTTCTAAGACTGCCGAATAAAAATGAAACTTAATTTTGAAATAAATACTTTAGAAACCATAATATTGTCTGATTTTTAACTTCAAATTGCTTAAAAATACCTTGCTTATCGCATTTGTGTGTGTGTGAGAGTAATTTGACATTTTCAATGGCAAAATTGGTTACGAGTAGTTTTCTTTACTTCCTAACTATAAAATGTAGTAAAATAAAGCTCGTTAGAATACATTGGCTACAATGCAAATCCATAACATTAAATTCCGCAATTACCGCTAAAATTCAAGAAAGGATAAATACAACAAATACAATATTCTTTTATTTTCTACGTACATATGTAAACAGGTTAAAAAATTGTAGAAATTTTTATCCACACTTTATTGCCAAACTTACTACAAGAAGAACTGTTTTACATTACATTTGTAAAAGTTGGCAATCCTAGCTTAAAATTATCAATAGATAAATAAGAGTGCATGGCGTCGTCCGTCTGCAATGTTCTTGGGTTGGATTAATCTTGTATTCTATTCAGTGTTGCCGGAATCGTAATTCATTTTACAGGGATAAAACTAATCCAAATTTTAGATATTACGAAATTTTTTGTAATTTTATGTACGGCGCTCTATTCCTAAATACATATGTACATAAGTATGTACATTACTTGCATGTATATAAATAAATCACCATAGAAGTAACTTCTGACAAATAACAAGCAAATTGCTCAATAATTACTGAAAATTATATTAAACTTTGGAGGGAGTTCCAAAACTATTTTTTGCATTGTCTAGTGAGAAAAAAACTTCTTGCTTACGTGGAACAGAACAAAACTCGTCCCTTGCACCATAACCAGCCTAATGTGTAACTCTTGTTTTTTCTTTGTGTAGTTGTCGTACTTTCCGTTGCCAAGTAGTGCTGCTATACATACATATATGGTTTAAGTAAAATATTTTTTTGCAAAAATTTACTATGTATGTGCCTATCCAACAAAATAACGAATAAACATAACTGTAAATGACAGAATTGCTTTATTAAGTCCTAATTTACACTCAGCAAGTCTTATTGCTAAGCTGATTAGTTTTTTAGGAAAGAGAGACGAGAGGAAAAGAAACTTATATGTTCCCCTCGTATCGCTCTCCGACAAACTAATCAGCTTAGCAATAAGACTTGCTTAGTGTAAACTAAGACTAAACGTTTTTTAACCTTGCATGTAGCGAGTTTTTAAATTCAATTCTACATATACATATAAGACAAACAATTATTTAAATACATAAATGCTTCCATACATGTACATATAACTTTATTTGATCTATCTTGCGGGCAATATTATTTTAGTAATAAAAATAATATGTACAAATTTATAATCAGGGACATAACAATTATAAGAGAAACGACAAAAAGGTTATACATATTTAACCTTAAAATTTATTAATTCAATGGTTACAATAAACGATTATCGTAAGATATCGTCGTCTTAGAGTGCAAACCTGCTAACTCACTTCAATAAAATTTTACAGGAGAGACAAAATACTGTTAACATTTTCTATACATTGGTTAAGAAATTAACCTAATACGTCAAGTTTTTTCGACATGTAGAGTTTCTAATTAAAACAAATATTTAGGGCAATCGATGCGCTGTTTTTCTCTATCGAAAGGCATTAAAATGTCATATCTTATAAAGTGTCATTTATGAAATTTTGATGAGCCTGTGGAAGATTTTATGCCATCAGTTAAAGGTTTGCCACACGTTTAGTTCCATACTTAAGTGTTTACATGTATTTAATATATTGCACACTAAATCATAAAGAGTCACAACTCAAAATTATAGAAGTGCCTTTTCTTTTTTATAAACCAGTTAATTAAGAAATCTATAACGACCTCAACAATTTCTTTTGCAATACAGTCTTCTTGAAGAATATAAAATATCGTTATGCTTGTTTTTATGTCACATGCTTGCGTCATTTGTACAGTATCAACAGTTGTTTGCAACTACTCAGCATCTGACTCTTTATGATTTAGTGTGCGATATATAAATGACAAACAAAATACTTTTTATATAATTTTTTAATACAACACGAAATGTGTCAAAATATTTATGTATGCAACGTGATTATGAAAAGTGTAAACTATAATATTCTTTCCACTGAATAATTCTAGCAAAATTATATTAAAATTACATATATATTTTGTTATTCAAATATAGTTGTGGAAAAATTGGTTTGTTCCATGTATATATAATATCGCAGAATTCGGCAACACTGATGTTTTGTCGTCGGTTGGCTATTGGTTTACGGCACGGTATATTCAAAATACATTCTATTTGCAGCAAACCAGAAACCAACCGACGATGTGTTGCTTTATACTCTCAATAATTTTCTCTCTTAGTTACTTTCCTCCCACCGAAAACCAATTTTTTTTTTAAATTTCACATCTTTATATGAATGGATGTACATATCTTTACAGGGTTTGCTTATGAAGCACTAACACTTTGGCAAAGAACACTAAAATATAATTTATTTGCACAGAGATGTACACAACAATTTTAATTTCAGTGCTATGGCCGTCAAGCAGAGTGCTTTATAAAGTATTTTACTTGAGTTGAAACATCATTGTGATACTAATCACGTAGTGTACATGTAAACACCCACAAAGTAGAAAGTTGTCATATCTTACCCTTTGTATAATACATTAAATAATGTACAGTTTATTTTCGTACACTGGTTAAAAATTTTGTTAAGACGCTTGACAAAGATAGCAGCGCATTTGCCAATTTAAAAAAAATATTCCCTAATATATCAACTGGAAAAATTTGCGAAGGCGTTTTTGATGGTCCTTAAATCCGAAAACTGCTACTAACTACAACATTTGAAAATTTGTTGTCACCCGATGAGAAACTTGCCTGGAATTCATTTCGACTAATTGTTTCTAACTATCTAGGAAACCACAGGAGTACAAATTATTAAGAAATAATTTCTAATTTGCATAAAAACTATTAAAAAATTGGTAAATATAATTGAATGAAATATGAAGGACGTATAATTAAATAAATTTTTTTATTCAATGCTAATTTCAGGTGTCAAAATGTCACTTAAAGTACATATCCTACATTCGCATTTGGATTTTTTTTCTCGAAAAATATTGGTGCCGTAAGCGACGAACACGGTGAACGATTCCACCAGCAACTTAAGACTGTGGAACAACGTTATCAGGGACTATGGAATGAAAATATGATGGGAGATTTTATTTAGTTTCTTATAAGAGAATCGAAACCTGAAAATCATAGAAGACAAACCAAAAGTCGAAATAATTTTTAGATCACACCTGGTACCTACATATGTTTATTCAAAACATAACTTGTTTGCTTTGTTTACTTTATTAAATAAAATATGCTACCCGACCACACGTTGATCGCATTAACTGTTGTTCCAATTTTCGCCAATAAATAAAAGATTTTTGTCCAAAACCAGGTATATATTTTTCTGCTTTATCGAGAATAAGTAAAATTCTTGGTTTGTTTGAAACCACTTTTATGGTATTTTTGGCGATATTGTACTCACACATATACACACACACATATATATATAAATATATACACAGTTATTACAGGCTAATCCGATTAAACGATGTTACTAACTTGGTAATGACAAAAGAAAAAGTTTTTCAACTAAAACTAGGTACTTTTGCTTTATAGCGAATAAAATAATTATTTACCCATCGATTTTCGTAAAAGAGGGCTCATTTTATTTGTATTATGTGCAGCCTTATGAATTAATAATAAAACTGGTAAATGTTTGCCGTTTTTATTTTTCGTGAAAATTTTAAAATAAAAAATTTTATAATTTTTTCGAAAAAAAATTTTTTTTCAGACTTTTTTCTCAATAACTCTAGAAATAATAGTTATACAAAACAAGTAAGAGTGCTATATTCGGCTGTGCCGAATCTTATATATCCTTTACCAAAGTACGTACATTTACATATATAGTATACAGACACATACATACATACATATTTGTTTTGTGAAAAAATTTATAATTTTTTTCTCTAAAGCAATTAATAGTAAGTGACCTTT
This sequence comes from Tachina lurida, assembly GCA_944452675.1. Taxonomy (NCBI): domain Eukaryota; kingdom Metazoa; phylum Arthropoda; class Insecta; order Diptera; family Tachinidae; genus Tachina; species Tachina lurida. Next base: position 68,002,026 of record OX101752.1, on the reverse strand, counting down.
GAGTATTTTTTGATTAAAGAATTTGATTCAATTATTTTATTTTCGATATTAGCAATAGTTGAATATTTTACTCTACACTCTGTGGTTAAGATATATTTTACATTCACTCTTATTTCAGTCAACATCGACATCACGTCAATACAATACCAAAATATTGGGGCTTGTTTACTCGCTCTCGAGATGTTGAAAAACCGTGCTGCTATTTAATAACTCTAAAATAGTCTTAGTATTGCACCTCCATATCAAGTAAACTAACTTGTTTTATATTTTCCCGTATTTAATAATTATTGATGTTGCAAAACTGTTTAGTGTCTTGATTTAAAGTTCCCATTGCAAATGGTATACATCGTGGTATTATGTAAACGTTTTATTCCTTCAGGATTTTTTTTTGAAATTTGTTCAGCAGAAAGGAAAGGTATCAGGTAAATGAGACGGAACATGTCCTTTAATTTATCTTTAGCGATAAATTTTAGTTTTATCTCCATTTATTAAAAATTAATAGTTATTATGCTGAGAGCACAATAAGCACAAACCTTCGTTTATACTTCAATTAGATTAGATATCCATAAAAAAATTAAACATGTATAAAAAATCTTGAGTAATGATTTTCCGAAAACATGAAATCTCTTTAACTGAAAAAAAAATATTTGTGGTAATTTTTTTTACCGAAACTTTTTTTTAAGCTCCAACCCTGGAACCATAATTCTGAGTTTCTTTTAATACTAATTTATTTTTTTATAAAATATAGAATATATGTAATTAACAAAGAAATAATTAGTTTTATATACCAGAAAAAATTTAAGTTTTCAAGCTCTGGAGCTATGTCTTTTATTTTTCTAATTTCTATGCCAAACTATTTCATTCTAAGTCATAAAGTATATAAAACCTTTAAACAAAAAGAAAAAACTAACTTGACCTAGTTACTTTTATAAAAAAACAATAAATTTACCAACCCTGGAATCAACCTTTTAGATTTTTCTGATTTAAAAAATTAATAAACTGTGTTAAGTGAACAAAGAAATAAAAAAAAATAATTTTATACTTTAATATCAAAAACAAATCAAAGTTTCCATCTTTGGAGCTGTAATTTTCATTTTTCAAATTTTATAAGCCAAACTTTTCTTTCAGAAGCATAAAATATATTCAATTTATAAAGGTCAAGAAAAAAATTGTTAGAACTATTTATTTTACATAACATAAAAAGTGTAAGTTTTGGATTCATAATTTTTTGGATTTTTCTGATTATTGATACATACCAATCTAGTTTTTTTAAAAATACATAAAATATGTTAAGTGAACGAAGCAAAAACGAAATAAGAAAAAACTTAGTTTCATTTAATTCCTTTAATATTAAAAAATTCAGTAAACTGCGACTTTGACTCGCCCACGAAGGGTTCCGTACATTCGGTTCTGAGCATTTTTTAATGTGGCTTTTTTGAAGTTTTTTTCAGTTTAAACGATTTTTTCAGTTTTGTCGCTCTTTTCTCATTTTGGCGATTTTTTTCTATTTTTGGGGCTTTATTTCCATTTTGGAGATTTTTTTCATTTTGGCGATTTTTTTTTCATTTTGGCGATTTTTTCCTATTATGGGGGTTTTTGCATTTTGGCGATTTTTTTCCTGTTTTGAGGGTTTTTTCATTATGGCTATTTTTTTTCTGTTTTTGGGGCATTTTTAATTTTGGAGATTTTTTTCGTTTTGGCGATTTTTTTCACTTTGGATATTTTTTCCTGTTATGGGTTTTTTTTTCATTTTGGCGATTTTTTGTTTTTTTGGGGGTTTTTTTCGTTTAGGCGATTTATTTAAATTTTGGCGATTTTTTTCATTTAGGTGATTTTCTTTCATTTTGGCGATTTTTTTCATTTTAGTAATTTTTCCGGTTTTTTGCGACTTATTTTAGTCTTAGAAATTTTTTTTAATTTGGTGCTTTTTTCGTTTTGGCGTTTTTTTTTGTTTTTGGCGATTTTTTTCGGTTTGGCGATTTTATAATTTTTTGATTTTTTAGTTTTACCGTTTTTGAACATTTCAAGAGTTTTGCTTTACGGTTTCCAAGATACAGCAAGTTGTCAAAATTGCATTAACTGATGGAACACCCTTTAATTTAGATTTTTTTTAAATTTTAGTGTTAATTTTTGTAGTCTGTATAAAAATACACTAACCTTACAAATTTCAAGTGTATGTACATACATACAATTGTATGTACATATATTACATGGGATTTTAACATTTTTCGTTGCTCGTTTTGGAACACCCTTTAATTTCCGATTCTCATGTATTAGCTGTTGTAGCGGCCAAAGGTCTACACACTGTGTCCATATTTCAGGTCTCTAGCTCTTACGGTTCTCGAGAAAATACCCTGCATAGTTTTAGAGTTAATTTTACATAACACAAAAAGTTAAAGTTTTCCCACCCTGGAAGCGTCTTTTTAATTTTTTTATATTTTTTAATTTAAAATTCTAATTTTAGTCGTACAGAAGTGTAAAATAAGTTCATTTATTAAAAAAAATAAAAATTTGTTTTCGGTAGTAACTTTTATATGGCAAAATAAAAGTTTAAGTTTTCCAGCTCTGCAATCGTCTGCTCGATTTTGCTGAATTTCAATACCAATCTATTTTGGAAAATTTCTGACACACCAGTCCAAGAACGAAACCGGAAAACCGATTTCACGTACACCAGATGGACGGACGGACAGACGGACATCGCTTATTCGTCTTCCCTATTCATAAGGACCCAGAATATATACATTTTATGGGTCGCATATGAATATTATGGAAATTACACACGGAATGACAAACCTATATATACCCTTTTCCATTTTTGGTAAAGGGTATAAAAATAATATTAAAACATTTTAAAGCAGGCATAATTTAAAATTTGTATACATATCGCATAATAAAATCGAGTACGTTGTTTCAAAATTATGGTACGATGAGATTATTTTTCAAAAATCGCATATTTTAGAAAAAAAATTCTAAAAAAAAGACTTATCCATAGCGCATCAAAAAAAGATCCATGGTCAGAAAATTTTTATCCATTTGTTGCATAGTGTAATTAAATAATAGTGTGGTAAAAAGAAGTATGACTTTTTTTTAGTTTTGTTGACGATTTAATTTTATTGGTGCTTGAATTGCTCTTACAGTTATCATCTGGAGAAGCTCTGCATAACACCCGAATCTTGCAGAAGCTCTGGTTTCCTCTCTGGATCATTGATAGTGTATGTCAAAAGTCACCAGCCAATAACACTATGAATAACCAACAGCTAAGACAACATGCTATTCTATTTATGTTTGCTTAAATTACACGTGGGTGACTCCTCCTTTTCTATATTAATTGATAATTTCAAAGCGGAATGGTCTTCACGGGGAATAAATGTCCGTCTGTCTTTTGGTTTATCCATCTGCCTGCCAGTGTGCCCCTTTTTTTGTTAATATTATGTGCAAACTGTTTATGTATGTATGTATGTTTTATCAATTTCATTAAAAATCGGTCAGATAGCTTCGAAGTGACTTGATTAAATTGGCAAAATTTTTTCAGATAGGTGAAAATTAACCCTACCCCTTCGTTGACCTTTTTTTAATTAAATGCAAAGCTTATGTGCCCATCTAAATGGATTCGGTGAGGTAGCATTTCCCCCTATACCCACGAACTATGATTTAAGAATTTAGAAAGCTTATGTGCCCACCTATGTAAATAGAAATATACTTATGTTTTAAATGTTATTACATTTGGTTCTACAATTTTGGAAAGGCAGAAACTGTCTGCAAACTTTCTTGCTGCTATTTTTGAAAGAGTAGAAAGCATATGTGCTTGTCGAAATAGAGATCGAAATAGGTGTAGCGAATTTCATTAAATTAGAAAACAGCTTCGGAGGAGCAGAAATTGCCCCTACCCCTTGTGGTCCATTTCTTTAAAGCAAAGCTCACGCGGATTACATACCGCTGTTATTTTAATAACGTTAAAGTGCTGGAGTAATCCTCATATCGTGATTCTCATCGGGCATAAATTGCATACAGATAATTTATATACCCAACTCCTGAGAAAAAATAAAATTTTCTGAGATCTATTGACTGGTATTTTAAATTGTGTAAGACTAACCCGCAGTTTTTAACTTAATAATTAAGTACGTAACTAGCTAATTTTTATTTAAAATTAAGTTGTAATTAAATACGATTTAATTTTTTCAGTGGTTAATTAAAGTTCTTATTAAATTACGTTGCACAGTGGCGTGAATTAAAAAAAAAGTGGTAAAAAGTCCGCAACTTTTGAACTAGTTAACCGATTTCGATGAAACCAACTGTTTTGGAAAGTACAAGTGTTGAAATTTTTAGAAGGCATATTTTGAGGCACCCTGTTGTAAGACAGGGTAGCTCCAAACAGCCTCAAAGTGGGAAAGTGCGGGTATCGAAATTCTTTCGGAGCTTGTAACTTTTGTAAATAGGGACCGATTTCAATAATTTTTTCAGCGGGACAATCTACGTTAAGAAATAAAAATAAAACATGCTAAGAGTACCATTTTATCTCTTTCAGTTTCCAAGTTATTTGACTTGAAAAATTTATTTTTTAATTTTTGGCCCTGACTTTTTTTATTCGTTAGTACATAACTTCTTTATTACTTGGCAAAAATCAGTATGTTTTAATGTTTTTGAAAGAAAACTTCATTACAATTCATATAAAAAAAATTTTTTTTTGATATCTCAAAAATGGTAGCAAGGAATAATTTTGCAATTTGGATTTTTAAAAATTATGAAAAAATTTGGTATATTTTGTGAAAAAAGTATTCTTAATTTTTTTGGAATATTTTAAAAAATTATTAAGTATTTGATAAAAACTTTGATTGTATCTGAGAAAGGAGACATTGAGAAAGGCTGTGAAATAAATTTTGGAGATTCTTGTTGGTGCACCCTACATTCAGCATTGGTCGAAAACTAGCAATTTTTTTTCAAAAAATCCGATTTTCGGATGTGGCAAAAAAATTGCACGGTCGTTTTTGTAAATTTTTTGGTTTTTTATAATAAATAATTTTGTTGTAAGTAATCTGTAAGAAACTCTTGACATCCTACACATAAATGTAGGCAGGAGAGGAGATTTTCTAAAAATTCTAAAATTTTTCTAACACAATTTTTCCCAATAAGAAAAAAGTATTATTAAATTATAAATTGGGAATCATTTTAATTTTTATCAATAGTATACATTTAGCTTTGCAAACTGGAAAAAAATTATTCTCCTACCATCAATACTTTTTGAAATATTCGAAATCCAATTTTGATTAAAAATTTTAATTTTCTACATTTTTTATTTTTGTCTAAATTATTGATCTTATTTTCTTTACTGCAAATGTTTCTTAATTTTTTCTATGTTATTACAATAGTAGATACAATTGTCTATTCAACGGTATATAATATTTATTCCTTTGCCATTATATCAGTCTTAAAATGTATACACAAATATAACACCTCAGGTAACAATTTACGTGTTTTATCTGTTACTCAAACAAACCCACATTTTTTATGAACTCTTGAAGTATATTTATATACCTACAAGGACAAATAGATTGAGTTATTTATTTATTTAAAAAAATTAGTAGTTAATTTAACATTAGAACATTAAATTACGAACATTTTTTATGTAGCTCCTTTTTAAACGCATCTAAATTGCCTAAGTTTTGAATATAATTTGACAGAGAATTCCAGAGACTTTTTGCCATGATATCAGATATTTGTTTGTGTGAATATAAATACTCATGTATCAAGATATATATGTACAATGTACATATCTATGAAAACTTACAACTAAATTTCTCGTTTTGATTCTGATAATTGTATTAAAAATATATTTAATAAGTTCAGTTTCATTTTCTTTATTACTCATATCTAAGTGCATGGATACATACATATGTTGTTTTTAATTTATATTTGGGTTTTACTTCAAGAATTTGCTTTAAAATAATCTGAGACATCATGGCCTAGCAAGCTATTAATTTCCTCTGCTTCGGGATCGTCCTTCTCGATTTCAATACTTATTTTTGGCAACCATTTCATTCTTATGCCTTGTAGGACTGGATCTGAAGACAATAGCAAATGATGCATTAAATCATTATTTTGAGCAACTCTAGAGCATTTACATGTATTGAAAAGTCGATATTGCTTAACATCTCTATTTCTAGCTTCCTGTGACTCTTCGGTTAGTTCCCCCAGAGGAAGAATGTTGTTTTCTATTATTTCTTTTGTATGTGCTAGCACTTTATGTACGGTTGGAGTTATTGATTTCCATGGATATAATTCATTTATTAGAATCAGAGTGTCTTTTGCATATTTTTCAAAATTGTCCTTATTAATTAATTATTTTGAAACGTCTTATGAGATTAAAGCTAATACCAGTTATAGAAGATGTGGTTTCAGGATCATCAAAAAATCGCCTGGCAGTGTTGCCATTATTGGAGTTTCCATAGCCATATAAAGGTTTGTCAATGATTAAGCCACGTTTCATAAACTCATCTTGAATTCTTTTCTTTTCTTCCAACCGTATCTGTTTTAAAGCAGAATTATTTGCAACTGGAACGTTCTGAAGTTCTGGTACACTGCGATATTTATTGTCGTAAGATAGATGTAAAATGTACTCCATGAATCGAATCCGAGCATGAAGTGGTGATATTCCAAGCTTAAGGGCATCTTCATTAGTTGGAGTATAATTCTCAATGTCCTTAAAATCGGAATTTTACTTTCCGCATATATTACAAATCAAATAAGATTTTGTATCGGTTATTGCATTTGCAACTTTTCCATCTATCATTGTTAAATAAGGTCTAAAAGATACTGTTATTACTCGTCCTAATATATTTTGAGTTGTTTCTTTGTTTTCCTTGATGTATTGGTCGGCATAAAAACTTTGAGCCTGGAGTAGTATTTACCCACGCATCTTTAAATGCATTTTTACTTGTTGAAGGCATTTCATTATGTAGTCGAAGCCTTAATGGTACTAACGATGCCATTAAAACTTTGGAAAAGTCATTATCGTATGCACTTGGCTGTCTATATTCCGAAAATCCAGATGATCCATCACATCCCCATTTATATATTAGTGTTAGTTCAGAATTATTACATGTATCTAAGTCTCTTTCGTCAAAAGTAGCGATGAGTCTTGATGCTGTATTATGAAAAAGGTTTGACTGTTATCGGATGTGGCAAAATTTCCGATTTTCTTTTTAACAACAATGCACTTGATGGCAAAGGCCCACTTTTTTCTTTAAGCACCTTCCTTAAGATATCGTATTTATTTCTTGAAAGGCCCAAATTAAGAATGAGTGCTAGTGCATCTTCCACTGTAAAATGTTTACTATATTTTGGCGTTGGAATGCTTTCCACCATCCGTCTTAATCTTTTTGGAGACGCAACTGGTAGCACATCTACGATTTTGCCTGCTTCTTTAAGTTAAGTCTTCGCTAAAATCAATTTGAATGAATCTTTGATTTCATTTTCCGAATACATATTTATCAAGTCTTCTTGTTTAATCCTTTTGCTCCTGCGTCGACCGTTATCGTAATCTTTATTTGGCCGACCAAACTTCTTTGGGTATATTTCCGTAGATAGTCCCATATCTAACCAATCCTGATTTTTATTCTGAAATTTAGAAATTGATTTATTGCATTTACGTATCTTCTTTTCATATAACTTAAAAAAAATTTCAAGTTTTTTCGATAAATCGGTGTTTACAGATAAACCATATGTAGTAGATATTATGTACATCATTTGGTCTACCTTGTCCAACCGAGTAGTACCATCAGTGAGATTTTCCCACATTAATTTGCAGAGCGATTTATTTTTAATTGTTATCTTCATGATAGCTATAACTGAAATAATGACATTAAATGAATCGCAGGTACCTTTGTCCTTGTGGGTATATAAATATACTGTGTGTATATAAATTCTTATATTTTATTGTATTTAGGTAAAGAAAGTATTTAATAACAGCTTCAAGAAATCATAAAAAATGTGGGTTTGTTTGAGTATCAGATAAAACACGTAAATTGTTACCTGAGGTGTTATATTTGTGTATACATTTTAAGACTGATATAATGGCAAAGGAATACATATTATATACCGTTGAATAGACAATTATATCTACTATTGTAATAACATAGAAAAAATTAAGAAACATTTGCAGTAAAGAAAATAAGATCAATAATTTAGAAAAAAATAAAAAATGTAGAAAATTAAAATTTTTAATCAAAATTGGATTTCGAATATTTCAAAAAGTATTGATGGTAGGAGAATAATTTTTTTCCAGTTTGCAAAGCTAAATGTATACTATTGATAAAAATTAAAATGATTCCCAATTTATAATTTAATAATACTTTTTTCTTATTGGGAAAAATTGTGTTAGAAAAATTTTAGAATTTTTAGAAAATCTCCTCTCCTGCCTACATTTATGTGTAGGATGTCAAGAGTTTCTTACAGATTACTTACAACAAAATTATTTATTATAAAAAACCAAAAAATTTACAAAAACGACCGTGCAATTTTTTTGCCACATCCGAAAATCGGATTTTTTGAAAAAAAATTGCTAGTTTTCGACCAATGCTGAATGTAGGGTGCACCAACAAGAATCTCCAAAATTTATTTCACAGCCTTTCTCAATGTCTCCTTTCTCAGATACAATCAAAGTTTTTATCAAATACTTAATAATTTTTTAAAATATTCCAAAAAAATTAAGAATACTTTTTTCACAAAATATACCAAATTTTTTCATAATTTTTAAAAATCCAAATTGCAAAATTATTCCTTGCTACAATTTTTGAGATATCAAAAAAAAATTTTTTTTATATGAATTGTAATGAAGTTTTCTTTCAAAAACATTAAAACATACTGATTTTTGCCAAGTAATAAAGAAGTTATGTACTAACGAATAAAAAAAGTCAGGGCCAAAAATTAAAAAATAAATTTTTCAAGTCAAATAACTTGGAAACTTAAAGAGATAAAATGGTACTCTTAGCATGTTTTATTTTTATTTCTTAACGTAGATTGTCCCGCTGAAAAAATTATTGAAATCGGTCCCTATTTACAAAAGTTACAAGCTCCGAAAGAATTCCGATACCCGCACTTTCCCACTTTGAGGCTGTTTGGAGCTACCCTGTCTTACAACAGGGTGCCTCAAAATATGCTTTCTAAAAATTTCAACACTTGTACTTTCCAAAACAGTTGGTTTCATCGAAATCGGTTAACTAGTTCAAAAGTTGCGGACTTTTTACCACTTTTTTTTTAATTCACGCCACTGTGCGTTGAAAGCATGGCAGCCCTGCAAAATTTCCAAAGAACAGCTGTTTAACTAAACAAAAAAGTTAGGTTATAAGCATGTAGAAAATTAAAATTCCATAAAATCTCATTTTATGAAATCAAACGAACATCATAATACATTTTTCTATTACTTTATTCCATAATATGAAACTTTGTATTGTATATGTAATATATTTATGAAATTTAAACGAAATTCTTTTTAACCCGACCACATGATGTTTTCATGTGTATGTTTTCAATAAACACATACACGCATAAAAACATATGTTACATTCACAAAACTTAAGTAGTATTTAATAACACAAGGTTGGGTATTTAATTATTATTTAATTATGCACTCAAAAACACAATTTCGTATTTAATTAGAACTTAAAAATAATTACAGTTTGATTAGCCAGTCAAAAACTGGGGGTAAATATTTCGAGTTATGACGTTGTTTAAGTAAATGAGCGATGCAGGATTACCAGCTGAAAAAAATATTTTATGAAATAGTCGCTATAATGGCTGTTATTGTAGAACTTTGTTTATCCTGTTCCTGTTAACACTGCCTACCACCCATCACAAATAGTGTTTCTGAAAACAGAAGTATTAGATTAGATTTATTAAAAACATTCCAGCGACATTTCAAAAATTCACAAAAAAAAAAAACGTTTCCTCTCAGAAACAAACTTCGCTGAGGTTTTCTGTTAAAATTACATGTTTTGTGACAAGAAAAACAGTTTGTTTGGACAGAAACCAACAAACCACACCTTTTTTTTAAGTAACAAAGTAAACCTTTGCAAACCAGAATTTCAACCAACATTTAATGAGTGCCATGTAACCGTATTTGTTGAATGTACACACAACTTTCACTTGTGCTTTTAAAGGGCAAAAAAGTTGCCATAGAGTTTGCGATGGATGGGTGTATGACTGCAAAATTAGGAAGATGTGGTGCAAATAATGACTCAGTTGCAGTGATGCCAACTTAGCCCTTTTCGGGCTAGATTTAGCCCGTTTTGAGTCATTCAAAACGCGAAAAAAAATTTTTGGCCCGAAACTAAAAAACGCGCTAATCTAGCACTTTTTACAATTATCTTTCGGCCCTTTTAGCCCCTTTTTACTTTTTGCTCGATATGTCTACATTTAAATTTTTACGAACTTGTTTCTTCCTTTAAACTAGCAATTTCAACTTATGAAATAACGTTACAGCATTGTTTTACTCATTTTCTTCTGTTAGATTACCTTACCAATTTAAACAAGTAAGAGTGCTATATTCGGCTGTGCCGAATCTTATATACCCTTTACCAACGTACGTACATATATATAGTATACAGACACATACATACATATTTGTTTTGTGAAAAAATTTATCATTTTTTTAAAGTTTCCATCTTTGGAGCTGTAATTTTCTTTCAGAAGCATAAAATATATTCAATTTATAAAGAAAAAGAAAAAAATTGTTAGACCTATTTAATTTTACATAACACAAAAAGTGTGAGTTTTCCAACCCTGGAGTCATAATTTTGCATTTTTTTGATTATTGATACCAATCTAGTTCTTTAAAAAATACATAAAATATGTTAAGTGAAAAAAGCAAAAACGAAATAAGGAAAAAATTAAGGTCAGATTTTGTAAATTCAAACGATTTTTTCGTTTTGAAATTTGTATGGAAAAAATATTTTTTGAAAAGAATTTTCGTTATTTTTCATACAAATTTGAAACGTTTAGAAACAAAATTTTTTACAAAATCTGCTTATTAGTTTCATTTAATTCCTTTAATATTAAAAACTTCAGTAAAGTGCGACTTTGAATCGCGCACGGCTTTTTTGAAGTTTTTTCTTCAGTTTAAACGATTTTTTCAGTTTTGTCGCTTTTTTCTCGTTTTGGCGATTTTTTTCTGTTTTTGGAGGTTTTTTTTATTTTGGTGATTTTTTTCTGTTATTGGGATTTTCTTCATTTTGTAGATTTTTCTCATTTTGACGATTTTTTTTTCATTTTTGCGATTTTTTTCTGTTTTTGGGTTTTTTCTATTTAGGAGTTTTTTTTTTTCATTTTGGCGACTTTTTCTGTTTTTTGGGTTTTTTTTCGTTTTGGCGATTTTTTTCATTTTGGCGATTTTTTTTTATTTTGGCGATTTTCTTTCATTTTGGCGATTTTTTTTATTTAAGCAATTTTTCCGGTTTTTCGCGATTTATTTTAGTCCTAGAAATTTTTTTTAATATGGCGATTTTTTTCTGTTTTTGGGTTTTTTTTTCATTATGGCGTTTTTTCCTGCTTTGGGGTTTTTTTTATTTAGGCGATTTTTTTCTCTTTTTTGGGGTTTTTTCATCTTGGCGATTTTTTTTTTCATTTTGTCGTTTTTTTCCTGTTTTGGGTTTTTATTTTCATTTTGGCGATTTTTTCATGTTTTTTTGGGGTATTTTTCGTTTTGGCGATTTTTTTGTTTTTCGCGATTTCTTTCCGTTTGGCGATTTTATAATTCCTTGATTTTTTAGTTTTACCGTTTTTGAAAATTTCAAGAGTTTTGCTTTTACGGTTTCCAAGATACAGCAAGTTGTCAAAATTGCATAGTCAAAATTGCATTAACTGATGGAACACCCTTTAATTTAAATTTTTTGAAATTTTAGTGTTAATTTTTGTAGTCTGTATAAAAATACACTAACCTTACAAATTTCAAGTGTATATACATATAATTGTATGTATATTACATGGGATTTTAGAATTTTTCGTTGCTCGTTTTGGAACACCCTTCAATTTCCAATTCTCATGTATTTGTTGTTGTAGCGGCCAAAAGTCTACACACTGTGTCCAAATTTCAGGTCTGTAGCTCTTACGGTTCTCGAGAAAATACTAATATAGTTTTAGACATAGTTAATTTTACATAACACAAAAAGTTAAAGTTTTCCAACCCTGGAAACGTCTTTTTAATTTTTTTATATTTTTTTTTAATTTAAAATACCAATTTTAGTCGTACTGAAGTGTAAAATAAATTTATTTATTAAAAAAAAATAAAAATTTGTTTTCGGTAGTTACTTTTATATGGCAAAATATAGTTTACGTTTTCCAGCTCTGCAATCGTCTGCCCGATTTTGCTGAATTTCAATACCAATCTAAGTTGGACCATTTCTGATACATCAGTCCAAGAACGAAGTCTCTAGCTTTTCTGGGAGCTTCGGAAAACCGATTTCACGTACACCGGACGGACAGACGGACATCGCTTATTCGTCATCGCTATTCATAAGGACCCAGAATATATATATTTTTTTGGTCGCAAATTAAAATTATGGAAATTACACACGGAATGACAAACCTATATATACCCTTTTCCATTTTTGGTAAAGGGTATAAAAAGAAGAAACAATAAGGTATAGTGTTCTATTTCTTCCAAATTTTTTGTGCTTTGAAAGATTCTCAGTATAGCCTAAAAACAGATTTTTATTTAATAACGACCAAGTTAAAATTTACTTACCTGTACATATGTATGGATATGTGTGTCTACAAGCTACCGGCCTGTCCCACAATGTCACCAGAAAACTTCGATCGAAAACTTGTATTGCAAACAACAATAACATTACAACATTTGTTGTTGTTTTCAATATAAGTATTCGATCGAACGATTTCTGTTGATATCGTGGAACAGGTCGTACTAGTGTAATTACTAGAATAGCAAGAACTAGTGCAAAAAGGCTTAAATTTGTTGTGTAAAATTACTAGTGCTGATGAGTTTAAAACTAGCCTCTTGTCGAGATTTTTTTAAAAATTTTACTTAATGTTGCGCTAAACGTATATTTTTCCAGTTTAGCCCTTTTTTCAAAAATTTTTACGATTTTGGAGTCTCAAAAGTTGGCATTACTGCTCAGTTGCTCCAAAATAACAAAATTACTCTTGATGAACGCTGATTTATTATTAGTGACAGTTTTCGTTGTACCTTCATAATGAAGAGACTTATTAGCGGAATTTTTCTTACTTACATACTAAACAATAAAAATCATACAAAAAATATTCGTAGTACAAAGTTTTAAAAAAATTTTGATTTCTTATGCTTGTCATCATACCATCAGACTCGTTTAATAAATCTTCTGTCAAACTCAGTGCAAATTGAATTTGTGTTTTCGCAAACAAAGGGTAAATATGTCTTGATTAGAACGGGCATTTTTGAAGTTTATTGAAATAGCCGCTTTAGAAAATCATTATAAACTTTTAGCATTATATTGAAGCATTTTCAAATATTTTTTTAGCATGTTTAGCATTATTTTAAGCCCTATTCAGCATTAAAATTTTTTTAATTGTGGCCACACTGCTTGTGGCATATTCAAATCACGATGTAAGTTTGAATTTCTTTTGTACCGTGGAGGAGATGTTATTCACCGTAAAATTTTGTTTTGCCTTCGTTGAATTTTTTCTATATTTGAAGCTGAAGCAGTACTCCATAGCTGAATTCCGTAGCACCATATAGGTTTCAAAAGGGACTTGTATAGTAAAAGTTTACAATCTAGAGGGTTGAATTTCTACCAATCAGCCAATCTATCTGAGTAAGTATGAGTTTCATTTGTGTTAGCTTAGAGTGAATGTGGTGTTTCCATGTAAGTTATCGATCAAGGTGTTTACCAAGGTATTTCAAATGTGAATATTGAGGAACAATTAGATTATTGATTGTAATGGGGGAACAAGTATCTTTTCGTAGGGTAAATGTTACCTGAGCACAATTCTGTTGATTCATCTTTATTCTTTATAAGTTAATCATAGTTCTAGCTAGGTAATACGTTGCTGAAGATATCAGGAAGCCTCGTGAGGGTTTTCGTGCATACTAAGACAGGCTGTATAATCGGCAAATGTAGATGTGTGGATATTACTACACAAAGGCATATCACATATCTAAATCAAATACAAAACTGACCCCAGTATACTCCCTTCTGGCACACCGGATGACATAGTTTTGGGACTACTCATAAAGTCTCCCTCTAAAACAATGAACTTCCGTGCAAGGATGTAATTTTTCAAGAGATTTAGAATGTTTATTGGTACTTATGTCTTCAATTTTAAAATTAGGCCTTCATGCCACACTTTATCAAATGCCTGAGAAACGCCAATAAACAGGTCAGAACAATACTTCTTTTCTTCAAATGTGCTTCTTATAAATTGAACCAATATATGAGTTTGCTCAATGGTTCTTTGTTGACTTCTAAAACCAAATTAATGGTCCGGTATGCACCCATTATCAGTTAGTATTGGGGACAATTTGATCATGAGCAGTTTTTCGAAAAGCTTTGACATTGTTGACAGTGGACTTATTGGCCTGTATGACTCAGCCTGGGTAAGATCTTTGCCCGGCTTTGGAATCATTTTAACATTGGCAAGCTTCCAGCTGTTTGGATAATACACCAGTCGTAAAATGGCATTGAAAATTAATAACAGGATTCTAATTGCAATACGAGGCAACTTCATCAGCATCTGGTTACTAATTCCATCAATACCCGAAGCTTTCTTCGGGTGGAGTTCATCAATAAATTTTTGTACTTCAGCTTGGTTTAAGCTTTCCTTTTAAGAGTAATTAGATTGTGGTGTGACATCCATACCTTTGAAATAGTTTTTGCAATTTCTTCAAATGCAAGCAACTCTTGGAGTCGTTTAGTGCACTCTTTAAATCCGATTTTAAGTTGGTGTGATCTGTGCTGTTGCCATTTTCTTCTAGCTCTTCTTTTTTCACATACTAGACGTTCAATATCCATAGAATAAATTCTATCAAACCCAGTCTGCGGAAGGCAGGTAGTGGCATGTTCAGCAGCCTCTTTAATATTTTTGATAAGATTGGCAGTGTTAAATTCAATATCTTCGGATGTTCTTAGCGTAATGTTTTCCGTAAGCCCCAGCCAATTAACACTGATCGTCTTGATTGGAGGAGAGACCTAGGGATGATTCAACGTGAATTAATTAATTTTTCATGACGCCAAAATCAATAACATCCGGAATTTTATGTATGTCAGTACGCCAGGAAGTGGGCTCCCCACACGAAATGACGTCCAATCCTATTTTGGGACTTATGTTGAACAACGCTCGACCTCTGGGTGTGATAAGACGCGAACCCCAGAATGTATGTTTTGCATTGTAGTCGCCAGCTGCTACGAAACAAGGTCCAAGAGATTTAAAGAAATTGATTCTCATTGAATAAAAATCGGGGAGGGGAGTAAATTGATGGTAGCACGAAATTTAAAAAAAAAATTTCAATGCAAATTTTTGTCTCTTTAAGATGTTCTTCACAAATGTTGTCAAGAATATAGTGCTTTAGTTTTAACTTTATTAGAATTGCTGATCCACCGCATTCTCTTCCTCTCGTGTCTTTTGAGTCATAAAAGGCTTCTCGAAGTAAAATGAGTATCAGAGACCAATATATTTTTCAATATTTTTTTCCCGTAAGGAAGCGCTAAGGTTATGCTGGCAAATGCCGTTTGCGTTCCAGTAACATATTTTTAATATGTTCATGGCATGTTAACTAATGCTTGAAGGTAGAGGTCCATAGCTCGCTTTTTGCACGTTATGCTTTACACACGTTTCATCCTCTTGTTTCATTCTATACTTTGTTCGCGTTGAGTTACATGCACTGCTTTTCATGCGCCATTTTATTTTTGTTTTGATCAGCTGTGTGCGTTTGTTTATAAATACTTATAAAGAAAAAATGGAGAGTGAAACCAAGTTTTTAAAAGAATTTGTGGAGTTAGTCGAGTTTGTATATTTAATTTTATGTGCAAAAATGCCTATGTACAATTGCGAAAAAAGAAAAGGTTTTGGGTGCGGCCGTTGTATTTAGAACGGAATTTAAGTGGGTATTTTGAAACCACATTTAAAAAAATTAAAGCTTTTGACCCTGAGCAATTTCGAACCGCGACAAGAATGTCTGCAGACGTCTTTGACTATTTATTCGGCATTTTAAATGATAGTCTTGAGAAGAACTCGGCCACGGCTATTCCAGCAAATTGTCGGCTGTTCTTGACTTTAATGTAAGGCTGAGTTTACATCTAGCATTTCTTGTGTGCATTTGCCCAAAAAAGCGTAACCAATTATTAATGAAGCGTAACCAATTATTAATGAAAAACTGTTTGATTCAGACATATATTTATTGATTTAAACTGTTTACAATCATGTTGGATTCTATAAAATTGTCTATTAGTTATGTATGCAACTATTTAACTTAATAAATACATGAGTGAATAAAACAGTTTTGCATTAGTTATTATTTACGCAAAATTAATTAAAATTAATTAATTTTAATCAATTTTGCCGTGGAAAATTAAAATTAATTATCCACGGCAAAATAATATTTATCGATAACGTAAGAAACAAAGTATTATTTAACGTCTTTAGCTTTCAAGAACAGCTGACTTTCTTTCATGGTGCTTGTAACGCGTACAAAAGTAGAAAGTAGACCTACTTTTCGCTTTGAACGCCCCTACGCGTTCTGCGTTTTTTGCAATGTAACTTGTCACATACTATTGCATTGATTCTACTTTTTAGAAAATTGCACAGAAAGCGTAACGCGCATAAAGCGAGCTATGGACCTCTACCTTGAGGCAGTGTATTCTGCATTCGCAGCTTTTTTTGCATCATGCTAGTCATATTTGTTGTAAAATTATTTATAGTTTGCTCCAAATTATCAATAGTAGCTTCAAGCAGCGTTACCGTTGAAAAATTTCAAAAAGGGGCACAAAAAGGGGATTTTCAAAAATAAAGTGGCACAAAAAGGGGATCTCAAAGAAAAAAAGAGGCAACTTTAAAATCAAGAAAAATTAAAGAAACAAGCATATACATATATTAAGTTATTTTATTTAGAACAAACAACAAGAATTTCTCGTGTATAAGAAGTACAAAAACATTAATTTTATGTTATTTGCAATTAAAATTTGTAACTTACTAATTAACGAGAACAATTATTTATTGCTGGGGATGCGATGTATGTATACAGAAAAAGAAATTTTTAGTTTTATAATTGCTTATTTGACTCACAGTCTTCATATATACTTCTACTTGGAAATAAGACTAGTATAAACGTAGTATGAATAGCTATTATATAAAAAAATCATAAAATCTATGTTAATAATAAAACAGTAGTCAAATTGTTGTATTTCATATCACTTATATACTTAAAAACCAGCATAATTCAAAAAATTGAAGCGGATAATATTATAATAATATATATATTATATTATTATAATAGTTATTAAATACCCTTTATTTTGAAATTGTACAAAAGAAATAAGTTGTAACTCGCAGACTTTGCAACTGGCGAATCTGGATATATTTTTGCATTTAATTTGGCCAATTTGTTCATTTGCTTAAACGGGTTCATCTTATCATCCTTAAGACAAGCTTCATTTCAGCAATATCAACTTTCCTCCGAAAAGCGGTATTTTTTGTGGTAAAAGCTCGGATATTTTTACATCATTTGTTTTTTAAAATGACTTTCAATGATTCATTCGGCAGAGCAACTGATTGCAGAAAACACAAATGGGTTTTTTGTTATCTGCATCCATCTGAACCCACTTATGCATTCTCTCCTAATCATTGGAATACTTTCGTGTTGCTTCTTTCTTTTTTACTGGTTTTTCCAAGATAATAGGCTTACATGTTGAACTAATTTCATGGAAATTTATTTTCACACAATATTATTTCCCTTGGCATAAAGTTTTTCACCTTTTAAAATTATGTACTTTTATCAAATTTGGCTTTCAAATCAAATTTGGCTGCGGAAAATACAGTTAGAATTATCTATGAAGACTGAGACATTTTTAGATTTAATTGAACTGTAGTGAATTTTATAATCAGAAATAATTTCTTAATCAGGCTTGAGTTCAGTAATTTCAATTCTTATTGAATGAAATATTTTTATTAATTAATGTGAGTATCTAAAGAAGAGAAGAAAAATTAAACTAGACTTTATTAGCTGGGGGAAATACCGATATTTTTCTGTGCAGCCACGCACTTCATCAGCACCCATGTCTATCTACTGGGGTAGAGATTATTATTAACATCAGCTATTTAACTTAAATTTCTATGAAATGGAATATGAGAATTGATTGTGTATACAATTATTGATTTACCTTTGGCAAACACATTTGTAAGTATCACTATTCATTTTCTGTTTTTCCATTTTCTATTTAGGTTAGGACGAAGTTATATCACTCTACCTATGTATGTTTAACTATTCTTACTTATCTTTTACGATCATCACATTCATTATTTTTACTTATTCGATGCACCATCGGTACATACATATAAGTATTATTGTAGTGGCTTTATGTTACTGTATGTAATTTCATATTTAAAAATCTTAAACAAATGAAAAGATTTATACCAAGGCTTTTTAACCCCCGACTAAAAAAGGGGTGTTATAAGTTTGTAGTGAGTGTCTGTGTCTCTGTGTATATGTGTGTCTGTCCGTGTCCACGTACAGCCCAAACGGGTGGACCGAATTTGATTTAGATTTTTCTGTTTGAAAGGTGACTTAATCGAGAAGGTTCTTAACTATCTTTGAAGAAAATCGGTACAGGCAATTAGAAGATATCACATATTTTCTAGATATATTGGGGGTTCTTAAAATTTTTAATTTTTGTTATTAACACCATATACTCCCACAGAAAATTATATTGCGCCATACTGTCAATTTCCACCAAAAGAAATTTATTTATTTCATATATACACATAGGAAATCAAATCTTGTTGTCGAATGTAGTAGAATCTGTAAAAATTTGCGTACATTTATTGTAAAAATAAAAATTAAAGTTGACTTTGAACAAAAAGGGACACAAAATAATGCAAATGATACTAAAAGGGGATTTAAAACTAAGGGGCATAAAAAGTGGCAAGGCATTCGAAAAAGGGGCAAAATGCGACTTTAGTCGCACAACGGTAACGCTGGCTTCAAGGCGATTGAAATTAAAGTTCGAGTTTGTATTTTTTGAATTATTAGGTGGGGAAACATTTTGTGTAGGAATAGAACTAGTCTACACAGCATCGGCATACGATACACGTGAAGTAACTGGTTGGCTCATTTGTGCGAAATTGGGGGAGTAAGCGTTTGCTGATTGAGCTGGAGGTAATTTAGTTTTTTGTCCTATAGCCTGTTTAACGAAATAATAAACAGGGCATCCTGTATAGTTAGCGGTGTGATTACCTCTACAATTACAATATTTTTTTTTGTTTGATCTTTTGGTATAGTAAAAGTAGCAGTAGTGTGCAATTTACCGCAGATAACACAAACTGTAGGTAAATTGCAGTAAGTTTTTGTGTGGCCAAATTCTTAGCAATAATGGTACTTTACGGGATCTGAACGTTTATGTTGCTCATCAACTGTGACTTTTTTGTACAACAGGTATGTTGGGCTATATATTGGATGTATCGCGTTTTTTTCAACTGTATATCATTCGGCTCCAGTTCAACGCGAAATAGAGGCTGGGGATCTTCACCCTAGTGATTATATTAGTAACATTTTTTACCTTAAATCCTTGTATGATGAGTGCAGCTTTTATTTCTTCGGGATTAACATTAGCATCAATACCCTTCAATACGATCTGCAGATCTTTAGCACTCTTAAGCTGGTACGTATAAAAATTTTTTCTATTTTTTTCGAATTCAGTAACAATTTTGCGGAAATCTTTTTCTTTGTATATTTGAATTTTCGTTTCATCCATGTTACCACGTTTTATTGGAATAACGTGAAATGCGTTCTCACCAATGGCCGATAATAATTTTTTAATAAGGGCGTTATAATATTTTTTCTCTCAGATATATTGGTGGTGGTTTGGAGGTTTTTTTGGATGATACAGCGGGTTGGTCGTTATTAGCTTGGAATATTAAAAAACGATTATGAACGTTAACTGATGCGGCGTCGTTATCCCTGGATATCTTGTGAACTGATTAGATTTTTGACGAATATGTGTTTCGCCCGCGCCTCACAACTGTGATATATCTGTCCATTCCGACTTGAACTTTAGATTTCTGAAAACGGTTATCTACACGCAAAGCAAAAATATGGTTGAGGTAACCATAATCAAACAGCAACATACTATGATTGAATTATATGGTTGCAGTAAAATCATATTATTGTCAATAGAAAACCAAAGTTTAATGCCCTAATTCAGTAAGAAGATTTAGGACGTTTTTGTTTGAAAATGCTTCTGAGTTCTTGTCTTTGAAGTCTCTAAATTATTTTCTTCAAAAATGGTTGTTGTCTTTGATAATGAAAAATATAAATATTATTGCCATGTTTTTAAAACATAAAAATTCAATTAAATTATTATACAATAGTTTGAAAAACATATGAAAAAATATGTGTTGGATATAATGTTTAGAACAAAATCATAAAGCAAATACACGAACCTTCTAGCATAGACAATAAATAATAATCGTTTTAAAGAATCAAAACTGCTTCTTTTTTTCGTCCATAGACAAGACGATACATTCGTCGAACAGAATTAGGGCATAAATAATATTATTTTCTGAGTTAATAATAATATTATATACAAAAACAATTAACTTTGTTATACCTAATCTTATTATTGTAAATAAGACAACACTATTGTTAGATTTGACTAAAATATAATTGAGACTTACCATACCATGTTCTAATATTATAATAATATTGTTAAATGCTACCATAGTATTATTTTATATAATAATAATATTTTGTTTTTAATCATACATTTGTTGGTAAATCTTTTGTTTAAAACAGCTGTGCGTTAAATCCGAAATAAAAATAAGTTAATATTGTTGAAACAAAATTTATATATAGAAATCTATACTTACATATATGTGTATACACGAAATACAGACACACATGTATAAAGAGATATACCTTCATACATATGTATATATTATTTTTATTAATCTACCCTTTCGTTTATACTTTTTTTATTTATTTAACTAAAACCAGTGCTGCCAGAATGATGATATTATCATATTTTTGATGATTTTTGGACCAAAATATGATTTTAAGATTTTTGTTCTCGAATGATGATTTTTAATTTTGCAAATTATGATTTTTACTTTCAATACATACATATATATGTATGTACAATTTTCTTTGTTGTTTATACACACCTATAAAGAAAACATTTTTGTTCCAGCTAAAATATTCGTCTTCATGGAAACAGGTTGGTAAGGGGCAGAGAGCACAACTCTCCCCCTTCTTCTGGGTTCATTTGAAAAAAAAGAATAAGAAAACGTTTCTTTACAAAAAAAGCCATGTTAGAGAAGTGACGAAAAATCGGTCCAGAATATATTCAAATCTTGCACAAATGTATACCAAATCGTTTAAAAGAAGTCATTCGTCGCCAAGGAAAAGCAAATTGCCTCTAAATTTTAGAGTATAAAACAACTGTACATCAGTGATGCAAAATGTGGCACTATTGGGCCATTTGTGGCACTTTTGGATGTTTGTGGCCCTGTGGTACTCTCTAGGATATTTTGGCCCTTTCAACTAATTCCTTGAAACATTTGAGTACACTTTTTAATTGAGTTTTCTTCGTTTTAAAAACTACTTTTATTTTTGAAGATTTTTATTTAAACTGGTTTCCGAAATCCGCGCCAGATAATGTTTTGAGTGGGAAAACCAATAGTATTATACCACTTGCTATTAAACTTTTTGAAAAGGAAACAGAACAAGTAAATATGCAATATCGCAAGTTCCAGAATTTAAAAAGCTCAAAGGTTTAAGTAGAAGTAAATTTTACAAAAGGATTTCTACCATTAAAAATCGTGTATGCAAACTTTTGTATACAAATATATACAGAATTATTCAAGGAACTCTTTTTATTCATTAATCCTCAGCAGGACTGAAAATTTATATTCAAATCAACAATAAAATTTGAAAATTCGCTTTTGTTTTCAATATAAATTTTCAGTCGAGAGTTTTCTTTCGATTTTGTGAAACAGGCCATAATAGAAGAAATCGTCGTCATGTAAAAAATACTGTGTCATATTTAATACAATTAAAAAAAAGTAATGAAATCTAGTTCTAATAATTGTTATGATGAAGATATTTTAAGACTTAACACAAAAAAATGCTGTTAAACAGGGGTAAATGGGGGAACTATTGGACTAAGAATTTAGAGATTATTTTTAATAAAATTAGAATTACATAAATAATGTTTTTTTAACTAAAATTTAATTTTTTAAGCAACATACATACATATAAAATATGTATTTACTTTAATTTAACAAAAAATACTTTAAAAATTTTGAACTTTTGTCGCTAAGTTCTGTTTTTGCTCTAAACAAAATAAATCACATATTAATACATACTTTTGTCTTTATTTAAATTAAAAGATTATAGTCGAGTACATTAAAAAACTTTTTTGGCCCGATCAAGGGTATTTTGGCCCTTTTAAATCGTTAATTTTGCCCTAAACCAAAAAAAAACAAAATGCATCACTCCTGTACATATGTACCTTATATCATCAGAACATTGGCAATGTCGAATACTTATTTTGTTTGAATTTCTTAACTAATTTTTCATTTAATGTAATTTTTATATAAGTTACTTTTATGATCTCATTTTTTTTTATTGAATTCAATTTGAAAATGCTTTCTAAATTCTTTTTGTAAAATAAGCTAGTAAATACCCTTCTATTGATGAAAACAAAATAAAATTGGTGTACGTCGAATAGTTTTTTTGTCCACTGTAAATATGTCAATTGTTACTTTTATTATTTGAAAACAAATTGCACTTGTGATGATTTTTTTCTTCAAAATATGATTTTCTTTCCGACAAATGATGATTTTCTTCGCAAAACTTCTGGCAGCCCTGACTAAAACCTCGCGTGGACTACCGGTAGCTTACAAACTAAACAGTGAACTAACAGAAGATATATGTATAGCAATGATGTCAGTTTCATCATGAAACTTTCATGGCACAATTGTGCAAACTAAAATCACACACATTCTTATTCTCTTTCATTTAGTCGTCGATGAGACAGCGACGAGAACACATGCGTAGCGGGTGTATTAATTTGTTTATAGATAAAAAAAAGAAGTGGTATGCGAAAAATATTCTATGATCACCAATGCTTTTCGCGATATTTAATGTGTTTGATGTTGTAAAACGTTTAAGGAAAGAAATTAATATGTATTTAAAAGACATTATGACTTTTTTGGAGCATTTTCACTAAACTGCACTTTCTATTTAAACTTTAAAGACCAATAACTCGGGAAATATGGCCTGCAGCAAATTTTTTTTATTAAGTTTTTTTTCTTATTTTTCACATTACTATCTGATAAGCTATTTAAAAATTATTTTTATGAGATTTTTCAGAGTTTCCTATGAAAAGTTCAGAGCCCGATAACTTGAAAAATATGGGTCGCCGCCAACTTTTATATTTAATTTTTTCATCTTATTTTTTAATTTTCTATCACATAGGCTCCTTTTTATTTATTTTTAGCTACTTTACTAAACTGCATTTGTTCCAAATATTTATTTTTTCCTATGTACTTCAGAGACGAATGAGACAACTTTTCTCACACATACAACTATAGTTTTATTTTTGACACCACTGATGTATAGTATGTATGGTATGTTTTTGGATAACATTATATTGTTATTTACATCATATTATTTTTACACAATAATACAAATTATTTTGTAGTCACAAATTTTTAACAAAACTATGTTGTTAAACTCTAACCATATCGCACTTTCTGTGAATATAATAATATAATTATTAAATTCAAACATTAATCTATTTATATTAACGAAATTATTGTTTAATATATTTAATATATACAATAACTATTTTTCAGCGACCACACATTTGTTTCAGAAAACATATATTTTCTTTGCGTGTATAGTGATAACTTGGTTAAGTGATGAATACGAGCCCGAAGAGGATGATGTCGGTGACTTAAATGACGAAGTACTAGGCAACTGTAGTGTTAACGAATCACTAGTTGGCATTGGACAAAGCGAAGTTGATCGCTGACGAAAAAGTGGCTTTGCCATTAGAAAAATACTATCATCAGATTTTTTATTTTTACTTCACTTCACAATTTTTTTGTAGTACTCATATAGAATATTCCTCAATTTCACTTTGTTTGTTGGTTTTTTGCGGGTTTTTTTTTGTTTTTGTTATTTCTGACTGTAAAAAATATTAGCAAAGCAAATAAAGTTTATTTATCAAAGTCAATATGTATTACGAATATTTTTTGTTTAGTATGTATGTATACATGTAAGAAAAATTCCGATAAGAACTAAAGATTCATTATGGTTTAATTGCATATTTTAATTAAACAAAAATTTCGCTGTAGTGCTCCACAAAAAGTCGAATTTATAGAAAAACAAATGTGAAAATGTGTATTTGTTGTGGCAAATGCGGTTTAATTTTTATTTAATATTTTTTTCTGGATGTATTTCATCTCATTTCTGAAGTAGACTTAAATGCTACCACTTTTTAAACTTATTTAATTAATTGAGCAAAGGCATAGAGAAAAAAATTTAAATAAAATTCAATTAAACGTGGCCGATGAAATTAGCGGGAGAGAAGTACATATGTATGTATGTATTTGCGGACTTTGAAATGTGCTTTGCTATTAAGAGTTTATTAAACAAATTTGTCAGACATATTGCATTTATTTAATCGTTTGGTTAATCCTTCTTAAAATCGTGCAAAAATATGTTGAATTCCTTCCAAATTATATTTATGCAAATGGGCGGAATTATCATTTGCTGCAATCGCAATTCAGACAAATTTAATAAAATAAAATTAAAAATTTTAAAGCTTATTTAAAAATCTAAATTGGAAAAATTTCTTTGAGCTAAGTTGAGAAATATGTAAATAAAATAAAAAAAATTATGTAAAAGCACAAACAACTGTGAAAAGCACTTTGTTTTAATAAAATGAGAAATAATGCAGATAGTAGATCACTGGTGGGCACTGTCAATGTAGTGGTAAATTTTATATGTGTTGAGGTTGCGAGCTACCCACCAAACACAAAGTCAAGCGTTTGAAAGATAATGGTGCATTATATATTTATACATAAATAGACATATTTTCTATCTTGAAAAAAAACGTTGATTAAGTAAAATTATTAATTGCAAATAAAACTTTTTCTAAATAAACAGTGAAATAAAAAAATTTAAAAAAGATAGGACAATAACACTGTGCTACAAAAGTTGAGAAAAAAAATATTCAGGGATTCTAATGTACCAATTCTGTTTTGTTGGAGTCCATGGATGGCGAAAATACCGTTGGTTTTTTTAGGTCACTTCATAAAGTGATTTTATAACGGTAAATGTAGTGAAAAACGGGGTTTCTTAGCTTTTCAGTTTTAAACAGTTGTAACTTCTTTGTTTCCCAACGGATTTCTTTTAACTTTTCGTTGGTTAAAAGGCTCGAATATTATCTTTCAATAAAGATATATTTTTTGTAAATCGACTAAGAAATGGCCAAGTTACAGTCGTTGAAGTGTACAAAAAACCAATTAAAAAAGTATTCTTTTGTTTTCTTCAGGCTATAAGTTGCTTATGAGTTACAAAAGAATACTTTTTAATGGATTTTTTGTACACTTCAACGACTGTAACTTAGCCATTTCTTAGTTGATTTACAAAAACTATATCTTTATTGAAAGATAATATTCGATTCTTTTCACCAACGAAAAGTTAAAAGAAATCCGTTGGGAAACAAAGAAGTTACAACTGAAAAGCTAAGAAACCCCATTTTTCACTACATTTACCGTTATAAAATCAGTTTATGAAGTGACCAAAAAAAACCAACGGTATTTTCGTCATCCATGGACTCCAACAAAATAGAATTGGTACATTAGAATCCCTGAATATTTTTTGTGTATCACAGTGTAATTTATCATGTTTTCCATTAAAAAAAAAAATAAATAAATAAAAGAAAAGAAGAAGAAAATCAGAAACGTTGTACCTTCATAGTGAACAGACGTAATAGCGGAATTTTTTCTTACATACAAACTAAACAAAAAAAAATACAAAAAATATTCGTAGTACATATTGACTTTAATAAATAAGCTTTATTTGCTTTGCAAATATTTTTTACATATAGAAACAACAAAAACAAAAAAAAAACCGTAAACAAAAAAACATACAAAGTACCCTTGAGGAATACTCTTTATGAGTACCCCAAAGGAAAAAAATAGTGAAGTGAGTTCTAACGGCAGAAATGCCTATTTTACTGTGAGTTTTGATAC
Organism: Tachina lurida; assembly: GCA_944452675.1. NCBI lineage: Eukaryota > Metazoa > Arthropoda > Insecta > Diptera > Tachinidae > Tachina > Tachina lurida. Next base: position 67,975,563 of record OX101752.1, on the reverse strand, counting down.
TCATAATGATAACAATAAAAATAAAAAATCTGATAATAGACTTGCTGTGAGTTCTGAAGCTCTTAATAAGTATCAAAAATCTGATAATAGACTTTTTCTAACGGCAAAACCACAGTTTCGTCAGCGATCAACTTCGCTTTGTCCAATGCCAACTAGTGAATCGTTGACATTATTGCCTAGTACATCTGCATTTAACTCAGCGATATCACCCGCTTCGGGCTCGGGGTCATCACTTAACCAAGTTGTCACTGAAGATAAGAGTAGCCCAAAACCCAAGGTCCAAGTCGGAATGGACAGATATATCACAATTTTAAAGCGCGGGCGAAGCCCAAATTCATCAAAAATTTCATCGGTTCCCAAGATATCCAGGGATAACGATGTCGCAGCAGTTAACCGTCAAATTCGTTTTTCAATATTGCAAGCAAATAACGACCAACCCGCTGTTTCATCCAAAAAAACTTCCAAGCCACCACCAATATACCTGAGAGAAAAAAATTCGAACGCCCTTATTAAAAAATTAGTCTCGGCAGTTGGTGAGAACGCATTTCACGTTATTCCAATAAAACGTGGTAAAATTGATGAAACAAAAATTCAAATATACGAAGAAAAAGATTTCCGCAAAATTATTACTGATTTCGAAAAAAATAAAACTAATTTTTATACTTATCAGCTTAAAAGTGCTAAAGGTATGCAGGTCGTATTGAAGGGCATTGATGCTTATGTTAATCCCGACGAAATAAAAGATGCACTCATCATACAAGGATTTAAAGTAAAAAGTGTTACTAATATAATCAATAGAGAGAAGATCCCCCAGCCTCTATTTCGTGTTGAACTGGAGCCAAATGATATACAATTGAAAAAAAACGAGACACATCCAATTTATAGCCTAAAATACCTTTTATACCGAAAAATTACAGTTGAAGAGCCACATAAGCGTTCAGGTCCCGTACAGTGCCACAATTGCCAAGAATATGGTCACACAAAGGCTTACTGCAATTTACCTACAGTTTGTGTTATCCGCGGTGAATTGCACGATACTGCTAGCTGCACGAAGCCAAAAGATCAAGCAGAAAAAAAATGCAGTAATTGTGGAGGTAACCACACCGCTAACTACAGAGGATGCCCTGTATATTCTTTTGTTAAACAGGCTATGGGTCAAAAACCTAAACTAGTTCCAGCTCAATCAGCAAACGCTTACTCCGCCACTCTTCCCCAAACTAGCCAACTAGTTACTTCACGTGTATCGTATGCCGATGCTGCTAAGACTAGTTCTATTCCCACACAAAATGTTCCACCGCCAAGTAATTCAACGAATGCAAACTCTAGCCTTAACTTTAGTCGTCTTGAAGCTACTATTGAGAATCTGGTGCTAACTATAAACAACTTTACAACAAATATGACTAGCATGATGCAAGAAATGCTAAGAATGCAGAATACTCTGCTTCAAGCATTAGTCAACAAACCATGAACACGTTAAAACTATGTTTCTGGAACGCAAACGGCATTCGCCAACATAAAAATGAACTTGAGCACTTCCTCACGGAAAAAAATATCGATATAATGTTGGTCTCAGAGACTCATTTGACTTCGAGAAGCCTTTTTAAAATTTCTGGCTACACCTTATATGATTCAAAGGACCCGAGAGGAAGAGCATGCGGTGGATCAGCAATTCTAATAAAGTCAAGACTCAAACATTATATTATTGACAACATTTGTGAGGAACATCTACAAGCAACGAATATTTGTGTTGAAAATTTTTGCACAAATTTTGTGATATCATCAATTTACTCCCCTCCCAGATTCGGAATTACTGAGAATCAATACGAGGATTTCTATAGATCTCTTGGCCCTTGTTTCGTGGCAGCTGGCGACTATAATGCTAAGCATACGTTCTGGGGTTCGCGTCATATTACACCCAGAGGTCGAGCGTTGTTCAACACAATTTCAAAAATGGGCTTGGACGTCATTTCGAGTGGGGAGCCTACTTACTGGCCTACTGACATAAATAAAATTCCGGATGTTATAGATTTTGGCGTCATGAAAAACATTTCTAGGGAATTAGTTAACGTTGAAGCTTCTTTAGATCTCTCGTCCGATCACTCTCCCACGATTGTTACAATCTGTAGCCCACAGAGAAGTGATTTACCTCACTCGTATGTGAAGATGATCAGTAGTGTAAATTGGCTGCGATTCAAAAAATATCTTAGTAGTCATTGCACGGAAAACATTACGCTAAGAACACCCGAGGATATTGAAGCCAACATCGTCAACCTTAACGAAATGGTTACACAGGCTGCTGAGCATGCTACTACCTCCCATCCGCAGACTGGATTTAATAAAATTTATTCTACAGACATTGAACGTCTCGTACGTGAAAAAAGAAGGGCTAGAAGGGAATGGCAACAGCACAGATCACCACAACTTAAAATCAGATTTAAAGAGTGCACTAAACGACTTCAAGAGTTACTTGCAATTGAAAAAACTGCATCTCTTAAAAATTATCTGGAAGGTCTTGATGTCACTCCAGCATCTAATTACTCCTTGTGGCGCGCTGCTAGAAAGCTGAAAACCCCCGTTGAGTTTAAACCACCTCTGCGCACATCTACCGGAGGTTGGGCGAGAAGCGATACTGAAAAAGCTAACATATTTGCAAATCATTTAAAATACGTATTTACCCCAAACACATGTACTGGTGTTTCTGATTTGCCGACTGTAGTTGCTCTACCCCCGCGACCCATAAAGTTTAAGATGCGCGATGTACAAAAACTAATTGCTGAACTTAATCCGAAGAAAGCTCCAGGTATTGATGGAATTAGCAACAAGATGCTGATGAACTTGCCTCATATTGCAATAAGAATCCTGCTATTTATTTTTAATGCCATTTTACGAATGCAGTATTTTCCATATAACTGGAAACTTGCCAAGATTAAAATGATTCCGAAGCCGGGCAAAGATCTTACCAAGGCTGAGTCATATAGGCCTATAAGCTTACTATCAACAGTTTCAAAACTTTTCGAAAGGCTGCTCATGACTAAATTGTCCACAATTTTAGCTGATAATGGGTGCATCCCGGACCATCAATTTGGCTTTAGAAGTCAGCATAGCACTATTGAGCAAACTCATAGATTGGTTCAAGTTATAAGGAGGACTTTTGAAGAAAAGAAGTATTGTTCTGCCCTTTTTATTGATGTTTCTCAGGCATTTGACAAAGTATGGCACAAAGGCCTATTTTTAGAATTGAAGACATATTTTCCAATAAATATAGAACAACTTTTGGAAAGTTACATTGTTGATAGGAAGTTTACTGTTGTGGAAGGAGACTTCATGAGTGTGCCCGAATCTATATTTTCTGGTGTGCCTCAGGGTAGTATTCTGGGACCAGTCTTGTATTTAATATATACTTGTAATATGCCTGTGAGCAATAACATCCACACTTCTACATTTGCCGACGATACAGCCTGTATGAGTATGCACAAAAACCCTGATGAGGCATCCCGCAATCTCCAAGCACACATTACCCAGCTTGAAAGATGGTTGAACTTATGGAGAATTAAAGTAAATGAACAAAAGTGTGTTCATATAACGTTTACCCTTAGAAAAGATACCTGTTCCCCCATTCGAATCAATAATCAAAATATTCCTCAACATTCTCAAGTGAAATACCTTGGCATACACCTTGATCGAAGGCTTACATGGCAACATCATATTGACGCTAAACTAATTCAAATGAAACTTAAGTTAACTCAAATACATTGGTTGATTGGCAGAAATTCAACACTCAGTCTAGACTGCAAACTTTTGATATACAAGTCGCTTTTAAAGCCAATATGGTGCTACGGAATTCAGCTATGGGGCACTGCTTCAGCTTCAAATGTGGATAGAATCCAACGACAGCAAAATAAAATTTTACGGTTAATAACATCGGCTCCATGGTACATCAAAAATTCAAATATACATCGTGATTTAAATATGCCACTAGTGACTGAAGAAATCGCAAAATACGCAGGTAAATATTTAACAAAACTCGAGTCACATCCTAATCCGCTTGCTCGTAATATCTTGAACTTTACTGGACACATCCGCCTAAAAAAGAGGGACACAAGGGCCCTAATAGTCAGCACTCCAAATGGTACTTCTTGAAAATAATTATCTATTGTGCTTAATACGAAATTTATGTATTATTAATTACTATCACTAAGTTTATGTCCGATACTGGTCGGGCCTAATAATTATATATAGATTTAAGATTTGAATACTTATTGTTAGTTCATATTTTGAAGATACAATAAATAAATATATGTGTGTAAAAAAAAAAAAAAAAAAAAAAAAAAAAAATAAAAGAATGGTTGCTTGGTGGAGCACAAAAGTGCAAATTCACCAAATAAAATTATGTGGTTGGATGTATCAAACTTAATAAGCTTTGATATTTGTCGGCATGGAAGATCATTTTCAGATGGGAAACATATTAAAAATATTTTTGATATTTATTTAAAAGGGTTTGCCTTTCCTTACCATTAAACTTATTCATATTACTATGAAAAGCATAATGTCTTTTAATGACATATTCCTTTTTTCTTTAAGCTTTGATAACATAAAAGGCATTGTATGTTACCAAATGCATTATTTATAACAAAATAATTTTCGCATATCATCATCAATTTGAAATGAAACACGTATGTTTGCTGGACAAATATTCTTGAAAAAAATATAAAAAAATATGTAAGCACCCGGCTGATGTGCATTCATCGCTGTCTCATCGACGACTAAATTAAAGAGGGTAAGAATACGTGTGAATATTCTCTTCACAATTGTGCCAAGAAACGCCCGAGTCTGTAGTAGATAGAAAGTAAATGTGTAATGCTCCGCTCAGTGGTTTTTAAGCCAAAAATGTGGTAATAAATACATATGGGTAATTCCAGAAAAAGGTCAACCAAAACAAATTTTTTTTGCTCAAAAATTTTTGTTTTTTCTTAAACTATAAAGCATAAAGGTCTATACTTTACAAATGTAAAAAAAAGCATTTTTAATTTTTAGATTTTTTTGACTGAAATATGGGACTTTTAAAAGAAATATTTTCTTTGCTGACACTTATTGTAGCGATTATTTAAAGCAATTTGTATTATTTTTCTTTTTTTGTAATTTGCATATTTCCTACTAACAACAACCTACGAATTCGCCGAAAAGAAGGAGAATGGAAATCTTATGAGAGAAGTTATTTGAGTTTGCTTCCACTTATACTTTAATGCCGCATACGTCGTATAAAATCAATATTTATTCATTTTCTTCAGCAGTAAATAAGCATTTGTTATTGTTTAATTACTTTCCAATTAAAGTTGAAGCAATATTAGCAAAGTTACTGCGTTTAGTTCTCTTGGGAAAAAAATGTCGCGTCCGTATTTATACTTTAACCATTAAAAAAAATTAAAACGAAATTTTCATATTTCATAAATCTACACATAAACGATCATCTCTCACCTTCATTTCCACAAAAATAACTTCTATTTTTGTCGCGTCCATTTCTCGCTGATATTTGCTTAAATATTATTGATATCGCCAAAAAATATTTCTTAAATATACTACTCCTTCATTGCTTTAAAACACTTAAGATATATATTGAATCTTTCAATTCCTTTCTTGTTTTTTTGCTCAAATAAAAGTGTACGAATGTCGCGTCCTCGCCCGGGAATTGCCCATATGTATTTTCTGAACTAGTCGTCCATATACAAAATAGTGAAAATAAAAAGAGTAAAAGAGGAATTCAGTTTTTGAAAATGTGCTATTTGGACACCTTGTTTTAATATGATCTGAACCTATTTTCTTTTCTAGAATTTTTTTTTCTTCAAAATTTTAATTTTTATTAAGAAAAATCAATTTAATGTTCGTTCTGATGTTGCAAAAATTTCTCATAAAATCTTTATTTAAAAAAACCATTTTGTTGCGAATTTTCATTGAAGAGTGAAATAAGCGTTAAAGTTTTTTCCAGAAAAGAAAACGCCACAAGTTTCTCTCTTAAATCACATCAGATTTATCTGGTATTTTAAAAATTTTATAAAACTAATAAAACTTAAAAAAAAAATTAAACCGACCTCAAAAATAAGCACTAAAAAGCTACAAATAATATAGATATAGTTAAATAAAAGATTTTTAAATATTTATTCTTATCGAAATATCGATATTTGAGAAAATAAATATAGATATATATAGCCGATATTTCAAAAACCAATACATCGATACATCGATTCTTATTTAAGAGCTCTACAAATTTAAGCCGGTTTTTAACTGTACGATATTGGCATCACTGCTAGTGATGCGAAGAAAAAAAAGAGAAGTTTCATAATAACAAGGCGCATCTATAAGGTGACCCCACTAAGTCAGGTGACTTTTATTTGTTAACTAAGCTAAATGCCAAATTTGGTTTGTGTGGGTATAAGCCTGAAGACACATTTATTTTTTACTTTCTGTTCTGTTACGAATTAGCTAACTAAAATTTGTAAAAGTGTTGTTGTTTTGTGTGTATTTTACTTGTAAATTTGTATGTTGTAGGTTTGAGAAACGGACCCCTGTTCTGTTTCGGTTCAACCTCTGAAAATCGAAAAACTGTTAACTAATTGTAAGTGGTAACATAAATAAAATAAAAACATTTCGAAATAAACTGTGATTGTGCTTTAAGAATATAAAAAATTAAATTTTTACCAGAAAAACATGCAAAGCTCATCAATTTAGTGGAAAACTGTGACCGTTCTGGTCAGAAATAGCTGATAATTTATTACAGAAAAATTAACTATTAAAATTTTGAAATAGAAAGGCACGCACACAACAGCAACATAAAGAAAAGACTAATGAAGCCTTAAGGAGCTACATTAGGTTACGTATAACTTAACATACGTAGTTCCTTTGTATTTAATTTCTTAAAGTGACGTAATTGTGCATTTGATATTTTTTTTTTAATACATGATTTTTATTTATTGTATCTTCATATATGAACTAACAATAATTATTCAAATCTTAAATCTAAAAATATAATAAGGCCCGACCAGTGTCGGACATAAGCTTAGTAATAGTTATATATAATACATAAGTAGTGATAATCAAAAGGAAAAAAAATTAATAATAAAAGTATTTTCAAGAAGTCCCATCTGGAGTGCTGTGAATAAGAGCCCTTGTGTCCCTCTTTTTTAGGCGGATGTGTCCAGTAAAGTTCAAAATTTGAATTTTTTGAAATGAATGCAGTTTTTCAGAAATTATCTTATAATACAAATTTAACATACAGATGTTTCAATAAGTTTTAAGTTAGTTGTTCGCGATTCCTTTAATGCCAAGTGGATATTTCTCGTATTCCGCAATAATGAACTTTGAAGTGTTAAACACGGGCATTCATTTATCAATGATTAACATCATTATTTATAAAAATTATTAAGGTTTTCTTAACGCTTAATCAGCAACTTTTTTTATGGAAATCTTTTTTAAAACCTCTTAAAAACCCATAAGGTCTCAATAGTTGTTCAAAATTTATATCTCTTACAACTTTTTTTTGGTTGTTATGGCACGATATGTTAGTATGTGTATTTATTTTAGATTTAGAATATTTTGGCAACATTTGTAGGCAAGAAAATATCGATATATCGAAATATCGATGTTTTCCAAAAATATATATCGATACTGTTCAAAAATATCGATACGATATATATCGATACATTTTTTTCATTTGCCCATCCCTACCAGCAACATTGGTAACTAAGCACATACATATGTACATAAAAATTACTTGCAGTTTTATTACCGGGCATGTTCCTATGTGTTTAGTACCAGTATTACTGGCACCAACTTCAAACGGCACTGTAGGTAACATATACGTATAAAAATCTTTTATTTAACTATTTTTATTTATTTATTTACATGATTTTAAAACTTATATAAATATAAGACTAATATAATATTTAAATAGCACTAGCTACTTTGGCTATCAGCTAAATTTTTATTTAACTAGATCTATATTATTTGTAGCTTTTGAGTGCTTATTTTTGAAGTCGGTTTAATTTTTTTTTAAGTTTTATTTTTACCCTTTTAGTGCATACTTTTGAGCTCTGGTCAATTCAAAAAAGTTTTATTTGTAAGTATTTTTTTTATTTAGAAATATGGTCCAGTTTCGTAAAAATCGATTAAGTAAAAACACGTGAATTATAGTATTAAATTTTATGGGGCGTGGCTACGCCTACTTTTTTAAAACAAGATTGTGTATGTTTAAGAGTTCAAGGTGTGTGCCAAGTTTCGTACAGATCGATAAAGTAAAAGCACGTGAAATTAAGTATTAAATTTTATGTGGCGTGGCTACGCCCCTTTTTTTAAAACAAGATTGTGTTTTTTAAGAGTTCAAGGTGTGTGCCAAGTTTTGTAAATATTGGTTAAGTACAAGCACATGAAATATTATACTAAAATTTAATAGGCGTGCCCCGCCCACTTTTTTCAACGCAATTTTGTGCCTTTATTAAAGCTTAGTGTGTGCCAAGTTGCGTAAAAATCGGTGAAATCGAACCCTGTGAAATATAATATAAAATTTTAATGGGCGTGACCTCGCCCATTTTTTTTAAATAATGATTGTGTCTATTTTAGAGCTCAAGATGTGTGCCAAGTTTCGTAAAAACAGGTTAAGTAGATCCACATGTAATGTTATAATACATTTTAATGGGCATAGCCCCGCCCATTTTTTCAACTTAAAAATTTTGTAATTACTAGAGCCAAAGATGTTTGCTAGGTTTCGCAGCAATCAAATGAGTAGAAGATCACAAAATCAAATTTTAAAAATTGTGGGCGTGACTCCGCCCACTTTTTTCAAATGGGACCAATGGGAAGCTATACCCTCTCAGACAACAAAAAATTTTTACAATCGGTCTAAAATGCACCGAGTTATGAACCTACACACCTAAAAAAAAAATAGAGACGAATTGTTAACCTCCTTCTTTTTTTGAAGTCGGTTAAAAAATAACTGCAAATATAAATAAAATAAAAATAAAATATCACAGCCTTTTCTTAACTTCTAATATCACAGTTGGAATTACACTAAAGTCTAAAATAATACAATGCTATAGCTGGCATTGGTGTTGTCTTTATCTGTTTTACTATTCATTGCTAGGACAATTTTAAGGGTCCGTACACCAATGGTGAAAAGGAACCCTATTGTTTTCGTTACGCTGTCCGTCTGTCCGTCATATGCTATTTTCTCTAGAACCGTAAGAGCTACGGACCTGAAATTGGGATATAGTGTTTAGAACCTTAGCCGCTACAACAACAAATAAATTAGAGAGTTGAAATTTAAAGAGTGTTCCAAAACGAGCAACGAAAAATGGTAAAATCACATGGAATATACATACAATTGTATGTATATATACTTGAAATTTTTCAGGTTAGTGTATTTTTATACAGACTTCAACAATTAACACTAAAATTTAAAAAAATTTAAATTAAAGGGTGTTCCATCAGTTAATGCAATTTTGACAACTTGCTGTATTTTGGAAACCGTACGAGCCAAACTCTTGAAATTTTCAAAAACGGTAAAACAAAAAAATCACAAAATTTTAAAATCACCAAACCTAAAAAAATCGCCAAAAACAAATAAAAATCGCCAAAATTAAAAAAATCGCCTAGATGAAAAAATCGCCAAAATGAAAAAAATCGCATAAATGAAAAAAAATTGCCAAAATTAAAAAAATCGCCAAAACGAGAGAAAAGCGAAAAAATCGTTTCAGCTAAAAACACGTCAAAAACGCAACAAAAAAAACCATATTAAAAAATGCTCAAAGCCCAACGTACCGAACCCTTCGTGCGCGAGTCAAAATCGCACTTTACTGTATTTATTTGTTGTATACTTAGGTTTTCCAAAGTATAACGTTTGTTGTGCCTTCTTTCTTTGTGAAGTATTTTGAAGTTTTCTAGGTAATTTTTATGTAATTTGTCAATGCAGTGTTGATATAATGCAGTAGAATGTCGGCTATTTTTTATATCTGTCTCGTGCTCTGCAATTGTTAAGCTATGTACAGACCGTTGTCAGATCTTACAATATTACCAGTCAAATGTGCTCAAAATTTCTTACAACCGTGTGAACTGGCAATTTTTGTCAGAAGTCGTTGCCAGAAAAATCATTGTTAGTCCATTTCAAGACTAGCAACTGACAACAAATTATCAGACATCTTACAATCTTACATTTTTATATTGTCAGATGCGCGAAGTTTATGCATCTGACAATGGAATCATTGCAAGAGAATTCTTTCTATGGGCAACACTGTACATGCTTGATTTTAAAGAAAAAATTTAAAATAAAATATATGCAACCAAAATCACTGGAATTGCTTCTTTATTTTCCATAATAATTTATGTTTTTACATTTAACACCACCAAAATCGATTGATATTTATTAATTTCTAACAAATGCTTTGAGTCTGGCAACGCATAACAACATGTCTGGTAATCTTTGCATATGACAATCGTGTGAACTGACAATTTTTCAACTGGCGATTTTTTCATCTGAATTAATTGTCATGCAACCGTCTGGCAATAAATTGTTATATTTTCTGACAAATTTTATACAACCGTGTGAACTGGCAATTTACCTTGTGCCAGTGATGGGAAATGAGATTTGCATTTCGGTATCAAAAACAATTTTTTTAGTACTTTTTGGATCCCGAGAGTACCAAAAATTATAATATTTCTTATTTAAATTTTATTAACAAAAAATTATAAGAAATTCATTTACAAAAAAAGGAACACATAGGTACAAATATACAAATAGGTGTAGCCTGGATTAGACTTAATACTGTTGGAACATAAAGTTTGCCCCCGTATTCCATAGCTCGCTAAAGCTAAAGCTAAACTCGACCGCTAAAATGCTGAACAAATAGAAAATTTTAAATTTTCGGCGATGACATAAAGCAATAAAATTTCGGCGAATTACATTTTTAAGCCATTACCTGATTTATCAATACCCGTTTGAAAATTGCATTCGTAGCCGAAAATCGACAAATTGATTTTATGGATTCTTAGCGATAGAGATTTAGCTTTAGCGAGTTACAGAATACGATGGCTGTTGATTTATATTTTGTTTTCATGAAATTTTGGTAAGAGAAAATCCTTTCGACATTTACAGAGGAGTGAGGCATGGATAAAATTCCGTAAGCTACTCTCGATATATCAGGAAACATGTATTCATCTAATGCGTTTTTATATAAGCCAGTGCTCTATATTGGTTGTTGATATTTCAAATTATTTTTCTTTTCCCTAGGAACATTTTAATTTAAAGTGGTATAATGATATTGGTTTAACATATAAAATACTTTCAGGGGGAAACTTACTAAACCAAACTAACATTTTATTGTCAAATTCTACTTTTGCCCTTAGAACTTAATATAAACTTTTTAAAATTTTCTTTAAACTGATTTAAAATAGTTGTTTCAATAGATCAACTTCTGTGCCACATAAAATATCATTGAATGAAATATGGTTTTCGTTGATATTTAATTGTGGTTACACTTTTCTAAAAGATCTTTACTTATAAAGCTTCGTTCTATTTGTCGAAAAAACAATTGAATTCTTGGCAAAATATATGCATGCGCGAGTCTTCTGACTGCATTTCTAAGTTGCCCGTGAGAGTATCAAATTTCTTAGGCGAGTACTACGGTACTTTTTCATGTCAAATAGTATCAAAAAAAGTACGATCGTACCAACTTTCCCATCACTGCCTTGTGCTGACAATTATGGATTGCCAGATCTTACAATATTGTCAGATCTGACAATCGTCTGTACATAGCTTCACTCCCAAATTTCTTTTCGTTGTCCCGATGCACACTTGTTTACATATTTCATTTGTCCCCCCCCATTACATTTAATTTCGTATACTACGTTGCCTTGTTCCTTTTTGTTTACTTTTGATTTAAGATGAGTGAATAGTGTATTTGTAGTTTTGTTTGATTTATGTGCAACTACAATTCCTTCTTTTATAATTTCTTTTATACCGGTGGTTTCAGTTAATTTTGGTATGTAACATAATGATCAAACAGAATATGTCCGCAACTTCAGGAAAAATCGTTGTCAAATTAACAAAGCCCATAATAAAATCTACGGCAGTAACTTCAAATGCTCTATAATTTTAGTTTTATTTTCTTTTGTGATTATTTTTCTTTGTAGTTTTGTTCACAAAATGTATGAAATTCATTAAAAGTATGGTAGCATTATTGAGAGAATGAGTATTTATATATGAGAGCATAAGAAAAAACGTTGTCAAAATAAAATAGATTCTATGTATCGACTGCTTTCTGGTGCTGAATTTTTGTGTCAATTTGTATGGAAAATGTGTTTATGCCGCAATTCTGTTTGATCATATAAGCTTAAATATTTTGAGAGGCCAGATCTTGTTTCATTATTTCCCGTTCTATGGTTTATTGATCTGTATATCAGATTATTTATCAAATTTTGTGGTAATTATTATTTTTCATTATTTCTTTAATTATTTTAATATTTGTCGTGGCTCAGGACTAAAGCGTTATTAATGAAATTATAAATTGTATTTATCTTTTGCTTAAGTGGTTGCCTTGAATTATAATTTATTATTCTGCCGGATGCTATCGGTTTTATATACCAATCTGTAATAATTTTATCTTTTTGTCTAATTAATTTCATGACCAGATATTTCAACGAACTATCTACTTCCTTTTCAATTGTGAATTTAAATTTGTTGTGGTTATTGTTAAATATCTGCAAAATTCTCTCTTCATCTTTTCTTTTAATAATTGCAAATAAGTCGTCAACATACTTTGTTAATGATTTTATTCTTATGTTTTCTTGGGTTAATTCGTTAGTTGTTTTCTCTAATAGAGTATCTAGTACAATGTCTGCGATGGTTGGTGACAGAGGGTTTCACATCGGTATGCCATACGTTTGGTTATATATAACGTCTTCATACATAAAATAATTATTTTCGTTAAGACAAAAGTGTAGGATTTTCAGAAATTGCGTTTTAGCAAAGAATATAAATTATATAAAATGCGCATCTGAGCTAAAAAATAAAACATTTTGGCTTACGCTTTAGATGCGGTGCGAAAGTATAAAGCGCAAGCAAACACGCAATGAGAGCATTCGCTTCCAGGGTGACCGATGACATTTTTCAAAAAGTGGCACCAAATAGGGGAGGAGTTATAAAAAAGGGGCAACATTGAAAAAATCGACACAACTACATTAAAGTTCTTATTTTTAATGTATTATTATATAATTCACTTTAGAAAAAGGGGGACAAAAAGAGGCAAGGCCATCGAAAAAGTGGCAATTTTCCACTTTAGTCGATCAAACGGTCACACTTTACGCTACAGCGACAGAGCTTCGAGTTCTTGCTACAGCTTGTCGTCACTGTTGCCAGTTTTGCAGATTTCTCTGCATTTTGCTGATTTTTCATTGAAAAAATTATAAAATGAAATTTACAGATTTTCTGAAATGCTTGTGTACCATCAATATTTCATGTTTTTCTTTACTCCGTAACAGAAATAACCATGGTGTCACTGTCAGAAATATACACATAAGAAACACTAACAAATAAGTAGTGTTTGACGTTTAATTTTGCAGTAACCATACCACCAACATAACAATGGTAAAAAGAAACTAGCTAATCTGTGCAAAGATGAATGTATATACATACATATATACATATCGCACACTAAATCATAAACAGTCACAACTCAAAACTATGAAAATTGTTTTGTTTTTTCATAGGCCGAAAAAATTTCTTTTGCAGCAAAGTCTTCGTGAACAGTTTTTTGCCACTCCTAAACAACTGCGATTTTTTGAGTAGTGACTGTTCATGATTTAGTGTGCGATATTTTGCACAGATTTGTATGTATATGTCCCATTATTTTAAAGAATTTGTAATATCGGCATATGTTTTTGTACAGCAAGATAATTTATGTTAATTCGCAAATTAAATAAAAAATGCATACATGACCAGCTTATAACATCCTCCTTAAATGAAGTCGGTTAATAATTCGAGAACAAAATGAAAACCAGTTCAAAATATAGGTGTTTTTATTGTTGCAGATTTTTCCCCCGATTTTTTTAAATTATTTTGCAGATTTTTTAGCCAATTTTTCCAGATTTTTTGTAAAATGTTCTGGCAACAGTGCTTGACGTTGTAAATATTCACCCCTATCGTGAATAAAATGTGAAATCTTTGAACCCATGAAATTTTCATTCCCCATGAGGGGAAATTTGGTATCGGGAACTTCATGGGAACGTTTGTTCCCGCTATCGATTTGCAGTGAATGTAAAAAATTAAATAAAAAATAAAGTTCGATATGTGTTATAATTATTTATCAAATAATACACTATAACAAAAGAATTAAGTTCTTTGTAATAAAAATAAAATAGCCACGAAAATATCCTTTCAGAAGCCGATGAGCTGTGTGGCAATCAATTCATGTGCTTATGTTTATGTTTGGAAACTTTGTATCAAAATATTTAAATTTTATTTAAATTGGGAAAATCTGAGAAATTGCTAGTGGGATACAATTTCTTCTTCTTTATCATGTACTAAATTTGGAAACCACATCCACATTTGTTTTTAAGATACAAAATTCATTTAAAAATATGGTAGTGCATCACGATATAAAAATTTAAATACCATATAAAAATTGTTAATTTTGTGTTAAAAAAGTAACCAAAATGGAAAAAAGTACACAAGTACACATTGGAAAAAAAAGTAACCAAGTTTGGTTACAAGTAACCAAAACGGCAACGCTGATCATTGCATACGCTGTCTACGAGACTGTAAAAAAGCAAAATAATAAAAATCAAACATAAATACACACACGATTTCGCTCTCAGCAATGCGAGCGCAGCATACACTGCAGAAAGAAATGAGAGTGCGTATGCTGGACGGGTAGTACTGGAAATACCCGCATAGAAAATTTTAGCTTGTATGAGATGCGCATTCTATATGATTTATATTCTTTGGTTTTAGGTATTTTGTGTGGTTTTTCAATAGGTTCCATTTTTCCATTATATTACTTATAGCTAGGTGTATAGGTATGTTAGTGAATAACTATACCACGTCCAAAGATATGAGACTTTCGTCGTCGTCCAAAATAATATTTTCTAATTGCACTTTCAGTTCTAATGAGTTCTTTATATTGTATTTGGTTGAAATCATATCCTTCAGAATTGTTGCTATATATTTGGATAAATTGTAACTTGGCACTTCTACAGAAATATATTCATACATGGATATGACAATATCAAATTATAAGTTTTAAAATTGTTGTTGGCCCACTTGAGGCTACATGGTATACGTTTTGACAGATGTATTAATGTAAACTTTCATTCAAAGATATATTTTCAAGGAGATATTATTTTAATTTTTTATTTAACCAATTTAAAGAAAATATTTTTTTATTTTTCTTTTTTCTTTTGAAAGGGAAGTAACACTCAGGCAATCAATGCCTACTACTATTACGAGGTGCTACCTTCCTTAGGAAAGGGATAGTGATAGAGAAGACAGGTAGTTAAGGAAGAGATAGAGGATAGAAAACAAGAAGTTTGTTTTATTGATTTTTAAGTTTGGTACAAGAATTGAATTGAAATGATTTTTTTAAATTATTACAAACTAAAGTTTTTAGCCATTTATTTTAATTTCGTTCAGGATTTATGCATTTATTTATTTAATTTGTTTGGAAAAATACTCGAATACTCCCTTGAATTTGGCGAATACAAATGCGAGTACGACTATCTAAAAATTTCCAAATATTCGGCAATTCGAATACGAATAAGAATACGAATATTCGTTCATCACAATTATGTACTAGTAAATTGCAGAATGTAATTTTTTATATTCGCGAATACGAATATTTGAAACAATATTCACGAATACGAATATTACATGTGAAATTTATAAACTTTCTGTTCTGTTCACGTATGCAAAATGAAATATTGAAAAGTTTTTCTAAAAAAGAACTTAACCCTGTTCGCGTAATATTATGCAAGATTTTTATAGTCGCCATTGAATAAAATTTGAAAATTATATAATCCAGCAATCTCTATAAGTTACATGGACTGCTACTCGACATGATAGGATAAAAAGTGACAAAGTTATATATGTGACAGCGCATAGAGAAATGGACCTAAGGGTAAAAAAAAAATCAATTTTCACTTTTTTTATGTGGACAACATCTGAGCATCGAATGAGACCGATCCCATGCCCCAAAAGTGTTCCCTCCCAGAGATATGCGCGTTTTATGAAATTGAAGTCGACGATTCTAAGGTTATGTGAAAAAATGTTTGTACTAACAGAGTGATATTCACGATTTAAAAGAATTATAAATGAGTATTTATTATAATTCACAATTAATAACTTCAGAAAATAAACGTGGATTCAAAAAAAAAGGCGAGCAAAATTGATATCAAACTCATGGAAACAGCGCGCTAGGTAGAAAACAGTAAAAACCAACTACACAAAACAAGAGTTAGGGATGACCTACGCGCGTTTTCGAGGTTGACCAACATGTTTCTGACGTCATGAGATGTGTCGCTTTCAAATGAGACCAATACCAACACTCTCAATGATGTTACGCCAAAGATACACGTATTTAAATCATTAAAATGGCTCTCCTGAACAAAACCGGTTTTTACCCTTAGGTCCCTTTCTATTTTGCGCGTCACATATAGTGCATCTAAGTTTAAATTCTATGAAATTTTCAAAGCTCAATACCAATTATTGTCATTCCGGACGCTCTTTTGTGCCACAAATAATAAAAATTCCATAGTTTTATAATTGTATCGAGTAGTACATTCGATTACAAAAATGTTAAGTTATAATGGACTTAAATCGGGTGCAAAATAAAAATCTTATATTTTGTGTTTTATTATTTATTATTTAGGCTATTTATAGTTAGATTTTTCCTTTCCGTTAGATGCAAATAAAACAATTTATTCCATCTTTCATCGGCTTTTTGACGTCCTTTAAATAAAATACCAGAAATTACTTAAGAGTATGTTCTAGTTTACACTCAGCAAGTCTTATTGCTAAGCTGATTAGTTTTTTAGGAAAGAGAGACGAAGGGAAAATAAACTGTTATGTTCCCCTCGGCTCTCTCTCATACAAAGTAATCAGCTTAGCACAAAGACTTGCTTAATGTAAATTAGGACTACCTAACAAATAATATCATTTCTATGCTAGTAACGCTTTCAGTATATTTATAACGTAATTTCTTCAACTGAAAAGTTGTAAAATCTAGTTACGTGTTTTCAAAGTATGACAATCGATATGAAAGTTTTTTGGAGGTCTAAAACTTTAAAAAATCATGCTACTGATGGAATATTTATTGGACTCATTTTATGCACAACTGGACCCAGCATCGAAATGTTTTTAAAATGTTGTATTTTTATATTTTGTTAGAGAAAATACAATAATAAACAAAAATTTTGCAATTACATATTGCAAACTAAATTTTTGTGAAAACAATAATGATTTCTGTAAGTAAACGGGATAATTTCTGAATTGAATACTAAAAATAGAGGAGTTTTTAATATTCTTTTTAATATTTGATTGAAACCTCTTATTATTTATTCTTTAAATTGAAATAAATTCCTTTTTTCAAATTATTCCAAATAGTTTTATGCCATTTATTTCAAAAATAAAAATATTCGTATTCGTCTGAATTTGGCAAATACACAGTTTTATAGCTTACATTGATCAAATTTATACTAAGGGTTTTCATGACAACTCTTAAGATTTCCATTTGTGCGATTGGGCAAACTTGCTTTGTTTCTTGAAGCTTTTGCGCAAATAGTTTATGTAAATTTGAAACAAACGTCAAAAAGTCCATTTAATAAGAAATAAGAAAAGTTCAAGCAATTTTTAATTTAAAAACATATTTAATTTTTCTATGAAAATAAGAAAGTGTGTGTGTGTGTGTGTCTAAAACTGCCTAAAGAGGTTAAAAAAAGCAAGAAGTTGTTTAAAAAATGTACAATTGCACAGTTTAATTTTACGAGTCAAAGTTACTTCGCAAACTTAACAGGTTTGTGTATATAAATTTCTATAAAATTTTTGACATTTTATTTACGAGAGTGTAAAAATGCACAACTGCACAGTTTGCGAGACTTTTGAACATTCTCGTGAAAATTCTTACTATGCTTTTGTTTATTCAGAGGAATTGATTTTGTAATATGTACATATCGAGCCTTGTTTTAGATTTTATCTTAAGTGACAAAAATTTAATTTTTCAGGAGAAAGTTTTTATGTAATTATTCAAATATGTTTTTGTACGTAAATTGTCGCTTACGATAAAATTTTACATCCAGTCAGGGCTGCCAGAAGTTTTGCGAAGAAAATCATCATATGTCGGAAAGAAAGTCATATTTTGAAGAAAAAAATCATCACAAGTCCAATTTTTTTTTTTTCAAATAAAAAAAGTAACAATTGACATATTTACAGTGGTCAAAGAAAACTATTCGACGTACACCAATTTTATTTTGTTTTCATCAATAAAAAGCTATTTACTATCTTATTTTACAAAAAGAATTAAGAAAGCATTTTCAAATTGAATTCAATAAAAAATGGGATCATTAAAGTAACTTATTTAAAAATTGCATTAAATGAAAAACTAGTTAAGAAATTCAAACAAAATAAGTATTCGACATTGCCAATGTTCTTATCATATAAGGTATGCACAGGATTGATGCATTTTGGCTTTTTTGGTTTAGGGCCAAATTAACGATTTAAAATGGCCAAATACCTTTGATAGGGCCAAATGTACTCGACTATAATCTTTTAATTCAAATAAAAACAAAAGTATGTATTAATAATATGTGATTTATTTTGTTAAGAGCAAAAGCAGAACTTAGCGACAAAAGTAAAAATTTTTAAGGTATTTTTTGTTAAATTAAAGTAAATACATATTTTATATGTATGTATGTTGCTTAAAAAACTAAATCTTAGTTAAAAAACATTACTTATGTAATTCTCATTTTATTAAACATAATCTCTAAATTTTTAGTCCAATAGTTCCTCAATTTGCCCCTGTCTAGAAGCATTTTTTTGTGTTAAGTTTTAAAATATCTTCATCATAACAATTATTAGAACTAGATTTCATTATTATTTTTTAATTATATTAAATATGACACAGTATTTTTTACATGACGACGATTTCTTCTATTAGGTATGGCCTATTTTACAATATCGAAAGAAAACTCTCGACTGAAAATTTATATTGAAAACAAAAGCGAATTTTCAAATTTATATATATACAAAGGTTTACATAAACGATTTTTAATGGTAGAAATCCTTTTGCAAAATTTACTTCTACATAAATATTTGAGCTTTTTAAATTCCTTTTGAAAAAGTTTAATAGCAAGTGGTATAATACTATTGGTTTCCCCACTCAAAACATGATCTGGCGCAGATTTCGGAACCCAGTTTAAATAAAAATCTCCAAAAATAAAAGTAGTTTATAAAACGAAAAAAACTCAATTAAAAAGTGTACTCAAAGGTTTGAAGGAATTAGTTGAATTTTGAGCTGAAAGGGCCAAAATATCCTAGAGAGTACCACAGGGCCATCAAACATCCAAAAGTGCCACAAATGGCCCAATTGTGCCACATTTTGCATCACTGATGTACAGTTGTTTTATACTCTAAAATTTAGAGGTAAATTGATTTTCCTTATCGACTAATGACCTCTTTTAAACGATTTGGTATACATTTGGTGCAAGATTTGAATATATTCCGGACCGATTTTTCGTCACTTCTCTAACATGACTTTTTTTGTAAAGTGACTTTTCGTATTATTTTTTTTTTCAATTGACCCCAGAAGAGGAGGGAGAAATGTGCTCTATGCCCCTTACCAAACTATTTCCATGAAGACGAATATTTTCCCTGGAACAAAAATGTTTTCTTTATAGGTGTAGCTATTGATAAACATTCTCGACCAACAAAGAAAATTGAACATACATATGTATGTATTGAAAGTAAAAATCATAATTTTCAAAATTAAAAATCATCATTCGGGAACAAAAATCTTAAAATCATATTTTGGTCCAAAAATCATCAAAAATATAATAAAATCATCATTCTGGCAGCACTGCATCCAGTATCTTAAAAGTTATCAACAACTTTGGCATTTTGCTAATTCTAAACTATATATAGGTTGTAGGTGCCTTTTTAATATTTAATATTTTAATTGTATCCACAAATAAATTAATTTCATAAAATTTTAATTTCAATAAAAGTATTTTTTGGATAACATAAATACGATAAAATCGAAAAAAGGCTCGATATGTATGTATGTAGATATTATCTATGAATTAAGGCAAATATAATAAGTTGAATTTTCTTTATTATGGAGCCAATTCACAATTTATTATGGAGAATTCGTCACTAAATTTGTCTTTTGGAACACCATTAAATTTTACTACTTGCTATGGATATTTTTGTATCGCTTTCATCGCGAATATTGCACAAATTCTCAGGAATTCGCAAAATCGGGAACAATCCTTAAAATTAGTTAGAAATCGCTAAAAATCAAAAAACACACTTTCATCGCAAATATTGCAAAAATCGCGAGAATTCGCAATGTCGTAAAACCACATTACCACAATGAACATTTTTTAATATTTTCGAATTCAAAACAAACAAAAAATCAAACAGTTAGGGCTAATAAATCAGTCAATGATTATTTGTATTTTATTTTTAAATCTTATTTAAACATAAAAATTTGTTTATCACTGCACAATTAAATCAAACTTAGGGCTAATAAATCAGTCAATGATTATTTGTATTTTATTTTTAAATCTTATTTAAACATAAAAATTTGTTTCTCACTGCATAATTAAATCAAACTTAAACAGCCAACACTGTAGACTTAAGTGTTGTTTAAATTTTACAAACACACCATATGTTTTGTGCATGTGTGTGTTTTTTGAAGGCACGTACATGAACATCATGTGGTCGTATTAAAATGAATTTCGTTTAATTTTCGCAAATGTACAACAAATGTAACACATATTTTCATATCATGAAATATATAAATAGAAAAATGCATTCTGATGCTCTTTTTGTATCATAAAATGTGTTTTTTGCTATTTCACTTTTCTGCAAATTGATAAATCAACTTTCTTGTTTATATTGAACAGCTGTTTTTCGGAAAGCTTTCCATAATATTGTTGTGCTACCGTACTTTCAACTTAATTTGATAATAACTTTAATTAACCACTGAAAAAATGAAACTGTATTTAAACACATTTTAATTTTTAATGAAAATTAACTCAAACTATATTTAAACATTCACTGATTTATTAGCTATTAGTAATTTTGAACGATGTAAGAAATAGAAATAAACCTATTTGTTTATTTTCTGTTATTTGAATGTAACGTTTATGACAATTTTTTATATGGCAATACAACAGGCTGTTCACAACGGTGCTATTTGTTCATAAATAGTAACTTATGACTTTAGAAGACTTTGTGAATTGGCTAATTGGTTCTGTTACTAAATAATAAATGGGCTTAAATTATTAAACGACCAACCACCACCTCCTATTAATGGACGACTATTGTCATCCATTCATATCCAAATATTCCTTTTTAATTATCTTTTTACATCCATTATGCATTTTCTCGGACACAACAAAAATATGCTACCAGCATGCAAAGGCATGTTAAAATACATTTTGTCATGAGAACGAACGGACAAAATATTTCAATAATTTATTAACGAAATCTTAATGACAAAAGTATTTAGGCCATGACACAGCAGACAAACAAAACAGAAATTCCAATTCAACTAATGAAATTTAAAAAAAAACAATCATTAAAGCAACAAAAATAACAAAACACACAGGCGACCCACATTCGGCTTCAAGCCACATAAAACATGCATGATGCTGAGTACAGCAGTTACAGGGACTTCTATTATGAGAAATTCCCTTTTGGGGAAAACTTAAAAATTCTTAGCAATTTTTAAATTTGTTCAAATAATTGACAACAAATACAAAAAGATATGGAAATTTCGTTCCTCTACTTTTGTTTAAGAACTTTAAATTTGCATGTAACAATGGCGGTTCGAAATGAGACCTCAGGAAATATGGTCCCAGGGAGGAGCAATGCACCCCCTCCAAGAATCGCTCTGTCCCCCTAGAATTGTTAAAAATTGCCGACAACTATC
Organism: Tachina lurida; assembly: GCA_944452675.1. Lineage (NCBI taxonomy): Eukaryota > Metazoa > Arthropoda > Insecta > Diptera > Tachinidae > Tachina > Tachina lurida. The sequence goes on along the minus strand of OX101752.1, from coordinate 67,953,376 downwards.
TATTTTATTATTACACAAAAAATTTTTGCTAAGAAATAGACCTCAGATAAGTAACTACGTAGCTACGTGCAGGCCCAAAATTTTTAATATTGCTCATATGCGTTCATTATTTTCGTAGAACTATAAATTTTCCAGAAGGCTTCTTTATTTTAAGTTACTTTAATGAGCAATATTTATTTATTTAATAAAACACACAGACATGAAATTCTAGATCAACATAAGTGTTTATCCAAATTAAAACATTAACCCAACATGCAAAAAAGATAACGTCTGCTTGAAGTGTACGTTAAAACAAAATTTCCATACAAAAACTGGTTTTAACGTACACTTAAAGCACACGTTATACAAGCTTTGTTTTGCATAAACTGCGGATTTTCATATGTCTGGAAGGCAACGTGACAACATTTGCGATTTGATCCCTGCAAACAACTCACTCCCATTCATTAATATATCAATTTTATCGTAAGCGACATGTTATCGGAAATATACTTTTTTATTTAACTTAAAATTTTATGGGCCTACCCATAGTTAAGAATTATCAAAATGCCAAAATTGTTGATAGCTTTTAAGATACGGGCTGTAAAATTTTTCCGTAAGCGACAATTTACGTATGTATGTGATAGAGATCTGCGTAAATAGGTAAATAAGTCTTGTTTTATAAATTTATTTTTGTGGCTGTATTACCCCTTTTAGACACGCAAAGTTTACTTTGCAAATTCTTAATTCAGGCCTTGTGAAAGACAGAGGTAAGTAGTACAGTCTCTTTCTGTCTTTCTCCCAGCTGAATTAATACTTTGCAAAATAAACTTTCCGTATGGAAAAGGGGTGATACTGTCGTGTTGAAATATTCCTTTTAGACACGGTAAGTTTACTTTGCAAATACTTAATTCAGCTGAGAGACAGGCAGAAACAGATAGTATTTCTCGCTCTGTCTTTCACACAGCTGAATTAAGACTTTGCAAAGTAAACTTTCCGTGTGGAAAAGGGGTATTAGTTTGATATATCTTCATCGACAGGAGCAGTATAGTATATAGACGGAAAGGCATTTTAAATGTTTGTGCAAATTCGATGCGTTGCTGCAATAATGCACGCTTTTAAAACATTTTTTTGCAGCTCGCAATTTTGTCGTAATTTTTTATATTGTATAACCTAGGGTTGTTATCGCGTAATTTATAAAAAGAGGACAGCAGAGCGAAAAACCCGGACATTTGCTCAAAAAATAGGACTTAAAAATAAAACGAAATTTTACGAATTTTTTTCCAATAATATTACTACCAATAAAGTAAGTACATATGTACATATATATTTATGTATGTGTATGTTGGAAACATTTTGTTAAACTTATAGCACAAGAGTTCATCAACTGAGAACCCAAACTTATTTAAAGTTCAATCGATTACACATCAAATGGTAGTGCAAGCGACTTTAAATCAACTTTCATTATTTGGTTAAAATGTCTTAATGCTAAAAACAGATTTGCGGCATAAACACATTTTCTAAGGAATTTGACAGAAAAGAGCAGGCCCAGAAAGCAGTTGAGAGATAATGATTAAAGAGAATACCGGCATAAACACATTTTTCATGCAAATTGGCACAGAAAGCAGTCGTGAGATCGTGAGAATCTATTTTATTATGAGGGCGTTTTTTGTTATGCTCAGTGCTGCCAATTTAGCGCATTTCGCGCTAGATTTAGCGCTTTTTAACCACGCCAAACGCGCTTTTTTTCGTCTTAGCGCGTTTAATAAAAAAAGCGCTAACTTAGCGCGTTTTGGATAAAGTCAATAACATCATACAAGTTATTTTTTTTCTTTTTATGTATAAATTTACCAATTTTCTAGTATCCAAAACTCTGATAAAATTTTTTTAAATTGGTTAATGATTCAGCTGTTGCAAATAAAATTCCCTTGCCTGTGATTAGAATTAAAAACGCATTTCAATACTATAAATTACAAATATTTTTAAATTTCACAGCTACAAATATGTAGTCGTACTCGTGACAAAAAAAAATGTATGTAACTTATCAAGCATCTATTATAGATGAAGTACAAAAATCATTTCAATCGTAAAACTATTCGAAATTTTATACGAGTATGTTGTTGCTCGTACAAAGTTTGTTATAGAAAATTAATATAAAAACTACGGATTTCGATTATTTGGTGATTCTGATTCTGTATTAAACTATTTTAGTTATTTAGGATATAATTTCGAAGAAGCAATATTTCAAAATCGGAAAGAGTCGCATCGACTTTTATTAAAATTTAATTTAGCGCGCAGGAATATAGCGCGTTTTGGCTATAAAAAGTTGAGAATGCTGTAACTCAGCGCGTTCCAGCGCGTTTTGAGAAGGGGAATAGCGCGTTTGGGTTGTAAATAGTTGGCATCACTGGTTATGCTCCCACATATAAATACTAATTCTCTCAAAAATACTACCAAACTTTCAATAAATTTCATACATTTTGTACAAAAAAAATAAGCACAAAAGAAAATAAAACAAAAATTTGAGAGCATTTGAAGTTACTGCCGTAGATTTTATTATGGACTTGGTTAATTTGACAGCAATTTTTTCTGAAGTTGCGGACTTATTCCGTTTGATCATTCTGTTGTAATTAACGAATAAAGCTTTTGCAAGCACCACTTTTTCATTAGCGATATGTGCATTTTTAGAATACATATAATGGTTATTGCAACAGAAAATTTTAATTGTGACTACAGAAATAATTAATTGATGCAACCAAGATAATTGGTATTTCTAAAGGAATCATTGGTAGGCATGGTTCATATACATATGTACATCCATAAGTATGTACATAAAATCAATTTGTGCAGGATAAAAATTTATGTACATTATTATATTGATCGCAAATTATTCTTAATTTTTTTGCTTATAATCTGAAGTGAAATGTGCAAATTTTTGATCCACGTGAAGCAATGTAACATCCCTATTTAATTTTTATTTTTTCTTTATTATGTACATACATTCAAATTTAGAGAACAAAATGTTTTTCTTTTGGTATTCAGAATAAAAAAAAATTTTTGGGTTAAATTTTTTTTCTGTTACCCTACGTCTACACCTGATATATTTTTATCATGATAAATTTCAAATTCCACATAGAAAAAAGGGCTAACATAAAAAAATTATTTTTCAATATAAAGTTTGACTTTTGTTATGATAAAAATATATCAGGTGTAGACGTAGGGTTAGGAATATCAATAAAGTATTTTATTTTCTTTCCTTTTTAAACCCCTACCAAAAAAAAAAGGTGTTATAAGTTTGTAGTGTGTGTCTGTATATCTGTGTGTCTGTCCGTGTCCACGTACAGCCCAAACGGCTGTTTCTTATTGGCTACAACAATGTTGAACATAACGCAAGTTTAACAAAATTTCATTCGTTTCTATTAAATTTAAATTTTGATTGAGAATATATATTAAAGTAAGTTCGGGGAAATTGGAGTACCCAAACCAAGTGTGCGGTTATATAGGGTTGTTATCCATCCTCTTATTCCCGGACAATGTCCTCTTTTTGGAATCTGTGTCCTCGGAAGGAATTAGCGTCCGGGAAAGTCGTAATTTTTAATGAAATTTTTTCGCTTTTACATTGCTTGACAAATTGTATTTCTTAAAAACCAAGATACAAAAAGAAAATCATGCGTATTGGATGACCAGTTTATTTTATAAACACTAACACTATTCATGAGGTTTCTGGTATGTTATTTTAAGACGTAGGATTATTAAAATGTACATAAAATATCGATGGAATTGCGTAAAAAGGGTTAAAATAATATAGTACATAGCTTTAAGCAAAAGCTATGCCCGCAATCTCAGAACTAAAGAAAGAAGATTTACAATCTAAGTGATCAAGGTCAACTTCTGCACCAAAATTCAGCTCTGTAGCTAAAGCGGAAGAGCTTCATAATTTGATGAGTGTGTCAGTGAGTCTATGAGTCTTAAAATATGCACATTTTGCACCTCCATATCTCAGGAAGCTTTCATAGTAAAACTTTCAAGATTTGCACATGAATGAATTCCAGTTATGGTTTCAATTACACAATTTTTCGATTGCGGGGAACAAAGTTATGAGGGGGGATAGAAACAAGACGAACGGCTATACAAGGTGCGTGACTTTTAATGAAAACTCATGTTATTTCTTAAGCCTGGATCCCACTATCGGCACAATGTACCGATTTTCGTTGGCTCACTGAAATAAAGTCATAAGTAATAAGCTAAATTGGCTTTATTTCTCAACTAATTGAAATATAAGGGCATCATTGTACCACAATGCATTGGTAATAAAGCCATATAGACTTATTCCGGAATTAATTGAGTAATAAAGCCATTTTGGTTGATTACTCAGGACTTTATTGCAGTGAGCCGGCGAAAATTAGTACATTGTGTCGATAGTGGGATTTAGGCTTTACAATATCAAAATTGAACTGTCTTTATTTTTTAAAAATCTTAATACTAAATAGAAAATTGCTTTCTCAATCAAAAGTACAAATAACAAAAATTAAACGTTTTAAAAACCCCCGATATATCTAGAAAAGATATGATATCTTTTAAACGGCTGGAGCGATTTTCTTAAAACATAGTTAAGAACCTTCTCGATCAAGTCACCTTGCAAACAGAAAAAACTACATCAAAATTGGTTCAGCCGTTTGGGCTGCACGTGGACACGGACAGACAAACAGATACACAGACACACTACAAATTTATAACACCCCTTGTTTTGGTCGGGGGTTAAAAAATCAAAAATATCAATAAGCAACATTGCACAGCTCAATACAGTACAATACAAAAGTCTATAAATTCTAGCAATATACAATGTAACATATAAACTTTATTGATCTTAGCAACATCAAGTAAACAATAAAAAAATTAAAAATCTTAAAAACCCCCGATATATTGATCGGGGGTTAAAAAATAATATTAAGCAATAAAATTAACAAGTGGATTAAGCGACAATATAGTTGGCTGCATTTATTACAGTTGTTGTTTGTGTGGTCTTCCTTGGAAATATGTACTTATCCCAGTGGTCCAGTGATCTAGTTCTTAAAAAACTAGCACTAGTACTTCACGATCAACTTCACATGCTTTCAGCTGCTGAATTTAACATGGGGATGTCCTACGGTGGTGGCAATTGACCCCCTCTGCATAATCATTATCTAGCAACGTATATACCGACATAGACCTATACACCGCACTGTCCCCAATTCACATGACATTGTGTATTAAATTCATCAAAAAGCAGACAAAAAAGTGTTGATCATTTATAACGGGATCTGTATATGGGTATTTTTCCAGGAAAGTCTACTTTTTGTCGCGTTCGACACCAAGCAAATATGCTTGTTTTTTTTTTAAAGAAAACGAAACTTTTTTTTTACTTCCTTATACATTTGTGTAGGGCGTCAGCAGCTCTACGTTAGGTAAAATTTTATGAAAAATTTAGTCATATTGTTCAGAAATACAAAGTTATTTGCTTGCGGTCGAACGTGACAAAAAATAGTAATTTTTCGGAGAAATGCCCATATAATTTAACATGGGGATGTCCTACGATGGTGGCAATTCAACCCCCCTCTGCATAACCATTATCTAGCATCATTTATGATCATTTACATATAACAGGATCTGTATATGCTTTCTACTCGTCGTTGCAAAAACATTGTTTTCTGCATTAGATGGAGCTATCTATTTTTACATTAAAGCATTAGATATTGGTGTCTAGAGAGGGATGTAGATATGATTGGAATCCCACATGGGTAGCCCCTAGTGCAAATTGAGCAAAAGCTCTAACTTCTTCGCATGTCATTGGAGGCAATGGTTCCTTTTCATACCAGTGGGATGTATGTAATAGAAATGCATGTACATTTATGTATGTATGTATGTACACATGTGTGTATGTATGTATGTATGTATGTATATATGTACACAGAGAAAACAGATTCGTTGAGACAACCGAATTTGTTGCCAATCGAATTTTGGCGGTTGCACCAACTATATTTTAATTATAACCCTTAACCAAATAGTTGCAGCAACAGAAAAAATTGGTTACCAGTATGGATTTTGAAATAAAAGTTATTCTTGCTACCGAAAATATGGTTAGTACAACTAAAACAATATCATAATTGGTACCTGTGAAAGAAAAATAGGAATTCCTTGCTGAAATAAAATAAGCAAAAAACGCAAATAAAAATACACAATTTAAGAAATTTATTATTTAACATATTGCCATAAGTTTATTTTAATTGAAATTTATTTATTTGGTGTTATGAATTTCTTCAACCACTCATTTTAAACAGCCACAAACCTATTATCTTATGCACAGACTTTCAAAAACCATTTGAGAATTCATAAATCATAATATCTTTGAAAGACAAAAAAGTTAATTTTTAATTTGCTGCTACGAGTAAAAACTCAACCTATGATATGTAACTCAACTAGTTAGTTGCAGCAACTGATAATAAGTATTTATTTTAACCTTAATATAGAACGACAATTTTTTAGTTGCCAATACCAAAAGTTGGTAGTAAAATCCAATTCATAATTTTTTATTCGGTTGTGTTAACCAATCAGTTAATTAGTCATGACAAAAGCATACGCGCAGTTGATGCAATCAATTTAAGAATTGTCAGAATCATATCTTTATTACAATTATGCCCTTATGGCAATAAACATGGATTTTTTTTGGATTAACAGAAAATTGATTGCGCGAACTGAAATATAGTTTATGCAAATTATATTTTATTGGACTAACCATTTTCCAACCAATCTTTTTTCTGGGTGTATGTTTGTAGATATAAAAATATGCATGTTTATATAACTCGTGCATAGGTCGGAACTTGGACTGGCTAATTGTATATTTAAATTCTTTACACTTTTTTGTATTCCTTTTGAAACTTTAACATATGTATGTCTTTTTGATTTTTTCAACTGAAATCTTTTTTCAAATTATATACAATATGTTATTGAGAATCACATATACAAATATAATATTTTTAGAAACCCCAAAGAAAAATCGTACAAAGCATTTACGGCAAATCTCAGTATAACGAATCTCGCTTTAACGAAAATCCGATATAACGAACGTCCAAATTTTTTACATTTAAAACCTTATATAGCGAATACTATCCTAATTTTATGCTAGATATAACGAATGATAAAGACAAAATCACAAAATAAAAGACAAAAACTTGCTAGGAACATATTTCTAACATTTGTTTCTACTGCTCTGTATAACCAACGACAAAAAATATTGAAAAAAATCTACACCAGCAATATAAATGCAACAAAATGTGATACCATCAGCTTATTTAAAGAAAAAAGTTGCCCTCATTATTTTTATTGTATTGTATCTTGTCTACAATAATAATAGTTAAAATTACACTTGAAAAAAACTTTGCGATATAACGAATGGGGTTGACATTATATCGTTCGTTATACCGGGATTTGCCTGTATATCTCTATGCGATTTTTTATCTTTTTTTGATTTTTCACAATCTTTAACTTATTTCAAAAATTTCTTAATAATAATAAGTATACTGGTAAATTCTTTAAGCACGAACGAAAAGCTAAAATTCCTAGAAACTTTTAAAATATCCCGCTTTCCCGGCAATACAAAAATATCCAGTTTTAGAGGAACCCTACTCCGTGGCCATAAAATATTTCTAAAACTGAATGTAATGCAGAGATTTGCTTTTATTATTTGAAATCTATAGAAGGATATAAATTAATTGATTGTCTTGTTGTCCAGCAAAATACTTTAAATAGTTAAAGAGTTATCGATTTTCTGGAAGCAAATAAGTCAGTTTGAGTATGTGTATTTGTTGATTAAAAGTTTGTCAATTGATGACCAAATTTTATATATAAAGCTATGTACACACGGTTGTCAGATCTTACAATATTGTTAGATCTGGCAATGTGCTGACATTGTACTGACAATCAAAAATTGCAAGTGTATGGCAGATTGACAGTTCACACGGTTGTATCAAATTTGTCAGGAAATCTTACAATTTATTGCTAGATGATTGTATGACAATAAAATCAGCTGAAAAAATCGTCAGCAAAAAAATTTTAAGTTCACACGGTTGTCATATGCAAAAATTGCCAGACATTATTATGCGTTGCCAGACTCAAAGCGCTTGTTAGAAATTGTTAAATATCAATCGTTTGTGGTGGTGTTAAATGTAAAAGTGAAAATATTAATTATTATGGACCATAAAGAAGCAACTGCAATGATTTTGGCTGCATATATTTTATTAAATATATTTTCTTTAAAATCAAGCGTGTACAGTGTTGCCCATAGAAATAATTCTCTTACAATGACGCCATTGTCAGATGCACGAACTTCGCGCATCTGACAATATTAAAATGTCTGACAAATAGCTGGCAATAATTTTACAATGTGTTCACACGATTGTAAGATGTCTGACAATTTGTTGTCAGCTGCTAGTCTTGCAATGGACTGACAATGATTTTTCTGGCAACGACGTCTGACAAAAATTGTCAGTTCACACGGTTGTAAGAAATTTTGAGCACATTTTACTGGCAATATTGTAAGATCTGACAACCGTCTGTACATAGCTTAAGATGTATTCAGTTCAAAGTTTATTCGATTATTACTTGACTAATACTACGTTTATACGCAGGGCTTATTTGCAAATAAAACAGTAAATTGTTGCCATATTATTGTTTTTATTGCGACTTACTAATTCAGAAAACTATTCACGATTAACGCACTATTTGCAAATAAAATGCCTGGAGTTGCCACGCTTACAAATGTTTCATAAGAAAAAACAATAAATGGATAAATATTGCACAAAAAACATAGATAGAAGCAAATAATAACAATTAAAACAAATAATTATTTGATATTTTGTGCATTTTACACTATTTTTTTGTCAACATAAGTAAACTTTCTATAGAAGTGCTACCAAGTTTGTGTACTTTTGCTATGCCGTATAAACAGTGAGTTAATTTATTTGCAAATAATTTTATTTGCAAATAGTGCGCGTATAAACGTAGTATAAGAGTTGTAAAACTGCATTGGGAAATGGTAAAGTGTCGATAATAACAAGAAATATGAGAGTTTCTGTCTGTTTCAATGCAGAAGATTGGAAAACACCAAATAAAATGAAATACACTCGCATGTACTGATTTTCGATCTTTAGTACTTTCCAAAGCTTTAGGGAAATACCCTGCTTGGTCTGTCGCCAATTGAAAATTAAATAAACAAACATAACTGGAGTTGGATCGCACACGATTACGCAGTCCTTTTTCCAAAAAGTACTTTTTTCGAAAAATAGTTTTTCCAAAAAGTTCCTTTTTCAAACAATACTCTTTCCATAAAAGTAATTTTTTCAAAAAATTTTATTTCAAAAAATATTTTTTCCATAAAGTACGCTTTTCAAAAAATACTTTTTCCAAAAACTACTTTTTCCAAAAAGTACTCTGTCAAAAAAAATTTTTGTAGCTATGCTACTTATGGGACGATACAGGGGTTAGAAAATAATTTTCGTAACATAAGTAATCGACACTTTTACAGTTATAAATTTATTTTTGTTTTGATTCCTTTGTACTTAAACCAGAGCACGAAAATAAACGAAAGAAATTGTTTGATTTTCTTTTGTTTAATTCTTTGGAGTGAGAGAAACAAAAACAGTGAAAACGATTGCTCAATTTGTTAAAGGAAAAAAGAAAAAAATTTGTTGTTGTTGTTGTTTGTAAGACAAAGTTGTTTGTGTATTTCGTATTAGATATGAAGTCCGAAGACGCGCGCATGCATATATTTTTGAAAAGAATTAATTTTTTTCTTTCGAAAAATGGAACGAAACTTTATTAATAATGCTCTTTTAGAAAAGTGTAACCTTTTACAATTAAACATCAACGAAAAACATATTTCACTCAATGGTATTTTATGTGGCACAGAAATTTAAAAAAAATTTTTATTAAGTTCTAAGGCCAAAAATGGACTTTGACAATGAAATGTTAGTTTGGTTTAGTAAGTTTTCCCCTGAAAATATTTAATCTGGTAAAATCAACATCATTATACCACTTTCAATTAAAATGTTCCCAGGGAAAAGAAAAATTGTTAAAATATGGACAACCAATATAGAGCATTGACTGTATGGAAGAACTGAAACCATTACCAACAGAGAATATATGCAGTTTCTGGGGGGGTTATTATGTAATCCGAATAGAACGGAAATGTGCTCGAATTCCAATGTTAATAACATACAAATTCGAACAGTTTTCGTTTCGAATCGAATTACATAATAACCCCCTTGGTCTACATTGGCTGAAAATAAAAACGCATTACATGAATACATGTTTCCTGATAAATCAGAATTTTGTCCGTCGAAATGTCGAAAGGATTTTCTCTTACCAAAATCTCATGAAAACAAAATAAAGGAAGAGCCTTCGTAATCTGTAACTCGCTAAACCCAAATCTCTATAGCTAAAAATCTATAAACTCAATTTATCGATTTTCGGCTACGAATGCAATTTCCAAACGTATATTGATAATCAGGTAATGGCTTAAAAACTTAATTCGCCGAAACTGCATTGTTTTATGTCATCGCCAAAAATTTTAAATTTCCTATTTGTTCAGAATTTTAGGAATCGAATTTAGCTTTAGCGAGCTACGGAATGCGGGGGCAAGCCTTATGTTCGAACAGTATTAAGTATAATCCAGGCTATACCTATTTGTATATTTGTACTTGTATGTTTCCATTTTATTTCTTTGTAAATGAATTTTGTATGAATTTTTGGGATCAAAAAAGTACTAAAAAAAATTTTTTTTGATGCCGAAATGCAAATCTCATTTCCCATCACTGGCTGTGAGTATTGAAACCAGCGTTACCATTTGTCAAGTTTTCCCTTTTGGAATTTTTTTGATGATGTATGAAAATCCGAAACAAAAATATGTATTTAGTTAAATATCTCAATTAGTAGGTCACAAGTGGTCAAGTTTTATATACCAAATTTTATTTGTCGTCTTGGAGCAAAGTACAAAAATATTCGAAAAACTGAAAAAAGACCTTTTTTAAAAATGGTCCAGCACACGGATGGTCAAAGCTAGAACCACAATATTTTGGGAATCATCATAAAACATATCAAACTTTATTTTCAGAGGGGTAACAAAAGCACTTTTGCTCTTCCATACAAGTTGAGTCGCTCTAATATTTATTAATGTATGTGATATTTTTTTTAAGATCTCTAAATCTAAATATGAATTATGTTTTGTTTTTTATAGCTATTGCTATTTATGGCGTGATACAGGGGTTAGAAAATGATTTTCGTAACAAAATAAACCGACACTATTACAGTTATAAATTTATTTTTGTTTTGATTTCTGTGTACTTAAAAGCAACGTACGAAAATAAACGAAGCAAATTGTTTGAATTTGTTTTGCTTCGTTCTTTGAAGTGAGTGAAAAAAAACAAAACAAAAACAATAAAAAACATTGCTTATTCAATTTGTTTTTGTATTGTTTTTTTTCTGATCACAAACCAGACTCTAAGCCGGCTAACAGCCGCCACCGGCCATAAACAATATATTAATTTAATCGTGCGCCGCTAGAAAAGATAATAATAGGAAATAAATGGAAACGTTTTGAAATATTTGCGGCGAATTCGACATTATCATGTAATATAATTTTATTGCATTGTATTTAACACATTAAGTTTGTTGTATACTATGTTCACACTTATGTTTTTAAAAATGTTTAATACATGTTCACACTTATATTTTTAAACATTTTTAAGACGAGTTTTCTAAGAACTAAACACACCCGTTCAGATTATATTTGAGATGATTATTGTTGACGTTTTGTGAATAAATAAATTATTGTGTTTGTAAGAAATTTCGAACAATTATGCTTTTTGTTTGCTTTATTATTTTTAAACATCACATGTTTTTGTAAATAATGTAATATTTTTTAAGCAATTATTGTGTTCCAAATAATTTTTTTAACGTGCCGTAATTTAATAACAACACAAAGTTGCCAGAGTTATCAAAAACGCACGTGTTTATCGATGAATTTAATTTTAAAACTTATTATCTGAGATGCTTAACAAAACAAGTCAATGTATGGTAAAACATCAAAAAATTGTTTTGTTTAAGCTCCTAAAGACGAATAGGACGTTTAACACATAAGTGTTAACAAAGTATTATATAGCTAAGTAGCAATTGCTATAACCGGGTGTCCTAAGACACCTCTCTTCTTTTTTTTATTATTTATTATATGTTATGGGTTTGATTTTAATCGGTTTTATATTTTTAAATAAAATGAATTCCAAATACAATTTTATGTTTTCTTTTAAAATTCTGGTACTTTTGTAGAAAAAGTTTTTGTATTTGAAAAAAGTTTTTTTTTCAGATTTCAGAAGTTTAAAAAAAAAAGGTAACGCTGATTGAAACACACAGCCACGGCTGCCAGATGTGACGATTTATCGTAATTTCGACGATTTTTGGTGCCGAAATAGCAAAATGACGATTTGACAATATTTTTCTTAAAATGGACGATTTTTTTTTAAATTCATGTGTACATATATGCATAACCAATAAAAGATTTTGGTGTAATTTTGCGGAATCTTTCTTAATCATTTATTGTTTAATTTAAAAATATTTACTTGTTGATGCTTTAGGGTTCAATTCAGAAGAAATTCTGAGCCATCGGTAAAATTTCTTTTTGATGAGCTTGATTACAACATACAACAAAATGCAATACCACTACCGATGCAATTTTTTCAAGGCACCTTGAAAAAATCCAATCGCAAACATGTGTATCATATTTTAGCTACCACAAACCAATTATTACTACAGTAGATTATAATGATTGAGTTCTTGAAATTTCTATAAGCGTTAAGAAAATTTTTATAGCTATTCTAAACACAAAAAAGTAATGTGTATGAATAATTTTATAATATCAATTAAAATATTTGTAATGTCAATTAAAAAATTAATTAAATGTTTACCTATAAACAATCATTATATAATATAATTTTATTGCATTGTTATTCAACACTTCAGTTTGTTTTATATAACCAAGCAGCGTAGCTACAACCGGGTGTCCTAAGACACCTCCCTTCTTTTTTTTTCAAAAAGTTTTATATCCAAAAAGTACCTTTTTTCAAAAAATGTTCCAATAAGTACATATTTTTCGAAAAGTACCTTAATATTCAAAGTACCCACCCCTTGGTGACAGTGTTCAAGAACACACTATATCAGTTAATAAAATTTAACTAAAATTTAAAATGTTTCAATTGTATGAATTATTCCGAATTTAAAATTTTTAGCATTGTATTTAGCCGTATTTACCATTTTCGGAACCTCCCTGGGCCCTTCGAAAAAGACGATCAGGTCCCCATTCAAACGAAAAAAAGCCAATTTAAAATCGGTCAAGGCGTCAGACACACAGATTCAACAGAATTTGTCTTGAATATATCTTCTAAACGGCTGGACTAAATCAAAATCGGTCCAGCCGTTTGGTCTGAACGTGGACTCGTACATACAAAAAGATACACAGACACACACTACAAGCTTATAAAACTACTCTTTTTGGTCGGGGTTTAAAAAACTAAACGAAATGAGTTAAAAAGTATTGGTATTTATACACATTTACAAACCCTTTTTAATATGGGATTGATTTATTTTAAGAAATCATTTAAAAACACAGATAATCCCACTTTTTACTCGTAGTTGGCAGACGATTCTTTTTTTCTTTTAATAAAAGAACAGGTAGAAAAGTTTCTTTCGCAAATTGCTAATGATGGTGATATAGTTAAAATAGTATTAAAAATCATATACAGTTTGCGTAATCCTTTGATCCTTTGATGTTTCCAAATAATTTAAATCAATTAATCAGTTAATGAAACATTATCAGTTACTTCATCGTATTTGAGATTATTTGCGATATTTTTATTACAAAATAATCATGAAAACAAAGTGTTCGCGTACTCTTTTTTCGCTTTTTGTTGCGTATTTCAAAAAATTAGTATTGTATAGGAAAGCTGTAGAATAATATTAAGGCATTTAATGCTTTTTTACGTCGTTCAATAATTCGATTCTTAAGCTTTTGATTAGAGAAAGGCAGATATATTTTTTTAACTCTTTATCAGGAATCTTTTCCCCGCAAAGAAAACAAAATTTTCGTTTAGCGAAAATGTCAAATAATTTGTATACCAAGTAGTTAAGAAAATTGTTCGAATATTCGAATATCCGACAAAAATGACTAGAATGTTTTTTATTATAAATTGGAAATTTTCGTTCGTTCGAACAAAAATTTGCATGTGATTACGTATGAGTTGTACTGATGAGGGATAAATATTATTCATACGTACTTATGTACATATATTCGAAAGAGCACTGTGAAAAAATGTTTCCATAAATTGTTCATTGTTCAAATAATGCACAGTGGGGACTTTTGCAAAATAAATGGTAATAAATCTGGAACTTCTAAACTACTGATTGGATTTATATGAAACTTCGAACATCCGTAGAGGAGGGCTCAGGCTTTGTAACAGATGTCTTGGCAGCCGTCTGGCTTAAGCTGGAGAGGAGTTACAGTGGGCCTAAGTTGACACCATGGGACTCAAAAAAAATTCTGAAGCTTGTAGCTTTTAGAAAAATTATCCGATTTTTATGAGATAAAGCGTTTTGATCTAACCTCAACATTTTTAATAAATAATATCCTTAGATGTGTTTTCGTATCTCTCATAACGCATTCAGTATCAGCAAGCCATTCATTTTTTGCTTTACTAATTCGTTTTACAGAAGTAATAATGTGTAGTTTTTGTGTACTCAGATGCAAAAGTTACTGGTTTAAATTTTTTTTACTTTTGTCCACTTTTTTTAGTATTTCACCTAGAACTTTTTAGTCAATTGTTGGATTTTAAATTAAAAGACAGCATTAAATCTCCGATCAAATTTTAAATAAAAATAAGTAAGAAAGTTATTAATATCTGCAGTCGTGAAATCGGGAAAAGGCAAAGAATTCAAAGTTTTAAAATTTTTCTGAAAAAGGCACGTTTATTTCAGAAAAAGTATCTTCATTATTTTTAATTTTGTGAAAAACTTTGTTTAACACATGCACCTTTAAACCACATAGCGCTAAAAACAATCTATTCAGAATATGCTTAGAGCCAATTATTTTGTATTTTGGGCATGCACTCTGAAAAAATTATTCCAATATAATTAACTGATCTCGAGATATTCCGATTGTAGGGTGCAATTCAAAAAATATGTAGAATGCGCTTAACTTTTTTGAAGTGGGGAAATTCCAAATTTAAGGGCTTCCTCTTTTATAGTTTCATCAGATTTATCTTCAAACTCAGAGCTTTTTACCCACATATATTGCATTTCCAGTATGACTTGGTATCCGTTGGGGCATTGGCAACTTTTCCAACTATCATAGTCAATTGTAAATCAAATGTGACATTTATAATGCAGTCAGAAATTTTTACTGCAATGCTTGGTAAGTTCCTTATTTCATCTGATATAATAACCACAATATTTTGAGTTTCATCTCTGTTTTCATTCATATATTCCAATTTTATTGGTCGACATAATAACTGATACAGGCGTCCTATTTATCCATACGTCTTCAAATGCAGGTACAGTGGATGATGATGATGAATTTGTGTATAAACGCATTCTAAGAGGTACCAACGTATACATAAATATCGATGAAAAAGATATTTTATCTTCGCTTTGTTGTCTATATTCAGAAAATCCAGTAGTCCCATCACAACCCCATTTACAAATTAATACTAGCTCGGACTTGTGGCATTTACTTATGTCTTCTTTGCTAAAGGTTGAAATTATCCTAGAAGCAGTGTTTTCGAGGAGACTGGATAACTCAATAGTGGCGCCCGTGCTATTAAGGTTCGAAACCGATGGCAAAATTACATCCATTGTTGCATTCAATGACTTCGTAGATGGCATAATTTCCCCATTTCTTTTCAGTCACAGCTTTTTTTAATATTTCATATTTATTCCTTGTTAGACCCAAGTTTAGAATAAGGGCTAATGCATCTTCATTAGTAAAATCTGTTTTAGATTTAGGCGTTGGTATGCTTTCCACGATACGTTGTATTCTCTTTGGTGATGCTTTTGGAAGAGCATCTACAATTTGGCCAACTTCCTTCAGTTTGCTTTTGGTTAAGGAACTTTTAAAGGCATCCTTTGTATGGCCAAAAGAGTGGTTTTCAATGAGGTCCTCTTGCTTTTTCTTCTGGCTTCTTGGTTGAAGTTTCTGGTATAATTTATTAGGCCTTCCCAATTGTTTCATACCAATCTCTGTAACTATCTCGGTTTTTAGCCATTGTTCATTTTGTTTTTGGAACTTAGTTTTGTTATAATTTAATTCTTTCATTTTTCTTTCGTACGCTACCAAAAAGTTCTCTATTTTTTAGTAGCATCTTCATTTAATTTTAATCTAAATGAGTTGTCGATTATATCTATGATTTTAGAACATTTTTCTTGGCGCATTAAACTGACAGGAACGTATTCCCATATAAGTTTACATATCGCGTTATATTTAATACTAATCTTCATAACAGTTCAATATAGAGTGATTGTTCTTATAAAAGAACCCTGCGTTTTTATACAATACAGCATACCTTATAAGCACCTTTGCTAATTTTGTCTAATTACCTGGTACTGTGAAGTGCTATTTATTTTAAGTAGTAGCATAATCAGGTAGCACCTTCCGATGCCGCTATAAAATAATGCGCGAAAAAACATGGAAACATGGAAAAACATATGGTATAATTACCATAAATATTTTTAATTGCGAAAAATATACATAGACTTATTGGATAACATTCCAAATTTATTTTTGTTTTTCTAGTTAGGTTGAATTTCAGAATTCATTAAAGTTTTGAACAGCTGATGTGTGAATAAAGGGAAAAAGTTAAGCGCATTCTATATATTTTTTGAATTGCACCCTACAATCGGAATATCTCGAGATCAGTTAATTATATTGGAATAATTTTTTCAGGTGAAGTAGAAAGACTTATATAGAAGTCAAAAAGACCAACATAAGAAAAGAAAATTATTTTAATATATATTTTTTATGGTACAAGACAAAATTTTTCCAAAATTTTGACTTTTTTCAGAAAATTTGCGCGTATGTTCGTATTTATTAAAAGGCTATCAAAACCTTAAATTAAACATGTTGCAAAATCTCCTAGCAATTAAATACTACCCAGTAAAAAAAATTGGTAGTCATTCTAAAGGAACTACATTTTCATTACTTCCAAAAAAAACGATATTTTAATTTGCCGATAGTTAGCAGAAAACCAAGTAGAAGTTTATTTTAGTCATACAAAACCTTGTAATTCGTCTATAGTTTTAGAAATTACTCACCAGAATTTTAAAAAAATCGATTATTTTGAAGAAATTTATGAACTAATTTTGGTCTAAAATTTTTAAGTTATTTGCTTAAATATACATGAAAATACTGTTTCGCGTTTAAGTTCATATAAAAAGAAACTAATTGTTAAAATAGGTAACTATTAACCATTTTTCGTAGATGAAAATATTATCATAGAACACAAAAAAGTACATTTTTCTTAAAATCGCTTCCAATTCGGTGACCAGGCATCGAAAAAGAGAACTTCTTGCAATGACAACCCTATGTAAAAATCATTAGATCGGATCGAAATTTGCACTACTTCCAGATCGCAAATTCTACATTTTCATGACTTTTTTTGAGTGTCTTTTTTTACTGGGTATAGTTAGAACTTTCAAAATCGACCGTCACAACTTTTTATAAGCGCATAAGCACAAAAGATATTTTTAAAATTAGCAATTTTCGGACACTGCTGAATGTAGGGTGCATGCCCAAAATACAAAATAATTAGTTCTTACCATATTCTGAATAGATTATTTTTAGCGCTATGTGGCTTAAAAGTGCATGTGTTAAACAAAGTTTTTCACAAAATTTAAAATAATGAAGATACTTTTTCTTAAAAAGCATGCCTTTTTCAGAAAAATTTTAAAGTTTTGAAGTCTTTGCCCTTTCCCGATTTCACGACTACAGATATTAATAAGTTTATTACTTATTTTTATTTAAAATTTTATCGGAAATTTAATTCTGTCTTTTCATATAAAATCCAACAATAGACTAAAAATTTTTTTTTGTTAAAAGTCAAATATCTTCTAAGTTATGAGAGATACGAAAACACATCTAAGGACATTATTTCTTAAAAAGGTTGAGATTATATCAAAACGCTTTATATCATAAAAATTTAATAATTTTTCTAAAAGTTACAAGCCTCAGAATTTTTTTTGAGTCCCATGTTGTCAACTTAGGCCCACTGTAACTCCTGTCCAGCTTAATCCAGACGGCTGCCAAGTCATCTGTTATGAAGCCTAAATCCTCCTCTGCGGATGTTTGAAGTTTTATATAAATCCAATCAGTAGTTTAGAAGTTCCAGATTTATTACCATTTATTTTGCAAAAGTCCCCACTGTACGTTCCCCATCTACTTATTATAGGATGTAGCCGTATCGTATCAATGGATATTTTTCATTTTCATTCATTGCGCAACACGCAATGGACCTTTCAAAAACACTTTATATCAGTAACCAGCAAGCCATACCACAATTGTGGTTAAGAATATCGCATACATGTTTATGATCTTTCATTTAAGCTAAAAGTCCATACCATCCGTTCTTTGCATATGCGTTGTATGCATTTCTGTACGTCCTAGGCTATTCTAAATTCAAGTTATATGCAATACGTTTCATGCGCCAAGTATTTTTGTTATGATCAGCTGTAGTGTAAATATTTTTATCAAATAAACACAATTTTGGGAAAAAATGGAAAGTGAAATTATGACTTTGAAAGAATTTGTGGAACTAATTGAGTTAATGTACATTAGGTCACAGATTACACAGAAGTGAAGAAAGTGGCAGGTAAAAAACATCCAATCAGGTTTTTTAAAATTCGTGGAAAAAAGAGAAAGGTATAGTGTATTTGATACTGTAGCGTATTACTACTTACCAATTAATAAAAAGCGTTGTAATTTTGTTGCACGAGAAAGAATAGTCAAAACAAAAACGACGACAAAATTTGAGGGAAAACGAGACAAACAGATAAATACCCTTATTTGCCGTCTCGTAACACTTCTGTATGTTTTGTGATTAGGTATGGCATAAAGAAAGAGTTTTCGACTTCGAATTGCAAGAAACCCTCATTTTGTGAGCTTCGGAAAAAAATATTGGAGCCAAAAAATGGTGGCAGTCAGAAGGGGGCAAAGGTTGCCCCTTCGTGCTCAAAGTTGAGGGTAAAAGCAAAAAAAAAAAAATATACAAAAAATCATATAACTTTTCCAGGGTTACCGCTACAAGGGTCAAATGTATAATCAGTACCCATTAATTTCTTCCATCCAACATCTTTTTAAGCACACATACCGCCTAACTCCTCCCTTACAAAGGGTTTTATAAATTTACCCGCAGTGCTCTAAATGCCCCTAGGGTGTACCTATCGTCAATTGTATCACCGACCTCCAATATTTTTTAATACGAAGATTTTCTCTAAACATACTTATCGTCTATCTTCAACCATTAAGGTGGTCCCCATACAAAAAAAATATTTTTTTGAATAATTTTTTTTAAGAAAGCCACTTGTTTCGCTTTTATGGTGCCTCCCCGGGGGGTAAAATGTAGGGCCGACCCACAGTAACTTTACTCGCAATGCTCTAACTGCCCCTAGCGCGTATCTATTGGAGTCAAATATATGACCAACCTAAAATTTTTTTTTAGCACAAAGATTTTCTCCAAAACATACTTATCGTCTATTTTCAACCATTAAGGTTGTCCCCATACAAAAAAAATATATATTTTTGAATCATTTTTTTTTAAGAAAGCCGCTTGTTCCGCTTGAATGGTGCCTCTCCGGGGTAAAATGTAAGACCGACCCACAGTAATTTTTCATCTCCAAGAGTTCCTCCGAATATACCTATGCCATATCTCGACTCCTTAAGGGGGCTCCCACATATAGGGGAAATTTGTATAAAATTTACTCGCAGTGCTCTAACTGCCCCTAGGGCGCACATTGGTTGATGTTCATAGAACGATCGGCTAAAAATAGAAGAAGTTGTCGAAGGACAATGAAACTTTGCACATAGGCATTATTTGTTTGAATTTAGAAAAAAATGGAAAAATCAAAATGATCCGCCCACTTCCCACACAAACTGAAAATTAAATTTTGACCTACGGTATTGTTTTTTGGTACATAGCATTTTTACACACTCAGAATCATTTGTTTGAAATTTTGATTTTATTTTTCATATTGCCTTATAATTACTTTTATTGTTATCCAATGGATTTCTAATTCTATAAAGGTGTAGAAAAATAGAATAGATTCATATCGAATATAAATTATTTGCTGGGTTTTTTATAAGTTTCTAAGCCTACTACGCTTATTTGTGTTTTGTGATTTTCAAAAATATTATTGTTTGTGAATTCTCAAATAGTTTTTGAAAGTCTGTGCATAAGATAAGAGGTTTTTGACTGTTCAAAATATGTTGTTGAAGTCTACTGATGATTTATTACAGCAACAATGAAATGCATATAGACAACGCTGAACCACCAGCAAATGAATTTCCGATTGGGATGGACTCACGGTTGCCAGAAATTCAGATTTATCTGGATTTTGCAGATTTTTACCCTCCATAAAGACGAAATGCAGATTTGAAGATTTTTGGGCTAAAAACGCAGATTTTTCAACTTCAATTTGAGTGCAATTTTTTTAAATTTTTCCTAATACTGCTACTACTTCTTGTTTATTTTATGTGTGAACGACTCATAGTTTAGAGAGTTAAAATTTTTAAACTTAGGAGACATCATTAAAGAAAACGAAGAAGTAACTTTGGAAAGCTTCTGGAAACGAATATCTGATATAGAACGAGATTATTCTGATTACGATTTTGCAGCCCTAAGTTAATGCAAAATGTAATGTCATTACCACATTCATTTGCAAATGTTGATCGAAATTTCGAACTCCTTTGGATATTTATGCAACAAATTAAATTAATTTTTGTATAATTTAAATATCCGATTTCTTTTCCCAATTATTTTATATTGTTTGCAGATTTTTTTTATTTGTTTGTTGGTTATATGCATTTTGATTCTCTTTGAGAAAAGCGGGTGTTCGACAAGCAAAGTTTACTTTGCAAAATCTTGAGTTTGTAGGAGAGAAGGGAAAAGAGATCTCAATCTATATTATTTTCTCTTCAAGACCTTGCAAAGTAAACTTTTCATGTGGAAAAGCCGCCAAAGTCAGCAGTGGACTTTTACCAATGCGGCAGCTTGAAAGTTATTTTAATAAAAGATTTTCTAAAAAATTTAAATAAACTACATATCAAATTGAGTTTAAATTTTATGAATATGGGTTAATGAAAAAATATAAATGTATATTACACATGAAGTGATTTACTGAAAACTACCTGATTCAAACTCGGTGGAAACATACTATAAGTGATATTGAAAAAAAAAAATTAAAATTATAAACAGAGAAAGACACCGCCAATTAATTCCCACTTTAACCATCGAAAACCCCACTGTGCGACGTTCAGAAATAAACATCTGATGTCTATTTGTAGTGTTAAAATAATAATTCTAAAAATAATGAGATATATACATCCATATTTATGTATTTTTTTAACAATATATAAAAAAAGTTGCTTAAAAAATTGCTTTGAAGATTTTTGAAGATTTTAAAAATAAAATGCAGATATTACAGATTTTTTCGTAAAATTTTTTTTAATTTTGCAGATTTTATCCTTAGAAATTCTGGCAGCACTGGATTGACTTCTGACAATATGTCTGATGATAAATTTTTTAAATGTTATTTTTATTTAAAATAAACAAGAGCAAACAGTAAAAACAAATTTCTCATGTATAAGAAGTACAAAAACATTCATTTTATGAAAATTCGTATATACATAGATGGTATATGAATTTTCATAAAATGAATGAACGTATTATTTGCATGAAAAAATTCTAACCTACTGACTCACGAGAACAATTACTGATTACTGGCGATGAGATGTATGGATACAGAAAAATACATTTTTAGTTTTGAAATTGTTTATTTGACGATTGGGAATATACTTCTATTTCTTAATAAAATAGTGGTAAAATTGCTGTATTTGATATCAATCATACTCTTAATTCCAATAGAAAATAAATGGAAATTTCGATATCGAATGCCGTAATTAGCTCCAGTCCTTAATATTTACAAAAACTTAACCAATACATATGTACATAAATTCATATTTTGACATTTTCTGGGATATGGTTCACTTCACTTTTTACTTATTTAAAAAATGTACTTAACCATTTAAAGTTTTGATAAAAATTTTGGATAAGGATAATTTTGTTCTTTTTAGGCATTATACATAGTAACTAAAAACCTTAAATACTTACCCCCATATGCAAAAAAAAATTAACTTGTGCTTGAAGGGTACGTTAAAAAAATATCCATACAAAAACCGGTTTTAACGTACACTTGAAGCACACGTTACTTTTTTTTTTGCATATGGGGGCTATTCTTTTGAAATTGTACATTTGTATTTACTAATAAGTTCATCACTTGGAATCCATTCTTCCAAATCGTATTGAAATAAATTTAAAACAGACAGCATGGACTGACAATTGTGTACTTTTAGTCTATTTGATAATTTTTTAGTAAGTCCTAGTTTACACTATACAAGTCTTATTGCTAAGCTGATTAGTTTGTTAGGAGAGACAGACGAGGGGACTTTTCTGGTACCCTCAGCTTAGCTATAAGACTTGCGTAGTGTAAACTAGGACTAATGCTAATTTATGTTTATGCTTTTTTTTTTGTAAATTTTATTTTATAAAGATGAAGAAATAGGGTTAACTCGCCGACTTTACAACTGATAAGTCTGGATATATTTTTGCGTTTAATTTGGCCAATTTGTGCAGCGACTTAAAACAGTGGTTGCAACTTATCATCAAAAGCTTCGATTCAGCAGTAGTTACTTTCCTCCGAAAGTCGGCATTATTGTGGTTAAACTCGGGTATATTTACATCGTTTGTTTTTGGCAATTACCCACTTGTTTGGCTGTCTTAGCATGGCGTTTCAAATTATTCATTTGGTAGATCAGAAACTGATTGCAGAAATCTTCTTTTTACTGGTTTTTCAGAGACAATAGGCTCACCTGATGACCTAATTTCATCGAATCTTAAAGCAAAAGCATTAGTTGATGATTGCAATTCAGTGTGTTATTTTCCCTTAAGGACAAATAAACACGTACATTCTTAAATATAAACATCTTTAAATTTCCTTACTTACTTGTCCATATTATTTGTTTTTCATACGATATTATTTCCTTTGTCACAAAGTTTTTCACATTTTAATATTATGTACTTAATGTATTATTAAATTTGGCTTTCTTAATTGCTGCGGAAAATACAGTTAGAATTGCCAAGGTATGACTGTATGTAATTCCATATTTAAAAATCTTACACAAAAAAAGATTCATACCATGGCGTTTTAGCACAGTGTGACGCATAGCAAATAATAATGCGCGCACCATACTGTCAATTTCCCAAAAAAAAAAGTTTGTCACAGGAAATAAATTCTTGTTGTCGAATGTGGTAGAATCTGAAAAAAATCTGCGTACATTTATTGTAAAAATAAAAAACGAAAGTTGACTCTGAACAAAAAGGGACAAAAGGAGCACAAAATAATGCATATGATACAAAAAGGTTATTTAAAACTAAGGGGCATAAAAAGTGGCAAGGCAGTCGAAAAAGGGGCCAAATGCGACTTTAGTCGCAGAACGGTAACGCTGTTTCTAAATACATATTTGATCTAATATTTTATTCAAAAGCATGGTAACCCTTATTGACATATACAAACAATTGTTTTTTTCGCGCAACAAAGTTCTAAATTTCGCATTTGCTCTTCAACTTCCACTGCACCGACTACCACAACTACGCATTCTATTTACTTCCCTTTAAAACAATCGTTTTTAACTTTTGACCAGGGTTGTCAGATACGGCAATTTCTCGCCAAACGTGGCGATTTTTCAACTTGTTTGGCGACTAAGTTTTTGATTTGGCGACATGGCGATTTTTCTGGCGATAAATAAATTTGTTGGCCATTTAATGGCTATTTTTTAACAAAATTGAATTTGAAAATTTTAGTAATTCAGGAAAATTAGTTTGTTAAAGGAGTAGTTTCAAAAATAAATCCTACCAAAACTCATCTGCAAGATATTCGGATATGTTCTGTATTCCATGTGAAATTAAAAGGTGTGAAATACAGAACATACCCGATTAAAGCAATTTGATTTTGATGATTTTTTGCGTTTTGAATTTAATAAAATAAACAAAAAAAAATTTTGGCGATTTTATTTCTGTTTTTGGCGATTTGCTGTTGAATTTTTATACGATTATTTTTTAAAAATTTATATTAAAAAAAGTGTTATATAAAAACAAATTTATTATCAAATATATATTAAAAAAAACACATAAAATCACTTTTGGCGATTTTTAAAATCAATTTGGCGAAATAGCTCGGAAAAATTTTGACAACCCTGCTTTTGACAGCTGGTAGCGCTACTCGTTACCTTCTACTACAGCTGCTATTCTGTTCCCCACTTTAAAATTTTGTTGGTAGTTGTGCTGTGTAAGTATACAAAGCAGTATATTAGCAGAGCTCTCAGTGCAATGGAATGATGACAACTGGTCTATACAAAAACAATTCCTTCATATCATCAATGACTAGCCCATATTACCCTGAAAAGCCAAAGTATTATGATTACCGTTTCATTCGTTGTGAATATTATAAATGGTGATGTGCACTCTGAGTTCCTTCTAATGCAAGCCACAGACTTTACGACCGTTGGTACAATACCTTGGTTTACCAAGTTATGTGTTTTGCTCACAAACTATACAACAACGTGTGCAACATTATTGCACAACTTCATTTCAATAAAATAAAACTGTTTGGGTAATCATGACATCGGGTGCTACTGCGCATATTGTATTTGTTGATTTTTTTGGTCAATAGTATAGATGCATATACAAAAGCAAGATATGTTTTTAAGAAAAGCAATTCATGCCGCAAAATTTTATAAAATTCAACAAAATAACATTTCTGCTGAATTCACCATTTTATACGCAAACTTAAACTCGTGCGCGGCGTTTTATTTTATATAACCACAACAAAAATAAAAACTAAATCGAATGAAGTTGTACAACACACTCTTAAATTTTACAACCTGTCTACACAACTTGCCAAAATATCAAATCTTTTTAATCTTTCGTACACAACTTCATACGACGGCCCCACACACTTTACAATCTCATACACAACCTGCTCATGTTGTATAAACGGTCGCAAGGTGTGTGGCTTGCTTAAGAAATATATTTCTCAATGCCTCACAACGACCAACACATTAATTTCATCCCCTTGCAATTAAACGTTTTCGTACCAATTATGCGAATGCTGATTAGAGATCGACCGAAGGCGTTTTTTTTGGCCGAAGCCGAAGCCGAACTTCGGCTAAAATCCTAAACTTCGGCCAAAACCGAAGCCGAATGTTTTAAATTTTAAAAATGATACTTGTTTTATATGAATTAAGAAAAAAGTTTGCTTTTTTGAGATCACAAGAAAAATAAAACTATTTTGCAATTTCTAGATTGCTTTTTCATATGATCACTCACAAGAACGTCCAAGTAAAAGAAAATAGAAAGCAACAGGGTTGTATTTCAAAGCAACCCTTTCAAAACGTTAAACACAATAGAAACTGTCGGCGAGCAACGACCAAAAATAATGTTATTTTTCAAGCTTGGAATGAAAAATATTCGGCTTCGGCTAATCGGCCAATTTTTGCCATAGGCCGAATGTTGGCCGATTACCAATTTTTGGCCGAAGGCCGAAGCCGAAGCCGATTAATCGGTCGAACTCTAATGCTGATCCACCAAGAAGCAAACTATATATAAAATTGCAAAATACTCGTTGTAAGAGAATTTTAGATGTAATGGAATTTGTTGTTGTAACTTGTTCCTTTACCTAGTGCCAATGTCCTCACTTCATGCAGCAAAGCTTAATCAAACATATTGTTGTCCTTATTATTTTCAAGCAGTCACAAGCAGTTGTAAATACGAGTACAAACCTTGTCCTGTAAAGTTACAATTATTTGAGTTAGGGCCTTTCTACTTGAGACCAATGATATGTATGGATGTGTGTAGATGCATATGATAACCGCATGTATGCAAAACCTTTATTGAAAACAAAAAAAAACATGTCTACATCGCAATTAAATTTAAAAGCCTTAATAATTATTCCTTTATTTCAGAGCTGATCGTAATCACGACAATTACTTGACCATTAAGGAACTAGGACAATATATTAATAAAAACATAGTGGACCACATAGATGAAGCCATACAACTGAATCCCCGGGAATTTCGTCGGGTGGATATTGCACCTGCCGATGGCCTTATAACCTGGGAAGAATATCATCACTTCTTTTTAAGGGAACATGGCATGACCGAAGCGGATATTGATGAGCACAATGAAATTAAACACACTGCCGTGAATCGTAAGGCACGCGAAGATATGATGCGCGACAAGGCCAGATGGTCTGAGGCGGCCAGAACGGATCTTTTTACTTTAACCATAGACGAGTATTTATCATTCCGTCATCCCGAGTCAAGTATAACAAATCTGCTGGAATTAGTAGATGACTTACTACGACAATTCGATCAGGATGGTGATGATCAATTGAGCATAGAAGAATTTTCCGAAGTGAATGTGGCTGATGATGATGACTTGATTAGAAAATCTTTGATATCCAAAACAGTGGTAGAAAGGAGGGAGGAGTTTAAGAGAATTATAGATAAAAATCATGATGGCAACGCTGACAGAGGAGAGTTGTTGAATTATGTTAATCCGAAAACTCCCAGATATGCGCTGCAGGAAGCTGCCACACTATTTAGTTTATGCGATGACAATCGTGATAGTAAATTGACTTTAAAAGAGGTAATACATATACTTACCTATTTCAACAAAACTTATAATTTGTTCTTGTAAATAATATACATTTTATTTTTTTTAGTTAACTTCCAATGCTGAAATATTTTTAACTTCAAAAATGATGGACACTGCCCAAAGTTTTCATATGGAATTTTAAACTCATCTGTTATACTTTTTCTTGGTCTCGGCTTGTATATGAAAACTTAGTTCTTAAATTTTTTAATACTCAAACATATTTGAACCTTACAATCTTAAAAGTAATATAAGTAAATTTTGGAATACTCACTAGTTAATTGAAAAGAAAAAATTTACATATTTTGCACATAAATTTTTTTAAACGAATAAAATTCTGACGGTTTACAGCCAAAACTAAATCGGCGGACATCGTTACTTCAGGAGGTATTTTTAGTACATTCAAATTATATTTTATATTTTTAAATGTACACTAAATACGTACTCTGCAGCTAACGTAACTCTCTAATTTAGATTTGGCTCTTATAAAAGCTACCTTTCAATTGCATTTTAACTGTTAACATCGGAAGCGATTTCTCCTAGATTTGCGTGGGTACGTGTCAATAAGAAAGTGCTATGTGGCTCGCGAGGCACACACGAGTTATAATATTTGAACCTGTTTATCTCTGACTATGAGGCAGCATCTTGCTGAGGTACTTTGAGCCATCTAATCCTCTATCAGACGCATTATCTAGTTAAATGACAATAGAATATGTGAGAGTGTGTGGTAACCCGCATCTGAATAAACCGGCATCTGACCAAATTGGTCGAACACTAGGCATACAAAAACTTCTCATACCGATTTTGATAGGTACGACAGCTACTAAATAGAGATGGGCAAAATAAAAAAAAATAATCGACACATATCATATCGATATTTTTGAACAGTATCGAAATATATTTTTTTAAAACATCGATATTTTTTCCAAATTTGAAATAAATACAAATACCGTACCATAACCTCCAAAAAAGTTTAAGCGACATAATTTTTTAAATTAATTTTTTTGGCCAAACAAAACAAACGTATTTATTGAAAGATTTATAAAGGAATGAATGTTCAGTTGCATTAAAATATTTTATAAATGAAAAGCAATGAAAACTTGATTTGAATACAAATAACGATAAATGTATTTGAGAAACAGAGTTACCAGGCAGTTATATTATTATTATTTATGTGTTTCCTTTTAACATAAATAATCGATTTTCGGCAAAAGAGCGAGGTCCAAAAATGTGTCGGTTAAGCTTTTTTTGAGGTTATGCCCCGATAACAGATATGGGCAAATCCTGCGTGACGAACGCTACATTCGTACGCGTTTTAGGATTAAATATAAACATTTTCTGGTCTTTTTAGAGAGATACCTTTAACTTATACATGGTGTTTAGTGGGATTTTAGTGTACTTTAGAATGCCATAAAAAAATTTTTTAACAGGTATAAGTTGCGAAAAAATTGATCACAAATTGAAGGTAAGCCGCGAATAACGTTTTAAGAAACAAAATAATAATTTTTCAGGAGAGCCCAAAAACGTATTTTAAAGAAAGATTGGTTTTTTCGTTTAAATTTGTTTAGCTTATCGAAAATAATGATAACTAGCATTAACTTTTCTTTTTGTATCTCTGCTACATTTATCAATTATATTCGAAAATTTCGTTTGCATGATTTTAATAGTTACTTACAAAGTTTTCCACCGACTGACTGATTGTAATTGTGTTTTGACGGCGATAGGGTGCATAATTTTGGATGGTTTGATGTTTGAACAACGCAAGAGAGTTATGTTAATGGTAATCTGTGAAAAAACTGGTTTTTTAAAAAATGTCTTTTACAACGTTATTCGCGGCTGTGCTTCAATTAATGTGACACACGCTACAAAAAATGGAAGTAAATTCGAACGTTGTGGTATGTTTTCGTAATTTTGCATAATAAAGCACAAAAAATTAAATGCCTAAAAGAAACATGAATATAAGAGAATTCTAAAATAAGTTATTTTCAGGCAAAATATTATGTATATTTTTCTCAAAAACCGTGAACCCTATGTGACGCACGCTACATTTTTTCCAGTAGTATATAGCATGATATAAATATAGAAGGTACTTCCATTCTCTCTTTGTTTTTAAAAAATAAGTATTTTTGAAGTTTGTTTTTTGAGAGAAATAAAAAAAATGTTCCCATATCGTAAAAAATATAAGTCTTCCCTTATAAATTTTTTAACAAAATGTGTAATTACATTAACAAAAATTTTAAAATATATAAAGTAATATACATGACTACACATCTGTGAAGTTTAAAAAGTGGTTATGTAATAAATTTTCTGCTTAAAATTAGTATTTTAACTATATTTTCATCCAAATTGATTGATGATTTTGATTAGTTGACAATGAATTTTCATTAAGTTTAACAAATATTGATTGATATTACATCTTGATTAATCTATATAATTCGCTTCTTGTTAATTATAACATGTTTTTCTAAGAAATGGCTAAATACCCGCTCAGATAATTTTGGCAAGTCTATTTCACAGATTTTGCAGGCTGTTAACACTGTTGGCGGACACCAGATAATGTAGAGAACTCAAAGAATGCTACACTCATATTTTTACAATGATATTTTGTACGTCCACAGTTTGTAATATGCAGCTCATTTTCGCTTTCTTTAACACAACAATACATTTACAATGCATTTCATTGCTTTTCAAGATAATAATCACAATTTTTTTTAATTGTTTGAATTTATAAAAAAAAACTTCTGCAATAATTTTTCAATAAAATTTTCAAACAAACAGGAAACAGAGGGGAAATATTAAATTAATACGGTAGCACGTTTTTACTGGAAACTTCAGAATACCTATCCTTGTCAGAAGGTGAATGTCAAGAAAAAATGAGAGAATGGAAGTACCTTCTATATTTATATCATGGTATATAGTAAATAAAAAGCATTGTATTTATTTTAACCAGGGACATAACAGTTATAAGAGAAATGACAAAAAAGTTATATTTAACAACTAAAATTGATGAATTCAAATATTGGTTTTAATCAACGGTTATCGTAAAATATATTTCATTTTGGTTATTGTAACCAATTAAAGTGAGAAATATTTTTTTTTGGTTACCAATAACTATTATTTAAAGAATTTTAATTTTTTGGTTATTGCTACCTAAAATTACAGTACTTTAGGTGCAAATATGCAAAAAAAAAATTTTTACGAAAATGCAAAAATATGAAAAAATTATTCAACGGCTTCTATCTGTATCCGAAAACTATTTGCGAATTTTTGTAGTTTTTGCAATATGTGAAACGAAATTTTTTCGAGCATTTATCCTTTCAAAATTTAGGCGTTTAGTAATTATTTGCAAATTTTAGTAAGTTTTGCGAACCAGGTAATTTTTAATAAATCTTATTGCTCTTGTGCACAATTTTTGCAAATTAGGGGTGACTCAACCCAGTTACGTTATTGTCTGATAGAATAATTTTTTCAACAGTCTTTCCCTTTTTATAGTTCTGCCAAATTTTAATTAATCAGGGCAATTATGTAAAAAATTCCGCAGGAAATTTCTCCTAAGGAACAATCCCAACTAATAGCAAATGATAGGGAAAACAAAAAATTCTAATTGGAAAAGGGAGAAATTTCCAGCGGAATTTTTTACATAATTGCCTTAAATATCACACTTTGCTTTCATTTTAGCAAGTTATTGCAAATTTTCCTTATAATTCCTTATAATTTTACCTAAAGAATTTTAGGACTTGTTTGCATTTTGTCGCCAATTTTCGGGATGAAGGTGATTTTAAGCCAAACCTTGCCTTTTTAGCATTTTACCGATTTTTAATCCATCTATTTATTTGATGTTAGCAATTTCGTATGCATTTGTATAATTTTGGCAATTTTTCCCATTTCTTGGAATTTCTTGTCTTTAGGTATTTGTATGTAATTTTAGGTCTTGTTTGCTATTTTGCAATTTCACAATAAAAGTGGTTCTTCTCAATTCTTTATTTTTATTTGCAGTTTCAACAATTTTTAATAAGTATCAGACTTTGATATTTTTAGATGTTACCAAGTTTTTGCGAATTTTCGTCATTGTTGCAAATTTTTCCAAGTTTTTGGCGTTCCTTACAATTTTAAGGGTTTTTAATAAATTCTATCGCATTTTTTCGAATTTTCGCAGTTTTTTGCAAATGAGATTGCTTTGGTTCTTAAAATCTACTGAGTTTTTTTGTTTACAGTTCTTGCGGTTCTGGAAGTTTTTTTTAACTTATTCGCATTTTTAGCAAATTTTCGCAAGTTCTTGCCGATTTTGGCGGTCTATATAATCAGTTTTGGAAGATTTTTTTGATTATTTTAATCCCTTGCGAATTAGTATATTTTTTGTAATATGTAATGTTTTAGTAGAAATTTGCAAAAGAAAATTACCCCATACTTAAACATAATTGGACATTTTGTCGAAAAAAAGTAAAAAGCAAAATAATTAGTGTAAATATCTGAACTATTTTATTATGAAATTGATAAATATTTCTTATAAAAGATATTTAAATTTCTTGTCCTGCATCTAATACATTTAAAATACCGTATTTAAGGTAGCAATAATTTCTACTTAAGTAACCAAAAAATTAAAATTCTTTGGATAATTGTTATTGGCAACCAAACAATTTTTTTGGTTGCTATAATAGTTATTTGTAACCAAAAAAAATATTTCTCGCTTAAATTGGTTACAATAACCAAAATAAAATATCTCTTACGATAATGGTTAAAAATAACCCAATCGAAATAAAACACATTTTACAGTAACCTTTTCATTTCAAATAAAAAAATAACAATTATTTTCGGTCCCTGATTTTAACGAAACAATTTATTTTCTTTGTTAATAACATTATTTAATTCATATTTTATGTTTATAAATTAATTTATTAATGTCCCTGCAGGAGATCGAACTAGTGTCCAACTAGAGCTTTACTAGTACATAAATCACCACCACTAGTTCCCAACTGTAAACTTTCCTATACTATCTTAATGCTCAAATTAGCATTGCGTGTGTTTATAAAATCACTAGTACCACTCATTGTATACGTATACTAGTACATTTTGACCCAATTGGGTGACTTAGCACTAGTTTATTACCAGTTCTTTTGTAAGGAAAAAGTCTCTGTAATTGGTGGCTTTATTGCTTTGTTGCCCAGAGAAAACTCCCGAGTCAAAAATATTTTATTGCTTATTTTATTTATCGAAATACAAAATTTCAAAAGAGTAGTATCAAATAATAATTATAGATATTGTAACGAAAAAGTAAATAAATTAGTAAATAAGGAAGTAACGTTAATAACGATATAATGTATAATTAAATTTTATTACGTTCTAAAGTAAAGATTTTAATATCAGTCCAGTCCCTTCATTTTCTTTTTTCTTCAATATTCCCAAACGGTTGGCTTTAAATAATCTTTTTTTGGAGTTGAAAGGATTTTCATGAAGCCGTATCAGGCTCATCAGCAAACCCAGCAATAGCATCCAAAAAATCAAATACAAAGGTTATGAAAAGGACTTGACGAATACAAACAATTGTAAGTTAGTTTACCTACCACCTTGATAAGAATAGGCCAGAGCTGCGTTCTGGAACTTTTGAATAGCGGAATGCCGTCAACATTTATTTCTAGTTCCAATTTTTGATAATTTTTGTTTTTAAATTTGCACTTTCTGAAGTGGATTTTCGACGCCTAAATAATGGAAACTACTTGAATTTTATTTCTTCTACCTAGGAGTCCATCTACTGACAGCAGAATATCCATGCCTTCCTCAGACAAAATTTGCAAACGATTATTCAGCACAGCTTCTTGTAGGTTTAGTATTTCGGTATTATTTTGCGGTTTGTGATCTTATTTGCTTTCTTCCAACACAGTTGAGTTACATAATAATTTAAAAAAATTACACACTCTTCAAGGACTTCTTTGGAATTTTCGCTATGCAACGACGCGTTTTTAAGTACATAGTATATTAACATGTTTTAACTACAATTATATTAACGAATTTGTTTTTCACTTTTCTTTTGAAATGTTTTAAAATTACCTTTTAATATACATACATATATTTTTACAAATGTCACTTTTTTAAACTATTTTATTACGAACTAAATACGTTTTCTGTAATACAGAAAATTGAGTATTAGGTATATGTTTACTTATTTATGATATTTTATATTTATAAATCTAAAAAAAACAAGTATTAAGACCAATTTAATTGGGTAAAAACGATTTTTCTACCTAAAAACGTGTATCTTTCCGTTAGACAATCTTGAAGTAGCGCCTTGGAACTATTCATATAATTACTAGTACTCATCAGCACTAGTAATTTTCTACAATAACTTTAATTCTTTTTGCACTAGTTCTTGATGTTCTAGTAATTGTACTAGTACCTTTTAGACAATTAACGCATACTCTCCTGCAGGGGTGTATATGTTTATAAATAAATTTAAAAAAAATTTATTTGGAATAATTTCAAAAATGTTTGGCTGGTAGACTGTTTTCGGGACTTGTCCATTAGACCGTCTCACTTTTTATACTTTTTTCGAAATTCCTTGATGAACATCGGTTTTCTGAATCTACTCCATAAACCAAGAATTTTGGTATATAACACTCAAATATTGATGAACCGGAAGTGCTCTCTCAAATCGGTTTTTTTGTTTTTTTAAGAAAAATGCCTTTTTCAAAAAAATTTAAAAATCTTCCTTTAGTAATTTGCCTCTAACTCATGGAGCTCTTAACTGATTTGAACCTAATTACATGCATTAGAAAGCTTATTAAATTTCCTAAATCTTTTTTAAAGCAAATTTTACTATGAGTTCTTTCAAGCTTTAGTGTATTGCACACTGAATTTTGATGCTCTACTGGTGCAGGCCATCAAACTCCATCACTAAGTGCAGTTGTACCTCTTACTTCATCTCTTGCTTATTTTGTTCGATGGGTTTTTATTCATAGCATTAATAATTCAGATTTTCAAACACATTTTGTTAAAAAAACTTTAGTTTTAGGCGAAATACCGAAATGACTAAAGTTTTTTATTTGTCAATTTGTTTAAATTTCATACATAAGTACATTATTAAAAATAAGAAAAGATTGATGTTGATTTTTTATTTTTTCAAATTTGCTAAATTTGTACTTTGGTTGGAGTTTGGATGCGTTTTGTGAAATTGCTCGATGACTTGAATCAAATCATTTTGGTCACTGTTTTTCATCACTAGTGTATTGTTGATGGTTTTTAGAAGGCCAATTACGTCCTCAGCAGGGCCGTTAACTACTGTTAAATTTATTGCAAACTGTTAAATATTTTTTTTTAATTTTCGTTTTCGCTGCAACAGGAAGATGGACTTTGAAACATTAACAGAAACAATGTAAAAAGAAATTCATACACATACAATATGTACATGCATTTATACTCAGGTCGCATAATGTAAAATTGTGTCGCAAAACTAGTTAAGATCATATTAAATTTTGCCACTTAAAAGTATCGAATTCCGATACTCGTAAATAAGAATCGATTTTTGAAATATCGGCGACATATATCGATATTTATTTTCTGAAATATCGATATTTCGATATATCGATGTTTTTTGCCCATCCCGACTACTAAATACGCTTCTGCGAGATTACACGCCGTGACTGTGAGTGTTCACATCAACTAGTCGTCTTAATTTGGGGGTTGTAACGAAGCTCCACGGTCAGAAAATGTTCAAAACCTACTTGCCGATAGCAAGCATCATCTATTAAATCCCGTAAGGTCAGAACGAAATCCAGCATCGGCTTTCATTTACTATGAACTAGAAGTCATCACGCGTTGAACTTCCGTGAGGCAGGTCACCTGCTGGAGTACCGGTAACAAACTACTGGTCAGACCTGCAAGTTACAATATGAAACTCTTGCCTTCTATTGTGTTTTGAACTCATTGAATTTCAAGGTAAAATATATACATACATATTAGGGTTGTTATCCGTCCTCTTTTACCCGGACACTGTCCTCTTTTTGAGATCTCTGTCCTCGGAAAAAATTATCGTCCGGGAAAGTCCTACTTTTTAAGGAAATCTTTGCGCTTTTACATTGCTTCACAAATGGTATTTATTAAAAGCTAAACTAAAAGGGGAAATAAATGGGTGACAGTTTACTTATAAATAACACTGTATAATTATTAAGATTTATTTAAAATATCGATCTAGTTGTGTAAAAATGGTCAGAATAATATAGTACGTAGCTTTAAGCGAAAGTTCAAAATCTTTATTTCATGAACAAATAAGACATTTTAACTAAACAATGAAAGTTTATTTAATGTCGGTAGCCTTATCGTTTAGAAATATTTGATGTGAAATCGCTTGCACTTTGATATTTGAAGTGCTATTTCTGTGCGTTTATGTATGCAGATATTGTTTTTGTTCCCATGAAAATTTCATTCCCCATGAAGGGAAATTTGCTATCGCGAATGTAAAAAATGAGAAGAAGACTTGTAAATCTTAGGAATTAATTAAAAATCTTAGATAGTAAAAAAATAAACAAATTTGGGGGTTTAAATTAAATGTTTTTAAGTTTTTAAATATTTTAGGTGCCGTTGGAAAAATTATTTAGTGTACCATTGCCATAAAATTTACTGCATGTAAACCAAAGAGGTTAATATTCAATGAAAAAAGGTGTTGCAGGAAATTATTGCTATTAATAGTGGACAGGGTGACCAAATAGGGGATTTATCAAAAAAAAGGGCAAAATTAAAAAAAACGAGAAAACTACACTAAACTTTTTATTTTTAATGTATTTTTATATAACTCACCCTAAAAAAATTAACAAGAAAAAAAGTGTCAAGTCGAAAAAGTGGAAAAGTGGAATCAATATATCGAAAAAGTGGCAATTTGACACTTTTGCGACTTTCCCGGAAATCCGGGAAAGCTAAATTATATATTTTATCAAGACAACCACTCGAGGCACAAATCGTCTCTCTATATGACATGGTTGCTATATAGTGGAGATAATTTACTGCTCTTTTCCTACAATTATTTATAACTTTTAATATATAATTGGAAGTATAATATTGAAATTACGCGATGTATTAAGTCAGTTCGGCTGCAAACATAAAGTGAACAAAACCGAGGGAAAAGTGAAAAAATCCCCATGAAAAATATTCACCCCTATCGTGAACAGTTTTTCCCTCAAAATATTTTCCCTTTTCCCCAAACTACAATCGTGAATAATTTTTCCCAAAAAATATGTTCCCTTTTTTTGATTCCCCTTATCGTGAACAATATTTTTCACATGGATTTTTTCACTTTTCCCTTGGGTTTGTTCACTTAATTTTTCAAGGCGAACTAAATCAATACATAGCGATATTTCATTATTAGACTTCCAATTATATATTAAAAGTTATAAATTATTATTTTTAGGACAATATGTAAATAATATCCACGATTAATAACAATAATTACGTACAACCCCTTTTTTCATTTAATATGAACTTCTTTGGTTCACATGCAGTAAATTTGATGGCGATGGCATACTTAAGAATTTTTCCACCGCACCTAAAATATATAAAAACACAACTTTATAATTAAAACATTGCATTTGAAACTAAAAATGTATGTATTTCTTGCTATCAAAACTAAATTTGTCTGA
This sequence comes from Tachina lurida, assembly GCA_944452675.1. Taxonomy (NCBI): domain Eukaryota; kingdom Metazoa; phylum Arthropoda; class Insecta; order Diptera; family Tachinidae; genus Tachina; species Tachina lurida. Next base: position 67,916,724 of record OX101752.1, on the reverse strand, counting down.
TTTTAAATTAATTTTGAAGCTTTACAAATCTTCTTTTCGTTTTTTACATTCACTACGAATTGATAGCGGAACAAACGTTCCCATAATGTTCCCGATAGCAAATTTCCCTTCATGGGGAATGAAAATATCATGGGAACAAAAATTTCACATTTTATTCGCGATAGGGGTGATTATTCACGATAAGGGGAATAAAAAAAAGAGAAGACATTTCTAGGGAAAAATTTAGAAAATATTTCGAAGGAAAAACTGTTCCCGATAGGAGTGATTATTATTGGAAAAAATTCAATCTCGTTTTATTTTTAAGTCCTACTTTTTTTTAATGTCCGGGTTTTTTCGCTCTGCTGTCCTCTTTTTATAAATTAAGCGATAACAACCCTAATATATACATATATATTTATTTATTTATTGGTACATACTCTACAAAGTAAATTTGTAGAATATGGTTGCACAAAAATGGACGGGTGACTAAGACCATATGTCCATGATGTTACTAACAGTATTCTTAGAAAAATTTTTGTGACCCGACCAATGCCTTCACATAGGAAGTAGCAACGTGGGTGTCAATGAAATTCCACAAAAGAACCGCTAGAATATACGGTTATCCGCGGCAGATCAGTCAAACAGTGCGAACGAGACGAAAAACTCTCGAAGGCCAAACAACACCCCAAGCCTGACGGCACTTAAGAAATAATTACGATGACGCGAGAAATGTTCCCCAACCCAGAGCTGCTTAACGACTGCATATATATACATATATATTTATATATACGCATGTCCTTTACTGTATTTTATTGGAAGCCGACTGAAGATAATGTTTGGAAAAGCCGAAATACACAAACTGGGCTCCAGGTGGGTGTGACACTCGATATCACCAAGAATATTCTCGCAAATCTTAGACAAAGCAGCCCATCAAAAAATTAGACATTACCATTTGAACTACTTGCCATATAATGACTTACTTTTTTGATTGCCAAATTCAAGTACCTCGCTTGCAAATCACATTACGTAAAATTTTAAAAATAGGAAGCAGAAGTTGGACATATTCTTTGGGTTTTAAAAGATGACGTGAAAATAATGCAAAAATATATATAGTTTTAAATAAATCTCTATATATATATATAAATGAAATGTCCGTTGCTAACCGAATAACTTGAAAATGGCTTGACATACATATTTCGCTATTTTTTTTTTTTTTTAATATGTGTCATAGTCTGAAAAAGCTTTTTATGGAAAGAAACATTTTAGAATTTGCTTGGAAAATTGCCAAATTCCGAAAAAACTAAAATTGTGTTTTTCTATGGGGTTTTACATTTTTTATTTTTTTTTACAGATTCCCTATAAACTTCGTACAAACGATCGTAATGAAATTTGGTGGACTTAGTCTGTGCAACCCCGGGAGTGTTTAAGGGTATTACCTTTTTTAAAACTAGGATCAGGAGGGCGATAGGGGGGAAATTTCTGCCCTTCCGAAACGTCAAAACCTATTTTAATGAAATTTAGAACACAGATAGATCTGCACCTAAAAAGTTACATAGGTTATATACATATATTTTTCAAACTATCACCAGGACGGCAATAGGGGGGAAATTTCCGCTCCTCCGAAACGTTCTAAGACCTTCGTCCAAAAAGTAACATGGATTCTTAAAACTATTACCGGGAGGGTGATAGGGGGGAATCTGTGCCCCTCCGAAACGTTAAAACCGATTGTAATGAAATTTATAACAAAGATAGATCTGCACTTAAAAACTCACATAGGCCGTGTAGATTTTCAAAACTAGGACCAGGAGGCTTTACAGAGGGAAAATTGTGCCCCTTCGAAACGTGCGAACTGATTTTAATGAAACTTAGAACATATATCTGCGTCTAAGAGGTCGCATATGCTATGTATAATTTTAAAACGTTCAAACCGATTTTAATTAAATTTAGAACATCTAAAAAGTCACATAGCCTCTATACATTTTTAAAAGTAGGACCGAGAGGGTGATAGGGGGACATTTCCGCCAATTTCCGAACCGATTTTAATAAAATTTAGAACATAGACAGATCTGTATCTAAGAACTTACATAGGATCTGTACATTTCCAAAACTAGAACCAGGAGGGCGATACGGGGGAAATTTATGTCCCTCCGAAACCTAAGAACTGATTTTTATAAAGTGTAGAGCATAGATAGATCTGGGTCTAAAGAGTCACATAGGCTATATTAATTTTTAAAATTAGGAAAAGGGGGCGATTGAAGGAAGTTTCTGTCCCTCCGAAACGTTCCAACCGATTTTGATTAAATTTAGTACATAGATAGATCTTTATATAAAAAGTCACATAGGCTATGTACGTTTTTAAAACTAGGACTAGGAGGGCGATAGGAGAGAAATGTCTGTCCTCCGAAACGTTCAAACTTATATTAATAAAATTTGCATCTGAAAACTTACATGCATTTAAAACATTGGTTAAATGCGTTACTGACGCATTTAAAAGAATCTTGGTTAAATACGTTACTGGCGCATTTAAAAGAATTATCGCTAAATTGAAAAATGAGCATAGTTTAAATACTTACAGTACTTATATACAATAAGAGATCATCGTTTTATTCAATTCAATATATGTATTTTTAAAATAGTTTGATTAAAAAGAAATATATCTTAGAAAAATAAAGATCTAAAAAAGTTACTAACAAACCATAAAAGGAATTCAACAACACACCCTTATTCTATTTATCATCATTTTAGTGGCAACATCATTTGGTTTCAACGTCATCATCAACTCAATAACAATTTTGAATCTCCAACAGGATGACGACGACGTTGACAGTTTATCGTTCATCTCTAAATATTTGAAACATCTGTGTGGTTTGTTTACTATTTTTGAACACTAATGCCCTTATGCAAAAACGATTGTTAAAGTTAAAGCATGCTTTAAAACCGGTTTTGCCATACAAAATTCGTTTATTAAACCAACTTTAATTTTAACAATTGTTTTTACGTAAGGGGGTAAGGTTTTATTAAAAATTAAAATGTTTTTTACTTGTTAATCAGAAATAATTTCTTAATCAGGCTTGAGTTCAGTAATTTCAATTCTTATGAATGAAATATTTTTATTAATTAATGTGAGTATCTAAAGAATAGAAGAAAAATTAAACTAGACACTATTAGCTTGGGGAAATACCGATATTTTTCTGTGCAGCCACGCACTTCATCAGCATCCATGTCTATCTACTGGGGTAGAGATTATTATTAACATCAGCTATTAAACTTAAATTTCTATGAAATGGAATATGAGAATTGATTGTGTATACAATCATTGATTTGCCTTTGGCAAACACATTTGTAAGTATCACTATTCATTTTCTGTTTTTCCATTTTCTATTTAGGTTAGCACGAAGTTATATCACTCTACCTATGTATGTTTAACTATTCTTACTTATCTTTTACGATCATCACATTAATTATTTTTACTTATTCGATGCACCATCGGTACATACATATAAGTATTATTGTAGTGGCTTTATGTTACTTTGTTTTTGCTTTCTACAGTTGACTTAGCTTTCCAGCATTCTGAAGCAGTTCTGGCCAAGTGAACAGTGATCGCCAAGTGAACATATTTTTGTCACGTGCCCATGATGAATTAAATGAGACATTATTAGATTTAATTGAACTATAGTGAATTTTTAATCAGAAATAATTTCTTAATCAGGCTTGAGTTCAGTAATTTCAATTCTTCTGAATGAAATATTTTTATTAATTAATGTGAGTATCTAAAGAATAGAAGAAAAATTAAACTAGACACTATTAGCTGGGGGAAATACCGATATTTTTCTGTGCAGCAGAATAGTGATACTTACAAATGTGTTTGCCAAAGGCAAATCAATGATTGTATACACAATCAATTCTCATATTCCATTTCATAGAAATTTAAGTTTAATAGCTGATGTTAATAATAATCTCTACCCCAGTAGATAGACATGGGTGCTGATGAAGTGCGTGGCTGCACAGAAAAATATCGGTATTTCCCCCAGCTAATAGTGTCTAGTTTAATTTTTCTTCTATTCTTTAGATGCTCACATTAATTAATAAAAATATTTCATTCATAAGAATTGAAATTACTGAACTCAAGCCTGATTAAGAAATTATTTCTGATTAAAAATTCACTATAGTTCAATTAAATCTAATAATGTCTCGTTTTTTACTTGTGATATAAATCCTGACTCCAGTGATGATGATAATACACGAAAACAAACCCTTATATTAGAATGGAAGCTTCTAAGACAGAAATTTGACATATTTAATCTACCAGGACAGCAAGTGAGCAACAGTGCATTATTTTAATGATTGTATAATTAATTTTTCTTTTGGACGGTTTAAAAGTCACTTTAGAACATAGCCACTCAAAATTTCACTTGCAAGCCCATGGGCTTGCGCAGTCGACGTTATGGTGACACACGTATACGTCGTACAAATAATGTGTGATGTTGTGTGTTTGGCTGTTTCGTTGCTGTACGTCAGCTACTTCGAACAAAGTGTGTGTGTGGCTAACACTGCAATTACACATGCCACTAGTGGCATGCAATTGTTGTATACGTATTATCAACGAAAAATTGTTCGAAATAGTCGAATCTCTTGCCATTTGCTTGACTGTTTACACATGCCATTGCAAGTTCATTTTAAAAATGCCGGCGAAGAGAACATTTGTATACTTCTCAAGTAAAAAAAATTGCTCCCATTTTGTTTATAGAGTTACCGAGTTCATCATATAAGCACATGTTTAGGGACATGGTTAATATTTATTATTATAAGTATTATTTTTATAATATTAATGCTCTATAATTAACAAACTTACATTTTTTATGCGCAGTACAATAAATAATACACAATAATACATATAAAAAGTTAAAACTTTAATTTAAATTTCACATTAATCCAATAAATGTGCATCAAATGCTTAACACGGTAACACTTTTCTTCGTTTTGACATTCAATGGCATGCAACTGCCAAATTTTCACTGGCATGCAAATTTTGCTGCCACTAGAGCTGCCATTGCGAAAAATTTGAGTGTGTTAGTGAAAAATCGTGAGTGTATTGAGTTTTTCGAAATGGCATGCCACTATAGTGGCATGTGTAAATGGTATGTAAACAACTCGAACTGCAAAAAGAACAACAAACACACATAAAAAGCAGAAAGAACATACACATGCGTACAAAAGCGCTCAGTCACGTTTGGGGGGCTCTGCTTTAGAACAAATAAGACTGCTTTTAAATATGTTTTAGAAGTAATAACACTTAATTTAAAAAGCGGGGTAAGGTCAGCCTACATTTCCAAAACAACGAAACTGGCAGCTACATTAAGATTTTTGGCACAAGGGTTATACCAACTAGGCGTTGGCAACGACTTCAACTTGGGACTATCGCAACCAATGTTTTCTAAGATTTTTTCAGAAACACTGAATGCCTTGGAAATTACAGTTTGTTCCCAATGGATTAAATTCAAAATGACGGATAGTGAAAAAATTAAGCAAAATTAAATTATTTTCAAAAAACTGGTTTTCCAGGCGTTATTGGGTGTGTGGATGGTACACACAAAAATTATTGCCTCTACTAAAGAAGACCAGCATTTCTACTTTAAAAAAAAATTATATATTTTGTAATAAGATTTGTGATCACAAAATACGGATGCCCACGATTCGTTGATTTGGAACGTGAGACACGCCAAAGGAGTATTTCAAGAATGCTATACAGCTGGTGAACGGAATTCGTGGTTTGTAAGTACACTATTATTTGCGATTTAAGTATTGTTTAGTAACGAACGATTTTTTAACAGGTAATGCAGGTTTACCCCTCGAACCGAATTTGATGACGCCATATCGATCTACTTCTGAGGGAAGTACTGAAGCTGCCTCCAATACCAAGCATGCCAAAGCAAGAAATACAGTAGAAATAACGAATGGGGGTCTTAAAACCCAGTTTTCGCAGTCTTCTTGGAGCACATCAACTTCATTATAAGTCTACAAAAGCCACAAAAATTATTAATGTTTGTGACGCACTTCGCAACATACTTATGTATATCATATGGCTTAGATGTAACAAACGAAAATATAACCATTGACGAGAATAGAAATACCTACAATAAAGTTCAAGACGCAGAAATAAGTCAAAGTAGTGAAGCAACTGAAATAAGAAATCAAATTAGACAAAGTTTTACATAATTTGAATTCATATTTATTAATTTTATCATAAAAAAGAGTATGTACTAATTGAGAATTAGTTAAAAAAAATACCGCAAAAATGTCTTGAACATTTTTGAAATATTTTTTAAATAAATCTGGTTTTGTTTTTCAAAGTTTGAACTTATGTACTACGTGAGTTTTTTTCACCCAAGCCTTTTATTGAGCAGTTGAAGCTCATTTTTTTATTAATATTTAAAGGCTTTAAAATTTTAATTCGCTTTCATGCATTTCCTCTTCTCTTTTATTCCTTTCTTTATCATATTGTTTCTTTCTTCTAATAATTTAATTTTTTTCACTCCAACAGCAAGCAACTGTTTTTGGCGCTTGTCAAAGTCTCTGAGGCAGCGTTTTATGCATCCCAGTGAATTGGATATATCCGTTAACAGTTAAGCTTGATCAGTACTATGTTTGTGTAGTAGTTCGCCAATTCCAGTTCTTCTTCAATCTGGAATTCATGTTCTTCCTTTTAACATTTTCATCCTCCAGTGCAGGATAAGAAGTTGGAACTGTTAAGGCGGTGTCAGATACAACTTCAACGCTTTGCATGACGTTTCTAGCTTTGAGACAAAAAGCGTGACGCAAAATGTGTGATACAATGAAAACTTTGACAACACTCACTTTTTGTTTTACTGCTTTGTTTAATGCATTAAATACAGCACAATTCGATAACTCTGATGCCACTATCAAGTTTTTTAATGTAAATTTTACCAAAAGTTTAATCAAATTTAAAATGTACATGCGAGTTTGATCAAACAAATTCAGAAAAGTATACCAACTGATTGTCAAAGCACGCAAAAAGCTAAGAGTTGCGTAACTTTTCGCTTCGCTTTGCGTTAAAAGTACTTTATGTGACATGTTTCATATAAACATGCAAATTCCATCTCAAATGTCAAAGCGAAACTTCAACGCAACACGAAGCAAATGTTTTATCTCACATGGCCTTTAATTGAAGGCACAACAATTTCAGTTGTTTCCAACTCTGCCAGTGATATACTTTGTTGCGTCTCCGCTAACTCAACTCCCTGAACTGCTCCCTCAGGGTTCAGTTGCTTTTGGAACTGTAGCAGATTTGCCACAGCTTCCTCTAACGGGTTAAAGACAAACTGTTTAAATATTGCACTATCGGTTGCACGACATTCAGCTTTTGTTGGCGACCATTTTCTTCTTTACTTTAAACTTCAAGTCTCTCCAAACCTATTAAATTTTTTTTATATTGCACTATTTATGATCCTTATTTCCTTACCTTTTTCCATCCATCTCCTAAACGTATCGGCGGGCCAAGAGAATTTAGTACTTTTGCAATTTCTTCCCATTGTTCTTTAAAATTAGTTGGAAGAGTGCCTCTGCGAAATCCCACTGCGAGAGAGGGATTCTTCTGCAACTCTTCCACTAATTTATCAAACTGGCCTGCAGTTGTTATTTTCGATTTTTCCATTTTCAATTTATGTATGCTTCAAATACATATGTATGTACATATTTATGTACATATGTACATAAATATGTACATACATATGTATGTACATATGTATGTACATATGTGTATATACATATATGTAGGTATATGTACATATCGATGGCTTAATATAAAAAGGGCGTATACCAATTTTTTTCGAAATCGCGTTTTAAGATCTTAGTAGTGAAGAAGTTATAATATCTTAAAAAATTATTTCTGTTTGTAAATGCTTTAGTTTCTCTTCAGTTTTTTGCTTCTCCTATAAAATATCGAAAATTCGACTTCCGCGTTTCTTATATTAAGCCATATATGTACATAGAAATTTACCTTTAAATAAATATCAAGTTTTTATTATTGAAACACATTGATCACTTATTCACAAATGTGTGTTGAAAGTTTTTTCTTTTGATTTCAAACACACAAATTGAGGGAAAATCCATCGTGTCATATTCGCTAACCCTTTTGTATAGCAAGTGTGCATGTTTTATTTGATTTGGGTAACTGTATTTTTTTAATTGCTTATGCAAAAAAGGTAAAACAGTCATAATTGCACAACAAAAACACGGAATGCAGGCCCTACCTGCTTAAAGGGGTGATTTTTAGTAAAATATGCACAAGCAATTGTAAAAGTATTATAATTGCACAGGTATTTTTTTGAGTTTCGCTATTAGAAGGATGCATGTTTTGTTGTTTGTTTTTTATGGTAACCATTTTTGGTAAAAATTAGGTCATTGGGAATTTTCTTTTTGAAGTGAAGTCCAAATCGCATATGAAGTGCGAAATGCAAAATGTGCTATTTTATGTATTTTGTTGCTAAGTTCTTTGTTTTTGCTTCTTTTCTTTTCTCTTCCCTCCGGCATCATTAAACGTTTGTAAAAAATATTTTAGTTGTCCTTGAGATGCGCATTCTATTATAATTTATATTCTATGCTTCAGTATAAATGGCTGCAACTTGCTATTTAGGTAACAGTTGTTATTTAAGCCTGTGTGCGTGCGTTGCAGTTAAAAAAAATTAAATATGCCAAAAAAAAAAACAGTTTAACCTGGACAAATTTGTGTCGTACGACGAATCACATTTATTCAGGGACCGTAACTGTTATGACTTTAATCGAAAAAGTCAAGAAAAAAAAGTTATTTTTAACTTTTATTTTTTTAAGGCAGAAATAAAAGTTATTTTTTAACTTTTAACATTTTAAGGCAAAAATAAAAGTCATGAATTAAGTATTGCATAATAATACTCTAGTTTTATTGCCTGCTATTTATAGGTAATAATAATTGATGTATAGGTATTACAGAAGTCTATACGGATGTTTTATCATTTATAGCATTGAAAGCAATAATAATTGCGTATTACTATGCAATATTTAATTCATGACTTTTATTTTTGCCTTAAAATATTAAAAGTTAAAAAATAACTTTTATTTTTTGACTAAAATAATAAAAATCAAAAATAACTTTTAATTTTTGCCTTAAAAAATAAAAGTTAAGAAATAACAGTTATTTTTTGACTTTTATCAAAAAAGGCACAAATTTAAAAGTCATACAAAAATTTGCATGTACATCACCTATGTATCATAATGATTAGAACCAAAATTTTCTACGATAATTTTTTATGTGTGCTTTTTTGATGTAAATTTTCAAAAATAACAGTTATTTTCTGTCCCTGCATTTATTAAAGGTAAATTTCTATGTTTATACATATGTATTTATATAAATAAATATACACTAAATTTGAGTTAAGAATTTGCAAATCGGCAGCGCTGACACTGTGTAAAAATTTACAATTTATTTGCAATAAATTTATATAAAGAACTAATTTCGGCTAAAAATATCCAAATCGGCAACTCTCCCAGTCATATGAACAATAGAATCAAAAGCCATACACAGATACATAAAAAACCATTTGCTTGCATACCACAAGAAAATCCAACATTTATGTTCAAGAAATTTTACTCATATATGAATAATGCATAAATGAATAAAACTCATAAATGTGCGTTTCAAATTGCACACTGCATGTGCGCTCTTATATGAAAACTTAGTTTTGCCTTCATTTTCATGTGTGTGTAACACAAAATAAAACAAATTAGTGCACACATGAAAATGTTAAAAGCAAAATGTTTTTTACTGCTCTCACTCTGTTCAAGGAGAAACAGAAAATTTTTGAAACGCTCTCGCACATTTCATGTATGAAGGTGAGTGAGTATTTCGGTACTATGATTTTTATATTAAGGTATGTATGTATTAGAGTGGCCGTTATTTTTTTTTTAAGCTATTGCATAGCTTTTATCATGATATAAATATAGAAGGTACTTCCATTCTCTAATTTTTTCTTGACATTCACCTTCTGACAAGGATATGTATTCTGAAGTTTCCAGTAAAACTGTGCTACCGTATTAATTTAATATTTACCCTCTGTTTCCTGTTTGTTTGAAAATTTTATTAAAAAATTATTGCAGAAGTTTTTTTTATAAATTCAAACAATTAAAAAAAATTGTGATGATAAATGTTTTATTATCTTGAAAAGCAATGAAATGCATTGTAAATGTATTGTTGTGTTAAAGAAAGCGAAAATGAGCTGCATATTACAAACTGTGGACATACAAAATATCATTGTAAAAATATGAATGTATCATTCTTTGAGTTCTCTACATTATCTGGTGTCCGCCAACAGTATCTAAGAGCCTGCAAAATCTTTGAAATAGACTTTTCAAAATTATCTCATCGGGTATTTAAGTAATTTAAAAAAAAACATGTTACAATCAACAAGAAGCGAATTATATAGATTAAACAAGATGTAATATCAATCAATATTTGTTAAACTTAATGAAAATTCATTGTCAGCTAATCAAAATCATCAATCAATTTGGATGAAAATGTAGTTAAAATACTTATTTTAGGCAGACAATTTAAAAAGATGCGCCAAGTTATTACATAACCCCTTTTTAAACATCAAAGATGTGTAGTCATGTATATCACTCTATTTATTTGCACTTTGGTTAAGATAATTACACATTTTTGTAAAAATTTTATATTTTTTTTCAAAACATGCTTGAATGTTCTGATAGCTGACAGTTTTTCATATACATATGTATGTAAGTTAGGGATGGGCAAAAAATATCGATATTTCAAAAACCGATATATCTATACATCGATTCTTATTTACGAGTATCGGGTTTCGGTATTTTTAAAAGCTCTACAAATTTTACCCGGTCTTAACTGTACGATATTGGCATCAATGCTAGTGATGCGAAGAAAAAAGAAGAGAAATTTCATAATAACAAGGCGCATCTATAAGGTGACCCCACTTAACCAGGTGACTTTTATTTGTTAACTAAGTAGGCTTGCCAGACGTACTGTTTTCAGCAGTACGCGTACTTCTTTTAAATAATTGTACTGCTGTCTGCATAACTACTAAAGAAGTACGCAAAAGTACTGTTTTTTAGTTCTTGTACTTCTTTTGTACTTTTTTTTCAAACAAATAAAAAAAATGTCTATGCATATGTATAGTACGAACAAGTAAGAGTGCTATATTTGGCGGTTGTGTCGAATCTTACATACGCTTTACCAAACAAACGCAAACGCAACTTTTTGAGGGCACCCTGTTGTGATATTTATACTTCTGCTTTATTAAACATCTGCAACTAGATTAATGTGGCGGGTTTTTGCATTTTTTGCGAATTATCAATTCTAAAGCTATTTTTTTAGAAAGTGATTTAATAATAAAAACTAATTTTGATTACACATGTAAAGAGTTTTTTAATTTTTTAAAAACCGAAAGAGGTAAAAATGCCATTGTTAATGAAGTACAAAAAAAATGATAAATATTTGTTATGATTTAGTAGAACTGTCTGGTTTTTAATTCAAAAATTTGTTTGACTATTCTTTAGTTTATATAATATTATGTATAAATAGTATTTATGATCTCTTATTTTGTGTTCCTTACTTTATAAATTGTTATTCTTATGCAGTGAATTTTATATTTTGAGTTTTTATTAAATAAATTGTTTATTTTATGTATTGAATTTGAACTTAATAAAATAAACACAGTGTACTTTTTTTTCTTTAAATGTACTGCCTTTTTTTTCTTAATGTACTTTTTTTGAGGATTTAATATCTGGCAAGCCTATAACTAAGCTAAATGGCAAATTTGGTTTGTGTGGGTATAAGCCTGAAGACAGAATTAGTTTTTACTTTCTGTTCTGTTACGAATCAGCTAACTCTTTTTTGTTTATAGAAATCTCATACAAGGCGTTAGTTTTTCTCTTTCGTTATGGTGTCCGTTTCTGAAATCTATAAGTTACAAATCTAAAAATAAAATACACACAAAACAACAATAAAATTTGTAAAAGTGTTGTTGGTTTGTAAATTTGTAACTTGTAGGTTTGAGAAACGAATAATATAAAAAAACTGTTAAGTAATTGGCAGCATAAATAAAATAAAAACATTTCGAAATAAACTGTGATTGTGCCTTAAGAATTTAAAACATTTATTTTTTACCAGAAAAACATAAACGCTATATTGATACAACAATGCACGATGCAAAAATCATCAATTTAGTGGAAAACTGTGACCGTTCTGGTCAGAAACAGCTGATAATTTATCACGGAAAAAGTAAATATGTATTATAATTTAGATACAGAACGGCACAACACAGAACAGTAACATAAAGTAAGGAGTAATGAAGTCTTAAGGAGCTACAGTAGGTTACGTATAACTTAACATACGTAGTTCCTTTGTATTAAATTTCTTAAAATGACTGTTCATTCGAAATGAATGCAGTTCTTCAGAAATTATCTTATAATACAAATTCAACATACAGATGTATGCATAAATTTATTGCCTTTTTCGATACCAATACCAATTTGGGTTTTCTCCTCTCATGGAGTTCATTAAGTTAGTTGATTGCGATTTCTTTAAATATTAAGGGCCCAATTTTGTAAAACGCAACGCTAAGTGTTCTCAAATTTTATATATACAAAACAAAATACAAATAAAATTTGTCAACGCTTGGCGTTGCGTTTTACAAAATTAGGCCCTAAATCATTGTTTAATGGATGCCCAGTTGATATTTCTCGTATTCCGCAATGATGAACTTTGAAGTGTTAAACACGGACATTCATTAATCAATGATTAACATCCTTATTTATAAAAATTATTAAGGCTTTCTTAAGGCTTAATCAGCAAAATTTTTTATGTAAACATTTTTTAAAACCCCTTAAAAAACCATAAGGTATCAATAGTTGTTCAAAATTTATATCGCTTCAACTTTTTAACCGACTTCAAAAAAAGAAGGAGGTTAACAATTCGTCACTATTTTTTTTTAGGTATGTAGGTCCATAACTCGGTGCATTTTAGACCGATTGTAAAAATTTTTTTGTTGTCTGAGAGGGTATAGCTTCCCATTGGTCCCATTTGAAAAAAGTGGGCGGGGTCACGCCCACAATTTTTTAAATTTGATTTATTGATCTTCTACTTATTTGATTGCTGCGAAACCTAGCAAACATCTTTGGTTCTTGTAATTAGAAAATTCTTGAGTTGAAAAAATGGGCGGGGCTACGCCCATTCAAATGTATTATAACATTACACGTGGTTCTACTTAACCGATTTTTACAAAACTTAGCACACACCTTGAACTCTAAAATAGACAAAATTTTCTTTTAAAAAAATGGGCGGGGTTACGCCCACTAAAATTTTATATTATATTTCACAGGGTTCTATTTCACCGATTTTTACGAAATTAGGCACACACCCTAAGCTTTAATCAAGGCACAAAATTGCGTTAAAAAAGTGGGCGGGACACGCCTATTAAACTTTAGTATAATATTTCATGTGCTTGTATTTAACCAATATTGACGAAACTTGGCACACACCCTAAGCTTTAATAAAGCCATAAAATTGCGTTAAAAAAGTGGGCGGGGTCACGCCCACAATTTTTTAAATTTGATTTATTGATCTTCTACTTATTTGATTGCTGGGAAACCTAGCAAACATCTTTGGTTTTTGTAATTACAAAATTTTTAAGTTAAAAAAATGGGTGGGGCTACGCCCATTAAAATGTATTATAACATTACACGTGGTTCTACTTAACCGATTTTTACGAAACTTAGCACACACCTTGAACTCTTAAAAATACACAATCTTGTTTAAAAAAAAGGGGCGTAGCCACGCCCCATAAAATTTAACACTTAATTTCACGTGCTTTTACTTCATCGATTTTTACGAAACTGGACCATATTTCCAAATAAAGAAAGATACTTACAAATAAATTTTTTTTGAATTGACCAGAGTTTAAAAGTATTCACTAAAAAGGTAAAAATAAAACTTTTTAAAAAAAAATTAAACCGACTTCAAAAATAAGCACTAAAAAGCAACAAATAATATAGATCTAGTTAAATAAAAGATTTTTATGTGTGTTACCTACAGTGCCGTTTGAAGTTGGTGCCAGTATTACTGGTACTAAGCACATAGGAACATGCCCGGTAAAAAAACTGCAAGTAATTTTTATGTACATATGTATCTGCTTAGTTACCAATGTTGCTGGCACCAACTTCAAACGGCACTGTAGGTAACACACATAAAAATCTTTTATTTAACTAGATCTATATTATTTGTTGCTTTTTAGTGCTTATTTTTGAAGTCGGTTTAATTTTTTTTTTAAAAAGTTTTTTTTTTGGCGGTTATGGCACTATATGTTAGTATGTGTATTTATTTTAGATTTGGAATATTTTGGTAAAATTTGTAGGCAAAAAATATCGATATATTGAAATATCGATGTTTTCAAAAAATATATATCAATACTGTTCAAAAATATCATTTGCCCATCCCTAATGTAAGTATGAACATTCTTGCTTTTTGTTTTGATGTTCTACTTGTTTTGAAAACACAAGCACTAATAAAACTGCAGAAAAAAACTTTTCGAATGATGCTTGAATTATTTTAGTGAGAGTCATGTTTTGTTAGTTTTGTTTTGTTATTTATGATGACACTAGAACACATGGCTCTGAAGTAGTGTGAAATAGAATACAGAACTTTTAGAACGGCTAGCGCAGCACTTTAATGTTAACCCCTAAAGTATGTATGCTATTGATTTCATTAACATACAGTATTGCTAGAACATGTTTTGTACAGTGTTTAAAAAACTACATTAACTGAAAATTTTTTTACTATTGCTAAAACTAGTACTCCAAACAAGTAGCGGTACCAGGAGCAGTTGTCTTGCTTCGTAGCCACGGTTGCCAGAAATGCAGATTTATCTGCATTTTGCAGATTTTTACCCTTCAAAAAGACGAAATGCAGATTTGAAGATTTTTGGGCTAAAAACGCAGATTTTTTAACTCCAATTATAATTAAATTTTTTTACATTTTTCCTAATACTGCTACTACTTCTTGTTTCTTTTATGTGTGAACGATTCATAGTTTAGAGAGTTAAATTTTTTGAACTTAGGAAACATCATTAAAGAAAACGAAGAAGTAACTTTGGCAAGCTTATGGAAACGAATATCTGATATAAAGCCAGATTATTCTGATTATATGCATTTCGATTCTCCTTGAGAAAGACTGGTGTTCCAGACGCAAAGTTTACTTTGCAAAATCTTGAGTTTGTTGGAGAGAAGGGAAAAGAGATCTCATTCTATATTATTTTCTCTTCAAGGCCTTGCAAAGTAAACTTTGCGTGTGGAAAAGCCACCAAACTTATCAGTAGACTTCAACCAATGCGGCAGTTTGAAAGTTATTTTAATAAAATTTTTTTTAAAAATTTAAATAAAATACATTTTAAACTGAGTTTAAATTTTATGAATATGAGTTAATGAAAAAATATATATGTTACACATGTACATCCATATTTATGTAAATTTTTTGAATAAAATATAAAAAAAGTTGCTTGAAAAATTGCTCTGAAGATTTGAAAAATAAAATGCAGATTTTGCAGATTTTTTCGTGAAAAATTTTTGAATTTTGCAGATTTTATACTTAGAAATTCTGGCAACACTGTTCGTAGCATTACCTTTTTTAAAACTACTGCTACATGATAAAAATAAAAACTAAAAATTAAATAGTAGCAGTGAAAACGAAAATGAAGTAGCAGCTTAAAAAACTAAATAGTTTTCTATTCGTTTGATTGAGGTTTTTGTTTTATAACTACTAACTACTACATTTGGAGTTTTGTTTTTTATAACTAGAAAATTTTGAGATGGTCTGTTAATAACATCGAGGTAGTTTTAGAATAACATTTCAGCAGCAATTTAATAACATTGCAGCAGCACAAAATAACATTGAGGTAGCGGCAAAAGTAGTCAAAAATCAAAATCATCAGTAAAACTAGAAACCACAAATGTGTATGTATGTATGTGATCAGTGCTGCCACAACCAAAAAATTATTACATTACATTTTATTACATTTTTTTTAAAAAGTTAACAAATGTGAAAAAATTACCACACTTTTAAATTTTTTTTATTAAATAAAAAACATTAAAATTTATATTGAGTGCATTGTATTACAAGGCTTATTTGCAGTTTGTATTTTAATAATAATTGCAAAAGAACAAAACAAAATAGGAAATGTAATTAATTATTTTACATATTAAAAAACAAATCAGACAACGCTTTTAAACTTTTTTCTCATTACTGAAATTTGGTGAAAATAGGTTTTTTTTGAAATAACACTCATATATAATATCAAAGAATATAAATCATATAGAATGCGCATCTCATACAAGCTAAAATTTTCTATGCGGGTATTTCCAGTACTACCCGTCCAGCATACGCACTCTCATTTCTTTCTGCAGTGTATGCTGCGCTCGCATTGCTGAGAGCGAAAGCATATGTGTATTTATGTTTGATTTTTATTATTTTGCTTTTTTACAGTCTCGTAGACAGCGTATGCTATGATCAGCGTTGCCGTTTTGGTTACTTGCAACCAAAATTGGTTACTTTTTTTTCCAATGTGTACTTGTGTACTTTTTTCCATTTTGGTTACTTTTTTTAACACAAAATTAACAATTTTTATATGGTATTTAAATTAGAAGAGAAGATTATTTTTATAATATTCAAATTTGTTTTACATAATAAATTTTCGCTTACGATCAAATTTTACAGCCCGTATCTTAAAAGTTATAAAATATTTGGCATTTTGATAATTCTTAACTATGGATAGGCCCATAAAATTTTAATTTAAATAAAAAGGTATATTTTCAATTAAATCTCACTTACGATGAATATCGAAAATACGGCTCAATACAAATATGAAACTGAATTACAAATTTAAATGTAATAGCTTAAAAACATTGCATCTGAAACAAAAAATGTGTGTATTTCTCACTATCAAACATAAATTTGTCTAATTTTCTTCCCGTTTTTTACATTTAGTGCGAATCAATAGCGGGAACAAACGTTCCCATGAAATTTCCGATAGCAAATTTCCCCTCATGGGGAATGAAAATTTCATGGGTTCAAAAATTTCACATTTTATTCACGATAGGGGTGAATGTTTACAACGTCAAGCACTGGTGCCAGAACATTTTACAAAAAATCTGGAAAAATTGTCTAAAAAATCTGAAAAATCTGCAAAATAATTTAAAAAAATCGGAAAAAAATCTGCAACAATAAAAACATCTATATTTTGAACTGTTTTTCATTTTATTTTCGAATTATTAACCGACTTCAATTAAGGAGGAAGTTATATGTTCGTCATGTATGCATTTTTTATTTAATTTGCGAATTAACATAAATTATCTTGCTGTATAAAAACATATTACAAATTCCTTAAAATAATGGGACATATGTGTGACTGTTTATGATTTAGTGTGCGATATGTATATATGTATGTATATTCATACATCTTTGCACAGATTAGCTAGTTTCTTTTTACCATTGTTATGTTGGTGGTATGGTTACTGCAAAATTAAACGTCAAACACTACTTATTTGTTAGTGTTTCTTATGTGTATGTTTCTGACAGTGACATCATGGTTATTTCTGTTACGGAGTAAAGAAAAACATGAAATATTGATGTTACACACGCATTTCAGAAAATCTGCAAATTTCATTTTATAATTTTTTGAATGAAAAATCAGCAAAATTCAGAGAAATCTGCAAAGCTGGCAACAGTGACGAAAAGCTGTAGCAAGAACTCGAAGCTATGTCGCTGTATCGTACAGTGTGACCGTTTGATCGACTACAGTGGCAAATTGCCACTTTTTCGATTGCCTTGCCTCTTTTTGTCCCCCTTTTTCTAAAGTGAATTATAAATATAATAATACATTAAAAATAAGAACTTTAATGTACTTGTGTCGATTTTTTTAATCTTGCCCCTTTTTTTTATAAATCCTCCCCTATTTGGTGCCACTTTTTGAAAAATGTCATCGGTCACCCTTGAAGCGAATGCTCTCACTCATGATACAATTATAACAGGTACATGCACAAGCCCAGCCTGTTACTGTATACATTGCAGATAAATGTCAAACTTTGTTTACAAGCTGGAAAAATGTTAGTGTATGTGTGTGAATAAAATGTTTATAGTGTTGCCAATGAATTTACACAAAGCTGTGTCTGCAATTACCCATTGAAGAAAATTACACTACACATGTTTTGTGTAGGTTAAAATTAAAAGAAAAATAAATAAAAATAGAACCAAAAGTAGAATTACACACAGATTATACAAGAATTTAATTCCATGGCCTACACAATTGAGTAGAAATTACACACTATTTAACTACACAAAGATTGGCAACACTGAAACATGCAGGAAGGCCGCGTCTGCAATTGTACTTTAGTTACCCTGTAATTGCTATTTTTATAAACAAAAGACATTTGTTTCTGACAATTTATCGTTTGTTTATACCAACAAATACAACAAAATTCCAATTGTTGTAGTCGTGCATGTACCTTGTATAATTGTATCATGCTCTCACTGCGTGTTTGCTTGCGCTTTATACTTTCCCCCCGCATCTAAAGCGTAAGCAAAAATTTTTCATTTTTTAGCTCAGATGCGCATTCTATATAATTTATATTCTTTGATAATATTCATTTAGAAAAGCAAAACTTTAAATAAAACCATAATTCCAAATGATTTTATTTATTGAATTTAAAAGCTTTTTTATTTTATTGATGTGTGAAATTTAAAAGTTCACAGCGCTGTTTATAATCAATCGTCGCTTTAATTCGTTTCACACATTCGTGTTCGTGCTTTTTTTATATGATTGTCATGTTTTTACGGTAACGTTTTCCTGCTATGCCACACTTTTTACATATAGTAGTTATGACGATTTTGTTAAAGGCCGTTTCACACTATAATACAAGTATTAATACTTTTGACGAAAATGCATCCCTAATCTAATTTCTGTTTAAATAATTTCATAAGACAATAACAACTCAACATGTCAGAGTTGCATTTTCCACAAAAGTATTAATACTTGTATTATAGTGTGAAACAGCCTTAAATAATATTAAATAAAATATGTATGGTCCATATATTTTTAATATATGAATGTATATAAATACATATATATGAATTCATGTATGGAAATTGGTATATGGACGAATATATAAAATGTATTATAATAAATGAGCTCATATATGGAAATTGAGTTTGAAGTTCTTCGTATATGGGTCCATATATGGAAATAAGATGTAATATGTATATGGAGCCACGTAACTATATTATAATGTATGAATACATGACATCTCACATAAAACTGAATTAAAACAAGTAAGAGTGCTACATTCGGCTGTGCCGAATCTTATATACCCTTTACCGACGTACGTACATATATATGTATAGTATACAGACACATACATACATACATATTTGTTTTATGAAAAAATTTATAATTTTTTTCTCTAAAGCAATTAATAGTAAGTGACCTTTCAGTATTTTTCGATTAAAAAATTTGATTCAATTATTTTATTTTCGATATTAGTAATAGTTATTTTACTCTACACTCTGTGATTAAGATATATTTTACATTCACTCTTATTTCAGTCAACATCGACGTCACGTCAATACATCAGCAAAAAATTGGGGCTTGTTTACTCGCCCTCGAGATGTTCAAAAATTGTGCTGGTATTTAATAACTCTAAAATATTCTTAGTATTGCACCTCCATACCAAGTAAACTAACTTGTTTTATATTTTCCCGCATTTACTAATCATTGATGTTGCAATACTGCTTAGTGTCTTGATTTAAAGTTCCCATTGCAAGTGGTATACATCGTGGTATTATGTAAACGTTTTATTCCTATAGGTTTTTTTTTTTTTAATTTGTTCAGCAGAAAGGAAAGGTATCAGGAAAATAAAACTGAACATGTCCTTTTTTTTTATTTTTGGCGATTTTTTCCTGTTTTGGGTTTTTTTTCATTTTGGCGATTTTTTTCTGTCTTTTTTCGGTTTTTTTTTCGTTTTGGCGATTTTTTTCATTTTGGCGATTTTTTTTAATTTTGGCGATTTTCTTTCATTTTGGCTTTTTTTGTAGCTATGCTACTTATGGGACGATACAGGGGTTAGAAAATAGTTTTCGTAACATAAATAATCGACACTTTTACAGTTATAAATTTATTTTTGTTTTGATTTCTTTGTATTTAAACCAGCGCACGAAAATAAACGAAAGAAGTTGTTTGATTTTCTTTTGTTTAATTCTTTGGAGTGAGAGAAACAAAAACAGTGAAAACGATTGCTCAATTTGTTCAAGGAAAAGAGAAAAAATTTTGTTGCTTTGCATTTGCGTAGCGTATATACAGTGAATAACGACAACAAACTAAAAGACAAAGTTGTTTGTGTATTTTGTATTGCTGGTGCTGCATGTGTGCATGTGTCAGTATTTCGTATTGCTAGGACTGTTTGTGCTGTGAGCAGTGATGGGAAAGTTGGTACGATCGTACTTTTTTTGATACTATTTAACATGAAAAAGGACCGTAGTACTCCCCTAACACATTTGATACTCTCACGGACAACTTAGATATGCAGTCAGAAGACGCGCGTATGCATATATTTTTGAAAATAATCTATTTATTTTTTTTTTCGAAAAATGGAACGAAACTTTATTAGTAATGCTCTTTTAGAAAAGTGTAACCTTTCACAATTAAACATCAACGAAAAACATATTTCACTCAATGATATTTTATGTGGATCAGAAAGTTATCTATTGAAACAACTGTTTTAAATCAGTTTAATGAAAATTAAAAAAAAAATTATATTAAGTTCTAAGGGCAATAGTGGACTTTGACAATGAAATGTTAGTTTGGTTTAGTAAGTTTCCCCCTGAAAATATTCAATCTGGTAAAATCAACATCATTATACCACTTTTAATTAAAATGTTCCCAGGGAAAAGAAAAAATTTTAAAATATGGACAATCGATATAGAGCACAGAGAATATATGCAGTTTCTGGGGGGTTATTATGTAATCCGAATCGAACGGAAATGTGTTCGAATTCCAATGTTAATAATATACAAATTCGAACAGTTTTCGTTTCGAATCGAATTACATAATAACCCCCCTGGTCTACATTGTCTGAAAATAAATACGCATTACATGAATATGTACATGTTTCCTTATAAATCAGAATTTTGTCCGTCGAAATGTCGAAAGGATTTTCTCTTACCAAAATCTCATGAAAACAAAATAAAGGAAGAGCCTTCGTAATCTGTAACTCGCTAAACCTAAATCTCTATAGCTAAAAATCTATAAAATCAATTTATCGATCTTCGGCTACGAATGCAATTTCCAAACGTGTATTGATAAATCAGGTAATGGCTTAAAAACGTAATTCGCCGAAATGGTATTGTTTTATGTCATCGCCAAAAAATTTTAAATTTTCTATTTCATTTTAGGGATCGAATTTAGCTTTAGCGAGCTACGGAATACGGGGGCAAGCCTTATGTTCCATCAGTATTAAGTCTAATTATACCTATTTGCATATTTGTACTTATATGTTTCCATTTTATTTCTTTGTAAATCAATTTTGTATACTTTTTTGTTAACAAAATTTAAATAGAAAATATAATTTATGGTATTTTCGGGATCAAAAAGTACTCAAAAAAATTTTTTTTATGCCGAAATGCAAATCTCATTTCCCATCACTGGCTGTGAGTATTGAAACCAGCGTTACCATTTGTCAAGTTTTCCCTTTTCCTTGGAATTTTTTTGATGATGTATGAAAACCCGAAACAAAAATATGTATTTAGTTAAATATCTCAATTAGTAGGTCACAAGTGGTCAAGTTTTATATACCATTGGATGGTGCTTCAAAAACTCTTTTCGATGATACCAAATTTTATTTATGTCGTCTTGGAGCAAAGTACAAATATATTCGAAAAACTGAAAAAAATACATTTTTTAAAAATGGTCCAGCTCACGGATGGTCAAAGCTAGAACCAAAATATTTTGGGAATCATCATAAAACATATCAAACTTTATTTTCAGAGGGGTAACAAAAGCACTTTTTCTCTTCCATACAAGTTGAGTCGCTCTAAATTTATTAATGTATGTGATATTTTTTTAAGATCTCTAAATCTAAATATGAATGTTATTTTATGTTTTTTTTATTATATGTTATGGTTTTGATTGTAATCGGTTTTATATTTTTAAATAAAATTAATTCCAAATACAATTTTATGTTTTCTTTTAAAATTTTGGTACTTTTGTAGAAAAAAAGTTTTTGTATTTCGAAAAAAGTTTTTTTTTCAGATTTAAAAAATATATATGGTAACGCTGATTGAAACACACAGCCACGGCTGCCAGATGTGACCATTTATCGTCATTTCGACGATTTTTGGTGCCGAAATAGCAAAATGACGATTTGACAATTTTTTCCTTAAAATGGTCGATTTTTCAACATGCACATGCATAACCAATAAAAGATTTTGGTGTAATTTTGCAGACTCTTTCTTAATTATTTATTGTTTAATTTAAAAATACAACCCGGTATTCCTAAGACACCTCTCTTCTTTTTTTTTTTGTTTCTGGCGATTTTTTTCGGTTTGGCAATTTTTATTTTTTTTTTGATTTTTTAGTTTTACCGTTTTTGAAAATTTTAAGAGTTTAGCTCTTACGGTTTCCAAGATACAGCAAGTTGTCAAAATTGCTTAGTCAAAATTGCATTAACTGTTGGAACACCCTTTAATTTAAATTTTTTGAAATTTTAGTGTTAATTTTTGTAGTCTGTATACAAATACACTAACTTTACAAATTTCTAGTGTATATACATACATACATACAATTGTATGTATATTACATGAGATTTTAACATTTATCGTTGCTCGTTTTGGAACACCCTTTAATTTCCAATTCTCATGTATTTTTTATTGTAGCGGCCAAAGGTCTACACACTGTGTCCAAATTTCAGGTCTCTAGCTCTTACGGTTCTCGAGAAAATACCCTGTGACAGACATAGTTTTATACATTGTTAATTTTACATAAGACAAAAAGTTAAAGTTTTCCAACCCTGGAAACGTCTTTTTAATTTTTTTATATTTTTTCATTTAAAATACCAATTTTAGTCGTACTGAAGTGTAAAATAAGTTTATTTATTAAAAATAAATAAAAATTTGTTTTCGGTAGTTACTTTTATATGGCAAAATAAAGTTTAGGTGTTCCAGCTCTGCAATCGTCTGCTCGATTTTGCTGAATTTCAATACCAATCTAAGTTGGACCATTTCTGACACACCAGTTCAAGAACGAAGTCTCTAGCTTTTCTGGGAGCTTCGGAAAACCGATTTCACGTACACCAGACGGACGGACGGACGGTCGGACGGACAGACGGACATCGCTTAATCGTCTTCCCTATTCATAAGGACCCAGAATATATACATTTTATGGGTCGCATATGAATATTATGGAAATTACACACGGAATGACAAACCTATATATACCCTTTTCCATTTTTAGTAAAGGGTATAAAAAAACTTGCATTTTATTAACTCATTTTTATAACTGGTGAATTGGAAATGAATTAGAAAATACATACAGTATGCAAAGTTTATATACATACGTATACATACTAGAGTTTTTCTTTTCACGGACTTTTTCATTTCCCGGGAAAGCGGAAAGATTTTTCGGTTTGCCGGGAAGTCCCGGGAATTCTCGCCCAGTACAAAACAATACAAAATATTTTTAAATTTAATTTATTTCAGCAAAAACAAATTATAATTCATGAGATCGATTAAATAATAACGTGTTATACACACATTAGTCAAAAAATAATATAGTTTCCGTTCTTTATATAATAGTAATACATAGATACCAATATTATTAAAAAGAAAATATACGAGTATTATTAAAAAAAATATTACAAAATATCCCCTTTATGAAAAAAATCATTGTTAAACTTAAAGTTGATTTAAGAAACGAATTTTGTATGGCAAAACCAGTTTTAACGCATGCTTTAACTTTAACAATCGTTTTTGCATAAGGGCATATTTCTTTGGAAATAGGACTTTAGTACAGAATAAGCTGTTAATGCTGTTAACCGTACTATTTACCAAAGAGAATCTGTAATTATTTGTAATTTTCTTTTATTTCCTTGCTCATTTCTGTTTTTTACTTTTATGAATGTTTGTAGAATTAAATTTTGATCGTCGCGTTCTGCTTCTTCCAAATAAATGCATCTAAGTCTCAGAATACATGTGTACCAGATGTAAACTCGGCCTTATTGTGATATTGCCATCACCTTATTATTGCACCATCGCATACATAAAGTGAATAACGACACTCATCAAGGAATGCGTAAATACAAATTAAGTTGCCATAACAAAATCAAAAAATCCCGGGAATTCCCGCACAAATTTCCCGGGATTTCTTTCCCGGAAAATGTGCGGGATCCCAGGAAATTTTTCCCGGGAAATCCCGTATGAAAAACACTAATACATACGTCAAAATTTATAAAAAAAACTCTTGTAACTAAAATACATATCTCTTAAAATTACGAATGAAATGTCTTTTAGTTCGTTTTTAATTATATTATTCGAACTAATTCTTCATCAAATACAACTTAAAATACACATTCGAAAAAATAACCAATTCTAGTTAAAAGTAATGAAAAAAACTTTTCTACTACTTATGCTGCTCCCTAAATGTTATTTTATACTGCTGCAATGTTATTTAAAACTACCTCAATGTTATTAAATTGCTGCTGAAATGTTATTCTAGTGCTACTTCAAAAACTATGTTATCTGCTCCTTCTGTGACTACCAAAGTAGGTAGCAGTAAAAGTTTAAAAAATAAAACTACTTTTAGTGCTACACAAATTTGAAGGTAGCTAGAGCAGTAAAACATTATTTACTACGGTGCTCCAATTATTTTATTTTTTTACTATTACTACAACTACAGCTACCAAAATGTGCCGGTATCGGTAGTAATAGCCCAGTAAAAAAAGACACTCCAAAAAAGTCATGAAAATGTAGAGTTTGCGATCTGGAAGTAGTGCAAATTTCGATCCGATCTAATGATTTTTACATAGGGTTGTCATTGCAAGAAGTTCTCTTTTTCGATGCCTGGTCACCGAATTGGAAGCGATTTTAAGAAAAATGTCCTTTTTTGTGTTCTTTTGATAATATTTTCATCTAGGAAAAATGGTTAATAGTTACCTATTTTAACAATTAGTTTCTTTTTATAGGAATTTAAACGCGAAACAGTATTTTCATGTAAATTTAAGCAAATAACTTCAAAATTTTAGACCAAAATTAGTTCATAAGTTTCTTCAAAAAAATCGATTTTTTAAAAATTCTGGTGAGTAATTTCTAAAACTATTGAGGAATTACAAGGTTATGTATAACTAAAATAAACTTCTACTTGGTTTTCTGCTAACTATCGGCAAATTAAAAATATCGATTTTTTGGAAGCGATGAAAATGTAGTTCCTTTAGAATGACTTCCAATTTACTGGGAGTAAATGAACGGCTTCAAGTTTTTTAGATTTTTTTGCTAGACTACTTCGTGTTTTTTCGTTGCTACAGCTACTTGGAGTCTAGTTTTTTAAACACTGCCTAAGACTTCGGCCCTAAGTCAATTTTTATTTGAATCGCCTAAAAGTATGCTATTTATTTCATTAACATATAGTATTGCTAGAATAGAACATATTTTTACATGTAGGAAAACACAATGTGGCGTACTTAAGAGCAATTGTGGTGAACAAAAATTGATAAACACAAACAAACACACAATTCGTATGATTTTTATTTAAAAAATAAATTTAATAAAATGCTAAGCAATAGCTTTACCCCGGCAGTCTCCGAGTGCCACACGTATTTTTTGATTTCTTTTACTCTCACCCCAAAATCGGTTCAGTTTTATGTAAAAAAAATACAAAAAAATTTCATAGTGATAAGTTGTGTTTTAGGGGGTGCACCCGCCCCACAAGGTTGGCCTTCAAGCCTATTTTCAATGTAATTTGTTTGCATATGACTATCTTTTTAAAAAAACATTTTACAAGAATATGATGTATGGCAATATTTTAGCTCTTCTAGTCTACAACATTAGTCTCAAAGAAATTTTTTTGCTAAAATTAATATTTTAGGAAATAATGAAGAAAATAACCAACAAAATACCAAAAATTATATATACCAAAATTGCATTTATATGGAAACTATTTTACTAAGCGTTTACAATAAGAGTTTATATCTATTAAATTATTTCATACATATATTAGGTATAGTTACGGTGACCATCCGTCCTGTATTTTACAGGACAGTCCTGTTTTTTGAAATGCTGTCCCTTGAGATTTTTTGTAAATACAAGACAGAACAATGTCCCTTATTTCCTAATTTGATATGCAAATGTCCTCTTTTTAGCATATACATTGCACGAACATTAATATAAAATTATCATAAAAATCCAACTGTATACTTTCCCTACATTTCCAAAAGTGAAAAATTTGTTTACTGGGATATGGGAAATTTCCTATAATCTGGCAGCATTGTGAATTGTCAGCTTGAAATTGAATTGTCAATGTCAACTTGTTAAAATAACAATGTGAATGATTTGTGGTTAGTAATTTATTTATTTATTTAAATTCACATTTAAAATAGCATTCATTTTATTAGAGATATGGCTCCAATAAAAAGAAAATGTAATTTCAATGATGACTTAAAAAGCGAGTTTCCATTTA
The DNA here is from genome assembly GCA_944452675.1 of Tachina lurida. NCBI lineage: Eukaryota > Metazoa > Arthropoda > Insecta > Diptera > Tachinidae > Tachina > Tachina lurida. The sequence goes on along the minus strand of OX101752.1, from coordinate 67,889,956 downwards.
TTAAAACAACAAGTAGCTCCAATGAGGTGAGATGTAAAAAATGCTTGGCACATTTTTCTATAGCAAATAGTGGACGTACTGATATTAAACAGCATTTGCAAACACAAAAGCATAAAAGAGCAGATTTAGCCAAACCAAGCTCTAACGAATTTTTTAAGAAGTAATACATTCAATGATAAAGAAAAGGACCTGGCTATTGTAGAAGGTACTTGGACATTTCACAGTGTTCAGCACAATTTTTCATTTAGGTCTAACGATTGCACATCAAAACTGATCAAATCGTGTTTCAATGAAAAATATTCTTATGCTAGAACAAAATGTGAATCCATTGTTAACAATATTTTTACACCAATGTCATTAAATACATTCAAAGCAGATTTGTCAAACGTTCAATGTATCACAATATATTTAGATTGTTCGAATCACAAAAATGTTAAAATTTGTCCAATATTAATTCGATACTTTCTGCCGAATAAAGGAATTCAGATTAAGATTTTGGATGTTAAAGACCTTATTGGAGAAACTTCAGATATTATTTCAAAATATGTGCAAGAGACTCTTGAAAAAAATTAAATAATTAGTAAAATGATAGCGTTTTGTGGAGACAGCAGAAATTGTAATTTTGGTGGTGCAGCCAGAATAGGTCAGAATAATATCTTTCACAAAATGCAAAACTTCATTGGCCAAAAACTGATAGGTGTAAATTGCGCTGCACATATTTTGAACAACTGCATACAAACTGCAGCAGAATGCTTACCTATTGATATTGAAGTTATTATTGTCAAAATTTATTATTTTTTTTATATTTATACAGTTAGAATTGAAAATTTCAAAGAAATATTTGAAGATATTGAAATAGAATATAAAAAGTTACTAGGAAATAGCAAAACTCGATGGTTAACTGTAATGCCTGCTTTGGAAAGAATCATAAAACTATTTGAAACTTTAAAATTATATTTTATGTCTCAACCAAAATATCCGACAATATTACGAAATTTTTTTATGAATCATTGTGCTGAATTATGGTTATCTTTTGCATATAGCCAAGCTTCAACATTTCATAAAGCTATTCTTAATGTAGAATCACAAAATATTTCAATGCCTGAGGCTTCAACTATTTTAAAAGATTTAAAATTTAAATTGGTCGAACGGAAAAAGGAACTGTTTTTACCCCTTACCGTCAAAAATATTATTCTCGAATTACAGAAAAGTAATGATTTTGATGAAACAATAACTAAAGAACATATAACAAATTTTTACCAAACATGCATTGATTACCTAAATCAGTGGGATAAAGCTTTTAGAGACGTAGAAATTTTAGACTGGATATTGTTACGAAATATGTTATCTTGGGACAAGATTGAAAAAACTTTATCCTATCTAAATGAATTTAGAAATGATTTAAAAATAAATAATGAAGATTTATTTGATGAAGTGAGCTGCGTGAAAAATTTTGCAAATAATGAAAAAATAGAAGACTCGAGGGTAAAAAATATATCAGTAGATGAAAGATGGATTGAAATTTTTAATCACTTTAAGACAAATGTGGTTGCATATAAAAATATATTGATACTTGTTGAATTTTGTCTATGTCTACCAGCTTCAAATGCTGCTACCGAGAGAGTGTTTTCAATAATGAATAATATTTGGACCACCGAAAAATCGCAATTGAAAGTAAATACTTTAAGATCATTATTAATTACAAAATGCAATTTTAAAATGAATTGCTCAGAATTTAAAGGATTTTTAATTAACAATCCAGATGTTTTAAAAAAAATCCATTCTGTGGAAAAATATCATAACTAAATTTAACATTTATGTAGTTTTTTTCTATTTTTTTTTGTTAGCCTTAGTGAAGAAGACTGTTTATAAAACCGAATTTATTTTTTTAAATTATAATATTATAAAAAATTTTTATTTAACTTTTTATTCTAGTCAAGAAGACTTGTTTTTGTTGTTACTTAATTTTATAATAATAATAATAATAATAAATATATTATATGATTATTTTTTCTGTTTTCTTTTCATTTTTAACATAATTTTGTATTTGTCCTGTATTTTCCTTTCCCAAAAATGGTCACCGTAGGTATAGTAATAAAAAAACTAAAAAAAAAATTTAAACGCGTTTTGGGTCTCAAAAGTTGGCATCGCTGGTTTTAACTCTAGGTGTGAAAACACTAGGTTTGATCCCGTACTCCATATTGGGAGCACGCGGGATCTCAATTTTACCGAAAACTGTTCCCGTACTCAAAATTTGGGCAAGTAAGGGAGCTTTTGAGAGAGTAATGCTCTTCTTCTTCTTGACCGAAACAGCCCATAGTTTTTCTTTGGGCTAGTTTGGGCAAGCCGATATATGATCAGCTGTTTGAAAAATAACCAATAACAAAGTAAAATTAAATTGTCCTAAACACTGAAAACATTGAAAATTTTTATCAAAAAGGCTTATAAACAAGTCGTGAACTAAGTTTTATCAGTTTTTATGTAAAATTAAGAAACAACAAACCGTTCTAGATATGCCACAGCATGTAAGTAAACGCATGCGTGTGTATGTGTGTAAGTATGTATTTACTTGTGCGTCGGCTTTTGGTAAGATTTTTGGTTTTTCTTGCTCTCGTACTTTTGTAAATTTTTTGTATTATTGAGAGAAATTATAGCTTTTTCTCATTTTGCCAAAAAAGTACGGGATCAAATCTACTATTAAGTGTCAGTTCAAAAAGGCGTCGTGTAACGTATGTCGAGTTCTATACGCCTTGGTCCTAATGGTTTGTGGCAAGTGCTCTGATGAGCTCAGCAAAAAGAGAAACATACTGCTTTAACACTGACAAAAATATTTTATTTATTTATTAAGTTTGGAATGAATAATTGTATTTAATTAATATGGTCCGTCATGTGAACATTTTAATCGGCCAACCAGAAGAAATTACGTATTTCTTCTTCGTTGGATGGTCGACAATGTGGTGGTACATTGTCGGGTGCCCCTTCGGCTTTCAAGGAGTTACGCAATGCCCGCATAGCCAACATATTACGCTGAGACGCAACACTCAAATCAATTAAACGTTCCGGATAATGGACACCAATTAAGCAGTCAGACTGTTCCTGAATATTTAAAGGCATACGCCAGGGCTCGTGGCTGTTAAAAGAAATCAATATTTAATAAATATGTTTGTAAATCGGGTTTTATCACTTTAACTATTTTTCTATTGCTTCTAAAGCCACCAGAAACAATGAAACAAACATGAACATGTACTTACATATACTCTTTAGGTACTTTAGATAGTTCAGGTACATATTGTTTTATGTATTGACCCATGGGATCTAAGCGCTTAGCCAAGGCCACTGGGCATGTGACCACTGATGAATCGAGTAAACGTTCAAAAGCCGATGAACTAACCCACATCCAATTTCCGGCACACACCGACCAATCGGCATCCAATAGGTATTTTAGAAAATATCTCAAACCTTGCTCCCAATTTTGCCAAAGACCACCTCGGGTAAGAAAAGTTGCCACCGTATTGCGTAGAGTATGATGTAACCAACCCTCAGCCAGCAACTGGCGCATAGCGGCATCAATTAGTGGGAAACCCGTCTGACCCATTGTCCAACGTTCCAACTGCTCATGGTTTGGCTGAGCCCAGGGTATATTCAAGCATATTTCATTGTCCTCCATGCGATCATAATTAGGATTATTAACGGACATGGTATAGAAATATTCACGCCATATCAACTGGCCGGTAATGTGAGCGCCACCGGACATCTGCATACCAAAACCTTCCGCTTGTAATTGTACATTTTCAAACAGATCATGGACATCCCAATAGAACTTTCGTACCGACAAGCAACCAAATCTTAGATGGGCGCTCATGGATTTGGGAGATTCTAAAATGTTGGGCTTAGCCTGATTGGGCAAATAGTAACCGCATTTAAATGCATTCTCTTCCACCTTTAGACGCTGATGCAAATGCAACAGGGCTTGGGTTTCCCCACCAATCCACTTAACTTTGGCCAAATAACTCAAATTGTCGGGGAAAACATTGAAATCTTCTGGAGTGGGAAACTAAAAATTTTAAGAAACTCGTTAAAACCTTGAAAAATTTTATTTATAAAACTTAAATGATTTGTTCACTTACCTCCAGAAACACTTTTAAGTCCATTAAAAGCGTCTCACTTAACTTATGAAATCTGACATCTTCCCAATTAGGATTTGGTACCGGACGTGGTGGCAAACCAATTATTTGGACAGTATGCTAATTTACATAATTATAATATGTATATACATAATTAAATATTAACAAGTTAAGTAAAATAAATATGTATGTAGTAGTTGTACCAAAAACATTTGATAGGTCAAGGGAGGTATACCGCCATTCGTATCTATAACCTTCTTAGGATCCCATAAAGTGTGCGAGATTCTTTCAATGCAGGATATGCCTAAGTCATGGCATAGTTTCTTCACCGCATTATCACGCCTATTCCAAATCGGTTCACAATCTTGCTCAAAACACAATTTCTTAATACCACATTGCTCATGAAGACGCCGAAATATTTCAACTGGATTTCCTTGCAGTACATATAATCGCCCCAGGCTTAAGCTGACATTTTGCAATTGATCGTGGATATCTTTCAGTGAGTCGAGAAGAAACCTCAACCGGTTATAGCCAACCGATTTAGTGCCTGTGAAAAACATGAGATCGATAATTAAAATAGAAATATATAATTTAAACATAAGCATAATACATATGAGAAAACTCAGGTTCTAGTAGAAAGATAAATTTAATAGATTGACTTAACTAAATACATACTTAAACCGAGTTTAAATCTGTATGCCATGTGCCCAAAAAGCGTAACCACTAATTTCTAATGAACAAATGTTTGATTCAGATACGTATTTTTTAAGTTAAATAGTTTCATACATAACTAATAGACCATTTTGTAGAATCAAACATGATTGGAAACCTGTTTAAATCAATAAATACATGTCTTAATCAAATAGTTTTTCATTAGTAATTCGAGGTTATGCTTTTTTTGGGCACATGACACACAGATGTAAGCTCGGCCTTAGAATTGGTTTGAATATTATAGCAATGAACACTATTTTTTATTGGTTCCAGGGTACCAACGAAAAAGTTTTCATTGTAGTTTTCACTGTTATTGTCACACATTTTCTGATTTTTGTTTTAACTATGACTGAGCTTAGACGGGCGAACATTTGGAAGGAAAACATCTGGAATTCTCTTTTGTTGTTTCCTTCGCGTTCACACGGACGAAAATGTTGCCGGTGACATTCCAATATTATTGAATAATAGCAAGCATATTTGTATATGTATGTGTGTATATGTAGCAAAGAATATAACACAATGCGTGGCGCCAAGGGCGGCATGAATTTACTTTAAAGACATTGAATATTTTGAAGACGTGAAAAGTTAAATACAATTAAAAAAATTTTACTTTACTTAAATATAATTTATTGTAGCTATGCTACTTATGGGACGATACAGGGGTTAGAAAATAGTTTTCGTAACATAAATAATCGACACTTTTACAGTTATAAATTTATTTTTGTTTTGATTTCTTTGTACTTAAACCAGAGCACGACAATAAACGAAACAAATTTGTTTGATTTTGTTTTGTTTAATTCTTTGAAGTGAGAGAAACAGAAAGCATGAGAACGATTGCTTAATTTTTAGGGTTTCGTACACCAAAGGTGAAAAGAAACCCTATTGTTTTCGCTACGCTGTCCGTCTGTCCGTCACAGGGTATTTTCTCGAGAACCGTAAGAGCTACGGACCTGAAATTTGAACAGAGTGTGTAGACCCTTAGACGCTACAACAACAAATACATGAGAGTTGGAAATTAAAAGGTGTGCCAAAACGAGCAACGAAAAATGTTAAAATCCCAACTTGCTGTATCTTGGAAACCGTAAGAGCAAACTTCTTGAAATTTTCAAAAACGGTAAAACAAAAAAATCTCAAAACGATAAAATCGCCAAACCGAAAAAAAATCGCCAAAACAAAAAAAAACACCAAATAAAAAAAAATTTCTAAATCGAAAATAAATCGCGAAAAACTGAAAAAATCGGCAGAATGAAAAAAAATCGCCGAAATGAAAAAATCGCAAAAATGGAAAAATCGCCAAAATGAAAAAAAAATCGCCAAAATGAAAAAAATCGCCAAATTGAAAAAACATCGGCAAAATTAAAAAAAAATCGCCAAAACGAGAAAAAAACGAAAAATAATAATAAAAAAAATGATTTCAGCTGAAAAAACGTAAAAAACACTGTATTAAAAAAATGCTCAAAGCCCAACGTACGGAACCCTTCGTGCGCGAGTCAAAGTCGCACTTTACTGAATTTATTTTTTTGTTTTGGTTACTTTGTACCAAGGTTGGCAAACGGTATCGTAAAAATACCGATACCGATTCAAATACCGCTAAAATTAGATACCGGTATCATTACCGATACCGAAATCCATTTCGGTTAGAAAATACCGGTATCCAGATTACCGTTTACGTCTATACCGATACGTACCGGTATACCGATTCCGGCCAAAAAATAAATGATAGTTGAGTTGTAGTTGCCAAATTTTTATTATGTATTACAACTTTTTTCACCATAAGACAACTGCTTTTTATCAGTTGTATTTTGGTTTTTATTTGGACCATTGTGTTCGTTTTGCTTTACTATTCCAGACGCCAACCAATCCCATTTGTCAACGAATATTATTGACATGTTCATAAAACATAGAATCTCAAGAAAAAATATCAAGGCCAAAACTAAAAATATTTAAAATGTTTTTTAATGGATACTATGGTTTTAAAACATATAGCATAGATAAGAACCTTTGTTTTTCGTGCATTGTTTCGAAGTCAACTAAAATTAGTTGTTATTCAGAATACCAAAAAAACAGTTGTTTAAAAGTTAAGTTGTTTCAGTTTCAATCCAACTTAGTTGATCTGTAAAACGTAATATGTGCAAAAATTGCAAAAATATATTTCAATTAACTTTCTTTCTTTGGTATTGGTCTTGTTTACACATTTCACCGTAATATATAAGGTTGGTAGAGAAAAAACTTCTAAACTTTTATATTTGAAGTTAAAGATTCTTCTTGAGGTGAAGAAAAGTACTTTTAAAATGAAGGAAGAAATTTTGGCGACCGCTGTTGTACCAATTTCGTTCTCTGTTCTTATATACATCAATTAAATTGTACTTTCATCATCCTGGAAGCTTAAATACACCGAAAGCGTATAAATAGAACGCGAAATACATCATACAGGTAGTTTTTTAACAAAAAGTCTTCTAACAAAATATTTAAAACAGTCCTGTGAATTACTCTTATTCAATTATGTTTTATAAACAAAGTTATAAACAATATAGATCCAGTACAAAAATATTGCCTAAGAACGTGTCCAAAGTAAAAAAGTGTCGAAAAAACCGAAAAAATCATATTTGATGAAAAATAAGGACTTATTTGAAATTTACTGAAACAAGATATATCTATATGGTTCAAAAGGTCTTAGCCTTTTCTTTCTGTATCCGTTTATAAATTTAAAATCGGTTGATATTTAACTTAGTTGGAGGTTGATAAGTGTCTACGGGTACGAAAAACCGGTTTTTACCCGTAACAAAAATTTTGAGGTGTCTGGAAAATTTCAAATACAATTTGTATTGTTATACTCGACAATACCTAGTAGAAAAATAGTAACACGTCCCAGGTATTTCGATTTCATCAAAATTTGTCATACAGTATAATATATCAGTATAGACAAAACCAAGCTGTATCTAACTAGGTGGCAGCGCTACTACAGCTGATAATTTTTTGTTCTATGTGCTTTGTAGCTGAAGAATGTCAAAAACTTTGATTTTATTTTGGTTTTGGTACAATTATTTTTGTGCTTTTGACATTCTTCGGTTCTTTACACAGCTATGGTTGCCGTATTTTTGTATAATAAATTCTTACGCAGTCACCTGTATAATTACATCATGGACAAAACTTTTATTTTTAATCCCCGACCAAAAAAAGGGGTGTTATAAGTTTGTAGTGTGTGTCTGTGTATCTTTGTATATGTGTGTCTGTCCGTGTCCACGTACAGCCCAAGCGGCTGAACCGATTTTGATTTAGTTTTCTCTGTTGGAAAGGTGATTTGATCGAGATGGTTCTTAACCCTTTCGGATTTTCTATGTCATATGGCATAGTCACTTTTTAGAGCCAGTTTTAAGGGAAACAACTTGGGAATACATACTTTTTTTTAATATTATATATTTTATTGAAGTGTTTGCTACGAAAAAATTAAAAACAAAAATTTATCAGTAGATAATACAAATTGTTATGGTTCAGAGAGCGAGGGTTCCTCATGAGATTCGCAATTTGCAAAAAATACCATTTTGTAATTTTACATAATTTAATATCAAAAATAACTTATTTTGTGACTTTATGTAATTAATTTAGTAGATAATCATTGTCTTAGTAATCGAAAAAAAGTCAGCACCGAAACAGCCTCCAATAGACCTTCCCAAATTTTTCATACTATTCCCTATTTCATACCATGCCATATGGCATAGATTTTTCTTAACGGAATTTTTTAGTTTGCTGTGTACGCTTGTAGTGATTACACGAATTGACAATGGCTAATAAACTATACACCAAAGAAATTGAAAATATTTTAGTAAGTTTTGATATCTCAGATTTATCTGATTTTGACGATGAGGTAGAAGAAGAAAATGACGTTTTGGACTAACTCTTGGAAACTTTAAATGACAATAACAACAATGAGCTTTTAATCGAGGAGTTAACTAATCCGGATGGGAATACCGATCTGTTTGAAAAAAATTTAGATGCGGGAGGTGATTTAATAAATCTGGATGAAGCTTCAGATCCACCTTTTCAAAAAATATCTACATTTCGATGGATGAAGGAAGCATGGAGCTCTCCAAGCTCTGGTTTTTCTGAAACTTATCCAAAACAGGATGTTAAAACTCCTGTTGCGTATTTTTTTAAATATTTTCCAAACGATTTTATTGACACTATTGTTCAGGCAACAAATCAAGCCTCACTTATGAGATCCGGAACTGCTATTAATGTTGTAAAAGAAGAGATTCTTACACTGATGGGACTAGAAATTATTATTGGAACGATTGGATATCCTCGATTAGCAATGTACTAGACTAATGCTACGGACTAATGCTGTGATGAAATGATGATTCCTTGCAAGTCAAAAACTGGGTTGAAGCAGTATATGCCTAAAAAGCCTATAAAATGGGGAATAAAAGTATTTTGCCTTTGTAGTTCAAATGGAATTGTATGTATATGATCTGGAAATATACCAACGAAAAAATACAATTGATGGAGAATCAAATTTAGGTTTTTGCTCCGATATTGTTATTCATATATGTAAAACTATTCCGGAAAATAAAAACCACAAATTATTTTTTGATAACTACTTTACTACAATTAATTTATTAATATATTTGCGAGACAAGGGAATATGGTCGACTGGCTCCATACGAGGAAACAGAACCAGTAAAGGTCCCCTTACATCTGAAAAAGATTTAAAAAAGCTAGGAAGAGGTAGCTATGACTACTGCATTGAAAGGAATCAAAACATTATTATTTTGAAATGGCTTGATGGAGGTTGTGTTCAAATGGCTTCGTCCATTTATGGTGATAAAGATACAAAAATATCACCAGATTTTGTGCTGAGCAAAAGAAGATCGTTGTATCACAACCTAACGTTGTAGCTGTATATAATAAATATATGGGAGGAGTCGACAAGATGGACTTTTTGCTATCGTTATACCGAATTTCTATTCGGATAAGAAAGTGGCCACTCAGAGTTTTCGACCATTTTGTCGACTTAGCAGTATGCAATTCTTGGTTGGAATATCGCAATGACTGCGAAAGTAATAGCATAAGAAAAAAAGATCAAATGGATTTATTAGCATTCCGAAATGATGTTGCTGATGGATTGCTTGCTTTATCATCCATACAAAACCTCTCTCGAAAACGGGGAAGACCCAAGCTATCTGAAGAAGTAGTAGACCTATCTAACACTCCAACAACTTCGAAGCCAAAGGTCTCATATGAAAGGGCTCCTTCAGGTTCGATTCGTTTCGGCGGTATTGAACATTGGCTGGAGTATACACCTGTAAAACGTGTATGTAAAGTACCCGGATGCAAAGGATATTCCACATACTTGTGCTCAAAATGCAATGTTCATCTCTGCATTCCAAATGGGACCAGAAAATGCTTCAAATTATACCATGAAAAATAGTAGGTAGGTTATAGGGTTATTTTTATATTTGAATCAGTTTTATATTATTTCTATTTTCAGGCTAATAAGTGATGGGAAAGTTGGTACGATCGTACTTTTTTTGATACTATTTAACATGAAAAAGGACCGTAGTACTTCCCTAACACATTTGATACTCTCACGGACAACTTAGATATGCAGTCAGAAGACGCGCGCATGCATATTTTTGAAAAGAATTAATTTTTTTTTTCGAAAAATGGAACGAAACTTTATTAGTAATGCTCTTTTAGAAAAGTGTAACCTTTCACAATTAAACATCAACGAAAAACATATTTCACTCAATGATATTTTATGTGGCACAGAAAGTTATCTATTGAAACAACTGTTTTAAATCAGTCTAAAGAAAATTTAAAAAAAATTTATATTAAGTTCTAAGGGTAAAAGTGGACTTGGACAATGAAATGTTAGTTTGGTTTAGTAAGTTTCCCCCTGAAAATATTTAATCTGGTAAAATTAACATCATTATACCACTTTTAATTAAAATGTTCCCAGGGAAAAGAAAAATGTTTAAAATATGGACAATCAATATAGATCATTGACTGTATGGAAGAACGAAGCCATTACCAACACAGGGGGGTTATTATGTAATCCGCATCGAACGGAATTCACATTGTTAATAACATACAAATTCCAATGTTAATAACATACAAATTCAAACAGTTTTCGTTTCGAATCGAATTACATAATAACCCCCTTGGTCTACATTAGTTGAAAATAAAAACGCATTACATGAATACATGTTTCCAGATAAATCAGAATTTTGTCCGTAGAAATGTCGAAAGGATTTTCTCTTACCAAAAACTCATGAAAACAAAATAAAGGAAGAGCCTTCGTAATCTGTAACTCGCTAAACCTAAATCTCTATAGCTAAAAATCTATAAAATCAATTTATCGATTTTCGGCTACGAATGCAATTTCCAAATGTGTATTGATAAATCAGATAATGGTTTAAAAACGTAATTCGCCGAAATTGAATTGTTTTATGTCATCGCCAAAAATTTTAAATTTTCTATTTGTTCAGGAGTTGAGGGGAATACGGGGGCAAGCCTTATTTTCCAACAGTATTAAGTCTAATCCAGGCTATACCTATTTGTATATTTATACTTATATATATTTGTTTCCATTTTATTTCTTTGTAAATGAGTTTTGTATACTTTTTTGTTAATAAAATTTAAATAGAAAATATAATTTATGGTATTCTCGGGATCAACAAAGTACTAATTTTTTTTTTTTTTGATGCCGAAATGCAAATTTCATTTCCCATCACTGGCTGTGAGTATTGAAACCAGCGTTACCATTTGTCAAGTTTTCCCTTTTCTTTGGAATTTTTTTGATGATGTATGAAAACCCGAAACAAAAATATGTATTTAGTTAACTATCTCAATTACTAGGTCACAAATGGTCAAGTTTTATGTACCATTGGATGGTGCTTCAAAAACTCTTTTCGATGATACCAAATTTTATTTATGTCGTCTTGGAGCAAAGTACAAAAATATTCGAAAAACTGAAAAAAATACCTATTTTAAAAATGGTCCAGCTAACGGGTGATCAAAGTTAGAACAAAAATATTTTGGGAATCATCATAAAACATATCAAACTTTATTTTCAGAGGGATAACAAAAGCACTTTTTCTCTTCCATACAAGTTGAGTCGCTCTAATATTTATTAATGTATGTGATATTTTTTTTAAGATCTCTAAATGTAAATATGAATTTTATTTTGTTTTTTTTATTATATGTGATGGTTTTGATTTTTCGGTTTTATATTTTTAAATAAAATGAATTCCAAATACAATTTTAAGGTTTCTTCTAAAATTTTTGTACTTTTGTAGAGAAAAAGTTTTTGTATTTGAAAAAAAGTTTTTTTTCAGATTTAAGAAGTTTTTTAAAAAATATATATGGTAACGCTGATTGAAACACATAGCCACGGCTGCCAGATGTGACGATTTATCGTCATTTCGAGGATTTTTGGTGCCGAAATAGCAAAATGACGATTTGACAATTTTTTCCTTAAAATGGACGATTTTTCAACAGTTGGGTAGCTTCTTATGAAAAGTCTACTTTTAAAATTCATATGTATATGCATAACCAATAAAAGATTTTGGTGTAACTTTGCAGACTCTTTCTTAATCATTTATTGTTTAATTTAAAAATATTTATTTGTTGATGCTTTAGGGTTCAATTCAGAAGAAATTCTGAGCCATTAGTAAAATTTCTTTTGGATGAGTTTGATTTAAAAATAAACAATGACCCGTTACAACATACAACAAAATGCAATACCACTATCGATGCAATTTTTTCAAGGCACCTTGAAGAAATGCAATCGCAAACATATGTGTCATATTTTGGCTACCACAAACCAATTATTACTACAGTAGATTATAATGAGTGAGTTTTTGAAACTTCTATAAACGTTAAGAAATTTTTTTATAGCTATTTTATAATATCAAATAAAATATTTCTAATGTCAATTAAAAAATTAATTAAATGTTTACCTATAAACAATCATTATATAATATAATTTTACTGCATTGTTATTTAACACTTCAGTTTGATTTATATAACCAAGCAGCATAGCTACAACCGGGTGTCCTAAGCCACCGCTCTTCTTTTTTTTATTTAGAAATATGGTCCAGTTTCGTAAAAATCGATTAAGTAGAAACACGTGAAATATGGTATTAATTTTTATGGGGCGTGGCTACGTCTACTTTTTTAAAACAAGATTGTATATTTTTAAGAGTTCAAGGCGTGTGCCAAGTTTCGTACAGATCGATAAAGTAAAAGCACATGAAATTAAGTATTAAATTTTATGGGGCGTGGCTACGCCCCTTTTTTTAAAACAAGATTGTGTATTTTTAAGAGTTCAAGGTGTGTGCTAAGTTTCGTAAAAATCGGCTTAGTAGAACCACGTGTAATGTTATAATAAATTTTAATGGGCGTAGCCCCGCTTATTTTTTTCAACTTAAAAATTTTGTAATTACAAGATCCAAAGATGTTTGCTAGGTTTCACAGCAATCAAATGAGCAGAAGATCACAAAATCAAATTAAAAAAATTGTGGGCGTGACCCCGCCCACTTTTTTCAAATGGGACCAATGGGAAGCTATACCCTCTCAGACAAAAAGAAAATCTTTACAATTGGTCTAAAACCAAATTATGAACCTACACTCCTAAAAAAAAATAGAGACGAATTGTTAACCTCATTATTTTTTTGAAGTCGGTTAAAAAGACAAATTAAATCCAAGTCCATTTTATGTAATGATAAAAACTGAGTCATTTATATTAATTTAGTGAGTTATTTCCGAAAAATCTATGTTTATCATTGTATATTTTCAACTATGGAGACCGCTTAGAAAAGTTAATAGCTCGAAAAAGTTAGTTAATTAATAATTGGGACATTTTGGTTAACTTTTTGAGTTTCTACTGTATTATCTATCTGTAACCGGTCCTTTGATGCATGCCAATTGTAAAGATGATCTGTTGTATTTTTTATATAAATAGAAAAATTATGTCCTCCAACTTTTTATATATTGTTACGAAAAGTTAATGTAACTGCTGCGCGTAAATATTCCTACAGGGTCAGTAAAAAATGAATTATCTGGAATAATAGCAAATAATTATATACCAAGGTTGGAAACCGAAACAAATAACGGTATCGGTATTGATACCGGTACAATTATTTTTTAAATTGTGGTATAGGTAGCGGTATTTTTTTTTATTTCGGTATCGGTATTACCGGTACATACCGTTATCGAGTTTATAATACCGGTATACCGATATTACTGATAAATTTATTATTTCAGGCAGTGGACATAGCAAAAAATCTTTTTTTTATTAAATTACTTCAAAAAGGGATTATTTTTACATATTAACATATGTATAAAAGGATATATACTTATATATATATATGTTTGTATATCTGTTTTTGTACTATTATTAAACAATAATTTATTAAAAAGTGAAACAAGGAGACTGCAGTTCAAACTTTACATATATAAGGTATACATTAGGATATCCCTTATTTTTTTGACGTCACTTTTTTTTGCGCATACCCACTAAAAAGTTTCGAAATGACCTAAAAAGCCACCAAAAAAACTTTACTGTGATCTAAGAAAGGTAACACGTGGCGACTTGCGATTTAGTTCACTGTTATTAATATGTGCCAGTAATGCTATGTTTAGACGACGAGTTGAATCACCTGCTTCGCTCTCTGAATCATGTTTATGAATCATGCTGTTTAGACTACGCATTCGTGCTTCGTGTGCATCGTGCCAATTTAGTGCTTTTCGTACTAGATTTAGAGTTTTTTAATTCATAACAGTGCGGAATTTTTCAAATTGTTGCATTAAAAAGAAATTAGTGCCTCCTTTTGGTGCTTTTCACCTTTGATTTTAGTGCGTTTTACAAATCTACTAAATATTAATTTGTTAAAGTGTGGTGGCTTTATTTTCACTTTCAAAAACTATCTGCTTTCACCCCTTTTAGACATGCAAAGTTTCCTTTGCAGAATGTTAATTCAGCTGCGTGAAATACAAAGGAAGAAAAACTTTCTCTTTCACAGTTAGAAAAAAGAAAATATTTCTAGATATTACAGAGGATACCATACACGTAATAAAATAACTTAATTACAATAATCGAATCTACTAACCACTAAGGGAAGCAATGTATTGCTTTCTTGATAACGGTGCTTCCAAAAATGCTTCTGAAAAGTAATAACGTAAGGCTCTCTAACAAAGTGGACAGAAGTAAAAAAATGTAAACCAGTAACTTTTGCATCTGAGTACACAAAAACTACACATTATTGCTTCTGTAAAACGAATTAGTAAAGCAAAAAATTAACGGCTTTTTGGAAACTGAATGCATTGCTTCTAGCTGGCTTACAAAAACTCTTCTGGGAAGCGGTAATTTTTGCTGGGATGGTGAAATTGAAGAAATAGAACGAAGTATCAGAAATTTAAGGATACATAAATGGACAAATTTGCTCAAAACTGATCAATTTTGGATTGAAGTTTATAATTATAGAAATTCAACTTATCATAATCCATTTCTAATACTGTCAATATTTTCTCAAGACTATAAACATTACCATGTTCAAATGTTGTAGTAGAAATGACTTTTAGCGCTTATAAATATTTTAAAAGTAAGTTAGAAATACAATAATGATTTTATAAATCAAATTGTTTCATTCATATAAAATACGGTCTAAAAAGAAAAGGCTTATGTTGTTCAGAATGTAACATACTGAACCATGTTCATGTAAAAATTAATTCAGACGAAACACCTAAAAATCTAATTGTTTTATTAAAACAGTTTTATGGCCAGAGGAAAAAGATGAAACTGCATTTCCTGAAACGAGGAGTATAATTCTCGTTGATCATCTTTTGTTAAAATAGTACACCATAATTGGAGTGTCTTCCCAAATGAACTTCAATTATTTTCCTACTCATATTCTACTTATAAGCAAAATCGAAATATGGCTCGATATATGTAATTGAAATTATTACAAAAACCTATGAAATGTAGTAAATTTAAAATTGTAGTTAACTTAAATTTTTAATTTTTACTAATTCAGTACATTTATAATTAGCCATATGGGCTTTCTTTGTATTGCAAATAAATAGATAAATATAAAAAAACAAATAAAAATATATTTATGTACATACATACATATGTACATATATACGAGTACTTATTTCATTTAGTGTTTTTTTATGAACACACAGTGCTTTTTGCTCTGAAAAAGTTGGCATCACTGTTCGCGTGGCATTTTTTTATGTATATTCACACAACATACGTATCATACGCACGTATATACATGCATACACATAAGCATACATACTTTACATAAATTCCACTCATGCGAAATCTTGTTTTTGAAGGCATCTCTATATTTTCTTCTTATTTTTTCTTTTTATATTATTCATAACTTAATTAAATTTAATTATATTAAACTCACATCTATGTTTTTTGGTTTGTTTTTATTTGTTTACAAACACACACATACACATATACCTATTTTGTTTTGATAGCTAGTTCAGATAAAGTGGCGATTAACTGCGATAAAAGTTAGAGAAGATACCAATTTTACGTGCTTCGCAAGTAGATTCATATTGAATCTACTTGATTCGCTCTCATAATTTTGTATGGCGAAGCAAGTGGATTCGGTCATGATTGGGGCGTGAAGCATGAATAGAGAGCGAAGCACGTACCGTCTAAACATAGTATAAGACGCATAACACAGTGTGGCAAAACAAAAAAACCTGCAAAGTGTTACTATTTTTCTGGTCGAGTATAACAACAATCTGTATTTTAAATTTTCCAAACACCTCCAAAATCTTGAGTTACAGGTAAAAACTGGGTTTTCGTACCGGTAGGCACTTATCAACTTCTAAGTTAAATACCAACCGATTTTAAATTTATAAACGGATTCAGAAAGAAGAGACTAAGACCTTTCGAACCATATACATATATCTTTTTTTAGTAAATTTCAAATATATGTCTTCACCAAATATACCTTTTTCGATTTTTTTTTCGACACTTTTATACTTTGGACACATTCTCAGGCAATATCTTTGTACTAGACCCATATTATTTATAACTTTCTCGCCAAATTCAAACGAAACGAATATTTGAATATTTCAATTCAAAGAATAAACAATATTTCATTTAGCCAACCTAAAAACAAAGAAACAATTAACATTAAAAAGCTTAAGGCAGGTACTTTTCTTCACCTCAAGAGAGGAATCTTTAACTTCTAAAATATAAAAATTTAGAAGTTTTTCCTCTATCAACCTTATTTATTATGGTGAAGTGTGTAAACAAGACCAAAACCAAAGATAGAAAGTTAATTGAAATATATTTTTGCAAATTTTGCCCATATTACGGTTAACAGATCAACTAAGGTTGGATTGAAACTGAAACAATTTAACTTTTAAACAACTGTTTTTTTGGTATTCTGAATAACAACTAATTTTAGTTGTCTTCGAATTAATGCTCGAAAAACAAAGGTTCTATGCTATGTTTTTTGAAACCATAGTATCCATTACAAAACATTTTAAATATTTTTAGTTCTGGCCTTGCTATTTTTCCTTGAGATTCTATGTTTTATGAACATGGCAATAATATTGGTTGACAAATGGGATTGGTTGGCGTCTGGAATAATAAACGTACACAATGGACGAAATAAAAATCAAAATACAACTGAAAAAAATCAGTTGTCTCATGGTTAAAAAAGTTGTAATACCTAATACAAATTTGGCAACTACAAATCATCTATCATTAATTTTTTCCCCGGAATCGGTATACCGGTACGTACCAGTATAGACGTAAACGGTAGTCTGGATACCGGTATTTTCTAACCGAAATGGATTTCGGTATCGGTAACGATACCGGTATCTAATTTTAGTGGTATTTGAATCGGTATCGGTATTTTACGATACAGTTTTGCCAACCTTGCTATATACGCGTGCGTAGCACATACATACATGATTAAACGTAAACAACCAACAACAACTACAGCTTCTGCTTATTAAGAAGATAGACATATGTAGCTACATGCATACATACATACGAGTACATGCCTGACAATTCCAACGAAAGGCAGAAATAAAGTAAACAACCATTTAAATGATGTATGCATATAAACACGTATGTACATAGTTACCACCAGCGATGCCAACTATTTATAACCCAAACGCGCTATACCCCTTCTCCAAACGCGCTAGAACGCGCCAAGTTATAGCATTATCAACTATTTATAGTCAAAACGCGCTATTTTTCTACGCGCTAAATTAAATTTTAATAAAGGTCGATGTATGTATGTATTAGTAAATACGAGTACAATTAATTTTTTAGTAACTCTTTTTCAGATTATGCAATATTGTTTCTTCGAAATTATATCCTAAATAACTAAAATCGTTTAATACGGAGTCAGTCTCGCCTTCCAAATATTCGAAATTCTTAGTTTTGATTTTAATTTTATTTGTCAAACTTTGTAACAACTTATATAAATTGTCGAATAGTGTTGCGATTCAAATGCTTTTTGAAGTACATACAAAAAGAATGTATAGATGCTTAATAACACAGTACAACATACGATTTTGGGACTCAATTCTGACAATTTCACGTGAAAGTAGGCCCAAAATGAAGAACTTGTGCATCATGCGTAACGTGACCATTTTTTTAGTAACTCAAAGCGGGACACAGACCTGGACACCGCAGTAATAACGTATGGAACAAAAATTTTTAACTTTTTTACATTTTCAAACATGTATATTATGCTATTATATTATCGGACAAATTCCCATTTCCCATTTTCCTTTCGGGACACCGGGACGATGAACCGAAAATCGGGACTGTCCCGCCGAAAGCGGGACGGATGGTCACATTAATCATGCGTTTTGTTTTCTTACCTGCTAAAATATTTTTAATATCGATTTGAAGTTAGTAACTATCGTATAGGCTCTTTTGTTTGATATAACTCGAGAACCACTAGTCCTATTTAGCTGAAACAAATTTAGAAAAATTAAGAATTACAATTCCTCTAATCTGTTCTTATACCGTTTTCCTATGTGTGCAACACTTTCGAAGTTAAAAATGAATGTATGAAGGAAAAAAATTTTGTTTGCCTAAAAATTTAAATTTTTTTTTAAAAATTCATAAAAAATCAAAAAAAAAAAATTAAATTTTTAGGCAAAAAAAAATTGTTTCCCTTCATACATTCATTTTTAACTTCGAAAGTGTTGCACACATAGGAAAACGGTATAAGAACAGATTAGAGGAATTGTAATTCTTAATTTTTCTCGAGTTATGTCAAACAAAAGAGCCTATACGATAGTTAATAACTTCAAATCGATATCAAAAATATTTTAGCAGGTAAGAAGACAAAACGAATGATGCACAAGTTCTTCATTTTTGGCCTACTTTCACGTGAAATTGTCAGAATTGAGTCCAGAATCAATGACTTCAAAAATGTTGTACTGTGTAAGTTATATACATTTTTGGGGTCACGAGTACGAGTACATATTTTTAACTGTGAAATTTCAAAATATTTGCCATTTACAATATTAAAATGCGTTTTTAATTCTAACCACAGTCAAGGGAATTTTATTTGCAACATCTGAATCAGTAACTAATTTAAACAAAAAGTTAAATTTTGTTAAATTTATATAAAAAAGTAAAAAGATATTGAACTCTAAATGATATTTTTGACTTTAGTCAAAACGCGCTAATTTAGCGCTTTTTTTATTAAACGCGCCAAGACGAAAAAAAGCGCGTTTAGCATAGTTAAAACGCGCTAAAACTAGCGCGAAAGGCGCTAAATTGGCATCGCTGGTTACCACATGAACTTAATTACGCGCTTTACAAACAACATTGAAGATAATAATGATCGTCTGGACTTTGCTTGAAAATTCTAGTGGTTGTTGTGCGAAGTGTAAAAAGAAGTGACGCATCCAACAGCAGTCAGTTGCCATAAGTTCAGTTGCGAATAAGTCTGTTGTCTTTTATTCATTGCAAATCTTCGAATCTACGGAAAATCGTTTTTAAAGAGAATAAAAACGTAACTATATTAAAATGTGAAAAACTTTATGACAAAGGAAATAATATCGTATGACAAACAAGTAAGTAAGGAAACTTAAAGATGTTTTTATTTAAGAATGTACGTGTTTATATGTCCTTAAGGGAAAATAACATACTAAATTTAAATAATCAACTAAAGCTTTTGTTTTAAGATTCGATGAAATTAGTCCATCAGGTGAGCCTATTATCTCTGAAAAAGCAGTAAAAAGAAAAAAGCAACACGAAAGTATTCCAAAGATTAGGAGAGATTTCTGCAATCATTTTCTGATCTGCCAATTGAATAATTTGGAACGCCATGGTAAAACAGCCAAACACGTGGCCAATTGCCAAAAACAAACGATGTAAATATACTCGAGTTTAACCACAATAATGCCGACTTTCGGAGGAAAGTAACTACTGCTGAAATGAAGCTTTTGATGATAAGTTGCAACCACTGTTTTAAGTCACTGCACAAATCGGCCAAATTAAACGCAAAAATATATCCAGAGTTACACCTTATTTCTTCATCTTTATAAAAAAAAATTTATAAAAAAAAACATAAACATAAATTAGCATTAGTCCTAGTTTACACTATGCAAGTCTTATTGTTAAGCTGTGGGTACCAGAAAAGTCCCCTCGTCTGCCTCTCCTAACAAACTAATCAGCTTAGGAATAAGACTTCTATAGTTTAAACTAGGACTTACTAAAAAATTATCAGATATACTGAAAGTACACAATTGTCAGTTCATGCTGTCTGTTTTAAATTTATTTCAATACGATTTGGAAGAATGGATTCCAAGTTTTTTTTTTTTTAATACATGATTTTTATTTATTGTATCTTCATATATGAACTAACAATAAGTATTCAAATATTAAATCTAAAAATATATTTAGGCTCGATCAGTTTCGGACATAAGCTTAGTAATAGTTATATATAATACATAAGTAGTGATAATCAAAAGGAAAAAGTAAATAATAAAAGTATTTTCAAGAAGTCCCATCTGGAGTGTTGTGAATAAGAGCCCTTGTGTCCCTCTTTTTTAGGCGGATGTGTCCAATTCAAAGTCTTACGAGCAAGCGGATTAGGATGTGACTCGAGTTTTGTTAAATATTTGCTTGCGTATTTTGCAATTTCTTCAGCCACTAGTTGCATATTTAAATCACGATGTATATTTGAATTTTTTATATACCTTGGAGCCGATTTTATTAACCGTAAAATTTTGTTTTGCCTTCGTTGGATTCTCTCGACATTAGAAGCTGAAGCAGTACCCCATAGCTGAATTCCGTAGCACCATATTGGCTTCAAAAGCGATTTGTATATCAAAATTTTGCAGTCTAGGCTGAGTGTTGAATTTCTGCCAATTAACCAATATATTTGAGTTAATTTAAGTTTCATTTGGGTTAACTTAGAGTCAATATGATATTTCCATGTATGCCTTCGATCAAGGTGTATACCAAGGTATTTCACTTGAGAATGTTGAGGAATATTTTGATTGTTGATTCGAATGGGAGAACAAGTATCTGTTCTTAACGTAAACGTTATATGGACACACTTTTGCTCATTTACTTTAATTCTCCATAAGTTCAACCATATTTCAAGCTGGGTAATGTATGCTTGGAGATGGCGGGATGCCTCATCAGGGTTTTTGTGCATACTCATGCAGGCTGTATCATCGGCAAATGTAGAAGTGTGGATGTTATTGCTCACAGGCATATTACAAGTATAGGGTACGTTCGTAAATGCTGCAAATTTATGCATCAATGCGGCAGTTCTGCCAGGTTTTACTGCGTATGCGTGATTATCTCCTGCACATGCTTTGCAACTGCTCAACATCTGTGCTCAGTTGACATTTTTGAACAAACTGCAAAAAATTTTTAAATTGGCGGGTAATTTTATTTAAGAAAATAGTGATAATTTTCTTTTAAATTATAGTAAGCAAAAAATTTAAAAGAAAATCAAAGCGACAATTTCTTATGAGAACAGCACTGGCCTTAAAAAAAATACAACTAAAATAAAAAAACTCCTTTGAAATAATAAAAAACTACCAAGATATGTGTTTCAAAGTTATTTTCGAGTTTATCAATCTCTTTTTTTGGTAAGATTCGAAACATGTAATTTAAACATCAAAATTCATAGATATATTCAACTTATTGTTCCACTGCAACTTCTTGCATCTGAAAATAATTTACTGCGCCATTTGCACAGATTTGCGGCAGGTATGCCGATTAAATGCATTAAAAAATGTTTGACTCTAAACAGTGCTGCCAAGTTATGCATTTTTGAACGTTAGATGTTCGTGATGCTGCAGACGTGCACTATAAATGCTTTTACGAACGTACCCATATATTAAATACAAAACTGGCCCCAGAATACTACCCTGTGGCACACCGGAAGATATGGATTCGGGCACACTCGTGAACTCCCCTTCCATAACAGTGAACTTCCTATCAATAATATAACTTTACAAAAGCTTTTGTATGTTTATTGGTAGGTATGTCTTCAATTTTAAAACTAGGCCATACTTTATCAAATGCCTGAGAAACATCAATAAAGAGAGCAGAACAATACTTCTTTTCTTCAAATGTTCTTCTTACAACTTGGACCAATCTATGCGTTTGTTCAATGGTGCTATGCTGACTTCTAAAACCAAATTGATGGCCCGGGATGCACTCATTATCAGCTAAAATTTTGGACAAGTTATTCATGAGCAGCTTTTCGAAAAGCTTTGAAATTGTTGAAAGTAAGCTTATAGGCCTATATGACTCAGCCTTGGTAAGATCTTTCCCTGGCTTTGGAATCATTTTAACTTGGCAAGTTTCCAGTTATGTGGAAAATACTGCATTCGTAAAATGGCATTAAAAATAAATAGCAAGATTCTTATTGCAATATGAAGCAAATTTATCAGCATCTTGTTACTAATACCATCAATACCCGGAGCTTTCTTCGGGTCGAGTTCAACAATTATTTTTTGTAGTTCACGCATCTTAAACCTTAAGGGACGAGGGGGTAGAGAGACTACACTCGGTAAATCGGCAGCACCCGTACATGAATTGGGAGTGAATTTAGATTTTAAATGCTCAGAAAATAAGTTACCTTTCTCACTATCGCTTCTTGCCCAGCCTCCGGTCGAAGTGCGCAGTGGTGATTTAAGATCAATGGGTCTTTTAAGATTTCTAGTAGCGCGCCATAAAGAGTAATTAGATGTTGACGTTACATCAATACCTTCTAAGTACTTTTCCAGCAATGCAGTCTTTTCCGACGATAGCACCTCTTTGAGTCGCTTAGTACATTCTTTAAGTCTGATTTTATTTAAGGGTGATCTGTGTTGTTGCCATTCTCTTCTAGCTCTCCTTTTTTCACATACAAGACGTTCAATTTCCGTAGAATAAATTCTATTAAAGCCAATCTGCGGATAGGAGGTAGTGTCATGTTCAGCAGCCTGTTTAACATTTTCTTTAAGATTGGCACTATTAAATTCAATATCATCAGATGATATTAGCTGAATGTTTTCTACGCAGTGACTACTAACATATTTTTTGAATCCTAGCCAGTTGACCCTATTAATCCTTTTCACATATGAGTTGGTTAAATCACTCCTTAGTGGGTTGAAAATTGTAACTATTGTGGGAGAATGATCGGAGGACAGATCTACAGAGCCCTCATTAAACAACGCTCTACCTCTAATTGTAACAAGACGTGAGCCCCAGTACGTATGTTTTGCATTGTAGTCACCAGCAGCAGGAACCAAGCCATTTGTAGAACTTCTCATACTGATTTTCGATAACTGAAAATCTGGGAGGTGAGTAAATTGATGATATCACGAAATTCGCACAAAAATTTTCTACGAAAATATTCGTTGCTTGCATATATTCTTCACTAACGTTCTCAAGGATAAAGTGCTTGAGTCTTGACTTAATTAGAATTGCTGATCCACCGCATGCTCTTCCTCTCGGGTCTTTTGAATCATATAGAGTGTAACCATTTATTTTAAAGTAGCTTCTCGAAGTCAAGTGAGTCTCAGAGACCAACATTACATCAATATTTTTTCCGTGAGGAAGTGCTCAAGTTCATTTTTATGTTGGCGAATGCCGTTTCCGTTCTAAAAACATAGTTTTAACGTGTTCATGGTTTGTTGACTAATGCTTGAAGCAGAGTATTCCGTATTCTCAGCATTTCTTGCATCATGGTAGTCATATTTGTTGTAAAATTATTTAAGGTTAGCACCAGATTCTCAATAGTAGCTTCAAGACGACTAAAGTTAAGGCTAGAGTTTGCATTCGTTGACTTATTTTGCGGTGGAAAATTTTGTGTGGGAATAGAACTAGTCTTAGCAGCATCGGCATACGATACACGTGAAGTAACTAGTTGGCTAGTTTGAGGAAGAGTGACGGAGTAAGCATTTGCTGATTGAACTGGAGCTAATTTTGGTTTTTGACCCATAGCCTGTTTAACGAAAGAATATACAGGGCATCCTCTGTAGTTAGCGGTGTGATTACCTCCACAATTACTGCATTTTTTTTCTGCTTGATCTTTTGGCTTAGTACAGATAGCAGTACCATGCAATTCACCGCAAATAACACAAACTGTAGGTAATTTGCAGTAAGTTTTTGTGTGGCAATATTCTTGGCAATTATGGCACTGTACGGGACCTGAACGCTTACGTGGCTCTTCAACTGTGATTTTTCGATATAAAAGGTATTTTAGACAATAAATTGATTGCGTCTCGTTGTTTTTTTCAACTGTATATCATTCGGCTCTAGTTCAACACGAAATAAAGGCTGGGTAATCTTCTCTCTATTGATTATGTTGGTAACATTTTTTACCTTAAATCCTTGGTCGATAAGTGCACATTTTACTTCTTCGGGCTCAACATATGAATCTATGCCCTTTAATACTATCTGTAGGCCTTTAGCACTCTTAAGTTGGTAAGTGTAAAAATTTGTTTTATTTTTTTCAAACTCACTAACAATTTTTCGGAAATCTTTTTCGTCATATATTTGGATTTTAGTTTCATCAATATTACCTCGTTTAATTGGAATGATGTGGAAAGTATTTTCACCAATGGTCGACAGTAGTTTTTTTAGAAGCGCGTTAAAATTTTTTTTTTATTTATTATGTTAGATACATTTTTACTTTAAAACCCTGGAGGACGAGAGCGTCTTTTACTTCTTCAGGAGCAACATAGGAATCTATGCCCTTCAACACAATCTGCAGACCTTTAGCACTCTTGAGCTGATATGTGTAGAAATTTCTTTTACTTTTTTCAAATTCAGAAACCATTTTGCGAAAATCCTTTTCTTCATAAATTTGAATTTTGGTTTCATCAATATTACCACGTTTTATTGGAACAATGTGAAATTTATTCTCACCAATGACCGAAATTAATTTTTTAATAAAAGCGTTTGAGTTTTTTTCTCCTAAATAGATTGGTGGCGGCTTGGAGGTTTTGTTCGCAGATTCAGCGGGTTTGTCATTGTCATTTTGCAATATTTTAAAACTGTTTTGCCTTAGTAGAGGATGCGCTATTATCCCTAGTCATCTTTGGAGCAGATGCAATTTTAGTAGAATTTGGGCTTCGCCCGCGCTTTAAAATTGTAATGTATCTGTCCATTCCGACTTGGACCTTGGGTTTTGGGCTACTCTTATCTTCAGTGACAACTTGTTTAAGTGATGACCACGAGCCCGAAGCGGATAATATCGCTGAGCTAAATGTAGAAGTACTAGGCAACGGTAATTTTAACGATTCAGTAGTTAGCATTGGACAAAGCGAATTTGATCGCTGACGAAATTGTGGTTTTGCCGTTAGAAAAAGTCTCTCATCAGATTTTTTATTTTTATTAAGAGCTTCAGAACTCAGTCTATCATCAGATTTTATATTGTTATCATTATGAGCATCAGAACTCACAGTAAAATATGCATTTCTGCCGTTAGAACTCACTTCACTATTTTTTTCCTTTGGGGTACTCATATAGAGCAGTGATGTGCACTAACACATAAACACACTTGCGCTTGTGTGTGGAGCAGAGGAAAACCTCTGCTTACTTTTAACAGAGGTGGAAATGTTTTGTGAATCACATTCTGTTTATTACTTGTTGAGACAAAAACACACGCGTAAAATGTTTAAAGAAAATTACGAAAGCGAATTCTTCTTTAAAGAAAATGTTGATGGTAATGCACAATGCGTTATATGTTATTGTGTTTCACATTTACCAAGCCATTTTTTTTAATAAAAATACATCAAAATATAGATAAAATTTAAAAATACTTGTTATCCATTTCTGCTCTATGCTAAAGAGAAGCCAAAACCTAAAGAGAGCAACATTTTTTTTCGTGTACGTATTTGTTTGCTGCGTAAGCAGAATTTGTTTTTTTTCGTGCTTTCCTATAACGCGTTATAGGGAAAGAGATGCTTGAACATCTATGATATAGAGTATTCCTCCAGGGTACTTTGTGTGTTTTTTTGTTTACGGTTTTTGTTTTGGTTTTGCTATTTCTATATGTAAAAATATTAGCAAAGCAAAAAAAAAAGCTTATTTATCAAAGTTAATATGTACTACGAATATTTTTTTGCATGATTTTTTTTGTTTAGTTCACTATGAAGGTACAACAAGGACTGATTCCAAGTGATGAACTTATTAGTAAATACAGATGTACAATTTCAAAAGAATAGCTCCCATATGCAAGAAGTAACGTGTGCTTCAATTGTGCGTTAAAACCCGTTTTTGTATGGAAATTTTGTTTTAACGTACACTTCAAGCGCAAGTTAATTTTGTTTTGCATATGAGGGTAATTAATTAAGGTATTTAGTAACCATGTATAATGCCTAGAGTTTTTTTCCGGACTTTTTCATTTCCCGGGAGCTCGGGAAACTTTTTTATATATCCCGGGATCCCGCTCCATAGAAATTTTAAACATTAAATTTGCCAGGCATTAACACAAATTTGATTAGAAAGCTTAAAACAAAACCAACTAAAACACATATTATATACATATATATTCCTATGTTAATTCAAATTGGGTTTTAGAACAAGAACTTTATTTTATTTTAACTTTTAGTTTTTAAATTCCTTAAAGATTTTTTCCAACACGAAATTTTTACATAAGTCAAAAAGTGATATGAACCATATCCCACAAAATGCCAAAAAATTAAATTATGTATTGGCTAAGTTTTCGATATCGAAATTTCCATTTATTTTCTATTGGAATTAACAGTATGATTGATATCAAATACAGCAATTTTGCCACTATTTTATTATTACCATATATTTTATGATTTTTTGTTTATTTAGTGAATATCTATACTATGTTTATACTGCATTTGCAAATATTCATTAGTTGTTTACACGGCCGGTATCATAGAAATAGAAGTATATTCACAATCGTCAAATAAACAATTACAAAACTAAAAATTTCTTTTTCTTTATCCATACATTTCATCGCCAGTAATCATTAATTGTTCTCCTGAGTCAGTAGGTTAGAATTTTACACGCAAATAATACGTGCGTATAAACGTAGCATATAAATTTTCATAAAATTAATGTTTTTGTACTTCTTATACATGAGAAATTTGTTTTTATTGTTTGCTTTTGTTTATTTTAAATAAAAATAACATTTAAGAAATTCATCATTCGACATATTGTCAGAAGTCCTTCCTAATCAGAAATTTATTTGCTGGTGGTTCAGCGTTGTCTATATCAGTGTTGCCAGAATTTCTGAGGATAAAATCTGCAAAACTCAACAGTTTTTCACGAAAAAATCTGCAAAATCTGCATTTTATTTTTAAAATCTTCAAAGCAATTTTGTAAATTTTTTTTTATATTTTGTACATGTGCAACATATATATTTATATAGAATGACTATCAAAATATGTTATTAAGAATTAGGTACACAAGCGTAATAGGTAAAATTCATAAATGTTATTTTGGGTTTAAAAAACGTTTAACAAAGAAAAATTTGTTTTGTAAAGCTTTCGTAAACTAAAACTATTTTTTTATGAATACGGCAGAATAAGCTTAAAAGCTTCAAGCAAAAATCTTTACAAAGTAACATCTTCGATTTTGAATAAATTTTTAATTTCTCATTACCTTTTCACAATTAGCTGCCACACTGGTTGAAGTCTACTGATGAGGAAAAGCCGCCAATTTTCCACACGCAAAGTTTACTTTGCAAACTCTTGAAGAGAAAATAATATATTCTATACGATGTTTCCTAAGTTCAAAAATTTTTACTTCTAAACTATGAGTCGTTCACACATAAAAGAAACAAGAAGTAGTGGCAGTATTAGGAAAAATGTAAAAAAATTTTACTCAAATTGAAGTTGAAAAATCTGCGTTTTTAGCCCAAAAATCTTCAAATCTGCATTTCGTCTTTTTGGAGGGTAAAAATCTGCAAAATCCAGATAAATCTGCATTTCTGGCAACCGTGAGTCCATTCCAATCGAAAATTCATTTGCTGGTGGTTCAGCGTTGTCTATATGCATTTCATTGTTGCTGTAATAAATCATCAGTAGACTTCAACAACATATTTTGAACAGTCAAAAACCTCTTATCTTATGCACAGACTTTCAAAAACTATTTGAGAATTCACAAACAATAATATTTTTGAAAATCACAAAACACAAATAAGCGTAGTAGGCTTAGAAACTTATAAAAAACCCAGCAAATAATTTATATTCGATATGAATCTATTCTATTTTTCTACACCTTTATAGAATTAGAAATCCATTGGATAACAATAAAAGTAATTATAAGGCAATATGAAAAATAAAATCAAAATTTCAAACAAATGATTCTGAGTGTGTAAAAATGCTATGTACCAAAAAACAATACCGTAGGTCAAAATTTAATTTTCAGTTTGTGTGGGAAGTGGGCGGATCATTTTGATTTTTCCATTTTTTTCTAAATTCAAACAAATAATGCCTATGTGCAAAGTTTCATTGTCCTTCGACAACTTCTTCTATTTTTAGCCGATCGTTCTATGAACATCAACCAATGTGCGCCCTAGGGGCAGTTAGAGCACTGCGAGTAAATTTTATACAAATTTCCCCTATATGTGGGAGCCCCCTTAAGGAGTCGAGATATGGCATAGGTATATTCGGAGGAAATCTTGGAGATGAAAAATTACTGTGGGTCGGTCTTACATTTTACCCCGGAGAGGCACCATTCAAGCGGAACAAGCGGCTTTCTTAAAAAAAATGATTCAAAAATATATATTTTTTTTGTATGGGGACAACCTTAATGGTTGAAAATAGACGATAAGTATGTTTTGGAGAAAATCTTTGTGCTAAAAAAAAATTTTAGGTTGGTCATATATTTGACTCCAATAGGTACGCGCTAGGGGCAGTTAGAGCATTGCGAGTAAATTTACTGTGGGTCGGCCCTACATTTTACCCCCCGGGGAGGCACCATAAATGCGAAACAAGTGGCTTTCTTAAAAAAAAATTATTCAAAAAAATATTTTTTTTGTATGGGGACCACCTTAATGGTTGAAGATAGACGATAAGTATGTTTAGAGAAAATCTTCGTATTAAAAAATATTGGAGGTCGGTGATACAATTGACTTCGATAGGTACACCCTAGGGGCATTTAGAGCCCTGCGGGTAAATTTATAAAACCCTTTGTAAGGGAGGAGTTAGGCGGTATGTGTGCTTAAAAAGATGTTGGACGGAAGAAATTAATGGGTACTGATCATACATTTGACCCTTGTAGCGGTAACCCTGGAAAAGTTATATGATTTTTTGTATTTTTTTTTCTTTTACCCTCAACTTTGAACACGAAGGGGCAACCTTTGCCCCCATCTGACTGCCACCATTTTTTGGCTCCAATATTTTTTTCCGAAGCTCACAAAATGAGGGGTTCTTGCAATTCGAAGTCGAAAACTCTTTCTTTATGCCATACCTAATCACAAAACATACAGAAGTGTTACGAGACGGCAAATAAGGGTATTTATCTGTTTGTCTCGTTTTCCCTCAAATTTTGTCGTCGTTTTTGTTTTGACTATTCTTTCTCGTGCAACAAAATTACAACGCTTTTTATTAATTGGTAAGTAGTAATACGCTACAGTATCAAATACACTATACCTTTCTCTTTTTTCCACGAATTTTAAAAAACCTGATTGGATGTTTTTTACCTGTCACTTTCTTCACTTCTGTGTAATTTGTGACCTAATGTATATTAACTCAATTAGTTCCACAAATTCTTTCAAAGTCATAATTTCACTTTCCATTTTTTCCCAAAATTGTGTTTATTTGATAAAAAATATTTACACTACAGCTGATCATAACAAAAATACTTGGCGCATGAAACGTATTGCATATAACTTGAATTTAGAATCGCATAGGACGTACAGAAATGCATACAACGCATATGCAAAGAACGGATGGTATAAACTTTTAGCTTAAATGAAAGATCATAAACATGTATGCGATATTCTTAACCACAATTGTGGTATGGCATGCTGGTTACTGATATAAAGTGTTTTTGAAAGGTCCATTGCGTGTTGCGCAATGAATGAAAATGAAAAATATCCATTGATGCGATACATCCTTTAATAAGTAGATGGGGAACGTGACAGAAGGCTGTCGGATACTATATTTCTATTAACGAAATTGAAGAAATTTTGAAGTAAAAAAAACTTAAGCACTAAACTGATATTTGTGCGCACATAGTCACAGAATACACAGAAGTGAAGAAAGTGACAGGTAAAAAAAGCTCCAATCAGGTTTTTTAAAATTCGTGGAAAAAAGAGAAAGGTATAGTGTATTTGATACTGTAGTGTATTATCTCTTACCAATTAACACAGCTTATAAAAAGCGTTGTAATTTTATTGCACTGGAAAGAAGAATCAAAACAAAACTGCCGTCAAAATTTGAGGGAAAACGAGACAAACAGAAAAATACCCTTATCTTCCGTCTCGTGACACTTCTGTATGTTTTGTGGAGAAAGCGACGAATGATTACTTCACCTTTAAAAAAAGTAATCAAATTAGTAGTCATTACGATTACTAATCATTACTTAACACCTATGCTCTTATTGTACATGCTTAAAATAAAAAATTTTCATATAAATATAATATTGTTACATAAAATTTTTGGTATTTTGTTGGTTATTTTCCTCATTATTTTCTAAAACATTAACTTTAGCAAAAAACTTTCTTTGAGACTAATGTTGTTGATTTGAAGAGCTAAAATATTGCCATATATTATATTCTTGTAAAATGACTTTTTAAAAAGATAGTCATATGCAAAAAATTACATTGAAAAATGGGTTTGAAGTCCAACTTTGAGGGCCGAACGCATCCCGTAAAACGCAACTTATAGGTATGAAATTTTGTTTGTATTTTTTTGCATAAAACTCAACTGATTTGGGGGATGGGGGGGTGAGAGTAGAAGAAAAATCTCCATACCGTTACCGGCCACTCTAATATACATACTTGCATATACTACGTTTATACGCGCACTATTTGCAAATAAAATTATTTGCAAATAAATTAACTCACTGTTTATACGGCATAGCAAAAGTACACAAACTTGGTAGCACTTCTATACAAAGCTTACTTATGTTGACAAAAAAATAGTGTAAATGTACAAAATATCAAATAATTATTTGTTTTAATTGTTATTATTTGCTCCTCTTAATGTTTCTTGTTGCAATATTTGTCCATTTATTGTTTTTGTTATCAAACATTTGTAAGCATGGCAACCTTAAGCATTTTATTTGCAAATAGTGCGTTAATCGTGAATTGTTTTCTGAATTAGTAAGTCGCAATAAAGAGAATAATATGGCAACAATTTACAGTTTTATTTGCAAATAAGCCCTGCGTATAAACGTAGTAATACATACGTATGTAATTTTTATTTATCGCTAAACCATCAACAAATCAATTTTGTCAAATTAAACAATAAACTATTAAAAAAGAGTCTCCGAAACTACACCAAAATCTTTTATTGGGCATGCATATGAGAATTTTAACAGTAAATTTTTCATAAAAAGCTGCCCCATTTGGACTATTGGAAAATCGTCGGTTTTAAGGAAAAAATCGTCAAATCGCCATTTTGCTATATTCGGCACCAAAAATCGTTAAAATGACGATAAATCGTCACATCTGGCAGCCGTGCATATGAACATATTGGTTGTGAGTAAAAATAAATTATTATGTGTAGTTACGAACACAGGGTATACCAGAGGTGACACGAGACGGAAGAAAATTGTGTTTTCTTTACGTCTCGCTCACACAGTCATCAAATCCTCTTTAATGATTTTCATATGCCATTTTTGGCATATGAAAATAAAATTTCCTTATTATATTTTCTGTTGTTTGTTTTAATTATTTTGCTAAGCAATTTTCATAACAAACACACACTATTTGTCCCTTTTTAACAGTGATCAAATCAGATGATTTTAGCTTTTTTAATAAGTCAGTTTCTTCAACTCTGGTATCCTCTGTGATTACGAACATTAATAAGAAAAGCATAAAACGAGACAGTGAATATGTAGTAAACATTTTATATGATCGAGGTGTTCCTGAAACATTCCTGGAATTTAAGAAGACAAGTACTTCGTCTTTCCAGTGAAATTGCTCAAAATATAGCCTGGTACTCTGTTCGAAGTTGTGAAAAATTTTCAGCAACATTGATTATTTCGCGTGAAAAATTTGACACGTAACAAGTGATGCCCATTTTACTTTTTCGGAAAAAAATGTTCGTATTTATTGGTTTGAAGTAGGCAACACTGATCAACTTTTGTTAACAAAAACATCAGCTGTCAATATTTCGCACGAAATAAATGCCAGTCTCATTATTTCACAGATAGCAAGAAAATGTTGCCAGATACATTTCATACATTTTTCACGATTTGAACAGAGTTAGAGTTTTTCTTTTCCCGGACTTTTTCATTTCCCGGGAAAGCGGGAACGATTTTTCGGTTTCCCGGGAAATCCCGGGAATCCCCGCCCAGTACAAAACAATACAAAATATTTTTAAATTTAATTTATTTCAACAAAAACAAATTAGAATACACGAGATCGATTAAATAATAACATCCTAGTAAAAAAAATTGGAAGTCATTCTAAAGGAACTACAAAATATCGATATTTTTAATTTGCCGATAGTTAGTAGAAAACCAAGTAGAAGTTTACTTTAGTCATATTAAACCTAGTAATTTCTCTATAGCTTTAGAAATTACTCAGCATAATTTTTAAAACATCGATTTTTTTTGAAGAAACTTATGAACTAGTTTTGGTATAAAATTTTGAAGTTATTTGCTTAAATTTACATGAAAATACTGTTTCGAGCTTAAGTTCCTATAAACAGAAACTAATTGTTAAAATAAGTAACTATTAACCATTTTTCCTAGATGAAAATATTATCATAGAACACAAAAAAGGAAATTTTTCTTAAAATCGCTTCCAATTCGGTGACCAGGCATCGAAAAAGAGAACTTCTTGCAATGACAACCCTATGTAAAAATCATTAGATCGGATCGAAATTTGCACTACTTCCAGATCGCAAACTCTACATTTGCATGACTTTTTTGGAGTGTCTTTTTTTACTGGGGTTTTATACATACAATATTCAAAAAATAATACCATTTCTTTCTTTATATAATAATACATCCCAGTAAAAAAAATTGGAAGTCATTCTAAAGGAAGTACATTTTCATTGCTTCCAAAAAATCTATATTTTTAATTTGCCAATACTTAGCAGAAAGCCAAGTAGAATATTATTTTACCCAGTAAAAAAAATTGGAAGTCATTCTGAAGGAACTACATTTTCATTGCTTCCAAAAATCGATATTTTTAAAATACCGACAGTTAGCAGAAAACCAATTATAAGATTATTTTAGTTATACAAAACCTTGTAATTCCTCCATAGTTTTAGAAAATAGTCACTAGAATTTTTAAAACATCGATTTTTTGACAGAAATTTATGAACTAATTTTAGTCTAAAATGTAAAAGTAATTTACTTAAATTTACATAAAAACACTGTTTCGGGCTTAAATTCGTATAAAAAGAAACGAATTGGTGAAATAGGTAACTATTTACCATTTTTCCTAGATGAAAATATCATCATAGAACACAAAAAAGGAAATTTTTCTTAAAATCGCTTCCAATTCGGTGACCAGGCATCGAAAAAGAGAACTTCTTGCAATGACAACCCTATGTAAAAATCATTAGATCGGATCGAAATTTGCACTACTTCCAGATCGCAAACTCTACATTTTCATGACTTTTTTGGAGTGTCTTTTTTTTACTGGGTAGTTATACAAAACCTTGAAATTCCTCCATAGTTTTAGAAAATACTCATCAGATTTTTTAAAAAATAGATTTTTTTTTAATAATTTTATAAACTAATTTTAGTCTAAAATTTAAAAGTTATTTACTTAAATTTACATAAAAGCATTGTTTCAAGTTTAAATTCGTATAAAAAGAAACGAATTGTTAAAAAAGGTAACTATTAGCAATTTTTCCTAGATGAAAATATTATCATAGAACACAAAAAAAGAAATTTTTCTTAAAATCGCTTCCAATTCGGTGACCAGGCATCGAAAAAGAGAACTTCTTGCAATGACAACCCTATGTAAAAATCATTAGATCGGATAGATACCAATATTATATGAAAGAAATTTTACTAGAATTATTAAAAAAAATATTACTAAATATCCCCCTTATGAAAAAATCTTTGTTAAACTTAAAATGAGTTTAACAAACGAATTTTGTATGGCAAAACCAGTTTTAACGCATGCTTTAGCTTTAACAATCGTTTTTGCATAAGGGCATATTTCTTTGGAAATAGGACTTTAGTACAGAATAAGCTGTTAATGCTGTTAACCGTACTATTTACCAAAGAGAATCTATAATTATTTGTAAGCCCATTCCTACTTTAGCCCTAAAGCCTGGTACTCTGTTCAACATTTCATGTGAAATGCTGTCAAAATACATGTTAAGTAAACTTGGAATGAATTTTTCCTGAAAAAATATTGCAAAAGTAGTTCTGATTATTTTGACGTTTGTTAATCGCAAACTATTTTCATAAAAGAAATAAAATTTTTTGTCGCTAGTATTCGCTTGAAATATTCGCATACATTTTAGCGAATGCAAATAGCAAAAGTAAGCGAATAATTTGCGAGTGCGAAAGCGAACATTCGTTACATCCCTACTATAATCTGTTAATTTAAATAAAAACAAAAGTATGTATGTATTAATAATATCATACATGTGATTTATTTTGTTTAGGGCAAAAACAGAAATTAGCGATAAAAATTCAAAGTTTTTAAAGTAGTTTTTATTAAATTAAAGTAAATGCATATTATATATCGACCCATAAACGCCAAAAAAGCTTAACCGACACATTTTTTGGACTTCGTTTTTTTTGACGAAAATCGATTATTTACCACCGCAAATTATCGATTATGGTCAAAAAATTAAGTTCAAAAATGATGTACCTTAAGCTTTTTTGTCAGTTATTATTCATAATCTCTAAATTCTTAGTATGCTTAGAAGCATTTTTTTGTGTTAAGTTTTAAAATATCTTCGTCATAAGAATTATTAGAATTAGATCTCATTAAATCTTTTAATTATATTAAATATGACACAGTATTTTTTACATGACGACGATTTCTTCTATTATGGCCTGTTTCACGATATCGAAAGAAAACTCTCGGCTAAAAATGTATATTGAAAACAAAAGCGAATTTTCATATTTTATTGTTGATTTCAATATAAATTTTCAGTCGAAAGAAAAGATTCTTTCCACCCATGCTGAGGAATGGGAAATAGAAAGAGTTCCTTGAATAATTCTGTATAAATTTGTATTCAAAGGATTACCTAAGCGAATTTTAATGGTAGAAATCCTTTTGCAAAATTTACTTCTACTTAAATCTTTGAGCTTTTTAAATTATGGAACTTGCTATACTGCCCTATTTTCATTATTTACTTGTTTCCTTTTGAAAAAGTTTAATAGCAAGTGGTACAATACTATTGACTTCCCCATTTAAAACATGATCTGGCGCAGATTTCGGAAGCAAGTTTAAATAAAAATCTCGAAAAATAAAAGGGATTAGTTGAATTTTGAGCTGAAAGGGCCAAAATAGCCCAGAGGCTAGGTTGGTATTAAAATTATTATTAAAATTATCCTCATGTTCATTTAAATATCGCTCATTTACCTCAATAGTGTCATAACTCAAAAAATTAGTTTTTTTTAGTTAATAACGCAGAATAATGCGACATTTCGTATTTTGTCTTGTGTAAAAATTTCATATAAATATCTTGTACCAGTTCCTCCTGAGAGAATTTTTTTTTATGTCTTCATTGAGTTGTATGCAAATTTAAAACTTAAAACGCGTTTTCTGCAACACTGCTTTTTCTGAGTTGTGACACTATTGAAGTATGTAAGTGAGCGTTATACATTTCAATAAAAATTAATTCTACGAACTTAAATATTTTATATGAACTCTCACGTTTGATTTTAAAATTTAATGCTCCAATTATGGTTTACAACTAGGGTTTCTAATTTCCCGGACTTTTTCAATTCCCGGGAATAATTTTATGAAAACATTCAAACTAAAAACAAAACAAGCTTATTCCTTAATTTCATGAACAACAATATTTAAAAAACAAAACGAAAAATAAATGCTCATGCTTTGAGTTATAAAATGGATGGAAATTCCATCTACATCTGCCAATCTAGATACTATTTCCTAAAAAGACTTCTTAAGTTGAAACTATTTCGTAACGCTTCATGTTGTTGGATTCACCTCGGAAGCCTCTATTACATCTGCTTCCTTGCTTATATTATGCATTGATACAGAGTTGTATTTTTAAGTAACAAAACAACGAACATCAATGTAAAAAAAGCAAATTCCAAAAACGGATATATTAAATTCCCGTTGAAAATTTCCCGGGATTTGTAAAAAAATTATTCCCGGGGATTCCCGGGATTTTTTTCCCGCGTAGAAACTCTATTTACAACACAAAAATGTTGTGTTGATCCGGCTACAACACAACATTAATCTTTTTTGCGATTATGGCTTACAACTAGACTTGGGTCGAACTCGTTCACTAGTTCATTTTGATCATTGGTTTGTGGCAAAAATTAACTAGTAAACGAGTTCGACCCAAGTCTATTTATAACAGTTGTATTTTAATTGTAGTAGATATTACATTAATATGGAAAGCTGCCTGCCAAAAATATAAAGTTCAAAAGAAAACAATTAAAACAAGTAAGAGTGCTATATTCGGCTGTGCCGAATCTTATATACCCTTCACCAGGGTTGTCAGATTTTTTCTGGCCTATTTCGTCAAATTGATTTTAAAAATCGTCAAAATCAATTTTATGTAGTTTTTCTTAATAAATCTTTGATACTAAATTTGATTTTACATTTTTTAATATAATTTTTTAGAAAATAATCGTATAGAAATTTAGCAGAAAATCGCCAAAAGTAGAAATAAAGTCGCCAAAAATTAGTTTTTGTAAAATTTTCTCATATAAATTCAAAATGAATTAATTAAAATAATTAATATAAGAAAAATCATCAAAATCAAGTTGTTTTAATTTCTTGCAGACGAGTTTTGGTAGGATTTTTTTTTTAACTACTAGTTCAACAAACTAATTTTCCTAAATTACAAAAATTTTTAATTTCAATTTTTTTAAAAAATAGCCACAATATCGCCCACGAATTTATTTATCGCCAGAAAAATCGCCATGTCGCCAAACCAAAAATTTAGACGCCAAACAAGTTGATTAATCGCCACGTTTGGCGAGAAATCGCTACATCTGACAGCCCTGCCCTTCACCAAAGTGCGTATATGTAGTACTGAGATACATACATAAGTACATACATATTTGTTTTGTGAAAAAAATTATAATTTTTTGCTCTAGTGCAATTTTTAGTAAGTGACCTCTCGGTATTTTTCGATTAAATATTTTTTTTCGATATCAGCAATGTGTTGAATATTTTATTCTACGCTCTGTACTTAAGAAATATTTTACATTCACCCTTTTTCCAGTTGTCAACAACTATGTCACGTCATACAATATCAAAAAATTTATGCTTGTTCACTGGCACTCGAGATGTTCTAAAACCGTGCTACTATTTAATAACACTAGAAAATAGCCTTAGTATTGTACCTCCATACCAAGTAAATTAACTTGTTTTATTTAATAATCTTTGTTGTTGCAAAATTGTTAAGTGTCTCAATTTAAACATCCTATTGCAAAAGATATATATCGCGGTATTATGTAAAAGTTTATTCCTAAAGAATTTTTTTAAACTTGCTCAGGACAAAGGACCGTTTTCAGGGAAATGAAACGGAACATGTCCTTTAATTAATTTTATAGTTAGGACTGTTCCTTAGTGATAAATTTTATTTTTATCTCTATTTACTAAAAATTAATAAGAACTCGTTACAAGCTGTCAACGAAAGACCATCAATTTAAAACACAACTGTAGTGAGAGCATAACAAGCAACATGGCACAAACCTTCATTTATACTTAAATATAACAAAAATTAAAAATCCTGATATATCTAGAATATGTGTGATGTCTTCTAAACAGCTGGACCGATTTTTTTTTCAAACATAGTTAAGAACATTCTCGATCAAGTCACCTTTCAAACAGTAAAAACTAAATCAAAATCAGTCCAGCTGTTTGGTATGTACGTGCACAGAAAAAAGTAAGAAAAAGATTCAATTAAAAAAATAAAGATTCAGTTAAAAAATTAATTAGTTTTCAACTAATCACGGAAATTGTAGTATTAACTCATGCATTTTAATTGCAAATTGTTTTGATTTTTTCAATTAAAAAAATATTACATTAACTAAAAATTTAATTTATGGTTTTTAAAAGATTGAATTAAAATATTTTTCAAAATTCAATTAAAAATTAATCGAAATATCTTTTAAGATACAATTAAAAAACTAATTAAAAATGTTTATAGATTCAATTAAAATAGTAATTGAAATATAGAAAATATCTAATGGCATAAAAATATAAAAAATTGTGTTATGCTCATAAAAAATGGAAACATTTGTCTATTGTACCAAAAAAACCTAACTGATTCATCGTATGGCTTTTGAAGTTCGAATGGTGCACCAAAATACAATGGCCGTATTTGGTGTTTGATAGTCCTGCGTAAGTGTAAATGTAGAATATCGTAGCTTTTCTTTGAACTGTGTGTGTACTTTGTGATTGAATTTTAAAGAAATGCTACTATATTTTCCATATGTACTTACACAAGACCATTCGCATCGAACCCCAAACACCTAACTTTGCCATCTACATTTGGTCTATTAGGTTGTATTTCTTATTATTGTTGTCTTGTCATTTCTCAACAAATGGAAACAAAATGAATTTCGTTTTTTTTATTTTAATATTTAATTTTTATTCAACGCATGTCAAAATTACTATGAATGAATCAAAATAAAAAAAAAATTAAGCTGAGTAGTTTTTTCTTCTCCTATATAAAATATCAAAATCAATTAAAAGATTAATTGAGTATTTAAATTGAAAATATTTTTTAAAAATAATGTGGCATACTATAAAAACAGCTCGATTTTCACATACAAAAACAAAAGTTATATTATTTACATACAATAAATATTAAATAATTGTTAACCATTTCATAGTATTCTGAGTTAAGCTCTGTTGACAAAAATTTTTTGATAGAGCAGTAAATTCAACTAATATAAACATATATTCAATTAAAATATAAATAAAAAATAATATTTTTTCTAAGCAATCACTTAGTTGAAAAAAAATTCAACAATAATTTTTTCTGTGTGAACACAGACAGACACAAAGATACACAGACACATACTACAAACTTATAACACCCCTTTTTTTACCCGGGGGTTAAAAAATTAAACATGTATAAAAAAATTCAGTAAAGTACGACTTTGACTCGCGCTCGAAGGGTTCCTTCCGTACGCTTAATTTTTAGCGTTTTTTTTTAATATGGCGTTTTTCCAGTTTAAACGATTTTTTTTGGTTTTTTTGCTTTTTTCTCGTTTTTGGCGATTTTTTTCGGTTTTTGGCGTTTTTTCATTTTTGCGATTTTTTTCAATGTGGCAAATTCTTTTTCATTTTGTTGAATTTTTCGATTTTTCGCGATTTATTTTAGTTTTAGATTTTTTTTAATTTAGCGCTTTTTTTCTTTTTGGCGATTTTTTTTGTTTTTTGGCGATTTTTTTCGGTTTGGCGATTTTTTTCGGTTTGGCGATTTTTTAATTTTGGGATTTTTTAATTTTACCGTTATTGAAAATTCGAAGAGTTTGGCTCTTACGGTTTCCAAGATACAGCAAGTTGTCAATATTACATTAACTGATGGAACGCCCTTTAATTTAGATTTTTTTAAATGTTAGTGTTAATTATTGTAGTCCGTATAAAAATACACTAACGTTACAAATTTCAAGTGCATATACATACATGCAATTGTATGTATATTACATGGGATTTCAACATTTTTCGTTGCTCGTTTTGGAATACCCTTTAATTTTTAACTCTCACGTTATTTTTTACACTATTGCAATAAATTTTTTGACGATGTGTATTTGTGTGAAATGTATTGGAATCACTGAAAAACTAAATTTCGTGTAAATACGAGTTAGGGCCTTTCTACTTGTGCCCATGGATATGTATCTCATT
The DNA here is from genome assembly GCA_944452675.1 of Tachina lurida. Classification (NCBI taxonomy): domain Eukaryota; kingdom Metazoa; phylum Arthropoda; class Insecta; order Diptera; family Tachinidae; genus Tachina; species Tachina lurida. The sequence goes on along the minus strand of OX101752.1, from coordinate 67,849,458 downwards.
TTCGGCTTCATGGACAATACATATGTACATATATACATACATTTGTCAATGATGTACAAAATGTTAATAAAATCTATATTTTTTACTTTTTCGGTATTTAGTAGGGTTTGGGATTTCCCGGACTTTTGCACTTCCCGGGAAACGGGAATTAAAAAATCGAGTTCCCGGGATTCCCGGGAAAAGCTAATTTTCTAAATTAAATACATTTATTAAATGAAAGTTGGTGAAATTTCGATTGTTTTATTAATGTAAGCATTCTTTTGAAATAAAAGTTAATAAAAAAGCAGTTCTAAGACAAATTTTTAAGAATTTTTAATTGAATTTAAGCAAATGGAATAAAGTTATTACACAGCAAAAGATCATATAAAAACCAATTGACGACTGTTACCACAATTAGTAGACAATTTTCTAATAAGACCTACCTTCATTTTAATAAGAATTTTACTTGCTTGTTTCTCATTCTTTTTGAAAAAGTTCCAGGCGGTTTCTTATCGTTAAGTACAAGCAGGTTACAGTACCATACTGCGCTGAATTTTGAATACCCTGAGCCACAGTATGTCTAAGTGTCTTTCATTTTATTTCTCCTAAAATATTTTCTTCAGGGTTTCCATAATAGCGTCTACTTGTAATCAATTTAAGTTTCGTCAACTCAGAGTTCTTACAGCTTAAAACTTTCACTACACTTTTCAAAATTTGTTCACTAATTCGGCGAAAAATCACTTTAAGTTCGCTTAGCATCGAATTATTTACTTTAGGAAACGATTATATCATTGCAATCATTGATACTTATACAATTTATTCCACTTTTTTTAGGAGATATGGTATGACCTCAATTTAATGGAATTTTTATGAAATTTCAGACTAGATTTGAATAGCTCACATTTTTATTTTATATTAAAAGAACATGGACATTTTACTCCTCGTTTATCGGAGTCGAAAGAATTCTTTCTTTCTTACAGTTACATTTAAAACAAAAACTCAATTTAAATTTTAAGATTAAAAAATTTCCTTCGAACAAGGTATATGTAAGTGTTTAAACAGACGATGAAAAACGTGTCAACGTTCGCGTAAATTTAGTCATACAATCATTCAAACGAACTTTTGTAATATATAAAAAAATAATAAGTTTTTATATTAAAGCAAAATTGGATTATAAATTCTATATATTTATGAAATAACATGCACTTTTAATTTCCCGTTTTCCCGGGAAAATCTCAAAAATTTCCCGGGAATATTAGACAGACATTTCCCGGGATTTCCCGTTTCCCAAACCCTAGTATTTAGATATACTTTTTTTTAGAATTTAACAAAAAAAAGGGGCAAATTATCACAAAAAGTAGCAGATTCGGCTCATAAAAAAGTGGCAAGGCAGTGGAAATGACAATTTGCCACTTTAGTCGGTCAAACGGTTACGCTGGTCTTAACATTGTGAGAACAACTTTCAAGAACTCAATTTTCCTTGTCTGTCACTTATTGAAACGTTGTAATTAATTGTCTATTCAGAGTACTTACCTGCACTTTCTCCATCAAATATGAAAATTGGCAAAATTGCAATGCCCTTATCTTTGTCCGATATAGCATCCAAAAGCGCGGGATTGTCGTGCAATCTCAAACCATGTCGGAACCAAATTATATTAACCGACATTTTCGTTTAATTTTTTTTAAAGAAGTTTACAAAATTTATATTCTTTCTAAATAAATTTATTTAAAATACTTATTTGTATACTGGATGGATTAATTAACTATAACTAGTTTTTCTTTTCCAGCCGGTTTGCGGTTTCAAGTCTTTACACGACGGCGTGTTAATGGCAAATGCACTCATTGCACTTGAAACTTTTATCAAAGTCAATTTATTGGTTATTTTTCCTCTGCTCTGCTTAGACTTGCTTTTGTTCTGGTTCTGTTGTGAAAAAGTTTCACTCATTTTAGTTGTTATTAAGCTTTTCAAATTTCCACTTTCCACAACCCCCCTTTAAAGTTATAAAATATTTACATTTCTGCCAGTTTATAGAAGACAAGTAAAAATGCTCGTCTGTCTACTTACATAAGTATATTGAAAACAAAAACAAGTTTGAGTGCTTTTCTTTTTGTTTTCAATATAAATACGCAGACGAGAATTTTTACTTGTCTTCTATAAATATGCTGTTCATGTTTTGTTTGTGCTTACTATCAGAAAGCTTAGAGTTTCTTTTAAAGACTTTGTTTAAAAAATTCAATTGGTTTCATATTTTCATCCAAAAAAAGAGGGGATAGGATGATTTGGTTGCTGTAAGATTATCAGCCCAATCATAAATATTCCCTCGGATTTTATATCTTGCGGAAAATGTTTTTCTCGAGAAAAAAATTCCTCCAATAATAAATCCCTTGGGAACAACGAACAGTAAGGCTGAGTTTACATCTGGTATTTCTTGTGTGTCATTTGCCCAAAAAAGCGTAACCAACTAATTACTAATGAAAAACTGTTTGATTCAGACATATGTTTATTGATTTAAACAGTTTCCAATCATGTCGGATTCTATAAAATTGTCTATTAGTTATGTATGGAACTATTTAGCTTAATAAATACATGTCTGAATCAAACAGTTTTGCATTGGTAATTAGTGGTTACGCTTTTTTTTCGCTTGTGTGGCACTTGGCACACAGATGAAAACCTGGCCTAATAAAGGTAGATTTAGTAAAATTGTATTGTTAAGTTTTAATGGATGTAACTAGTTATAAAATACTGCTCACGTAAAAATCTACAGAAAACAGCTCTTACATTTTCTATAAAGGTGTCTTTACATGGTAACACAATATATTAAGACATGTCAAAAAATTCTGTATAATGTGCAAAATCTTATCATGTAAACGCAAAATGTATCGGGTAGGAGAGAATACGGATAGAAAATTTGACAAGCAGTCGGTAAATGTTTATTTTCTAAACCATTTTAGAAACTTGACTAGTCTCATCACACTAGAGGTGTATGTTTTTAATATCTTTACTTGCATTTTAGTTACAGTATCAACACGTGTGGCGGAGAGGACTCCAGCTTTAATGATAAAAACCAGAATTTCACGTTGAAGCAAGGGGGTGTAATATGATGGAATGGGCTCAATGGGATCGAGTGCTGTATGAAATCCGATTTTTATATAATGTACAAGGAATAAAATGGATTTATTAAATACTTAAATATAATTTAGCATATTTAGCTACCAAATTAAATATAACTGGAGATGATTGATTAATTCCAGTTAAATACGCGAAACATTAGTCTTCAATAATAAAGGAATGGCGTCCATCCAATGTAAAACATTGCAGGCACATGTTCTCTACAGCTTTGGCCTTAGTATTAATTAAATTCTGTGGATTAGGGTCAAAAAATGCAAATATCGTTCGATGACGAGTGCTATAATTTGCCACCTGATGTAATAACCCAGCAAAAAACTTTGTCTACTAGAATGAATAACCCATAATTTTTGTTTGAGAATTTCAAAAAGTATGCGATACCCTATACTTTTTGCCTACAAACATCCAAAAATTAATAGATTACTGATTAACTGAAAGTACTAAAAATTTAATGGGTTATTTTTTGCTTACAATTATGCAAAATTTTGTAGATTAATTTTTGCATAAAATTATTCGAAAGTTAATTGCCAATTTTTCAAATAAAAATAAATAGGATTTTGTAACAAAATTACTATAAAACTTATACCTTTTTTTGAGATTGTTAAAAATCACAACTTTAGAAATAAAATATGTGAATATGGATATTGAAGAATATGCGAAAATACTTAAATTTTGTTATAAAAATTATAGTAAACCAAAGTTATTTTATTGTTTTCGAAATTTTTCTCTTGATATTTATTATTAACTGGAAAGTACTACAATAAGTACTTTCAAGTAATGATATAAATAAGTTGTTATTCTATTCATTACAGGACAGTTAATATTATACACATAAAATAATTTGATAAATATGTACCACTCATTACTTTGTAAGCCATTAAAAGAGTACTACCCATTACAAAATCTTGAAATTTTTTTGCTGGGGAGTTATTATTTTGTTTTAAAAATTTTCATAAACTTCAACAGATTAGGATTGAATTTCATCAAAATTTTTTTCACTTTGTAGGATAGTAAACACCACAGAGGATACCTGAGTTGAAAAAAGTGAATTATGAAAAAAGCTAGAGTCCTTTGTGACACAGGAACTGCGGGAAATGTACAAATGTAGTACATATATCCCGTGACCATTCGTTTTTTTTACACGATGTCCTTTTTGAATTTTTTTTTCTAAAAAATGTATCCCTTTTTTATTCAATTGTCCTGAATTGTCTTTTTTTATTACTAATTTTTTTCTTTAAACTTCTGTTATCTCACCAGAAAATTTCAACATCAATACAATAAAAATCATAATCATCCAAAACTGAAATTAACTGGCAACATTGAAAAAGGTTCCTATCGATGGTAACAAGTAGAAAGGCCCTAACTTGTACTTTCACGAAATTGAGTTTTTCAGTGATTCTAATACATTTCACACAAATACAGATCGTCACAAAAATTTATTGCAATAGTGTAAAAAATAATGCTTTTGCAAGGAGTTTTACAAAGCAGTTGTATGATTGGTTTTTTTTTGTTTGTTGTTATAAGTGAAAAATGTGGTTCTGTAGGAAAAAAGTTTGGCGACCACTGTTGTATCAATTTTGTACTCTGTGCTGATATTTGTGTTTAAAATTTTACTTTCATCATCCTGGAAGCTTAAATACACAGACTGCGCATAAATAAAACTCGAAATACATCATACAGGTAGTTTTTTTAACAAAAAGTCTTCTAATAATAATAACTCAGTAAATTTCTAGGGAATTTTTGAAAACAAACCTGCGAATTATGCTCGTAATTTCTACCCATAGATATCCATTGGTGTAAAGATATCTATCATGTAAGTCAAATTATAGAAGGCAAACTCGTAGGTGAAAAGCTCATGTAAATTATCTGTGTGTAGAATTAAGGGCATTACTCTTATTCAATCGTATAAACAAAGTTATAATATAAACAGTATGCAGTACAAAAATACTGCCTATGAACTAGTCCAAAGTAGAAAAGTGTCAAAAATCCGAATAAATTATATTTGGTGAAAAATAGATATATTTCTGAAATTTACTGAAACACGATATATATGGTTCAAAAGGTTTTAGTTTGTTCTTTTTAAATCTGTTTATAAATTTAAAATCGGTTGATATTTAAATTAGTTAAAGGTTTTGTACCCGTAACTCAAGATTTTGGAGGTGTTTGGAAAATTTCAAATACAGATTGTTGTTATACTCAACAATACTTACCAGAAAAATAGTAACACTTATGTCAACTGTTAATGTCAAAAATAATTATATGTATATCTAACAGCATGTTTATAGAACCCAATATGTCTAAAATACGCGTATAAAACCTGACGTTTGCCAAGTTTGCGGTTGTATAACGCGAATGTCATTTTATTTTTGTAAAAAACGTAACAAGTGACAGTTTGTTTGGGTTTGTATAAGGCGTTTTCTGCTGTCAAAACAAAAAAAAATACACGAATGCAAAATTACATTCGTCGGTGGAAAAAATTACAAGTTTTATAAGAAATAAATAAAATAAAATTGATTTATCCGCAAAAAAGTGAATGTTGCTACAAATAGTAAATTTTTATTTGTTTTCTTTATTATTGAAAGTGGCACTTAAAGCATAAAGTTGACAACAGCCGTGCAGTTATTATTTTTGGAAATTCATTTTCTTATTTCTTGCAAGATAATAGCTCATTTTATGCTATTTCATTATTTGTATATGTGTATAAAGTTAAAGATTTCCTTTTTAAATAAAAAATTTTAATTTACATAAATACTTTCATGTTGCCGTCAAAAAGGGTTACCTTTTTTATGACAAAAATACAAATTTTATATGACAAAATGTAAACAAATAAAAATTATTTACAGAAAGGCAACACTGTGATTTGGCACTAAATTGCTAAGAGCGCCACACGACGTAAGACGGACGAAAAAAATTAACGTGTTCTACAAATGCAAATTCTTACGTATTCGTGCGTGTGCCATTCGTGCGTGTCTTGATTGTAACGTGTTCTATAAACATGCTGTAAATAATAAATAATTACAATTATATGAACATGTTTTCATTGTTATAACATATGCACCTGTAACAGGCAATATGTGTTAATAATATGAGGGGGGCGTTGGCTGAAGTAGTTAGCATGTTGATTGCAAAATCGCAGGTCCTGGGTTCAACCCCGGTATCCAAATGTCATTAAAAAAAATAATAATAATAAAAACAATACGCATTTTTCTGATGTGCATTATGGTCCCTTTTGTATTAAGTTGTTGTAGGAAAGTTCAACTGATGTAGGCATAGTCACTGTTCACTGAACTATACTGACTTCAGCAGATACTAATCCTAATGTAACATCAGAGCACCCTCCTTCGTTGTGTAGCAGAGTCATCGGCGAAGTAAAATAACCAATAAAATAGCTACTAAGCACAGCTTCAAAACGCCTCATTTAACAGCAGAGGTGCTGCAATACTGCATGAAATAAAACTTTCCATTATCTCTTCCTTCACCACCTGTCTTGTCTACCACTATCCCTTTCCTAATGAAGGTAACACCGAGTAAAAGTAGTAGGCATTCATTGCGTGAGTGTTACTTCTCTTAAAAAAAAAATATGTGTTAAAATAGGGTTGTTATCCGTCCTCTTTTTCCCGGACAATGTCTTTTTTTCGGGATCTCTGTCGGCGGAAAAAATTAGCGCCCGTGAAAACCCCTACTTCTTATGCACATTTTTTCGCTTTTAGATTGCTTGACAAATAGTATTTATTAAAAATCATTTTAAGACGTAAAATTGTTAAGATGTATTTAAAATATAGATTTAGTTGCGTAAAGAGGTCAAAAATAATATAGTACACATAATTAAGCGAGAGTTCAAAAACTTTATTTTATGAACAAATAAGAAATTTTAACCTAACGTTAGAGATATTTGCTGTGTAATGGATTGAAGTTTTAATAATTTTGGGTTCTCAGTTAATGAAAAACAATTTTTTTTAATTTTTCCAGTGATATTTGAAGTGGTATTTCTGTGCGCATATGTATAAAAATATTTTAAAATGTGTACAATAAATTTCTAACATTTGAAAATTAAATTTGGAGGGTAAGTACTAGAACGGCCAATGGACCTAAGAGCAAAAATATTGGCCTCCCTGAGACAAAAAAAAATCGCTATATCAAACTTTAAGATCGGACTGTAAATATGGAAGATATAACGAAAAAAAAACTAAAAAAACGATCCCTATGTTAGAATATCGATGTTGTGGGGTAAAAAGATTCAATGTAAAATTTATCGATATTGACCCTTTTTACTCAACACCATCGATATCCATTTAAGATTTTATTGGTAGCAATATTATTGGTAGCAATATTATTAAGTCCTACTTTTTTAAGCAAATGTTCGGGTTTCTTCTCTCTTATATTTGGAAACCCTAAACAAAAAATATCAGGAAACAATACAGTCTAAAATAATATTGTTTAAAAAGCTTTATGTGCTTTTTCTTTACACTGATGGGTATGAAAGTTTCGCTATAGTGTTGGAGCTTTTCAGTTAAAGAAGGCCCCCTGCTATTAGTACATACAACTTGTTAAAGAGGGTATTTTTTTTAATTGAGCTTAATTATTAAAGTTAACCCTTTACTGCATTATGTTGCAGATATGCAACAACACATTCAATCCTCATAAAAACAATTAAGTACAGGCAATTTTTAATTTTATTTTAATGCAATAAGTTTGGTACAATATCTAGTTTCAAACTGTAAAATTCGTTCTTAGTAAAAAATTGTATCTGTTACATCATAACAGATTTAAGGTGACCCTTCGACCTTTTTAAATCAGTGTTACCGTATGCAGTTTTTTAAAAACTTATTTTGCCTGCGTTTTAATTCAATAAATTTTTGCAATCTCCAAGTCAATTATTGTTTTCATTGTTAGAATATTATCAATAAAATTATTTCTATTTTGGAACTTTTATTACCAAAGATATCTGACCTTATTTCCTCTTAATTGTTTAGCCTCACCCCAATAAAATATTATTAATTATTATTATAAAATAAATCTAAATAATAATAATAATTGCAATATAAAGATTTATAGGGTCTTCTCGTCTTTTTTTTCATTTACGAGTATTAGTTATACTTAAGTGCTTTTATTTGTTTTAAATATTTTTATTATTTTTCTGCCACGACATATAAAAACCTACAGCGGTCAAAAAAAGTATTCGACATATACCAAAATTTTTTTGGTTTTATAAAAAAAAAACTATTTACTGTCTAATTTCACAAAAAGAACTCGGAAAGCGTTTTATTAAGGAACTTCAAATTGTATTCAATAAAAAAAAATTAGATTATTTAAGTAACTAATTTAAAAAGTTCATTAAATAAAAAATTACTTACAAAATTCAAACAAAAAAAGTATTCAACATTACTAATATTCTTATAATATAAAGTATGTAAAGTTGCTTTAGAAGCAAATTGATTTTCTTTGGCTACGTAGGACTTCTTTTAAACGAGTTGGTATAGATTTTTCCAGGATTTGAGTGTATTCCGGCCCGATTTTTCATTAATCATCAAAGAGGAATTTTTTCATTTAATTTTTGCTTCTAAAGTCACTTTTTCTTATTTTTTTTTCGAAATGACCCCAGAGGTATTCAATAGGATTAAGATCTGGCTACAATTTCTTTATTTTTTATAGTATTACCTTAATAAAGATATGGGATTGGTATTCCTGCAATATTTTTTAATAATAGCGAAATAGTTAACCCACTTTTTTCTGCAAAAAACGGTAAAAATCTACTTTTTCAATTATTTAATTTAAATTAGGTATGACTTTTGACTTAGTTGTGCTTTTGATACCAAATTTTTTTTATAAATGTTAAAAATTTTGTCCTTAACCCATAGTAAGTTTCTTTTTTAAAATCTAGGTTGGTAAAAAAGCCAACATTTAAATTGTTTTTCTCGAATATTTCCTAAACTGTAAGCGGAACTGCATAAATGTAGCAGAGTTTTCTTAGCTCTCGGATAGAGAGATCCACTTGCAAAAAATGTTTTTTATCAGGTCAAAAACATCAGCTTGGTATCAGTTTGAATTTTTCATTAACCCGAGGTTGCCCACTTTAGGGCTTTGTGGCTCCCTTTTGAGATATATAGTCCAAATTCCAGACTTAAGCTCGGTGACACCTCTTTAAATGCTGTATGAAATTTCATAGCAATCGTTTAGAAACTGCAGAATTATTTCCATTTTTTTTCAAAATCTGCGTATTTACTTCCTTTGGGTTCTTGATTTAATAAAACCGAAAAGGGGGTTAATTCACTAAATCTTTTGTATCTTTGTCATTTTTGTACAAATCTGGACTTTGTAGGGCGCAAAATGTTTGTATTTTTAACCAAACAGCAAAATTGCAAAAAACATAAAATTTTTAATGAAGTTTGAAATTTTGTCCACTGTATCTCCGCCACATTATCTTTTTTAAAAACCCCAATAACGGTAATTTGCCTATATTTCAAAAACTGTTCTACTTTAGACGAAATTGACTTCATATTTGGAATTAGCGAACAATTTTACATTAGGATTGGGTGTGAGATACATTTGGTCAAAAAACTGTCACGTAGTGTAATTTATTTTGAATATACTGTGCCACAAACCAATAACCAACCGACGATATTCCATTTACAATATTGGCTGAGTATATAAAGCAGAAATCTACATCAATTGACACCACACACAGTGGACTAAACACACAATAACGCAGATGATGAAGCTGTAGTGGCCTTTGAAAGCTAGTTGTTCCGTTCAACTATGTGTTTGTCAGAATATTTACAACTATCTTTGGTGTTATTTGTTCATTAATAATTATCACATGTAATTTGGCTTACAAAGCGATACGAACTTTATTTAGCCTGCTAAATTGAAAAATTTTCTATTTAATTTAACGAAACTTTCAAATTAACAACCACCTTAAGGTAGAATTAGTAAAATCGTATCGTGAGGTTGCGTGTCAGCTGACAAAAGCCGTAACCTATGCAATGCTTGTTAATAGTTATAAAATATGTGGTGGTAGCACTGCTGACGTAGAAATCTACAGAAAACAGATTTTTCTGTAGCGAATGTCAAAAAGCCGCATTCAAAGCAAGACAAAAAAAATGTGCTATGCAAATTGTTACATTTTCTATAACTTGTACACAAAGCTGAACGATACGGCAAGCTGTAAAGTAGAAAGATACGATTTTGCTAATTCTACCTTTAGATTCAAAGACAAAGAAATTGAGTATTTTGCTTCTTCTCGGACTCTACATTTTTTTAAGAGATTTGAAATCGATACATATTATTTAAATACTGATCCTGATGTTTGTGATAATCAACATTATTTAAGAGGTAAGAAAAACAGTGGACGGTTTAAGAGTAGTTAATGACACAGCTGAGAGAGCAGTAAAATTAATCCAAGACTTCAACTCATCCTTGAAAAAAGATGAAGAGCAACAACAGTTTTTTTTTACAAGTGGTACCTGAATGTAGGCATCTTTTTCCAGACTCTTCAAAAGCTACCTTATGTAAGCCATTACCATCATAAAATGTTATTTTTTTAATTATAATGTTACGATATACAATTCAAATTTATAATTAATAAAATTTCAACACTATTCAACAATTAATAAAATTTTATTTGAAAGAGATATATAATTGAATATGCTCTTTAACATTTGCCTGGAAATTAATATATGAAGATATTCACTACGACCTGAACTGGTAAATGATAACTGCTACTAAATCTATCAGATTTATCAAATTATTAAATTCAAAATTAATAAGATTAAAATTTCCTAAAAAATGGTTTCGACTTTAAGAACGGAAAAATATAATTTTTTTGAACAACCGCTGTTTTTCGTAACTTTAACCTCAATGCGCTACTTGTTAATATTATCAGATTAAGCTGAAACTTATCCAATTGCATTTTCTAACCAATTGGCACATTTAACGGGGGTGGGATGAGCCAAAAGAAAGGATAATTTTTTTTTTATGATGAAAAAGATTTTCGAAAAATTGTTAGTGAATTTGAAAAAGTGCTAAAGGCCTACAGATACAAGGGCAGATTAAAGGGCATAGATTCATATGTTGAGCACGAAGAAGTAAAATGTGCACTTATCGACCAAGGATTTAAGGTAAAAAATTTTACTAATATAATTAACAGAGAAAAGATCCCCAAACCCTATTTCGAGTTGAACTAGAGCCGAATGGCTCTCAATTGGAAAAAAATAAACCCATCCAATTTATAGCGTAAAGTTTCTCTTACACCAAAAAATCACAGTTGAAGAGCCACGTAAGCGTTCAGGTCCCGTACAGTTTCATAATTGCCTAGAATATGGCCACACAAAAACTTACTGCAATTTACTTAGAGTTTGTGTTATCTGCGGGGAATTGCATGGTACTCCTAGTTGTACTAAGCCAAAAGATCAAGCAAAAAAAAATTTAGTAATTGTGGAGGTAATCACCCCTAACTATAGAGGATGCCCGGTATGTTCTTTCGTTAAACAGGCTTAGGGTCAAAACCCTAAATTACCTCCTGCTCAATCAGTAAACGCGTAGTTCACCACTTTTCCTCAAACGAGCCAACCAGTTACTTCACGTTTATCATATGCCGATGCTGTTAAGACTAGTTCTATTGCCACACAAAATGTTTCTCCGCCAAATAATTCAACGAATGCAAACTCCAGCTTTAACTTTAGTCGCCTTGAAGCTGCTGTTGAGAAACAACTTTACAACAAATATGAAAAGAGAAAAAAGAAAAGTATTTTCAATAAGTACCATCTGGAGTATTGAGTATAAGAGCCTTTGTATCCCTCTTTTTTAGGCGGATGTGTCCAGTAAAGTTCAAAATATTACAAGCAAGTGGATTAGGATGTGACTCGAGTGTTGTTAAATATTTTCCTGCGTATTTTACAATTTCTTCAATCACAAGTGGCATATTTAAATCACGATGTAGTATATTTGAATTTTTTATATTCCAATGGGCCGATGTTACAAATCGCAAAATTTTGTTTGCCTTCGTTGGCTCCTCTCGACATTGGAAGCTGAAGTAGTGCCCCATAGTTGAATTCCATAGGACCATATAGGTTTCAAAAGCGACTTGTATATCAAAAGTTTGCAATCTAGACTGAGGGATGAATTTGTACCTATCAGCCAATGTACCTGAGTTAATTTTAATTTCAATGGTGTTAGGTTGGAGTCAATGTGGTGTTTCCATATAAGCCTTTTATCAAGGTGTATACCAAGGTATTTCACATGTGAATGTTGAGGAACAATTTGATTATTAATTCTAATGGGGGAACAAGTATCTTTTCGTAGGGTAAATGTTACCTGAGCACACTTCTGTTCGTTTACCTTTATTCGCCATAAGTTTAACCATAGTTCCAGCTGGGTAATATGTTCCTGAAGATATCGAGAAGCCTCGTGAGGGTTTTCGTGCATACTAAGGAAGGCTGTATCATCGGCAAATGTAGACGTGTGGATATTACAGCTCATAGGCATATCACAAGAATAAATCAAATACATAACTCGCCCCAGTATGCTCCCCTGTGGCACACCGGGTGAAATAGTTTTAGGAATACTCATAAAGTCACCTTCCACAACATTGAATTTTCGGGCAATAAGGTCACTTACCAAAAGATTTAGAATGTTTATTGGTAGGTAAGTCTTCAATTTTAAAATTAGGCCTTCATGCCACATCTTATCAAATGCCTGAGAAACGTCAATAAACTGCGCAGACCAATACTTCTTTTCTTCAAAAGTTCTTCTTATAAATTGAACCAAGCTATGAGTTTCTTCAATGGTGCTATGCTGACTTCTAAAACAAAATTGATGGTCCGGTATATACCCTTTATCAGTTAGAATTGGAGACAATTTTATCATGAGTAACTTTTCAGAAAGCTTTGATATTGTTGTCAGTAAACTTATTGGCCTATATGACTCAGCCTTGGTAAGATCTTTGCCCGGATTTGGAATTATTTTTTGAGCTGTGTTTATAATACTCCAGTCGTAAAATGGCATCAAAAATTAATAACATGATTCTAATTGCAATACAAGGCAACTTGACTTCAGCAATTCGTTTTTGCACATCACGCGTCCTAAATTTTATGGGTCGAGGGGGAAAATAGACTACATTCGGCAAATTAACAACACCAGTACATGTGTTAGGGGTAAATACTGATTTTAAATGTTTTTTTTATTTTAAATAGTTTACCTTTTTTAGTATCGCTTCTTGTCCAACCTCCTGTAGATGTGCGCAGAGGTGGTTTAAACTCAACGGATGTTTTAAGCTTTCTAGCAGCACGCCACAAAGAGTAATTAGATGCTGGTGTGACATCAAGACCTTCCAAATAATTTTTAAGAGATGCAGTTTTTTCAAATGCAAGCAACTCTTGGAGTCGTTTAGTGCACTCTTTAAATCTGATTTTAAGTTGAGGTGATGTGTGCTGTTGCCATTCTCTTCTAGCTCTTCTTTTTTCACACACGACACGTTAAATATCCGTAGAATAACTTCTATTAACCTTGTCTGCGGATGGGAGGTAGTGGCATGCTCAACAGCATGTTTAATATTTTCATTAAGGTTCATGTTCTGCTATCTCAAAGTATAATTTATAATATAATGCTATAATAAATGCTAACTATCATGTAAATTTCCAAAATTGTTAAAAAAATAAGTGGTTTATTGTAAATCTACGTCACATGTTTTTGCATTTGCTATGTTCAACACGAATCAGCTAAGGATTTTGATATCCTATGGCTAGTTTTTGATAAAACAAATATTATTTAACAGCAAATAAATACATTAAAAGTAATTCAATATTTGTTATAGTTAACGTGACCAGAAGCTTTTTACAAAAAGCGGGACACGATCGTTCAAAAAGCGGGATTTTGACGAAAATACGGCCAAAAAGCGGGATTTTTAAATAAACAACTATTTGAAAGCGGGATGTGTAATACGCACATAAAAAGTTTCGTATGTACTTAAGGCCGTTTCACACTATAATACAAGTATTAATACTTTTGACGAAAATGCATCCCTAATCTAATTTCTGTTTCAAAAATTTCAAAAGACAATAACAACTCAACATGTCAGAGTTGCATTTTCCACAAAAGTATTAACACTTGTAATATAGTGTGAAACGGCCTTTAGGAAACACAGTTTTTAACTCAAAAGAATCGATTTTAAATAAACAAAAGTTTTTATTAACAAAAATTTTTATTTAGTAACGTAAAATAAATAAAATTAAAGATTTTTTGACTTCATTTACAAAACAAAATACGATTTTTATACAAAACAATGTACAAAAACTTAAGGCGAATGATAGCAAGTGGCCTTGTTAGTCCATATTATCATCAACTGACTACACCAATGTGTCAAACTCTTTATAAAAAAATAAGCAAGAACTTTTTATTTTATTATTGACAGTTTGGTGAATGTCAGTTGTTATTCTCCTAATAAGCCCTCTTGGTAATAAATTCCTAAAGCAGCAGAATGTCTGCACATATAAAGCACTGTAACAAAAGGATCTTTGAGTGTGTACGTTTGTATTTTTATTTTTTTCATTTGAGGAGCTGCCAGATCCAAAAAAAATAAACAATAACTACACTAAAAAATATTTGGAATAAATTTTTATCAGTTACATATTAATAAAAATATATTAAGAGATAAGAAATTTCAAAACTCTAAAAAGCGGGATAAAAATTCAAGGCGGGATCAACCGCAGATAATCCCGCCTAAAGCGGGATGTCTGGTCAGGTTAGTTATAGTACATAGTAATTAAAGATAAATATAGAAAAAAAATTACATAATAAAAAGCAACATAAAAATCTTAAGCTTATTCTGCTTTGAAATTCCATAAGTACGTTACGAAATTCTAGTTTTGCAATTAAGTATTAAAACATTCTATTTCAACACAAATTTGCCTGAAAAATTAACAATTATTTTTACTTTTTGATAAATTTTGTGTTTTTCATACAACTGAACAAATAAAATAAAATAAAACGTCAATTAACAACTGCGAATTTCAAAACAAAAGATAATTGCCGAGCACATCAAACTGTATACCCCTCCTCAATTTTCTCACCCTTCTCACCAACAAACTCAAGAATTGCTGCAAAAAAATTGGAACAGTGAAATGCGCATAGGATCCAGCTAAACCCCTCAATAATCAATTTAAATGTATTTTTAATAAAAAAGTTATTTTACTAATTAAGTAAAATAATTTGGGATTATTAGTGCGTTAATAAACGTTAAACTTAAATTGTAGAAATTCCCAAAATTAAAACACTAATTATTAACTTGACTGCACCAGGTCAAAAATACTTGTGTGGCAACACTCTATTCTTATATAGCTGTTGTTGTTATTTACATTTATTTTATTTACATACTTTTTACAACTACAACTAGAGCTGAAAAAAAGTCAGCCAATGTAGTAAAGTAAGAAAATAAAAAACATGTTGATTATTGAGTTCTTGTTTCAACTTTGTTATTTGTTGAACTTCTCATTTGTTTAGATGAAAGTTTATAACATAATAACTCTAGTTGTTCTAAGATTTTTGGGTAAAGGTTCCCTGATGATCTGCATTAGCAACAGTGAAATGCGCATAGGATCCAGCTAAACCCCTCAATAATCAATTTAAATGTATTTTTAATAAAAAAGTTATTTTACTAATTAAGTAAAATAATTTGGGATTATTAGTGCGTTAATAAACGTTAAACTTAAATTGTAGAAATTCCCAAAATTAAAACACTAATTTTATTTTATTTATTTATATATTTATTATATTATATACATATATATTTATTATATATATAAAAATTTCAAATTACCCGTAAACTATACATGAGAGCAATTACCCACGCGTTACACATGCACATAAAAATTACACCTGATTCGGGTAATTACCCGTGATTTGGAAACACTGGATTTAATTCATGTTGAAGATTCTCTAGATTTCTCCTCCGATCACTCTCCCACGATCGTTACAATTTTTAGACCACTAAGAAGTGATTTCCCGCACTCCTACGTGAAGATGACCAACCGTGTTAATTGACTGGGCTTCAGAGAATATCTCAGTAGTCATTGTACGGAAAACATTACGCTAAGAACATCCGAAGATATTGAATTTAACACTGCAAATGTTATCAAAAATATAAAATAGGCTGCTGAACATGCCACTACCTCCCATCCGCAGACTGGGTTTGATAGAATTCATTCTACGGATATTGAACGTCTCGTAAGTGAAAAAGAAGAGCTAGAAGGGAATGGCAATAGCACTGATCACCCCAACATCAAATCAGATTTAAAGAGTGCACTAAACGACTCCAAAAACTGCTAGCATTTGATAAAACTGCATCCCTTTAAAGCTATCTAGAAGGTCTTGAATCACACGAGCATCTAATTACTCCTTGTGGCGCGCTGCTAGAAACTTAAAACACCCGTTGAGTTTAAACCACCTCTGCGCACATCTACCGGAGGTTGGGCAAGAAGCGATACTGAAAAAGGTAAAATATTTGCTGAGCATAAAATTTAGGACGCGTGATGTACAAAAACTTATTGCTGAACTCAACCCAAAGAAAGCTTCGGGTATTGATTGGCTTATTATTATTTTTAACGCCATTTTGCGACTACAGTCCAATAAGTATGCTATCAAAAATTTTAAACCTTTTCGAAAAACTGCTCATGACAAAATTGTCCCCTATTCTAATTGGTAGTGGGTGCATCCCAGACCATCAATTTGGTTTTAGAAGTCAACATAGCACTATTGATCAAACGTATAGATTGGTTCAATTTATAAAAAAAAACATTTGAAGAAAATAAGTATTGATCTGCACTGTTTATTGACCTTTCCCAGGCATTTGTGGCATGAATGCGTTATTTTAAAATTGGAATCATATCTACCAATAAATTCTCTGAAGCTATTAGAAAGTTACATTACTACCAGGAAGTTTACAGTTGTGGAACGAGACTTCATAAGTGTGCCCGAATATATATCATCCGGTGTGCTACAGGGGAGCATACTGGGGCCAGTTTTGTATTTGATTTACGCTTGTGATATGCCTTTGAGCAGCAATATCCATACATCTATGTTTGCCGATGATACAGCCTGCCTTAATATGCACGAAAGCCTTCACGAGGCTTCCCGATATCTACAAGAACATATTACACAACTGGAACTATGGTTGCATTTATGGAGAATTAAAGTAAACGAGCAAAAATGTGTTCAGGTAACATTTACCCTGCGAAGAGATACTTGTTCCTCAATTCCAATCAACAATCAAGTTGTTCTTCAACTTTCGCACCTAAAATACCTTGGTATACACCTTGATTGACGGCTTACATGGAAACCCCATATTGACTCAAAGCTAACACAAATGAAACTGAAATTAACCTAGATACATTGGCTGATTGGTAGAAATTCAACACTCACTCTAGATTGTAAACTCTTAATATACAAGTCGATTTTGAAACCAATATGGTGCTACGGAATACAGTTATGGGGTACGGTTGGAAGCCGTACCCCATAACTGTAGAGAGAATCCAACGAAGGCAAAACAAAATTTTGCGATTAATAACATCGGCTCAATGGTACATCAAAAATTCAAATTTAGATCGTGATTTAAATATGCCACTAGTGACTGAAGAAATTGCAAAATACGAAGGCAAATACTTAACAAAACTCGAGACCCATCCTAATCCCCTTGCTTGTAATATTTTGAATTTTACTGGACACATCCGCTTAAAAAAAAGGGACACAAGGGCTCTAATACTCAACACTCCAGAAGATACTGCTTGAAAATATTTTTGGTTATCACGACTTATGTATTATTAATAACTATCACTACGATTGTGTCCGACACTGGTCGGGCCTAATTAATTATATTTACCTTTATGATTTGAATACTTATTGTTAAATCATATTTGAAGATACAATAAAAAAATATATGTATTAAAAAAACAACTTAATGAAATAAGAAAAGTTTGTGTTTGTTTAAAAAAAAAAGAAAATATATGTGGATTAATCTGCATCATTTACTAAAAACTGAAAATTTGTTAGAATTCGAGATACTAGTCTTCTTTCGCGGGGTTTTTCTTTCGGCATACATATAGGAATAGGCAGTAAATGGATATCGTTGGTCTCAAGAAAAGCCCTTACTCAAATAATTGTTGTTTTACAGGAAAAGTTAAAAACACAATAGAAACTGTAATATTCTTTCTGTAATATTTTTATGCATTTGATTGTAAAAGCGTTATTTTTTACACTATTGCAATAAGTTTTTGTGACGAGGTGTGAAATGTATTGGAATCACTGAAAAACTAAATTTCGTAAATAAATACGAGTTAGGGCCTTTCAATAAGTCTTTTATTTGTATTCAACTTTTGAGTCTTCGTTTTGATTATAAAAAAAATATTCTTTCCACATTCGCTGATGAGTGTTGAATTGACAATATTCTCTTGATAATTTTTGAAAGCTAAAGAAACATTACTTCATCCAATTAAATTTTCATAGCTCAAAACTCGTTATTTATAGTGTCATAATTTCCATTTTCTTTTGGGAAAATTTTTTAATACGAAACGTACTATACTACTAACATTTTCGGGAGTGAATTTTGTTAGTCAGTTTAGGATTTTCTCATGAAAAGTAGCTTTATTTCGTTTCGCAAAAGGTTATATAGAACTGTGTAACATATATTTGTAAATTCGTAACTATACAACTTTCCGTTTTCTTTCTAGATATATCAAGTATTTCATTTCAAAGTAAATTTTAGTTCTATACATATATATATATACATATGTATGAATGTAGCATACCCAGCTTAATTTAATTCCATCACTTAAACGATTGATATGTTATTAATATAGCAAGTTATTATTTCTTATAAATTTTAAATTAATGCAACATATAAGATAATAGCATAGACAGACGGCAGCGTTAATTTGCATTAACTGCCTTAATTCAAATTAACTTGTGAATTATCCCCATGCCAATGCGCATTTGATTTGAAGTAAATGCACTAAATGAAAGTGAATTAATACTGAATTTACCTATTTCAATATGGCAGCACCGTCAACAATCAATCAAATACTGGTTGATGAGTGAATTAGATACGTACTGCTTGAAAAGGTGTGCGACTTGGCTACGAGTACATTCAGTTAATGGGGTTTGTTTTGGATAAAACAAATCATCGGTTGGTTATTGGTTTGCTGCAATAATAATGTATTTTGAATATCCTGTACCGCAAACCAATAACTAACCGACGATTTACTTAATGCAAATACTGTCGTCTGTCAGGGTAAATTTTTAATTCACATTAGTTAGCTTTTAATGCAAATTAACGCTGTCGTCTGTCTACGCTATAAATGAAGACGACAAGCTTATCAATACGATAGGAAAAGCAAACACCGGTGAAGTTAGATGTAGTTCTTTATAATAAATCAAACAAGTGTAACGCATATCTAACAAGGTAGTCGCTCTTAACAACAAATCAAATTCGCCACTTTCTGTCAAGCTCGAGCCACTCTTGGTTGGTTTCTCACCTTGACCTACTTGCGTATTAAATTTCAGCTCTCTAGCGCAAATAAAAATGTTTATCTTTATGGGTGTGTTCCCGCCCATTTTTTTAAAAGAAACATTTTTATCCGGTGCTTATCATTCGTGTTAAGTTTCGTTGGAAACTGATAATAATAAATAAGTAAATATTATATTTAAATGTGCTGAGCCGAAGTACATGAAATAGGAAGCCTAAACTTTGTGGGCGTGTTAACGCCAACTTCTTTCAGAGAAAATTTATAGCCTTGTATTATTGCAACATTTATGCCAAATGTCAACAAAAGCGCTTGAATTAAACGCCTTAGATGTGTTTTTGTAGCTATGCTACTTATAGGACGATACAGGGGTTAGTAAATAATTTTCGTAACATAAATAATCGACACTTTTACAGTTATAAATTTATTTTTGTTTTGATTCCTTTGTACTTAAACCAGAGCACGAAAATAAACGAAAGAAATTGTTTGATTTTCTTTTGTTTAATTCTTTGCAGTGAGAGAAACAAAAACAGTGAAAACGATTGCTCAATTTGTTCAAGGAAAAAAGAACAAATTTTGTTGTTGTTGTTGTTTGTAAGACAAAGTTGTTTGTGTATTTCGTATTGCTGGCAGGGCTGCCAGAAGATTTGCGAAGAAAATCATCATTTGTCGGAAAGAAAATCATATTTTGAAGAAAAAAATCATCACAAGTCCAATTTTTTTTTTTCAAATAAAAAAAGTAACAACAATTGACATATTTATAAAACAATATGCATTTTTGTATATCTAAGACACAGGGTGCAAAAGGGACTACCTCGCACTACAAAACAGTTCGCAGTTTTATTTTTTTTTGCCGAACGTAAGGGTCTCCAAAATAAATTTTTCATTATATCCTGAGTATTTTCAGTCGGATCTAAAAGTGTGATATATCGATATTTTGTCTCGAGAAGACCAATGTTTTGCTTCAAATATCTCGTTTTAGTATTTATTTACCCACCAGATCTCAGTTCCTACCACGCTAATGTACCACCCTGATTTCAGAAAATTAAAGCTCGCAAAAAATCACTAAATGTTTGCTAAGGAAATATTTCTATAATTCCAGCAGAACTATTTTAAAAAATATCTTTTTGCCGAATGTAGTTGGCTTTTTAAATTTTTTGTCTTATCTTCGGTATTTACAGTCAGATTTTAAAGTATGATACATCGATGTTTTTGTCTCGACGAGCCCTTTTTTTCTTTAATAGTCATTGACCTCAAGTACCCTCTTCTAGTGCTTACTCATCATATCTCAACTTATACAACAAGAATTAAAAAATGTAATTAATCTAAGATCAAAAATTTAATTTTAATCAATGATATTTTTACATGATTCAAGTTGGCAGACACGGCTTCTCGCTGGCTTATCTCTCCTCGCATTCTCCGGTATGAACAGCTTGAACCATACGATACAAATAAAACTGATCGCCTCGAACATTCCAGCTTCCTATATTCGCTGACATTTCTTTCATTGGAATGCGTTCGTAATTTTTATTAACATGACTAAACGGAATAAGCATTAAAAGATAGTTATTAATTAAATGCTTACAGTTACATAATGCGGAACACAATTAAGAGTAGTTAAAAACTGATAATATAATAAACTTACAGTGTATGCAATTCCTGGCCAGATTCTTTTTCTTTCTTTCTGTTTACCAAGCAATGATCCAAATAGAGCATTTACTTAAAAAAAATTAAAATGGTTCTGCTAGAATTGTTGAAATAATTTCTCTGCAAATGTTTAATGATTTTTTGCGAGCTTTAATTTTCTTAAATTGGGGTGGTAGAAACCGAGATCTGGTGGGTAAATACTACAACGGTATATTTAAGGTCAAGGACTATTAAAGCAAAACATTGGTCTCCTCAAGACAAAAACTTCGATATATCACACTTTAAGTTCCGAATGTAAGTGTCGGAGATATAATGAAAGATGTATTTAGGTGACTCCTACATGAGGCAAAATTTTTTTTGAATCTGCCTTGCAACAATGCTTTATATTCCGTGGTGCGAGGCGAACTTCTTTTTGCGAGACACCCTAGTGCATAAGTAAAGTGCATGAAGGCAATATATAACAAGCTGATACAAAAGTGTTTTCTTCATACATATATAGCTACTGATAAACATGGTTGAACAGCAAAGAAAATTTTACATATATATGTATGTATGTACGTATTGTAACTAAAAATCATACTTTGCAAAATTCCAGAAAATAAATCATGAAATCTTATTTTGGTCCAAAAATCATCAAAAATATGATAAAATCATCATTCTGGCAGCACTGATTGCTGGAGCTGCATGTGTGCATGTGTAAGTATTTCGTATTGCTAGGACTGAGTGTGTGCTGTGAGCAGTGATGGGAAAGTTGGTACGATCGTACTTTTTTTGATACTATTTAACATGAAAAAGTACCGTAGTACTCCCCTAACACATTTGATACTCTCACGGACAACTTAGATATGAAGTCCGAAGACGCGCGCATGCATATATTTTTGAAAAGAATTAATTTTTTTCTTTCGAAAAATGGAACGAAACTTTATTAGTAATGCTCTTTTAGAAAAGTGTAACCTTTCACAATTAAACATCAACGAAAAACATATTTCACTCAATGGTATTTTATGTGGCACAGAAATTTAAAAAAAATTTTTATTAAGTTCTAAGGGCAAAAATGGACTTTGACAATGAAATGTTAGTTTGGTTTAGTAAGTTTTCCCCTGAAAATATTTAATCTGGTAAAATCAACATCATTATACCACTTTCAATTAAAATGTTCCCAGGGAAAAGAAAAATTGTTAAAATATGGACAATCAATATAGAGCATTGACTGTATGGAAGAACTGAAACCATTACCAACAGAGAATATATGCAGTTTCTGGGGGGGTTATTATGTAATCCGAATAGAACGGAAATGTGCTCGAATTCCAATGTTAATAACATACAAATTCGAACAGTTTTCGTTTCGAATCGAATTACATAATAACCCCCTTGGTCTACATTGGCTGAAAATAAAAACGCATTACATGAATACATGTTTCCTGATAAATCAGAATTTTGTCCGTCGAAATGTCGAAATGTCTTACCAAAATCTCATGAAAACAAAATAAAGGAAGAGCCTTCGTAATCTGTAACTCGCTAAACCTAAATCTCTATAGCTAAAAATCTATAAACTCAATTTATCGATTTTCGGCTACGAATGCAATTTCCAAACGTATATTGATAATCAGGTAATGGCTTAAAAACTTAATTCGCCGAAATTGTATTGTTTTATGTCATCGCCAAAAATTTTAAATTTCCTATTTGTTCACCATTTTAGGGATCGAATTTAGCTTTAGCGAGCTACGGAATGCGGGGGCAAGCCTTATGTTCGAACAGTATTAAGTCTAATCCAGGCTATACCTATTTGTATATTTGTACTTGTATGTTTCCATTTTATTTCTTTGTAAATGAATTTTGTATGAATTTTTGGGATAAAAAAAAGTACTAAAAAAAATTTTTTTTGATGCCGAAATGCAAATCTCATTTCCCATCACTGGCTGTGAGTATTGAAACCAGCGTTACCATTTGTCAAGTTTTCCCTTTTGGAATTTTTTTGATGATGTATGAAAATCCGAAACAAAAATATGTATTTAGTTAAATATCTCAATTAGTAGGTCACAAGTGGTCAAGTTTTATATACCAAATTTTATTTGTCGTCTTGGAGCAAAGTACAAAAATATTCGAAAAACTGAAAAAAGACCTTTTTTAAAAATGGTCCAGCACACGGATGGTCAAAGCTAGAACCACAATATTTTGGGAATCATCATAAAACATATCAAACTTTATTTTCAGAGGGGTAACAAAAGCACTTTTGCTCTTCCATACAAGTTGAGTCGCTCTAATATTTATTAATGTATGTGATATTTTTTTTAAGATCTCTAAATTTAAATCTAAATATGAATTTTATTTTGTTTTTTTTTATTATTTATTATATCCCAGCAAAAAAATTTCGAAATTTTGTAATGGGTAGTACTCTTTTAATGGCTTACAAAGTAATGACTGATACTTATTTATGTAATTATCTTATGTGCATAATAATGACTGCCCTGTAATGAATAAAATAAGAACTTATTTATATCATTACGTGAAAGTACTTATTGTAGTGCTTTCCAGTTAATAAGGAAATATATCTAGAAAAAAATTTATCGTGAAAATTATTTTAATTAGAAAAACTAGTAAATTAATTTAGAATAAGTTTAAGCAAAAAATAATCTATAAGACTTTGCATATTTGTAAGCAAAAAATAACCCATTAAATTTCAAGTATTTTTAGGCAATCAGTAATATATTAACTTTTGCATGTTTGTAGGCAAAAAGTATAGGGTACCGCATACTTTTTGAACATCTGAAACAAAAATAATGGGTTATTCAGTCAAATTGTAAGTACTTACGACTGAGGAGTACATACACTTTTTTGCATTCTAGTAGGCAAAGTTTTTTGCTGGGATGTTATGGTTTTGATTTTAATCGGTTTTATATTTTCAAATAAAATGAATTCCAAATACAATTTTATGTTTTCTTTTAAAATTCTGGTACTTTTGTAGAAAAAGTTTTTGTATTTGAAAAAAAGTTTTTTTTCAGATTTAAGAAGTTTAAAAAAAAGGTAACGCTGATTGAAACACACAGCCACGGCTGCCAGATGTGACGATTTATCGTAATTTCGACGATTTTTGGTGCCGAAATAGCAAAATGACGATTTGACAATATTTTTCTTAAAATGGACAATTTTTTTTAAATTCATATGTACGTACATATATGCATAACCAATAAAAGATTTTGGTGTAATTTTGCAGAATCTTTCTTAATCATTTATTGTTTAATTTACAAATATATATTTGTTGATGCTTTAGGGTTCAATTCAGAAGAAATTCTGAGCCATTGGTAAAATTTCTTTTTGATGAGCTTGATTTAAAAATAAACAAACAATGATCCATTACAACATACAACAAAATGCAATACCACTACCGATGCAATTTTTTCAAGGCACCTTGAAAAAATCCAATCGCAAACATGTGTATCATATTTTAGCTATCACAAACCAATTATTACTACAGTAGATTATAATGATTTAGTTCTTGAAATTTCTATAAACGTTAAGAAATTTTTTATAGCTATTCTAAACACAAAAAAGTAATATGTATGAATAATTTTATAATATCAATTAAAATATTTGTAATGTCAATTAAAAAATTAATTAAATGTTTACCTATAAACAATCATTATATAATATAATTTTATTGCATTGTTATTCAACACTTCAGTTTGTTTTATATAACCAAGCAGCATAGCTACAACCGGGTGTCCTAAGACACCTCCCTTCTTTTTTTAATTCTGATGCTTATGGGCGTAGTCCCGCCTACTTGGTTAAAATTTTCAGGTTTTCAGAGTTTTCTAGGTCTACTTGTGTACCAAATTTCAGCTCTCTAGGTCATCATAATATTGATGAGTGAGTCAGTGAGTCAGTCAGTCAGTGGGTATGTCCTAAAATATGCACTTTTAGCACCTCCATATCTCAGGTAGCTTTTATTGTAAAACTTTCAAACTCGCATATGAGGTGGGATGAATTAATACTAAGGCGTGTGCTAAACGGTAGAAATGTACTTTGGTAAAAAAATATTTGCCTATGGGGAAAAATTTAATTTTTCTTCTGTGCCATATATCTTTTTTGACAATGTACAATTTTTGACAAATTCTCCTCAGCATTGAAAGAAACTGATGAAAAGTTGCTGCGGCGGCGAAACAAAAAATTTTACTACAATCCGTCGGCAACCAACAATTTTTTAAATTGACTTTTTTATATAAAAAAATATTTTTGTAGCAAATACTTCTATAACATGATGTAAAATTTTTCGCAAATTGAAATAAACAATGACATTTTTTACAGTCTAACTACACTTAAGAGCCGTATATATGGATGTATTAAGCGACGGCCAGAATTTTCCAAATCAACGGCGCACTGTGGACCATTTTACGATATGGCGGCCAAAAGTAATTTTTTTTTATGGTCACTGTAACATTTTAAAGTTCATTCGAAAGTCGACACTAGTGTACCTCGGGAGCCAAAAAATTAAAACTTTATTTGAACTATATGACAGTGAACAGGGTGACTCAAAAAGGACATTTTCAGTACTTTGCTAAAATGAGAAATTTCTTAGTAAGCTTTTGATTTTTAAACATCTGTAACTTTTTGGTTTTATCAGATATTCAATCGAAATAAACGTTGTATAATTGCCTTGTTTGTAAGCTATAAGTACTAGAAAAATATGGAGTTTATAATTTTTAGAAATAAATTTTTTTTAAGGTCCAAATATTCCTAAACTCTCCTACTTAACAGAGCATAACTTCCACAGGTCAAAAGGGAACAAAAAAAGATTATAATTTTTTTGTAGCAGAAACTCTCCTCTAAATCTCTATACCCCATTGTACACCCGGGACGATCCGACAGGGAGCACCAGACAATTTTTCTGACACAATGTCTAAATTTGTTTTGCAAAATAAAATAGTTAAAAATTTTTTTTTCTGTAATTAAAGTTTTCGAAGTATTTTAGTTTTTTTTATCAAACCGTTATTATGAATGAAGGGTTTTAGATGGATATGCGAATTTCAAAATCATGTACAGTTGCTCACAAAAATATCTTGCCTATTTTAAAGTAAGTTTATATAATTTAGGTCACATATATACTTTGTTTTTTAATTGCGTTATCATGTTTATAAAGGTATGTAACAAGTACTCTTCAGGTAGAAGTACAAAATTAAAAAAGATACCGTAATTAGCGAAATTTTTTTTTGTTTTTTTTATGATTATTAAATTAAAATGGAAATTCCGGTAAACAATTTATGCAAAATATTTTTGTGACTACACTCAAAATATTTCATATGTAAAATAAACGAAAAATGTGGTTCATTTTACGAAAATATTCGTTGTTTTTACGGTACGAAATGCTTCGTAAATAGTGGAAATAATATTTGTTTATTTTACGAAATACTTTTTGTCTGCAAATAACAACGTTTTGTATATTTACAAATTTCTGTTCGTAAATTTACGAAACACAATGTTAATATTACAAAATAAATTCGTGAATAATGAAATTCAATTTTGTGTTATATACGAAATTGTGTGTAAAATTAAAATCTTTAAAATATAAAAATCTGCAAAAAATATATTTTACATTTGAAAAATTGAATTGTTACATCCTGTGTATTCCTCATACATCACATACACATACATACATACATATTTTGCACTGAAACTCAAGAATCAAACTGGAACACAACTGGGTCGTACAACGAATTTTTCGTTGCGAACTCTCGTCATGAAAAATAAAACACATTTGTTCATATGAAAATAAATCACCACTATCTGCGATAGATTTATTTCTTATCTATTTCTTACGCCGATGAACGACGAAAAAACTATTTTATCTCTATCTTTGCACAAACAATAACCAATTATCAATTATAAGATCTGTAACTTATTCTTCGTTGGTGTGCCGTGGACGAGATTTATCGTTCTTCCCAGTTGTGTTCCTACCATAAGTCAAAAACAAATTCTTTATTACAATTTTTATTTTAATTAAAGTTTGTTGAATAATTTTTTATAGAATATACATATGTAAACAATGAAAACAAAATAAATGCGGAAAATATTAAAAAATAAAACAAAACAGTTTTTATTTTTATATTTCAAAGTTTTTTTTTCGTAAAATTCACGATTTACACAAATTTAAGAATAATTTTGTCCTGTAAACAAAATGATAACAAAACAAAACAAAAAACTATATACGAAAATAATTGTACGAAATAATTTTTGTAACTTAACGAAATTCGTAAAATTGCAAAATCTGTTTTCCTGCACAAGCCACAAATATTTTCGTAAAATGTACAAAATTTTAGTTTATTGCACAAAAATTAAATTACGAAATAGTAATTCGTATATTTAAGCATGGCATATTTTGAGTGTGGCTTCATGTGTGCATGTCTATTGTTTGTGCTGTGGGTTTCTGAGATTTCTGTGGAATTTTTGGTTTTTTTCCAAAGTATAGATATTTAGTTGCTGTCAAAAAAGAATGCTTATCTCCACAAACTGCTATAACTGTCACTTCCGCTTCAGCAGAAATAAAATTGCAAGATCTTACTGACCACACTGCCGAACGGTTGTTAAATACGCTGGATACTGATCGTTTGAAAAAACTTGGAAATGGCAGCATTACTCTAATTTCTAAATGGGGTTATTTATGGTATCTATCATTCCATTGCGCTTAACAGGAAGTTATACCGGTCTTGAGCCGGTAACAGAAATTTATATATGGAAAAATGAAATACCCTCATCAACAAAGTACTGCAGATCAATAAAATTTACATTCAGAAAAGACACAAAAGATGTCATAACTTAAGAAGTCAAATATATAAAATATCAAATTAAACTCCTTCAACCTGTAATATTTGCAGTTGATGAACAGGAATTCGATGTAAGTCTTCAAATGTGTCTCACTCACATTGATTGACGGAAAAGTTGCACAAGCTTTAACTGATACAAAAGCATCGTCAAGGTGCATTATATGCCAACGGAAGTCAAGTCAATTAAACCATCCCATTCTTGAAGATGATAGTTTTAAGGAAATATACGAATTTGGATTGTCCCCTCTGCATGCTAGAATTCGTTTTATGGAGCACATTCTTAAATTAGGTTGTGATTTGGATTTTGGACCTTTGGGCGAAACAATGAGAAAAAATAAGGAAAATGAAGAAAAAAGAAAGTAAAGAAAACAAAAACAAATTCTAGAAAAATATTTAGAATTAGGCCTATTGATCGATCAGCCAAAGCATGTAGAAAAAAACACACGGAGATTTTTTTCAGATCCAGAAACTGCAGCGTCTATTACAGGTGTAATAGACGATTCAACATTATATTACAAGTTCTAGCATGCAGCAGAAATGCAAAAAAATTTGGAGAGTACGCCAAAAAAAAAAACAGCTATACTGTACAGCGAAAAATACTCTTGGAGATATATGACATCCACCGTTCACAAAATTTTGTACCATGGGGAACAAATAATTCAACACGTTATGCTACCAATAGATCTGTCTGAAGAAGCGCAAAAAAAAAGAAACAAAAAGACTACAGTCTTTCGCGACCACAACACACGAAAAATTTCCAGATGTTGTATGAACTAGACGTAGAAGCTAATATACTTCTAGAAGATGAAAGTCCAAGCTATTTAGAAGAAATATATACTAAAATTGTTTGAATAATAGTAATTTTTCAAAACACTAGATTTATTGTTATTTTATCGTTTTAAAATTTTATGTACCTTAATCAAATTTAAGTTTACAAATTAGTAATAAAAGTTTACGCAAACATTTATAATAAGGGTATTTATGAGAATGTTCAAAAGTCTCGCAAACTGTGCAATTGTGCATTTTTACACTCTCGTAAATAAAATGTCAAAAATTTTATAGAAATTTATTTACACAAACCTGTTAAGTTTGCCTAATATTTTTGACTCGTAAACTTAAGCTGTGCAATTGTGCATTTTCTAAACATTAAATTCTTTCTTTTTTGGCTTCCTTTAGGCATTTTTAGACACACACCCACTTTTTTATTTTTATGGAAATACATAAATATGTTTTTAAATTAAAAATTGCTGGAAATTTTCTTATATTATTTTCATTAAATAAACTTTTTGACGTTTGTTTAAAATTTACATATGCTGTTTGCGTAGAAGTTCAAAAGTCGCTTCATGAAACAAGTCTCGCGAATTTTCCCAATTGCACAAATTGCAATTTTAAGCTTTCTCATGAAAACCCTTAATGTTTTTTTTTTTTATTTAAATAGAAACCTACGTCTTCTACAATAAAATTTCTTCATCTAAGGAAAATGTTAACCAATGTTTTATGGTCCAAAGCTTGACACTTTCTGAACGAATATAAGTTTTAAATAAGTATAAGTTGTAAGCGTGACACAAAATATAAGATTTCATGCAAAAAAAATGTTTAAACAAGTCTTAATACCTTTTTTTCGTACCAAAAATTAGCTAAAACCTAAAATGCATTTTAAACCTATCATAACTACTTTTATAAACACTTGATTTTAAAGTTTTGTATCTTAAACTTAAAGCCTATGGTCTCACCTTTTGAACAAAAAAACCGCAATACAAAATTCCAATCCAGTCAAAAGTTATAGATTTTTGACCGCCATCTCGCGAAATGGTCCACTGTGCGGCGGTGGTTTTACATGTTATGATGCCATGCTTGCCAAAAATATACCTGTTGTGTCAAAAATTCTACTAGCCCCCAGAAGTGTCAAACATTTGCATACCATAGTACTTTGCTACCGTTTGGCACAAGACGAGTGGCTTCCTGTAAATGTACATACTGCGTTCATTGGCTGGAACTTGGCCTAGATTAAATTTTTAATGTCGTCCCTACCACGTCAAACTATACAATATGCAAAAATCGTTTTTTAGATTCGTTACCTTGGTACCCTAATTTCTAGGATATGACTCATTTCAAAATTCTGAAATTTTCATAGACGATAGATAACTCAATAAGAAATATTTTAATCCTGAAATTTTTAGGAATACTCCGACTTTATATTCACAATTGACGACTCTTTGAGCTCTTCTGAAAAGTACAACTTTGCATATTGGATAGTTTGACGTGATAGCAGTGTTGCAAGAACTAGGAGAAAATCCCTACATGTGGTATTTTTGATACTAAAATAGAAGCGTATGGAAAATCGGATAGATTTTTTATGTTATAAATAATGTAGGGATTTTTTCGTCATGTCGCATTATTTATGAAATAAATGCAAACATAACGTTTTTTAGTAATATTTTCTTTTTCAACACGGGTAAAAAATTTTCTTTTCGTTAAAATCGCCGAAAAATAGACTCTTTTTAACGCCCGACCAAAAAAGGGGTGTTATAAGTTTGTATTGTGTGTTTGTGTGTCTCTCTGTGTCCACGTACAGACCAAACGGCTGGACCGGTTTTGATTTAGTTTTTTCTGTTTTTTCTTAGTAGTGTTGTTATTCGAACAAAAATTTTTCGAATATTCGAACAACTTTTTATAATTTTTGTTTTGTACACAAAAATATCGGTATTTCCCCCATCTAATAAAGTCTAGTTTAATTTGTCTTCTCTTCTTTAGAAACTCACATTAATTAATAAAAGTATTTCATTCGGTAAGAATTGAAATTACTGAACTTCAGCCTAATTCAGAAATTATTTCTGATTAAATTAAAAAAATTTTATCAGAAAAAATCAAATTTTTTCTGCATATCAAGCAAGAGCTTTTTAAAACTCTGTTTAAATAAGGGATGCAAAATTTGATTTACAAATTGTACTAACTTTCAAAAAAATAGTTTTTTTCAGTAGCATTTGGAAATTATTCATAGATTCAACACTTTGTTTTGAGCCATTTGCAATGAAAATTGACAAATCAAACCTCCTAAAAATTTTATTGCAATGAAATTTGACAAATCAAACTTCCTAAAAACAAGCAACTGTTAACTTGGAACCACCTGGTACATAAATTCGCCTTGGTGTATGCATTTTCTAAGTCCTCTTTCACACATGTCAGGTTAACCTGAGCAGTTTTTGTTCAATTTTCTTTTGAACCTGCACTTGCGTTCATACACACCGTCAAGTTTGTTTCATCAATTTCCCTTGTCGTAGAGTATTACGGATGACAAAACAAAACGAAAAAGCAAACTTGACTGGTACGGTCAAGTCTGTACACTTCTTCATTCTCTTTTCCTCTCTCTCCTAAGAACTCAAGACTTGACGAGTCAGACCTGACGTGTCTGAAAGGGAACTAAGTCTTAGTCCACCATCCCATTGCCCTGAGTGCTCTGCTAGCATTCTGCTTTGCATACGTACACAGCACAACTACTAACAAACATGTATCTAAAGCAAGAGAAATGGTAGGAATAGTGCTCGAATTAATTTCTTTCGAACGAATTTTATTTTCCATATTGTAAAGAATTATTCTTTTTAATTCGTAAATTTTATTTTGCATTCTTGGGTTTTTTTTTATAAATAAAATTTGCGAACGAAAAAAAACCCCAAGAATGCAAAATAAAATTGCTCTCGCAAATTTAAAAATAAAATTCGCAAACGAAAAGAAAATAGAATTCGCGATTAAATTAAAAATACAAATAATCCAAAGCAAGGAATTTAAATTTTTAAAGGAGATTTTATTATTAACGACTACAGCTATAGAGCTGAAATTTGTGTAGATTCCTCTTCCGATGTGTAAGTCCACTAAGAAGAGATTTTTGGAAATTCAAACCCGAAAAGGGGTAAAAAGGCGTAAAAAGGGTAAAATTGGTATCTTTATATCTCGGAAACTACATTGGATAGACTAAAAACTCTAAAGGCAGATGAATGCTGGTAAAAAATAAGCCGACACGTATTTGGTACTTTTCCAATATGTGCACTTTTAGGGGTTAAAAGGGGGTAAAAACTGAATTTTGGTACCCTTTTTGTACTCGACATATCTTCAAAATTATTTAACGTAGCAGAAAGCTTTTTGGTGCGTTCCTTTCTTCTGGACAGAATCTTGAATGGGTTTGACACTTTCTAAAAATTTCCACTTAAAAGGGGTAAAATTTTACCCGTTTTCGGTACCTTTATGTTAATGATAATGGACACATATACACACATGTAAAAATAATTTACTATGTTTTCTTACCGGTCAGTAGAAGCTGGGATAATAAAATCTATGTTATTTTGAACTGCCCAAAAAGTGCCAAATTGGTATCTTTATATCTCCGAAACTACATTAGATGGACTAAAAATTCTAAAAGCATACGAATGCCGCTAAAAAATAAGCCTTTTTAGAAAAATGTACTTTTTGGAAAAAGTACTTTTTAGAAAAAAGTGCTTTTTGGGAAAAGTACTTTTTAAAGAAAAATAAATAATTTTGTCAACTTTTTTTATTTTAAAGTAGAAGTAATTTAAATTAAATAAAAATACCACATATGATTTCCCTAAACAATATTAAAGAACCAAAAAATTATAAAATGCAATATTTTATCCGATTGCAAAAGTGTACATACGATGAATTGTTAAGTAATTATTTTTTTAAAATTTTAAAAGTTTGTGTGTCCGCTTTTTGATCAAAAGCTTCTCCAAGCCGTTCAGGTATCGAAGAAACTAGATCTTTAGTTGATTTCGCCTATACATTTTCCCATTTTTTCCTTTAAAATTGTAATTATTTGAGATAAGAGACGATGGCCGTCTATTTTGACGCCTCTACTTCAAGGAAGCCCATAAATAATCGATCAGATTTAAATCTGGGGACTGCGGAAGCTTCGGTTTTACTGCGTGGTAGGGACGATGTTTTCGTTCCACCAAATTATTTTTTTAGGAAACTGTCTCAAAATTAATTGCATACTGCTTTCCAATACATATACAATATAAGAAATTCATCAAGGAGTCACTGACTGTTTCGAACTCAAGCATACGAGTACATACTTATTTTATACGAGTATTATTATTTTCTTAGCAATTACAAGTAAATTACTTTTCTTCCAAACTTTTGTTACAAGTTGAAAAAAGCTCCTTAATATAAACATTAATAGGACACATGTGCATACATATAAATGTTTTCAACAGAAACGCTCTCTGACGTAAAAATGGAAACAGGAAAGAACGTCAATAATTTTCAATAGCAGGTCTTGAAAAAAACACAGTTACTTTTTATTTAATTTTTTTTTCTTTTAATACCCATTATGAGGTATAAATCACGTGTAAGTGCATACACTGCATGTGAAGTTGAACAAATACGTAATCTACGGAAGAAGATAGTGCAGCATGTTATAGATAAAGGGTGTTTTTTGTAGAGTGGCACAAATTTAAATCATAATATAGCAAGGAAATGTATTTTTAATATCAATGAAACGGGATTTATTGGAAAGAAAAGAAGAAGAAAAAGAAGAAGATTTCTGCCATGTGTCCGCCACGGCTGGCGCGTTGAAGGTGCAATATAGAACACCAATTTTCAACAACTTTTTGCACCATTTGCGTCCGTATTTCGCCGATATCTCGTCGAATGTTGATTTCCAGGATGCTTATTCTGTATTGCGATGCAAAAGTCAATGCGACTCGAAAATATATAAATTCGAACAATTGCTATTCTGTGTTACGATGTTCGCAGTTTTTTTATTCGCATTTAAAATGCGAAAAAGTCGGTATTCTGTATTGCGAAAACACGTATCAAAATCGCAACATCCCAGCAAAAAATTTCAAAAAAGGTAATCGGGTTTGGAATTTGGTGGAAGCTGTTCCTTACTGGATTAGCAACTTAATGAATTTAACAAGGCGTGAGACTAAAATAATCGATTCTTGAGAAGTACTTACTTTTTTTATTTGGCAACTTGTTCACGTAATCTATTTAATCTAAAAAATTATTCTCCTCATTTAGCAACTTGTACATAATTTTTTAAATTTTAGGTAATGTGATTTGTAAGGCCCCTTTCAGATTAGGCAACTTTAATTGCGCAAGTATAATTTTCATTTTTATTTATTTTCTTTTGACCTTGCTTTTATGTTCTCATTCAGCAACTTTGTTGAGCAAGTTTAATTTTCTTATGCTCGAATTTTCTTAATTTTTTGACGTTTTGTTTCATTTCTGTATTCATTGTAAATGTGTGAAAGTGATGTGAAATTTGGTGTATACAATGGAAGTTGAAGAAAAAAATAATTTTGTTAAAGATATACTTGAATATACATAATTGCCAAGTACAAGTACAGAATTACCAAGTACAAGCAAGTCTGTACTCAAATCTCGGCAATTCTTTCCCCTTCAAACCGACCTTTCCTCTCACACCTACAAACACAAGACTTGCGCAAGTAAAGTTGCCTAATCTGAAAGTGGCCTAAGCGAGTAATGAAATTTGGTAATCAAAAAAGTAGGTCATTATATGGCAAGTAGTTCTGATGGTAATGTGTAATTTTTTGCTGGGTGGGCATGGAATGGCCTAGGATGGGGTTAGTTGATACTTTGTATGCACCTTGAGACTTGTTACTGAACTATCTCTTGGGCACCTAAACGGTGTGGTTTAATACAAATTATTTAAAAATGTCATTCCGACTCTTAACTGTAACAATAGGTCTGTTCATTTACTTTCCAGCAGAAACTAGCAACGAGAGAGTAAGGCAGAAATTTCCAAAATTACTGTCCTAAATATGAAAAAGTAAATGAACGCTTTATTTGTAAAAACTTGCAAGAAAATTTTATTCATATCAGAACCATGGATGGAAATCATGATACAATTGTACTTTTTCTGATGTATTTTGTTTGATAATATTTTAAATTGCAATTTTTTTTTACAAATTGACATTTAATACGAAATTCTTTACACAGTTTCATGTATTTTTACTATTTTTATGCATATTTCATAGTTTTTTAATGTTATTCATTAACAAATACAAAAGTTCCACTTTCCATCTCTGATCATATATGAGAAACAAACAAAATTATTTGCCACTAAATTTAATTTATGTGGCTTAATGAAAGAAAAACAGTAAATTAAGAAAACATGGTTTCTTTTTACATAAGTATACATGTTTTTTTTTTTAAATGAAATGTACATTTTTCAGATATTTTTTAAATAATTAATTTGACAACAAAACACACAACAGCGTCTTTTGCCGCTCTCTGCTTGCAAACTTTTTGAGTTAATGAACACTTTCCAGTAACAATTGTTACAAATTCGTAACAATTTTTAGTAAATGAACAAACCTAATGAAAATTTATATATATAATTTTTATTGCTACAATGAAATTATAATTTATTTTTAACAAATATTTTTTGGGACTCGAACTGACAACTTTCGGCATGCCAGACTTACACACTACCCACTCGACCACAGATGCACTCATATTTAAAAAGTATAAATACCAGTTAAGCTTAGGTTAATATATAAGAATAGTTACGGGACTGGTTCCAGAGTGGCTTGGCGATACCACTGGAGGGAACAATGAACATTATGTTTATACTCTTTGATAGGTCCTGTATCCAACCACATCGAACTTATTCAGTGCCTTTTACTGTAATACTAGACCAAATCCCAATTAAAGTGACAAAAGATCACGACTATGCTTAATATATAACCATTTACAGAATATATAATTTTTTCACCATACACTACTGCTTACTTTTGGTAACACTCCCATTTTCTCAAGTCATAGGACGAGTACGTTTGGATCCATTGTCACCAAATTTGTTGCAGGTATTATCATTTCAAGTAGGGATGTAACGATACGCCGTTTTGCCGATCCGACACTCAAAAAGAAATGTCGTCGATACCGATTCCGATACGAATATTGAAATTGAACTCAAGATAAATTTAACAAAACTCAAGTAGCGTAATTCTTTTATTACACAAAATTATAGTATAAGATATTTTAATTCATTCTGAAATTAACAAAAAACAAATAATTTTTTTTAACAAAATATATGCATGCTTTTCTTTGCAAAACAAAGAAACAATTTCATTTTTCTGTTTTGACTTTATGTTCTGCTTTTAAAGGTCGTGATTCACTATCCCACACAATCGCGTGATCTGCCAAATATGACATGTGTGCTAAAAGTGTGGTAGTGTGGACTGAAAATGCAACTGTGTGACAGATTTTTTTTGGCAAGTCGTGCGATTTTAGAAATATTTATGAAAATTTTCATAAACTGATAGATTCCATGCGATCAGAGTTGTTTTTATTGTCAGACAACTGAGAATGTTGTTGGCGCTTTAAAAATAAAAATTAAAAAAAGGATACATCCAAAAGCCTTAAGGTAATAAAATATAATTTTGCAATCATTTCTTTTCTGGTATTTTCAGATTGAATGGCCAAAGAGTGCAGTTTTAGCACTAATTGAACCAGGGGAGAAAAATGAATGCTTGTACTAGGGGTGGGCAAATGAAAAAAATGTATCGATATATATCGTATCGATATTTTTGAGCAGTATCGTTATATATTTTTTTGAAACATCGATATTTCGATATATCGTTTTTTTTTCATACAAATAGAAATAAAAAGTTTAACAAAAAAAGCATTATATAAATACATACAGACATACATACCTATACATATCGTCGGTTGGTTTCAGGTTTGCTGCAGACGTAATGCGTTTTGAATATACTGTGCCGCAAACCAGAAACCAACCGACGATATGTAAATGTTTTTATACTCAAATCGCATTTATTGCGTATAAATGTCAAAATAAATATATCTTTGGTCAAAACCGCTTTAAAAACTAATTTGTACGGACAATAATTGTGACGTTTGATTTTTTTGCTTTAAAAATTAAATCAGTCAGCGCTGTCAGGAGATTTTTAGAAAATACCTACATACATAAAAACTTTTCCCTACGGAAATCCCTATGAAATTAATCATTTTAATTTAAAGAAACAGAAACTAGAAACATTACACTAGTCGTATATATGTCTATATTTTGACATTTCAGGCGATTTTCTTCTCTTTTTATTTACTATCCAATGCAACAAGAAAAATATATTAAAACTGCTTAAATTAGTTAGAAATAACTATTGTATAATATTGGAAAATAAAACATTTTACAGATTTCAAATGTGTTTTCTTAATCTTTTTTGATTGAAACTAAAAATAGAAGAGTTCAGTATGTTGCATAAGTATTTTGACATGTTTTTCATAACACATATCAAAGACGATACGTTATACGTAACCTACTCTAGCTCCTTAAGGCCTCACTAGTCTTTACTTTCTGTTGCCGTTCTCTTTCTAAATCTTTTTCTGTAATAAATTATCAGCTGTTTCTGACCAGAACGGTCACTAAAGCGATAAGTTTTGCATCGCCCATTCTTATATTTCAATATAGTTTTTCTGATAAAAATTAAATTTTTTAAATTCTTAAACCACAATCCCAATTTATTTCAAAATGTTTTCATTTTATTTATGCTGTCACTAACAATTACTTAACAGTTTTTTGATTTCCAAAGTTTGAACGAAACAGAATTTCCATGAACAAAAGGAGTCAGGAGAACAGGAAGTAAAAACCCACACACACCAAATTTCACATTTAGCTTATAGTGTTTTCACACTGACTTGGTTTTTATAAAAATTGGTTTTAATGTTAAAACCAACTGTTAAAACCTGGTTTTACCATACAAATTGTTTTTGTTAAATCCAACTTAAAACCATTTCTGAATTGGTTTTATTTTGGTTTTATGAAATGCAACCCTGTTTTCGCTGTGGTAAATTCAGTGCTGCCAAGTTAAAATTATCGGTAGCAGCTGATAATGTTTATGCCAGTGAATAACAAGAGATGTCGCTTGAAAAACTTTCAACTTAAAAATGGATGCAGCACCAACAACGATTAAACAATTATGGAAAAATAAGTTTTTTGGAAGGAAAACAACAAAAATATTTTCATTGACCTCTGGAAAGTGAAATTAAACGATATGACGTATTGATCCACTGATAAAAATGTTGTATTTTGTGATTTATTTGTGAATTTTTTATATACAATAACTTGATTTCCATGCACTTCTTCACTTTGTATTACTAGTTCCATAGTTTTAAAATATTAATTTACAAGATATAAAATAATTTCAATTTTAGAGCGCATTGTAAAGTTTCTTAGTTTTTCATACAAACAAAAACAGTTGTACAGTTTGTCAAATAAGTGTTAAGCAGAAAAAAATACAACAACAAACACACGCATTTCTGCAGGAGATTTATTTTATTTTGAGCAAATTTATTAGACAGTCTGTGAGTTAAATCCTGAATTTAGGTTTGTTTCTTTATTCTACATTGGGATCCCGCGGGATCCCAATTTGCACGAAAAGCGTTCCCGTACTCGAAAATTGGGTAAATGAGAGAGGTTTGGTGAGAGTAATGTTCTTCTTCTTGCACGAAACAGCCCGTAATTTTTCTTCGTGCTAGTTTGGGCAAACACAAAATCAATCAGCTGTTGAAATATAAACAATTACAAAGAAAAATTACATTTACCTAAACACTAAACAAATGAACAAATGTATGAAAAAATGCTTACAAACTAGTTATGAACAATGTTTTATAAGTTTTTATATTAAATTGAGATAAAAAACCTATATACATAAGTATGCTGAATCATGTAAGTAAATACGTGCGTGTGTATGTACAAAAGTATATGTTTAGTTATGTGCATACGTATGTATATGCATACATGCATTGACGTTTATTTTCGTGTTGAAATGTTGGTTTTTCGCGTTCCCGTACTTTTGTGCATTTTTGTGTTTTATTGAGCGAAATTATAATTTCCTCTCATTTTACCGAACTTTACCCAAAAAGTAAAGAAACAAACCTTTTAACAAACTTGCAGTGTGCACGCAAAATCAGCTGTTTATGGTTTTAACGTTAAAACCAGTTTTTAACTTGCAGTGTGAAAACACTATTAGTTAACAAATAAAAGTCACCAGACTTAATGGGGTCACCTTTTATTTGCGCATTGGTTGTATGAGGAAATTTTTCTTTTTTTTTCTTCGCATCACTACATAGTAGTGATGCCAATATCGTACAGCTAAAATTTATAGTGCTCCTCAAAATATCGAATCCCGATACTCGTAAATAAGAATCGATATATCGTTTTTTCAAATATCGGCGATATATATCGATACTTATTTTCTCAAATATCAAATTTTTGCAAAATATTGCAAAGCCACATTCCAAATATATCCCCAAGCGACGTAAGGACAAGTTTATACCAAAGCTACATATTTCTTGTCCTAACTTGTTTTATTTTTTTGCACACTAAAATAAGTTATTTGCGGACGCAATATTGCAGGAAGCTGGGCAAAATGAAGTACAGCAATAAAAGCGGTTGCGGATATGAAGACATTAATACCCCAACCGCTTATTGGTTTGAAAATTTTATTTTTTTTAAAGGCTACGTTAACATAAAAAAAGGGAACTTCGTCCCTTTCAATGGTATGTGTGTGAATTAAAGAAATCAGTGTTTGTGTATGTATTTATGGACATTTTTAAATATTATAAGTAGGTCGTAGACGTCGACACTTGTAATTTAGAAGGTTTGGAGCGCGTTTCAGCTCCATCGTCAGCTAAAAAAATGAAAACGGCCAATGTAAGTCCTGAAGATGAAATTATTTTGCAGCGAAAGAAATTTTGGAGCAGGTAGCCCAATCGTTCTCATCAACTAGTAGGTATGAGGAAGGTTGCTACTGTTTTTGCAAGAAAACCAGTCAGACATACGAGACAAAGCCTTTAAGCTTAAATTAGACGTGACATAGCCATAACGCCATAGCCATAACCAAACCAAAATTCAATTGATTTCTATGGTGAGAGTGAGAGTGAGAGAGACTCGCCATAACTCTCACCATAGAAACCAATTGAATTTTGGTTTGGTTATGGCTAAGTCACGTCTAATTTAAGCTTTAAGCTTAAAAGACGAGTTAAGTGAGGAAATACTCTCTTTGGTGATGCAGTGCAAACGAAAACAACGATTGAAAGACATGGAATAAAAAATTTAAAATTTTGCAGGTCACACAAAATTTGTTATTTGCTTGTAATCAATATTTACGATAATTTCTTTGTTTCTTAAAGACTAATTGAAGACTGTTTATTTTATTGTTATTTCTGTTAATTAATAACTCATTTTAATTACTTTTACTGCCAGTTTATAGAAGCCATGTAAAAATCCTCGTCTGTCTATTTATATCGAAAACAAAAATAAATTTGATTGCTTTGTTTTTTGTTTTCAGTATATAGGCAGACGATAATTTTTACATGGTTTCTATAAAGTGGCAGTTAATTTTTTTATGTTATACCATCCTTAAACTTGAATTTAAAATTAATACTACATTTGTTTTTGAGTTATTTATTATTATTTATTTAATGTTATTGATTTATTATATAAATCTAAAAATGCTTTTGTTTGTAATAAAAATTTTGTTTATAAAAATGATATTGTTATATATTAATATCAAAAGAAAAGTTCTATTTTTTGCAGCTCCGGTGTTCATTTCTGTTATTCGAAACGAAAGCAAACTTTTTCGAATTGTAATGTTAATAGCATACAAATTCGAAAGCATTTTCTTTCGTTTCGAATAACAGAGTATACCCCTCGGTATATGCAAATGTAAGAAGTATGTGATACAGAATACTTGTTTTTACTTTAAAAGTTGAATTTGATAATTGCTTCATTTTGCCATGGAAGTATGTCTACATTGTTAAAATATAATGAGAAGTTCTCCCTTACAGCCTTAGGTTCCAAAGGACTTTTATTGCCTGGACATTTTTGAAGTGAGGTTACTTTCAATGAATCTTCTATATGAGGACCAACATCTTCCCCCTCACTTATTAGAAAATTATGTAGGGCACGTGAAACAAGCGTAATAATTTCTGCTTTTTTTCCACTACACGTCGAGCCCTGGATAATCTTTAATTAAAAATTTTATTTTCTTCTGTCACTATGAACTGTCACACGTGAACTTAAGCGAAGAGCTTCATCAGAACTGAAAACATATGGAACCTGTAAAAAAATCTTTGGCATTGGTAGATTTTCTTATATTAAAGATTGTTACCTTCGAATTCGTTCCAGGAAGAGCATCATCGTTGGGGAAAATCTAAGAAATTGTTCTTAATGGCGTTTCCTATTGTTGATATATTGAAAGCTGCAGCATCGTTAGCTCTATCATTTGTACCGACATCCACCATTAGAAACTTGTACCTAGCGTCTACTACAGCTAATAATAGTATTATGATGTTAAAGCCTTTATAGTTATAGTAATAGGACCCGTATTGCAATATGTTT
Organism: Tachina lurida; assembly: GCA_944452675.1. Classification (NCBI taxonomy): domain Eukaryota; kingdom Metazoa; phylum Arthropoda; class Insecta; order Diptera; family Tachinidae; genus Tachina; species Tachina lurida. Next base: position 67,807,980 of record OX101752.1, on the reverse strand, counting down.
GCCATCTAAAAAAAATATAATAAGAACCTTTGGTATAATTATTTCCCTTCACTTGCAGATTGGCAGCCCTGAAAGAGACATAAACGATATGGAAGCCATCAACACATTTACATAAGAAGTAATGTAAAGTTATTTCAGCTCACACAAGTATGTCTTATGTACCTACATATGTATGTGTCTAGCCATACCTTGACATATTTTGTTGAAAGTGTTGCATATATAGTTTCTAAGGTTTTAGGCACAATTAACGAAATAGCTTGTCGGGAAACTCTAAATCCATACGCTAAATCCTTAAATAAGTTCCCAGTAGCTAGGTATCGTAAAGTTAGTAAATTTCTAAAAAAAACACTGATAAATATTTATGATAGCTTAAGCAGTCGGTGAAATGGCCTCCCTCAAAATTGTGTCCATTTTTGCAATATGTGGTTCCAGAATGGATAGTAGCTTTTCAAAACTCTCCCTGGAAAGTCTAGTGAAATTTCTGAAACAATCCGGGTCTTCCGAACGAAGTTCGCTATCAGCAAAATTTGTAGTCTTTCCCACTGTTTCGTCGAAGCAACCACTCTCGACACCATAGTCTTTTTGGTAATCTTTTTTACTTTTTTCCTTTTTTAATTGAACTATTGTACATACCACCACCAATGATGATAATATTATAACTTTATCCTCTTTCGTTAACATAAGCAAATAATTTTTTTGTAATAAATGATTGAGTGTTACACACAAGAAGACAAACAGATGTTTTTGCATCATTTTTGTATGATAGTGTATGATAAAGTTGGTCAGACTTCTGCAAGATTTTCTTCTGAATGAATCGTGCGATCGTGTAGGATAGTGAATCAGATGCTTAATATGTTATTTATCTTTTTGGCGTTTGTTCAAAACAGGTCTCAAAAAAATTGAAGAAGTATCGTTGTAGCGACAGTAAAATATCCCCGATATCGATATATCGGCATCTTAGAAGTATCGCCGATATATCGGTATCAGTATTCGTTACATCCCTAATTTCAAGCACCTTTGCGATCCATCCACACGTGTTGTGAATTAATTACGAAAGGGCAAGCATGTTAAGCATGAGCCAGTGCATCACGTCAGTATTTGGAGGAAGGATTAACGATTAGAAAAATGTTTCGTTTTTTTGAACAAAAATTTTATATGTATGTTGACGCACCACATTAACTTTCGGCAAAATCGAGCAACTGATAACAATGAAAATATGAAGAATTCAGTAATAACATTTTATTGATATAAGCGATTAGAAAACAGCCGGAAATAATTAAAAATTAGTTAACGGCTTTTGCAGACTGATTGTATGTCATTGTATTTTTGTTTTCCTTTTTTGTTTAATTTTATTTGCCAAGTGCATTGTGATGTCACAAAAAATAAATAAAACAAAAACAGATATTGAAAAGAGATCCAAATTAATACAAACTTTATTTAGGCACATAAAAAAAATAAAAATAAATTTTTTTTAGTATTTTTGGTCCGTTTTTGTTCCATATTCATATTCCATATATAGAACACAATAGGTTACGAAGCTTGTCACTAAAGAGTTGTATACCACAAAGTCAATGTCTCATATTTCGAAAATTATAAATGATGAGAGCAAACTGATTACACAGATCGACAGATCTCAAAAAGTTTTCCTAAAAATTAATCTTGTCTCAATTTTTTATGTTTTGCGGTATAGTTACATTATGGCATTTTGTGACATAGCAATATTATTGTGTACTAGTGGCAACGTTTTTCATTTCCGATATTTTTCGTTGTGTGGAATTGTGGCAATTCATCGGCGTTCATAAATTCCTCTATTGTTAGTTCAAAATTAAATCTGCCAAAGAATCTGTTTTTTACAAATTACGCAACAATTTTATAAATTAAAGTAGATATGCTTTATAATCAAAACCACAATTTTATTAACTAAAAATTTTACGTTTATTTGTTATTTTTTTCCACTATTGCTCCGATTTGAAATAAAATTCGAATACCAATACCAAGTCTTATAACATACCAACTTTTTTCGCATCGCATTGACTTTCGAATCGCAATAAAGAATAAGCCTCCAGGTGTTCAATTGCTTGTGGTTTATCGACGTAGACAAGTGACTTAACATAACCCCAAATAAAATAATCCAATGGAGTTAAGTCACACGATCTTAGTGGCCAATTAATTGGGCCATTACGTGAAATTATTTTTTCATCAAAAGTTTCTTAGAGTAAATCAATTGCAGCAGCCGCTTTGTGGAATGTGGCTCCTTTCTGTTGGAACCACATATCAGCAAGATTAATACCACGTAATTGAGGTATGAAAAAATTTCGAATCATCTTCCTATACCGTTCACCATTGACAGTAACATTCTGACCATCATCGTTTTTGAAGACATATGGGCCAATGACTTCGCCAGCCCATAAAGCGCATCAAACAGAAATTTTCTGTGGATGTAATGGTGGATCGACACTCCAAATGCGACAATGCTGCTTATTTACGTACCCATTCAACCAGAATTTGACTTCATCGTAAAATAAAATATTTTAATTTTTTTCAAAAGTTCAACAATTTGCACGCGTTGCTCTGGTGTAAGTCGATGAAAACAAAAATGAAAACAAAGCAAACTAAACAAAAAGCAGCTATCAGCTGGTAAAGTGGTGCTCAAATAAACCAGTGATTCCAACTCAAAGTTGTGACACTCTAAAAAAAACACGCTTTAGAATTGAATTTTCTATGAAACGAGCAACGGGACGTCTTAAATAATTTCTTTTTATACGAGAACTTTGTTGTGCTTCGGTAGGCATTCAAGTTCAATACTAAGGAAAAATAAAGATTGTAAATTGTAGGTATGTAGTTTAAAAGGTTACGTAAAGTTTTTATGAATGTTTGCATCATTCTTTGATGTTATTGAGATTAAGAAACAGAAAATTAAATTAAGTTAATGCAACGAACATCAAGGGCATTTAACTAATCAGGGCTGTCATGAATAAAATTCCACGTGAAATTTCTCCCTTTTCCAACTAAAATTTTTTATTTTCCCTATTATTTGCTATTAGTTAGAATTTTTTCCTGGGAAAAATTTCACGTGGAATTTTATTCATGATAGCCCTGAATATGAAATTACTTGATTAGTGCACAACCAGAAAGCAACTATTGGTAGGGGGAAGAGCCCAAGATACCAGTAGCACTTGTTCAATTCTCAACTCCCCAAACAAATAATATTTTATTTTGGACATTTTGGTTTATGTCGCAGACATCATCAAATGTAGTAACCAATACAAAGCATACATACATATATATATAAATTAGTATATGCAACTATACAACAACTAAGAAAATACACAAACAACAATCGTTTTGTTTGTGTAAAAATGATGGATGAATGTCAAAAACAGATACAACCAGAACTGGGTAACTCGTATTACTTTTGTATAAGCAATAATTGAAAAAAAAATTTAGTGAAAATTTAAATTTGATTCATGTAGTCAGTGACTGATTTAGGTTTAATGTCGCCCTAGACCCCGTCAGATATACCGCCCGTTTTGTTCTATGAAGAAAATTTTTTTAAAATTAAATATGAAATTTATAAATATTAAAATTATACTGTGCACCCAAAATATTGTGTCAACAGCGACTCCAAATTTTTTGTTAACAATATTTGGCCATATAATTTGAACCTATCTAGGCACCCTAATAGGTCATACAGACCACTTTTTAGCTAAAAAATTTTCGTTTTTTCACAATTTTTTTTTCGCAAAGCGTATAATTAATGTACACTTCTCTGTTGAGTATAGTATAGGGTGCGTTCGTAAATGCATCACTGCGCTGCAAATGGAAATTCAAATGTTCTAAACTGGTTTACTGAAGTAGGTAACTCACAAATAAATGTCAAATATGGTGTACAAATATGATTACTACTAAAACATATTATCAGCGAACTTGTGTTGCATTTTAAATAAAAGTTTGCACGTATGATGCAGAGCAGTGATGCATTTACGAACGCACCCATATTCTAATAAAAAACGAAAATTCAACATCCGAATTTATTTAAAGCAGCATTCAGTCAAACCGACAACAGAAGCACAACCGCGAATAACGTTGTAAAAGACAATTTATCAAAAACCAGTTTTTTCACAGATTAACATTAAGATATCTCTCTTGCGTTGTTCAAACATCAAACTATCCAAAATTATGCATCTTATCGCCGTCAAAATACAATTACAATCAGTCAGTCGGTGGAAAACTTTGTAAGTAACTAATAAAATCATGTAAACGAAATTGTCGAAAATAATTGATAAATGTAGCAGAGATATAAAAAGAAAAGTTAATGCTAGTTATCATTATTTTCGATAAGCTAAAAAAATTTAAACGAAATAAACAATCTTGCTATAAAATACGTTTTTTGGCTCTCCTGAAAAATTATTATTTTGTCACTTAAAACGTTATTCGCAGCTAACAACAGTTACTGTTCGAGCATGTCGACTGCTGAAATTCTCCCTTATGTATAATTTCTTGTTTCATGCGTTCTCAACAATGCACAATGGTCTACACAAGTGTTTTAGAATACTATTATATAAAACTAAAAAAAATTACATTGCACCGATAAAGTGATAGAATTACATATATTCTAAAATATTCATTGATTGACAAAATTATCAATTTCAAACTACATATTTAAATTTTAATTCTTAGGGTTCTTAAAATTTTGCCGCCCCTGAACCCATGCCTCCCTAGGCCCGGCGCTAACGGTGCTCTACGTAAATCCATCACTGCATGTAGTGCACAAGTTTTTGTATTAAAATAAAATCTGTTAAAAGTAATGCTTTAATATTGCATTAGCAGCTAATCGCTTGGCGAAATATGCAAAAATTTTACCTTATTACATTTTGGACACATCAAAATTAGATAAAACGTAACCATTTTTTGATCACATTGCACAAATAAATAACTAAAAAATACAGTTAAGTTCAAATTGGGGGCACCTACATGAGTACATATGTATCTATGTATGTATTTTCATTTAAATTCTATACTAGGGATGGGCAAATGAAGAAAATGTATCGATATATGTATATCGTATCGATATTTTTGAGCAGTATCGATATATATTTTTTAAATACATCAATATTTGGATATATCGATATTTTTTTGCCTACAAATGTTGCCAAAATATTCGAAATCTAAAATAAATACTCATACTAACATATAAATTTTGAACAACTATTGAGACCTTATGGGTTTTTAAGGGTTTTTAAATAAGATTTCCATAAAAAATGTTGCTGATTAAGCCTTTAGAAAGCTTTATGCCCTGTTTCACAATAACTAAATGAAACTTTCGACTGAAAATTTATATTGAAAACAATAATAAAATATGAAAATTAGTTTTGGTTTTCAATATAAATTTTCAGTCGAAAGTTTCGTTTCGTTATTGTGAAACAGGCTATTAATAATTTTTATAAATAAGGGTGTTAATCATTGTTTAATGAATGCCCTGTGTTGAACACTTCAAAGTTCATCATTGCGGAATACGAGAAATATCCACTGGGCATCCATTGAACAGAAATATTTAAAGAAATCGCGAACAACTAACTTAAAACTTAATGAACTCCATGAGTATCGAAAAAGGAAGTAAATTTATCTATACATCTGTATGTTTAATTTGTATTATAAGATAATTTCTGAAAAACTGCATTCATTTCGAATGCACAATTAGTCAATTAATTTAAGAAATATAATACAAAGGAATTACGTATGTTAAGTTATACGCAACCTACTGTAGCTCCTTAAGGCTTCATTAGTCTTTAATGTATGTTGCTGTTCTGTGCTGTGCCGTTCTAGTTATTTCTAAATTTTAATGGTTACTTTTTCATTAATAAATTAGCTGTTTCTGACCAGAACGAGCACAGTTTTCCACTAAATTGATGAGTTTTCCATCGTCCATTGCTATGTTTCAATATAGTGTTTATGTTTTTCTGTTAAAAATAAAATTTTTTAAATTCTTAAAGCACAATCACAGTTTATTTCGAAATATTTTTGTTTTATTTATGCTGCCACTTACAATTACTTAACAGTTTTATATTCAGACGTTAAACCGAAACAGAACAGGGGCCCGTTTCTCAAACCAACAAGTTACAAATTTACAAGTAAAATACTCGTACATACAAAACAACAACACTTTTACAAACTTTATTGTTGTTTTTGTGTGTATTTTATGTATTTATTTATTGGTACATACTCTACAAAGTAAATTTGTAGAATATGGTGGCACAAAAATTAGCGGGTGACTACGACCATATGTCCATGATGTACTTTTAAAAATGTTTTTGTGACTGACTATACCCGACCTATGCCTTCACATAGGAATTATCAACGTGGTTGTCAACGAAATTCCACAAAAGAACCGCAAGAATATACGTTTATTCGTGACAGATCAGTCAAACAGTGCGAGCGAGATGAAACACTCTCGAAGGCCAAACAACACACACAAGCCTGACCGCACTTAAGAAATAATTACGATGACGCGAGAAATGTTCTCCAAGCCAGAGTTACTTAACGACTGTGTGTATTTTATATTTGTAACTTGTAGATTTGAGAATGAAAGAGAAAAACTAACGGCTTGTATAAGATTTCTATAAACAGAAAAGAGTCAGCTGATTCGTAACAGAACAGAAAGTTAAAACTAATTCTGTCTTCCGGCTTATACCTACACAAACCAAATTTGGCACTTAGCTTAGTTAACAAATAAAAGTCATCTGGTTAAGTGGGGTCACCTTATAGATGCGCCTTGTTATTACCAAATTTCTCTTTTTTTTCTTTGCATCACTAGCATTGATGCCAATATCGTACAGTTAAAACCGGGTAAAATTTGTAGTGTTCATAAAAATATCGAAACCCGATACTCGTAAATAAGAATCGATGTATCGATACATCGGTTTTTGAAATATCGGCGATATATATCGATATTTATTTTCGCAAATATCGATATTTAGATATATCTCTATCTTTTGCCCATCCCTATTCTATACCATAATACATATATATATTATACTTATATATGTATTATTATACTTATGTATGTATGTAGTATATGTAGATATTATTTATTTATACATACATACATATTATATTGTATTCTTAATTAACAAACTCACCATACATACATATTATTACTTGAGAGGAGACAAGTATTGAACCAGCAAACTTCTGACTGTTAGACAAGAACTCTAACCAATAAGCTAACAAGCAGTCTGAATAACCATTGAAATAATTGTGCAAACATGCTTATACAAAAACGAAAAATATCATGAAAAAAATTGTCTGTATGTCTATTTATAGATATGAAATAACAAGACACCACATAAAATCAAGAAGATTTCCTTATTAAAAAAAATAAATAAGATGCTTTACACATAATCATATAGGAACCTACTAAAATCAAGAAGAAAACCTTATTGAAAAAATAAATAAGATAACCTAATAAAATTAAGAAGAAAACCTTTCTAAAAAAATTAATAAGGCAACCTAACAAAATTCTTGATAAAATTAATAAGATTTACCACATAAAAACAATAAGGAATCTATAAAAAAATCTTCGCTTCTTTCTACTGGGATACCCCTTATCCTAAAAACGTTTCATAGAGAAAATCTTCTTGATTCTATGAGGCAGTTTTTTCTCTGTGTATATAAAATCGTAGTGTCCGTTTGTTCGCAACGCATGGTCTCTGGAACTATAAGAGCTGCTGTGCAGGAATTTTCAACACAGGTTATGTTGAATACCCGGTAGGGTTTCGTTTTGTTTTTGACCAGACAAGTGACCACAGTGTGGAATTAATTTGTATTAAGCACTTGCGAAATTTCACTGCTCTTTCTCCAAATATACATCACATAATAATTTACTCGGACGGATGTTTTTACCAAAATCGTAATGTTGTTTTGTCTAATGCTTTGCTTGCATTTTGTAAGGAAACGAATATAACGGTTGAACAAAAATATTTAATAAGTGGCCATACCCAAATGGAATGCGATGCAACTCATTCGCTTATTGAAAGAAAAATGTCTAAAAAGCAAATAAATTTGCCATCTCAATTCGTTCAACTTATAAAGGAAGCGCGCAAAGTTCATACACCTCTACAAGTACATCATTTGCATTATGAGTATTTTTTGAATTATGAAAAAAGTTCACAAGTGTACTCATCTATACGTCCAGGTAAATAATATTGCGCTCTAACTTAATTCTATTGTCTTAAATTTTAGGCAGAGTCGTTGGTGAACCGACAGAAAGCATGATACGAGCTCTTGCATATGAACCATCCGGAGTAATTTATTTTAAAACTAGAATAACCGACGACTATGACTTGCTTCCGCAGAGATCAGTTAGAAGAATTATTGAAGAAATTCCCCCCGAAACTCTTCACAAAGAAAAAATTCCACTAACGAAGAAAAAGTGGGACCACTTGCAGGAATTAAAGAGATTCCTTCCATCAGATTGCCATTATTTCTATGATAAATTACCGTTTAGACACTAATTTTGGTTATGGTTATATGTTTCTCACCTGAATTTTTTTGTTGAGTTTTTTCATTATTTATAACATGAATTATTTATTTATTTTCTTTTATTAAAATATCTAATTTTCACCTTAGTGTAAAAAAGCCCTAACTTGAATTTTCTTTCAAGAATATGATTAACTAAAAGCCCTATCTTACATATCTTCATTAATATTAAAAAAAAATTGAAAATAAAAGTAGTCATTGCATTTCCTGCTTGTTTTACTAAAAAACTGCGTTCAAAAACAAACATATTCCCAAATCGTTCCGATTTTATTCAGCTTTTTCCTTGTCCTGTAAAGTAGCTAAAAGTTGAGATACGACCTTTTTATATTAAGCCATCGATATGTATGTTACATATTCATACATATATGCATGTATATGTATATTAACAACAAAATAAACAAATACGATTGGCAGTCTGTGGTTAGATTTTATAAAGAAAAAAACTTTATTAGAAAACTAAATTTATTAAATATGTCATGTACGTATACAAATTTAGCAACTCAAAAGCTTAAATTATCAAAAGAAACAAAAGTACCAAAATAGGGCTATTGTGCAACACTCTCATTCAATATACATACATCCCATCACTGTCTACAAATGTCACGTAACGTCGTCATGAAATTATATTTTCTGCAGGTTCAGACGTTACATTTACGTGACATTTCAGTCAAGTAAGCATTTGCATAGCTTTTCATGCAACAGATTCGATCAGCTGACACATTTACATTTACAGTTCTACATTTACAGTCGGGTAATTCTGCCTTAAAGCATGCGCTAAATCTGGGGTTGCCATACAAAATTCGTTTGTTAAACCAACTTTTAGTTTAACAATGATTTTTGCATAAGGGGGATATTTTGTAAATTTTTTTTAATAATACTCGTATAATTTCTTTTTTATAATATTGGTATATACGAGTATGTATTATTATCAGGGCAAGTTTTTTGTGGCACGAAAAATGGTTCAAAACGGCTGGCAAAGTGGCACGAGAAAGTATAATAATTGGTACGAAAATGGCACAAAATGGCAAAAAAATAATATGTTATTTAAGAAAAATTTATTTTATTAAATTTTAATTGCATAGTAAAATAACATGTTTCTTCAAGTTGTCAAAAATAAATGATCTCCTATTATCGGATAAAACAGTTGAATAAATGGAAAACACTCGTTCGACATCGCAAGATATAATTGGAGCAAACTTAAATGCCAATACTTCAGATGGAGAGAGGTTTTCAATATATTCATCTGCTTCACTTTCATTAAAAAATATATTATTTCTTATCCGGTATTTCGATCTAAAACTTTTTCAACTTATCTGATTTCTTAAAAATTCAGAGACTTCCTTAAATTGTCGCAATAATATATTGTAGCTTTAACCCATGTTCTCCATCGAGTGACACAAGGGGATGGAGGTTTTTTAAGATCGGAAACATTGATTTGAAAATATTGTTTCGAGAAGGGGCTTGCAAAATACATAATCACATATAATGCTGTGATGTTGTACCTTAAGAAATACAGCTTTAAAGTTTCATTAATTTTTCAGCTGCTGTTTAGTGCTGTGCCGTTCTGCTTCTAAATTTGAGAACTTACTTTTTCTGTAGTAACGTATCAGTTATTTCTCACTAGAAGAGTTGCAGTTATCCACTAAAGTAATGACTTTTGCAATGTCCATTATAAAGTTTCAATAAAATTTTATGTTTTTCTTTTAAAAATTAAATTTTTTAAATTCTAAAATCACAATCACAAATTATTTCAAAATGTTTTTATTTAATTTATGCTGTCACTCACAATTACTTAAAAATTTTTCGATTGTCACAGGTTGCACCGAAACAAAACTTGAAAGAAACAGAAAAACTAACGACTTGTATTATATTTCTATAAACAAACAAGAGTCAACTGATTCGAAAGCAAAAACTAATGTTGACTTTACAGCTTGATTCTAACGTGTTTACATTTTCAAAATCAAAAAATCAGCTAGTCTGTGTAACATTTTTGGAAATAATGTTTTAACGACTGTTAAAAACATAAGATAGTCAAATAAATACATTAAAAAAATAATTTAAATTTACAATTAGCCCACAATAATTACAAAAGAAATGTTTAAGATATATGACGTCCCCTTTCCTCCTTCATCCAACAAACCAAATACGAAATTCGCGAAATCCACTGCTCGCTATCGGTAGTTTCATCCATTTCATTCATTCAGCTGTTTTATATTTTGTACAGCGGTATGTTGGCAGCAAAAAAAGTGTTACACAAATCCAAAAAGTATGGGTTCAATTATGTTGTGGTATCTGTCAGCAGAGAATGTGTCGAACGAGATTTAAATTTTTCGACCAGCATTGTATGCCTCGAAAGAAGAGAAATGCTTTACAATATTATACAATTTTGGTTTAAGCTTTGCAGTCGCACACAAAATACAGCACTGATGAATCTCCTTTTAATATATTCGGAAATTTTTTTACCGTTCGTAAATTAAATTCCTTTACCGCCTCTTTAGGAATTTTGTTTATATTATATACATAAATGTAAATTAAAGCAAACAAACAAAACTTTGACTTACATACATATATGTGTGTATGTCCATTCCTTTTTCTAATATAACGTTACTTTTATGCAATTTGATTGTAGATTTTATAACACATATGTATTTCGAAAATAAATGATCAAATATAAATAGTGTACTGGAAAAAAAGGACGTATATGTATGTATATTGTTAATACAACAGATTGATCAAAAATTTTATGAATTATTAATTTCAGCAGGGCGATTCCGGTCAAAGAAAAACTCTGAAAATTTCTTCAAGTTTGCCAAAAAAATGGCATTTTATGGCAAGGTGGACTAAAAATACCTTTTTATGTCAAAAATTTAAGATATGGCAAAAATGGCAATAAGTGGCATATGCAATAAAAAACGGTTACATGTCACAGCGTCCAACGACATAATGTCCATGGACGTTATGACAAAGAAAATGTGTCGTAGTGTCCATGGACATTTCGACACTCAAAAAAGTGCCATTACATCAATTAACACAATGTCATAATGTCAATGGACATTATGTCACTTTTTGTCGTGTCATAGTGTCCATAAAAATTTAAAAGCATTTCATACAGATTATGAAATTGCTTTACAAAAGGCTATAGGTTTCACTATTGCCAGGCCTTGAGACGTCAAAGTCAGAAAATAAATAAATTTGGAGCTTTAGTTAAAAACAACAAAGAATGTAGAAACTGGTACAGAAAAATATTAAGCCTGCCTTTGGTTAGTCCGCAGCAAATAGAAGAAATGTTTATTAGTTTAAAAAATGGGATACTAGATCTGCCCAACAACCATCAATATTGTCTTAGCATTTTTGTGAAATATTTTGAGAAGCAGTGGATGACAACGGTTAGTTTCATTTGTGGCTTTTATATATAAGAAAGTTAAATTATGATAATGATTAATATAAAACAAAAGTTAGTTTTCTGCTGTCAAAACAAAAAAAAAGTACACGAATGAAAAATTGCATTCGTCGGTGGAAAAAATACAAATTTTATAAGAAATAAATAAAATAAAATTGATATATCAGCAAAAAAAGTTAATGTTGCTACAAATAGTAAATTTTAATTTGTTTTTTTTTATTATTGTAAGTGGCAATTAGAGCATAAAGTTGACAACAGCCATGCAGTTATTATTTTTGGAAATTCATTTTCTTTTCTTGCAAGATAATAGCTCATTTTATGCTATTTCATTATTTGTATATGTGTATAAAGTTAAAGATTTCTTTTTTAAATAAAAAATGTTTATTTACATAAATACTTCCATGTTGCCGTCAAAAAGGGTTACCTTTTTTAATGACAAAAATACAAATTTTATATGACAATATGTAAACAAATAAAAATTATTTACAAAAAGCCAACACTGTGATTTGGCACTAAATTGCTAAGAGCGCCACACGACGTAAGGTGGACGAAAAAATATTAACGTGTTCTACAAATGCAAATTCTTACGTATTCGTCCGTGTGCTATTCGTGCGTGTATTGATTGTGACGTGTTCTATAAACATGCTGTAAGTGTTATTGACATTATAACAGACTGATTACAATTAAATAAAGTTTAGTACACAGTATGGTTTATAAGCATAATTTACATATTTATTTCATTTTCTTATTTTAAAATTAACATATTTTGTTAATATTAATGCTATTATTGTTTTGCTATGATGTTGTTGTTGATTTAGTTTTTCTTCCATCTATAATATTTCATCTTTACTTATCCAAGAATTGTGTTGATTAGAAAATCCCAGCCATTTAACATATACCTCCTTCCCTTTAGTTTTAAGAACCTTTTCAACTAGATATGTATTTGGAAATCTGGTTTTTGAAAGTTCGTCAGTATAGAATCCACCTTTAATAGGATTACCAAGATAGCCTTCTAATATGTATGTTGCAGGATTTGTATTTTGAACTCTTTTAATTGTGAAAATTTCTGTAGTCCAATTTGGAGTATAACCTTTTTCAAATGTATGCTTATATTTGCTTATGCGTACATGATCTCCTACATTAAATTTTGACATTTTATACATTTTCATATGACTGTATACTGTATTTAGCAGCTTTTCCTCATTTGTTGAGTTGACTTTAATTGGAGGCATTTTAATGGTACGATGAACTTTTCTATTGTAGGCATTAAGTAAATCTTTGTGTATATCAATCCACTTATATGAATCATTATAGCTAAATTCTTTCCACATCATTCCTTTCAGTGTTCTATTAAATCGTTCTACTATTGATGCTTTCATAATGCTATATGTTGTATTTATGCATTAATTTTCCAAAGTGTTTGTTGAAAAACTCTTTACCATCATCTATTTGTATGTTTTTTGGTATTCGCCCCAATTCAAAAATATTTTCCATTGCGTTGGTTGTTTCGAGTGCAGTTTTTGTTTTTAGCGGTACTGCCCATGCAAATTTTGAGAATGTGTCAATTATAGTCAGCAAAAATCGATAATTTCTATTTTCTTTAGAATAGTTCCCCATTTCAACTAAATCATCTTGCCAAAGATCATCTATTCCTTTCATTACAACTCTGCGACGCACAAAATGTTTTCGTGCTTGCTTATGGAGTTCGTTTACTAAATTTCTTTTTGAATACATTAAGTTGTTTTTAGAGATTTTTTGAAGAGTGTTGTGATCTAGTTGAAGCACTTTCAGCAAACATGTAATTTTCTAATCTATGAATTTTCTCATTAAGCTGTTCAATTTGTTCTTCAAAGGATGTTTCAATTTTTAGAATATCTTTTTCAATTTTATAATTTTCTTCTATATCTAATTTTGTTTCGCGATGTAGATCCTCAATTTGCATTTGAATATTTTCTTGAATTATAGTACTGTCTCTCTTAAAGTATGCTAATAATTTCTCTTCTAGTTTTTCGATTTGAGTTTGCAGAAACAATTTATTGATAACATCGTTTTCCTCCACAGCTTTTGCAACATTTTTGATCCTTTTGTTTTGGATATCAATGTTGTTGTTCGTATCCACAAAGAACCCCAGCAGTTTAGGTGAATTTTTCAAAGAAATTATGTTGCTAGTATCGTTTAAATAATGCCCAAATTTATCAACAGACATGCTTTATATACTTTATTAAAGTTAATGTATTATATTAGCTTCACGTAGTTCTTCAATAATTGATACAATTTCGTTATTGTGATTATTATGACCTGCAGCTTGTGATGAGAGCAGTAGTCGAAGTCGATCTAACAGCTCATTTGGATCATCCCAGTATATATAGTTGGGCTTATGGGTGTTAAATTCCATCATGCTATGCTGTTTGGATCCAGATTCAGCTCGTCTTGCGATAACCATCTGAACCCACCATGAGGAAGATATTCCGACATTGCCCAACCATACAAATTATTAGCGCCTAAATAGACGAGAAGTTCTAAGGGCTTCTCTTTATCGAAATCTTCCAAATATTTGTTATTCGCTTTCGTTTATCTTTGGCTACACTGTATTATTCCCCCACGTATACCTTTTGTCATAAAATTGTACATGTCAATGTCTGTCAATAATTCTAATTCAGTTTTTGTGTATTTGAGCATTGCATCCCAGGAAAGGCCATGTGCTGTATAATATTGGCATGGATCGAGCTCATAAATACCTTTACAAACTTTTCTAAAGTTCTCGAAAATATCTGTCAGTAAGAGGGCGTCTGTTTTTAAGTGAAGTTCCATGTAATCTTTCATTGTTTTGCAACCAAAAGTATTCCATACCTCTACAGCATGTGAATATTCCTCTAAAGAACACTTTTTATTGTTGAACTTATTAAAGAAATCGCTGCGTAAAGGTAGCTGACATTAATCTAATTTTTGGAATGAATTTAGGTACTCATACGGAAAAATACCTTTTTTTAATAAGCATAAATTCTTTTTCTGACTGAAATAAGGACCTTATAGTGTTGAAATCATTATCAGCCATAAAGCGTATTGTATCAAGAAATCTTATTTCACGCATTTCTGTAAATTGGGAGAGGGATATATAAAGCTCCTTATTGAGAGGGAGTACTTTCAGTTGCATAGAAATTTCACCTAATTCTTTAATGAAAAGATGTGAGTCATAATTTGAATAATTGTGAAAGTAAACTGGTATAAACTTGGGAATTTGTTAATTTAAATTACAGTTATTCTGGGATGCACCTCTAAATTTACCACTAATGTAACAATGATCTCTAACGCGATCTTTCCCTAGAAATTTTTAACAAATATGACAATTCACCGCACTATAAAAATTATAAATATCAGAACGGGATAAAGTATCCATTTGTCTATTATTTACTAAATGGTTATTGTATATTTCCTCACAATCTTTAATTAAATATGACACAAATTTTTTTGAGGCATCTTCCCCTGTATATATCCTTAACTTATTTAAATTATTGCTATGGAGGCACTTAATATATATATTTAGTAAATGCAGAAGGTGTGTGATTTTTTACTAAATTGGTTTTATTACTTACATTATCACTAATATCTTCTAAGATGCACTCGAAGTCCGCGTAAACTACAAAGGGGTCATCCATTTTTCTTTGATGTCCCTTAAAGATAAGAATGGCATCCGGCCCTGATGGTATAGTTGTAACGATTTTGCCGCATTCCGCCTTATGATTAGTCATGACGTTCTCCCTATGAGTGTACTGGAGACAGCTGTTGCAAAAATTTAACTTATGCCTATCGGTGGTTATCTGATTCGTCAAAAGTCTGTGAATAATAAAAAATAAAATAAAAGATTATAAGTAAAATGCATCTATTATAAAATATATAAAACAAGTATATGTATCATTAAATTAAAGATTAGTATAATTTTTTAACTTACCTTTATATGTTCCTTATCAAAATGTAATGATGAACTTCACCATTCTCCAAAAGCAACATTTTTATATGGTTAATTTTCTCGTCCTTGGTGACATAATAAGGACCAATGATATCTGATTGGCTCCCTCATCATACCCAAATACGTTAATACTTATTGCTGGATTATTCACCTCGAACTCTTTGATTTTATCTAATCCTAATGGGAAGCTTAAATTTTTGAAATTTAACGCTACACTATTTCGCGTACCAATCGCCTCTGCAGCGTCTTGCATCATGATATTTGGTAATATCCATGCCAGCGATTTGGCACCACTTGAAACAGTATTCATACTCATTTTCAATCTTGATGCAGGCTTTTCTTCTTTCTAATTTTTGAGGCGTGGATATCCAACTCGGTCCTTTGACGAGCGACGATTTGCTGATGTTAATTTCTGCTCGGACTATGCGTGACAAAGTCCACCCAGAATCTCGCTCTTCAAATTCGGACATTTTGGTTGAAATCTCCTCAACCTGTTTACGGAATAATTCTTCTATGTTATCTGCCTTCGTCAGCAAACTCATTTTGGCAACATGTGATATTATGCACAACTCCAAATCTTCTTCAACAATTTTGATGTACTCCGCCATAATACTCACATGAAATTTAATTATTGAATGCTTAGTTAAATTCACTTGAAGTCTCTCCATAAAACATTTTTATTTTCTTCAACAAATTCTTCTAAGAGTAGTTGATCTTTTTTATTTAGAATTGCATATGTGGCGATATGATTTTTGAAGGCTTTCAATATTTTACAATATCGCACATTTTCTTCAACTTCTTTTGTCCTACCCTGCGAAGTACTTCTTTGAGTTGACAGAGTTTCTTCTCTTCTTTCTTCTACTTCTCCATCACTTTCCGGTAAACTTATGTCCATAGCATCGTTGTATAAAGTCCCTCCATGAATATCCACACCTTGTTGTTGAGCTTGTTTTTGTTGCTGCTGCTCTTCTTAGTGATAATTAAGAAGTTGCCATTGCATCAAATTGGGATTATAATTGTAATTTGGATACTCATATTGCATTGGCACTCCTGTGCCTCGTTTCTGTAAGGAATGTGAGAACTTTTCGAGTCGAAAAAATTGTTATCATCCTGTGAAACACAGGGTGAGTAAGAAAAAAACTATATTTGTTGATATGTTTTGTAAGTTTATATAAGTTTTTATGTGAGTAAACCTATGTAAAATAGGATAACCAATATAATTATTTAATTTTTCTCGATGCGAGAACTTCTCACAAGTTACAGAAATGGGGTACTGATCCCAAAAACTGAACCGTATTGTTGAAAATTTAATGGTAACTGATATTGAGGATAGTGTAAAGAAGGATGTTGCTGATAAATGAATGATGATGATGAATGTTGGTGATTTTGAAGAAATGTCTGCGGTTGCTCTTGATTTCTGCGCCAGCTTACGACCACTTGATCCTGCACACTATGGTTTTTAACATGCTCCAAAAAGGACTTTTGTTATTTGTATACATTATTACATGTATTACACTAACTAATTTTTAATTTTTTTATTATTATTTCACTTTAACACAATTGTTTATGACACTTCTTGTAAATACAATAAAGTACTGATGTGTTGCTTAGAGAATTTGGTGTATTTATACGAAAATTAGTAGCAGTATCCTTGCAGCATTCATAAGTTTTACTTTTCGTTTCTCTGCTCATGACTGTACTTAGTTTGCTGCTTTAAAATAATCGTAGACAAGTGAAATGATTACGTTGCAAAATATAAATGTAATCTACAAAATATTCCACGCACAAGTTCCCACGATCGCACATTCATGAATACACATACATATACGTATACATACATACATACAAATATATTTCTTAAACAAATAAACAAAATATTAAATTATCAGCGACAATCAAGCTGGACCCCCCACGCACAAGTATTAGGGGTGTTCACATACATGTGAAGATTTTATACATAATTAAAATAATTAAATAAATTAATTTAATTTATTTAATTATTTTATTTATAATTAAATAAATTAATTTAATTATTTTATTTATAAACAATTTATTAGCGTGAGGAAATCACACATACACATACACACGATTCATATAAGAATCGCTTGTAGCCATCAAATCTATTTTCTCTGATATTACTGATATAGTACGACGATAACAAATTTCTACAGTCTGGAAACACTGACAATTTTCCCTTTGGTATTAGAAAAAAATTATCATATTTTCCCGTCAGCATTTGAAAAAAATAATAATCATGTTTTGCCGTCGGCATTTGAAAAAAGTAATAATCATGAATTGCCGTCGGCATTTGAAAATAAAACTTAAAAAAAATTAAAATTATTACTGGCACCAACTTCAAACGGCACTGTAGGTAACATATATAAAAATCTTTTATTTAACTAGATCTATATTATTTGTAGTATTTTTGAAGTCGGTTTATTTTTTTTTTAAGTTTTATTTTTACCTTTTTAGTTTTATTTGTAAGTATGTATCTCTTTTTATTTAGAATAATGGTCCAGTTTCGTTAAAATCGATTAAGTAAAAACACGTGAAATATAGTATTACATTTTATGGGGCGTGGCTACGCCTACTTGTTTTAAAACAAGATTGTGTATTTTTAAGTTTCGTAAAAATCGGTTAAGTAGAACCACGTGTAATGTTAAAACACATTTTAATGGGCGTAGCACCGCCCATATTTTCAACTTAAAAATTTTGTAATGATGATTTTCCCGTTGGTACTAGAAAAAATCATATTCATGATTTTCTCGTCGTCATATATATACATTACAAAAAAGAAGAACCTCCAACCTATGAACCCACATAACGTATCCCCACAAACATACACACATACAAATTCCCACGGTCATAAGAAACCGGACTTATTGAACCAACTTGGTATGTAGTAAACAAACAAAATTCCTTATGTGAACAAAAAACTCCTTATGTAAACAAAAAATTGGACGGATTTATTGAATCACCCTCGTAGGTATCAAATTTGACAAATTTCGAAGAATTTTAAAATTTTACAATTTTAATTACCCAAATTTCACAATTTTAATTGCGGTGGGAGTGGGATTTCACTACTACTTGAATGCGGATCGTTTATGTGTAGATTTATGAAATATGAAAACTTTGCTTTATTTTTTTTAATGGGTAAATTAACTACAAATACGGACGTGACAAGGCGGATGCTACAGTTTTTTTTCCAAGAATAATAAACACCGTAACTTTGCTAATACTGATTGAACTTTAATTCAAAAGAAATTAAATAATAACGCATGCTATTTGCTGCTGAAAAAAAATTAATAAATATTGATTTTATGAGACGGATGCGACTAAGTATAAGTGAAAACAAACTCAAAATAATGCCCTTATTAGAAATCCATTCTATTTATTTTGTGTTAATGCGTAAGATCATTCTTATTTCTTAAATTATCAAAAAATAAATATAATACCTATTACTTCAAATAATCGCAAAAAAAGTCCCAGCCAAAAAACAACATTTTAGTGTAGTGTTAGTAGTCTCGATTAATAGAAAGAAAACGGCATATGACTTGGACCACTTTCATAACGTGCCGCCACAAAATTTCATATTTCATATGTTATGTTACGTACACCATGACTGCGGGGTATCTACCAACCCAATTAATGTAGGATACATTACTAATGGTTTATTCGCAGTTGTGAGTAAACATACATATTGACAAAATATACCTTAGAAGTCTCATCAAGTTAATCAGCGAAACAGTATAAGGCTTCGAGCTTTATACTCAGTCGGGGAGCAAGTAACGGCACCGTACGAATGGTAGTTACAAGAGGGCCCCTTGAACTATCATCCGAGAGCTTTGCCGTTTCTTGTTCGATATACATATATTACCTAGTAGAGTTGTAAATTGTATTTAGTTAATACACGAACTCCCGAATCTTTCGTGTATTGTATTTAGTAAGGCATACGAACTTCCGAATCTTTCGTATGTTTTGTAGTTAGTCAACATAACTCGTATTTTAGCCGAATACCCGAACTCCCGAATCTTTCGGGTATTCGTAAATTGTATTTAGTTAATACACGAACTCCCGAATCTTTCGTGTATTATATTTAGTAAGGCATACGAACTTCCGAATCTTTCGTGTGTTTTGTAGTTAGTCAACATAACTCGTATTTTAGCCGAATACCCGAACTCCCGAATCTTTCGTGTACTCGTAAATTGTATTTAGTTAATACACGAACTCCCGAATCTTTCGTGTATTATATTTAGTAAGGCATACGAACTTCCGAATCTTTCGTGTGTTTTGTAGTGAGTGAACATAACTCGTATTTTAGCCGAATACACGAACTCCAGAATCTTTCGTGTATTCGTAAATTGTATTCGTAAATTGTATTGTATTTAGTAAGGCATACGAACTTCCGAATCTTTCGTGTGTTTTGTAGTGAGTGAAGATAACTCGTATTTTAGCCGACTGCACGAACTCCCGAATCTTTCGTGTATTCGTAAATTGTATTAAGGCATACGCATTTTCGAATATTTCCTTTATTCACAGGCGGTAACAATATTCTCCGAGGACTTTTCCAATTCCAGGACAAGGTATCCGGGAGTCAGCCAGATGACACAAGTGAATTTTTAACCAACATATTGAGTGTAAAGTAGCATAAGTTAAGTTAAGTTTCGTAAATAAAAATATTGTGTGTTCTCTAAATATTATACACCAACATCTTTGTGTGATTATTTGCAAAGGAAGCAGACCTTTGGTAAGAACCTGGACAGGCTGACGCCTACCCCGGCTGCAAACAAAAACTGCGTTACAAGGACACGTACATATGTATGTATGTGCATTAGATTGGCCGTTATTTATTTATTTTTATTTCTTTTATTCTCACCCCCAAATCGGTTCGGTTTTATGTAAAAAAATTCAAAAAAATTTCAGAGCGATACGTTGTGTTTAAGGGGGTGCGCCCGCCCCTCAAAGTTGGCTTTCAAGCCCATTTTCAATGTAATTTGTTTGCATATGACTAGAATATGATATATGTCAATATTTTAGCTCTTCTAGTCTACAACATTAGTATCAAAAAAGTTTTTTGCTAAAATTAATATTTTAGGAAATAATGATGAAAATAACCAACAAAATACCAAAAATTATATATACAAAATTGGCATTTGTAGAGAAATAATTTTACTAAGCATTTACAAGAAGAGTTTATGTCTATTAAATTGTTTCATACATACATATATTAAGTATAGTCATAAGAAAAGTAAACAAAAAAAGGAAAAAAAAATTCATTGAATATATGGGCTTGAGGGCTAACTTTGAGGGCCGGACGCACTCCCTAAAACACAACTTATCGCCATGAAATTTTTTTTTATTTTTTTTACATAAAACTGAACCGATTTGAGGGTGAGAATAAAAGAAATCAACAAAACATACAACTAACGGCCACTCTCTAATGTACATACATGCAATGGAGATTAGTTATGAAAATTCCTTTAAACTAATGTTTATTAATTCATTTTAACTTCTACTTATACCTGTTAATTTTAATAAATAATTGAATAAATAACAAAAGTTTAAATAAATGAAATTGTAAAATTGCCTCATTTACTTAAATTTTTTGTTTGTATCACACTCTGCAGTGAAATAGCGATGATCATAGACAATATTAATAATCTGTGGCGATGAATGCAAAGAAAAAATTTTTTTTGGCAAACTTCTAGTACTGCAAGTACCTAGTGAAGTTTGGCTGTCGCATGGTACTTGCCATGTTCCCTTTATGAATGTTCAAGTCAGAGCGAAAAACGAACAAGTACTTAACTAGCACACACACAGTCGAGTAGCAACCAGTGTGCACACTTAATTTTTTTTAATTCGGTAGAATCGACATAAAAAATCGGTAGATTTGAATGAAATTCGGTAGAAAATATTTTTTATTAAAAGAAACATAAAAAATAACAATTCAAAGAAACATAAAAAATAACAAAATATATGTACTTATATATAAACAGTAAGTGCAAGGAGTATCAAACTAAACAGGTTCCAAAAGCGCATTTAAAACTTCACATGTGATTGGAAATTAAACTGAAGTAAACAATGAAGCATTTCCAATAAAAAATAAGTGTCATCCCCAGTTATTTGCCCTTACCCTTACCCTTTATATAGATATGCTATGCATACATAAAATAAAATACATAAATAACAGAAATTCAGTTTTGTACATAGGTTTTATAAAGCTACTAAAATAACTTTTATTTGCTACTACAATGATTATATGTAAGATCCATTTATAAATTTACCCCCTTATGCAAAAACGATTGTTAAAATTAAAGTTGCTTTAATAAACGAATTTTGTATGGCAAAACCGGTTTTAAAGCATGCTTTAACTTTAACAATCGTTTTTGCATAAGAGCATAAAACTTTTGTGCAAAAATGATTAAATCATTGGCCTGTCACACACGAGACTAATTTTTATGCCGCACAATTTTTGTTTTTTTTAAAACACACGAGACTAATTCATCCGACATAATAATGTATACGCATACGTAGCTTGGTGTGTGTTAGTGTTTTTGTATGCATTTGATATTTGCTGTTTTTTAAGTTATGTGTGTATTGGTTTTGTGCTGGTGATGCGGGGTTGTAGCTGGTTGAAAAACTATGCCAAACACGAAACCCCTCTCTTTGCCTCTCTCACCAACAAACTGGCATGTTATGCCAGCACAATTGTTCTCGTGTGTGAAAGGCCATTGGGAGGAATAAATATTTCAACCCCAAGGCACAATTCTATGTTCTGTTTTAATGATTTTCATAGCAGAAAATGACCGCTGTGCGGCCGCACTGCTATGTGGCAAAATATATAATTTACACATATATCGACTTAAATTACTAAATAACAATTCGTTAAACATAGTCTCTTCTCCGCGGAAAGCTTTCCACATTTTACAACATAAGTACATGTGATTAATTTTCCGTATGTGTGATCAACTTGATCACTGGTAGCAACCAATAATTATTCTCTCATTTTGTTGTTCTCAAAAACATGTACATAGTTTTTTAGTATTGGTCGAGTAAGTGTTCATGCTTAGCTAGATTATATGTACTTCTTAAGTATTACTACGTTTATACGCGCACTATTTGCAAATAAAATTATTTGCAAATAAATTAACTCACTGTTTATACGGCATAGCAAAAGTACACAAACTTGGTAGCACTTCTATAGAAAGTTTACTTATGTTGACAAAAAAATAGTGTAAAATGCACAAAATATCAAATAATTATTTGTTTTAATTGTTATTATTTGTTTCTATCAATGTTTTTTGTGCAATATTTATCCATTTATTGTTTTTTCTTATGAAACATTTGTAAGCGTGGCAACCTTTTCCATTTTATTTGCAAATAGTGCGTTAATCGTGAATAGTTTTCTGAATTAGTAAGTCGCAATAAAAACAATAATATGGCAACAATTTCCTGTTTTATTTGCAAATAAGCCCTGCGTATAAACGTAGTATATAAAATTTATATAAATAAATGGACTTATACTATAAATTCATTTGCGCTGGGGTTTAATTCATAACAAGAAGTCTTCACCACATTGCTTGTTAGCACTAGAGTTTTTCTTTTCCCGTACTTTTTCATTTCCCGGGAAAGCGGGAAAGATTTTTCGGTTTCCCGGGAATTCCCGCCCAGTACACAACAATACAAAATATTTTTAAATTTAATTTATTTCAACAAAAACAAATTATAATTCATGAGATCGATTAAATAATAACGTTTTATACACACATTATTCAAAAAATAATACCGTTTCCATTCTTTATATAATAATCAGGGCAAGTTTTTTATGGTTACATGTCACAGCGTCCAAGGACATAATGTCCATGGACGTTATGACAAAGAAAATGTGTCGTAGTGTCCATGGACATTATGGCACTTTTGAAATTGTCTTAAAGTCCATGGACACTATGACATTATAATTATGGACATTATGTCGCATTTTAATGTGTCCTTAAGTCCACAATTTTAGGAATGAAAAACAATCTTTATATTTTTAAGAAACAATTTATTTATTGAAAATACAACAAAATAAGGACTGGCTTCTCGCACAAAAAAATAAGGACTGGCTTCTCGGTCTTTCTCATATCAATGCACAATATTGAGTTTTTGAATATATTTCTTATTGAAATATATTCAAACTATTTTCTAAAATCTGTCTACAATATGGACATATCAACTAATTGACTTATGGAAACCGATTGACTAAAATCTTCATTTCGGATAGCTTCAAAAAATTTTAGGAATTGTCCGTGCTTTCCTATTTTTTGAGAAAGTTTAGAATTAAAATCTTCTAAGGCACTTGTTGTTCTGACAAGTTCCTTATAAACAGAAAATCCCCGAAAGGTGACCTGAAAAGGAAATGAATAAACTTTTTTCATCAATTTGAAAAATATTTGAGTATATAAAAAATTATAATGATTAATATAAAACAAAAGTTAAATTCTGAATAAAATATTATTGATTATTGGGAAATGAAAAAGCAAGGAGAAAGGGAGATAATACTACATTTGAAAGTAGAATTAAGAAAAATCGGCGCATTGATATGAGAAAGACCGAGAAGCCAGTCCTTATTTTTTTGTGCGAGAAGCCAGTCCTTATTTTGTTGTATTTTCAATAAATAAATTGTTTCTTAAAAATATAAAGATTTTTTTTTCATTCCTAAAATTGTGGACTTACGGACACATTAAAATGCGACATAATGTCCATAATTATAATGTCATAGTGTCCATGGACTTTAAGACAATTTCAAAAGTGCCATAATGTCCATGGACACTACGACACATTTTCTTTGTCATAACGTCCATGGACATTATGTCCTTGGACGCTGTGACATGTAACCATAAAAAACTTGCCCTGATTATTATATAAAGAATGGAAACGGTATTATTTTTTGAATAATGTGTGTATAAAACGTTATTATTTAATCGATCTCATGAATTATAATTTGTTTTTGTTGAAATAAATTAAATTTAAAAATATTTTGTATTGTTGTGTACTGGGCGGGAATTCCCGGGAAACCGAAAAATCTTTCCCGCTTTCCCGGGAAATGAAAAAGTACGGGAAAAGAAAAACTCTAGTGCTAACAAGCAATGTGGTGAAGACTTCTTGTTATGAATTAAACCCCAGCGCAAATGAATTTATAGTATAAGTCCATTTATTTATATAAATTTTATATACTACGTTTATACGCAGGGCTTATTTGCAAATAAAACAGGAAATTGTTGCCATATTATTGTTTTTATTGCGACTTACTAATTCAGAAAACTATTCACGATTAACGCACTATTTGCAAATAAAATGGAAAAGGTTGCCACGCTTACAAATGTTTCATAAGAAAAAACAATAAATGGATAAATATTGCACAAAAAACATTGATAGAAACAAATAATAACAATTAAAACAAATAATTATTTGATATTTTGTGCATTTTACACTATTTTTTTGTCAACATAAGTAAACTTTCTATAGAAGTGCTACCAAGTTTGTGTACTTTTGCTATGCCGTATAAACAGTGAGTTAATTTATTTGCAAATAATTTTATTTGCAAATAGTGCGCGTATAAACGTAGTAATACTTAAGAAGTACATATAATCTAGCTAAGCATGAACACTTACTCGACCAATACTAAAAAACTATGTACATGTTTTTGAGAACAACAAAATGAGAGAATAATTATTGGTTGCTACCAGTGATCAAGTTGATCACACATACGGAAAATTAATCACATGTACTTATGTTGTAAAATGTGGAAAGCTTTCCGCGGAGAAGAGACTATGTTTAACGAATTGTTATTTAGTAATTTAAGTCGATATATGTGTAAATTATATATTTTGCCACAAAGCAGTGCGGCCGCACAGCGGTCATTTTCTGCTATGAAAATCATTAAAACAGAACATAGAATTGTGCCTTGGGGTTGAAATATTTATTCCTCCCAATGGCCTTTCACACACGAGAACAATTGTGCTGGCATAACATGCCAGTTTGTTGGTGAGAGAGGCAAAGAGAGGGGTTTCGTGTTTGGCATAGTTTTTCAACCAGCTACAACCCCGCATCATCAGCACAAAACCAATACACACATAACTTAAAAAACAGCAAATATCAAATGCATACAAAAACACTAACACACACCAAGCTACGTATGCGTATACATTATTATGTCGGATGAATTAGTCTCGTGTGTTTTAAAAAAAACAAAAATTGTGCGGCATAAAAATTAGTCTCGTGTGTGACAGGCCAATGATTTAATCATTTTTGCACAAAAGTTTTATGCTCTTATGCAAAAACGATTGTTAAAGTTAAAGCATGCTTTAAAACCGGTTTTGCCATACAAAATTCGTTTATTAAAGCAACTTTAATTTTAACAATCGTTTTTGCATAAGGGGGTAAATTTATAAATGGATCTTACATATAATCATTGTAGTAGCAAATAAAAGTTATTTTAGTAGCTTTATAAAACCTATGTACAAAACTGAATTTCTGTTATTTATGTATTTTATTTTATGTATGCATAGCATATCTATATAAAGGGTAAGGGTAAGGGCAAATAACTGGGGATGACACTTATTTTTTATTGGAAATGCTTCATTGTTTACTTCAGTTTAATTTCCAATCACATGTGAAGTTTTAAATGCGCTTTTGGAACCTGTTTAGTTTGATACTCCTTGCACTTACTGTTTATATATAAGTACATATATTTTGTTATTTTTTATGTTTCTTTGAATTGTTATTTTTTATGTTTCTTTTAATAAAAAATATTTTCTACCGAATTTCATTCAAATCTACCGATTTTTTATGTCGATTCTACCGAATTAAAAAAAATTAAGTGTGCACACTGGTTGCTACTCGACTGTGTGTGTGCTAGTTAAGTACTTGTTCGTTTTTCGCTCTGACTTGAACATTCATAAAGGGAACATGGCAAGTACCATGCGACAGCCAAATTTCACTAGGTACTTGCAGTACTAGGAGAAGTTTGCCAAAAAAAATTTTTCTTTGCATTCATCGCCACAGATTATTAATATTGTCTATGATCATCGCTATTTAACTGCAGAGTGTGATACAAACAAAAAATTTAAGTAAATGAGGCAATTTTACAATTTCATTTATTTAAACTTTTGTTATTTATTCAATTATTTATTAAAATTAACAGGTATAAGTAGAAGTTAAAATGAATTAATAAACATTAGTTTAAAGGAATTTTCTCCATTGCATGTACTATGTACATTAGAGAGTGGCCGTTAGTTGTATGTTTTGTTGATTTCTTTTATTCTCACCCTCAAATCGGTTCAATTTTATGTAAAAAAAATAAAAAAAAATTTCATGGCGATAAGTTGTGTTTTAGGGAGTGCGTCCGGCCCTCAAAGTTAGCCCTCAAGCCCATATATTCAATGAATTTTTTTTCCTTTTTTTGTTTACTTTTCTTATGACTATACTTAATATATGTATGTATGAAACAATTTAATAGACATAAACTCTTATTGTAAATGCTTAGTAAAATAATTTCTCTACAAATGCCAATTTTGTATATATAATTTTTGGTATTTT
Organism: Tachina lurida; assembly: GCA_944452675.1. Taxonomy (NCBI): domain Eukaryota; kingdom Metazoa; phylum Arthropoda; class Insecta; order Diptera; family Tachinidae; genus Tachina; species Tachina lurida. The sequence continues at coordinate 67,780,495 of OX101752.1, read as the reverse complement.
GTTGGTTATTTTCATCATTATTTCCTAAAATATTAATTTTAGCAAAAAACTTTTTTGATACTAATGTTGTAGACTAGAAGAGCTAAAATATTGACATATATCATATTCTAGTCATATGCAAACAAATTACATTGAAAATGGGCTTGAAAGCCAACTTTGAGGGGCGGGCGCACCCCCTTAAACACAACGTATCGCTCTGAAATTTTTTTGAATTTTTTTACATAAAACCGAACCGATTTGGGGGTGAGAATAAAAGAAATAAAAATAAATAAATAACGGCCAATCTAAGGCACATACATACATATGTACGTGTCCTTGTAACGCAGTTTTTGTTTGCAGCCGGGGTAGGCGTCAGCCTGTCCAGGTTCTTACCAAAGGTCTGCTTCCTTTGCAAATAATCACACAAAGATGTTGGTGTATAATATTTAGAGAACACACAATATTTTTATTTACGAAACTTAACTTAACTTATGCTACTTTACACTCAATATGTTGGTTAAAAATTCACTTGTGTCATCTGGCTGACTCCCGGATACCTTGTCCTGGAATTGGAAAAGTCCTCGGAGAATATTGTTACCGCCTGTGAATAAAGGAAATATTCGAAAATGCGTATGCCTTAATACAATTTACGAATACACGAAAGATTCGGGAGTTCGTGCAGTCGGCTAAAATACGAGTTATCTTCACTCACTACAAAACACACGAAAGATTCGGAAGTTCGTATGCCTTACTAAATACAATACAATTTACGAATACAATTTACGAATACACGAAAGATTCTGGAGTTCGTGTATTCGGCTAAAATACGAGTTATGTTCACTCACTACAAAACACACGAAAGATTCGGAAGTTCGTATGCCTTACTAAATATAATACACGAAAGATTCGGGAGTTCGTGTATTAACTAAATACAATTTACGAGTACACGAAAGATTCGGGAGTTCGGGTATTCGGCTAAAATACGAGTTATGTTGACTAACTACAAAACACACGAAAGATTCGGAAGTTCGTATGCCTTACTAAATATAATACACGAAAGATTCGGGAGTTCGTGTATTAACTAAATACAATATACGAATACCCGAAAGATTCGGGAGTTCGGGTATTCGGCTAAAATACGAGTTATGTTGACTAACTACAAAACATACGAAAGATTCGGAAGTTCGTATGCCTTACTAAATACAATACACGAAAGATTCGGGAGTTCGTGTATTAACTAAATACAATTTACAACTCTACTAGGTAATATATGTATATCGAACAAGAAACGGCAAAGCTCTCGGATGATAGTTCAAGGGGCCCTCTTGTAACTACCATTCGTACGGTGCCGTTACTTGCTCCCCGACTGAGTATAAAGCTCGAAGCCTTATACTGTTTCGCTGATTAACTTGATGAGACTTCTAAGGTATATTTTGTCAATATGTATGTTTACTCACAACTGCGAATAAACCATTAGTAATGTATCCTACATTAATTGGGTTGGTAGATACCCCGCAGTCATGGTGTACGTAACATAACATATGAAATATGAAATTTTGTGGCGGCACGTTATGAAAGTGGTCCAAGTCATATGCCGTTTTCTTTCTATTAATCGAGACTACTAACACTACACTAAAATGTTGTTTTTTGGCTGGGACTTTTTTTGCGATTATTTGAAGTAATAGGTATTATATTTATTTTTTGATAATTTAAGAAATAAGAATGATCTTACGCATTAACACAAAATAAATAGAATGGATTTCTAATAAGGGCATTATTTTGAGTTTGTTTTCACTTATACTTAGTCGCATCCGTCTCATAAAATCAATATTTATTAATTTTTTTTCAGCAGCAAATAGCATGCGTTATTATTTAATTTCTTTTGAATTAAAGTTCAATCAGTATTAGCAAAGTTACGGTGTTTATTATTCTTGGAAAAAAAACTGTAGCATCCGCCTTGTCACGTCCGTATTTGTAGTTAATTTACCCATTAAAAAAAATAAAGCAAAGTTTTCATATTTCATAAATCTACACATAAACGATCCGCATTCAAGTAGTAGTGAAATCCCACTCCCACCGCAATTAAAATTGTGAAATTTGGGTAATTAAAATTGTAAAATTTTAAAATTCTTCGAAATTTGTCAAATTTGATACCTACGAGGGTGATTCAATAAATCCGTCCAATTTTTTGTTTACATAAGGAGTTTTTTGTTCACATAAGGAATTTTGTTTGTTTACTACATACGAGGGTGGTTCAATAAGTCCGGTTTCTTATGACCGTGGGAATTTGTATGTGTGTATGTTTGTGGGGATACGTTATGTGGGTTCATAGGTTGGAGGTTCTTCTTTTTTGTAATGTATATATATGACGACGAGAAAATCATGAATATGATTTTTTCTAGTACCAACGGGAAAATCATCATTACAAAATTTTTAAGTTGAAAATATGGGCGGTGCTACGCCCATTAAAATGTGTTTTAACATTACACGTGGTTCTACTTAACCGATTTTTACGAAACTTAAAAATACACAATCTTGTTTTAAAACAAGTAGGCGTAGCCACGCCCCATAAAATGTAATACTATATTTCACGTGTTTTTACTTAATCGATTTTAACGAAACTGGACCATTATTCTAAATAAAAAGAGATACATACTTACAAATAAAACTAAAAAGGTAAAAATAAAACTTAAAAAAAAAATAAACCGACTTCAAAAATACTACAAATAATATAGATCTAGTTAAATAAAAGATTTTTATATATGTTACCTACAGTGCCGTTTGAAGTTGGTGCCAGTAATAATTTTAATTTTTTTTAAGTTTTATTTTCAAATGCCGACGGCAATTCATGATTATTACTTTTTTCAAATGCCGACGGCAAAACATGATTATTATTTTTTTCAAATGCTGACGGGAAAATATGATAATTTTTTTCTAATACCAAAGGGAAAATTGTCAGTGTTTCCAGACTGTAGAAATTTGTTATCGTCGTACTATATCAGTAATATCAGAGAAAATAGATTTGATGGCTACAAGCGATTCTTATATGAATCGTGTGTATGTGTATGTGTGATTTCCTCACGCTAATAAATTGTTTATAAATAAAATAATTAAATAAATTAAATTAATTTATTTAATTATAAATAAAATAATTAAATAAATTAAATTAATTTATTTAATTATTTTAATTATGTATAAAATCTTCACATGTATGTGAACACCCCTAATACTTGTGCGTGGGGGGTCCAGCTTGATTGTCGCTGATAATTTAATATTTTGTTTATTTGTTTAAGAAATATATTTGTATGTATGTATGTATACGTATATGTATGTGTATTCATGAATGTGCGATCGTGGGAACTTGTGCGTGGAATATTTTGTAGATTACATTTATATTTTGCAACGTAATCATTTCACTTGTCTACGATTATTTTAAAGCAGCAAACTAAGTACAGTCATGAGCAGAGGAACGAAAAGTAAAACTTATGAATGCTGCAAGGATACTGCTACTAATTTTCGTATAAATACACCAAATTCTCTAAGCAACACATCAGTACTTTATTGTATTTACAAGAAGTGTCATCAACAATTGTGTTAAAGTGAAATAATAATAAAAAAATTAAAAATTAGTTAGTGTAATACATGTAATAATGTATACAAATAACAAAAGTCCTTTTTGGAGCATGTTAAAAACCATAGTGTGCAGGATCAAGTGGTCGTAAGCCGGCGCAGAAATCAAGAGCAACCGCAGACATTTCTTCAAAATCACCAACATTCATCATCATCATTCATTTATCAGCAACATCCTTCTTTACACTATCCTCAATATCAGTTACCATTAAATTTTCAACAATACGGTTCAGTTTTTGGGATCAGGAGTGCCAATGCAATATGAGTATCCAAATTACAATTATAATCCCAATTTGATGCAATGGCAACTTCTTAATTATCACTAAGAAGAGCAGCAGCAACAAAAACAAGCTCAACAACAAGGTGTGGATATTCATGGAGGGACTTTATACAACGATGCTATGGACATAAGTTTACCGGAAAGTGATGGAGAAGTAGAAGAAAGAAGAGAAGAAACTCTGCCAACTCAAAGAAGTACTTCGCAGGGTAGGACAAAAGAAGTTGAAGAAAATGTGCGATATTGTAAAATATTGAAAGCCTTCAAAAATCATATCGCCACATATGCAATTCTAAATAAAAAAGATCAACTACTCTTAGAAGAATTTGTTGAAGAAAATAAAAATGTTTTATGGAGAGACTTCAAGTGAATTTAACTAAGCATTCAATAATTAAATTTCATGTGAGTATTATGGCGGAGTACATCAAAATTGTTGAAGAAGATTTGGAGTTGTGCATAATATCACATGTTGCCAAAATGAGTTTGCTGACGAAGGCAGATAACATAGAAGAATTATTCCGTAAACAGGTTGAGGAGATTTCAACCAAAATGTCCGAATTTGAAGAGCGAGATTCTGGGTGGACTTTGTCACGCATAGTCCGAGCAGAAATTAACATCAGCAAATCGTCGCTCGTCAAAGGACCGAGTTGGATATCCACGCCTCAAAAATTAGAAAGAAGAAAAGCCTGCATCAAGATTGAAAATGAGTATGAATACTGTTTCAAGTGGTGCCAAATCGCTGGCATGGATATTACCAAATATCATGATGCAAGACGCGTTAAATTTCAAAAATTTAAGCTTCCCATTAGGATTAGATAAAATCAAAGAGTTCGAGGTGAATAATCCAGCAATAAGTATTAACGTATTTGGGTATGATGAGGGAGCCAATCAGATATCATTGGTCCTTATTATGTCACCAAGGACGAGAAAATTAACCATATAAAAATGTTGCTTTTGGAGAATGGTGAAGTTCATCATTACATTTTGATAAGGAACATATAAAGGTAAGTTAAAAAATTATACTAATCTTTAATTTAATGATACATATACTTGTTTTATATATTTTATAATAGATGCATTTTACTTATAATCTTTTATTTTATTTTTTATTATTCACAGACTTTTGACGAATCAGATAACCACCGATAGGCATAAGTTAAATTTTTGCAACAGCTGTCTCCAGTACACTCATAGGGAGAACGTCATGACTAATCATAAGGCGGAATGCGGCAAAATCGTTACAACTATACCATCAGGGCCGGATGCCATTCTTATCTTTAAGGGACATCAAAGAAAAATGGATGACCCCTTTGTAGTTTACGCGGACTTCGAGTGCATCTTAGAAGATATTAGTGATAATGTAAGTAATAAAACCAATTTAGTAAAAAATCACACACCTTCTGCATTTACTAAATATATATATTAAGTGCCTCCATAGCAATAATTTAAATAAGTTAAGGATATATACAGGGGAAGATGCCTCAAAAAAATTTGTGTCATATTTAATTAAAGATTGTGAGGAAATATACAATAACCATTTAGTAAATAATAGACAAATGGATACTTTATCCCGTTCTGATATTTATAATTTTTATAGTGCGGTGAATTGTCATATTTGTTAAAAATTTCTAGGGAAAGATCGCGTTAGAGATCATTGTTACATTAGTGGTAAATTTAGAGGTGCATCCCAGAATAACTGTAATTTAAATTAACAAATTCCCAAGTTTATACCAGTTTACTTTCACAATTATTCAAATTATGACTCACATCTTTTCATTAAAGAATTAGGTGAAATTTCTATGCAACTGAAAGTACTCCCTCTCAATAAGGAGCTTTATATATCCCTCTCCCAATTTACAGAAATGCGTGAAATAAGATTTCTTGATACAATACGCTTTATGGCTGATAATGATTTCAACACTATAAGGTCCTTATTTCAGTCAGAAAAAGAATTTATGCTTATTAAAAAAAGGTATTTTTCCGTATGAGTACCTAAATTCATTCCAAAAATTAGATTAATGTCAGCTACCTTTACGCAGCGATTTCTTTAATAAGTTCAACAATAAAAAGTGTTCTTTAGAGGAATATTCACATGCTGTAGAGGTATGGAATACTTTTGGTTGCAAAACAATGAAAGATTACATGGAACTTCACTTAAAAACAGACGCCCTCTTACTGACAGATATTTTCGAGAACTTTAGAAAAGTTTGTAAAGGTATTTATGAGCTCGATCCATGCCAATATTATACAGCACATGGCCTTTCCTGGGATGCAATGCTCAAATACACAAAAACTGAATTAGAATTATTGACAGACATTGACATGTACAATTTTATGACAAAAGGTATACGTGGGGGAATAATACAGTGTAGCCAAAGATAAACGAAAGCGAATAACAAATATTTGGAAGATTTCGATAAAGAGAAGCCCTTAGAACTTCTCGTCTATTTAGGCGCTAATAATTTGTATGGTTGGGCAATGTCGGAATATCTTCCTCATGGTGGGTTCAGATGGTTATCGCAAGACGAGCTGAATCTGGATCCAAACAGCATAGCATGATGGAATTTAACACCCATAAGCCCAACTATATATACTGGGATGATCCAAATGAGCTGTTAGATCGACTTCGACTACTGCTCTCATCACAAGCTGCAGGTCATAATAATCACAATAACGAAATTGTATCAATTATTGAAGAACTACGTGAAGCTAATATAATACATTAACTTTAATAAAGTATATAAAGCATGTCTGTTGATAAATTTGGGCATTATTTAAACGATACTAGCAACATAATTTCTTTGAAAAATTCACCTAAACTGCTGGGGTTCTTTGTGGATACGAACAACAACATTGATATCCAAAACAAAAGGATCAAAAATGTTGCAAAAGCTGTGGAGGAAAACGATGTTATCAATAAATTGTTTCTGCAAACTCAAATCGAAAAACTAGAAGAGAAATTATTAGCATACTTTAAGAGAGACAGTACTATAATTCAAGAAAATATTCAAATGCAAATTGAGGATCTACATCGCGAAACAAAATTAGATATAGAAGAAAATTATAAAATTGAAAAAGATATTCTAAAAATTGAAACATCCTTTGAAGAACAAATTGAACAGCTTAATGAGAAAATTCATAGATTAGAAAATTACATGTTTGTATCAATAGCTGAAAGTGCTTCAACTAGATCACAACACTCTTCAAAAAATCTCTAAAAACAACTTAATGTATTCGAAAAGAAATTTAGTAAACGAACTCCATAAGCAAGCACGAAAACATTTTGTGCGTCGCAGAGTTGTAATGAAAGGAATAGATGATCTTTGGCAAGCTGATTTAGTTGAAATGGGGAACTATTCTAAAGAAAATAGAAATTATCGATTTTTGCTGACTATAATTGACACATTCTCAAAATTTGCATGGGCAGTACCGCTAAAAACAAAAACTGCACTCGAAACAACCAACGCAATGGAAAATATTTTTGAATTGGGGCGAATACCAAAAAACATACAAATAGATGATGGTAAAGAGTTTTTCAACAAACACTTTGGAAAATTAATGCATAAATACAACATATAGCATTATGAAAGCATCAATAGTAGAACGATTTAATAGAACACTGAAAGGAATGATGTGGAAAGAATTTAGCTATAATGATTCATATAAGTGGATTGATATACACAAAGATTTACTTAATGCCTACAATAGAAAAGTTCATCGTACCATTAAAATGCCTCCAATTAAAGTCAACTCAACAAATGAGGAAAAGCTGCTAAATACAGTATACAGTCATTTGAAAATGTATAAAATGTCAAAATTTAATGTAGGAGATCATGTACGCATAAGCAAATATAAGCATACATTTGAAAAAGGTTATACTCCAAATTGGACTACAGAAATTTTCACAATTATAAGAGTTCAACATACATATTAGAAGGCTATCTTGGTAATCCTATTAAAGGTGGATTCTATACTGACGAACTTTCAAAAACCAGATTTCCAAATACATATCTAGTTGAAAAGGTTCTTAAAATTAAAGGGAAGGAGGTATATCTTAAATGGCTGGGATTTTCTAATCAACACAATTCTTGGATAAGTAAAGATGAAATATTATAGATGGAAGAAAAACTAAATCAACAACAACATCATAGCAAAACAATAATAGCATTAATATTAACAAAATATGTTAATTTTAAAATAAGAAAATGAAATAAATATGTAAATTATGCTTATAAACCATACTGTGTACTAAACTTTATTTAATTGTAATCAGTCTGTTATAATGTCAATAACACTTACAGCATGTTTATAGAACACGTCACAATCAAGACACGCACGAATAGCACACGGACGAATACGTAAGAATTTGCATTTGTAGAACACGTTAATATTTTTTCGTCCACCTTACGTCGTGTGGCGCTCTTAGCAATTTAGTGCCAAATCACAGTGTTGGCTTTTTGTAAATAATTTTTATTTGTTTACATATTGTCATATAAAATTTGTATTTTTGTCATTAAAAAAGGTAACCCTTTTTGACGGCAACATGGAAGTATTTATGTAAATAAACATTTTTTATTTAAAAAAGAAATCTTTAACTTTATACACATATACAAATAATGAAATAGCATAAAATGAGCTATTATCTTGCAAGAAAAGAAAATGAATTTCCAAAAATAATAACTGCATGGCTGTTGTCAACTTTATGCTCTAATTGCCACTTACAATAATAAAAAAAAACAAATTAAAATTTACTATTTGTAGCAACATTAACTTTTTTTGCTGATATATCAATTTTATTTTATTTATTTCTTATAAAATTTGTATTTTTTCCACCGACGAATGCAATTTTTCATTCGTGTACTTTTTTTTTGTTTTGACAGCAGAAAACGCGTTATACAAACCCAAACAAACTGTAACTTGTTACGTTTTTTACAAAAATAAAATGACATTCGCGTTGTACAACCGCAAACTTGATAAGCGTCAGGTTTTATACGCGTATTTTAGACATATTGGGTTCTATAAACATGCTATTACTCTGAGCTCTAACTCATCAGAATTATCTGCTAGTTACTTTCCTCCTATTGAATTACATGGTGCATGTGAGTGTGCTCTAACTGATTTTCATTCATACAACAGTATTCCAAATGTAGACACCTGCAACAATATGTTTCATATAGGAGAACATACAATAGAAATACCAATTGGATCTTACGAATTAAATGATATAGTTGATTTTATAGAAGAGCAATACAAACTACTCTGTCCAGAAAATAAGATTTTTATTGAAGCCAATAACAATACAATGCAAGTTAAAGTTAATAGTTCCAAGGATCCTGTATATTTTAATAAAGACAATACAATTGGAAAACTTTTAGGATTCATCTATTGAGAGTTAAAAGTAGTATCGCTATTAACACATATATGAATAACTCCAAATCGCATACACTTCATGAATTTCCGATTAATGTGCCTCCAGGCTATAAAATAGATGAGGTTCCAAGAAATGTCATCTATTTACCTGTGAACACCAGAGAGATAAGTTCACTAGCGCTGCGCGTAGTTGATCAACACGGTGATTTAATACATTTCCGAGGAGAGGAAATTACAATACGAATACATTTAAGGCCAACTAAATAATGCTAATATACAACAAATACATTGAAAAATATAGCAAGAACAACAACAACATTAAAGCGACCAGTACAACAAAAAGCACTAACAACATCAAATAAAAATTTTCTAAAGTCCTTGAATTTTAAATTGAAGACAAAATGAGTTCAATAATAGATGTCTTAGATAAGCCCTTGTCTGATGAGAATATAATCAAAAAGGACTATCACACATATGTACCATACTTACAATCTTACAACAATAATGATGAAATTCGAATTTCAATACAAAATCAAGATTTGTACGTGCTACCCAGTGAGAGCTACATTAATGTAGAAGGTTTTGTTGCTGATGATAATACCTCTAAATCAGTGATGTCAAAAATAAAACTATAGTTGTATGTGTGAGAAAAGTTGTCTCATTCGTCTCTGAAGTACATAGGAAAAAATAAATATTTGAAACAAATGCAGTTTAGTAAAGCAGCTAAAAATAAATAAAAAGGAGCCTATATGATAGAAAATTAAAAAATAAGATGAAAAAATTAAATAAAAAAGTTGGCAGTGACCCATATTTTTCAAGTTATCGGGCTCTGAACTTTTCATAGGAAACTCTGAAAATCTCAAAAAAAAGAATTTTTAAATAGCTTATCAGATAGTAATGTGAAAAATAAGAAAAAAAACTTAATGAAAAAAATTTGCTGCAGGCCATATTTCCCGAGTTATTGGTCTTTAATGTTTAAATAGAAAGTGCAGTTTAGTGAAAATGCTCAAAAAAAAGTCAAAATGTCTTTTAAATACATATTAATTTCTTTCCTTAAACGTTTAACAACATCAAACACATAAAAAATCGCGAAAAGCATTGGTGATCATAGAATATATTTCGCATACCACTTCTTTTCTTTCACTGTATCTATAAACAAATTAATACACCCGCTACGCATGTGTTCTCGTCGCTGTCTCATCGACGACTAAATGGAAGAGAATAAGAATATGTGTGATTTTAGTTTGCACAATTGTGCCATGAAACTGACATCATTGCTCTAAAGCTTAAATTAGACGTGACATAGCCATAACGCCATAGCCATAACCAAACCAAAATTCAATTGATTTCTATGGTGAGAGTGAGAGAGACTCGCCATAACTCTCACCATAGAAACCAATTGAATTTTGGTTTGGTTATGGCTATGGCGTTATGGCTATGTCACGTCTAATTTAAGCTTAAATCTTCTTCATCTTCGGACAACTTTATATTAAAAAACAACTTTGTGGCATATCTACTTGATGAAATTCGCTATGAGCTCAATGGAGCCACAAGCACCATAAAAAATTTGGTTTCTATGTCCCCAACAGAAAGCAACGTGATGCAAAATGCTGGATGGAACAAAATTGACGATATCACTTTTGTAAATGGATTTTTCAATTTCTATGTACCTCTAAAAATGATTCTAGGATTCGCTGAAGACTACAACCAAGTTATACTAAATGGAAAACATGAATTGATACTCATGCGCAATAAGAACGATGAACATCTTGTCCGCTCGAGTGCTTCTACTAAAAAAGCTAAACTTACAATATCACTAATCTCATGGAGAGTCCCACATGTGCAATTATCTGACTTTAGCAAATTGAATATTTTTTTTTATTACAAAATATTTATTTATTGTATGTTCAAAAATAAATGAACTAACAATAAGTAATCAAATCTTAGGTCTATATATAATTAATGGGCTCGACCAATGCCGCACACAAATTAAGTGATAGTAAATAGTAATAAAAGATGTACATAAATATTCTCAAAAAGTTTCATTTGCGGTATTGCGAATTAGAGCCTTAGTGTCCTTCTTTTTTAAGCGGATATGTCCAGTAAAGCTCAAAATATTACGAGTAAGCGGATTAGGATGTGACTCGAGTTTTGTTAAATATTTGCCTGCGTATTTTGCAATTTCTTCAGTCACTAGTGACATATTTAAATCACAATGTACATTTGAATTTTTGATATAACATGGACCCGATGTTATTACCCGTAAAATTTTATTTTGCCTTCGTTGGATTCTCTCCATATTTGAAGCTGAAGCAGTGCCCCATAACTCAATTCCGTAGCACCATATTGGCTTCAAAAGCGACTTGTATAGTAAAAGTTTGCAGTCTAGGCTGAGTGTTGAATTTCTGTCAATCAACCAATCTATTTGAGTTAACTTAAGTTTCATTTGTGTTAGCTTTGAGTCAATATGGGGCTTCCATGTAAGCCGTCGATCAAGGTGTATGCCAAGATATTTTACTTGAGAATGTTGAGGATTATTTTGATTGTTGATTCGAATGGGGGAACAAGTATCTTTTCTTAGGGTAAACGTTATATGAACAGACTTTTGTTCATTTACTCTAATTCTCCATAAGTTCAACCATGTTTCCAGCGGAGTAATATGATCCTGGAGATTGCGGGATGCCTCATAAGGGCAAATCTAGAGGTGTGTATATTATTGCTCACAGGCATATCACAAGTATATATTAAATACAAGACTGGCTCCAGAATACTACCATGTGATACACCGGAAGATATAGATTCGGCCACACTCATGAAGTCTCCTTCTAGAACAGTGAACTTCCTATCAGTAATATAACTCTCCAAAAGTTTTTGTATGTTTATTGGCAGATATGTTTCAAATTTTAAAAATAGGCCTTCGTGCAATACTTTATCAAATGCCTGAGAAACATCAATAAAAAGTGCAGAACAATACTTCTTTTCTTCAAAAGTCCTCCTTATAACTTGAACCAATATATGTGTTTGTTCAATGGTGCTATTCTGACTTCTAAAACCAAATTGATGGTCCGGGATGCACCCATTATCAGCTAAAATTTTGAACATTTTAGTCATGAGCAGCTTTTCAAAAAGCTTTGAGATTGTTGATAGTAAGCTTATAGGCCTGTATGACTCAGCCTTGGTAAGGTCATTGCCCGGCTTCGGCATCATTTTGATCTTGGTAAGTTTCCATTTATGTGGAAAATACTGCATTCGTGAAATTGCATTAAAAATAAATAGCAGGATTATTATTGCAACATGAGGGAAGTTCATCAGCATCTTGTTACTAATTCCATCAATACCTGGGGCTTTCCTCGGATTAAGTTTAGCAATTAGTTTTTTTACATCACGCATCTTAAGCTTTATGGGTCGCAGGGGTAGAGCAACTACACTCGGCAAATCAGCAACACCAGTACATGTGTTTTTTGGGGTAAATACGTATTTTAAATGATCAGCAAATATGTTACCTTTTTCAGTATCGCTTCTTGCCCAACCTCCGGTAGATGTGCGCAGAGGTGGTTTAAACTCAACGGGGGTTTTCAGCTTTTTAGCAGCGCGCCACAAAGAGTAATTAGATGCTGGTGTGACATCAAGACCTTCCAGATAATCCTTAATATATGCAGTTTTTTTGAAATGCAAGCAACTCTTGGAGTCGTTTAGTGCATTCTTCAAATACAGTTCTTGGCAATTATTGGCAAATTGAATATGATTAAAATTATTAACAATGGTGTTTCTATACCGATGGCATTTCACAGTTGGAATCGCCATGTCAATCCACAATGAAACACAGAAACTAGCCATATGTGGAATGTTAAACTGGCTGCGAATAGAGAACGTCCCAGTTTTGTATTGATTGCTTTTCAACAAGAAAATAAGTTTGTTCATTGTGATTTGACTAATTTAAAAGTACATTTAAATTCAGTCTCATATCCATATGATGATCTTAACATAAAGTTCAAAATTTAACGATATGTAATTCTGTATGATATGTATCTAAGATTTCAACAAAGCTACTATATGAAAGAATCTCAACCGCTTCTAACTGCATCAGAGTTTAAGACAAAAGCTCCTATTATTTCAGTAGATGTCAGTCATCAGAATGAATCACTTAAAAATGGACCGATTGATATAAAAATAAAATTTGAAACAGCAACTAATATAACAGCAAAGACATCAGCTTACTGTATTCTTATTCATGATCGTATCATAGAATATATACCCATCAAAGGACAAGTTCGAAATGTCTTATAAATTGAGTAATATGGAAAACAACATAATTTTTATAGACGTACAAGATTTCAAAAGTAATTCGAATGATTTCATCGCAAAAGAAGTAGCGATTGTTTTCAACAATTATGAATATAACAATTTCATTATAAAACCCGAATTCCCCTGTGTGCGCGAATCTATATCATCCGGTGTTCCACAGGGGAGCATACTGGGGCCAGTTTTGTATTTGATTTACTCTTGTGATATGCCTTTGAGCAGAAATATCCACACATCTATGTTTGCCGATGATACAGCCTGCCTTAGTATGCACGAAAACCCTCACGAGGCTTCCCGATATCTACAAGAACATATTACACAACTGGAACTATGGTTAAATTTATGGAGAATCAAAGTAAACGAGCAAAAGTATATCCAAGTAACATTTACCCTGCGAAGAGATACTTGTTCCCCAATTCGAATCAACAATCAATTTGTTCTTCAACATTCACACGTAAAATACCTTGGTATACACCTTGATCGACGGGATATATGGAAGCCCCATATTGACTCAAAGCTAACACAAATGAAACTGAAATTAACTCAGATGCACTGGCTGATTGGTAGAAATTCAACACTCAGTCTAGATTGTATACTTTTTATATACAAGTCGATTTTGAAACCAATATGGTGCTACGGAATACAGTTATGGGGCACTGCTTCAGCATCCAATATAGAGAGAATCCAAGGAAGGCAAAATAAGATTTTAAGACTAATAACATCGGCTCCATGGTACATTAAAAATTCAAATATACATCGTGATTTAAATATGCCACTAGTGTCTAAAGAAATCGCAAAATACGCAGGCAAATACATAACAAAACTCGAGACCCATCCTAGTCCCCTTGCTCGTAATATCTTGAATTTTACTGGACACATCCGCTTAAAAAAGAGGGACACAAGGCCTCTAATACTCAACACTCCAGAAGAAACTGCTTGAATATACTTTTGTTTTTGCTTATCACGACTTATGTATTATTAATAACTTTCACTAAGTTTATGTCCGACACTGGTCGGGAATAATTAATTATATTTAGATTTAAGATTTGAATACTTATTGTTAGTTCATATTTGAAGATTCAATAAATAAATATATGTATTAAAAAAAATTATAAAACCTCCATTTGATATCAATTGCTTAAAAGCAAAGAGAAGCAAAGTGGCTAACAAAAGACTATCATCACTTAATCTGGACTGATCAGTTTCATATCAAAGCGTTTGCAATATTTAAAATTCAACGCAAGATGTTCTAAAATTTATGTAAAATGTGAAGAAAAAGACGATGGTTGGAAAAAATTTTATGCCGAAAAATTTCTAACGTTGAGGATATAGGCTGCATCAACTTTAAACAAATGGAAATCAAGTATCGAGAATATTTTTATTGTAATTATCATAAATTTGGTGTTTGCGCATTAAAAAATGCTATTTTACTAACAAAAGAAATATCTTGCTTTAATTAAACTTTTTCACTTTTTAAAATATGAGTGTATGTATTATTATAAAATTTTAAACAATAAATGTAAGGAAAAATAAAATAATGTACAAATTTTTTCTTATTTCAAATACAAACTACATAATGGAAAGAGAAGGAAGTGGGGAGGAGGAGAAGTTAACTTTATTGCTTAGGCCCAATTCATACGAGGATTTAAAAATCTTGTTTTATTTTTGATTCTCTTTAAAAGTTGCTTCCAAAAACATTTTACATTCATACGATGATTTTTTCCATGTTTCAAGTTTTGAGTTTTTTTCTTCCAAAAATTGTATCAGTGTTGCCATTAGATTTTAAAAAAATTCGTTTTTCCCTACATGTTAAAAAAATTGTTTTGTAAACCTTTTGTAAATCAAAATTATTTCTTCTGAATATTTGGAGCTACAGTAGGTAACTTAAAACTTGACATATGTATGTGTGTATAAATGTAATTATTATGTATTAAATTATTCAAAGTGACTACTTCTGCCTCCGAAATTAATGCATACCTTTCTACAGTTTTTCAGAAATTATCTTATAATACAAATATAACACATATCTATATTTGGGTTTTCTCCAATCATGGAGTTTATTAAGATTTAAGGTAAATAGTTGTAAGTAATATCCTTAATTATTAAATCATTGTTTAATAGATGCTCATTTCCTATTTTCTGGGGTGTTTGCCATTAGAAGAATACAGGCACTGCGACAGCAAAATAATTAGATAAAAGTCTATGTAATTATGAGCAAAAACACATTTTTAAACGGAGCAAAAATATATTTTGCGTATAGTTATTTTTACATTTATGCACAAAAAATGCAATATGAGAATACAAAATACCTACATTTTGACCAAAATAAAATATTTGTCCGATATTCCCTATATTCCTATATTAGCGAGAAAAATAACTATAGGTAACACTGTTTTCTATTAAAAAAAGCTGTTGTCACATTCAATGAAAAATTAAAATAAAGCAATTGGTATTAAAATATGTGTAAAGAAAATTTGAAAAAAAAAACTCGGAGAACGGAAAATGTGTTTTTTTCCACCCCCTTTGCCTTTCTATACAGTTCGCCTACAAACTACAAAAATCGTGTTTCAAAAAATCATAGAAAAATCAACGTGTGAATTAGGGCTTACTTGCAAATGCTTGGTTTTTGTTTCTCTGCTGATGACTGTACTTAGTTTGCTGCTTTAAAATAATCGTAGACAAAGAAAATTATTCCGTCCCACGATCGCACATTCGTACATACATACATACATACATACAAATATATTTCTTAAACAAATAAACAAAATATTAAATTACCAGCGACAATCAAGCTGGACCCCCACCCACAAGTATTAGGGTGTTCACATACATGTGAAGATTTTATACATAATTAAAATAATTAAATAAATTAATTTAATTTATTTAATTATTTTATTTATAATTAAATAAATTAATTTAATTTATTTAATTATTTTATTTATAAAGAATTTATTAGCGTGAGGAAATCACACATACTCATACACACGATTCATACGAGAATCGCTTGCAGTCATCAAATCTATTTTCTCTGATATTATTGATATAGTATTACGATAACAAATTTCTACAGTCTGGAAACACTGGCAATTTTCCCTTTGGTATTAGAAAAAATAATCTTGTTTTGCCGTCGGTATTTGAAAAAAATAATCATGTATTGCCGTAGGCATTAGAAAAAAATAAAATCATGTTCTGCCGTCGGCATTTGAAAAAAATAATAATAATGAATTGCCGTCGGCATTAGGAAAAATATGCATGCATTGCCGTAGGCATTAGGAAAAATTAATTTTCACAATTTCCCCATTGGTATTAAGAAAAATTATTTCATGATTTTCCCGTCGTCATATACATATGTATATACATTACAAAAAAGAAAAACCTCCAAACTATGAACCCACATAACGTATCCCCACAAACATACACACATACAAATTCCCACGGTTATAAAAAACCAGACTTAGTGAACCACCCTCGTATGTAATAAACAAACAAAACTCCTTATGTAAACAAAAAACTCCTTATGTAAACAAAAATTTGGACGGACTTCTTGAACCACCCTCGTAGGTATCAAATTTCCAAGAATTTTAAGATTTGGGTAATTAAAATTTTAAAATTTCATAAGTTTAATTGGGGCAGGAGTGGGATTTCACTACTACTAAAACGTCTATAGGACTATTATTTTAAAATCACTACTGATTTTAAAAATGTGATTTTCAGAACATACCTGTATGATGTAATTATATAAAATCCATATAGGTATCCCAAATATTTTTATCCGAGTTTGCTCAAAAATATCAAATTTATTAACGAAATTCAAAACACTACTGAGAACTAAATGCACTAAAACTTACAATAAGGGGTTTCATGACTCTCATTACACTCTCGTAAATCAAATGTCAAAAATTTACTTACACTAACCTGTTACGTTTGCCCAATAATTTTCACTTGTAACCTTATTCTGTGCAATTGTGCATTTTTTACACAACTATTTCTTTGTTTTTTTGCTTCGTTTAGACACACAGGCTGCTTGAAATTTTCTTGTTTTATTTTTATTAAATGAATTTTTTGACATTTCAAATTAACTTAAATACAAATTATTTTAAATGTTTGCGCAAAAGTTGCAAAGGGCCTTCATGAACAAGTCTCGTTTATTTGCTCAACAAATGGCAATTTTAAGAGTTCTCATGAAAACCCTTGATGTATTTTGCTTCTTCTGTAACATATTTTAAATGTAACTTGCTCCATTTTTGAATTTATATGACGATATGTATGTGTACGTTTTAAGCAACTTGCTAATATACGTAAATTATAAAAGCTCCCAGGATATTAACGAAAAGAGATAATTGACAAATAAATGTAAAATCCTTGTAAGTTTCGTGGTTAGTTATATTTCAAACAAAAGAGGAGTCAAATATATGACTATCTTCAATCATTTGAGTGGTCCCTATGCAAAAATTTTTCATTCCTAACCTATTTGGCGGTTTGGCATTTCCCACTTTATTATCCATTCTTATTTGTAGAATATTTTTATTAATTTTTTTTTCAAGAGTATTTTTCTGTAAGATCTTAATATTAGAATGTAGCGTGTTCTAACTATCACTACGACCAAGATTGTATAGTAAACATTTAAAGTCAACTTGACCGCAACTTACATAAGATCCAATGGCATTGAAATTATTTTTGTGCACTGGATATTTGACACTCATGCAATCGGGCAAATACCGCTGCATGAAGTGTTAGATAAATGCATTTGACAGACTGCAACGTAAATATGTATTTTGTACAACTGCTATTTGACACTCACCAGTCTGATCAAAGGCCGCAGAATAAGGCACTTCAATAAATCATACTTAATAACCACATGTGTTTATATATAAATATAAACAATACAGAAACTATGTTTTCCAAATTTCTTATGAGACACACGCCGCACGTCTACCGTGGGAAACTAAAAGGAACAATTTGCTTATTAAGTATATACATACCTTTTCTTTTCCCTCTTATGTTAAGATAGGTTAAGCTTTATTCTCATAACTAGTATATAAGACAATGTATTTTTATTTTAAAATTAAATAACTGACAAACATCTAAAAGAGCTCCTCGTTGAGCACTAATAAAGTTGGAGCTCCCAGATGAGCTCACAAATCAATTAACTAAAAATTTATTGTTTAATTCATTACAAGAAGTATGAGTACAGTAGTTCACGGATAAATGCGTTTGTGAAAATGTCTAAGGCCCAACGCATTTAAACGATAAACGCTTTAAAAAAAACACGGTTAAGTGCGTTACCGGCGCATTTAAAGGAATCATGGTTATTTGCATTACCAACGCATTTAACAAAATTCCCTCTGAAGTGCGAGCTTCAAAACCAAATTCTATCCCTTTCCATTCTTACTAAAAGAAAACGAAAATATGTTTAAGTATTAGAGATCATCGTTTTCCGATTTGTTATTCAATTCGAAAAGTAAAATTTTTCGAAAGAAATTTCCGAATCGAATGCTAAACCGTACTGCGTAAGTCGTACGAAACGATTACAGAGTTGTATTTAGAAACGAATGGGATATTATATGAAAAGTTGGTAGCACTGCTGCTAAAGTATCAAGATGGCAAAAATATCCCATAACAAAAAAATCTTTGTCTTGTAAAAAAATTTAATGTTATACGTATTTTGTGTGAATAATTAAGTGCTTGTTGTAATTTTTATAATGGATTGTGTTTGCTGTGGTTGGACGAGGATGATTATTATACGATTTGTTTTTAGCATCTGAAACATTTAGATGCCCTCTTGCGAGGTATAGATGCAGAGACATATAGTTTACCACTTCTTCATATTGCTTTTATTTGTGTTATTTTTTTAGTATTCCTTGAATGTTTCAAAATCACAAATATAAAAACATTTATATTAACATAAATAAGCAGTATGTTTTAGTAAATCAAACATTAAGTATAATTTGTTTATAACACCTTTTATTTATATTGAAATATTTAAACAATTACATTGTCTATTTTTCTTTCAAGTTGTCACTCAACAAAATGTCTTTCGAACCATTTCCGAACGCTTTTTGCATAACTGACCAGTGTTGCCGTTTGAAAAAAAGTTTTCCGACCAAAATTTTCACAAAATCCGACCAAAATCGCCTGCTTCCGACCAAATTTGAAAATTTAATAAATATTTGTGTTTTTTGATGTACATTTTATTTAATATTTAAGTAAAATAAAAATTTCAGATATAACATATTTGCATTAAAGAATTCAGGCATGTAAATTAATATTTATGTAATGTAATTAATAATTAAATACATTAAAATTGTAAATTATAAGAAAAAATTTTTATTCAGTCTTTTTAACATATGTTGTTTTCATTTACTTATGTTATAATTCAGGCATGTATTAAATATATCACATTAAAAATAAAAAGTTAAAGTTCTTGATTTTACATTCATAAGGGCGAAAAAACATAACACAAATCGCTGTCACTAAATTAAGCTAAAGGTCGTTTATAATTTAATGGCCAACAGCGGAATTCGGTTAACGTATTGCAGAGTTCACTGTCACTGATCTAATATAAACGTCGTAAATAACTACTTACCCGGCATCGAAGTGAATAATTTATTGGTAAATGCGCTGATTTACACGGGATTAATTGTGCTGGCATAACATGCAAGTTTGTTGGTGAGAGAGGCAAAGAGAGGGGTTTTGTGTTTGGCATAATTTTTCAACCAGCTACAACCCCGCATTAGCAGCACAAAACCAATACACACACAACTTAAAAAACTCCAAATGGTAAATGCATTTATTCATGAATACCATAGACTAACAATATTCTGTGGTGAATACGAAAAACACTAACACACACAAAGCTGTGTATACGTATACATTTTTATGACGGATGAATTAGTCTCGTGTGTTCTTAAAAAAACAAAAATTGTGCCGCATAAAAATTAGTCTCGTGTAAACTACCTCAATGGTAAACAGTGTGTAAAAAATATTTTTAAGATAATATACATATATGAGATTTTAAATAAATTATGCGAAGCGAAAAATAGTTTGTGATTAGAGACAAAAACCGACCAAAATTTAATTGGTCCGACCATCCGACCAAATTAAATATTTTAAATTTTTTCCGACCAAATTTGGTCGGATCCGACCAAAACGGCAACACTGTAACTGACACTCGTTTTCGTATTACAGAGTAGCCCTTTCGAAAGGGATTTTTATTGTTCGTAATACAGAGTTGCTGTCTCGAAAGGTATTTATAGTTTTCGATAGAGTACAAAAACCGTTCGTAAATTCGAAACAAGTAGTGCGAAAATCGTAATACTCGTACACAGTACAATTCGTTAGAATTCGTAAAGGTAGAGGTCCATAGCTCGCTTTTTGGGCATTATGCTTTACACGCGTTTCATCCTCTTGTTTTAATCTATACTTTGTTCGCGATGAGTTACATGCACTGCTTTTCATGCGCCATTTAATTTTTGTTTTGATCAGCTGTGTGCGTTTGTTTATAAATACTTATAAAGCAAAAATGGAGAGTGAAATCAAATTTTTAAAAGAATTTGTGGAGTTAGTCGAGTTTGTATATTTAATTTTATGTGCAAAAAATGCATATGTACAATTTCAAAAAAAGAAAAGGTTTTGGATGCGGCCGTTGTATTTAGAACGGAATTTAAGTGGGTTTTTTGAAACCACATTTAAAAAAATTAAAACTTCTGACCCTGAGCAATTTCGAACCGCGACAAGAATATCTGCAGACGTCTTTGACTATTTATTCAGCATTTTAAATGATAGTCTTGAGAAGAACTCGGCCAGGGCTATTCCAGCAAATTGTCGGCTGTTCTTGACTTTAATGTAAAGCTGAGTTTACATCTGGCATTTCTTGTGCGCATTTTCCCAAAAAAGCGTAACCAACTAATTATCAAAGAAAAACTTTTTGATTCAGACATGTATTTATTGATTTAAACTGTTTACAATCATGTTGGATTTTATAAAATTGTCTATTAGTTATGTATGGAACTATTTAACTTAATAAATACATGAGTGAATAAAATAGTTTTGCATTAGTAATTATTGGTTACGCGAAATTAATTAAAATTAATTAATTTTAATCAATTTTGCCGTGGATAATTAAAATTAATTCTCATTCTTTTTGAAAAAGTTCCAGGTGGTTTCTTATCTTATCTTAAGTACAAGCATGTTACAGTACCATACTGCGCTGCGCCGAATTTTGAATACCCTGAGCCACAGTATGTCTAAGTGTCTTTCATTTTATTTCTCCTAAAATATTTTCTTCAGGGTTTCCATAATAGCGTCTACTTGTAATCAATTTAAGTTTCGTCAACTCAGAGTTCTTACAGCTTAAAACTTTCACTACACTTTTCAAAATTTGTTCACTAATTCGGCGAAAAATCACTTTAAGTTCGCTTAGCATCGAATTATTTACTTTAGGAAACGATTATATCATTGCAATCATTGATACTTATACAATTTATTCCACTTTTTTTAGGAGATATGGTATGACCTCAATTTAATGGAATTTTTATGAAATTTCAGACTAGATTTGAATAGCTCACATTTTTATTTTATATTAAAAGAACATGGACATTTTACTTCTTGTTTATCGGAGTCGAAAGAATTCTTTCTTTCTTACAGTAACATTTAAAACAAAAACTCAATTTAAATTTTAAGATTAAAAAATTTCCTTCGAACAAGGTATATGTAAGTGTTTAAACAGACGATGAAAAACGTGTCAAAGTTCGTGTAAATTTAGTCATACAATCATTCAAACGAACTTTTGTAATATATAAAAAAATAATAAGTTTTTATATTAAAGTAAAATTGGATTATAAATTCTATATATTTATGAAATAACATGCACTTTTAATTTCCCGTTTTCCCGGGAAAATCTCAAAAATTTCCCGGGAATATTAGACAGACATTTCCCGGGATTTCCCGCCCGGGAATTCCCGTTTCCCAAACCCTATTTACAAGTCAAAATTATTGGGCAAACTTAACAGGTTTGTGTAAATAAATTTCTATAAAATTTTTGAAATTTTATTTACTTCATGAGTACTCCCGAAACTATCTCATCCGGTGTGCCACTAGGGAGTATACTGCGGCCTTTGTATTTGATTTATACTTGTGATATGCCTTTGAGCAGTAATATCTACACATCTACATAGGCCGATGATACAGCCTGCTTTAGTATGCACGGAAACCCTCAGATATCTTCAAGAACATATTACCCAGCTAGAAGTATGGTTAAACATGTGGAAAATAAAGGTAAACGAACAGAAGTGTGCTCAGGTAACATTTACCCTAAGTAAAGACACTTTTTCCACCATTACAATCAATAATCAAATTGTTCCTCAAAATTTACATGTGAAATACCTTGGTATACATCTTGATCGAAGGCTTACATGGAAACACCACATTGACTCTAAGCTAACGAAAATGAAACTAAAATTAACTCAGATACATTGGCTGGTAGGTAGAAATTCAACCCTCAGCCTAGATTGTGAATTTTTCTTATACAAGTCGCTTTTAAAACCTATATGGTGCTACGGAATTCAGCTTTGGGGTACTACTTTAGCTTCAAATATAAAAATCAACGAAGGCAGAACAAAATTCTACGGTTAATAGCATCGGCTTGCAAAATACGCAGGCAAATACTTAACAAAACTCGAGACCCATCCTAGTCCCCTTGCTCGTAATATCTTGAATTTTACTGGACCCATCCGCTTAAAAAAGAGGGACAAAAGGGCTCTAATACTCAACACTCTAGAAGTAACTGCTTGAAAATACTTTTGTTTTTTCTTATCACGACTTACTATGTATTATTAATAACTATCACTAAATTTATGTCCGACACTGGTCGAGCCGAATTAATTATATTTAGATTTAAGATTTAAATACTTACTGTTAGTTCATATTTGAAGATACAATAAACAAATATATGTATTAAAATTTTATATACGAGAGCCGAAAAATGCACAATTGCATGGTTTGCGAGACTTTTGAACAATCGTATGAAAACTCTTAATATTTTAAACAAATAATATTATGAAACTCAGCAATTCACAAATGAAACAGATGTTTAACATGTTAGAGAAAACTATTTCTAATCGGTTCTCGATTACTTGTAGCAGTTGTTTACACGGTGCAATTTTGTATGGCTGTTAATTGAAACAAAAATTGAGTCAGAGTGGCTCCCGCTTAACTTTATTGCAGTTGGTGGTAAATTTTTCGGTACAAAAAAACTAGGACAATTTAAGAGTGGACCGGGACACCAGGACAAGTTGTCTAAGTCCAGGACAAATCCTGGAAAACCAGCAGGTATGGCAACCCTAATGTAGCTTATATATTCCATTTAAATAACATTAATTTTTTAATGTTTAATATGAAAATTATAGATAATTTGTTTTACTTTATTAATTCATTCACAAATTATATATTGTCGTTTTATTTGTTACAAATGTACATAGCAGAATATTTACTTGATATTTCGCACTCGGAAGAGAATACGACATTTGAAAAAAAGAGTTTTACATTTACTGGCAGTTGCACATAATTGCTGTGGTCAACAATCTGTTGCCGAAGGTTTGCAGAATGACTTATTTCCTTGCCATTGACGTGGTTAAATACTGCATCGAGTTGTTTAATGTTTGCCAAAAAATTTTGCTTTGGTTTCTTCAATGAGCATATTGACATCTGATCTACCCATGAACACGAATCTAGATAATACTCGTATTCTATGTACAAGATTTAGCTTTTTGATTATATATCCATATATATATTCTAGAGCATCCTTTTGTAGAATACCAATATCTTCGAAAATCGTTTCATTCAGGCCACCAATCTCAATATCAAGCCCCTCAGGATATAATTCTTCAATGCCATCATAATTATCGTCAATATCTTACGCACCATCTTTTTTCGTGCCGTCTGTTATACTTACATGTGATGAAGCATTAAGCCAATCCGTTGAGTAGTTTTCGACATTCCCTTTACCTTCTAGCTGTTCGATATTTCGCGCTTAAAGCAAAACAAACAAATAAAATTATGATTTTTAACAAAAAGTATACTAACTTTTAGCATATAAAAAAATGCTGATCAATTCTGGTCACTCAAGCCACCATTGCTCCTCATTGCACCAAAAAGGGTTCCAGCACATCCTGGTTAAGACGATTTGTCACAAGATATTTCATGTCGAACTTAGCGACATATTTTTACAGCATCATTTTTTTTAATACATGATTTTTATTTATAGCATCTTCATATATGAACTAACAATAAGTATTCAAATCTTAAATCTAAAATATAATTAGGCCCGACCAGTGTCGGATATAAATTTAGTAATAGTTATATATAATACATAAGTAGTGATAATCAAAAGGAAGAAAAAAAAGAAAAGTATTTTCAAGAAGTCCCATCTGGAGTGTTGAGTATTAGAGCCCTTTTGTCCCTCTTTTTTAAGCGGATGGGTCCAGTAAATTTCAAGATATTACGAGCGAGGGGACTAGGATGGGTCTCGAGTTTTGTGAAGTATTTGCAAGCTGATGTTATTAACAGTAAAATTTTGTTTTGCCTTCGTTGATTTTTTTTATATTTGAAGCTGAAGCAGCACCCCATAGCTGAATTCCGTAGCACCATATAGGTTTTAAGAGCGACTTGTATATGAAAAGTTTACAATCTAGGCTGAGGATTGAATTCCTACTGAATTTCTTCTGCGTTAGTATAAGTTTCAGTTGCGTTAGCTTAAAGAAAATGTGGTGTTTCCATTTGAGCCTTCGATCAAGATGTATACCAAGGTATTTCACATGTAAATTTTGAGGAACAATTTGATTATTGATTGTAATGGTGGAAAAAGTGTCTTTACTTAGGGTAAATGTTACCTGAGCACACTTCTGTTCGTTTACCTTTATTTTCCACATGTTTAACCATAGTTCTAGGTGAGTAATACGTTGTTGAAGATATCGGGAAGCCTCGTGAGGGCTTTCGTGCATACTGAGGCAGGCAGTATCATCGGCAAATGTAGATGTGTGAATATTACTGCACAATCACAAGTATAAACCAAATACAAAACTGACCCCAGTATACTCCCCTGTGGTACACCGGATGACATTATTTCAGACATACTCATAAAGTCTTCTTCCTTAACAGTGAACTTCCGGGCAATAATGTAACTTTCCAACAGATTTAGAATGTTTATTGGTAGGTAAGTCTTTAATTTTAAAATTAGGCCTTCATGCCACACTTTATCAAATGCCTAAGAAACGTCAATAAACAGCGCAGAGCAATACTTCTTTCCTTCAAAAGTTTTCCTTATATGTAAATTGAACCAATCTATGAGTTTGTACAATGGTGCTATGCTGACTTCTAAATCCAAATTGATGATCCGGTATGCACTCATTATCAGTTAGAATTGGGGAAATTTTTATCATGAGTAACTTTTCAAAGAGCTTTGACATTGTTGACAGTAAACTTACTGGCCTATATGACTCAGCCTTGGTAAGATCTTTGCCTGGCTTTGGAATCATTTTAACCTTGGCAAGCTTTCAGCTTTTTGGATAAAACTCCATACCAGTCAACTTCATCATCATCTGGTTACTAATTTCATCAATACCAGGAGCTTTTTTCGGGTTGAGTTCTGCAATTAGTTTTTGTACATCACGCGTCTTAAATTTTATTGGTGGAGGGGGTAGCGCAACTACATTCGGCAAATCAACAGCACCAGAACATGTGTTTGGGGTAAATACAGATTTTAAATGCGCACCAAATATTTGACCTTTTTCAGTATCCCTTCTTGCCTAACCTCTTGTAGATGTGCGCAGAGGTGGTTTAAACTCAACTGGCGTTTTAAGCTTTCTAGCAGCACGCCATAAAGAGTAATTAGATGTTAGTTTGACATCCAAATAATTTTTAAGAGATGCAGTTTTTTCAAATGCAAGCAACTCTTGGAGGCGTTTAGTACACTCTTTAAATCTGATTCAGCAGCCTGTTTAATATTTTCATTAAGGTTGGCAATATTAGATTCATTATCATCGGGTGTTCTTAGCGTAATATTTTCCGTGCAATGACTACTATGATATTTTTTGAATCCCTGCCAATTAACACAATTTTTCAAATTCGCATATGAGTGAGGTAAGTCATTTCTTAATGGGCTACAAATTGTAACGATCGTGGGAGAGTGATCGGACGAGAGATCTAGAGAAGCTTCAATTTGAATTAAGTCCCTAGAGATATTTTTCATGACGCCAAAATCTATAACATCCGGAATTTTTTGTATGTCAGTAGGCCAATAAGTGGGCTTCCCACTCGAAATGACTTCCAAGCCCATTTTTCAAATTGTGTTGAACTACGCCCAACCTCTGAGTGTAATAAGACGCCAACCCCAAAACGTATGTTGTGCATTGTAGTCGCCAGCTGCTACAAAACAAGGTACAAGAGATTTGTAGAAATTTTCGTATTGATTCTCAGTGATTGAAAATCTGGGAGGGAGTAAATTGATCATATCACGAAATTTGTACAAAAATTTTCAATGCCAATATTTGTTGCTTGTAGATGTTCTTCACAAATGTTGTCAAGAATTTAGTGCTTGAGTCTTGACCTAATTAAAATTGCTGATCCACCGCATGCTCTCCCTTTCAGGTCCTTTAAATCATATAAGGTGTAGCCATAAATTTTAAAAAGGCTTCTCGAAGTCAAATGAGTCTCTGAGACCAACATTATATCAATAGTTTTTTCCGTGAGGAAGTGCTCAAGTTCATTTTTATGTTGGCGAATTCCGTTTGCGTTCCAGAAGCATATTTTTAACGTGTTCATGGTTTGTTAACTGAAGCTTGAAGCAATGTATTTTGCATTCGCAGCATTTCTTGCATCATGCTGGTCATATTTGTTGTAAAATTATTTATAGTTTGCAGATAAGCATGTTGACTAGATGAAGTCTTAAGTTAATAAAACATGTCGTATTAATTATTAGTATTTCTCGTATTAAAACAATTTCTAAAATAAAATTGGTCTAGCTGTTTTATATTATAATTTTACATAAAACTATATTTGTCAGAAGTGGTTTTAAGAAGTATTCAAAACAATCATACTGAATCATTGCGGTAGTGAATGTATAGAGATTGCAAGCTGTGTCATTCATTTATTAACAGTAGTCTCATTGATATGAATCATGCAATAGCAATAAGCATTGATGAATGATAGACTCATCAGTCCTTAAGTTTTATCTCCGGGGTAGCATTTTAGCCATCATTCGTTGCATAAGTTTCACAAAGGGCAAACTTTGTCAAATCTATCATGTGGATCCAAATTAGTGTTTTTCATACGGGATTTCCCGGGAAAAATTTCCCGGGATCCCCGGGATTTTTTGATTTTGTTATGGCAACGTAATTTGTATGTACACATTCCTTGATGAGTTTCATTATTCACTTTATGAACGCGATGGTGTAATAATAAGGTGATGGCAATATCGCAATAGCTAAAGCTTTACAACAACTAAGGCCGAGTTTACATCTGGCACACATGCGTTCTGAGCTTAGATGCCTTTATTTGGAAAAAGCAGAACGCGACGTTCAAAATTTAATTATAAAACTAAACTACAGAAATGAGCAAGGAAATAAAAGAAAATTACAAATAATTACAGGTTCTCTTTGCTAAATAGTACGGTTAACAGCATTAACAGCTTATTCTGTACTAAAGTCCTATTTCCAAAGAGATATGTCCTTATGCAAAAATGATTGTTAAAGTTAAAGCATGCCATACAAAATTCGTTTGTTAAACCAACTTTAAGTTTAACAATGATTTTTTCATAAGGGGGATATTTTGTAATATTTTTTTTAATAATACTCTTATAATTACTTTTTTATAATATTGGTATCTATGTATTGGTATTATATAAAGAACGGAAAAGGTATTCTTTTTTGACTAACGTGTGTATAAAGCGTTATTATTTAATCGATCTCATGAATTATAATGTTATTTTGAAATAAATTAAATTTAAAAATATTTTGTATTGTTTTGTATTGAGCGGGAATTCCCGGGATTTCCTGGGAAACCGAAAAATCTTTCCCGCTTTCCCGGGAAATGAAAAAGTCCGGGAAAAGAAAAACTCTAATCCAAATCCAACGTGAAACTAGCGCAGCAGGTTCTCAAATGTATTTCTTGGCATCAGAAGCGACACCCTGAAA
Organism: Tachina lurida; assembly: GCA_944452675.1. NCBI lineage: Eukaryota > Metazoa > Arthropoda > Insecta > Diptera > Tachinidae > Tachina > Tachina lurida. Next base: position 67,751,749 of record OX101752.1, on the reverse strand, counting down.
ATTTCAATCGACACTGTTCCCAGTACATTTGGTACCTCGCAACACTAGTATAGCCTGATAACAACAATATGCCAATAAAACTCTTTATTTCTTCGACAGTAACCCTGAATTTGTGATTTCCTTTTTGAATAGCATTTTTTTCAGTTTGAGAGCGAAGAAGCTCTAAAACTTCTGCATCGAAGAAGAATCCTATATATTGTGTAGGATTGTCAAGATCCTCTAGAAAATTAGGTGCAGCTTTGTCCGGCTTTTCAGGATAATCTGTAGGTTTCCATTTTCTTGTAATTTGGCATCTTTTATTTTGTGGAGGCCGAATCACCACGCACGAACAAGTTGCTTTGTTAGTGTCATCTATACATAGGTCATTTGGGATGTATTCAACTACATTTATTCCGAGCTGGCTTGATAATGTCGCCCGCACTTCTGCCTCCGCCAACAGCTGGTGTCTCGACAAATTATTGATATTAGAAGACTCCTCATCACCACTGTCTTCTTCACTATTATCATAATTTACCGGAGGTGTTATATGTATATATATCAGCAGAAAGTAAATCGTCGTCTTCTTCTACTTGCGAAATAATTTCATTTACAGATAATCTAACTACAACAAAAACGATAAAATAATTAAACAAAACTAGTGCACATAAGCTCCTCTACTGAGTAAATTTCTACTTCATTTTACATATCGATGGTCTCAAGTAGAAAGGCCTTAACTCGTGTTTTAGGCACTGACACGTGTTTTTTACGAAATTGAGTTTTTGAGTGATATCAATACATTTCTCACAAATACACCTTCTCTCAAAAATATATTGCAATAGTGTAAAAAAATCACGCTTTTACAAGCAGTTTTAGAAAAAAAATTTACATTGTGAATATTACAGTTTGTCCTAATTTACACTATACAAGTCTTAGTGATAAGCTAATTAGTTTGTTGGAGAGAGACACGAGGGGAACAGAAACGTTTCTTTTCCTTCCTCGTCTCTCTTTCCTAAAAAACTAATCAGCTTATGAATAAGACTTGCATAGTGTAAATTAGGACTTTATATTATGTTTTACATTCTCTTGTAAAGTTACAATTATTTGAGTTATGTCCTTTCTACTAGAGACCAATGATATATATATATATATATATGTGTGTATCTATATTGTCCTACTGTTCCAATAATGGATCGGTGCATTTTTGTTTAAACAAGACACGAAGAACTTTAATTTTGGTTTTAAAAAGCTACTAATTTATATACAGGGTGTTTTTTTAGAGGTATAGAACTTCGAATTGAAATAAAACACAAGAAAATCGTTTTAATGTCCATCAATTTGGCTTTATTGGAAGTATAATTTTATGCCATTAATGTTTAAATATGATTTCGGGCATGTGGCCGCCGCGGCTGGCTCGAATAAAGCCAATTCTACAGGTCCAATTTTCAACCACTTTTTCGAGCATATGGGGCCGTATGTTGGCAATAACGCCACGAATGTTGGCTTCCAAGTCCCCTAACGTTTCTGGTTTGTTGGCGTAGACGAGCGACTTCACATATCCCCAAAGAAAATAATCCAATGGTGTCAAATCACACGATCTTGGTGGCCAATTGACAGGTCCATTCCGCGAAATTATGCGCTCATCGAATGTTTCCTTCAATAAATCGATTGTGACGTGCGCTGTGTGGCATGTAGCGCCGTCTTGTTGGAACCACAACTCATCCACATTCAAAATCTTCCATAAAGTTGATGGACAAAGCTCCAATTGCTGTGCACGGTGGCGAATCGATTCATTCGGGTCCTCTTCAACACTTTGCTCTACAGCGGCAATTGTTTCTTCGGTGCGCACTGTTCGACGTCTCTGCGGATGCGTATTATCACATAGAGTAAACGTAGTGCGAAAACGATCCATGGTTAACCGAATTAATTGCTCTGATGGACGATTATGTCGACCATAAAATGGACGGAGCTTGCGGTAAACTTCGCGAACTGAACCATTATTTTCGAAATAAATTTGCACGATTTGCAAGCGTTGTTCTTTTGTCAACCTGTTCATGATGAAATGGCAAACCAAACTAAATATTAATCACTTGACAGCTGACAAAATGGCCGCCAGTTAAAAAAGTGATGCCAACTTAAAGTTCTATACCTCAATAAAAAACACCCATTATATGTATATATATCTACATTTTGCGACGAGAAATTTTTTTACGAAAATCTTCAGCAAACAACACTTAAAAAAACATAAATTTCGCAGTGAATAATAAACAGGGTGACCAGGGGGCTTATTACGTAATTCGATTCGGAACGAAAACTGTTCGAATTTGTATGTTATTAACATTGCAATTTGAGCACATTTCCGTTAGATTCGGATTACATAATAACCCCCCAGAAATATGCCATAAAAAGTGTTTTATGCGCATGCATTATGCCCTAAAAACTAAAAAAATATGCTCTAAAAAATTATATAAATTGGTTTATTTGTAAATGAAAATATTTATATTTTTAATTCAAAAATTCAACAACTACAATAAAAATTGAAAAAAAAACAATAAAAGAATTATCAAAGTATATTAAACAAATAATTTGTGTTTGAAGTGCACGTTAAAACAATACAATAATCCTTATTATTCTAGTTGTCAACATCGACGTCACGTCAATACAATACCAAAACCTTGGGGCTTGTCTACTCTTCTTCGAAAACAATTGACAGGCTGATGCTATTTGCTAGGCCTTAGAGAACAGCGAAAGACTGTCAATAGTAGAAAAATATTATCGAGAGCGAGAAGACAAGCCCCCATTTAATGGTTGTATTGAAGTGACGTCGATGTTGACAACTGGAATAAGGGTGAATATACAAATTTTGACTAAAGCAAATAATACAAATTAATTTTTTTTCGGATACTCTCGTAAAAATTTAACTTAAATTTCAAAACAGATTGCGATATCAGAATTAAAACAATGCAAATGTATTATGAATAAGACAAGATTTTTATTTATAATTTTTATTGCAATAAGTAAGAAAATATTGTCATGTATGTATGTCACATCAAAATAAACTTTTATTAATTGAAAATGTTCCTTCAACGTCTACTCGCAGAGTTCGTCACAAATGGCAAAACCGAATTTTTATTGCAACTAACATCCGTAACAATTATTTAATATGTAAGAAAAATGTGTACACTACATGTAATATTAGAAATAAGATTATAAAAGAATGAAAGAGAAAATAAAAATTTTGGTTTAAAATTTTTTAAACGCACTAATAATCCCAAATTATTACTTTACTTATTAAGTAAAATATTTTTTATTAAAAATACATTGAAATTGATTATTGAGGGGTTTAGCTGGATCAGGGAACCTTTAGCCAAATTTCTTAGAACAACTAGAGTTATTATGTTATAAACTTTCATTTAAACAAATGAGAAGCCTAACAACGTGTTGAACATCATGGTATTCGTGTTCGTGCGAGTAGTGTTGGAAAAATTCGACACGCGCCCATCTCTAGTCTGTAAGGCCGGATTTACATCGGTGTGCCAAATGCCACACAAGTGTAAAAAAGCGTAACCACCAATTACTAATGAAAAACTGTTTGATTCAGACATGTATTTATTAAGTTAAATAGTTCCATACATAACTAATAGACAATTTTATAGAATTCAACATGATTGGAAACTGTTTAAGTCAATAAATACATGTCTGAATCAAACAACTTTTTATTAGTAATTAGTTGGTTGCGCTTTTTTGGACAAATGACACACAAAAAATGCCAGATGTAAAATCCGTCTAGTCATATCGAAAACCATCAAAAGTGATTACGTCATTACGTTAGAAGTGTCATAATATACAACTCGATGCCGACTTATAATCGCAGACTTTGTGAACGCTTATCAAAAATGACTTTGACGGCGACCAAAATTCACTAAGAGTCGAAAACTTTCAACGACGGCAGCGAAAATACAATAGTCGGCTATACCAAATAATATATAGTGCGACTTTGATGATTGTTGTTTACAAAATTGTTGCAAAAAAATAAATAAAATATGTTGTTAAAATAATTTACCAGTAAAAGTATCACTTCAGAGCAAAATTCTTACCTTTTTTGCATTATTATTCATTGCATTTTGCATTTTGAACATGTTTTTTTTTGGTTAAAATGCTATCTCACCCCGTTTTTATTTGTGAGTATATTTGACAGTACAAAGCGGAAACTTTTCTCACGAAAATTTTACAGACACACTTTTTCTGTATATTGTCGAGTAATTTCCTTACGTGACAGCTTTTACTCGCCAAAAAAATTACAGACACAGTTTAGGGAACTGTTTGTTTCAATTTATGGCATATGTATTTGTTCCATTTCACACATTTCCATCGAAAACTTTCTCGGCGCGGGAGTTACAGAACCACTGGATGACACAAAAAATCTGGGAGAAAATTATTTGTTCGTTCAATAAAGAAATGTTTCCAAAAATCGCAACGTAATCTTATTTATTGACAACGCTGTACCCCATAACCAAGCTGATTGTTCGCATGTTCGAATAGAATACTTATCTCCTAATACGAAATCGAGCTGACGGTTTCAGAGCTGGAAAACTAAAACCATATAAAAGTAACTACATAACACAGTTTTTTTAATTTTTTTGTTAAATAAACTTATTTTATATTTCAGTACGAAAAAAATTTGTACTAAAACTATGAAAAAAATTAAGAAAATCAACAAGTAAGAGTGCTATATAATTACTTTTGATTATTTTTTTACCCAATTTTTTTTCAGTTTCCAACCCTGGAACCATAATTAAAATTTTTCTGGTTTTAATGCGAGTACGTATTTATTTTTTTCTAAAATATAGAATAAATTTTATTACCAAAGAAATAACTAGCTTTATTTAATTAGTTTTATATAACAAAAAAAGTGTATTTTTCCCAACCCTGAAATTATCCTTTTAAGGTTTTTTTTTGGTCCTTATACCAATCTTGTTCTTTAAAAAATATATAAAATATGTAAAGTGAACAAAGAAACAAATATATAAGAAAAATACTAGTTTTAGTTAGTTAATTTAATATCAAAATAAATTCAGTAAAGTGCGACTTTGACTCGCACACGAAGGGTTCCGTACATTCGGTTTGAGATTTTTTTTAAAGTAACTTTTTTGTAGTTTTTTTTAAGTTTGAACGATTTTTTTTTTCGTTTTGTCGCTTTTTTCCAGGGGCCGTAAATAACTGTTATCGAAAAAATTTTAACTCAAAAACTCCCTGTGTTAGAGTCAACGGAGAGCTATACTGTCATATACCAATAGATTCGTATTGACGAGCACTTTCAGAATTTATAGGGAGCTTAAAAAAACGATCTCATCTCCACAGTTAAGAGTTATTTTTCAACGGAAAAATAAAAGATCAGATGATGGTGGTTATGGCACGATATGTTTTTATTTTAATTCCGATTTATTCAATTGCAATGCAAGGTAATTGTATTGGGAGACAATTTACATAAACTAAGTTTTATTTTCGGACGGAAAAAATAAAACTCCTTAAAAGAGTTTCATTTTAGAGGGAAAAATAAAACTCTCTTTTTAAGAGTTTCATCCGACCTTTTATTTTTACGTTGAAAAATAACTGTCTTAGATGAAGTTTTATTTTTCAATTCACAAAATTAATGATCAAACAGAATATGTCCGCAACTTCAGGAAAAATCGTTGTCAAATTTAAAAAGCCCATAATAAAATCTACGGCAGTAACTTCAAATGCTCTATAATTTTAGTTTTATTTCCTTTTGTGCTTATTTTAATTGTTATAAAATAATTTTTGATATCGATAACTGTTATTTACGGTCCCTGTTTTTTACTCGTTTTGACAATTTTTTTCTGTTTTTGGGTTTTTTTTTATTTTGGCGATTTTTTTTTTCATTTTGGCGATTTTTCTTGTTTTTGAGATTTTTTTATTTTGGAGACTTTTTTAATTTTTGCGATTTTTTGTATGTTTTTGGGATTTTTTTCATTTTGGCGATTCTTCCAGTTTTTCGCTATTTATTTTAGTCTTAGGCATTTTTTTTAATTTGGTGCTGTTTTTGTTTTGGCGATTCTTTTTGTTTTTGGCGATTTTTTTCGGTTTGCCGATTTTATAATCTTGGAATTTTTTAGTTTTATCGTTTTTGAAAATTTCAAGAGCTTAGCTCTTACGGTTTCCAAGATACAGCGAGTTGTCCAAATTACATAGTCAAAATTGCATAAGCTTTTTTTTAATTTTAGTGTTAATTCTTGTAGTTTGTATAAAATACAATAACCTTACAAATTTCAAGTGCATATACATACAATTGTATGTATATATATTGGGCCTTATTACGAGTGTCGTATTATGACTTCGACTACGAAGGTTTCGTACTAGACTGAAGAACATTGCAACCATTTTTCTTTAATCTAGTACAAAATCGTCGTAGTCGTAGTCGAAATACGACACTCCTAATAAGCCCAATTACATGGGATTTTAACATTTTTCTTTGCTCGTTTTGGAACACCCTTTAATTGTTAACTCTCATGTATTTGTCGCAGTAGCGGCCAAAGGTCTACACTCTGTGTGTGGAGCTGTGGTTTTTATTGTTCAAATTTTCTATACCCAACATTTCTTTCCAAAACATAAAATATATTTATAAACGAAAATATAAAAAAAAATATTATACCTAGTCACAAAAAGTGTACGTTTCCCAACCCTGGAATCAAGATTTAAAATTTTTCTGATTTCTTACATAAATTTTTTCCTTTAAGAATTTACGATATTTTAAATTTATAGATAAAAAGGAAAAATAGTTTTAGTAGGTTATTTTTATATAACAAAAAAGTTAAGGTTCCCAACCCTGGAAACGTCTTTTAGATTTTTTTTAGTTTTTTTCATATTTTTAATACAAATTTTATTCGTACTGAAATTTAAAATAAGTATATTTAACAAAACAATTAAAAAAATTGTGTTATCTAGTTACTTTTATATGGCGAAATCAAGTTTTAGTTTTCCAGCTCTGAAACCGTCTGTTTGATTTCGCTGATTTGCAATACCAATCTATTTTGGATCATTTCTGATACACCAGTCCAAGACCGAAGTCTCTAGCTTTTCTGGGAGTTTCGGAAAACCGATTTCACGTACACCAGACGGACGGACGGACAGACGGACAGACGACCATCGCTTATTCATCTTCCCTATTCATAGGGACCCAGAATATATATATATATATATATATATATATATATATATATATATATATATATATATATATATATATATATATATCTACATATGTAAGTATGTGTGAATAAAAAGAAAATAATACTGTTATTAAATCATTTCGACATGAAATGAATACAAATAATTTGTTGTTTTTATATTCTTGTACATATTTCTCGCACATTTTAATCAATAACCCAAGGAAATGTAAAGTATTCATCCATTGATAAAACGGGAATATCATTTCTTTGAGATTTATCGGCCACATTTTCAACGTTTCTTAAATCAATGTTGTCACCGTCAATCCACTCTATGTCTTCACAACCATCCTGTAGGGAAATTACGGCCATTTGTTCACGTTGTCTTCTAGCTGTAATACGAATTGCCTTAGTTTTTTTTTACAGTCATTGATGACGTGTGGTGGATGCTTTTGACATGATCTCTTAGCATTACTTGAGAAGCAAGGTACATCCCACAATTTGAACATATTCTATCCTTGGTGCATCTTCAACTAAAGATGATAAACATACGTTGTTTAACAAAAACAGTGGGCAAAAGTTAGTGGTTTCCATGCTTTTTCTATCTGTTGCAGCTTTTATCCCAGCATTGGTTTGAATAAGTGGAACTGGTGGTGGTAAAAATCTCTTTTTGTTCATTATTGTAAAGTAACTACTTCTAGGCTTTGCGCAGCAATTTTCATCAACACATTTAACAATTTGAGTGCAATACTGACTTGTTTGAACATGTTCAGAAAACCATTTCGAATCTCGAACCAAAATATTTTGCTTAGTTATTTCTGACTTATCTGGTTCTATATATTCAGAAACTGTGGGATAGTCATCCAAAATTATGCCACTCCAGATTTGTGAGAGAGTCTCTCCTGCAAAATTTAAAATTTTTCTTTTCTAGTTCATGGTCAATTGTTTGACCACGCTCGTCTAAATGGTTGCCGAAATGATTATGAGGTAAGATTACTCCTGATAGTTCTCTACTCAAAATTGCCATTCTTCGTTCCACTCGGTTGAATGCACTGCGTCCAGGAGCATTTGTTGCTATGAAAACAGCGTCCACGTCGTGCTTCAAAAAATGATGAATAGCAGTATTGATCACTTTTTGATATCGTGGGTTTTCATCAGGGCCACCGTCAACGCTGAATATAATTATTGGTTTAACTCTATTGTTATTCTTAGTAATAGTATCGAATTCCGAAAGATACAAAATTCTTTCAAAATCGAGGCCATGAGAAAGAGCCGTTGAAGAATAGTGCTTCCCGGAACGCACTGCGATATATGTGGGCCCAGAATATCCCACTGCACCATTTTTGCCTAAGCCATCGGGTTTTATACTAATACCTGCATATACAGAAGGAATAAGTTTATGTCTAGAGGCAATAACCCAATCATGGTCAGGAAGACTAACTCTATATTCCATATATATACATATGTATATGCATATATTTATATCTATTTAACAAATCATAACAAATTCGAACCCTTCCCCCCCCCCAAGGGCGTTACGTAATATATGGATGGCCCCTAAGGCCTTTCTGTCTTAAAATGTATTTAAAATTGGTAATTATTAAATAAAATTTCGATTTCTTGCTCTTCATCATTTTCAATCCTTGAAACATTATCTATAAAATATATTGATTTTTTTTAAAGTCTTGCTTCGAATAATTTCAGAGTACACTTCTCAGGTATTTTGTAATTCAAGCAACATACATTATCTCTTTTTAGGGAATACTGAATGTGTTTCTTCATACCTACTTATATATGCATATTAAAACGGCGGTTAATACACATTTACTGACATATTCATAAAAAATATTTTAGGTTTATTAAGCGCTTATTTGACGCATTTCTATGAGAAATTTTGTCAAATAAACCTGTAATAAACCTAAAATATTTTTTATGAATACATCGGTTAACCTACAATAACTTTCAAAGCACAAAAAATTTGTAAGAAATAAAAGATTATTCTACATTATTCTTCTTTTTTAAATTTGTAACGCAAACTAACAAAAGAAAATGAGTAAAACAATACTACAACGATATATCATAAGTCAATATTGCTAGATTAAAGTTCGCAAAAATTAATATGCAGCCATATCGAACAAAAAGTAAAAAGGGCTGAAAGAGAATTCTAAAAAGTGCTAGATTTGCGCGTTTTTCAGTTTGGGGCTAAAAAATGTTTTTCGCGTTTTGAGTTACTAAAAGCTAGCTAAATCTAGCCCGAAAAGGGCTAAGTTGGCATCACTGGTTAAAACCATAAACAATTGATTTTGCGTTCACACCAGTGTAATGCAACGGGTGATTGGTAAAATAATCATACGTAATCAATATCCTAAAAACATGCTCTTTTGTTGAAAATCTCAAGCTTGTTCAAACACATACATCTAATTCACACTTCTAATTATGAAGTCTATTTTCGACGTCATTTTTTGTTTGATAGCGAACGGGGTAGAAAAGAAAAAGGGGTAGAAAAAATGTCTCGATTTCAGTTTTCTATGGTTTTTTTTCATATTTTTCTTTACACTAATTTGTGTTCTTATTGTTACGTTTTATTATTAATGTTCTCATATTGGTGTTTAAAATTTTATTAAAAAAGTACCCTGTCGGAAATTCGGTTAACTTTAAGCTAACTATTTCGCAAATAGTACTGACTGACACTTGGATTACTTTCAATGTAATCAGCTGACTATTTTAACATTGCGACGTCCTAGGCGGTAGTCAATTGTCTCACTCTGCACTACTTTCACCTGGTAGTCAGTAAATTAAAAAAAAATTTCCAGGGTTCGAACATGTATCATCACATGTTGTGTACTCAACGCGCTACCTCTCGGCTAAGGTACCATCTAAAATAACAAGAGCAAAATGTTAATATAAAACTGAAATGAGTTTCAAAGTAGCTGAGAATAAATTTGTTGGCTGTCATCAAATTTGATTACGTACTCAACTTAAGAATTAGTTTTGGGTTTGATTCTGGATGACATTGCAGTTAGCTTTTAGTCAGTCTAAGAAAAGTTAACTATAAGTTAACTATTTTTGTAGTGAACCACACATTCTCCGACAGGGTATGTACTGCAAATGTATGTATAAACAATAAAATCAATAAAAATCAAAATCATTAAAAAAATTAGACATGTAAAAATAATCATTGTGTGAACGCAAATAATTTTTGGTAGAAACTTCAAAAGGGAATCAAGAAAAATAGACGTCACATCCTGTGATATGTTCGTTGCTAAGTTTTAACCGCTCAAGTGAGTGGAATGCTGTTGGGTATTATTTATAATCATGCGTAGCATCTAGGGTTTGGGATTTCCCGGACTTTTGCACTTCCCGGGAAACGGGAATGAAATAATAGCGTTCTCGGGGAAATATATTTCTCTACGTTAAGTACATTTGTTAAATGAAAGTTGGCGAAATTGCGACTGAAAGCATTCATTTTAAATAAAACTTGATAAAAAAAAACCAGTTCTAACCCTATGTCTACACCTGATATATTTTTATCAAGACAAATGTCAAATTCCACATAGAAAAAAGAGCGAACATAAAAAAAATAATATTTCAATATATAGTTTGACTTTTGTTATGATAAAAATATATCGGGTGTAGACGTAGGGTAAGAGGCATTTTCAATCATTTTTAAGTGATTTCAAGCAAATTTAATATATTTATTACGCAGTAAGATATCATATACAAACTAATTGACGTGTTACCGCAATTAGTAAACAATTTTATAATAATACCTCCAAATAATTTTATTATTTACCTTGCTAGTTTCTCATTCTTCACCAGGAGGATTCTTATCGCTAAGTTCAAGGAACTTACAACACATACTCAGCTGCCCCGAATTTTAAATAACCTTATCCACAGTATCTCTAAATGTTTTTCGTTTTTCAATGTATTTCTCCCAAATATTTTCTTCAGGGCTTATTAATATTTAATTAATTTTATTAATACTTGTATTATAGTCTGAAACGGCCTTTACTAAATGCATCTTGCATGTAGTTTTCAAATAGAGTAATGAAGAATAAGGAGAAATGGTATGACTCCAATTTTATGGAATTTTTATGAAATTTCCGTATAAATTTGAACAGCAAAGTTTCTTATATGGTCATTTTACTGCATGTTTATCGGTGTCGAAAGAATTCTTTCTTTCTTAAGCTAAGATCCCACTATCGCCGCAAGTAGCACGATCTACGACAATATTTATCGTGCTATATCGGTACACATTTAAAAATATTTGTAGATTTATTCTTGGGTGGTCCCATTATCGTCGCACATTGTGACAATTTTTTCGGTTCATATCGGCTACAATACAATTGCAACAATAATCGATACAATGCGATCACACTATCGTGCTTTATTGGGCAAATTAAATTACATAAATGTTTTTGTTTATTTGCTTGTTGACATATGTTTTAATATATGTATATCCTTGTTGGGAGACGTAGTTTTATTTAAAGGATGGCTTTCAATCAAAAACAGAAAACTGCTGTGGCCGTATATATTGTGGAGTCAAAGTTTAAAAAACAAGAACAAATAAAAAAATAAAAAAACACTAAAATAAGTAAGAGTGCTATATTCGGCTGTGCCGAATCTTATATACCCTTTACCAAGGTATGTATATATAGTATACAAATACATACATAGGTACATATGTACATACATATTTGTTTTGTGATAAAATTTATAATTTTTTGTTATATTGCAATTTTATCGACTAAAGAATTTGCTTGAGTAAAGATCTTCCTAAAATATGAAATATGTTTAACTGAAAAAATAATTATTTTTGGTTATTTTTTTTACCCAATTTTTTTTTTCAATTTCCAATCCTGGAACCATAATTTAAATCTTTCTGGTTTTAATACGAGTACTAATTTATTTCTTTCTAAAATATAGAATATATTTAATTATCAAAGAAATAACTAGCTTTATTTAATTAGTTTTATATATAAAAAAGTGTACTTTTCCCAACCCTGGAATCATCATTTTAGATTTTTTTGGTTCCTAATATCAATGTTGTTCCTTAAAAAATATATAAAATATGTTAAGTGAAGAAAGAGAAAAAGAAATAAGGAAAATACTAGTTTGATTTAGTTACTTTAATATCAAAATAAGTTCAGTAAAGTGCGACTTTGACTCGCGCACGAAGGGTTCCGTACATTCAGTTTTGAGAAATTTTTTAATGTGGCGTTTTTGCTTTTTTTAAGTTTTTTTTTTAATTTAAACGATTTTTTTATAGTTTTGTCGTTTTTTGGCCGTTTTGGCGACATTTTTCTGTTTTTGGGGTTTTTTTTCATTTTGACGTTTTTTTTCTGTTTTTGGGATTTTTTTAATTTGGTGCTTTTTTTCGTTTTGGCGATTTTTTATACCTATTGCTATTTATGGCGAGATACAGGGGTTAGAAAATAATTTTCGTAACAAAATTAACCGACACTATTACAGTTATAAATTTATTTTTGTTTTGATTTCTTTGTACTTAAAAGCAGCGTACGAAAATAAACGAAGCAAATTGTTTGAATTTGTTTTGTTTGGTTCTTTGAAATGAGTTGAACAAAAACAAAAGCAATGAAAAACGTCGCTCAGTTTGTTTTTGTATTATTTTTTGCAAATAACCACAAGCCAGAGAACATTGCCGATCGACTGTAAAACGAATAATCGCCGCCGCCGACCACAAACAATATACAGTCAAATCCCGATAATTCGTACCCCGATAAATCGTAATTCCCGATAATTCGTAATAAACAGTCGGTCCCTTGAAAAAATCTCGTTAATTCGTAAAATTTCCATACATTTTGGTCCCCTCGATAATTCGTAATTTTTTTTTTAAATAAAATCTCCTTTACCTCTTATAATTCGTAATAAAAATAACAGAAACATGGAAAGAATGATTTTTTGTTTAATGCTATTTTTTGGGTTGGTTTTTGCTTTTGCTTGTGTGTGTGTTTATTTTTTTTAAGATCAGTTTTTTACATGAATAATAAAGAAAAATGTCAAAGCGCACGCATAAAACTCTGTCGGTGTTACAAAAACAACAAATTTAGTAAATAAATTGAAAAACCCCGTTAATTCGTATTTATTTTATTTTAGCCCCGTTAAATCGAACTCCCGCTAAATCGAAAACCCCTATAATTCGTAAGAAATGGCCGGTCCCTTGCGATTACGAATAATCGGGATTTGACTGTATTCATATAATCGTGCTCCGCTAGAAAAGATAATAATGGGTAATAAATGGAAACGTTTTGAAATATTTGCGGCGAATTTAAACACATTAAGTTTGTTTTATACTATGTTCACACTTATGTTTTTAAACATGTTTAATACATCCTCAGCTGGTTTCTGGTTTGCGGCACAGTATATTCAAAATACATTATGTATGTAGCAAACCAGAAACCAAACGACGACATTTTCACAATTGTGTTTAAGACGAGTTTTCTAAGAACTAAACACAACCGTTCACATTATACTTGAGATGTTTAAGGTTGTCGTTTTGTCAGTATTATTGTCAATTATTGTATTTGTAAAAAATTACGAATAATTATGCTTTTCAAACAACAAATGTTTTTGTAAATAATTCACTATTTTTTAAGTAATTACTTTCTTACCAAATAATGTATCAGCTGCAGCCATTTAATAACAAAACAAAGGTGACAGAGTTATCAAAAAACGGACTGAACATACTCTATTTACGTGTTTAAATCTTAAACACTTCATTTGAGATGTTTAACAAAACACTTCATTTGAAATGTTTAACAAAACAACAATCTCAAAATCATCATGTTTAAGCTCTTAAACACGAATAAGGTGTTAAACACGTTTAAAAACATAAGTGTGAACATAGTATTATATAGCTAAGTAGCAATTGCTATAACCGGGTGTCCTAAGACACCTCTCTCCTTTTTTTTATTTTGTTTTTGGCGATTTTTTTTTTGTTTTTGGCGATTTTTTTCGGTTTGGCAATTTTATAATTTTTTGATTTTTTAGTTTTAACGTTTTTGAAAATTTCAAGAGTTTTGCTCTTACGGTTTCCAAGATACAGCAAGTTGTCAAAATTGCATAGTCAAAATTGCATTAACTGATGGAACACCCTTTAATTTAAATTTTTTGAAATTTTAGTGTTAATTTTTGTAGTCTGTATAAAAATACACTAACCTTACAAATTTCAAGTGTAGATATATACAATTGTATGTATGTATGTATATTACATGCGATTTTAACATTTTTCGTTTCTCGTTTTGAAACACCCTTTAATTTCCAATTTTCATGTATATGTTGTTGTAGCGGCCAAAAGTGTACATACTCTGTCCAAATTTCAGGACCGTAGCTCTTACAGTTCCCGAGAAAATACCCTGTGATAGACAGACGGACAGCGTAGCGAAAATAATAGGATTCCCTTCCACCTTTGTACGGAACCCTAAAAAGTTAAATTTTTCAGCTGTGGAGAAGTGGTTTTTATTTTTCAAATTTTCTATACCCAACTTTTCTTTCCAAAACATAAACGGCCTGGCTCACGATGTCGACAAGAAATTTTCGTTCGCTTATTTATATTGAAAACAAAAACAAATTTTCTTATTTTGTTTTTGTTTTCAATATAAATAAGCGAACGAAAATTTCTTAACGACATCGTGAGCCAGGCAGAAAATATATTTATAAATAAAATTATAAAAAAAAAATATTACACCTAGTTAATTGGCAACGCCAATTTTTCGTCAGCGATCAACTTCGCTTTGTCCAATGCCAAATAGTAATGATGCATTAACATTACAGTTGCCCAGTACTTCTTCATTTAAGTCAGTAATATCATCCCCTTCAGGCTCGTGTTTATCACTTAACAAAGTTATCACTACAGATAACAGCGGCTCGAAAGTCAAGGTACAAGTTGGAATGGACAGATACATTACAATTTTAAAGCGCGGGCGAAGCCCGAATTCTTCAAAAATCTCATCTGCTCCAAAAGTGTCTAGGGATAACAGCGCAGCCTCAACTAATCGCCAAAACCGCTTTAAAATTTTTCAAGATGACAACGACAAACCCGAGGTATCCTCGAACAAAACATCCAAGCCGCCACCAATCTATTTGAGACAAAAAAATTCAAATGCCCTTATTAAAAAATTAATTTCGGTCATTGGTGAGAATAAATTTCACATTGATCCAATAAAACGTGGCAACATCGATGAAACTAAAATCCAAATATATGACGAAAAAGATTTTCGCAAAATGGTTGCTGAATTTGAAAAAAGTAAAACAAGCTTCTACACATACCAGCTTAAGAGCGCTAAAGGCATGCAGATCGTATTGAAGGGCATAGATTCTTATGTTGTCCCCGAAGAAATAAAAGATGCACTCGTCCTCCAGGGGTTCAAGGTAAAAAATGTGTCCAATATAATAAATAGAGAAAAGATTCCCCAACCCCTATTTCGTGTTGAACTAGAACCTAATGATATAAAATTGAAAAAAAATGAGACGCATCCAATTTATAATTTAAAATACCTCTTGTACCGAAAAATCACAGTTGAAGAGCCACATAAGCGTTCAGGTCCTGTACAGTGCCATAATTGCCAAGAATATGGCCATACAAAAACATACTGCAATTTACCTACTGTTTGTGTTGTGTGCGGCGAATTACACGGCACTGCTAGTTGCAATAAACCAAAAGATCAAAGTGGCAAAAAATGTAGTAATTGTGGAGAAAATCACACCGCTAACTACAGAGGTTGTCGTGTGTACTCTTTTGTAAAGAAGACTATGGTGCAAAAACCTAAATTAGCTCCAGCTCAATCAGCAAACGTTTACTCTGCCACTTTTCAGCAAATGAGCCAACCAGTTACTTCCCGTGTATCGTATGCAGATGCTGCTAAGGCTAGTTCTATTCCGACACAAAATGTTTCACCGCAAAATAATTCTACAAATACAAACTCAAACTTTAATTATAATCGCCTTGAAGCCACTATTGAAAATCTTGTGCAAACTATAAACAATTTTACAACAAATATGACTACCATGATGCAAGAAATGTTGCGAATGCAGAATACTCTGCTTCAAGCAATACTTAATAAGCCATGAACACGTTAACAATATGTTTCTGGAACGCAAACGGCATTCGCCAACATAAAAATGAACTTGAGCACTTCCTCACGGAAAAAAATATTGATATAATGTTAGTATCTGAGACTCATTTGACTTCGAGAAGTCTTTTTAAAATTTATGGCTACACTATATATGATACAAAGGACCCTAGAGGAAGGGCTTGCGGTGGATCAGCAATTCTAATAAAGTCAAGACTCAAGCACTATGTTCTTGATAACATTTGTGAAGAATACCTACAAGCAACAAATATTGGCATTGAAAGTTTTTGTTCAAATTTCGTTATATCATCAATTTACTCCCCTCCCAGATTTTCAATCACTGAGAATCAATATGAGGATTTCTACAAATCTCTTGGACCTTGTTTTGTAGCAGCTGGAGACTACAATGCGGAACATACGTTCTGGGGTTCGCGCCTTGTTACACCCAGAGGTCGAGCATTGTTCAACACTATTTCAAAAATGGGCTTGGATGTCATTTCGAGTGGGGAGCCCACTTATTGGCCTACTGACATACAAAAAATTCCGGATGTTATAGATTTTGGCGTCATAAAAAATATCTCTAGGGATTTAATTCAAGTTCAAGCTTCTCTTGATCTCTCGTCCGATCACTCCCCGACGATCATCACAATTTGTAGCCCATTAAGAAGTAACTTACCTGACCCATATGTGAAGAATATCAATCGTGTAAATTGGCTGGGGTTCAAAAAATATCTCAGCAGTCATTGTACGGAAAACATTACGCTTAGAACACCCGATGATATTGAATCGAACATTGCCAATCTCAGCGAGAATATTAAACAGGCTGCTGAACATGCCACTATCTCCCATCCGCAGATTGGGTTTAATAAAATTTATTCTACAGACATTGAACGTCTCGTACGTGAAAAAAGAAGGGCTAGAAGGGAATGGCAACAGCACAGATCACCACAAAATAAAATCAGATTTAAAGAGTGCACTAAACGACTCCAAGAGTTGCTTGCATCTGAAAAAATTGCATCTCTTAAAAATTATCTGGAGGGTCTTGATGTTACACCGGCGTCTAATTACTCCTTGTGGCGCGCTGCCAGAAAGCTTAAAACACCCGTTGAGTATAAGCCACCTCTACGCACATCTACCGGAGGTTGGGCAAGAAGCGATACTGAAAAAGGTAAAATATTTGCTGACCATTTAAAATACGTATTTACCCCAAACACATGTACTGGTGTTGCTGATTTGCCGAATATAGTCGCTCTACCCCCTCAACACATAAAGTTTAAGACGCGTGATTTACAAAAATTAATTGCCGAACTCAACCCGAAGAAAGCTCCGGGTATTGATGGAATTAGTAATCAGATGCTGATGAACTTGCCTCGTATTGCAATGAGAATCCTGTTATTCATATTTAATGCTATTTTACGACTGGAGTATTATCCACACAACTGGAAACTTGCCAAGGTTAAAATGATTCCAAAGCCGGGCAAAGATATAACAAAGGCTGAGTCATATAGGCCAATAAGTCTACTATCTACAATGTCAAAGCTTTTCGAAAAACTGCTCAAAACAAAATTGTCCCCAATTCTAATTAGTAGTGGGTGCATACCAGACCATCAATTTGGTTTTAGAAGTCAGCATAGCACCATTGAACAAACTCACAGATTGGTTCAATTTATAAGAAGAACTTTTGAGGAAAAAAAGTATTGTTCTGCGCTCTTTATTGACGTTTCCCAGGCATTTGATAAAGTGTGGCATGAAGGCCTAATTTTAAAATTGAAGACTTACTTACCAATAAACATTTTAAATCTTTTGGAAAGTTACATTATTTCCCGTAAGTTCACTATTGCGGAAGGAGACTTTAAAAGTAGGCCTGAAACAATCTCATCTGGTGTGCCACAGGGGAGTATACTGGGACCAGTTTTATATTTAATTTATACTTGTGATATGCCTGTGAGCAGTAGTATCCATACTTCCACATTTGCTGACGATACAGCCTGCCTTAGTATGCATGAAAACCCTGATGAGGCATCCCGCAAACTCCAGGAACACATTAGCCAGATGGAGCTTTGGTTAAACTTATGGAGAATCAAGGTAAATGAACAAAAGTGTGTTCAAGTAACATTTACTTTACGAAGAGATACTTGTTCCCCCATTCGTATTAACAATCAAGTTGTTTCTCAACATTCACATGTGAAATATCTTGGTATACACCTTGATCGACGACTTACATGGAAACACCACATTGATTCTAAGTTAACTCAAATGAAACTTAAACTAACTCAGGTACATTGGCTGATTGGTCGAAATTCAACACTTAGCCTAGACTGTAAACTTTTAATATACAAGTCGCTTTTAAAGCCAATATGGTGCTACGGAATTCAACTATGGGGCACTGCTTCAGCTTCAAATGTAGAGAAAATTCAACGCAGGCAAAATAAAATTTTACGTATGATAACATCGGCTCCATGGTACATCAAAAATTCAAATATACATCGTGATTTGAATATGCCACTAGTGACTGAAGAAATTGCAAAATACGCTGGCAAATATTTAACAAAACTCGAGTCACATCCTAATCCGCTTGCCCGTAATATTTTGAACTTTACTGGACACATCCGCCTAAAAAAGAGGGATACAAGGGCTCTTATTCACAGCACTCCAGATGGGACTTCTTGAAAATACTTTTATTTTTTTTCCTTTTGATTATCACTACTTACATATGTATTATACAGTATTTTTCGGTTAATTGACCCTACGGTTAATTGGTTTCCACGCTTAATTGAACCACATAATCGGGCAAAAAAATATTGCATAATTGATTTTCCCGCTTAATTGGTTCAAAATTCATGTCATCAAAAATGAATTTCCTCTTACTTTTACCCGGTTAATTGCATTATTATTGAAAAATAATCTGGCATTTTTGCACAATGATCTCGAAAAGTGTGAATATGTACAACATGAATTTATTTGTTCCTTTTTTTATTTTTTAAGCACTATGTAATATTTTAATACTTACGTGAATGGAAGAGCTGTATGTATATGCATATGGATTGTTTTTATTCTTTAAGTTTATGCTTTTTTTTGTAAAACCAATATATGAATTGTTTTTTAGTTTATAAATTTTATTTTTTTGTAAAACTAATGTGCACATAAATAGTGCATTTAATAGTACATATGTACCTACAATAATAAATATGTACCTGCGTATACACATATATGTACATATGTACATTTTTTCCTGTTACTTGCATTTTTATTGTTTAAGGTAAAAAAAATTATTTTGAAAAACTTAAAGTGCACATATGCGATTTCTTTTAATTCATTAGTAGTTCGTTTAATTGAACAAACTGTTCAATTAAACGGGATTCTTGTAATTGAACGATTTGTTCAATTAAGCGGGTATCGGCTAATTGGTTCCCCGGTTAATTGAACAAAAAATTGTGCAAATTTTGATGTGCAATTAACCGAAAAATACTGTATATAACTACTACTAAGCTTATGTCCGACATTGGTCGGGCCTAATTATATTTTTTAGATTTAAGATTTGAATACTTATTGTTAGTTCATATATGAAGATACAATAAATAAAAATCATGCATATAAAAAAAAAAAAAAAAAACCTAGTTAATTTTGTATATCACAAAAAGTGTACGTTTCCCAACCCCGGAATCATAATTTAAAATTTTTCTGATTTCTTACAACAATCTTTTTCTTTTAAGAATTTAAGATATTTTAAATTTATAGATAAAAAGGAAAAATTAGTTTTAGTAGGATATTTTTATATAACGAAAATTTTAAAGTTCCCAACCCTGGAAACGCCTTTTTGATTTTTTTAATATTTTTAATACAAATTTTATTCGTACTGAAATATAAAATAAGTTTATTTAACAAAAAAATTAAAAAAATTGTGTTATCTAGTTACTTTTATATGGCAAAATCAAGTTTCAGTTTTTCAGCTCTGAAACCGTCTGCTTAATTTTGGTGATTTTCAATAGCAATCTAAGTTGGACCATATCTGACACACCAGTCCAAGAACGAAGTCTCTAGCTTTTCTGGGAGCTTCGGAAACCCGATTTCACGTACACCAGACGGACGGACGGACGGACAGACGGACATCGCTTATTCGTCTTCCCTATTCATTAGGACCCAGGATATATACATTTTATGGGTCGCATATGAATATTATGGATATTACACACGGAATGACAAACCTATATATACCCTTTTCCATTTTTGGTAAAGGGTATAAAAACGTAGCATTTGGGTAAGAGAGTGGTTAGAAAAGAGAAGTGAATGTGGTGCATATGAGAGTACTTTACGCGAATTTCGTGAAGTCGAAAATCAAAATTTTCTTTTCAAAAACTATGTGCGAATGAGTGAAAGAAATTTCTTAGATTTGGTTGAATTAACCACGCCACACATTCAAAAGCAAGACACCACTTTTCGAAAAGCTATTCCAGTTTCTCATCGTTTAGCTTGTACCCTTCGCTATTTGCCCACTGGTGACAGCTATAAAAGCCTTTCAGCTGTTTCTCGTTTTTGTCGGTCTTTATATTCAGAGCAAGAGTAGCGACGAAAATCGGTACACTATGCCGATAGTGGGATCTTAGCTTAACACTTAAATTTGAAACAAAAACAAAATTTTAAAATTTAATTTTGTTTTAAATTAAATTGTTAAAATGAAAAATTTCCTCCGATATCGATAAACAGGGTATTAGTGTTTAAACAGACGACGAAAAATATCATTTTTCAAAGAGACATAGAACAATTTCATCATGCAAATTTAGTCATACAATCATTCAAAAAACTTTTGTAATATACATATAAAAAAACAATGAAATGTTTATATTAATGTAAAACAGAATTATAATACAATGAATGAATATTAATGAATGAAAATAAAAATTTACTGTAACTTATGCCATTTTATAAATGTGAGTGTCACAAAAGTCTATATCGCACATTCAGTTCAATAGTGTCATAACCAGGGAAACCAGAAATATGCTCTAAGAAAAGTGTTTTATGCGCATTCAATAAGCACTAAAAACTCAAAAAATATTGTTACGTTTAAACGCGTGAGTTCTTTTGATTGCTCAAAAATAAAAATAAATATCGCACAATTTTTATTTGCTACTGTTCTGCCTTTTTTTTCTTTACTAAACAAAATTACAAACTGTCTTTACTTAATTATTTCTTATCGTTATATTCCACCGCACGAGGTCTTTACTTTCAACGATGTTGACTCGACTAACTTCTGATTAACACTGACTCATTCTCACACAGTCTGCCTCTTTTTATAGTACAGGAACCGGTTCTCGAATGTTCGCCATCTGCCCATAGGTGGCGTGATGACATGTCTGTACTTAGTAATGCCAAATGGCATAACGATTTGGCTGCAGTGCACGTTGCCATCTGTGTTGCCATTTACTCTTGGTAGCCAGACGATCAAACAGTCTTCTAGCACATTCGGGAAAATTCATGTTGCTGTTTCTATGCGTTTATAGATAATTCGATTGGCCGTTATTTTGAATATCAGAGTAACTTCGTAACGACTTTTATGTTGGTAATACTGTGTGTTACGGGTAATGAAGGATTACTACCATATGTGTTAGCACTTTTATTTGAATGTGTATACGCGTGTAGCTATGTATTCAATTATTGTTGTTGCTATAGCGCTTGCATGTGAATACATGTGTACGTTTAGTTCTTTAGTGAAATACTTCTGGATAGTTCTTTCACGTAACACTTACATTAACCCTGTTCGAATATTTTTGTGTAACAGTGCCGCCCACTTAAGCCTATTCGTCCCGAATAGGCACATTATCCGGCTTTCCATAGTTTGCGAGTCGTTCTAAATGCACAATTTTCATTTTTGACCTTGGGCTATTGTTTTTTAGGGTTCCGTACACCAAAGGTGAAATGGAACCCTATTGTTTTCGCTACGCTGTCCGTCTGTCCGTCCGTCCGTCTGTCCGTCACAGGGTATTTTCTCGAGAACCGTAAGAGCTACGGACCTGAAATTTGGACACAGTGTGTAGACCCTTGGCCGCTACAACAACAAATACATGAGAGTTGGAAATTAAAGGGTGTGCCAAAACGATCAACGAAAAATGTTAAAATCTCATGTAATATACATACAATTGTATGTATATGCACTTAAAATTTGTAAAGTTAGTGAATTTTTATACACACTACAACAATTAACACTAAAATTTAAAAAATTTTAATTAAAGGGTGTACCATCAGTTAATGTAATTTCGACTATGTAATTTTGATAACTTGCTGTATCTTGGAAACCGTAAGAGCAAACTTCTTGAAATTTTCAAAACCGGTAAATCAAAAAAATCTCAAAATTATAAAATCGCCAAACCGAAAAAAATCGCCAAAATCAAAAAAAAATCGCCAAAACGAAAAAAAGCACCAAAATAAAAAAAAATCAAAATCGAAAATAAATCGCAAAAAACCGGAAAAATCGCCAAAATGAAAAAATCGCCAAAATGAAAAAAAATCGCCAAAATGAAAAAATCGCCAAAATTAAAAAAATCGAAAAAATGAAAAAAAAATTGCCAAAATAAAAAAAAATCGCCAAAGTGGAAAAAATCGCCAGAATGAAAAAAATTGCCAAAACGAGAAAAAAGCGAAAAATAATAAAAAAAAAAATTATTTCAGCTGAAAAAACGTAAAAACAACACTATTAAAAAAAATGCTCAAAGCCAACGTACGGGACCCTTCGTGCGCGAGTCAAAGTCGCACTTTACTGAATTTATTGTATTCTGTAGACGATATCGTTTAACTTTTTTACCACCGTATATGGTCCCTCCCAGTGTAGTCTGTAGTTTGTCACTAAAGCCTTTAGAATTTGCAGCACGGTCGTATCTATCTTTCATCTTATTACTGACCATTTTAGTTCGGCTACATACAAATTCATGTAGCACATTTAAATTTTCTTGCTTTTGGAAAGACCCTGACCTGCTTCATTTGTTTGTGTAGGCTTGACGCCGAACTCTAAATCTCCAGGCAACTTTAACTCATCTCCAAAGATAATTTTTGCAGGTGTTCGCGATGTTGTGTCATGCACATCTGACCTGTATGCTAATAAAAATTTTGGAATGTGCTCATCCCGGTCCTTTTGATGTGCGCTCACCACTTTTCACAAATATTCTTCTAATGTACGGTTGAACCTATCTACCATGCCATCAGACTGTGGCTGAAGTGGTGTGCTTCTGGGTTTCTTTTTCCCATACCGCTCGCATATGTCTTTAAATATGGCAGACTCAAAATGTATACCTCGATCAGAGTGCAATTCAATAGGAACTCCATAGCGACATACCCAGTTGTTTACAAAAGCGTCCACAACCCTTCTGGCTTCCTGGTTGGGTATGGCATAAACATCTGGCCATTTACTGAAATAGTCCATCACTACAAGAATATAACGATTCCCAGCGTTGCGGACTGGAAAAGGTCCTGCTACATCCATTGCTATCCTCTCAAAGGGTACTCCCGAGTTATATTTTTGCAGCAGACCCCGACTTTGTTTTGCTGGATCTTTAGCCTTCATACATGGGGCGGAATTTGCTATCCAATCGGCTACGGCTTGTTGACATCCAATCCAGTAAAAACGATGTTTTAACTTTTCAAGCGTTTTTGTTACACCCAGGTGACCACCGCTGGGTCCATTATGGAACTCCTTCCTCACCTCGCTCATCTTGGATATTGGTGCCACGATCAGATTGGAAACCATTTTACCGTCTACACTTTCCCAGACACGATACAAGCAACCATTTACCAGTGGACTTTCAGGCGATATCTCATTACGGGTGGGTCTTTTATCCTCCTCTTTAGGCGCTATAATTTTTCCCAGTGCAGGATCTGCCCTTTGCGCCTCTGACCACTCTTCTCCGTACCAATTTGTGCAAGCCTGACATCAATGACACATTCTTTTGCCTCGACTTTTAAAAAATGTCTGCACTCTAAGCTATAGGGCCGCCGTAACAGAGCATCAGCATTATTATGATTTGAACCTTTCTGTGCTCAACGCTGAAATCATAGCTCTGAAGATGTTCAATCCAGCGTGCTAGCTGCCCTTCAGGATTTTTAAACTGCAGCAGCTACCTGAGCGCGGAATGGTCAGTTCTTAAAGTAAAGTGTTCGCTATACAAATATTTATGAATATGCTTAATACACACTATAGACCTGCGTAAATAGTCTTGGAATGTAAAAACGTCTTGTTTTTTAAATATATTCTCGTGGCTGTAGAATGCTAAACCAATAATAAATGCTGTCGCATTATAAGCAAAGCACGATAGATGCATTTGTGTGCGTGTATATGAGTGCTAAGAAGCAATGTCGTCAAGACTTCTTGTTATGAACAAACAGTCACCAAAGTAGTGTTGATACGTGTATGCTTGTTATTTTCCATATTGTACGTTTGAGTGTGTGTGTAAGATGTAGATGGTAAGCTATTATGTGTTTAAGGGAGGTTTTTTTAAGCAAGCGCACACAACTAATGTAAATGCATGTGAACGTTTGTTTGTGTGCAGAAAAATAAAAGAGCATACACACAACGTGTGTGTGTATGTACATGCATGACGCCTGTATACGCGCCCATGCGTAGAAAGAAGCAAGCATCACAAATTTTTCAGTCACGAAGTATTTTCTTCTTTACTCCTATACTTGCAATAACTGAAACAAGTTCTTGCAAACAGTGTTGCTTAGCGTTTGTTTTATAAGACTTCGCTGTAGTAAAGCATTTGAAAAATCCCTCATGTCTTGAAAGTTCTTATAAATGGTCTTGTGCAGGACTTTAATACACACCAAAACTGCCAGAAGCTCCCGTCGTGTTACACAGTAGTTCCTCTCAGGCTTCGATAGAATTCAGCTATAATAACTCACTACTTTTTCTGTTCCATTAATCACCTGCGATAGCACACCTCCTATTCCATAACCACTTGCATCGCTATCTAGCACAAATTTCCCCCCAGAAACTAGATATGCTAGGACTGGTGATGTGCATAATAAATATTTTAGTGTCTGGAAAGCCTTCTCCTACGATTCACCCCAATCGTATGGTTGTGACTTCTTTTTTAGCTCATGCAAGCTTGCAGCTACGCTGCCCCAAAAGTCCCAAAAACTGCGCAATTCGTGAAGATTTCTTGGATTTCTGTTGAAATGCCATCTGCCGTAACTTAATGGCCCAGATACTTCCCCTCTTTCTGGAATCACTTTTTGATGCTGAGTTTGAGTCCAGCCGATGATATACGCTGAAAGACTTCAGTCATATTTTTAAGGTGTTCGTCGAAAGTCTTCCTTATCACAATTATGTCATCAAGATACACCAAGCATGTTTTCCAGTGCAGTCCCTTTAATACTTGCTCCATGAGCCGCTCGAAGGTAGCCGGAGCATTGCAGAGCCCAAATGGCATAACATTAAACTGAAAGCAGTTTTCTTCTTGTCTTTCTTTGCAATCTCTTGCCAAAGGCCGCTTTGTAGGTCCAATGTGGAGAACGATTTCGTTCCAGCAAGCAGATCTAAGGTGTCGTCAATTCTTGGTAGTGGGTAACTGTCACATCGTTTAGTTTTCTGTAATCGACGCAAAATCAAGTACTGCTGTCCTTTTTCTTTACTAACACTACCGGTGAGCTCCAGAGACTTGAAGATGGTTCGATTACACTATACCGCTCCATTTCATTGATCATCTCCTTTACCTCAGTTCGCTTAGCCAGTGGTATACTTCTGAGTGCCAGTTTTATTGGCCTTGCTTCGCCAGTATTTATTTCATGTTTCACTATTGCCGTTCTCCCTTGGCCTTGATTTTTCCAGGCAAATATGCAAGCGTGCCTTTTCAGCAGTTGTTTGGCTTTATTTCTGTCAGGAGATGATAGGCCTGCTACCCATTGCACCACATGTGCCTGAAATTCTTCACGCTTCTTTGCAGACATATTGGCAGGTTCTGGCTTCTTATCGCAGTTTATTATTGCCTCTGCTGGAGCATATTGACCTATTTCGGCATTCTTGTTGATGACTTTTTTTTTTTGCCTGATAAATTAAGTACCCGTATGGAAACCTTTCTTGCATTGCAAGTTTTTACGAGGGCTTTTGCTGTTAATAGCTCGCTCTTAATTTCCGCTGGTTCTACTACCCACAACCGATTGTCCTCACAATCTCCCTCCATTCGTGCCCATATAACTGATTCAGACCGTGGTGATAATGTCTGATTTTCAATAGCAAGCAGTTTCTTGACGTGCATCTGATTGTCTTATCCAACATCAAGCGGTATTTTAACATTACGCCAAATCATCACTTGTTGCCCCATATGCAAGTTGATTCCGTGGTTTATCATAAAATCGGCTCCAATAATAACCCCGTTCACAATATCGACAACAATAAATACGTTGTTTTACAGTGATATTGGCAATAGAAAAATATGACTGAAGTCTTTCATGCATTTACATTAGTTGTGTGCGCTTGCTTTAAAAAAACCTCCCTTAAACACATAATAGCTTACCATCTACATATTACACACACTCAAACGTACAATATGGAAAATAACAAGCATACACCTAAAAAACAAGACGTATTTACATTTCAAGACTATTTACGCAGGTCTCTAATATCTATGTAGAGGAAAACGTACTAACTATTATAAGCCCCGTTCAAACTATTATATAGACTTGGGTCGAACTCGTTCACTAGTTCATTTTTGCCACAAACCAACGATCAAACCCATGTAATTTAAATGGGTTTGATCATTGGTTTGTGGCAAAAATGAACTAGTGAACGAGTTCGACCCAAGTCTACTATTATACAAGTATTAATACTTTCATCACATTTTACGATACAGAAATCAAAATACATTCGCTGCGACTGTCAAAAAATCTAACGTAAAATCACATATTGTGTTCAGACCATCACACTTCAAATAAAATGTGTAATACAAGCAGAAAACAAAACAGCTGTTCAATGAAAATGTCTGTGCTATTCATTGATTAGCGGCGGCAAATCGGTTTTATGTAGGCGGGGACGTGCCGGCACTTGAAAAAATTCAGCAGTTAAAAATATTCTATGTAAATTACAGAAAAAATTTAAGAAAATATATTACAAAAACGTTAAAAAATTACGTCAACGAAATATACTTCCATACAATTCACTTATTCAAAATTTTGAGCCGATATACATCTTATGGGATGTCAAAATTTTTATCGTATTATTTGCCACTTTGATGACATTTCGCGTTCAGACTATCACACTTGCACGTATTATTTGAACTTTTGACAAGTATAAATACAAAGTATAATAGTCTGAACGCCGGCTTAAATATCATAATATTTCATAATTATCATGCAGCCGTGCAGTAAACATCTTCATTTATTGTAATAGTTTTGTGTGTTTCATAAAAATTTTGGCCTTTCCTTAATACATCGTGTATAATTAAAACATTTCAGCATTATTTGTATCAAAAAATATTAATATAATACACAAAATTCTCTTCACGTATTTATGTATGTGTGCGTTTTTTGACACTGGATATCATCATATATTTTCTAAATATATAATATGAAAACAATATTATAATATCTGATATAATATTAATATTACAGTCCACACGTAATATGATTCTCTCTGCTATGAAATTTGGCGTTTGCTGATAGAAATATATTTGATAATATATCAGGTATAGACGGACGCTATGTTAAAAGCAATGAATATAATTAAAATATTTAAATATTTTAACTTATTTTAAAATTCATGTACTAAACTATTTCATCACCATCATAAAAAAATTTATCGACTTTAACATCCATTGTTATTTTTTTATCTAACAACATACATTGTTTTAAGGAAATTTTTAAATTGTTTTTTTTTTAACTTCATCTTTCTGGCACGCAGCTTTTCATATTTATGTAAATATATACTACAATCAAAATACAACTGTGTGTCATACAGAACACCTAGATGTTGTAAGCCATAATCGCAAAATAGATTAATGTTGTGTTGTTTACAACACATTTTTGTGTTGTAAACCGTAATCGGGGCATTCTGGAAGCAAGAATTTCTATTCATAAGGTAGAAAAACATAACACGCGTTTGTTCGTCGACGAATATCGTGCGCTTAAAAACTTTACCGCATGAAAAATGGCAAGTTACACAACACGCGTTACAAACGCCTTTTCTTTCAGCTTTTTTATTTATTTTTACATTGAAAAATGATCTTGGAACATTTTCAATTCCTTTTTTGTACAATACTGTATAGTTTTCAAACTATTTATTAAGATTTTTCTTCATGATTCTAATTCTTTTTATTTTTTTCTTTTTTGTTGTCGGCTGATTAGTTGTCAAAACAACACAACGCGTTAAAAAGTTGAAAGTTAACCAACTTTCTGCGGCAAACGCGTCTAAGAGTTTACTATGTAACTTGTCGTATGCAAAAACACTATTTCAACTTTTTTGACAGATGCCTACAGTTAGCACGTGCACTAACGCGTGTTATGTAACTTCACCTTAAATTTCATTTATCTTTTCTGCTGGAAGTGACTGTTTTGAATAAAGCAAAAAAAAAATTTCTTCAGTGGTGCGTATTATAGTATGTTTAGACGGTACGTGCTTCGTTCTCTATTCATGCTTCACGCCCCAATCATGACCGAATCCACTTGCTTCGCCATACAAAATTATGAGAGCGAATAAAGTAGATTCAATATGAATCTACTTGCGAAGCACGTAAAATTGGTATATTTTCTAACTTTTATCGCAGTTAATCGCCACTTTATCTGAACTACCCTGAAGGAAACGTGGGGTAAAGTGTCCCCAAGTCACCACTTTTGTCGACTATTTTGGTGACATTGTCAACGGAGCGTCTACATATTAATATTGTTTCTGATGCGTAGAAAACATTTTTTCACATACACACACCTATGCTTCTTCTTAATGTTTTATTGGTTTGTTGAAAATAAAAGTGGCGTCAAACAAAATTTAAGTGGTTGTAAAAATTAGCTTAAGAAATCAAATTAAAAGGTTAATGTAAGTGTATTGAACAATAATTAAAAAAACTACACAAAAGAAATTACAAAAACAAGAAATAAAATAACAATCCATATTGTATAAAAAATAGAAAATTAAAAAATTTCAAGTGAAAGTGCTAATTACGAAATTTTTTTCGACCCTGTAAAAGATTTTGTGCCATAAGTTAAGGATTTGTCACACTTTCAGATCCATACTTAATTATTCAATATAATTTTACTATTGATCAGTACAGTTTTACTACGGACATTTCCCACAGTGTGGTGATATCGTCAATAGTAAGTCAGTACAATCTTACTATTGACATTTTCGCTATATGGTGCCACAAGAACTACCTAGTCAGCATTGACGCAGTCTACTGGTAGATTTCGTAGGACAAGCATGTGTTAAATGTCAAAAGTAGATAGCATTAGTTGGGGTATAATTTGTCAGTAGTACTGGTGACATCGTCAATAGATAATCAGTATAATTTTACTATTGACATTTCCTGCAGGGTAGCTATCAAAACAAAATAGGTACATACAGTATTTTTCGGTTAATTGCACATCAAAATTTGCACAACTTTTTGTTCAATTAACCGGGGAACCAATTAGCCGATACCCGCTTAATTGAACAATTCGTTCAATTACAATAATCCCGTTTAATTGAACGTTTGTTCAATTACAGAAATCACGCATAATTGGAACTACTAATGAATTAAAAGAAATCGCATATGTGCACTTTAAGTTTTTCAAAATATTTTTTTTTTACCTTAAACGAAAAAAATGCAAGTAATAGAAAAAATGCATATATATGTGTATACGCAGGTATTTATTATTATTTCAATTAGTAGAGATGCCATGCCACCCAGTGTTTTTCACAAATGATGTCAAATATGTATGTGCAAAAATGCCAGATTATTTTTCAATAATAATGCAATTAACC
The DNA here is from genome assembly GCA_944452675.1 of Tachina lurida. Taxonomy (NCBI): domain Eukaryota; kingdom Metazoa; phylum Arthropoda; class Insecta; order Diptera; family Tachinidae; genus Tachina; species Tachina lurida. Next base: position 67,721,561 of record OX101752.1, on the reverse strand, counting down.
GGGTAAAAGTAAGAGGAAATTTATTTTTGATGACATGAATTTTGAACCAATTAAGCGGGAAAATCAATTAACCGGGTTCAATTATCCGAGGAAATTTACATGTGTTTTCGTATGCAATATTTTTTTGCCCGATCATGTGGTTCAATTAAGCGTGGAAACCAATTAACCGTAGGGTCAATTAACCGAAAAATACTGTATATGTGTATGTGTGTGTTTGTAAACAAATGAAAACAAACCAAAAAACATAGATGTGAGTTTAATATAAATAAATTTAATTAAGTTATGAATAATATAAAAAGGAAAAATAAGAAGAAAATATAGAGATGCCTTCAAAAACAAGATTTCGCAAGAGTCGAATTTATGTAAGGTATGTATGCTTATGTGTATGCATGTATATACGTGCGTATGATACGTATGTTTCTGTGAATACACATAAAAAAATGCCACGCGAACAGTGATGCCAACTTTTTCAGAGCAAAAAGCACTGTGTGTTCATAGCACTAAATAATATAAGTACTCGTATATATTATAGACCTGCGTAAATTGTCTTGAAATTTAAATACGTCTTGTTTTTTAAATGTATTCTCATTGCTGCATTGTACTTAACCAATAATAAATGCTGTCGCATTATAAACAAAGCACGATAGGTGCATTGGTATATGTGTATATGAGTGCTAACAAGCAATGTCGTCAAGACTTCTTGTTACGAACAAACAGTTAACAAAGTAGTGTTGATACGTGTATGCTTGTTATTTTCCATATTGTACGTTTGAGTGTGTGTGTGTAAGATGTAGATGGTAAGCTATTATGTGTTTAAGGGAGGTTTTTTTAAGCAAGCGCACACAACTAATGTAAATGCATGTGAACGTTTGTTTGTGTGCAGAAAAATCGAAGAGCATACACACAACGTGTGTGTGTATGTACATCAGTGATATCAAAAATAAAACTATAGTTGTATGTGTGAGAAACGTTGTCTCGTTGCTCTCGAAAGTACACAGGAAAAATAATTATTTGGAATAAATGATGTTTATTGAAGTAGCTAAAAATAAATAAAAAAGAGCCTATGGATAGAAAATTAAAAAATAAGATGAAAAAATTAAATAAAAAAGTTTGCGGCGACCCATATTTTTCAAGTTATCGGGCTCTGAACTTTTCATAGGAAACTCTGAAAAATCTCAAAAAAAGAATTTTTAAATAGCTTATCAGATAGTAATGTGAAAAATAAGAAAAAAAAACTTAAAAAAAAAAAATTTGCTGCAGGCCATATTTCCCGAGTTATTGGTCTTTAAAGTTTAAGTAGAAAGTGCAGTTTAGTGAAAATGCTCCAAAAAAAGTCAAAATGTCTTTTAAATACATATTAATTTCTTTCCTTAAACGTTTTACAACATCAAACACATTAAATATCGCGAAAAGCATTGGTGATCATAGAATATTTTTCGCATACCACTTCTTTTCTTTCACTGTATCTATAAACAAATTAATACACCCGCTACGCATGTGTTCTTGTCGCTGTCTCATCGACGACTAAATGGAAGAGAATAAGAATGTGTGTGTTTTTAGTTTGCACAATTGTGCCATGAAACTGACATCAATGATGTACATGCATGACGCTTTTATACGCGCCCATGCGTAGAAAGAAACAAGCATCACAAATTTTTCAGTCACGAAGTATTTTCTTCTTTACTCCTATACTTGCAATAACTGAAACAAATTTTTGCAAACAGTGTTGCTTAGCGTTTGTTTTAGAAGACTTCGCTGTAGTAAAGCATTTGAAAAATCCCTCATGTCTTGAAAGTTCTTATAAATAGTCTTGTGCAGGACTTTAGTATATATGTATGTATTAAAGTCCTGCACAAGACCATTTATAAGAACTTTCAAGACATGAGGGAGTTTTCAAATGCTTTACTACAGACAAATCTTCTAAAAAAAACGCTAAAGGCCGTTTCACACTATAATACAAGTATTAATACTTTTGTGAAAAATACAACTCTGACATGTAAAGTTGTTATTGTCTTTTGAAATTTTTGAAACAGAAATTAGATCAGGGATGCATTTTCGTCAAAAGTATTAATACTTGTATTATAGTGTGAAACGGCCTTAAACAACACTGTTTGCAATAATTTGTTTCAGCTATTGCAGGTATAGGAATAAAGAAGAAAATACTTCGTGACTGAAAAATTTGTGATGCTTGCTTCTTTCTACGCATGGGCGCGTATACAAGCGTTATGCATGTACATACACACACGCGTTGTGTGTATGCTCTTTTTTTTCTGCGAACACACAAACGCACACATGCATTTACATTAGTTGTGTGCGCTTGCTTTAAAAAAACCTCCCTTAAACACATAATAGCTTACCACCCTCTAGTCAACCTAGAACCATATGTCGCTATGTCAACACTCTTTTCTCTAGCGACAATTGCACTAGTTGTAATGTCGACAACTTTCCTTTTATGCGCGAGTAGAGATACGTTAGAGACAACAGTTCTAGTATAATTCTGGTGACATTGTCAATGAACGCGTCAATAGTTTGTTTTTCTTTTTTTATTATGCTATGGAATAATGTTAAAAACTTACGTACATATGTATGTATGTATTTAAGTTTGTTGCCCAACCCTTATAAAATTGTAGACGAGGGTCACTAAAATGTACTAGTGAGTCCTTAGTTCAAATGTCTCCATATGGTCGATTACATTGGCTGCGGTACACCTATTCAGTTGTACTATTGACAATGTCACTAGTAAATCACTACTATTTTACTATTGACATCGAGCGAGGAAATATCGATATTGTAGACTAGAGCCCCTAAAATTTACTAGTGAATCTTTGGTGCCAATGTCTCCATGTGGTCCCAAAAGAACTACTTTGTCAGTATTGCTACAGTCTAGTGGTGGATTTTCAATGACAAGCTAATGTTAAATGTCAATAGATAATTCCATTAGCTGGGGTACACTTGGTCAGTAGTACTACTGACAATGTCACTAGTAAATCACTACAATTTAACTATTCGCATTTTCTGCAGGGCATATACATATTACACACACACACTCAAACGTACAATATGGAAAATAACAAGCATACACGTATCAACACTACTTTGTTGACTGTTTGTTCATAACGAGAAGTCTTGACGACATTGTTTGTTAGCACTCATATACACATACACCAACGCATCTATCGTGCTTTGCTTATAATGCGACAGCATTTATTATTGGTTTAGCATTCTACAGCCACGAGAATACATTTAAAAAACAAGACGTATTTACATTTCAAGAGAATTTACGCAGGTCTCTAGTATGTATGTACATATGTATGTACATAAATATATTTTTGTAGCTGTGTTTATTTATTTTTTTATATTTACCCTATAGGAACTCAAACCCATTTGTAAGTAACTTCAAACTGGTTTTTTAATAACCACAACTGGTTGATTAAGTGACTTTTTTCCTTGTCGCCGACTCACTATTTTAACGTAGGCATGTCATAGGTGGTACTCAATTGGCCATCTATGCATGACTTTTAAATTGGCTACTACACTCAAAATAAAATTCAATCCATCCGTACTTAAATGAAAAGAAAGCGGTGTCATAAGTACGGTAAGTACGGATTTACTCAAATCAAGTACAGATGGATTGATTCAAGTACGGATTATTCAAGTCCTTAATACTTAATTTTATCCACACCTAATCCCGATTTCGTACTTAAAATAATCCCGGAACGTGATTGATATCGGAAAAACTGATCTCAAAATGCGCTTAATTTAACCCTCTAACCCGCAAGAGTGCCTCAAGGCACTTGTTACAAAATTCGCATTTACTCAAAAACCAATTGCTATTTTTTTTTTAATTTTTAAGGGTGCGTATAGCAACATATTTATTGACATTTCTCTCGAAAGCTCAAATTAATTTTCACATTTGATTCTATCAGCAGTTTACCAAGATACATCAACATTAGTGCACGTAAAATTTTGTGGGTGAACTTTTTTTTTTAAAGTAATTTATACCCGTTTCTAGTCGGCGGATCTGTTTGAAATAATTTTTATTGGAAAGGTAAGATATTCTCCTTTGTATTTATATGTTTGTGAATGCAAAATAATAACAAAACATGCACTGAGGGCGCAAAATCTGAGGGGTGCCTCAGGGCACTTTTGCGGGTTCCGGCTAAATTTATTGAAGCCTTATACATATATCCTTCCTTTTTGGCTTTTTGCTATTTTATTTTACCTTCTTAATCAAATGAAGGGCAAAAATGGCAGATAGAAACCGAAGACGTGTTAAGCTATCCGCTTTGACCGATGATCAGTTAGTTGAGTTCATGGATGTGCAACCGCACAGCAAGATTTACAGCCAGGAAGCTCAAAGGTTGGCGAAAGAGCAAAACATCCAACTGATGATGTCCGTTATGACAATATCGGCCATTTTCCAATATGGTTAGGCAAAGAAGGTGGCAAACGATGGTGCAAACTCTGCAAAAAATCACAAACACAATGTGTTTGCTCAAAGTGTGACCTTCATTTGTGCTGTTCAAATGCCAAAAATTGCTTTAATGATTATCATCATAGAAAGTAAAATGTTTTTTCATATTTCTTTATATTTTCATTTAAATTTTAATAAAATCGGATAATAAATAAAAATTAATAGCGATCTGTTTTTTTACACCGGAACCGCTAACAGTGTCCTGATGCACTCTTCACCTTTTCTTACCTAACTCTTGAACTGAATTAGTAAATCACTTCCTAATGTCTTTTTTGAGTTTATTGGGTGATAGTTATTAAAAAAAAATTAACCAAAAATTTTTTTAAAACTTTTCAGAGTTTGCGGGTTAGAGGGTTAAGTATTTACAAGTTGATTTAATTTCGAATCCGTACTTGAGATAATCCCTAGTTGGGATTGATTTAAGGAAACGTGGGATTATATTAAGCTCAAAGTGTGCTTGTTTTACGAAATTCTAACATGCTTTAATGAATAAAAATATTATATTTTATTTTCAATTAAGTTTTTATTGTATTAATTTATTTTTATTCAAATTATTGACAATAATTTGTGCTGTAATAATAATTTATCTTATTTTTTTGTACAAAGTTACAATTTATAATATTGTTGATTAGAATTTAAGAAAACCAATGTTAATAATGAACTAATTCGTTAAGTATAAGTAAATTGATAGCACGGTAATCATAATTTTAAAACAAAATATTGTATTATAAAGTTGGATGGTCATATTTGTATGTTTAATCTACATATATATAGTATATGTATATAATCTATATAATGGAGAAAAAAATAAGCCAGAATTATTAATAAAAACTCCTTTTCTTTTTTTCTGTTTTTTGCATTCCAATAAGGATATACCACTCAGTGAACGATTTAATATTATGGGGAAAATGTAATAAGTATAATGGGTATAATTAGTAAAGTTTTACCATTTATTAGAAATTATTTTAGGTTTTACCTGGTTAAAAATTTGTTTTCCTTGGAAATCATCGTTTCTGTTAATCAGTTGTCAACTTTTGTCCTTTTGTAGTTTTTTCCACTTAAAAAAATTCTCGAAAGTCCATAAGCCATACCAAGAGGGGGCATTGCTTCATTAATATCGTTCTATTGCAAGTCTTGCAGACTTTTGTGTGCTGCCTGAGTAGCTGCATACATATATACAAAAAAGATATGTATATCAAAAAAACAAATATTTATATACATATGTAAATAAAAAGTTAAGTCAAACAACCAATTTTTAATAGTTTCAAAAATAAAGCAGTATAATTTTTAAATAAATACATATGTCTGCAAAATACTGCCTCTTTGTCATCAATGAATAATTATATATTTTGCTCTCAACTAAAGCTTACGTTTCTAAGCTGATTACATTTACATATAATCGTCATCGCTCCAAAAGTGCAACCCCATCAGTGCTCTAAGGGAAGCTATGTCATTAAGAAGCTAGGGGTTCTTGGTCACCTAGGGCGATAACATCTTTCTGAGTCTGGTCTTACAGCGAGTTGAGCAAAAGAAAATAATTATACAATCAGAACCAAGGAGGCATGTGTGTGCAGAAGGTTTGCATATGTTTTATCTGTTTTAACTAATATGTACGAGTACATTTTTATCTGTGGTTTAACGAAAATTTAAACCTCTTAAGGCCTTTTTCACAATGTTAACCTTAACTTTAGAAAAGCACTATTAATTTTTAATTGACACCATTGACTATCAAAAGTAAATTTTAATACTTTTTTTTATCACTTACTTGAACAAATCATAGCTCAAAAATATAATTTTACAAAAAACAAGTTTAAAGTTATCAATTTACAAACAACTGAATCGAAAAATAAAATTCTATTTTTCTATCAAGATATACGATATATCTGTCTAAATTTTTACATATTGCGAATAACGAAATGAGGAATAAATCCGCATTATTAACTCAAAATTCAAATTTTTGAGTTAGAACTTTGTTCAAGTAAATGCAAAGATGCGAGCAACAAAAACAACAATCACACTTGATGAAATGTATAGCACACATTAAGCGTTTGCTTATGATCCCATATTTATTACTTACTCTTATAGTGATAGGGTGCTTCGTAATCCAAGTCCCTCAGAAGCTGGAACAGTTCGAAGTCATCATTTGTTTTTATTGTTGAATTGTCTGTAATCTCAGAAGACAAAATATTTCATTAAATTAACTTTTACACACATACATACATATGAATGTATCATTATTACACAATTTTTTGCACACTACGAGTTTAATTAACACACACGTTTAAATAAGACATTTTCTTTTATTATAAATTTTTGATTTTTATTCAAAAAGTTCTATATTATATTATATTTTATGTTAAATTTTGTTTTTCTTTATTTATTTTATATTTATATTGAGTTTCAATTCAAAGCACACAAAGGCACTTAAATTTTTTATTAAAAGTTTTTATATTTTCTTCATATGTCGTACTTAAAATAATAATTTTTTACTCACTTTAAGAATTTTGTACTTTATTTAGGATTTTCTTACATAATTTAAATACTTCATAATCAATTTGAGAAACTTTAGGATTGGTTTTCTAAAGTGATCCCGATTTCGGATTAATTTAAGTAAATGTTAGTGCTATTCGTACTTAAATTTTTAAGTACGGTTCGTACTAAAAGCAAGTGAAAAAAACTTGAATTTAGTACGTCATTTTTCTTTCTGTGTAACTACTTATTTTTCAACCAATTTCGCAAATATTTCATACCAAATACATACTTTTATATGTAGTTTGGCAGCATTTCGCACGAAATTGTGAATAGAGTACCAGGCTTAACTCAAGATTTTGGAGATGTCTGGAAAATTTTTATACTCGACAATACCAAGCTTAAAAATAGTAACACTTCGCAGGTATTTCGATTTCATTAAAATTTGTCACACAGTATAATTTATCAGTATAGACATGATACATATGTATATGTAAAGTTTGAACTGCAGTCTCCTTGTTTCACTTTTTTAATAAATTATTCTTTAGTAATAGTATAAAATCATATATAGAAACAAATAACTTTATATCCTTTTATACATACATATGTTAATGTAAAAATACTCCCTTTTTGAAGTAATTTAATAAAAAAAAGTTTTTTGCTATGTCCACTGCCTGAAATAATAAATTTGTCAGTAATATCGGTATACCGGTATTATAAACTCGATAACGGCATGTACCGGTAATACCGATACCGAAATAAAAAAAATACCGATACCGCTACCGATACCGAAATTTAAAAAATAATTGTACCGGTATCAATACCGATACCGTTATTTGTTTCGGTTTCCAACCTTGGTAAATATATAAATACATATATGTCTATATAAATATTTATTATTCACCCTTATTCTAATTGTCGACATCGACGTCACAATTAGAATAAGGGTGATTATTATATTCACTAAAAATAAAAAATTCGTACATACATATATATGTCCATAAATATATCCCTACGAACCGCTCATAGAAAATATTATTGAAATTATTTAGTTTTTTTTCAACACAAACATTTGGCATTTGATTTCACGGCATGCTTCTTTTTATTTTTTTATTTTCTTTTCATTTACTTATTTTGCTTTTCTTTATTTCTTACGTGTGCTTCTATTCAATATGTTTGGTTGATATCTGCATGAGATTTAAACCAATTTGTAGTCACTTGCAATATAATTAATTTATAAGTTAGTTTTTTTTTCTCAACTGACTATTTTATTTACTACAGGGTATCTATTTATTTTCAATACAGAGAAAGCCCACATGGCTAATTATAAATGTATTGAATTAGTAAAAATTAAGGGCCTAATTCATAAAAAAATATTTTGATTTTATAAAAGGTTTATTAATCAAATTTCCATACAAAATTTCTTTCATAAACTTGTTATTAAACAGAAATATTTTTTATGAATAAGGCAGTAAAAATTTAAGTTACCTACAATTTTAAATTTACTACATTTCATAGGTTTTTGTAATAATTTCAATTATATCGAGCCATATTTCGATTTTGCTTATAAGTAGGATATGAGTAGGAAAATAATTGAAGTTCATTTGGGAAGACACTCCAATTATGGTGTATTATTTTAACAAAAGAGTGATCAACGAGAATTATACTCCTCGTTTCAGGAAATTCAGTTTCATCTTTTTCCTCTGGCCATACAACTGTTTTAATAAAACAATTAGATTTTTAGGTGTTTTCGTCTGAATTAATTTTTACATGAACATGGTTCAGTATGTTACATTCTGAACAACATAAGTCTTTTCTTTTTAGACCGTATTTTATATGAATGAAACAATTTGATTTATAAAATCATTATTGTATTTCTTACTTACTTTTATAGTAGTTATAAGCGCTAAAAGTTATTTCTACTTCAACATTTGAACATGGTAATGTTAATAGTCCTAGAGCAAATATTGACACTATTAGAAATGGATTATGATTAGTTGAATTTCTAGAATTATGAACTTCAATCCAAAATTAATCAGTTCTGAGCAAATTTTTCCATTTATTTATTCTTAAATTTCTAATACTTCGTTCTATTTCTTCAATTTCACCATCCCAGCAAAAATTACTGCTTCCCAGAATAGTTTTAGTAAGCCAGCTAGAAGCAATGGATTCAGTTTCCAAAAAGATATTAATTTTTTGCCTTACTAATTCCATTTACAGAAGTAATAATGTGTAGTTTTTATGTACTCAGATGCAAAAGTTACTGGTTTACATTTTTTTACTTTTGTCCGCTTTGTTAGAGAGCCTTACGTTAGTACTTTTCAGAAGCATTTTTGGAAGCTTACGTTATCAAGAAAGCAATACATTGCTTCCAGCGTTGTCAAGTTTCAAATTTAAAAAGGCACTGAAATCAGGAAAAAAGCGCGTAACTTATGCCCTAATTCAGTTAGAAGATTTAGGACGTATTTGTTTGAAAATGCTTCTGAGTTCTTGTCTTTGAAGTCTCTAAATTATTTTCTTCAAAAATGGTTGTTGTATTTGACAATGAAAAATATAAATATTATTGCCATGTTTTTAAAACATAAAAATTCAATTAAATTATTATACAACAGTTTGAAAAATATATGAAAAAATATGCGTTGGATATAATGTTTAGAACAAAATCATAAAGCAAATACACGAACCTTCTAGCATAGACAATAAATATTAATCGTTTTAAAGAATCAAAACTGCTTCTTTTTTTCGTCCATAGAAAAGACGATACATTCGTCGAACAGAATTAGGGCATTAAGTAAAAAAGCACTAAATTTAAAATTTTTCATTTTATTAAAAAAATTTTTATTCATAAATACATATCGCACACTAAATCATAAAGAGTCACAACTCAAAAAATTTCAGATGCTGAGTAGTTGCAAACAACTGTTGATACTGTACAAATGACACAAGTATGTGACATAAAACAAGCATAACGGTATTTTATATTTTTCAAGAAGACTGTATTGCAAAAGAAATTGTTGAGGTCGTTATAGATTTCTTCAATTAACTGGTTTATAAAAAGAAAAGGCACTTTTATAATTTTGAGTTGTGAAAAAATAAAGGAATCGATTGACTTTGCTTTCGTTCCTAAAACGTCAAATTAGAGGCATCCGATTCACATTTTAAATCTATAGGAATCAATGTATTCTAAAATCAATTTGAAGAAGACTTTTGAAGTTATTATAAAAAAAAGTTTAATTTCTTTTCGTTAAGGAACAAACGAATCACTCGAGTTTAGTCAAGTTGGCAGTAATCCCCAAGTATTTATGATATTTTGAACTCGATGGGCTTGGCTTAATAGTTTATTTTTTTAAATCAATTCTTACCAAATTTGGTTGTTATTAAATTATGCTGTAAAAACATTCTTTCGGCTGCAGCTGAACTATGTGACAAAGGCAATAAATTTTGAACGAAATAAAAAAAGTGTCAAAAGTATTGTGCAGCAAACGCAATATTATTTATATTAAATACAAAAAAAGTGATTTGAAAGTTTATCAAGTTATATACAAAAATATTCATAGCAAAAAAGTAATCGAAATGAAAAAAATATTGGACATTGGGAAACAATTTTACAAATTTTGGTTATAATTAATCAAAAACGGCAGCTCTATTCACATCATCATCTCGTTTCAGGCTGATTTTTATATAAAGCAAAGTGTTAACCAAGTGTAAGGACATTCTGTTACATAGTTTAGACTAAAATACAGCCATAGAGGTATAAGCGCGTTCAACTTCTTCGTTTAAATATGGAAGTGACAGAATTTTGATGCTAATGCAATTTTTGATAATGCCTCAAACGAGTTCATTTTAACTGAATCGCTATTAGATTTTACTTCTGCTCAAAACTCGATAGTGGACTCAATACTTGTATTATGTCGTCCTTGTTGCGTGACAAAACACCAAGTCTTGTACAATCTTATTAGAATTTTTTTAAATGCTCTATTTAACTTCATAGCTTATGTGTTTTCAATGATAGACTTCCTCGAAAAAGAAGGAGATAAGGAAATTTCTCTTTGAATTTTTGGTTTAGTGCCACCGCTCGAAACAAAAAGCACCAAAAATTAATTTAAAAAAGCACTGAGCACTAACTTCAAAATTTTTCGCGTCGAAAACTTCAAAAAGCACTAAAAACAGTGCGAAAAGCACTGAGTTCACAACGCTGATTGCTTCCCTCAGTGGTTAGTAATTAGATTATTGTAATTAAACTATTTTATAACATGCATGGTATCCTCTGTAATTTCTAGAAATATATTTTTTTTTCTCACTATGAAAGATAAAGTTTTTTTTCTTTGTATTTCACCTAGCTGAATTAACATTCTGCAAAGGAAACTTTGCATGTCTAAAAGGGGTGAAATCAGATAGTTTTTGAAAAGTGAAAATAAAGCCACCACACTTTAACAAATTAATATTTAGTAGATTTGTAAAACGCACTAAAATCAAAGATGAAAAGCACCAATTTAGTGTCTTTTTTTAAGCAACAATTTGAAAAATTCCACACTGTTATGAATTAAAAAACTCTAAATCTAGTATGAAAAGCACTAAATTGGCACGCTGCATACGAAGCACTAATGCGTAGTCTAAACAGCATGATTCATAAACATGATTCAGAGAGCGAAGCAGGTGATTCAACTTGTCGTCTAAACATAGCATTACACGGGTAGGGATGAAACGATACCACTAAGGTATCGATACTTTTACTTCATACGGTATCGGTTCAAAAGTATCGATACTTACTGAGTATCGAATAAAAAGCTGTGATACTTACTTGTATCGGTCAAGTTCTTCATATAATTTGTAGTAGTAAAGCAAAAGTAAAAAAAAAAATTCTCCCTCTCCCTCATATTTAGAATACATACTTTTTTTCCCGGTGAGTTTTTTCTCCTTCTCCCTTATGTTTAGAATACCTACTTTTCCCCGGTGAAATTTTAATTCATAATAGGAGGAATGGGAAATGGGAAAAAACTCCCGGGGAATTGCTATTCATAATTGGGCTGATTATGCATATAGATTTATTTATGAAGGACTAGTTTTTTACCCGCAACTCAAGCTCCCGGAGCTGTTTGGAAAATTTCAAAAACAGATTGTTATTGTTCTAGACAATACCTAACAGAAAAATGCGTAACACATCCCTGAAAATTTCCAAGTACGTAAAAGCGGGTTCCGCATCCCATTCTTCTCTCCCCTCTCACTTTCCGAAAGGGTTTTGCAAATATTCGCAGATTTCCATAATTGGGATTACGATTAAAAAATATTTGATTAATCGCGATTATCGGAAATATACTGTTATAATTTTTATTAAAACCAAAATAAATTGCGTCATGAGTTTTAGTCGAACTGTATATAGGTTTAGCTAGGGTTGTTATCCATCCTCTTTTTCCCGGACACTGTCCTCTTTTTGCTATCTCTGTCCTCGGAAAAAAATTGTGTCCGGGAAAGTCCTAATTTTTAAGGACATTTTTTGAAAAATGATACTTATTATGTCTAGCTTATCTTATAAATAACCCTGCTCATGAGGTTTAAGGTTTGTGGTATGTTATTTAACGACGTAGAATTATTAAGATGTATTTAAAATATCGATGCAGTTGCGCAAAATGGCCAAAATAATATAGTGCATAGCTTTTAGCGAGAGTTCAAAATCTTTGAGGGCGCGAGAAATTTTTCCCGGCGAACAATTTCAAATGACAGTGCGAGTAAGGTTGGCTTTATTGCTGGTAAATATGGAAGTTTTAAATTTTTTTTAATGTATTAACCTCAAACATGAGGCACTTTGTGTAAGAATATGATGTCTTTCCAATTGCGGTAAAGTTGTTTGAAAAATTTAGTTTTTATCTTAGAACAATTAGAAATATTATGTTAAACTTTCATTTAAACAAATGAGAAGCTCAACAAAGAACAAAGTTGAAACAAGAATTAATTTTTTTTCCATGAGAAGTCGTCTTACAAGCCAATTTGGTGTCAATGGCGGCCACAAAAAATATTTATTTTTGTACACATTAAAATCTTTTCTTTTTTTTACTGTATAATACAAGGATGTAAAAACATTTTCTTGACAAAGATATTTTTGAGTATTTTTGTTTTTCAAGTAATTTTTATGCTCCCATTTTTAATTTTGCTTAAGGCCGTTTCACACTATAATACAAGTATTAATATTTTTGTGGAAAACAGAGCTCGAAAAATATGCTCAACCAAATTTCTTTGTGCGGTCTTCTCACTCAAAAGACCTAAAAAATTGAGACGGAATCACTCAGTGTCTGAACAGCAACCCTCTTTTTCGTTTCAATCGTGTTCTCGCTCGCGGGTTATGAGTTGAGCGTAACACACGAATCGGTCTCTTCAGTGTTGGTATCCCTACGAAGAGCAAACGCACATTAAGCTGTTGCGAAAAGGGTAAAAAGCGCAAAAAAAATACGAAAAAGAGGGTAAAAAAGCACCAAAATTTTTTTTAATTTAATACATTAAGCCACTTAAAAAAAGGAGAGTTTGGAGTGGAAACATCATAATATAATTTCAAGTTTTTGCCTCAAAATATTTAATATATTTATTAAATTAATTTTTTTTTGACATTTCATTCAAATTGCCTTAAAAAGTTAAAGGGGCTTCATGAAACATGTCTCGCATATTTCCCCAATTGCACAAATGACAATTTTAAGAGTTCTCATGAAAACACTTATTAATTTTTCAAAATGTTAGTAGTTATATGATCGGTGCTAGTTATTTGGTAGGTGAAGCTTAGGCTTAGATTAAGATACATATGTACACATGTTACTGAAAAATATTTTAAACATACAAAAGCATTAAAAGCATCACTTTTTTCCTTAAGTAACTTAAAAGTTTTTGTTTTTGCGATATTCACACTTATTCCAGTTGCCAACATTGACAGTACGTCAATACGATACCAAAAAATTGGGACTTGGCTACCCGTTGTCTAAAACAACTGACAACCTCATGCTGTCAATTGTTCTAGGATGATTAAATATTTGTGTAAAGTTTAACAAATGCTTATTGCGTACTACTATCAATAAATTATTATGCAGAGAATTATGTGGTACTTTCCAGTTACTTTCGTTTTCTATTTTGCAAGAAGAATTTTAATTTTTTTATCCCAATTATGAAAAGTTTTCTAAATTGTTTTTAACATAGTTTCCGTTATTGTCATTAAAAACAATTTAAGAAGGCTCAGTCAAAAGATGCTGCTATTAGCTCTTAAAAGTTCATTAGGTTTGTAATTAAAAATATTTTTATTTTACAAAAAAGCACCAAAAGCACGTGAGAAATTGTTAAAAAGCAATGTAAATACCCGCTTTTTAAAAAAGGGTATTAACCAAAATTTCGCGTTTATGAAGAGGCAAAAAGCACCAAAAAATACCCGAAACGCACCAAAATACCATCACTGGGTCTCTTACTGACCGCATGATACGAACAGAATCGTTCGTTGCTCAGCTACTGAGGGTCAGTAAGTGAGCAAAACAGGAAAAGTGTTTGCAAAAAAGGTCTTTATTTTTATTGTTGCGTTTGTTTTATGTTGTTGCCTTAAATATTTCGTCACAGGCAAAGCATTAAAGCTTAAATTAGACGTGACATAGCCATAACCAAACCAAAATTCAATTGATTTCTATGGTGAGAGTGAGAGAGACTTGCCATAACTCTCACCATAGAAACCAATTGAATTTTGGTTTGGTTATGGCGTTATGGCTATGTCACGTCTAATTTAAGCTTAAAGAGGAAGGGAGAAGATAATAATAAATAACAATAAAAATATCTGTAAATCAAACTATTTGTCAACGAAGTGTAAATGTAAAATAAAAGACAGATATGTGTACAACAAAAACAAAATTAATCTTCATGTATCTAAGAAGAAGAACAACGAAGTTTGAGAGTTTTTCATTCATATTCTGTGACAAAAACAGAGAAGCTGACAGTCTTAAATAAAACACACACAAAAAAATTTAAGACAACATAGGCAAAATTAATGTTACCATATAGTGAAACATTGGTATTTTTAAATTGTGCCAAGTAACTCGCGGTAGTACCACGGTACCAACGAGATCAAAAATTTACCATAAAAAGTACAATTGTATCATGATTTCCATCCGTGCTACATGTAGAAATGCGTGAGAGTTTACCAAAGGAATTCAGAGAGAGAGAGAGAGTAAGCAATGTACAAAGGCAGTGTTGTCAGATTTATTTTCAGCCTCCTCGCCAAATGACTTGTCGAATATCGCCAAATATCGCCAATATAATAAAACATTAAATTTTAGCTACAAAAATATTTTTATTATGTAATTGCATTCCAAATATCGTTAAATTTTAAATTCAGTAGGTAACGTCTATCGTAAAACATAAAAAATATGTTGTTTAAAGCGTCGCACCCACTTGCAATATATCTGTGGCAAAAAGGAAAAAGTGCTTAAGTCGAGATAAGAAAATTTTGAGTTAATGGTACGTCTGCATATTTGAAAGTATCACTGGTCAAAATTACAATTTATTAGTGTGATTTTTCATGAAGTTATAGCACTATGACTTCCGACTTATTTTTTTTAGACTTCTAATCTCATTTGGAATAATAGCTTAATTAAGGTCATAATATGGTATATTTCAACTCAAATGTCTTACTTATAGTGTGTAAAACGATGATTGGTTAAAAAATAAAGGATAAATGAAAATTTCCTAATTTATCTGTAAAAGAAATAAATTCCTGAAAATTGACTTGAAACCTTAAAAGTGCTCTCCTGTAAAACAGTAAAATATGACTTAAGCACTTTTTCCTTATTGCCACAGATATGTAATTGTGCAATTTTTCGTATTGTACAATAATATCGAAAATGTGTATGTCATATTCGAAGGTAACACAATATACATATTGGCAAATATCAAAACACTTCTGATTTTTATTGTACAATCAACAGAATTGTGTAATGTCGTGGCAAGATTGTTCAATGTTGTTTACTTTTTCAATGTCAAGCTATGTACACACGGTTGTCAGATCTTACAATATTGTTAGATCTGGCAATGTGCTGACATTGTACTGACAATCAAAAATTGCAAGTGTATGGCAGATTGACAGTTCACACGGTTGTATCAAATTTGTCAGGAAATCTTACAATTTATTGCTAGATGATTGTATGACAATAAAATCAGCTGACAAAATCGTCAGCAAAAAAGTTGTAAGTTCACACAGTTGTCATATGCAAAAATTGCCAGACATTATTATGCGTTGCCAGACTCAAAGCGCTTGTTAGAAATTGTTAAATATCAATCGTTTGTGGTGGTGTTAAATGTAAAAAGTGAAAATATTAATTATTATGGACCATAAAGAAGCAACTGCAATGATTTTGGCTGCATATATTTTATTAAATATATTTTCTTTAAAATCAAGCGTGTACAGTGTTGCCCATAGAAATAATTCTCTTACAATGACGCCATTGTCAGATGCACGAACTTCGCGCATCTGACAATATTAAAATGTCTGACAAATAGCTGGCAATAATTTTACAATGTGTTCACACGATTGTAAGATGTCTGACAATTTGTTGTCAGCTGCTAGTCTTGCAATGGACTGACAATGATTTTTCTGGCAACGACGTCTGACAAAAATTGCCAGTTCACACGGTTGTAAGAAATTTTGAGCACATTTTACTGGCAATATTGTAAGATCTGACAACCGTCTGTACATAGCTTCAGGAATATTGGGCAATATTTGCTTTGCAATAATAGGTGCGTTTGAGTACTTTTCCAGTAAAATCCAGTAACTGAGTAAATACTGAGTAATTTAAAGAAACTACTCTCAATAAAAAAGTTTGCATATAAAAGTACGCGAACGCAAAAATTGTAAAATCCAGTAAAATTTATACAACAGCTGATTGACAATTTTGGCGCTAAAAAATACATATGTATGTATGTATATGCAAAAAAAAACCCCTGCATATATTGGAATACGTGGTGCAATCTGGATGAAACAGACCAGTGTTGCCAGAAAATGATGATGAGAGAATGCTAGATCCGTAAAATAATTCTGCTAAAATGTTCTACAAAAGAAAAGTATAATGCCAGATTTAAATTAAAAAAAAAATTATTGAAATAGCTTTGAATTTCATGTTTAAACAAAGTTATTACTATCAACAGGTTTTATTATCCACCCTGCAGTAAGGCGGGGACCAAGTGTATATGTCAACACTAAAATTCTTGTAGTAGTTACATTGTCTACAATTTATTTTCTATTCGTCAGTATAAAAGAAAGAGAGAAAACAGATGTGGTTTATTTCTGGTGTATTTTGTCAATATAAGTAAATTTGTATGTACGTAAGGTATAGAAATGTACCAGTGGTTGGTATGTCTCCATGTTCCCATAAGAACTATGTATGTAGTCACTACCTAGTCAATTGTTTTAGTGTTACTAGTAGATTTTCAGTGACAATCACATGCTAAATGTCTATAGCACCAAGTACTATATGGAGAATAATTAGAGAGTAGTACTGGTGACAAAGCCAAAAGCGACTCAGTACATTTTCAGCATCGACATTTTATATATGTTTGTATGTATTATGTATGTATGTATATCGAAACCTATTTTCGGTTTAATTGTAAGCAGAATGTTGTAAAAAATAAACTTTTGATTTGAAATTAAAATAATAGCCTACCCATAGTTAAGAATTATCAAAATGTCAAAATGTTTGATATCTTTTAAAATACAGGCTGTAAAATTTTATCGTAAGCGACAGTTTATGTATGACGTAAAACATATTTGAATACTATAAAAACCATCTTCCGAAAACTTTAATTTTTGTCGCTTACTGATAATTGAAAATAGGGCTCCATATACACACATATAATTACATATAATACATAGTATATAATACATAGGTATTCATTGTATGTACATTACGTAGGAAACACATAATTGTTAAAAAAATACATTTATAAAAGGAATTATACTGTGGGGTTGTTCGTATTAATAGTCAATTATGTAATTACAAAATTCAATTTATTTATTTTTAAAATTACAGATTACTTATATTTTACACAAAAAGTTTTATTGAAAAGAAAAGGAAAAAACGAGTCTATTTGAAACGAGAGCTTGACGGGTAATTATCAAACTTAAGCTGTTTGCATTTCAGCGTAGTACAAAAAGGTACTTTTTTAGCATTAGTGCTGTCACTCACCACAATACCCTGCTCCTAGTTAAGACTTTAACGATACTTTAGAGGAACTCTGACGTGACGCCCGGATGACGTAAGGCGTTGTTTTTGCATGGTAGTCTCCTGAGATGTGTCTGTGTCCACATGTGTTGAAACATTTTCTGAATTCTCGGATTCGTTTCCACCTTCTGTTGGTGGCGCTTCAGCTGGCACAGCGTCCTCGCTAAAAATATACGCAGCCTTTAGGCGATCTATTGTGATTTTCGCTTCTCGCTGGCGTATTTTTACAATATAATACTTATCATGTTTGTTTAAAACTTCGTAAGGGCCCTCGTAACTGGGCTCCAATGGTGTACGCACATGATCTACCCTCACAAATACAAACTTGCAGTCAGCCAATGCTGGTTGAACGAAACATCGTTGCATCCCGTGACGGACAGGTTGGGTAGTTGGTAAGTTTGAAATGGTTCTACGCAGTGTTTGTACAAACTCGGTTTCCGTAATATTTCTTCCTGAAGGAATGAGAAACGCTCCAGGTATTCTTAAAGAAGCGCCGAAAACGATTTCTGCTGGGCTTAGCCCAATATCACTTTTTATTGTTGATCGCATGCTCAAAAGAATTAGCGGAAGTGCAGAACTCCAGTCGTTTGTTTCAGCACACTTAATGGCTGTCTTTAGTGTACGGTGCCATCGCTCAATTATGCCATTTGCCTGTGGGTGGTAGGCCGTTGTCCGCAAATGCTTAATTCCCAGTAACTTCGTTAATTCGCTGAAAATGGTTGACTCGAACTGTCTTCCTAAATCGGTGGTAATACGCAAGGGGACGCCGTAGACAGCAATCCATCCTCTCATAAGGCCACTTGCAACACTTTGAGCTGTTATGTCTGTCAGTGGTATCGCCGTGGGCCATCTCGAAAAACGATCGATACACGTGAGGCAATATCGGAATCCGTTTGATGATGGCAACGGTCCCACGATGTCTATATTTATATGTTCGAAGCGGGCATCGACTGCTGCATAATTACATAAGGGTGCTTTTGTATGACGTTGTACTTTTGCTCTCTGACAAGGAATACACGCGCGCACATATCTAGCGACGTCTGCAGATATAGATGGCCAAACGTAGTGATTTAAAACCAATTGTTTTGTTGCTCTTATGCCTGGATGCGAAAGCGAATGAAGCTTGCGTATGATTGCCTGACGATAATTTTTCGGAACATAAGGTCTTACTCTATCCTTCGAAACGTGACAGTAAATTTCTTTAGTCGACTGTGGGATGGCTAATTTAGTGAGCTGTAATGACGTGTTTGTGTTGCTGTCCAGCAGTGCCTGCAGTTCAATATCATTGCCTTGCTGCTCGGCCATTTCATCAAAATTTACTACTTGCTCCTCTATGGCGTTGATGCGGGAGAGTAAATCTGCTATGTTATTGTCAGCCCCAGGTAAATGTCGTATGTCCGTCGTATATTGGCTGATAAAGTCTAATTGCCGAATCCTTCGCGGTGATGCCTTCTCGCTTTTTTGCTTAAAAGCAAAAATTATTTACTTGTGGTCTGTAAAAACGACGAATTCTCTTCCTTCAACTGCGTATTTGAAATGTTGAATTGCTTGGTATATCGCCGTGAGTTCTCTATCGTACGCACTGTAGTTTTGTTGTGATGGTGTCAACTTTTTGGAGTAAAATCCTAATGGTTGTACTTGCCCTTCGACTATCTGATGCAGTACTGCCCCTACGGCGTCATCTGAAGCATCTGTCGTAAGCGTTATCAATGCTTTCGGAGCCATATAATTCAAAAAAGTAGCTTCTGCTATATCGTTTTTACATGCATTAAAAGCAGCCATTGCTTCAGGTGTCCATTCTATTATGGTGTTATCGTTTTTTTTATTGCCAGGAGTCAATTCTAACAATAATTTTTGATTTTTTATTGCATGCGGTATGAATGGGCGGTAAAAATTCAGCATGCCCAAAAATTTTTTTAAATTCTTCACAATCATTGGTCTTTCAAAATTTCGGATCGAATCGACCTTGTTTTCAGGCGGCGTAAGTCCTTTGGGGCTAATTTTGTGGCCTAAAAATACGAGTTCACGCTTACCAAACTGACATTTATCGAAATTAACGCACAAGTGGAATCGGCGAAGGCGATCAAATATGATGCGCAGATGCTTTGCATGTTCCTCCTCTGTTTCGGACGCTATGAGGATATCATCGATGTATGCAAAAGCGAAATCGATTCCCTTCAAGACTTCGTTAATATGACGTTGGAACGTTTGGGCCGCGTTCCGTAGACCAAATGTCATGAAACAAAACTCAAATAAGCCAAACGGCGTGATTATGGCTGTCTTAGGTATATCGCATGGCTCCACGGGTATCTGATGGTAAGCCCTTTGTAAGTCGATAGAGGAAAAAATGTTCTTTCCGTGCATAATACTCGTTATGTCACGTAAAAATGGTATTGGATACCTGTCGGGTAAAGTGATGCTGTTAAGGGCACGATAATCGCCGCATGGGCGCCAGTCCCCGTTTGGCTTTTTTACCAAATGTAGTGGGCTGGCCCAATTACTTTTTGACGGTCTACATATACCCTTTTCCATCAAGTACTCAAACTCTTTTTTTGCAGCTTGGAGCTTATCCCCCGCGAGTCGACGTGCGCAAGTGTATCTGGGAGGACCGTTTGTGGTAATGTGATGCGTGACCGTAGAGTCCACTGGGCGCTTGTTGGCATTAATCGTACCTAACTCTCTATACTCGTATAACAGCTGGGCGTAATTATCTTTTTTGTCGTATGCTAAAATCTGAACATAGGCAGTACGTGCGGGACGTGCCCTTGCCTCAAGCAGCGTAGTACGATCGATAAGCTTACCTCTCTTGATGTCAACCAAAAGATCGTAATGCTTCAAAAAATCTGAGCCTATAATAGCACAGTTGACATTCGCTACCAAAAAAGTCCATGTAAAATTGCGACGTAGACCCAAAGAAATGCTTATCGTTTTCTCACCGAAGGTTTTGATGGGGGACCCGTTAGCAGCAAACAATTTTCTAAAAATCCCTACACGCAAACCCTCAACACTACCAGCTGGTAACACCGAAACGTCGGCACCAGTGTCGATTAAAAAATTCTGTTTCGATATGCTGTCATTAATTATAAGACGGGCTATTTGGCATTCATCTCGAGATCCGCCCGCCAGATCGGAAGATGAATTTAGTTTTTTGACAAATTTTGTTGATATGAACATGGCTGACGACATTTTGTGGCTTTTTCGCCAAATGTCCGATGGTACCAGCAATGGTCGCTCACTTGCTTTGCTGGAGTGGCATCTGTTTTTTGTCGTCGTGTAGAACTTGATCGTGACCGACGTACATTTTTATTGTTCTTGTTACAAAGGCTATTTATCTGTTGCTCTATGCGATCGAGTCGTCTATCAAATTCGCTTTTAGAAGTTTGTGGCATTGTAGATACCACAGATAAATGCTGAAACTCTCCCTCCTCCATAATTTTGTCTGCCAACTTCGCTAACTCGGTCAGATTAGCATCTGACGCTTGTAAGATTGCTCTGACTTGCGCTGGCAAACGCTGCAACCATAGCGTTTTCAAAAAATCAGTTGTTACCTTGTCCTTTGACAATGTGCTTAACTCATTTAAGAGTTGTGTCGGTCGCTTGTCTCCCAAATCAATTTCCGATAGTAATTTTTGCGTCTTTTTTTGTTCGCTCTCACAATAGCGTTCTATTATGCACTTTCTAAGATTTATGTATTTATCGGTCTCCGGTGGATTTAAAATAGCGTCTGATATTTGCACGAGAACATTCGATTCTATTGCGGCGATGACTGTATTAAACTTCGATGTGTCACCACTTATTACGGCAACAGCAAATTGTGCTTCTACCTGCGCCAGCCAAATTTCAGCGTGATCGGGCCAAAAGGGTGGAACCTTTACAGCTACACGATTAACGGTCGTTGGCCCGGTACTTGATGTGCTCGGCGTCGGGCCTTGCTGCGTGCTGCCACCAATATTGTCTTGCATCCTGAAATATTCTTTAACCAATCGACGGGGTCACCACTTTGTGGGGTTGTTCGTATTAATAGTCAATTATGTAATTACAAAATTCAATTTATTTATTTTTAAAATTACAGATTACTTATATTTTACACAAAAAGTTTTATTGAAAAGAAAAGGAAAAAACGAGTCTATTTGCTGTCACTCACCACAATACTATAAATTTAACAAATTAGCATTTTTTTATTTTAAGCAAATTCTGCCAAAAAGCATCTGGCAGAATTTTTTCAAAGTTGAATGCTTTTCGGGTAATGAAAAGTTACATCATGGTCCCATGTAATGCAGTCATGGGTCATATTGTTTTCACACAAGCATTCAATGCTGCACGATAAGCGTTAGTGTTTAAACGATTATGATCGTATTATATAACTTTTATATATGGAGCAGTTTTGGGCTTAGTCCGATGTAATGCAAAGTTGGATCATTTAGTCCAACCCTAGGACGAGATGGGTCAGCTAGAAGCAATACATTCAACTTCCAAAAAGCCACCATTTTGCCTTACCAAAGTGCTTCACAAAAGCAATAATATTGTATAGTTTTTGTGTACTCAGATGCAAAAGGTACTGGATTGGAAATTTTTCTTGTCGACATCGCGGGTCAGGCCGTTAAAGTTTCTATGCTTTTTACGCTCAACGTGAAAAGTGATTAGGATGTACAGAATAAGACAAAAATGTTTGTTGCCGCTTAAAGCAATCACGACAACAATATTGTTCACTTCCTTTCAAGTAGGTCCAATGAGAGCATTTATTAAGAGAAATATAAAATGGGAAAATAACTTTATATATCCTGATATATTTATTTGTTTATTAAACATACTATACAAAGTAAATTTGCATAGTATGGTGTTGCACGAATATGGGCGGAGTAACTAGACCATATGCCCAAGATGTTATTAACAGAATTTCCAAAGAAGTTCCGTGACTGACTATACGACCTATGCCTTCACATAGGAAGTAGCAACGTGGTTTTTAAAGAAACTCCACAAAAAACCGCAAGATTATACGGTTATCCCTGGCAGATCAGTCAACCAGTGGGAGCGAGGCGAAAAACTCTCGAAGGCCTAACAACAGAAGTAAGCCTGACCGCACTTAAGAAATAATTACGATGACGCGAAATGCTGTTCTTCGACCTAGAGCTGCTTAAATAAATAATAAATATCCTGATATATTCAAGATATCGAAAAACTGAAAACAAATTTAAGAAAAGTACACATTAATCATATGTACAAATAATCAATCAATAAGTAAATTTTTTAAATGTTCCATGCGGGGAACCAGTAACCATTCGACGTCATGTATAAACAAAAATTTAACTATAAAAATCTATTAACTTTATTCACGTTTAAAAACATCTTTCGGAAATTGTTGTTATGAATACATACATACATATGTACACATTTCCAACAATTGTATGAAAATTCCGCACGATTTAATTTCGCGTAGAATACATAACAGCCCCTAATACTTTTCTGGCATCAAACTTAAATAAACGTAACATTGTTTATAACTTAATACACTTATTTTTTGTTATTTTTAAAATTTCATCAAAAAACAAAAAATTTTGTTTCCCTTTGCTTTTGTTTGTTTATATTTAAAAACATATGATTTCATTTTACTGGATTTTACTGGCAAAAATTTGTCCAGTAAAAATTTGCATTTACTCAGTAAATTAACTGTCATTTTTCGCTCTCAATTCGCCTCTCATTTACTGGATTTTGTATACGCGAACGCAATCCAGTAAAAAATAGTACAAATTTGTACAAATTTTTGAGTTCTCGAACGCACTTAATATTGCAAAGTATTTAAATTAACATATAAAAAGTACTGGCGTATAAAAGACTTAAAAATAACTTATTGCAAAAATCAATTTTAATAGGATAAATTGAACTTGAACACCAAGATCAAAATTATTATTTAAATCTTGTGATAAAACGGAATTAACGTTCACTTAAATGTGTGTTAAGGTACACATATCATATCCTTGAAGTAGTAAGTGCCAGCAGCATCGTAGTAATAATACAATTTAGGCGAGAACTCTTTCATCCTTTTCCTGCTTCTTTTATCAAAATGTTGGTTCCAATTTATAAAAGGAAGTTTTCTTAACTGTGTTGTTTATCATCAAATGATATTTTTTGGTCCATAATTTTTTTTTTTAACTTCTTGAGTTTCAGAAAATTTTGTTTGAGAATTTAGAACATTTAGAATTTTTTGCACGAAATATTTTATGTTGCAGAAAAAATTGCTTTATATAAGCATATTTTTTAACATTATTCTATTTCATTAAAATCGTAAAAATATAGCTAAAAATATCGCCAAGTAAATCGCCAATCGCCATTTCAAAATTTTCATCGCCAAAACCAAATTGTTGTCGCCACGTTTGGCGAGATATCGCCATATCTGACAACACTGTACAAAGGTGCTAAAACCAAAATACAAATAAGTACAATATTTTTAATTGTAAATTATGAGGGGTTGCTCACAGCATTATATTTTTTCGTGTTACTACTTTAAAACGTGTTAATTTTTAATTTAACAATTATGTGTTTCCTACGTAATGTACATACAATGAATACCTATGTATTATATACTATGTATTATATGTAATTATATGTGTGTATATGGAGCCCTATTTTCAATTATCAGTAAGCGACAAAAATTAAAGTTTTCGGAAGATGGTTTTTATAGTATTCAAATATGTTTTACGTCATACATAAACTGTCGCTTACGATAAAATTTTACAGCCTGTATTTTAAAAGATATCAAACATTTTGACATTTTGATAATTCTTAACTATGGGTAGGCTATTATTTTAATTTCAAATCAAAAGTTTATTTTTTACAACATTCTGCTTACAATTAAACCGAAAATAGGTTTCGATATACATACATACATAATACATACAAACATATATAAAATGTCGATGCTGAAAATGTACTGAGTCGCTTTTGGCTTTGTCACCAGTACTACTCTCTAATTATTCTCCATATAGTACTTGGTGCTATAGACATTTAGCATGTGATTGTCACTGAAAATCTACTAGTAACACTAAAACAATTGACTAGGTAGTGACTACATACATAGTTCTTATGGGAACATGGAGACATACCAACCACTGGTACATTTCTATACCTTACGTACATACAAATTTACTTATATTGACAAAATACACCAGAAATAAACCACATCTGTTTTCTCTCTTTCTTTTATACTGACGAATAGAAAATAAATTGTAGACAATGTAACTACTACAAGAATTTTAAGTGTTGACATATACACTTGGTCCTCGCCTTACTGCAGGGTGGATAATAAAACCTGTTGATAGTAATAACTTTGTTTAAACATGAAATTCAAAGCTATTTCAATAATTTTTTTTTTAATTTAAATCTGGCATTATACTTTTCTTTTGTAGAACATTTTAGCAGAATTATTTTACGGATCTAGCATTCTCTCATCATCATTTTCTGGCAACACTGGTCTGTTTCATCCAGATTGCACCACGTATTCCAATATATGCAGGGGTTTTTTTTGCATATACATACATACATATGTATAATTTTTTTAGCGCCAAAATTGTCAATCAGCTGTTGTATAAATTTTACTGGATTTTACAATTTTTGCGTTCGCGTACTTTTATATGCAAACTTTTTTATTGAGAGTAGTTTCTTTAAATTACTCAGTATTTACTCAGTTACTGGATTTTACTGGAAAAGTACTCAAACGCACCTATTATTGCAAAGCAAATATTGCCCAATATTCCTGAAGCTATGTACAGACGGTTGTCAGATCTTACAATATTGCCAGTAAAATGTGCTCAAAATTTCTTACAACCGTGTGAACTGGCAATTTTTGTCAGACGTCGTTGCCAGAAAAATCATTGTCAGTCCATTGCAAGACTAGCAGCTGACAACAAATTGTCAGACATCTTACAATCGTGTGAACACATTGTAAAATTATTGCCAGCTATTTGTCAGACATTTTAATATTGTCAGATGCGCGAAGTTCGTGCATCTGACAATGGCGTCATTGTAAGAGAATTATTTCTATGGGCAACACTGTACACGCTTGATTTTAAAGAAAATATATTTAATAAAATATATGCAGCCAAAATCATTGCAGTTGCTTCTTTATGGTCCATAATAATTAATATTTTCACTTTTTACATTTAACACCACCACAAACGATTGATATTTAACAATTTCTAACAAGCGCTTTGAGTCTGGCAACGCATAATAATGTCTGGCAATTTTTGCATATGACAACTGTGTGAACTTACAACTTTTTTGCTGACGATTTTGTCAGCTGATTTTATTGTCATACAATCATCTAGCAATAAATTGTAAGATTTCCTGACAAATTTGATACAACCGTGTGAACTGTCAATCTGCCATACACTTGCAATTTTTGATTGTCAGTACAATGTCAGCACATTGCCAGATCTAACAATATTGTAAGATCTGACAACCGTGTGTACATAGCTTGACATTGAAAAAGTAAACAACATTGAACAATGTTGCCACCACATTACACAATTCTGTTGATTGTACAATAAAAATCAGAAGTGTTTTGATATTTGCCAATATGTATATTGTGTTACCTTCGAATATGACATACACATTTTCGATATTATTGTACAATACGAAAAATTGCACAATTACATATCTGTGGCAATAAGGAAAAAGTGCTTAAGTCATATTTTACTGTTTTACAGGAGAGCACTTTTAAGGTTTCAAGTCAATTTTCAGGAATTTATTTCTTTTACAGATAAATTAGGAAATTTTCATTTATCCTTTATTTTTTAACCAATCATCGTTTTACACACTATAAGTAAGACATTTGAGTTGAAATATACCATATTATGACCTTAATTAAGCTATTATTCCAAATGAGATTAGAAGTCTAAAAAAAATAAGTCGGAAGTCATAGTGCTATAACTTCATGAAAAATCACACTAATAAATTGTAATTTTGACCAGTGATACTTTCAAATATGCAGACGTACCATTAACTCAAAATTTTCTTATCTCGACTTAAGCACTTTTTCCTTTTTGCCACAGATATATTGCAAGTGGGTGCGACGCTTTAAACAACATATTTTTTATGTTTTACGATAGACGTTACCTACTGAATTTAAAATTTAACGATATTTGGAATGCAATTACATAATAAAAATATTTTTGTAGCTAAAATTTAATGTTTTATTATATTGGCGATATTTGGCGATATTCGACAAGTCATTTGGCGAGGAGGCTGAAAACAAATCTGACAACACTGCCCCACACTATGAGGGAACCACCACCATGTCTTACTGTTGGCCTTATATTCTTATAATAGTTAGTGATTTATTTGGCTTGCGCCGCACCATAAGCTGTTTATCTGACCCAAAAATTATAAATTTACTTTCGTTGCTAAATATTATCGTGTTCCCGAAATTAGAAGTCTGAAATTTTTGTAGTTGAGCATATAACTAACGCTTCTGTCTATTAACTTCCGAAATCAAAGTTTTTTCTAGCTACGCTGGCGTTATTCTTGTTGGCTTTTAGAACTTAACAGGTGGACTTGCCACTTAGGTGTGTCTGTAGTATGCCCGTAGGGTCCCCTTTAGCATTTCTTTAAGACTTGGAACATATAAATGGTGGTTTTCCTTATTTTTTTAATAGTTTTTCTTGCGTTTCTCACCGTTAACAACTTTCCTCGACTTTTTCGTGGAATATTTTCAATATATGTATCAGCGCTTTTTTGCACCTTTAAAAGTATTTTCTCTTGTTTGTCTACATCGACTAAACATATCATAAATATATTGAATTAATTTGTGCTATTATACAGATATAGATATTCCCAGATCAATTTAATTCCTTTAGTTTAGGCATTTTTTTAGACAAAAATTTCACGTGTTGCACTCAATAAAAAAAGATTGGAACCAATTATGACAAAAAAAAAGCATAACAATTACTATTACAAACGAATAGCAAAAAAACACATGTAACAACACAAATCAGGGAAGGAAAATGACTTCTTGGATTTTGTACCAACTGTGAAAACAAAATGTACTTTTTGGACCATGAAGGTACCATTTTTTTAAAATTTCTTAATAAGAGCGGAAACGTAAAAAAATATGTGTACAAATGCAGAAGTGAACAATAAAAACAGAAACTTAACAAGAACGTGTATAAAAATTCAGTATAAAAATTAAAAATAACATAAAAAAATAATAAACATTACATTCATAGAGATCGGTTATCCTAAATAAAACACACATAAAAAAGTTAAAGACAACATAGGCAAAATTAATGTTACGATATAGTGAAACAATGGCATTTTTAAATTGTACCAAGTAACTCGCGGTAGTACCACGGTACCAACGAGGTCAAAAATGTACCATAAAAAGTACAATTGTACCATAATTTCCATCCGTGACACAAATATTCGAAAAATAACAGGAACGCTAAAAGAACTTTTGTGATGTCGAAATTGCGTAGTTGATACAAGAAAAGGCAAAAAAGTATAACAATTAAATTCAAAGTTGTTTTTTTTATTTTCCATTCTATAGGCTTTGCTTTCTCAGTTAGAAAAGAAATAAATTTAACATGTTGCCTAAATTTCTTATTTTTAATAAATTTATTTAACTTTTTTGCTTAAAGAATCTAGGCAAAACATTTCTGAGAGTAACTGTATGTATATATTAAAAATTTAAAATTTTTATGAGGTTAACTTGCCCTGTATGCAAATTTGACATAAATTCTTTGCTTAAAAAAGTGCAAAATTTTAATCATAATCTAGCGATTAATGGGTTTGATTGCGATTACGAATAAAAGGTGTGATTAATCGCGATTTCGAATACGATTATAATCGCTGTGCAAACCCTAATGTGAACGTCGACTAACTAAATAACTTCAAACCATTGCCATTTATCCTACTTTTTTCATTGGCTTACCCCAAAATTGCAAAATTAATTACGAAAAAATTTCAATTTGTTTCCTTGTTTGTTAATTTTATTTATCTATGTATATTTCTTTGAATTTATTTAAATAATTTGTTTATATATATTTTAAACTTTTTTTCTTTGATTCTCTTTTAATTAAAATGACAGTTAATAATTTGTAATAATGTTTGTTTTTCATCAGAGATTTATTCTTCTTTTGTGTTTCCTTATATATGTAGTTTCATAATAAAATGCTTTGGACCTAGTTCACACACATCAAGTTTACTGACTCAAGTTTTAATTTTATACTAAGAAAGAAAAAGAGAGGTATACAAATGGTATATACCTACATATTACTTTCTCATGTCTCCCATAGTCCTAATTTACACTATGCAGTCTTATTGCTAAGCTGATTAGTTTTTTAGGAATGAGAGACGACGGGAAAAGAAAGGTTTATGTTCCCCTCGTTTCTCTCTCCCACAAACTAATCAGCTTAGCAATAAGACTTGCATAGTGTAAATTAGGACATACAAAAGCAAAACTTGAACAAGAAAAATTGATGTGTGTGTATCAGGTAGAATGTCCATGGTACAATAATGTATCAAGTAAGCCCAATACAAAACTTTTACATATTCAATGTGCATTAAGATAGATTATTGTACCACAATTTTTTGTTGTCTTTTTTTGTGTTTGTATCTCAAGTTGTTAACAAATATAGGGCAATTATGTAAAAAATTCCGCAGGAAATTTCTCCCTTTTCCAATTACAATTTTTTGTTTTCCCTATCATTTGCTATTAGTTGGAATTGTTCCCTGGGAGAAATTTCCTGCGGAATATTTTACATAATTGCCCTGATAATTTCTAAATAAAAATTATATTTATTACACATTCTTTTAAGTATATTTTATATATTTTCTTTTTATTTTAATTACGCAAGTCGTCTTTTTTTTATCGAATATTAACTCTTTTTTTTACTTTGTTTAAACATTTTCTTTTTATTTAATATTTTTTGTTGTAGATGAAACATTAACATTTTATTTTTTAAATTAAATATACGATTTTCCATGAATTTTAATTTTATATTTTCTCTTTTGCTTAGCAATGAATGTGGTTGTTGTGTTTTCTTTGTTTTTGTTTGTTTTTTTTAAGTGCAACAGATACCTGCAAGGGTTGAATGACAGTTTATAGTGGAGGTTAATAAAATAGCACAATTAAGAAACAATAAGGCAGTTTCATTCACAAAGAATACTTGAATCCTTTTAAAAGTAAAAATCTTGTTTTAAACGAAATTAGAAAGTTCTTTTCCAAACAGTATCTTTCATATACCATTAAAAAATATATGACATATAGGAAAGAAATATTGGGCCTAATTTCGACCACGGCTACGACGATTTTGTACTAGATTAAAAAAATGTTCCAATGTTCTTTAGTCTAATAAAAAATCGTCGTATTCGAAGTCGTAATACGACCATTGTCAACGGCTCCCAGTAAAAAAGAGCTTCCAAGGAAGTCAATAAAATCCAGAATATGTGATCCGGAAGTTCTGCAAATCTGGAGCATTTCTGATGATTTTAACATAGTGTTGTCATTTAATAGATTTATCAATAGATATATCGTCGGTTGGTTTCTGGTTTGCTGCAAATATAATGTATTTTGAATATACTGTGCCGCAAACCAGAAACCAACCGGCGATATGTATATCAACACAAAGTATAAAATTGGTACAACAGTGGTTGCCAAACTTTTTTTCATGAGAACCAAATTTTTCACATGCACCAACCTTAATATTCTGCAAAATTATAATTAGTTTAGGTATTTTTACATGAGTTAAGCTCTCTTTGCAAATTTTCTATAGCTATAGAATACCAGCTATTTTCCATTGCAGTATTTCAAACAGCGATACCCATGCCGAAATAAATTTTTATTTGGTTTAATTTAGCGGAATGTATGGTAGTCTATGTGAAAAAGTTTGGCGAACACTGCTGTATCAATTTTATACTTTGTGTTGATATAAGTCTATTAAGTTGTACTTTCATCATCACTCATCATCCTGGAAGCTTAAATACACAGACAGCGCATAAATAGAACGCGAAATACATCATGTCGGTGGTTTTTTTAACAAAAAGTCTTCTAATAAATTATTTAATAACTAAGGAATTTTTTAATACAAACTCGCGAATTACACTTACTTAATCAATTATATTTGATAAATAAAGTCATGAATAGCATAGTTCCAGTACAAAAATACTGCTTAAGAACGAATTCAAAGTAGAAAAGTGACGAAAAACCCGAAAAAATTATATTTGGTGAAAAATTACACACATTGTATATATGTATGAGGTTTACTGAAACATCATATGCATATATACATACATACATATATGGTTCGAAAGGTCTTAGTCTCTCCGTTTAAAAATGAATCGGTTGATATTCATGTTAGTTAGAGTTTGATAAGTGTATACGGGTACGCAAACTTGGTTTTTTACCCGTAACTCAAGAAAATTTCAAATACAGATTGTTGTTATAATCGACAATACCTACCAGAAAAATAGTAACAAGTCACAGGTTTTTATTTTGTCACACAGTGTTATATGTCTGATCTCCCATAATAGAGATGGCTCCAACTCGTTCATTCGTTAATTTTTGCTACAAACCTATGATCAAACCCATGTAATTTAAAGAGGTTTGATCATAGGTTTGTGGCAAAAATGAACGAATGAACGAGTTGGACCCAGGGTTTGCAAATAATCGCAAATTTTCATAATCGCGATTACGATTAAAAAATATGCTATGATTATCGGTTAACAGCGATTAAGCAGAAAAATATACTTATAATTTTTATTAAATACAAAACAAATGACGTCATACGTTTTAGTCGAACTGTATGGGCTTAGCCAAGGAAATTTAACTATTTTGTCTTCAGTTCGCGTTTTAATTTAATTTTTCAATTAAATTATATTTTTATGTAGAGAAAATTTTGCGTGTAAAATAAAGTTCGTATATCAGAGCAAAACGAATCAATCTCTTGATAGAAAACTTTTTCTAGAACAAAGTATGTTTCTTAAGCTACGGTCACATTTGACAAACATTTGTCCAAAAAAGCGTAACCAATAAATACTAATGCAAAATATATTGCTTCAGGCACGTGTTTATTAAGTTAATTAGTTTCGTATTTAACAAATTGGCAAAGTTATAGAATACAATATTATTGGAAACTATTGAACTTAATAAACAAATGTCTGAATCAAAAGATTTCTCATTAGTATGTACTGGTTACGCTTTTTTGGGCAAATGTTTGTCAAGTGTGACCGTACCTTTAGTTTATTTTTTATTTGTTCACACCTGATGAATGTGTTCATGATGAATGAATAACTTCATATAAAACAACAGTATTTTAATCCTGGATTTTATTTATATGAAGTTGTTCATTCATCATGATATTAACTAATCAGGTGCAGAACCCCTTTTATAACTATATACTTTTTTTAATATTTCTACGTTTTTTGTAATAATACCTCGCATTATATAAGACAAGTATAAATCTTAGTAAAGTTTTTGAGACATTACAACGTTTTTGAAATAAAAAATTTAATAAGTGCATAATTTGAATTTTATTTTTAATTTTGCTTTATAGTACTTTTATTGTTCTCCAATGCATATCGAATATATATAGTTTCTTTGTTTTGCATAAGTTCTTAGCAAAAAACGTGATGAAAAAGAAGTAGAAAAAGCACCACAACTACTAATACGAAGCACTTCAAACTCCGAGCAAAAAGTAGGAAATTTTACATTAG
Organism: Tachina lurida; assembly: GCA_944452675.1. Taxonomy (NCBI): domain Eukaryota; kingdom Metazoa; phylum Arthropoda; class Insecta; order Diptera; family Tachinidae; genus Tachina; species Tachina lurida. The sequence continues at coordinate 67,688,681 of OX101752.1, read as the reverse complement.
CGTGTCATTGGAGCGAAGTGGTTTGTTTTTGGCAACCCGTGAGCGAATAAAATTTACTTTTTATTTGCTATAAAAACTCTAAAATAAGGTGTGATTTTTTATTGGTGAAATAAATCCAATATATTTTATATTTAGGATGTGGTTATTAACCACTTTTCCAAAGCAGTTAAATTTATGATTTAGGAAGTGGTGCTTATTCACTGGCTTATTAACCCACTTGGAAAGCCTTTTAGTTCCTAAAAGCATTCTAATCATTAAAATAATTGTCTTACAAAAAAAGGAAGGGAAGCCTGTTCTAGTTTCCGTTCAATTTTGAAGTTGAAGAATTTGTACTTTTAACCATTTAAATCAATCAGTCAATTTTATTAGCTCACAACTGGGAGTTTGAAGTGGTTCGTACAAGTATTTGCTATTTTATAATTATTATTCTCTAAAATAAAAACACAGTAAAAAAGTGACGAAAAAGGAGTAGAAAAAGCACCAAAACTACTTATACGAAGCACTTCAAACTCCTAGTTGTGAAATTGACTGATTGATTTAAATGGTTAAAAGCACAAAGTCTTCAACTTAAAAAATTAACGGAAATAAGAACAGGCTTCCCTTCTTTTTTCTTGTGAGACAATTATTTTAATGAGTAGAATACTTTTAGGAATTAAAAGGCTTCCCAAGTGGATTAATAAATAAACCAGTGAGTAAGCACCACTTCCTAAATCATACATTTAATTGCTTTGGAAAATGTAAAATATATTGGATTTAATTCACCATTAAAAAATCACACATTGTTTTAGAGTTTATATAGCAAATAAAAATTCAATTTTATTACCTCACGGATTGGCAAAACAAACTACTTCCGAACAATGACACGGTAATGTAAAATTCGCTACATTGTGCTCGGAGTGTGAAGTGATTCGTATCAGTAGTTGTGGTGCATTTTCTATTCTTTTGCTTTACTTTTTTAGCTGTGTACTAACGGGTGTTCCAATAAGACGTTTCATTTTGAATAGCCCGCTATAAGAACAGTTGTCGTGACTCAAGCTCTAACTACTTGACAGCCCAGCAAAAAATTAAATATGAATTAGAAACACTAACAACTGAGAGAAGCCATGCATTGCTTACTTGATAACACAAGCTTCGAAAAATGCTTTTGAAAAGCACGAACGTAAGGCGGGCTGGGCTCTCTAATAAAGATGAAAATTATCACAGAAAATTTGGAAAACCAATAACTTTTGCATCTGAGTATTACTTCTGTGAATCACTTTAGTAAGGCAGAAAATGCATGGCTTTTTGAAAGCTGAATGTATTGCTTCTAGCTGGCTCATGTCAAAAAAATGCTTTATTCATGCGCAACAGCAAGTGATTCTGTAAAATTGTCTCCCTTACAAATAGGCTTCTGGGAAGCAATAATTTTTGCTGGGAGATGACAAGTAAGAACAACGCCATTAAAACAGTTAAACAAAGCACTGAAATTATTAAAATTCATTACAAAACTGTTGAAAATTACGCGGTCACAGTTCGGCGTGAAGTACCTCCCGGGCCAGCGATTTTGAAAGTAGTGGAAAAAATTTAGCTGTTGGGCTAAGTTAGTGATATGAATAATCTAACTCGTGCACGTCGCTAAATAATAACTGAGAATATTGCTGTTGTAGTCCATAGTGTTCAGGAAAACCCATTCCATAACCAATGTTACCGCTATTTTGCGTAAAGACTAAGTTCGTAAGACTTTTAAAGTTCCGTTCAGAGTTAACTCGCGTCTACCGACCATCAAACAAGTTGTGTATTTGCTGATTTGGTCCTTTAAATGCATCATCGAAAAATCATCTTAAGTGATTAAGCCCATTTTGAACTCGGAGGGTTCGTTAACAAGCATAATTGTCGCTTTGAGACTCGGGAAACCGAACAATTATTGATGAAAACCTTCTCATCCTCAACTTGTGACTGTTTGGTTCGGATTTTGGTCTGGCGGGGTCATTGTACCTTACTATTTCGAAAAGCAACGAAACCAAAGGCCACAATGAATTCCAAGACTTTAAATATGAAATTTTTTAAGTAATTTAGCACATACATATGTACAGCTGCAAATTTGCGAATTGGAGATGGAACATTTAATGAAAATTTATATTTTCCATTATTGATGACATACCTTCCTCCTTACAATTAAATAAACATCCGATGATTTCGCTTAAAATACTTGTTTTCTTTACATATTCAGAAACCATTGAACATATTATCTGTCACTGCCCGAAGCTGCACCGGCATAGATATCTGAGCAGACGTTTCCATGAAAGCATTACTGATATCGGCAAGTGTAAACTAGAAGACATCAGTGGCTTAATGGCGGATGATACGGTCACTTCTGGCTACAAATGGGAGGGGGGGGGGTAAATATTAATTTGTTTGGGCCACAGAAGGAAATCACAATGGACCCAATTGGGTATCCGACTGGAGGTGCGGTATGGCACCACCCTTCCTTACCTAACCTAACCTTACATATTCAAATGAAACCTCTTTTGGAAGACTCTACAATTCTGAAGGCTTTTATTAGATTTTATGAGTTTTTTTCAGCTTCCTACTATAAAATATACAAATTCCTTTCCCATTTTCGAAGATCGAGTTCTCAACCTCTCACGAATTAAGCGATCGCAAGCAAATTCGCGATGTTTCAAAGATAATAACCTCATTTGTGAAATTATGAGCCATCAATTTGTTTTGATTGAATTTTCATTAATGAAGTTTTCGGAATTTTTTTTAGATTTATACTAATAATGTTATCGTGTCCTGAATCCAGTCAGTTCTTAAATTCAAAAGAAACATTGAAAATTGTCCCAAATTTTATTAGATACCATAGATTGATTCGTTCGAGGGATATCGTTGAAAAAAAATCCTATATGAAATCCCTTTAGAAATCCTTGTAATATCGATTTAGTCGAATGCCGCAAATTTTCCTTTTTTTGCTCTTACAAGCTTTATTTTAAAAATAACCCTTTGAACGACGACGTTTTATTAATGGATAAAATTAAATGTTTTTCAAAATAAATTTAAATAAAAGATACATTTTGTGCCATTTAAAAACTAAAAAACAAACAGGTAATAAAATATTTTATAGTAGAGACCTAATTAAAATTTTTAAAAATTAAATTTATTTGTTATATTAAAACTCTATTTTACTTTATTACCATTAAACATTTATCTATTTTTTTAAATTTATGTATTGTTTTTATAATTTATATACTATCTTTTTAAAACAGTTATTTTTTTATTTTAAAATTCTATCAATACTGAAAAAAATATTTATATATGTATATGCTTTTTCTATAATTTGGAATATTTTTGCTTTTCATACTTCATCTTGCTTTAATTTGCTTATAAACTAAGCTAACAATTACAAATAACACATGTTGTTTACTATTGGATTTTTATTTAAATTTTAAGTGCTCAGAGTTTTGAAAAAAAAGATATATTAAGGAAAAAAATGAGAACACAAAAATATATATATATTTTTTTTTCTTTGAAGTTACTGTTTAATGTTTTAAATTTATTTGGTGGCTGTAAAATCTTAAGGAAATTTATCGGTGCTGTTTGGTGAATCCTTAAATGAAACAAAAATGTGAGACATTACATTTTATCTTTGTAAATATTACATCTTGATTTTCTTTAATTGCTTTTAAAACTCCATGGTTTAAATTCTAGTTAACTTAAAATAAATGAACCTGTAGTTTCCTTTATATAATTTCTCTTATAATACTATTTTAATGGGGTATGCCAGAGAATGGCAATAAGTTCTAAAAAAAATATACTTAAGTATTTACTCTTAGCTTTATTGACTGCGTATACTCATAATTGTAGCACGAACAATTCGTGCCCTCACATATTTGCTCTCAACCAACTATGACTGTAGTCGATTTTAACACACAAGAGCATGATCTCTACTTCACTTATTAAAAAAGCTTAAATACTCCACAGTTATAAATAGAGAGGCACATGCGTATTGAATGTATGTCATACTTACACTCGAAGTATGGGTATTTATTCGGATAAAATAAATATATGTGTGTACGCATGATACTTAAGAGTACTTAATCATCATACGCCACCGTATGCATGAGCACAAAGTATGCAGAGATGTCTCGAGACGGAAGATAAGGAAATTTTACTGATTGTCTCGTTTTCCCTCAAATTTTATCAGTGTTTTTGTTTTGATTCTTCTTTCTAGTGCAATAAAATTACAACGCATTTTATTAGCTGTTTTAATTGGTAAGTACTAGAGATGCCAATCGGGATCGATTTTAGGAAATCCCGGGATTTTCGGGATCTAAATATGTTTGATAAAATAAATTATTTTTTTTAATAAATATTACTTTAATCAAAAATTTTTATGCATTTTAAAAGCTTTTATGTTGATAATACATCATTAAACAATTGTCTTTAAAGTTAACAATTTTCTCATACGAGTATGAAATAAAAATCAAAAGAATTTTTCTCATCTATTTTTAAGTTAATTAATCACATTTGATGTTAGAGAATTTATACTGAAAACAATAACGAAATATGAAAACTTGTTTTTGTTTTCAATATAAATGTTTTCTAAATAATCTAAACCAAAACAAATGTACATATCTGTGGACTTTTAGCACTACCCCTTAAGTTGATTTACGAAAATTTTAGATTCATTTTCATACAAATAAGTTGCAAAAACATTATTGTTTTGTTAAATATATGTATTAATGCTTTTTCAATTGTGATTGACAAACAAGTAGCCATTACCAGTGTTGCCAGAATGATGATTTTATTATATTTTTGATGATTTTTGGACCAAAATATGATTCATGATTTTTTGAGATCTGGAGGGTAAATACTAGAACGGGATATTTGAGGTCAATGACTATTAAAGCAAAACATTGATTTCCTCGAGACAAAAACATCTATGTATCACACTTTAAGATCCGACTGTAAATGCCGAAGATATAACGAAAAATGTGTTTTGGCGACCCCTACGTTCGGCAAAAAATAAATAATAATTATTTAACAATAATAATTAACAATACTTTATGTTCGGTGGTGCACCGCGAACTTTTTTTTTACCTGTAAGGCTAGACGGTCTATTATGCACCCTGTGTCTTACATACATAAAAATGTATCATTGTTTTGGGCATATTCAACAATCACAGTCTTGTGCAAATGGTCTTGTATCGTAGCATGTGCAAAATGGTGGAGTATATTGATACTCGCAACTTCACAATTATTTCTTACAATCAACATACTATACCATTCATTTTGCACATGCTACGATGCAAGACCATTTGCACAAGATTGTGAATTGACCTAATAATTGAATTTTTATATAAATGTGTCAATTGTTGTTACTTTTTTTATTTGAAAAAAAATTGGACTTGTGATGATTTTTTTCTTCAAAATATGATTTTCTTTCCGGCAAATAGTGATTTGCTTCGCAAAGCTTCTGGCAGCCCTGGCCATTACGGTTGTTACATATACCAAGCATTGCCTATTTTTTATCGATTTCGTCACTACTATGACAACGATAATAAGGCTGAACATGTCGAAAAATTATATAATAAATGTATACACAATTCTAATCAAATTCGATTAATTACGTCTAATGATCACATTTTTATAGGCACATACATACATCAAAAGTTTGCTCGAGCACTTGTACAGTATTTTTACTCTACTGAAAAATTTTTAATTCATACATATTATACAGTGAACAAAGAAAAAACTTGTACAGCAAACGCTCCGCTCTTCTAATCAAAATATCTCTGTTGCTTTGTAAGATTTTAAGATAAAACCAAAAGCAGTTTCAAGACAAATTAATAAGCTTTCTATAGAAATCTTTAATTTTATTAAGAAATTTATTTTAATACTAAAAAAATAACCTAACATAAAATAACACTATTTTCAAGAGCCAAAAAAAAAACTTGTACACTAACTCTTCTTTCAGGAAGGAGCTATGAAATAAGGAATACACTAAAAATTAGTACTAAATGTGGCCACGTCTAGCATCTAATAGATTATTTTCACAGAATGAACTGGGTTTTTGGCAATTTTGGGAGCTATATGGTCCAATATGCCCTGGAGAGCACTTTTGAGTTAATTTTTACACATAATCTACAGCTCGCGTAATTTTTTGTTCACATACGCCCACAGAATTTCATTTGTACTAAGGCCAAGGATCTAGGGAGGATGTGCCTGCAATTTTTTTCCATTGAATGGAAGCCATTCTCTTATTATTGAAGACGAAAGTTTCGGGTATTTAACTCTAACTAATCACTAGTCTCCACTTACATTTAATTTGGCAGCTAACTGTGCTAAATTATCTCTTATTATTTTTAAATAATTCATTTTATTTATTGTACGTTCCATAAAAACCGGATTTCATACACCACTCGATCCCATTGAGCCCCATACCATCATATTACACCCCCCATGCTTCACCGTGTTATTCAGGTTATTATCGTTAAAGCTGGAACTTTTCTTTGCCACGCAAAGAAAGATTATATTAATCACTATGATGACTTTTGGGACACTGCTGAATCCAAATTTAATATATTTGGATGTTATCGTTGTAGATTTTTGTGGCGAAGAGGAATTCCAGCATTAGTGATAAAAACCTGAATAACACGGTGAAGCATGGGGGGTGTAATATGATGGTATGGGGCTCAATGGGATCCAGTGGTGTATGAAATCCGGTTTTTATAGAACGTACAATAAATAAAATGAATTATATAAAAATACTAAGAGATAATTTAGCACAGTTAGCTGCCAAATTAAATGTAAGTGGAGACTAGTGATTAGTTAGAGTTAAATACCCGAAACATTCGTCTTCAATAATAAGAGAATGGCTTCCATTCAATGGAAAAAAAATTGCAGGCACATCCTTTCTAGATCCTTGGCTTTAGTACAAATGAAATTCTGTGGGCGTATGTGAACAAAAAATTACGCGAGCTGTAGATTATGTGTAAGAATTAACTCAAAAGTGCTCTCCAGGGCATATTGGACCATATAGCTCCCAAAATTACCAAAAACCCAGTTCATTCTATGAAAATAATCTATTAGATGCTAGACGTGGCCACATTTAGTACTAATTTTTAGTGTATTCCTTATTTCATAGCTCCTTCCTGAAAGAAGAGTTAGTGTACAAGTTTTTTTTTGGCTCTTGAAAATAGTGTTATTTTATGTTAGGTTATTTTTTTAGTATTAAAATAAATTTCTTAATAAAATTAAAGATTTCTATAGAAAGCTTATTAATTTGTCTTGAAACTGCTTTTGGTTTTATCTTAAAATCTTACAAAGCAACAGAGATATTTTGATTAGAAGAGCGGAGCGTTTGCTGTACAAGTTTTTTCTTTGTTCACTGTACATATTATTAGTGTGCTGTCCTTCTACTCTGCAACTCGAATAAAACTATAATTGAGTCGAACCCATTCAGTCGGTCGTTGGTGACACAAACCTTTGATCAAACCCATGTAATTTAAATAGGTCATAGGTTTGTGTCAAAAACGACCTAAACGGTCTAACTAAAACGAAAATAATTTTGAAATGCAATGTAAAAAACAAAAATACAACTCGAGCAGTTTTTTAGACAAAATATTCCGCATTATTCTGTAAATATTTCTTGCTTTTACGTCAACCCGACTTTCCATTTTCTACTTCAAGTGTAAGGAGCTGTCAATAGTACTCAATTGTTACCGAAAAGTAGATAAATGCTAATTTTTTTATAGCGTTGCGGAGTCGACATACAGATAATTATACACTGCAAGTATGAATAAATTTCTGCAAGAAATTTCTCCCTTTTTCATTAATTTTTTTTTGTTTTCCCTATTTGCTACTGTTTGAAATTATTCCCCGGGAAAAATTTCTTGTGGGATTTTATTCATAATTCCTCTTATAATATAGAATAAAACGGAATAAATTTGTCAAACTTATGAATTTTCCAAATATTATTTTCCTTCCAAGGCTCATGTGCTTCTTTTTGTTTTCAAAATAATTCTTAGTTGTATATTGAAAATAACTGTGAGAAAGTAGTTAATTTATTTTGCTCTTGTTGTTAATTTATAAGAAATTTGTCACGAATAGTTATTAAATTGTTAAAACTGCACGTATAAAATTGTATGGGACTTTTGAATATTATAACGAAAATTTTAATTTATAGTTTTTAATATAAAAATTGCTATGAAATCCCGAAAAAGAAAACCCGGGATTTCCCGTTTGGCATTCCTAGTAAGTAGTAATACACTACACTGTATATAAATATATAAATTTTATATTCTTTGATTTTACTCTTTTTTCCATGAATTTTAAAAAACCTGATTGGAGCTTGTTTTACCTCTCACTTTCTTCACTTCTGTGTATTCTGTGGCACGAGTGTGTATGAAATGGAATAGAAAATGTGTTTTCACTGTTTAGAGGAGGTAAAATTTAGAATAAATATACCTTTAAGCAATTGATTTTATTCCTAAAATTTGATTATTAAAATTTGCCAACAAAAATCGTTAATGAACAGATTATATGTATTTTGTAAAGTGGTAAATGTAATTCTAGAAAATATTTACTTAGAAACATTTTTAGTACGTTCGATCATTATTATATCGCACTTTCCATCTTTGTGATGCAGTTAGTTGAATGAACATCGTAGACATTTAAGCGCTTTACCAATTCACTTTTCTGGCAGCACTGGGGTTCTACTCTCTAATTCGAAATGAAAGAAAATACTTTCGAATTTGCATGTTAACTGAACGTTTCTTTCGTTACAGAGTAGACCCCCTGATGCTAGAAGTATAGGCAAATGAAATACTACTGCTTGTACTTAAACATTCAGAGTATTTTTAAACTTATACGCATGAATGGAACTGATACAGCGTATATAGTTTACTTATAGTTGTTTGTTCTTCATAATTTTACGAATGAGTATGAACATAGTCGTTGGTTATACGTATTCAATTTAAACTTTATGTGTATGTTTGGCGTGTGAGTATGGTTTATTTATGATTGACGGGCAATACTCAGAGCAATTAAAACAGTACTTTTGTCATTCTCTGGTGTATCCATTAATCCCTTAAAACATTTTTTTTAGATGTACAACAGTGCTTTCGAAATTTTCTTACACATGGCTCTCTAACGGTAAGTAGTGGGCACGTGATTCACGCGTGACACGATAAAATCACGACATTTGCACATCTCTACTAATGACCACCAAGACGTTTATTTGATTCTACTTGAAAGGCAAAACATGTTTCCCTAATTTTCAAGAAAGAAAATACCATTATTGAACAGTTAGGTTTATCAATATTTTAGTTGCTGTGTGTATACTACATACAGCGAGTTGCCAACTGGAATGTCTAAAGGTAGAAGTACATAACATGCGTTAGTTCGTCGACGAATATCGCGCGTTTGAAAACTTTAGCGCATGAAAAATGGCAAGTTAAACAACACGCGTTATAAACGCCTTTTCTATCAGCTTTTTAACTTATTTTTACATTGAAAAATGGACTTGGAACATTTTCAATTCCTTTTTTAATCCAATACTGTATGTTTTTCAAACTCTTCAATAAGTTTTTACTCCATGATTAAAATTTTTTTAAATTGTTTCTTATTTATTGTCGGCTGATTAGCTGTCAAAACAATACAACGCGATAAACATTAGCGCATGCGTTTGAAAACATTAGCGCATGAAAAACGCCAAGTTACATAACACTCGTTATAAACAAACAAGCCTTTTATATCAGCTGTTTCTTATTTTGTTATTTATTTGTACATTAAAAAATGTATTTTGAAAATTTTCAATTCCTTTTTTATGCAATATTGTATGTTTCTTAAACTCTTCAATAAGTTTTTACACCATGATTCCAATTTATTTTGAATTTTTCCTTTTTATACCCTTTACCAACAAAAATGGTAAAAGGGTATATATAGGTTTGTCATTCCGTTTGTAATTTCTATAATATCAATAAGCGACCCATATAATATATATATTCTGGATCCTTATGCATAGGGAAGACGAATAAGCGATGTCCGTCTGTCCGTCTGTCCGTCTGTCCGTCTGTCCGTCTGTCTGTACGTGAAATCGGTTTTCCGAAGCTCCCAGAAGAGCTAGAGACTTCGTTCTTGGACTGGTGTATCAGAAATTTTCCAAAATAGATTGGTATTGAAATTCAGCAAAATCGGGCAGACGATTGCAGAGCTGGAAAACTTAAACTTCATTTTGCCATATAAAAGTAACTCCCGAAAACAAATTTTTATTTTTTTTTAATAAATGTACATATTTTACACTTCAGTACGACTAAAATTGGAATTTTGAATTAAAAAAAATACAAAAAAATTAAAAAGACGTTTCCAGGGTTGGAAAACTTTAACTTTTTGTGTTATGTAAAATTAACTATGTCTAAAACTATATTAGTATTTTCTCGAGAACCGTAAGAGCTACAGACCTGAAATTTGGACACAGTATGTAGACCTTTGGCCGCTACACCAACAAATACATGATAATTGGAAATTAAAGGGTGTTCCAAAACGAGCAACGAAAAATTTTAAAATCCCATGTAGTATATATACAATTGTATGTATATACACTTGAAATTTGTAAGGTTAGTGTATTTTTATACAGACTACAAAAATTAACACAAAAATTTAAAAAAATTTAAATTAAAGGGTGTTCCATCAGTTAATGCAATTTTGACTATGTAATTTTGACAATTTGCTGTATCTTGGAAACCGTAAGAGCAAAACTCTTGAAATTTTCAAAAACGGTAAAACTGAAAAAATAAAAAATTATAAAATCGCCAAACCGAAAAAAATCGCCAAAAACAAGAAAAAATCGCCAAAACGAAAAAAAGCAACAAATTAAAAAAAATTCTAAGACTAAAATAAATCGCAAAAAAAAAACGGAAAAATTGCTAAAATGAAAACAAAAATCGCCAAAATGAAAATCGCCATAATGAAAAAAATCACCAAAACGAAAAAAAACCCTAAAAAACAGAAAAAAATCGCCAAAATGAAAAAAAAATCGCCAAAATGAAAAAAAATCGCCAAAACGAAAAAAACCCCAAAAAACAAAATAATCGCCAAAATGAAAAAAAGCCAAAAAAAGAAAAAAAAAATCGCCAAAACGAAAACAAGCACCAAATTAAAAAAAAAATTATAAAACTAAAATAAATCGCATAAAAACGGAAAAATGCTTAAATGGAAAAAAAATCGCCAAAACGAAAAAAACCTAAAAAACAGAAAAAAATCGCCAAAATGAAAAAAAAATCGCCAAAATGAAAAAAATCACCAAAACGAAAAAAAAACCCTAAAAAACAGAAAAAAATCGTCAAAATGAAAAAAAATCGCCAAAACGAAAAAAACCCCAAAAAACAGAAAAAAATCGCCAAAATAAAAAAAATCGCCAAAAAAAGAAAAAATCTAAATAACAGAAAAAAAATCGCCAAAACGAAAAAAAGCACCAAATTAAAAAAAATTTCTAAGACAAATGAATCGCAAAATAACGGAAAAATTGCTAAAATGAAAATAAAAATCGCCAAAATGAAAGAAAATCGCCAAAATGAAAAAAAAATCGCCAAAATGAAAAAAATCACCAAATCGAAAAAAAAACCTAAAATACAGAAAAAAATCGCCAAAATGAAAAAAAGCACTATATTAAAAGAAAATTTCTAAGACTAAAATAAATCGCAAAAAAACGAAAAAAATTGCTAAAATGAAAAAAAAATCGCCAAAAAAGAAAAAAAATCGTCAAAACGAAAAAAAACTAAAAAACAGAAAAAAAATCGCCAAAATGAAAAAAAATCGCCAAAATGAAAAAAAAATCGCCAAAATGAAAAAATCACCAAAACGAAAAAAAAACATAAAAAAAAGAAAAAAATTGCCAAAATGAAAAAAAAATCGCCAAAATGAAAAAAATCACCAAAACGAAAAAAAAAACAAAAAAATCGCCAAAAAAAATCGCGAAAAAAACCCAAAAAAACAGAAAAAAATCGTCAAAATGAGAAAAATCTCCAAAATGAAGAAAAGCCCAACAACAGAAAAAAATCGCCAAAATGAAAAAAACCTCCAAAAACAGACAAAATAGCCAAAACGAGAAAAAAGCGACAAAACTGAAAAAATCGTTTTAACTGAAAAAAACTTCAAAAAAGCAAAAAACCTTCCTTTCGTGCGCGATTCAAAGTCGCACTTAATTGATTTTTTTAATATTAAAGGAATTAAATGAAACTAAGTTTTTGCTTATTTCGTTCTTGCTTTTTTCACTTAACATATTTTATGTATTTTTTAAAGAACTAGATTGGTATCAATAATCAGAAAAATCCAAAATTATGACTCCAGGGTTGGAAAACTTACACTTTTTGTGTTATGTAAAATTAAATAGGTCTAAAAATTTTTTTCTTTTTCTTTATAAATTGAATATATTTTATGCTTCTGAAAGAAAAGTTTGGTGTATGAAATTTGAAAAATGAAAATTATAGCTCCAAAGATGGAAACTTTAAAAAAATGATAAATTTTTTCACAAAACAAATATGTATGTACGTGTCTGTATACTATATATATGTACGTACGTTGGTAAAGGGTATATAAGATTTGGCACAGCCGAATATAGCACTCTTACTTGTTTTATTGTCAGATGATTAGCTGTCAAAACAATACAACGCGTTAAAAAGTTGAAAAAAAAAGTTTTGTATGTACCTAACTTGTATGGAAAAAAAAAACTATTTCAACTTTTTTTGACAGAAGTCTAGCCGCCATATTCATAAAAAATATTTTAGGTTTATTACAGGTTTATTTGACAAATTTCCCATAGAATTACGTCAAATAAGCGCTTCATAAACCTAAAATATTTTTTATGAATATGCCAGTAGAAATGTATATTAGGGTATTCAATCGTTTAACCGTTAATCGGTTAGCCAGTTAATTACTATCCGATTAACTGATCAGTTAATTTAAAATTGACTTTTTTCGATTAACGGTTAAACCGGTTAATTTCAGTCGATTAACCGATTAACCGATGTAACAAATTTTTTCATATTTTGTAGTATTAAAACTTATTTTTTGGGTGATTAATTATTTGTTACGTCTCATTTAAAAAGGATGAACGTTTAGAAATTATTTTTCATACAAACAAACAAAAGTATGTTCAGTGATCTTAACTAAAGTAAAACTTCAACACCTTTGAACATGGCTATAAAAAAGTATAGTAAAGACTCTGGTACTCTAACTAGGGGGAATTTATGTTTTTGTTTAATAATTTATTCATAGTTGCCAACGATTTAATTAAGGATGAGATTTAATGAGATACGAATTCAACTATTTTGCACCTTCACTCTGAAATATTTTCTTATAGCAAAAAATGCAGTACAAAAACCGAAGCTAAGAAATTCACAAATGAATTTGTTTGCAGAACATTCGTCGCTGAGCTCTGCCAGAATGAGTCAAATGCTGACCTGCCAATAGAAGGAACTATCGATAGTAATACAAGATATGTTCTAACAAAATTAACTGAAACGGAAGTGCTAAGAATTTGCAAAAAAAAAATAAAACAGGACGAATCAACTATTTTATCAAGCTTGAGCTCTTTTTATAAGCAAATTAACAATATTTATTTATAAAAAGACCTCAACTTAATAAAATAGTTGATTCATAATAATAAAAGGTCAAAGAAAATTTGCAAAAAATTAATAAAACAGGACTCTGGTGGCATAATGAATGATTTTAAAAGTTTTGAGAAATCCAGGAAGAGGACTGAGAAACTAGATACGAGTATTCTGTATTATGGATTGCTTTCGATTTCCTCAACATGTAAGATAAGTAAAAGGATTTTTCCAAGTCAGGTTTTACCAAAACTAAAGAGGAGAATCGCTCCTAACATTTAAACATTTAAACCAAATTATTTTTCTGAAAGATTGTGTCAGAAGATCTCTTTAAACTATATAATGACCTCACAAACTTGTTAATTTTTAATGAATACATATTTATGAATTTGTTTTGCTTGATTTAGTTTAAGAATTATGAGTGTTTTTTGTTTTGTTTTACTAATAACCAAAATTAATAAATAATATATGCACTTTTATTTGTTGAAAACGCTTTATTTATGGAAAAACTTTATTAATCGGTTAAACGGCTAATAACGAGATTAACCGATTATTAACCGATTAAAGCAAAACCCCGGTTAATTGAATACGCTAATGTATATACTGACATTTATCAGCTGTTATTTTAAAAGTTAGCAAGCGCTTGGCACCTAATTAGCAGCACTTTAGACAGCAGGTTAGACAGCATTTTAGGAATCATTAATGAATAGCTATTTGATTTTGTATAATAAACATACATTTACTTACTTGTTTTTGCAAAATACACAACTGCGAGAGTGAAATAAAACCGCTCAAACCAAATCCGACAGATTTCAGCTGCTTGGTTAGTTTTCTATAGAAACCCCGATAACACGATTGGTTTCGCGATACTTAAAACCAAAACTAACTCTGAGGACAAATTAAGGAATACGACATTGAAATTTTTGAATATTTACATTCATATAAACTCCCATTGAAGTTTCGTTCCCATTGGATTTCATGTTAAGCTCATTTTTGCGTTTTCAGTAGCAGTTCCGATAAAAAAAATTGGATTTTATGACAGCCCAGACTGGACTTTACTTTTATGCCACTTTTAAAACAACATTTAATAGTTTTTAGTATATTTCCAAGCAGAACAAATATGATCATGAATAACTGCGAAATTCCGCATCATCAATAAATGCTTAAGAATTTGATTAATTTGTAATACTTATAAAAAAAACTTATAACGATAAACTGGCATGACGTCAGCATAAGTGACTAATTTAAATTAGATGTTAACGAGTTGCTACATATCGTCAGCTAAAATGCAAAAAGGCGTAACTAACAAATAATTCAAAATCGAGTTTTTGATTGATTATTATGAATGCCATTAAACCAGGGACCGAAAATAACTGTTATTTTTGAATTTTTGATTAAAAAAAGCAACCTCAAGGAAATGTCGGAGAATGAAACCAAGTATACCATTTTGCAAGTATTGGACCAAATTGTCAGAAAATACGATGCTTTTTAAAAATCTGACTTTTATTTTTTCAAGCAAAAATAAAAGTTATTTTTTGACTTTTATTTTTTTGAGCAAAAATAACAGTTATTTTTGACTTTTATTTTTTCGAGCAGAAATAAAAGTTATTTTTTGACTTTTATTTTTTCTAGCAAAAATAACAGTTATTTTTGACTTTTATTTTTTCGAGCAGAAATAAAAGTTATTTTTTGACTTTTATTTTTTCGAGTAGAAATAAAAGTTATTTTTTGACTTTTATTTTTTTGAGCAGAAATAAAAGTTATTTTTGTGTTTTCAACCCCTTTGACAAAGAAATTATTATTTAATATTCCAAATATTCTTTTCTAAATAAGTAAATTTAACGATTCACTATTGCAAAAGCGCCAAAATTTATAATAAATATAATGAATTTATCACAAAATAACTTTTATTTCTGCTCAAAAAAATAAAAGTCAAAAAATAACTTTTATTTCTACTCGAAAAATAAAAGTCAAAAAATAACTTTTATTTCTGCTCGAAAAAATAAAAGTCAAAAATAACTGTTATTTTTGCTCAAAAAAATAAAAGTCAAAAAATAACTTTAATTTTTGCTTGAAAAAATAAAAGTCAAAAATAACTGTTATTTTTGCTAAAAAAAATAAAAGTCAAAAAATAACTTTTATTTCTGCTCGAAAAAATAAAAGTCAAAAAATAACTTTTATTTTCTGACTTTTACGATAAAAGTTATAACAGTTACGGTCCCTGCATTAAACTGCATGTCTTGACAAAATATTACACTTATGCGATCAAAAATGACGCTTTTATTAACAAATAACAAGGGGAGTTAACTACACGTTTGTTCAGGTTTTTGTTTCTGCTGTAAAATTATATTTTTGTTAGTTACGCCTTTTTGCATTTTAGCTAACGATATAATTTGACATTAAAAATCAGCGCATGTTGTAGTTTTAACCCACAATTAAGTCCCAGCGTGATTTTAATGCAAAATTTTATTGCAAGACAATGTTCAATTTTGCCACTTACGCTAACATCATGCCAGTTTTTCGTTATACATGAGACTGTAGAAACTTCCTTTTATTTGTAAACTCGAATTTCGCTTTAAGCAAAGGTGTACATCTCACAAATTTGTTTTTAAGAGCCCCAAGTCCGTTACAAGTAAGAAATTCATTTATTACATCAAATGTAGCAATTTGTGTTAGGTTTAATGTGTGATTTGATTATTTGGGGTATACACTACCTCACATAATCGTACGACTTTTGGGAAGATACAATTCTGATGTAATGGTGTTTATGAAAAGTTTCAAGATACAGTAGGTGTGTTCATTTACTTTCCTAGCATAAACTAGCAACAAGAGAGTAAGGCAGAAATTTACAAAATTAATCTCGCAGAGGTCGTTAAGCAGCTCTGGGCTGAAGAACAACTCTCGCGTCATCGTAATTATTTCAGGCTTGTGTGTGTTGTTTGGCCTTCGGGAGTTTTTCGTCTCGCACACACTGGTTGACTGATCTGCCACGGAGAATCGTATAATCTTACGGTTCTTTTGTGGAATTTCGTTGACAATCACATTGCTACTTCCTATGTGAAGGTATATGTCGTGTATAGTCAGTCACAAACACTTTTGTAAAATACTGTTAATAACATCTTGGACATATAGTCTTGTTACTCCGCCCATACTTGTGCAACAATACGTTGGAAATTTATTTTGTAAGGTATTTCTGAAATAAATGCATAAATAATCTCTCAGATACGAAAAAGGAAATGAACGCGTTGCTAACAAAAACGTGCGAGTAAATTTTATTTATATCAGAAACACGGATGATGAGTTTTCAACATTCTTTGGGATAATCTTTGAATTTGCAAAACTTTTAAAAATCGTTATTTATTGTTAAATATTTTCACATAGTTTCATGTATTATTTACAATTTTTATGCATCTTTTATAATTTTATTCTTTTAAAACATGTTAACAAGCCATCCCTGATAAGGTATGATAAACAAGTATTTAACAATTATACTTCCTTGACCATAAAATTGTATTTATGTATGTGGGTATAGTTATCAAAGAATAACCAATAGATTACTAATATGCTTTATTGTTGTAACATCACAAGCCACCCGAATTAAAAAAAAACTGGCTTTATCTAAATTCCGGCACCAGCATGCAGTCTTTATATTCACACAAGCAATTCGACCTGTTTTTATCCCCTCTTAACTTTGTGCAATGAAATCGTAAAATTATGAAATTTAAACCATAATTAGAATTAATTCATGTTACCTCATATGCGAAAGTTTTACAATGAAAGCAAAAAATGGTGCAAAAAGTGCCTATTTTAAGACATACTCAATGACTGACTCACTTATCAATATTATGAAGCATAAAATTTTAGCGATATCCTTAATGCATTTCGGCTAAACAGATTTAAATCTATTATTTACATATGTATTTCTTATTATCCGTTTCCTACGGAACCTTACACGAATGCTAAACACTGCCCATAGAAAAATCTTAAGTTAAGCGGGATTACGCCCATACAAACTTACCCTCTTATGCAAAAACGATTGTTAAAATTAAAGTTGTTTTAATAAACGAATTTTGTATGGCAAACCCGGTTTTAAAGCATGCTTTAACTTTAACAATCGTTTTTGCATAAGATCATAAAAGTTTAAATTGTACTTTGTTGCTATAAATTACCATCTTACTTTTCAAAACAGGGTAGCATCGTTAAGTTGTATGTTTATTATAGGAAATGTCAAACACCATACAAAACTGAATATTCGTTAGGTGTTTATGGATACCCAAATAAAAGCATGTTTTTAGGCTTATACCTACACAATCCAGATTTGACATTTAGCTTGGTATAATGACATTAGACACATGGTGTAGTGCTGCCACCTAATAAATGCGCCTTGGTACTACAGAAATCTGGAGTTTAAAAAAGGGCGCAGTACAGTCACTGTCATAAAAGTTAAAATTTGTACTAGAGAGCTGAAATTTGACTCAAGAGTATTCCTAAGTGAGAAACCAACTAGAAAAATCTGAGAACCTGGAAAGTTTAACCATGAAGGCGAGGAGAAGCTATTATAACTTCACAAAACCTGAAATTATAGCTTAAAATTTATTATTCAACACAAGCGACTGACTCTATTGAATTTTTACACTTGCGGAATACTAGAATTTTGCGTTTTGGAAATCTTCTCTATTATGTTTTTAGACTAATCAGTCTTTAATCTTTTAATTTAAGTAGAAAATTACGTTCTTGCTGTTAAAAATGTTTCAAAATTATTTGCACATGAATAAGAAAGTTGAAAAATAAAATTTATTATAACTTTAATTAAGCAAAAATTTTAATTTTTTTCTACATTGACATCATACAGCCACATTGGTTTTTGAGTACGGAGATTTCTGCTATGTTTCGGTTGTTCAACGATGGGTATGAACTTTGCTGTACTGTACTGTACTGTACTGAACCCCCTTCTTTTTAATTTCATTAAATATCTATTTTTAGTATTTTTTTAACTTAAAAGTCATATGCATGTACATATCGTCACCTTAAATGCAAACGGACGTAACTACACATTTATATTTTTTACAGGAGAAACAAAAAACGTTTCAAAATCAATAATAATAAAGTGTTCTTGAAAATTTTCTTCGAAATTTACTTGTAGTATAGATTACTTATATACTATATATACTTTTATACTAGTTACGTTCCTTGCAATAAAAAATAGATGAATTCGTAATTATGTCCGTTTAAATTTCTTTAACAAAAGTCGTAATTTTTTATCGCAGAGTTCTAAATATTTGTGTGAACATGTAGTTTGATAAAATGAACTAAAACCAATCAAAAACTCGATTACGAATTTTTGTGCAGTTACGTCCGTTTGCATTTAAGGTGACGATAAGTATATATATATTTTTTTTAATAATAAAGAAGTGCACATTTTTATGTTGTTATTTTTAAGAAATTTATTATTTGACATATTGTCACAAGTTTATTGTAATTGAAATTTATTTGCTGTTGGTTAAGCATTGTCTATATACATACATATCTATATTTCAAAATATGTTGTTGAAGTGTACTGATGATTTGGCAAAGCACCAATGAAATGTATATAGATAATGCTTAACTACCAGCAAATATATTTTTATTTTCCCAGACATTAAAAAAAAATTAATTTGTAAACAAAGGCATAGAGCAGCTGTTTGAATAATTCCTACAATTAAAAAAGTTTACCAGTTAGAATTTGCAAGAATTTTTTTGTCTAAATTTTTTACTCTCTGGGTTAATGAACAGTTTCCCAGTAACAATTGTTAAAATTGTTATTACTCTGTAATATAAAGAAGAAATTGTTAAAAATGTTTAAACAAATTTAGTAAATGAACACACCTAATACTAGTTCATACGAACAGGGTTGCATTTTATCAGAAGTCGTACGATTATGTAGGATAGTGAATACTAGACTTAACAAATATTTTATTTAATTATTATCTTAAACTATTGCTTGGGTTTTTGTTAATGTTGTCTCTCATTAAATGTAACTTGATGTTTCAAAGTTGGTGTTCATGTTCAGGTTCGTTTACATACATACATACATATATGTTAATTTTAGTATATCATTTTTATATTTATAATATTCAAACTCACTAAAATTAAATTAAACAAACATATTGAAGTATACATATTTACTTATATATTTTCCGTTTCCTTGAAATTCTAAGAAAACTCAAAATAAAAAATAAAAAAAGGAACTAGACCAGAAAACTAAAAATATATACATACTTAATTGAAAAAGAAACGACAGCTAAATAGATTTGGAAAATAAGTGACCAAAATCAAAAGGATGCATTACAGGCAATAAGTAGTTAAGTAATTATTTTTGTTTTTTTTATTTGCATTAATGTTGAGTTTTTTTTCTGTTTGTATTTCTTTTAAATTGAGTTCTTTAATTTGTTGTTTTCGTTTAAGGTTGTTAAGGAAGGAATATAGTGCCATTCATATGTTAAAATTTTTTTTGTTGGTTGTATTTAAGTATGTAATTTTATTGCTATTGTTTTTTTTATTATATTTTTGTAAGTATATATTTCATAATAAATCTGTGATAATACGACTTTATGGTTGCATCTTAAAATTTTGTTTTGTAGCATTTTTTCTTTTAAATTATTTCTTTTCTATTTATGTATCTTTTGCTGCTTTAAAGTTTTAATATTTAAAAGTATTGTTCCTAATCACTATCGGCCTTAGTGCCACGCACTTCACCTTCTTGACGCTGTTTATCAAGTTCCTCTTTTACTTTGTCCTCGATAGCGCGTATATCTTCCATTGTCAGACCGTGCCAGCGATCCATCCAACAGAATACTTGGCTAAAAAGTGGAAAGCGAAAAAAATAACAATTAAATAATTTAATTTTTATTAGAAATAATTACATAGAAAATAATTACTATTAGTCTTAATGGATAAAATAAAAGCGTATTAATATTGGGATTGCTATTAAACAAAATCTAAAAGATATTTATCACTAGTGGAAAATTATCCCTATTACCCATTTAAAGTGTTGACTTATAGCCGGTGTTTGAGTTGAATTTCGAACTTTAGCGTATTCAGAGACTCATAGTACAACTTAATGGCGAATATGTTTGCTTGAGATCAGCGTAGGTAAATGCGCACTCTTTTGCTCCTTTGCTCATTGCGTACTGTTGACTTGCTCATTAAAATGTGGAGTATGCGCAAAGAGCAACCTGGTTTATCTTTTGCTTCGCGCGTTGCGTACATTGAGTGGCTCATTACGTATGCTCTTTTTGACATTAAAGAAGGAAATTTTGCGGGGAGAGTGGGCAAAAATGTCAATGGAAGTAATAAATAAATTTATGGAAATGATGCCTACAAGCAGTTCTGAAAGCAAATGGAAATAAAATGGAAATCAAACAAAGTAGTAGCCATTATTTGTTTTTGCATATTGTAAGACCGTACAATTTCTTTTGACTCATTAAAATTGCAGTGTTTTTGCATTTGTTTCAATTGTTGTTGTTGGTGTTAAGGAATTTTGAATTTTTATTCATTTATTTTAAGAGCATTATTTAATGTTTTATAGATGACAAAAAAGTTTCAAAAACTTTCATCTTTTAATACCGAAATAAAACTTTTGACATAAGAGAACCAGGGTTACAGTTTCTTTTGACTCTCACAGTACTTATTTTACCGGTATCGTTTTATTGAACCAAATTATTTATTTTTGTAGCGGAGCAAGAAAAGAGCCATACATGGTCAGCGTGACCGTTTGACCGACTAAAGTGGCAAATTGCCACTTTTTCGACTACTTTGCCACATTTTTGACTGCCTTTCCACTTTTTTTCTCCCTTTTTTAGGGTCAATTATATAAAAATACATTAAAAATAAAAAGTTCAATGTAGTTTTCGCGTTTTTTTTTTTATTTTGCCCCTTTTTTTATAAATCCCCTTTTAGTGCCACTTTTTGAAAAATGTCATCGGTCATCCTGATTCATGGTGCTCCTTTTCTTGCTCTGCGGCCAGGGATAATAAATGAGAAAACTAGTTTCGTACCAACTAGCTTTTAAAATTGTACTTTTTCGACCTCAATAGTACTAAAATCGGGTTTTTTGTTTTAATTTTTTTTATTATATTTTAAAAACATATCGCTCATTTACTCAAATAACGTCATAACTCAAAAAAACTAGTTTGCCAGAACACAAGTTGAAAGTTTTCAATTTATGTACTTAATTAAAAAAGATAATTTTGTTTTTCTTTCAATAGCTGAGTAAACAATATATTTGTATGAAATTTGTACACAATACGAAGAACGATATCTGTGGCAATAAGGAAAAAGTGTTTAAGTCATATTTGACTGTTTTGCAGGAGAGCACTTTTAAGCGTTCAAGTCGATTTTCAGAAATTTATTTCTTTTACATGTTAATTGGAAAATTCTCTGTTAATCTTTATTTTTTTTATACAAACATCATTTTACACACTGTAAATAATACATTTAAGTTGAAATATACCAAAGTATAAGCTAAATTAAGCTATTATTCCAAATGAGATTTGAAGTCTTAAAAAGATAAACCGCAATTCATTTTGCTAACTTCTTGAAAAATCACACAAATTAATTCAGATTTTGACCAGGGATACTTTCAAATATGCAGATTACGGATCTACCATTAACTCAAAATTAGCTTATCTCGACTTAAGCACTTTTTCCTTTTCGCCACAGATATGAGGATTAACCTGCATCATTAACTCATTAATGAAAATATATTAGAATTAGAGCGACTAGTCTTCTTTTTCAAGATTTTTCTTACGACAAAGTAGAAGAGGCAGTAAATACATATTGTTGGTCTCAAGTAAAAAGGCCCTACTCTATCATATTGAAAACGAAACACCGGTGAAGTTAGATATAGTTCTTTATAATAAATCAAACAAGAGTAATGCATATCTATGAAAAAACAAGAGGATAGGGTCTGTTCGTAAATACATCACTGCACTGCAAATGGAAATCTAAATGTTCTAAACTGGTTCACTGAAGTATTTATCGCACAAAAAATGTCAAATATGGCGTACAAACATGATTACTATAAAACAGATTATCAGCGAACTTGTATTGCATTTTAAATAACAGTTTGCTCTTATGATGCAGAGCAATGATGCATTTACGAACACACCCATAGTCTCCCGAGATTATTGCTATTTATTGCCATGTTAAATTTATTAATAAAAATAAATTGGAAAAAACTTAAATTGGCAAATTTTTCAAATAGTACCTAATGAGTTTTTTGTGAACAAAAACAAAAAACATTTATTTCAATAAATAAAAACAAGAAACACCAATTTTAACAATTAATTATATACATTGGACTAAAATAAAATGTATGTATACGGTCTTGCCGGTTTGCAAGTAATGAAAAATCACATTTAACTTTTAAAAGGTTTTATTAAGATTAAAGAAGAAAGTAGGTTGAAATACATTTTTTTTAGTTGTGATAGAAATAGTTTGCATTTGGAATCAGGGATTTGGGTATCAGATTTTTTGCAATATTTTCACCATCTATTGACTTTTCTATCGACCAAAACAGTAAAATGATCGACACCATCTAACCGAATATAGCCAACTAAACGAACAGCTCTTTTTCCAAATACTTGATATGCAAGCTGTGCTTCGTCCAATTTTTGAGCATAGGATTTCCCTACGGCATACATTTTGTTAAAATGATACAAAGGGATAAATTAAAAAAAAAGGTTCAGAAAAATGTCATTGGCACGAAAAAAGGTCAAAAGTTATACTTTTGTGTCCCAACGGCAACGCTGTCTGCGTATTTATTTACTCTGCATGAGATATTAACCCCTTAAATTCTCGTTTTCTATTTGCCATTTTTCCGAAAGGAAAGAAAGAGTTAGAGGTTTTATAATTAGAGTTCCAGTAGAACTACACAATTTTTTTAATAATTTAAGCATTTTTTTTTAATTTGTACCCGTTTAGCTAATAACTAAATTTCGTTTTTTTTTACCCAGTGTACTATCCTCGTAGTCAGAATATTTGCTAGAGAAAAAAACACGTATAAATAAGAAGTGACACTTGTAAGAAAAGACGGCAATAGTGCATTTGTATCTGAGCAAAATTGAGTAATTTTCTAGATACAGAAATCTGCTTTGACACTAGATTTTGTCGGAATATACTTAAAGTCTAGTAGAACGCGTATTCCAGAATATACAAAATTTTTTAGTATATACTTATATAAAATAAAATAAAATAATATAATAATATTGTTACGGAAATGGCCGTCGACAAGATTAATGCATCATTATGCAAATAAATTCCAACAGGGTTAATAGTGCGAAAATATTCCTACAGGGCAATTAAAGAAGTATCTGGAATAATAACAAAGAAACATCCAGAAGAAGTAAACGTACACACGTACATACATACATGCAAGCACTATAACAAATAACTATATACGCATGCCTAGTACATACATACGTGATTAAACGTAAACAACCAACAACAACTACAAGCTTCTGCTTGTTGTGAAGATAGACATAGCTACATGCATACATACATACATGCCTGGCAATTCCAACGAAAGGTAGAAATAAGTAAACAACCACTTAATGATGTATGCATATACACACGTATGTACATAGTTACCACAAGAACTTAATTACGCGCTTTATAAACAACATTGAAGATAATGATGATTAGGTCTAGACTTTGCATGAAAATTCTAGTGGTTGTTGTGCGAAGTATAAAAAGGGGTTGACGCATCCAACAGCAGTTCAGTTGTGATTAAGAGTTCAGTCGCGATCAAAAGTTAGTTGGGAATAAGTCAGTTGCGAAGAAGCTCAGTTGCGAAGAAGCTCAGTTGCTAATAAGAAGTCTGTTGTTAATCAAGTGAGTTGACAATTAAGTTGTGCGCAGTCCGTGATTTGTGATACAACAGTGAGTTGATATTTGAGTCTGTGCTTTACAATACGTGAGTTGGAAATTGAAGAGACTATAGTACAGTCTATAGTGACAGTTAGAGTCTGTCGTGATTTGAGTTTATTGTGGAGTCCCTTGAGTAAAGAGTAAGGGAGCAGTGGAAGCTGATAAACGTGTGTAAGTGAAGCCAGCGAGTCCTGATTAGTGTATCAACTGTGAGAGTCTGCCATAGAGTTGTTATTGGTGTATCAACTGGAAGTGTCGGCAGAGTGAGTCTTGTGTGTGACGAGCAACAGAGAAAGCAGAATTGTGTCAACACTAGCGCAGCCAGTGGTCTGAGACGTGTATATACAACAGCAAAGAAGGTGTAGTGGTAACCAGTTGTGAATATTGAAGTATCTATGTGTTTGTATTTAAGCTCTTGAATTGAATTTAGATTAGTGGTATTTATTAGTAAATAAAGATTGTATCATTCTTAACCCTAATTAGTACACTGGGGTCTTTTATTTATTGCAAATCTTCGAATCTACGGAAAAGCGTTTTTAACAGAGAATAAAAACGTAACATTTGGTGTCAGAAGTGGGATTTGCAAATAAAAGCGGCACGTTTAAAAAAAGGTTAAACGTAAAGTAAGAGTGATACGAAAAGGACAACCTCACACGTTTGAAAAGGTTAAACGTGAATAAAACCACATACGTTTGAAAAGGTTAAACGTAATAATTGGTTTTGAGGAAAATGAAATATCAAGAGCTTAAGGTGGAGCAACTCAAGGAAGAATTGAGTAAGCGGAAACTGTCGACAACTGGTGACAAGGTAATACTACAGGAGAGATTACTGCAAGAGTTTCAGCGGCGCAACATCGATATAGAGAGTTATGAGTTCGATGAAATTGAGGTATGTACTCGTGCAGTAGCAAACAGTACAGACATTAGCGCAATGTTGGCCGCAATGATGGAGAAAATGGAAACCAGGTTTGGGCAAATGAATGAGAAGTTTCAAGAGTCTTCTAGGGCTAATGCCGAATTGAAAGCTGAAATGAAGGCTGATTTGCAAGAAACATCTAGGGCTAACAGTGAGAAAATGGAAATTTGGTTTGATAAAATGGATGCGAGATTTGTAGAAATGTCTGAGTCCATAAACAAAAGGGCACATGGTGAAGAAATGCAAGTCAGCAAATCAGACGAAGAGATTTCTGACTTGGGAAACAGTGTCAATGCAGACATTTCTGTCACAGAGGAAGACGCTGACGAAAAACTGAAGACAGAACATGAAATCAACAGTGGTCAGTGTCAACAAGTTGGACATGAGCAAAGTTGGCCAGAAGTTTCCAGCACAGTAGGGGACGTTGGTTACTTAGATGATAGTCAAGCTGTTTGTGACACGGCAGAATTAGCTATTGAAGAAATGAACTCAATTGCTCAGGGTAATGAAACTGCTACAGTATACGAAGCACGCAGCAGAAAAGCAGTAAGGAGGAAAAATACAACTTTTATACAGAATCTCAAGCGTGTGGTAAGGCGAACTCTAATCGAGGGACAAGGTAGAGTCGGAGCCAAAGGCCATAAATGTGGAATGGTAAGGCAAGCTCTAGTCAAGGGACAAGGTAGAGTCGGAGCCAAAGGCCACAAATGGGAAAGGAGTAGTCATCTCCAGAGAATGGCAAGGCAAGCTCTAGTTGAGAGACAAAATAGAGTCAGAGCCAAATACCACAAATCTGGAAGAAGTTGTCATCTAAAGCGTAAAACAAGGCCAGCAGTAGAGGAAATACGAAGCAGATTCAGTACCAAGGGTTGCAAATGTCAAAGAAGGTTTCAGCGCCAGCATACGGCAAGGCAAGCAGTAGAGAAAATGCTAAGCAGAGTCAGTGCCACCAAGGGCCGCAAATATCGAAGAACTAATCTCCAGCGCATACTAATACAAGTCCCAGTTGAAAGCCGAGGCAGAGCCAGAACTAAAGCCAACAAATTTGGAAGAGGTAGTCGTCTCCAACGTAACTACAAGGCGTATAGAAAACGAAGAAAAAGAAAGGCGATGATGTGCCTATTCGGGACGAATAGGCTTAAGTGGGCGGCAGTGTTACGGAAATGGCCGTCGACAAGATTAATGCATCATTATGCAAATAAATTCCAACAGGGTTAATAGTGCGAAAATATTCCTACAGGGCAATTAAAGAAGTATCTGGAATAATAACAAAGAAACATCCAGAAGAAGTAAACGTACACACGTACATACATACATGCAAGCACTATAACAAATAACTATATACGCATGCCTAGTACATACATACGTGATTAAACGTAAACAACCAACAACAACTACAAGCTTCTGCTTGTTGTGAAGATAGACATAGCTGCATGCATACATACATACATGCCTGGCAATTCCAACGAAAGGTAGAAATAAGTAAACAACCACTTAATGATGTATGCATATACACACGTATGTACATAGTTACCACAAGAACTTAATTACGCGCTTTATAAACAACATTGAAGATAATGATGATTAGGTCTAGACTTTGCATGAAAATTCTAGTGGTTGTTGTGCGAAGTATAAAAAGGGGTTGACGCATCCAACAGCAGTTCAGTTGTGATTAAGAGTTCAGTCGCGATCAAAAGTTAGTTGGGAATAAGTCAGTTGCGAAGAAGCTCAGTTGCGAAGAAGCTCAGTTGCTAATAAGAAGTCTGTTGTTAATCAAGTGAGTTGACAATTAAGTTGTGCGCAGTCCGTGATTTGTGATACAACAGTGAGTTGATATTTGAGTCTGTGCTTTACAATACGTGAGTTGGAAATTGAAGAGACTATAGTACAGTCTATAGTGACAGTTAGAGTCTGTCGTGATTTGAGTTTATTGTGGAGTCCCTTGAGTAAAGAGTAAGGGAGCAGTGGAAGCTGATAAACGTGTGTAAGTGAAGCCAGCGAGTCCTGATTAGTGTATCAACTGTGAGAGTCTGCCATAGAGTTGTTATTGGTGTATCAACTGGAAGTGTCGGCAGAGTGAGTCTTGTGTGTGACGAGCAACAGAGAAAGCAGAATTGTGTCAACACTAGCGCAGCCAGTGGTCTGAGACGTGTATATACAACAGCAAAGAAGGTGTAGTGGTAACCAGTTGTGAATATTGAAGTATCTATGTGTTTGTATTTAAGCTCTTGAATTGAATTTAGATTAGTGGTATTTATTAGTAAATAAAGATTGTATCATTCTTAACCCTAATTAGTACACTGGGGTCTTTTATTTATTGCAAATCTTCGAATCTACGGAAAAGCGTTTTTAACAGAGAATAAAAACGTAACATTTGGTGTCAGAAGTGGGATTTGCAAATAAAAGCGGCACGTTTAAAAAAAGGTTAAACGTAAAGTAAGAGTGATACGAAAAGGACAACCTCACACGTTTGAAAAGGTTAAACGTGAATAAAACCACATACGTTTGAAAAGGTTAAACGTAATAATTGGTTTTGAGGAAAATGAAATATCAAGAGCTTAAGGTGGAGCAACTCAAGGAAGAATTGAGTAAGCGGAAACTGTCGACAACTGGTGACAAGGTAATACTACAGGAGAGATTACTGCAAGAGTTTCAGCGGCGCAACATCGATATAGAGAGTTATGAGTTCGATGAAATTGAGGTATGTACTCGTGCAGTAGCAAACAGTACAGACATTAGCGCAATGTTGGCCGCAATGATGGAGAAAATGGAAACCAGGTTTGGGCAAATGAATGAGAAGTTTCAAGAGTCTTCTAGGGCTAATGCCGAATTGAAAGCTGAAATGAAGGCTGATTTGCAAGAAACATCTAGGGCTAACAGTGAGAAAATGGAAATTTGGTTTGATAAAATGGATGCGAGATTTGTAGAAATGTCTGAGTCCATAAACAAAAGGGCACATGGTGAAGAAATGCAAGTCAGCAAATCAGACGAAGAGATTTCTGACTTGGGAAACAGTGTCAATGCAGACATTTCTGTCACAGAGGAAGACGCTGACGAAAAACTGAAGACTGAACATGAAATCAACAGTGGTCAGTGTCAACAAGTTGGACATGAGCAAAGTTGGCCAGAAGTTTCCAGCACAGTAGGGGACGTTGGTTACTTAGATGATAGTCAAGCTGTTTGTGACACGGCAGAATTAGCTATTGAAGAAATGAACTCAATTGCTCAGGGTAATGAAACTGCTACAGTATACGAAGCACGCAGCAGAAAAGCAGTAAGGAGGAAAAATACAACTTTTATACAGAATCTCAAGCGTGTGGTAAGGCGAACTCTAATCGAGGGACAAGGTAGAGTCGGAGCCAAAGGCCATAAATGTGGAATGGTAAGGCAAGCTCTAGTCAAGGGACAAGGTAGAGTCGGAGCCAAAGGCCACAAATGGGAAAGGAGTAGTCATCTCCAGAGAATGGCAAGGCAAGCTCTAGTTGAGAGACAAAATAGAGTCAGAGCCAAATACCACAAATCTGGAAGAAGTTGTCATCTAAAGCGTAAAACAAGGCCAGCAGTAGAGGAAATACGAAGCAGATTCAGTACCAAGGGTTGCAAATGTCAAAGAAGGTTTCAGCGCCAGCATACGGCAAGGCAAGCAGTAGAGAAAATGCTAAGCAGAGTCAGTGCCACCAAGGGCCGCAAATATCGAAGAACTAATCTCCAGCGCATACTAATACAAGTCCCAGTTGAAAGCCGAGGCAGAGCCAGAACTAAAGCCAACAAATTTGGAAGAGGTAGTCGTCTCCAACGTAACTACAAGGCGTATAGAAAACGAAGAAAAAGAAAGGCGATGATGTGCCTATTCGGGACGAATAGGCTTAAGTGGGCGGCAGTGTTACGGAAATGGCCGTCGACAAGATTAATGCATCATTATGCAAATAAATTCCAACAGGGTTAATAGTGCGAAAATATTCCTACAGGGCAATTAAAGAAGTATCTGGAATAATAACAAAGAAACATCCAGAAGAAGTAAACGTACACACGTACATACATACATGCAAGCACTATAACAAATAACTATATACGCATGCCTAGTACATACATACGTGATTAAACGTAAACAACCAACAACAACTACAAGCTTCTGCTTGTTGTGAAGATAGACATAGCTGCATGCATACATACATACATGCCTGGCAATTCCAACGAAAGGTAGAAATAAGTAAACAACCACTTAATGATGTATGCATATACACACGTATGTACATAGTTACCACAAGAACTTAATTACGCGCTTTATAAACAACATTGAAGATAATGATGATTAGGTCTAGACTTTGCATGAAAATTCTAGTGGTTGTTGTGCGAAGTATAAAAAGGGGTTGACGCATCCAACAGCAGTTCAGTTGTGATTAAGAGTTCAGTCGCGATCAAAAGTTAGTTGGGAATAAGTCAGTTGCGAAGAAGCTCAGTTGCGAAGAAGCTCAGTTGCTAATAAGAAGTCTGTTGTTAATCAAGTGAGTTGACAATTAAGTTGTGCGCAGTCCGTGATTTGTGATACAACAGTGAGTTGATATTTGAGTCTGTGCTTTACAATACGTGAGTTGGAAATTGAAGAGACTATAGTACAGTCTATAGTGACAGTTAGAGTCTGTCGTGATTTGAGTTTATTGTGGAGTCCCTTGAGTAAAGAGTAAGGGAGCAGTGGAAGCTGATAAACGTGTGTAAGTGAAGCCAGCGAGTCCTGATTAGTGTATCAACTGTGAGAGTCTGCCATAGAGTTGTTATTGGTGTATCAACTGGAAGTGTCGGCAGAGTGAGTCTTGTGTGTGACGAGCAACAGAGAAAGCAGAATTGTGTCAACACTAGCGCAGCCAGTGGTCTGAGACGTGTATATACAACAGCAAAGAAGGTGTAGTGGTAACCAGTTGTGAATATTGAAGTATCTATGTGTTTGTATTTAAGCTCTTGAATTGAATTTAGATTAGTGGTATTTATTAGTAAATAAAGATTGTATCATTCTTAACCCTAATTAGTACACTGGGGTCTTTTATTTATTGCAAATCTTCGAATCTACGGAAAAGCGTTTTTAACAGAGAATAAAAACGTAACAATATAGACAATAAGCTTATTTACTATTTACTAGGGTCGCCCTGTGGTCTACATTGGACCACTCGACACGTACATAGTATATACATACATATATCATAGAATTTTGTTTTTTTTTCCAAGCAAATTTAAATCACTTTTTTACCACTTTATGCCAAGAGTTTTGAAAAATATTTATATTGCTCATATCTAGTAGGGTATTCATTCGGTTAACCGGTTAATTAATACCCGATTAACTGATCGGTTAATTTAAAATCGGTTTTTTCCGATTAAAGGTTAAACCAGCAATATTCGCTAAAATTGTATTCATAACAGATTTTTAGCTTAGAAAACGTTTTTTAAACCTTGCGTAAATCAGCAAATTTTAAAATTGACAACCCCCATGTTTAAACCAATTTTAAGATGACGTTCTTGTAATTTTTTTTTGCTTGTATGTATGTATGTATGTATGTATGTATGTATGTATGTACTTACATATGTAAGTATATGTCAGTGTTGTTTAGAAAAACAACATATAAACTATTGCCGGAATATAAAATGGACTCCAAAAGAATATTTAAAAGAAAAGGAGCGATTCACTTTCCATTCCCAGTCATTATTTTCTAACTTTATGTGTTAACAAAAATAATAATAATTATAGAAAATTAGCTAGTGATGTATACTCGTAAATACTCAAAACAAATAAAATAAAACTCGTTATTCTAGTGCTTCTTAATTTGCAATAAAAAATTCATATAAAAAGCAATTTTTAGTAAGATTCGTTGTGAACTGTTTTTACTTTTTATTAAATACAAGTTGGAACACATTTATTATTTTATAAAAAACAATATTTCTCTGAAAACGGACAAACAAACAAATATAAACACGAGTAGTTCGTGAATTAATAATCGTTGTTGTGCAGAACTAAGATGCAAGTGACAAATAAAGAATACAGGATTGCCGCGATATTTATAAAAAATCAAGTTAATTGATTTTTAGTTAAAATACTGATTATGAATACCAATATTTAAAAAACCTTATTTAGCCTTAAAATGTTTTTAACTAATCTACTTTTTTTATGAATACGGCTGTATATGTTTAGAGAAGTCCAAAAGTACTGACAAACTAGATATTCTGTTTTATAGAATGTTTTAAATTTTTAAAAATTTTCCAAGTCATGTTTTATAGAAACTGATTCGCTTAAATCCTAAACACTTAAACCAAATTATTTTCCTGAAAGATTATGTTACAAGACCTCTTTACACTATTGAAGTACATATTTATTATTATTTTTGCTTGATTCTTATGTGTGGTTTTTCGTTTTACAAATAAACTCAAATTAATAAGTAATTTGTGCACTTTTAATTGTTTAAATTACTTGATTTATGGAAATACTTTCTTAATCGGTTAACCGGTTAATAACTATATTAACCGATTGAGCCAAAATCTCGATTAATTAATCGATCGATTAACAGATTAAAGCAAAACCCCGATTAATTAAATACCCTAATATCTACACTAAAGTACTTTTTAAACAATACATATATGTCTCAACAATATTGGTGGACGATAAGATATTTAAAAGCGTACGACAAAAATGTGTGCCGTATTTATATATGTGATTTTTTACTATTATTTTTAAGTTTATCAATAAACCTTATTTATTTTGTCTTGAGATTTTACTTACCGATGGAAGTTTGTAAATAATCTTCGTTCAGATTTTTGTATGAAATTTTCTATTCTGGATTGAAGGCCAAACCATTTAAATTCACAAGTGACTAACTTATAACAAGTCATAACAGGGTCAATTTTTTTCTTCCAATCGGCACCAACTAACGGACCACGACCGGTCTTTTCTGATTTAAATCTATTTGGCAAAAATAAAAATAAAAATCATTCATTTAAACTACAATTAATAATGTAGAAGCAAAAGAAAATTTATCAAATACTTTGTGGGATCCTCATCTGGTTTGTAGTCCGCAGGTGTAACGGGATCATTGGCAATGTCAATATGCACGACTTCACGAAGTTTAATTTTTTCTGGGGGCAGTTCATGTACCTTTTTGATTTGATAAATGAAAGAAGTAAAAGAATATTTCAAATATATGTAGTATGTATGTACGTACACATACATTTTTATGAATGTATGATATCTCTTTGTAAGTAATACAAAAACATTGCAAACTAAACTGTATAAATATAACATGTATAAAACATACAACTAACTACTAACAAATAAAGCCAATTTTAAATTAAAAAAAAAAATAAATTAAAAAATTTACAAAAATTTGCAAAAATTAAAATAAGTTTGTTATAATTTTGTTATCAAATGTTTAATTAATAGTGGTTAATTATTTCACTCACATTATCCTGATCTCCTATATCAGCAATATGATGAGATTCAATGATTATGATAAAATTATCTTTCATATAGCCAGGATTCTGGTTTTGTTTGTTTCATTTTTTTCATGTGATTTTCATTGATGAGGCATTTAAATTTATTTAAAAAAGTTAATTAAAAAGCGCACACACACCCACACACACATTTAGTTGTTGCCAGTTACCATAAAAATTGAAATAAATCCAACACCCACCAATTTGTTTGTTATTGTTTTATTAATAATTTTTTTTTATATGTAATTGTTATTGAAGCATTCGAACATACATTTAGATGTAAAAAGAGAGAGAGAGAGAGAGAGAGAAAAAAGAAGAAAAACACCATTAATTACATTTAGTTCTTGGTATTAGACTTACATTTTCAGATTCACCGGTACCGGGTAAATGCAGAGAATCTATGATCACTTTAAAACCATCTTTCATAAATTTGGGATTCTAAAAACAAATCATTTTCAATAGACATTTTAGTGTAAGTGACATGTTAGCGAAATATACTTTTTTTATTGAAATTAAAATTGTATGGGCCTATCCCAGTGATGCATTTTGAGTTTTTTGGTTTAGGGTCAAATTAAGGATTTAATAGGGCCAAAAAAAATTTTAATGTATTTGATTACAATCTTTTTATATTTGAATAAAAACAAAAGTATTTAATAGTAATATAATACATGTGTTTTTTTATTTTTATTTTTTTTAAAGAGACGTAACACTCAGACAATGAATGCCTACTACTATTACTAGGTGTTGCCTTCTTTAGGAAAGGGATAGTGAAAGAGAAGACATACGATATTCTATACATAATTCTAATTTTACTGTACAAAATCCCTAGGTTTCTAGTCCAACCGTTTTTCAATACGCAGCAAAAAAGTTTGCTTACTAGAATGCAAAAGAGTGTATGTACTGTACAGTCGTAAGTACTTCCAATTTGACTGAATAACCCATTATTTTTGTTCGAGAAGTTAAAAAAGTATGCGCTACCCTTTACTTTTTGCCTATAAATGTCCAAAAGTTAATAGATTACTGATTGCCTAAAAATTATTAGAAATTTAATGCGTTATTTTTTACTTACAAATATGCAAAATTTTGTAGATTACTTTTTGCCTAAAATTATTCAAAAGTTAATTGGCAATTTTTTCTAATAAAAATAGAGTTTTGTAACATAACACAGTACAAAATTTTTGAAGTCATTGATTCGGGACTCAATTCTGATAATTTCACGTGAAAGTAGGCCCAAAATGAAGAACTTGTACATCATTCGTTTTGTCTTCTTACCTGCTAAAATATTTTTAATATCGATTTGAAGTTAGTAACTATCGTATAGGCTCTTTTGTTTGACATAACTCGAGAACCAGTAGTCCGATTTAGCTGAAACAAATTCAGAAAAATTAAGAATTACAATTCCTCTAATCTGTTCTTATACCGTTTTAATATGTGTGCAACCAAAGACTATAAATATATAAAGATGTTCCACGTAGAACATTAAATAAAAACTAAAATTGTTTGTGTTTATAGATGCTGTTGGGGAAGTAACAAGGGAAAAATATATTGTTTGTTATTTGAACGAAACCACAAAGAGAGCACAAAATTTTTGAGCATGCACACTTATATAAATATGTATGTAGTAATGTTGTATGGCATACAATGTATGCACACCAGTGTGACCCTTTTAGCATTTTCACTGCTAAATTTAGCATTATGTAGTTTGATTTAGCAATGAATTTTTTATTTTGCATTTAGCATTTTTTTCAGCATTTTTGTATTAATTTTTTAGCATTATTTAGCATTTTTAATTTTATAGTTTTGATATACTCCTTTTCATTTATAACAGCAAAAACCTATGTCAATTAATGTATTTCATTGTATTTTGTTATTTTTATACAAATGTATAATGATGGAAACCGTGTAAATAGCATAAGACGTCTTAAGCGGCTATTAAACTGTCGTACTTGGTATTTGAGAACGTTGTGTTAATGCAAAATTCGTGTTTTTTAGCTTGGTTTGGTTTTCAAAAAATTTTGAATTTTTGTATTTGTCATCATACCATCATACTTGTTTAGTATGATCTTAGATCTTCTGTCAAACTCAGTGCAAATTTGATGACTTGGTTAGAGCACGCATTATTAAATGTGTTTATTGAAATGTGCGAAAGTCTGTCATGTTCATATACCGAGTATCACCGTCTAATAGCCGCTTTAAACGTGAAACACCTAATAATAAGAAGAAAAGAAGTATTCAAAATTATGTTTTTTTCGGGATCGAACACTTCAAAATTCATCGTTGCGGAATCCGGCTCCTGGACATACAATGAAAAATAAAACTAAAAAAAGTAACTTAATAAATTTGTTAATGCAAAAAGTATTTTTTAAATGTCTTTCGCATTATGTTGAGAGCTGGCATCCTAATATATTAAAACGTATCAAATTAAAGTGTGAAATTATTTTATGTACATATTTCATTTTTATAAGAAAATTAACAACAACAAATTTTACACTATTATATTTAATACAATCATACAAAGATATGAGTTTAGCAATTGTATTTTACATCTTCCTTAATTGTTGTTTTTACTTTTGAATAAACTTTGTTTGTGTTATTAAAGTTAAATAAAATACTTATTCGTAATTAAACCGGTAAAATTATTAAAAAATCATTCCAAATTTTTAGCATTATATTTTAGCATTTTCAAATATTTTTTTAGCATTTTTAGCATTATTTTAAGCCTCATTTAGCATTAAAAATTTTTTTAGTTGTGGCCACACTGATGCACACACATAATTGAAGCTTATAGAGAAATTTAGTTGTGTGTGTTATATTTCTTGTTCAAGCGCAGTCAAGTAGGAGCAAAAATATGAAATAACTAAAAGAAGGTTCTTGTTTTGATACATTCATGTGCAAATAAATCACGGAAATCAAATGCGACCGATTGTGTTATTGTAGGGTAAAAATACGTGTTTTATTGTTGTAAAATTAAAAATAAGTTGATTCGCACCGAACTATAATTATTTTATTTAGAAATTTCAATTATACATATATACATATATATATTTATATATTTATACATATATATATATATATATGTATATATATATATATATATATATATATATATATGTGTGTACAGAGCATAATAAGAAAACATTTTTGTGATTAGATGTATAATTAGAAAACATTTGCATATTTTAAGAACTGTTTCCACTTTAATCACGTATTGTCCGCATACTTTAAAAACTTGTTAATTTGAAAACCATTTTATACTTTTTTAGATATTGATATTAAACAACCTTACTATGTCTATTATTACTCCTTTTCTATGTTATTTATCTCTGAACTATTCATAAGTGCAAAAATATTTAATCTTTATAAAATGTTTTGCTTTACCGCACTACCATATTTTACTTTTGGTTTGAGCGATTTTGCGATTTTTATCGTAATCAATACCGGCGTTCAAATCAAGCAATAGTGCGACTTTGGAATTTTTTGCCCGCTTTATATGTCAGCTGTGCAATGTTTTTAGTTTTCGCCCCAATGCAAGTTAAGTAAGAAAAAAAATTATTTTCTATGTGCTTAAAAAGCATTTTCTATAAAACAAAATTGTTTAAAAGTGGATCATTTTAACTATTTGTGTATTTCATTTGTGTTTGTGTGTGTACAGCTGAGATTTCTATGTTTTTAATGTAATTAAAGGCCAGTGATCTTCCTCAATTGCTGACTGTAAATTGTTTGGCCGCAATTTGTGTAACTTCTACATCATTTGGAAATATATATATTGATCTGCAAAGTTGGTGTTGATGATAAGGACTATTTTAAAGGTTTTGTACATTTCGGAAGAGATAGCAAATAAAGTAAGTAAGTGACGTGTTATTGAATCCCAAGAATATACTTGAAGAAATTCATTCCACCTAAGTAACGCCACATGGAACTCGTCATTACATCAACGAAAAGTTCGTAAAGCAATACAGTGACTTGGGTAAATATTTCCACTTAATTCCACTTGTGGTTTCTTTGTGTTTAGCATGAGACACGGCCAGCATTTCGTTGGTGCTAAAGTGCCTATACAAATCCGTAATACTTAACGCTGAACTGCATTAATAACAACATACTATTCCAGCCTTTATATTGTTTCGGCTCGGCCACCTTGAATAGCTGATGCTGCTTAACAGTTCAACAGGTACCAGCAGCTCAGCGTGTTACGCAAATGCATCAAAATTGTTACTATTTTTGGAACAAGATTTCAATATTAGAAATTTAGTAGAACGTTTAGCGAACGTTTAAACCCAATGAGATATTGATGATCTTAAATCTAAATATGAAAAGGATTTCGCTTTCTTAAAAGTTCAAAGCATTTGTGAAAATACACATACATATCTACCAACTTAACAAAGGGAAAGAATAAAGAATCAAAAAAATGTAAGTCAAGCTATTTTTTATTTGTCGCTTATTTACTCAAAGAACGTCATAACTCCAAAAACTAGTTTGAAAGAAAACGAGTTTGAAGTGTTCAATTTACACAGAACTTAATGGAAAAAGAAAATTTGATTTTGCTTTCAAGAGTTAAGTAAACAAGATATTTGTATGAAATTTTTACATAATATGAAGAAATATGTGTGGATTAATTCTGCATCATTAACTCAAAAATTCTACATTTTGAGTTATGACGTTCTTTGAGTAAATGAACGATGTATGTTGTATAAATGCACATTTATTAATCAAGTTTTTCAATTTCAGTTGCAGCACAAACGTGAACTTGATCACTTTATATATTATCAGCTATGCTCTTGCGGATTTGAAGTAACAAAACCTTTAAACAAAAGCTATTCAGTGAAACTATAAAGTTTCAGTACACCTTCCCATTTTCTTATAATAATAATAACATATTTTTTGTCATGTTAAATTGGTATAATTGGTGTACTAATTTTTTCTGATATTGTATGTACATGTTCACAAACCTTGTTGTTTCGTACATGTACATACTCATGTACGTACACTATGCAAAGCTCGAATTCGTACACCCTCAAAAAAACCCACTCCTTTGCAATATTTTCAATTACTTAAATTATTTATTTCTTGCAAGATATTCCTTAAAGAGGTCGTATTTAATAAAAGAATTGAATAAAAATATAATTTATTAAAAAAAAAATTTAAGAAAAGTAGAACTTAAGTAACAAAATTCATATTCGTACATATTAAATTTTTTTTTTAAATCAGATTAGAAATTCATGCAATTAAGAAAGAAAAATTAAGCCATTTTTATACTAAAACTAGTTTTAAAATAAATTTTTAGGATTATTGTATTGTACGAATGTAAATTTTGTTTCTTAAGAATATGTAGAGAATTCCGCTGTTTTCTATAAAATTATTAAGCCTCTTTTTATAAATTCATACAAGAAAAAGTATTATAGTTATTTATTAAATTACAAAAGTTGAGGGTGAATAAATATGAACTTTGTATACGGTACGAATGTACATATATACATTTGAAAAAACAAGTTTGAATTATTCGTCAAACAGAACCAAGATATTTGTAAACTGTTTTTGCCTGAGAATTGAATAAGAATAAAAGTAAAGTTAATAAAAAGTTTTTGGAGTTTTTGTTTCTTGAATGAATTTACAAATAAGCATTCATTATGTAAGTAAATGGATAAACATACATATGTTATTATACCGTTGGCTAGCACAAAACGTTAAAAACGCAAATTCGGAAAAAATCGATATACGCCCTTTTTATATTAAGCCATCGAAATGTATGTGCATACATAAGTGTGTACGTACGTACATACAAAGGAGGAAAAAAGGCAAAATCTTTAAAACGTTTCTTTATATCTTGGAAACTATGAAAGATTTTGCATTTTTGCAAACTCTCAGTAAGAAGGGGTAAAATCGTTTAATTTATATAATTGAAACATTTTAAATCTGAGTTAATTATTATAACCTGATATAGTATATTCTTAAACATTGGCATTAATGAGTACTTTTAATTAATTTAGTACCTCTAAAAAAATATTTTTCGGAAATGAACTTTTCCAAAAATCTAATTTTCTTCCAAATTTATTTTCAATATTCTTTTAGGAAACAAGTTCTGCAACTCTTACGATGATATCGTTCTACCGTCCGGCCAGCAAAATTCATTTATTTTTATTCTTTTGCTTTACTATTTAAACCTTATCTGACCAATTTTATTAATTTTTTGTGATCTTTTATTGAAATATATTTGATAAAATATCTCTTGAAATGAAAATGACATACTCAATTTGAAATTTAAAAATTTTTAAATGGAATTAAAAATTTCAATTCAAAATTGAGAAAATTGCAAACGAAATTGTTGGTTTCAATTTGAAAAAATTTCAAATGTAATTGAGCATTTCATTTTCAAATTGAGAAAATTCAGAATGAAATTAAAATCATAAAAAATATTTTGAATTCTTTCAATTGCAAATTAACTGATATTTTCATTCAATTTGAAATTCTCGTTTCATTTGAAATTTTCTTAATATCCAAAAACATTTTTTTTTCCAAATTTGAATAAAAAAATCAAAATAATAGAGAAGTGCTACGTAAACAAGGAATAAACCAAGATACTCCGTTACTTGGACTACTTTTAGATGTATTGGTTTACATTTGTTTAACTTTACCGATTATTTTGTTTATATTTTGTATTCTTCAGAAAGTAACAAACAGTTGCTTCTTGATTTTTACTTAGTTTTCAGAAAATGAAATGGTAGTCATAAACTAACATGTATTTGAGGTAAATAGCTTTGCAAGTTCTTAAATTTGTTCTTGTTATAAAAAATTGCACATTATACATATGGCTTAGAAGTTGCTGTTTTAAAATAATAACACGAAAAAAATATGACTTGTGAGCAACTCTTCATAGTTTACAATTATAAATATTGTACTTATTTGTATTTTCGCTTCAGTTCTTTTGTACGTTGCTTACTCTCTTTCTCGCATTTCTGCATGTAGTTATGCAAAGTAAGCTTGACTGCCTTATTCATAAAAAATATTTCAGGTTTATTTAGCAACATTTCTATGGGAATTTTGTCAAATAAACCTTAAATATTTTTTATGAATTAGAATTTAAGACATTGACACTGATATGAATACCGAAAAGTTAGAAGCATTTAAAAAAAACATATCCGTTTCGTTCCCTGGTATATGTATATGTATACTTACGTTGCATGTTTAATATTGTAAAACAGAAAAAACACGAATATGAGTCAGATAAGAATAATTAAATTTTAATCATTGTATTATTAGTATATTAATTGTTTTCGTCTTTTGATTGTAGCGTAATTCTTACTTTTTGTTCGGCAAATAACTAAAAAAAATTTGTTTCGGAATCTATTTTTTTAATTGCAGAGTAACGTATGTATATTATTTTTTGATTATAAATTATTTATATCAGATTTAACCATATTAAAAATAAAAACCATGGACTCGATTTTCAAACAAAGGCGAACAAAATTCAAAATAATTTAAACTCATCGTTATTTGTAAATCAAAAAATAAGAATTATCGCGATTTAAACAAAATTAAAAATACAATTGTGTTATTTTATAACAAAATATTCTCAACGTTATTAAAGCAGAACAAATGTTTGAATTTTATAAAAATTATAAAACAAGGAATTTCTTCAATAAGATAAAAGACAATCTCAACAAAATGTATATAACAAAAACCAAATAATTTCTTAAATGTTTTTGATTTGTGAGATTTTGTTTGAAGTTGAATTTTTAAAAACTACTTTGAAC
The DNA here is from genome assembly GCA_944452675.1 of Tachina lurida. Lineage (NCBI taxonomy): Eukaryota > Metazoa > Arthropoda > Insecta > Diptera > Tachinidae > Tachina > Tachina lurida. The sequence continues at coordinate 67,648,051 of OX101752.1, read as the reverse complement.
GATCAAGTCTTGTCAATTGGACAAATATGGACTAAGTTTTTATTTACACTCAGCAAGTCTTATTGCTAAGCTGATTAGTTTTTTTGGGACAGAGAAACGAGGGGAAAAGAAAAGTTTATGTTTCCCTCGTCACTCTCCAACAAACTAATCAGCTTAGCAAAAATACTTGCTTAGTGTAAATGAGGACTTACATATGCATATTGCGCTTAATCAATAAGATGGTATTAACTCAAAACTTTAAAATTTTCAGTTGAGACGAAAAACTATTTGTGGTTACATTTTAAGAGAACTTGAAAACCCGAATACCTAAGAGTAAGCAAATTCCAGGTGAAAATACATTTACATTGTTTTTATTTTAAAATCTTGCAATTATTGGGGAAGAATATTAATGTCATGAACACAGTCACATTTCGAATTAAAATCATGAAGTAAAACAAACTGCATCAACAAAAAAGTAATCGGAATACGCTGAAGTTTTCCCGGTAGATATGTATATATTGATGTTGTAAGTTGAATTCTTGCCAAATGTGAAATGTTAAACATTTTGAGTTCATACCCTCTTGTTGACTAGGTGCGATATGTATGTATGTATATTATATTTATAACATACATATTCTTTCCATGTACTATGAACTAAATTTTTTATTTTCAATTTATATTAAAAAAATTATTTAAAAATCTGTATATTTATTTTTTAAAGATATCAGATTCAAGAAACAATTTTATTTTTAATCTTTTGATGAAAATCGCATTTTGAATTTTCTATTCAGACTTATGCTAGAAACACAACTGAGACGGACGACGAATTTTTCGTTGCGAACTTTCTGCATCAGAAATAAGACACATTGATGCATATGAAACTGAACACATGACCATGACAAACTCTCCGATAGATTTATTGCTATTTTGTATGCTGACAAATTACGAATAAATAATTCTTTCTCTCTTAACATACAATAACCAGCTTTATCAATTATAAAAGCTGAATTCGTCACGTGGACAACATTTTTCGTTCGTACCAGTTGTCTTACTAGCATTATGCTAAAAGTAATTTTATAAGGCAATATCATCATTTTTCTTTTGGAAAAACTATTTTCTTTTATAAATACACCCTTTTTAGACAGGAAAAGCTTACTTTTCAAAAGGGTTAATTCATCTGTGTAAAAGACAGAGGGATATATAATAACCCTTATTCTAATTGTCGACATCAATGTCATTTTAACACAACACCACAATATTAAGGCTTGTGTATCCGTTGGCGAAAGCAACCGACTCCTGTTGGCAGGTTTATGCTATTTTCTAGACCTTAGGGAACTGAAAAAGATTTCCAGTAGCACAAAATTTTTCTCGAGAGCGAGTAAACAAGCCCCAATTTTTTTTGTATTATGTTAAAGTGACGTCGATGTCGGCAATGAGAATAAGGGTGAATTTCTCTTTCTGTCTGTCTCCCACTGAATTAAGGGGTAATATTATAACTTTGACATAACATAAGACTGATTTTCTATATCTTATCAGTACATTCATATACTTATAAATACATTAATTTAAGGAAAAAACACTTCATACACCGATTGGAGTTCTTCCGTATAATTTTTCTTTGGAAGTCAAGCTTGGGTTATAGATATAATGAATTAAAACTACATTATACGACAATTTGCAATGGAATGAACAGCTAGTTAGTTTCGTCACTTATTGAGTCATCTAAAATTATAAAATAAATACATACATATGTACATATAGTTTAGCGTGTGAGTTTAAAAAGAATTCTTATTAACTTACTTCTGTCATTTTTGTATCTCCTTTGATTATCAATCCAGCTCTTCAACTGCTGGGGTGTCCTCCTTTTAAGAATGGTTGATTGCTTTATGGCATCAACGCATTGTTGAAGGCTGGGAAGTTTTTCTAACTTTTGTAAGTCTCCAAATATAGCGTAAATAGCTTTTCTTTCAGCATTGTTCCACCTGGACCGTTTTGTTTTGCCAAATACCACTTCTAGATATAAGAAAATCTTGTTAGACAAATAAAAATGAGTAACTATACCATTTTTCATTTAAATCGAGAAAACTCAAACTAGTATTGAGAATTTCAATTTGAAATTGAGAAAATTTAATTTGAAATTAAGAAAACTACATGAAATTGGGAATTTTTAATACGGAGTCCAGCAAAATTATTTATACATCTTTTATTTAATAAATATATGGACATATATGAATATAAGTACATTGCTGACTAACAGCCATATCATATAGATCCATAGAAGACTGGTAAAACTTTGTAGGATGCTGCATATCCCTATGTACTTCAATTTCCATAGTTGTACATGCCTTTGCAGTACTAAGTATGTATCTCTTCTACATAAAAAGACAAATTTTTGTTTTCCTACATTTTTGGGGCCCATATTCTGGAATATGCGCTGACTTGGTGAGAGTTACATTGAAAAACTGCGTAAATGTAAAAAATTTGTTTTTATTTATCATACAAAATTCATAATTTAAAAAAAAGAGAAAAGCTTTGATATTCTCACTTTTATTTCATTTCATAGAAGTATGGCAAACAAAAACTATTTTTAAACTTTTTAATGAAAATGTTCACTCCGAGGCGTTTTCCCGAATAGCCAAAATCATTTTTCCCAGAATAGTTTTCATAGAAAATAAGCAATCAGTCGTAAGAGTGTAACTGAATACTTTTCTATTGGAATTTTCTTAATTTAAAATTGAAATTCTCAACTTCATTTTGAATATTCTAAATGAAAAATGGTGTAGTAAAGGATACTAATTTTGAAAGTCTTGCAATTAGATAGTCCGGAGGTATAATCGTCGCTTTCCATAACGATCTGATTCAATTACGTTTTTTCAGTTTGCGACTATGCCATTCGATACCGAATCATATTACTACGTTGATAGATAGCGAATGCCACGATTTCAAACTGAAAAAACGTGATCGAATCAGCTCGTTATCGTAAGTGGCGATTACACCCCCTTACATACGGAAAATGAGTGGATAGTGCTACTAATTCACTAAAATATATAATGATTTATTAAGAGAACACGAATTATTATCTGAAAGCACAAGTATTTAGTAATGATTTTAATGTGTATTAGTATTTATTTTGTGTGTGTATTAGTATTTATTTTATGACTAAATGAAAGAGCATAATGCTGAGTACACATATGACATATTTTATGTTGTCATTTTGTAGTGTCATTTTAAAAATGTTTGCAACGTCGTTTAAATAATTTTTTATGTGGAAAGCAATGCCACCCAACGAAAAATATCGGAATCTAGTTCACACTAGCGATGTCACAAAATGTCATATAGCCATGTTCTGAAAATCTCATTTTTCAAATCACTAGTGATTTTAAAAGTGATAATGGTCATGCAGATATTTGTTCGCTCTTTTTTTTAATTTTTCTGTTGTATAGAGGATTAAATATCATTCTGAAAGAAATGTATCATATATGATTTTAAAAAACGTCTACAGGACCATTACTACTTTCAAAATCACTAGTGATTTGAAAAATTTGATTTTCAGAACATGCCTGATAGTGTATACTCTACATTAGTTTATTTTACGTTTGATTTTATTGCTAATTGTAGCTTTAGGTACTTATATGTAAGTACTTCTAAATACTACATTCTTTAAGAGCTCACACTGTATATACTCGAACATACGAGTATGTTTATATGTATATACTACAATTATTACATTTAAATAAAAGTTATTTTTCTCTGTATTATGAGTAAACCTCCAGTTCGTATTACTTACTGCTTTTAAGTTTTTTACTAGACGTTGAACTAGAACTTTTTGATCCTTCTAAAATAATATCTTCTGGATTATGTATTTCCTTATCCCCAAAGTCTGCAGAGACCTCTTCTATGACTTCTAGATATTCCGTATTTTCTGCTTCGAAATTGTCGTCATCCACTTCATTTCCTACCGCATCCATCAAAAGTTTTGATACGCAGGTGATTTCCGCGACAGGAACAGGCATTCTATATATTGTCTTATGTACGTCCTTGTGGTGACCCATGAAGTTAGCAAGTCTCTCTATAGATGCCTCTTCAATATTTAGCATCGATGTATACGTCGCAATATGTTTTCGTAACGTTGTTCCTCTCAGACTTTCCGGAATTCGTGCTCCACATTGTTCAGAAAACTTTTTAAGCAATGGACATGCTCGGTAGTAAGGTTTCGATAATTGTGAATTAATTTGTTTACCAAAGATATATTTATTATTTGTAGTTACACCTGCATCCGTTCTAAATTTCATTATAAGTTCAATTGCTTTTACGGACATGGGACACAACAGGATGCTTACTGTTCTACCAAGCTTGCCACGCAATGAGATCCTAATGAATTGTTTTGCAAGCTTTATCGAGTTTTCCGAAAAGTTTTTTAATATGTCTTTGTCCATACTGTCGGTGATTACTTCTTTATTGTCGAAATTTTCTGTGGTTAGTCGCTCGATTTCGCCCGCCCTTCTCCGATTGAATATTTGTATTAGCACAAGTGTGGCTTGAATTAAGTTGGTCCAACTAGCGAGACGAAATTTTTCGGAAAGTACTTTCATAGCATCAAGAATTTTTGTTTTCAAATGTGTATACAACTTTTTAATATCTTCTTTTGAGGGTAAAACAACTTTTTTTATTCTCTTTTTATTTGTTTGGTCTTCGGCGGCTTTTTTATTGATTACTGATGGAATATCTTCTTCCCATAACAACAAGAAATCGTCCAGCTCTGATTTAAGATCGAGCCTACGGAGCTTTATTAGTTCTGTCCTTTGTTTTTTGCCACATTTTTTTATTAAGGAAGTCAAACTTTGAGCCGTAGATGGAGAATTAAATCCCATATTTTCTTCATTCCACTCAGAAACATTTCGAAGTGCTGTGACGCACTTGTCGAAATGATTTGGGTAGAAAACATCCTTAAGTTCATTTATATCGGGATCCAGTTTTTTCATCTCAATCATGAAACGACCAAGTAGCCTCAAGTTTGCTCTTATCATGTCATGTTGGTGCACAGAAGAATATTTTTCCGCCAATTTATTTCCAAATTTTATTGCAAGTTCATCATATCTTATTGCTCGAGCGGTAGCATCGTTCCTCATAATGGGAAATATTTTAGTTTTTAACGCAGTATTGGCTACCGAATGAATGTACTGCGTCAATCTACGGCTTTCGATCAAATTGTTTCTTTTGCCCTCAGACTTACTACAAGATGCAACATGAATACGAATCGTTCTCTTGGAAAAAAAACCCTTGCAGTTCCTACAACAAACATAATCATCAGCACTATTATTAAATTTTCTCTGTTGGCGTCGACTGACAATAAGAACTCCTGTATTATGATTTGAAGATGTGTTGTGTTCAAAATCGCCTTGTTTTCTCAATGTGGCTATAATTTCCAAACGTTCTTTGCTTCTTTTAGGTAAAGCAAAAGCTTTTTTTACTTCTGCTTCATCCTTGTGCTTTAAAAACAAATGTCTTCCTATTGCACACTTCAGTTCCTTACAAAAAATGCAAAAATGTCTTTTTAATTTGGTTTTGGAATGGGGAACAATGATATCATTTACGTTCAAAGGATCATTTATAACATTCAAAGATTTATTTTGCTTTACAGTATCTTCAGCGCTCACAGAAATGTCCTTACATATACTAGAAGTCTGATCTGGAATGTACTCCGAAGCAGAACTTTTATTACGTGAGGAGCTTACATCATTAAAACTTCCAGAGTTGATATGATTTTCCGATATTGCTGTACTACATAGATATTTAGTTGTTTTGACGTTGGCCGAGTTTCTCGCAGTTATATTTTCTAAATATAGACTGTCATTAGAAAATGTTTCCGTTTGAACGTCCGTAGCATCACTTAAAAATATATTTTTGTAAGTACTACCTGTTGATGTTATATTAGTTTTATCAATTGAGTTTGAGGGCAATATTAAAGTTTTAGTATTTTCGAAATCCATACTGGTGCTATTTAAATAAGTTTGAATTGGTGAACAAGTATCAGAAATAGAAGTATCGGAATCAGAGTAAGGAACGATTCTTTTGTTCACAATAAGTGATATCTCTTTCATATTTTCTAATTCATTTCGATAAACGATTCCCTTCGACATTTCGAAGATTGTTTCAGGTGTACTTGACAAAAGGTCAGAAATACTTTGTAAAGTAAAACTTTTATCTTCGTACGCTGGGCATAGATCTATACTACTTTTAGATTCCAAATTATCTGATAGTGTTGTGCTATTTAGGTAATTAGTTGCGTTGTTGACGAAGTTTGATGTTTTGATTACATTAAAGTTGTCCGGTTTTATTTCCTGAGATGTTAAAGTGTGATCGAGATTTAAAAAAGTGAATGACAAATCAGGATTAGAAATCGTATTTAAGCTTTTGCTTTCAGACTTTGACGAACTGGTATCATATACAACATAAGTATCGGAATGAAATACGGTGTCCTTGTTAAAGGTATCATCAGAAAGTTCGTTGTTACTGTCTAGAAATTTACTCTCAGATTTTTCATTTTTATCAAAATGTGTTGGAAAATAATTGGCTTCATTTGGATTGATTAAACTGGATTCATTTTTATTAAGTTTGGTTTTTTCAAATACAACTATACTAGATTTGGACTTATTTTCCACAGATTTTATACTGTGAGATGTAGTTTTTTCATAAGGAACGATGTTTAAAGTGGATGACGATTTAGCATTGGAAATTGTACTTAAGCTTTTGCTTTTGGACATTGACGAACTGGTATCAGTTTTTGGATAAGGGTCGATACTTAAAGCGGATGAAGAATCAGCATTGGAAATCGTATTTGAGCTTTTGCTTTTAGACTTTGACGAATTGCTGTTAGATACAGCATAAGTATCGGAATAAAATGCGGTATCTTTATTTGAATTGTCAGATGTTATACTGTGAGATGTTGTTTTTGGATAAGGATCGATGTTTAAAGTGGATGACGAATTAGCATTAGAAATCGTACCTAAGCTTTTGCTTTTGGACGTTGTCGAAGTGGTATCAGTTTTTGGATAATGAGCGATATTTAAAGCGGATGAAGAATCAGCATTGGAAATCGTATTTGAGCTTTTGCTTTTAGACTTTGACGAATTGCTGTTAGATACAGCATAAGTATCGGAATAAAATGCGGTATCTTTATTTGAATTGTCAGATGTTATACTGTGAGATGTTGTTTTTGGATAAGGATCGATGTTTAAAGTGGATGACGAATTAGCATTAGAAATCGTACCTAAGCTTTTGCTTTTGGACGTTGTCGAAGTGGTATCAGTTTTTGGATAATGAGCGATATTTAAAGCGGATGAAGAATCAGCATTGGAAATCGTATTTGAGCTTTTGCTTTTACAATTTGACGAATTGCTATCAGATACAGCATAAGTATCGGAATAAAATGCGGTATCTTTATTTGAAGTATCAGATGTTATACTGTGAGATGTTGTTTTTGGATAAGGATCGATGTTTAAAGTGGATGACGAATTAGCATTAGAAATCGTACCTAAGCTTTTGCTTTTGGACGTTGACGAAGTGGTATCAGTTTTTGGATAATGAGCGATATTTAAAGCGGATGAAGAATCAGCATTGGAAATCGTATTTGAGCTTTTGCTTTTACAATTTGACGAATTGCTATCAGATACAGCATAAGTATCGGAATAAAATGTGGTATCTTTATTTGAAGTGTCAGATGTTATACTGTGAGATGTTGTTTTTGGATAAGGTTCGATGTTTAAAGTGGATGACGAATTAGCATTAGAAATCGTACCTAAGCTTTTGCTTTTGGACGTTGACGAAGTGGTATCAGTTTTTGGATAATGAGCGATATTTAAAGCGGATGAAGAATCAGCATTGGAAATCGTATTTGAGCTTTTGCTTTTACAATTTGACGAATTGCTATCAGATACAGCATAAGTATCGGAATAAAATGCGGTATCCTTATTTGAAGTGTCAGCGAAAACTTTGATGCCACGTTTTAGAAATTTACTCTCCAATTTTTTATTTTTACTAAAATGTGTTGAAATTTCAGCAGAATCGGCTCCATTTGGATTGCTTAAACTGCATTTATTTTTATTATGTTTGGTTTTTTCTAGCACGACATTATAGTTAGGTTTTATTTCCACAGATGTTATGCTGTTAGACGCAGTTTTTGGATTAGGAGTTAAACTGGATGATGAATTAGCATTGGAAATCACATTTAAGCTTGATCGACTTATATTTTTATACTTTGACAACCTGGTCAACTTTCCTTCAATCCTAATTTTTTTGCCAAGTAGTTCAGACTTATCATCTAAAACGTATAAAGTCACAATGCAAATTATATATATTTTGTTGATCATATAAGTTCTTTCAGTGTTTCTGAAGCAACGTTCATGCAAAATGTATAATAACAAGATAATTTTTTTTAATAATGTTCTGCCAACTGATTCTTGTAGAGGGTATTGTAATGTAAATGTAATGTAAAAATCAAATTATCTGCAAAATCTGTTTTTGCACAAAAAATAAAGCTTGTAGATTTTTAATTTCAATTTTTTCTCCAAAATAAAAAAAATCGTGGTTTAAAATTATGAAGAGAACATGTAAGACCTCTAAACCTCTTCCAGAAAATCTGAAAAAAAGATCCCAAAAATACTTGACACTATAAGCTTTCAAACTATGCTTGAGCCCCAAAAAAAACATTTGGGGCAGCCTAATGTACTGTGTTCACATATTCTCACCAAACAAATATGATTATCCGAACCATATATGAGATATCATATATGCTCCATACATATATTTTTTAGCTGGGTAATGAAACATTTTTTCGAACAAACTAAAAAACGAACTAAGACATTTCATTCATCGTCTTAAAAGAAAAGGTGAATCGTTTAATAAAAACAATTAAAATAGTTTTCAATATAATTTTTTGTAGTCATATGAAGTTTGTTTCTTAAAAATATTTAGAGAATTCCGTTATTTTATAAAATAATGACATTTTCATTATTTGATTTAATAAATAGGGTCACAATGCATAAAATCGAACAAAAAGTTTACTTTTTAAACATTGAGGCTGTACGCATATAAGCTTTGCAAACCGTTTGTATTTTCTTGTTCTGCTTTTACGGTGCCTCCCAAGGGGTAAAATGTAAAACCGAACCAAAATAATTTTTCATTTTCAACATTTCATCCGAACATACTTCTGTCCTATCTCGGCTCCTTAAGGGGGCTCCCTCACAAAGGCGAAATTTGTATAAAATTTACTGCCAGGGCTCTAACTGCCCCTAGGGCATACCTATCGAAGTCAAATGTATGATTGACCTCCAAGTTTTATAAAAATTTCCGCTTGATATGGGAGCCCCCTTAAGGAGTCCTGGTAGGGCATAGGTATGTTCGGAGGAAATCTTGAAGATACAAAATTACTGTGGGTCGAACTCAGATTTAACTCCCAAGGAGGCACCATAAAAGCGGAACAAGCGACTTTCTTAAAAAAATATGACTTTTATTTGTTAACTAAGTCAAAAGCCAAATTTGGATTGTCTGGGTATAAGTTTAAGGCCAGAATTTCGAAATAAACTGTGATTGTGCTTTACAAATTTAAAAAATTAAATTTTTACCAGAAAAACATAAAACTACACTGAAGGACTAAACTCTACATGCAGCCATAACTTTTGGGGTTTGACAAAATCTGGGGGAAATTCTACAAAATTAATTATGCCAATATTTAGGGTGCTGATAAATATGTTTATTCAAAAAATAAAAACGTAATTCATAATTATAATAACTGCAATATTGACAAAAATATTAAAAATTCATTGGACAAAAGTCTCCATACAGGCATAAAATATATGAAAAATACGTTCAAAATTAATGTGGTTGTCATATTATTTGAAAATTCAGTGATTTGCGGTACAAAGCCGTCAACAAATGGCATCATTCGTGGCAACTGTTTTATATACTTTCGGAGTTAATGTGAACTGTTGCTATTTTTAAAATATACTAAACCATATTCTGATGCCATTTGTTGACGGCTTGATACCGCAAATCACTGAATTTTCAAACAATATGACAACTACATTCATTTTGAACGTATTTTGTAATGTATTTTATGCCTGTATGGAGACCTTTGTCCAATGAATTTTTAATATTTTTGTCAATATTGCAGTTATTACCCTACGTCTACACCTGATATATTTTTATCATAACAAAAGTCAAACTGTATATTGAAAAATAATTTTTTTATGTTAGCTCTTTTTTCTGTATGGACTTTGATATTTGTCATGATAAAAATACATCAGGTGTAGACGTAGGGTTATAATTATGAATTAAGTTTTTATTTTTTGAATAAACATATTTATCAGCACCCTAAATATTGCCATAATTAATTTTTTAGAATTTCCGCCAGATTTTGTCAGACCCCAAAAATTATGGCTGCATGTAGAGTTTAGTCCTTCACTGTGTATTGAAACATAATAATGTACGATGCAAAACTCATTACTTTAGTGGAAAACTGTGACCGTTCAGAAACAGCTGATAATTTATTACAGAAAAAGTATGTTTAAAATGCAGGAAAAAACGGCACAGCACAGAACAGCAACAGAAAGTAAAGACTAATGAAGTCTGAAGTCTTTTTCGGATCCAAACCATATATGGGATATCAAGTTTGCTCCATACATATTTTTTTTAGCTGGATCAGTCATTAATTTTATAGAAAATAAGCGAATTCCTTAGAAATTTTTAAGAAACAAAGCTTCTATTACTGCATAAAATTATATTGAAAACAATTGTTAGTTTACATATCGATGGTCCCAAGTAGAAACCCCCTAACTAGTGTTTTTTACGAAATTGAGTTTTTCAGTGATTCCAATACATTTCACACAAATACACCTTCTCACAAAAATATATTGCAATGTGTACATATCATTTTCAAAACACACAGTATCTACTATCAGTCATTTACTGATTGCTGCATTTTTTTTTACACAAATCAGTAAAATTTACTGAATTCTGATCTTATTTTCAGCAATCAGTACTTTTTACTGAATACTGATTTTTTTTCAATAATCAGTAAAATTTACTAGAAAATTTCATAGAAAATAAAATACATTTGTTCATATCAAAATTAACATAAATACATATGTGGCACCGCTATCGAATGAAATTCGTCTTGCGTAACGAGCTCTGCGATATATTTATTTATGTTTCTTGCGCCGATGAACGACGAAAACCCCATTTTATCTCTCTCTGCACAAACAATAACCAATTATCCAATTACTAATTATATGATCTGTTACGTATTCTTCGTTGGTGTGCCGTGGACGAGATTTACCGTTCGTCCCAGTTGTCTTCCCAGCATAAACCATTAATTTTTTATTTTATTTAAAATTTATTTCATAATTTTTTATACAATATTACATATACAATGACAGCAAAAAAATGAAGAAAATATTAAAAAGTAAAACAAAACAACAGTTTTGAAAATATTTTTTTTCGTAAAATTCACAAAACTTGTGTAGATTTAATGATTAAACAGAATAAGTCCGCAACTTCAGGAAAAATCGCTGTCAAATTATCAAAGCCCATAATAAAATCTACGGCAGTAACTTCAAATGCTCTCTAATTTTTGTTTCATTTTCTTTTGTGCTTATTTTTCTTTGTAGTTTTGTTCCCAAAATATATGAAATTTATTGAAAGTATGGTAACATGTTTGAGAGAATAAGTTTTTATATGTGAGAGCATAAGAAAAAATGTTGTCAAAATAAAATAGATTCTATCTATCGACTGCTTTCTGGTGCTGATTTTTTGTGTCAATTTGTATGGAAAATGTGTTTATGCCGCAATTCTGTTTGATCATTTAAGAATAATTTTGTACTGTATACAAAATGATAACAAAACAAAATTTGCTTATTTCACGAAACTTCCAATTTTATAAAACCGATTTATTTTATACTAAATTCAATAAAATAAACGAAAGATGTGGTACTATATACGAAAATAATTGTACGAAATAATTTTTGTAACTTATCCCATGCTTAAAAATACGAAAAAATTTTCGTAATTTAATTTTTGTACAATAAACGAAATTTTGTACATTTTATGAAAATATTTGTAGGTTGTGCAGGAAAACAGATTTTGTAATTTTACGAATTTCGTTAAGTTACAAAAATTATTACGTACAATTATTTTCGTATATAGTACCATGTTTTTCGTTTATTTTATTGAATTTAGTATAAAATAAAACATTTTTATAAAATTGGAAATTTTCGTAAAAAAACAAATTTTGTTTTGTTATCATTTTGTTTACAGTACAAAATTATTCTTAAATCTACACAAGTTTCGTTAATTTTACGAAAAAATCATTTTGAAATGTAAGAATAAAAACTGTTCTGTTTGTTTTATTTTTTTAATATTTTCCCCATTTGTTTTGCTGTCTTGTATACATCTGGTCCACGGCACACCAACAACGAATAAGTAACATATCTTATAATTCATAATTGGATAAATGGTTATAGTTTGTGCAAAGAAGGAGAAAATCTACATATCTAAATAAATCTATCGCAGAGCTCGTCACGCACGACGAATTTTGGAAGGACGAGGGTGTTATGCTAATCTTCATGCAAGAACACAAACTATTAATTTTTATTTTCTAAATTTCAACCTAAACAGGCGTAGGATGTGCTTTAACATCCGATTTCACAAGAAAAAATGTGAAAACGATGTGAAAGCCAGAACACATACAATTACTTGTACTATGTACGCAGCATTTCGTACCGCAAAAACAACGAATATTTTTGTAAAATGAACCACATTTTTCGTTTATTTTACCTATGAAATATTTTGAGTGTATGAGCTCATATATTATAATACATTTCATATATTAGTCCATATATAAAATTCATATATAATACTTTTGACATGTATAAACCTATACATTTCCATACATGAATTCATATATATTTTCATACATTTTATATACCCACATTCATATAATAAAAATATGTATATGCACCATGCATAGGTTTTTATCTGGGTGGGTATTAATTTAATTTAATATTATTATAGCAAAAAAAACTTTTTTTCGTATCTGGGAGAGTAATTTTGTAAATTTCTGCCTTACTCTCTCATTGCAAGTTTCCGCTAGCAAAGTAGATGAAAAGACCTATTACATTATTTTTATGAAGTGAGTAAATGTTAAAATTTGAATTTTTTTATCATTTTTAATATCTAATATTGAATTGTATGTTTGAAGTTGTCATTTGGAGGTTAACTGTGCTATTTTTTATTCTTCTAAGATTTACTTAATCGAAAACGTGAACAAATTTGAAAACGTGAACACTTACGTTCTTAACGTTTAAACTGTATGTAAAAAAATACGGAAATTCAGGTTGGTTAATTACATAAAGAAATTTCCATTTGCTAGTAGGGACTTTCAAAAAAATTACACAGAATTTTGGAAATTTATTGCCTATCTTAGGGATTTATAAATATAAATGAAGACTTTTTTCATTCAATTGAAACAAAACTTACGGCCTAGCCCACGATGTTACCAGAAATCGTTTGATCGACAACTTGTATTGCAAACAACAACAAATTTTCTAAAGTTATTGCAATACAAATTGTCGATCGATCGATTTCTGGTAACATCGTGGGCTAGGCCGTAAGTTTTGTTTCAATTGAATGAAAAAAGTCTTCATTTATATTTATAAATCCCTAAGATAGGCAATAAATTTCAAAAACTCTAATTTCCACCAAATTGTAATTAATTTTTAGTTTGTTTTAAATTCAAAAATAAATAAATTATGCAAACATAATTCTACGCAAAAGGCTACAGGATTATTTTTCCACGTAGAAATAAATGTAAATTTACAAACGTGAAATTCCGTAAGACCCCGTATTGGGCTTTATTTAAAAAAATACGAAACCAATATTTTACTCTTTTCAGAATAACTTACAGTATCCCTATTTTTGCCAACAATATTAGGCAATAAATACAACTTTTTGTTTACCCGTCAAAAATTAATTAACTTTTTCTAAATATCTACATATGTAAGTATATTAAATCAAACTAGATCATTGTTTTTTTTTTCATCACGTCACAATTATCTATGACCCCACTTAATATTTTCACGAAGTATGACATTGTAACTCACCATGACTTGAAGGCAATATGTCCGACGTCGACCAGTAATACACCATCGAAAATTTTGAACTTTTGACAATTGTCTTCGGAGGCAAATGTGTTAAGAATAAAATAAGCTTAATTTTATGAAATACGACTAAAAATTTTAAACTTTACTAGTAATTTAGTGAATACACCCAAACTCACAATAACACAGGTTTTGCTTTTTTTCACTCTGAGGAAACTTAACGTTTCTTAATCAGTTTTCTTTTACTAGATTATTAATTTACTCTACAATGTTTAACCGATTTTCATATGATTTAGCTTATTTTATTCTAAAAACATTTGTATTTAAAGACAATGGTCAAAAGTGCAATAGTTTTGTTTTACTTTGTAGAAAAAATAAACTTATTTTAAAATTTTATTTTAGGAATAACAAGGAAATCATTAAAAGGATTCATTTCATTTTTTTTTTTTTTGGAAAAATGAAAAAAGTTAATTTTTTTACAGCAAACACATGAAAAAAATACATTTTTCCATTTTTTCAACAAAAAAAAAACTGAAATGAATACCTTTATTGATTTTTTTACCTTAAATTAATAAGATTTGTATTAAATTTTGCTTTCAAGGTATACTGGCAGACTTAGTGAAAATATTAGGTGAGGTCATAAAAAAATTGTGATGTAATGAAAAAAATCAATGACGTAGTTTGTTTTAATACACTGAGATATTTGAATAAAATGGAATGAATTTTTGAAGGGTAAAAAAAAGTTGTATTTCGTGAGGCTGTGTTATCTTAAATGATTTATGTATGTATGTATGATATAGTATTTTTTAGAAATATTTTTTACTCACCACTTTTAGAAATAAGGAAAGCTGAATATTTCCCTCCTTTGCACTTTACGGTGCAGATTGTTCTATCCATCATCTGCACTTTCTTCGATTCCACTATGCACATCTTTTCGTTGTGAAATTTTATTAAGGAAAACATCTGAAAAGCGTTATTAATTATTATTAGTTACAAAGTTATATAGACATATATGTATACAGGCACTTACTCTTATATTTAAATGATCCTTCCTAAGTTTTTGTTGTGTTTGTGTTGATGCGGCCTCTTTATCTGATATGTATGTATCAAGTACTAAAAACAAAGATCACACAAAATTACATAAAATGTAACAAATTACAAATTCTTTTGTCACTGAACAGTTCAAATTTTAAGAAGATATTGCAACATACATAAATTTATATGATTTTTTTTACAAATTTGATGAATAATTTAAAATTTTTTACTCAAAAATTAAGTTATTGGAGATATGACTATTAATATAACTACATACATTTGTATATATTGTCGCCTAAAATGCAAACGGACGAATTATCGCTGCAAAACTTTTTTATAGCAGAAGCCAAATAAGATATAAAATAAATAATTATGTAATAATAGACTATTCCTTGCAATATTTTTAAATTTCATTTTGATTTTATCAGCCATGTTCTGAAAACCATTTCGTTTTGAAATCGCAAATTTTCAAAAACGGAAAGCAGTGTTATTTTTATTGGATAATTTAGTGCATTTGAAATTAAGTTGCGATAAAATATATGAAGCGTATGATGCTTTAAAACAAATAAAAACTGCAATAATTAAGCTTTCTAGTTAAATTTTTTCCTCAAATTTGTCGATTTTAAAACGAAATAGGTTTCAAAAATATGGCTGATAAAATCAAAATAAATTATAGGTAATAAATAAAAGAAGTTTTGCAGTGTAGTGACGTCCGTTTGAATTTTAGCTGATAATATATATTGAGTCAAGAAATTTACTCGGATTCGGGTTACAGAACATCTAAATTTCACATAAACAAACTTTTCGCCATTTTTTTCACGATAAGGGGAATAATGCAATTTTTGAGACTGTATCTTGTGAACCGTAACAGTTATACGTTTGCGAATTTTACAGTATACACGCATATTGTATACTCAAAAAATAATGAGTTGAGGCCTTTCTATATTAAGGCAACGATATACAACATATATATATCATTACCTAAATATAGAAAGCCTAACTCATTATTTTATTGCAATCGAGCTTTTGATTATTTCAATAGGACATCTAACGTATCCAAAAAATGTAAAAATCTCGGTTTCAAAAAGTAATGAGTTGATACCTTTCTATATTAAGGTAACGATATATATGTATACTGTAAAAATATCAAGCGTATACCACTTATGGTTCACAACGTATAGTTTGACTTGAAAATTTCCACAATTACTCAAAATGTTACAAATATATTTTTTACAGGGTTAAGGGTTTGTTCGGATATCCATCAGCGCTCGGCGTCACACGACATATGCTCCGATATATTTTTTCCCAATAAGGGTGAAGAATGGACTTTAGACAAAACTGTACCTTTTGAACCGCATGTATGTATGTATGTATATGCTTGAGAATTTCATATACATATATATGTATATGTATCTACATATCGTTACCTTAATAAAAAGAGGAGCTAACTCATTATTTTTATGGTTTAAGGTTACAGAAAAGAAATTTAAAATTGTTTCTGTTGCTAAAATAAAAAAAATGTTCCTTATTTATATTAAAGAGTAAAACATCGTCGTGTACTTATTATTTTGACCATATCTGTATGTATGTTTAAGGTTACAGCTTACATACATACACATATGGTCAAAATAATAAGTACACGACGATGTTTTACTCTTTAATATAAATAAGGAAATTTTTTTTTATTTTAGCAAAAGAAACAATTTTAATTTCTTTTCTGTAACCTTAAACCATAAAAATAATGAGTTAGCTCCTCTTTTTATTAAGGTAACGATATGTAGATACATCTATATAATATGAAATTCTCAAGCATATACATACATACATGCGGTTCACAAGGTACAGTTTTGTCTAAAGTCCATTCTTCACCCTTATTGGGAAAAAATATATCGGAGCATATGTCGTGTGACGCCGAGCACTGATGGATATCCGAACAAACTGTAAAAAATATATTTGTAACATTATGAGTAATTGTGGAAATTTTCAAGTCAAACTATACGTTGTGAACCATAAGTGGTATGCGCTTGGAATTTTTACAGTATACATATTTATCGTTACCTTAATATAGAAAGGTATCAACTCATTATTTTTTTGAAACCGAGATTTTTACATTTTTTGGATACGTTAGATGTCCTATTGAAATAATCAAAAGCTCGATTGCAATAAAATAATGAGTTAGGGCCTTTCTATATTTAGGTAATGATATATATGTTGTATATCGTTGCCTTATTATAGAAAGGCCTCAACTCATTACTTTTTGAAATTGAGTTTTTTTGTATTTTTCGATTGAAAAGCATTTAATATATCGACGATGTCTTACTCTTTAATATAAATAAGGAACATTTTTTTATTGTACATTGTACACTTACCTTATTTCATTGGCTTTCCTTTACAACACTTTTTTTTCACTTTTTTATACTTGTTACTTTAAAGTTCACACCACAAACCTGTGACCACAAAAACCAAACTTGAAATGAATTAAAATTTTCTATGCTTAAAGTTAAGAAAAGTTCCGTTATAAAAATCAGAAATTTTTTATATGAGAAATATGAAATAGAAGTATTATCTCCAACTTACTTTCATCTCTATCTCTCACTACATATCTAGAATAGTGATGCCAGATGAATTTTTTGATATTTCAAAGGTATACTTTTCTTTTTATTTGAGGGTTACACAATCAAGTTTAGCCTTTCAAATTACAATGCACTCGCACTTTTTCACTAATGTATTCATATTTTTAAATTTGCTGCTAATTTGATTTAACGCTAAGGCTACACTACCAAGATTTCCTTTCAAGTTTTTCGCACATACTTATTACCAAAAGTGACTTAAATTGAAAGCTGCATCATCAGCTGCACACCATTTCAAAGCAATTTTATTTTCAAGATGCCATCGCCAGATATCATTGTAATTATTATTTTATTCTCATATATTTATTTTAACTCAATTACTATTTTTCAGGTTTAATATAGTATTATTTGTAATAACAGAGCACAGAAACCTACAGCGGCAGAATATTTGAAAACTGTAGTTGCGGAATATTTAAAGCTAAAACGAAAAATGTGCTCATTAGAATTTCTGTCAGCTGTTTCATTTCCTGTAAATTTGAACACAATATTGGAAAGAAAATTTGAAAGCAAATTAGCAGCAAATTTTAAAAGTATGAATGGATTAGTAGAATAGTATGAGTGTATTAAAATTTGAAAAACAAATATTGATTGTGCAACCTTCAAGTAAAAATTTCTTTTCAATTTTGTGTTAAAATTTTCGGGCAAAAAAAGAGATGACAACAATTCTAATGAGCACATTTTTAGTTTTTGCTTTCAAATACTCTGTCGATTAGCTTTTTGTGCTCATTTACTACAAATAATATTACATTAGCCCGGAAAATTTAATTAAAATAAACTTACATTCTGAATAAAATTGTTTGAATTTAGGTGCAGCCTACGTTTAAATGTTTAAATTTAAGTCATTTTTTGCAATAAATATGTGTAAAAAAAATTTAAAGAAAGTGTTGGTTTTGCTATTTGTGTGACGCAAGCGCAAGAATATTCGAAAACAAAAACGAAAGATGTTTTCTTCAGATTTGCTGCCAGCTGTTTCTTTGTCTGTAAATTTTAACACAGAATTGGAAAGACAATTTGAAAGCAAATTTTAAAAATATGAGTGTATTAGTGAAAAAGTGGGAGTACATTGAAAAATGAAAGGCGAAACTTGATCGCGTAACTCTCAAGTAACGCTTAAGTTACACGACCAAGATTTACTTTCAATCTTTTCACACATAGTAGTAGTCAAAATTAATTTAAATTGATGATTATTATTTTCAATATGCCGTTAATAAGAAAATACCTTAAAATAACGCAACTTCATGACTTCTATTTAGATCTATAAACCACAACACTTTATTATCATTTTTACATATTTTTGTTCCTAAAAATATTTACTTAAATTTATTTAAATTTTTAGGTGGAATATAACATTATGTGTAAATACAACAGAAAAATACTATATCGGTAGAATTTTTTAAAACAAAAACGAAAAGTGTACTCATTGAAATTGCTGTTAGTTGTTTAGTTTAGTGAAAAAGTATGAATGTATTGAAATTTTAAATTCAAAACTTGATCGTGTAACCCTCAAGTAAGCAAAGATCATTTGTATGTGGAAAGTGCGTAGAAGGAATTTTTTGTACTACTGAGTAGCAATATTGTTTTTTACTTCTGGGATTTATCGGTCTGGCCACTTATTTCAACAAAACGTCGGTTGGGGTCTGATTTGCGGCACAGTATATTCAAAATACATTATGTTTGCAGCAAACCAGAAACCACCCGACGAAATAAATAGAAGCAAGGTATTGTTACAAGGTAGACTCATCCCTACATTAACTTTAACCACGGCAGATATAAACAGCTATTATTTGTGACGTTTGACAGATAGTGTAAAGCATTTTTTTAAGCAGACAAGTGCATAGTTCTTGAAAAATTATATCATATTGCGTATGTACTTTTTTTTTGCTTCTTTGTCTTGAGAAATATAAAAACATTTGCACAAATCACAGTCTATTTATCAGGTCAATGCAATCGTCTTGATCATATTACGTGTTTCCGTGCTTAAACCGTAAAAATTTTTTTGCACCATACACCTGAGTACATGATTGTGTTTGTTTCTGTCAACTTACGTATAGTGATTTTTTTGTATTGCTGTGTTTCTGTAGAGTTGCATAGACCTAAAAACAGACCTAGGTACAAATTTGACAATAGCAATAAATTTTGGAAACAGAAGATGTTTGTTGTCGAAATGCGTCTACCCTTGAATTGGCACAAATATGCAGTAGTTATTTTCAAGCGATTCCTATTATGTTGTGAGAAAGAGACCGAGATAGGTAGTCATACAATCAGTGAAGCTAATATAGTGCTTTTTAAGCTATATTTTGTGTTTTTTAAATTTAAATGTATTATAGTTTTTTAACGCTCTTATTACTTCCACTTTTGCAAATTAAATGACTATACACTCGCAATATAATTGTGTAACTTCTTGTATTGTACAATAATATTGTCAATGTGTATGACAACACAATATATAGATAAAAATAGTTTTGATAATAATTTAAGAACCAACAAAAGTATGATATATTTTGAAACATGTTTACTTTCTTGTTGTGAGAAGATCCGCTTAAGAATCATGCTACTTTTTGAATAGCAAAGAGAGAAATATCAATAATAGAGAAAAATGAATGTGTACATGGTTAGAAAACTAAATTACATACATATTTCCCTACGTAAGCAATTAGTTAGTGTTCTCATATTATGTGAATGTCCCATAATATAAAGGGTAATTCAGCTGACTTGTTTCCTAGAGCTCAAAAATAAATAAATTGCTAAGTGATAACGTTATTACCTAGTATAAAACAATAATATATTTTTGCATGTATATAGTTATATTCATATATGTTACTATCGTTCCTATACCCCCTCTAGACTGGCAATAAATATATTGGCAATATAACAATAACGCCGACAGAATAGCGAAACAATATTGCTTATTTCTTTACTTATGTTAAGGCTATTGGAAATCATAGCCACAATATGAAAAAAGTTAACAGAATAAAAATATAAAATATACAGAATAAATATATAATTCACTTGTAAATATCTGGTTAATCGAACAAATTCTTATATTTATTAACTTATAACAATACAATTTATTTCTCTACATACGTTTTTAAGAGACTATTTTCCTTTTTTAATATACATCAAAAATCAAAATTTTTTTAGTAGTGACAATACTTTTTTTCAAAGGAAAAATTCATAATCATGGCAAATTATTCAGGTAATATAACAATGCAAGATACCCAGCAAACACGACGTCGAAAGTTAAATTTACGCATTTTCATTCTATATTATAGTACGTTTCCACTATACCAGCTTTGCTCTCTACATACCTATCATTAGCGAAGTAATTTAATTTGCTATACAAAGTTATGACAGCGAATCCAGTAGATTAAATATGCATCTACTTGCGAAGCACGTAAAATTGGTATCTTCTCTAACTTTTCCCGCAGTTTACTGCCAGCTTACATGAACTAGCTATCAAAACAAAATAGGTGTATGGGTATGTGTGTGTGAACAAATAAAAATAAACCAAACGCACGTGCGTATGAAACGTATGTAAATATGTCTGAGTATACATAAAAAAATGCCAAAAAGAAGCGTGAATGCACAGTGTAAACGGCATGATTCATAAACATGACTGGGAAAGAGAAGCACGTAATTCAACTCGTAGTGGAAACATAGCATTAGACTTAAATAAAATACTTCGTTAGGAGATAAGAATGGGTTTAAATTCAATATTTGAGATCAAAATACAAAAAATGTATCTTAATATATGTATATTGTTCAGAAAACTTGGTGATGAATATTGTTATTGAAATAATGCTAAAAAATTACATTTGTAGAGATTAAAGGTTTATTTTCTTCATGAAATCGATATTTTATGTTTGGTGGGATTTTTCGAACTTTTTAATACGAACGTTGTCAACTCTTCAGTTTCAGAAAGCACTAAACTAGAAAAAGCGCAAATTTTCTCAAAAATGTTTGTAAATATGCACTATTTTCTATTATATAAATATATTTCATATACATATGTAGACATCAAAGACCTGTGTAAAACGTTCTAAAAGTTTTGTATTTTATTTCACACTACTTCCAAGCAGTGTGTTTCAAAATAAACATAAATAACAAAACATAACTCACTAAAATAAAGCAAGCATCATTCCAAAATTTTTTCTCTACAGTTTTGTTAGTGTTTATGTTTTCAAAGCAAGTAGAGGGAGAATGAAACAAAACAACAGTAAATAATATCAGAAATATCGTGTGCAATAGAACACGAGCACATACATGCAAACTATGTGTGTATGTATATACATATATACTATGTATACATAAATTTAAAATAAAAATTAAGAAATTATTATATGTAGGTATATAAATGTACATAGGTATGTACGATATTATTTAATTGTAAATAAAACCTCTTTTTCAGCTTTCATATTGGTAACGAAACACAAATGTTTCGTTTATACACATATGTAGAAAATTGTCTTTGCTATCAGAAGAACATTTAAATATGTTTTGAATGTTCTGTGTGAATTTTGATGTTCTTTTTCATTTTTGTATCGAAAGGCTTTTTGGGTTTTTGTGTTTCGGATTCCTTTTCTTTCTTGTGGAACCGAAATGTTTTAGACTCTACGAAATCAGTAACCAAGCGCCGAATAAAGTAAAAACTGGAATGGCATCGAAAAATTATTCTTAATTTGTAACTATTAAAGCCTACATTAAAATAAAAGAAATTATATTCTTTCAAATAATGAATTCAGCAGTATCCACATACATATATTAACGTTATATTAAGTTAAAAGAAAATTATTTCTGTTTAATAAAAATACTAAAAAACAGATAAAATGCATGATTTAATAA
Organism: Tachina lurida; assembly: GCA_944452675.1. NCBI lineage: Eukaryota > Metazoa > Arthropoda > Insecta > Diptera > Tachinidae > Tachina > Tachina lurida. The sequence continues at coordinate 67,625,412 of OX101752.1, read as the reverse complement.
AATTTATTTCTCCATTGTCACTTTTTTTGTTCAAACTAATGTTATAATTTTTAGTATTACCAAACAGTAATAATAAAAGAAATGGCAATCACTAACTAAGAAAAATGTTTCATCGAAAATTTCAAAAATTATAATACAATACTAAAACCGCCAAGTTGATAGCACCAACTGCAAAGCAAACAGAAAATTTGTTGCTAACCGCTTGTTTTTTCTTTTTACCACATATTTTAAACTAATAGTACATCTTGTTAATTATACAGTCATCTCCCTCGCTCTTTAATTTTGGATAGAGTTCGACACTAGTGAATTAATAAGGTATATTCTTAAGAACAGCTGACTGTTGTTAATATACCAGCAAAATACCAAATCATTCAAAATCCACATTTCATTTTGATATCTTCAATATTTATGCATGACACTCTTTTATTGCATGACTTAAATTAATAAAATTACTTTTTTATACTAGCATGTGCATTTATAAGGACAATAACGTTACTAAATGATACTCAAAAATATTAAGCTCCCAGTCCGAAAATCTCAGCTGTGTGGTATGCACAACCTTGTTTAATTGGTATTGATATGGACACAGTACGAAGTAACCATAAAATTTTACCGCCGCCAAGAAATATAAACGATTTTATTAGAAACTCTGGCACGTTTGGTTGACATGGAAAGAAGGTATACATACAAAACCTGTTTCAAAAATATGCGTGTTATACCATAACGTTTCCAAAATATGTAATTAATCGTAAAAGTTTTATTATTTTAATTTGGTTGGGAATAAAAGCTTTAAATCAGTTTTAAGATAAAAATTAATTAAATATTTTTAAAATTACCTATTAAAAAAGACATATTTTTTTGGTTTTCAAATTATACATCCGGAACACATATATATATATATATATATATATATATGTATATGTATATGTATATACTATGTATAAAATAAAAATATGTATAAAATAAATAAAACTTGAGCTTACTTACATAAGTTTGCAAACCATGATTATTTATTTTTGTTTACAAAAGAATAGGTTTTCTTTATTGCTTTAAAATTTTGAGTTTTTCAGTGCTTGTTGGTTTGAATTTATATGTTTCCCACGACGAATGTTTTCGTAGCAGTGTAAGAACTAATAAATTAAGCATCACCATCCTGTGCTTAAAGCATACGTAGCTCTCGTCAAACCAAAAGGAATATATTGTATTTTTGGTACAATTTACACATTGCTCAACAATAGTTTTTCTTATGTTTCTTATTTCTTTAGAATTAGTAAAAACATTTTAGAAAATTTTTATGTGAATCTTACACACTGCAAAAAATAAGTCTGATGGAGCACACAAACTTCCAAAATCTGTTTCTTTATCATAATTTTTAGTAAAATTTTTTCTTATAGATACTTCATCAAAAAGTAAAATGCATTCTTTTTCAAAAGGTTGCATCTTTTTAACAGTTTCTGTGAGCGCATTGTATATACATGAATTGTTACCTGGCTGCAAATTTTTAATGCTACTCCATCTACTAAGGGATGAAGGACTCGGAAGGTTCAATTTCAATATATTTCTTAAGAACAAGTATGTGGAGGTTGATCTATAAAATATACTTTGAGAAAAGCTTATCTCATACTCTTCCCAACGCGCATTTGCCCCTCTATTTATCTTTAGGAGCATTTTGCAAAAAGTTTTTTCGTTTGGATTTATATTTAAATTATCAACTTCGGCTTCAATAGATTTCTTCATCATTATTTTGCTTTCTAACGTTTTTATCCTTCTTTTTAAATTTTCGGATTTTTTCTATAATTTAAGTTTATCTTGCGAAACAGTCTTAAGTTTTTTAAACATTGTAAAATATTTCTTTCTATAAAACTCTTCATTTCTACAACTTTTATAACAATTTGTGCAAAACGATGGTGATTCCGATCTTTTGCGCTTAAGAGGCGGACATCTTAACAAGGGTAAGGCAACATCCTCACTTAATAAACACTTTTCTATACCCGAGTCATCAGTCAAATTTAAGGTTGGTACTGCGTCGCGCTTCAAGTATTTCTTTCCTATATTTTCCGACGAAAAGTGTCTTTCACATATATATAATGTCCGCGATTTTTCCAAAAAGCTTTCGTCAAAGTTGCACTTTTCTATCCACGCTTTAAGTAATATGTCATTGGAATATGGGAAACGAAAGATTTTTAAGTTTGGAAAACTTCTTTTGGATCTGCCACAATGAGGCAAACAACACTTATTGCCTGCTTTATGCGATAACTTTTTTTGTTTTACTACGGAAGTAGATAATTTCAATTAGTTCACTCATTATGATATTATTTATTTATATTATTATTCAAAATTTTTCACTTTTTCACACTAGATTATATTTTCAAGCACTTGTAACTCACAACGAAAGCGATACTGAAATAAAGTTAAATAAATAGTTTCCAACGTAAACGCTAAATATATTAAATTCAAATAACGGTAAATTTATATTCGGGCGAATCCATGTAGGTATTTGCAAAAGTACAACAATAAAATACATATTTTTGCCATATAAATAGACAATCGGTAACATTAAATTATGTAGCTTATGTCCATACACATATGCATATGTGCGAAAACACAAGTTCCTTTTGTTTGTGTAAATTTTTTCTTTGCTTTAGGTCATGATACAATTATACAGGTAACCGCAAATCGACAACAAATTTACAGCAAATAAAACAACAGGGCTTTTTGTTGCTAGTTTCTGGTGCCAACTGTCATAGAGCAATGAAAGATACACAGCGTGTGTGTGTGTTTGTAAAACATAAACAACATTTGGCAGAGTGCACCACGAAACAAGCAAAACAGCTGGCGCTTCGCGGTTACCTGTATAATTGTATCATGCTTTAGGTTAAATACACACATCCATTCATACTTACCCATGCAAAGGCACGCACACATGCATGCGTATGCAGATGAATACCCTCTAGTCAACCTAGAACCATATGTCTCTATGTCAACACTCTTTTCTCTAGCGACAATTGCACTAGTTGAAATTTCGACAATTTTCCTTTTATGCGCGAGTAGAGATACGTTAGAGACAACAGTTCCAATGTATTTCTGTTGATATTGCCAATGAACGCGTCAATAGTTTGTTTTTCTTTTTTATTATGCTATGCAATAATGTTAAAAACTTACGTACATATGTATGTAGGTATGTATGTATTTAAGTTTGTTGGCCCAACCCTTATTAAATTGTAGACGAGGGTCACTAAAATGTACTAGTGATTCTTTAGTTCAAATGTCTCCATATGGTCGTAAATGAATAGTGCTAAAGTCTACTGGCAGATTTTCAATGACAACCCTATGTTATATGTCAATAGGCAATTACATTGGCTGCGGTACACCTATTCAGTTGTACTATTGACAATGTCATTAGTAAATCACTACAATTTTACTATTGACATGGAGCGAGGAAATATCGATATTGTAGACTGGAGCCCCTAAAATTTACTAGTGAATCTTTGGTTCCAATGTCTCCATGTGGTCCCAAAAGAACTACTTAGTCAGTATTGCTACAGTCTAGTGGTGGATTTTCAATGACAAGCTAATGTTAAATGTCAATAGATAATTACATTGGCTGGGATACACCTGGTCAGTAGTACTACTGACAATGTCACTAGTAAATCACTACAATTTCACTATTCGCATTTTCTGCAGGGTAGCGAAGACATGATAATAATAAGTGCTCTGAGAAAATAAATTACTCTCTTTGAAACAAATGGATTTAGTACAGTGTCCCGCAAAATAAAATATGTATGTAGTGGTGAGAAAAATGAGAGTAAAATATATTTACACTTGAAGAAAACATTTATATAATTTAAGATACATGCTGTGGTTATTCATTGTTTGAATATTTTTTGAAAATAAGCAATTTAATAAAAACTTAAGTAAAAAGTAAAAAATAATAATCCATTCAACAATGTAGTCTACAAATTCCAAATTAAATTTATTCGCAGCGCAGTGAAAGCTATTAAAATGCCTTTTTAAACTATCTTCCCTATTATTTTCAAGTGTTTCATAGCATAAAATGCATTGCATATTGCTTAAAACATTTTTTATCACAAAATATTTCTTAGCTTACATAATTATTTTTTTGCTGTAGAAATTTATTCAATTTGAACTTAAATTTCGTTCCGTGTGCTCAAAAAAACTAAACGAAAAACCAGGAAAAAATTAATACATGCGTGCACAACTTCATTCGTCGCTTGCTCAGTGACGACTAAATGAAAGAGCATAAGCATGTATATGATTTTCATCTGCACAATTGTTCTATGGCTTGCGGGTTACTGATTTATGCATTAAACACATTCGACACAGCAGGCTACGGGCTACAATCTGTCAAAAATAGAATACACACATTCTTATGGTAACAATTATTTTAACGACAGCAGGCTACACGACTGCACGACCACCGTTGTAGCTGTCGCCAACTTTAAACTAATTTCTATTTCTCTGGCTACAATGAGCAAATGCAGTGTTACCAGTATAATACAAAATGGTGAATGAATGATATCGTACAATTATTTCATACTATTTACTAGAAACAATATCCAAAAATTGATGTAAAGAATAAATTGATTCATTATTGTACTTTTATGTGAAATAAGTACATTTTAAAAGAAAACTTAATTTTTATAAATGCAAAATATATGAAAGTGGCAATACTGAACTATGTATTTGTACTTGAATATCAGCTGCAGATGGTGCTGCTGCCGTCTCCAAAATAATTAAGTAGCTGGCTACGAGGCGACAAATGCTGCTAGCGGCATTTGAAGTCGTGTGTTCGTGTAGCCTGCTGTGGTGAATGTGTTTAATGCATTAGTAGTAAATCCACCAGCAAATTAAGCACTGGCAGTACAATGTATGGACGTAGAACATCTTTATATATTTTAGTCTTTGGTGCAACACTTTCGAAGTTAAAAAAAAAATGAATGAATGAAGGGAAAAAATTTTTTTTTTAAATTCATAAAAAATAAAAAAAAATTAAGTTTAAAATTTTTAAACGCACTAATAATCCCAAATTATTATTTTACTTATTAAGTAATGTTATTTGTTGTTAGGCTTCTCATTTGTTTAAATGAAAGTTTATAACATAATAACTCTAGTTGTTCTAAGAAATTTGGGTAAAGGTTCCCTGATGATCTGCATTAGCAACAGTGAAATGCGCATAGGATCCAGCTAAACCCCTCAATAATCAATTTCAATGTATTTTTAATAAAAAATATTTTACTTAATAAGTAAAATAATAATTTGGGATTATTAGTGCGTTTAAAAATTTTAAACTTAAATTTTAACAATTCCCATAAAAACACTAATTAAAAAAATTAAATTAAATTCATAAAAAATAAAAAAAATTAGTTTTTAGGCAAAAAAAAATTTTGTCCCTTCATACATTCATTTTTAACTTCGAAAGTGTTGCACACATAGGAAAACGGTATAAGAACAGATTAGAGGAATTGTAATTCTTAATTTTTCTGAATTTGTTTCAGCTAAATCGGACTAGTGGTTCTCGAGTTATGTCAAACAAAAGAGCCTATACGATAGTTACTAACTTCAAATCGATATTAAAAATATTTTAGCAGGTAAGAAGACAAAACGAATGATGCACAAGTTCTTCATTTTGGGCCTACTTTCACGTGAAATTGTCAGAATTGAGTCCCAAAATCATATGTTGTACTGTGTGATTATAGACCTTGTAACTTTTTTTGGGATTGTTAAAAATCATAATTTTACAAAGAAAATATGTAAACCAAAGTTATTTTATTCTCTTCGAAGCTCATTTTCACGATCAATAACTTTTTCTCTAGATATATTTCATTATTAACTAGAAAGTACTACAGTAAGTACTTTCACGTAATGATATAAATAAATTATTATTTTATTCATTACAGGACAGGTATTATTATACACATAAAAGAAAAAATTGGTATGAAGTTAGCATAACTGAAGAAAATTGAATTAGGGATTAACGTGTTCCTCCATACTATTTGATATTACGTAGTTTTGCCCACTACTAAGTCCTAGCGTGATTTTTAATGTGAAGTTTTATGGCAAAACTATTTAAGATTATGTCCAATATTGCCACCTATGCTAACTTCATACCACTTTTTTCTTACACATAAGGTCCAAAGTAATTAGATAAATAAGTAGCACTCATTACTTTGTAAGCCATGATTGTAAAAATGTTTTTTGTATTAAGTTTTAAAATATCTTTGTCATAAAAATTTTTATTTTAATTAGATTTCATTAAGGTTCTAATTTTGTAAAACGCAACGCCAAACGTTGGCAAATTTTACATACAAAATATTTAAATTACAAAAACAGAATGCATACAAAATGTGTCAACGCAACGTTGCGTTTTACAAAAAGAGGCTCTAAAGGCCGGGGCACAATGAATCCGTCATGCGTTAAACTTCGCCTTTTTAACCTGACAGCTAAGTGAAATACATGGTTACTTATGAGGTCGGTTACATTCAGAACGTGTCCGTCTACGCAAAGTACAAAATTTGGTCAACTTTTACTTTTTGCGTACGTTGAGTGGTTTGATAGATATTGGTTGGTTTTTTTGGTATGTTCTGTTTTACGGTTTTGTATTTTGTGGTAGAAAAAATAAAATTAAACAAAAGAAATAAACGAAATAAATAAAAAAAAGTTTAATTTAATAAATAAAATGGGGAATCAACCTATTGAAGCTGTTCAAATGTTTCCGTCGTTGCTTTAATGTCAGCTAAAAAAAACCAATTTTAACTTATGACGGATTCATTGTGCACTGGCCTTATGCTATGTTTAGACGACACCTGCTTCGTGCTCTATTCATGCTTCACACCCCAATCATGACCGAATCAACTTGCTTCGCCATACAAAATTATGAGAGCGAATCAAGTAGATTCAATACGAATCTACTTGCGAAGCACGTAAAATTGGTATCTTCTCTAACTTTTATCGCAGTAATCGCCACTTTATCTGAACTAGCTGTCAAAACAAAATAAGTATATGTGTATGAGTGTGTTTGTAAACAAATGAAAACAAGCCAAAAAAACATAGATGTGAGTTTAATATAAATAAATTTAATTAAGTTATGAATAATATAAAAAGGGAAAATTAGAAGAAAATATAGAGATGCCTTCAAAAACAAGATTTTGCTTGAATCGAATTTATGTAAGTATGTATGCATGTATACACGTGCGTATGATACGTATGCATGTGTGAATATACATAAAAAAATGCCACGCGAACAATGATGCCAACTTTTTCAGAGCAAAAATCACTGTGTGTTCATAAAAAAGCACTAAATGCAATATATTTTTTATTTATATTTTTATATTTATCTATTTATTTTCAATACAGAGAAAGCCCACATGGCTAATTATATATGTATTGAATGAGTAGAAATTAAAAATTTAAGTTAACTACAATTTTAAATTTACTACATTTCATAGGTTTTTGTAATAATTTCAATTATATCGAGCCATATTTCGATTTTGCGTATAAGTAGAACATGAGTAGGAAAATAATTGAAGTTCATTTCGCAAGACACTGCAATTATGGTGTATTAAAAAAAAAACAATTAGATTTTAGGTGTTTCATCTGAATTAATTTTTATATGAACATAGTTCAGTACGTTACATTCTGTAGCTCGTTTCTGTATTTCTCGCGTCGTAAAATTTCCCGCATGAAACAAGGGAATCGTGGAAACAGTGTAAATTGAAACACATAATGGCTTTTCTCACATAAGTGTTTCTGTATCGTTACTTTGCGAGAACTATCTGTCATTTAAACAAATTTCCAGCAATTATTGGAACGATGTGAGAAAAAGTGTTTCTGTAACAATATTTTGTGAATAGTTTCTCGCAATTCTCGGATTTAAAAATGTACAAAAACATGTGAATTTTTGAATTTGTGTGTGAAAATATGAAAAATAAACTAGTTGAAAAGATATGCAACGAATTGTTGAACTAAAATTATTATTAACGATTCGATATGATTATATTTATTTAGAATTTTTTTTTTGGAATTTTCTATAATAGAGACAGTTGCTAGAAAAAACTTATTTCAAGCATTTTACATTCACTTTATATTCATGTTCATTATTCAATTTTATTTTTCTTGAAAATTTTTAATTTTTTTTTGTTATTGAAATTATATTTTTTGTGACTTTTGTTTTCATTCGACACCCGATTACTGGAAATATTCCAGTAAAAACAGATTCAGTGTTGTCTGTTTTCACATTCAAATACAGAAACACTTTTTTTCACAAATCGAGAAACGATGGAATTTTGTGTTTCACACTTCATGTGAGAAATTTTACGATGCGAGAATTACAGAAACGAGTTACTGAACAACATAAGCCTTTTCCTTTTAGACCGTATTTTATATGAATGAAACAATTTGATTTATAAAATCATTATTGTATTTTTAACTTACTTTTAAAAAAGTTATAAGTGCTAAAAGTTATTTCTACTTCAACATTTGAACATGGTAATGTTAATAGTCTTAGATAAAATATTGGCAGTATTAGAAATGGATTATGATTATTTGAATTTCTATAATTATAAACTTCAATCCAAAATTAATCAGTTCTGAGCAAATTTGTCCATTTATGTATCCTTAAATTTCTGATACTTCGTTCTATTTCTTCAATTTCGCCATCCCAGCAAAAATTACCGCTTCCCAGAAGAATTTTTGTAAGCCAGCTAGAAGCAATGCATTCAGTTTCCAAAAAGCCATTCATGTTTTGCTTTACTAATTCATTTTACAGAAGTAATAATGTGTAGTTTTTATGTATTCAGATGCAAAAGTTACTGGTTTACATTTTTTTTTTACTTTTGTCCACTTTGTTAGAGAGCCTTACGTTAGTACTTTTCAGAAGCATTTTTGAAAGCTTTCGTTATCAAGAAAGCAATACATTGCTTCACTCAGTGGTTAGTAATTAGATTATTGTTGTAATTAAGTTATTTTATAACTGTAATTTCTAGATATATATTCTTTTTTCTCACTATGAAAGATAACGTTTTTCTTCCTTCGTATTTCACCCAGCTGAATTAACATTCTGCAAAGGAAACTTTGTATGTCTAAAAGGGGTGAAAGCAGATAGTTTTTGAAAAGTGAAAATTTCTTATTTGGTGTTTCTTATAAACCACCACACTTTCACAAATTAATATTTAGTAGATATGTAAAACGCACTAAAATCAAAGGTGAAAAGCACCAATTTAGTGCCTTTTTTTAAGCAACAATTTGAAAAATTCCGCACTATTATAAATTGAAAAACTCTTAATCTAGTACGAAAAGCACTAAATTGGCACGCTGCACACGAAGCACGAATGCATAGTCTAAACAGCATGATTCATAAACATGATTCAGAGAGCGAAGCAGGTGATTCAACTCGTCGTCTAAACATAGCATTAAGTCTTTCGATTGTATTAAAGATGACACAGTGTTTACATGAAGAGGATTTCTTATATATGTAATACTATGTTTAGACGTTACGTGCTTCGCTCTCTATTCATGCTTCACGCCCCAATCATGACCGAATCCACTTGCTTCGCCATACAAAATTATGAGAGCGAATCAAGTAGATTCAATATGAATCTACTTGCGAAGCACGTAAAATTGGTATCTTCTCTAACTTTTATCGCAGTTAATCGCCACTTTATCTGAACTAGCTATCAAAACAAAATAGGTATATGTGTATGTGTGTGTTTGTAAACAAATAAAAACAAACCAAAAAACATAGATGTGAGTTTAATATAAATAAATTTAATTAAGTTATGAATAATATAAAAAGGAAAAATAAGAAGAAAATATAGAGATGCCTTCAAAAACAAGATTTCGCATGAGTGGAATTTATGTAAAGTATGTATGCTTATGTGTATGCATGTATATATGTACGTGCGTATGATACGTATGTTTGTGTGAATATACATAAAAAAAATGCCACGCGAACAGTGATGCCAACTTTTTCAGAGCAAAAAGCACTGTGTGTTCATAAAAAAGCACTAAATGAAATAAGTACTCGTATATACATATGTACCTATGTATGTATGTACATAAATATATTTTTATTTATTTTTTATATTTATCTATTTATTTGCAATACAGAGAAAGCCCACATGGCTAATTATCAGGGGTGTCATAGATAAATGTATTGAATTAGTAAAAATTAAAAATTTAAGTTAACTAAAATTTTAAATTTACTACATTTCATAGGTTTTTGTAATAATTTCAATTATATCGAGCCATATTTCGATTTTGCTTATAAGTAGAATATGAGTAGGAAAATAATTGAAGTTCATTTGGGAAGACACTCTAATTATGGTGTACTATTTTAACAAAAGATGATCAACGAGAATTATACTCCTCGTTTCAAGAAATGCAGTTTCATCTTTTTCCTCTGGCCATAAAACTGTTTTAATAAAACAATTAGATTTTTGGGTGTCTGAATTAATTTTTACATGAACATGGTTCAGTATGTTACATTCTGAACAACATAAGTCTTTTCTTTTTAGACCGTATTTTATATGAATGAAACAATTTGATTTATAAAATCATTATTGTATTTCTAACTTACTTTTCAAATAGTTATTAGCGCTAAAAATTATTTCTACTTCAACATTTGAACATGGTAATGTTAATAGTCCTAGAGGAAATATTGACAGTATTAGAAATTGATTATGATCAGTTGAATTTCTAGAATTATGAACATCAATCCAAAATTTATTATTTCTGAGCTAATTTTTCCATTTATTTATCTTTAAATTTCTAATAATTCGTTCTATTTCTTCAATTTCACCATCCCAGCAAAAATTACTGATTCCCAGAAGAGTTTTAGTAAGCCAGCTAGAAGCAATGTATTCAGTTTCCAAAAAGATATTAATTTTTTGCCTTACTGTTTGCATTTACAGAAGTAATAATGTGTAGTTTTTATGTACTCAGATGCAAAAGTTACTGGTTTACATTTTTTTTTTACTTTTGTCCACTTTGTTAGAGAGCCTTACGTTAGTACTTTTCAGAAGCATTTTTGGAAGCTTTCGTTATCAAGAAAGCAGTACATTGCTTCCCTCAGTGGTTAGTGATTAGATTATTGTAATTAAACTATTTTATAACGTGCATGGTATCCTCTGTAATTTCTAAAAATATATTCTTTTTTCTCACTATGAAAGTTTTTCTTCCTTTGTATTTCACCCAGCTGAATTAACATTCTGCAAAGGAAACTTTGCATGTCTAAAAGGGGTGAAATCAGATAGTTTTTGAAAAGTGAATATAAAGCCACCACACTTTAACAAATTAATATTTAGTAGATTTGTAAAACGCATTTAAATCAAAGATGAAAAGCACCAATTTAGTGCCTATTTTTAAGCAACAATTTGAAAAATTCCGCACTGTTATGAATTAAAAAACTCTAAATCTAGTACGAAAAGCACTCAATTGACATGCTGCATACGAAGCACTAATGCGTAGTATAAACAGCATGATTCATAAACATGATTCAGAGAGCGAAGCAGGTGATTCAACTCGTCGTCTAAACATAGCATAAGTCTTAATCATATTTTAGGAAGAAAAAATTCTTTCCAAACAAGCTGAGGTGTGTAAAATATTAAAAGTTTCTTGAACAGTTCTGTATAAATTTGTATACATATACTTATTTATACGATTTTTAATTGTAGAATTCTTTTTCCATAATTTACTTCTACTTAAATCGTTGAAGGTGTAGTGGCTTTCGAAAAAAAACTAGTTGTTCCGCTCTACTAAGTGTTTGTCAGAATATTTACAATTCACTTTGGTGTTATTTGTTCATTAATAAATATCACATGTAATTTGGCTTACAAACCGATGCGAACTTTAAGCTGATTAAATCATAAATATATTTCTAATTTATTTTTACTATTTCTCTTCACTGATTCTGCCTTTCAGAGTACACATTTTTTTACCCCATCTTCTTAATTCAAGTTGAGCTGTAACAATAGCCTCTAATTGTGTTATAGTGTGAACAAGAAAGTAATACTATGTGTGCACAAATTTCAGTTTTTTTTATTTAAAAATTTCTTCAACTTTGTTAATACATAGAAATATGGTATCCGACAGCCTTCTGCCACGTTCCCCATCTAGTTATTATATCATGTATCCGCATCGTATCAATGGATATTTTTACACTTTATGTCAGTAACCCGCAAGCCATACCACAATTGTGGGCAATAATATCACATACATGTTTATGATCTTTCATTTAAGATGAAAGTCCATACCAATATGCGTTGTATGCATTTCTGCACTTTCGTAAAAAATCAGAGTGGGGAGAGTGCTGGAATTAACTTAAAAAACTGGAACAAAAAGTAAATCAAGTGATTGGCTGGACCAGGCTTTTCATACGCCTACGAAAGAAAAATGCGGCGGTGTTAAAAGGACTGCTTTCCAGGACCTAAGTTACTCGCAAAAAATGAGAAGAACTGCAAGTAAGATATTATTTTAGTATTTATAAATGCATTATTAAATTCGTGATATTTTTTTTCATTATATTGTTGTTTCATAATTTTTATAAAAAATAATCAAGCCAAAACAATTTGCTGACGAAGCCACACAAAGGAGTGGCGAAATATCGAAAAATACATAGAAAATTAAATTAAAAAATCCAAGAGACCTTAAGCTTAATAAAATCAGAGAAAATTATAATAAAAAGAGGTCAAAATATTAGCAGAATTATTTTACAAAAGAATTAAGAAAGTTAGACCCCGATGCTGCAGCATCCAGCTTTCGCAAGCAAGGACATTTTGATACTGCAAATCTTTTGCAGACAACAGCAAATCCAGATGATATTTTTAACAGATTTCTCGTAGCATCTGATCCATTAATATCTAGTTTACGCGCTTCCAACAAAATGATGACTCATGAAAAGCAACTACCACCTGAATTTATATCTATGCTACTATAACTTTGTAAAAATCTGTAATAAAATTCTACATTTCGAGAAATGCTAGTAATGTAACTTTTAAAACGTCTTTCCTATCAGTTGGAGGGTATCAGTGTAGGGTAAAAAAATTAAAAATTCAATAAAGCCGTCTACTTTCTTAAAAATCTGCTGCGAGTGACCAAATTTTTATTTTCTAAAACTTACAGTATGTGCGCAAGGAACGAAATTGGCATTTGAGTGGTTTTGGTTTATTTCACCGAAAAAATGTCTTATCTCTAAAATTTAAAAAATCGCTGATACAAAAATATTTTAGGTTTATTAAGCGCTTGTTTGACATATTTCTATGGGAAATTTGTCAAATAAATCTGTATTAAATCTAATATACTTTTTATGAATTAGACCATTAGTATTTAAGATAGTCAGTTGCAAACATTTTTAATATATCTATATTTTTCATGTGGCGCTGTTGTTTAAAAGTCTTGACTTCTGAGTGTAGGGTACTAACGTCCAGCGCTATTACATAAAAAAAAATTATACGACAAAATTTTCTAAAAAGATCTGTTAAACATATTCAAAATCTGTGAACCTATAGCTAAAAACAATGGAGTTATTAAGTAAATTAGGCGATGCGAGCGTTTCTACTATGTTTTTTCCAACGTGCGACGGATACAAAAGTAGAAAGTAAACTTATTTTATCCGTCCTATGCGTTTATACGTTCTTTGCGTTTTGCTCTGTAACTTGCCACATACAATTACCCTGATTCTACTTTTTTGACACATGCATAAAACGCAACTACGCATTGAACGGATGGTATGGACCTTCAGCTTAAGTATTAATGATATCATAGGCTACGTAATGTATATTTTTACCACTGGGAGTCTATTTCTGTTATCTATTGACGTGATGTCGATGTTGGCAAATGAAATAATCGTGAATGTTTTTGTAGCAAACTTAAAAACAAACAAAACAAACTTTTGTACAATTAACATTAAAAAAGTACTTTTCTTCACCTCAAGAGAGGAATGTTTAACTTGCAAACTAAAAGTTTAGAAGCTTTTTCTGCATCAATCTATTATCGATAGTGGACTCAATACTTGTAATATGTCTTCCTTGTTGTGTGGCAAAACACTGCTTACATTAATTATACTTAAAATGTTAAAGTTTGAGGGTAATATGGCGCTTATTTCTTCAAACAAGTCTTGTACAATCTTATTAGAATTTTTTTAAATGCTCTATTTAACTTCAGAGCTTATGTTTTTTCAATGATAGACTTCCTCGAAAAACAAATAGGTAAGGAAATTTCTCTTTGAATTTTCGGTTTAGTGCCACCGCTCGAAATAAAAAGAACCGAAAATGAATTTAAAAAAGCACTGAGCACTAGTTTAAACATTTTTCGCGTCGAAAATTTCAAAAAGCACTAAAAACGGTGCGAAAAGCACCGAGTTGACAACGCTATCTATCGACTGCTTTCTGGTGCTGATTTTTTGTGTCAATTTGTATGGAAAATGTGTTTATGCCGCAATTCTGTTTGATCATTTACAAATACAATTACAAATTATACACTAACTCATTTTGACGAGCATAGTAACAAATACCTTCACCCGTTGTAGTGAAACTGACCAGGGGCGATGCGAAAGCAATTACGATGCGAAAGCTAAATGCGATGATATGCCAATTTGGTACTCTCTATTACTTTCGCAAAATTTTTTTGAAAAAGTGGCAACACGGGCATTGCAAAAGAAAATATGGCAAAGGTTGACAGTACTGAAATGTCAAAATATGTAAAGGCCGGGGCACAATGAATACGTCATACGTTAAACTGCGTCTTGTTCAACTGACATTAACGCAATGACGGAGAAGGTTGGCACAATGAGTACTTTATTGACGGAAGCATTTGACCAGCTTCTTTAGGTCGATTCTTCATTTTATTTAATAAATTCAAGTTTTTGTATTTATTTCGTTAATTTCTTTTCTTTAATTTTATTTTTGCTGCCACAAAATACAAAAATCTAAATCAGAACATACCAAAAAACCAACCAATATCTGCCAAACTACTCTACGTGCGCAAAAAGTTAAAAGTTGACCAAATTTTGTACTTAGCGTTGACGGACACGTACTGAATGTAACCGACCTCATAAGAAACTTAGCTGTCAGTTGAAAAATGCAAAGTTTAACGCATGACGGATTCATTGTGCCCCGGCCTTAAAACAACGATATTTGAAAAAATAAAATTTCAGAAAAAATGAAGTGTAACAGTTTTTATTTGAAAATAAGGTGATGGATTCTGTAGCGTTATGGCTTTATGAAGAAAACGACCATGTACAACGAGTTGCAAGACGAGTCTTAAGATATACTCGTAGGTACGATATACTTTCCTTAAATGACCGCAGGTAAGAAAAATCTATAGAGGAAAATGTTGTTAAATACATATTGCTTTATTTTAGCTTTGTACAAAATTTGCGTTTGAGTAAGGAAGCGTTTCTGTTTGTTCTAAACGTTATTCAACACGTGCTAAAAGTTTCAAGGAGATCCCCAGCAATTCCAACTATTATAAAACTAGCCGCTGCCTTAAAATTAGAATCTAGGTCGTCTGTCGATTTGTCCACAAATTATTTGCAGCTTGTTTGCCATTTGCTGACTGCAAAGTCGTTATGTTGCACTATGAAATCCAATAAAATTTCAAACTACCGTTGTTTTGTTTGTAATTTTTTGGTTTTTTCCCTAAAAATTACGATTTAAATATTAAGGGCCTCCTAATTCATAAAAAAATATTTTGATTTTATAAAAGGTTTATTAATAAAATTTCCATAGAAAATTTGTTTCATAAACTTCTTATTAAACATAAATATTTTTTATGAACGTACTTACATGTGTTTCTCACTTTGCAATTGGTATTTAGCTATCGCAAGATATTTGCGTTTATTGCGCGATTTTGACAGACGCTTTCGCATTACAGATTATACCAGACGGTGATACCAGACTTGCGAAAGGGAAAATAAAAGATGCGAAAGGTAAATGCGCAAACGCATTAGAGAGTACCAATCGTTCGATTTCGTACCATTTTTCTTTCGCATCGTAATAGAGAGTAACCCCCCAGAGTATTTGGTGGGAATCGAACCCACGACCCCCGCAATGATAGCCTATCACACTACCCAATAGGCTACCGGGGCAATGTATGTCCCAGTCAAGGGGTCTGCACTGTAATTCGAAACGAAAGAAAACACTTTCGAATCTGTATCTTAATAAAATGTAAATTCGAAAGCCTTTTTTTCGTTTCGAATTACAGAGTAAACCCCCCACATGCAATTTTTGTTACAGCGATTCTTGAGTTTAGTTGTAAGAGGTAAGAAGATTGGAGAGGGGTGCACGGAGGATTGTCATATTTTTCTGACCTATATCGCCAAATTTTTATGTATTTTTTCTTAATATACATGTGTATGTATACTGTATATTTGATAATAGATTTGTTTTTATATAACACTTTTTAATATAAATTTTTATAAAATAATCGTATACAAATTTAGCAGAAAATCGCCAAAGGCAGAAATAAAACCGACAAAAATTATTTCTCGCAAATTTTTCACATCCAAATTCAAAATGCTTTAATTTAAAATGTTTTTAATTTCTTGGAGATGAGTTTTGGTAGGATTTATTTTTTTAACTACGGCTTCAACAAACTAATTTTCTGAATTGCAAAAATTTTGAAGTACTATTTATTTTATTTATCGCCAGAAAAATCGCCATGTAAATAGAATTCTTAATTTATCAGGGAAAGTTGTGGTATAATTGAATGTTTTTTAATACATAATTTCAAAACTACTGCAACTCCAAAGCAGAATTTAAAGAAGTTCCAACTTTGGACGTGGATTATGTGCAAATTAATGTTTCTGCAGTCCATGCGTGAACATAAGGTGTTGGCAATAAAATTTGACAGTTAAGTACATGTGTATGCATTAATTATTTCTAAGTTAACTAACTGCACGTGGGGACCGATCCTGAAATATTTTGTGAACATAATAGAAAATGAGGTAAAACTATATTTGAGGATTAGAGATGGTAAAATTGAGCTTTCATTACAAAAAAGCATTCAGCAAGTTGAATACGATGAATCAAAACAATTCAAATATTCCATTTGCAATAATGGCTGAGTATATAAAGCAGAAATCTATATTAACTGACAAAACACATAGTAGACCAAACTCAAAAGAACGCTGATTATGAAGGTGTAGAGGCCTTCGAAAACAGCTAGTTGTTCCGCTCTATTAAATGTTTGTCAGAATATTTACAATTAACTTTGGTGTTATTTTAGTTAATTATTATTTTTCGTACTGTATTTGTTTCTTAAATTCTTATGAATTGAATTAGGCTACTGTTCGTAACGCTTTTTAAGCCAAATTACATGTGATAATTATTAATGAACAAATAACATCAAAGTTAGTTGTAAATATTCTGACAACAACACATAGTTGAACTAAACCTTCCTCATCAGCGTTCTTCTGTGTTTTGGTCCACCGTGTGTGGTGTCAGTTGATGTAGATGTCTGCCCTATATACGAAATTTTATTGCAAATGGAATATGTGAATTGGTTTGATTGGTGTTATTTGTTCAATACGAACTTCAGCCTGATTAAATTATAGATATTTGATATGGTTTTCTTAAATTAATGTTTTTTTATATTCTTCATCAGTCGTTAAGCAGCTCTGGATTGGAGAACATCTCTCGCGTCATCGTAATTATTTCTTAGGTGCGATCAGGCTTGTGTGTGTTGTTTGGCCTTCGAGAGTTTTTCGTCTCGCTCGCACTGGTTGACTAATCTGCCACGGATAACCGTATAATCTTGCGGTTTTTTAGGAATTTCTTTAACAACCACGTTGCTACTTCCTATGTGAAGGCATAAGTCGTGTACAGTCAGCCACAAAACTTTTTAAACTACTGTTAATAACATCTTGGGCATATGGTCTTAGTTACTGCGCCCATAATTGTGCAACAGCATATTATGCAAATTTACTTTGTATAGTATGTTAAATAAATAAATAAATAAATATTTTTCAAGATTAAAAATTATTTAATATTATCTAATCTCGAACTGAAAAACTGGCACTAAGAGTTTCTGCACACAAGCTGTAAAGTAGAAGTCATTGCTTTAAATAAAAATTAATTTTAGTATCATTAAGATCCCCTAGTGCGAATATTTCTTTTTTATCGGCATTTTTTCTATTTATAATTAACTTTTTTCTTCTTTAATAACATACCGTAATGACTGTTTTGCAATAAGGATAAGCATTCCATGCTTCTTCGTGAATTTCTAAAGAGCCCTTTGGTGCCAATAGTCTTATAAATGCTGGAACTTTTGAAGCCAAATGATAAATTTTGTATGTATACTGACCGGAACTATATTTGCCACCTTAAACGTAAAAGAAATTAATTTTACAGTAAATTACATAAATAAATAAAAATATTTACCCAACAAGGGATGATTGCAAAAGGGTTCATTTTTTAATACTTCAATGCCTTCACCACCACCTGTTTCATTTTTCGAAGCCTCAGCCACTGAATAAAGTTGTGCAACTTGATACTGATTTTTTTCAAGAGAAAGAAAAATGGAAACAAAAAAGTATTCATGAAATTAAAACAATTTAAACTTGATTACAAAGCAGTTGTTATATAAATTCTAGATATAGTTAGATGATGATTTGATTTGTTTTAAAATTTGAATTTGTTAATGAAAGTGAATGTGATGTGAATAGAGTGCTAACAAGTGGAATAAAATTAAAGTTAAAGAATTTGCATATTTGCGGGAAAAACTGACAGACTGACTAACATTCAATATTCAAACAGAATTTTTTGTTTATTCTGTCTTCAGTATTTGAAAAATTTCTATGCATATTTTCTTGAATTTTTTTTAAGGTGGTATGTGTTTTTAAATATTTGTATTTTTGTAAGTAACGAAGTATATATGTATATATGTACATTAGAGTGGGCGTTAGTTGAATGGAGGATTTTTTTTTATTTCTATTCTCACGCCCCAAATCGGTTCAGTTTTATGTAAAAAATAATAAAAAAAAAATTCATATCGATAAGTTGTTATCAAAGTTAGCCCGCAAGCCCATATATTCAATGTAATTTATTTATTTTTTTTATGACTATACTTAATATATGTATGAAATAATTTAATAGATATAAACTCTTATTGTAAAACCTTAGTAAAATAATTTCCATATAAATGCAATTTCGGTATATATGTACACTGAACCAAAAAAGCATTCTTAAAACAAGAAATTTGCGTTTTCTTTTTTAAAATGCAGCATTTTTAAAAATAATTGTTAAAATAAGAATGTTTCTTATAACATTAATACATAACATTCTTATTTTTATAACGAAGAAGTTTTAAAACAAGAAATGCTCGTTTTCGTTTTTAAAATGCAGCATTTTTAAAAATAATTGTTTAAATAAGAACGTTTCTTATAACATTAATACACAGCATTCTTATTTTTATAACGAAGCAGTTTTGAAATAAAAATGTGCGTTTTCGTTTTAAAAATTAAGCATTTTTTAAATTAAGAATGTTTCTTACTAAGCTAAACCCAAAAAAAGAGTTATAAAATCAAGAAGAAACAATTTGATTTTAAAAACGTAACCTTTATGAAATAGAACTTAGTTTGTTTTCTGTTATTTTAACAATTTTCATTCTTGTTTTAAAAATGAAAAATATTTTGAAATAAAAAAAAATATTTTTTGTTTGAAAAAGACAACAACCTTGATATAAAGTTGAACATACTCAAATTAAAAGATTATGTTTTTGTGTTAAGAATGAAATATTCTTGAAGTAATAATAATAATGTTTTAATTAAGAATAAAACATTTTAAATCAAAAATGTTAATTTTCGTTTTAAGAATGGAGCATTTTTGAATTAAGAATGTTTCTTATAATATTACAGCCTTATTTATAAAACTTATTAACGCTTATAAAAGGGTTTTAAAACAAATTTTCATAAAAAATATTCTTAAAAAGCCTTTATAAATCCTTAATCATTTTTATAAATAATGCTGTTAATATATAACATTCTTATTTTTATAACGAAGCAGTTTCAAAACAAAAATGTGCGTTTTCGTTTTAAAAATGCAGCATTTTTAAATTTAGAATGTTCCTTATAATTTTAATATACAACATTCTTATTTTTATAACGCAGCAGTTTTAAAACAAAAATGTACGTTTCTGCTTATTAAAAAGAAATTCTTTCAACCAAACATATTTTATTATTACATATGTGTATCAAGAATTTGAATTTTAAAAATCAATTTTTATTTATCGAAGTAACCTTCTATGTTTGTGTCGTGTTAAAAAAGTGAATTAATTTATCGATATGGTCAACGTATTATATCTGTGGTCAACGTATTGCCATATTTGAAAGGTAAGTTGTTGCAATCACAGGTTTCAATATTATTAATTGGATTTGTTTCGAATGGGTAATGAGCCTAAAGCCAGATCACACTAGCGGCACAATGTACCAATTTTCGTCGGCTCACTGAAATAAAGTCATATGTAATCAGCTAAATTTGCCTTATTTCTCAACTAAAAATAAAATATAAGGACATATGGGCATTTCCACAGAAACGTCCACTTTTTGTCACGTCACGTTACTTTGTGATGTACCTTGTTTTTCAAAGAAAACATAATGTTTTATATACTTTTTTTGCATGTCAGTATAGATAGTAATTAGGTCTACATTCGGTAAAAACTAGAATACAATCGAATAGTATAGCTCTAAAATACAAGATTAATTGCATGGTGACGTGACGTGACAAAAGGTGGACTTTTCTGTGGAAATACCCGTATGTAATTGTACCACACTGTGTTGGTAATAAAGCCATATAGACTTATTCCAGAATTAATTGAGTAATAATGCCATTTTGGCTTATTATTTATGACTTTATTGCAGTGAACCGACGAAAATCGATACATTATTTTTTTTTAATTCTTGCAGATGCAGATATTTCTGTCAAGAGACTCAACTATTAATTAATTGAGGACTTAAAAGAAGTTATTCATTCGGTAATTATAAGGGCAGAGTTCCGCGAAAAATTATTTGAATGGAGAAAGAAAGAATTATGAAATGTTTACGAATCTTTGTCGCTGCCATTGAAGGATTGCTTGCAAAATTCCGAAACAGCATCTTCATCTTGCAATTCAAGCTTTTCCTGTAGTACGTATAACTAATTAATCACTTTTTAGCATATAGTCGCTGTAAAATTATTACATATTTAAAATAAATGAAAATTAATAAAAAAATCTCTCTCTCTTATGCGTGTACTTTTTGATTGCATAGTATATTGTAAGTATGAAGCACCATTAAAGTAAAACTGTAACATTTTTAGTTTAAAAACGAACCATCGTTAATTCAAAAATGCTCCATTATTAATTTAGGACGTTTCGTTCTTAATTAAAAAATGCTGCATTATTAATTTAGGACGTTTCGTTCTTAATTAAAAAATGCTCTATTATTAATTTAAGTCGTCTCATTCTTAATTTAATAATTCTCCATTATTAATTCAAACGCTTCATTTTTAATATAAAAATAATAAGTTTTAGAATAAAAATGCTTCATTATTACTTCAAGAATATTTCATTCTTAACACAAAAACATAATCTTTTAATTTGAGTATGTTCAACTTTATATCAAGGTTGTTGTCTTTTTCAAACAAAAAAATATTCTTTTTTGATTTCAAAATATTTTTCATTTTTAAAACAAGAATGAAAATTTTTAAAATAACAGAAAACAAACTAAGTTCTATTTCATAAAGGTTACGTTTTTAAAATCAAATTGTTTCTTCTTGATTTTAAAACTTTTTTTTTTGGGTGTACATATAATTTTTGGTATTTTGTTGGTTATTTTCTTCATTATTTCCTAAAATATTAATTTTAGCAAGAAACTTTCTTTGAGACTAATGTTGTAGACTAGAAGAGCTAAAATATTGTCATATGCAAACAAATTACATTGAAAATAGGCTTGAAGGCCAACTTTAAGGGGCGGACGCACCCCCAAAAAAACACAACTTATTGATATGCAATTTTTTTGTATTTTTTTTTACATAAAACTGAACTGATTTGGGGGGTGAGAGTAGAAGAAAAAAAAAATAAGTAACGGCCACTCTAATGTACAGTTACTCACAGAAATATTTTGCTTATATAAATCTCAAGAAATTTGCAAAAAGAATGCTATATAAAAATGTCTTCTTTGAAAAATTCATGTTTATTTTTTTACATATTAAATAAGAGGAGTCTTAACTACAAATATTTTAATTAAAATAAAAAAAAACATTTATTTTATAAAATTTTAAAAAAATAATGAAAAAATCGCTTATTTATCAGGTCACAAAAGTATTTTGCTTTTTGAATTTTTTACACAGATTTTTCATTATTAAAGCAGCGTATTATGTTTTAATGTTTTGTGTGATATTCATTGTTAGATATGGCCACTTGCAGACGTCCTAGCATAGATTCCACTAAATTTCGGAAATTTTTAAGTACTTTTTTTATAAATTTTTTCTTCCAATACTCGTCCTAAGCATACTTTTGATAAAAAGATTTTCAAAAGGATTTATGTCGAGACTTTGTGGTTTTAGTGGCAGATGTTTTTTATTATAAAATAGCCATAATTTAATGTCCAGGGATATATATGTTTTGGGTCTTTGTCATGTTGGAAGTAATACCCATTGATATATTGATCAATTTGTTCAGCACTGGCATGTATGTAGGTTTTCTCTAATAATTTACAACTATAGATGTTTATCCATTGTGCTTTATATAAACACCAACTTTCCTACTCCTAGTGCCGACGTACAGCCCCACACCATGAGAGAACCACCACCATGTTTTACTGTTGGCCTTATATTGTTAATAGTTAGTGATTTATTTGGCTTGCGCCGCACCATAAGCCGTCTATCTGACCCAAAAATTATAAATTTACTTTCGTCGCTAAATATTATCGTGTTCCCGAAATTAGAAGTCTGAAATTTTTGTAGTTCAGCATATAACTAACGCTTCTGTCTATTAACTTCCGAAATCAAAGTTTTTTTCTAGCTACGCTGGCGTTAGTCTTGTTGGCTTTTAGAACTTTACAGATGGACTTGCCACTTAGATGTGTCCGTAGTGTGCCCGTAGGGTCCCCTTTAGCATTTCATTAAGACTTGGAACATATAAATGGTGGTTTTCCTTATTTATTGTTTTTAATAGTTTTTCTTGCGTTTCTCACCGTTAACAACTTTCCTCGACTTTTTCGTGGAATATTTTCAATATATCTGCGCTTTTTTGCACCTTTAAGAGTATTTTCTCTTGTTTGTCTACATCGACTAAACATATCACAAATATATTGGATTGATTTGTTCTATTATACAGATATAGAATAATCTTATTCGCAGATCAATTTAATTCCTTTACTTTAGGCATTTTTTCACGTGTTGCACTCAATAAAAAAAGATTGGAACCAATTATGACAAAAAAAAAGCAAAACAAATACTATTACAAACGAATAGCAAAAAAAAACACATGTAACAACAAAAATATTTAAGAAATAACGGGAACGCTAAAAGAAGCAAAATACTTTTGTGATGTTGAAATTGCGAATTTGGTACAAGAAAATGCAAAAAAAGTATAACAATTAAATTTAAAGTTGTTGTTTTTTTTTTGTATTTTCCAAAGCCTATATGCTTTCTCAGTTAGAAAAGAAATAAATTTAACATGTTGCTTAAATTATTTATTTTTAATAAATTTATTTAACTTTTTTGCTTAAAGAATGTAGGCAAAACATTTCTGAGAGTAACTGTACATATACATATATACGAGGGCAGGGCAAGAAGTAAAAATTATTCTTTATTAAGAGTTTGGAAAACAGTATAAAGCTAAATTTACACGATTGAAATTTTTTTCAAAATTTCTTTTCAAAATGCTTCAAACTCGTGTAAACAGCAAAATTTCTTTAAAATTTCTTTAAAATTTTGCTGTTTACACGAGTTTAATTAAACCATTTTGAAGAGCAATTTTGAAGAAAATTTCAATCGTGTAAATCTAGCTCAAGACTGTGTTCACACTTTTTAAAATTTTCTGCTAAATTACTTTAACGTTCACAAACGAAATTTTTTCCAGCAATTATCGTTTTTATTTAGCCTAATTTTTCATAAATTTTTGACATATAAAACAATTTAAAAAAGTAATTGGGCCTTATTCTACTACGACAATTTGTACTAGACTAAAGAACATTGCAACAGGTTTTCTTTAATCTAGGTCAAAATCGTAAAATTGTAATTTATTTACCTTAATTGTATTAAACGAGTTTTTTTTAGTTCAAATCACATATTTTTATTTGTTTTTATTAAAATAATCGACTTTGTTTGTAAGTTTTGATGTTAACAGGCTTCACACCTGTTTAAGTCGAAATTTAAAATATACAAATAGCATTAGAAGTTAGAAGAAAAATTATTTGTAAATAAACTAGTTAAAATATTTTGATTTTCTCCCTGCGTTTTGCTTTCACAAGACTGGCTGTGTTCGCAAATGCATCACTGCTCTGCATCATACGTGCAAACTTTTTTTATGAATGCAGTAGAAGTCCGCTGATAATCTGTTTTAATAGTAATCATGTCTATACACAATATTTGACATTTAGTTGTGCGTTATCTATTTCAGTGAACCAGTTTAGGACACTTAAAATTCCATTTGCAGCGTATTGATGCATTTACGAGCACACCCACTGTTTTCAAGTGAGAAGGATATGAGTTTCATATTTCAAAAGTGAAAATAGACATGTACAATTGCTTGAAAATAAATACGGAGTGAAACTGAGGAGATTCCACAAATGTACATACTAAATTAGTCATTGATGTACTATTGTACTTTCCAAGTTGGAATAGTACCAAAAGAAGTACAATTGTACCAAATTTTCCAACCCTGTTTCCATTATCCTTACTAATATTGTAAATGAGAAAATTAGTTTTTTTTTTTTGTTTGCTAGGCTTTCACGCCCAAACCACTAAACCGATTTTGAAAGTTCTTTATATTACCGAATTTTTATTGAAACTAACGTCCGTAAAAACTGCGTAGTATATAACAAATATGTGTACACTACATGGAAAAGTTGTAAAATCCTAAACAAACCCTATTCTTTATTTGAAAACGCCAAAACTGTTTAAAATAAAAAAAAAATCGAAAAAAAACGCGAAAAAAACGCATATTCGCGGAAAGTTTCTAAGTGCATTGAAGAAATTAATTACACTGCAAGGAATAACAAAACCTCAGAAAATTAGATCAATGTCTATTAAAGGATTTTGTTTAATTTTGAGGTCATCATTAAAGAGATACGACTTATTTCTATGGACACCAAGATAAATAAATTTAAAGCATTAATTTTCTTCTCAACAACAAATTTCTCAATATACAACAGTAAAGTTGTATACACATGAAACATAAAAAGCTACTTTTTAAAAATAAATTATGAAAAGTGGCTTATGTGGAACAAAACAGTATTTTTCTCTTTCAATAAAGTAATATTAACTTCTAACTTTAATCATGAAAATTAACAAAAATGTTCACATTTCTTCCAAACATGTGTCGAAAGCAATGGTGAAAATAAAAAAAAAATTCTATCGGGTATACTTTAAGAAAACTTCATGTAAACCTTCTTTCTCGTTTTTTTCCATTCCGACTTTTTGGCATATGCTCCAAACCAATAATGGGCTGACGAAATATCTGTTATTTTCTGAGGAATAAATAAAAATCAAGAAATAACTTTTATTTTCTGAGGAATAAATAAAAATCAAGAAATAACTTTTATTTTCTGAGGCATAAATAAAAATCAAGAAATAACTTTTATTTTCTGAGGAATAAATAAAAATCAAGAAATAACTTTTATTTCCTGAGGACTAAATAAAAATTAAGATATAAAAATTAAGAAGTAATTTTTAAAATAAAAATTATAACCTGAATAAAATAAGTGGGCGTGTCACCTCCCATACACAAATCTTTATTTTGGAACATATTTGCATCTAATGCAGGAAGAAACGTGAACTTTTGTGTAATCTACTTACCAGAGAATGACAATAAGTATTAAAAAATATATATATATAACTAAATAGTCCTAATTGTAGCACAAACAGTTAGTAAGCTCACATATTTTGTCTAAAGCAACTATGACTTTAGGCTCAGTTAGCCGACTGTAATGGAATGTAACTGCAACGTAGGAAAAAGCTGATCGATATTTTTATATGAAAAGTAGGTTACATCTATATAACCATTACTTTTCACATAACAATATCGATCAGCTGTTTCCTACCGTTGTAGTTACATTACATTACAGTCGGCTCACTGAGGCTTTAAGCGAATTCCAACATACAAGAGAATCTCCACTTTGTGTCAAGAATCAAAGAATACAAGATTAACCATTGCGAATGTTTGTTAACTTGTGTGAGCTGGTGTGACGTCAAAATGACGTATAAATTTAAATTTAAACAAAATTGCCCTATACCTAACATGACCAGATGGTTTTCGAAAAAAGCGGGACATGATCGATCAAAAAGCGGCATTTTGAAGAAAATTCCCCAAAAAGCGGGATTTCAAAATAAACATCTTTTAGAAAGCGGGATGTCGAAAACACAGTTTTCAACTAAAAAAACGCCTTTAAAAAATAAAAACATTTATAAACAAAAATATGTAAATAAAAACCAAATGTCGTTTGTTGGTAATCGCATCAATTAAGAACGGCTGCATCGATTTTGCTATTTTTATACCCTTTACCAAAAATGGAAAAGGGTATATATAGGTTTGTCATTCCGTGTGTAATTTCCATAATATTCATATGCGACCCATAAAATGTATATATTCAGGGTCCTTATGAATAGGGAAGACGATTAAGCGATGTCCGTCTGTGCGTCCGTCCGTCCGTCTGGTGTAGGTGAAATCGGTTTTCCGAAGCTCCCAGAAAAGCTAGAGACTTCGTTCTTGAACTGGTGTGTCAGAAATGGTCCAACTTAGATTGGTATTGAAATTCAGCAAAATCGAGCAGACGATTGCAGAGCTGGAACACCTAAACTTTATTTTGCCATATAAAAGTAACTACCGAAAACTAATTTTTATTTATTTTTAATATATATATTTTATATATATATATTTTACACTTCAGTACGACTAAAATTGGTATTTTAAATGAAAAAATATAAAAAAATTAAAAAGACGTTTCCAGGGTTGGAAAACTTTAACTTTTTGTCTTATGTAAAATTAACAATGTACCTTTGGCCGCTACAACAAAAAATACATGAGAATTTGATATTAAAGGGTGTTCCAAAACGAGCAACGATAAATTTTAAAATCTCATGTAATATACATACAATTGTATGTATGTATGTACGAGTATATACACTAGAAATTTGTAAAGTTAGTGTATTTGTATACAGACTACAAAAATTAACACTAAAATTTCAAAAAATTTAAATTAAAGGGTGTTCCAACAGTTAATGCAATTTTGACTAAGCAATTGTGACAACTTGCTGTATCTTGGAAACCGTAAGAGCTAAACTCTTGAAATTTTCAAAAACGGTAAAACTAAAAAAACAAACAATTATAAAAATCGCCAAACCGAAAAAAATCCCCAGAAACAAAAAAAATCGCCGAAATGAAAAAAAGCACCAAATTAAAAAAAATGTCTAAGACTAAAATAAATCGCGAAAAACCCGAAAAATTGCTAAAAATGAAAAAAAATCGCCAAAATGAAAGAAAATCGCCAAAATGAAAAAAAATCGCCAAAATGAAAAAAATCGCCAAAACGAAAAAAAACCAAAAAAAGACAGAAAAAAATCGCTAAAATGAAAAAAAAACCCAAAACAGGAAAAAATCGCCAAAAACAAAAAAAAAGGACATGTTCAGTTTCATTTTCCTGATACCTTTCTTTTCTGCTGAACAAATTTCAAAAAAAAACCTATAGGAATAAAACGTTTACATAATACCACGATGTATACCACTTGCAATGGGAACTTTAAATCAAGACACTAAGCAGTTTTGCAACATCAATGATTAGTAAATGCGGGAAAATATAAAACAAGTTAGTTTACTTGGTATGGAGGTGCAATACTAGGAATATTTTAGAGTTATTAAATAGCAGCACGGATTTTGAACATCTCGAGAGCGAGTAAACAAGCCCCAATTTTTTTGTAATTGTATTGACGTGACGTCGATGTTGACTGAAATAAGAGTGAATGTAAAATATATCTTAACCACAGAGTGTAGAGTAAAATATTCAACTATTGCTAATATCGAAAATAAAATAATTGAATCAAATTCTTTAATCAAAAAATACTCAAAGGTCACTTACTATTAATTGCTTTAGAGAAAAAAATTATAAATTTTTTCATAAAACAAATATGTATGTATGTATGTGTCTGTATACTATACATATATATGTACGTGCGTTGGTAAAGGGTATATAAGATTCGGCACAGCCGAATATAGCACTCTTACTTGTTTTTAATATTTTTCATAACCTAACTTGCGTTTTTACGCAAAAAAAATTGGTCACGGTCACTTTTTTTAATATTCGTAGTAATTACAAAAAAAAATAGTATTAAGTGAACACCTCCATTGTACTTAAAATCTGTTAAAAAGAAAAAGTCGGAATAAAATAAGAAAAGTGGGCATGGCACCACGAATAGAATCTTTTTAATTTTTGAATATCTTTGCATCTAATGCAAATACATAGATAATGTAACGATTTTATAATGTTCGTTGAACATGAGGGTGTCGCACCTCCCATAAAGAGAAAATATTTACTTTGAGGATATCTAGAAAACTAAGTCCTCGTCCAGACTTGCAATTTTTGTTGCATCAATTCTTGAGTTTATTGGTGAGAGTGGTATTTTGTTTTGAAATTCGCTGTTGTTAATTTAAAGTTTGTAGGTAGAACTGGCGTGGTGCCTCACATAAATTGCACATTTTTGTTTGTCTTCAAAAGAATACCAGTGCACTGATCTTGCTGATTAGCCCACTTTGTATTACTGATGGTCTAGAAGAAGCGATAGGCTATTAATTTTTTTTAATATCTAAGGTTGGCATGGTGCTTCCCACATAAAATCATCATTTATTTCAAGATACCTTGGAACCGAAAACAGTCGAAATTTCGACGTTTTTTTTCGTAAGCAGTAATGCCAATAACGAGAAAAGTATTATAAAAAGGAGTCAATAATAGAGCAAAAACAGTGTCACGTCCTAAGTAAACTAATATTAATTTATTAATACCTTGGTATCTGCTACAAACACAAACTTGAAATTCCGCTGATTCTGCTGATGATAGAAAATAATAGGGACTAGATAGGGGAGCTTGCCTCCTCTTGAATAGAGAAAATATTTACTTAAAAAAATATCTTGGAAACTAATGCAGTGAGAAGTTTGAAACTCTTCATGACTGTTTATTTTAATAATGGGAATTGTATTATACAAAATAGTGAAATTTGAAGCGCAAGCGTGGCACTTCTAGTATAATTTTTTTTCATCTCAAAACGTATATTTATGGGCTGTATCGAAGCACACAGGTTATTGGCTAGTTAAGCATTAACGACACTTAAAAAATATTTGGATTGAGTTTTAACCAGTTACATTTTAATTTGAAAATATTGCTTGTTTTTATGGTTAAGCAATTGTCTATATGTATTTCGTTCCTGCTTTTGGAACTCATTAGTAAACTTCAACCCAAAAATTTTTTTTAATTTAGCTAACAAACTTCGTATGTATATTGAGAATCACAATATACAAACATAAAAGTTTGAAAGCCGCAAACAAAAATCTTTACAAAACAAGCATTTTTATTCGATTGTGCATCTATTTTCTTTTCCACCACCTTTTCACCATTAGCTGCCACATTGGGCAATAATAAAAGTATTAAAAAGAAAAATAAAATATTTAGACTTCAACCCAAAAAATGTTTGAAGACTACTGAAAGTTCCAAAAGCGGGAACGAAATACATATAGACAATTTTCTTAACAATAAAAACAAAAGTACTATTTTCAAATTAAAATTAAATTAAGAGTTAAGTCAAATAAATATATACTTCTACTTTCACGTTACATTTTAACCCATTTTTCGCCGACCGGTGATTATAATTACCGGTACTTTCATACGCTATAACTGCTTAATAAAAAAAAATTAGTACACATAATTTTAACAAATAATTACGTATGAGCTCATTTCTATTTACTAAAGTAGATGGGGTCGATTTGTGAACACAACATTTTAATTTTTACAAATTTTAAAAAGAGTTAAAAACAGACATTTTAATTTTAGAAAATTTAAATACCATTATATTCCTCTTTCCAACAATTTTGTATATAAATATTACTAAAGTTTACTTTTTAAAATTCTTGCTGCATCTTATTTTTTGCAAAAATTGTTTTTTACTAATCGAAAATTGTGTATTCATGTAATTATAACTACCATTGGAGAAAAACGTATGACTAAAAATGTGCTTTATAAACATACATACAATTGCACCAACTGCAGGCGAAAGCTCAGAATCGCTACCAAATAAATTTAGGTCAAAATCGTCCTTTCCTTCAACAAAATGGGCACACTCAAGACGACCAATTTACTCCAACAGTGTGCATGATTCTACAGAGCTGATGAAGGATCAAGAAAAGCTCTATCAGCAATTGAGTAGTATGTATGTTGAGCATCTATCAGTTGATGAGCAAATGGTACCATATTTTGGAAGACAGTCATGTAAAATGTATATAAGGAATAAACCCATTCGGTTTGGTTTCAAGTTGTGGGTTCTTGCTTCGTCAAGTGAATATATGTATTGCTGTATGCCTAACGTGACCAGAAGCTTTTTACAAAAAGCGGGACACGATCGTTCAAAAAGCGGGATTTTGACGAAAATACGGCCAAAAAGCGGGATTTTTAAATAAACAACTATTTGAAAGCGGGATGTGTAATACGCACTTAAAAAGTTTCGTATGTACTTAGGAAACACAGTTTTTAACTCAAAAGAATCGATTCCCCAATATTTGCTTTTAAAAAACTATATTTTTCTTTGATTTTAACATTAAAACAGCACAAAAGCTTTTTCTTCGGCATTTTGCTTTAAAGTATAGTTTTTTATGTAAAAAGACAAAACAATGTACAAAAACTTAAGGCGAATGATAGCAAGTGGCCTTGTTAGTCCATATTATCATCAACTGATTACACCAATGTGTCAAACTCTTTATAAAAAAATAAGCAAGAACTTTTTATTTTATTATTGACAGTTTGGTGAATGTCAGTTGTTATTCTCCTAATAAGCCCTCTTGGTAATAAATTCCTAAAGCAGCAGAATGTCTGCACTGTAACAAAAGGATCTTTGAGTGTGTACGTTTGTATTTTTATTTTTTTCATTTGAGGAGCTGCCAGATCCAAAAAAAAAATAAACAATAACTACACTAAAAAATATTTGGAATAAATTTATATCAGTTACATATTAATAAAAATATATTAAGAGATAAGAAATTTCAAAACTCCAAAACGCGGGATAAAGCGGGATAAAAATTCAAGGCGGGATCAACCTCAGAAAAGCGGGATAATCCCGCCTAAAGCGGGATGTCTGGTCAGGTTATGTATGCCCTATGCCGGTTCTCAGCAACCTTATAACAAGGAAATTGGTCTTGGTGCGCACGTGGTTTTGAGTTTGCTGGAAAATGTGAAGTATCCAGAACGACATTATATATATTTTGATAATTTTTTTACATCTTTTCATCTAATGTAGAAGGCACAGATAAAAAATTTAAAGCAACGGGTACAATATGCAAAAACCGATTACCAAGCAATGTGGGCATCAAAAACGACAAAACTTTAAGAAAAGGCGAATATGATTTCATGTTTGATCGCGCAAATGAAATATTGATTACAACTTGGCATGATAATGCAATTGTTACGTTAGCGTCTAACTTCGATACCATTGATCCTCTTACAACTGCCCGACGTTATAACCGAAAATGTCACAAGTGTGTCAATGTTCAAGAGCCTAATTTGGTAAAAAATTATAACTTGCACATGGGGGGAGTTGATATCGCAGATAATGCCATATCAAACTATCGCATAAATGTAAGAGGCAAAAAGTGGTGGTGGCCATTATTTTCAAATGCTGTAGATTCGGCTGTTGTAAATGCATGGAAGCTGCATTGTTTCTTGTCCAAAATTGTAAAAGTCCAAGGAAAAACACAATTAGAGTTTCGGTCTGAAATCGCTAAAGCTCTACTTGCTTCCGAAAATGAAGAATATCAACAAGCAGAATCTGAGGAACCAAAATCAAAACGCCAAAAACTGTCACAACACATCATTGTGAAACAGGAAGAAGGCAAAAAACGTCGGTGCAAGCAATGTCACAGCCACACACCATTTATGTGTAAGAAATGCGGGGTTCACCTACATACAAAATGTTTTGAAGTTTATCATAATAATTAATTTTTTTATTAAATAAAATATTTTTCTTTGTTCTAAAAAATCCCATGTTTTGCATACTTATTTCGCCGATGGTGATTATAATCACCACTCTATTTCAGACAAACTAAATTAAAATTCCTCAATTCTTTATTAGCATCATATTAACCCAAAAAAAAAAATTATTATGTGCGGCGAAAAATGGGTTAATAAAAATCGATTGAATTTGAAAATTTCAAAACTCCAAAAAGCGGGATCGACCTGTGAAAAGCGGGATAATTCCGCCTAAAGCGGGATGTTTGGTCAGGTTACCTATGTATACCAAATACATGTGTGGTGTGATTGTGTTTATGTTTATCGGCTGATAAGACCTACATACATGCGCAGGAAAATAATCTTTTCAAAGGCTGTATACGTAATCTTGTATTCTTTGATTCATGAATTTGTGTATGCAGCAAACTAAACTACTCTAGAACTACAAATAGAAAGGCATATGCGTATTAAACTAACTGAGTCTCCCTAATACTTTTGGTCTGAGTATTTTTATACACAGAATATTAATATCTATTCACTCAAAAAAAAAAAAAAAAAAAAGTCATACTCGGAATATTTATTCATCATTCGCTATTGTATACAATCATTTGTGTGGCTGTTTGAAAACATTTGTGTAAATAAAATAATTTTGTAGCAGGGTTGGTAAAGTTGGTACAATTTCCCCATTTTCATTCCGCATTTATTTTTAAACGAGTACATATGCCAGTTTTCACTTTTGGACAATGAAACTCATATTCTTCTCACTTGAAAACAGCATTGTGAAAGCAAAACGCAGCAAGAAAATCAAAATATGTGAACTCGACCTTTTCCAAATCATTTTTCTGCTAAATTTGGATGCTAGAGCACATGCGTTTAACTTGTATCTATATTTTAAATTTCAACTTAAACAGGTGTAACCATTTGCTTTAACATCCCAACTTACAAACAAATTTGTGAAAACGATTCGGTGGTAGCCAGAAGAAAGTCGATTATTTTAATAAAAACAAACAAAAATATTTATGTGATTTGAACTAAAAAAATACAGCTAAGGTAAAAAAAGTACAATTTTTGAAAGTTGTTGCTACAATTTTAATGTTCTCAATGCCGTCCCTGCTCTGTATTACGCATTAAAACTTTGCGTAAGATGTTCTAAAAGTTTTGCATTCTATTTCTCACCAGTGATTGGAATTGGAAATTTTGTTTTCGTGCCGAATCTCTTGCTAAGTAGTGCCAAAATCACTCGAATAGTGCCAAACCACTTTTAATATACATAAATTAAAATTTGGCAGTTAATGTTTATGTATGTAAAATATAAAATATAAAGGATGGTTAATCAAGTGTTGATAACATGTATGACTTTTGCACTGAAAATGTTGCCACTGTTTTGTTCCTCAGTATGGTAATACTGCACATAATAATAAACTACCACTCAAAAATATCAAACTAAATTAATTAAGATTAAGTTAATTTTTGGATTAGCTAATTAAAGAAATAAACTAATATTAATCTCGATCCCAAAAAGTCGCCCTTAGAGATTAGTAAGTCGTCTTGATGTGACGTCGATTACTCTATTCACAATAAGGGGGAATATACAGAATAGTATAGACTAGAGGATATACGATCACGTCCCCTTTCAAACGAAAAAAAACCAATTTAAAATCGGTGAAGGCGTCAGACACACAGATTCAACAGAACATATCTAAACAAGATGTGATATCTTCTAAACGGCTGGACTAAATGAAAATCGGTCCAGCTGTTTCGTGTGTACGTGGACTCGTACATACAAAAAGAAACACAGACACATACTACAAACTTATAAAACTACTTTCTTTGGTCGGGATTTAAAAACCGAAACGAAATTAGTTAAAAAGTATAGGTATTCATACACATTTAAAAACCCCAGATAATCCCACTTTTTGCTCGTAGTTGGCAGACGATTCTTTTTAGGGTTTCGTACACCAAAGGTGAAAAGAAACCCTATTGTTTTTGCTACACTGTCCGTCTGTCAAAGGGTATTTTCTCGAGAACCGAAAGAGCTACGGGCCTGAAATTTGGACACAGTGTGTAGACCTTTGGCAGCTACAACAACAAATACATGAGAGCTGGAAATTAAAGGGTGCTCCAAAACGAGCAACGAAAAATGTTAAAATCCCATGTAATATCTATACAATTGTATGTATGTATGTACATATATACTCTTCAATTTTGTAAGGTTAGTGTATTTTTATACAGACAGCAACAATTAACACTAAAATTAAAAAAAATTTTAATTAAGGGGTGTAACATCAGTTAATGTAATTTTGACAACTTGCTGTATCTTGGAAACCGCAAGAGCAAACTTCTTGAAATTTTCAAAAACAGTAAAACAAAAAATTCCCAAAATTATAAAATTGCCAAACCGAAAAAAAATCGCCAAAACAAAATAAAATCGCCAAAATGAAAAAATCGCCAAAATGAAAAAATTGCCAAAATGAAAAAAAAAATCGCCAAAATGAAAAAAAAACGTCAAAATGAAAAAAAATCGCCAAAATGAACAAAAATCGCCAAAATTAAAAAAATCACCAAAAAAAAAGCGAAAAATAAACAACAAAAAAATTATTTCAGCTGAAAAAACGTCAAAAACTTAAAAAGACGCTGTATTAAAAAATGCTCAAAGCCCAACGTACGGAACCCTTCGTGCGCGAGTCAAAGTCGCCATTTACTGAATTTATTTTCTTTTCATAAAAGAACAGGTAGAAAATTTTCTTTCGCAAATTGCTAATGTTGGTGATATAGTTAAAATAGCATTAAAAAGCATATACAGTTTGCGTAATCCTTTCTTTGATGTTTCCAAATAATTTAAATCAATAATGAAACATTTCCTCTTATTCCAGTTGTCGACATCGACGTCACTTTAAAACAATACCAAAAAATTGGACCTTTTTTACTCACTATCGAGAACATTTTTGTTCCACTGACAATCTATTTCTGTTACTCAAGGTCTAGAAAATAGTATAAACCTGCCAACAGGAGTCAGTTATTTTCGACAACGGGTACACAAACCCCAATTTTTTGGTATTGTGTTAAAGTGACGTCGACGTCGACAACTGGAATAAGGAAGGTTATCAGTTACTTCATAGTATTTGAGATTATTTGTAACATTTGCTTACAATATTCGCTTTTTGTGGCGTATTTGAAAAAATTAGTATTGGATAGGAAAGCTGAGGAATAATACTATTAAGGCATTTAATGCTTGATGTTCGGCGTCCTTGTGCCACTTTGGCCAATTCTGGAATATACAAACATTTATTGGACTCAGTTACTTTTCCCTATCATAACCGAACAGTTGTCAGTTTGCAATACTTAAAAACATAAAAATGCAAGTTTACTTATTATAGTAATAAGAAAAGTTTCCATATTAGTGGACAAAAAGTGCCAGAAAAGGAGCGATAGTGCCACAGTGCCAGCTAGCATCCAATAGTGCAAAAAATGGAACAATTATGCCACATTTCCCATCACTGCTCCATGATGGAACTAATTGTGTCGAGGAACTTACCAGTTATGATAATGGCTATGTCGTCTGCATATGCTGTAATCCTAGCTGCTTCACCCTCGAATTCCATGAGAATGTCATTAATAACCAACGTCCAAAGAAGCGGTGATAGAACTCCTCCTTCGGGAGTTCCTCTATTATCTTCCTTGTTTACAGTGGCATTGCCCAATACTGCAGATACTATTCTACACTTTAAGAGATCGCCAACCCAGTTTTTGACTTGCAAGTGAGCACCGGAGCGATTTACGTTTTTAATAATTGCGTCCAGCGTGACCGTTTGACCGACTAAAGTGGCAAATTGCCACTTTTTCGACTGCCTTGCCACTTTTTGTCCCCCTTTTCTTAGAGTGAATTATATAATAATACATTGAAAATAAAAATTTTATTGTAGTTTTATCGTTTTTTTATTTTGCCCCTTTTTTTTTTGATATATCCCCTATTTTTTGCCACTTTTTGAAAAATGTCATCGGTCACCCTGATTGCGTCCGTAGAGACTAGGGTTGCCAGTTTTATTTTTCGAAAAAGTGGGACAAATTAAAAAAATTCCAAAATCAAGGGATTTTCAAAAGTTTCGCGTTACAAAAAAACTTTTAAATATTCAATGTGACAATTCCACTAAGGGCATTGTGGGAGAAAAACGGTCCTACTGTGGATTCCAGAAGTTTATGTTGGTATACGGATAGATCTAAAACGGAAGATGGTGTTGGGGCTGGAGTCATTGGGTCAAACGTAAAAATGTCTGTGCCCATGGGCAAATCGCCTACGCTATTTCTGGCAGAAATATAGGCAATCTCCAAATGTGTTGACATTAATTTAAATAGGGGCATTAAAGGCTATCTTTTCCGATAGTCAGGCAGCTCTTAAATCCCTCCTTTCATGGGAATTCCGTTCCAGGCTAGTTTTAGAGTGCTTTGACTCATTATAAAAGCTATCCATACGGAACAAGGTCTCCATTTACTGTATACCTGGCCACAGCGGTCATCCGTGAAAAGAGGAAGCGGATGAACTGTCCAGGGGATCCCTGTTGCTCCATTTATAGGACCAGAGCCATTTTTTGGCGTATTGGTCGGCTGTAATGATAAAATGAGATGATACTTCGACCACAAAGGAAATGTGACTGACTTCTGGTTTAAGGCAGGCCAAAGAATTATGGAGCCATTTTCATATAGTGGCATCCAGAACCTCAACAGGAATGATTTACCGCTTGTTAATGGTTTTTTTCCTCTATGGAAAAGTAACCAAGTTCGTTCACCTTTGTGTCGATTAAGGCGGTGTCAGCAGCGTGACCGTTTGACCGACTAAAGTGGCAAATTCCCACTTTTTCGACTGCCTTGCCACTTTTTTGACTGCCTTGCCACTATTTTTCTCCCTTTTTTTAGAGCGAATTACATAAAAATACATTAAGAATATAAAGTTTAATGTAGTTTTCTCGTTTTTTTAATTTTGCCCCTTTTTTTGATAAATCCCCTTTTGGTGCCACTTTTTGAAAAATGTTATCGGTTATCCTGGGTGTCAGATACAACTTCAACTTTGGAAACAAAAAGCGTGAAGCAAAATGTGTATGCCACAATAAAAACTTTGACAAAAGGTTTACTCTTAAAGATGACCAGACAACGACACATATTCTTTGCAAGTGTATCGTCTTGTGTAAAAGTAGAAGACGTGTTTTCATTCTGAGTTTCAGTCTTCAGATGATATTAGATGGGCTTCTCCAATCTCTGAGAGTCATATAAATCTTTCCCCTATAATAGTACCTCTTTCCTTCTAGCACAATAACAACTTGTTCTTTCTTTCTCGCTCTCTTTCTCCCTCCCTATATATTTCTCTCCCTCCCACTATCTCTTTTTCTCCCTTCCTATATATCTTCTGCTCCCTCTATCTCTCTCCCCTCTCTTATCTTTCTCTCTCCCCCTCCCTCTCTCCATCCCTCTTTTTCTCTCCCCCTCCCTCTCTCCATCCCTCTTTCTCTCTCCCAGTCCCTCTCTCCCTCTAGTTCTCTCCTTCCCCCTACCTCTCTTTCTCCCTCCCGCTACCTGCCTCTATCTCTATCTCTCTCTCCGTATAGCTTACTCTCCGTATAGCTCACTCTCCCTCCGTATATCTCTCTCTCCCTCCCTCTATCTCTCTCTATATCGCTATCTCTCCTCCCTCCCTCCCTCTCACCATCAATCTTTCTCTTTCCGCCTCCCTCTCACCATCCCTCTATCTCTCTCCTCCCCCCTACCTCTCTCTCTCTCTTCCACCCTACCTCTCTCTCTCTCCCTCCGTATATCTCTCTCTCCCTCCCTCTATACCTCTCCCTCTCCCTCCGTATATCTCTCTCTCCCTCCCTCTATACCTCTCTCTCTCTCCCTCCATCTCTCTCTCGGTCTCAAGCCCTACTAGTGTCGGACATAAACTTAGTGGTGGTAATTAGTCGTAATAGTACATAAGAGTCGTTCTAAGCAGAAAAATATATAAAAAAGAAAAGTGATTTATAAATCGCATTCACTAGGAACAGTATTATTAACAAATTACTGGATCGCTAAAGTCTAATGCATAATGTAAGCGAAAAGTAACGTCGTAGTCGAAGTCAAAATGCGCCAACCTCTAGAAGGGGATTGTTTGATTTGCAGAAATCCGCTATAACTAAAAACGTACTAAAAGAATATCCAAAACTTTTTATTATTTATTATTATTACATAAGACTTTTTTTACACAATACTTAAATTTAAAGTTTAAAAAATACTTTAATGCCAGTTGTGTATAAACGACAACTTTTCCATTATTTAATTGTGCTGACCCGTTTAATGTTAATTGTGGTCAAAGTATATAAAGAAAAAAAGATATTAATGTCTTTTTGTATGTAGATGAGATGCATGAGATGATATTGTCCTTAAGTGAGTACATAATTTCATGATTATATTCTTTCATTATCGATACAAACCTCATCAACAGTTAATGGCAAGGTAACTCGGCTGCAATGAGAAACAAAGAGAACAAAGATTTTAATTAGAAATTTTAATGTTCAATGAAAAAATTTAATTAAAGTGTATACAGTGTAAATTGTTGAATTGAAAAGGAGAATCTAAAAGCACAGACAGACGACAGCGTTAATTTGCATTAGCTGTCTTAATTCAAATTAACTTGTGAATTATCCCCATCCCAATGTGTATTAGATTTAACGTTAATGCACTAAATCAGAGTAAATTAATACTGAATTTAGCTATTTCAATATGGTAACACCGTCAACAATCAATCAAATATTGGCTGATGAGTGAATTAGATACGGACTGCTTAAAAAGGTGTGCGAATTGGCTACGAATACATTCAGTTAATAGGGTTTGTTTTGGATAAAAACAATCCTGATAAATCATTGGTTGGTTATCGGTTTGCTGCAGTTATATTATATTTTAAATACACTGTGCCGCTAACCAATAACTAACCGACGATTTACTTAATGTAAATACTGTCGTCTGTCAGGGTAAATTTTTAATTCACATTAGTGAGCTCTTAATGCAAATTAACGCTGTCGTCTGTCTATGCTATAATAATATTATATGAAATTTTTTTATTAAAACGTATGTCAATATACATAGGTATACATACATATACATATACATATGTGCCCTTAATTATGAAAGTGGTCTAATTCCTTATGTCGAGATATTTAGAAGGTTTCATTTGAACAAATCGAAAAAACATTTTTATAGCTATTGCTATTTATGGCGAGATACAGGAGTTAGGAAGTGATTTATTAACAAAAATAATCGACACTATTACAGTTAAAAATTTATTTTTGTTTTGATTTCCTCTGTACTTAAAAGCAGAGTACGAAAATAAACAAAACAAATTGTTTGATTTTGTTTTGTTTCGTTCTTTGAAGTGAGTGACACAAAAACAAAACAAAAACATTGAGAACGATTGCCCCTTCAAACAGAACAACAATTGTGCTGCATAACATGCCAGTTTGTGTGTGAGAGAGGCAAGGAGAAAAATGTTGTGCTTGGCATAATTTTTCAACCAGGCACAACCAGTGTTGTCAGTTTAGGGGATTTGTCTCCAAATATGGGATTTTTTTCGCGATTGGGGAGAAAATTTCGTATTGGGGATCAGGGGATTTGTTGGGGATGATAACCAAATTTGAGGGGATTTGTTGGGGATTTTTTTTATAACTGATGGTAACAAGAATGATTTTTGAACTAAAAAATGTGCGTCTGGCAAGTCTAAAAATGTGTTACTACTCGTATTGATAGTAAATGGTTTCTAATAAAGAAGTATCAAGACAGATTAACCAATAATGAACACTGCCAAAAGAAAAATACGGAATACGACTTGTTGGAAGCACTTCTTAGAATAAACACACACTTTAAAAATAATTAAATTTGTTGTGACGAATTAATCCTTCTGCTGAAATGCTAAAACTTTTTACTTGTACTATGTACAACAAACTTTTTGAGGCTGATAAATCAGAAGATTTCGAATCTGAAGTTTTTGAAATGGTACAATTTGGTTGAAAAATTTTTTATACTTGTGTATATTAAACTATGTATGTGTAATTTTATCTTTACAAGTTTTATAAGTACAAATTAAATTTATATGAATGTAAATATAGCTAACGATATAAATGAATTTTACTGAATAAATATGTTATTTTTGTCATTTTTTTTTTCAAATAAAATTTAAAAAATTTTTTTTTCACAAAAGAAAATATTTTAATCCAAAAAACTCAATTTGGGGATTTTTGGTGGATTACAAATAAAAAATTGGGGATAAGCTGTAGAAAAAAACTGGCAACGCTGGACAACCAGTGTTGTCAGATTTATTTTCAACCACCTCGCCAAATAACTTTTCGAATATCGCCAAATATCGCCAATATAATAAGACATTAAATTTAAGTTACAAAAATATTTTTTATTTTGTAATTACATTACAAATATGTATTGTGAAATTTTAAATTCAGTAGGTAACGTCTATCGTAAAACATAAAAACTGTGCTGCTTAAGAAATATTAAGAAAAGTGTTTACATTAGCAATTTATACTGGCGTATAAAAAATAGTTAAAAATCTTATTCCAAAAGATCAATCTAAATAGGATAAATTGAACTTTAATATGAAAATCAAAATTATTATTTAAACTTGGTATAAGACTGAATTAACGACGCTTACTTAAATGTGTATTTAAGTACACATATCATATACTTGAAGTAGTACCAGCAGCTTTTTGGTGCTTCATTATCAAAATTTTGGCTGCATAAAAGGAAGTTCCCCCCTCCCCATCCGGTGTTTCATAAACAACAAATGAGATTTTGAGGTCCATAATTTTTGTTAAAACTTCTTGAATTTCAGAAAATTTTGTTTGAGATAAAGAGTTACAACATTTAGAAGTTTTTGCATCAACTATTTTATGTTATAGAAAAAATTCCTTACATAAAAAATTTCATAACATTATTCTATTTTATTAAAACCGTAAAAATATAGCCAAGGAGTTCAAATATCGCCAAGTAAATCGCCAATCACCATTTAAAAATTTTCATCGCCAAAAACAAATTTCGGACAACACTGGGCACACCCCGCAACAGCAGCACAAAATAGAGATGGGCGAGTGTCAAATTTTTCCAACACGACACGAACACGAATACCAAGGCGGTCAAAACGTTCGAAACACGCACGCCAAAAATTTTTTCAGCACGATACTGCATAACACGCACGAAATATTATCGGTATAGTATTGAAGATCAGAAAATTTAATTTTTTT
Organism: Tachina lurida; assembly: GCA_944452675.1. Taxonomy (NCBI): domain Eukaryota; kingdom Metazoa; phylum Arthropoda; class Insecta; order Diptera; family Tachinidae; genus Tachina; species Tachina lurida. The sequence goes on along the minus strand of OX101752.1, from coordinate 67,583,730 downwards.
TTTTTCAAGAGTAGCTTTTCCAAATGTGGCACCGAGTTGGCACTGCCAACTGATATACTCTGCCCATCACAACTGATACTATCTGTTTACGTGCAGAACTTGAAACTTCAGAGGCCCACACATTATCAACAAATATGCTGGTGATGTGTGTTTGACGATACAATATATAAAATTTTTTCTCTACTAGAAATTCATTCATACATATTTTACATCTAAAATCGTTTCGTGTCAATTTTGCTCAACACGAAGCGACCCGAACACGCACGATTTTTTGTCATGAACACTTCGAGTTGAGTCGTGCGTGTTCGTATCACGAAAAAAACACGACACGCGCCCATCTCTAGCACAAAACCAACCTAAAAGACAGCAAATGCATGGTTGCCAAATTTGACGATTTATCGTCATTTTGACGATTTTGGGTTGCAAAAATAGCATTTTGACGACTGGACGATTTTCGCCTTCAATTTGACGATTTTAATTATTTAATTATTAATTTACTTAAAACAATTTTGAGCTTGGCCAAGAACTTGGCAGCTTTTGAAACAATACGCAATAAAACTAAAGAGTAAAAGCCAATAAATTTTAATTTTTTTATTAATAATTTTGGAATTAAATGTTTTCTAAGCCTGTTATTGTACAGAATTTATCAACTGGAACAACAGAAATATAAAATTTATACGGTCAAATGCAAAAACTATTTCAAAAAGTTATGAGTAATTTTTTAAAAACAGATTTGCTTGAGTGTGATAATTTTTATTTGGGAGATTATAAAGATGAAAATAATTATTTAGACATTGTTGAAATTTATTTAGGAATATTAGTATTTGCTGATGTTGAAAAATGTGTCGTAAAATTTTAATAAGATTAGACTTCGAATATAAATTAAGTCTAATTTATACCTACAATATTATTATAGAAAACAAAAGTTCTTTCTACGATATTCAAAAAAAGTTTTCTCACATTGTTTAAGAGTGTGACGGTTAGGAAATTGAATCTAAATTCAGTAAATTAAAGTTATTAAAATTGGGAAAAGTTTTCCATGATACATATTTACAACTTTAAGATTTGTGGAGAAATTTCCCAAAACGAAAAAATTACTTTGTCTTTTAATTCCCACCATAACTAATTTTATTCCAAAAATTTCCCCCAGCTAATAAAGTCTAGTTTCATTTTTCTTTTCTTCTTTAGTAACTCACATTAATTAATAAAAATATTTCATTCAATAAGAATTGAAAATACTGCACTTCAGCAAAGTGTTTGTTTTATTTTTGACGAATTTTGGACGTTTCCGGATAATAATTTTGACGATTTTTTGTGCGAAATTTGACGAATTCACGTCTATTTCATCTGGCAACTATAAGCAAATATTAAAAGAATACAAGAAACACTAAACACACAAAGCTGTGTGCACGTACATATATGTACATTTTTATGCCAGATGAATTAGTCTCGTGTGTTCTAAAAAGAACAAAAATTGCGCGGCATAAAAATTAGTCTCGTGTGTGAAAGTCCATTGCTAAATTTGTTTTTGTATTGTTCTTGTCATGTGCACAAACCGGCTAACAACCTACTCCGGCCACAAACAATACATTAATTTAATCGTGCGCCGCTATAAAAGATAATAATGGGAAATAAATGGAAACGTTTTGAAATATTTGCGGCGAATTTGACATCATCGTATAATATAATTGTTACTAGGTTTATACGCAGGGCTTATTTGCAAATAAAACAGTAAATTGTTGCCACATTATTGTTTTTATTGCGACTTACTAATTCAGAAAACATTCACGATTAACGCACTATTTGCAAATAAAATGCTTGAGGTTGCCACGCTTACAAATGTTTGATAGTAAAAAACAATAAATGGATAAGTATTGCAACAAAAAACATTGATAGAAGCAAATAATGACGATTAAAACAAACAATTATTTGATATTTTGTACATTTACACTATTTTTTTTTGTCAACATAAGTAAGTTTTCTATAGAAGTGCTACCGAGTTTGTGTACGTTTGCTATGCCGTATAAACAGTGAGTTAATTTGCGCGTATAAACGTAGTATGTATTGCATTGCTATTTAACACATTAACCCCCATTTTTTGACTTGGTAATCAAACTGTAATTATTTTTAAGTTCTAATTAAATACGAAATTGTTTTTGAGTGCATGTTTAAATAATAATTAAATACCCAATTTGTTTCTTCATATAAAAAGTTGTAAAATGAGAATGCAATCGGGTGGTAAAGTTCTGCCCGATTATGGTTTACAACAGTTATTTCAATTTTGTAAATTTCAAATTGCGATTACGGTTTGCAACACTTATTTGAGTATTGTAATTTTAGTTGTCTATGTTTAACTTCTTGCGATTATGGTTTACGACATGTGTTCTTATGTGTTGTTAAAACTATGAAAAACTTACAACTGCTCATTAGCTGTTGTCTTATTGTCGTTGGAGAAATTTTTTTAAGTATATGTACATATTTATGTAAATCTTTTTGCATAGCGTTTATAACTGCAATTTAAAATATTTTTCAGAAAAATAAAAGCATATGGAAAAGCTGGTGGAGGTGATGACACGCTTGGAAAGAAATTTATACAAAAAATATTTTGGTAAAAAGTGTTAAGAATTTATTGTAATCACATGTAAATTCTTTCGTGATATTTAAACTTCTAAAATTTTACTCTTTCTTTTGTTTGTATATGTATGTACATCAGATCACCCAAAAAATTTATGGGATGCCGAAAGTATTTATTTTATTCGCTCAACCCGCAGGAGTGGGGGCAGTTTTGGCCCTATAACTATCAAATGCGGTGTTTTACGTAAAAATTTTGTATAATAATTTTTGTGCCGAATAAATAACACATCAATTTTCCTGTACATAATTTTGCCCTAACTATGGCCCATCATGGTTCTTTAATAAGATGAAACTAAATTTGTTGAGAAGACTTTTTTTCAAAGGCTCTCGCTAAAACTTGGATAGCGATAATTATAATCCGTTTTCATTATTTTATAAAATAAGATCTATAGATTATATAGCCTCATTACATTTGGCCCAAGTATGTATCATTTAATAAAAAAGGATCAAAATATCACATACCAGCGTATTATAAGCTTTGTTATGTATTTGAAAATTATCCTACAGATGGTGATCCATTGGTATATCTCAACACATTTAATTAATAATAAAATTTATTTAATATGTCAATCACAATCATGACATTCAGGCTGTAATATCTCTTTGTGTTCAAATACAAATGTTGCAATTGCTTTGGAGGTGCTACAATTCGTACGTACGTACCATCTATACATCAATTTACTCCTGGAAATCGTGTTTTTACAAATTTTTTTTCGCTCAAAGAATTTAATTATATCATTTAGTACTCAGCAAACTGTTGGTTGCGAAACTCCAACATTAAAATCATTACCACTACTTCTTTGATAACTCAGCAAAAATATCAATGAACAATACAATTTTAAAATCGGTGGAATTGCAGAGCAACGTGTGGAAGGTTTTAAAAAAGTGTTAAGTATTTGTAGCAAAAACAAAAAACCATCCTTGTTTATGCGGAAAAATTTTATAAAACTATAAAGTTTATGGGTCGTATGCAAAAAAAGTTAACAAAGCTTTGCCAAGCAATGTTAAGTAAAGTTGTATTCTAAAAAAATTATTATATCAAAATTCTAAAGTAGGCACCTACGTTTGTTAAGTTAATATTTCCAAAATGTGTATTTTGTTCTTCAAATATTTTTGTTAATATAGCACATATTGATTCATGATACATCTAAAAATGAAGCTAGAAGTGTTAGCTCTTATCCTAAATTTATTATTTCTGTTATATTATGGAAAACATCAGCAAATTATCCAACTGATTCGAAATACATAGCAAAATCCATACAAAATATTAAAATAAATTCAATTATACAAAAATGTTTTAGTGATGTACATACAGTCAAAACCAATGGAAAAAATCTGGATATTCAAATACTCATTTCATTCGAATAAAATATATTGCCATAATTTTTCTTTGTTCATCATATTATTTTTACTTTTACTTCATAAAAATGTTTATCTGTTTTCCTTCCAGAAGCTCATACTTTTTAAATTAGGTTGCTTTACTTCAAGATAATGCAAATTTATTTAATAAAATAAAAAATTATTTGAATACTCGAATTAATTTGTATTCGATGTTGTACATCATAAGCCGTCAAGTGGTTGTTGAACACGGTGGTGTTACCAGTATTTATTATTAAATTACAAAATAATTAAAGTTGTTTTTTGCATACAATTTCTTAACAAAGCAATGTTAGCCTTAAAGTGCTTGGTAACTACTATGAACTTTAAAGCTCAAGTAAAATATTTTTTTGCATACGGCCCTATATGTATTGTAATAACTTTTTGTTTCAGAAAAATTACTTTCTCAGAATTTGGTAGTTCGAATGGATTTGAACTGCCGCGAATTATTTTCCGAATACGTGCCATGTGTGTTTTTTTATTGCTCTCATTATCATCATTATCAAAATATAGACCCACGTTAATATCCATAATTTTTTTTTTAAACGTTTTTAATTTAATACTGTTTTATTTATTTCTGACAAAGTATACTCTTCTTTCAATTTCTTTTTTGAACTTGACAGTTTTTGGTAAGCGGAAATATCTACTACAATTTAAATACAACTGTGTGACACACACAACACCTGGATCTTGTGTTGTTAAGATCGAGACAACACAACATTTTTGTGCTGTAACCCGTAATCGGGGCAGTTATTTTCAACTGTAAAATCCAAAAAAGTCAATTTTGAAAAATGGCACTTACGTGGTTTACATACCATTTACAAATGCCACTATAGTGGCATTCCATTTCGAAAAACTCAATACACTCACGATTTATCACTAACACACTCAAATTTTTCGCAATGGCAGCATAGTTGCCAGATGAAATAGGGGTGTATTCGTCAAATTTCGATCGAAAAATCGTCAAAACAATTATCCGAGAACGTCCAAAATAAAACATACACTTTTTCATACATATACATACATATATAGGAATTGAACAATTCTATTAAATCAGTTACTATTAGGGTTGCCAGTTTTATTTTTCGAAAAAAGCGGGACAAGTTAAAAAAAATTCCAAAATCACGGGATTTTGAAAAGATTCGCGTTACAAAAAAAAAACTTTTAAATATTTCTACTTTAAAGAATATATTTATTAAAACAAATTAACAAAGCATATAAGAATAAACACACATCTTTCTTAAATCAATTAAAAATTAACGAATTTAAATATAACAGTTGGATTTAAAAACAAAACAAAATAAAAAATGTTAAAAATATATTCATACGTGGAATTCATTGGCAAGTATTTCAACATTAATTTATAGACATAAGATTGATTTACAGTACCCAGGCGAATTCGTCGTCGTGAATTATAGTCTTTGAATCTATTAAGATGCACTTATTCTTTATTAGTTGAAAGTTGCTGGTGTTAAATTAAAAATCATCAAATAAAACTTGAAAAAAGCGGGATTTGTAAATCCCGAGCGCTACGCGTGATTTAATTTAAAAAATCAGGACAATCCCGCGAAAAGCGGTACGACTGGCAACGCTAGTTACTATGTACTTTCAAATCCAAGCAATTACAATTATTTAGTTTTAAATTATCCTTGGTATACAAAATTGCTTAGAGACGATATAACCAACCGATTTCTTACTTTGGTTTTGTTTATTCGTAAGTTAACTCGACTAAAAACTTTTTCTTCTATATTTACTGAAGATTGCGGTAAAAGTAATACAAAATTAGTTAACGCGGTATAAAATTACTCAACGTGGGAAATAAATGATCCTTTAGGCCCTTTCTTCATTTGATTTTTTTTTATCTAAAACTTTCAGGTGTTTCAGGGAATTTTAATAACTTTAATTGTCTGAATTCAGATTCAATTTCCTGTCTTTAACATTCTTCAACAAAGTGACGAAATTCTTAGAATATCGTAGAAAGAACTTTTATTTTCTATAATAAGAATTTAGGAATCAATTAAGCTTAAGGTTTTGAATTCATCTTCGAAGTCAAATGTTATTAAAACCTTATCACACATTTTTAAATATAATTAACTTTAGCATCCCTCGCATATATTCCCAAGTAAATTTCTTCAATGTATAAATAAGTATTTTCATCTTTATAAACCATGAAATAAAAATGATCACACTCAAATAAATCTGTTTTTAAAAAATAACTCATACAATTTTCAAGTAGTTTTTAAATTTGACCATATAAATTTTGTATTTCTTTTGTTTCAGTTGATAAATTATGTACAAGAATTTGTTTAAAAACCATTTAGTTCCAAAATTATTAATACAAAAAATAATATTGATTTCCTTTTACTCCTTATTTTGATTGCATATTGTAGCAAAAAACTGTCAAGTTCTTGGTCAAGTTCAAAATTGTTTTAAAGTTCTGAAAAAAGCTGTTAATTTATAATTATTTAAAATCGTCAAATTGAAGGCGAAAATCGTCCAGTCGTCAAAATGCTATTTTTGGCACCCAAAATCGTTAAAATGACGATAAATCGTCAAATCTGGCAACCGTGAATGGCAGCTCCAGTGGCAGCAAAATTTGCATGCCAGTGAAAATTTGGCAGTTGCATGCCATTGAATGTCAAAACGAAGAAAAGTGTTACCGTCCCTGCAGAAAATTTGGCGACAATTGATCCAAATGTACTCGTCCTATAACTGGAGATAATGTGGGTGTTATCAAAAGTACGTAGTAGTGAATGGTGAAAAATCATATCGTTTAAAGGTGGTATATTGACCATTTTCGTGGTGTATCGTCTTGATCTTGAGCCAATTTAATTCGAACTCGGTCTAGTATTGTAGTAAACTGCACTGAACATGTTTGATGTGGTCGAACACAGGACCTATCAAATAGTGTAAATATAATGTTAATTGCCCCCTTCAATGTGACTCTGGCATCAGTCCCGTAACTATACTTAGATATTAACCTAAGCTTAAATGGTATTTATACTTTTGAAATATGAGTGGCCCTGTGGTCGAGTGGGTAGTGTGCCAGCCTGTCATGCACGAGGTTGTCGGTTCGAATCTCAAAAAATTTTCAGATTAAAAATAAAATTAAAAAAAAATGTCATTGCATTTGTAACAATAAAAAAATATATAAGCGTTAATTGTTACAGTTAAATGTCGAAATTTTATTTATAAATAATTTATATTATTATACATCGAATAGGTCCCTATGGGATAGTTCAGTGCAAGTCACAAGGTGCATACAAAGTATCAATTAACCCCATCCTAGGCCATCCCCATGTAAAAGTGACTGGTCCGCTTCATAGGAAGTGTTAGAACTCGGACTGATCCCTATCACTTGGGGACCGGTCACGTGACTAGTCTTGTGTCAGTTCCATTTCCTGCAGGGGTGTTAAGCATTTGATGCACATTTAAATTAAAGTTTTAACTTTTTATATCTGTTATTGTGTTTTATTTATTGTACTGCGCATAAAAAATGCAAGTTTGCTAATTATAGAGCATTAATATTATAAAAATAATACTTATAATAATAAATGTTAACCATGTGCTTATATGATGAACTCGGTAACTCTATAAACAAAATGGGAGCAATTTTTTTACTTGAGACGTATACAAATGTTCTCTTCGCCGACATTTTTAAAATGAACTTGCAATTGCATGTGTAAACAGTCAAGCAAATGGCAAGAGATTCAACTATTTCGAACAATTTTTCGTTGATAATACGTATACAACAATTTCATGCCACTAGTGGCATGTGTAATTGCAGTGTTAAGAAGAAACGCTTTGAGTTTTTGTTGCATAGTTATGCTTTATTAGTTTTAAAATAACATATTTCCGAATAGGGATGGGCAAATGGAAAAAATGTATCGATATATATCGTATCGATATTTTTGAACAGCATCGATATATATTTTTTTAAAACATCGATATTTCTATATATCGATATTTTTTGCCCACAAATGTTGCAAAAATCGTTTAAGTTTAAAATAAATACACATATTAAAATATCGCGCCATAACCGCCAAAAAAGTTTAAACGACATCATTTTGAGAACTTAATATTTTGTTAGCGATTTTAAATGTTAACATGCTTATTTATACAAATTATTGAGGCTTTGCAAAGCTTTTTAAAACAGATTTCCATAAAAAATTTTCCTTATTAAGGCTTTAGAAAGCCTTAATAATTTTTATAAATAATGCTCTTAATAATTGTTTTATGAATGCTCAGTGTTGAACACTTCAAACTTCATCGTTGCAGAATACGAGAAATATGTACTGGACATCCATTAAATGCTGATTTAATATTTAGAGAAATCGCGAAAAACTATCTAACTTAAATAGTGAAGAAAACCAAAGCTGATATTGAGCTCCTTAAGGCTTCATTAGTCTTTACTTTCTGTTGCCGTTCTGCGTCTAAGTTTTAATTGTTACTTTTTCTGTAATAAATTTGAAACTAAAGTGATGAGTTTTGCATCGTCCATTGATATGTTTCAATATAGTTTTATGTTTTTCTGGTAAAAATTTAATTTTTTCAAATTCCTAAATTCCTAAACCTTTCGAAAGGTTTTTATTTTACTTATGCTGACACCTACTACATACATTACACTACTTAATAGTTTTTTGATTTTCACAGGTTGAACCGAAACAGAATATAACGAAAGAGAAAAACTAACGGCTTGTATAAGATTTCTATAAACAAAAAAGAGTCATCTGATTAGTAACAGAACAGAAAGTAAAAACTAATTCTGCCTTGAGACTTATACCCACACCAAATTTGACATTTAGCTTAGTTAATAAATAAACGTCAGCTGAATTAGTGGGGTCACCTTATAGATGCGTCTTTTCTGTTATGAAATTTCTCTATTTTTTGTTCGCATCACTAGCAGTCATGCCAACATCCTAGCGTTAAAATTTATAGAGCTCTTAAAAATATCGAAACTCGATACTCGTAAATTAGAATCGATGTATCGATATATCGGTTTTTGAAATATCGGCGATATATATCGATATTTATTTTTTCAAATATCGATATTTCGATATATCGATATTTTTTGCCCATCCCTATTTCCGAATATCAGTAATTACGGGAAAATAAGTTACTTAATTCAAGTACAAAAACTAATGAATAAAAATAAAAAAAAAACATTCCAGTATACTCATAAAAAATTACTAATGATGTAAATTTTAATAACACTTATTTTAAGTAATAAATGCAATTTTATTTTAATTGCCAGTTAGCGCACTGTCAGCTGAGATTGACATCTCTCTCATGATGGGCGTAAATTACACGAACGCAATTGTGAACAAGTGTAGAGTAGAGTAGAATGATTTCGTTAATTTCAGTACGAGAAATTTTTCGTGAAGACTTTGCACAATATCATTCTTGCAGCTGTAAAGTCTATAATAGAGCACGGCATGTAAAAAACTACATGCGCATGTGGCTCTGAGGTAATTTTGACGTCATCACGAAGCTACATTTGCTACATGCCGTGCACTAGTAACATATGTACATGTAGATATTCACATGCTTACAGTGTGCTGCCTCAGAAAATGTATTCAATTCGGCTACATGTGTCACATTCGTATTTTGGAACAAAATTTTTATCAAAATTTCAACCAACATGCTGAAAAATTTCCGTGACGTCATCGCCACATACACATGTGGCTTTTTACATGCCGTGCAGTGTAGGCTTAAGATCATGAAGGAAAAATTACACACGATGTCATCTCAAATGTTTGAAGGCATAACAAAGAACTACAACTACTTCAACTACTTCACTCAACTTTTCTTGTTTTCTGCAATTAATTTATCTCTTAATAAATTTAATTTTTAAATTGAAAAAAAAAAGTTAATGCAGCATCAAAAAAATTTGCCGACTGAATAATCAAACAGTTTTTTTTATTTCCCATCGTAGAGAACAAAAAGAAAGTTACAAAAAGAAAATTTTTATAAAGAGAAGAAAACCCAACAGCGTCATTGCGACTACAGAGTGCTGTCACACTTGAACCCAGCAAACGCTCGTGCTTGATGTTTAAAAAATAGGCTTTCTACAACACACTTTTTACAAAACAGACCCAATGAGGGCAATTATGAATAAAATTCCGCGAGAAATTTTTCCCGGGGAACAATTCCAACTAATAGCAAGTGATACGGAAAACAAAAAATTTTAATAGGAAAAGGGAGAAATTTCTCGCGGAATTTTATTCATAATTGCCGTGATTATTTTTTTAATTAGGAAAATAATTTCAAAAATAAAAATACTTTGAGTTTTTGGCATTAAAAAAATGTTCCTTCTCAAAATTTAGATCATTCCTCTCAAATATAAAAGTGGCAAACTAAGTTATTACAGAAAAAGTAACTATTACAATTTAGAAACAGAACGGCACAGCACAGAACAGCAACAGGGTAATTCCATTTTAAATCAACGAAAAAAAACGCAATTTTTTATCTAACCCTCTTAGAATTGTACAAAAATTTGCACGAATGTTCTATAGTACTAAAATAAAATAAATTAAAAAATTTTGGATATCTAGGTTTTGTGGTTCCCGAAATATGGCGTTTCGAAAAGTAGGGAATTCATTAAAAACACATATACATAAGTGGTCTGCCATTATTGCTCATATCTTAAAAAGTTTTTAAGATACAGGGTCGAAATTGGTCCCATTTAATAGGTATTCAGAATAGCTTTTAAACTGCATTTAGTTTAACTTTTTTTCTGAAAGGTCAAACATCACTGTCACAAGATTTAAAGTTTGGGCAACTATATCTCAAAAAATGAAATTTTTAAAATTCTAAAAATATATATATATATATATATATATATATTAATCCTGACAGTCTGTTCTGCATTTTGTGTCAAAAAATTTGAGTGAGCTCTTATTAGTTCCTGAGATATTGATAACGATGTGAAATTGTTTGAACCAAATTTATTTTTTTTATATTTTTTTTTATTTATTTGGGTGATATTAAATCAGTTTGATTCAAATTCATTCAAATCACATTAAATTTACAAGAAATAATATGTTGTTTGAGTGTGTTGGTGTTTATTTGCTTTGTTCATAGCTGCAATACACTTTTGTGCTTAGTTGAATGAGTTGCTTGTGTATTGTTGTTGTTTTTTTAATGTTTGTAAACAGCCGACAAACAGCTGCTGGCTGGTAGGCAGTGCAGTCGGAGGATCGCTGGTTCAAATCCTGGAGTCAAGTCAAAGTATTTTGTATTTTTTTTAAACTAAAACTTTTCAAGTAAAAGCATTTTGTTTTTTTTTTAACTAAAACTAAAACTATAATTGAAATTTATTTGTTGTTGGTTTAGCATGACTATATACGCAAATAAATTTCAATTATTGTATGTAAACTTCTGACAATATGTCAAATAATAAATTTCTTAAAACTAAAACTTTTCAAATAAATTGTATGTTAAATGATCAATGAAATAATGTTAAATTAAAATTTAATTCAAGATGGTACATATTAGTGTGTATCTTAAGAATATTTAAAGCTGTTGTGGCTGCAGGGGTAAGCATGTTGACTACCATGCGATGAGTTCCGGGTTAAAATAAAATGCAATTACTGCATTAAATTAAATTCATGTTGTTCCAACTTGAAATAACTTTGATTCAACATGATTATTCATTTTGATTTTAACAGTACGTAAATGGTAAATCAACGTGAATAAAGTTATTTCAAAAGGAAACATTTTCTTTGACAATTACTGTAAATCATGTTAGTCAGCATTTAGACACGAAAACATTTGGAAGGGAAATATTTAGTTTGGTGGCAATTTACGAGTGAGGGAGTGAGAATCATTTTTGTGTTCGGTACTCGCGGACACGCTTTGTTTTCATATTCGTTGCTACATATACACACATAAACATGAATGTATGGTTGGTAATATACAATAATATTGGAATGTCGCCGGCAACATTTTCGTCCGTATGAACGTGAAGGAAACTACAAAAGAGAATTCCAGATGTTTTCCTTCCAAATGTTCGCCCGTCTAAACTAGGACTTAGATTAACATGAAAAACATATGAAGCAAAATCATTGCCAAAAAAGATTAGATTAACCTTGTTTAAGTACCCAGTAAAAAACTACACATTATCATCAGAACTACTTCACATATAATGACTTACTTTTTTACACATTACCTAAAATTTAAAAAAATTATGTACAAGTTGCTAAATGAGAATAATTGTTTAGATTAGATAGATTACGTGAACAAGTTGCTAAATAAAAAAAGTAAGTACTTCTCAAGAATCGATTATTTTAGTCTCACGCCTTGTTAAAATCATTAAGTTGGTAATCCAGTAAGGAACAGCTTCCACCAAAAATGCTTAATTCCAAAACCGATTACATTTTTTTCAAACTTTTTGCTGGGTAGATTTTAAGTAAATTTTTTTGTGTATATGTGCTTGCGGTGCACCCGCGTAGGACTCTGGTCAGCGATGCCAATTTAGCGCGTTTCGCGCTAGATTTAGCACGTTTTAACTACTCCAAACGCGCTTTTTTTTTGTCTTAGCGCGTTTAATAAAAAAAGCGCTAACTTAGCGCGTTTTGGATAAAGTCAGTAACATCATTTCAGTTAATTTATTTTCTTTTTTTGTACAAATTTACCAGTTTTCTAGTATACAAAACTCTGATAAATTTTTTTTTAATTTCGTTAATGATTCAGCTGTTTCAAATAAAATTTCCTTGCTGTGATTAGAATTAAAAACACATTTTAATACTGTAAATGGCAAAAATCTTTAAATTTCACAACTTCCAATATGTAGTCGTACTCGTGACCAAAAAAATATATATAATTTATCAAGGATCTATTATAGCTGAAGTACAAAAATCATTTGAATCGCAAAACTATTCGACATTTCATACGAGTATGTTGTTATTTGGTGATTCTGATTCTGTATTAAATTATTTTAGTTATTTAGGATATAATTTCGAAGAAGCAATATTGCAAAATCTGGAAAAGAGTTGCTAAAAAAAGTATATTTTCTAATACATTCATCGACTTTTATTAAAATTTAGTTTAGCGCGCAGAAAAATAGCGCGTTTTAGCTATAAATAGTTGACAATGCTGTAACTCAGCGCGTTCTAGCGCGTTTTGAGAAGGGGAATAGCGCGTTTGGGTTGTAAATAGTTGGCATCACTGACTCTGGTAGTCACCCAGCATGGATATTTTCACTAAATATGTCGTAACTTTTTAATTTTTTCCGATGATAAAAATTTAACGGTTAATACGTTTGGTACACGTTTTTCTTTAAAATACAGGTTAAAAAAATAGAAATTTTTATTGGCTTAAGGGCGCAATTTCATAAAACCCTAAAAGCTTGAAATTTGTTTTAATCTAAGGGGCCGTAAATCAATAAATGTTTATCGGATCCACATTGTGCTGATAAAAGAAAAACATATCGTTTCAAGGGTGTACAATTTGCTTGATTTTAATAAACCGTTCTCAAGTTTTTTGGAAATATCTTTGTAAACTGCAAAAACTAGGGTTTTCGCGAATATCTCGAAAACGCTTCTTGCAAAGAATAAATGAATGCCAATTCGTGTTTACATCAGAAAACTTCGCATTTTTGAGGTTATGACAAAAAGATACAAATTTGTGGCATAGTGTTACAGATAGCATTCGAATTTTAGTTGTATATTACAGCTGTCATTTTCGATAGACAATTAGTGACACGAAATTCTGGTTGCAGTCATCTCATTTTTCATTTTGTATACCGAACTGTAGTTCTGTGCTATCCATAATGTAATCATAGTTTTTCTAGAGGCACAAATTGAAAATTTTTTTGTAAAAAAAAAAAAATTTGTAATAACATTTACATTTCTAACGTCCGTTTTCACAATGTATGATTAAGAGTTAACGTGAACTTTAACTGACAGTTCTTCATACAAAACTTGCCGTTAAAGTCCCTGTTAGCTTTTAATTGTACATTGTGAAAAGGGCCGTAAGGGTATTGAAATTAATTAACTAATGCTCTTTTATATATCTTTATAGCCTTTACAATTTGTTCTTCCATTTGTGTTTGTATGTTCGAATACATATGTACATATATGTTCGAATTTTTAAACATTGAAAATTTTGAGTTTTCATAAAAAAAAATATATTTTTGCAAGTGGGATTGAACCTAAGATCAGAGTTTCTTCTACATTTTCAAAATTCTATACTTAGCTAGGAATTTTCAACAGAAAAAAATATATTTCAAAAATTATACACGATGCAATTTACAGCAATAAGTTTCGAAATTATGAGAATATTTTTTTTTGTAATTTTTATGACAAAGTGTCTAACATTATAGTCTTTACTTAGGGTCGTATGCAAAAAAAGTTAACAAAGCTTTGCCAAGCAATGTTAAGTAAAGTTGTATTCTAAAAAATTTATTATATCAAAATTCTAAAGTAGGCACCTACATTTGTTAAGGGTCCTTTAAGTTGATATTTCCAAAATGTGTATTTTGTTCTTCAAATATTTTTGTTAATATAGCACATATTGATTCATGATACATATGAAAATGAAGCTAGAAGTGTTAGCTCTTATCTTAAATTTATTATTTCTGTCATGATATGGAAAACATCACCAAATTATCCAACTGATTCGAAATACATAGCAAAATCCATAAAAAAATATTAAAACAAATTCAATTGTACAAAAATGTTTTAGTGATATTCACATACTAATTTCATTCGAATAAAATAAATTGTGATAATTTTTCTTTGTTCATCATATTATTTTTACTTTTACTTCATATAAATGTTTATCTGTTTTCCTTCCATGTCAGAAGCTCATATTTTTTAAAGTAGGTTGCTTTACTTCAAGATATTACAAATTTATTTAATAAAATAAAAAATTATTTGAATACTCGAATTAATTTGTATTCGATGTTGCACATCATAAGCCGTGAATTGGTTGTTGAACACGGTGGTGTTACCAGTATTTATTATTAAATTACAAAATAATTAAATTTGTTTTTTGCATACAATTTCTTAACAAAGCAATGTTAGTCTTAAAGTGCTTGGTAACTCCTATGAACTTTAAAGCTTTTTTTGCATACGGCCCTTAATGTTTGCTGTTTGTTGGGAATATTGAATATAAAAAGAATATCGATTAATGTTTTTAAGTGTTCTGTCTTCGTTTTGTTGCACATACGTCGTAATCAGCGTTGTCAACTAGGTGCTTTTCGCACCGTTTTTAGTGCTTTTTGAAATTTTCGATGCGAAAAATTTTGAAGTTAGTGCTCAGTGCTTTTTAAATTCATTTTCGGTGCTTTTTGTTTTGAGCGGTGGCACTAAACCAAAAATTCAAAGAGAAATTTCCTTATCTATTTCTTTTTCGAGGAAGTCTATTATTGAAAAAGCATAAGCTCTGAAGTTAAATAGAGCATTTAAAAAAATTCTAATAAGATTGCACAAGACTTGGTTGAAGAAATAAGCGCCATATTACCCTCAAACTTTAACATTTTAAGTATAATTATGTAAGCACTGTTTTGCCACACATCAAGGAAGACATAATACAAGTATTCAGTCCACTGTCGAGTTTTTGAAGTAAAATCTAATAGCGTTTGAGGTATTATCAAAAATTGCATTAGCCTCAAACTTCTGTCACTTCCATATTTAAACGAAGAAGTTGAACGCGCTTTTACCTCTATGACTGTAGTTTAGTCTAAACTACGTAACAAAATGTCCCTACAATTTTGATGTGAATAGAGCTGCCGTTTTTGGTTAATTATAACCAAAATTTTTAAAAATTTTTTTCAATGTACAATATTTTTTTTATTTCGGTTACATTTTTGCTATGAATATTTTTGTATATAACTTGATAAGCTTGCAAATCACTTTTGTTACATTTAACTTTGTTATTTATATTGCGTTTGCTGCTCAATACTTTTAACATCTTTTTTATTTCAAAATTTATTGCCTTTGTCACATAGTTCAGCTGGAGAAGCATAATTTAATAACAACCAAATTTGGTAAAAAAAAATTTTTATAATAACTTCAAAAGTCTTCGTCAAATTGATTTTAGAATGCACTTATTCCTATAGAATTAAAATGAGTGCCTTTAATTTGACGTTTTAGGAACGGAATGCATATGTAGTATGTATTTATGAATAAAATTTTTTTTAATAAAATAGAAAAATTTTAAATTTAGTGCCTTTTTACTTAAATTGCGCGCTTTTTTCCTGATTTCAGTGCTTTTTAAAATTTGAAAGTTGACAACGCTGGTCGTAATCATGCCACAGAGAACGGTTCCATGGCTTATATTCTCTTTCACATCAGTTTTTTTATATTTCAACTTTTTTTGTTGTAATTTTTATTTTGTTACTACACAAAAACTAAACTGAAAGTAAAAGTTGAAGCCATCAAAATCATTATGTACATTTTTTATTATAATTGTATATGTACATATGTATGTATATATTTTTGTTCTTGTTGCAAAATTGTACTCGTATTATGAGTAGCAATGCACCAACAACTCGGTGTCAATAAAAGTTTGCCCGTCGCTTAAATGAATCAAAAAGTTTTTTTCTTTGTTTTGCAAAGTTTTCGAAATGAAGCCACTAGAACCAATTTTGAAGTGAGAGTGATGCATTAAACACATTCACCACAGCAAGCTACCGACTACCAAATGTCAATGATAGCATACACATGTTTATATGAGAATGATTCTTTTGAAAGCAGCAAGGCAACAGGGCTACAGGTTGTTGTCTATGCTAATTTTGTCGTTGTAGTCCAATTAAAGTAATTTCTATTTTTGAGGGCCTACAAACCAAAAACCGTATTGACAATACAGCAAAATATGTAAATCAAATTAGTGCCACGAAATATTTTTATCGCAAAATAAAAAAGAAAATTATAAAATTTTAATGCTAATTACAAAAGTAATATATTTTTGCAAAGCGAAAAGTTGCACAATTTAAAAAAAGCCACAACATTGATTAAAAATCGCTAAAACTGTAAGGAATGCAAAAAATGTGCGAAAATTAAGAAAATTCGCAAAAAGTTACTAACAGCAGGATGATAACAAAGTGTAATAATGTTTAAACATTTTCAAAACTCGTAGAATACTAAAAACATTCAAAAAGTCGATTTTATCGCGAAATTTGCAAAAAAATTCCAGAAAATTTGCAAAATTTTAAATAATGCAAAATGATTACAAATAGCTTAAATTTTAAGGAATGAGAAAAATGCGGCAAAAATCGCGAAAATTACGAATATTTGCAAAAACATATTAACAGCGGGGTGATAACGAAGTCTAATATTGTTTAAAGATCGGCAAAACTCTTAGGAAGCTAAAAGCTTGCAAAAAGTCGCATTTATCGCGAACTTTGCAAAAAATCGCGAATTGATCAAAAATTGCCAAAACTGTAAGGAATGCAAGAAATTCGGTAAAAATAGCGGAACGGCAAAAATTCGCAAAAAACTTACTAACAGCCAGATAATAAAAAAGTCTAACATTGTTTATAAATCGACTAAATTATAAGTAGGCTAAGAGCATGCAAAAAGTCGCTTTTATCGCGCAGTTTCATAATCGGAAGCAAGGTATAAAATTGAATAGAAATCGCGAAGGCCATTGAAAATATCTTTATTATATTTTATAAACTGATTTGTTTTTTATATTTTTTAATAAACTATTTTATTTATATAAATGTGAAATATTTGAAAGCGGCACCACTGAAATATATATTTATGGTGCTGCTACCGTCTTCAAAATAATTAAGTTGCTTGCTACCAGGCAACAATTGTTGCCTGCACAGAGAAAAAACTGCCTCATAGAATCAATAAGATTTTCTCTATGAAAGCGAAAATTTTTTCATAGAAATTCCTTATTGTTTGTTTTTATGTGGTAAATCTTATTAATTTTATCAAAAAGAAAACCACATAAAATCAAGAAGAAATCTTATTATTCACAACTTTTTTTACTCAATTTCCGCTATTTTTGGCACCAAAAAAACAATCCAGAGAGAAAAACTTCTTGATTCTATTAGGTTTTGTTATAAATTGTAAACTATAGGGATTTCTTATTGATTTTATTATATTACCTTATTGATTTTTTTAAAAAGGTTTTCTTCTTGAATTTAATAGGTTTTCTTCCTGAAAACCTATATGATTATGTGTAAAGCATCTTATTGATTTTTTTAATAAGGAAATCTTCTTGATTTTATGAGGTGTCTTGTTATTTCGTTTCTATAAATAGACATACAGACAATTTTTTCATGATCTGTTTATTTTTGTATAAGAATTTTTGCACAATAGTTTCAATAGTTATTCAGGCTGCTTGTTAGCATATTGGGTAGAGTGCTTGTCTATCAGGTAGAAGTTTGCTGGTTTAATACTTGGTGAGTAACCCTGCAGGAAATGTCAATAGTAAAATTATACTGATTATCTATTGACGATGTCACCAGTACTACTGACAAATTATACCCCAACTAATGCTATCTACTTTTGACATTTAACACAGGCTTGTCCTACGAAATCTACCAGTAGACTTCGTCAATACTGACCAGGTAGTTCTTGTGGGACCATATGGCGAAAATGTCAGTAGTAAGATTGTACTGACTTACTATTGACGATATCACCAGACTGTGGGAAATGTCCGTACTAAAACTGTACTGAATCACTAGGGACGCTGTCACTACCTGCAGGAAATGTCAATAGTAAAATTATACTGATTACTTAAGTATGGATCTGAAAGTGTGACAAATCCTTAACTGATGGCACAAAATCTTCCACAGGGTCAAAAAAGATTCCATAATTAGCACTTTCACTTGAAATTTTTTAATTTTCTATTTTTATACAATATGGATTGTTATTTTAATTGTTTTTTTTTTTGTAATTTCTTTTATATAAATGTTTTTTTAATTATTGTTCAATACACCTTTATAAACCTTTTAATTTTATTTCTTAAGCTAACTTTTATAAACACTTAAATTTTGTTTGACGCCACTTTTATTTTCAACAAACGAATAAAACATTAAGAAGAAGCATAGTTGTGTGTATCTGAAAAAATGTTTTCTACGCATCAAAAACAATATTAATATATAGACGCTCCGTTGACAATGTCACCAAAATAGTCGACAAAAGTGGTGACTTGGGGACACTTTACCCCACGTTTCCTTCAGGGAAGTTAGTTAAGAATATAACATAATGTGTGTGTATGTATGTATGCATAAATAAATAACATCTACAATATAGTACATACATACATACATATTTTTTTTTTTTTAAACACAACACAAATAAATGAAAATACATAAGTACAGAGAATAAAGACGCAATTTTTTTTATTTTTTTATTGAAAAAATTAATAAGATAACCTCATAAAAACTACAAGATTTCTTCTTGATTTTTTCAAAAAGGTTTTCACTATGAAATTAATAAGATTTCCTTATTGAAAAAAAACCATAGAGATTTCTTATTAATTTTGTTCTATTTTATGAGGTATTTAGTAGGCACTGTTTTCTCTGTGAGCGGCACTTGTAGCTGTATAGCCTGCTGTGGTCTATGTGTTTAATGCTTGACACAACCCATGTGAATTTTTGTCAAACATGTGTAATCGTCACGTGGTTATTTGATTAATTAAATTTATTAAAACAATAAACGATGAAATTTAATCACATAAGTACATATTGAATTTGCAGTTTTAGTAAATGTTGCGGATGTTAAAATCTGTAGTTTGATAAATCTTATTTTACTAGAAATGAAGTGTATTCTGAATTCTGATTTTCTTAATAATACTATATTCACACCAGTGATGGGAATTGGAAATCTTGATTTCGTGCCGAATCTGTTTCTAAATAGTGACAAAATGACTTGAATAGTGCCAAATCACTTTTTATATAATTTAAATGTTGGCACTTGATGTTCGTTTAGTATACTATGGTCCTTGAATGATACATTATTGTGTAAAGATAGAAAATTCCATAAATATCTGATCTGATAGATCTGATTTTAAAAATTTTTTTAAATAAGAAGAGTCCACGGGCGCTAAAGCTCCTATACTCCTATACGCTGTTCACCATACATTCCGCCTCCAGTCTATCTGTCCGCTTGACCGTCACTTCACCTACCGGCAAAAAATATTAAGCAACATAATTTTCCAGCTTAATTTTTTGACGAAAATCGATTAGTGACGATCGCAGATAATACATTTTCGTCAAAAAACGAACTGAAAAAATATGCCGCTTAAACTTTTTTGACGGTAATGGCTCGAATGGAGTAAAAGTGCTCGAATGGAGTAAAAGTGCCCGAAAACGAGCAAGAGTGCCACAGTGCCAGCAAACATCTAATAGTGCCAAAAATGGCACAATTGTGCCACATTTCCCATCACTGATTCACACTTATGTTTTGAAACATGCTTAAGACGAGTTTTCTAAAAACTAAACACAGCCGTTCACATTGTATTTGAGATGTTTAAGGTTGACGTTTTGTAAAAAAATTATTGTGTTTGTAAGAAATTTCGAACTATGTATTATGTTTTTTATTTGCTTTATTATTTGTAAAAAAAAAACAAATTTTTTTTTGTAAATAATCTGGTATGTGATGGAAATCGATCGATTTCAAAAAACAAAATCTTTTGAAAGATGACTTATTGATGTTTTTATTGTTTTAGGGGCTTAGAATGGTTTATTTGATCTAAAATTCATTTTCACTGTAGAGTGCAATTAACATAACACATACATATTTAGCTATTATTAGTTATACGAAATCGAGCAATTTGAGATCGATCGATTTGCATCACATACCAGAATGTAATATTTTTAAGCAATTATTGTGTATCAAATAATTTTTTCACGTACCGCCATTTAATAACAACACAAAGTTGTCAGAGATATCAAAACCGCACTGAACATACTCCATTTACGTGTTTCTGGAAGTGATTAAATCTAAAACATCGTTTTTGAGATGTTTAATAAAACAGTCAATGTATGGTAAAACATCTCAAAATTGTCGTGTTTAAGCTCTCAAAAACACGAATGAGACGTTAAACATATACATATGTAAGTGTGAACATAGTATAAGAGAATAAAAGTTATGTAAATTTGACTGGCTGGGGTAATGATTCATTTCCAGTGCTACCACGCACTTCATCAGCACCCATGCCTGTCCACTTAAACATCAGCTATTAAACATGAAATTGCAATGAAATGTAATACGAGTACCATTAAAATCATATCTATGTATATCAATCGAAATGTCCATAAAACACAATTAAAATTGTATGAAAGTTTGTTCGACATCGAATGCCATAATTTAAACTCAGTTTTGAGTTTAGGTTCTTCTTTGTTTTTAACCGACTTCAAAAAAAGAAGGAGGTTAACAATTCGTCACTATTTTTTTTTTTTTTTTTTTTTTTTAGGTGTGTAGGTCCATAACTCGGTGCATTTTAGACCGATTGTAAAAATTTTTTTGTTGTCTGAGAGGGTATAGCTTCCCATTGGTCCCATTTGAAAAAAAGTGGGCGGGGTCACGCCCACAATTTTTTAAATTTAATTTATTGATCTTCTACTTATTTGATTGCTGCGAAACCTAGCAAACATCTTTGGTTCTTGTAATTAGAAAATTCTTGAGTTGAAAAAATGGGCGGGGCTACGCCCATTCAAATGTATTATAACATTACACGTGGTTCTACTTAACTGATTTTTACAAAACTTAGCACACACCTTGAACTCTAAAATAGACAAAATTTTCTTTTAAAAAAATGGGCGGGATTACGCCCATTAAAATTTTATATTATATTTCACAGGGTTCTATTTCACCGATTTTTACGAAACTTGGCACACACTCTAAACTTTAATCAAGGCACAAAATTGCGTTAAAAAAGTGGGCGGGGCACGCCTATTAAACTTTAGTATAATATTTCATGTGCTTGTATTTAACCAATATTGACGAAACTTGGCACACACCCTAAGCTTTAATAAAGCCAAAAAATTGCGTTAAAAAAGTGGGCAGGGTCACGCCTACAATTTTTTAAATTTGATTTTGTAATCTTCTACTCATTTGATTGCTGGGAAACCTAGCAAACATCTTTGATTTTTGTAATTACAAAATTTTTAAGTTGAAAAAATGGGTGGGGCTACGCCCATTAAAATGTATTATAACATTACACGTGGTTCTACTTAACCGATTTTTACGAAACTTAGCACACACCTTGAACTCTTAAAAATACACAATCTTGTTTTAAAAAAAGGGGCGTAACCACGCCCCATAAAATTTAACACTTAATTTCACGTGCTTTTACTTCATCGATTTTTACGAAACTGGACCATATTTCCAAATAAAGAAAGATACTTACAAATAAATTTTTTTTGAATTGACCAGAGTTTAAAAGTATTCACTAAAAAGGTAAAAATAAAACTTTTAAAAAAAAAATTAAACCGACTTCAAAAATAAGCACTAAAAAGCAACAAATAATATAGATCTAGTTAAATAAAAGATTTTTATATATGTTACCTACAGTGCCGTTTGAAGTTGGTGCCAGTAATACTGGTACTAAGCACATAAGAACATGCCCGGTAAAAAAACTGCAAATAATTTTTATGTACATATGTATCTGCTTAGTTACCAATGTTGCTGGCACCAACTTCAAACGGCACTGTAGGTAACATATATAAAAATCTTTTATTTAACTAGATCTATATTATTTGTTGCTTTTTAGTGCTTATTTTTGAAGTCGGTTTAATTTTTTTTTTTAAGTTTTATTTAATAAACCATTTGAATACATTTTAAAATTTAAGCTGTACACAAGCTTTTAGAATGAATGAGTCATAGTTTTTGTCTGCATTTTTTTTAAGGTTTACGAAAGTTCCAATGTTGATTTTATATTTATAATTCAATAAAGATTCGTTTAACGATGTCTATGTCAAGTGCCACTATTAACCCAATTAAATTGTAAACTATGCCAAAGCAACAAGCATTTCAAAATGTGTGTTGCGGTTATAAAGCAACGTGGTAAACTTTTTAAATTCTTTTGTATTTATTTAAAAAATTAATTGTGGATAATAAAATTTAAATTTTGTTGTTGCCGCACTGATTGCAAATATTATTTTTCAATGTTTGCGAACAGGTTTCAATGGTAGAAGGAACTGTTTCAATTTATTAATTCTTTTCAAATATGTATGATCGTTTTTATAAAAAAAAAGAAACTAAAGTTGAGAGGGTGATCTAAAAACACATTGTACTGATAGCAGCAGGAAGGCATTTAAAAAAACACAGTTTTATTTCCAAGGTATGGGAGAGGAAAACCATTCTGAGTCCACTTGGTTCATTATGATGATCAAGAGATCATTTACACCCTACATTCCTGCAAATGCTTCGAAATTATAACTCATTAGAATCACCCAGAACTTCTTACAAGACTCCATAGGTCGGTTAGCCACACGTTACACACAAAAAATATCATCAAACTGCAACTACACAGAGAAAACAGTGCCTACTAAATACCTCATAAAATAGAACAAAATTAATAAGAAATGTCTATGGTTTTTTTTCAATAAGGAAATCTTATTAATTTCATAGAGAAAACCTTTTTGAAAAAATCAAGAAGTAATCTTGTAGTTTTTATGAGGTTATCTTATTGATTTTTTCAATAAAAAAATAAAAAAAATTGCGTCTTTATTCTCTGTACTTATGTATTTTCATTTAAATTCTATACCATATACATATGTATGTATGTATGTATTTTGTATATTGTAGATGTTATTTATTTATGCAAGCATACATACATACACATTATGTTATATTCTTAACTAACTTACTCACCAAGTATTGAACCAGCAAACTTCTACCTGATAGACAAGCAATCTACCCAATCTGCTAACAAGCAGCCTGAATAACCATTGAAATTATTGTGCAAACATTCTTATACAAAAATGAAAAAGATCATGAAAAAAATTTTCTCTATGTCTATGTATAGATATCAAATAACAAGACACCTCATATAATCAAGAAGATTTCCTTATTAAAAAACTCAATAAGGTGCTTTACACATAATCATATAGGAACCTACTAAAATCAAGAAGAAAACCTTATTGAAATTATTGTGCAACATTCTTATACAAAAATTAAAAAGATCATGAAAAAAATTGTATATATGTCTATTTATAGAAACGAAATAACAAGACACCTCATAAAATCAAGAAGATTTTCTTATTAAAAAAAATCAATAAGATGCTTTACACATAATCATATAGGAACCTACTAAAATCAAAAAAAAAAAAACCTTATTGAAAAAATCAATAAGACAGCCTAATAAAATCAAGAAGAAACCCTTTTTAAGGAAATTAATAAGGCAACCTAATAAAATTAATAAGTAATCCCTATATTTTACAATTTATAAGGAAACCTAATAGAATCAAGAAGTTTTTCTCTATGTATTGTTTTTTTTTTTGGTGCCAAAAATAACGGAAATTGAGTAAACAAAAGTTGTGAATAATAAGATTACTTCTTGATTTTATGTGGTTTTCTTTTTGATAAAATTAATAAGATTTACCACATAAAAACAAACAATAAGGAATCTCTATAAAAAAATCTTCGCTTCTTTTTGCTGGGATACCCCTTAGCCTAAAAACTTTTCATAGAGAAAATCTTATTGATTCTATGAGGCAGTTTTTTCTCTGTGTAATAATTCGCATTGTTAATATTTCATTTAAATTCAAACTAGAGTTGTGTACAACAGACCTTTTTGAACTAGTTTGAGAGCGTTCGAATCAAAAGTTGTTTCAAACCCATTTAATTTACATTGACGCTTTTGACCGAACTTGTGTCCAACAGCTCATTTTAGTTCAAAAGAGCTGTTGGACACAACTCTAATTCAAACATACACTGGCGAGCAAAACTGAGTACATTATAATTAAAAAAAAAATTCTTTAAACCCAATAAATGATGAGTTCATCTTATTAATTATAAAGTTATAAATAAAATCACTCCTCACAAATGTTGACTTATTAACTGTAAAAGAATGAAGGAAAATATTGTTCACAAGTAGTAAAAAAAACATTCAAATAAAATGTTCTCAATTGTCCAGTTTTGCAGGTTTTGCTTTTCTGTTTTTAAAGTTCCGTTACTTCAGTTTTTTTTGGTTTCTATTAGCAATATTCATTTAGTATTCAAGCTTCATTGGTGAAGATATCACGTTAAAATTTTGTGTGTAATTTTTCTTTGTAAACAGCATAGTCGCTCTAGCTGAAAAAGAAAAATTGCTAGAAAAGTCGGCTTTTGTCATCGGACAGTACTTTCAACCATAAAAAAAACAAATTCAAAACAATTAAAAAACCCTGGAGGTAGTCCAAGATCATTGAGTGATAGTGATGCACGTCTAATGGAGCGATTGTTAAGAAAACAAGAAGTTAGAACTCCAAAAACTGCAGCTAATGCTATAAACAAGAGCTTCAGTGAATGGACTGCACGACGAGCACTGCGAACAATTGTCCTAGTTTCAGCAGTTAAACATAAAAAATCTGCGTTATCTGAGAAGAACGTCAAAGCTTGTCTGAATTTTTGCAAGAAGCACAAAGATTGGAATCGTTCGTTCGGTCGGATGAAACAAAAGTGAACAAGTGAAAAAGTTTATCCAATCTGATGAAAAGAAGAACTTTTGGAAGCGGCCAAATAAAAGCATTCAAAGAAAGGATGTGAAACAAACGATTATTAGTTTATATATAAGTTATTTAAACAAAATAAAACATAGTTTATTTAATAACGTTATAAATGTATTGAAAGTTTTCAAGGTAATGAAAAATAGTTTTCATATTTTTCATTCATCAAACAGTTTTACAAAAGGTTAATATGATTTAATGATCAAACAGAATATGTCCGCAACTTGAGGAAAAATCGTTGTCAAATTAACAAAGCCCATAATAAAATCTACGGCAGTAACTTCAAATTCTCTATAATTTTAGTTTTATTTTCTTTTGTGCTTATTTTTCTTTGTAGTTTTGTTCACAAAATATATGAAATTTATTGAAAGTATGGTAACATGTTTGAGAGAATAAGTATTTATATGTGAGAGCATAAGAAAAACCGTTGTCAAAATAAAATAAATTCTATCTATCGACTGCTTTCTGCCCTCTAGCCAGCCTAGTGCCATATGTCTCTATGTCAACACTCTTTTCTCTAGCGACAATTGCACTAGTTGAAATGTCGACAATTTTCCTTTTATGCGCGAGTATAGAGAGATACGTTAGAGACAACAGTTCTAATGTATTTCTGTTGATATTGCCAATAGTTTGTTTTTCTTTTTTATTATGCTATGCAATAATGTTAAAAACTTACGTACATATGTATGTAGGTATGTATGTATGTATTTAAGTTTGTTGGCCCAACCCTTATTAAATTGTAGACGAGGGTCACTAAAATGTACTAGTGATTCTTTAGTTCAAATGTCTCCATATGGTCGTAAATGAATAGTGCTAAAGTCTACTGGTAGATTTTCAATGACAACCCTATGTTATATGTCAATAGGCGATTACATTGGCTGCGGTACACCTATTCAGTTGTACTATTGACAATGTCACTAGTAAATCACTACAATTTTACTATTGACATGAAGCGAGGAAATATCGATATTGTAGACTGGAGCCCCTAAAATTTACTAGTGAATCTTTGGTTCCAATGTCTCCATGTGGTCCCAAAAGAACTACTTAGTCAGTATTGCTACAGTCTAGTGGTGGATTTTCAATGACAAGCTAATGTTAAATGTCAATAGATAATTACATTGGCTGGGATACACCTGGTCAGTAGTACTACTGACAATGTCACTAGTAAATCACTACAATTTCACTATTCGCATTTTCTGCAGGGTGGTGCTAATTTTTTGTGTCAATTTGTATGGAAAATGTGTTTATGCCGCAATTCTGTTTGATCATTTATATAAACAAATTTATTTTAAGTTTAAGTACAATATATTGTTGTAGATTGTACATTAACACCCCTTCTCAATATAATAAATATTGTACATAATATATAAAGTATTACATTAAGTTAAGTTAATCCTACTAATTCTCTAAATTTACAAATTTTAATTTTTTGCAAAGGTTTAGTAAATAAATCTGCTAACATCTGATCAGTTGGACAATATTTATAAATAATTTTGTTTTGTCTTAATAAGTCCCTTACAAAATAATACTTAACGTCAATATGTTTGCTTCTTGGATTAATTTTCTCTTCTTGTATTATCTTGAGGCAACTTTTATTGTCTTCAAAAATAACGGGGTGTGTTATTCTTATTTCGAACTCTTCTAAAATTTGTAATACCCACAACATTTCTTGAGATGCTTCTGCTAAGGCGACTAGTTCAGCTTCAGTTGAAGATAATGTAACATTTTGTTGTTTTCGGCTTGCGTAGTTAATTGTTGCATATCCAAGCTTAAATACAAAACCGCTTGTGGATTTTCGACCATTTAATTCGCCTGCCCAGTCTGCATATGCATATGCTTTCAGATCTAACAATGTTTTAGTTCCGACACATAGTTTTAAATGTTTAGTACCTTTTAGGTATTTAATAATTCTTTTTATTTCTAACCAATCGCGTTCATTAGGGTTGCTTACTTTGCGAGATAATATAGATACTGCAACTGATATATCAAGTCGCGTGTTATTAGAAAGATATAGTAAAGATCCAACCGCTTTCCTGTATAAATTGTTGGTTACTAAAAGAGAGCTATCAGTGCAATCTTTTAAATATCCTGGATCCATTGGGATTGAAGAATTTTTGGCATCAGAAAGATCAAACTCATTTATAATTTTATCTAGGTAATTTTCCTGAGATAAATAAAATATTCCTTCTTCATTATGATGAATCTCAAGACCCAAATATAGTTTTAAATCACCCAGTTCAGTTATATCAAAATTTCTTTTCAAATTACAAATTTCATTTTTGATTAAAGTGTTATCTTTACTTGCAATTATAATGTCATCTACGTAAATTAAGATGTAGACTTTTGAATTTTCAATAGTCTTAACGTAAAGACATGGTTCGGCTTTTCCCCTTCTGAATCCTGAATTAATTAAAACTTCATTAATTCGAAGGTTCCAACAACGCGCCGACTGTATCAACCCGTAGATGCTACGTTTTAATTTACAAACTAAATTTTCTTTACCAGGCTCTACAAACCCTTCCGGTTGACGTATATAAATTTCGGTATCTAACTCACCATTAAGAAATGCTGTTTTTACATCTACATGCTCTACCTTCATGTCATAAAACCTTGCTTTGCTACCAAAGTTCCTTTTAAATTCTTGAATCAATTTTTCTTTAACAAAGTCAATTATTAAATCGACTTCGGGACGCATTTCCAATGAAGAAATTAACGTATTGTATTCCTCTGGTAAACTGCCGAGTAAAAAAGCAACAACTCTATGCTCTCCCATTTCTTCACCCAAATCGTTTAATCGATCCACAATATTCAAAAATTCCGTTATGTGTTCTTCCATCGATTGTCCCGTGCTAATTTTCCTCGTTGAAAGTTTACGAAGAAGACTAACTTTATTGGTGAGATTTGATTTTTCATTGATGTTTGTTCAAGGCATTCCAAAAATCCTTGGCAGTCTTCAATTTCTTGATATGCACCTTCTGGGATTCTTCAATAGCTAGACCAATAGTAGCTCTTGCTTTGCCATCACGTAAAATCCATTTAGCATCAGGAGAATCTGGAACATTTGCAGTAATAATATCCCATAGTTCCCTTTCAAATAATAACAGTTCCATATTGAATTTCCAAGTATGATAGTTAGAATTTGAAAGTTTGGGAAATTGCATATTGGTACTGTTCATCTTATTACCGGCGATTTTTTTTTGTTTTAAATTTAAGAAAAAAGAAATACAAATTATTTGCAACGGTTTTAATCGCGTAAGCCTGGGCCCATAATCTATTAGTTTATATATAAGTTATTTAAACAAAATAAAACAGTTTATTTAATAACGTTATAAATGTATTGAAAGTTTTTAAGGTAATGAAAAATAGTTTTCATATTTTTCATTCATCAAACAGTTTTACAAAAGGTTAATATGATTTATATAAACAAATTTATTTTAAGTTTAAGTACAATATATTGTTGTAGATTGTACATTAACAACGATGAAGCACGGGGAGTGGAAATATGATGGTGTGGGGGTGTTTCACATGGTGGCACATCGGTCCACTGGTAAAATCAATGGAATAATCAAAAAGGAGGACTACCTCACCATACTCCAAACCAATTTGCTAGATTTTGTCGATAAATGCGCTTACTTGCTGGCGAAATCATTTTCCAGAAAGACGGAATCATGGCCAGCTCAAGGTCCGAACTTAAATCCGATCGAAAATTTGTGGGCAATTGTAAAACGAAAGCTGGCATAATATGAAAATCCTCCAAATAACCTTAACGAACCAGTGAAACAATTCAAAAACTTGTAGAAAGCTTACCAAAGCGTATTAAATCAGTAACAGTGTGACCAGATTTTAAAATAATATTAAGCTAAATCACGTTTGAAAAAAAGCTAAAATAAGCTAAAAAGTTACATTTTAGGCTAGAAAGTAAAGCTAAACTTTTTTCCACTTCTTTGATCACTTTTCAATAGTTTCTTATTGCTTAACTAACGTTAAATATTACACAAACATATTTTTTTATTATACACATTGAATATTTGCTTAATGAAATTATTTATTATTTAGATTCAATGAAGAACAAAACAAAAACTTCCCCAAAATAATCTTAAAAAGTTTTTAAAAATGTAAAAACATTTATACTAAAATACGAAAGCTTTTTAAGTGAATTAATGCTATTGCAGGTAAAGCATGGATCACACTATCTGCACAATGTACCGAGTTTCGTCAGATCAGTGAAATAAACACCCTTATCGTGTTTGGCGTAGGCGTATTTCGACGACTGGCGTATTTGTAGTCGATTTTTTATTATAGTGGTATCGTGTAAAATTTTCGCCTAAATCTGTTTTGTAAAAGAGGCATATTGATTATGAAATATCCTGTTATGACAATTGTCAAAAAGATCCCCTGTTGTAGAAGGTTCATAACAATAAATAAATTAATTATTTGTTAATTTTTGAAAATAGTTCGTTTTTATAATTAATAATATTAAGTGTGAGCTTTAATTCATCCTCTAAAGACGTAGGAATGTGTGATACAAAAGAATTTAATCTTTTAAGAAAACAATATACATACATACATATTTTTCCTATCAAACAGAAAGTAAGTTTACATTTGTTTTTTTTTTAATTTAGTACATACAAAAATACTTTTTCCCAGATTCTTTACTTATATTCGATTAAATAAGAATGGTTTTAATAATGTATTAAAAAAATAGCATCCAAATTAAAAAACGCCCAAAGAAGAACTGGTCTATCACAATTGTTAAAACTAACAACAACAATGAGGATACTTGCCGAAGGCAGTTACCAAAAAAGTGCTGGATATGATATTTTGGTAAATATTTGTCAGTCCTTGGTGAGTGATGCGTTTCACGGATGTATTGAAGCCATGTATAGTGAGCTTTGTCCGAGATGAATTTCCCAAACTTTCATCCAACCCTCATCATTGCGGAATGGAGGTCCAATACTCTTTAAATCATCAGCAATTTCGTTCCATTCTTGTTCCACGTTTATTTTATTTAAAGTAAAGTTATTTTTATACCAAAATGTATTTTATAAACGACAAAATTAACAAAACATGCAAATAATTTTTTGATTTTGTTTATTTTTTCTGTAATGGCGGTAACAAAAATCTTAACGACTGTTTTCGCCACTTTTGACAGGCAAAAACGCCAAACGCGGTACTATTTAATCGACTTGTTTGTAATAGATTTCATAAAAGTGTCGCATTTACTGGCGTTTTTGCCAACCACGATACCATTCCATAAAAACGCCTAATTTTCGCCACGAAAACGCCAACCACGATAAGAATGAAAGTCATAAGTAAAGATTTTGCTCTAATTTATCGACTACTTGAAATACAAGGACACAATTGCGCCACACTGCATTGGTAATAAGCCCATATAGACTTACTCCAGAATTAATTGAGTAATAATGCCATTTTGGCTTATTACTTATGACTTTATTGAGGTGGCCCGACGAAAATCGGTACATAGTGTTATCCAGGCTTAAGGCTATTTCAGGTTTTTGTTTTAAGTTAATTGATGTCGCTGAATGAACGTTCAACTCAAGTCAAATAATTTTATACCCAAAAAACTAAAAAAGTTTTTGGCCACTAATATGAATTTAACTTTTTCCATTGGAATTCTAACCATTCTGCCATTATCTACTATTTTTCTTCTTTCCATTTCTGTTATAAAATTGTCGTATAATTTACATTTTGTATTTTTTGTAAACTATTTTACAATGTTAAAAAATTATAATTTTTATGAGTTGTTTATGTTTTTAATATATTTTTAGAGAACACGCAATTTAGACTAAAAAAAGGATAAAAAAGCTAAATGAGTTTTTAAAAAAAGCTAAAAAATAAGCTAAGAGCTAAATGAAAATTTTAAGGCTAAATCTGAAACAAATAAGCTAAATTTAGCTCAAAATAAGCTAATATGGTCACGCTGATCAGTAATAAAAAATAAGGGATTAATGAAGCTAAATGAGCAAACGTGTAAAACTGGATAAATGCTGAATTATTTTTTTATTTTAATAAATAAAATATACATATACGTATATAAAGTTTGGAACAAATTAAGTTTAGTGACAAAACTCCAAAAGTAATAGAAATTTGGTATCCGATTGAAAATTAAAAAATAAAAAGAAAAACTTAAATAAAAAAATTGGCCGCTAGCCTTAGTTTCCGAGTTATGGGCTTTTTAAGTTCTGGTATAAAATTGTGATTATATGGTGGAATTGGCACAAACCAAGCTAAGGGGAAGCTCTAAAAAAATTTTATCCGATTGAGAATTAAAAAATAAGGAAAAAATATTAAATTAAAAAATTGTAGGCGAGGCTTCGTTTCCGAGTTATGGGCCTTTGAAATTGTAGTACAAAATTCTGATTACATGGTGTATTTTCCAACAAATGTTATCCAATGTTGGTGTCATTTAAAAGCTTTTTAGCAACTCTTTAAGAAAACACAAAATTTGGAGTACGGTTTGTGTGTGTATGTATATGTATGTGCGTGTTTGTAGCATTCATACATAAAAAGGTTTTTCTGCACTGCCGGCCTTTGGCCGGGCTTAAGAATTTTCTTCACCTTGGTGTTTCCCTACGCGGCGCAGCCTAATAAAGATTTTCTGCCTGGCAAATTTTTCCTGTCTAATAACGATTTTCTTCGGCCGGCTTAAGGATTTTCTCCACCGTGGTGTTTCCCGAAATCCTTTTGCTTCTGCATCGAACGCTATCGTAATCCTTACTTTGCCGATCAATCTTCTTTCTATATATGTACGTGTTGTTACACGTACCTTATTTCTATTCTAAGATTTAGAAATTTATTTATTACATTCACTTATCTTTTTTTCATATAATTCAAAAAATTTCAATTTCAATCGGTGTTTGCCGATGTAGTAGTTATTATGTACAACATTTGGTCAAGCTTGTCCGACCGAGCAGTCCCATCAGTGAGGTTTTCCCATATCAATTTGCAGAGCGATTTATTTTTAATTGTTATCTCCATGATAGCTATAACTGAAATAATAACATTGAACCCCTCGCAACTTAAATGTATATGTATGTATTTAACAAGCAACGGATACAAGAGCGATACAAATATTAGGTAAAAACATACCCATAATAGGGGAGTGCGCGCTGGTTCTTTTGCCCTTGTGGGCATATATACTGTCGGTGTATGTATTAATTTTTATATGTTTGAGCCAAATAAAAGTAATAGTTACAAAAAAATATTTAATACACCTTCAAGAGGTCATAAAAAATGTGGGTTTGTTTGAATAGCAGAAAAAACACGTAAATTTTCACCTGAGGTGAATGTGTACACATTTTAAGACTGATATAATGGCAAATGTATACATATTATATATCGTTGAATAGACAATTATGGGCTACTATTGTGATAACATCGAAAAACTTAAGAAACACTTGAAGTAAAGAAAATGAGATCAATAATTTAGGAAAAATAAAAAATTTAGAAAATTTAATATCAAAATTTGATTTGGAATATTTCGAAAAGTATTGATGGTATGAAAATAATTTTTTGTCAGTTTGCAAAGCTAAATGTATACTATTGAACTAAATTAAAATGTTTGGCAATATATAATTTTACAAAACTTTTTTTTTTTTATTGGGAAAAAATGTGTTAGAAAAATTTTAGCATTTTTAGAAAATCTCCTCTCCTGCCTACAAATATGTGTAGGATGTCAAGAGTTTCTTACAAGGGTCTTAAAACAAGTTTATTTATAATATAAAACCAAAAAATTTACAAAAACAAGCGTGCAATTTTTTTGCCACATCCAAAAATTAGATTTTTTGCCAAAAAAATTGCTAATTTTCGACCAATGCTGGATGTAGGGTGCACCACCAAAACTCTCTAAAATTTAATTCACGTCTTTCCTAATGCGTCCTTTCTCAGAAACAATCAAAAATATTTTTTAAAATATTCCAAAAAAATTAAGAATACTTTTTTCACAAAATATGCACAATTTTCTCATAATTTTCAAAAATCCAAATTGCAAAATTTTACCTTGCTACAATTTTTGAGATATCAAAAAAAAATTTTTGTATGAATCGTTACAAAGTTTTATTTCAAAAACAAAAAAACCAACTGATTTTTGTCAAGTAATAAAGAAGTTATGTACTAACAATTAAAAGTCAGGACAAAAAATTAAAAAAAAATATTTTCAAGTCAAATAACTTCGAAACTGGAAGAGATAAAATGGTACTCTAAGCATGTTTTAGTTTTGTTTTTTGATATTTACAAAAGTTACAAGCTCCGAAAAAATTTCGACACCCGCAGTTTCCCACTTTGAGGCTCTTTGGAGCTACCCTGTCTTACAACAGGGTGCCTCCAAATATACTTTCTCAAAAGTTCAACACTTCTTCTTTCAGTTAGTTTCATTGAAATCGGTTCACTAGTTCAAAAGTTGCCGACTTTTTTAAAAAAAATTTTTATTTCACGCCACTGTGCATTGATGAAACAAATATTCAAATATACGTAGAAAAAGATTTCCGATCATAGCTTAAAACATAGCTAAGAACCCTCTCGATCAAGTCACCTTTCAAACAGAAAAAACCAAATCGAAATCGGTCCAGCCGTTTGGTCTGTACGTGGACACGGACAGACACGCATATACACAGATACAAACTACAAACTTATAACACCCCTTTCTTTAGTCGCGGGTTAAAAACACTTTAAAAATATATTTTCAATATAAATCAAAATGAAGCTTTATTAAAAATTATTATATTTTTTGCTATTCGACAACACTGTAGAGGATATTATTATTTATTTTAAATGCACATTAAGCTTCCCTGCAGAAAATGCGAATATTGAAATAGTAGTGATTTGCTAGTGACATTGTCAGTAGTACTACTGACCAGGTGTACCCCAGCCAATGTAATTATCTATTGACATTTAACATTAGCTTGTCATTGAAAATCTACCGCTAGACAGTAGCACTACTGACTAAGTAGTTCTTTTGGAATCACGTAGAGACATTGGCACCAAAGATTCACTTGTAAATTTTAGGGGCTCTAGTCTACAATATCGATATCTCCTCGCTCGATGAAAATAGTAAAATTGTAGTGATTTACTAGTGACATTGTCAATAGTAAAACTGAATAGGTGTACCGCAGCCAATGTAATCGACAATATGGAGACATTTGAACTTAAGATTCACTAGTACATTTTAGTGGCCCTCATCTCCAATTTTATTAGGGTTGGGCAATAAACTTAAATACATACATACATACTAACATTATTGCCTAGCATAATAAACAAGTAAGAGTGCTATATTCGGCTGTGCCGAATCTTATATACCCTTTACCAACGTACGTACATATATATAGTATACAGACACATACATACATATTTGTTTTGTGAAAAAATTTATAATTTTTTTCTCTAAAGCAATTAATAGTAAGTGACCTTTCAGTATTTTTCGATTAAAGAATTTGATTCAATTATTTTATTTTCGATATTAGCAATACGACGTTTTATTCCTACAGGATTTTTTTGAAATTTGTTCAGCAGAAAGGAAAGGTATCAGGAAAATGAAACGGAACATGTCCTTTAATTTATCTTTAACGATAAATTTTAGTTTTATCTCCATTTACTAAAAATTAGTAGTTATTATGCTGAGAGCACAATAAGCACAAAACCTTCGTTTATACTTCAATTAGAATAGATATCCATGAAAAAATTTAACATGTATAAAAAATCTTGAGTAATGATTTTCTTAAAACATGAAATCTGTTTAACTGAAAAAAAAAATATTTTTTGTTATTTTTTTTATCGAAACTTTTTCAATCTCCAACCCTGGAACCATATTTCTGAGTTTCTTAATACTAATTTATTTCTTTATAAAATATAGAATATATTTAATTACCAAAGAAATAATTAGTTTTATATACCAGAAAAAATTTAAGTTGTCCAGCTCTGGAGCTATGTCTTTTATTTCTTTAATTTCTATGCCAAACTTTTTCATTCTAAGTCATAAAGTATATAAAACTTTTAAGCAAAAAGAAAAAATTAACTTGACCTAGTTACTTTTGTAAAAAAACAATAAATTTACCAACCCTGGAATCAACCATTTAGATTTTTCTGATTTAAAAAATTAATAAATGTGTTAAGTGAACACAGAAATAAAAAAAAATTTATTTTATACTTTAATATCAAAAAAAAATTCAAAGTTTCCATCTTTGGAGCTGTAATTTTCATTTTTCAAATTTTATACACCAAACTTTTCTTTCAGAAGCGTAAAATATATTCAATTTATAAAGGAAAAGAAAAAAGTTTTTAGACCTATTTAATTTTACATAACACAAAAAGTGTAAGTTTTCCAACCCTGGAGTCATAATTTTGGATTTTTCTGATTATTGATACCAATCTAATATATAAAAAATACATAAAATATGTGTGAACAAAGCAAAAACGAAATTAGAAAAAACTTAGTTTCATTTAATTATTTAACATTAAAAAATTCAGTAAAGTGCGACTTTGAATCGTGGATGAAAGGTTCCGTACATTCGGTTTTGAGCATTTTTTAATGTGGCTTTTTTAAAGTTTTTTTCGGTTTAAATGATTTTTTCAGTTTTCTCGCTTTTTTCTCGTTTCGGCTTTTTTTTCTGTTTTTTTGGGGTTTTTTCGTTTTGGCGATTTTTTTTAATTTTGGCGATTTTTTTCATTTATATTAGTCTTAGACACTTTTTTTAATTTGGTGCTTTTTTTCGTTTTGGCGATTTTTTCGGTATGGCGATTTTATAATTTTTTAGTTTTACCGTTTTTGAAAATTTCGAGAGTTTTGCTTTTACGGTTTCCAAGATACAGCAAGTTGTCAATATTACATAGTCAAAATTGCATAAACTGATGGAACACCCTTTAATTTAAATTTTTTAAATTATAGTGTAAATTGTTGTAGTCTGTATAAAAATACACTAACCTTACAAATTTCAAATGTATATACATACAATTGTATGTATATTGCATGAGATTTTAACATTTTTTGATGCTCGTTTTGGAACACCCTTTAATTTCCTATTCTCATGTATTTGTTGTTGTAGCGGCCAGAGGTCTACACACTGTGTTTAAATTTCAGGTCTGTAGCTCTTACGGTTCTCGAGAAAATACCCTGTCTATCAGTAAATGCAATTTTGACTATGTAATTTGGGCAACTTGCTGTATCTTGGAAACTGTAAGAGCAAAACTCTTGAAATTTTCAAAAACGGTAAAACTAAAAAAGTCAAAAAATTATAAAATCGCCAAACCGAAAAAAATCGCCAAAAACCAAAAAAAAAATCGCCAAAGCGAAAAAAAGCACGAAATTAAAAAAAAATGGCTAAGACTAAAATAAATCGCAAAAAGCCGGAAAAATCGCCAAAATGAAAAAAAAAATTTTTAAAAATAAAAAATCGCCAAAATGAAAAAACCCCAAAAACAGAAAAAATCGCCATAATGGAAAAAATTGCCAAAATTAAAAAATCGCCAAAATGAAAAAAATCGCGAAAATGAAAAAAAACTCAAAAACAGAATAAAACTCCAAAACGAGAAAAAAGCGACAAAACTGAAAATAATCGTTCAAAATGAAAAATCTTCAAAAAAGCCACATTAAAAATAAATGCTCAAAACCGAAGGTACGGAACCCTTCGTGGGTGAGTCAAAGTCACGCTTTACTGAATTTATTTTAATTGCAATGCGTACACAACAACAAGAACAAAAAAAACTATGAATACGGCCCTACGATTTTACTAGTAATGCAAATTAAATTTCATTATCAGTAAAAATTTACTGTATTTTTTCAGTAATCAGTAAATTTACTGCAGTACATATACATATGTATACTGCAGTGTGCCCATTTACTAACCAAATAAGTTAAATAAAACAAACAAAAACCAGCAAATTCCTATGTATTTACAATATTGAAAGTTTTGATACTTTTAATTGATTAATTAAAAAAAATATACTAAAAGCTAAAGTACTTCCAACTTAAAAAAATTTTTCATTACTAGATGTTTACACATCTCCCCTGTGATCGGACTCACATGTCTTTTTTTCCTATACTTTATGACATTTTTTCATTTCAGGATATATAGGAAGGATGCGAATCCTTGCACAGAAATGTTTAAAATTTAAAATTGGTTACCTTTTACCAATTATAACATGTGCGCCAAATTTGAACTCTTTACACTAACTCATTCTATTTTTGGCCGCTCGTTGTCTGAAAACACGACACTGTGCATCGCGACTTGTTACCAGGGATCGCAAATAACGATTATTTTCCAAATTTAAAGTGAAAAAATCACAATAATAAAGAAGTGCTACGTGCACAAGGAATATACCAAGATACTCCATGTTACATGGACTACCTGTAGATGCAATGATTTTTATTTTTTTGATTTTTATTTATTCCTCACAAAATAACTCTTATTTTGTGACTTTTATTTATTCCTCAGAAAATAACAGTTATTTCTTGATTTTTATTTATCCCTCACAAAATAAGAGTTATTTTGTGACTTTTATTTATTCCTCACAAAATAACAGTTAATTTTTGATTTTTATTTTTTTGCTCAAAAAAATTTTAACTTTTAAAATTAATAAATAATAAAAAAGTAAATTTAATTTACATATAAGAGTTTTTTTTAAAGACTCTGGCGATAAATTCAATTTTAAATCGGTTAATATTCATTTTAACGCAAAAATTACGCTTTCTACATTTTAAAAGTTAAGCAAAAAAATAAAAATCAAACAGTAACTGTTATTTTGTGAGGAATAAATAAAAGTCACAAAATAACTCTTATTTTCTGAGGGATAAATAAAAATCAAGAAATAACTGTTATTTTGTGAGGAATAAATAAAAGTCACAAAATAAGAGTTATTTTTTGAGGGATAAATAAAAATCAAGAAATAATGATTAAAAAGTGATTTTTAAAATAAAAATTATAACCGTTACGGTCCCTGCTTGTTACACCTAAAGGTCGGGCGTTGTTTAATACAATTACAAAAATGGGCTCGGATGTTATAGATTTTGGCGTTATGAAAAATACCCACAATAGTTACATCTACAACCCACTACGGAGTGATTTAACTAACTGAAGATGATTAATGGGGTCAACTGGCTAGGATTCAAAAAATATCTTAGTAGTCACTGCGTAGAAAACATTCAGCCGAGATCATCCGATGATATTGAATTTAACATTGCCAATCTAAACGAAAATATTAAACAGGCTGCTGAACATGCCACTACCTCCTATCCGCAGACTGGCTTTAATAGAATTTATTCTACGGAAATTGAACGTCTTGTATGTGAAAAAAGGAGAGCTAAAAGAGAATGGCAACAACACAGATCACCCTTAAATAAAATCAAACTTAAAGAATGTACTAACCGACTCAAAGAGCTGCTATCGTCGAAAAAAAACTGCATTACTGGAAAAGTATTTAGAAGGTCCCGATGTCACATCAACATCTACTTACCATTTATGGCGCCCTGCTAGAAATCTTAAAAGACCCGTTGAGCTTAAATCACCACTGCGCGCTTCGACCGGAGACTGGGCAAGAAGCGATAGTAAGAAAGGTAACTTATTTTCTGAGCATTTAAAATCTGTATTCACTCCTAATTCATGCACGGGTACTGTTGAGTTACCGAGTGTAGTTTCTCTACTCCCTCGACCCTTAAGGTTTAAGATGCGTGAAGTACAAAAAATAATTGCTGAACTCAACCCGAAGAAAGCTCCAGGTATTGATGGAATTAGTAACAAAATGCTGATGAACTTGCCTCATATTGCAATAAGAATCTTGCTATTTATTTTTAATACCATTTTTCACATAACTGGAAACTTGCCAAGATCAAAATGATTCCAAAGTCATATAGACATATAACTTTACTATCAACTATCTCAACGCTTTTCGAAAAGCTGATCATGACTAAATTTTCTAAAATTTTAGCTGATAATGGGTGTATCCCGGACTATCAATTTGGCTTTAGAAGTCAGCATAGCACTATTGAACAAACCCATAGATTTTTTCAAGTTGTAAGAAGAACATTTGAAGAAAAGAAGTATTGTTCCGCTCTCTTTATTGATGTTTCTCAGGCATTTGATCAAGTATTGCATGAAGGCCTAGTTTTAAAATTTGAAGACATATCTGCCAATAAACAAACAAAAGCTTTTGGAAAGTTATATTATTGATAGGAAGTTCACTGTTGTGGAAGGAGACTTCATGAGTGTGCCCGAGTCTATATCTTTCAGTCATTGTTGCCATTTTCGCTGCCAGATCTGGCATTTTCATTACCCGAAAAGCGTTCAACTTTTAAACAATTCTGCCAGATGCTTTTTGGCAGAATTTGCTCGAAATAAAAAATGCTAATTGGTTAAATTTTTTTTCAGTGTAGAGTATAATTCCTTTTATAAATGTATTTTCTTTACAATTATGTGTTTCCTACGTAATGTAGATACAATGTATTATATACTATGTATTATATGTAATTATATGTGTGTATATGGGAGCCCTATTTTCAATTATCAGTAAGCAACAAAAATTAAAGTTTTGGGAATTTGGTTTTTATAGTATTCAAATATGTTTTACGTCATACATAAACTGTCGCTTTTGGCTTTGT
Organism: Tachina lurida; assembly: GCA_944452675.1. Taxonomy (NCBI): domain Eukaryota; kingdom Metazoa; phylum Arthropoda; class Insecta; order Diptera; family Tachinidae; genus Tachina; species Tachina lurida. The sequence goes on along the minus strand of OX101752.1, from coordinate 67,543,498 downwards.
CACATGTACTACTCTCTAATTATTCCCCATATAGTATTTTGTGCTATAGACATTTACTACTACTACTAGTCTACTAGTAACACTAAAACAATTGACTAGATAGTGACTACGTAGTTCTTATGGGAACATGGAGACATACCAAACACTGGTACAATTGACAAGTTGTTGCAAAGTACACCAGAAATACACCACATCTGTTTTCTCTCTTTCTTTTATACTAACGAATAGAAGAGAAATTGTAGACAATGTAACTACTACTAGAATTTCAGTGTTGACATATACACTTGGCCCCCGCCTTACTGTAGGGTGGATAATAAAACCTGTTAATAGTAATAACTTTGTTTAAACATGAAATTCGAAGCTATTTCAATAATTTTTTTTTTTTTTTTAAATCTGGCATTATACTTTTCTTCTGTAGAACATTTTAGCAGAATTTTTTTACGGATCTAGCATTCTCTCATCATCATTTTCTGGCAACACTGCTTCCAGTGTGCCACAGGGTAGTATTCTGGGGCTAGTTTTGTATTTAATATATACTTGTGATATGCCTGTGAGCAATAATATCCACAGTTCTATTTTTGCATATAATACAGCCGGTATGAGTATGCACGAAAGCCCTTATGAGGCATCCCGCAATCTACAGGAACATATTACCCAGCTGGAAACATGGCTGAACTTATGTAGAATTAAAGTAAATGACAAATTGTGTCCATATAACGTTTACCCTAAGAAAAGATACCTCGACGATCCCATTCCAAAACATGCTAAGACGACATTTTAAAGAAATTTTGGTGTTTACACGAGTTTAAACCATTTTGAAGAGCAATTTTGAAGAAAATTTCAATCGTGTAAATCTAGCTTTAGATTTTGTAAAATGTTGATGGTAATCGGACTATGTTATCAAAAGTTATGAGCGAAAATGTGCTTAGCATAATTTTTCAAGTTTAAAAACATCCCTTTTTAAATGTTTAGTTTGGAATTAAGTAGTCAAAAAAATTAATTTAAATTTTTCTCCAATCTTAAACATGCTATATGTACTTAGATTAGCATTGTAAGTGACAAAGAACCGCCAGAAAGATGCCATGTCTACTTAGAGGACTAGGTACTAGATTTATGTACAAATCTTAAGCTATCTACAGACGATTGTCAGATCTTACAATATTTTCAGATCTGGCAATGTGGTGACAATATACTGGCAATCCAAAAAGTTCACACGGTTGTATCAAATTTGTCAGAAAATCTAAGAATTTATTGCCAGATGGTTGTATGACAATAAATTTATCTGACAAAATCAACAGTCGAAAAATTGTCAGTTCACACGGTTGTCATATGCAAAAATTGCCAGACATGTTGTTATGTGTTGCCAGACTCAAAGCACTTGTTAGAAATTGTTAAATATCAATCGTTTGTGGTAGTGTTAAATGTAAAAAATTAAAATATAAAGAAGCAATTGCAATGATTTTGGATAAATATATTTTATTATATAGTTAATTTAATTATTATTTTTCGAACTGTATTTGTTTCTATATTCTTATGAATTGAATAGGCTAAAGTTCGTAACGCTTTTTAAGCCAAATTACATGTGATAATTATTAATGAACAAATAACATCAAAGTTAGTTGTAAATATTCTGACAACAACACATAGTTGAACGGAACAGCCAGCCGTTTTCGAAGGCCACTAAACCTTCCTCATCAGCGTTCTTCTGTGTTTTTGGTCCACTGTGTGTGGTGTCAGTTGATGTAGATGTCTGCCTTATATACGTAACTTTATTGCAAATGGAATATGTGAATTGGTTTGATTCATTGCATTTCAATTTGCTAATGTGTTTCGTAATGTATACGCAAGTTACCATCTATATATATATACCATCTTCTATATATATTACCATCTTCTATATATATTACAACAGTCTTACCATTGTCGTTTTGTTCCTTACTAACTATACACATGTTTGATAATTTGCTTATTTTTGTTCTACTTAAGACAAACTTTTTTGGTTTGTTACTATTAAGTATATTTTTTATTTTTAATTTTTGCCACAAGCCAATGACTATTAATTAGTTAATTTAATTATTATTTTTCGAACTGTATTTGTTTCTATATTCTTATGAATTGAATAGGCTAAAGTTCGTAACGCATTTTAAGCCAAATTACATGTGATAATTATTAATGAACAAATAACATCAAAGTTAGTTGTAAATATTCTGACAACAACACATAGTTGAACGGAACAGCCAGCCGTTTTCGAAGGCCACTAAACCTTCCTCATCAGCGTTCTTCTGTGTTTTGGTCCACTGTGTGTGGTGTCAGTTGATATATATATTTTATTATATATTTTTTCTTTAAAATCAATCGCGTGCAGTGTTACCCATAGAAAGAATTCTCTTACAATGACGCCATTGTCAGATACATAAACTTCGCGCATCTGACAATATTAAAATGTCTGACAAATATCTGGCAATAGTTTTGCAATGTGTTCACACGATTGTAAGATGTCTGACAATTTGTTGTCAGCTGCTAGTCTTTCAATGGACTGACAATGATTTTTCTGGCAACGACGTCTGACACAAATTGCCAGTTCACACGGTTGTAAGAAATTTTGAGCACATTTTACTGGCAATATTGTAAGATCTGACAACCGTCTGTACATAGCTTTAAGTATTTTAAGGCACTTTTAACCATGATCTACAACAAATTTATAAAGTTCAAATGAACTCAAAAAATTATATTTCAATTATTATACGATTACAAAAAGTCTCAAGTTTCTATCTGATAACATAACCGAGATATCATCCATAAACTTTGAAGGCGTTTATCTCAAAACTAGTTTTTTGACTTAGCATGTTTTAGAATGGAGCCGTCGAATTGTTCCCCCATTCGAATCAACAATCAAAATATTCCTCAACATTGTCAAGTGACACCTTGATCGAAGGCTTACATGGAAGCATCATATTGACTCTAAGCTAACTCAAATGAAACTTAAATTAACTGAAATATATTTGTTGATTGGCAGAAATTCAACCTAGACTGCAAACTTTTAATATACAAGTCGCTTTTGTAGCCAATATGGTGCTACAGAATTCAGCTATGGGGTACTGCTTCAGCTTCAAATGTTGAGAAAATCCAACGAAGGCAAAACAAAATTTTACGTTTGATAACATCGGCTCCATGGTACATCAAAAATTCAAATATACATCGTGATTTAAATATTCCACAAGTGACTGAAGAAATTTCACAATACGCAGGCAAATATTTAACAAAACTCGAGCCACATCCTAATCCAATTGCTCAACACTCCAAATGATACATCTTGAAAATAATTCTTGTGCTTAATACGACATTTATGTATTATTAACAGAGTGCGGAGTTCGCTCGCAAACGAATTCAATTCGAGCGAGTTTTATTTTTTGTATTGAAAAGAGCTACTCTTGTCTGCTCGCGAGTTAAAAAAATAAAACTCGCGATCGCATTTAATTTTTGAGAATCGAAAATAGGACAAGAATTAAAATTTTAAGAGTCAAAAATAAAATTCGGCTCGCGAGTCGAGTTAAAAAGAATTATTCGCGAGTTTTATTAATTTTGTTTGCTCAAATTCTGTTTTCTATAGGTCGCAATGTTGAAATTATATTTTATTACTGACAGGTAAGCATTTACATAACTTTTCATGAAGCAGAAGCCTTAAAACATTTGAAAAATACCTCATGACATGAAAGTAAGAATATATATTTATATTTATGTCCGATATTGTCGGGCCTAATAATTATATTTAGATTTAATATTTGAATACTTATTGTTAGTTCATTTTTGAAGATACAATAAATATGTATATGTATGTAAAAAAATTAAGATCAAAAAATTCAAATTAGATGCTTTTATAATGGGTAACGTGAAGTTATTAAATAATTAATCTAATTACTTTCTGTAAAGCCAATGAATTTTAGCACTACCCCCGCATATGGTATTGTAGTTTACCCGTTTTCATTCAAGTTGTATGTTTATCTATTGGAAGCAAAGTTACGTGGCGTTCAGATAAATGCTGAACTGAACCAAAAGCGATACAATATCAAACAAATGAATACTCAAGCAAGAACTGTTGGCCGTAATTGTATCGATAATAAAAAAATTTTATAGAAACATTGTTATAAAAAAAATAACTAAAATGGAAAGATAAAAATATTGAACATTATTACATTTTAGAAATATCAGGCCATTAAGAAAAAAAATTCATTAAACAAATGAAAGAGCAAACAATAACAAGACCACATAGCACCAACATAAAAGTACATGATACAATCCCAGCGGGAACACTCGGAAGACCTTGTTACTTCATTAGTATTATGATTTTTTTTTCAGTTAATATTCTTATCTAACTTCTAAAGAATACCTTATAGAAGGCCTCGAAGGCCCATTTTCAACATTTAATGTCAATTTGCAAAAAATAAAAAATTAATTCATGTATATTCATAAAAAATAATAAGTGTTTTCATAAGACCATAAGAATAAGGGTTTTAGACACACATACTTTTTTATTTTTATAGAAACATATAAATATGTTTTTAAATTAAAAATTGCTTGACATTTTTTTATTTTATATTAATTAAATGGAATTTTTGACGTTTGTTTCAAATTTATATAAATGGGTCTTCATGAAACAAGTCTCGCAAGTTTGCCCAATTGCACAAATGGCAATTTTAAGAGTTGTCATGAAAACCCTTATTATGTATTTAAAAGCTATTCTAAGTAGGTTTTTCACTTTAAATTAAAATAGAGTATTATCCACAATACTGGAAGCTTGCCAAGGTCAAAATGTTTCCAAAGCCAGGCAAAGATCTTATCAAGGCTGAGTCATACAGGCCAATAAGTCTACTATCAACAATGTCAAAACTTTTCGAAAAATAGCTCATGAGAAAATTGTCCCTGATTCTAATTTGTAGTGGATGCGTCCCGGACCGTCAATTAGGTTTTAGAAGTCAGCATAGCACCATTGGTTAAATTTATAAGAAGAACATTTGAAGAAAAAAAGTAAGTATTGTTCTGCCCTGTTTATTGACGTTTCTCAAGCATTTGATAAAGTGTGGCATGAAGGACTAATTTTATAAACATTCTAAAGTTACTGGAAAGTTACAGTATTGCCTGGAAGTTTACTGTTGTAGAAGAAGACTTCATGAGTGTGCCCGGATCTATATCATCCGGTGTACCACACGGAGTATACTGGGGCCAGTTTTGTATTTGATTTATATTTGTGATATGCTTTTGAGCAGTAATATCCACACTTCTACATTTGCCGATGATACAGCCTTCCTTAGTATGCACGAAAGCCCTCACGAGGCTTCCCGATATCTTCAGGAACATATTAGCCAGCTGAAACTATGGGTAAACTTATTGAGAATTAAATTAAACGAACAAAAGTGTGTTCAGGTAACATTTACTCTGCGAAGAGATACTTGCTCCCCCATTAGGATCAACAATCACATTCTTCCTCAACATTCACAATGGAAATACCTTAGTAATAGTGTTGTTAATTATTCGTCTTTTGATTATTGTTCGAACAGACGAATAATTTTGAACTTTTGTTCGAATATTCGAACGAACAAAGTATATAAAAATGTATTCGATTAATTTTAAAAAAGTTTGTAAAAAACGACCTGCATGTGTATTAGTTTAATTTTTAACCGACTTCAAAAAAAGAAGGAGGTTAACAATTCGTCACTATTTTTTTTTAGGTATGTAGGTCCATAACTCGGTGCATTTTAGACCGATTGTAAAAATTTTTTTGTTGTCTGAGAGGGTATAGCTTCCCATTGGTCCCATTTGAAAAAAGTGGGCGGGGTCACGCCCACAATTTTTTAAATTTGATTTATTGATCTTCTACTTATTTGATTGCTGCGAAACCTAGCAAACATCTTTGGTTCTTGTAATTAGAAAATTCTTGAGTTGAAAAAATGGGCGGGGCTACGCCCATTCAAATGTATTATAACATTACACGTGGTTCTACTTAACCGATTTTTACAAAACTTAGCACACACCTTGAACTCTAAAATAGACAAATTTTTCTTTTAAAAAAATGGGCGGGGTTACGCCCACTAAAATTTTATATTATATTTCACAGGGTTCTATTTCACCGATTTTTACGAAACTTGGCATACACCCTAAGCTTTAATAAAGGCACAAAATTGCGTTAAAAAAAGTGGGCGGGGCACGCCTATTTAATTTTAGTATAATATTTCATGTGCTTGTATTTAACCAATATTGACGAAACTTGGCACACACCTTGAACTCTGAAAAATACACAATATTTAAAAAAAAAAAAGGGCGTAGCCACGCCCCATAAATTTAAAACTTAATTTCACGTGCTTTTACTTTATCGATCTGTACGAAACTTGGCACACACCTTGAACTCTTAAAAATACACAATCTTGATTTAAAAAAGTAGGCGTAGCCACGCCCCATTAAATTTATTACTATATATCACGTGTTTTTACTTAATCGATTTTTACAAAACTGGACCATATTTCTAAATAAGCACTAAAAAGCTACAAATAAAACTTTTTAAAAAAAAATTAAAACGACTTCAAAAATAAGCACTAAAAAGCTACAAATAATATAGATCTAGTTAAATAAAAGATTTTTATATATGTTACCTACAGTGCCGTTTGAAGTTGGTGCCAGGAATACAATACTGCTACTAAACACATAGGAACATGACCGGTAAAAAACTGCAAGTAATTTTTATGTACATATGTATGTGCTTAGTTACCAATGTTGCTGGCACCAGCTTCAAACGGCACTGTAGGTAACATATATAAAAATCTTTTATTTAACTAGATCTATATTATTTGTAGCTTTTTAGTGCTTATTTTTGAAGTCGGTTTAATTTTTTTTTTAAAAGTTTTATTTTTATTAAAAACCGAAAAATAATTTATTACACAAGGAAAAATAATAATTTTAATAACAAAAAATGTTAATAAATAAAAACATTATTAACAAATATTAAAACTTTTAAAAATGTATGATTACTTCCAATCGACAAGACCGATTTTCTTCATAGATGAGAAGATATACGATCACGTCACCTTTCAAACGAAAAAATACAAATTAAAATCGGTCAATCCGTTTGGGAGCGACGTCATCAAAGACACACAGATTCAACAGAATATATTTAAAAAAGTTGTAATATCTTCTAAACGGCTGGATTGATTTTCTTAAACTAAGAACACTCTCAATCAAGTCACCTTTCAAACATAAAAAACAAAATCTAAATCGGTCCAACCTTTTCGTCTGTACATGGACTCGTACATACAAACGGATACACAAGCACACACTACAAACTTATAACATTCTTTTTTTTTCAGATGTGGGGGTTAAAACCCGAAACGAAATTATTTAAAAAGTATAGGTATTTATACACATTTAGGCCCAATTCATACGAGGATTTCAAAATCTTGTTTTATTTTAAATGCTCTTTAAAAGTTGCTTCCAAAAACATTGTTCATTCATACGATGATTTTTTCCATGTTTCTAGGTTTGATTTTTTTTTTGCCTTCAAAAATGGTATCAGTGTTGCCAGTAGATTTTAAAAAATCCATTTCCCCTACATGTTAAAAAAATTTTCCCATACGAAAATCTACAAATTTCATTAATTTTAATTTAAAAAAAGATTAATTAAAAACATTTAAGTCCTCATTTTGGCATACATATGTAGTTCTTGTGTATTAAATTATTTAAAGTGACTACTTCTGCGTTCGAAGTTAATGCATACTTTTCTACAGATTTTCAGAAATTATCTTATATATAATACAAATTTAACATAAAGCTGCATTTGAGATTTCTCCATTAATGGAGTTTATTAAGATTTAAAATAGATAGATGCAAGTGTAATTTCTTTAATTATTAAATCATTGTTTAATTGATGCCCATATTCTGTTTCCTGAGGTACATAAAAGTCTGTGTAATTTCGAGCAAAAACAAATTTTGAAACGGCTTATGAGCAAAAATATATTTTAATTATAGCTCTTTTTTATTTATATACAAAAAATGCAATCTGAGTATAAAAAATACCTACGTTTTGTCAAAGTATTATTAATACTTATAAATAAAGAAACGTTTTGGCCAAAATAAAATATTTGTCCGATATTCCCTATAGTCCTATATTAGCGACAAAATAACCTACAGGTAACACTGTTTTCTATTATAAAAAGCTGTTATCGCATTGAATGAAAAAATAAAATAAAGCAACATACCAAAAATTAAAATACGTGCAAAGAAAATTTGAAGAAAAAAACTCGGAGAACGGAAAATGTGATTTTTTTCTACCCCCTTTGCTTTTCTATACAGTTCGCCTACAAACTAGGGATGGGCAAATGAAGAAAATGTATCGATATATATCGTATCGATATTTTTGAACAGTATCGATACATATTTTTTGAAAACATCGATATTTCGATATATCGATATTGTTTGCTGCATTAATTTCGAATGCACAATTACTTTAAGAAATTTAATACAAAAAAACTATTTATGTTAAGTAATACGTAACCTACTGTAGCTCCTTAAGACTTCATTAGTCTTTTAATTTCTGTTGCTGCTCTGTGTTGTGCCGTTCTGTTTCTAAATTTTAAAAGTTACTTTTTCTGTAATAAATTATCAGCTGTTTCGGACCAGAATGGTCACAGTTTTCCACTAAAGTGATGAATTTTGCATCGTCCATTGTTATTAGAGTTTTTCTTTTCCCGGACTTTTTCATTTCCCGGGAAAGTGGGAATAACTTTTCGGTTTTTAACGTTTATAAACACATGTAAAAAAAATAATACAATTTCAGTTCTCGGGCGTAATTGTTGTAAAGTCTACCATCGCATTCATAAAGTGAATAACGACATGCATCGAGGAATGTGTACGCAACATAACAGAATTAAGGAGAGAAAAACTAATGGCTTATATGTATATGATTTGTATAAACCAAGAGTCAGCTGATTCGTAACAGAACAGAAAGTAAAAACAAATTCTGCCCTTAGGCTTATACCCACACAATCCAAAAAGTCACCTTCCTTAGTTGGGTCACAGTTAAAAAACGGCTATAGCTCTTAAAAGTATCGAAACCCGATACTCGTAAATAAGAATCGATGTATCGATATATAGGTTTTTGAAATATCGGCGATATATATCGATATTTATTTTCTCAAATATCGATATTTCGATATATCGATATTTTTTGCCCATCCCTACTACAAACTACAAAAATCGTGTTTCAAAAAATCATTGAAAAATCAACGTGTGAATTAGGGCTAACAAACGTATTTTATTTAATATGTCATTGATTTATTTTAAAAAACATTTAAAAACCCCAGATACTACCACATTTTGCTCGTAACTTGCAGATGATTCTTTTTTTAATTTGAATAAAAGAACAAGTAAAAAATTTCTTTCGCAAATTGTTAATGTTGGTGATCTCGTATATATAAAATAGCATTAAAAAATATATGCAATTTGTGTAATGTTTTCTTTGATGTTCCCAACTAATTTACTTATTTTCATAAAATTTTTTAGATCCGTTAATAAAATATTATCAATCACTTTAGAAATGTCATCTAATACTTCATCGCACTTAAGATTATTTGCGATATTTTGGTCTTAAAATAACCATGAAAACAAAGTATCTGCTCTGCGCCCTCGTTTTTTCGCTTTTTGTGGCGTATTTTAATAAAACTTAAAAAAAAAAAATTAAACCGACTTCAAAAATAAGCACTAAAAAGCAACAAATAATATAGATCTAGTTAAATAAAAGATTTTTATATATGTTACCTACAGTGCCGTTTGAAGTTGGTGCCAGCAACATTGGAACTAAGCAGATACATATGTACATAAAAATTACTTGCAGTTTTTTTACCGGGCATGTTCCTATGTGCTTAGTACCAGTATTACTGGCACCAACTTCAAACGGCACTGTAGGTAACATATATAAAAATCTTTTATTTAACTAGATCTATATTATTTGTTGCTTTTTAGTGCTTATTTTTGAAGTCGGTTTAATTTTTTTTTTTAAGTTTTATTTTTACCTTTTTAGTGAATACTTTTAAACTCTGGTCAATTCAAAAAAAATTTATTTGTAAGTATCTTTCTTTATTTGGAAATATGGTCCAGTTTCGTAAAAATCGATGAAGTAAAAGCACGTGAAATTAAGTGTTAAATTTTATGGGGCGTGGCTACGCCCCTTTTTTTAAAACAAGATTGTGTATTTTTAAGAGTTCAAGGTGTGTGCTAAGTTTCGTAAAAATCGGTTAAGTAGAACCACGTGTAATGTTATAATACATTTTAATGGGCGTAGCCCCACCTATTTTTTCAACTTAAAAATTTTGTAATTACAAAAACCAAAGATGTTTGCTAGGTTTCCCAGCAATCAAATGAGTAGAAGATCACAAAATCAAATTTAAAAAATTGTAGGCGTGACCCCGCCCACTTTTTTAACGCAATTTTATGGCTTTATTAAAGCTTAGGGTGTGTGCCAAGTTTCGTCAATATTGGTTAAATACAAGCACATGAAATATTATACTAAAGTTTAATAGGCGTGCCCCGCCCACTTTTTTAACGCAATTTTGTGCCTTGATTAAAGCTTAGGGTGTGTGCCAAGTTTCGTAAAAATCGGTGAAATAGAACCCTGTGAAATATAATAAAAAATTTTAGTGGGCGTAACCCCGCCCATTTTTTTAAAAGAAAATTTTGTCTATTTTAGAGTTCAAGGTGTGTGCTAAGTTTTGTAAAAATCGGTTAAGTAGAACCACGTGTAATGTTATAATACATTTGAATGGGCGTAGCCCCGCCCATTTTTTCAACTCAAGAATTTTCTAATTACAAGAACCAAAGATGTTTGCTAGGTTTCGCAGCAATCAAATAAGTAGAAGATCAATAAATCAAATTTAAAAAATTGTGGGCGTGACCCCGCCCACTTTTTTCAAATGGGACCAATGGGAAGCTATACCCTCTCAGACAACAAAAAAATTTTTACAATCGGTCTAAAATGCACCGAGTTATGGACCTACATACCTAAAAAAAATAGTGACGAATTGTTAACCTCCTTCTTTTTTTGAAGTCGGTTAAAAAGTAAGTATTGGACAGGAGAGCTAGGGAACAATATTAAGGCATTTAATACTTTTTTACGTCGTTCAATAATTCGATTCTTAAGGCTATTGATTAGAAAAGAACAGTTATTTTTTCTAAGCTCTTTATCAGGAATTGTAAGACACCTTCTAATTCCATTCAAAAACCATTATCTTTTCCCAGCAACAAACAAGATGCGTTTATCGAACAAATATGTAGTACATTGTACATACAAACAGTATTTATAATTTAAAGTAATTTGATTACTTAACCCTGAATCCTTCTTATACAAAGTAGTTAGGGAAATTGTTCGAATAATCGATTGTTCTACAAAAATTATTCGAATAATTTTTTGTTCTAAATTGAACATTTTTGTTCGTTCGAACAAAAATGATAAAAAGTTATTCGAATATTCGAAAAACCCTTTCGATCAAGTCACCTTTCAAACAGAAAAAACTAAATCAAAATTGGTCCAGCCGTTTGGTCTGTACGTGGACACAGAGAGACACACAAACACACAATGCAAACTTATAACACCCCTTTTTTGGTCGGGGGTTAAAAATAGTCTATTTCTTGTTATAAGTGTTACTACACACTATGAATTGAGTATAAGTTTTTTGTTGAGAAAATTTTAAGATATTTATGGAAAAATAATAATAAAAAAACACATGGAAAAATCGTACGTTCGCGACCGGTACTTAAGCAAATTAAACAAAAACCAATAGAGGTATTTTATTGTGTAAATACTGGATAGAGACCTACATTAATACACTTTTAAAATAAATTAAGCACTTTTCATTATTCCGTTCCAGTTCGCAGATTTTTACATTTCACTACTGTCAGCCAAAGTTGACTTCTAAAGGGTCCGCCAGATAACTTTTTTTTTTGAAAATGCTATAAAAAAATCGAGTGTAGCTTCGGCTGTGTGGCACGTAGCGCCGTCCTGTTGAAACCAAATGTTGCCAATATCCTCCTCTTCAATTTTTGTGAACAAAAATTCGTTCAACATGGCCCGATAACGATCGCCATTGACTGTAACGGCCACTCCTTGCTCATTCGAAAAAAAATGGCCCAATTATGCCTCTGGACCAAAATCCGCACCAAATAGTGACTCGTTTTGGGTGCGTCGGCTTTTCAATGTATGCGTACGGGTTTTCTGTGCCCCAAATGCGACAATTTTGCTTGTTTACATACCCGCCAAGATCGAAATGAGCTTCATCTGAAAAGATGATTTTTTTTTGGCAAAATCGGCATCTTCTGTAAGTCGATCGCAGGCCCACTTAGCGAAGCGTTGCTCAAGCGTATACACAACCATATTCGTTCAGCGGAAGGATAAAACTAATTATCTGTCAAATTAGACATGAGTAGTGTTTTTCATACGGGATTTCCCGGGAAATTTTTCCCGGGATCCCGCACATTTTCCGGGAAAGAAATCCCGGGAAATTTGTGCGGGAATTCCCGGGATTTTTTGATTTTGTTATGGCAACTTAATTTGTATTTACACATTCCTTGATGAGTGTCGTTATTCACTTTATGTATGCGATGGTGCAATAATAGGGTGATGGCAATATCACAATAGCTAAAGCTTTACAACAACTAAGGCCGAGTTTACATCTGGCACGCATGCGTTCTGAGATTTAGATGCCTTTATTTGGAAAAAGCAGAACGCGACGACGTTGAAAATTTAATTCTACAATTCATAAAAGTAAAAAACATATGAGCAAGGAAATAAAAAAAAAAACAAATAATTACAGATTCTATTTGGTAAATACTACGGTTAACAGCATTAACAGCTTATTCTGTACTAAAGTCCTATTTCCAAAGAAATATGCCCTTATGCAAAAACGATTGTTAAAGTTAAAGCATGCGTTAAAACTGGTTTTGCAATACAAAATTCGTTTATTAAACTTACTTTAAGTTTAACAATGATTTTTTCATAAAGGGGATATTTTGTAATATTTGTTTTAATAACACTCGTATAATTTCTTTTTTATAATATTGGTATCTATGTATTACTATTATATAAAGAACGGAAACTATATTATTTTTTGACTAATGTGTGTATAACACGTTATTATTTAATCGATCTCATGAATTATAATTTGTTTTTGTTGAAATAAATTAAATTTAAAAATATTTTGTAGTGTTTTGTACTGGGCGGGAATTCACGGGATTTCCCGGGAAACTGAAAAATCTTTCCCGCTTTCCCGGGAAATGAAAAACTCCGGGAAAAGAAAAACTCTAGACATGAGCTAAGTGTTACCATTCACGAAATAAGCACTAGTTGAAAAAAACGTTAGATGGCGGACCCTATATTTTGCGTACGTTCGTGACCATATGTTTATAACTATCAATATGAAAATTTAAACTCGATGAAATTAATCTTTTGCAATAAGCATAAAGCTACCAAAATGCTATCAAAACGCAAAAAAAAAATGCTAGGAAAAGTTTTGTTTTCTATATTCTTTGTAATGCCCATATTCCATTTCATTGAAAATTTGTGTTAAATAGCTGATGTTAATAACAATCTCCAGTAGATAGACATGGATCCTGATGAAGTGCGTGGCTGCACAGAAAAATGTCGGTATTTCCCCCAGCTAATAAAGTCTAGTTTAATATTTCTTCTCTTCTTTAGAAACTCACATTTATTAATAACAATGTATCATTTAATAAGAATTGAAATTACTGAACTTAAGCCCGATTAAGAAATTATTTGATTAAAATATATTTATTAATAAAAAAAATAAAAAGATTTTGACAATTTTGTTTTTAAGACTTCATAACAAAAGAAAGATACAACAACGGGCCAGTTTTTTGTTCAGTAGCATGTAGCTAAATACATACTTAGATATATTCCAAAAGAATTGCGCCCTTTTCCATTGAAATTGGAGCTCAAATTTTGATTTTATTCACAATTTAGTGGCAGAACTAAACTGAGAAAAATTTAAGTTTTCATACAACAGGACACACACACAAATTAAAAAGTTTTAGAGTACATCTGTTGCTTCAATTATTTTTTTTTTTTTATGAATACATGGTTTGCAGTTCTCTTTCTAAATTGTAAATAAGGGCTTCATACCTTTGGAATACATTTAGATACTAAATCAACAAGAGTGCTATATTCGGCTGTGCCGAATCTTATATGCCTTTCACCAACGTGGTAGTACTATACAGATACATACAGAAGTAAATTCGTACATATTTGTTTTGTGATAAAAGTTATAATTTTTTTCTAGTGCAATTTTTAGTAAGTGATCTCTAGGTATTTTTCGACTAAAGAAATTGATTCAAATATTTTATTTTCGATATTAGCAATAGTTGAATATTTTTTCCCCGGTCTATATTTGAGATATACTTTACATTCACCCTTATTCCAGCTGTCAACACCGATCAATACAATACCAAAAAAATGGGGATTGTTTACTCGCCCTCAAGATATTCAAAAACCGTGCAACTATTTAATAATCCTAAAATAGTCTTAGCATTGTACCTCCATTGTACCATATAACATTACAAATGGTATAACTATATCGCGATTATGTAAACGGTTTATTCCTAAAGAATTTTTTCGATTTTGCTCAGCAGAAAGGAATGGCTTCAGGGAAATGCAATGGACATGCTCTCAATTTATTTTATAGCTGTGACTGTTCGTTAGCGATTTTTATATATACATTTACTAAACATTAATAAGAACTCGTTACAAGCTGTCAACGAAAGACCTTCGATTTGAAACATAATTAATAAATAATAATTTATACTTAAAATAGCTATCCATATAAAAATTCAGAAAATGTAAAATAAATCTTGAGTAAAGATCTTCCTAAAACATAAAATATGAAAAAAAAATTATTTTTGGTTTTTTTTTACCCAAATTTTTTTTTTAATTTCCAACCCTGGAATCATAATTTTGATTTTTAGTTTTTAATACTAATTTATTTCTTTCTAAAATATAGAATATCTTTAATTACCAAGGAAATAACTAGTTTATTTAATTAGTTTTATATATCACTAAAAGTGTACTTTTCCCAACCCTGGAATCAGCCTTTTAGATTTTTCTGGATCCTTATACCAATTTTGTTCTTTAAAAATATATATAAAATATGTAAAGTGAACAAAGGAAAAAAGAAATAAGGAAAATATTACTTAGTTACTTTAATATCAAAAAAAATTTAAAATTTTCCAGCTGTGGAGCTGTGGTTTTTGTTTTTCTAATTTTCTATACCGATCTTTTCTTTTCAAAACATAGAATATATTTAATTTATAAAGAAAAAGAAAAAAATTAATTAGACCTAGTTAATTTTATATATCACAAAAACTGTAAGTTTCCCAACCCGGGAATTATCCTTTTATATTTTTCTGATTTCTAATACCAATCTTTTTCTTTTAAGAATTTAAGATATGGGACAATATGGCAATAACTACACTTAAAAAAATATTTGCAATGAATTTTTGTCAGTCACATTTTAATAAAAATCGAATAAGAGATTGAAAATTTCAAAACTCTAAAACTCTAAGCGGGATAGAAATTTGAGGCGGGATCGACCTACGAAAAGCGGGATGTCTGGTCATTTTACGTATTATGGGGTATACTATATTGCATAATTCCATAAATTAAAATTATCACCTAATAAATAGTACAATGACTTGCTAGCAAACGAATACGATAAGCTTAAAGTTCCTTCATTTAATATTTAATAGCTTTTGCGATTGCACAAAAGTAATTGTACACTTTATTACTCGTAGACAATCAGACACAACATTAAATGTATTCACGTCAAAAGTTGCATTTTTGCGGAAAAGCAAAATTGCAAAATTTTCAAAAAAATATAACAACAACCACATAGAAAATTAATTTGCACAAATGATGCAAAATAGTCAGGGTCTGAGTAATTGCAAGATTATCAGAGTAAATTTTGCAAAGTTGTCCAACTTTTTACGGCATTGCCAATCCAAAAAATATGTACAAAAAGTACTTATGAAATCAACCATGCATAAAATTACAACGCAGAAATATCTAATGTTTTTCTTTTAAATCAAAAACAAGTGGTTGAAGATGTTTTCGTTACAAATAAACTAATTAAAAAATTTATAAAATTAAAAAAAAATGTAAAAAATCGTAGCTAGAAATTCGGCCTGTCCCACGATGTCACCAGAAATCGTTCGATCGACAACTTGTATTGCAAACAACAATAACATTAGAAAATTTGTTGTTGTTTTCAATCTAAGTATTCGATCGAACGATTTCTGGTGACATCGTGGGACGGGCCGATTATAAAGTAATCTTCAAATTCGGTTTTAAGATAACAAATACATACATAATTTTGTTATTTTCAAAATACCTATTACAGAATTAATCAGCGAAGTTTTAACAGTTTGGTTCAGCATTTAAACAAAGTCTTTTAACCAGATTCAGTACCAGTACCATGAACAAAATGGGTTCAGGTTCGGATTCGGGGTAAGCAAAATAAAAAATTCAATTTAAGTTTAATGTTTATTAACGCACTAATAATCTCAAATTATTATTTTACTTAATTAGTAAAATAACTTTTTTTATTAAAAATACATTAAAATTGATTATTGAGGGGTTTAGCTGGATCCTATGCGCATTTCACTGTTGCTAATGCAGATCATCAGGGAACCTTTACCCAAAAATCTTAGAACAACTAGAGTTATTATGTTATAAACTTTCATTTAAACAAATGAGAAGCCTAACAACAAATAACAAAGTTGAAACAAGAACTCAATAATCAACATGTTTTTTTATTTTCTTACTTTACCATTGCTACATTGGCTGACTTTTTTTCAGCTTCAAATTGTAGTTGTAAGAGTATGTAAAAGAAAATAAATGTAAATAACAACAACAGCTATTAAAGAATAGAGTGTTGCCACACAAGTATTTTTAACCGGGTGCAGTCAAGTTAATAATTAGTGTTTTTATGGGAATTGTTAAAATTTAAGTTTAAAATTTTTTAAACGCACTAATAATCCCAAATTATTATTTTACTTATTAAGTAAAATATTTTTTATTAAAAATACATTGAAATTGATTATTGAGGGGTTTAGCTGGATCCTATGCGCATTTCACTGTTGCTAATGCAGATCATCAGGGAACTTTTACCCAAATTTCTTAGAACAACTAGAGTTATTATGTTATAAACTTTCATTTAAACAAATGAGAAGCCTAACAACAAATAACAAAGTTGAAACAAGACTCTAGTTGTTCTAAGAAATTTGGGTAAAGGTTCCCTGATGATCTGCATTAGCAACAGTGAAATGCGCATAGGATCCAGCTAAACCCCTCAATAATCAATTTAA
The DNA here is from genome assembly GCA_944452675.1 of Tachina lurida. Lineage (NCBI taxonomy): Eukaryota > Metazoa > Arthropoda > Insecta > Diptera > Tachinidae > Tachina > Tachina lurida. The sequence goes on along the minus strand of OX101752.1, from coordinate 67,526,089 downwards.
ATGTATTTTTAATAAAAAAAGTTATTTTACTAATTAAGTAAAATAATAATTTGGGATTATTAGTGCGTTAATAAACATTAAACTTAAATTGTAGCAATTCCCAAAAATAAAACACTAATAAAAAATTCAGGTTCGGGTTCGGTTCAGGGTTCGGGTTCAAAGTTGAAAAAATAACTACATGTGTTTTATTAGTAAAAGGTGTATTAGCTTATACGCTGTTTTTTTATCAAAGTTAGACTACACAGAAATATATATACATATGTACATGTAAAGGACACCTGTGGTGCGATTCAGTAACTTTTAACGATCCAACAATCGTAATTTTTGTCTACACATTTTGTCGCTTGGAATAACGATTGTGTGATTCTGCAACTTCTTTTTAACGATAGTACGCAGCTGATATTTTCTGTTGATTTTAGTCGATAAAATTAACAGCACATAAATTACACAGTACAACATATGATTTGGTTACTCAATTCTGTCAATTTCACGTGAAAGTAGGCCCAAATTGAAGAACTTGTGCATCATTCGTTTTGTCTTCTTACCTGCTAAAATATTTTTAATATCGATTTGAAGTTAGTAACTATCGTATAGGGTCTTTTGTTTGACATAACTCGAGAACCACTAGTCCGATTTAGCTGAAACAAATTTAGAAAAATTAAGAATTACAATTCCTCTAATTTGTTCTTATACCGTTTTCCTATGTGTGCAACACTTTCGAAGTTAAAAATGAATGTATGAAGGGAAAAAAATTTTAGGCAAAAAAAATTTCACGTGAAATTGTCAGAATTGAGTCCCGAATCAATGATTTCAAAAATGTTGTACAGTCTTATTGTCGCTTAAATAACGACACAGCTGACATTAACATACATCGAATATCGTTAAAAATGTTACTGAATAGCAAATTCGATCAATTTTCGTTATAATTATTTTACCGATGCGATTATCGTAAAAAAAAAGTTAGTGAATCGCACTATTGGTGTTCAATCCGCCGTGGTCGTTATTTTATTTTGATTTTGTTTCTAATTTTTTTTTTTTTTTTTTTGCATGCAAGAAATGTAGTGGATCTTATTATGCTTCAATTAAATATTTTTCTATTTTTTTATATTTTTTAACCCGAACAATGCTGAATTTTTCGGTTCAACGGGTTCGGGTTCAAAGTCTTTATAAACAGCGAAGCTGAAACCGTTTGGGTAGAGGGTAGAGGTTCGGGTTCGGTTTCAGTCCCTGTTTTTAACAATCACGAAACATACGAGTATAATTTATCTACTTATGTACATGCATATTGTGCTGCTTTATAGCAGAGCCCACCAAACGTGACTGAGCGCTTTTGTGCGCATGTGTATGTTCTTTCTGCTTTTTATGTCTGTTTTTGTTGTTCTTTTTGCAGTTCGAGTCATCATCATCACACACACTTTGTCCGAAGTAGCTGACGAAACAGCCAAACACACAACATCACCAGCGTTACCGTTGTGCGACTAAAGTCGCATTTTGCCCCTTTTTCGAATGCCTTGCCACTTTTTATGCCCCTTAGTTTTAAATCCCCTTTTAGTATCATTTGCATTATTTTGTGCCCCTTTTTGCCCCTTTTTGTTCAAAGTCAACTTTAATTTTTATTTTTACAATAAATGTACGCAAATTTGTACAGATTCTACCACATTCGACAACAAGATTTTATTTCCTATGTGTATATATACGAGTATATGGGCAAATCCTTCGTGACGAACACATACCAAAAATTTTTGGTCTTTTTAGAGAGATAACTTTAACTTATACATGGTATTTAGTGGGATTTAAGTGTACTTTAGAATGCCATAAAAAATTTTTTTAACAGGTATAAGTTGGGAAAAAATTGATCACAAATCAATGTGACGCACGCTACAAAAAATGGAAGTAACTTCGAACGTTGTGGTATGTTTCCGTAATTTTTTAGCAAATTTTGCATAATAAAGCACACAAAATGAAATGCCTAAAAGAAAGATGAATATAAGAGAATTCTAAAATAAGTAATTTTCAGGCAAACAATTTTGTAGATATTTCTCAAAAGCCGTGAACCCTATGTGACGCACGGAACATTTTGCAAATAGTAAATAAAAACTATTGTATTTATTTTAACGAAACAATTTATATTCTTTGTTAATAACATTATTTAATTCATGTTATGTTATGTTTATAAGTTAATTTATTAATGTATATATTATTAATGTATATAAATAAATTAAAAAAAAATTAATTTCAAAAATGTTTGGCTGGTAGAAAGTTTTTGGGACTTGCCCATGTATGAATAAATAAATTTTTTTTGGGAAATTGACAGTATGGCGCAATATTATTTTCTGTGGGAGTATATGGTGTTAAAAAGCCTTGGTATGAATATGAAATTACTTACAGTCATTCATAGATAATTCTAACTGTATGTTCCGCAGCCAAATTTGATTTGAAAGCCAAATTTGACAAAAGTACACAATTTTAAAAGGTGAAAAACCTTATGCTAAGGGAAATAATATTGTATGAAAATACCACACTGAATTGCTATCAACAAGTAATGCTTTTGATTCAAGTTCCCATGAAATTAGTTCATCATGTGAGCCTATCATCTTGGAAAACCCAGTAAAAAAAGCAACAAGAAAGTATTCCAATAATTAGGAGAGACGGCATAAGTGGGTTCAGATGGATGCAGATACCAAAAAATCCATTTGTGTTTTCTGCAATCAGTTGCTCATCTGCCGAATGAATAATTGAATGTCATTTTAAAACAGCCACATACGTGGGCAATTCCAAAAAACAAATGATGTAAAAATATTCGAACTTTTACTTTTTACTTTTTTTTTGATATTGTTGAAATGAACAAATTTCCGTTTAAGCAAATGGAAAAATTGGCCAAATTAAATGCAAAAGTATATCCAGATTCGCCAGTTGCAAAATCTGCGAGTTACACCTTATTTCTTTATCTATATAAAGTAAAATTAAAAAAAACACAAAGCATAAACATAAATTAGTACTCGTATTACGAGTTTATGTTTGAAATGTGACTTGCTCGAGATGGTTCTTAGTTATGTTTGAATAAAATCGGTCCAGCCGTTTAGAAGATATCACATCTTTTTTGGATAAATCGGGGGTTTTTAATATTTTTAATTTTTGTTATTTCAAAACGATTTGGAAGAATGGATTCCAAGTAAAAAACTTATTAATATATACAAATGTAGAATTTCAAAAGAAAAGGTATTTAAGGTATTTAATAACTATGCATAATGCCTAAAAAGAATAATATTATCTTTTTCAGAATCGAATTTTCAAATTCTTATCAAATCTTTATATGGTGTAATAAATTTTTTGAATTATGCTGGTTTTTAAGTAAATAAGTGATATGAACCATGTCCCAAAGAAGATAAAAAAATGTATTTATGTATTCTTTACTTTTTTGTATATCTTAAGAACTGCGGCCAATTACTGCATTCGATATCGAACGAAATTTCCATTTATTTTCTGTTGGAATTTCGATTGATATCAAATGCAGCAATTTGACTATTGTTTTATTTTTAACATAGATTTTGTGATTTTTTTATATAATAGCTTTCTATACTACGTTTTTGCTTGCAAATAACACGTACGTATAAGCGTAGTATATGAGTTTTCATAAAATTAATGTTTTTGTACTTCTTATACATGAGAAATTGTTGTTGTTTGTTTTAAATGAAAATAACTTAATAAATATGCTTGTTACTTTAATTTTTCTTGATTTTGAAGTTGCCTCTTTTTTTCTTTGAAATCCCCTTTTTGTGCCACTTTTTTTTTCAAAATCCCCTTTTTATGCCCCTTTTTAAAATTTTTCAACGGTAACGCTGAACATCACACATACTTTGTACGAAGTATACTGTGTCACCAAAACGTCGACTGCGCAAGCCCATGGGCTTGCAAATGAAATTTTGAGTGGCTATGCTTTATAGCCAACTAAACAAAATGGGTTGCTCACGTCAGAAAGTGCAATTATGCATTTTGCACAGTTGCAAGAGTTGACGTGAATACCTTTATTATTTCGAACAGCGAGATTAGTAAAATGACAATAAAATTGATAATAAAAAATTGCAAAAAAAACCGCAACTATTTTGCAATCATAGTAACTCTTTAAAATAGTATTTAATTATTTATATGTATATTGTAAATCAATAAATGAAGCGTTTTAATTTTATTCGACACGATAAATGTGTTTACTTGAATACTTTTTTAAAGCACATTTACTAAAAAATTTTAATACATTTTTATTTAACATCATTAACACTACAATTGGAACAAGGGGCATTTTATTTAATGAAACATTTTTATAATTAAACAATTAATGATTTTTTTCTTGTCAAAAATAGGAATGTCTGTTATTGGCATTTCGTGCATGCAAAAATTTCTCTTCATTAAAAATAAGTGATAAATCATATTGCGATATCACGATAACTTGAACTTAAAATTAAGTCCGTGGAAGTCATTGAAGCTTTTTTATTGCTTCCAAAGAATCATCAGCACACATACACTAGAAGCAAAAACTAAAGCAACTGAGCTAGTACTACTCGTATTACAATTCCATAGCAGTATTGTAAAAAAAAGTATTTAAATAGGTTTAGCAGTTCCTATTAGAAACTTTTAGCGCTTTATTAACCTTTTACCACCAATTTTTCTTTTTTAATTTAATTTAGTCAGAAAAAAATAACACGAATATAAAAATAATTGATATGTTCATGGCAAAAACTAGAGCAACTCACATTAACTTATTCAAATTTTTAAATCTATTTTAATAATTAATGGCATATCCATTATTTTTCAGCAGCGCATCTTTTGGGAATTGAGGTGATTAACCTATCAATTTCGCTTTTAGAAATACTTTCCCGGGCTTATTTTCTTTCTAGGAAAAAAATTTCGTTTCTTCGACCCTTGGTCCCGCTTTATCATTCTATCGACCATATCCCACAAGTTCTATAGGGTTTAAATCAGGTGATTGGGCTGGCTACTTAAATAAATTATTATTTTGATCTTAAATCCAGGACTTAACAAGTTGCGAAGTATGCTTTGGATTAGGGATGGGCAAAAAATATCGATATATCGAAATATCGAGTGAAAGCATTTTATTTTTTTTTTAAACTAAAACTTTTCAAATAAATTATATGTTTAATGATAAATGAAATAATGTTAAATTACAATTTAATTCCAGATGGTACATATTAGTGTGTATCTTAAGAATATTTATAGTTGTTGTGGCTGCAGGGGTAAGCATGTTGACTACCATGCGATGAGTTCCGAGTTCAAATCTTGGCCGGGAAACCCAATTTAATTCATATACAAACATTTTTCTGATGTCTATGTCAACCACATGTAAGTTAAATAATTAATAAAGTACAATTACTACATTAAATTAAATTTATGTTATTCCAACTTGAAATAAATTTGATTCAACATGATTCTTCATTTTGATTTTAACAGTACGTAAATGCTAAATCAACATGAAATAAAGTTATTGTAAAAGGAAACATTTTCTTTGACAATTACTGTAAATCATGTTAGATTAACATGAAAAACATATGAAGCAAAATCATTGCCGAAAAATATTAGATTAGCCTGGTTTAAGTAGATTTTACGTTGAAATTTTTCTGTGTGTATAACACTTATGCTATGTTTAGACGACGAGTTGAATCACCTGCTTCGCTCTCTGAATCATGTTTATGAATCATGCTGTTTAGACTACTCATTCGTGCTTCGTGTGCAGCGTGCCAATTCAGTGCTTTTCGTACTAGATTTAGAGTTTTTTAATTCATAACAGTGCGGAATTTTTCAAATTGTTGCTTAAAAAAAGGCACTAAATTGGTGCTTTTCACCTTTGATTTTAATGCGTTTTGCGAATCTACTAAATATTAATTTGTTAAAGTGTGGTGGCTTTATTTTCACTTTCCAAAAACTATCTGCTTTCACCCCTTTTAAACATGCGAAGTTTCCTTTGCAGAATGTTAATTCAGCTGGGTGAAATACGAAGGAAGAAAAACTTTATCTTTCATAGTGAGAAAAAAGAATATATTTCTAGAAATTACAGAGGATACCACGTTGGAAACACGTTATAAAATAACTTAATTACAATAATCTAATTACTAACCACTGAGGGAAGCAATGTATTGCTTTCTTGATAATGAAAGCTTTCAAAAATGCATCCGAAAAGTACTAACGTAAGGCTCTCTAACAAAGTGGACAGAAGTAAAAAAAAATGTAAACCAGTAACTTTTGTATCTGAATACACAAAAACTACACATTATTACTTCTGTAAAACGAACTAGTAAGGCAAAAAATTAATGGCTTTTTGGAAACTGAATGCATTGCTTCTAGCTGGCTTACAAAAACTCTTCTGGGAAGCGGTAATTTTTGCTGGGATGGTGAAATTGAAGAAATAGAACGAAGTATCAGAAATTTAAGGATACATAAATGGAAAAATTTGCTCAAAACTGATCTATTTTGCATTGAAGTTTATAATTATAGAAATTCAACTAATCATAATCCATTTCTAATACTGTCAATATTTCCTCTAAGACTATTAACATTACCATGTTCAAATGTTGAAGTAGAAATAACTTTTAGCACTTATAACTATTTTAAAAGTAAGTAAGAAATACAATAATGATTTTATAAATCAAATTGTTTCAGTCATATAAAATACGGTCTAAAATAAAAAGACTTATGTTGTTCAGTAACTCGTTTCTGTAATTCTCGCATCGTAAAATTTCTCACATGAAGTGTGAAACACAAAATTCCATCGTTTCTCGATTTGTGAAAAAAGTGTTTCTGTATTTGAATGTGAAAACAGACAACACTGAATCTGTTTTTACTGGAATATTTCCAGTAATCGAGTGTCAAATGAAAACAAAAGTCCCAAAAATATTATTTCAATAACAAAAAAATAATAATTTTCAAGAAAAATAAAATTGTATAATGAACTTGAATATAAAGTGAATGTAAAATGCTTCAAAAAAGTTTTTTCTAGCAACTGTCTTTATTATAGAAAATTCCACAAAAAAATTGTAAATAAATATAATGATATCGACTCCTTAATAATAATTATTAATTAATATAAATTATAATATAAATTATAATTTTAGTTCAACAATTCGTTGCATATCTTTTCAACTAGTTTATTATTCATATTTTCATGTTTCATGTTTTTGTACAAATTTGGTTGTTCTCGCACCAATTTAAAATGGGAGTTATTTAGACAGTTCTTGCGAGAAACTTTTCACAAAATATTGTTACAGAAACACTTTTTCTCACATCGTTCCAATAATTGCTGGAAATTCGTTTAAATTACAGATAGTTCTCTCAAAGCAACGATACAGAAACACTTATGTGACAAAAGCCATTTTGTGTTTCAATTTACACTGTTTTTGTTACGATTCCCTTGTTTCATGCGGGAAATTTTACGATGCGAGAAATACAGAAACGAGCTACAGAATGTAACATACTGAACCATGTTCATGTAAAAATTAATTCAGATGAAACACCTAAAATCTAATTATTTTATTAAAACAGCTTTATGGCCAGAGGAACAAAATTAAACTGCATTTCCTGAAACGAGAATATAATTCTCGTTGATCACTCTTTTCTTAAAATAATACACCATAATTGCAGGGTCTTGCCAAATGAACTTCAATTATTTTCCTACTCATATTCTACTTATAAGCAAAATCGAAATATGGCTCGATATAATTGAAATTATTACATAAAACCTATGAAATGTAGTAAATTTAAAATTGTAGTTATTTTAAATTTTTAATTTCTACTGATTCAATACATATATAATTAGCCATGTGGGCTTTCTCTGAATTGAAAATAAATAGATAAATAGAAAAATATAAATAAAAAATATATTGCATTTAGTGCTTTTATATGAACACACAGTGCTTTTTGCGCTGAAAAAGTTGGCATCACTGTTCGCGAGGCATTTTTTATGTATATTCACACAAATATACATATCATACGCACGTATATACATGCATACATACTTACATAAATTCGATTCATTGAAAATCTTGTTTTTGAAGGCATCCCTATATTTTCTTCTTATTTTTCCTTTTATATTATTCATAACTTAATTAAATTTATTTATATTAAACTCACATCTATGTTTTTTGGCTTGTTTTCATTTGTTTACAAACACACACATACACATATACTTATTTTGTTTTGACAGCTAGTTCAGATAAAGTGGCGATTACTGCGATAAAAGTTAGAGAAGATACCAATTTTACGTGCTTCGCAAGTAGATTCGTATTGAATCTACTTGATTCGCTCCCATAATTTTGTATGGCGAAGCAAGTTGATTCGGTCATGATTGGGGTGTGAAGCATGAATAGAGCACGAAGCAGGTATCGTCTAAACATAGCATTAGTTTTTGTTGGAACATGAAGTTTGGCAGCTTCACTGTTGTAGAGTTTAATTCTTAAATAAATTTCTTTGTAGGCAGTTTCTCTTGTCGTAAGAACAGGAAATTATATGTAACCTCAAAGAGTTTTGAACTTTTGTAAAATCTAAGAGAAAATCATCTGACATGACATCTATAAGTACAGTCAGTTTAGATGGAAAAATTTCTAGATTATGTGAGGAAGCTGTTTAAAATTACATTTTGGGTTCCTAATTCTACCTGATGCTGCTACTCAAAGAGTTCTTACAAATCTGATTGTGATGGTTTCTGTACTCAATGTTTAAAGAAATCTAGCACCTTCCTAATACCTGCTTTGACTTTTATTTTTAATCTGTCAATTAAATAGGGTGATGTCCGAAATAGTTACTCCCGTTTTCAAATATGGCATCAGAGATAATGTAAAATTGTATAGGTCGATCTCTAAGCATCATGCACTTCTAAAAATTGTTTGCATACTATGCATAAAATACTCAAACAACGTCATAACTCAAAAAATCCAGTTTGCCAGAAAACGAGTTTGAAGTTTTCAATTTACACACAACTTAATGGAGAAAGAAAATTTTATTTTTCTCTTAAAAGAGTTGAGTAAACAAGATATTTATTTGTATGAAATTTTTACACAATATGAAAAACGATATGAGGATTAATTCTGCATCACGAACTCAAAAATTCCATGTTTTGAGTTATGACGTTCTTTCGGTAAATGAGCGATATGTATATAGTAGAGTTCGACCGATTAATCGGCTTCGGCCTTCGGCCAAAATTGATAATCGGCCAACATTCGGCCTATGGCAAAAATCGGCCGATTAGCCGAAGCCGAATATTTTTCATTCCAAGCTTGAGAAATAAAATTATGTTTGATCGTTGCCCGCCGACAGTTTCTATTGTGTTTAACGTTTTGAAAGGGTTACTTTGAAATACAACCCTGTTGCTTTCTATTTTCTTTTACTTGGATGTTTTTGTGAGTGATCATATGAAAAAGCAATCTAGAAATTGCAAAATAGCCACCATATTTTTTTCTTGTTATGTATCCAGTAGATATTACAGCTATTTCAGTTATCTCAAAAAAGCAAAGTTTTTTCTTAATTCATATAAAACGTAAGTATCATTTTAAAAATTTAAAACATTCGGCTTCGGCTTCGGTTTTGGCCGAAGTTTAGGATTTTAGCCGAAGTTCGGCTTCGGCAAAAAAACGCCTTCGGTCGATCTCTAGTATATATGTATGTATTAAATACTGAGATCTAAAGATATTTATACATCACGCACTCCATCAATTGTTATCATAAAAAAATTGTAATTAAGTTATATTGATGCCAATTCAAAGAATTAAACTACTCGTAAAAAAATTGCATAATCATGTTGATAAAAAACGAACACTTATTTAAAAGCACAAACAAAACCTATATTTTCACTTAATTTTTAAACAAACTGATATTAAGCATTATTTTATGTGAATATTTTAGTGACTTTGGGGAATTTAGTTCCCAGCTCGATTATACGAGTAATAAAATAAACAAATGTGATTTTTTGTTGTTCATTGTTTCAAAAACACAAACTTATTTTTTGCACTTAACGAGTATGTACATGACTTAAATAAGGTGACATTTGTATTTATACATATTCACATAAAACTAAATTTATTTGTTAAGAATTCCACAATAAAAATTAAAAAAAAGTTTTTTAGGATAGGAAAAATAATTGAATTAATTAAACTACGGCTTTCGATAACGAACGAACAAAATTTCAGAATATTTAAATGGGAACATTTTTAAATTTCTTACGATATCGAATAATGTGATTTCGCAACCAGGGGGGCAAATTACGGCATTCGATATGATCGAAATTTAAAAATATGTCCATATAAACTCTATTGATATATTTCGTAATTTCGTTGGACAACGAGTGCCGTAATTTGGCCCCAGTTTTGTATCTTTTTTTAGAAAGAGAAGTAATACTCAGGAAACTTATGGATGTATGCACTGCCAGATTTGCAGATTTCTCTGCATTTTGCTGATTTTTCACTGTAAAATATATAAAGTGAGATTTGCAGATTTTCACTGCCAAATTGCACATTTTCTGAAATGCTAAATGCTTAAAAGCTAACAGAGACTTTAAGGGCAAGTTTTGTATGATCAGTTAAAGTTCACGTTAACTTAATCATACATTGTGAAAAGGGACGTTAGTGTTTTTCTTTACTCCGTAAAAGAAATCTATGGTTATTTTTATTGTTACTGTCAGAAACATACACCGTCATAACAGTGTTAAAAAGAAACTAACAAATCTTTGCAAAGATATGTATGTAAGTACATATGTATATCGCGCACTAAATCATAAACAGTCACAACGCAAAATTATGAAAATGGTTCTGTTTTTTCATGTGCAACAAAAATTTCTTTTGCAGCAAAGTTTTCTTAAATAGTTTTGTGGCACGCCTGAAACGTCTGGGATTTTTGAGTTGTGACTGTTTATGATTTAGTGTGAGATATGCCTGGATATTTCTTTGCACAGATTTGTATGTAATGTACAATATTCTTAAGTTTTATGTCTAAAACTTGAGCATATATTTGTCCTGATCCTTTTGTTAATGTTTGTTTTTTATCAAACAATTTGTATAGCAAGATAATTTACGTTAATTCGAAAACAAAATGAAAAACAATTCAAAATGAATGTGTTTTTATTGTTGCAGATTTTTTGCAGATTTTTTTTTAAATTATTTTTCAGATTTTTTAGCCAATTTTTGCAGATTTTTTATAAAATTATCTGGCAACAGTGGGTGTATGTGTGTTTCCTTCTTTTGGAAAGAGATAGTGAAGAGAGGACCGATGGTAAAGTATTAAAAACAATATGTTGTATGCAGGGTTGTCAGATTTTTTCTAAACTGTTTCGCCAAATTGATTTAAAAAATCGCCAAAAGTCGCCAATATCAATTTATGTAGTTTTTCTTAAAAAAATATTTGCTAATAAATTCGATTTTATATAACACTCTTTTAATATAAATTTTTACAAAATAATCGTATAGATATTTAGCAGAAAATCGCGAAAAGTTATTTTTTGCAAAATTTTCTCATCTAAATTAAAAATGAATTAATTAATATAATTAATATAATTAATATAAGAAAAATCAAGCTGATTTAATTTCTTGCAGGCGAGTTTTGGTAGAATTTATTTTTTAAACTGCTCCTTCAACAAACAAATTTTGCTGAAGTACAAAAATTTTTAATTTTAATTTTGTTAAAAAATAACCACAAAACTCGCCATGTCGCCAAACCAAAAATTTAGGCGCCTAACAAGTTGAAAAATCGCCACAATTGTATGTAGCCGCATTACTTTAACCATGTACTCTTTTATTAGTTATTTCAATTCGTCAACAGCTTATAGCTACACATATAGACGAAAGAGGGCACTCTGATTTGTATGAACAGCAGGAAAATGTAAGATATTGATAAGACTTGGTCTGGTCAGGGTTCGAACTCGGGCTCACGAATATCCTTATGCGCTTTGTGGTCAAACGCACTAACTACGTCACTCAACAACATTATACAATATGACCACATGACTAAACTTTCGAATACTTCCGATGACTTTATTCAATGAGTGAAAACAACAAACTGCTATCACTTTCTATTGAATCGAAACATGTTCAAATATATAGTTGTCGTAAGAAAGCATCAAAGATTAATTTCATTCTGGTAATGATTAAGAGGCCGGGAAATTCGTAAGCTTTTTGAATTTGCGATTTTAAAGTGAAAACTCGAAAACAATCTCTTTAGTCCAAACGTTATCAAAAATTAAAACAGCAAACACAACAGAAACTAAGATTTAAGCCAAAACTCATTTAAAACGCGAATAAAGCTTAAAGTTTGACAAAATTAACTTTCAAATTGAGAAGTTCTTAAAGGCCAACGAGCAAGATTTAGCAAAATAGTTTTGTTTAAACACACACCTTAATTTTTTAATATACGTACGTCTTTTCATAATTATTCAATTTTACTTTGTTATTTAAATATCTTTTTTTGTGTTCATAGAAATAATTTGCATTTGCATTTTTATTACTTTTTCATTATACATACATACATATTTAACCCATTACAATCGGATGGAAAATTTTGATTTTTATTTTTCTATTTTAAAATAGATTACCCTCCGTAATTCCGAAAGTTATTTTTAAAATTGTGCAATATGCCATCACTGTACAACTATCAAACTTTAAACACACCGACCACTTCAGGTTACCGGCTTCAATATGTCAAAAGTAGCTTACACATATTTATATGAGAACGACTATTTTGACGACAACATGGCAACACACATCACACTTAGCTGATTTGCGACTGGTTTTATAATTGATTTATAGTTTCAGCTGATGCACTCTTTTGGTCAATCAGCAAGAGTCAAATTCATAATTGAGACATTCCAAGTGAAAATTCGCTCGATCAGAAGTCTAATCGTCACTTTCGATATCGAGCTGTTTCGATCAAGTTTTTTCAGTTTGAGATTATGGCATTCGATATCGATTACATTCTGGCAACGTGATGGAAGCAGCACATTATCGAAAGCGGCGATTGGACTTCAAGACCTTCGACTACAGTCGTACATCGAGAATCCTTTATAATAAGGCCCTACCAAAAATTCGGAATCCTGACAGTTAAGTTTTTTTATGATTTTCGCCAGTTTGGTTAAATTTTGTGCATGGTTGTCGCAAATGGATCCGCTTTGTAACGCAAATATATAGGATTCAATCGTTCTCTTCCAGCGAAGACAGCATTATTGGAAAAAGCTCAAGTTAAATGGTAAAATGTATATTTAGGTCGATAATCGATATACTCGTAGTAAAACTGTTGGAGACGACAAAATGTGGAATTATAAATATGTATTAATTATATGTAGTAATTAATGAGAAAAATTTGCAAGAAATAATTTTTGGCGATTTTATTTCTACTTAGGGGCTGTCCATATATTACGGACTGCTGTGGGGGTAGGGAGGGGGCTGGTTCAAGTTTTGTTACGATTTGTTATGGTGGGGGAGGGTGTCTTTAAAAATGTTACGTAACAAAAAATTTTTAGTAATTTCGTACAAAAATACGTATTTTTTTCTCATTTATTTGATTATCATTTATTTAATTGATCATACGTGTTACCTACATACACTGCCGGTCACTTGAATAGGTTCATGATTCTTTTTTCATTTGAATTTTAATTTTTCTTTATATAAACTTTAAGATTAGTATTTATTTGCGCTCGAATAGAAAGATATTTTAAATGCTCGCAATATATAAAACAGACAACTAACGGTGCATTAAAATGTTTCTGAATTTTTTGTTTTTATGTAAAAACACAGTAATAACATTAGGAATAAAATTAGTTTGTTTTTAATAACATACATATAATTAGCAATATGCCAAAAAAATGTACTTTATAATTTTTAAACTATGAATGTCGAATGATTTTTCGTTCTTCGGGGGTAGAGTAAGCTACCTTAATTGGTAATTAGAGTGTACCTCACTCACAGCTAGAAAATGAACCCAGTAAAAAAGACACTCCAAAAAAGTCATGAAAATGTAGAGTTTTCGATCTGGAAGTAGTGCAAATTTCGATCCGATCTAATGATTTTTACCTAGGGTTGTCATTGCAAGAAGTTCTCTTTTTCGATGCCTGGTCACCGAATTGGAAGTGATTTTAAGAAAAATTTCCTTTTTTTTGTGTTCTATGATAATATTTTCATCTAGAAAAAATGGTAAATAGTTACCTGTTTTAACAATTAGTTTCTTTTTATACAAATTTAAACCCGAAACAGTGCTTCTATGTAAATTTAAGCAAATAACTTTTAAATTTTAGACTAAAATTAGTTCATAAAATTATTTTAAAAAATCGATTTTTTAAAAACTCTGGTGAGTATTTTCTAAAACTATGGAAGAATTCCAAAGTTTTGTATGACTAAAATAATATTCTACTTGGTTTTCTGCTAAGTATTGGCATATTAAAAATATAGATTTTTTGGAAGCAATGAAAATGTACATATGTACTTCCTTTAGAATGACTTCCAATTTTTTTTTTACTGGGAATGTTTTTATTTTTTACATAGTTAGTTTGGGTAGTACTCTTCCATTTACGGACATTGTTGCAACAATACACTGAGAAAAAATAAATGGAATGCCAACAACAAAACTTGGAAGCAAGAAAATACTACTGCTAACATTTAAAGCGGCACAAATTGGGCTGAATATTATGTCTTGCCATTCAACACAGTTGTTAATGATTTCAAGTTCTAAAATTCTGCGGTTGTTGCGTGACAATCGCATTTTTCGTTTACAAGAAAATTTGGAAAATGTTAAAAAAAGCGAAAAAATTTAACAAAAAATTCGTTTTTTCACCTTCATTCACATATAACTTTTGAAGCAGGAACGTAATCTTCAAGCACCACCGCAGAATTTTAGACATTATAGTTGTCAACAACTATGTTGCATTTCAAGGCATAATATTCAGCCAAATTTGTACCGTACAAAAAACATTAAAGCCTATTTTATTTTTTTCTTTGCATTTTATTTAAAAAAAAACGTTTAAAAATGTATCAAATTTGTAAATATTTTAATATAAATTTGAAACTGTTTAATTATTTTATAGCTCTTCTCTTTCTTATTTAAGGTATTCAAATTACCTTTCAAATTGCTGAATATACTTAGCACAAATTATTGCCGCTAGATGGCGCAAAATTCATTTTTATTGAAAAATGTATCAAAACACCCTGTATTTGCAAGTACTATGACTTCATATGTTCAGCAAAAATACTCGCCAAAGGATCTTGTACAAATTTGCCAAACATTATTTTGTCGAATTCCGGCAATTTAATGGTCAAAATTTTGATTTTCTTTAATAACCTAAAATAACGGTAACTTTGTAAATAACGGAATTATGAAAAAGTCACAGAACTAAAGTTGCAGCTGAAGCCCTAAAGAACCATTTTTCGCAAAAAGTCGATTTTGGCATATTGCTACATATAATATCATTATTAATTTTATTATTATAGTCAGTAAATTAACATTTTTTTTTCTAGGTTTCGAACATGTAACATCACACGTTGTGTACTCAACGCGCTAACACTCGGCTAAGCTGCTATATATAATAACAACAGCAAAATGTTAATATAAAACTGAAATGAGTTTTAAAGTAGCGGAGAATAAATTTGTTGGCTCCCATCAAATTCGATTACGTACTCAACTTAAGAATTAATTTTGGGTTTGTTCTGGATTACTTTGCAGCTAGCTTTTTGTCAGTTAACTGTAAGCTAACTATTTTTGTAGTCAACCACACAATCTCCGACAGGGTACTTTTGTTTTCACTACTTTAAATGCGCTGATTTACACGGGCATAATTGTGCTGGCATAAGATGCCAGTTTGTAGGTGAGAGAGGCAAAGAGGGTGGTATTGGGTTTGGCATAATTTTTCAACCAGCTTCAATCCCGCATTAGCAGCACAAAACCAATACACACACAACTTAAAAAAACAGCAAATGTTAAATGAATATGAAAAACACTAACACACGCAAAGCTGTGTATGCGTATACATTTTATAACAGATGAATTAGTCTCGTGTAATTTGGAAAAGAACAAAAATTGTGTGGCTTAAAAATTGTTCTCGTGTAAACTACCTCAATCATATGAAGAGCTTGATCGATACAAGTAAGTATCGATGCTTTTTATTCGATACTGGTGGCAAATCACGGCATTCGATACGACTCGTAATTTAAAAATACATATTTCAATAGACTTTATATGGAAATATTTTTAAATTACGAGTCGTATCGAATGCCGTGATTTGCCCCCTGAGTATGTATCGATACTTTTGTACCGATGCCGTATCAAGTAAAAATATCTATACCTTAAGCTTAAATTAGACGTAGCATACAGTGGTTATGCCACGTCTCATTGAGCCTTTAGTGGTATCATTTCATACATACACCTGATGGCATTTGAGTGTTAAATCCAGGATCAGCTGTTTTGTACCAGTCTAGAAAAAGTTGTAATGTCGTCCCCAAAGTGTATATATGACGCTGATGAATTTGGTCAGTTTATTAGAATTGGAGACGTAAAATTTAAATTTAATACATGATACGTTCTCCCTAAAACCTACATAGCATATTTTTACTTCCCTGTTCGGATTCTAGAGAAGCCATGATCTCCACGGTTTGGTTGTAGTTACTGTAAAACATATTTGGAAAGTGAGGAGTTTTTAATTATAATAAACATATTAATTTTTATTTCTACATATTTTAGGTTGGTATCGAGGTGATAAAAGGTATGTGAAGTTTGCAACACCAAGAATCTGGCGAGAACCAAAAGCTAATGAATGCTACGAGTACTTTTGCATTGTGAATCAACGTAAAAGACGTAGTGTTAAATATACAAAACCTATTTAATATATCCTGAGCTTGATTCTTCGGCTCCAATTTACATAGCCTGGCGCGACCAGTACCTGAAAAATCCAAAGAAATTATCTGAGAAAAGGATCTAAAAGCCAATACAATGAAAATACGATGCGAGACTATATTTGGGGTTTATTGAGAAAAAGTAATTATGAACATAAAAGAAAAAGTAAATTGTTTCCCACTTTTTGTAACCTATTTTGGCAGTAAAACTTAATAAAAATAATATTCATAAGTATACCATTTTATGGTTACAAAAGTAAACTTTTTTAAGCCGAATATTTCTTTTTCGTATTACTGTGATCTTAACTATCAAAATCTTATAATTTAAGCTTAAAGTAAAATTTTGTGTCAACCCGTGTTATAAATTAAATACTACGCTTTAGAAGTAAAAGCTGGCAGCACATCATCTTGTGCAAATTCTTTGTGACTCGGCGTTATGTCATTTATTTGTTGTCAATTACTTATAACAGCATTTCTTCTTGTTCATTTTAATCGGTGGTTTTTATCATACAAAAGAATTCTTGCAAAATGTCAAAAATAGTAATGTAAACGACATAGATTTGCAGAAAGATTTTGACTGAAATCTACCATATTTCATTTAGATGTAAATATAGTATTAGAGCATCAACAGGTTATCAACTCGCAAAGGAACATGCTACACCATGACAGATTTAATTGACAGAGAATATACTACAAATAAAATCGTCAATCAGTATTTTAATTTTGAGTCTTCGTCGAATGCTGATTTTTTGTTATTAGCTACAAGTTAAGTTTTGTTAAAAAAAAATAAATAAAGTAAAAATCTGGATATCATCTTGGTACACAGAAAAAAATATGCAAGAATTATTTTCAACAAACAATGTTATTGAATAAAATTTTTAAATTCAATAATATTTGTCATTAACTTGAATATTATGTTTATCAATACCGCGCATTTTAAAATATCATTTAATTTAATTTGTTTGTGTTGGTGTTTATCTTGCTTGTTGGTTGACCCAACGTGGTCATGTGCTATTGTTGTTGTTTATTTTGATTGCTCGGCTTGTATACGTGTGAATTACAACAAGTAGCCGAAAAACGTCGTGGCTTGTTTTTTTTTCAACAAAGTTATTTTTAGATTATATCATAACGCAATGCGCAAATGTAGAAGAAACATAAGAAATCATGTTTTGCGTGTATTCATTATTTGCGTATATAAAGCGATTTGCTCTTTAGCTGAGTGGTAAGTATGTTAAACTATTAGTCAAGAGACTCCCGGTTCGACTCATCCCAAACACATTTAGTTTTAATCGCAGCCAAGCAAAAACAAACCAAAAGGGGTTAAAACAATGCGGCATTCATCCACACACACACTAAAACAAATATCACTGAAAATAAAATTTCAGCCAACAATTTTTTTCTTTGATTCATTAAATCGCTATATTGACTTTATATCAGACTCGGGCGTTTCTTGGCACAATTGTGAAGAGAATATTCAGACCAGGGCTGCCAGAAGTTTTGCGAAGAAAATCATCATTTGTCGGAAAGAAAATCATATTTTGAAGAAAAAAATCATCACAAGTCCAATTTTTTCCAATAAAGAAAGTAATAATTGACATATTTACAGTGGACAAAAAAACTATTCGACATACACCAACGTTATTTTGTTTTCATCAATAAAAAAAGCATTTACTATCTTATATTACAAAAAGAACTTTCAAATTGTATTCAATAAAAAACATTAGTTCATTAAAGTAACTAATATAAAAAGTGCATTAAATAAAAAATTAGTTAAGAAATTCAAACCAAAAAGTATTCGACATTGCTAATATTCTTATAATATAAAGTATGTATAGTTGTTTTATATGCAAGTTGCTTTTCCTTGGCGGCGAATAAGTTCTTTTAAATGATTTGGTGTAGATTTGTCTCTAAGATGACATTTTTCGTTTTATTTTTGGTTGTAAAGTGACGTTTTCTTCTTATTTTTTTCAAATGACCCCAGAGGAGGAAGGAAAATTGTGCTCTCTCCACCTTACCAACCTGTAGACGAATATTTTCGCTGGGTATAGCTTTGTAGAACAACAAAAAAAAAATTGTACTTGCATACAATGTATTATTTTTTTTTCGAAATTCCTTGATGAACATAAATTTTCTTAATCAACTCTAAAAACCATGAATTTTGGTGTATAACAATTAAATATTGATGAACCGGAAGTAAATTGACAAATAAAAAACTTTAGTCATATCGGCATTTCGCCTAAAACTGAAGTTTTTCTTAATAAAATGCTACTGTTATTTACACAAAAATCTTTATCTTAAAATTTCCTACCACACTGCATTTATAGAATATAAAAATTTTGTCTCGTTCAATTTTTATATAAGAAAAGGTAAGCAAAAATTAAAAAAAAATTATAAGTTCGTATTTGAGAATCTGAATTGGTAATGCTATGAATAAAAAACCATCGAACAAAATAGCAACGTTGCTTTAAGAACTATGTAGGAAATTTAATAAGCTTTCTAATGCATGTAATTAAGAACTGCATGAGTTAGAAGAATCCGTTAAGAACTGCATGAGTTAGGGGCAAATTACTAAAGCAAGATTTTTTAATTTTTTGGGATAAGAAATTTTTCAAGACAAAAAAAAAACGATTTGAGAGAGCACTTTCGGTTCATCAATATTTAATTGTTATACATCAAAATTTATGGTTTTTAGAGTTGATTAAGAAAATTGATGTTTATCAAGAAATTTCGAAAAAAGTATAAAAACTGAGACGGTCTAACTACATATGTATTGAAAGTAATAATCATAATTTGCAAAATTAAAAATCATCATTCGAGAAAAAAATCTTAAAATCATATTTTGGTTCAAAAATCATCAAAAATATGATAAAATCATCATTCTGGCAGCACTGATTCAGACGTATCCTTACCCTCTTTAATTTAGTCGCCGATGAGCAGCGTGACCATATTAGCTTATTTTGAGCTAAATTTAGCTTATTTGTTTCAGATTTAGCCTTAAAATTTTCATTTAGCTCTTAGCTTATTTTTTAGCTTTTTTTAAAAACTTATTTAGCTTTTTTAGCCTTTTTTTAGTCTAAATTGCGTGTTCTCTAAAAATATATTAAAAATGTTTTAGCATTGTAAAATAGTTTACAAAAAATACAAAATGTAAATTATACGACAATTTTATAACAGAAATGGAAAGAAGAAAAATAGTAGATAATGACAGAATGGTTAGAATTCCAATGGAAAAAGTTAAATTCATATTAGTGGCCAAAACACTTTTTGAGTTTTTTGGGTATAAAATTATTTGACTTGAGTTGAACGTTCATTCAGCGACATCAATTAACTTAAAACAAAAACCTGAAATAGCCTTAAGCCTGGATAACACTATGTACCGATTTTCGTCGGGCCACCTCAATAAAGTCATAAGTAATAAGCCAAAATGGCATTATTACTCAATTAATTATGGAATAAGTCTATATGGGCTTATTACCAATGCAGTGTGGCGCAATTGTGTCCTTGTATTTCAAGTAGTCGATAAATTAGAGCAAAATCTTTACTTATGACTTTATTTCACTGATCTGACGAAATTCGGTACATTGTGCAGATAGTGTGATCCATGCTTTACCTGAAATAGCATTAATTCACTTAAAAAGCTTTCGTATTTTAGTATAAATGTTTTTACATTTTTAAAAACTTTTTAAGATTATTTTGGGGAAGTTTTTGTTTTGTTCTTCATTAAATCTAAAATATAATAATTAATAAATAATTTCATTAAGCAAATATTCTATATGTATAATAAAAAAATATGTTTGTGTAATATTTAACGGTAGTTTAGCAATAAGAAACTATTGAAAAGTGATCAAAGAAGTGGAAAAAAGTTTAGCTTTATTTTCTAGCCTAAAATGTAACTTTTTAGCTTATTTTAGCTTTTTTTCAAACGTGATTTAGCTTAATATTATTTTAAAATCTGGTCACACTGCCGATGAGACAGCGATGAATGCACATCAGGCGGATGCTTACATATTTTTTTATATTGTTTTCAAGAATATTTGTCCAGCAAACATACGTGTTTCATTTCAAATTGATGATGATATGCGAAAATTATTTTGTTATAAATAATGCATTTGGTAACATACAATGACTTTTATGTTATCAAAGCTTAAGGAAAAAAAGTAATATGTCATTAAAAGACATTATGATGCTTTTCATAGTAATATGAATAAGTTTAATGGTAAGGAAAGGGAAAACCTTTTAAATAAAAATCAAAAATATTTTTAATATGTTTCCCATCTGAAAATGATCTTCCATGCCGACAAATATCAAAGCTTATTAAGTTTGATCCATCCAACCACCTAATTTTATTTGTTGAATTTGCACCTTTGTGCTCCACCAAGCAACCATTCTTTTATTTATTTTTTTTTTTTTTTAATGGAAAACATGATATTTATATTATATTTATATTTTTTAATTTTTTTTATTTCACTGTTTATTTAGAAAAAGTTTTATTTGCAATTAATAATTTTACTTAATCAACGTTTTTTTTTCAAGATAGAAAATATGTCTATTTATGTATAAATATATAATGCACCACTATCTTTCAAGCGCTTGACTTTGTGTTTGGTGGGTAGCTCGCAACCTCTACACATAAAAAATTTACCACTACATTGACAGTGCCCACCAGTGCTTTATATCCAATAAACATGCTTACAATTTTATTTATCAATATTGTAAAAATCGTCATCACAGAAAATTCGAAAGATTTTTTTATTGAATCAGCGGTTTTCGTATTCAAATATTAAAATCATTTTTTTCTGTGTATAAAAAAGGAACAGTTTTACACACATTTACAGGTGAAATGAAATTAACATGCAAAGATGGTTACAAAAATTTCTTCGTAAAATATTATTATTTTTTATATCATCAATAAACATTTAACAATATATTGTTTATCTAATTTTTCGACCTTATATATATATGTTCAATAAAACTATTTCTTTAAGCTTTAGGTCAGTAAATTTTATATATTTTTAGTTTTGATCAATATTTCGTTAACCTTTGGTTAACTTCTTCAGGATTATTCTTATTTTATTTGTTATTATAATTAGTTTTTGCCTTTTTTGTTTTCAATCAAAAAAATGTTTTTTACAATTATAAATAACAATGTGTGTCATAAAAATTTGTTTTTACAATTTTTGAAAAATATTGGTTGAAAAACAAAATATATATAACGTCCCTTTCCACAATGTATGGTTAAGAGTTAACGTGAACTTTAACTGACAGTTCTTCATACAAAACTTGCAGTTAAGGTCTCTGTTATCTTTTAACCATACATTGTGAAAAGGTACGTAAGTCTACAATATTTGTTCATGTTAATAAAATTAAAAAACTTTAAATTATGTAAAAAAAATTTGTTTAATATACATGTATAATATTATCTTTTTTTCAATTCATATTTTGTAAATATTTATTAGGGATGTAACGAATGTTCGCATTCGCTTTCGCATTCGCAAATAATTCGCTAAAATGTATGCAAATATTTAAAGCGAATACTAAAGACAAAAATATTGGAAAAAGAATAGGCAGTGTTGGAATTGCGCGAAAATATTTTCTACTTAAGACTAGTCTGTTAAAACTTTTGAAAAATGGTAAGCACATCATTACTTATTTCAAAAAATTTGAAATGCAAAAATATTAAAAAATCACTTCTTTGTTGTAATTTTTTTGCGAAACAAGTGCCACTCATATTATTTCGCATGAAAACTTAAAATATTGAAGATATATTTCATATATTTTTCCCAAGATGAACAGATTACTACTTCTGGAAAAATTTTTCATGATCAATTCATTACAATTTTTCTTAATATGTATTTTGGTAGCATTTTACAGGAAATGTTGAACTTAATACAAGGTCTTAGGGCCAAGTTCGAATGGGTTGATTGCCTAACATTTTGTAAATTTATTTTTAATTATTATACATATATACTTATTTTAATGTGAATTCATATATATTTCAGTTTAACAATTTTTATTTCTAATAAATTAATAAATATTTGCTGAATTCAAGACTCAAGTAGTACCCAACTTCATGTTCTTAGATAAATTTATTTTCATGTGATTTTTTTAATGTATTGTAATATTTGCATTCGCTTTTGCATTCGCATTCGCTTTCGCAAAAATTAAAATGTATTATTCGTTTTCGCATTCGCTAAACTGGTATTCGTTACATCCCTAATATTCATTACTATGATTTTTTTTCTAAACTAATACCAATGTTGTTAACATTTTTCCAAAAAAATTTCAAAATTCAAAATATTATGTAAAAGTATTAAAAATATTTATTATCTTTTCTTAAAACCATTACAAAATTGTACATGTTAAAAAGCTTTTCTTCAATTAATGTTTTTAAAGTTTTTTAATTTTATTAACATGAACAAATATTGTAGACTTATACCTATTTTCTTTTTCAACCAATATTTTTCAAAAATTGTAAAAAAAAATTTTATTTATAATTGTAAATTGTAGATAGGCATGGGTGCTGATGAAGTGCGTGGCTGCACAGAAAAATATCGGTATTTCCCCCAGCTAATAGTGTCTAGTTTAATTTTTCTTCTATTCTTTAGATACTCACATTAATTAATAAAAATATTTCATTCATAAGAATTGAAATTACTGAACTCAAGCCTGATTAAGAAATTATTTCTGATTAAAAATTCACTATAGTTCAATTAAATCTAATAATGTCTCATTTGATTCATCATGGGCACGTGACAAAAATATGTTCACTTGGCGATCACTGTTCACTTGGCCAGAACTGCTTCAGAATGCTGGAAAGCTAAGTCAACTGTAGAAAGCAAAAACAAAGTAACATAAAGCCACTACAATAATACTTATATGTATGTACCGATGGTGCATCGAATAAGTAAAAATAATTAATGTGATGATCGTAAAAGATAAGTAAGAATAGTTAAACATACATAGGTAGAGTGATATAACTTCGTGCTAACCTAAATAGAAAATGGAAAAACAGAAAATGAACAGTGATACTTACAAATGTGTTTGCCAAAGGCAAATCAATAATTGTATACACAATCAATTCTCATATTCCATTTCATAGAAATTTAAGTTTAATAGCTGATGTAAATAATAATCTCTACCCCAGTAGATAGACATGGGTGCTGATGAAGTGCGTGGCTGCACAGAAAAATATCGGTATTTCCCCCAGCTAATAGTGTCTAGTTTAATTTTTCTTCTATTCTTTAGATACTCACATTAATTAATAAAAATATTTCATTCATAAGAATTGAAATTACTGAACTCAAGCCTGATTAAGAAATTATTTCTGATTAAAAATTGTAAAAAACATTTTTTTGATTGAAAACAAAAAAGGCAAAAACTAATTATAATAACAAATAAAATAAGAATAATCCTGAAGAAGTTAACCAAAGGTTAACGAAATATTGATCAAAAATAAAAATATATAAAATTTACTGACCTAAAGCTTAAAGAAATAGTTTTATTTAACAATATATCATATTGTTTCTTTTTCTTCTTGGCTATTACCATAATATGCTTGCAGTTTTACCAACCAAAATTTTCGATAAAATGTCAAATAATTTTTTTTTCGTTCGCGCATTTTTCCATGACGTCAGAAAGCAAATGAGATTTTATTTTATGATTAGTGGTTTTACTTGATCGTGTTCAGGGCACTTTGCACTATATAGCTAAATCAATTTCATTTTTTTATCCGAAAATGAGGGCATCATGAATAAAATTTAGCGAAAAATTTTTCCTAGGGAACAATTACAAACAATAGCAAGTAATAGGGAAAATAAAAAAATTCGAATTGGAAGAGAGAAATTTTTCGCGGAATTTAATCATAATTACCATGAATATATTAATCGGGAAGACATTAATGGGTTAATCATAAAACAAAGCTTTTTTTAATATTTGTGGGCGACCAAAAACCAACTATATGCACGAACAATTTCCAAGAAATATTTTAAGTTATGGAAATTATAATAGAAATTCATATATTATGCACTTGTCCATGACTTTCTTGGTCATAATTTCAATAAATAAAAAATATGAGTATAATTGGCGTTAATGAAATAAAAATGTTGACGACGCCTGTGAAGAAAATAGAAAATGATTTCAAAAACACACCGTATGATTTACGTCTTATGAATATATAAATTAAACTTTAAAAAAAAAAATTCTGAGCTGTATGAGATTTAATATTCTTTAATTTAAATTTTTTATTGAAAACAAAATTTTCTAGTTAATTGAAATAATAGAGAGTGGGAGAGAGCTAAATTAGTATCAGAGGAGATGAGGGACCAGGGAAGGAAAATAAATTCTTGGATTTTGTACCAACTGTGAAAACAAAACGTACTTTTTGGACCATGACGGTACCATTTTTTTTAATATTTATTAAAAGAACGGAAACGTAAAAAAAATTTAAAAATTCAGAAGTAAACAATAAAAAACTGAAACTTAACAAAAATGTGTATAAAAATTCAGCATAAAAAATCAAAAATAACATAAAAAATATTAAATATTGCGTTCATAAGGGTACATTCGTACATTAGACTTGTTAGAGATCGGTTATTCTAAATAAAACACACATAAAAAAATTAAAGACAACATAGGAAAAATTAATGTTACTATATCGTCGGTTGATTTCTGGTTTGCTGCAGACATAATGTATTTTGAATAGACTGTGCCGCAAACCAGAAACCAACCATATAGTGAAACATTGGCATTTTTCAATTGTACCAAGTAACTCGCGGTAGTACCGCGGTACCAACGAGGTCAAAAATGTACATTAAAAAGTACAATTGTACCATGATTTCCATCCGTGTGAGGGACACAGGATTTTCTGCACCAACATCCATTTAACCAAATTATTGATAAAAAAAATGAACATGAAATTATTTAAAGCATTATGTATGAGCAAAAAATTAGCAACAATTTATATGATGCGCGAATATTCGTATTCATATTCGAATTCCCGAATATTCGGGCATTTTTAGATATTCGCATTCGTATTCGTATTCGCCAAGTTCAGACAAATTAAAAAAATAAATGGATAAATCCTAAACAAAATGTTAATAAATGGCATAAAAATATTAGTTTATGTCTTGTACCCAACTTAAAAACAAATAAAACAAACTTCCTGTACAATTAACATTAAAAAAAGTTAAAGTACTTTTGTAGATATTTTTGTTGGAAAATTATTTATCCATATTAAATTGTAATAAACTATTCTTTATTTCTATTGGAGGGGCGAACGATCTAGTTCCTAGATAACTGATGTTGTATAAAAATATTTACTTTAGTTCGGTTTAATAAAAAATTAAAGAAATATCCCTTGGAAAATATGTCTTTATATGAAAGTTTCCATTAATACATATGTATGTCAAAACTTATACGATGCAGCCTCAAGTGGGCCAACAACAATTTTAAAATTTATATTTTGAATATATTTTTTGAAAGGAAACCTTTTTGTACATGAGAATAGGAAGAAATATTTTTCTGCAAGACCATTTATGATTTTGGTACCTTTATTGGTAATAAATGTTGTAATAATAATAAGTTATTTATGTGTATTAAAAATATTTAAAAATGTAGAAGAAGAGATGAGGAAATGAAAACCATTTAAACAGTTTGGATACAATCTGTCTCTAGATTGTTTGGCATAAAGTGACTTTTCTACATGAAAATAAAAATTAGAATTTGTCATTTTTCATTTTTTTTATAAAAATTATAAAAACTTTTTTTTCAAATTAGAATTTGTCGTACTGTGTAGGAAACTATTAATTTTTTTATATAAAAATTATAAAAACTTTTCTTTTGATATTCTTTTTTTCTGGAACGCAAACATAAAAATGAACTTGAGCACTTCCTAATGAAAAAAAATATTGATATAATGTTGGTCTCTGACACTTATTTGACTTCCGAGAAGCTGCTTTAAAATAAATGGTTACACTCTATATGATTCAAAGGACCCGAGAGAGAGAGCATGCTGTGGATCAGCAATTCTAATTAAGTCAGGACTCAAGCACTATATCCTTGACGTTAGTGAAGAATATAGTGATATCATCAATTTACTCACCTCTACAAATCGCTTGGATCTTGTTTCGTGGCTCGCGTCTTGTTACACCTAGAGGTAGAGCGTTGTTTAATACAATTTCAAAAATGGGCTTAGATGTCATTTCGATTGGGGAGCCTACTTATTGGCCTACTGACGTAAGAAAAATTCCAGATGTTATAGATTTTGGCGTCACGAAAAATATTTTTAGGGACTTAATTCACGTAGAGGGCTCTCAAGATCTGTCCTCCGATCACTCTCCCACAATAGTTACAATTTTCAACCCACTAAGGAGTGATGTAACTAACTCATATGTGAAAAGGATTAATAGGGTCAACTGGCTAGGATTAAAAAAATATATTAGTAGTCACTGCGTAGAAAACATTCAGCTAAGATCATCTGGTGATATTGAATTTAACATTGCCAATCTTAACGAAAATATTAAACAGGCTGCTGAACATGACACTACCTCCTATCCGCAGATTGGCTTTAATAGAATTTATTCTACGGAAATTGAACGTCTTGTATGTGAAAAAAGGAGAGCTAGAAGAGAATGGCAACAACACAGATCACCCTTAAATAAAATCAGACTTAAAGAATGTACTAAGCGACTCAAAGAGGTGCTATCGTCGGAAAAGACTGCATTGCTGGAAAAGTACTTAGAAGGTATTGATGTAACGTCAACATCTAATTACTCTTTATGGCGCGCTACTAGAAATCTTAAAAGACCCATTGATCTTAAATCACCACTGCGTACTTCGACCGAAGGGTGGGCAAGAAGCGATAGTGAGAAAGGTAACTCATTTTCTGAGCATTTAAAATCTGTATTCACTTCCAATTCATGTACGGATGCTGCCCATTTACCGAGTGTAGTATCTCTACACCCTCGTCTCTTAAGGTTTAAGATGTGTGAACTACAAAAAATAATTGCTGAACTCGACCCGAAGGCTTACATGGAAACATCATATTGACTCTAAGTTAACTCAAATTAAACTTAAATTAACTCAAATATATTGGTTAATTGGCAGAAATTCAACATTCAGCCTAGACTGCAAGCTTTTGATATACAAGTCGCTTTTGAAGCCAATATGGTGTTATGGAATTCAGCTATGAGGCACGGCTTCAGCTTCAAATGTTGAGAAAATCCAACGAAGGCAAAACAAAATTTTACGTTTGATAACATTTTACGTTTGGTACATCAGAAATTCAAATATACATCGTGACTGAAGAAATTGCAAAATACGCAGGCAAATATTTAACAAAACTCGAGTCACATCCTAATCCGCTTGCTCGTAATATCTTGAGCTTTACTGGACAAATCCGCTTAAAAAAGAGGGACACAAAGGCTTTTATACTCAACACACCAGATGGGACTTCTTGAAAACATTTTTTTCCCTTTTTGATTATCACTACTTATGTATTATTTATAACTACCACTAAGTTTATGTCCGACACTGGTCGGGCCTAATAATTATATTTAGATTTAAGATTTGATTACTTATTGTTAGCTCATTTTTGAAAATACAATAAATAAATATATGAAAAAAAATATTAATGACGATCATTAAAATCTTGGATAGTTTTTATTAACTTTAAGGGAGTATGAAGTTATTTTTCATAAACATTTTTTTATATTTAATGTCTATAAATTTTACATATAATATTCGTATTCGCGAATATCGTTTCAAATATTCGTATTCGCATTCGCCAATATCAAAAATTGATTTCGGCACATCACTAGTAAAAACATACATATATGTGACGCGCAAAATAGAAAGGGACCTAAGGGTAAAAACCGGTTTTGTTCAGGAGAGCCATTTTAAAGATTTAAATACGTGTATCTTTGGTGTACCATCACTGAGCGTGTGGGTATTGGTCTCATTTGAAAGCGACACATCTCATGACGTCAGAAACGTGTTGGTCAACCTTGAAAACGCGCGTAGGTCGTCCCTACCTCTTGTTTTGTGTAGTTGGTTTTTACTGTTTTCTACCTAGCACGCTGTTTCCATGAGTTTGATATCAATTTTGCACGCGTTTTCACGAATCCAGGTTTATTTTCTGAAATTATTAATTGTGAATTATAATAAATACTCATTTATAATTCTTTTAAATCGTGAATATCACTCTGTTAGTACGAAAATTGTTTCACATAACCTTATTATGTTATTCGCGAAAATAATTTAAAACTAATAACATTCTTACTGACTGTTTTAGGATGAAATGGTGGACGAATTCGAAGAAGTAGATTTACTTTATCGCTTCCCTGATGACGAGGATGATGACGATCACTTCTCAGAATTATCGGATAGTGACTCTGAAGATGATACCGATAATATGTACCTTGATAAATGTGATCTTGATATACGCGAAGAAAAGGTAGTTGCTCGACTGTATGGTTCAAAAATACCTCCGTGTTGTTCAAATCAATGCAATGAAGTGATCCCTAAGAAGATGGCTGTGGATTTTCGTACGTCTTCGATTTAATTATTCTCGCACATCTGGCAGCTCACCGTGACGATGCAATGCTCACGTCAAAAGTTGGTGATCGATCGCGAGCTATGAAGAAACGGTACAATCAGATATATTATTTTCGAAGTTTGCCGATATGCCGTGATATGTTCTTCTTCATGTCTACAATGGGAGTTAAACGCTACAAAAATCTAATCGAACATTACGACAAAAATGGTGTTTATCCACGCGAACATGGCATGACGAATAAAATTAATCGTACAGATGCTTTAACTACTTTGGAAAAAAAAGAAATTATTTCATTTATCTGCCGTTTTGCTGAAACTGTTGCTATCACTTTACATGGACGTCAACCAAATCATCGTGATTATCGTTTATTGAAACTTCCAACTACTGAAAGTAAGACTTCTGTTTACACTAGATACACCAACAGCGTCGAACCGGGTGGTAAAACCGTAAGACTTCGCACTTTCCAAACGCTGTAGAAGAAATATTGTTCCTACATCGTCACTACGAAGCCGGCATACGATTTGTGCGAATTGTGTCGAAATCTTGCAAAAGATGCTGTTAATACAGTAAACGTTACTGAAGTTGAAAAAGAAGCAGCATTGAAGGTGTATTCTGATCATTGGCAATTTGCCAGCACTCAGCGAGAGTACTATAACGACTTGAGAACATTAATCAAGCCTGATCCAAATGCCATGTATCCAGGTATTCCAGAGGAGGATTATCTATTAATATCTATGGATTATGCTCAAAATGTTAGGTTTCCGTCGGGTCCACAGCAAATAGGAACTGCATACTTTAAATCAGGTCGCAAAACAGCAATTTTCGGAATTACAAACGAACGTCAAAATGTTCAACACATCTTCTGTATTGACGAAAGCGATTCCATTGGAAAAGGTCCGAATTCAGTAATATCAATGCTTGATTACAACCTACGAGAAGTGCATTCAACTAAAAAATTAGTGATATTCGCTGATAACTGTGTTTCACAAAATAAAAACAATGCGATTATACGATATTTACCGATACTTCCAGATGTGTCAGTTGAATTGAACTTTTTGTTAAACGGACATACAAAGTTTTCACCTGATCGTTTATTCGGAGTTTTCAAATCAAAATATACCCAAACTAATGTCGACTGCTTCATGGATGTAGTTGATTGTGTTAGAAAATCATCTCGTAATGGATTTAATGTTCCTGTACCTATTCGACTTCCAAACTCAAGTGAGCCTGCTATTGAGTGGAGAAAATGGGACGAATACTTCTCCACTAAATATAAAACTTTAATTGGAATATCGAAGTATCATCACTTTGTATTTATTGCTCAGTCACCAGTGCAATGTAAACTGTTTGCGAATTCAGCCAGCATAAATGAAAACATACATCTGAGTAACAATACCAGTTTCGATGACAAACCTATTATAATTCCGTCACCAGGGTTATCGATGAAGCGTCAATGGTACTTGTATAAAGAGATCCGGAGTTTATATTTTGACGATTCAAAAAAAGATTCGGTTGCTCCTCTTCCTTTGATCTCTGGAAATGGAAACGAAGAGGAAGATTCGGTGGAAGTGGACAATCCTCAAGAAGTGGAGGCAGCAGACGTGAAGAAGAAATCGAAAAAAATAAAGGACCGTTACCGTCAAGTTCTAAGGAACCAATTCGCAAGAACCGTCGATTAAAATTCTTTTTCTATTTTTTTAAATTGTTCATAAGGCAAAAAATAAATAAATAAATGAAAATAAATAGATTTTACCGTTAGGTCCCTTTCTATTTGCGCTTAGAATCGTCGACTTCAATTTCATAAAACGCGCATATCTCTGGGAGGGAACACTTTTGGGGCATGGGATCGGTCTCATTCGATGCTCAGATGTTGTCCACACACGGATGGAAATCATGGTACAATTGTACTTTTTATGGTACATTTTTGACCTCGTTGGTACCGTGGTACTACCGCGAGTTACTTGGTACAATTTAAAAATGCCAATGTTTCACTATATGGTAACATTAATTTTGCCTATGTTGTCTTTCATTTTTTTGTGTGTTTTATTTTAGACGGCCAGCAGTCTGAAACAAAAAAATCTGTCTAGTACTTTAACTGTACCCTTTTAACTTGACAGCACCTCGTACATGAACTCGCCTTGGCTGTGGTTATATTTATTTTTGTTAACTACATATCGCTCCTTTACTTCAATAGTGTGTTTTAGGTTTTATCGCGCATTTTTTATGCGCATAACTTAGATTTTGTAGTGCATGAAAATAACAGGCCTGTTAATAAGCAAATTTTGTAAAATAACCGATCACTAACAAGTTTAATCTACGAATGTACCCTTATGTTTCTGTTTTTTATTGTTTACTTCTGAGTTTTTACAAATTTTTTTACGTTTCCGTTCTTATTAATTAATATTTAAAAAAATGGTACCGTCATGGTCCAAAAAGTACATTTTGTTTTCACAGTTGGTACAAAATCCAAGAAGTCATTTTCCTTCCCTGTGTCCACGCCAAAAAAAAAGTGAAAATTTATTTTTTTTACCCTTAGGTCCCTTTCTCTATGCGCCGTCACATATACATATGTACTATTACATTAAATTTAATGTTAAATTCATGTAAAATTTTGGTTGTATAAATATAAGGCTTTACAATTCAATATTCAATTTGATTCGATATCGTCATATTCATTACATAATTAGTATTTTAATAATAGTGATGTGCAAATATTTGTATTCGTATTCGAATTCTCGAATATTCGGCCGTTTTAAGATATTCGGCCGTATTCGCCAATTTCAGACGAATACGAATATTTTTATATATAAAAATATTACTTGGCAATAATTTAAAAAATAAACTTGTATCAATTCAAAGAATAAAAAATATTCTTGTAGCCTTTTACTCCATCAAGCCTATAACGATGAAGTGAACAATAACATTGGACATTTGTACGCTATTTATACATACAGCCTAGCTACTTGTTTATTTATTTTGAAACATGTTAGTTGAACAATGTCATTTGCTATCCATTTTTCCGCCAAATGGTCTGCCATAGTTTTCCGTATGGATGACTTATCAGCACAAGGGTAGTTATCGTGCCTTTCAGAGATGCACATTTTTTAATTTCGGGATCTTTACTTTCGTCTAATATTTTATGTTTCGGATTTTGTGTAAGAGTGCTTGAAAGATGACTCTGTTTGGCCATCTTCCAGTAAATCTAAAATGTGCGGTAACATTTTCTAAGCAAATTAATTTTATATCTTGGAACAATAAAGAAAGGTTGCCATGATAAAAAATATTTAATTTTCTAAAAGTGAAATTCGTTAAGAGTGCACTCAGCAGCAATTGGGGTGTTTTGGGAGATCAAATTACTAAGAATGATGTCCATTACGAAAGACAGGAATGTGATTTATTGTTCAAATATTTTTTTTTAATTTATTGTATTAAGGTCTGTTTGACCACTTCCTCAACCGTGCGACAACTTTGTCCTCTAAAGCTATACAGATCAGTGATGACAATTTTGAGCGTAGGGAATTTTTAAAAATTACCTCTCTTTTAATTTCTTAGACATAAAATGCAAACATATTTCGAGGACTTTTATTTAAGAGCTGAAGTTTTTCACATAAAATTTGTTTGCAGAAACCCTATTATATTATATCTATCAATCTGGAAATCACTTACAATATTTATACATATGTAATTAATCGCAAAAATAAAATATACATATGTATATGTAGGGTACATAAGAAGTTTATTTTTAAAGCTGCTATATCAATTGACAAACTCCAAGTTTCAAAAGAAAAATAAATGGTCTTACACTGTGTAAGCTAATTTGCATATGAAACGTATAAAATTGTGTCACCAATGATGCTCCACAAAATGATATTTCTTATACTTAGACATTTTACGGAAATGTACATATAGTATTTGTTTTTTCTTTTTCTTTTTTGTTGTTAAAAATAATAAATTTTCAGCGTATGGAAAAATGTAGAAATATTTTTGTTTGGGGGAAAAAAGAGCTTTTATTTCCAACGTGTAGGGAATTTCAAAAATGTTCACTGGCATCACTGATACAGATGCATTAATCTAGATTCTAGAACAAAAGGTAATTAAACGGCGTATCTGATTGTCATTTTCTTAATTTTTTACCTTTTTTAAAAGAATGAATTTTAGTATTTGTTTTAAAATTAGTTTTTTATATCAAAATATAATCACAACAATCATGAACAAAATTCCACGTGAAATTTTTCCCAGGAAACAATTCCAACTAATAGCAAATAATAGGAAAACCAAAAATTTCTAATTGGAAAAGGGAGAAATTTCACGCGGAATTTTATTCATGATTGCCCTGAATAAAATATTCCTTAAAAATACATTAAAATTGAAGAGGCATACGATGTAGTTCGAGCATTTCATTCACTGTTGTTTTATAAGTTCGGTTGTATAAAAAATTTAAATACGGTGTTAGAATCCATTTAATTTATTATACAAATTTGTGTATTGTATAATTTGAAAATGTTTTAAATGGCCTTTAAAATTTTTGATATTTTTAATAAATCAACCTTAATGTACACGAAAAGGAGAATGAAGTTCTTTTTCATACAAAATTTTTCATATTTCATTTTGCAGACATTAATAGGACCCTAGTTAAATGTCTATAGATTTCTCATAAAATATTCGTATTCGCGAATATCGCTTCAAATATTCGTATTCGTATTAGCGAATATCAAAATTTGACATTCGGCATATCACTATTTAATAATATTTCCCTGTTTGATGAAAACAAACGGAAGAAAGCTGAAGAAATTAAAATAAAATCATTCGGAATATTAAGCGCGGAATTTGAGAGATTTAAGATAGTTTCGAATTTTTCACATGGAATAAACCCAGCCAAAACTTTTCTAAATTTTTTAATGACTTACAAAATAATTAGTGGTACTTATTTATCTAAATCTTTCATGTGTATAGTAATGACTGTCACGATATGAATAAAATAAGCAATAAATAATTAGTTATCATTGTGTGAAAGAACTTATTTTAAGACTTTTCACTTATTAATGATATACTATGTATATTAGGCATATAACTTTCCTATACCCTTTACCAAAAATGGAAAAGGGTATACAGTCGGCTCTTGATAATTTGAAACTCGTGACAAATGACATCTTGCTCACCAACGTTCTATAATTTCAAGTTCAGTTATTCTACACTCTTTAATTTGAACTCCTAATGTGATTTTGTTTCTGTTTTTGAAAGAAATTGAAATCGTTTGCATTAGTTTCTATGCCACGATTTTAGTATAGAAAGTTCCCAATAAAAAATTTTAAATTTTAAACAAACTCTTGTTAATTTGAATTTTTCTATCTCTCTTTCGATATTTTGAAGTCTCGTTAAAATGAAAACTCGATTACTTAAACTTTTTCTCTGCTCCCTTCAGTTTCAAATTATCAAGGGTCGACTGTATATAGGTTTGTCATTCCGTGTGTAATTTCCATAATATTAATATGCGACACATAAAATATATAAATTCTGAATCCTTATGCATAGGGAAGACGAATAAGCGATGTTCGTCTGTCCGTCCGTCCGTCTGGTGTACGTGAAATCGGTTTTCCGAAGCTCCCAAGAGACTTCGTTCTTGGACTGGTGTGTCAGAAATGGTCCAAAATAGATTGGTATTGAAAATCAGCAAAATCGAGTGGACGATTGCAGAGCTAGAAGGCTTAAACTTTATTTTGTCATATAAAAGAAACTACCGAAAAATAAATTTTTATATTTTTTTAATAAATAAACTTGTTTTAAACTTCAGTACGAATAAAATTGGTATTTCAAATTTAAAAAAAATAAAAAGACTTTTCCAGGGTTGGAATACTTTAACTTTTTTTGTTATATAAAAGTAACTTACTAAGACTAATTTTTATTTTTTTTTATAAATAAACTTATTTAGTAAGAAAAAGATTGGTAATTCAAATTAAAAAAAATTAAAAAATTAAAAAGACCTTTCCAGGGTTGGAAAACTTTAACTTTTTTTGTTATATAAAAATAACTTACTAAAATTAATTTTTATTTTTTGTAATAAATAAACTTATTTTATACTTCAGTACGAATAAAATTGGTATTTCAAACTATAAAAAAACCAAAAAATTAAAAAGACATTTCCAGGGTTGGACAACTTTAACTTTTTTTGTTATATAAAAATAACTTACTAAACTAATTTTTCCTTTTTTTTTTCTATAAATTAAACGTATCTTATATTCTTAAAAGAAAGAGATTGGTGTTAGAAATCAGAAAAATAACAAAGGATGATTCCAGGTTGGGAAAGTTATACTTTTTCTGATATATAAAAGTAACTAGGTTTAATTAATTGTTTTTATCTTTTTCTTTATAAATTATATATATTTTACGTTTTGGAAACAAAAATTTGGTGTAGAAAATTATAAAAATTAAAACCACAGCTCCAGAGCTGGAAACTTTAACTTTTTTTCTGGATATTAAAGTAACTAAACAAAAAATTTTTTTTTAATTTCCTTTTTTATTTGTTCACTTAACAGACACAATACACTCTCATATGTCTAATATGTGCTTCCTATACACGCGTGCATAGCATTTCAAAAATCTGCCCGACACTGCTTTATATACATATATTTTTTAAGAACTACTAGATTTGTATAAGGAATCAGAAAACATCTAAAAGGATGATTCCAGGGTTGGAAAATTAATTTCTTTTTGCATATAAAAGTAACTAGGTCAAACTATTTTTTTCTTCTTGCTAAACCGTAAGAGCTACGGACCTGAAATTTGAACAAAGTGCGTAGAACTTTGGCCGCTACAACAACAAATACATGAGAGTTAAAAATTAAAGGGTGTTTCAAAAAGAGCAACGAAAAATGTTAAAATCCCATGTAATATACACACAATTGTTTGTATGTACATACACTTTAAATTTGTGAGGTTAGAGTATTTTTATACAGACTATAACAATTAAAACTAACATTTAAGAAAATTTTAATTAAAGGGTGTTCTATCAGTTAATGTAATTTTGACTATGTAATTTTGACAACTTGCTGTATCTTGGAAACCATTACAGCCAAACTCTTGAAATTTTCTAAAACGGTAAAACAAAAAAATCCCAAAATTATAAAATCGCCAAAAGATATAAAAGAAAAATCGCCAAAACGAAAAAAGCGTCAAATTAAAAAAGTTCTAAAGCTAAATAAATCGCGAAAAACCGGTAAAATCGCCAAAAAGAAAAAAGTCACCAAAATGAAAAAAAACGCTAAAAACGAAAAAAAATCGCCAAAACGAGAAAAAAGCGCCAAATTTAAAAAAAATTCTAAAACTAAATAAATCGCAAAAAACCGGATAAATCGCCAGAATGAAAAAAATCGCAAAAATGAAAAAATAATCGCCAAAATGAAAACAAACACTAAAAACCAAAAAAAAATCCTCAAAACGAGAAAAAACGGCAATACTAAAAAAAAATCTTTTAAACCGAAAATGATAAAGTAAAAAACGCCAAAAACAAACATACGGAACTCTTCGTGCGCTAGTCAATGTCGCACTTTACTGAATTTTTTTATACATGTTCAATTTTTATTTAAGTATAAATGAAGGTTTGTATCATGTTGCTTGTTATGCACTCAGCATAGTTGTGTTTTAAATTGATGGTTTTTCGTTGACAGCTTGTAACGAGTTCTTATTAATTTTTAGTAAGTTGAGATAAAAATAAAATTTATCGCTAAAGAACAGCCCTAACTACTAAATTAATTAAATGACATGTTCCGTTTCATTTCCCTGAAACCGTTCCTTTGTGCTGAGCAAATTTTAAAAAATTCTTTAGGAATAATTATATTTCATATTGTGTGACGTCACGTCATTTTTGACAACTGGAATAAGGGTGAATGTAAAATATTTCTTAAATATAGTGTAGAATAAAATATTCAACTCATTGCTAATATCGAAAAAAAAATGAGTTTTCGTTGTACCTTCATAGTGAACAGACGTAATAGCGGAATTTTTCTTACATACATACTAAACAAAAAAAAAATCATACAAAAAATATTCGAAGTACATATTAACTTTGATAAATAAGCTTGTTTTTTGCTTTGCTAATATTTTTACATATAGAAATAACAAAAACAAAAAAAAACCGTAAACAAAAAAAAACACACAAAGTACCCTTGAGGAATACTCTATATGAGTACCCCAAAGGAAAAAAAATAGTGAAGTGAGTTCTAACGGCAGAAATGCCTATTTTACTGTGAGTTCTGAAGCTCTTAATGACAACAATAAAAAAATCTGATGATAGACTTTTTGTAACGGCAAAACCACAGTTTCGTCAGCGATCAACTTCACTTTGTCCAATGCTAACTAGTGAATCGTTGAAATTACCGTTGCCTAGTACTTCTACATTTAACCAAATTGGCACTGAAGATAAGAGTAGCCCAAAACCCAAGGTCCAAGTCGGAATGGACAGATACATTACAATTGCAAAGCGCGGGCGAAGCCTAAATTCTACTAAAATTATATCTGCTCCAAATATGTCTAGAGATAACAGCGCATCCTCTACTAATCGGCAAAACCATTTTAAAATATTGCAAGATGACAATTACTACGTTTATACGCAGGGTTTATATGCAAATAAAACAATAAATTGTTGCCATATTATTGTTTTTATTGCGACTTACTAATTCAGAAAACTATTCACGATTAACGCACTATTTGCAAATAAAATGCTTGAGGTTGCCACGCTTACAAATGTTTGATAACAAAAAACAATAAATGGATAAATATTGCAACAAAAAACATTTATAGAAGCAAATAATGACGATTTAAACAAACAATTATTTGATATTTTGTACATTTACACTATTGTTTTTGTCAACATAAGTAAGTTTTCTATAGAAGTGCTACCAAGTTTGTGTACTTTTGCTATGCCGTATAAACAGTGAGTTAATTTATTTGCAAATAATTTTATTTGCAAATAGTGTGCGTATAAACGTAGTAAATGACAAACCCGCTGAATCTGCGAACAAAACCTCCAAGCCGCCACCAATCTATTTAAGAGAAAAAAACTCAAACACTCTTACTAAAAAAACTAATTGCAGTCATTGGTGAGATAAAACGTGGTAATATTGATGAAACTAAAATCCAAATTTATGAAGAAAAATATTTTCGCAAAATTATTACTGAATTTGAAAAAAGTAAAAAAAGTTTCTACACATATCAGCTTAAGAGTGCCAAACGCCTGCAGATCGTATTGAAGGGCATATATTCTTATGTTGTTCCCGAAGAAATAAAAGATGCACCCGTCCTCCAGGGATTTAAGGTAAAAAATGTATCTAACATAATAAATAGGGAGAAGATTCCTCAACCTCTATTTCACGTCGAACTTGAGCCAGACGATATAAAATTGAAAAAAATGAGACTCATCCAATTTATAATTTAAAATATCTCTTATACCGAAAAATAACAGTTGAAAAACCACACAAGCGTTCTGGACCCGTACAGTGCCATAATTGTCAAGAATATGGCCACACAAAAACTTACTGCGACTTACCTTCAGTTTGTGTAATATGCGGTGAATTGCACGGTACTGCTGGTTGTACTAAACCTAAGGATCTAGCAGAAAAAAAATTTAGTAATTGTGGAGGTAATCACACCGCTAACTACAGAGGATGTCCTGTATATTCTTTCTTTAAACGACTAAGGGGCAGAAACCTAAATTAGCTCAGCACAAACAGCAGACGCTTACTCCGCCACTTTTGCGCAAATGAACCAACCAGTCAGTTCACGTGTAACGTATGCCGATGCAGCTAAGACTAGTTCTATCGCCACACAAAATGTTCCACCTCCAAATAATTCCACGAATGCAAACTCAAGCTTTAACTTCAGTCGCCTTGAAGCTACTATTGAGAATCTGGTGCTAACTATAAATAATTTTACAACAAATATGACTAGCATGTTGCAAGAAATGCTTAGAATGCAGAATACTTTGCTTCAAGCATTAGTTAACAAGCCATGAACACGTTGAAAATATGTTTCTGGAACGCAAACGGCATTCGCCAACATAAAAATGAACTTGAGCACTTCCTCAGGGAAAAAATATTGATATAATGTTGGTCTCAGAGACTCATTTGACTTCAAGAAGTCTATTCAAAATTAAGACTCAAGCATTATATTATTGACAACATTTGTGAAGAACATTTACAAGCAACGAGTATTTGTGCCGAAAATTTTTTGCACTAGTTTTGTCATATCATCAATTTACTCCGCTCCTAGATTCGCAATTACTGAGGATCAATACGAGGATTTCTACAAATCTCTCGGCCCTTGTTTCGTAGCAGCTGGCGACTATAATGCTAAACATACGTTCTGGGGTTCGCGTCTTATTACACCCAGAGGTCGAACGTTGTACAATACAATTTCCAAAATGGGCTTGGACGTCATTTCGAGTGGGGAGCCCACTTATTGGCCTACTGACATAAATAAAATTCCGGATGTTATAGATTTTGGAGTCATGAAAAATATTTCTAGGGAATTAATTCACGTTGAAGTTTCCCTAGATCTATCGTCCGATCACTCTCCCACGATCGTTACGGTATGTAGCCCACTGAGAAATGCTCTACCTCACTCATATGTGAAGATGGTCAGTCGTGTTAATTGGCTGCGATTCAAAAAATATCTCAGTAGTCATTGCACGGAAAACATTACGTTAAGAACACCCGAAGATATTGAAGCTAACATTGCCAATCTTAACGAAAATATTAAGCAGGCTGCTGAACATGCCACTACCTCCCATCCGCAGACTGGGTTTAATATAATATATTCTACAGATATTGAGCATCTGGTACGTGAAAAAAGAAGAGCTAGAAGGGAATGGCAACAGCACAGATCAACCCAAAATAAAATTAAATTGAAAGAGTGCCCTAAAAGACTCCAAGAGCGTTTTGCGTTTTAAGTGCATATTTTCAAGTTTTTAGTGCATATTGAATGCGCATAAAACACTTTTTTTAGAGCATATTTATGGTTTCCCTGGTCATAAGTCATAAATTACTATTTATGACCAAATAGTACCGTTGTAAACGGCCTGTTGTATTGCCGTATAAAAAATTGTCATAAACGTTAAATTCAAACGATCTTTTGTATTGAAGTTGTTGTCTGATTTTGCGAATTTTCGCGAATATTGCAAATAAAAGCGAGTTTTTTTTATTCTTAAAATTTTTGGCGATTTCTAATGAATTTTAAGGATTGTTTACGATTCTGCGAATTCTTGCTAATTTTTGCAATATTTGCGATGAAACCGAGTTTATTTTTTATTTTTAACAGTTTTGACGATTTCTAATGAATTTAAAGGATTGTTTCCATTTTGCGAATTCTCACAAATTTTTGAAATATTTGCAATGAAAACTAGTTTTTTTAACAGTTTTGGGGATTTCTAATGAATTTTTAGGATCGTTTCCGATTTTGCGAATTCTCGCGAATTTTTGCAATATTTGCGATCAAAGCGAGTTTTGCAAGTATTCTGATTCTTAACAGTTTTTTCCGAATTTTAAGCTTTGGGATTGTGCTGCTGTTAGCCATTTTTTGTGAGTTTTAACCATTTTCGCCATTTTTATTATAATTGTCATTCCTTAGAGTTTTAGATATTTTTAATAATAATTATGGTTGGTTTAAACTTTTTAATTTTTTCGCGAATATTTATGTAAAATAAATAGCAGACTGAAAAAACATAGGTAACAAAGTTTTATTGGCATACAGTCGACTCCGCTTTACTGGAAATAACCAAACCCCAATTTTTTCAGTTATCCGATTTTTGTTTCTAAAACGTAGTTCGGATTACTGAAATTTGTTACAGTTAAGCGTACTGCCTAAAATCAGTAAAACAATATTTTTTATATCAAATCTGTATATTTTTTTAAGTAAATTTAACGTAAAAATTTTATTTAAAAAAAATTATTCATAGAAACATATTCATATATGTGGGCTTGCTTTTGGTTTTCAGTAATACGATATTTTTAGTAAAGCGATGTTTCGCTAAAGCGAAGTGAATAAGACTACCTGCGTTTAAAATCAGTGCGGGGATTTGTATCGGATTCGACTGTAATATTTTTACATGAAAAATATGAGCAAGATTTTATGACTTACAACAAATACTATAACGAAATAGAACACTTTGTGAATTGGCTCAATGTATTTACAGTCAAATCCCGATAATTCGTAATCGCAAGGGACCGGCCATTTCTTACGAATGATAGGGGTTTTCGATTTAACTGGGTTTCGATTTATCGGGGTTAAAATAAAATAAATACGAATTAACGGAGTTTTTAAATTTATTTACTAAAACTCATTTTTCTTTATTATTCATGTAACAAACTTATCTTAAGAAAATAAACAGCAAAAGCAAAAACCCATGTTAAAAATAGCGCTAAACAAAAAATCATTCAATCCATGTTTCTTTTGTTTTTATTACGAATTATATGTGGTAGTTAGCAAACAATTACGATTTATAAGATCTAAAGAAGATTTTATTTGAAAAAAAAAATACGAATTATCGAGGGGACCAAAATGTATGGAAATTTTACGAATTAACGAGATTTTTTCAAGGGATCGACAATTTATTACGAATTATCGGGGTACGAATTAACGAGATTTAACTGTATTGGCAAATTTGGTTGTATTATAATTATAATTTCATATACATGAATACATACATACATATCGACCCCTGTGCGCGAAATAATCGTATGTTACAAAAACTAAATTTTACAGAACGTTTTTATTACTTTTTTTTTATTGGATAACAGCATTGCATGAAATTGAAAATGTGTATAAATATTCGTTTGCTTTAAATAAATAAATAGTAACTTTTATGGAAATTATTGTATATTTCAAAATACTAAACATTTTTCGCAAATACGATATTTTTGCGCACAAAGCTTTTAAGGGTGCTGAATATAGGTCCGTTTGCTTACCCCAAAATTTGTGCAATTTTTTTCAAATTTGTACTGGATTTTACTGAAATGCGTTCGTTTACACATAAATTTGCAAAAGAGAATATCAATTGAGAGAGTAAATTGACAGTTTTTGACTGAGTCTGCAAATTTTTACTGGACAAATTTTTGTCAGTAAAATTCAGTAGATGAGAAAAAGATATGTTTCAATAAAATAAACAAACAAAAGTAAAGAAACAAAAAGTACAACGTTTAAAAACTGATAAACTGAATTAAAAGTGGAACAAAAACTGAAAATAATTAATAACGAATGAAT
The DNA here is from genome assembly GCA_944452675.1 of Tachina lurida. Lineage (NCBI taxonomy): Eukaryota > Metazoa > Arthropoda > Insecta > Diptera > Tachinidae > Tachina > Tachina lurida. The sequence goes on along the minus strand of OX101752.1, from coordinate 67,483,423 downwards.
GGTATGCGACAAGTGATGAACTTTCCACCAGTGCAAGTGTGGAACACCATAAGAACCAATCCGGTATGTTAATTGAAGGGTTAGTGTGTTAATTTGTGCTGTTGACTTCAATGTTTTAGAGATGCAAAGCTAAGATATATTTGAATACTTATTACTGCATGATATTCAGAGTACCGACTATGATAAATCAAATATTGATGTATTTTCGAGTGCCATTTAGCCAGAAACAAGATTAAAAACCATTTACAAGATGATCAAATGTAAAAATTACCACAGAATTTATATTTTAAAAATATATTTCGCTTCGAATATATAATTATAAAAGTGCATGTATTAACTACCAAAAACATACATATGGGCAAATCCTGCGTGACGAACGATACATTCGTACGCGTTTTCGGATTAAAATATAAAAATTTTTTGGTCTTTTTAGAGAGATACCTTTAACTTATACATGGTTTTTAGTGGGATTTGAGTGTACTTTAGAATGCCATAAAAAAATTTTTTTAACAGGTAAAAGGTGCGAAAAAATTTATCACAAATTAATGTGACGCAAGAATTATAAGAGAATTCTAAAATAAGTTATTTCTAGGCAAAAAATTTTGTAGATTTTTCTCAAAAGCCGTGAACCCTATGTGACGCACGCTACGTGACCCACGCTACATTTTTTCCAGTAGATTATAGTAAATAAAAACTATTGTATTTATTTTAACGAAACAATTTATATTCTCTGTTAATAACATTATTTAATTTATATTTTATGTTTATAAATTAGTTTATTAATGTATATATGTATTCATGTTTATAAATAAATTAAAAAAAAAATTTATTTGGATTAATGTTTGGCTGGTAGACTGTTTTTGGCATTTGCCCATATGGAGTTTGAGAATTGAACAGAATAATATCTTGTAGTTGTATTAAGCTATGAATTCACTTATCTAATGTGTTTGAAGTAAGTATTAGCATGAAAATAACATACCTGCAGGGGGGCTACCGCGTATTTCGTTTCGAAAGAAATAACTTACGAATTCGAACGAATTGTACTGTGTATTACGATTTTCGTACTACTTGTTTCGAATTTACGAACGGTTTTTGTACTCTATCGAAAACTAAAAATCCCTTTCGAGACAGCAACTCTGTATTACGAACAATAAAAATCCCTTTCGAAAGGGCTACTCTGTAATACGAAAACGAGTGTCACTTATGCAAAAAGCGTTCGGAAATGATTCGAAAGACATTTTGTTAGTGACAACTTGAGAGAAAAATAGAAAATGTAATTATTTAAATATTTCAATATAAATAAAAGGTGTTATAAACAAATTATAATTAATGTTTGATTTGCTAAAACATAGTGCTTATTTATGTTGCTATAAATGTTTTAATATTTGTGATTTTGAAACATTCAAGGAATACTAAAAAAAATTACACAAATAAAAGTAATATGAAGAAGTGGTAAACTATGTATATGTCTCTGCATCTAAATGTTTCAGATGCTAAAAACAAATCGTATAATAATCATCCTCGTCCAACCACAGCAAACACAATCCACTATAAAAATTACAACAAGCACTTAATTTTTCTCACAAAATACGTATAACATAAAATTTTTTTGCAAGGCAAAGATTTTTTTGTTATGGGATATTTTTTGCCATTTTGGTACTTTAGCAGCAATGCTACCAACTTTTCATATAATATCCCATTCGTTTCAAAATACAACTCTGTAATCGTTTCGAACGAGTTACGCAGTACGGTTTAGCATTCGATTCGGAAATTTCTTTCGAAAAATTTTACTTTTCGAATCGAAATACGCGGTAGCCGCCCTGGTAATAGCTATTCGGTACAAGCACATCTGTAGTCTTCTTCTCTCCTCTCCTCTCTATCCTATAAACTCAACTTGCTTCAATAAAAACTGCTGAGTCTAAAACATGACTTATTCATGCGAAAACACACTTACATACATAAAAAGCGCCCCAAATACAATTCAAGCAAAAATAAAATAATATTTTATAAAAATTTTTTTAGGTAATGCCAATTTTATGAAATTTAAAATTCGACTTCGAAAACCACATAACTTCATAACAGCATAAAAAAGGTTTGAGTGTACTTTGTGTTATATCCACAACTACAGTCAAATCCCGATAATTCGTAAACGCAAGGGACCGGCCATTTCTTACGAATTATAGGGGTTTTAGATTTAGCGGGAGTTCGATTTAACGGGGTTAAAATAAAATAAATACGAATTAACTGGGTTTTTCAATTTATCTACTAAATTTGTTGTTTTTGTAATACCGACAGAGTTTTATGCGTGCGCTTTGACATTTTTCTTTATAATTCATGTAAAAAACTGATCTTAAAAAAATAAACACACACACAAGCAAAAGCAAAAACCAACCCAAAAAAAAAAGCATTAAACAAAAAATCATTCTTTCCATTTTTCTGTTGTTTTTATTACGAATTATAAGTGGTAGTTAGCAAAAAATTACGATTTATAAGAGGAGATTTTATTTGAAAAAAAATTACGAATTATCGAGGGGACCAAAATGTATGGAAATTTTACGAATTAACGAGATTTTTTCAAGGGACCGACAGTTTATTACGAATTATCGGGAATTACGATTTATCGGGGTACGAATTATCGGGATTTGACTGTATTACAATTATCGCTATAATATTTTGGCAACTGATGAATTAATGCACTTAGATCCAATTTTTAGAAAAAGGCCAATTTCGAAAAAAGTGCAACATGCAATAATTTTGCGCAGAGGGGTCAATATATACATACATACATACATACATATCGCACACTAAATCATAAGGAGTCACAACTCAAAAAATTTCAGATGCTGAGTAGTGGCAAACATCTATTGATACTGTACAAATGGCGCAAGTATGTAACATAAAAACAAGAATAACGGAATTTATATTCTTCCAGAAGACTTTATTGCAAACAAATTTGTTGCGGGTGTTAGAGTTTTGTTCAGATAACTGATTTATGAAAAAGCAAAACAACCTTGATCATTTTGAGTTGTGACTGTTTATGATTTAGTGTGCGATATGTACATGTTGTAAATAGTCGACAGTTTTTTCTTATCTGCATCTGCTTAATGGCACTTATTTCCTTCATTGATTTATAAGTTCTAATTTATTTCGTTTACTATTTTTTATTGCTTTTTCTTTTGCTTTTTTATTACACAACTTCATTGTACATACATACATACATACATACATAATTATTTTAAGATACACGTTGCACTTTTCTTTTATCGTCGCCAATTACTGACAATTCAGACAAAAATTGGCTGAGCATTTCTTGTGTGCCATGTGCCCAAAAAAGCGTAACCACTAATTTCTAATGAAAACTATTTGATTCAGACATGTATTTATTGATTTAAACTGTTTCCAATCATGTTGGATTCTATAAAATTGTCTATTAGTTATGTATGAAAATGTTTAACTTATCTAATAAATACGTGTCTGAATCAAACAGTTTTTCATTAGTAATTAGTGGTTACGCTTTTTTTACGCATGTGTGGCACATGGCACACAGATGTAAGCCCGTCCATACAGTGAAATTTATCTGAAGACAAATGATGTTTTTATTTTAAAATAAAACCAAAATCGTTATTATAATGATACTACCAAATGCACAAAAAAGAAATTACATATATATCTGTATTAAAAAAAGGCGTGCACCTTTTGGTTTCTATAGTTTGCGCTGCTACATTGAAATTGATTATTGGGGGTTTAGCTGGATCCTATACGCATTTCACTGTTGCTAATGCAGATCATCAGGGAACCTTTACCCAAAAAATTTCTTAGAACAACTAGAGTTATTTATAGCCTCAGCATGAATTCCACATGTGGAAATTTCCGAATCAAATTTGGATTTTAATTTCATATCGTAAATTCCAATCAAATTAAAAACTTACATATTTCTAATTTTCCAAGAGACACATCTTTGTGAGTAATCTTTTTCATAAATTGTCAACATATTTCGCAATCGTAAGAAGTTTTTTGATACCAATTGTTCACACGTTCGGAAATTTCCGCGTGAAATTTTATTTATGATAAGCCTGATTATGTTAAACTTTCATTTAAACAAATGAGAAGCTCAACAAATAACAAAGTTGAAACAAGATTATAATTAAATCACAAATCTTTGGAGTCTCATATCGTCGTCCGGGGGTTTAAGTGATCTATATGCAAAAATGCATTTTGAGTAAATCGATGTTCAAGTTTAATACAATTTTTCTAAAAAACTACTCGATAGGATTTTTTAATTTGTATACCATATATGTATTTATTTTAAAAAGATGATTATAAGGAAAAAATTTTATCTCCGGTTCGCATCTGTAACGGGATATTTTCTAACGGTAATAAAAATCATGTTTACTCTATACGCCACCTCAAGCACATTTCCTTGCAAATACATACACGTAGAGCAAAGTAGCATTAACAAAGCAATAAAAACCACCTAAAAATTTTAATAAAAAAAAATTTATTCATTTACACAAAACCCAAAAATTAAAGCTATTCGCAAAGTTATTATAAAATATATCAAAATATGTATTAATAAAATAATTATTTTAATTTATTTGTGTTAGGTAATAATTTTTGTCTGTTTCAGATTGTTTTGTTGTGCATTTTTTTTCCTTTCAACGATACTTAGCTATGTTTCAAAAATATATAACGGTGTTGGTAATTGATTCCGGAAACCTTTTTTAATATATTTGCTGTTTGGAAATGAGGCTCTCAACTTTGACGAGCATATAGATACCCTATCTTCTCGAATTACGTATGGACTTAGAAAACTTTATCATTGCGGTTTGTTTTTACCTACTAGAGTCAGGTACATGCTTGCTCATAGTCTATTGATGTCACATTTAAACTATTGTATCGAAGTGTACTCTGGTACACTCGGATATAATATACGCAAAATTGAACAAATAGTAAAAAGAATTGTTAGATTCGTTTACGGTATTACATATCGTGATCATACAACTATTTTCGTTAAAAATTTTCTTGGTTGTCATTTCAGACAATACCTTCTGGCAAGAAATTTGTTATTTTTTTACAAAGTTATGAAATATGGAACTCCCAATTATCTCTATAATAAATTCTCTTTTACGAGATCTGCAAGAAATCCCCAAATTATCATTTCGTTAATAAGCAACTCTATTTTTGAGCGCTCGTTTTTTTGTAAGGATTGCTAGATCTTGGAATACGTTACCATGCGCATTGCGATCTTTCTCCAACTCATGCAATTTTTTTAAAAAAGGTATTTTTAACTACTTCCAGTCGTTAGAATACTGAATATACATATGTACATTACCAAGTCTTTATTTTATTTTAAATATGTAAAGACATCTGTAAGTATCTGTTTTTTTAAATATTTTTTTTTCTACTATATCTACGTTTTTCACCGATATGGACTACTTGGTATACAAACACACCGCTCGCCCTTTTTTTCAAAGATGTACTTCCTGACCATTTATATCTTATTTTGTTCTGATATAATAATACATATATTTATACAAATTCTTTTTTGTTTACGTATGTATATGCTAAAGAAATTCACATTTATTGTTATATATTTTTTTTCTGATAACTATTGTATATAATTTTTAGCTATAGAAATGTACTCTAGTAATACGATTTTGGCCTTGCAGGCTTACTGTATTACAAAATATATTTAAATAAATAAATAAATAAATAATATTTTAATAAATGGCAATAATACGGTTGCGAATGATTTAATTAAAAATTAAATTTAATGAGAAACGAATTCAATTATTTTACACCTACACTCTGAATTATTTTCTTCTAGCAAAAAATACAGTATTAAAACAAAAGCTTAGAAATTCAGAAATGAATTAATTTTTGCAGAATACTCCTCACTTAACTCTGCCAGTAAGAGTCAGATGGTGACCTGCCAACAGAAGGAACTATCGATAGTAATACAAGAAATGTTTTAATAAAATTAACCGAAACAAAAAAAAAACTCTTTTGGCATAATGAATGATTTTATATGTTTTGAGAAATCCAGGAAGAGGACTGAGAAACTAAATATTATGTATTATGGATTGCTTTCGATTTCCCCAACATCTACGATAAGTAAAAGTATTTTTCCAAGTCAGTTTTACCAAAACTAAAGAGGAGAATCTCTTAAGTCTTAGGCATATAAACCAAATTATTTTTCTGATTGCGTTAGAGGATCTCTTTCAACTATTGAAGTAACTAATATAATGACCTCACAAATTTGTTAATTTTTAATGAATACATATTTATGAATTTTTGATGCTTGATTTAGTTTAAGCATTATTGTGTATGTTTTTTTGTTTTACTAATTAACTCAAATTAATAAATAATTTATGCATTATTTGTTGAAAACAATTGATTTATGCTAGAAAACCAACTGGGACGAACGACGAATATTTCGGTCATAAAAAATAAAACACATTTGCGCATATGAAAATTAACACAACACCACCTTAGAACGAAATTCGTCGTGTGTGACGAACTCTGAGATAGGTTTATTTCTATTTTGTACGCCGACGAACGACGAAAAAACAATTTTCTCTCTCTCGCTTTGCATACACAATAACCAACTTTATCAATTATGACAGCAGAATTCGGTGAGTAAATTCGTCGTTATTGTGCTTCATACGACGAATTTACTCAGCGAATTCTTAACGACGAATTCGTCAACGTGAACGAAATTCGTCGTTCGTCCCAATTGTGTTTATAGCATTATGGAAAAACTTTATTAATCGGTTAACCGGTTAATACCGAAGTTAACCGATTATTAACCGATTGAGCAAAAACAACGATTAATTAATTGAGCAATTAACCGATTAAAGCAAAACTCCGAATGAAAGAATACCCTAGCATATATATTTCGAATATCTCCTTTCTGCATCAAAAAACAACATATTTTGCGAAATTAATTATGGTTTCTGAGATATTTAGCATTCATTTTGCTCTATTTCAACTATTTGAAGGTTTAATATGTATTGTTTTGTTGTACATTCCACAGTTTGGCGTTTGCTCCAAATTATTCATACAAAAAAAACAAAATAAGTTTAATTACTGTTTTGCTTCATTTCCGTAATGTTATAAACACAATTGGGACGACTGATGAACTTTGCATAGTTCGATGAACTTGCCTTCAAGAACTCGATCTACTCCAAATCTCTGCATCGCTATGGATATTTTTGTAGCCCATGGATACCAAGTTATGCAAATATAACCTGCGGCAAAAATTCCTTGCATATGTGCAAAAATTTGATTATGTACTTGAAGTAAAAATAAATATCGGAATTCACAGTTGGCCTTGTAAATCTTTTACATCTTGTAGCTTTGGTAAATTGTTGTTGCTTTGCTTTAAATTTACCAAGATTTACTAAAGCTAGAATATGTAATGGATTTACAAGGCCAACCGTGAATTCCGCTAATGCAAAAACCGATTTCAAGTCTTGAAATTAATACAAGCTCTTAAACTCTAAAAAGGCAGAAATTTGGAATAAATCACACCTATCGCGAAAATATTAAAAATTCACAATATTGAAAACAAGCCCAAAACTAAAATTGAGTCATTAACTCGGGATAATGGGCAAAACATTATGAAGATTCAAAAAAGCTTGCAAAAAATTACATCTTTTGCAAAAAAAAAAAACAGAAACTCACGAAAAACAAATGCAAATATATAAACAAGCCATAATTTGTATTAAAAACCTCTAAAACTATAAGGAATGCTAAAAAAAATCAGCAAAAACGCGAAAATTCGCAACAACAAAAATTGAACAGCAGCATAATAGCAAAGTCTAATATCGTTTAAAATTCGCGAAAACTTTTCAGAAGCAGAATACTTGCAAAAATTCGGGATCATCGCGGACATTGCAAAAATTCGTGGGAATTCCAAGAAACAAGCTATAAAAATTTACAATTAAAACTTCGCATAATTTAAAACAAGCCCTAAACTATAATTGAGCAAACTAGCTAAAACTGTAAGGTGGGTTGTTAACTATGGAGAAAGCGCAAAACATGCAACGCTATTATAATTGTCGACATCAACGTCACTTTAACACAATACCAAAAAATTGGGGCTTGTTTACTCGCTGTCGAGAACAATTTTATGCTACTGGAAATATATTTCCGTTCCCTAAGGTCTAGAAAATAGCATAAACCTGCCAAAAGGACTCAGTTGTTTTTGTCAACGGATACACAAGCCTTAATTTTTTGGTATTGTGTTAAGTGACGTCGATGTCGACAATTAGAATAAGGGAGATTCTGAAAATTCGCAAAAGCTTGAAAAAATTTAAATTTGAAGTTCCTTAAAAATAAATAAAAAAGCATAAAACATAGGAAAAATTACATCTTTCGCAAAGATAACAAATTCGCAAAAAAATGCCAACCTTTAAACAAGCCATAATTTATATTAAAAATCGGCAAAATTCGGTAAATACTGAAGCAGAATACTTGCAAAAACTCGCTTTTATCGCGAACATTGCAAAAATTTGCGAGAAGTTGTAAAATCGGAAACAAGAACTAAAATTTATTAGAAATCGCCAAAACTATTAAAATGAAATAAGCTCGAAAATAACGCGAAAAAATTGACAGTTCGTGAAAAAATTATAAATGCATTGAAGAAATTACTTACACTGCAAAGAATAACAGAACCTCAGAAAATTAGATCAATCGCAAAAAAATTGCTAACATTAAGGTTTTTGGTTAATTTATGGACAGCAAGAAAAATAAATTTGAGGCATTAATTTTCTTCTCGACAACAAGTTTCTAAATAAACAGCAGTAAGGTTGAATACGTATGCAGAATAAAAATCTACGTTTTTAAAAATAAATTATGAAAAGTGGCGTATTCGGCACAAAACAGTATTTTTCTCTTTCAATAAAGTAATTCTAACTTTATTCATGAAAGTTCACAAAAATTTACACATTTCTTCCAAACACGTGATGGAAGCAATGTTGAAAATACTAAAAAATTCTATCGGGTATACTTTGAGAAAACTTCATGTAAACCTTCTTTGTCGTTTTCTTCCATTCCGACATTTTGGCATATGCTCCAAACCAAAAATGGGCTGACGATATGTAGTTCTTTTATATAAAAATTGCTAAGAAATCCAAACAAAAGCTAGTTATTCCAAAAGAGATTTTGATGTATTTCCTTAAAACACCAAGAAATCGCTTGAGAGACAATACAAAATTAAAAATTCAATATCTCTTGATTTTGACCTAATCTTTCAAAACGGAGTATACCACTGTGTTATACGTCCCAAAATTAAGTTGGGGGTATCAGTATAAATACATAATTATAAAAACAGTCAACTGTACAAATTGATTTGTTTTTTACAGCTAACTTTTAGTAGTCTTAAAATTAACGAACAAATTTTTTTATATTGAATGTGTGAAGATAAATTTAAATTTAACTAGCAGAAACAAAAACCAAAAACTTTTACAGAGCTCATATTGCAGTTAACAGCGGACTGTTAAGCACTTAATAAGAAAAATTTTATATGAAAATTTATCTTAAAAACCATCAAGCCTTAATAATTTGTATAAATTCGGCCGTTAATTTTTAATTTTACTTTCGAATGAATATATATATGTATATATATATGTATATATATGTATATATATATGTATATATATATATATATATATATGTATATATATATGTATATATATATATATATATGTATATATATATATATATATATATATATATATATATATATATATATATATATATATATCTATTATATTATATTCTATTCTAATATTATTAGTGAATTCATTCGAAAGTAAAATTAAAAATTAACGGCCGAATATACATATATATATATACATATAATAGAATAGAATATAGAATATTAAGGGCTTGCGACATGATTTTGAAATAAATAAATAAAAATATTTTGTAAGAAATTTACAATAGTGATGACTGTTTGTTGTAGAAATTTTAAATATATGTATGTATGTCATTATATATAAGAAAAACTTTTATGATATAAAAATAATTCCAAATTAAAAAGTGAAGTTGAATTTTGAAAGTCACATTAATTCGGTAGTATCGAAGGTTAACTTTTTATTACGCCGGTTATACAGTTTGGACTTAGTATTACCTTTTTACATTAAGAAGCAGATTGTACATGCAACGATTATGCCATTGTTATTATATACTTTAGAAGTGTATTCTGGAACATATGGGTATGTGCTCAGAAAAGTTAAATTAACATTAAATAGAGTTATTAGATATCTCTATTCTCTTAGATTGCGACAACATGTATCACCTTATGTGCGTAAATTCTTAGGATTGTGTTTTGCTGATTTTCTTAAGTATAGGAACCTACTACACTTTTACAAAGTTATTAAATTACAAGTGCCTTTGTACTTAACAGAGTTCTTCGAGTTTGGTAGGTCGCATAGAAATAGACAATTGAGGATTCCTAGGCTAACAACCTTATTAGAGCGATCATTTTACGTAAGAGTAGCAAGGGATTATAACGAATTGCCGGTTGTTTTAAGGGCATTTAACTGTTCTGTTAACACATACAAGAGGAAACTGTTTCAGGAGATACGACTGAGTAGCTCTTCCTTGTAGTGTTTCACTACGTTGAGTATCAGGTCTCAATACTAGTAAACTTATAGTTGTTTAATATTCTGTTGAATTTTAAATTTCTTATTATTTATAATGTTATCTATTTTATTCGATACTAAATATTTTTAAATTTATTATTTTATATAGATTTTAATATTGTTACAAATTATTTATTACATAATATTGTTATTTTTTTATTTTTTATATACATATTACACTTTAGTGATAATTGATGTAGATCTTTGTAGTAGTATAAGTGAAACCGATTATGGCCATTAGGCTAGGTTTTTCTATTTTGAATGAATAAATGAAAAAAAATGAAAAATGAAATTATTCGACCTTTATACGTACATAAATATCTTGCTTAACTCCTTTAACCTGACGTCGAGCTTAAAGGAATTAGGCAAGATATTTAAAAACTTTTATGATTATCAACACTTACAGAAATTGACAACTTTCATTGCAAAAGTAATTTTAAGATTTTTAGCAAGTTATCTTTTACTACGTTTATACGCAGGGCTCATTTGCAAATAAAACTGTAAATTGTTGCCATATTATTGTTTTTATTGCGACTTACTAATTCTGAAAACTATTCACGATTAATGCACTATTTGCAAATAAAATGCTTGAGGTTGCCACGCTTACAAATGTTTGATAACAAAAACGATAAATGGATAAATATTGCACAAAAAACATTGATAGAAGCACATAATGACAATAAAAACAAATAATTATTTCATATTTTGTACATTTACACTACTTTTTTTGCCAATATAAGTAAGTTTTCTATAGAAGTGCTACCAAGTTTGTGTACTTTTGCTATGCTGTATAAACAGTGATACTATGTTTAGACGGTACGTGCTTCGCTCTCTATTCATGCTTCACGCCCCAATCATGACCGAATCCACTTGCTTCGCCATACAAAATTATGAGAGCGAATCAAGTAGATTCAATATGAATCTACTTGCGAAGCACGTAAAATTGGTATCTTCTCTAACTTTTATCGCAGTTAATCGCCACTTTATCTGAACTAGCTATCAAAACAAAATAGGTATATGTGTATGTGTGTGTTTGTAAACAAATGAAAACAAGCCAAAAAAACATAGATGAGAGTTTAATATAAATAAATTTAATTAAGTTATGAATAATATAAAAAGGAAAAATAAGAAGAAAATATAGAGATGCCTTCAAAAACAAGATTTTGCTTGAATCGAATTTATGTAAGTATGTATGCATGTATACACGTGCGTATGATACGTATGTTTGTGTGAATATACATAAAAAAATGCCACGCGAACAATGATGCCTACTTTTTCAGAGCAAAAATCACTGTGTGTTCATAAAAAAGCACTAAATGCAATATATTTTTTATTTATATTTTTATATTTATCTATTTATTTTCAATACAGAGAAAGCCCACATGGATAATTATATATGTATTGAATGAGTAGAAATTAAAAATTTAAGTTAACTACAATTTTAAATTTACTACATTTCATAGGTTTTTGTAATAATTTCAATTATATCGAGCCATATTTCGATTTTGCGTATAAGTAGAATATGAGTAGGAAAATAATTGAAGTTCCTTTGGCAGTACACTGCAATTATGGTGTATTATTTTAAGAAAATAGTATCAACGAGAATTATATCCTCGTTTCAGGAAATGCAGTTTCATTTCTTTCAGTATGTTAGTTACATTCTGTAGCTCGTTTCTGTATTTCTCGCATCGTAAAATTTCCCGCATGAAACAAGGGAATCGTAACAAAAACAGTGTAAATTGAAACACAAAATGGCTTTTCTCACTAAGTGTTTCTGTATATTTACTTTGCGAAAACTATCTGTCATTTATATAAATTTCCAGCAATTATTGGAAGGATGTGAGAAAGGGTGTTTCTGTAACAATATTCTGTGAAAAGTTTCTCGCAAGAACCGTCTAAATAACTCGCATTTTAAATTGGTGCGAGAACAACAAAATTTGTACAGAAACATGAAACATGAAAATATGAATAATAAACTAGTTGAAAAGATATGCAACGAATTATTGAACTAAAATTATTATTAAGGAGTCGATATCATTATATTTATTTACAATTTTTTTGTGGAGTTTTCTATAATAGAGACAGTTGCTAGAAAAAACTTATTTCAAGCATTTTACATTCACTTTATATTCATGTTCATTATAAAATTTTATTTTTCTTTAAAATTATTATTTTTTTGTTATTGAAATAATATTTTTGTGACTTTTGTTTTCATTTGACACTCGATTACTGGAAATATTCCAGTAAAAACAGATTCAGTGTTGTCTGTTTTCACATTCAAATACAGAAACACTTTTTTTCACAAATCGAGAAACGATGGAATTTTGTGTTTCACACTTCATGTGAGAAATTTTACGATGCGAGAATTACAGAAACGAGTTACTGAACATCATAAGCCTTTTCTTTTTAGACCGTATTTTATATGAATGAAACAATTTGATTTATAAAATCATTATTGTATTTCTTACTTACTTTTAAAATAGATATAAGCGCTAAAAGTTATTTCTACTTCAACATTTGAACATGGTTATGTTAATAGTCTTAGAGGAAATATTGACAGTATTAGAAATGGATTATGATTAGTTGAATTTCTATAATTATAAACTTCAATCCCAAAATTGATCACTTCTGAGCAAATTTTTCCATTTATGTATCCTTAAATTTCTGATACTTCGTTCCATTTCTTCAATTTCACCATCCCAGCAAAAATTACCGCTTTTCAGAAGAGTTTTTGTAAGCCAGCTAGAAGCAATGCATTCAGTTTCCAAAAAGCCATTAATTTTTTGCCTTACTAGTTCGTTTTACAGAAGTAATAATGTGTAGTTTTTGTGTATTCAGATACAAAAGTTACTGGTTTACATTTTTTTTTACTTCTGTCCACTTTGTTAGAGAGCCTTACGTTAGTACTTTTCGGATGCATTTTTGAAAGCTTTCATTATCAAGAAAGCAATACATTGCTTCCCTCAGTGGTTAGTAATTAGATTATTGTAATTAAGTTATTTTATAACGTGTTTCCAACGTGGTATCCTCTGTAATTTCTAGAAATATATTTTTTCTCACTATGAAATCGAAAGTTTTTCTTCCTTCGTATTTCACCCAGCTGAATTAACATTCTGCAAAGGAAACTTCGCAAAACGCACTAAAATCAAAGGTGAAAAGCACCAATTTAGTGCCTTTTTTTAAGCAACAATTTGAAAAATTCCGCACTGTTATGAATTAAAAAACTCTAAATCTAGTACGAAAAGCACTAAATTGGCACGCTGCACACGAAGCACGAATGAGTAGTCTAAACAGCATGATTCATAAACATGATTCAGAGAGCGAAGCAGGTGATTCAACTCGTCGTCTAAACATAGCATGAGTTAATTTATTTGCAAATAATTTTATTTGCAAATAGTGCGCGTATAAGCGCAGTATTTGATTTACTCAAAATAAAAATAGTTCGTTTGGCTGGTTTTTTGAAATAAACGATTTATTTAAGAACTATATATATGTATGTATTAAAAAGTACACTGAACCAAAAAAGCATTCTTAAAACAAGTTTTGCGTTTTTGTTTTGAAAATGCTTCAGTTTTAAAAGCCATGTTTTAAAATAAGAATGTTTCTTGCAATATTAATATATAACATTGTTATCTTTATAACGAAGCAGTTTTAAAACAAAAAAGAGCGCTTTCATTTTAAAATTTTCAAAAACAATGTTTTCTTATTAAAATAAATATTTTAGATTTGAATTTTTTCAATATAAAAAATTAGTTTTTAAATAACAATGTTTGGCTTAAATCAAGTTTAGGGGCACCTCTCAAAAATTAAAAAAAAAGTATCCTATCCTATAGTAAATTGAAAAATAAGAAAAAAAATTAAACAAAAAAATTATAAAAAAAATATTGTGATTATACGGTGTTTTCCAACGAATATGACCAATGATGGTATCATCTTAAAGCTCTTGACAATACCTTTCATGAAATGGTAAAATGCAAGAAAATTTTATGATTCAGAAAATCTTTATTAGGTTGCGCAGTGTCAGGAAACGCCATGGTGGAGAAAATCCTTAAGACCTGCCAAAGGACGGCAGTGCAGAAAAACGTTATTAGGAAAGAAAACTTTGCAATGCAGAAAATCTTTATTAGGCTGTGTCGTCTCGGGAAATACCATGGTGGAGACAATTCTAATGGCCTAATTCTGTTCGACAATAGTTTTGTCTTGTCATTAGACGAAAAAAGTCGCAGTCGTTGAAAAATGCACCATATAATCACAATATTCAGGGGTGTCAAAGAAACCATGTCGGTTTTGCTGATTGTCATTTTTGCAAACCAATGTTGGTTTATTTTGGTGTCATGAAACCAAGTTGGTTTTGTTAATTTCGAATGTAACTAAAGCCAATGATCGAATCAGCTGTTGCATACATTTGCTTATTTGTTTACAAATTTTAATTTTACTTGTTTTACAGAAAATAGAAAAAAAATATTGTTTTCGTTAAAATATCAATAAAATTAATTATATTTCATTACATAATAAAAAAATAAGAAATAAGTGGTCATAAATAAATTAAAGTGTCATCGCCAGTTGTAGCATTTTTGTTATTAGAAGAAGAGAGCTTAGAAAGTGACGAAAAAAATTCTGAGGGATTGCATCACTGCTTGCCACCGAGAGAAATGTATTCATGTATGTATGTATATTCATTTATATAAGAAGCCGATTGCAGTTCGGCACTCTATTGGTACTGGCCACCTATGGATTGCATCAATCCACCTGAGCTGCCGAAGACAGCGTAAGTGTATTTTTTTATTGTGCGCTTATGTACCCACCAAAAATTAAAGGGAGTACTTCCTTACGAACCAATTTTAAATTACTTTGAAAGCATCTAATGCATATTATTAGATGGTAAAGAAGTTATTTTTCACCACATATCAAATGGAATTTTAAATCACTACTTTGTTTTCAACAAACTCATTACTTTTTTGGCTCAAGCCAAATACAAAAGATTTTTTTTTTACATTTAAGGCTTTTAAAGTCAAAAATTGTTATTATTAAAAATAAAAATGGAATGAAATAACAAAAAATTTAATTATTTAATCTTTTTTCTTTGCAAACCCTATAAAAGGGATTTTAATCACTGAATAAAAAGCACTTTTTAACTACTTTTGTGAAGTGAATTATTTTCACACCGAAGTTTCAGATTTTTATAGCACCAAAAACATGATTTTTATTGAGTTAAAAAAATGTCAAAAGCAAACCACTTCCTTCCAATGACACGTTAATGTAAAATTCATTGGTTTTTTACATCAATTTGAAGTGGTTTGATTCAGTAGATGTGGTGTTTTTTCTACTTCTTTTTCCCCATTTTTTTTTTGCTGGGTATGTATCTTAAAAGCTACTTTGCAGATTTGAACCTAATTATAGTTTAAACAAGGAAGAATTTGCTATGGTACCTGATAGTATTAAATAGAATTTATCGCAGTCTAAAATATTCAAGTTTAGAAGCAAATGGCCTTGTTGTGGGTTTTTATCGAAAGGATCTTATCTTAAGTCGTCTATGTAGAACAGAGCCCACCAAACGTGACTGAGCCCTTTTGTGCGCATGGGTATGTTCTTTCTGCTTTTTATGTGTGTTTGTTGTTCTTTTTGCAGTTCGAGTCATCATCATCACACACACTTTGTCCGAAGTAGCTGACGAAACAGCCAAACACACAACATCACACATACTTTGTACGAAGTATACGTGTGTCACCAAAACGTCGACTGCGCAAGCCCATGGGCTTGCAAATGAATTTTTGAGTGGCTATGATGTAGAAACATAGTGATAGTTTTAGGTAATGTGATCAATGTTATGGATCCGTTCATTTATCAACAGTGGGTCCGATTGGAAACGGACATCAATTATAAGTGCAGATCAAGGGACTATTTTTACAATACATAAATACATACATATATGATTTCTTCTAGAATTAGTTGCCTTGGAAGTAGTATTATAGTATACCACAATTGTAAGTATACAATAAATGTGAAAATATTTTATTTATTAAGCAAACATTTTAAAAAATAAGT
The DNA here is from genome assembly GCA_944452675.1 of Tachina lurida. Lineage (NCBI taxonomy): Eukaryota > Metazoa > Arthropoda > Insecta > Diptera > Tachinidae > Tachina > Tachina lurida. Next base: position 67,466,726 of record OX101752.1, on the reverse strand, counting down.
AAATTTACTTAAATTTTTACAAAAAAAAAACAAAAATAAAAATACTCCAAAATGAAAACTGACAGCTGTTATACTATGTTTAGACGGTACGTGCTTCGCTCTCTATTCATGCTTCACGCCCCAATCATGACCGAATCCACTTGCTTCGCCATACAAAATTATGAGAGCGAATCAAGTAGATTCAATATGAATCTACTTGCGAAGCACGTAAAATTGGTATCTTCTCTAACTTTTATCGCAGTTAATCGCCACTTTATCTGAACTAGCTATCAAAACAAAATAGGTATATGTGTATGTGTGTGTTTGTAAACAAATGAAAACAAGCCAAAAAACATAGATGTGAGTTTAATATAAATAAATTTAATTAAGTTATGAATAATATAAAAAGGAAAAATAAGAAGAAAATATAGAGATGCCTTCAAAACAAGATTTCGCATGAGTGGAATTTATGTAAAGTATGTATGCTTATGTGTATGCATGTATATACGTGCGTATGATACGTATGTTTGTGTGAATATACATAAAAAAATGCCACGCGAACAGTGATGCCAACTTTTTCAGAGCAAAAAGCACTGTGTGTTCATAAAAAAGCACTAAATGAAATAAGTACTCGTATATATGTACATATGTATGTATGTATATAAATATATTTTTATTTATTTTTTTATATTTATCTATTTATTTGCAATACAGAGAAAGCCCATATGGCTAATTATAAATGTATTGAATTAGTAAAAATTAAAAATTTAAGTTAACTACAATTTTAAATTTACTACATTTCATAGGTTTTTGTAATAATTTCAATTATATCGAGCCATATTTCGATTTTGCTTATAAGTAGAATATGAGTAGGAAAATAATTGAAGTTCATTTGGGAAGACACTCCAATTATGGTGTACTATTTTAACAAATGATGATCAACGAGAATTATACTCCTCGTTTCAAGAAATGCAGTTTCATCTTTTTCCTCTGGCCATAAAACTGTTTTAATAAAACAATTAGATTTTTAGGTGTTTCGTCTGAATTAATTTTTACATGAACATGGTTCAGTATGTTACATTCTGAACAACATAAGCCTTTTCTTTTTAGACCGTATTTTATATGAATGAAACAATTTGATTTATAAAATTATTGTGTTTCTAACTTACTTTTAAAATATTTATTAGCACTAAAAGTTATTTCTACTTCAACATTTGAACATGGTAATGTTAATAGTCCTAGAGGAAATATTGACAGTATTAGAAATAGATTATGATCAGTTGAATTTCTAGAATTATGAACATCAATCCAAAATTTATCAGTTCTGAGCAAATTTTTCCATTTATTTATCCTTAAATTTCTAATACTTCGTTATTTCTTCGCTTTCCTTATCAAGAAAGCAATACATTGCTTCCCTCAGTGGTTAGTGATTAGATTATTGTAATTAAACTATTTTATCGCGTGCATGGTATCCTCTGTAATTTCTAAAAATATATTCTTTTTTCTCACTATGAAAGTTTTTCTTCCTTTGTATTTCACCCAGCTGAATTAACATTCTGCAAAGGAAACTTTGCATGTCTAATAGCAGTGAAATCAGATAGTTTTTGAAAAGTGAAAATAAAGCCACCACACTTTAACAAATTAATATTTAGTAGATTTGCAAAACGCACTAAGATCAAAGGTGAAAAGCACCAATTTAGTGCATTTTTTTAAGCAACAATTTGAAAAATTCCGCACTATGAATTAAAAAACTCTAAATCTAGTACGAAAAGCACTAAATTGGCACGCTGCACACGAAGCATGAATGAGTAGTCTAAACAGCATGATTCATAAACATGATTCAGAGAGCGAAGCAGCTGATTCAACTCGTCGTCTAAACATAGCATTAGGTGCTTGGTTTATTTCCAATAACAAAACCGATAACATTGGTATCTATTACTACGTTTATACGCGCACTATTTGCAAATAAAATTATTTGCAAATAATTTAACTCACTGTTTATACGGCATAGCAAAAGTACACAAACTTGGTAGCACTTCTATAGAAAGTTTACTTATGTTGACAAAAAAATAGTGTAAAATGCACAAAATATCAAATAATTATTTGTTTTAATTGTTGTTATTTGCTTCTATGAATGTTTTTTGTGCAATATTTATCCATTTATTGTTTTTTCTTATGAAACATTTGTAAGCGTGGCAACCTTTTCCATTTTATTTGCAAATAGTGCGTTAAACGTGAATAGATTTCTGAATTAGTAAGTCGCAATAAAAACAATAATATGGCAACAATTTACTGTTTTATTTGCAAATAAGCCCTGCGTATAAACGTAGTATATGACACTTAAAACCGACATCAATTACATTCGAACATAAAACCGACAACATTGGTTTTCATGACAATTCTGACAACATTGGTTTCTATGACACTCCTGATTGTACTACAATTTCAGAGGCCCATAACTCGGAAACTAAGCCCCGCCGACAAATTTTTTTATTTAATTTTTTTTTCAATTTTCTATAGGATAGGATACTCTTTTTGATGTGTAAACATCTATACGCTAGGGGGTAAAAATCTTTTTCACAATACAATCACAAATTTTGAGTAAGATGCTATCAAATAGGTGTGAGCGATTTTTAAAGCATACCTTCAGGAGCAATTATTAATTAATTTTAACCCTTTCAGTATATTGTATCCATATGGATACACGCATTTTTAAAGTTGTTTTGTAAGACCCAGGACATATAATTAACTTGGACTTTTATTGAATATATTAACTTAAGTTCTTTTCTTTTATTTAAATAAAATTTTATTTCGCATTGTTTTGTTTTTTAATAAAAATTGTAGGTTTTTAAAAACTTTATTTTTATTAATTTTTTTTTTATCAAAAAGTTGGTTTAATATTTCACCTATTTTGTCAACCAATACAAATTTTTTCTCTCATTTTATGTCATAAATACACAGAAAACCTTTTCCCTCAGCATTTTGCATCAATATTTTTTTATTAAAATAATTATAAAAGCTGTGGGATTTTTTTCAAAACTCGTGTATCCATATGGATACAAATTTTAGTTGTGGGTATGCTTTAATGAAAATTTTGTATAGAAAAGTAGAACAGTGTTTTTAATGTTTTTATGATTGATTTGTACAGAATTAGTAACATAATTGACAATTTTACAAAAAAGTATATAAAAGATCTATTAAGGCCATATACGGCAGGAAACCCATAAAATGGACATTTTATGTAGCACCAGAGGAATGACTTACAACTTTCGGCCGAAGCAGAGGAAAAGTTCTTACTGCTTTCTGAGTTTTTGCCATATAGTTACACAACTTTCAAGAAATATTCCTGAGCAAAACAACCACACAAGTTATTTTAAAAATTAATGTATAACTTTAAGTTTGTGAACTTACATCAAAAAGGGATCTGGATCTCAGGAAGAGTTAAAGAAAATAGATTTGTTAAAATTTACTTAAAGTTGGAAAAGAATTCAAAACAGAAGGTCATGGAAACTTCGACTACCGCATAAAAATATCAGACAATATGTATCTGCTAAGATAGCTTAATGAAGGATTTGCGCAACTAGTTTCTACTATAGTGATATGCTTTAAGGCGTAGAGGTGGAAAACTATCGATAGTGTCACTATCGAAAGTTTTCGATAGTTTGAAAAACTTTATCGATATATCGTTTCAAGACTATCGAAAGCTAGAAAAACCATCGATATATCGACGATACTATCGTGATAGTATCGAAGTTGTATGGTTCTCGTATAATCTACGTATTTATTTATACTAAAAATTCAAAACACAGTATTTTTAAACAAAACAAAATAAAATAGAATTTTATTTGTCTGTTCAATAAATAACAAAACTAAAATACTTTTATGATAAATAAGTGTGATGAGTATAAGAAATTTTCGGTCATCCAGGTATGTATTTTTGTTTATGAAAAGCAACATATTTTCTATTTTTTTGCCTTTAGTGGTGTACCATTTACTATCGATAGTGACTAAAAACTATCGATAGTTTTCAAGTATTAATCGATTGCAGAAATAAAACATCGATAGTCACAAAATAAATTAACTATCGATACTATCGATAGTGCTATCGATAGTTTTCCACCCCTATTAAGGCGTATTATTATAAAGAAATTATTGGTTTTTCATTTAGGTAATTGCATGATTCAATATCAATTGAAGTTTAATCGATTTTGAATTTCTTAATTTGGCAGCTACATATATTATGAAGTAGTTTGCTTTCAACTTTTTTAGATTATTACTGCCTTATTCCTAAAAAGTAATTTTGTTTAATAAAATGTTTATAAAACAAATTTTGTATGAAAAACTGCTTTGTAAAAAAATCAAAAATATCTTTTATGAATAAGGGCCTTACTAATTAATTACATTTTGCAGAAATGTTCACTTACGTAAGTAAAAAAGTTGAAAAACTAATATATATTTAAATATAAACTAACATAAAATCAAAGAATTTTTCTATACCATTAAGTTAATTTGTATCCATATGGATACATTGCAAAAAGCAGCTTTGGAGTTGTAAATTTGTAAAAAAAATATTGATTATTGTTTCTAAGACCAATAGTAGCAAAAATCCAAAAAATTAGAATTTTTGGACCATTCAGTTAAAACTTGTAGCGAAAGGGTTAATAGAAATTGCTTATGAAGCAGTGATGCCAACTTTTGAGACTCAAAAAGCGTAAAAATTTTTGAAAAAGAGCTAAAAAGGGCTAAACTGAAAAAATATACGTTTAGCGCAACATTAAGTAAAATTTTTTTCAAAAGCGCGACAAGTGGCTAGTTTTAAACTCATCAGCACTAGTAATTTTACACAACAACTTTAAGCCTTTTTGCACTAGTTCTTGCTATTCCAGTAATTATACTAGTACGACCTGTCCCACGATGTCAACAGAAATCGTTCGATCGAATACTTATATTGAAAACAACAGCAAATGTTCTAATATTATTGTTGTTTGCTTACAAGTTTTCGATCGAACGATTTCTGGTGATATTGTGGGACAGGCCGGCAGCTTTTAGACATACATATACATACATACATATGTACAGGTAATATAATTGTAATTTGGTCGTTATTAAATAAAAGTCTGTTTTCGGCTATACTGAGAATCTTTCAAAGCACAAAAAATTTGGAAGAAATAGAACACTATACCTTATTGTTTCTTCTTTTTTTAATTGGTAAAGCAAACAGAAGAAAATTAGTAAAACAATTTCATAAGTCGATATTGCTAGATTAAAGGAAGAAAAAAGTTCGTAAGAATTTAAATGTAGACATATGGAGCAAAAAGTAAAAAGGGGCTAAAAGGGTTGAAAGATAATTGTAAAAAATGCTAGATTAGCGCGTTTTTTGGTTTCGGGCCAAACATTTTTTTTCGCGTTTTGAGTGACTCAAAACGGGCTAAATATAGCCAGAAAAGGGCTAAGTTGGCATCATTGTTGTGAAGTGTAACTGTTGCCAGTGGGGATAAGTTGTATGTATGTATGTATGTATTTATTAGTAGTATTTAAAATACTTTTCAAATTACAATTCATATTTATCTAACAGCATTTAAAAATTTATAAATCAAAATTAATAAATTAAAAATTAATAATTAAAAATTAAACATTAGAATTTTTTATAAGATTTACTATTTTTCTTCTAAAAATGTTTATGTTTGTTTCATTCTTTATATTATTTGGTATCAAATTGTATAGGTTCAGTCCTTTAAAAAACAGATATTTTTGCATTGCGTTGGTGTCTGGTCGTTGTGTTCTAAAATCTATGGAATTCCTTAGGTTATACGGTTGTACGTCCCCAACATATCTTATTTGCTCAATCAAGTAATCAGGTGCTCTTCCCATTTTCATCTTCTGTATAAAATATATTGTATTTAGTTGTAACCTTTGTTGTATATTCATCCATTTCAGTGTTTCTAGCATATATCTTACTGAGGTAAATCGATTGCATTTTAAAATTGATCTCATGGTCTTATTTTGTAGTTTTTGTAGTCTTGTCATTTGTTGATCAGAGCAGCAAGTATACAATATGGTTGATCCATATTCAAAATGTGGTTTTATCATGGTGTTATTATATATTTATATATTTATATTTATATATATCTATTAGAAAACCCAAATATTTTATATTATTTACTTTTTCTATTATTACATTATTAATTTTGAATGTTATATTCGTGTTCATATTGATCTCCATTATTTTGGTTTTATTTTCATTTAGTTTTAGTCTATTCATTCTTAGCCATTTGTTAATATTATCTATTTCATTTCTTAAATTTTCATAGCATAGCTCTTCAGTTGTTGCTTCAGTAAAAATCAAAGTGTCGTCTGCGTACATTACAATTTCACATTTTTCTAATATGTTTTCAGGATCAAGTTGGTTAAAAAGTTGAAAAATATAAAATATATAAAATAAATATAAGCTTTTAAATAAAAGAACGTTTTAAATGTCAAATATTTGTTTAAAAGATATATAGCAGTCTTTATGAAGAATATATAATATTATATTATAACATATCTTCATTACGTACTGTTGCCTCACACTGAATCTGGTGCAAGATAATTGGGTAACAATCTCCATCTCATGCCAATTATTATGGATGGAGATTTTAATACAAATTTTGCAAACCCACAGTGGCAAGCTTTATCAAAATTTTTATTTGACGTTTTCCACTTGCATATGAGCAATTCTCCAAAAACCTCCACAACTAATAATTGCACTACTATACATGCAGTTTTCCATACAGTAGAGTCAAAAATTTATATATCTTATTTTAGTTACCATAAGCCAATATTAAAAAAAAATTCATTACTAGATGATTACACATCTCCCCTGTGATCGGACTCACATTGCTTTTTTAATTTTTAAGAGATGCCCCTAAACTTGATTTGTTCCCAAGAATGAACATTTTTAAAATAACACAAAACAAACTTAGTTCTATTTGACAAAGGTATCGTTTTTAAAAGGAAATTGTTTCTACTTAATTTTAACTTTTTTTTGGTGGTTTTAAATTTTTTTTTTTGGAAAATTTTAAAAATAAAATGCAATTGTTTTTGTGAAAAATTTTTATAATTTGGAGATTTTATCCCTAAAAATTTTGGCAACACCGGACCCACCCACCACATGCATGTGGTACGCTATATTAGGCAGTGATGCCAACAATTCAGAGGCAAAACGAGCCAACCGAGTAGTCAAAAAGAGCTACATAAATCTAAAATTTGGCATTTTTGCATTTTAAATCTATGAATGTATACATATATTAATAAATTTGTACTTCAAGATTTTTTAAAAATACTAAAAATAATAGTAAGAAGAAATAAAAGATCCATTGCTAAAAACGGTGTACATATGTACTGCAGCATATATAGATTTACGTGCGCAATTTGCGTTTGTGTTGGAACGTCTGGGGAAAATGATATGTCAGGCTAGGATAGCACAATATCGTTAAATGGAGCCATAAATTATTTATGTTTTTGAGTCTCCGAATGCCGCGCTAAATCAACATCCATTTTTTAAACGGTGATTTGATTCCCAAATTTTCTTATATTTTTGGCAAGTAAGAATCCATTTCAATAATTTATAAAAAAATTGTCTAATTATTCAGAAACGAAAGACGAAACAATAGGCTAAAAACGGGAAAAATTACTATAAGATGCAAAAAGTGCTAAACGTGCCATTTCCACAATTGAAAAGAGCTGTGTTAGCTCTTTTCTTTAAAAAAGAACTAAAGGGAAAAATTTCGAGTTAGAAGCAATCAAAAAGAGCTAAATCTAGCTCCAAAATAGCTAAGTTGGCATCGTTGATATTAGGTAATAGAACTGCAACATAACAATAAAAAACGCTATATTAGCAAAAATAACAATGTCAAGCAAATTGTAAAAAAACACATGTGCTTCTTTATCACCTATATATTAAGAAAGAGAGAACGAATGTGACCATGAGAGAAAGTAAAAATAAAAGAAATGAATCGATTTATCCCAAAAATAAACTTTAATTAAGCGGCAAATAGATATTGTGTTAGCAATGAAACTTATATAAAAAAGTTAAATGATACGTGTAAATACAGGTCAATAATATTCAGACACATTTGTGCATATATTTAATAAGATGAACATTTAATTATCTAAAGAAAACAATAAATAAAAGAAAGAAACAGGAGCATATTTCTATTATTATTTCTGAAAAATAGATTCAGAAAAAAAACGAATAAAAAATGGTAATACTTACAATTCTTTAATCAGCATTTTTTAAGTTTTTCTACTAGTTGTTAATTAAACGGGAATATGCAGATGCCAAGAATTAAATAAATATTTGCACAATTTCGGATACAGGTGATATTAAATTTGACACTGAGATTACCAACATTCACTTTATTCGTAAGTATTTTTGTGGTACGTGCAAGCGCTTCTTGTATTTTTATACATATGTATATATTTTTTTAATTATTTTTATGTCTGAGAGTAGTTAATGGTTTAATGAAGGAAACATATAAGTATAAAAAGGGGAAATAATTGAAGGAATACCGTTGTCGTCGTAACGGGGAGAGAAGGTCGTTAATCTTGAGCTGGCAAAAAAAATATAAAAAATACAATTTGAATTAAAACTTCGTGTTAAAACGGCCAAAGAAATAAATGAAGTTCCACTTTTTTATTAAAAACTTTGCCATAAAATTTGCAATTGTAGAAAAATTTTTAGATCTTTTTTTCTCCTATATTGCACACACGATTTGTGAGAAAAAAAACTGTCTCCACCAATGCTTCTTGATGACGTCCTCTTTTTGTCTTTTAGATGTGTATTGAATTTTTTGCACTTTCTTTAAAGTATCTCACTTTCTAAAACTTATGTTTAACTCATTAAATTTTATTTAAAATGGATTATTTTTGAAATACTTAATTAACTTTAATTTATTAGGAATGAGGTTTCATTACTTTTATCTTTTAATTACAAACGTAACTTTAACGTGGGATAGTAGCCGCTCGAAAAATCCATCTAACAATGAATGTCAGAAAAGAGAATAATGTTGCAAAAAGATAAAAAAAAAGCTTAACACAGCGTTGTAAATAGTAGTATTAACTCAAATTAATACAAATTTCAAGCAGGCTTGTACACACATGCACCAATACATTAAATAAGTGTTGTTAAATATGACGATTTTACGCCATTTCGCCAACTATTTATAACCCAAACGCGCTATACACCTTCTCAAAACGCGCTAAGTTGAAGCATCATCAACAATTTATAGTCAAAACGCGCTATTTTCCTACGCGCTAAATTAAATTCGATGTATGTACTAGTAAATTCCAGTACAATTAAATTTTTTTAGTAACTCTTTTCAGATTATGCAATATTGCTTCTTCGAAATTATATCCTAAATAACTAAAATCATTTAATACAGAATCAGACTCGCCTTCCAAATATTCGAAATTCTACAACTAACAACTTATATAAACTGTCGAATAGTGTTGCGATTCAAATGCTTTTTGAAGTACAAAAATAATAAATGCTTAAGTTATATACATTTTTTTGGTCACGAGTACGAGTACATATTTTTAACTGTGAAATTTCAAAATATTTGCCAATTACAATATTAAAATCCGTTTTTAATTCTAACCACAGTCAAGGGAATTTTATTTGCAACATCTGAATCATTAACGAATTTGAACAAAAAGTTAAATTTTGGATATTAGAAAATTGTTAAATTTATAAAAAAAAAAGTAAAATGATATTGAACTGAAATGATATTTTTGACTTTAATCAAAACGCGCTAACTTAGCGCTTTTTTTTATTAAACCCGCTAAGAGGAAAAAAAGCGCGTTTGGCATAGTTAAAACGCGCTAAAACTAGCGCGAAAGGCGCTAAATTGGCATCGCTGATGCCAACTATTTATATTCAAACGTAATATAATTAACTGTCAAACAAAGATTTTAATGTGAAACCTATCTATTTGGCACTTACAGTTTGTTTATAGAACCCAATATATCTAAAATACGCGTATAAAACTTGACGTTTATCAAGCTTGTGGTTGTATAGCGCGAATGTCATTTTATTTTTGCAAAATAACGTAACAAGTGACAGTTTGTTTGGGTTTGTGTAACGCTTTTTCTGCTGTCGAAACAAAAAAAACGTGCACCAATGAAAAATTACATTCGTCGGTGGAAAAATTACAAATTTTATAAAAAATAAATAAAATAAAATTGATATTTCCGCAAAAAAGTGAGTGTAGCTACAAATGGTAAATTTTTATTTGCTTTTTATTATTTAAGTGGATATTACAGCATGAAGTTGACAACAGCCGTGCAGTTATTATTTTTGGAAATTAATTTTCTTTTCTTGCAAGATAATAACTCATTTTATGATATTTCATTATTTGTACATGTGTATAAAGTTAAAGATTTTTAAAGAAATTTATTATTTGACATATTGTCAAAGATTTTTTTTAAATAAAAAATTTTTATTTGAAATACTTCCATCTTGTCGTCAAAAAGGGATTACCTTTTTTAGTGACAAAAATACAGATTTTATATGAAAAAATGTAAATAAATAACAACTATTTACAGAAAGGCAACACAGTGATTCGACACTAAATTGCTAAGTGCGCCACACCACGTAAGAAGGACGAAAAAAAATTAACGTGTTCTAAAAATGCAAATTCTTACGTATTCGTGCGTGTACCACTCGTGCGTCTCTTGATTGTGACGTGTTCTATAAACATGCTGTTAGTTATTTTTTCTCTCTCTTTGTATTTAATAATTAATTAAAAATTTTGTTATAATAGCAATAGAAATTCTAAACAAAGAAATAATAATAATAACTAGTGTTGTCATTCGAACAAAAATTGTTCTAATATTCGAACTACTTTTGTTGTATATGAGCTAACATGTGTTGGCAACGAAAAGGAAAGATGCAATAAAATTTATGTTGGAACAACAAAGAGAATGCTAGCTACACAATTACTGGAACATGATAAGTCCACCGGCTTATCACAGCATATAAAAGAAAGCCAACACAGAGTAGATTTTAAGAGCGTAAAAATTTTAGATAAAGAAAAATCCGCAAATAAGAGATACACGTTAGAGAGCTTAAGGATACAACAACGTTTATCGAAAACTCTAAACACAAAAGAAGACAAAGATCAGACAAAACTTCAGTATTCAGTTGCAATAAACCAAAAATAAAAGTTCGTTCTGTGATATAGTTTTAGTTCAATTCTGTGATTTAATTTATTTATTTTATTTATTTATTATACAAAAATTTTTGTGCGTGTTGTCCAACTTTACACAAATTTTTTAATAACTAATAAATAAATAGTGATGTAAAATTATAATAGTAAGTTGAACTATGAGTTATATTGTAAACTTTTATATATTTTTAAAATTTACATATTAATGGGGAAAAAATTTCTTCAACAGAATTTAATAAACATCATCTCCTGATGAAGTCGACAAACCATATCGACGAAACGTTGAGATAAAGATTAAATAAATAATTTGTTTTATTTACATCGCCGAAAAAAGAAAATCTGACCAAAAATAGCCTGAAGACAGATACATGTCTTGACAAACTAAATATTACTTTTTATAATTTTTGTTCGAACGAACAAAAATTTTCAATTTAGAATAAAAAATTATTCGAATCACTTCTGTCGAATATTCGAACAATTTCCTTAACTACTTTGTATAAAAAGTACTTTACATTTCATATCTTTTTAATTTTGTTAAAGCGCAGTATTCACGGTCAAAATGCATGACACAAGCATCGTATACGTGTGCATGAAGAACTCAGCATACACGTGCATGCATTGCACGATAATTAATAGCATCTTGTTAAGAGCTAATTGCAAGGCAATTGTCAAACTACATACAAAAACTGTTTACGTATAGAATTTGACATTTCTTTGTATAACCCACTGCTTTGAGTAGCTTATCTTGTTATATTTCTGTTGCATACATGCATGTGCAAAAATCAAAATATTTAGATTTTGCCATGATACAATAATACAGGTAGCCCCGAATCTACAACAAATAAAACAACAGTTTTGTGATGAAAACTGTCAAAAGACCAAGAGAAAACAATGTACATGTACTTGTTTGTATTAGTACGGTTTTAATAGGCACTCTGTGCGTGTTTGGTAAAACATAAACAACATTTGGCAGATCACATCACGAAACAAGCAAAACGGCTGGAGCTTCGCGGTTACCTGTATAATTGTATCATGGATTTTGCTTCAAGCATCGTCGGTGTGACTAATACAAACAAAATTTCACTAATATTATTATAATGCAAATCATGCATTTTGACCGTGAATAATGCGCTTAACAATAGGATGTTAAGCAATCAAATAACTCCAATATATAAATACTTGTTTAAGCTTGTTTGTATATGTTCGCTAAAAGGATCTTTTGCTTTCTTGCTGGGAAAAGATAATCAGGGCAATTATGTAAAAAATTCCGCAGGAAATTTCTCCCAGGGAACAATTCCAACTAATAGTAAATGATAGGGAAAATAAAAAATTCTAATTGGAAAAGGGAGAAATTTCCAATTTCTGGCAGAGTTTAGAAAACAAATAACTGCTTTTCTCTAATCAAAAGCCTTAAGGCTCAATTAGACGTGACATAGCCATAACGCCATAACCAAACCAAAATTCAATTGATTTTTATGGTGAGAGTGAGAGTGAGAGAGACTCACCATAACTCTCACCACAGAAACCAATTGAATTTTTGTTGGTTATGGCTATGGCATTATGGCTATGTCACGTCTAATTGAGCCTTTAAGAATCGAGTTATTGAACGACGTAAAAAGCATTAATTAAATGCCTTAATATTATTCCTCAGCTTTCCTATCCAATACTAACTTTTTAAAATACGCCACAAGAAGCGAAAAAAGATTACGCAAATACTTTGATTTCATGATCATTTTGTAATCAAAATATCGCAAATAATCTCAACTACGATGAAGTATTAGATGACATTTCTGAATTACCTGATAATATTTTATTAACTGATCTAAAAATTTTTATGAATAAAGTAAGGCTGAGTTTACATCTGCCATTTCATGTGTGCCATTTGCGCAAAATGCGTAACCACTAATTACCAATGAAAAACTGTTTGGAAACATCACAGAAAGAATTACAAAAACTTTATATGCTTTTTAATGTTATTTTAGCTATCATGTAAACGGCGCGTGTTGAAATCGTACGATTCCCAAAATCGGACGATTTAGTGCATTCAAAGTTAAGTTCGTTTAAAATGTCTTAAGCATATAAATCAAAATTAAAAGCTGCAATAAGTCACCTTTTTAATTTAGGTCTTTCCTGGAAGTTAGACGATTTCAAATCGCGTGATTTACAACAGAACACACCTGTATATCAACACCATTAACATTTTGCGAAAGAAACTTTTCTACTTGTTCTTTTTTTTTTAATTGGCATTATCTAAGGTTTTAATAATTTCGTTTCGGTTTTTAACCCCCGACCAAAAAAGGGGTGTTATAAATTTGTGGTGTGTGCCTGTGTATCTGTTTGTATGCACGAGTCCACGTACAGACCAAACGGTTCGGCCGATTTTGATTTAGTTTTTCTGTTTGAGAGGTGTCTTGATCGAGAGGGTTCTTAGCTATGTTTAGAAGATATCACATCGGTTTTAGATATATTCTGTTGAATCTGTGTGTGTTTGAAGTCGTAGCTCCGAACGGTTTGATCGCTTTTAATTTGGTTTTTTCGTTCGAAAGGTGACATGATCGCCTATCTAGTCGATTGAAAGTCCTCATAAATTTTATATATATTAATTTAATCATTTCTTTGTTGCGATTCTGTTACTTCAATTATAGTTCCACTAACAAATTATGAAAGTAACAAATTCTTAACTTATGCTACAGCGTCAACTGTGTCGGAGGTTTTAAAATTTTTAATTTTTGTTATTAATGTTTTTATTTATTAATATTTTTTATTATTTGTTTTTCTTGTGTAATGAATTATTTTTCGTTTGTGTTTGCAAACTTTTTTATAATTATTCGAATAAATTTTTTTATTCCTTGTTCGTTCGAATATTCGAACAAAAGTTCAAAATTATTCGTCTGTTCGAACAAGAAAATAATCATGAAATTTAATTCGAACAAGTACAAAAGACGAATAATTGACAACACTAATAATAACCAAAACGCGCTATACCTCTTCTCAAATCGCGCTAGAACGCGTTAAGTTACAGCTTTATCAACAATTTATAGTCAAAACGCGCTATTTTCCTACGCGCTAAATTTAATTTTAATAAAGGTCGATGTATGTATTATTAAATACGAGTACAATTCATTTTTTTAGTAACTCTTTTCAGATTATGAAATATTGCTTCTTCAGAATGAGTCTCACCTTCCAAATATTCGAAATTCTTAGTTTTTATTTTCTTTGTCAAACTTTGTAACAACTTATATAAATTGTCGAATAGTGTTGCGATTAAAATGCTTTTTGAATTACAAAAGAATAGATGCTTAAAAATTTATATAAATTTTTTTAGGTCAGAGTACGAGTACATATTTTTTCAAAATATTTTCCATTTACAATATTAAAACTCGTTTTTAATTCTAACCACAGTCATGAGAATTTTATTTGCAACATCTGAATCATTAACGAATTTAAATAAAAAGTCAAATTTTGGATATTAGAAAATTGTTAAATTTATACAAAATAACAAATATTAAAAATTTTTAAAACCGCCGATATATCTAGAAAAGATGTGATATTTTCTAAACGGCTGGACCGATTTTCTTCAAACATAGTTAACATAGCGTCTGAAACTACGATTAACTCTGATATAATATGTGAGAGAACGTCGGCAGAATAACAAAAATAAAATGCCGATATTTCTCTTCATCTCATACAACAGGACAACGTAATTTTACTTTTCTTATGACATTTCACTTTATGCAAATTCTCATCGAATTAACATGTCGTGCCATAACCGCCAAAAAAGCTCAAGCGACACAGTTTTCGAACTTCATTTTTCGACCAAAATCGAATATTTGCGATCGTAAATAGTCCATTTTCGTCAAAATAACGAAGTCCGAAAAATGTGTAGCGGTTATGGCTCGATGTATTAATTTTATATAATTATTTATTTTGTTTTCACTTTTTCACACAAACTTTAATTTATAAATCAATTAAACACATTTAAACATATAAAATCCAAAACATTCGGGCATGTTCTGCAAATCACGACATGTCAAATCACGGTGATTTCAACAAATTGATAAAAGCTAAATCACAGCTTTTGTAAATTTCACGATTTATAGCGATGGAAGTTGCAATAAAATATTCTACTATACATGACAAAAACTTAAAATACCATAAAAATCCACTAAAAAGTGAGTTATTAATAGTTTGTTTTTGAAATCACCGTGATTTTCAGAACAGGTCCGATTGTTTTTGATTTGTTAATGATTTTAGCAACTTGTAAATAATTTTTTTAAATTTTAAGTAATGTGATTTGTAAGCGAATAATGAAATCAGAAAAGTAAGTCATTATATGACAAGTAGTTGTGATGATAATGTGTAATTTTTTGCTGGGTAATTTAAATATCAACCGATTTTAAATTTATAAATGGATTTAGAAAGAATAAACTGAGATCTTTCGAACCATATATATCTTGTTTCAGTAAATTTCAGATATATGTCTGTATTTATTCACCAAATATAAATTTTTCGGTTTTTTTCGACACTTTTCTACTTTGATCTCGTTCTGAGACAGTATTTTTGTACTGGAACCATACTGTTTAAAAAATTACTGAGTTATTAAACATTTTATTAAAAGACTTTTTGTTAAAAAAAAAATACCTACATGATGTATTTCGTGTTCTATTTATACGCTTTCTGTGTATTTAAGCTTCCAGGGTGATTAAAGTATAATTTAATTGACGTATATCAACACGGAGTACAAAATTAGTACAGTCTTCGCAAAAAACTTTTTTCTTTCAGAACCACATTTTTTACATACATACACACATCCAGTTTTATATATATATATATATATATATATATATATCTGTGGAATTTTGACAAAACAACCAATGTCGAACAATTGAATTTTACAGGACGACCAAAAAAACACTTTTATAGGGTCACAGAATCGTCCCAGAACATATCTAAGCAAATGTAACCTATTTTTATGGTGGAGAATTTAAATACCTTTATTTTCCAATTTGCATATTTCTTCCAGATATAACTGTTACCGGGAAAATGTCCAAAAACCAAGATGTGTTGTTTTGTCAAAATAATTTTTGATCGAAAAATCAACCCTTCTCTAGATAGAGTCTTTTTTCATACTGAAAAGTAACAAATATTTCGCAACCTTTGTCGGGACTAGTGCTTTTATTAAAATGAAATAAGAAAAATCAGTGACATATCGCACTTGTTCCTCAAAAGCGTAACAACTCAAAATATATGAATTTTCAGTAGAGCCCAAAAACTGTTTCTGTTGATTCTAACGATATATTATAATAACAAAAAATTATGTCATTGTAAGAAAATACCATTAAAATAGAATATAAAGTTGTGTTTAGTTTTATTGCTAAAGTGATTTCCAAAAAAAAAACATCTTTTTGAGTCGTTATCCTTTTTCTGAAATTTTTTTATTTAACTAGTGGTGTTATTTTAACTGAAATTTCACTCTGGATTACATAAACATGTTAATGTCTAAAACAACAACAACTCGAAATGTCGCTCTTTGTATGAAAAAAATTTGATCTGTTTTGCTCAAGCACTTGCAAACAACTAAAAATATCTTCCTTTAATTTGGCACAGGGAAGGAAAATGACTTCTAGGATTTTGTACCAACTATGAAAACAAAATGTACTTTTTGGACCATGACGGTACCATTTTTTTTAATATTTATTAATAAGAACAGAAACGTAAAAAAATGTGTAAAAATTCAGAAGTAAGCAATAATAAACAGAAACTTATCAAAAATGTGTATAAAAATTCAGTATAAAAAATATTAAATATTACATTAATAATAGGCTTTTTACACTGACACACATTTCGGTGAAACGCATGGAATATGTAAAAAATGTGAAACATGCGTTTACATTGACAACATCCAACATCTACCATCATCTCAGTTGTCAAAAATACAACACACACTACATAGGTTTTGTTAAGGAAATTATAAAAAATTGGATTTGATGAACCATTAATAATTGGACTAGTTGTTGCTTTGCAAGAGCAAACCCAGTTAATAATGCTGTGTATGAAAATTATAAAAGCTTTTGCAAGAAAAAGATGAAGATTTTTTTAAAAGGTACATATATGTACACACATACATATATGTATGTTTGGAAATAGTGGAAATAGAAATTACACATCTGCAAGTCTTAAATAGTGCAAAACTAAATGAAATATTGCAAACAAATCCAAGAAAAATTTTAATTTTTTTATTTTGTTGGTAACTTGAAATTTAAGGCGAGATAATTGTTTAATATATAAAAATCCTACAACAAATTTAAAAATATAACACAAAATTCCATAATTCTCAAATATTTACTTCAACGAAGAATAATTTAACCACTTTCCTCTTAATATTTTGTCAAAATTTCATAAAATATCCTTTAAACTAGGCGTTTGAGAATAAGGTTATCAATCTTTTTTTTTTTTCTTAATTTAAACTTATTTAACAATAGGTTTTGAGCGATACTTATACATTCTTTAGCTTTTTAAGCATACATACATATGTACATTAGGCTTATGCAGAAAATAAAAAATTACAAAACGCGAAAGGCTTACTGGATTTTCATATGCAGGAAAAAATTCTAAGACATACTGCGTTTTGATCACAAAGTATACAGAGGTGAAGAAAGTGAGTGATGAAAAAAGCTAAAATCAGCTACGACACGGGTTCGGCGAGAAAGGGACAACTGTAGTATATTTGTTATTAAGTTGCTAACAATATAATCAAAACAAACAAGAAAAAATGTGTACTTTGTGAAATAACCAAGAGGAAATTTTTACAAAATTAAATGAAAGATTTTGTAGTGTTGAACTAGAAAACTTAATGTGTTAAATGTTATTAGTGGTAAAAAAGTGATTAAAATTAGTTTCCACATAATTACAGACATCATTTTAAGCATTTTCATTAAAAAATATTAGTTTTTACCATTTACTTCCAAAAAGCATATAGCGAATAATACCACAAAGAATAAAATGAAAATACATTTGAACGAGTGAACATTTGTACAAAATTAAATCAAGGAATTTGTTGTGTTGAATTAAAAAACTGTATGTGAAAATGTTTATTAGTATTAAAAAAGTGATTAAGATTTGTTTTCAAATGATTCCTGATTTAACTTTGAGCTTTTTAGTTCATAAATGTTTATTTTTACATTTTAATTGCAAAAATCTCATAGCGAATGAGGACTCAAAGAATAAAATACAAAAACGTTAAACCAATGCAACTACGAAAGAAGCTTAAAGAAGACACGGGTTCGGTGTGAGTGCGAAATCCGAAAACACAAATTATCTTCCGTCTCGTGTCACCTCTGTGTACTTTGTGGTTTTGATTTTCTGCAGCAAAAATGTGGATTTTTTTATTCCAAAAAAATCTCATATTTTCGTAATGACAAAAAATTGTTTGTGAATAAACCATCTACTAGTACCCGAATTTTATAGATTTTGATCCGCTGATCACGAATCTGCTGTTTATTTTATAATCCATTAATCATTACGATAATATGAGATTTTTTTGGAATTAAAAAATCCACATTTTTTCATGCAGTAAAAACGCAGTTTGTCTTAGAATTTTAGCTCGCATATGAAAACCCAGTGAGCATTTGTGTTTAACAAATACGCATAAACTATTTTTTTCAATTTCTTTTTGTTATATGCTAAAAATCTGCAATTTTAAAATCGATGCTACTGTATTACCTGATAACAAATTTTTGGGGTATCAGTTTTATTTAAGTTCAATTTACTAAAAAAGACTTTCAACAGAAGCGTTTAAAAATTGTAATATCACAACCTTTAAATTTAGAAAGAGAATATCGCCAGCAGAGTTTTTACTTTAAAAAGTTTAATAGATTAAGGTATTTAGGGTATAATTTTTGATAGTTTAGCTTAACAAATGAAAATCGGTTTTCGTTTCAATGATTGTGCAAATTTTGGTTCTACTACATCAATAAAATTATAAAGGTCATCATGAAAGATTATATTTTTTAATTTGTCTAATTATTTCAATATAAAAGTTACTAAAATCCTTATACATTACATTTGTGTGTCTCGCAACAGTATTTTAAGCAGTATTTATTTCAAAAACTGCAATCTTCAATATAATCTTAATACTTCTTTATATAATAGGTGATAATATTTAATGGCTTTCTAGTGGGAAATATCGTAAAAACTCTGGGAGTTTGCATTACGTTTATAGTAGGATCCAAGATTTATTAGCAAATCTTCTAAACATGGTTAATATAACTTGGGCCTTATTAAAAATATTATTAGACTTTTGTTAAGACTTACAGGAATATTGTTTTGTTTATATCTTTATAATAAACTTTGTTAGAGACATGTGGATTTCCCGCAGCCATTAAGTTTCGTCTGTAGAGTTTTGTAGCACATATATTTTGTCTTAAGTCGACTTATGCTGTTATCGCTTTAAAAATATAAATGTAAATGCCTTTTAAGTCAAATAGTGCAAAATTACACAAAAAATTTATGGTGCAAAAATAGTGCAAAGAACTTTATTATCACATATTTTGCACTGCGTTTACACAGAAAGTGGCAACGCTGTTTTTGACACAACAATGCTGTTTTGCTAGTGATGGCACTAAAATTAACGAAAGATGTTAGATGAAACAAAATGAGATAGGAACATCTTTTAAAGATGTAGAAAGATGTTGGTTTTTAGTACTGTGTATTTCTTATGGGAAGATGTTAACATTTTCTCAAATTGATGATTGTGCGTCAGTGTAAAAAGCCTATAAGGGTACATTCGTAGATTAGACTGGTTAGAGATCGGTTATTTTACAAATTTTGCTTATTAAAAGGCCTATTATTTTCATACACTATAAAATCTAAGATATGCGCATAAAAAATGCGCGATACAACCTAAACAAAACTATTGAAGTAAAGGAGCGATATGTAGTTAACAATAATAAATATAACCACAGCCAAGGCGAGTTCATGTACGAGGTGCTGTTAAGTTGACAGGTACAGTTAAAGTTTTAGACAGATTTTTTTGTTGCAGACTTGACACCACCTGGTACATGAATGAAGCCGACCGTCTAAAATAAAACACACAAAAAAATTAAAGACAAGATGGACAAAATTAATGTTACCATATAGCGAAACATTGTCATTTTTAAATTGTACCAAGTAACTCGCGTTAGTACCGCGGTACCAACGAGGTCAAAAATGTACCATAAAAAGTACAATTGTACCATGATTTCCATCCGTGATTTGGCATGTTATGCCAGCACAATTGTTCTCGTGTGTGAAAGGCCAACAAGATTAAAGGCCGGGGCACAATGTATCCGTCATGCGTTAAACTACGCCTTTTTCAACTGACAGCTAAGTTGATATACATGTTTTCTTATGAGGTCGGTTACATTCAGTACGTGTCCGTCAACGCAAAGTACAAAATTTGGTAAACTTTTAACTTTTTGCGTACGTTGAGTAGTTTGACAGATATTTGTTGTTTTTTTGGTATGTTCTGATTTAGATTTTTGTGTTTTGTGGCAGCAAAAATAAAATTAAATAAAAGAATAAGCGAAATAAATACAAAAAGTTGAATTTAATAAATAAAATTGAGAATCGACCTATAGAATCTGAGGGTGGCGTTGGCTGAAGTAGTTTGCATGTTGACTACAAAACCGAAGGTCCTGGGTTCAATCCCTGTATCCGACAGTCATTAAATAACAACACCACGCATTTTTCTGATGTGCATTAGTGTCCCTTTGTGCCAGTTGTTGTAGGAAAGTTCAAGTGATGAAGGCATAGTCACTGGTCACTGAACTCTACCGACTTCAGCAGATACTAATCCTAATGTAACATCAGAGCGCCCTCCTTCGTTGTGTAGCAAAATCATCGGCGAAGTAAAATAATCAATAAAATGGCTACAAGACACAGCTTCAAAAAATTAATAAGCCCCATTTAACATCAGAGAGGTGCTGCAACACTGCATTATTAAAAACGTGCGAAAAGCAGAGTTGTAAAAGAATGAAGCTTTCCTCTATCTCTTCTTTCACCACCTGTCTTCTCTCTCACTATCCATTTCCTAAAGAAGGTAACACCTAGTATTAGCAGTAGGCATTAATTGCCTGAGTGTTACTTCTCTTAAAAAAAAAAATGCTTCCGTCAATAAAGTACTCATTGTGCCAACCTTCTCCGTCGTTGCGTTAATGTCAGTTGAAAAAGGCAAAGTTTAACGTATGACGGATTCATTGTGCCCCGGCCTTAAAGTAGTTATTCTAGAAACACAAAGAGAGTCATAACGGTTTTTTCACGGAAAAGAAGACAAATCAAAGGGATATTTTTACAGTGGGTAGATATCAAGAATGATAAACTACAAGATTACGCCAATCGGAGAGTTTACCGTTAGACGTGACGTCACACGTCTCCTGTAAGAGTTGCCATAAAGGCTGGGAAAAATCCAATGAAAGATTTAAAGCATAAGTATGGGAAACTAAGAAATTTAAACAAAGAAATCGCAACAATCAAATTTTATTCGACTTATTAATTTTAAAAAAGCGCTTAATTTAGAGTGTTTTTAGTTATTTAATATTTTCTGTGTTAATACCTAGCACCAAATCGAAACATTCCAAAACTAAAAACTCTAACTATGATATATTTTTAAATAGCTATTATCTAATATAGCTCAGTTCTCACTGAATTTGTTATTTGTCTATTTAGTAAAATGGGAACATTTTTTATAATTTGTTTGTTCAAAATTTTAGAAAGAAAAATTGTTAAATTTTAAACATCGAATATGATACATCATTTTTCCAAGTAAACAAATAACAAATGCAGTATGAAAGGTGCTAATATTTTGTTGGCATAGCACCCCTTCAAGCAGGTACATTATACAAATTACAAAAGGAATGACAAATTTGTTTACATACATTCATAAAAAGTGATGGTTGTAGTTTTTGAGAATATTCTCTATATTTTCCACTATAAAAACGCTTAAAAATATTAGTTTTTATGTAATAACGCATTGCTGATGGTATGATGGTAAAGTTTAATGCACAATTGGATACGGCTCTTTCAGATGATGTATTTTTTAAATGTTCTATTGACACGACTTTGAAACGGATGCCGACATTGGTTTATATAAGAGCTGAGCAAAATATTTACAGAGAGAGAGAGAGAATAAAAAACAGAAACTATGTCAGAAGCAATTAACATGTAGGTTTCTGACTGAATATTATAAACCTTCTGTAAAACAACAATTTTGACAAACATGCAGAATTACATCTGAGATGAAAAGTTGAAATGTCAGACGTAAAAAACATGTCGTGTACGACCTGCTTAACATATGAATTCATTTTCTCATCATAAATGATTGTTTTCTCGGGAGAAAATGGTACCCTACATGCGACTTTTCTTGAGGAGTCTTTTATTACCCGCTTTTCTGATCAGTTTGGACTCATTTATGACTCATATATTTTAATGATTTGCGGGTCTTTTTCGATTAATTTTTTAGTCGTATTTCTGATTGTTTGCGAGTCTTTTTCGAATCATTTTTCAGTCCTATTTCTAATCGTTTGCGAATCATTTATGAGTCGTTTTTAGTCACATTTCTGATCGTTTGCAAGTCTTTTTTCAGTCATTTTTGTAATCGATTACAAAAAGAAATATTTTTCGATTTAGATTATTAATTATTTTAGTTTATTACAATAAAATTGAAGCACAGCCGCGAATAACGTTGTAAATGGCAATTTAAGAAAAACCAGTTTTTTCACAGATTACCGGTAACATAACTCTCTTGCATTGTTCAAACATCAAACCATCCAAAATTATGCATCTGACCGCCGTCAAAATACAATTACAATCAGTCAGTCAGTGGAAAACTTTGTAAGTAACTAATAAATCATGCAAACAAAATTGTCGAAAATAATTGATAAATGTAGCAGAGATACAAAAAGAAAAGATAATGCTAGTTATCATTATTTTCGATACGCTAAAAAAATGTAAACGAGAAAAACAATCTTGCCTTAAAATACGTTTTGTGGCTCTCCTGCAAAATCATTATTTTGCCACTTAAAACGTTATTCGCGGCTCACCTTCAATTATATAAATTAAATTAATATTAAATTAGGTATATAATAAATAATAATATATAAATGTTTATTAAAAAAATTACATTAAAAAAGGAATTGAATTTATAAAAAAAATATTAATAGTGATATTCATATTTTTATAAATGAAATTTAATTTGGATGTTTTCTCTTAGTAAGCCGGTCCGTCGAATGTACAAAATGCTTTTGAAGCACAGCGTTCATATCTTTGTCTGTGCATTTGAATTTGTGATGAGAAATAGCTAAGACGAAAAATATTAATTTTATTTTTCTTTTAATTTTAGACAATTAGACTTGCAAGGGAAGTATCCCGATTCAAATTATCAGATCTTAATGAAACTTAGATATATTGTAGAGAATACAAATTAAATGGACACGTATTTTTTTAGCTGCCCAATCTCACATTAAAGGGTTTACAAGTGGGCTCGAAAAAATTTTTTTTTTTTATTACATGATATTTTATTTATTGTATCTTCATATATGAACTAACAATAAGTATTCAAATCTTAAATATAAAAATATAATTAGGCCCGACCAGTGTCGGACATAAGCTTAGTAGTAGTTATATATAATACATAAGTATTGATAATCAAAAGGAAAAAATATAAAAAATAAAAGAAGTGGGCTCGAAAATGACCCAAGATTTTTGTTATTCCAAAAAATGGGTTTAATTGGGTAATTTTTGACCCCACTTTTTAACCCTTTAATGTGAGATTGAACCTAAAAAAATATTCTCTTGATACTTCCCTTGCTAGTCGTGTACCTACCTTTAATAATTGTTATTAAGTATATTTTTTCCGCACTTGGCTTAGTGCTAGTCCCATTCCAGCTGTATAAAGAGGCCAATTCATCAGAAAATACTTTTCGAACAGCGACTCTTATAAATTGTGCTGCTCCTGTTTTTGCAATGAACTGTTTCTGAAAATTTGTTTTCCCGATTAAAAATTATTTTTATGAAATTACTTATTTTATACAATTATATATCATTAAATATCGCAATATATAAAACTGAGTTTATTTTTATATGATTATATAATAATATAATAAATATATTTTGATATCACATAAAAATATACTCGGTGTCAAAAAGTTTGTAAAATTTTAAAATTACCTTCAGCTTAAATTCTTATTTTATAATTTTTAAGATTTGGGCTAGGTTTACAATGTCAGAGTACTCTGCACTCCAGAGTGGATTTTATTCTCTTTTTAGAGATGGTACTCTGTAGATCAGAGTACTCTCACAATGTAAATGTGGTTTTATAAGCTTATTTATACGTCAATATTTAATATTTACAAATTGTCTAGGCTTGTCTTCATCTTCTTGCACTTCGTGATAAAATTTTTCTATATCAGCCATAGCGACCATAGGAAATTTCGCAGGTCACTTTGTTCATCGAATAAAACGTTGTCATCGCGGTGTTTTCTGTTTTCAAGCTTAACTGCTGTTACCTCTTCTGTCAATTTGATTAATGATCGCTTATTTCCGTCCTTCAATTCTTTAATATATTTTTTCATATCCGAGATTTCAGACTTCAAAGATTTAACTGCTTCGAGCAATTGAAGAACAAGATTCTGAAGGTTATCGGTGTGAGGAACATAAGCATTTTGCACTAGAAAAAAATTATTTTGTTTAAATAAAAAAACAATTGATTTTTTTTTTTACTTACAAGTTGTTAAATTACTAGTTGGGGTGTACTGAAACTCTCCAGAGTTAAATACATTGTTCTGCGACATTTTTAAGTACGGGTTTGAAAAAGTAACTGTTGTCTAACGATTCACGTAGACATAAAACATTTTTATTTATTTGATTAATAGAAAACTCAATTTTTGTACCAAAAGCAATGTCAGCCGCCCAATATATATTAAAATAAGTTGAGTCGATTGGTTGCAAAAAAGCCGCTGTCAAATTTGTTATTTCTGTTCCGCTAAAAAGAGGAACATTCTGACTTATATTTATGTCAGTTATTTTAACCATTTTATTCTCAACCAAACAATAGTTATTAGGATGTTGCAAAGAAAATAAGAAACCGTTAGTTTTTATATTTAAAATTTTATCATTTTTAATTTTCCTAAATATTTTAGGTTGTTTATGATCATCCTCCTTTTTAATATAATAGGTGCTCTCAACACACCTTTTATATATTTGTGTGGCTACATCTCCTGCCTTTCTTACTTTGCGTTTAACCTTTTGTAGATGGTTCTCAAATTTGAAGGCACTTATTCCATCTAAAGATCCATGAAGTTTAGCATCTTCATGAATATGCAACAAGCTGTGAAAATTATATGTAAGGAAGCACAAGTCATATAATATTGGAATCTCGCACACAAAAGATTTTAAGAGTTCTTCAGCACAAGAGTTGTTAATTTTGGAATCATTTGTATCTAAAAGAATCGTAAATACCAAAAATAATTTTAAGAAGTGAGAGTATCTTTCTGGGCTTAAGACTTTTTTCAATATAAAAGGGCCGGTGTAAAGTAAAAATTGCCTCAGCTCTGTTGCCTTCCATCTATCAAGTTCTTTTAAGGTTCGGGGCTTTTTCTGAAACTCCTTCGTTACGTTTCTCCTATTAAAATTCTACTCTCTTGAAATTGATTCAATGTGCCATGAAACTAAAGAAAATGTTTCTCCTTTTTTTTACCCCGAAATTTAACTAAGTGCGCATTACGCCTAAGCAGACAACGTGCATATAATCCAAAGAACACTGTGACACAATATCTATATTAAGCTTTTCTAATGGTGAAATAGACTGCTTTAAATGATGTTCAGGCTGAAAGCGGTTTCTGAAGGAAT
The DNA here is from genome assembly GCA_944452675.1 of Tachina lurida. NCBI lineage: Eukaryota > Metazoa > Arthropoda > Insecta > Diptera > Tachinidae > Tachina > Tachina lurida. Next base: position 67,440,657 of record OX101752.1, on the reverse strand, counting down.
CATTGCTTCTAAACGTAAGCTCGTTTGCTTTCGGGAAAATAAGACGATGCTTAACCATTTGTCCTTTTTGTGTACACAGTCCACAAGAAAAGTAGCCACTATGCCCTTTAGTTCCTAATACAAAGGACTTTGCAGGTGCATCCATAACAAAACAACGTACAATAATATGAAAAAAATTATCAGCAAAAACTAGTCCCTCTTGTATAAGAATATTTAGTTCAGCAATAAATTCTTCTAAAAAATCATTTGCGCAATTTGGTTTTGAAGTTCCTTCAAATACGCCAATAAGGAAAATATAACTTGTTTCTGCAACACTACCAAGTATTGGCCAAACTTGTTTACAGCTACTTTTGAATAGCGCTAAGCCATCAATCCCGAAATCTAATGTTATATTGGGTAATTTATAGTCATTGCTTACCAAAAAAATCGGTTAAACCGTTTTTTAATCCATAGTGGATATATGTGCTTTCACCCACTTTTCGTGCAATAACAGAACTAGGAGTTTTTAACAGGGTACGAGCCAGGGCTGTCAGATATGGCGATTTCTCGCCAAACGTGGCGATTTTTATACTTGTTTGGCGTCTAAATTTTTGGTTTGGCGACATGGCGATTTTTCTGGCGATAAATAAATTTGTTGGCGATTTTTGTGGCTATTTTTTGAACAAAATTTAAACTCAAAATTTTTGTAATTCAGCGAAATTAGTTTGTTGAAGGAGTAGTTTAAAAAAATAAATCCCACAAAACTCGTTTGAAAGAAATAAAATCGGCTGGATTTCGATGATTTTTCTTATATTAATTATATTAATTAATTCAATTTGAATTTCGATTAGAAAAACTTGTAAAAAAATAATTTTTGGCGACTTTTTTTCTACTTTTGGCGATTTTCTGCTAAATTTTTATACAATTATTTTGTAAAAATTTATATTAAAAAAAGTTTTATATAAAATCCAATTTATTATCAAATATTTATTAAGAAAAACTACATAAAATTGATTTTGGCGACTTTTGGCGATTTTTAAAATCAATTTGGCGAAATAGGACAGAAAAAATCTGACAACCCTGGTACGAGCATCTTCTGGGACTTTAATGCTACATTTCAATAACACCAATAAAAGTGCATTAATTGCAGCAAAGCTTATTAGAAATTGAATAGCCCATTTAGCCAGTTCATCGCACAAATTAAATTCATCGTCGTCACTTTCACTATAATTTTCTTCACTTTTACTATCAGAATCATAAAAAGAACTATCTTCACTTGCACTATTAGAGTTATTTAAAATGTCATCATTAAAATAACTTTCATTGTTTGTTTGATTGTCCTGAGAATTAGTTTTCTGGTATTTTGGCGATATTAATTTTTCGACTTCCTTTTTTGAAAATCTTTTTATTTGTTTGGCTGACATTACTTTTTTTTATTTAAAAATCACTTTTCACAAAATTGTATTTATTTTTATATAATTTAGAGATTTTAATATAAGATATATAATTCAAACTTCAAAACAGTCATATTTCAAACATGATTCGATTGCTGTGTTATTGTATTTTCAATAAATTACTTTTAAAGCATAAGCACGACTCATTTTCGAGTCTTTTTTCAAGCGCGCAAGTGTTTAATCAGTTTTTAATCGTCAAAAGTACTCGAGGAAGACTTAGTTACATAGGTGATTTTTGATAAAACAATCTTCCAAATGCTAGTAGGGTACGTATACCAATGAATGTGCGTATGTAGTATGTATATCCATACAAACATAACATCTACTTACATACGCATAGCGCTCAGTTAATTATTTAAAAAATATTTTAAAATTTTACATAGATAAAAGTTGTTAGAAATACTTTTGGTTGCCTGCTAACAACACACACGCATTATTATAACGAAAAAACTCATTAAAACTGAACTCCTTAAAAGATCACAGGTCATAATTTGCATATCGGTTAAAAATAAATTATCTCATTACCGCGAATTTAAAAAAAGGGTAAATACCTACAACAAAAACACAATTTTTTTGTCTTTTGTTCGTAAGTACCTGCAAGAGTAAAAAATTGGGATTATTATGCATCCACTTTTTTTCACCGAACTTAGCATAACCAGTAATTGCATAGCGATTGGCAATCCTGCAGTCAAAATAACTTTAAAGAGCAGAGTGACCGATGACATTTTTCAAAAAGTGGCACCAAATAGGGGATTTATAAAAAAGGGGCAAATTTAAAAAAAAACGAGAAAACTACACTAAACTTCTTATTTTTAATGTATTATTATATAATTCACTTTGAAAAAAAGGGGACAAAAAGGGGAAAAAGTGGCAAGGCAGTCATAAAAGTGGCAATTTGCCACTTTAGTCGGTCAAACGGTCACGCTGTTAAAGAGTTCTATAAAAAATAATAAACCAAATTGTCAGCCAATAGAAACGCAGTTACGTCACACGTCCACTATTTGTTTTGCATTGGAGTAATCTTGTAGTTTATCATTCTTGGTAGATATGACCTCTGTTGTTTAGTTTTTTGCAAAAAGTGAAAATATGAAAATTTTGAATTGTTACACTTTTGAGGAACAAGTGCGATATGTTATTTTCTTAAATAGAATTCAGTTTATTTTAAACGAATATTATAAAATGTAATGCTTTCTATTAGACCAATTACATAATTCAGAAGAAATAAAGAATAATTTACTCTACAGCTAATCATTTTTATTAGAAGATATTGGCAAAGGAGCAGAATAACATTTATTAAATTCGAAATTTGTTATTTTCCGTCGCCGCTGTGTTATGTCTAGTGCCTCAAAGTCCTCGTCCGGCTGTAAAGATAGCTTGTACTGCAAAATTCCAGACTTAGATTTCTCATATCGCATCCAACGTATTAGCTTCCATTCAAATTTGTCACCTTTACAAAACAACAAATAAAAATTATACTAAAAATATACAAACATAAGTAGTATTACACGCACCTAATGTACTAGTATTTCTCCACGTGTATTTGTTCTTTAATAGGCTACCGAAGTCAAAGTATTGATCTTGAACCATCTCGATTGCATTGTATTTGTGATTTGTAGTTGCTATTAAAGTAGCCCAGTCATGTGGGTGATGTATGGAACTCACACATTTTTTCTTCTTTTTTTCTATTTGGGAATGAACCGTGTCACATTCCATATGCGTGTGTTCAACAACCAGAAACTTATGATCAATTAATTCTATAGCTTGATGATCTTCTAAAACTTTTTCAAACATGACGCAAATATAAGAATTACTGTCTTGCCCTGGACAGGAAGGAGTCGCTGTAAAAATTATTTTCCTATCACATATTCTTTTCCTAAGTTTTTGTTACGCCTGTTCTTATTTTTAACTGCTGATGTGGTTGGAAATTCGAATAGTTGGGTTTCATCAATTTCGGTGAAATCCCAATTACTTACATTGGACTCAATATCTGGAGCCATTTCCTGCGCAGTGGTGTTAAGATCGGAATCCGTCTCCGGGACAAAATCGGAGTCATCCAAATCAGATTCATGGAAAGGATCTTCATCAATATCTATCTCTTTATCAGTATCTTGGGCACTTGTGTGGGACATTTTATTTAATTTAATTTAAACACAACTTGAATGAAAAACAGAAAGAGAGTACTATTCATTTTGTCGTAACTGACATATCTGTCATTGATAGCGTGACTTTTCACAAATGGCTTGCTTGGATTCGTTAGGTATCGGCAGTTGAACAAAGGTGCAATTCTTTGTATAAACACGGCACCCTCTAGAAAAGTCGAAAATTCTAAAATCATTGAAAATTCCATACAATCTAACAAACTCTTTGGAGCCGTGACTTAGGTACCTTCAAAGCAGCTGATAATTGTCGTAATCTTGTATATTTATAATTTTTGTAGTCAATGTATTCACTTGCGAGAGAGTCAATGCTCCTCCAAAACTATGGAACCTTTGTTTTTTGTCTTCCTCTGTGCATTGTTTATGTTTTTCTATGTTAGGAAACAACATATTTTCATTAAAAACTTCTTAATTTGTTACACATGCACACGACAAAAGCACTTGATTTGATATACATAGGTTCCTCTTATTTCGTTAATTCCCACTACACTAAAGCACTCATGTTAACATAGGTTGTTTTGTCACAATGAATGCTAATGATCAAATGGCTATTATTATTTGCATATAATTAACATACAAATTCGAAAGTATTTTCTTTCGTTTCGAATTACAGAGTAGTCTAGGGATAGGCAAATGAAAAAAATGTATCGATATATATCGTATCGATATTTCTTATCAGTATCGATATATATTTTTTGAAAACATCGATATTTCGATATATCGATATTTTTGGCTACAAATCGAGCCATATTTTCGATTTTATCGTAAGCGACAAAAATTAAATGTTTCAGGAGAAGGTTTTTTTAAAATATTCAAATTTGTTTTTGTACGTAAATTGTCGCTAACGATAAAATTGTACAACCTGTATCTTAAAAGTTATCAACAATTTTGCCATTTTGATAATTCTAAACTATGTGTAGGCCCATAAAATTTTAATTTCAATAAAAAAGTCTGTTTCCGATAACATGTCGCTTACGATAAAATCGAAAAAAGAGGTCGAAATGTTGCCAAAATATTCCAAATCTTAAATAAATACAATACATATCGTGCTATAACCGCAAAAAAAAAAGTTTAAGCGATATAAATTTTGAACAACTATTGAGACCTTGTGGGTTTTTAAGGGTTTTTAAAATAGATTTTCATAGAAAATGTTGCTGATTAAGCCTAGGGGAAGCCTTAATAATTTTTATAAATAAGGATGTTAATCATTGATTAATGAACGCCCGTGCTTAAAACTTCAAAGTTCATCATTGCGGAATACGAGAAAAATATCCACTTTGCATCCAAACAATAATATTTAAAGAAATCGTGAACAACTAACTTAAAACTTATGAAGTCCATGAGTGGAGAGAACCCAAATTGATATTGGTATCGAAAAAGGAAATACATTTATCCACTCATCTGTATGTTTAATTTGTATTATAAGATCATTTCTGAAAAACTTCGAATGCACAATTAGTCACTTTAAGAAATTTAATACAAAGAAACTACGTATGTTAAGTTAAGGTAGAATTAGTAAAATCGTATCGTGAAGTTGCGTGTCAGCTGATAAAAGCCCTACAATATGTAATGCATGTTGGTAGTTATAAAATATGTGCTGGTAGCACTGCTGACTTAGAAATCTACAGAAAACTGATTTTTCTGTACCGAATGTCAAAAAAAGCCGCACTCCAAGCCAGACAAAAAAATGTGCTATGCAAACTGTTACATTTTCTATAAGTTGTACGCAAAGCTGAACGATACGGCAAGCTGTAAAGTATAACGATACGATTTTACTAATTTTACCTTTATTCGTAACCTACCGTAGCTCCTTAAGGCTTCATTAGTCTTTACTTTATGTTGCTGTTCTGTGCTGTGCAGTTCTGTTTCTAAATTCTAATAGTTACTTTTTCTGTAATAAATTATCAGCTTTTTCTGACCAGGGGCCAAATCACGGCATTCGTAATCGATTGCACGTTCGTGTAGAGAAATATTTCGATGACTAAAATTTTTTGGATCACGGTATTCAATCGTAATTTATGTTAACTACTACTATTTATTACATTGCTGGTAGCATATGACAATAAGAAAAACAAAACGAAACGGGATGTTCCATCATAAATTGCTCCAATGCTTCTTTTTGTTTCCCATTTACTTTATTTGTATTGGTTCTGGAAGCGATTTTCCCTTATTTATTTTTTTGCACTGTCTATTGGGCAATGTTTGTATTGATATTCACTTTCCCTAAAAACAATTAAAATTATATTTTCTAAACTAATTGTGCGAAAACATCCGGAAAATGCTTATATTTTTATTACTCCTTTCTTTTTTTCTTTGTTTTGTTTCTTTGGTTTGTTTTGACGCAAAAAGCTAGAGTTTAATTGTTTTCGATAGTAGATTACCAATGGAGTAGATACGTTTCGATAACGATTGCCAACACAAAATTCCCTCTAGTCAGCCTAGAACCATATGTCTCTATGTTAACACCCTTTTCTCTAGCGACAATTGCACTAGTTGAAATGTCGACAACTTTCCTTTTATGTGCGAGTAGAGATACGTTAGAGACAACAGTTCTAGTGTAGTTTGTTGTCCCAACCCTTATAAAATTGTAGACGAGGGTCACTAAAATATCCTAGTGAATCTTTAGTTCAAATGTCTCCATATGGTCGTTAAAGAATAGTGCCAAAGTCTAATGGTAGATTTTCAATGACAACCCTATGTTATATGTCAATAGGCGATTACATTGGCTGGGGTACACCTAGTCAGTAGTACTATTGACAATGTCACTAACAAATCACTACAATTTTACTATTGACATCGGGCGAGGAAATATCGATATTGTAGACTATAGCACCTAAAATTTACTAGTGAATCTTTGGTGCCAATGTCTCCATGTGGTCCCAAAATAAATACTTAGTCAGTATTGCTACAGTCAGTGGTGGATTTTCAATGACAAGCTAATGTTAAATGGCAATAGATAATTACATTGGCTGGAGTACATCTGGGGTCTAATCGTCGCTTTCGATAACGAGCTGATTCGATCACGTTGTTTCAGTTTGAGATTATGGCATTCGATATCGAACCATATTATTACTTTGCTCGATAGCGAATGCCATAATATCAAGCTGAAAAATACGATAGAATCACCTCGTTATCGAAAGCGACGATTATACCCCTTGTCAGTAGTACTACTGACAATCAAATCACTACAATTTTACTATTCGTATTTTCTGCAGGGTTATTTAAAATATTGTAAATAGGAACATAGGAATTTGCTGGTTTTTGTTTGATTTATTTAACTTGATAATTGCTTTATTTTAATTGTAATGCGTACACAACAACAACTAAACGATGAACAACAGGAATTAAAAATTAAAAAGTAAAAGTAAAGGCATTTACCATAGATGGGCACTTTGCAGTACTACTAAAATTTCAGTAAAAATAATTTTTTAACCAGTAAATTTTTATAAAGTTCTTCAATGATTTATTATATGATGAGGTGCATTTAATTTTCATTAATCAGTAATGCACGTATTCATAATGAAATTCTACCAAGTGGCTAAATTTTTTTCATACAAAAATTTGAAAATTTGAATAAAAAATAACTTTGCCACTTGCTACAATTTTATTATGAATACGACCCTACGATTTTACTGGTAATGCAAATTAAATTTCATTATCAGTAAAAATTTACTGAATTTTTTCAGTAACCAGTAAATTTACAGCTTACTGCAATTTTTAATGCAGTACATATAAGTATACTGCAGTGTGCCCATTTACTAACCAAATAAGTTAAATAAAATAAAAAAACAGCAAATTCCTATGTGTGCTTACAATATTGAAAGTTTAGATACTTTTAATTAATTAATTAAAAAAAAATATACTAAAAGCATTTTTTCATTACTAGATGTTTACACTTCTCCCTTGTGAGCGGACTCACATTGCCTTTTTTTCCTGTATTATCCGTGCTTTAGATTTATACCTCTATTAAGCCCTAGTTTACATATTTGATTTTGCATTCTTTATGGCGATTTGTATGTTTTGTATAAAAATATGTGCTATATTTGAATCTGTAGTTACATAAATCGAATGTTTAAATAAAAAAAAATAAAAAAATAATAATTTCTGTATATTTTAATATAACCTCTATTAACCGTGCATTTCGATTAGCCGTGCTGGTGCCGGTCCCACGAGAGCCGCATAATCGAGGTTTAAGTGTAATAAATGAGAAAAACATACTTATTTTTGTACGAAATTATAATTTTTTCTGTTACGTAACATTTTAAAACACTCCCTCCCCCCACCATAACAAATAATATGGTTATGGCTATGGCTTTATGGCGAGTCACCTATAATCAAATACAGTGTTGCCCATTAGTTTGGTTCGAACGCCCGTTTTCTATGGCTATGGTTATGTCACGTCTGATTGCACCTTAACATGCTGAAATAAATGTTTAAGTTGCCACAAGTCCTTGATTTTGAAAACGTTAAAAACACGATTTCGAATTGAGACACGCCCTTTTTGTATTAAGCCATATGTGAGTATATGTTTTGTGTTCCTTTTTTTATTTCTTTGTAAATGAATTTTATATAATTTTTTGTTAATAAAATTTTAATAATGCAAATCTCTTTTCCCATCACTGATGCATCACTAAACATTAAATGAGAGCAAAAATAACATGATGTTGCCAACATACAAATACAAAAGGAGCGAACTCCTTTAATAGTTAATTCACTGATAATGATAAGTTATAAATACAAATTTTTATTAAAGCTTTATAAAGCAAAATCTGTTTCATAACTAATGTGGAGATTAAAGCTGAAATAAGGAATTTTTATGAATTAGACCGTTAATATGTTATTGATAATCACATATACAAACATAATTTGCCAAACCAGAGCTGGCCATTGAGAGAAATTCCAGAGCAATATATTCGCGCATGTGTATTCATTTGTTCGGCACTCCGGTGCTTCTTTGGGCAGCTCAGTACCAAACACACGATTTCATGTGTCATGTATTTATTAAGCTAAACAGTTTCATACATAACTAATAGACAATTTTATAGAATCCAATATGATTTGAAACTGTTTAAATCAGTGAATACATGTCTGAATCAAACAATTTTTCATTAGTAATTAGTGGTAACGCTGTTTCGGGCGCATGTCACACAGACGTAAGCCCGGCCTTAAGGCTCAGTTACGCGACTGTAATGTAAAGTAACAGCAACAGTAGGAAACAGCTGATCGATATTGTTATGTGAAAAGTAATGTAAATGGTTATAGAGATGTAATGTAACGTAACCTACTTCTCATATAAAAATATCGATCAGCTGTTTCCTACGTTACTTTTACATTACATTACCGTCGGGTAACTGAGCCTTTAGACTTGTCGCAAACTTACAGTCAAAGCAAAAACATACATATTTTAATATTTTGTTGTTATTTCAAATGTAAGTGAGTCGAACGTAACGATATCGTGCGTCAGGCCTAAAAAGTTTAAAAGCATCAAACAGAAATCTTTGCAAGACAAGCAACTTTATTCGATTTTGCATCCATTTTAATTTTTACAACCTTCTGCTCGTACAATTAGTTTACTTTTATTTTCGCCCTTAAATTACTTTTATTTCTTTTGTTTGTGAAAAATGTATGCAAAAACGAATAAAGTTGCTTGTTTTGTAATATAAGTAAAATAGTTGTGTAATGTAGTTCACAACTAGACCTGGGTCCAACTCTTTTTTTCGTTCATTTTTGCCACAAACCTATGATCAAACCCATTTAAATTACATGGGATTGATCATAGGTTTGTGGCAAAAATTAACGAATGAACGAGTTGGACCCAGCTCTATTCACAACTATTTTACTTCTATTATAACGTTCATATTATTGCACATGGAAATTACTAATTCATATATCCAAAATGGCATAAATTATATTGGTAAAAATTGGATAGATTATACTATTAAAAATTTTTAAAAATCCTAAATAAATAGTTGAAAAATGCTATAGAAAATACTAACTGCGAAATTCAAAAGTTTACAGCATAATCAACAACAAAAAATGCTTAATTTAGCTGGTGAAATCCTTTAGTCCTCGTCCATACAGTGAAACATTTGCTGCGAAACATTTTTGATTTCTCTTTTGAAACTAGAAAAATAGAAAATAAATATTAGAACTTTTTAAATATTTTGTCTTCATCGCTTCGCTGCCATTTATTACAAATATTTAATAAAGTACATCTTAAAACTTATGAGTTACTTTTCTTACTACGTCTAAAATATTTTTTTTTATTGGAAAAACGCAACATACTTTTGTTTTTGTTTTCTGTATTAAAAGCTATAAATTGCAATTATTATTATTTTTTCAACTGAAATAAATAATCAGGGCAATCATGAATAAAATTCCTCGTGACATTTTTCCCGGGGGAACAATTCCAACTCATAGCAAGTAATAGGGAAAACAAAAAAATCTAATTGGAAAAAGGAGAAATTTCACGCGGAATTTAATTCACGATTGCCCTGAAGAAATAAAAAAATGTGCTATCAAATAAATTTACATTTAAATAAAAAGGACGCAATGGAAATCGTAGTATAAAAATCATACATGGGCATACTGCAGCAAAAGTAAAATTGCAGCAAAAATAAATTTTTACTGATTACTGAAAACAATTTCAGTATCCAGTAAAAATTTACGGAACACTGGAAAAAATTTCAGTATTCAGTAAAAATTAACGGAATACTGGAAAAAATTTCAGTAAGCAGTAAATTTTTACAGTCTTATTTATAAAACTTGTTAAGGATTTATAAAGCCTTTGTAATTTTTGTAAATAAGGCTATTAGTGATTACTGAAAACACGCCATTTTAAAAAATAGCAATATACCCTCAAAATGAGAAATTATCGATTAAAAGCGATTTTAGTGTTTTTTTTTGTCGATAACTTCCGATTTTGAAGGTGTATTGCGAACTTTTTTTAAATGGCAAAATGATCTACTCAACTATACCTACAAGCCACACTTAGCCGGTTTTCACGAATGAATATTTCCAATGATAAAAGTGCATTATTAGTAAAAATTTACTGATTACTGCATGTTTTCAGTAATCACCAACAGCCTTATTTACAAAAATTAAAAAGGCTTTATAAAGCCTTAATAAGTTTTATAAATAAGACTGTAAAAATTTACTGCTAACTGAAATTTTTTCCAGTATTCAGTAAATTTTTACTGGATACTGAAATTTTTTCTATTACCCAGTAAATTTTTACTGGATACTGAAATTTTTTTCAGTAATCAGTAAAAATTTACCTCTTACTGGAACTTGTAGTGCAGTAAATATATAATGCAGTATGCCAATGTATGATAAAAAAAATTATGCCAATTATAGAAAATCTTCTTCAATAAAAACGGAATAATTTAAGACTTGTTCAAAGTTAAACATGTATTTTAAATTTAGTTAAACTCCCAAATATTTCTCGCTGTAGTTGAATTTTGTGAATGTTTTTACGAGTAGATAACAAAATGTAATTGGCTAAATTCTAATTACAGGCAAAATTGTTTATATTAAAAAAACTATACAATTAGCTGTTAAAATTATCAATTCTACAAGAAATAGTTCGGATATGTACCTATGCTTTTACAAGCGTTTTATGTTAAATATAGGTTTTTAACACATTTTACTGCACAGTGTTTCATATAGGATAAGTTTCATTAACATTTAAAAAAACGTTCTTCTTTATTACTAGCTAAACCTGAAATTATACAAAAACATGGTTAATTTATACTTTAAGCATGATAACAAAAAAAAAAAAAAGTACAATAAAATAAAAACTAAATTATAAATGTACGTATGTATTGTATGTAAAAATACATATGTATGTACTATATATGTATGTATATAGTTATAAAGCGTTTGATTTTGTTTTAATATGTAGAAATCGTCTTGGCCACTTTTTAATCATCATAAGTTGAAGCATTGCAAGAAAAAAAATGTGTCAAACACTTTTAATTGGTTTTGGGATTTATTTTTCGAAGGTAATGCGGTTCTTTCGAAATTGCTTTTATTTGGGTTATTTGTTTTTTATTTTTGGTTTAAGCGTCTGGTATTCTTCATGTATCCATTTTCCACAAATTGTCAGTTATCATTTCAATTATCATGTATTTGCATTTCCAATTCAACATCATACAAATTCACTTCGCGCATTGAATTTATGAACATGTAGCGAGAAAATATTATATACAACCAACGAAACCATTTCATTTGAGATTCGTGCTTTTTCATAGCGCAGCGTATAACCGACGCTTCCTGCCAACTTAAAATGCACCTACAAGAAAAAGAGAAAATATTTAGTTGAAAGTTAATTTTAATAAGGAATTTGTTGCGTTGACAACTGTTTGTAAAGTATTGAGCTCTGAGTCTTTGTACCCTGCAAAAAATTTGATGACAATTGATCCAAACGTACTCGTCCTACGACATGAGAAAATGGGAGAGTTACCAAAAGTAAGGAGTTGTTTATGGTAAAAAAAGTACATATTCTGTAAATGGTTATATATTCACCATTGTCGTGATGTATAGTCGTGATATTTTGTCAATTTAATTGGGATTTGGTCTAGTATTATAGTACTGAACAAGTTCAATGTGGTTGGATCCAGAACCTATCAAATAGTATAAGCATAATGTTCATTGTTCCCTCCAATGGTACCGCCAAGCCACTCTGGAACCATCCCGTAACTATTGTTAGATATTAACTTAAGCTTAACTGGTATCTATACTTTTGAAATATGAGTGCCTCTGTGGTCGGGTGGGTAGTGTGCAAGTAGAGATGCTAAACGGGAAATCCCGAGCCCGGAAATCCCGGGCTTTTCGGGACTATGCAAATTCCGGAGCACGGGATTTTTTAGTTTTAAAGCCCAGGACTTTCGGGATTATCTGAATCCCGATTTTTAGCATAAACAATGTTTTTGGCGGTCATCTTCTATATTAAAAATTATTAGAAACTCCTTGTTAAAATAAAAAATTTACTTTGAATAAATATTTTCGTAGATAATATTAAATGGTATATATCTGTGGCAATAAATAATAATGGATTAACGTTTATTAACGCACTAATAATCCCAAATTATTATTTTACTTAATTAGTAAATTGTAGCAATTCCCAAAAATAAAACACTAATTATTAACTTGACTGCACCAAGTCAAAAATACTTGTGTGGCAACACTCTATTCTTATATAGCTGTTGTTGTTATTTACATTTTCTTTACATACTTTTTACAACTACAACTAGAGCTGAAAAAAAGTCAGCCAATGTAGTAAAGTAACAAAATAAAAAACATGTTGATTATTGAGTTCTTGTTTCAACTTTGTTATTTGTTGAACTTCTCATTTGTTTAAATGAAAGTTTATAACATAATAACTCTAGTTGTTCTAAGATTTTTGGGTAAAGGTTCCCTGATGATCTGCATTAGCAACAGTGAAATGCGCATAGGATCCAGCTAAACCCCTCAATAATCAATTTAAATGTATTTTTAATAAAAAAGTTATTTTACTAATTAAGTAAAATAATAATTTGGGATTATTAGTGCGTTAATAAACGTTAAACTTAAATTGTAGCAATTCCCAAAAATAAAACACTAATAATGGATTAAGATTAAGTTGACATAAGTGCTTTTTAATTTTATTACATATTCTTATTATCTTCTTCAAGATCTATCACTCAGCTAAATTTCAATTTTAAAATGTCATTAATATCAAAACTATACGCATTTATATTTTAGCTTAAGTCTTAATGGAAAATAATACATAAGCCATAACATCTTAACTCAATTTAATCTTTTTTTAAGGTAGCTTTAATATTATTAATATTAAAATGTTTGAGCATTAAAACTTGTATACATTTAAGTTCAATAACTTACAGCCCATTCAAAATATTCCTCATAAGAAAAAAACTTGTATTTAAATTTAATTTAATTTGAAAACTTATTTAAAAAATATCTATACATTATCTCAGGTTTTCCGCAATTTTCAATTTAATCTAAAGCGACTTACTATCAAAACAAACTATTTTGCATTTCAATATAATAACTTAAGTGCACTTTAGTTTTTATTTTTCTGCCAATGGAATTTTTCATAACATCTTAACTAAAAAACAACGAATATAATTTTTTTTTGTAATGCATGTTTTTATTTATTGTATCTTCAAATATGAACTAACAATAAGTGTTCAAATCTTAAATCTATAAAAAAAAATAAAAAATTTTATTTTGCCCGACCAATGTCGGACATAAGTTTAGTGGTAGTTATTAATAATACATAAGTAGTGATTAGTAACAAAAAGAAAAAGGTGTTTTCAAGCAGCTTCATCATCTGGAATGTTGAATATTAGGGCCCGTGTATCTCTCTTTTTTAGTCGGATGTGTCCAGTAAAGTTCAAAATATTACGAGCAAGCGGATTAGGATGTGATTCGAGTTTTGTTAGATATTTGCCTGCGTATTTTGCAATTTCTTCCGTCACTAGTGGCATATTCAAATCACGATGTATATTTGAATTTTTGATGTACCATGGAGCCGATGTTATCATGCGTAAAATTTTGTTTTGCCTGCGTTGAATTTTCTCTACATTTGAAGCTGAAGCAGTTGAATTCCGTACCACCATATTGGCTTTAAGAGCGACTTGTATATTAAAAGTTTAAAGTCTAGGCTAAGTGTAGAATTTCGACCAATCAGCCAATGTACCTGAGTTAATTTCATTTGAGTTAACTTAGAGTCAATGTGGTGTTTCCATGTAAGTCGTCGATCAAGGTGTATACCAAGATATTTCACATGTGAATGTTGAGAAACAACTTGATTGTTAATCCGAATGGGGGAACAAGTATCTCTTCGTAAAGTAAATGTTACTTGAACACACTTTTGTTCATTTACCTTGATCTCCATAAGTTTAACCAAAGCTCCATCTGGCTAATGTGTTCCTGGAGTTTTCGGGATGCCTCATCAGGGTTTTCATGCATACTAAGGCAGGCTGTATCGTCGGCAAATGTGGAAGTATGGATACTACTGCTCACAGGCATATCACAAGTATAAATTAAATATAAAACTGGTCCCAGTATACTCCCCTGTGGCACACCAGATTGTTTCAGGCCTACTTGTAAAGTCTCCTTCCGCAACAGTGAACTTACGGGAAACAATGTAACTTTCCAAAAGATTTAAAATGTTTATTGGTAAGTAAGTCTTCAATTTTAAAATTAGGCCTTCATGCCACACTTTATCAAATGCCTGGGAAACGTCAATAAACAGCGCAGAACAATACTTTTTTCCTCAAAAGTTCTTCTTATAAATTGAACCAATCTGTGAGTTTGTTCAATGGTGCTATGCTGACTTCTAAAACCAAATTGATGGTCTGATATGCACCCACTACTAATTAGAATTGGGGACAATTTTGTTTTGAGCAGTTTTTCGAAAAGCTTTGACATTGTAGATAGTAGACTTATTGGCCTATATGACTCAGCCTTTGTTATATCTTTGCCCGGCTTTGGAATCATTTTAACCTTGGCAAGTTTCCAGTTGTGTGGATAATACTCCAGTCGTAAAATAGCATTAAATATGAATAACAGGATTCTCATTGCAATACGAGGCAAGTTCATCAGCATCTGATTACTAATTCCATCAATACCCGGAGCTTTCTTCGGGTTGAGTTCGGCAATTAATTTTTGTAAATCACGCGTCTTAAACTGTATGTGTTGAGGGGGTAGAGCGACTATATTCGGCAAATCTGCAACACCAGTACATATATTTGGCGTAAAAACGGATTTTAAGTGCTCAGCAAATATTTTACCTTTTTCAGTATCGCTTCTTGCCCAACCTCCGGTAGATGTGCGTAGAGGTGGCTTATACTCAACGGCTTTTAAGCTTTCTGGCAGCGCGCCACAAGGAGTAATTAGACGCCGGTGTAACATCAAGACCCTCCAGATAATTTTTAAGAGATGCAGTTTTTTCAAATGCAAGCAACTCTTGGAGTCGTTTAGTGCACTCTTTAAATCTGATTTTATTTTGTGGTGATCTGTGCTGTTGCCATTCCCTTCTAGCCCTTCTTTTTTCACGTACGAGACGTTCAATGTCTGTAGAATAAATTTTATTAAACCCAATCTGCGGATGGGAGATAGTGACATGTTCAGCAGCCTGTTTAATATTCTCGCTGAGATTGGCAATGTTCGATTCAATATCATCGGGTGTTCTAAGCGTAATGTTTTCAGTACAATGACTGCTGAGATATTTTTTGAACCCCAGCCAATTAACACGATTGATCATCTTCACATATGGGTCAGGTAAGTTACTTCTTAATGGGCTACAAATTGTAATGATCGTCGGGGAGTGATCGGACGAGAGATCAAGAGAAGCTTGAACTTGAATTAAATCCCTAGAGATATTTTTTATGACGCCAAAATCTATAACATCCGGAATTTTTTGTATGTCAGTAGGCCAATAAGTGGGCTCCCCACTCGAAATGACATCCAAGCCCATTTTTGAAATAGTGTTGAACAATGCTCGACCTCTGGGTGTAACAAGGCGCGAACCCCAGAACGTATGTTTCGCATTGTAGTCTCCAGCTGCTACAAAACAAGGTCCAAGAGATTTGTAGAAATCCTCATATTGATTCTCAGTGATTGAAAATCTGGGAGAGGAGTAAATTGATGATATAACGAAATTTGAACAAAAACTTTCAATGCCAATATTTGTTGCTTGTAGGTATTCTTCACAAATGTTATCAAGAACATAGTGCTTGAGTCTTGACTTTATTAGAATTAGAATTGTATTTGTATCATATATAGTGTAGCCATAAATTTTAAAAAGACTTCTCGAAGTCAAATGAGTCTCAGATACTAACATTATATCAATATTTTTCTCCGTGAGGAAGTGCTCAAGTTCATTTTTATGTTGGCGAATGCCGTTTGCGTTCCAGAAACATATTGTTAACGTGTTCATGGCTTATTAAGTATTGCTTGAAGCAGAGTATTCTGCATTCGCAACATTTCTTGCAACATGCTAGTCATATTTGTTGTAAAATTGTTTATAGTTTGCACAAGATTTTCAATAGTGGCTTCAAGGCGATTAAAATTAAAGTTTGAGTTTGTATTTGTTGAATTATTTTGCGGTGAAACATTTTGTGTCGGAATAGAACTAGCCTTAGCAGCATCTGCATACGATACACGGGAAGTAACTGGTTGGCTCATTTGCGGAAAAGTGGCAGAGAAAGCGTTTGCTGATTGAGCTGGAGCTAATTTAGGTTTTTGCACCATAGTCTTCTTTACAAAAGAGGACACAGGACAACCTCTGTAGTTAGCAGTGTGATTACCTCCACAATTACTGCATTTTTTATCACTTTGATCTTTTGGTTTGTTGCAGCTAGCGGTGCCGTGTAATTCGCCGCACACAACGCAAACAGAGGGTAAATTGCAGTATGTTTTTGTATGGCCATATTCTTGGCAATTATGGCACTGTACAGGACCTGAACGCTTATGTGGCTCTTCAACTGTGATTTTTCGGTACAAGAGGTATTTTAAATTATAAATTGGATGCGTCTCATTTTTTTCAATTTTATATCATTAGGCTCAAGTTCAACACGAAATAGGGGTTGGGGAATCTTTTCTCTATTTATTATATTGGACACATTTTTTACCTTGAACCCCTGGAGGACGAGTGCATCTTTTATTTCTTCGGGGACAACATAAGAATCTATGACCTTCAATACGATCTGCATGCCTTTAGCGCTCTTAAGCTGGTATGTGTAGAAGCTTGTTTTACTTTTCAGCAAACCATTTTGCGGAAATCTTTTTCGTCATAAATTTGGATTTTAGTTTCATCGATGTTGCCACGTTTTATTGGAACAATGTGAAATTTATTCTCACCAATGACCGAAATTAATTTTTTAATAACGAATATAAATAAACTAATAAAACGTGTTCTTTTTTTTATAAAATTAACAGTTTTGTTCCAGTAAATGTGCATCTTTTTCGGTGGCTAAAAATTTTATATAAAAACTAAACACAATTTAGACAATACCCTTAATATCTCGAAACAAGACATTTCGACTTAAGCCATTATTATTTATTGCCACAGATATATGGCGTTTTCTTTTCTAGGAAAAATGTTTACATACATCGCACTTTTCAATTAAATGTCTGAGTTATACAGTGGAGGCTCGAAAAAGTTAAGTCATAGAAAAGTTAAGTATATGGAAAAGTTAAGCAGCTTTTATTCACCATTGGTGACTCCAAAAAGTTAAGTAATTCTCAACTTTTCTGAGACAATTTTTTTATATATAGTTTTTTTCTCTTTCTAAGATGATCTCAACTTTTGTATGTAAATCCTCAATACATATTTATATATATAGTGAGTCATATACGCCTGTATACATGCAAAAATAAAACCGTTACCGTTATATATATTTTTTTTGTGAATTTTATATGCATAATGTAGTTGCTCTCATCAGTTGATTGTAAAAGAAATTAGTCGTAGAATTTGTTTTGTTCTGATTGCAACAATGTTAGCAGCAGGGAAGCAAAAAAGGTTGTCAAATACACATACAACCTCTTGATTTTTTCATACTACGGAAAAGTTAAGATTTCGGAAAAGTTCATCACCCCCAAAACAAACTACTTAACTTTTTTGAGCCTCCACTGTATAAGTAACCTTAAAATATGCAAAAAAAAAAATTAATTGTTAAATTAAAATATTATAATTACTATAAAGACGCACATTTGTGCACAATTTCTTCGGGATTTTGTAAGTCCCGAAAATCCCGGGATCCCGGTTCGGGATTTAGAGACTCCATTACTAAATCCCGAAGCCCGGGATTTCAAAAAACCTGTCCCGATTAGCATCTCTATGTGCAAGCCTGTCATGCCGGAGGTTGTCAGTTCGAGCCCCAAAAAATATCTGTTTAAAAATAAATTATGATTGCATTTGTAACAATAAAAAAATTATAAGTTTTCATTGTTACAGTTAAGTCTCGAAATGACATTTTTAAATAATTTAAATTATTCCAAACCCATTAGGTACCCATGAGATAGTTCAGTGACAAGTCACAAAGTGCATACAAAGTATCAATTAACCCCATCCTAGGCCATGCCCATGTAAAAGTGACTGGTCCGTGGCAGCACTAGATTATATGTCAAAAGACAGCTGTTTTGCAGCATCAAAAGGGCAAAAAAGTTTAGAAATTTTAATTAAAGGTAGCAAAATTTTTCTGAGGAAGGAATTATATATATGCTTTTCGAAGAGGAATAGTATAAAACAATAATAGAGTGTAAGAAAACAAGTCGAAAAAGATGTGAAGAAAAAGTAGAGACTTGCAAAAAAGTTGTCCTTTAATGCAAAACATATGGTCTCTAAGTAAAAAAAAAACCCATATGGCATGTATTAGTTTAAATATTGCATTGATTTATAGGTTTGTTAGTTTAAACACATTTTAAACCAAAAATAATTAATTTTTTTACCATAATTTCTTATTTTTGCCAGTCTTTTATACAATTTTAGTTTCTTACGTCTACATTAATATGAATAACAATATACAATTTCATGACTTGTAATACAGCATTTTATCATTTAAATGACTGGCCCTACCATTATTACATCTTACAGTTAGTTAAAAGTAAGATTTTATCGGAGGAATAAAACGTTTTCCACCAGTACAATTTTAGCTTAACCTAAAATAAGCGCTAAGGTAAAGGCAAATGTGTCGTTCCTGGTAAGTTAAGTTAAATTTATAATAATGAATAGCATTTTATACGTCCTACAAAATCCTACTTTTAACTAACTTTAAGTTGTAATAATGGCCCTTAATTGTATAAGAATATCTAAAGGTAAATGACTGCATGCCTTGCAGTATTAAACTTATTCGGGTATGTTCTGCATTCCACGTGAAATTAAATCGTTAGGAATTGTCATATCATTGTTGTTATAAATACATATTTCCAACAACAATTCTATGGCAATTTCGCATGTTTTAATTCCACGTGGAATACAGAACATACCCCATAATACATAATCAGAATTTATATTAAATATATTTTTATAATAAGCCCATTGGTGGTTAAATGAACTTAAAATACTACATAAGCACAATTTATATTCACTATAATAAAAAAGGGAAGGTACTCGTTTAAAAATACATGCATACAAAGTAAAAGTGAAATAATCAACTAAGATCTTAACATTCTCCACCACGTTGAGCAATCACCGAATACCTGTAGTCTTAAACTTCAGAAACAGAATGACGTCGAGTTGGCTTTGGCGGTGTCAGTGTTAGATTGATTGAGGCGATTTTGCTGAATTTGACTCGAAGTTGCCAGGCAGTAAGTGCTAGGATTATGAGTAACGATAGAAGCAGAGCAAAGAAGAGCCTATGTTTGGGTGATGAATTGCCGGCTAATCTATTTCAAGTGAAGAATTTTTAATATGCCGTAGTTGTTTTTGAATACCGGTAAGCTGATCCAATTTGGTATCCAAGACGAGATTTGGTTCTAATATTTTTTTGACTTCAGGGTTTTCCTATTGAGGTGATATTGCCAAATGTTGCATATGACTTGCGCAAAGTAATGACTCTAGTGTCATATCCACGAATGGCTGAGTTCATGGTCATGCTACCAGAGGTCTTGGAATTTAGATGTATGATATCATTGCCGCAGACTGCAGTTAGTTCTATAGGAGTTGTTATTGCATACAGCCATTGGTTTACGTTGTGCAATGGAATAAATGAGATATTGTTCTGTTTTGTTGTTGAAGAGAGCAATTTCACAGGAATAACTGCCGGAGTCTTTGGAAATTTGTGCTTGGAATGCTGGACATATGCATACATATGTCGATCATGGCTACAGTACATTTATTGAATTGAAGTATGTTAAGTGCAAGTTGAAATTTTCATTGGTCCACGAATGCTAACTCAATAACGAAAATTACATTTGTGTTAGTTACTGTGCCTTTAACATTCATAATTTTGTGTAGTTCTACGAGTAGCAAGCTAGTGTCTTCAACTGGTAATGCACGGCCCATGGGAAGGTGTCCTTTAATTTTAGCAATCTCTAAAGTTAAATTTTTTGTTGTGAGGATAAGTGAGCTTATATTACCGTGGTTCGTATGCGTGGAATTGAATTCTCATTTTGAACTGTATTTAGATCATGATAGATGTTTCCTTAAGTTCTGAAAAGTGCACTTTAGTATTGTTCTCGCTTTGCTTAATAATGTTAATGGTAGAGTATATTACTGAAGTTTGGTTTTTTAGTAACAGATGTAGATACTCTTTGTTTTGTTTTACATTATTTATAATTTGAGCCATTTGTTCTGCGTAATCTGAGTCCAGGACTTCAAATAGAGCATGGGTTATAATCCCCACAACATGAAGTGAATTTCTCCGGCTCCTTTTTGGAATTAAAAGGTCTGATTCTTGAATAAGGTTGTCCCAAGTATGTAGAAGTTGTATGGAAAGCGTATCACAGGATTCAAAGGCTACTGATTGCTTGCAGAGCTTTGAAAATGATGTTATACCAACTTAAAGAACCTCATTCCTATCCCAAATTGGAGTTAAATCGTAGTACATAATGAATTTTTAGGTAGCTGTCTTTAACTTTGTCGACCCCATGCCTTCGAAATATACATACAATCCTGGATTGGAAGAAAATTCTGTAACATTGATTGGAGAAGCTAGTATTATCGGCAGCAGAAGGAGTAAAACAAAAAGTATATTGAAGACTCCTAGTGAGGCATATGACAAATGCTTTCGTTTTGGCTGTATAGCATATCCTTCTGATGAGCTTTGCGTCTTTTGTGAGTTCGAGTTGTCATATCCGGAATGTTCTGTGAGAGTCGTTGAACAAAGGTGCCAGTCTGTGTACTGGCCTCTTGACAATTCCCTTTTATGTTTTGACTTCGCAGACCCTGATAAGTCCATGCTTTACCTTGTAAATGAAGTTATCTCCCTTTTAAATGAGTATTATTTTCTTTAAGGATAACAAGCATGCCTTCAATGACGTTCGCTGAAGGTGGCTTCCATTTTCCCATTTTCTGTAGCTCATGTAGAGTTTTGCGTCCATTCCTTCCAGAATTTGCGTTTGATTTCTGAAGTTATTTTCCATCTTGCATCTAACGGTATGGTTGGGGATTGGGCATTTACACCTACTGCTGATGTCAAGGGTTCTCCTACTAGAAAGTGAAACTGGGGTAAGATCTTGAAGATCATCGTAGTTTGATGAGAGAGGAATCAATGACCGTGAATTCAAGATTGCTTCTATTTCAACCACTATTGATTTCAATTCTTCATACGTAAGTAATGCAGCTGACACGCTTCTCAGTAAAAGATGTTTGGGATTTCACAGCCGCTTCCCAAAGCTCACCGAAGTGAGGGAATCTTGGTGGAATGAAATTTGAAATTTTATTGATTTATTGATTGCTGCATACTCGTGTAATTTTCTCTTGCGCTGATTGAGAATACAGTAATTTCCGCGCGGTTTTGGTGCAATTAAACGGAAAAATCATTTAACCGATACTCTGTTAATTGATCTATTAACGCAATTAAAAGAAACCCCGTTTAATTAAGCATTGAGATCAATAATCCGAAATATGTTGCAACACAAAATTGCATATGCGTGTGCATATGCAATGAAAAAATTAAACAAAAATATATGATTTTATGTTTTGACACATCTTTTTATGTAATTTTACCAATAGCCATTTGTGAAAATTTTCAAGTAACAATTAACCGACACTTTTGTTTGGAATTTTGGAAAAGGGATTTTAGTTAAGAGTCAATTAAAAGGGCAACGCAATTAAACGGAACTCATTTAAACGGGTACTTTTTTTGATACGACTTCCATGTGAATGGCATCAGTCGTGAAGCAAAAAAAAATGCTGCGATATAGGCCTAGTCTGGCCTTTTGCCACTGATTTTGTGATGGAACCAAATTGGGCCAAAATAATACTCCTGTGGTTATGAAAGGACGTACTGGGGTCACTCTTTCTGCCGGAAAATTTCCCATTAATTGTTTGAAAAGCACCCGCCTAGCCTTGGTGCATCGTACGCATTTGTGGACGGTATTTCGTGCCAGTGATTTCCCGTTCGTAATCAAAAAATGTGACCTGGATGCTGCCAACAATGAATGTGGGCCACAATGACGATTCTCTTCGTGTAGCTTGTGCATTAATAACTTTGTCATGGGGCGGTTATGTGTTAAAATCGCAGGATGTTTTGCCTTGAACGGAAATGTTGACTGCTCCAGACGACCACCCACACGCATTATCTGATGCTCCTCCAATAATGGGTTTAACGAGGCCAGGAGACTTGATTTATGAACGGGTATTTGATGTAATTGCCTTTCGAATTCTTCTCCGAACTCTGCTGCTTGGATGATCTTGATGATAATGTTCATAACTTCTTCTAATTCAACTGCATCGAGCGCCCTTTAGGTTGGACGATAAATATTTGTAGTTTTGGAAATTCTAATAAATCTGAACACATAACCGATCGTTTCTTGAAGAGTTTTAAGTGAATTCCGGTAGTTTATCAGATTTATAATGTCTTGTTAGAACATGCTTTGTCATTTTACGTTCTTCGTTGCAAGGTGTATCAATAACTTGTGAAGTTAAGGTTTTCCATTCACTCTTTTATCCCGAAAGAAATAGAGGGCCATCAAACCACATTGAATGTTGTGATAGGTTTTCTGGAGCTATTCTTCGAGATATTGCGTCAGCTGGGTTTTCTTTAGAACAAACGTGTCGCCATTGATGTGACTCGCTTAAGCTTTGAATTTGAATGTTATCCTGTTTGCTACAAAGGTGTAGAAGGATGCTGCTGACGAGTTTATCCAAGCAAGAAAAATTTTTGAGTCTGACCAAAAAAAGTTTGCCGTATTTTGCATGCGAAGATCTACTTTTACTCTATTTGTTAGATCAACACCTAATACCGCGGCACACAATTCCAAGCGAGGCAACGTTTGCGTTTTGATGGGTGCTATTCGGCACTTGGAACATATCAATCTGGTTAAAACAATTTTGTCTTTATACTCGTATGTTGAACGAATGTAGATTGTTGTTCCATGAGCTCGTTCAGATGTATCGATAAACGCATGAATTTCTGTAGTGACTGGGTTTCCGTGTTTTAGTAAGAATATATCGATCTTTATTTTCTTTAGGGTTTCTATATTTGAGCGAAATTTATTCCATTCATTATGAAGATTCATGGGTAACTCGTCATCCCACGAAATCGATAACTGCCACAGCTCCTGCAAAAATACTTTGGCTCGTGCAACTACCGGCCCAAAAATCCCTAGATGATCAAAGATCTTGACCAGTTCTGAACTGACTATTCTTTTTGTCACCCTTGTGGCCGCTGACTTTTGTGACCGTCGACATAATTGATCGGACTTTGGGAGCCATATTACTCTGATTGTTTTAATTGAGCAATCTGAGTTTTCGTCTAAGTTCAAGTTGATTTCCTGGTCTTCAGGTGCAATTCCACTTAATAACTGAGGATGATTTGAACACCCCTTCCGCAGCTTAAAACCAGCTTCTCTTAGGATTAAGGTTAGTTGCCGTTGTGGCTCTAATGCTGTGATAATAGAATCAGCTCCGGTGAGGCAATCATCCACATAAAGATCATCACGTAATATTGAAGCACCTTGTGGATATTTTGTATGTATTTTTTTGAAAATATTCGCTTAATTTTAGCCAATACGTATCCGAAGGATATATGTACATATTCATTTTATCAATAGTGCACATTTTTGTACATACACTGCAAACCAATAGTTAATTTAATTATACCAATTTTTGTTACCAATTTTTACACAATATTTTTTTTTGAGAAACGAAGAAATAATTTTGCAACGAAGACATATCAGGGAAGGCGAAGTTGTGGTATGGGGTGCCATAACCTACTATCGACTTTTTTAAACAGAAAAAACTACTGGCGTTTCCAAATTTAAAAAAATTATTAGAACATATATAGAAGACCTACCAATACGACAATGCACCAGTTCACTCTGCCAGAACTGTTAACCAGTGAATTCGTTAATAAGATGTCCATGTTCTCCGAATCTTAACATAATGGGAAATGTCTGGAGGTGGCTTGTCAGAAAAGAATACGACGGCTTAAAGGAATCTGTTACAAAGGATTATTTAAAGAGCGCAATAACAAATCCTTGGAGCTCAATATTAATAGATTATATCCCAGTAAAAAAAGTTAATTTTTTTTGAAGCAATAAGAATAAAGGGCATTATAATTAGCTTTAAAATATGAGCTTGTTTAGAAGCGGTGAACATATATGGTACATTCTTTTCTGGCGTTACGTTACATTTGTACGACAAAATTAAAAAAAAAACTTTTTGGATTTAATTGAACTGTAGTGAATTTTAATCAGAAATAATTTCTTAATTAGGATTAAGTTCAGTAATTTCAATTCTTACCGAATGAAATATTTTTATTAATTAATGTGAGTTTCTAAAGAAGAGAAGAAAAATTAAACTACATTTTTATTAGCTGGGGGAAATACCAATATTTTTCTGTGCAGCCACGCACTTCATTAGCACCCACGTCTATCTACTGGGGTAGAGTTTTGTTATTAACATCAGCTATTTAACTTAAATTTTCTATGAAATGGAATATGATAATTGATTGTGTATACAATTATTCATTTACCTTTGGTAAATACATTTGTGAGTATCACTATTCATTTTCTGTTTTTTCCATTTTCTATTTAGGTTAGCACGAAGTTATATCACTCTAGCTAAGTATGTTTAACCATTCTTTACTTATCTTTTACGATACTAAAATACTAAGAAAGTAGTAATATCACACTTCCTTATTTGCCCTGGAAGCAAAGTCTCTACCCTGGCATCTGATGAAACAGGGGAGATACGGCAGGGGAGAGACGTTTTCATTAAAAAACTAACACAATCAGAAAATTATGCACTGTAATGAAAAAAACAAACTAACACGGTAAACTATGCTGAAATTGAAATAAATTAATCGTACAAACAATCTTAAATGATAAATAACGAGTAAGTAAAACTAACCAGGGGAGATACATCAATCCTGAAACGTTCGAGCGAGATGATTAGCGTGGTCGAATTATCGGCCCAATGAGAGCACGCTTTTGGCTCGCGCGATGTTTATTGTTAAATTCAGTTGAAAACAAACGTCCTGCTATTAAAGTTTGCAGCGTCTACGCATTTTGGCAGTATTTTTAAACAGACGAAAAAAGTGCCGGGGAGGAGACTTGAAATACGGGGGACAAAATCTTTGTTATATTTTTTAATAGAAGATAAAAAAATTTTAGATTTTTTTTTAAATAATTATCATATTTATACTACTTTTTATGTAATAAACAACGCTTAGATGTTTAATGAATTAGTAATGTGTAAAATTTCAAAGATTCTGTTACAGAATAGTAAAGGGACAGGCCAGGGTAGATACTTTTTTACTGGTAAACATGAAGTTTTGACTAAACTAAGCTAATTTAGGTATTGTAATTTATTGCTAACAAAGTATACTTTATTTATTACTAAATATATTTGATATTTCTGCAAAATTTACAAGTAATATGTGATTTTTGATGTCGCCGTCCATAGTGCCTCTTAACGTAGAATGACCCATATATGGTTTATAAGATATTTTTTGTAGATATGCACAATATAAATGTGTTATTTTTAATTTCTCGGCATAAAAGTTGTACGAGTTGAAGCGTTTTATTCTGGATTAACCCCCTTATGCAAAAATCATTGTTAAACTTACTGCCAGTTTATAGAAGCCATGTAAAAATTCTCGTCTGCTATTTATATTGAAAACAAAAACAAAGCACTTTAATATCTTTCCAAAACTCACTCACACTTAAGATAAGGAATTTCTAAATCTTCAGATATAGATCTGTATTCAATTCAAATTTTCAGCGTTGTTTCCTCCCGTTTGGAAACATTAGTGTAACAGAAGGAACATTATTATTTGTGTCTCCACTTAGAATATGTTCTGATGCAAACTTTGGAAACCAAGTCAAATAATAGTTCTTGAAGTTATATTCAGTTTTCCAACATGACAAAAACCTCTATTTAATTTTTAAATTCTACAACTTTATGCTGGAAAATTTCAGTTGAAAGATGGTGAGAATTTAGAGAAATTGAAAAAGTTACTTTTTGAATGTTCAATATTTATCGATACTCCAACGGGTATGAGTATTATAGCCACTGTTGCCAGATTTGCAGATTTCTCTGAATTTTGCTGATTTCTCATTGCAAAAATTATAAAGTGAGATTTGCAGATTTTCACTGCCAAATTGCAGATTTTCTGAAATGCTTATGTAACATGAATATTTTATGTTTTTCTTTACTCCGTAAAACATAAACATACACATAAGAAACATTAACAAATAAGTAGTTTTTGACGTTTAGTTTTGCAATATAAAAATTTTAAATAGAATCTAACAAATCTGTGCAAAGATATATATATATATATATATATATATATATAAATATATATATACATATCGCACACTATGTATATCATAAGCATTCACAACTCAAGATTATGAAAATGGTTTTGTTTTTTTCATGGACCGCAAAAATTTCTTCTGCGACAAAGTCTTGAACAGTTTTTTGCCACTCCTGAACATCTGCCATTTTTGGAGTTGTGACTGTTTGTGAATTAGTGTACGATACGTATATATATTTCTTTGCACAGATTTGTATGTATGTACAATTTTTCTAAATTTTATGTCGAAAGCTTCTACATATGTATATTTGTCCCTATTCTTTGTTAATGTTTATTTTTATTAAACAATTTGTAATATCAGCATATATTTTTGTATAGCAAGATAATTTAGGTAAATTTGAAAAACAAAATGAAAAACAACTCAAAATGAAGGTATTTTTTTTGTTCCAGATTTTAAAAAAATATTTTTCATATTTTTTAGCCAATTTTTGCAGATTTTTTGTAAAATTATCTGGCAACAGTGATTATAGCACACTCTCATTAACAAGCATTCTTAAGGTGTCTTTACACGGTAATACAAAGTATTACGACTTTATAGAATCAAAATATTATGAAATCCTCTCCGTGTTTAAAAAAAGAGAACAATAGTCTGTTGTAGGGATGGGCAAAAAATATCGATATATCAAAATATCGATATTTGAGAAAATAAATATCGATATATATCGCCGATATTTCAAAAACCGATATATCGATACATCGATTCTTATTTACGAGTATCGGGTTTCGATACTTTTAAGAGCTATAGCCGTTTTTAACTACGATATTGACATCACTACTAGTGATGCGAAGAAAAAAAAGAGAAATTTCATAATAACAGCGGAGGTGCATCTATAAGGTGACCCCACTAAGCCAGGTGACTTTTATTTGTTAACTAAGCTAAATGCTAAATTCGGATTGTGTGGTTATAAGCCTAAAGGCAGAATTAGTTTTTATTTTCTGTTCTGTTATGAATCAGCTGACTCTTTTTGGTTTATATAGATATACCGTTAGTTTTTCTCTTTCATTCTGTTCTGTTTCGGTTCAACCTCTGAAAATCAAAAAACTGTTAAGTAATTGTAAGTGGCAACATAAATAAAATAAAAACACTTCGAAATAAAATGTGATTGTGCTTTAAGAATTTAAAAAATTAAATTTTTACCAGAAAAACATAACCACTATATTGAAACATAACAATGGACGATACAAAACTCATCAATTTAGTGGAAAACTGTGACCGTTCTGGTAAGATACAGCTAATTTATTACAGAAAAAGTAACTATTAAAAGTTAGAAATAGAATGGAACAGCATACAACATAAAGTAAGAACTAATGAAGTCTTGCTTAAACTTTTTTACGGCGGTTATGGTACGATATGTTGGTATGTGTATTTATTTTAGATTTGGAATATTTTGGCAACATTTGTAGGCAAAAAGTATCGATATATCGAAATATCGATGTTTTAAAAAAATATATATCGATACTGTTCAAAAATATCGATACGATATATATCGATACATTTTTTTCATTTGCCCATCCCTAGTCTGTTGTAGGTATTTTTCATGTTTACACTGATACTATAAGTAAAATGCAAGCAAAGATAATGAACTGTTGAGTTAATAAAAATTGGAAAATTGCAAAAAAAAGATGTGTACTAATAAAACCAAGGTTGGCAAACGGTATCGTAAAAATACCGATACCGATTCAAATACCGCTAAAATTAGATACCGCTATCGTTACCGATACCGAAATCCATTTCGGTTAGAAAATATCGGTATCCAGACTACCGTTTACGTCTATACCAGTACGTACCGTTATACCGATTCCGATAAAAAAAAATAAATGATAGGTGAGTTGTAGTTACCAATTTTTTATTATGTATTACAACTTTTTTCACCATGAGACAAGTAATTTTTTTTGGTTTTTATTTCGTCCATTTTGTTCGTTTTGCTTATTATTCCAGATGCCAACCAAGCCCATTTGTCAACCAATATTATTACCATGTTCATAAAACATTGAATCTCAAGAAAAAATAGCAAGGCCAAAACTAAAAATATTTAAAATGTTTTATAATGGATACTATGGTTTCATTTGTTTTTCGAGCATTAATCCGAAGACAACTAAAATTAGTTGTTATTCAGAATATCAAAAAAAACAGTTGCTTAAAAGTTAAGTTGTTTCAGTTTCAATCCAACTTAGTTGAGCTGTAAACCGTAATATGGGCAAAATTTGCAAAAATATATTTCATTAGCTTCGTAAGGTTGGTAGAGAAAAAACTTCTAAACTTTTATATTTGAAGTTAAAGATTTCTCTCTTGAGGTGAAGAAAAGTACCTGCTTTAAGTTTTTTAATGTTAGTTTTACAAGAACATTGCTTTCTTTGTTTTTAAGTTGGCTAAAAGAATATTGTTTATTCTTTGAATTGAAATATTCAAATTCGTCTGAATTTGGCGAGAAAGTTATAAACAATATGGGTCCAGTACAAAAATATTACCTATGAATGTGTCCAAAGTATAAAAGTGTTGAAAAAACCGAAAAAATTATATTTGGTGAAAAATACAGACATATATTTGAAATCTACTGAAACAAGATATACATATGAATATGGTTCGAAAGGTATTAGTCTCTTCTTTCTGTGTATATAAATTTAAAATCGGTTGATATTTTACTTAGTTAGAGGTTGATAAGTGCCTACGGGGACGAAAAAGCGGGTTTTTACCCGTAACTCAAGATTTTGGAGGTATCTGGAAAATTTCGAATACAGATTTTTGTTATACTCGACAATACCTAGCAGAAATATGTAACACATCCCAAGTATTTCGATTTTATCAAAGTTTGTCACACAGTGTATCAGTATAGACAAAACTTATATTTTTACTATATTGTTTAATTAACCAAAATGTATACTTTATATACATATGTAAAGTTTGAACTGCAGCCTCCTTGTTTCACTTTTTTAATAAATTATTGTTTAATAATAGTATAAAAACATATAGAAACAAATAAGTATATATGCTTTTATAATTATAATTAACAAAAAAAGATTTTTTGCTATGTCCACTGCCTGAAATAATGAGCCTTATCACGAGTGTCGTATTACGACTTCGACGACGACGATTTTGTAGTAGACTAAGGAACATTGCAAAATTTTTTCTTTAATCTAGCACAAAATCGTCGTAGTCGTAGTCGAAATACGACACTCGTAATTAAGCCCAATAAATTTATCAGTAATATCGGTATACCGGTATTATAAACTCGATAACGGTATGTACCGGTAATACCGATAAAGAAATAAAAAAAATACCGATACCGCTACCGATACCGAAATTTAAAAAATAATTGTACCGGTATCAATACCGATACCGTTATTTGTTTCGGTTTCCAACCTTGGTTCTGCCCCCCTATTCCGAAAGTCGCTAAAGCTAAAGCTAAAGCTAAATTTGAACGCTAAAATGCTGAACAAATAGAAAATTTAAAATTTTTTCCTATGACATAAAACACTCAAATTTCGGCGAATTACATTTTTAAGCTATTGCCTGATTTATCAATAGACGTTTGAAAATTGTATTCGTAGCCGAAAATCGACTTTATAGATTTTTAGCGATAGAGATTTAGCTTTAGCAACTTACGGAATATGGGGGCTGATATGTTTAGCTATGTTAATTAGCGTTTCTGTTACTAGTTGTTATTGTTGGTTTTTTAAAACTGTTTTTCTGTGGTTGTATAATGAGCAAATGAGAATAACACGTTTGTTTATATCTGTTTTTCTGAAACAAATCAAATACGTAAAACCATGGTTGTCAGATTTTTTTCCGAGCTATTTCGCCGAATTGATTTTAAAAATCGCCAAAATTGATTTTATGTGGTTTTTCTTAATATATATTTGATAACAAATTTGTTTTTATATAACGCTTTTTTTAATATAACTGTTTAAAATATAATCGTATAAATCGTATTCAGCAGCAAATCGCCAAAAGCAGAAATAAAATCGCCAATTTTTTTTTATTTATTTGATTAAATTCAAAACGCATTAGTAATTAATTAATATCAGAAAAATCATCAAAATCAAATTGCTTTAATTGGGTATTTTCTGTAATCCACAAGCTTTTAATTTCATCTGCAATATCTTGCAGAAGAGTTGTGGTAGAATTTATTTTTGAAACTACTCCTTTAATAAACTAATTTTCCTGAATTACTAAAATTTTCAAATTCAATTTTGTTAAAAAATAGCCATTAAAACGCCAACAAATTTATTTATCGGCAGAAAAATCGCCATGTCGCCAAACAAGTTGAAAAATCGCCACGTTTGGCGAGAAATCGCCGTATCTGACAACCTTGCGTAAAACTGCTTTTAACATAAAGGTGTCTTTACACGGTAATACAAAGTATTACGACTTTGTAGAATCAAAATATTATGAAATCCTCTCCGTGTTAAAAAAAAAATAACAAGAGTCTGTTGTAGGTATTTTTCATGTTTACACTGATACTATAAGTAAAATGCAAGCAAAAATATTGAACTGTTGAGTTAATAATAAAAATGGGAAAATTGCAAAAAAAAAGATGTGTAGTAATAAAACTGAATATTGGAGAAAACATTTTATTATTTCAATGTAATTTTACTACAAAATATAATTTTTTTATAGGTTTCTTTATTGTTTGTTTGGTTTTCCTTGTACCATCAGCTACTTGATGGTTGCAGTTGCACAATATTTACAAAAGCAACATGAAAATTTCCTGAGTTGATTATGGTGGCTTCTGCAAAAGTGTTAACACCTTCAATAAGTACCATTATACTACGTTTAGACGGTACGTGCTTCGCTCTCTATTCATGCTTCAGGCCCCAATCATGACCGAATCCACTTGCTTCGCCATACAAAATTATGAGAGCGAATCAAGTAGATTCAATATGAATCTACTTGCGAAGCACGTAATATTGGTATCTTCTCTAACTTTTATCGCAGTTAATCGCCACTTTATCTGAACTAGCTATCAAAACAAAATAG
This sequence comes from Tachina lurida, assembly GCA_944452675.1. Lineage (NCBI taxonomy): Eukaryota > Metazoa > Arthropoda > Insecta > Diptera > Tachinidae > Tachina > Tachina lurida. Next base: position 67,408,595 of record OX101752.1, on the reverse strand, counting down.
GTATATGTGTATGTGTGTGTTTGTAAACAAATAAAAACAAACCAAAAAACATAGATGTGAGTTTAATATAAATAAATTTAATTAAGTTATGAATAATATAAAAAGGAAAAATAAGAAGAAAATATAGAGATGCCTTAAAAAACAAGATTTCGCATGAGTCGAATCTATGTAAGTATGTATGCTTATGTGTATGCATGTATGTATATACGTGCGTATGATACGTATGTTGTGTGAATATACAAAAAAAAAATGCCACGCGAACAGTGATGCCAACTTTTTCAGAGCAAAAACCACTGTGTGTTCATAAAAAAGCACTAAATGAAATAAGTACTCGTATATATGTACATTTGTATGTATGTACATAAATATATTTTTATTTCTTTTTTTATGTATATTTATCTATTTATTTGCAATACAGAGAAAGCCCACATGGCTAATTATAAATGTATTGAATTAGTAAAAATTAAAAATTTAAGTTAACTACAATTTTAAATTTACTACATTTCATAGGTTTTTGTAATAATTTCAATTATATCGAGCCATATTTCCATTTTGCTTATAAGTAGAATATGAGTAGGAAAATAATTGAAGTTCATTTGGGAAGACACTCCAATTATGGTGTACTATTTTAACAAAAGATGATCAACGAGAATTATACTCCTCGTTTCAAGAAATGCAGTTTCATCTTTTTCCTCTGGCCATAAAACTGTTTTAATAAAACAATTAGATTTTTGTGTGTTTCGTCTAAATTAATTTTTACATGAACATGGTTCAGTATGTTACATTCTGAACAACATAAGTCTTTTCTTTTTAGACCGTATTTTATATGAATGAAACAATTTGATTTATAAAATTATTGTTTTTCTAACTTGCTTTTAAAATAGTTATTAGCACTAAAAGTTATTTCTACTTCAACATTTGAACATGGTAATGTTAATAGTCCTAGAGGAAATGTTGACAGTATTAGAAATAGATTATGATCAGTTGAATTTCTAGAATTATGAACATCAATCCAAAATTTATCAGTTCTGAGCAAATTTTTCCATTTATTTATCCTTAAATTTCTAATAATTCGTTCTATTTCTTCAATTTCACCATCCCAGCAAAAATTACTGATTCCCAGAAGAGTTTTAGTAAGCCATCTGGAAGCAATGTATTCAGTTTCCAAAAAGATATTAATTTTTTGCCTTACTGTTTCCATTTACAGAAGTAATAATGTGTAGTTTTTATGTACTCAGATGCAAAAGTTACTGGTTTACATTTTTTTACTTTTGTCCACTTTGTTAGAGAGCCTTACGTTAGTACTTTTCAGAAGCATTTTTGGAAGCTTTCGTTATCAAGAAAGCAGTACATTGCTTCCCTCAGTGGTTAGTGATTAGATTATTGTAATTAAACTATTTTATAACGTGCATGACATCCTCTGTAATTTCTAAAAATATATTATTTTTTCTCACTATGAAAGTTTTTCTTCCTTTGTATTTCACCGAGCTGAATTAACATTCTGCAAAGGAAACTTTGCATGTCTAAAAGGGGTGAAATCAGATAGTTTTCGAAAAGTGAAAATAAAGCCACCACACTTTAACAAATTAATATTTAGTAGATTTGTAAAACGCACTAAAATCAAAGATGAAAAGCACCAATTTAGTGCCTTTTTTAAAGCAACAATTTGAAAAATTCCGCACTGTTATGAATTAAAAAACTCTAAGTCTAGTACGAAAAGCACTAAATTGGCATGCTGCATACGAAGCACTAATGCGTAGTATAAAGTTTAAATTTTTAAATGACAAGCATGCTCAAAACAAATTTGATTTAAAATTTTTAGTTTAGAGCTCTTAAAAAAAAATTAAAAACTAATTTAAAAAGCACTGAGCACTACAAGTATCTTCATATTTTTTCGCGTTTAAAATTTTAAAAGCTGACAACATTGCAAAGCGAGTATAATGACCCTACAAGAAATGAATGACCGAAACTAATACAAACAAAACTTTTTTACTAACACACATGCAACAATTTTGTATTGAATTTTTGCTACCGGAGCTGCCACTGTTTCTTTTTTTCAATAAAATTTTAAGGATTGTTTTTATAATACTTATTGCATATTTTTGTACAGTAATTTGTGTATATATTTATTTAAGTTTTATTTTAATTAAAGTTTTATAAAAATTTATTGATAATGTTTTCATAAATTATAATTATTTGATTATATATTGTTAAAAATATATAATTAGTACACAAATAGGTTTTGGAAATTGTGGAGGTTCTTAGAAAAAAAACGTATTGAACAAAAATGTTTGCTAGTGGCAGTTCAGACAAATATTGCATTAGTTGTTTCACTCTAACATATATCTTACATGTATATATGCAATAATTCTTGATAATGCTTTTTGCATGTATAAAAAGCAATAGCTATACATAAATTTTGTGAACACAGCTTGTGAAAAACCACAAAATAAAAATTTCTGAAAGTTAATTGTTTTACACGCATTTGGAATAAAATTTAAATAATTGCGCAATATAGTTGTAATTTTTGTGTTTTGAATGGTTTAATAAAAGGCCAATGGTGTTCCCCAACTTCCGACTGTAAAATGAAGCCTAAATAATGGGAGAGTGAAAAAAATATTTGTGAAAACATCGTCAAGAATTTTTATTTATAAAATAATTTTATTTTAAATATTTTTACGCTTAATGCTCTTTAAATACAATCAATTTTGGATACAATCGGTGATAAACATGTTTGTTCTATATGTTCTCAACAATATCCGTCATTCCGGCACAGTTGGAATGCACATGCAACAACTTGGCCAACTATTCCCACTTAATACCGCTTGTGGTTTCAATGTGGACGCACCTTTAGAGATCAACAAATTCAAGCAAATCTGGCTGTTCCGGAAATGCATCAAAACGGTAAGATTGTGTTTAAATAATAATTTTGTTTTATAAATTTTAATTGTTCTCACCATCATTTAAGGAGCTGAAAATAATCTTGTGTCTCTTTGGTGGTAAATGCGAAACCTAAAGATCAGAAACAATTACTGGGCGAAGCTTTATACCAAATGATAGAACGTACGCCTCCATCTTTGGTTAATAAGACGGAAGATCATAAAGAGCAAATTCTGGACGGACGTTTATACCCAATGACCGAAAGCATGCATCCATCTTTGGCTAGTAAGATGATGGTCATGTTGCTTAAATTAGATCTTAAATCTATTAAATATTGTTTGTTTTTTTATTAATAAAAATTTTAATTTGAAATGTAAATTGGAACAAATTTAACATTTACTTTATGGTTAGAGCTAACCAACATTTACGTTTGCCTAACTGGTTAGAGCTTACTAGTATTTACGTTTGCCTAACTGGTTTGAGCTAACCAATATTTACGTTTGCCTAACTGGTTAGAGCTAACCCATATTTTGGTAGTCATAACCTAAAGGTTATGAAAAAAGGAAGGAAGAGTGAGCAGCACAGATATATGTTGCGTAGTCGGGAGGAATTAATGAGATAGAAAGAGATGCAAAATCACATGTACACAAGAGTTTCGGTCATTTTTTTCATATTGCCCTTAAGAAACTAATAGAAACTTTAACAGACATATCAGTAAGGAGAACCGGTTAAATGACCGGTCATTTAACTGGTAGTGTTCTTGTAGGGGATTTACACTCAAAATATGCTGTTAGTAAATTCAAATTAAACATCATTTCAAACAATATTATTTTGATTTAAAAACCGCTCTACTAACCCTATGGTACACGACATGTAGAAAGACACTTATGACGCCAGGAGAATTTCCAACACATTGGTTGCATTATCGGCCTAAAATTTTAATAGTATTTTTGTGTCAAAATCCAAATGTAGGCAGCACTTGTGTGTAAATACATGTGAAGATCTGGGGCCCGTTTCTCAGAACTGCAAATTACAAATCTACAAATAAAATACACACAAAACAACAACACTTTTACAAATTTTATTGTTGTTTTGTGTGTATTTTATTTGTAGATTTGAAATTTGTAGTTTTGAGAAACGTGCCCCTGCTCAAACAAAAAAGTCATTATATAATAATAGATTCTCAGCTATGTTTATTATTTTGACATAACTACGTGGTATGTAGCATATGCAGCTTCATAGTGACGTCAATATTACGCCCAAGCTACATGCGCACGTGTTTTTTTATTTGCCGATTACAACAGGCTTTTTTTCATGCGAACCGAATGATTTTCAATTTATTTTAATTTCAAATTTCAGTAAAAAAGATTTTTTTTCTTTTATTTTCAATAGCTAAAAACAACCTGCACATAATTAAAAGTATTGATTTTAAATCGTCTGTTTCAAAATATTTTTCTTCTAATTTGGGACACAAGTATTAATTTGTGTATTAAAAATTTCAACTTAAGCAGGTGTGGCATGTCTACCACTGTTTTTCTAAATAATTTATTATATTGAGTGCACAGAAAATCATCAATATATTGTGGTTTGCTTATTAAACAATAAACAAAAAAGATTTTACATACAAATACCTTGGTAAAAATTTACCTACCTGTAGGTTAGGTTAGGTTAGGTTAGGAAGGGTGGTGCCTACCGCACCTCCACTCGGAGACCCAACTGGGTCCATTGTGATTCCCTTCTATTGCCCATTACTGGTAATATTTACCCCTCCCATTTTTAGCCAGAAGAAACCCTATTATCCGTCATTAAGCCACCGAATCCCCATGATGAAGCCCCTGATGTCCTCTAGTTTACACTTCCCGACATCAGTGATGCTTTCATGGAAACGTCTGCTCAGCCATCTAAGCCTATGACGTTGCAGCTTCGGGCAGTGACAGATAATATGTTCAATGGTTTCTGGTTCCTCTTCATCCCCGCACATCCTACAAAAATCCGGAGTACCAATTTCCCACATGCTGGTTCTTGCTCTAACCGAGCAGTGACCTGTCAACGCGCCTATCATAGTTCGCATCGCCTTCCTATCCATGTCCAGTAGTAGTTTAGATCTTCCTGAGTCTAGTTTTGGCCAAAAACCCCTCGAGACCCTACAATCCTCCCTACTACGCCTGCTTTCCACCCAATTACTGAGTTCCTTATAGTAATGATCTATCGGTAATTTCACCGATCTGTCAGACATTCCCTCGTCTAACGCTGATCCTATTCTTGCCAGCTCATCGGCAATTTCATTTCCCTCAACACTGCTGTGACCAGGAACCCAACATAGTCTGACACTATAGTTATCCATAAGCAAGTTGCGGGCTTTCCTACAGTCACTAACAAGCTTCGATTTGACATTGTGTCCTTTCAAAGCTTTTAGCGCTGCCTGGCTGTCGACGTAGAAGGTTACCTTTTCACCTTCAGCCACATTTCCGGCCACCAGCTCCGTGGCCCTGAGGATCGCCAAGATCTCAGCCTGGAAAACACTGCATTCATTCGGCAGTCTAAAAGAACTACGAATGTTCGTTCCCAGGATATAGACACCAGCGCCTGTGCCTTCCCCCATTTTTGACCCGTCTGTAAAGACTGCCCTACCCTCATACAGCCTACCGGAATTGACCCAATGGTCCCTATCCGGAATTACCATTAAGGGTGTCTTACCAAAATCGATCTCAGCGACCTTATAGTCCGTAAACCCTGGGGTTACGGATTCCTGATCACCAAAACCTATCCTATTTAAGATCGATGTGTGACCTGATATTCCTGTCCTCACCAAACCTGTTTCTACAAGTCTAAGGAGACTTCTAGTCGCCGTCCCCACCACAAAGTCCTCTATAGGAAGTAGATGAAGAATGACGTCCAAGGCAGCCTGAGGTGTGCTCCTCTGAGCACCTGTGATGCCCATCGAGGCACATCTCTGAACCTTAGCTAACAATCTCCTGTGACTTTCCTTCTTCAATGCCTCCCACCATACCAAACAACCATAAGAGATAACCGGCCTGACAACCGATGTGTAAATCCAATTTACCACCTTCGGTTGCAGACCCCAGTTCCTTCCTATGGAGTTCCTGCATGCATAGTAGGCATTGAGTCCTTTCCTTAGCCTTTCCTGCGTGTTCATTTTCCAAGAAAGCTTGCCTACCTGTAAGATTTACTTTAATTTTAGTTAACAGAAACTTCTTGTATATTCAGTTATTGTAAAACTTTTTTGAGTGTAACCTACATGCATTAAATGTACATTAATAATAATGTCTTTAACATTACAAAACGTAGTGTTGATCATCATCATTTTGATTAGGTTAAATAACGATTCTCGTTGGGCACAAGTTAACTAAGATTGTAAGTACTTATAATTTTAATGTACTCGGTATACGTACATTATTAGCGCTTGTGCGTGTGAGGTTGTACCTTACAGAACATTAAAGTACATTAAATAATGTTTATTTTCGAACACTGGTATAAACAGCATGATTCATAAACATGATTCAGAGAGCGAAGCAGGTGATTCAACTCGTCGTCTAAACATAGCATAACATCCAATAGTGCCAAAAATGGCACAATTGTGCCACAATTCCCATAACTGGCACGTGAACGATACCTTCAAGAGCTATAACCGTTTTTTAACTGTACGCTATTGATGCGAAAAAAAGAGAAATTTCATAATAACAGCCCAGACGACCCAACTAAGCCAGGTGACATTTTGGATTGTGTGGGTATAAGCCTAAAGGCAGAATTAGATTTTACTTTCTGTTCGGTTACAAATCAGCTGACTCTTGTTGGTTTATATAGATCTTATACAAGCCGTTAGTTTTTCTCTTTCATTCTGTTCTACAACAACAAAAGACGTTTTAATAATTATAACGACAAAAAAATAACGGTAATGGAAAATCCTCTTGGGATTCTTCCAGCTGTAACGAGAAACGTTATAATAATAAACTTTATATAGAAACGTTTCGTATAACTTAACATACGTAGTTCCTTTGTATTAAATTTCTTAAAGTGACTAATTGTGCATTCGAAATGAATGCAGTTTTTCAGAAATTATCTTATAATACAAATTAAAAATACAGATGTATGGATACATTTATTTCCTTTTTCGATACCAATATCAATTTGGGGTTTCTCCACTCATGGAGTTCATTAAATTTCGCGATTTCTTTGAATATTATTGTTTGGATGCAAATTGGATATTTCTCGTATCCCGGAATGATGAACTTTGAAGTGTTAAGCACGGGCATTCATTAATCAATAAATTACATCCTTATTTATAAAAATTATTAAGGCTTTCTAAATTTTTTATGGAAATCTTTTTTAAAAATCCTTAAAAACTCATAAGGTCTCAATAGTTGTTCAAAATTTATATCACTTAAACTTTTTTTGGCGGTTATGGCACTATATGTTAGTATGTGTATTTATTTTAGATTGGGAATATTTTGGCAACATTTGTAGGCAAAAATATCGATATATCGAAATATCGATGTTTTCAAAAAATATATATCGATACTGTTCAAAAATATCGATACGATATATATCGATACATTTTATTCATTTGCCCATCCCTAATACGACCCTCTGTACCGGACATTTTTTGTTTCTCTTTTCTAATTTTCGCAATTTATTCTTGTTGCTTCATATGATTTATCTCATTTCAATGGCTGTATGGATACTTGATGTGTACTATCAATGCATATGATATGTATGTGTATGTGTGTAAATAGCAAACGCGAAGATGTAAACAAACTACAAAATTTCTGTCTGTCTATTAATTTCCAATATGTAAAAGCATCGGGCAAGAATAAAGGAGAATTGAAAAAATGTCTGGAAAGAAATGTCTCAAATGTAAATTGGGACTAAATAAAAGCATAACGAAGTGCACACGGGGCAGCCTTTTGCTTGTCTCTGCTCTAGAAACATGCTCACCAGAGAATGACAATGAGTACTCCAAAAAAATATACATAAGTAAATAGTCTTAATTTTAATAACGGCGTATAATCATAATTGTATCGCAAACAATTCGTACGCAGCTAGGACTAAAGCCGATTTCAAAAACCTAAAATACGCTACAATTAAAAATAAAAAAGCACATGCGTATCAAACACATCGCCTCTCTCTCATACTTACATTCTGAATATTTTTATACTTAGGCTATGGATATTTAATCGGACATTTCATTTACCGCTGTATACATACATTTGTGTACATAAAATGGAATGGAAAATGTGTGGGTGTGTGTGGCTGTTTGAAAACGTGATTTGTGTGTATGTGTAAATGAAATACCCCTGTATATACACATTGTAACCAGAGTCTTTTTATACTTATGCGTGTGATTGTAGCGCACACTGTAATTTTAAAAATATTTATAAAGATAGTTGTTGGATGATTAAAGTTATACATATTCGGTTTAAAATTAATCACCCGTATTGCGTATGTCGAGTCGAATATTCGTCTACGAGAATTTTGTCATAGAATAAAGAAAACTTGTATAAAGTTTGTTTAATCAAATACAGAATTCTCATAGTCGAATATTCGACTCGACATATGCAATACGGGTGAATGAGTATGTTTGCATATGAGCGCGTTTTTTATTTTTAGCTGCACGCATTCATAGTTGTTTGACGGCCAATATTCAAAGAGTACTTCAAAAAATACTTCTGTCATTCTCTGATGCGCACATCTTTTATTTAAAAATGTATGTATTTATTTTTATTTTTAAATTATTCATTTAACTTACCAATGTTTTGACATTAAACACGTACATATGATATCAAATACAGATAAATATTTTCTCAAAACATTTATTGAGTCCAAGGCATAAAATTTGCAATCTGAAAACAATACAATTTTATAAATATGTATTTAATGAAATATTTTTCCTTATTTTTGTAATTAATTTGAATAAAATAAATTTAAATAACAGATAACCACTTTTAATTACATGACTAGAACATACATAACGCTAATCTCATGTAGAAAGGTCCTATTTTTTTTCGAAGTTTTTTAGTGATTCCAATACATTTCACACAAATGCACCTGCTTACAAAAACTTAATGCTGAGTATATAAAGCATAGATCTATATCAACTGACACCATATACAGTGGACCAAACACAAAGAACGCTGATGATAAAGGTGCAGTGACCTTCGAAAACAGCTAGTTGTTCCGTTCTACTAAGTGTTTCTCAGGATATTTACAATAAACTTTGGTGTTATTTGTTCTTTAATATCTAATTATCACATGTAAGTTATGTTTGTTACGTTCTTTTGCATATCGTCGAGTGGTTACTGGTTTGGCGCACAGTATATTAAAAATACATTATTACGCATCATCATAATTAATTTTTTTAACAAAAGTGAAACTGACGTTTAAAATGTGAAATGATTTTCCTTTATTACTATTTAAAGACGATAATATTTATATGTTTGTTAAGCTTGACGCAGGAAATGCTATAGAAAGGGCTCAATGCCTACCACGCATGCAGGAACTCCATAGGAAGGAACTTGGGTCTGCAACCGAAAATAGTAAACTGGATTTACACATCGGTTGTCAGACCGGTTATTTCCTACGGTGTGTGGTATAGTGGGAGGCACTGAGGAAGGAAAGTCACAGGAGATTACCAGGTTAAGGTTCAGAAGTGTGCTTCGCTGGGCATCACAGGTGCTTAGAGGAGCACACCTCAGGCTGCCTTGGACGTCATTCTTCATCTACTTCTTATAGAGGATTTAGTGGTGAGAACGGCAACTAGAAGTCTCCTTAGACTCGTAGAAACAGGTTAGGTGAGAACAGGAATAACAGGTAACACATCAATATTAAATGAGATCAGTTGTAGTGAACAGGGATCCGTAACCCCTATGTTCACGGACTATAAGGTCTCTGAAATTGATTTTAGTAGAACACCCTCAGTGGTAATTCCCGATATAGATTAGTGGTTCAAGTCCGATAAGCTACGAGTATATGAGGGTAGTGCGGTCTTTACAGACGGATCAAAAATGGGGGAAGGCAAAGGAGCTGGTGTCTATATCTTGGGAACGAACATTAGTAGTTCTTTCCGACTACCGAATGAATGCAGCGTTTTCCAAGCTGAGATCTTGGCCATCCTCAGGGCAACGGAACTGCTGGCCAGGAATGAAGCTGAAGGTGAGAAGATAACCTTCTACGTCAACATCCAGCCACCGCTAAAAGCTTTGAAGGGACACAATGAAAGCTCAATTACAATTTTATGAAAATGACCTCGAGTTTAGCAATTATAAGAATATTCACCCGTATTGCGTATGTCGAGTCGAATATTCGTCTACGAGAATTTTGTCATAGAATAAAGAAAACTTGTATAAAGTTTGTTTAATCAAATACAAAATTCTCGTAGTCGAATATTCGACTCGACATACGCAATACGGGTGATTATCTTCTTTTGATAACAAGTATGAAGTTCCACTACAATTAATACTAAAAATAAAAGTACATAATAATTTTGTCATTTAAATAATACAAATCAAATAATTCAATTTCATAAAAGAACTAGCTGTACCCTGCGTGCGTTGCTACGCCACGAACTAAAATAAATTTGAAGGAAATACATTACGCAAATATTAAATTAATTTTGAGTAATTTTGTTCATTTTGAAAAAATTGTGACACTGAAGCGTTTCGTTTCAATTTCAATTTATTCAAGTGCTGTGGGATATAACAATATTTCTTGTTTTTCCACCTGGTGCGCAAACGAATAAATCAGAAGGTTTTCCAAAGCGTGAGCAGGCCACATAGAGCTGCCCATGTGAGAAGCATGGATTCTCCAAATCTAATCCACAAACGTGCAGCGATTGTCCTTGTGTTTTGTTGGTAGTCATTGTGAAAATGAGTCTGGATTCGAATGCTATATCTATCGGGATCATTGGGATACGTGGCAACAGTACATCTTCGCCTTTGAATTTTCCAGTCAATATTGTTGCCTCGATAACATTCTTCATTATTTTCTTGACTGAGAGTCTGGTTGCTTTGGAAAGTTGTGGAGGATTTATGTTTCGAAGAAGAGTGATGGGTATAACAATTTTCAATGTAAGAACGTGCGGTGGCATGCCTGGCAAATCAAGCGAATTCAAGAATTCAGTTTGATAGTTGACAACTACGTCTTGATTCACCACAGTATCGATGGACTTATATGTTACCGTTTCGCCGGGTATTCCATTCTGAATGGTGAAGTTGATGGTATTGACATCGATGTTTTTGACCGCTAATATAGCACGCGTACTGAGCCACAGATGATTTTTGTAGTTCTGTGCAATGTTGTGGAAAACTTTTTGCACCAATTCGTCTTGCTTTCTGTGATCTTACAGAAGTTTGCGGGCAAAGTGATACATTGCGTACATTCATCAATTTGAGGAAACCATTTACAATATCATTTTTTTGCAAAATTTCCAGTCGATTTATGTAAATGACGCCATAAAAAGATGATTTAGACATGCATTAATTTCATCAGCGGGTGATGAACGTGGTATAGCCGGCAGTGTTTGTCGAAAATCACCAGACAATAAAATGAGGGCGCCACCGAAGATCTCAAATCTTGCAGTGTACGATCAAGCGCTTCCAATACTTTCTTGTGAGACATATTCGTCCTATATAATAATTTGACACGTTTGAAGTACTTTGCCCATTAAAGAGTTTTTGTTGATTTTGCATGTTGGTGCCTCAGTGTTTTGCAAATTCAACGGCAGTTTCAATGCTGAATGTAATTGCGTTGACGCAATTCCAGATGATACAATGGCCAGTGCAATATTATTTTGTGATCGCATGGTTGCCAAAATTAGTGAAAGAAGAAAAGTCTTACCTGTACCACAGGGCGCATCAATGAAAAATAGTCCACCACTTTGTTGTGTAATTGCACGCCTAATTCTGTCATACGCAATGCATTGTTCTGGAACCAACTGCTGAAGATTTCTCTGAACAAATGTCCCCAGATCATCAGAATCAAAGTGTGTTTCTCGTTGCAAATCACGATTGAAAAGGTCGTTCGCCTATCGGTTCGGAGCAGGCATTCCCAGTTATGCCAGTGCCTTTTTAGCAATTGCCAGACACATGTCTTCAATCAGAATCAATGTCTCATTATACACCTTTAGTGTGAATTGAATGTCTGAATTTTTCCCAAAGATCTTTTGGATTAGATGGAAAGCAGGTTGTCAATATTATGGCAAATAACGTGCGTATTTGCTGTGGTCGAGCGGTATTCGATGCATAAGCGAGTGCAGTGTCCAAATGTGCATCATTCTCAAAAAGATTTAGTTACTGGCAAGCTTGGCGATAAGTGAGACACAGTTGACCGTTAACTGTTCTTAAATATTGGTAGGATGTCTATCAGCAATCGTAGATAGAAGCATTCTGTATTGTTCGCGTGAACAAATTGGGATGTCCTTCAACTGCTTTACCTTGTTTACGGCGTTGGAACTTTTTAGCCGATGCATTCAATGTGTTGAATTTCGATACCTCAGACTAAAGTCTTTGCAAAAAGATCATTTTGGCACAATGACTAAAATGCAGTTAAAGTTGTTGCGAGTGGAACCAATGCTCTTGCACGTACCTTATCTGCTGTGAAGTACACGTGCTGTCAATTCTCGAGATGTATCGCCAAGTGTACTACTGTTGGATGTCGTTCATGGATTGGGAATGATAATATGTGCCATACTGGTTCATTGCTGCTAATGTAGCAAGTTGGTAATGGTCGATTTCATCGAGCGGTGCGGCCACATTTCCTACTCCGAAGAGTGCCATGTCGGTTTCTTTGTTGACATATTTGCAAATGTATTTAATCGACTTCGTTGAATTGCAATACTCAACATTAATGTGCCTTGAAGGTCTTTGAGAGAAACGGTCAATATGGCACAACCCAACGATTATCGATATATCCTATCAGACAACCATGGTGAGTTGTTGTTGGTAACGACGTGAATTAAATTGTTGTTGGTAAGTCTGGATCAATGTCCTTATCTGGTATTTCTGCTGAGATGATTTGGTTAATTTGATCTGGCGTAATTTTGTTGATTAACCAAAACAAAATATGTGCATATGGCAATCCTCTTTTCTGCCTTTCATTGGAGTACATCCAGCAGCGTGTCTCTTCAAAATCGTGATGCTTGATAACAAAATCCATCAAAGTTTTAAATTTTTGTTTAAATACACGTGCGGTAATGCAATGGCGGTCCGAAGATGATTGTTTAGCTAACAGAGGTTCTTTAATTTCATGTCTTGTTGGATTGCATGCAAATGTGATAAACAAATCGGCGCGAACGTATGTCATCGCACCGCGAATTCATGCATGTGCGTGGACTCCCCGTGAATGTAGTAGACGGTAATATGACAATTATTCCTAATTCGTTTGGAATTACCTTACCATCATTAACGATTGCGTCTCGTAAATGGATGTACTCTTCCAACGCAACTTGGTTTGATACAATCGAATATATAGGAATCGTTCAGTTTCAATCTTCGCGTACATGTCGACGATTTATTGATGGAACAATTGCTTACATTTCAGAATGTGATTCTCAGCGTCTTGAGGAATCATCAATCGATACGAATAATAATTTATGACACTGACTTTCTTATTCGTTTTATGTTGAAATGATGTCCACATTTTCCTCGCCAAAACAGCATCGAATACTGCAATCCATCGTATGGGCGATGAGTTTCGGAGACTCGCTGAACCTCGCCACTTCTGCGATGAAGAATTATGTCGCGCGATTCGAATGTTTCGCCAACTATCGCGATCTCCACTTCTTCGATTGTTGGTGCATTGAACTGTCTTTCTCGGTAGCCAACGGGTCTTTCGTCTGCTCGAATTACAACTGCGTAGTCATCGGCTGGCATTCGCTGAATTGCGGTTTTAAACAACTGGCATGGTAATGACATCGTTTTTCAATTTGTTCATCACTGTTTGCCGTGAAATAAATTTGAAGAAACTTGTGATCTGTGTCCGGCAATGGTAGAAGCGATCCGGTATGATGATAAATTTGCCCTTGGACTCTGAATGTTGGCATGTAATTTTAGCGCACGATGTTCGTTGCACCGAACGATGTGCTTTTCGATCATTTTGCAGCCTTTTTTTCCGTTGTTCAGTTGCCTCAGACCAACGGGCCTAATTAGTACGTATTCTAACAGTTTCTAACCTCACTTCTCGTTGTTCAGATGATTCAGACGAACGGATCTCAGCGGCATGTACTTGAAGATTTTCCAGCTTTAATGCTCGTTGCTCGTGTGATTCAGAGGCTCGTAATGCTCTGTTCTTCCATGCTTGAGGTGTAGATCGGCAAATTTGTTGTCGCTTTTCAGGTATAATTGTAAAGGGTGGTTATTTTTTAAGGGCCGATGTTGATTTTGAATAAAACACAAATTATTTAGGAAATTGTCATTTCTTTTTATTATGACAATATGGTATGGTTCAATTATGTATGGAACAAAATATCGGCCAAATGGCTGCCGCGACCTCGACGGCACACCTCTATCCGATGGTCCAAATTTTCGATGACGCTGAGGCATAATTTAGGTTCTATGCCGTTAATGAGCCGAATTATCTCATCCTTTAGCTCTTGAATTGTTGCTGACTTATCGACGTACACCTTTGCTTTCAAATAACCCCAAAGAAAGAAGTCAAACGGTGTCAAACTTTTCGGTGGTGCAGAAATTTCCCCCTATAGCCGCCCTGGTCCTAGTTTTAAAAACGTACATAGCCTATGTGTCTTTTTAGATGCAGATTTATCTATGTTCTAGATTTCATTAAAATCGGTTCAAATGTTTCGGAGGGGTGAAATTCCCCTCTCACCCCTATCGCCCTCTTTGTCCTAGTTTAAAAAAGTTAATATCCTTAAACACTCAATGAGTTGCACAGACTAAGTGCACAAAATTTCATTGCGATCGGATGAGCGGTTTGGCCGTGCTTAAAGGACATACAAACAAACATTAATTTTTATATACATATAAAGCAGTGATGCATTTTGAGTTTTTTGGTTTAGGGTAAAATTACCGATTTAAAAGGACCAATATACCTTTGATAGTCCCAAAAAGGATTTTTAATGTACTTGACTATAATCTTGTGATTTATTTTGTTTAGAACAAAAACAGAAATTCGCGACAAAAATTCAAATTTTTTGGTAAATTAAAGTTAATATATATTTTATATGCATGTATGTTGCTTAAGGCTGTGATACAATATCATACACAGTCGTTCGATCTGTCAAAAAAATCGTGTGTGCTCAAAAAGTATGATAGTGTGGATTCAAATTTGGTATGTGTGACAGATTTTTTGACAAGTCTGTCCGATTTCCAAAAGTTTATGAAATTTTTCATAAAATGATCATTTCTATTAGATCAGAGATGCATTTTGTAAGGCAGTTGGTAAGAAAACAGCATTTTGATATTTTGAAAATTACATTTTGCGTTATTATTTCTTTAGAAATGCAAAATAATTAAACATAAAAATTATTTTAAGTGTGTTTGCATTTTTTTTTTGTGTGATAGTGTGGCACCTATAAGTGATTTTGATGCGATTTTTGTGGAGTGTGACAGAATTCAATCCGATTTTCCAGTGAATGAATCGCACGACTGTGTATGATATGTATCACAGCCTTTAAACAAATTCAATTTTAGTTAAAAAACATTCTTTATGTAATTCTAATTTTATTATACATAGGGCCTAATTCATAAAAAATATTTAGATTTTATAAAAGGTTTATTATTTGCCTTTATTCCACTTGTCGACATCGACGTCACTTTGACACAATACCAAAAAACTGGGTCTTGTGTACCCTTTGTCGAAAACAACTGACTCCTGTTGGCGAGTTTATGCTATTTTATAGACCTTAGGGAACGGAAATAAATTGTCAGTAACACGAAGTTGTTCTCGAGAGCGAGTAAGCAAGCTCCAATTTTTTGGTATTGTGTTAAAGTGACGTCGATATCGACAACTGGAATAAGGGCAAATATAATTTCCATAGAAAATTTGTTTCATAAACCTCTTATTAAATAGAAATATTGTTTATGAATGAGGCAGTTAGTCTAATAGTTCCTCAATTTACTCCTGTTTAAAAGCATTTTTTGTGTTAAGTTTTAAAATATATTCATCATTGCAATTATTAGAGTTAGATTTCTTTAAATCTTTTAATTGTATTAAATTATGACACAGTATTTTTTACATGACGACGATTTCTTCTATTATGGCCTGTTTCGCGATATAGAGAGAAAACTCTGGATTGAAAATTTATATTAAAAACAAAAGCGAATTTTCATATTTTATTCTTGATTTCAATATAAATTTTCAGTCGAAAGAAGAGATTATTTCCACACATGCTGTGGAATGGGGAATAGAAAGAGTTTCTTGAATAATTCTGTATAAATTTGTATGCAAAGGTTTACTCGTACCTAAACGATTTTTAATGGTTGGGATCCTTTTGCAAAATTTTCTTCTACTTAAATCTTTGAGCTTTTTAAATTCTGGAACTTGGGATACTGCGCTATGTTCATTATTTATTTGTTCTGTTTCCTTTTGAAAAAGTTTAATAGCAAATGGTACAATAATATAGCCTTCCCCATTCAAAAAATTATCTGAAACCTGTTTCAATAAAAATCTCCAAAAATAAAAGTAGTTTTAAAAACGGAGAAAGCTCAATTAAAAAGTGTACTCAAAGTTTTGAAGGAATTATTTGATTTTTGAGCTGAAAGGGCCAAAATAGCCTAGAGCATACCACAGGGCCATCAAAACATCCAAAAGTGCCACAAATGACACAATTGTGCCACATTTTGCATCACTGATATATAGATAGATGTTGTTTAGCGTTTGTTTTAGAATATTTCGCTGTAGTAAAGCATTTGAAAAATCTCTCATGTCTTGAAAGTTCTTATAAATGGTCTTGTGCACAACATTAATATGTAATCACTCGAGTTCATTCATTTTCTAACCCATGATTCTGATAATCCAAGAGCTGAAAAAAAAACAGTTTACTACATAATTGCAGACGGGCGGATCTTATGTTTAAAAAATAAGACTTGAAATGTTCGTCGAGAATTTTCTACGTATGTCCGCTTCAATTCTGTCATCAACATATGTACAATTTTTCTTGGTCCCAAGACATTTGCCAGAAACGTAAAAATATTTATTTTCTCCCAAATTCGGAAAAGAGAGAACAAATCCGTGTTGAACTTTTTTCATAATATATTAGCCCATCCAGCTTTCATCTCGTTTGGCTTTCTTTCATAAACAATTCCATATCATACTTTTGCCAATACATTCGATTTTTTTATTTTCTTTCTTTTTTTTTGTTTTTTGAACAATGTTTTTATCATAAATACTTTCTACATTAGATCACATTTTATTTATTTTTACCACACTTGTTTCGCTTCTGTTGCAATTTTTAGTTTGATATAAAATGAAAGCCTTTTTAATTTTTGTTATTTAAAAATTCAAATATTTTATTTTCATTTCTTACCCAAGTTTGATGATACGTGATTTTGACTTGTGAAAATCATGCACTTGTTGATACGTTATTTTGAATTATGGATATAAAAGCGTTATTTTTGGTAGCAAAAATCTAAAAATTGGTAGAGGCATGTAAGTTAACCTAACGAATCATATTTAATCAAAAACACGATGTTGAATTTTTTGATACGTACTTTTGGATTTTCGATATATGTATATTTACATATATATTAGGGATGTAACGAATGTTCGCATTCGCAAATAATTCGCTTACTTTTGCTATTTGCATTCGCTTTTGCATTCGCTAAAATGTATGCGAATATTTAAAGCGAATACTAAAGACAAAAATATTGGAAATATTTTCCATTTTTTGAAAAAGAAAAGGTGTTTGAATTGTGCGAAAATAGTTTCTACTTAAGACTAGTCTGTTAAAACTTTTGAAAAATGGAAAACACCATTCAATACTTCGTACAAAAAATTTTAAATGCAAAAATATTAAATAATCCTTCTTTGTTGTAAATTTTTTGCGAAACAACTGCCACTCATATTATTTCGCATGGAAACTGAAGATATATTTTATGTTTTTCCCAAGATGAACAGAGTACTACTTCTGCAAACAATTCATTCCAATTTTTCTTAATATGTATTCTGGTAGCATTTTACAGGAAATGTTGAACTTAGTACAAGTTCTTAGGGCCAAAGTACGAATGGGTTGATTGCCTAACATTCTGTAAATTTATTTTTGATTATTATCTATACTTATTTTCATATGATTTCATATATCTTTCAGTTTAAAAATTTTTATTTCTAATAATTTAATAAATATTTGCTAAATTCAAAACTCAAGTAGATCTATGTATACAACACAACTTCATGTTATTGGACAAATTTATTTTCATGTGATTTTTTAACGTATTGTAATATTTGCATTCGCTTTCGCATTAGCATTCGCTTTCGCAAAAATTAAAATGTGTTATTCGTTTTCGCATTCGCATTCGCTAAACTGGTATTCGTCACATCCCTAATATATATATATATGTACATACATATATATATATACATATATATGGAATATAAATGAATTGCAAATGGAATATAACTGATCTGATCTATTTTATTAACAACCCAGTAAAAAAAAGACACTCCAAAAAAGTCATGAAAATGTAGAGTTTGCGATCTGGAAGTAGTGCAAATTTCGATCCGAGCTAATGATTTTTACATGGGGTTGTCATTGCAAGAAGTTCTCTTTTTCGCCGCCTGGTCACCGAATTGGAAGCGATTTTAAGAAAAATGTACTTTTTTGTGTTCTATGATAATATTTTCATCTAGGAAAAATGGCTAATAGTTACCTATTTTAACAATTAGTTTCTTTTTATAGGAATTTAAACGCGAAACAGTAATTTAATGTAAATTTAAGCAAATAACTTTAAAATTTTAGACCAAAATTAGTTCATAAGTTTCTTCAAAAAAATCGATTTTTTTAAAATTCTGGTGAGTAATTTCTAAAACTAGAGAGGAATTACAAGGTTTTGTATGACTAAAATAAACCTCTACTTGGTTTTTTGCTAAATATTGGCAAATTAAAAATATCGATTTTTTGGAAGCAATGAAAATGTACTTCCTTTAGAATGACTTCCAATTTTTTTTACTGGGAACCGACCAAAAAAAAGAGGTGTTATAAATTTGTAGTGTGTGTCTTTGTATCTGTGTGTCTGTCCGAGTCGACGTACAGACCAAACAGCTGGACCGATTTTGATTTGATTTGATTTTCTGTTTGAAAGGTGACTTGATCGAGAGGGTTCTTAGCTACATATGTTTTAAGAAAATCTGTCCAGCCGTTTAGAAGATATCACGTCTTCTCTATATACATACATATATTCGGAGGTTTTCAAAATTTTTAATGTTTGTTATTTTATTTAAGTTTACGTGAATATTGTTAACTATCGGGCCTGTTCTGCAAATCACGACATGCCAAATCACGGTGATTTCTAAAAATTAATAAAAGCTAAATCATTGCCTTTGTAAATTTTACGTTTTATAGCTTTGGAAGTTGGAAGAAAATATTATATTATAAATAAAAAAAACTTAAAACGCAATAAAAACCCACTATCAAGTCAGCTATTAATAATTTACTTTTGAAATCACGTGATTTGAATTCACCGTGATTTTCAGAACAGGGGGGTATTATCAAACTTGAAATATGTTATTTAATACATTAATGTTAATCATATACTCAACATTGATGTGAACTATGTAATAAGTTTTTTTTTGCCTCTAGGCTTTTGAATGAACAAATAAACAAATAAATAAAAAATAAATAAAATCTTAGTATTGTGGCGGATGTCAATTTTTCGGTATTCCCGAATACGAATATTATATGTGAAATTTATAGACATTTAATTTAATTTACTTCATACTCCTGTTCGCTTATATTGAAGTACTGTGAGCGTCAAAAGAAACTAAACAGTTATTTCATCTGTATAAAATCAATTTTCACAGTACAGTCATTAATAAAAATTAAAAATTTTAATTGTAGTTTAAGAGGCTTATATAATAAGGGCCTAATTCATAAAAAATATTTTGATTTTATAAAAGGTTTATTAATCGAATTTCCATAGAAAATTTGTGTTATAAACCTCTTATTAAACAGAAATATTTTTTATGAATAAGGCAGTAAGAGTTTAATCCTGATATACAGTAAATGAAAATAATAACAAAAATAATTCACTTTATCTTAAAATACTGATGATTTTTACGCGTAAAAAAGTAAACAGAACCCATAACAATAGATAACACTATGCAACAAATATTTATCTTTTTGCCATAAAATCAAAAATTAGATGTTTTCTTAGTTAATTAAGGGTCGCTGAACACGAATATGGCATTTATTTATTTTCCTTAAGAAGCGTTTTCGAGATATTCGCGAAAAACGCTTTTTTTCAGTTTAAAAAGATATTTTCAAAAATCTTGAGAACTGTTTTTTAAATAACGCAAATTTTACACCGTCGAAAAGATATGTTTTTCTTTTATTGCCGTATATTTATAATGTGTTTATCGGATAAAAATTCATTGAGTTACGGACTTTTAGAGTTACGACGGTAACCCTGGTCGTAGCCACGCCCCATAAAATTTAATACTATATTTCACGTGCTTTGACTTAATCGATCTTTACGAAACTTGGCACACATCTTGAACTCCTACAAATACACAATCTTTGTTTTTTTAAGTGGGCGCAGCCACGCCCCATAAAATTTAATACTATATTTCACGTGCTTTTACTTAATCGATTTTTCCGAAACTTGGCACCCACCCTGAGCTTTAAAAAATACTCAAGAAGCATGTGTTAAAAAAAGTAGGTGGGGCTACGACCGTGTAAGTTTAGTATTAAATTAAATGTACTTCTGCTTATTAAAAGTTGCACTAAAAAGGTAAAAATAAAACTAAAAAAAAAAAAATAAACCGACTTCAAAAGTAATATAAAAAAGGCGTAACTCGAATTTTCCATATTTTATAGGAGATGCAAAAAACTTATGAAAAAATAAGGCATTTACATGCAGAAATAGCTTTTTAAGTTGCCATAAGTCCTTGATTTTGAACTGTAACATACTAAGATCTTCAAGGATGATGCAATTATACGTTGTCTGCCAGAAAACATTAAAAACGCGATTTCGAAAAAAATTGAGATACGCCCTTTTTATATTAAGCCATCGATATACATATGTATATGTACTTAAAAAGTACTTGCAATTTTTTTACCGGGCATGTTCCTATGTGTTTAGTAACAGTATTACTGGCACCAACTTCAAACAGCACTATAGGTAACATAAAAATATTTTATTTAACTAGATCTACTATATTATTTGTAGCTTTTTAGTGCTTATTTTTGAAGTCGGTTTAATTTTCTTTTAAGTTTTATTTTTACCGTTTTAGTGCATACTTTTGAGCTCTGGTCAATTCAAAAAAGTTTTATTTGTAAGTATCTTTTTTTATTTAGAAATATGGTCCAGTTTCGTAAAAATCGATTGAGTAACAACAAGTGAAATATAGTATTAAATTTTATGGGGCATGGCTACGCCTACTTTTTTAAAACAAGATTGTGTATTTTTAAGAGTTCAAGGTGTGTGCCAGGTTTCGTACAGATCGATAAAGTAAAAGCACGTGAAATTAAGTATTAAGTTTTATGGGGCGTGGCTACGCCTCTTTTTTTAAAACAAGATTGTGTATTTTTAAAATTTCAAGGTGTGTGCCAAGTTTCGTAAATATTGGTTAAGTACAAGCACACATGAAATATTATACTAAAATTTAATAGGCATGCCCCGCCCACTTTTTTGAACGCAATTTTGTGCCTTTATTAAAGCTTAGGGTGTGTGCTAAGTTTCGTAAAAATCGGTTAAATAGAACCCTGTGAAATATAATATAAAATTTTAATGGGCGTGACCCCGCCCATTTTTTTAAAGAAGATTGTGTCTATTTTAGAGCTCAAGGTGTGTGCAAAGTTTCGAAAAAATCGGTTAAGTAGAACCACGTGTAATGTTATAATACATTTTAATGGGCGTAGCCCCGCCCTTAACTTAAAAATTTTGTAATTATAAGAACCAAAGATATTTGCTAGGTTTCGCAGCAATCAAATGAGTAGAAGATCACAAAATCAAATTTAAAAAATTGTGGGCGTGATCCCGCCCACTTTTTTCAAATGGGACCAATGGGAAGCTATACCCTCTCAGACAACAAAAAACTTTTTACAATCGGTCTGAAATGCACCGACACACCTTAAAAAAAAAATAGAGACGAATTGTTAACCTACTTCTTTTTTTGAGGTCGGTTAATTATTCATAAATTGTGCAAGTGAAAAACCAAACAATACTAACACTCTCAATTGCGAAAGTGTTTATATTTGTTTTAAGTCGTAATGTTTCCAATCTTTTAGCTTGTAAGGGTTTTGTTAGCATATCAGCGATGATTTCTTCTGAAGGACAGACAGTATTGACATTTAATTACTTTCTTAACGACATAGTCCTTGACAAAATGAAATTTAATGTCGATATGTTTTGATCTGTTACTAAGTTTCTCCTCTTTTATTAGATTTAGATAACTTCTGTTATCTTCAAAAGTAATTGTAAGATTTTCTTGTTTGCAGTTTGAGTCGCTTAGAACATTTCTGATCCAGATGGCTTCCTTTGCAGCTTCGGATAATGCAATAAATTCTGTTTCCGTTGTTGATAATGACACAGTTGTTTGCTTTTTCCAAGCCCAACTCACTGCTCTGTTGTTAAATAAGAAAATATATCCAGAACCCAGTAAACTTTGATAGTCATCATTACGTAACAAAGGTTCTGAATCAGTCTTTCCGTAAGACGGTTCCAGTGGATATTTGGATGGTTTTGCATCCTCTAAACCAAATTTAATTAAAACTTTTTCAATGTACTGCATTTGACGTATTTTAAATTGGTGTTCTTTGGATTTGATTACTTCTAGTCCAAGATAATAAGATATCTCACCTAACCTGTTGACATCAAATTGGTTTTTAAGTAGTGAAAGTACATGTTTTATTAAAAGTTTGTTCTTAGCAGCAACTACCAAATCATCAACATTAATTAATATATAAATATCTTCCCCATTGATGACTTTGCTGTATAAACAAGGATCTGCCTTACTTTGGATGAATTTACCATTTACTAGAGCATCATTTAAAGTTTGATTCCAAACGTTTGCTGCTTGCTTAAGTCCATATAGGCTACGCTTTAACTTGCATACTTTGTTACCGTCATATTCAATAAATGGTTTCTTTCAAATTTCCATTTAAAAAAGCACATTTTACATCCATATGTTCTACATGTGATCTTCTTTCGCTAGCAATTGATAACAGTAAGCGAAATGTAGCTTGACGTACCACGGGAGCAAATATCTCATCGTAATCGCAGCCATACTTTTGATTAAAGCCTTGTGCGACTAAACGAGCCTTAAAACGTTTAACTTTACCATCAACATCTTTTTTTACTTTGTATGTCCACTTACAACCAACTATATTTGCACCTGATGGCAATTGTACTAGTTCCCACGTGTGATTCTTTCTCAACGATTCCATCTCCTCCTTCATTGCGGACTCCCATTCAAGTTTTTCTTTAGAATTTACTGCTTGCTTATAAGTTTTAGGTTCAATCATTTCGTTTAGTTCTACAAAATTAGCCGAATATTTCACTGGAGGCACACCTTCGTTTATTCTTGATGAAGTTCGAACCACTGATTCAGTTGTTTGAATTTCTGCTACAGATGAGTTACTGGTTATTTCAGAATTTGTAAAATATTCAAGATCGTTTGAAATACTGCAATAGGATCTAACGTCAGACTCATCATCAGTAACAACAGGACTATTTTCGATAATTTTTGGAGAAGTAGCTATTTCTAAATATTTATCACTGCTGTCATCATGTTGTGAATTAATACTTCTTTAGAAAAAACGAATTTAAAATCTCTACTAATTGTGACTTTATTAGTACTTGTATCAACAAAGCGTATTACTTTGCTTTCTTCATCGCAACACACAAATGTTAAAAGATTTGATTTGTTATCGAATTTTTTCCTATGCACTTCAGGAACTAAGACATAAACTTTTGAACCAAATATTTGTAAATTTTCTATATCTGGCATTTGTTCTTCCCATCTTTCATATGGAGTACAGGGAATAACACATGTAACGAGTCGATTTTGTATATAGTTGGAATACATAATAGCCTCATCTAGTAGATTTTCGGTAAACAAGCTTCTTCTAAAAGACATCGAGCCCTTTCAACAAGGTATCTGTTCTTTCTTTCAGCTACTGCGTTCTGTTGGGGACAATATGGAACACTAAATTGTGACATGATACCATACTTTTTTTAGAAAATCGAACATCTTTATCGATTTATATTCAATTCCATTGTCGGACCTGATACATTTGGGAGCCCTTCCAAATTTATTTCTTACCATTTCAACATATAATTTGGTTTTATCAAAGACCTCTGATTTTTCCCTCAGCAAATATACAACAGTATAGCAACTAAAATCGTCAATAAAAGTTAAAAAATACCTCTTGTTTCAGGGGGTTATATTTTGTATGGGTCCACAGATATCCGTATGAATTAGCTCAAGAATATTTTGGGATTTTTGCTCTGCTTTCTTCGGAAACGGATTCTTTGTGAGCTTACATTTGGCACACACATCACATGTAGTTCGGATACCACAATCTATAATTTTAAAATCTTTCTTTACCTTACCAGATTGCATGGCTTTTACTGCGTTAATATCCCGATGACCAAAAAGCTTATGATAATAATGTTGGCACTTATCAAGTTTACATACAGTTGATACAAATTATTGATATATTTAGCAACTCCAACTTCAACATTGTTTATGTTTAAAATTTCACATTTTGCTCCCGAACATAGAATCTTGAACCCTTTTAACGATAACTTCTTAACTGAGAGCAATTTCCTTTAAAAGATGGAATGTATAGAACATCTTCGACCGTAATACTTTCTTCAGCACCTTCTTGTTTAAACATTTTTAACTTACAGTCACCTTTTCCTGCTGAATAAACTCCATCACCATTTGCAACCGTTACTTTTTCATGCCACGATTTATCTAATTTTATAAATTCATCTTCATTACTGCAAATATGGCAAGTTGCGCCTGAGTCAACTACCCACACATTAGTTTCTCCATTTAGAACGAAACATAAATTATTTTCTTCATTTTCAGCGACTTTTGCTTTATGATGTTTTTCATTTTTTAATTTCCAGCAATCTTTCCGTATATGACCAATACCACGACAATAGTGACACGTAATATTTTTGATATTTTTATTTTTGAATTTATTTGTAGTTTTTAAAATATAATCTTCGGCACGGTTTCTTAATTCCGCGCGCTTCTGCTGATTCACTTTAGGTATGTAAGTCTTATTCTGTGTCACTGTCTCTTTGATATTTGAACAGCACTTGGCAATGGAACTGTATTGCAAAATAAATTGTTTAGGTCGTTATAGATTTCTTCAATTAACTGTTTTATAAAAAAGAAAAGGCACTTTTATAATTTTGAGTTGTGACTCTTTATGATTTGGTATGCGATATATACATATATCTTAAAGTTTAATATCTATGTTTGCACTTACTTTTTCTTAGAAAATTTGATATCAAACTGCTAAAAATATGTTTACTAGATCGGCTTGCTAGATTAGTAACTGCTTTTCAAAGACGTTTAGGATTTATCTTGAAATATTTAAAGAAGATTCAAGGAATGTTGCAACTGTTTACTTTTTTTGACACCTAAAAATCATCAGTATTTTAAGATAAAGTGACCCATCTAAAAAAATATGTATGGAGCATATATGATATCCCATATATGGTTCGGATCCGAAAATGAGGGTATATGGACATACAGTGAGCAAAGAAAAAACTTGTACAGCAAACGCTCCGCTCTTCTAATCAAAGTATCTCTGTTGCTTTGTAAGATTTTAAGGTAAAACCAAAAGCGATTTCAAGGAAAATTAATCAGCTTTCTATAAAAATCTTTCATTTTATTAACAAACTTATTTTAATGCGAAAAAAATAACCTAAAATATAATAACACTATTTTCAAGAACAAAAAAAAACTTGTACACTAATTTTTCATTCAGGATGGAGCTATGAAATACGGAATACACTAAAAATAGCACTAAATGTGGTCACATCTAGCATCTAACAGAATGAAATGGGTTTTTGGTAATTTTGGGAAGTATATGGTCCCATATGCCCTGGAGAGCACTTTAGATATAATTTTTACCCATAATCTACAGCTCGCGCAATTTTTTCTCCGCATACGCCCACAGACTTTTATTTGTAATAAGGCCACGGATCTAGGGAGGATGTGCCAGCAATTTTTTCCCATTGAATGGAAGCCATTCTCTTATTATTGAAAACGAATGTTTCGGGTATTTAACTCTAAATAATCAATAGTCTCCAATTGCATTTAATTTGGCAGCTAACTGTGCTAATTATCTTTTAGTAATTTTAAATAATTCATTTTATTTATTGTACGTTCTATAAAAACCAGATTTCATACAGCACCCGATCCCATCATATTACACCCTGCATGTTTCACCGTGTTATTCAGGAGCTTTTGCTGTACAAGTTTTTTCTTTGCTTACTGTATGTATGTATATGTGATGCGAAAAAGATGGAAAGGGACCTAAGGGTAAAAACCGGTTTTGTTCAGGAGAGCCATTTTAAAGATTTAAATAATTGTATCTTTGGTGTACCATCACTGAGCGTGTTGGTATTGGTCTCATTTGAAAGAGACACATCTCATGACGTCAGGAACGTGTTGGTCTACCTTTAAAACGCGCGTAGGTCGTCCCTACCTCTTGTTTTGTGTAGTTGGTTTTTACTGTTTTCTACCTAGCGCGCTGTTTTCGCATTTTTTCGAATCCAGGTTTATTTTCTGAAATTATTAATTGTGAATTATAATAAATACTCATTTATAATTCTTTTAAATCGTGAATATCACTCTGTTAGTACGAAAATTTTTTCACATAACATTAGAATCGTCGACTTCAATTTCATAAAACGCGCATATCTCTGGGAGGGAACACTTTTAAGGCATGGGATCGGTCTCATTCGATGCTCAGATGTTGTCCACATCAAAAAAAAAAAAAAAGTGAAAATTGATTTTTTACCCTTAGGTCCCTTTCTCTATGCGCTGTCACATATGATAATATGTATATATTCATACATGTATTTGTAAATATTGCCTATACGGTATGCGAAGTTCATATTCATAGTCTCTTTACTCAAAAACTCATATTCGTATATAATATTTAAATTAAGAAAAAGTAATGCAATAAGATAACAAAATATAATCCGTTTATTCTAACACTAGTTCTTAATAATTTTTTTTGCAGTAACATGAACTTTGTTTCATAAAATATCTAGAGAATTCCGTTATTTTCTGTAAAATTAATGACCGAAATATCCTTTCGACTATTTGATTTATTGAATAGGGCCACAATGTACAAAATCGTACAAGAATAGTTTTTTTTACTAAAGTTTTACTTTTTTAAACGTTGAGGCTGTACGCATATAAATTTTGCATACATATTTTGTAATAGATTTCTAATTCACCAATTCACCAGTGATACAAAACGATCTTATGTGAGATATCATATATGCATAAATTTTTATATAATTCCATACATTACATCTTATTTCTATATATGAACCGACATATGAAGAGCTTCATAATTAAATTTCCATATATGAGCTCATATATTATAATACATTTTATATCAATTCATATACATATAATACTCTTCCCAGAGTATAATCGTATACATTTCAATACATGAATTCATATGTATATTAAAAATATATGGACCATACATGATTTTTTTTTATCTGGGGAACTATTTTTGTTATTATTTTCTTTTCGTTTACTGTATATACAGAATTAAACTCTTACGGCCTAATTCGTAAAAAAATATTTTGTTTTTATAAAGGTTTATTGATCAAATTTCCATAGAAAATTTGTTTAATAAACTCTTATAAAACAGAAATATTTTTTATGAATAAAGCAGTTATTATATAAGCCTCTTAAACTACAATTAAACTTTTTAATTTTTATTATTTACTGTACTGTAGCAAAAGCTTTTACGAGTATACAAATAAAATAACTGTTTACTTTCTTTTGACGCTCACAGAATATTAAAAACTATCCAAAATTTTAATGATCGTCATTGATACCAAACAATCTAGAGACAAATTGAAATCAAACTGTTTACATACTGCCTGGCTCACGATTTCAACAAGAAATTTTCGTTCGCTTATTTATATTGAAAACAAAAACAAATTTTCTTATTTTGTTTTTGTTTTCAATATAAATAAGCGAACGAAAATTTCTTGTCGACATCGTGAGCCAGGCAGATAGTTTTCCTTTCCTCATCTCTTCTCTTCTCTTTTTACATAAAAACTTATTTCCGTATTAAAATACAAAATTTATTACCAATAAAGGTACCACACACATACATATTAGGAAATGATCTTACAGAAGTTTATGAAAATATTCCTTCCAATTCTCATGAACAAAAAAAGAGCCTTTTCAAAAAATATATTCTTCCATGACAGTCGTTAAGCAGCTCTGGGTCGAAGAACATCACTTGGCGTCATCGTAATTATTTCTTAAGTGTGGTCAGGCTTAGTTCTGTTGTTAGGCCTTCGAGAGTTTTTCGTCTCACTCGCACTGGTTGACTGATCTGCCACGGATAACCGTCTAATCTTGCGGTTTTTGTGGAATTTCTTTAACAACCACGTTGCTACTTCCTATGTGAAGGCATAGGTCGTACAGTCAGTCACGGAACTTTTTGAAAATACTATTAATAACATATTGGGCATATGGTCTAGTTACTCCGCCCATATTCGTGCAACAATACTTTACAAATTTATTTTGTAAATTATTTATGAAATAAATAAATAAATTAAATAAATATTCTTCCATGAATATGACAATAAAATTAAATTTAAAATTTTTGTCGCCCAATTTGAGGCTACAACGTTTAAATTTTGAGAAACGTATTAATGGAAACTTTAATACATAGAAGTATTTTCAAAATGATATTATTTTTAATTTTTTGTATAACCGAACTTAAAAAAATGTTTTTATAAAACAACAGTGATCTATGAATTATTTAACTTTAATATGGACAAATAATTTTCGGACAAACAGTAGTAGTATCTATTAAAAATTTGGTTATTTAAAAAGTGCAAAAAATTAAGAAAAGAAAAATCAGATACGTAGTTCAACTATGTTTTGTTCTACATTAACTGGTGGTCTACTCTGTAATTCGAAACGAAAGAAAATGCTTTCGAATTTACATGTTATAAGCATACAAATTCGAAAGCATTTTCTTTCGTTTCGAATTACAGAGTAGACCCCCAGGTATGTATAGCTTTAGAGGAAACATACTTGTAATACAATAATTTGGAAAAAAATATCATTATTGACAAGCAACAAATATAAATCACTTTCTTGTTTTTCGTAATGGACATTTTGAGTTATTTGGTCTCCCAAAACATCTCAACAATGTGTGTTTAAGGCCCTACCGCTGAATGCACTCGTTAAAATTTTTTTAGTTTTTTGCAAATGAAATATTTTTTAAAATGGCAACCTTTATTGATCCAAAATATAAAACTATTTTTTTCAATAATTTCAGGCCACATTTTAAATTTATTTGAAGACGTCGATCATTTAACATCATTCAAAATAAATAGCCAAAAGTACAGGATATTCATATACATCTAAGAAATATTTTGTCACACCACGAAGAAAAGTTCTGAACGAACAAATGTTCAGTGGTGTTGGTCTCGATGGAGAAAGTTTAAATTTTTATTTTTGAAGTTAAGCATTCCTCTCTTGAGGTGAAGAACAGTTTTTAATTTTGTTAATTAGGCAATACAGTCGTAAAGCAGCTCTGGGCGAGTCATCACGCGTTGTTGGCAATTATTTCTTAAATGCAACCAGGCCACTGTTGTTTATTGGCCTTCGAGAGTTTTGCGTCTCACCGCATGTGATTAGTGGTTGGCGTCGGTTAACGGTATCCACCGCAATATCCCGTTGGTTTCCATTAACCACATGCAAAAACAATTATAAGGAAAAATCAGGGACCGAAAATAACTGTTATTTTTGAATTTTTGATTAAAAAAAGCAACCTCAAGGAAATGTCGGAGAATGAAACCAAGTATACCATTTTGCAAGTATTGGACCAAATTGTCAGAAAATACGATGCTTTTTAAAAATCTGACTTTTATTTTTTCAAGCAAAAATAAAAGTTATTTTTTGACTTTTATTTTTTTGAGCAAAAATAACAGTTATTTTTGACTTTTATTTTTTCGAGCAGAAATAAAAGTTATTTTTTGAATTTTATTTTTTCTAGCAAAAATAACAGTTATTTTTGACTTTTATTTTTTCGAGCAGAAATAAAAGTTATTTTTTGACTTTTATTTTTTCGAGTAGAAATAAAAGTTATTTTTTGACTTTTATTTTTTTGAGCAGAAATAAAAGTTATTTTTGTGTTTTCAACCCCTTTGACAAAGAAATTATTATTTAATATTCCAAATATTCTTTTCTAAATAAGTAAATTTAACGATTCACTATTGCAAAAGCGCCAAAATTTATAATAAATATAATGAATTTATCACAAAATAACTTTTATTTCTGCTCAAAAAAATAAAAGTCAAAAAATAACTTTTATTTCTACTCGAAAAAATAAAAGTCAAAAAATAACTTTTATTTCTGCTCGAAAAAATAAAAGTCAAAAATAACTGTTATTTTTGCTCAAAAAAATAAAAGTCAAAAAATAACTTTTATTTCTGCTCGAAAAAATAAAAGTCAAAAATAACTGTTATTTTTGCTCAAAAAAATAAAAGTAAAAAAATAACTTTTATTTCTGCTCGAAAAAATAAAAGTCAAAAAATAACTTTTATTTTCTGACTTTTACGATAAAAGTTATAACAGTTACGGTCCCTGGGAAAAATATAAGGGGGTACTGGTTGGAGAACCAAACAAAAACTCATTTTTGAAGAAATTAAAAAAGGAGAGGAATTTGGAGGTTCCAGCTTCGTATGCGACGGTGTATGTCGTTTGGAATTTTCTCGGAGGAGGCTCCTTAATGAGACTAACCTGGCATTTTGTGAATGTATAATATTCCGCCAACCTTTCTAGAGTTAAAAAAAAAATTAGGCAATAAAAGTGTTTTTTTTTTTCTTTTAAGTTAACTACAAGAATATTATTGTTTATTCATTGAATTGGAAGAAATTTCTTTTTTTTAATTATTGTAAGATAATGGACCTTATCGTGGTTGACGTATTTCGACTTCAACTATGACAGTTTGAAAGAGTTGAAATACGCCAACCACGATAAGGGGGAATATTTTTATGCGATTTATTTAATGAATAAATATGCGGTCCTGTTCTGTAAACCGATCGAAATAAATGATTTTAAACACGCCTGCAGGTACATTATTAATTTTTTGAAAACGAGAAATTTACTCGGATTCGGTTTGTAGAACAGGGCCGATTCTTAATTTAGTGAATACGAATTAGAGATCGACCGAAGGCTAAAATCTTAAACTTCGGCCAAAACCGAAGCCGAATGTTTTAAATTTTAAAAATGATACTTACGTTTTATATGAATTAAGAAAAAAGTTTGCTTTTTTGAGATCACTGAAATAGCTGTAATATCTATTCGATACATAACAAGAAAAATAAAATTATTTTGCAATTTCTAGATTGCTTTTTCATGTGATCACTCACAAGAACGTCCAAGTAAAAGAAAATAGAAAGCAACAGGGTTGTATTTCAAAGCAACCCTTTCAGAACATTAAACACAATAGAAACTGTCTGCGAGCAACGACCAAACATAATTTTATTTTTCAAGCTTGGAATGAAAAATATTCGTCTTCGGCTAATCGGCCGATTTTTGCCATAGGCCGAATGTTGGCCGATTACCCATTTTTGGACGAAGGCCGATGCCGAAGCCGATAAATCGGTCGAACTCTAATGCGAATACGAATATTTAAAAACGGCAGAACATTTGGGAATTCGAATAATCGCACATCACTAATATATATGTGTGTGTAAATATATGCGCGTAGAGACACATATGTATGCATATCTCCACAAATATAATTCTAAATTGCCTTACCTTTGGGTAGTAAATTAGCTAAACATAAAGACGCTGCTGCATAATAGACAGCACAATGATTTGGATGTTGGCTAATACCATCACGATCAAAAGAAAAAATTGCTTGGATGCTCAATGATTCGACCGTATGCAAAATAATGTTGGCAACTGCATCGGTTTTCCAGTCGACATTTGGATCATCAGGCAAGTTGGTGGCATTGACTAGTATTATGTTACTCTCGGGAATACCCAAGTTTTCACAAGCTTGCCATAGTTCTTCACGGCGTTTAGAACCTTGATTTTCGAAGTTCCCTATATGAAATGGGATATTAGCAAAAAAAATTATTTGATTGAAAGTTGTCGTACCATTAGATAGGCAGAGTAAATAAATTTGACACTGTTTGTATTGAGAGAGAGAGTAGAGTAGTGGCCCGAAGAACATGCTCTCATCGTCGGGATGTGATATAACGAAAAGAATCCTTTTGGCAGTTGTGTTTGGGGACGGCCATGGTAATCTTATGTTGGCCAGTCTTTTGTAGCGAAAGATCAAAGCGTAAATAGAGAGGCATACTAACAAGTACACCACAATCGCGTATATCAAGTGCTCCAGGGCTTCGGCTGAAGTATTAACAAAACTTTTATATATCGCCTGTGGATGAAGAGCAGCAAACGTATCTAGTATAGCACCAGACAATGTATAGTTGCCCAGCAATTGCCCGCGCTGCAGCTGATACGTTTCGTAAATGTGTGCAGTGGCCGATCCACAAGTTATCACAGTAGTATTGATAATCGAACCAATAACAGCATTCAGCCAAGAAACATTCATTTCATTGCAAAAAACCTTTTAATATAAATAATCCCAATATTGTCAGTCTTTCTCCCCAGTTCTTTAAATACAGCTTCCCAGTTTTTATTGGTGCAAATTCAATTTGGTGTTTTTGGTTATTAGCAGATTCTTAAAATCCAGTTAAAGTTTTTATAAAAAAACAATTAAAGCAACTAAAAAGTTAACAAAATAAATAAAAAAAAGTTTAAAAATAAACATATCTATAAAACAACTGCCAGGAACTTTTTAGCACACACTTTATTTTTGTTCTTGTTTTTTATTTTTGTTTTGAAAAATTTATAAATAAAGGGGAACTATAGTTTATGTTCCCAATTTAAATTTGTAATGTAAGATTTATTTATCTGTTGGAATTCAGGCCTCATTTGTTTTTTATATTAATCTACTTCGCTGGTATTCCTGTCTTCAATTATTTTACTGTTTTGACAATAAACCATAGTTGCCAGATGAAAAGGGTGTCAATTCGTCAAATTTCGAGCGAAATTTCGTCGAAATCTCGTCCAAAATAACTCGGGGTCTCCTCGCACAGAAATGAAGAGAGGTAAAAAAAGCTTCAATCAGGTTTTTTTTAATTCGTGGAAAAAAGAGAAAAGTACATTGTATATGATACTGTAGTGTATTACTACTTACTAATTATCACAACTAATAAAAAGCATTTTAATTTTATTGCACTAGAAAGAAGAATAAAACAAATAAGCAGACAAAATTTGAGGGAAAACGAGACACTACTGTATGTTTTGTGACAATATGTCCACGTTTGGACCGAAGAAACATTTAAAAATACAGAATTTTAAATATATAATAAATAGAATCTAAATAAATTAGTCCTAAAGAAAATTAAATAAATTAAAATAAACACAAAAAACATCAATCCATACAAAGTGAATTTTTTAAATTTATGTCCAATACCACAATGCATGTTCTATAGCTTAGATCATAACCCTACGTCTCGACTAGCAATAAATATGTCGACATATATTGCAGCAGTTGTCAAAATTATATTATTGCTAGTGGAGACAGCTCATTGCAGGAACTTGCAATATATGTTGCAATAATTGTCAACGCATTTTCGTTAACAATTATTGCAAGCGTGAAACGTCAAACTCGGTGTTAATTTATGTTCGACTTTTCTGTAAAAAAATTTTATGCATCAAACAAGGCACAAAAGTAATTGTCAAACGAATTCTTCGTTATAAACTTGTAAACAAAAAATCGGCGGATGACCAATATGCCTGATACGTGTACCTGTTTGATATGCCTTGGATTGAGGCAATTGTCAAATTTGTTTGCGTCCATTTAATTACCTACGTGTAGACAGCGATTGCCATCCATAGAGCAATGATTGCTGTGCTGATTGCTCGAGCAATTATTGCCAAGTAAATGCCGTCACTGTTGTATTTTTCATTAATTTTTGCAAAAACAGTGAAATGGAGCAAAATATAAAAGTACATCATCCGAAAACATAATATAAGAACAACTAAACATAAGTTTTTCGTATTTTTGCATTGAAAATATATATTTAAGGCAATACCTGCCCTAAGAATGTGTAAGAATTGTGGAAAAATTTGCCGTACGTGTTCGCCGCTTCAAGTAAGAAGCAAAAAAAAATTAAATTATTCTGCCGACGTTATTGCTTGTTCTCAGCAATAACCCTGCGTCTCGACTAGCAATAAATATGTCGACATATATTGCAGCAGTTGTCAAAATTATATTATTGCTAGTGGAGACAGCTCATTGCAGGAACTTGCAATATATGTTGCAATAATTGTCAACGCATTTTCGTTAACAATTATTGCAAGCGTGAAACGTCAAACTCGGTGTTAATTTATGTTCGACTTTTCTGTATTACATTTGACATTTATATAATATTAGTGAAATTGGGAAAATATACATATGAATGCATAATAAAATAGGAAAATAGTCTCTTAAAAACGTGTGTAGTAAAATAATTTGTATTGTTATAAATTTATAAACATAAAAATTCGTTCGATTAAGCAGATGTTTACAAGTGAACTATTTTTGTTCTGCACCTTTCCTGTTGAGTTTTACCATATTGTGAGCTACAATTTCCCATAGCCTTAACATAAGTAATGCAATCAGCAATATTGCTCTGTTATTCTGCCGGCGTTATTGCTATATTGCCAACATATTTATTGCTAGTCGAAATAAACGAAATAAATAAAAAAAGTTTAAGTTTAAAATTTTTAAACGCACTAATAATCCCAAATTATTATTTTACTTATTAAGTAAAATATTTTTTATTAAAAATACATTGAAATTGATTATTGAGGGGTTTTAGCTGGATCTTATGAGCATTTCACAATTGCAGTAGCAGTTCTTTTTTTCTTTCAAGCTCAAAAATGATCTCTCGGACCTCACATAAATCACCGCGCATTTTCAGCTATGTATCATTTTTTTGCTTTTACGAATATTTATTCTCTGTTTCCCTCTAACTAACTTTAGTACAGACTCATAGCCTCTGCATCTCTCTTACACCTTAGGTAACTGCACTAAGCTAACGACTATACCATCGAGTTTAAGCGCTTCACATCTGTAAGTCAATCACCTCTACTACTTATGTATTTAAAGTAAATAAATTTATTATCATTATATTAGAAAATATCGGGATCAATGCGTCATTGACCCTTTTCATGTTCTCCTTGAACAGAATGGCATTTTGGCCATCGTTATTACCAAATAGCTCTTTATTTTTTTTTAAGTATCAGATCCTCAGCAAAAATAGTACGTACCAAGGTGTTGTAATACTTGTTGTAAAAATGGAGGTACTTGATTGATTTGCCTTGGTACGTATTATACATACTAACAAAATACTTCTGTTTCCTCTTTAATTTCTTCATTTCTTTTGCCTTGCAGCTTATCATAATTTGTGCAGTGTATCTATTGTAAAGGTGGTATTTATTTTACAGCTGATATATACACTTTTGGACAAAATATAGTGCAAAATCATATTTGGAAGATATAAATAGAGAAAAAATAGTCAAAATCACTTTCAATGCTAATAAATTATTTAAATTCATTTATTTTGTTAACATTGTAATATAAATAATAAGGAAACTTAAATATTAAAATTAAACTTTTTCTACCAAATAACATAAATTAAAAAGGTTCTTGCGCACGGTTGGACAAAATAAAGTGCAAAATCAAAATATTTAAACATTATCTGAGAAACATGAAGAAATAATATAATAATCAGCTCCTCCCTTATTAATTATAACCTCTCGAAGTTTTTTGGGTATACTTAAAGTCAAGTTTTTCAGAATTTGTACAGAAATCTTTCTCCATTCGGTTTGCATTTTTTCCCAAAATATTTGAAGGTTATTGCGAGAGTCCATTGGAATTTTGTCATCTAGTATAGTCCACAGGTGCTCTATGGGGTTCAGGTCGGGACTTTGGGCAGGCCATTCCAGTATTTCGATACCATTTTCTATAAAATAATTCTTTGCGACCTTGCTCGTATGCTTAGGGTCGTTATCCTGTTGGAAGATAAAGTCCCCCATATAACATGTGTTATATGTTTAGCTTTAAGTTTATGTGCAGGCTCAAACCAAACTCTTTTAGCACGCTTCGCATTTTTTAGCTCATACTTCGATTCATCTGACCAAATTACTCGATTCCAAAATGATTCTGGCATATTTACATATTTTTTAGCAAAGGCCAAACGCTTTCTGATATTAGCAGCTCGAAGTAGTGGTTTTTTCTTTGCGTAAGAACTTTTTAGACAGCATTGGTTGAGCCTTCTCCGTATAGTGCGTGATTAAACACTTAAATTTAAATGCTCCTTTATCTCTCTAGAAGAAGCAAAAGGCTTTTTTTTGCTAGAATTACTATACGACTATCATCTCGCTTTGTTGTCGTTGTCTTCAACTTTCTCCCACACAATTTTTTTAAGCTTTCATTTGTCTTTCTAATATTAAACAGCTCAAAGATTTTTCTTGCTCCTGATATAGAAATATTGTATTTTTGGGACAAATCTTTATATTTCATTCCATTTTCCCTGTCTCTTACTAACAGATCCCTAACAGTTTTTGACAGCGGCTTCATTTTGATGTCCTGTGGAGATGTCTGAGGAAGTATTAATTTTGTTAATATTAGAGTGTAATGAAAGTAAAATTTAATGAATTCTGTACTTATATAATTTTAACATTTGCTTACTTATAGTTTTTTATAATAAATTTTAACAAACGTACATATATATTTTCTCCAAAAAAAAATTATACTTTATTTTGTCCAGAGCACCAATAGACAAACTGAATTGATTTGTTCCCAAAACAGCAATGAATCATTAAACTTGAATTTTGTTTTTTGCAAAATAAACACAACATTTACAGTTATAACGGTATAATAAATAATCATCTTTTCGTATTTTGAAATCTTCTAACTTAAACTACATCTGTTAGTCTCACTCTTTTGCACTATATTTCGTCCAACAGTGTATGTCTGATGCTACGAACTACTAACACCTTAAAAATACATGGGAAGTTTGCTACTGATAACTGTGACTAATGCTGGCCATACACTACTCAAGTTCAGTGTTCAAGTCTGGCACAGCGTAAACTAAGCTTGTGATACACACTATACAAGTAAACTGTGCATTTTTTATTTAAATTCGCCATAACAGTACGAATAGATGAGCAATTTTTATTTCTGAACATAAAAAATAACGTCGGCAGAATGACGTCACAAAAAAGTTTGTGTTCAAACTTATTTTAAGGGGTGGCTAGACGTATAATGTTAAAAATCAAAATTTAAGTTCTCGTTTGCATGCAAAATGTGCGTTTTAAATTTTGATTTTTTAATACTTCTACCACAGAGCATATATTTTGTTCTTTTGCTTGATTTTTTTTATAAAAAACATATTATTTTAGTTTTCCGCAATTATTTTCTACTAAAAAAGTAAATTTGACAGCTTGTGTCCTAACATAATTGCTCAGACTTGTGTTTGAACAATTATTTCCAAACATGTGTTCGAACACTAACATTTAAGGTTTACACAGTCATTTTTTGTGTTAGCAACAGATTTTGACAATTGCCAACACAAAAATTTCCAAACTTATTTCTCGTGTAATCTCACTGTAATGCTGGTTATTCTTTGTATAATTCTAGGAACTCTGTCCACAACATTTGTTCTGTGCTCATTTCTTGTTGTGAACTCTTAAAAAATCACTACACAACTG
The DNA here is from genome assembly GCA_944452675.1 of Tachina lurida. Classification (NCBI taxonomy): domain Eukaryota; kingdom Metazoa; phylum Arthropoda; class Insecta; order Diptera; family Tachinidae; genus Tachina; species Tachina lurida. The sequence continues at coordinate 67,370,504 of OX101752.1, read as the reverse complement.
AGCGTTTGCAACATACACTACAGAAGTTCACTGTACAGTTTTCAAACTTGAGCAAATATCAAAATAATTTATATTTACTCAGTTCACTGCATAAATAGCACAACCACCCCCATACACTACACAAACGCACTTTATAGTGTCAAAATTGTGCAGTGAACTTGTTTGGTGTATGGCCGGCATTAAATTAATATAAACGCAAAGAAATGTTTCTATCTTCACTATTACCTATAAGTTTTCTATGGTCGCTAAATTTATTTATTTTTTTATGCAATTCAATTTGAAGGAAGACTAAATACGTTGATGTATGATTGCGGAACAATCAGCTATGCACTTGATCCAAACTTATTTATTCTTCTTGACTATAATAACAGCAGTCTGATTTCGCACGTAAGATAAACATTCCTTACATAGTTGTCACACCTGATGAATTCATATCATTATGAATGTCAAATTGATATCATGATGAAAATTCATCACGTATAGACTCAATTTATTAATATTATATCAGCGTTATGATATAATCATCAGGGCTGGTGGCCTGATCTTGAAATCAAATGTCATTTTATGTGTTACTGTGCACTTAACGTAGATTTTTTAAACAAATTTCGTTTAAAAAAGGAGGCACAAAGGCGAATTCATAACAGGTGGCCTTAACAGTCCAGATGATTAATAAGGTGTTCGAAGTACAAAGTAGACCAGAGTTGAAGAAAGTGACTTATGAAAAAAGCTAAAATCATTTGTGCGCAGATTCTGCGAGAAAGGGACAACTGCAGTATATTTATTATTAAAATGTTACCAAAAAAATCAAAACAAACAAGAGAAAATGTGTGCTTTGTGAAATATACACGTGTACATACATACATACGTACATACACATTTACAAAATTAAATTGAAGAATTTGTTGCATTTACTTAAAAAAACCGATTATTTGTATTAAAAAGTTATTAAAATTTGTTTGCAAATTATTCCTGATTTAACTTTAAGCATTTTCATTGAAAAATTTTAATTTTTTCCTTTTATTTACAAAAATCACTCAGCGAATAAGACAACAAAGTGTTAAACGAAAAACATTTCAACAAGTAAACAATTTTGCAAAATTAGATGAAAGAATTTGTTGTCTTGAATTAAGAAACAAAGTGCGAAATAGCTTATAACTATTAAAAAGGCAATTACAAATTGTTTTAAGATGATTGCAGATCTCATTTGAAGCATTTTCATTAAAAAAATATTAATTTTTATAATTTATTTACAAAAATCGTCAAGCGAATGAGGTTACAAAGTATAAATTGAAATTAAGCTACAAAATTCCACCACGAAAGAAGGTTAAAGAAGACGCAGTGACAGAGTGAGCGCGAGATCCGAAAACACAAATTATCTTCCGTCTCGTGTCATCTCTGGTATACCCTGTGGTTCGAAGACTACTTTAGACTGTCAAAATCTCTTTTTTTATCTGTTTGTTTACATTTAAAGTAAAAAAATTATATCGTTCTTTATGTTTAAAAAATATATTTTAAAGTAAAAGAATTATAATGTATGAATACTTATCACAAAGGAATTGATTGGGTCTCCAAGTGACGGTGCGGTATAGCACCACCCTTTCTTACCTATGCATTCTAAATTAACTCTTGCAAAATGATTAACTGCATTAAGGTAGAAATACATAACACGCGTTTGTTCGTCGACGAATATCGTGCGCTTGAAAACTTTACCGCATGAAAAATGGCAAGTTACACAACACGCGTTACAAACGCCTTTTTTTCAGCTTTTTTATTCATTTTTACATTGAAAAATGATCTTGGAACATTTTCAAATCCTTTTTTGTGTAATACTGTATAGTTTTCAAACTCTTTATTAAGATTTTTCGTCATGATTCAAATTTTTTTTAATTTTTTCTTTTTTATTGTCGGCTGATTAGTTGTCAAAACAACACAACGCGTTAAAAAGTTGAAAGTTAACCAACTTTCTGCGGCAAACGCGTCAAAGAGTTTGGTATGTAACTTGTCGTATGCAAAAACACTATTTCAACTTTTTTTGACAGATGCCTACAGTTTGCACGCGCACTAACGCGTGTTATGTAACTTCACCTTTAGTTTATTAATGATGATTTTTAAAAAATTGTATTGAATACAAATTATTTCTACCTATGTGTCTGGCCTATAATGCATGATAGCATTTGATACATATGTATGTATGTATAAATAAGACGCACGTTTATTTGTTGTACACTTTTAAGTATCCCATTGTCTATTTTTGTGAAAAATTTCATGTATTTAAGCACATTTGGTTTACGGCCATGATGAGCCAGTAAAAAAACATTTTACACCACTGATTTCACGTCCAACAAACCACCGGAGAGACTGCAATAAGGCAGCAAGTAAGGTTTCTTTACGTTGTCCAAAAATATTAGGATCATCAAACCAGAACCGTTTGTAAACATTTTAATTACATTTATTTTACAAATATTGTTTTCTGTGTTGTTGATAGATGTACATAGATAGTAAAAATGTCTTATAAATGTGTATGTATTGGTATTTGAGTCGACTGTTTTTGACAGATGGGGTTTTTTGAAGCCAGACGAATTGCATGTTGTTTTTATTATTATTTTACCGATAAGGTCACCTCTTGGGAATTCGCCTTGGGAGACACAACAATTGTTTGTGACCAAAAAATTAAACAACATGCAAATTAGATATTTTTGGAAAGTATTTTACAAATATTTGTTTGATTCATCATAATATAAAATCATCAACGTCTACTCCTTGTGCTGATATTAATGAAAAAATGACAGTTGCTCTGCCGGCTTCATATTACGAGTCTTAAAAATACTCAGGGTCGTATGCAAAAAAACTTAACAGAGCTTTGCCAACCAAAGTTATATTCCAAAAAAAAAAATTATTATATCAAAATTCTAAAGTAGGCACCCACGTTTGTTAAGACTACTTTAAGTTGATAATTCGAAAATGTGTATTTTGTACCTCAAATATTTTTGTTAATATAGCACATATTGATTCATGTTACATCTGAAAATGAAGCTAAAAGTGTTACCTCTTATCTTAAATTTATTATTTCTGTCATGTTATGGAAAACATCACAAAATTATCCAACTGATTCGAAATACATAGCAAAATCCATAAAAAAATATTAAAATAAATACAATTATACAAAAATGTTTTAGTGATGTACATACAGTCAAAACGAATCGAAAAAAGTTGAATATTCAAATACTCATTTCATTCGAATAAAATAAATTGTGATAATTTTTCTTTGTTCATCATATTATTTTTACTTTTACTTCATAGAAATGTTTATCTGTTTTTTTCATGTCAGAAGCTCATATATTATAAATTAGGCTGCTTTACTTCAAGATAATAAAAAATTATTTAATAAAATAAAAAATTATTACAATTCTCGAATGAAATTGTATTTGATGTTGTACATCATAAGCTGTGAAGTAGTTGTTGAACACGGTGATTTTACCAGTATTTATTATTAAATCACAAAATACTTGTTAATAATTTTAAGCACTGACATTATTATGAATTCAAAAATAATATTTTTCATCACTTTTTCCAATATTTTTTTATCAACAAATTTTTATAATAAAATTTAGTTCTTCTAAAAACTTTTATATAAAACATTCGTCTTAATTAATAAACCTCTATAATTTGGTGACCCCGAAATGCCTACAACACATTCACCTACTCGTGAACATATTGGAGATGGAATATCTTTGCCTCCACAAAGTATTTTCTGTTAACAATCCGGAAGTTGCTGCAGCATCTGCAACATTACACAAATTGCCACATTTTTGGTCGGAACAATCCCATTTATGGTTTATTCAAATAGAGAGCATTTTTTCCCTTGCTCATATAACAAGTCATGAAACTAAATTTTCTCATGTAATTGCAAACTTAGATGCAATATATTTTAAATACGTGGGCGACATAATAATTTCTTCAGCTCAGGATGGGAAATATAACGCAATCAAGGAACGACTAATATCTTCATTTGCTATTTCAGAAGCTAAACTCAAAAAGCTATTTAGTGGATTAGTAATAGGCGATCAGAAACCATCACATTTTTTGCAGTCAATGAAGGCTCTTTTAGTTGGAAACAATATAGGAGACAATGTCCTCAAAACTTTATTTCTGGATCAACTTCCAGACAACATACGGTCAATACTTATAATTAGTAATGCGGATCTAATGACAATGGCAACACAAGCAGATAAAATAATGGATATTGCATTTCCACAGGTATCTTCTTTATCATCTTCAGACAATATTTTTCAACAGCTTTCTAAGAAAATTGAAGCATTGGAAAGAAAAATTGAGACGTGCAACAGAAGAGGAAGAATCATTTCACGTGAAGGCGATCAACGACGACGTCGTACCAAAAGTCGTAATAGAAGAAATGATTGGTGTTGGTACCACAATCGCTTTGATTCCAAAGCAACAAAATGTGTACATGCATGTTCTTCTTCTACACAAGCAAAACACTAGAAACCGTTTCGGACATAGCGGCTACCGAAACAATATTATCTATAGCAAACCGCCTATTAGTCAAGGACCGTATCTCAAAATTGAATTATCTTATATACACTGGAGCAGATGTATGTGTAATTCCATGTCCAGATAAGGCTATGAAATTAAATTCCATTTGCCCACTGAAACTCTATGCGAATGGTACTGAAATTCAAACGTATGGTACTAAATTAATTGAACTAAGTTTTGGATTGAGGCGATCTTTTCGTTGGATTTTCGTCATTGCAAACGTTACTCGTCCTATAATTGGATCGGACTTTCTAAAGTTTCATCTTCTGCCTGATTTGCATAATCGCACTTTGATAGATGGTAGAACGCTTATTACAGCACCAGCACAACTCACACAATCATCATCTACTACAATTTCTTATATAAACAACAAAAATTCAGTATATGAGAAACTTCTACAACAGTTTCCTGATGTTGTAAGCATAAATTCTTCCCTTGCTGCAGTTAAATATACAAAAGCTTTTCATTTTATTGAAACTACTGGAAGACCAGTCACTGCAAAAGCACGAAGACTGGATCCTAAACGCTTGGCAATCGCAAAAAAAGAATTTCAGTTTATGTTGGATCAAGGAATAATCCAGCCATCGAAAAGTGAGTGGTCAAATCCTCTACATATGGTACTAAAAAGTAATGGAGATTGGCGCCCGTGCGGCGATTATCGTTTTCTTAATAATAAAACCGTGCCAGATAAGTATTCGATTCCATTCATTTCAGATTTTAATTACAACTTGGAAGGATGCACCATTTTTTCCAAGTTAGATCTACTTCGTGCATATCATCAAATACGCGTTAATCCTGCAGATGTTCCGAAGACAGCTATCATAACAGCGTTTGGACTTTTTGAGTTCCTTAAAATGCCTTTTGGACTGCGAAATTCTGCTCAAACCTTCCAGCGCTATATGGATGAGGTATGCAGAGGCTTAAGTTTCGCATTCGTATATATAGATGATGTCCTTATCGCATCAAAGAATGAGGAAGAGCATATTTCTCATCTGCGTTTATTACTAAAAAGGTTTAGTGAATACGGTATTTTAATAAATCCAGGCAAATGTATATTTGGTGTGAAAGAAATTGATTTCGTTGGATTTCAAATATCTGAGAATGGTATATCGCCAATGAAACAAAAAGTTGAAGCAGTACTCGATTTTAAAAAACCGAAAAATATTATGGAGTTACGACGTTTCTTAGGAATGCTTAACTTTTATAGAAAATTTTTGCCATAGAAGGCCATAACTTTGTGCTATTTACTGATCATTTTTGCGTTCAGACAAAAGCCAGAAAAAGCCAGTCCACGTCAACTCCGTCAACTAAGTTATATAGCACAGTTTACAACTGATATACGTCACATATCGGGAAAAGAAAATACTGTTGCTGATGCACTGTCTAGAGTTGAACAAATATCTGTTATCAATTATGAAGAAATCGCATTAGCTCAAAAAGAAGATAGTGATCTAGGAAGATTTTTGTCAATGCCATCAACTGGACTTAACCTAAAACTTGTGCAAATTCCAAACAGTAAAATAGAAGTATATTGTGATGTTTCATCAAAAAGAATAAATGATCAAACAGAATTGTGGCATAAACACATTTTCCATACAAAATGACACAAAAACTAGCCTCAGAAAGCAGTCATAGATAGAATCTATTTTATTTTGAGAACGTTTTTTTCTTATGCTCTCACATATAAATAAATATTCTCTCAAACATGTTACCATACTTTCAATAAATTTCATACATTTTGTGAACAAAACTACAAAGAAAAATAAGCACAAAAGAAAATAAAACAAAAATTAGAGAGCATTTGAAGTTACTGCCTTAGATTTTATTATGGGCTTTGCTAATTTGACAGCGATTTTTCCTGAAGTTGCGGACTTATTCTGTTTGAGCATTAAGACCTTTCATTCCATTAAAATTCCGAAAAACAATATTTAAAAATATTCACAAGTTGTCTCATCCTGGTATTCGGGCAACACAGCGTTTAATTACTCACCGATTTGTATGGCCTTCAATAAATAAAGACTGCATTCAATGGGTAAAAGAATGTCAAGAGTTCCAGACTGCAAAAAAATTTCGACATACTAAATCACCTATTACTTGTTTTCAAGGTGATACTCAGCGATTTTCAAATATCCACTTAGATATAGTAGGACCGTTGCCACCGTCGGAAGGTTTTCGTTATTTACTTACGTAGATGGATCGTGTCACTAGATGAGTCGAAGTTGTATCACAGCATCTGAAGATGTCATCACAGCAGAAAAAGCCTCTAGATGTTTTTATGAAAACTGGATTTGTCGGTTTGGATGTCCTCAAACAATTATTACAGACAGAGGCAGGCAGTTTTGCTCTAAGTTGTTCAATGATTTAGCAAATTTTGTTGGAGCAAAATTGAATCAAACAACTTCATATCATCCACAGTCCAACGGGATGGTTGAAAGGTTTCACCGCACTTTAAAACCGTCTATTATAGCACATAAAAATAAACAATGGACTAAATCATTGCCAACAGTTCTTCTTGGTCTGCGAACTGTTTTTAAGGAAGACATAAAAACATCACCTGCTGAACTTGTGTATGGAGACACACTTCGCTTACCTGGAGAATTCTTCAGTAAATCTGAAAAATTAGAAAATATTTCTGAATTCCTTTCAAATTTATATCAACGAATGAACTCAATTCGGCCTCAGCCAGGAAGTAATCATCGCAAAGAAATACCTTTTATTCACAAGGATCTTCGTACCTGTACTCATGTTTGGCTAATAAATGAAGAGAGAAAACCTTTGGATTGTAAATATAAGGGACCGTTTAAAGTATTGGATCGATATGAGAAATATTTTAAAATTCAAATTGGTTCTCGCACAGATAACGTTTCAATAGATCGTCTAAAACCCGCCTTTTTCGAGACATTGAATAAAATATCTACAATAAATCAAAAATCTGTTTCTTTTCATACCTCTGAAACTGGAAAGGGGGTAGTGTAGTGAGATTAGCAACAACTTTTAAAATACTTGTTAATAATTTTAAGCACTGACATTATTATGAATTAAAAAATAATATTTTTTATCACTTTTTCCAATACTTTTTTATCAACAAATTTTTATAATAAAATTTAGTTCTTCTAAAAACTTGTATATAAAACATTCGTTTTAATTAATAAACCTCTATAGTATTTTAAGCAATTTCATTCACTTTCGCAGAAATTAAAATGTAATATTCGCTTTTCCATTTGAATTCGCTAAACTAGTATTCATTACTCCCTAATTAATACAATATTAAAACTTTGCAAAGTAAACTTTCCGTGTCTTAAAGGTATTTACCCCATATATACAAATCATCGGTTAGTTTCTGGTTTGCTGTAAACATAACGTATTTTGAATATATTTTGCCGCAAACCAAAAATCAACCGACGAAATATTACAAAAAAGAGAGATTACAAATCTTTTGCTCTATGTTCCTTGTAGCTGTATAATTGCACCATGCTTGTATCCTAACGTCTACACCTGATACATTTTTATCAATGCAAACTGAAAAAGATATGCTTCTCGACACCTCTCACCGACAAACCCGTAAAGCCTGCCTGTACTGGCAAGCAGAAATTGCACAGTGCAAATTGCGTCTAAGTCTTTTTTTATACCAAGAGAGGAAAGAGGAATTTAAGCAGCTCTGGGTTGGAGAACATTTCTCGCGTCATCGTTATTATTTCTTAAGTGCGGTCAGGCTTGTGTGTATTGTTAGGCCTTCGAGAGTTGACTGGTTGACTGACCTGCCACGGATAACCGTATATTCTTGCGGTTCTTTTGTGGAATTTCGTTGACAACCATGTTTCTACTTCCCATGTGAAGACATAGGTCGGGTATAGTCAGTCACACAAACATTTTTAAGAATATTTACGTTTAACTAACTAGTTAGAGCTAACCAATATTTACGTTTGACTAACTAGATGGAGCTAACCCATATTTTGGTAGTCATAGCCTATAAAAGGAATCAGAGTGAGCAGCACAGATATATGTCACTTAGTCGGGTGGAATTAATGAGATAGAGAGAGATGCAATATAACATGTACACAAAAGTTACGGTCAGGTTTTTCATTTTGCTCTTAATAAACTAATAGAAACTTTAACAGACATATCAGTAAGCACAACCGGTTAAATGATCGGTCATTTAACAGGTAGTGTCTTGTAGGGCTGCTAATAACATAATGGAAATATGGTCTTAAGTGGGGTACACATTATCGAACATGAGTGACAGTCAAAAATTCATCAGTTTTGAATGATAGTGTTGGCTGTTCAAGACTATCGATCATGTTCGACACTCAACTCTTCATTCAAGAAAAAAATTAGACACACAAACACAAATTGGATGCGCATTGTTGCTCACAACATATTTTTAATGAATTATTTTAATGTTTTCTTATCTTTAAGAACTCCTCGTATGATGTTGTCTTGATACTTTATCTTTAACATCATACACAGCCTTGCATTTAATAAAAATATGTAAATTCCTAAAAAAAATAATCCATTTTCCTGCAACCATATTCTACAAATTTGCTTTGTTAAGTATGTACCAAGGTGTATTTAACTAGGTGGCAGCGTTACTTCAGCTGATAACCCTACAAGAAGGCTACCAGTCAACTGACTAGTCATTTGACTAGTAGCGACGACCACAACTTCGGTCACCGTCCCCAGTTAGTTTATTAGGGGCATGGTGAAAAAAATTTCCAAAACATTTGTGTACGTGTGATTTTTATCTCCCTCTAACTCCTTATTTTCACTTAATTTAAACACATATATCTGAACTGCTTAAACTGCTACTTTTTTGCCAGTCACATATTACATAAGCATTGGTGAACTATGACTAGTAAGTGGTTACAAAGCAACTGGTCACCTGTCACTAGTAAATTTTTACATAGAAACTGGAAAAATGTAACTTTTAAATAAATAAACATAATTTTTATATTATTTTAATTGTTTTTTATTATAAGAAAATAAATAAATAAGTAATATACATATATAAAAACAGTCCAAAATAATGTAGATGGCACCAATCAGTCTTCTTTACGCTTTTTTTTAGGTCGTACACACATTTCTTTTTGTAAATATCTAAAATTAAAAAACAAAATACACAAATGTATAAATTAAATTAAACTTTTAAATTTCTTTTATGCAGTATTGTTGTTACTTAACTTTCTTAAAACTTTAATAAATTATCACTTCACAGACCGAACGAATTGTATATTTTACAATAAAATGCGTTGTCTTAAAATTTTTGGGTTATGTACATTAGATGTTTCACTCTAACATACATGTTAGAGAAGAGCAACTATAATTGGTAAATGTGTCGGTCATCGCTACCAGTCAAATGACCAGTCAATTGACTGGCACTCTTAAATTCACTATAAAATTATTGCAAATGTATTAGTGAAAAAATTTCGTTTGTGTTAGTTTCGGTTATTCATTTCTTGTAGGGAATTTTTTGCTCTATGTGCTTTGTAGCTGAAGAATGTTTACATAGTTATGGTTGTCGTATTTTTGTATAAAAAATCCATACGCAGGCACCTGTATAATTACACCATGGTGTGTACCAATAAATAAATGAATAATTTAAAATAATTTGTCGCAGTGTAAAGCTTTTTATTAACCTTGGCAACCCTAAAGCTCACGCTGTTTCAATTCCCTTTTCATATGACATTTAACAAATTCATGTTTGCATTAGCTTTTTTTTAGTAGTCTATGGTTTTTTTGCAAAAAGTATAATTTTTATTGGATTCGCAAAGAAAAATTTAAATTGCATAGAAAATCTATGAAAAAATAATTGATATATTAATCTTAATTGGAATATTATTTATATATCAAATCACCTTTTTACCTACCTTAAAGTTTCTTCAAATACTCATCTTTGGTTTATTAAAATTCGAATTGAAAAAGTTTTAGTGCAACGGGCAGACACCGGTAGGAAAAAATCTATTAAACAATAGATGAAATAGAGCACGAGTAGTTTGCAAAAGTGGACTAAAAAGAAAACTGATTTATATATAGAAAATATATGTGTATATATGTATGTACTTATCAATAAAACAGTAAAGAAAATACACTTTTCTATTCTTAGTGACCACCTGCAATTGTTCATTCGGTATTTTAATTGAACTTCGGTGTGTTAAATTAAATTGTAGTTTAATGAAACTGCAATCAAACTAAAGTGCTGGTGCTCCCGATTATCAATTGTGTATTACATACATACATTCAAGGATAATAGTTACTGTGAGCGCGTTTGTACGTACATACATAAACTTTGTCTTTAATAACATAAATACATATATATATATATATACCCAGTTGGCCAAATCGTCACAGACGACATTGTCTTCGACGATTAATGTACGACATGTCGCCCGTTCATTAGGTTTTCTAATCGAAAATTTAAAGGAAATCGTCGTTCATGACTATCTGAGCGACAATATCCATCGTTTTGTCTTATATAAAACTTTGTTGAGGACATTCTGAGCGACAATATCCATCGTTTTGTTTTCAATAAAGCCGTGTTGACTACAATCTGAGCGACAGTGTCATACGTTTTGTCTTCCATAAGACTTTGCTGAGGACAATCTAAGCGACAGTGTCATATAAGTTTTGTCTTCAATAAAGCAGTGTTGACGACAATCTTAGCGAAATTGTCGCCAATCTCATCTTGTGTGACCTCGGCGCCATTTGTATGAAAATTTCGTCGGCGATTTGTATGGGGCTGTCTTCAATATGTCTTCTACGACTTATCATTGTCGTGTGCCCGTCGTCAAAGGTGTCTGGAAGACGTGGCCAACTGGGTATACATATGTATATATATACATATATAAATATGTATATATATACATATATGAATATATACGTATTTATAAAAGGGGGGCCAAAAACAGAGTAACAAAACATAAGACTTTTGAAAGCTGGTGATTATATTTATTCCGAAAGCTATTCAGCCAATAAATAACGCAATGACACAACACGTGCAAGATCCTGCTGTATTTGAGAGACGTTTACGTCCTATTTACGGTAAGCATTTACTTGATACCTAACAACGAGAAAAACAAATCTTTTGAAATACATACTACCTAAGTATATAAGTTTGTGAGTCGATATAAACCATATTAACCATATATTAGAAATTTTGTGGCAAGTTAATCTATGATGTATGTACATTTCGACGGCCCCATGTTTTAGTATGGAGCCGTCGATTTGTAATGAGTATGAATATGTTCATTAGCTATGGCATAGTGTTATATGAGAATTCTTAGTAACTAGATTTTGACTTGCAAGAACCCCTCTATTTGTTAGGTTCGGAAAAATAATATTTGAGCCAAAAATTTGTGGCGGTCAGATGGGGCAAAGGTCGCCTCTTCATACTCAAAGTTGAGGGTAAAAGCAAAAAAAATTACAAAAAATGATATAACTTTCCCGGGGACACCGCTAGAAGGGTCAAATTTATGACCAGCACTAGAGATGCTAATCGGGACAGGTTTTTTGAAATCCCGAAAAAAATTGTAAAAATGCGCGTCTTTATATTAAATATAATATTTTAATTTTACAATTATTTTTTTTTTTTCATATTTAAAAGGTTTCATTGAAAAGTGCAATGTATGTAACATTTTTTCCTAGGAAAGAAAACACCATAAGATATATTATATATATACCATATAATAGTATCTACTAAAATATTTATTCAAGGCAAATTTTTTAATTTAACTTTATACAACAAGGAGTTTTTAATAGTTTTTAATATATCTTCTATATATTAAAAACTAAAAAATTTCACAAATACAATTCAGATATACTGCAAATGCAGCTTAATAGTATAATTTGTTGTCTTCATTTACCAAGAGGTTTGATTCGTTGAGGAAGAAGGGTTTGGCCACAGTGGCCATTTCCCTCCTAGAACTCAAAAAATAATATTTTTCACTAAGTCATATTTTTTCCAAGTTTTCTAAAAAATTTCACAAATACAATTCAGATATACTGCAAGTGCTGTTTAATAGTATGATTTGTTGTCTTCATTTTCCACTAGGTTTGATTCGCTGAGGAAATAGGGTTTGGTCACAGTGGCCATTTCCCTCCTAGAACTCAAAAATAATATTTTTCACCAAGTCATATTTTTTCCAAGTTTTCTAAAAAATTTCACAAATACAATCCAGATATACTGCAAATGCAGTTTAATAGTATGATTTGTTGTCTTCATTTTCCACTAGGTTTGATTCGCTGAGGAAGAAGGGTTTGGCCACAGTGTCCATTTCCCTCCTAGAACTCAAAAATAATATTTTTTTCTTCCTTTTGATTATCACTACTTATCTATTATTTATAACTATCTCTAAATTTATGTCCGACAGTGGTCGGGCCTAATAATTATATTTTAGATTTAAGATTTGAATACTTATTGTTAGTTCATATTTGAAGATACAATAAATAAAAAATATGTATTAAAAAAAATATATATATTTTTTCCAAGTTTTCTAAAAAATTTCACAAATACAATTTAGATATACTGCAAATGCAGTTTAATAGTATGATTTGTTGTCTTCATTTACCAAGAGGTTTGATTCGCTGAGGAAGAAGGGTTTGGCCACAGTGAACGTTTTTATGAAGAAACCCCTTGATTTCAGTACAAAATGCGAGAAAAAAAAATCGCATGCGATATTTTTTAAAAATGAATTCAACTCGATGAATTTATATTCACACACATGTATTTTATATGCTTTAGGTAGTAAATACTCAACATGAGCATCAAACGACAAGGAGTTATCAAATATAATGCTTAAGTCAAGTTTTAAATTAGACGTATTCAACACTACACCATCAATGTAAAAGGCCACAACAATGGGTGCAACAGACCTATAGAAGGAAACATGCACACATTTATTAATGTTCAGACTCAAGCCATTTAGGCGACACTAATCAGTAACGGCCCTATGTATAAGCAAAAATTGGCATGAAGTTAGCATAAGTGGCAAAATTGAACATGATCTTAAAGAGTTTTGCGATGAAACTTCACTTTAAAAATCATGCTACGACTTAGAGGTGTGTTAAAATTAGGTAATGCGACAATTTTTAATGTCAAATTGTATGGAGGAACTCGTTAACACCTAATTCAATTTCGTCACTTATGCTAACTTCATGCCAATTTTTACTTATACATAGGGCCGTAAGATTATTGAGCTCAGTTTGCATAATTTGGGCATCATGATTCGAATCCAATTTCAACAAAAATTTTAAATCAGCATATAATAAATAATTTGATTTAAAAAAACAACTACCAATATCGTTAATAAAAAAGATAAACAATAAAGGGCCCACCATACAAAAAAAAATAATTTTCTTAGTAGTTGTTTCTAAAAACACGCTTGTTCTGCTTTTATGGTCGTCTTCTGCTTCATTATCATCTACGCCGTCGCTGTCTTCGTTTGATGATTCGTTCACCTCTTTGTCGGATAACTCTTCCTCATAATTTTCTCTATCTTATGCAAAAATAAGAATATCATTCGCCATTTTGCTATTAATGTCACAGGAAACATTCTGGCCAAATAATGCGACAGCAACAGTATCATCACGAGATGTACACAAAATTTATTCACCAAATGTTGTGAAATTGTGATAAATTCATAATGAGCAATACCTTTAAAAATGCTCAAATCGTTATTTGGAGCTTCCATTCCTTTTTTTTAATTATTTATTTGGGGTTATTCCGTTGTTATTACAAGGGATGGGAGATTTACTTGGCCGAACTCAAAGGTTATATCGCCATCAAAATTTCTGTGCTAGGAGCCTCCTCCGAGAAAATTCCAAACGACATATACCGTCGCATACGAAGCTGGAACTACCAAATTCCTCTCCTTACTTGTTTAAACTGAGTTTTTGTTTGGTTCTTCAACCACGTTTCAATGTTTATTTATTTATTTATTTAAGATATACTTTACAAAATCAATTTATAAAATATATATATCTAAGGGCACCGGGTAGCCAGACCATATGCGCCCGAATAATGAGTACAATGAAAAAATTATTTATAAAAACATATACAATATTGGTTTGTCATGCTTACAATACTAGGGGATACATCTATGTGTATATACATATGTATGTACATTCTTTATTCTCTTTTTTTATTATTTTAATTAAATTTTTTTTTTTAACTATTCAATATTATCTTTTTTATTTTATTTCCATTTTTTTTTTTTTTTTTTTTTTTTTTTATTATTTTTCATTTCCCTTATTTCCTCTTCTTGGTTTCTAATTTTAAATATATACAAGTGAATAAGATAGCCTTACTGACTGTTCCACAATGTCGGTGACGATCGCATGCGTCCACAACTGCATTCGAGACGTAAGCAATACTTAATAATTTGCTAACGTTCCAAATGCAACTGCGAAAAAAATCGACCGCCGCTGACACTGCGGGAGAGGCAGCTACAATGTGAGTAATAGCTTAGATCTCCTGAATACCGTGCTTGTCCAAACTTCTCTGCACCATGGATAAATTATTACTTGCCGCACAATCTAGAATCTTTGCCAGTGGTTCATTAATTTTGGAAGCTGGGCATTCTGCCAGTATGTGTGAAATGGTTATGTAAGTGTTGCAGAAATTGCATTTCGGTGCATCGGTACGTTCATAATAAAATTTGGTATTAAAAACGGCTTTGCCTACACGCAGCCTTGCCAGCGTAATACATTCGGCCCTACTGAGGTCGCTATTGTATTTGGGTCTGTTGGTCGATGGACATTGTTGCCTCTGAACAGCCCTGTAAACCTTTGATAAAGTGCTTGGAAAACATGGAGTTTCGGTAACAGCTGGTAGATTTAGTGCTCCTTTAGCAGCTCTGTCTGCGCATTCATTCCCCTGGATCCCAATGTGTGAAGGAATCCAGAGTATAACGGTGGTGCTGTTTCCATTTTGATGAAGCATGTCGTTATATGCCTCGTTTCTGTTTTTGACTAGAGCCCTGGTGGCGCTAAGGCTGTCTGTGCATACTAAAGTTTTGCCTCCGTATCCTACTGACAAATCAATTGCAGTTTTTATTGCAGAGATTTCGGCAGTGAAAATTCCAGTGTGATCTGGCAGTCGGGCATGGTGAACATTTTCAAAAACAGAGGATGATGTTTGCCTGACGATAGCATACGATGTCTTGCCATTTTGGTAGGAGCCGTCCGTGTACAGTGTTGTGTTTGGTGAATGAGCTGAGATTTTCTCAGCTAGCGATTTCCTAAAACATGTTGGGTTGGTGGTATTTTTGTTGTATCTTCTAAGGCTGTCGTCAATTAAAATAATGGCGCCTGCGTTATTTGTAGAGAATGGTTGAGATGGTATAGGAATGTTGTTTTTTCTGAGTAGGGATATTATATTACGGATCGAAGAACCTGACCCAGCTGACGAGTTGTTAATATGCTGCCAAAAAAGATCATGCAGTCCGTCAGATGTTATTGTTATAGATCTGGATGCGAGCCCTACGGAGCTTTTTTCTAGTAACTTCTGGAAATCTAGATAAATTGCTTCAGCTTGTAGAGATTTGATGGGTGTTGCTCGTAGCAGTCCTGATGCCGAACGAAAACATTTGTTGAGTGAGGTGTTGATTTTAGAGGTGTTTCTTTTAGATGTCCATCCATAAATTGTTATGCCATGCAGAAGAATGCCGGAGGTTAAAGCCCGGCAGATATTTAAAGCGGTCTCTATGTGGGGCCCTTTACCACGGGAGCAGATGAGTCTTAATAAATTATTTATTTTACTCAATTTTGCTGACAATATATTCACATGTACGTTCCACAGTAAGTTTTTTGTGAATGTAATACCCAAAATCCTCATCCGATCAGCTAGCTGCAAGTGAATATTTCGTATGCGAACCGTTGAGGGGTTACAGTCTCTTTTTCTACAAACATGAAGTAATTCGGTCTTTTCGGGGGGGACGACGGCTCCACAACTCTCTGCCCAATTATAAATCGCGTTATCTAGATTTTTCAAATTTAATTGAACCACTTCGGACTTCCCAGAAGCGACAGCAAATATGTTATCGGCGTAGATGCCAACATAGTCTATACCAGGCATATACTCGATGGCCTTGGCTAGTGAATTTGCATAAACCGTGTAGAGTACGACCGATAATGGAGACCCTTGTGGGATTCCGTTATCTAAAGTGTAAGGTGAAGAGTGATAACCGTTGACTTTAACTACGACCTTACGACCGTCTAGAAAAGACTTCAACGTTTTCAAAACCGTTCTATGGATGCCCCAGTCATTTAGCTCAAGGATTATATACGTTGATACGACTCTGTCAAAAGCTTTTTCTATGTCTTCTGATAGGACTACACTGTTTTTAAGTTTCGCCGCAAGGTTTCCTCCAAACGATGGCATATGGTATGCACCCCATGCCTAGGTAAGAAAGCATGTTGCTTTCTGGATATATTCTTTCTTGTGTGTTTCCAAAAACGTTTTGCAAGTATTTTCTCGAATATTTTCGAAAGAACCGGCAACAAGGAGATAGGACGATAACCCTCTAGGTTGTTTGGGTTTTTTCCAGGTTTTGGTATTGGTGTTAATGTAGCGGTTTTCCAGTCGTGAGGAAAGATTCCGCTGGACAAAATGTTACTATACAATTCGCATAGACGAAATTTTAATACATCTGGTGCATTTTTTACCATTGCATATGTAATTTTATCCTGAGCCGGTGTTGACCCCTTTAGGGATGCTAATATATCATTGAGTTCTAGAATATCAATTTTTCTAGTCATCATTGAGTTTTGGTGGTTAAGGTTTGTTAGGGCGTCAATGTTTAGATTTTTCTTAGCATTTATTATTCCAGGCTCAAACGCCTGGTCTGAACTGACTGAGCTCCAGAACATTGCAAATTGGTCGGCAATGTCCTTAGGGTGAGATACATTGTTGTTGTTGATGCAAATTGTCGGGAAGTTACTGATTCTGTCAGCTCTTAAACTGTTTACCTTTCTCCACAAAAAAGTCGTGTCCATTGACGGGTTCAAAGAGTTTAGGAAGTTTTCCCATGTTTTCCTTTTTGCAATTTTACTCTCCCGCTTGACTCTAGCGCATGCCCTTCTGTATTCCAAGCAATTCGCTTGATTACGATGCCTTTTGAAATACTTCCAAGCCTGTTGCCTTAGTCGGATAAGTTTTGAAATTTCTGAGTTGAACCAAACCGGATTATTTCTGGCAGGTGATTGACGAGTGAGGGGAACTGTTTCGTTAGCTGTTTTTCTGAAAATACGTTTTATCAGTGATGCCTCTCTGTTGATATTCCCTGATTTTTTAAATTCCTGAAATACTTGAGTTGCTTTTTCCCGAAAATTGTTCCAGTCTGCCCTGTTATCTTTAAAACGAGGTGTAAAAATTTTTTTTATAGTGTCTATGTTATTTGAGATCTTAATGGGAAAATGATCTCCCACTTCAGGCATGGGCAGACAAGTCCAATTCAGTTCTGGCGCCAAATCGACACTAGCCATTGTAACGTCGACTGCAGTAAGTGTACATCTTGTGCTGAGTAGTGTTGGAGATCCATCATTCAGGACCACCAAATTTTTGTCTTCGGCAAAGTCTTCCCATAGTTTACCATCAGAAGAATTTGAGGCTGAGCCCCATAATACGTTTTGAGTATTTAAATCACCAAGAACAAGATTGTGTGTATTACTAGGTAGGGATATGTTGTTCACCAATGTATCTGTTAAATTGTAGTCGTGTTCTTTGTAGATATTAGTTATTTGCAAGTCTGTGCCACAGCGTATAATTACAGATTGAAATAATAGAGATCCAGAAGACGTGGAGTGCTGTATTACGTTTATATTACTTTTAATAAGTAGGGCGATACCTGATTTTGCGTAATTGTAGTCTTTGTTATGGTGATAGATTCTGTATCCTGGAATGTGAAGTAGATTTAAGTTTTTATTAATTATATGCGTTTCCTGCAAAGCTACGATGTTTGGTTTATGTCTTGCTATTAATTGTTCTAAGGCATACTTATTATTAATGAAACCTTGTATGTTCCATTGAAGCAAAGTAAGGTTTAGGGCAAAAGTCATACAAAGTTTTATTTTTTTTTGCCTTTAGTAGGCATTGTTTTTTTCATTGTCTTTGGTGTAATTATAGTATTTAAATCTGGAAAATTTTTATAAAGTTTTGTACAAGGTGTTAGTTCACTGTTTGGGGAGTTTACATTCATTCTTGGTGGGGTATTTAAACCCAGCCCTTGGTTTATGTCATCTATAATCATCTCTTCTGTAATGTTCTCATCGATTAAAAAGTTTTCATTTAAGTTGTCAGCAGATGTGTTATCGATGAAACTTTCATCGCTGATAGATTTGTCAAATTCTGCAATTAAATTGATATTGTCGGTGTTATCTGCAGGAGAGTATGGTAATGACGTTGCGGGTGTATGCTTGAGTGTTTTCGTTAGGGTGTTTTGTTCTATTTGTGGTTTTTCTTGTTTTGTAGATGAAGAGATTTCGTGTGTGTTAGTTGATGTATTGTGGTTAAAATTGTTGAGTTCTATTTGTGTTGGTATTGGTTCTTTTTGTAG
This sequence comes from Tachina lurida, assembly GCA_944452675.1. NCBI lineage: Eukaryota > Metazoa > Arthropoda > Insecta > Diptera > Tachinidae > Tachina > Tachina lurida. The sequence goes on along the minus strand of OX101752.1, from coordinate 67,351,404 downwards.
AGTATTTTCTTTGCTAGCAGATATTGTGTTAGTTTGTTTTGATTTTGCAGAAGTTATCGGCATTTCATTTGCTGTGTTGTTGCCATTTAAAATTTGTGCATATGTTTGTTTTTTCGTAGCATTTCTTATAGCCGGTTTGAGTGTATGAAAACTGGGATTTTCGTTAAATGTTTCCCACGCTTCTCGCGTGGTGCATTTTTTTGTAACTCGCAGGTAATTTACGGACTTATGCTTCCAAAAAGTTGGACAATCTGGATCATAAGAAGTGTGGTCTGCTGTCTGGCAATTAACACAATACTTACGTGCGCATAAAACATGAGGGGTTGGGAAGCCGCAGTCTTTGCAATGTTCTACATTTCTGCATCTGTTTTTCGTGTGACCCAATTTTTGGCAGTTTACGCATTTCATAGGGTTAGGTATATATTCGTCGACGGGTACCCTTTCCCAGCCCAGCTTAAGTATCTCTGGGCGATAGTAAAGGTCAAAAGTTACTATTGCTGCGCCTGTAGAAGATATTTTATTTCCATCTCTCCGATTGATTTTGCGAATGTCAACAACTTTTTGATCTTTTAGAGATTCAAGTAACTCTTCCTCTTAAATTTCTATTATTTTCCGTGAAAAAATACGGCCTTGTATGGTGTTCAAAGTCTTATGCAGAGTAAATTTAGCTGGTATGTTATCGATGTATGTGGCCTTCATAAACTTTTCAGCAGTTCTATTGTCGGGGAGTTTAATTAATAGGTCTCCACTCTTTAGTTCAGTAACTTCCAAGCGGTCCTTCGATATATAATTCAATCCTCTCTCTACTTGAAAAAACGTTGTAAGATGATAGAGCTGGGGTCTCTGCGTTCTCTGTTGTTGGTCTAGCCGAAGCGACTAAATAGCGTGGTCGATATTGTTCATTTACCGATAATTCTGGCAATGGGACGAATTCTTCAGGGCGAGGTCTCTTATTCCTGTTTCTGTTCCTACCGGTGTCGGAAGCAAGCTCCCTAAACCGGTTGTGGTTGTTCGGGGGATGATCCCCGCTCATGTCAGAGGGTTTAAAAGAAACCCCCTTTATACGTCAATTAATCGATCCGGAAAATATAAGAATAATACAAAAGGTCCAACAGTCAAATATAAAAGATTCCACAAAGGAATCAAATACAAGCAAGTATGTATGTACAAAATGTGCAGCAATAGGCACGCGATTACAAATTTAGCACTTATCGATAAACTATCAGTCAATTGTCTATACTGCGAACAAAACGATGTTTACTCGGCAATTGCCTGATGCAGACTGTTTCAATGTTTATTTTGTTCAAAAATGAGTTTTTGTTTGGTTCTCCAACCAATTTTCAATATATTTTCTTTATAATTATTTTTGCATGTGGTTAATGGAAACCAACGGAATTCCGCGGTGGATACCGTTAACCGACGCCAACCACTAATCACATGCGGTGAGACGCAAAACTCTTGAAGGCCAATAAACAACAGTGGCCTGGTTGCATTTAAGAAATAAATGCCAACGACGAGTGATGTTGACTCGCCCAGAGCTGCTTTACGACTCCTTCGATTCCTTTACTCGCCCTAAACCAAGCTTTTACATAAAGTAACGAAGTCTATACTGACATCCCGGATTCCTTCAAATTAATTATTGGTTAAATCAAAATATTCTCGAAATAAGGCAGTATATCTCTTTCGCCATCCAACAAGTATGACAAACGAAGATAGATGACAATGAGGCAGAAGACGACAAAATAAATACCGGAGCCAGTGGAGAGGAATGTCATTTTCGATAAGCCATTGGCTTCACAGATGTGAAGTGAATTACCTTAACTCCCACAGAAGTACACCCAGAAATAACAACGGATTTGAGCCACTACGTAACAACTGTAAAAGCAAACTTTTTACCACGCTTTGGATTACCAACAATTTTTTTTAAATATATATCCAGAAACCAGGGACAACGTGAAGACTATAACCAAGCGCTAGAGATATTGCAAAACCTGCAAGTTCTCAAGAACGCTGCAGAAAAGGCATAAAATCTTCTATATAATTAATAGGCGAACAAGTTTTTTGTAATCCCTTTTGCGCCGGAACTACTGCACCGATTGTGGAAAGACTTACATGATTTTAAAGGATTTTCTGCACAGATGTGCACAATCTGTATTTTATTGAAATCGGTTCAGTATTTTGGGAGCTATAATCGTTTAAAGTTGCTACAACGCAAGTACACACGCATTTATTAGCTTACAATTAAAATTGAAACAAAACATGTGTGTGTGAGTGTGTGTAGTTGCAGTATTTCTCTTCTCTATTCCAATTTTTTTGCTCTTATTTGTTATTGTATGAAAGCCATAAAACTTATAGAAAGATAAGTAGTTCAATAAATTGAAGTAGCTTTAATAAAGGGATTTTGTTTCTGGTTTTTTTTAATGTTATGTACGAACTATTATATATGTAAATATGTATGTATGCATATTGTGTGACTGTGTTTCAATGAATTTTTTATGACGTTTAGATAATTTTTCTTTGAATCTTAATATAATTATTTCAGGGACCGAAAATAATTGTTATTTTTTTATTTTAAATGAAAAGGTTACTGTAAAATGTGTTTTATTTGGTTTGGGTTATTTTTAACCATTATCGTAAGAGATATTTTATTTTGGTTATTGTAACCAATTTAAGTGAGAAATATTTTTTTTTGGTTACGAATAACTATTATGGCAACCAAAAAAATTTTTTGGTTACCAATAACAATTGTCTAAAGAATTTAAATTTTTTGGTTACTTAAGTATCAATTATTGCTACCTGAAATATGGCATTTTAGATGTATAAGATGCATTTGTAAGGGGTATGCAGGACAAAAAATTTAAATATCTTTAGCAAAATTGACAAAACACGCAGTTTTATAAGAAATATTTATCAATTTCATAATAAAATTATTCAGGTATTTAAACTAATTATTTTGCTTTTACTTTTCTTTTTCGTAAATTTCTACTAAAAAACATTACATATTGCAAAAAATATACTAATTTCCAAGGGATTAAAATAATCGAAAAATTCTCCCAAAACAAATTATATAGACCGCCAAAATCGGCAAGAACTTGCGATAATTTGCTAAAAATGTGAATATGTTAAAAAAAAACTTCCAAAACCGCAAAAACTGTAAACAAAAAAACTAAGGGGATTTTAAGAATCAAAAACAATCTCATTTGCAAAAAACTGCGAAAATTCGCGAATAATTTCATAATTGAAAAAATGCGATAGAATTTATTAAAACCCCTTAAAATTGTAAGGAATGCCAAAAATTCGCAAAATCTTGGTAACATCAACAAGATATCAAAGTCTGACACTTATTAAAAATAGTTAAAACTGCAAATGAAAATAGAGAATTGTGAACAATCACTTTTATTGCGATATTAGAGAAAATTCGCGATAAATTGCAAAATAGCCAACAAGCCCTAAAATTACTTACAAATACAAATTCCAAAAAATGGGAAAAATTGCCAAACTTATAAAAATGCATAAAAATGCGGCAGAACTATAAAAAGGGAAAAACTGTAAAAAAAATAATACTATCAGACAATAACGTAAGTTTGTTGAGTCACCCCTAATTTATAAAAATTGTGCGCAAAAGCAATAAGATTTATTAAAAATTACCTGATAAGCAAAACATACTAAAATTTGCAAATAAATACTAAACCCCTTAATTTTAAAAGGATAAATGCTCGAAAAAAATGTTCTTTCACATATTGCAAAAATTACAAAAATTCGCAAATAGTTTTCGGATACAGATAGAACCTGTTGAATAATTTTCTCATATTTTTGCATTTTCGTATTAAATATTATTTTGTATCTTTGGACCTAAAGTATCGTATTTTAGGTAGCAATAACCAAAAAATTAAAATTCTTTAGATAATAGTTATTGGTAACCCAAAAAAATTTTTGGTTGCTATAATAGTTATTCGTAACCAAAAAAAAAATATTTCTCACTTTAATTGGTTACAATAACCAAAATGAAATTTATCTTACTATAATTGTTGATTATAACCAATATTTAAATTCATCAATTTTAATTGTTAAATATAACCTTTTAGTCATTTCTCTTATAACTGTTATGTCCCTGAATTATTTACATCTAGAATACGGACGATTATGTCGTCCGTTTGGTATATCTAGTATAATATTATAAGAAGATTACAGCAGCGCGTTATGCCGCGACAAAGAAGCAAAATATTTTTACTTCAAGTCGTTGCCTAAAATAAAAAGATATATCCAACACATGTAGAGTTTAGATTTCCTTACACTTGTACTTCCCGGGAAACGGGAATGAAAATATCAAGTTCCGGGGAATTCCCGGGATTCCCGAGAAAAGCTAATTTTCTAAATTAAATACATTAATTAAATGAAAGTTGGCGAAATTTCGATTGTTTTATTAATGTAAGCATTCTTTTGAAATAAAAGTTAATACAAAACCAATTCTAAGACAAATTTTTAAGAATTTTTAATTGAATTCAATCAAATGGAATAAAGTTATTACACCGAAAAAGATTATATAAAAACCAATTGACGATTGTTACCACAATTAGTAGACAATTTTATAATAAGACCTACCTTCATTTTAATAAGAATTTGCTTTGCTTGTTTCTCATTCTTTTTGAAAAAATTCCAGGCGGTTTCTTATCGTTAAGTGTAAGCAAGTTACAGTACCATTCTGTCTGTCTAAGTGTCTTTCATTTTTCATTTTATTTCTCCTAAAATATTTTCTTCAGGGTTTCAATCTAATTTCAGTTTCAAAATGTTCAAAAAACAACAACAACTCAGCATGTCAGAATAGAGCAATATATTTTTTCATAGACGCATTAGGAGATATGGCATGACTTCAATTTTATGGAGTTTTTATTAATTCTTTCTTTCTTTCTTTCAGTTACATTTGAAACAAAAACAAAATTTTAGAATTTGTTTATATTTTAAGATTGAAAAATTTTCTTCGAACCGGGTATATGTAAGTAAGTGTTTAAACAGACGATGAAAAACGTATCAACTTTCATGTAAATTTAGTCATACAATCATTCAAACAAACTTTTTTAATATATAAATAATAAAAAAACAATGAGTTCTTATATTAAAGTAAAATAGGATTATAAACATGTGTGCCACAAAATTATATATATTTATGAAATAACATGTACTTTAAATTTCCCGTTTTCCCGGGAAAATCTCAAAAATTTCCCGGGAATATTAGACAGACATTTCCCGGAGGCACCATAAAAGCGGAAAAAGCGGATTTCTTAAAATAAGTTATTCAAAAAATTCTTTTTTGTATGGGGACCACCTTAATGGCTGAAGATAGACGATAAGTACGTTTAGAGAAAATCTTTGTATTGAAAAAAATATTGGAGGTTGGTCATACATTTGACTTCGATAGGTACGCCCTAGGGGAAGTTAGAGCCCTGCGAGAAAATTTTATAAAAATTTCCCCTTTGTGGGGGAGTCCCCTTAAGGAGAGGAGTTAGGCGGTCGGTTTGTTAAAAAAAGATGTTGGGCGGAGAAAATTAATGGGTGCTGGTCATACATTTAACCCTTGTAGCGGTGACCCCGGGAAAGTTATATGCTTTTTTGTAATTATTTTTGATTTTACCCTCAACTTTGAGCACTAAGAGGTGACCTTTGCCCCCATATGACCGCCACCATTTTTTGGCTCAAATATTTTTTTTCCGATAAAATGAGGGGTTTTTGCAAGTCGAAATCGAAAAAATCGCCCACTATGCCATACCTAATGTACATGTTATGACATAGAAGATGCTTCTATAACACTGTGTAACAGCATATTTATGAATAACATTTCGTATTCATGGGCTTTATTCATAATAATAATTATAAAATATATATTTCTAAAATACTATTCATTTGTAAAATCGAAATAATAATGATATCAGGAGGCAAACTACGCCGTTCGATATCGAACAAAGCTACAAAATGTGTATTTTCATACAGCTCAAATGAAAATTATATAAAATTTCGTTCGATATCACTTTACATAATAAAAGATGTAATCTATGCAATAGAAGATGGGCTTTCAAACACATTCCAATCTAATATTAAATTGCAATCTAATAATGCTAAATGATATAACTTGTTTGAAGCATATAAAATGATAATATCTATTGAACTTATACAAGAAGTACAACTACCTAAAGAAAATAGAAATATTATTTACAACTACTTCAATTCAATGCTTAGGAGCATTTGTCTCTATCCTGCTAGGACTTTGTTTGTTTGATTGTAAAGTTACTCTATATTTGAAATTATTTGAGCGAAATAAAAACAACAACACCAATTGTCCCGTAATGAAAATAATAATACGATCCAGTAAAAGGAAAGTTGGTTGATGAAATATATTTTTTTATACACACATGTATTTATTTATTGTATCTTCAAATATGAACTAACAATAAGTATTCTAATCTTAAATCTAAATATAATTATTAGGCCCGACCAGTATCGGACATAAACTTAGTGATAGTAATTAATAATAAAGGGTGTTTTTTTTAGAGGTATAGAACTTCGAATTGAAATAAAACACAAGAAAATCGTTTTAATGTCCATCAATTTGGCTTTATTGGAAGGATAATTTTATGCCATTAATGTTTAAATATGATTTCGGGCATGTGGCCGCCGCGGCTGGCTCGAATAAAGCCAATTCTACAGGTCCAATTTTCAACCACTTTTTCGAGCATATGGGGCCGTATGTTGGCAATAACGCCACGAATGTTGGCTTCCAAGTCCCCTAACGTTTCTGGTTTGTTGGCGTAGACGAGCGACTTCACATATCCCCAAAGAAAATAATCCAATGGTGTCAAATCACACGATCTTGGTGGCCAATTGACAGGTCCATTCCGCGAAATTATGCGCTCATCGAATGTTTCCTTCAATAAATCGATTGTGACGTGCGCTGTGTGGCATGTAGCGCCGTCTTGTTGGAACCACAACTCATCCACATTCAAAATCTTCAAAATCTTCCATAAAGTTGATGGACAAAGCTCCAATTGCTGTGTACGGTGGCGAATCGATTCATTCGGGTCCTCTTCAACACTTTGCTCTACAGCGGCAATTGTTTCTTCGGTGCGCACTGTTCGACGTCTCTGCGGATGCGTATTATCACATAGAGTAAACGTAGTGCGAAAACGATCCATGGTTAACCGAATTAATTGCTCTGATGGACGATTATGTCGACCATAAAATGGACGGAGCTTGCGGTAAACTTCGCGAACTGAACCATTATTTTCGAAATAAATTTGCACAATTTGCAAGCGTTGTTCTTTTGTCAACCTGTTCATGATGAAATGGCAAACCAAACTAAATATTAATCACTTGACAGCTGACAAAATGGCCGCCAGTTAAAAAAGTGATGCCAACTTAAAGTTATATACCTCAATAAAAAACACCCTTTACATAAATTTCGTATTAAGCACAATAATTATTTTCAAGAAGTATCATTTGGGGTGCTGAGTATTAGGGCCCTTGTGTCCCTCTTTTTTAAGCGGATGTGTCCAGTAAAGTTCAAGATATTACGAGCAAGCGGATTAGGATGTGACTTGAGTTTTGTTAAATATTTGCCTGCGTATTTTGCGATTTCTTCAGTCACTAGTGGCATATTTAAATCACGATGTATATTTGAATTTTTGATGTACCATGGAACCGATGTTATTAACCGTAAAATTTTATTTTGCCGTCGTTGGATTCTATCCACATTTGAAGCTGAAAGTTTGACTGAGTGTTGAATTTCTGCCAACCAACCAATGTATTTGACTTAAGTTTCATTTGAATTAGTTTAGAGTCAATATGATGTTTCCATGTAAGCCTTCGATCAAGGTGTATGCCAAGATATTTCACTTGAGAATGTTGAGGAATATTTAGATTGTTAATTCGAATGGTGGAACAGGTATCTTTTCTTAGGGTAAACGTTATATGAACACACTTTATTCATTTACTTTAATTCTCCAAGACTGGCCCCAGACTACTAGTTTTTCTATATTTATTGGAAAATATGTTTTCAATTTTAAAAATAGGCCTTCGTGCCATACTTTGTCAAATGCCTGAGAAACATCAATAAAAAGGGCAGAACAATACTTCTTTTCTTCAAAATTCCTCCTTATAACTTGAACCAATCTATGCGTTTGCTCAATTGTGCTATGCTAACTTCTAAAGCCAAATTGATGGTCCGGGATGCACCCATTATCAGCTAAAATTGTGGACAATTTAGTCATGAGCAGCTTTTCGAAAAGTATTGAGATTTTTGATAGTAAGCTTATAGGTCTATATGACTCAGCCTTGGTAAGATCTTTGCCCGGCTTCGGAATCAGTTTAATCTTGGCAAGTTTCCAGTTATGTGGAAAATACTGCATTCGTAAAATGGCATTAAAAATAAATAGCAGGATTCTTATTGCAATATGAGGCAAGTTCATCAGCATATTGTTACTAATTCTATCAATACCTGGAGCTTTCTTCGGATTAAGTTCAGCAATTAGTTTTTGTACATCGCGCATCTTAAACTTTATGGGTCGTGGGGGTAGAGCAACTACACTCGGCAAATCAGCAACACCAGTACATGTGTTTGGGGTAAATACGTATTTTAAATGATCAGCAAATATGTTACCTTTTTCAGTATCGCTTCTTGCCCAACCTCCGGTAGATGTACGCAGAGGTGGTTTAAACTCAACGGGGGTTTTCAGCTTTCTACCATCGTGCCACAAAGAGTAATTAGATGCTGGTGTGACATCAAGACCTTCCATATAATTTTTAAGAGATGCAGTTTTTCCAATTGCAAGTAACTCTTGGAGTCGTTTAGTTTAAGTTGTGGTGATCTGTGCTGTTGCCATTCCCTTCTAGCTCTTCATTTTTCACACACGACACGTTCAATATCGGTAGAATAAATTCTATTAAATCTAGTCCGCGGATGGGAGGTAGTAGCATGTTCAGCACCCTGTGTAATCATTTCGTTAAGGTTGGCAATGTCAGCTTCAATATCCTCGGGTGTTCTTAGCGTAATGTTTTCCGTGCAATGACTACTAAGATATTTTTTTGAATCGCAGCCAATTTACATGACTGATCATCTTCACATACGAGTGAGGTAAAGCACTTCTCTATGGGCTACAGCTTGTAACGATCGTGGGAGAGTGATCGGACGAGAGATCTAAAGAACCTTCAACGTTAATTAATTCCCTAGAAATGTTTTTCATGACGCCAAAATCTATAACATCCGGAATTTTATTTATGTCAGTAGACCAGTAAGTAGGCTTCTCACTCGAAATGACGTCCAAGCCCATTTTTGAAATTGTGTTGAACAAAGCTCGACCTCTGGGTGTAATAAGACGCGAACCCCAGAACGTATGTATTGATTCGTATTGATTCTCAGTAATTACGAATCTGGGAGGGGAGTAAATTGATGATATCACAAAATTTGTGCAAAAATTTTCAACACAAATATTCGTTGTTTGTAGATGTTCCTCACAAATGTTGTCAATAATATAATTCTTGAGTCTTGACTATTAGAATTGCTGATCCACCGCATGGTCTTCCTCTTGGGTCCTTTGAATCATATAAGGTGTAGCCAGAAATTTTAAAAAGGCTTCTTGAGGTCAAATGAGTCTCAGAGACCAACATTATATCAATATTTTTTTCCATGAGGAAGTGCTCAGGTTCATTTTTATGTTGGGGAATGCCGTTTGCGTTCCAGAAACATATTTTTAACGTGTTCATGGCTTATTAACTAATGCCTGAAGCAGTGTATTCTGCATTCGCAGCATTTCTTGCATCATGCTAGTCATATTTGTTGTAAAATTATTAATAGTTAGTTACCAGATTCTCAATAGTAGCTTCAAGGCGGCTAAAGCTAAAGATTGAGTTTGCATTCGTAATTCGTTGAATTATTTGGCGGTGGAACGCTTTATGTGGGAATAGAACTAGTCTTAGCAGCATCGGCATACGATACACGTGAAGTAACTGGTTGGCTCATTTGCGCAAAAGTGGCGGAGTAAGCGTTTGCTGATTGAGCTGGAGCTAGTTTAGGTTTTTGACCCATAGCCTGTTTAACGAAAGAATATACAGGGCATCCTCTGTAGTTAGCGGTTTGATTACCTCCACAATTACTGCATTTTTTTTTTTTTGCTTGATCTTTTGGCTTAGTGCAGCTAACAGTACCATGCAATTCACCGCAGATAACACAAACTGTAGGTAAATTGCAGTAAGTTTTTGTGTGGCCATATTCTTGGCAATTGTGGCACTGTACGGGACCTGAACGCTTATGTGGCTCTTCAACTGTAATATGTTAGGCTATAAATTGGATGTGTCTCGTTTTTTTTTCAACTGTATATCATTTGGCTCCAGTTCAACACGAAATAGAGGCTGGGGGATCTTCTTTCTATTGATTATATTAGTAACACTTTTTACTTTAAATCCTTGTGTGATGAGTGATCTTTTATTTCTTCAGGATTAACATAAGCATCAATGCCCTTCAATACGATCTGCATACCTTTAGCACTTTTAAGCTGATAAGTATAAAATTTATTTTTAGTCTTCAACTCAAATAAAATTTATTTTTATTTTTTTCGAATTCAGTAATAATTTTGCGGAAATATTTTTCTTCGTATATTTGAATTTTCGTTTCATCAATGTTACTACGTTTTATTGGAATAACGTGAAATGCGTTCTCACCAACGGCCGAGACTAATTTTTTAATAAGGGCGTTAGAATTTTTTTCTCTCAGATATATTGGTGGTGGTTTGGAAGTTTTTTTGGGAGATACAGCGACTTGGTCGTTATTAGCTCGCAATATTGAAAATGATTTGATCGGTTAACTGATGCAACGTCGTTATCCCTGGATGAAATTTTTGAAAAATTGTGATATATCTGTCCATTTCCACTTGGACCTTGGGTTTTGGACTACTAGCGGATGATATCGCTGCCGTTATAACTCACTCGCATTTCTGCCGTTATAACTCAGTTCAAACTTTTTTTCCTTTGAGGTACTCATATAGAGTTTTCCTCAAGGGCACTTTGTTTGTGTTTTTTTTTGCTTACGGTTTCTTTTGTTTTTGTTATTTCTATATGTAAACAAGTAAGAGTGCTATATTCGGCTGTGCCGAATCTTATATACCCTTTACCAACGTACGTACATATATATAGTATACAGACACATACATACACATTTGTTTTGTGAAAAAATTTATAATTTTTTTCTCTAAAGCAATTAATAGTAAGTGACCTTTCAGTATTTTTCGATTAAAAAATTTGATTCAATTATTTTATTTTCGATATTAGCAATAGTTATTTTACTCTACACTCTGTGGTTAAGATATATTTTACATTCACTCTTATTTGAGTCAACATCGGCGTCACGTCAATACATTACCAAAAAATTGGGGCTTGTTTACTCGCCCTCGAGATGTTCAAAAATTGTGCTGCTATTTAATAACTCTAAAATATTCTTAGTATTGCACCTCCATACCCAAAGAAATAATTAGTTTTATATACCAGAAAAAAATTTAAGTTTTCCAGCTCTGGAGCTATGTCTTTTATTTTTCTAATTTCTATGCCAAACTATTTCATTCTAAGTCATAAAGTATATAAAACTTGTAAACAAAAAGAAGAAACTAACTTGACCTAGTTACTTGTGTAAAAAAAATAATAAATTTACCAACCCTGGAATCAACCTTTTAGACTTTTCTGATTTAAAAAATTAATAAAGTGTGTTAAGTGAACAAAGAAATATCAAAAAAAATTCAAAGTTTCCATCTTTGGAGCTGTAATTTTCATTTTTCAGATTTTATACGCCAAACTTTTCTTTCAGAAGCATAAAATATATTAAATTTATTAAGTAAAAGAAAACCTTTTTTAGACCTATTTAATTTGACATAACACAAAAAGTGTAAGTTTTCCAACCCTGTAGTCATAATTTTGGATTTGTCTGATTATTGATACCAATCAAGTTCTTTAAAAAATACATAAAATATGTTAAGTGGACAAGGCAAAAACGAAAAAAGAAAGAACTTAGTTTCATTTAATTCCTTTAATATTAAAAAATTCAGTAAAGTGTGACTTTGACTCGCGCACGAAGGGTTCCGGATATTCGGTTTTGAGCATTTTTGAATGTGGCTTATTTGCTTTTTCGAAGTGTTTTTCAGTTTAAACGATTTATTTAGTTTTGACGCTTGTTTCTCGATTTGGCGATTTTTTCTGTTTTTGGATGTTTTTTTCATTTTGGCGATTTTTTCTGTTTTGGGGCTTTTTTTCATTTTAGAGATTTATATCATTTTGGCGATTTTTTTATTTTAGCAATTTTGTCATTTCATTTTGGCGATTTTTTTCTGTTTTTAGGTTTTTTTTTACATATTGGAGATTTTTTTCATTTTGGCAATTTTTTTTCATTTTCGCGATTTTTTCCTGTTTTCGGGTTTTTTTTTATTTTAACCATTTTTTTTTAATTTTTGGCGATTTTTTTAATTTTAGCGATTTTTTCATTTTGGAGATTTTTTCTGTTGTTGAGGTTTTTTCATTTTGGCGATTTTTTCTGTTTTTGGAGTTTTTTTTTGTTTTGGCGTTTTTTTTAATTTTGGCGATTCTTTCATTTTGGTGATTTTTTTTCTGTTCTTTTCGTTTTGGCGATTTTTTTTTGTTTTTGAAGTTTTTTTCATTTTGGCGATTTTTTCCTGTTTTTGAGGCTTTGTTTTTTCATTTTGGAGATTTATATCATTTTGGCGATTTTTTTTCATTTTGGCGATATTTTTATTTTAGCAATTTTGTCATTTCAATTTGGCGAGTTTTTTCTGTTTTTAGGGTTTTTTTACATTTTGGAGATTTTTTCATTTTGGCGATTTTTTTTATTTTGGCGATTTTTTGTTTAGGGTTTTTTTCATTTTGGCGATTTTTTTATTTTGGAAGTTTTGTTCTGTTTTTGGAGTTTTTTCATTTTGGCGATTTTTTAATTTGAGCGATTTTTTCTTTTTGGAGATTTATTTCGTTTTGGCAATTTTTTTCATTTTGGCGATTTTTTTTCATTTTATCGATTTTTTTCTGTTTTTTTCGTTTTGGCGATTTTTTTTTCATTTTGGCGTTTTTTTTCATTTTGGCGATTTTTTTTCATATTGGCGATTTTTTTCATTTTAGCAATTCTTACGGGTTTTCGCGATTTATTTTAGTCTTAGACATTTTTTTTAATTTGGTGCTTTTTTTCGTTTTGGCGATTTTTTTTGCGATGTTTTTCTGTTTTGGCGATTTTTTTTTCGTTTTGGCGATTTTTTTTCATTTTGTCGATTTGAAAAAAAAAATTAAAAAAAAATAAAAAAAATAAAAAAAAATAAAAAAAAAATAAAAAAAAAATAAAAAAATCGCTAAAACGAAAAAAAAAATCGCCAAAACAGAAAAAAATCGCAAAAAAAAACAAAAAAAAAATCGCCAAAACGAAAAAAATCATTTTGGCGATTTCTCAAAGTGCCCTTGAGGAATACACTAACAAAGTGTCATTGAGGAATACTCTATATGAGTACCTCAAAAACAAATAATTGTGAAGTGAGTTATAACGGCAGAAATGCCTATCTTACTGTGAGCTCTGATGATCTTAATGATAACAATAAAAATGAAAAATCTGATGATAGACTTACTGTGAGTTCTGATGATCTTAATTTAAACAAAATAAATAAAAAACCTAATGATAGACTTTTTTTAACGGCTAAGCCAATTTTTCGTCAGCGATCAACTTCGCTTTGTCCAATGCCAACTAGTGATTCGTTAACATTACAGTTGCCTACTACCTCGTCATTTAAATCAGCGATATCATCCGATTCATCACTTAGCCAATTAGTCACTGTAAATAAGAGTAGCCCAAAACCCAAGATCCAAGTCGGAATGGACCGATATATTATTGTGGGAAAGCGCGGGCGAAGCCCAAATTCTACTAAAATTGCATCTGCTTCAAAGGTATCTAGGGATAACAGCGCATCCTCCACTAATCGTTTTCAAATATTGCAAGATGACAACGACACACCTGATATATCCGCGAAAAAAACCTCCAAGCCGCCACCAATCTATTTGAGAGAAAAAAATTCAAACGCTCTTATTAAGAAACTAATTTCGGTCATTGGTGAGAATAAATTTCACATTGTTCCAATAAAACGTGGCAATATCGATGAAACGAAAATTCAAATTTATGACGAAACAGAATTCCGCAAAATGGTTTCTGAATTTGAAAAAAATAAAACAAGTTTCTACACATACCAGCTCAAGAGTGCTAAAGGCCTGCAGATCGTATTGAAGGGCATAGATTCTTATGTTGTTCCCGAAGAAATAAAAGATGCACTCGTCCTCCAGGGATTCAAGGTAAAAATGTTTCCAATATAATAAATACGGAAAATATCCCCCAGCCTCTATTTCGCGTTGAACTTGAGCCGAATGATATAAAATTGAGAAAAAATGAGACGCACCCAATTTATAATTTAAAATATCTTTTATACCGAAAAATAACAGTTGAAGAACCACACAAGCGTTCAGGTCCCGTACAGTGCCACAATTGCCAAGAATATGGCCATACAAAAACTTACTGCAATTTACCTACAGTTTGTGTTATCTGCGGTGAATTGCATGGTACTGTTAGCTGCACTAAGCCAAAAGATCAAGCAAAAAAAAAAAATGCAGTAATTGTGGAGGTAATCAAACCGCTAACTACAGAGGATGCCCTGTATATTCTTTCGTTAAACAGGCTATGGGTCAAAAACCTAAACTAGCTCCAGCTCAATCAGCAAACGCTTACTCCGCCACTTTTGCGCAAATGAGCCAACCAGTTACTTCACGTGTATCGTATGTCGATGCTGCTAAGACTAGTTCTATTCCCACATAAAGCGTTCCACCGCCAAATAATTCCACGAATGCAAACTCAAGCTTTAACTTTAGTCGCTTTGAAGATACTATTGAGAATCTGGTGTTAACTATAAATAATTTTACAACAAATATGACTAGCATGATGCAAGAAATGCTGCGAATGCAGAATACATTGCTTCAAGCTTTAGTTAACAAACCATGAACACGTTAAAAATATGTTTCTGGAACGCAAACGGCATTCGCCAACATAAAAATGAACTTGAGCACTTCCCCACGGAAAAAATATTGACATAATGTTGGTCTCTGAGACTCATTTGACTTCGAGAAGCCTTTTTAAAATTTATGGCTACACCTAATATGATTCATAGGACCCGTGAGGAAGAGCATGCGGTGGATCAGCAATTTTAATAAAGTCAAGACTCAAGCATTATATTATTGACAACATTTGTGAAGAACATTTACAAGCAACGAATATTTGTGTCGAAAATTTTTGCACTAATTTTGTCATATCATCAATTTACTCTCCTCCTTGATTCGTAATTACTGAGGATCAATACGAGGATTTTTACAAATCTCTGGGCCTTTGTTTCGTAGCAGCTGGCGACTATAATGCTAAACACACGTTCTGGGGTTCGAGTCTTATTACACCCAGAGGTCGAGCGTTGTTCAATACAATTTCCAAAATGGGCTTGGATGTCATTGCGAGTGGGGAGCCTACTTATTGGCCTACTGACATACATAAAATTCCGGATGTAATAGATTTTTGGCGTTATGAAAAATATCTCTAGCGATATAATTCAAATTGAAGCTTCTCTAGATCTCTCGTCCGATCACTCTCCCACGATTGTTACAATTTGTAGCCCATTAAGAAGTGATTTACCTCACCCATATGCGAATTTGATAAATCGTGTTAATTGGCTGCGATTTAAAAAATATCTTAGTAGTCATTGCACGGAAAATATTACGCTAAGAACACATGATGATATTGAATCTAACATTGCCAACCTTAATGAAAATATTAAACAGGCTGCTGAACATGTCACTACCGCCCATCCGCAGACTAGGTTAAATAGAATTTATTCTACAGATATTGAACGTCTCGTAAGTGAAAAAAGAAGAGCTAGAAGAGAATGGCAACAGCACAGATCACTCCAACTTAAAATCAGATTTAAAGAGTGTACTAAACTACTCCAAGAGTTGCTTGCATTTGAAAAAAAACTGCATCTGTTAAAAATTATTTGGAAGGTCTTGATGTCACACCAGCATCTAATTACTCTTTGTGGCGCGCTGCTAGAAAGCTTAAAACACCTGTTGCGTTTAAACCACCTCTGCGCACATCTACAGGAGGTTGGGCAAGAAGCGATACTCAAAAAGGTAAAATATTTGGTGAGCATTTAAAATCCGTATTTAACCCCAAACACATGTTCTGGTGCTGTTGATTTGCCAAATGTAGTTTCGGTACCCCCTCGCCCAATAAAATTTAAGACGCGTGATATACAAAAACTAATTGCAGAATTCAACCCGAAAAAAGCTCCATGTATTGATGAAATTAGTAACCAGATGCTGATGAAGTTGCCTCGTATTGCTATTAGAATCCTGTTATTAATTTTTAATGCCATTTTACGACTGGAGTATTATCCAAACAGCTGGAAGCTTGCCAAGGTTAAAATGATCCCAAAGCAAAGATCTTACCAAAGCTGAGTCATATAGGCCAATAAGTTTACTGTCAACAATGTCAAAGCTTTTCGAAAAACTGCTCATGACAAAATTATCCCCAATTCTAGTTAGTAGTGGGTGCATACCGGACCACCAATTTGGTTTTAGAAATCAGCATAGCACCATTGAACAAACTCATAGATTGGTTCAATTTATAAGAAAAACTTTTGAAGAAAAAAAGTATTGCTCTGCGCTGTTCATTGACGTTTCTCAGGCATTTGATAAAGTGTGGCATGAAGGCCTAATTTTAAAATTAAAGACTTACCTACCAATAAACATTCTAAATCTGCTGGAAAGTTACATTATTGCCCGGAAGTTCACTGTTGTGGAAGGAGACTTTATGAGTACGCCTGAAATAATCTCATCCGGTGTACCACAGGGGAGTATAGTGGGGCCAGTTTTGTATTTGATTTATACTTGTGATATGCCATTGAGCAGTAACATTCACACATCTACATATGCGGATGATACAGCCTGCCTTAGTATGCACGAAAACCCTCACGAGGCTTCCCGATATCTTAAGCAACATATTACTCAGCTAGAACTATGGTTAAACATGTGGAGAATAAAGGTAAACGAACAGAAGTGTGCTCAGGTAACATTTACCTTAAGAAAGGACACTTGTTCCCCCGTTACAATCAATAATCAAATTGTTCCTCAGAACTTACATGTGAAATACCTTGGTATACATCTTGATCGAAGGCTTACATGGAAATACCACATTGACTCTAAGCTAACGCAAATGAAACTTAAACTAACTCAGATACATACCACATTGACTCTAAGCTAACGCAAATGAAACTTAAACTAACTCAGATACATTGGCTGGTTGGTAGAAATTCAAACCTCACCCTAGATTGTAAACTTTTAATATACAAGTCGCTCTTAAAACCTATATGGTGCTACGGAATTCAGCTTTGGGGTACTGCTTCAGCTTCTAATGTCGAGAGAATCCAACGAAGGCAAAACAAAATTTTACAGTTAATAACATCGGCTCCATGGTATATAAAAAATTCAAATATACATCGTGATTTAAATATGCCACTAGTGACTGAAGAAATTGCAAAATACGCAGGCAAATATTGAACAAAACTCGAGTCACATCCTAATCCGCTTGCGCGTAATATTTTGAACTTTACTGGACACATCCGCCTAACAAAGAGGGACACAAGGGCTCTTATTCACAGCACTCCAGATGGGACTTCTTGAAAATACTTTTATTTTTTTCCTTTTGATTATTACTACTTATGTATTATATATATTATATATATATATAACTATTACTAAGCTTATGTCCGACACTGGTTGGGCCTAATTATATTTTTAGATTTAAGATTTGAATACTTATTGTTAGTTCATATATGAAGATACAATAAATAAAAATAATGTATTAAAAAAAATTTTTTTTTGGCGATTTTCTTTCATTTTGGCAATTTTTTTGAATTTTTAGCAATTTTTTGGTTTTTTCGCGATTTATTTTAGTCTTAGACATTTTTTTTTAATTTGGTGCTTTTTTTCATTTTGGCGATTTTTTTTTTGTTTTTAACGATTTTTTTCGGTTTGGCGATTTTATAATTTTTTGATTTTTTAGTTTTACCGTTTTTAAAAATTTCAAGAGTTTTGCTATTACGGTTTCCAAGATACAGCAAGTTGTCAAAATTGCATAGGCAAAATTGCATTAACTGATGGAACACCCTTTAATTTAAATTTTTTGAAATTTTAGTGTTAATTTTTGTAGTCTGTATAAGAATACACTAACCTTACAAATTTCAAGTGTATATACATACATACAATTGTATGTATATTACATGGGATTTTTACATTTTTCGTTGCTCGTTTTGGAACACCCTTTAATTTCCAATTCTCATATATTTGTTGTTGTAGCGGCCAAAGGTCTACACACCGTGTCCAAATTTCAGGTCTGTAGCTCTTACCGTTCTCGAAAAAATACCCTGTGACAGACATAGTTTTAGACACATGTAGTTAATTTTACATAACAAAAAAAGTTAAAGTTTTCCAACCCTGGAAACGTCTTTTTAATTTTTTTATATTTTTTTTAATTTAAAATTCCAATTTTAGTCGTACTGAAGTGTAAAATAAGTTTATTTATTAAAAAATAATAAAAATTTGTTTTCGGTAGTTACTTATATATGGCAAAATAAAGTTTAAGTTTTCCAGCTCTGCAATCGTCTGCTCGATTTTGCTGAATTTCAATACCAATCTATTTTGGAAAATTTCTGACATACCAGTCCAAGAACGAAGTCTCTAGCTTTTGTGGGAGCTTCGCAAAACCGATTTCACGTACAGACAGACGGACAGCCGGACATCGCTTATTCGTCTTCCCTATGCATAAGGATCCAGAATATAATATATTTTATGGGTCGCTTATTGATATTATAGAAATTACAAACGGAATGACAAACCTATATATACCCTTTTACCATTTTTTTGGTAAAGGGTATAAAAAGTAAAAATTAATGCATCAATAAAAAATATCTGCGACAAGAATCGTACAATGTAGACGCAAGTGCAAGTTTAAAGAGAGAAAAAATCACACAATGTAAAATATTATTAGTTATATAAAATATTATTAGTTATATAACGACATATACATATGTGATTATACATACATATGTGATTATTTGCAAAAATATATGCATACATACATATACATATACATATGTATATATCTCTCATTTACTTCAATAGTGTTACAACTCAGAAAACCAACTTTTGCAGAAAACGTGTTAAAGTTTTCAATTTGTACAAAACTCAATGCAGACATTACATGTATCAATAAATAAAAAAAATTATATTCCCTCAAGAGCTGGTTGTACGAGCTACCTATTTTTATGAAATTTGTACACATTTATAAAATACGTTATTAATAATTATTCTGCATTATTAACTCAAAAATGCATTTTTGAATTATGCCACTATTAAAATAAATGAGCGATATGTAGAATGTATTATAAAAACAAATAATCAAATAACGAGTATTTATTCAAATAATTGAATACTCCAACCATATGTATATGAATGACCAACACATTCTTTTGAATTTTAGAGTAACATTGCATTTTGAGTTATAGTTGGGTTTGACACTCATTCTCTTTGAGTTTTTATTCATTTGGTTTGTTAACACAGAGAGAATTAGTAACTACATTCATATTGTACTGAGTTATTACTACATCGTATTCAAATTACAAACGAATGTGTTGAAGTGGCAATTGGGTACATTCATGCAGACTTTTAGTATATACAGTAAGGGACAAAATTGTTCACAGAAAAAAGGAAAATATATTCTATACAAAAAATTTTTGTTCATAATACATCTGTCAACTCTTAAAATTGTACATATTGAGTGCCATGTTGTTTAATGTTGTATGACATATCTGTTTCGGAAATACCGTTATGTTTGTATTTATTATAAAGTTAAAAAAGAAAACACGTGTGTGAACAATTTTGTCCCTTATAAAATAAGGTATACATAAAATTAGTAACTTTTTAATTACTCTTAATTGATTTTCTGTGGATTTGGTCTTAAGTAAATAAAATATGTCTAAAATTGTTTTTAAACTAAATCTTAAATAATAGTGTGCTTAGATTTAAAATTTTTATAATGGTAATCCCTGTGAAAGCTTCTTTGAAGAAAAATATTGTCAAAGATTTAACTGAAGGGTTCACATACCATACAACTGCCCAAAATTATAAAATTTTAATTGGATTAGTAAATAAAATAGAAAAATAAAGTGATTTCAATATCTTAAGCAACAAAGCAGGTCGCCCAAAGAAACTTTCACCTGCTGGTATCTGCGTAGCTAAGCGAATGATCACAACAGGAGCGGTTAATACAGCTGTTGAGGCAAAAAAAAATCTTCAAGAAGAGTATTATATAGATGTTAGCGCTAAAAAAGTTCGGAGGAATTTACGAGCACGTGGATTCGTTGCTGGAACCAAGGCTAAAAACCATTTTTAAGTGAAAAAATCGAAAAAAAGATTAGCCTTTGCAAAAAATATGAAAATTTTACTGTAGAAGACTGGAAACGCGTTACGTGGTTAGATGAGTTCAAAATCAACAAAATAGGATCAGACGGACGGCAGTGGACATGGGTAGATAAAAGTGTTGGTGTTAAAGAGCGCAACATATGCAGCACATTAAAAATTGGAGGTGGTTCAATGATATCTTGGGGTTGTTTTCGTGGTAATGAGCTTGAAATTCTTCGACGAATAAAAGGTAAAACTTGTGCTACTGACTACACAACCATTCCGAAAGATTCATATCTCCCAAGTCTGGATATATTTGGTTTGGGACCTGGTCAGAGCGACATCTTTATGCAAGATAACGACCCTAAGCACACGGCTAAAATTAGTAAGGAGTGGCTTGTTAGCAATGGGATTAAGACTTTAGATTGGCCTCCTCAATCGCTTGATTTGAACACGATTGAACACCTGTGGTCAATATTAAAGAGGAGAATATTTTCTAAAAAAGAACCACCTAGTACTTTGGATGAGCTTTGTGATCACGCCATTGAAGCTTGGGAAGATATTGTTAAAGCTGTTCTTACAAATCTTGTGGAAAGTATGCCCAGAAGGATAAACACTGTTGAAGCCGCTCGTGGTAAACATACAAAGTATTAACAGCTAAATTAGTATGTTGTTTCTACGAGAGTCATAATTGTTCACACCTACACTCCAAAAAAAAAATTTTTTTATTTTTTATGAAATAAAATATTTTTAAGTTAAAGTGTTTTCTATCATATCATTGCCTATGAATTACAAAAAGTATATAATATTCAAATAAAATAATATCTACAATAATATAATTCAACATATTCTTAATAACTACTATTCTGTGAACAATTTTGTCCCTTACTGTACATACAATTGTATGTATATTACAAGAGATTTTATCATTTTTCGTTGCTCGTTTTGGAACACCCTTTAATTTCCAATTCTCATGTATTTGTTGTTGTAGCGGCCAAAGGTCTACACACTGTGGCCAAATTTTAGGTCTGTAGCTCTTACGGTTCTTGAGAAAATACAGACATACATAGTTTTAGACATAGTTAATTTTACATAACACAAAAAGTTAAAGTTTTCCAACCCTGGAAACGTTTAATTTAAAATATCAATTTTAGTCGTACTGAAGTGTAAAATAAGTTTATTTATAAAAAAAACTTTTATATGGCAAAATAAAGTTTAAGTTTTCCAGCTCTGCAATCGTCTCTTCGATTTTGCTGAATTTCAATACCAATCTATTTTGGAAAATTTCTGACACACCAGCCCAGCTTTTCTGGGAGCTTGGGAAAACCGATTTCACGTACAGACAGACGGACATCGCTTATTCGTCTTCCCTATGCATAAGGATCCAGAATATATATATATATTTTATGGGTCGCTTATTGATATTATAGAAATTACAAACGGAATGACAAACCTATATATACACTTTTACCATTTTTTTGGTAAAGGGTATATATAATTAAAGAGTGCCTTTTCATAAATGCGGATATAAAAAAAATATTAAGGTAATTTTATCTTTCTAAATTGGTATTTTTTAATTTCATATGAGTCTATTTACTACCACTGGAAAAATTAAAACAATGGTGGCTATTCTGGAATACGCGTCGACTTGGTGAAATTTACATGTGGAACAAAAACAAAACTTCACAAATGTTAAAAATTTGTTTTTGTTTATCATACAAAATTTACCGTTTTTAAAAAAGAGAGCAACGCGTTGAAATTCTCACGTTTATTTCATTTTAGAATTGTATGGGAAACAAAAACAATTTTTGAAACTTTGTTTTTGCTTTAATGTAAAGTTTCACTTCTTCGACGCGTTTTCCCGAATAGCCACCAATATATTTAAATACTCTCGAGATATTCCGATTGTAGGGTGCAGTTCAAAAAATATATAGAATGCGTTTAACTCATTTCCTTTTATTCACACATTAGCTGTTTAGAACTGTTGTTATTTCTAAAATTCTATCTAAATAGAAAAAAAAACTAAATTTGGAATATTATACAATAAGTATAGTATATACACTTTTCGCAATAAAAATATTTCTCGTAATTATATGATATGTTTTTCCATGTAAGTGAAGTTAATGCTAGAATTTAACGAATAACAAAACACATTTTTTAATGGATTTAAAAAAGTTTTTCGCGCATTACCTTACAGCGGCATTGGGAGGTGCTACCTGATTATGCTACTACTGGGTTTTTTATAAGTTTATGAGCCTACTACGCTTATTTTGCTTTTGTGATTCTCAAAAATATTATTATTTGTGAATTCTCAAATAGTTTTTGAAAATCTGTGCATAAGATAAGAGGTTTGTGACTGTTCAAATTATGTGGTTGAAATTTACTGACGATTTGTTAAAACAACAATGAAATAAAATAAATTTCAAATTAAAATATAAATATTCATTATTGTAAAATAATTTATTTCAAAAGATTCAAATCAATTACAAATGTACCTATGCAGGAACGATATCTCGTGAGAGCGTGAGAATTCATGCGTGATTCTTAAAAATATCTCACGCACGATCACGCACTAGCAATTTTTTTTAAGTCACGTTCACTCACTCACGCGTGATTAATTATAAATTTGATTACCACCACACGTGAATCACGCGTGACACGATCAAATCACGACATTTGATTAAAAAAATCTGGCAACGCTATGAGCAAGTAAAGTTATTTTTTGAGGCAGTCTGCAGAAATTTTGCATTTTTATTACTAATAAATTCAAGTTTTAAAAAGTTTACATTTTATTGTAGTTTAAAATAATTTTTTTTTGTCTAATGGTGTCAAATTTGCCTCTGGGGTAATATTAAAACTTTGTATTCAGTGCTTATAGCTCTGTTTATTTAACCTATAAATCGGCCCTTACGGACTCGCTCACACGCTTACATATACATAGATATATACTATAAACCACAATTTGCCGCCTGTCGTAAAGTGTGGTATTTGTTCAAAAAATGTCACCAAAACCGATCAAGCTGTAAAATGTGATCTATGTAACACTTGGGTTCACTCGGTGTGTGTTAATATTTCGGACGAATTGTATCAACACATGGGAGATAATGAATACATCAAATTCTTTTGTCCACCTTGTCATGTTTCTCCTGCAAAAGATAATGGATCATCGTTTAAAAAGTATGTGGAGGAAATTGACAGTAAGTTTGAAAAGAGCTTTGGCGCCTTTGCTATGGAATTGCGCTCTGAGCAGCAGGCATTGAAAACTTCTATTGAAGCGTCTGTTTCAGAATTACGTACAAATCTAACTTCTGCAGTAAGTGACTTCCAGAATCAAATAGATAATGTTAAAGAAAATTTAACACACGTTGAGGCAAATGCTGTAGAAAAATTCGCACAGCTTGTGTTAGATGACAACAAACTTGAACGTAGAATGAATCGAGCCGATGTTATCATTTCTGGATTACCGTCTGGCATAAATTGCTTACTTGATCCTGTCTTTTCTATTTGCTCACACTATAAAATTTCTGTTGATAAAAGGGATATTTGTCACTGTCCGTACACACATCAAGGTAAATCGGTGCTGGTAAAATTTAATAATGTGTTTCTGAGAGACGAACTTATGAGGGCATATTTTAAAGAACCTAAATTACAACTATGCAATGTCATTGATACTGATGTAACTGCGCGGGTGTTCCTGAATGATAACCTTACAACTGCAGGAAATAAATTACAATTGCTATGCCGTTCTCTGAAGAATAGCAAACAAATTTCATGGTTCCGTATTATAAATCGAGATGTTCCGCTGGCGAAAATCAAACTACCAGATGGGACTGAAAAGCAGATGAATTTCGAGCAGTGTTCCAACTTAAGTGGTGCAAATTAATTGGTATTATTAATAATTAATTAATTATTTTACTCACTTTTCTTGAATTTATATATATATTTCTACTTTTTTCTCTTCTGTGCATTAAGTTCTTGTAAACTGCTTCATTTATGGTCATAGTATTAGTGTATTTTTATATATTTTTTACCTCTTTGCATTTAAAATGCCTATCTTATTAAATTATACTTATGCCAATGCATTAGCACCATTGCGACTCCTACATATCACTTCTATAAGCTCTTATGGCTATTAATTCCAACCTTGGCCCTATTATCTGTGATGGTCTTATTAAAAGTGTTTTATCGAAAGATTCAGCTAATTTTACAGTAGCCCATATCAATGCCCAAAGCCTCTGTCCTTCGGACAGGTCTCATAAGCTCGATGAATTAAACCTACTTGCCAGAAACTCATCTCTTGATATAATTTGTGTAACAGAAACTTGGTTAGACTCATCTATCTTCAATCAAGCAGTACGATTACATGGTTATTCTTTGTGTCGCAGTGATCGGCCGTTGGGATGTAGAGGGGGTGGAGTCGCCATTTTTATTGCTGAAGGGATTAAATATAAGTATATTTACAAGAGCGCTGAATACAAATCTTGTGAAGGGCTTTTTGTGGAAATTGATAATGGACAAAGATCTTTAGTTGTTGGTGCTATATATCTTCCAAGGGGAAATTTGTCTTTATTTGAGCAGTCTTTTAGTGATATTTTTGCTCGTTGCTCTGTCCTTCGGACAGGTCTCATAAGCTCGATGAATTAAACCTACTTGCCAGAAACTCATCTCTTGATATAATTTGTGCAACAGAAACTTGGTTAGACTCATCTATCTTCAATCAAGCAGTACGATTACATGGTTATTTTTTGTGTCGCAGTGATCGGCCGTTGGGATGTAGAGGGGGTGGAGTCGCCATTTTTATTGCTGAAGGGATTAAATATAAGTGTATTTACAAGAGCGCTGAATACAAATCTTGTGAAGGGCTTTTTGTGGAAATTGATAATGGACAAAGATCTTTAGTTGTTGGTGCTATATATCTTCCAAGGGGAAATTTGTCTTTATTTGAGCAGTCTTTTAGTGATATTTTTGCTCGTTATAATGATGTTATTGTCGTGGGTGACTTTAACAATGACTTATTCACTCCAGCCAAATCTGAAAATCTTCGTTTACTTTGCAGACGACATGGTCTATCATGCCTAGTGTAGGCACACTACGATTTGTTTCATCAATCTACTTCATTAATTGATTTTTTTCTTGTCAGTCATAGTCTTACTATAACCAGCTTAGCGCAATTTCAGGTACCATTCATTTCGCATCACTCACTAATATGTGCTGCTTTCCAATTCCATGTGCCGCACTCGAAAGAACACCCTGTTTGTTATAGGGACTATAAGCGTGCTGACATGGCGGCTATTATGAGTCATTTAGCTCAAACTGATTTTTCATATATTTATAATACGAATGATTCCGATTTACAACTAACGTTTTTCAATACTCTTTTTAATGCACTTCTGAATTTCATACCGGTAAGAAAGTTGATGCGACCCCCTGCTCTAAGTATACTAACATTTCCCAATGATATCAACTACTATAGGTCTTTAACTAATATTGCGTTGAGGGCGTTTTATAATGCGAGATGTGACATGAATTGGGATATCTATCGAAAATTACGTAATCTGACAAAATCTAAAATGAGAAAATTTAAAATAATACACAGTTGTCGTATATTTAGATGTGCTGATACAAAAAAAAATGTGGAAAAATCTGAGAAATGCTGGTATTTCTGAAGCTCCTACAAATGATTCCGATTTAAATGCAAATGAAATCAATGAACTTTTAATAAACAGTCAATTGAACACTGAGTACATGGAACCTGATTTCGTGCAATTTACAAACTCGACGGAATGTTTATCCTTTTCTAATATTACTGAGATTGACCTGTATAATGCTTTGTTTAAAATTAACTCGACGGCGGTAGGGCTTGACGGAATTTCCATTAAGTTACTGAAGCTCATTTATCCTTATATCAGTAGGCACCTGTTACATTTCATTAATACCATCTTCATGATTTCAAAATATCCTAATGATTGGAAAACTTCGCGCATCATTCCCATTCCAAAAGTTGGACGGCTACTTTCAAATAATAATATTAGACCCATTAGTATCCTACCTGTTTTATCTAAAGTTGTTGAGAACCTAATAAAAGATCAGATTTCAAATTGGATTGACAATGGGGACTTGCTAAACGAGTGTCAATTCGGTTTTCGTAGCGGTCGAAATACAGGGCTACTGTTGACTGAACTCACTGGTAATATCAGGCGCATGCTTAACGAGAGTAAGTTAGGCGTGTTGGTTTCTATTGACTTCTCCAAAGCATTTGATCAAGTAAATCATCACTCGCTTGTAATGAAACTTAACCAAAAGTATGGCTTCTTCACGTCTGCATGTCGTATTATTTGGTCTTATCTAAGTAATCGCAAACAATATGTTTCCTTGAAAGATCAAGCCTCTCTTATTAAACCTGTACGGTCTGGAGTCAGGGCTCTGTTATCGGTCCAATTTTATTTACTTTATATATCGATGATTTATTTAGGGAACTACTTTATTGTAAAGCTTTTGCTTTTGCCGACGATATACAGCTGCTGTGGTCTGGTGAATATCAATTTGCTGATTCTTTACAAGCCAAAGTCAATTATGACTTATCTTATTTAAATAATTGGATGGAGTTAAACTACCTTAGAGTTAACCCTGCAAAAACCAAAGCACTTATTTTTAGGTCAAATAGATCAGCTATCCTTGAACTTAACCTGAACATATGTGAATCTTCAATTGAGATTGTGAACCAACTAAAATGTCTAGGTGTAATTATTGATGACAAACTATCATTTGAGCCCCACATAGATAACATTTGTGCTAGAGTCTGTCTTACCCTGCGTAGACTATATCATCTAAATCTCTACCTACCTTTGAATATAAGGAAATCAGTCGCTCATGCGCTGCTCATGTCACAAGTAAATTACTGTATTGAGGTTTATTCAAGCTGTAATTTAAGTAACAGAAATAAAATTAAATATATTGTACATCGAATTATAAGATTTGTTTATTGGCTGAGGTTGAGGGCACATGTGTCTAATCACATAAAAAATTTTCTGAATCTATCTTTTGAGAATTATTTAAAGTTTCGTTTATTAATACCTCTTTTCAACATTATAAAGGCTCAAAGACCCTTGAGCATTGTACAAAAAGAATTCTTTTACCAGATCTATTAGAAACCCCCCAATTTTTGTTAATACATCATACTACATATGAGCAATCGGTTTTTGTACGTGCTGCTCGGCTTTGGAATTCCTTGCCTATTAACTTACGTTCTTTTGCCATGTCTTCGGCAATTTTTAAGCGAAACCTTTGTGTATTTCTAAATCTATCCAGCTAATTTTGTAACACGGATAATTTGGGTTTTCATTCTTCATTCTTTTTATACTTTGAAAAATAAATTCTGAGGTATGTGGGAGTAGTTTGTGGTGCTGTGATATTGGTATTTATCATACACAGATATTGATAAATGTTTTATAAATTGTTTTTTATTGATAAAAATGTAATATACACACCTATATTTGATTTATATTTAAATAAATTGTATTTTATTATTTTTTATTAGTATGCAGGCATACTGATATCTTTATCTCATAGAAAATTGAAAATTACCTGTAATATATATTTATTGGCCGTATGGCTATTTATATTACAATGAAAATAAATAAATTGAAATTGAAAATTGAAAATTTGCACATCTCTAATTTTTTTTAATCGTTAGTACCTAACTTCTTTATTACTTTGCAAAAATCAGTTGGTTTTGTTGTTTCTGAAAGAAAATTTTATTAGAATTGATATGACTATTTTGGAATATTTTAAAAAATTATTACGTATTTGATAAAAACTTGATTGTTTCTGAGAGGAGAGAATACACAGAAGTGAAGAAAGAGACAGGTAAAAAAAGCTGCAATCAGGTTTTTTAAAATTCGTGGAAAAACAACTTACCAATTAACACAACTAATAAAAAGCGTTGTAATTTTATTGCACTAGAAAGAAAAATCAAAACAGAAATGCCGACCAAAATTTGAGAGAAAACGAGACAAACAGAAAAATACCCTTATCTTCCGTCTCGTGACACTTCTGTATGTTTTGTGGAGAGGCATTAATTAAGACTGTGAATTAAATTTTAGAGATTTTTGATGGTGCACCCTGCATCCAGCATTGGTCGAAAATTAGATTTTTTTTGCATAAAATCTAATTTTTGGATGTGGCAGAAAAATTGCACGCTCGTTTTTGTAAATTTTTTGGTTTTTTTATTATAAGTAAACTTGTTGTGTAAGCAACCCGTAAGAAACTCTTGACATCCTACATATAAATGTAGGTAGGAGAGGAGATTTTCTAAAAATGCTAACATTTTTCTAACACAATTTTTTCCCAATAAAAAAAGTTTGTAAAGTAATATATTTGATAACATTTTAATTTAGTTCAATAGTATCGTCTAATTATACAATAGTGTGTTTGTTTTAGTAGCTGGTAATTTTTATTTTCTTTTTTGGGTTCTAGTTATACGATTGAATTTTATATGGTTTTCAAATAGTTTTAATGAGGCCAGGTTTAGGAATATTCTTCTTGTTACGTTAAATTGTAAAAATCGTTCAAATATATCCAGCCTTATTTTCGATTTTATCGTAAGCGCCATGCTATCGACAATATACTTTATCTTATCAAAAGTGCCTAAATTGTTGATACGATGATGGATCCTTAACTCAGTGTATTTTTGAATATCCCGCCTCTTGATTGAAATGGCAACACTGCTCCTGTCAAGACGCAACTGTCAGTTGACTCCTGTCTAAATTTGAACAAGCTGTGTCATTTACTTTGTGTTTGGCAGCCGTTGATAACAGACTACCTCGCCTTTTGAGAAGAAAATGGAAAAAAGTGAATTTCGTGTGCTCATTAAACATTATTTTTTGCGAAAAAAAAACAGTGAATCAAACCAGGGAAAAGCTCGATAAATACTATGGGGACTCTGCACCATCGATTTCAATGGTAAAAAAGTGGTTTACTGACTTTCGTTACGGTCTCACAAGTACAAATGACGCTGAACGTTCTGGACGGCCAATTGATGTCAGTACACTCGAAAATGTTGAAAAAATCCACTCAATTGACTATAAACGTAAACGTTATAAAACATGGATCCATTACTGTACTCCAGAGACCCAGCAGCAGTCTATACCTGCTCCGAAGACGTCTAAGGTGAGTTCGTCGGCCAACAAGGTGATGGCAACAGTTTTTTGGGATGTACGTGGGATAATCCACGTCGATTACCTTCAAAAGGGGAAAACAATATACGGCGAATATTATGCCAACTTATTAGACCGATTTAATGAGTATTTAAAAAGAAAACGACCCCATATGGCCAAGAAAAAAGTTATTTTTCATCAAGATAATGCACGAGTGCACACTTGTGCAGTCTCAATGACAAAACTCTATGAATTTGGGTTCGAATTGGTAACCCATCCGTCATATTCTCCGGATTTAGCCCCTAGTGACTACTTCCAAACCTAAAGAAATGGCTCGGTGGAAAGAAATTTTGCTCCAACGATGAAATTATTGACTAAACAAGTGCCTATTTTAAGGACCTCGAAAAATCCTATTTTTTTGGAAGGGATATAAAAACTGGAGAAACATTGGACTAAGTGTATTGAGTTGAAAGGAGATTATGTTGGAAAAAAAACTTCATTAAAAAAAAATGTGAAATTCACGAAAATTTTTGGGGATTAAGTAAATTAAGACAGAAAGATTGGCTATCTTCTTGTATTAAGCCTAAACCAGTCAAAAGACAGAATGCAAAGAATATTAGACGTAAAATCAGTTGTGCCTATTGGGGGTGGAAAACTATCGATGGCACTATCGATACTATCGATAATTATTTTTTTCGACTATCGATGTTTTAATTCTGCAATCGATTAATACTTGAAAACAATCGATATTTTTTAGTCACTATCGATAGTAAATGGTACACCACTAAAATCAAACAAATGTAAATATGTATGTATGTTGCTTTTCATAAACAAAAATAAATAGATGATGGAAAATTTCTTTCACTTATTTTTCATACAATTATTTTAATTTTGTTGTTTATTGAACTGACAAATAAAATTATATTTTATTTTGTTTTGTTTTGTTTAAAAATATTGGCGCGTAGTCATAGTCAAAACAAAGTACACTTTAAGAAATTAAAACCAGTATTTTGTATGGTAATACTGGTTTTAACTTCTTAAAGTGTACTTTGTTTTGACTATGACTACGCGCCATTGTTTTTAATTTTTAGTGTAAATAAATATGTACATTATGCGAGAATATAAACTTTTGACTATTCAACTCTTTCAATTATTGGTACTCGATACAATATTTTTATAACACAAGCAATCTAAAAATAAATTTTGTAATTTATTTAATTTAATATTTGTAACTAAGTTCTTCTTGATTTCCTTGTTACTGATTACCATAACAGCAAGTGCAATACCAAGTAACCAGATACTTTACAGGTTTACAAATCTGAGTAATTAGAATAATTTGCAAAACAAAAGGATTAATAAAATAAATTAAAAAATATGTATGTATATAAACAGCTTTTATTATTATTTTTCATAAATTAAATGTTTTTAATGAATTTCACAATTTTTATTTAACCTTTTCTCAAATTTTTACACTTTTCGTTTGCTTACTTTTAATTTGTTCACATTTTGAATCGTAATCAAACAGTATGGGCTCCTATTGAGTGTCCAATAGTTGTTCGCAGTGCAAGAACAAATCCTTGTGGATACGAATGTATTTCATTGCAACGTTCAGATGTTGTTAAAAAAAATTAAAACTAAAATTTGTTTCCCTGCGCTCTGCTTAAAAAAAAAAAATTCTCTTAAATATGGATACTTGGATAATAGCGAAGCTCAAATAATAAATATGGTTCTAGCTGAATGCTTGTACTCAGCAGTATTGCCATATTTATTTTTCAAAAATCTTCAAGTCGAGCAAAAAAAGTTTTTTTTAAATTAAAAATCTTTTTTTTTTGAGATATATAGTCCAAATTCCGGACTTAAATTTGATGACACTTCTTTGAATGCTGTATGAAATTTCATGACAATCGGACGGCTCGTTTAGAAACTGCGGAATTATTTCCACTTTTTTTTTCAAAATTCCCCACTGTGCGGCGGCATAGGCATTTTCGCCTGCGTCTACAAGTGTATGTAGCTGGACACTGGATGTCATTTTCAGTAATTTGGAGTAGCATCTAGGAATGGTTAAAGATGAAATTTAAAAGCCAGGATGACCATTTCTGCATGAGCTCTTCAGTTAATTCAGTCCCACTTAATACCGGAGCGCCATATGTTTTGGAGCAGGATTTTCAGGCCAATATTGTAATGAGAGACTAGACCAAGTGGATCAAAGATAGACATTAGGACTTCAAGTATCTCCCTCTTGGTCGGGACCTCGTTTGAGCATTTAAAATCTAGAATTATACTGAAAAACATCATTATTGGATTTGTCCAATAAAGTTTTAACTAGCATAGGATTATTTAAATAAGCCACCATATTACATGCCTGCATTGTTGAGCAAATATTTCGTATAGTGAGAGCATATTCGATAATGCTTTCAAGCTTATCTTTTAAGCGAGGAATTTCTGGTCTACCAAAACACATTTCAAGAGTTTTAATTATTTTGCCCACCATTGATGGATTAATCAGTTTACTCTTCACAAGCTCTGTAGCACGCCCACGGAGACACGATGGTAATGGCATCAAATTTTCGGCATCACTGTAACCGGTCATCTCTGCTATTTTTATAGTTGCTGATGGACAGGTCCTCTGGGCTTGCGTCGTTGTCATTATTGGCGTCATGTTAATGGAGCCACGATTGATTCCAGTTTGGCGTGCTTTTGGATATGCACCTTTGGCCGCCATTGCTTTTACTTGCTGGTGGTTGTTTATTAGGGTACGATGGGATTGGTACAATTGGATTGATTTCAACAGGAGTCTGGTTTTTAGATGATGAGTATCCTTGGGCACCAACGGAAAACTCGCCTGTTGTATTTACCGGCCTTATATCTTGCGTTGAGCTGCTGTACAGAGGACCATTTCGCGAGATGGCGGTCAAAAATCCATAACTTTTGACTGGATTGGAATTTTGCATTGCGGTTTTCTTGTTCATTAGGTGAGACCATAGGCTTTAAGTTTAAGATATAAAACTTTAAAATCGACCGGTTAGAAAAGTAGTTATGATAGGTTTAAAATGAATTTTAAGTTTTAGCTGATTTTTGGTTAAAAATTTTTTTTGCATGAAGTCTTATATTTTGTGTCACGTTTACAACTTATACTTATTAAAAACTTAAATTCTCTCAGAAAGTGCCAAACTTTGGCCCCCGTGAAATTTTTAGTATGGAGGGCCAAAGGTAGGTTTTTGAAGAAGTTTGAGTTAAAAATTAGTGTTTATTAAGAAGCGAACATCCAAAATGCAAATATTGGTTAACATTTTAATTAGATAAAGAGATTTTATTGAAAAACACGTAGGTTTCTATTTAAATTAAAAAAAAAAAAACATTAAATGTTTTCATGCACAGAGAAAACAGTGCCTGATAAATATCTCATAAAATAGAACAAAATTAATAAGATATCTCTATGGTTTTTTTTCAAGAAGAAAATCTAATTAATTTAATCATAAAGGGGGGGGGCCCCTGCAATAAAAATTTATTGAAATCAGGTTGGCAATATCAATCAATAAAATTGCAAAACTTTTTATTGCAATATTTTTTCTAAAAATTTATTGATAAAAAATATTATTACAATCACAATACAAAAAAATTCATTGGTATTGCCAGTTTATGCAATATCAATAAACAAATATTGCTTAAAAAAATATCGAAACAATTAAACTATTGAAAACTTTTAAGGTGCAATCAACACTGAAACTAGCTTTCAGGAAACGATTGGAATGAAATTGGAAAAATAAGCATTTTTATAATATATCGACAGCTTATACGTAATCTAATGTAACATTTTTATAGAAGTGATATTAATTACAGGCATGTCTCATCCTGCAGTCAAACTTCGTTTTTTTGCATATAGCATAGTACTCTGTTCAAATTTGTGATAAATGTTGAGCAACATTGATTATTTCATACGAAAAATTTTACAGGTAAGCAATATTAACTAGACCTGAAACAATATTAAGTAGCCCTTGCAGCAAACAGTACCACATTTGACTATTGAGCATTGAAATTTAAACACGTTCTACTGCCCCAGTTGAGCTGCTATTTTCTTTTAGCGGGTTGGTAGACGCTTCTCAGTGAAATAAGTTAAGTAATACAATTTTGAAATGCCTGTTTTGCTAAAAGAAACTAATAACAGTGTTTTCACACTGACTTGGTTTTAATTTTTTTTTTTAATACATGATTTTTATTTATTGTATCTTCATATATGAACTAACAATAAGTATTCAAATCTTAAATATAAAAATATAATTAGGCCCGACCAGTGTCGGACATAAGCCTAGTAATAGTTATATATAATACATAAGAAGTGATAATCAAAAGGAAAAAAAAAATATATATTTTTTTTTTTCATATATATATTTATTTATTGTATCTTCAAAAATGAACTAACAATAAGTAATCAAATCTTAAATCTAAATATAATAATTAGGCCCGACCAGTATCGGACATAAACTTAGTGATAGTTACAAATAATACATAAGTAGTGATAATCAAAAAGGAAAAAAAGAAGTATTTTTAAGCAGTCCCATCTGGAGTGTTGAGTATAAGAGCCCTTGTGTCCCTCTTTTTTAAGCGGATGTGTCCAGTAAAGCTCAAAATATTACGGGCAAGCGGATTAGGATGTGACTCGAGTTTTATTAAATATTTACCTGCGTATTTTTAAATTTCTTCACTCACTAGTGGCATATTTAAATCACGATGAATATTTGAATTTTTAATGTACCATGGAGCAGATGTTGTCAAACGTAAAATTTTGTTTTGCGTTCGTTGGATTTTCTCTATATTTGAAGCTGAAGCAGTGCCCCATAGCTGAATTCCATAGCACCATATGGGCTTCAAAAGCGACTTGTATATCAAAAGTTTACAGTCTAGGCTGAGTGTTGAATTTCTGCCAATTAACCAATATATTTGAGTTAATTTAAGTTTCATTTGGGTTAACTTAGAGTCAATATGATATTTCCATGTAAGCCTTCGATCAAGGTGTATTCCAAGGTATTTCACTTGAGAATGTTGAGGAATATTTTGATTGTTGATTCGAATGGGGGAACAGGTATCTTTTCTTAGGGTAAACGTTATATAAACACACTTTTGTTCATTTACTTTAATTCTCCATAAGTTCAACCATATTTCAAGCAGTCAAGCAGGGTAATGTGTGCTTGGAGATTGCGGGATGCCTCATCAGGATTTTTGTGAATACTCAAACAGGCTGTATCATCGGCAAATGTAGAAGTGTGGATGTTATTGCTCACAGGCATATCACAGGTATAAATTAGATACAAGACTGGCCCCAGAATACTGCCCTGTGGCACACCAGAAGATATAGACTCGGGTACACTCATGAAGTCTCCTTCCACAACAGTAAATTTCCTATCAAGGATATAACTTTCCAAGCTTTTTTATGTTTATTGGTAGGTATGTCTTCAGTTTTAAAACTACGCCTTCGTGCCATACTTTATCAAATGCCTGAGAAACATCAATAAAAAGGGCAGAACAATACTTTTTTTCTTCAAATGTCCTCCTTACAACTTGAACCAATCTATGCGTTTGCTCAATAGTGCTATGCTGACTTCTAAAGCCAAATTGATGGTCCGGGATGCACCCACTATCAGCTAAAATTGTGGACAATTTAGTCATGAGCAGCTTTGAAATTGTTGAAAGTAAGCTTATAGGCCTATATGACTCAGCCTTGGTAAGATCTTTGCCTGGCTTTGGAATCATTTTAATCTTGGCAAGTTTCCAGTTATGTGGAAAATACTGCATTCGTAAAATTGCATTAAAAATAAATAGCAAGATTCTTATTGCAATATGAGGCAAGTTCATCAGCATCTTGTTACTAATGCCATCAATACCTGGAGCTTTCTTTGGGTCGAGTTCAGCAACTATTTTTTGTAGTTCACGCATCTTAAACCTTAAGGGACGAGGGGGTAGAGATACTACACTCGGTAATCCGGCAGCACCCGTACATGAATTGGGAGTGAATACAGATTTTAAATGCTCAGAAAATAAGTTACCTTTCTCACTATCGCTTCTTTCCCAGCCTCCGGTCGAAGTACGCAGTGGTGATTTGAGATCAACGGGTCTTTTAAGATTTCTAGTAGCGCGCCATAAAGAGTAATTAGATGTTGACGTTACATCAAGACCTTCTAAATACTTTTCCAGTAATGCAGTCTTTTCCGACGATAGCAGCTCTTTGAGTCGTTTAGTACATTCTTTAAGTCTGATTTTATTTAGGGGTGATCGGTGTTGTTGCCATTCTCTTCTAGCTCTCCTTTTTTCACATACAAGACGTTCAATTTCCGTAGAATAAATTCTATTAAAGCCAGTCTGCGGATAGGAAGTAGTGGCATGTTCAGCAGCCTGTTTAATATATTCGTTAAGGTTGGCAATATTAAATTCAATATCATCAGGTGATCTTAACTGAATGTTTTCTACGCAGTGACTACTAATATATTTTTTGAATACAAGCCAGTTGACCCTATTAATCGTTTTCGAATATGAGTTAGTTAAATCACTCCTTAGTGGGTTGAAAATTGTAACTATTGTGGGAAAGTGATCGGAGGACAGATCTAGAGAGCCCTCTACGTGAATTAAGTCCCTATGGATATTTTTCGTGACGCCAAAATCTATAACATCTGGAATTTTTCTTACATCAGTAGGCCAGTAAGTAGGCTCCCCACTCGAAATGACATCTAGGCCCATTTTTGAAATTGTATTAAACAACGCCCTACCTCTAGGTGTAACAAGACGCGAGCCCCAGTACGTATG
The DNA here is from genome assembly GCA_944452675.1 of Tachina lurida. Lineage (NCBI taxonomy): Eukaryota > Metazoa > Arthropoda > Insecta > Diptera > Tachinidae > Tachina > Tachina lurida. The sequence continues at coordinate 67,314,889 of OX101752.1, read as the reverse complement.
TTTTGCATTGTAGTCACCAGCTGCTACGAAACAAGATCCAAGCGATTTGTAGAACTTCTCATACTGATCTTCGGTAACTGAAAATCTGGGAGGTGAGTAAATTGAAGATATCACGAAATTCGCACAAAAATTGTCTACGAAAATATTCGTAGATTGCATATATTCTTCACTAACGTTCTCAAGGATATAGTGCTTGAGTCTTGACTTAATTAGAATTGCTGATCCACCGCATGCTCTCAATCTCGGGTCCTTTGAATCATATAGAGTGTAACCATTTATTTTAAAGCAGCTTCTCGAAGTCAAGTGAGTCTCAGAGACCAACATTATATCAATATTTTTTTCCATGAGGAAGTGTTCAAGTTCATTTTTATGTTGGCGAATGCCGTTTGCGTTCCAGAAACATAGTTTTAACGTGTTCATGGTTTGTTGACTAATGCTTGAAGCAGAGTTTCTGCATTCTCAGCATTTCTTGCATCATGCTAGTCATATTTGTTGTAAAGTTCTTTATAGTTAGCACCAGATTCTCAATAGTAGCTTCAAGGCGACTAAAGTTAAAGCTAGAGTTTGCATTCGTTGAATTACTTGGCGGTGGAACATTTTGTGTGGGAATAGAACTAGTCTTAGCAGCATAGGCATACGATACACGTGAAGTAACTAGTTGGCTAGTTTGAGGAAGAGTGGCGGAGTAAGCATTTGCTGATTGAACTGGTGCTAATTTAGGTTTTTGACCCATAGCCTCTTTAACTAAAGAATATACAGGGCATCCTCTGTAGTTAGCGGTGTGATTACCTCCAGGGTGACCGATGATATTTTTTAAAAAGTGGCACCAAATGGGGGATTTATCAAAAAAAAAGGGGCAAAATTAAAAAAAATACGAGAAAACTACACTAAACTTTTTATTTTTAATGTATTTTCATATAACACACCCTAAAAAACGGGTGACAAAAAGTGGCAAGGCAGTCGAAAAAGTGGAAAAGTAGAATCGATATATCGAAAAAATGGCAATTTGCCACTTTAGTCGGTCAAACGGTCACGCTGATTACCTCCACAATTACTGCATTTTTTTTCTGCTTGTACATTTGGCTTGGTACAGTTAGCAGTACCATGCAATTCAAAATAAAAAATATAAAAAAAATAAAAGTATTTTCAGGAAGTCCCATCTGGAGTGCTGTGAATTAGAGCCCTTGTGTCCCCCTTTTTTAGGTGGATGTGTCCAGTAAAGTTCAAAATATTACGGGCAAGTGGATTAGGATGTGACTCGAGTTTTGTTAAATATTTGCCAGCGTTTTTTGCAATTTCTTCAGTCACTAGTGGCATATTTATATATATATTTGAATTTTTTATATACCATGGAGCCGATGTTATTAACCGTAAAATTTTGTTTTGCCTTCGTTGAATTCTCTCGACATTGGAAACTGAAGCAGTACCCCATAGCTGATTTCCGTAGCACCATATAGGTTTTAAGAGCGACTTGTATATTAAAAGTTTACAATCTACGCTGAGGGTTGAATTTATACCAACCATCCAATGTATCTGAGTTAATTTTAGTTTCATTTGTGTTAGCTTAAAGTCAATGTGGTATACCAAGGTATTTCACATGTGAATGTTGAGGAACAATTTGATTAATGCTTCTAATGGAGGAACAAGTATCTTTTCGTAGGGTAAACGTTACCTGAGCACACTTCTGTTCGTTTACCTTTATTCGCCACAAGTTTAACCATAGTTCTAGCTGAGTAATATGTTTCTGAAGATATCGGGAAGCCTCGTGAGGGTTTTCGTGCATACTAAGGCAGGCTGTATCATCGGCAAACGTAGATGTATGGATATTGCTGCTCAAAGGCATATCACAAGTATAAATCAAATATAAAACTGGCCCCAGTATACTCCCCTGTGGCACACCGGATGAGATTATTTCAGGCGTACTCATAAAGTCTCCTTCCACAACAGTGAACTTCCGGGTAATAATGTAACTTTCCAGCAGATTTAGAATGTTTATTGGTAGGTAAGTCTTTAATTTTAAAATTAGGCCTTCATGCCACACTTTATCAAATGCCTGAGAAACGTCAATGAACAGCGCAGAGCAATACTTTTTTCTTCAAAAGTTTTTCTTATAAATTGAACCAATTTATGAGTTTGTTCAATGGTCCTATGCTGACTTCTAAATCCAAATTGATGATCCGGTGTGCATCATTATCCATTAGAATTGGGGACAATTTTATGATGAGTAACTTTTCAAAGAGCTTTGAAATTGTTGACAGTAAACTTATTGGCCTATATGACTCAGCTTTGGTAAGATCTTTGCACGGCTTTGGAATCATTTTAACCTTTGCAAGCTTCCAGCTGTTTGGATAATACTCCAGTCGTAAAATAGCGTTAAAAATGAATAACAGGATTCTAATAGCTATACGAGGCAACTTCATCAACATCTGGTTACTAATTCCATCAATACCCGGAGCTTTTTTCGGGTTGAGTTCTGCAATTATTTTTTGTACATCACGCGTCTTAAATTTTATTGGTCGAGGGGGTAGCGCAACTACATTTGGCAAATCAACAGCACCAGAACACGTGTTTGGGGTGAATACGGATTTTAAATGCTCACCAAATATTTTACCTTTTTCAGTATCGCTTCTTGCCCAACCTCCTGTAGATGTGCGCAGAGGTGTTTTAAACTCAACTGGTGTTTTAAGCTTTCTAGCAGCGCGCCACAAAGAGTAATTAGATGCTGGTGTGACATCAAGACCTTCCAAATAATTTTTAAGAGATGCAGTTTTTTCAAATGCAAGCAACTCTTGGTTTTAATAAAAGTTGGTTTTAATGTTAAAACCTGGTTTTACCATACAAATTGTTTTTGTTAAATCCAACTTAAAACCATTTCTGAATTGGTTTTATTTTGGTTTTATGAAATGCAACCCTGTTTTCGCTGTGGTAAATTCAGTGATGCCAAGTTAAAATGACCGGCAGCAGGTGATAATGTTTATGCCAGTGAAAACTAGAGATGTCGCTTGAAAGATTTTGAACTTAAAATAGGATGCAGCAGCAACAATAAGTAAAAATTATGCAAAAATAGTTTTTTGGAAGGAAAACAACAAAAATATTTTCATCGACCTCTGGAAAGTGAAAATAAACGATGTGACATATCGATCCACTGATAAAAAAGTTGTATTTTGTTATTTATTTGTGCATTTTTTATATACAGGGTATTTTTTTAGAGGTATAGAACTTCGAATTGAAATAAAACACAAGAAAATCGTTTTAATGTCCATCAATTTGGCTTTATTGGAAGGATAATTTTATGCCATTAATGTTTAAATATGATTTCGGGCATGTGGCCGCCGCGGCTGGCTCGAATAAAGCCAATTCTACAGGTCCAATTTTCAACCACTTTTTCGAGCATATGGGGCCGTATGTTGGCAATAACGCCACGAATGTTGGCTTCCAAGTCCCCTAACGTTTCTGGTTTGTTGGCGTAGACGAACGACTTCACATATCCCCAAAGAAAATAATCCAATGGTGTCAAATCACACGATCTTGGTGGCCAATTGACAGGTCCATTCCGCGAAATTATGCGCTCATCGAATGTTTCCTTCAATAAATCGATTGTGACGTGCGCTGTGTGGCATGTAGCGCCGTCTTGTTGGAACCACAACTCATCCACATTCAAAATCTTCAAAATCTTCCATAAAGTTGATGGACAAAGCTCCAATTGCTGTGTACGGTGGCGAATCGATTCATTCGGGTCCTCTTCAACACTTTGCTCTACAGCGGCAATTGTTTCTTCGGTGCGCACTGTTCGACGTCTCTGCGGATGCGTATTATCACATAGAGTAAACGTAGTGCGAAAACGATCCATGGTTAACCGAATTAATTGCTCTGATGGACGATTATGTCGACCATAAAATGGACGGAGCTTGCGGTAAACTTCGCGAACTGAACCATTATTTTCGAAATAAATTTGCACGATTTGCAAGCGTTGTTCTTTTGTCAACCTGTTCATGATGAAATGGCAAACCAAACTAAATATTAATCACTTGACAGCTGACAAAATGGCCGCCAGTTAAAAAAGTGATGCCAACTTAAAGTTATATACCTCAATAAAAAACACCCTTTACAATAACTTGATTTCCAAGCACTTCTTCACTTTGTATTACTATTTCCATAATTTTAAAATATTAATTTACAAAATATAAAATAATTTCCATTTTAGAGCGCATTGTAAAGTTTCTTAGTTTTTCATACAAACAAAAACAGTTGTACAGTTTGTCAAATAAGTATGTATTATAAAAAGCAGAAAAAATGCAACAATAAACGCACGCATTTCTGCAGGAGATTTATTTTATTTTAAGCAAAGTTATTAGACAGTCTGTGAATTCAAACCTGAATTTAACAAACTTGCAGTGTGAATGCAAATCAGCTGTTTATGGCTTTAAATTGCAGTGTGAAAACACTATAAGTTTTTACATTGCCCTCTTTGTCACTTAGCGTTTATTTAATTTATCTTTTAAATAAAATTATTATTCATTAGTTTACTATTATTTTTTTTATGAAGTATTGAGGTAGGATCACACGATTGCCGTAATGCACCAATTATTGGTCCAATTTATCACCCCTATCGGCAATAAAAGGCGAAAATGGTGAACAAAAGTAGAAAATATTGTACTGACACAACAACAACGTAGACATTGGTGATCACAATTTAAGGGAAAGGAACACATTCCACCTGAACTTTCATTGCCGATAAGGGTGTATATGACAATCGTGTGATTTCACAATTTATTGGTCCATACGACAATTGAGAACAACATTGTGCTAATTTGCCGCAATCAAATGCAACTCTGGTGCGGCAATCACATGCACGGTTGATAGACAACATGTCCCAATAAAAATGTTAAAAATGCACCAATATTTATTGTGTTCTCGAGCGGCAATCAAAGAAGCCAATACGTGACAATTTCTTAAATTAATTTATTTAATTTATTTTTCCATGTGCGACAAGTGTTTTCGTAAAGGGGCCCATACACATTACAACAGCATGCATCAAGTGTTGGTGCCAGCGGTTGGGTCGTGTATGGGCATTTTGTTTGATTGTACGTTTTGCTGTAGTGATGTCAAACAGAGTTTGATATTTTGCTGATGGTACCGCTTGCTGGTATTGTGTATGGTGAAATTAGCTCAGTTGGGAAAAGTTATCAAGAAGTAAATATGCATTTAAGAATCGTAATTTGTTGAAAAATAATTTGTTTCAATGGAAAATGGAATTTGAGCACTTTAGTTATGCATAGCTGCTAATATTAACAAAATATCAATAAAAATTGTAGCAAAAACTGTGTCACTATTTATAACCTCCCTTCTTGAATTTTTTTAAAAGGTGAATATTGTACCAGCTTGCTGGTATGTTATGTGGTTCGAACATGATTGCTCAATAGCTTGATTGCGCGTGCATGATGTTGTAGTGTACGGGCCGCTTAAGTAAATATACTTACTTTATATGTAATTATCACTTATTTGAAACGTTAACATGGGACTGTGAGTCAATCTTTATCCCATATATTTAGTTTTTATTCGTTTAAAATACCGAAAATCGCCTTTACTTTGTATATGTAATGATCAAAAAATATACATAGCAGAGGCAATTTTATTTCTTTTAAACGAATAAACCATTTCCACGTACAAAATAAAATTAAAAAAAATTCTTTCTTAAAAAAAAGTATTTGCACCTAAAACAAAACAAACTAAGAACTACCACAACAGCTGTTTGTTTCTGTTGCCGCAAGTTAGAACAATCGTATAACTGGGCTGCGGCAATTATTGCCACAAATTCATTCTTCGCCAATTTTAATAAAATAAGGCAATCATGTGACTGCAACGTATTTGATGGGGACAACTTTATTATTATGCACAATTTCAGCACAATAAAACTTGGGTGATTTTGATGTATTTGCGGCAATCGTGTGCTTTAGTAAAAAAAATTAAAATTTATTTAAAATGTTATTATATTGTAACAGCCTTATTTATAAAACTTATTAAGGCTTTATAAAGGGTTTTTAAAACAAATTTTCATAAAAAATGTTTCTTAAAAAGCTTTAACAATTTTTAGAAATAAGGTTGTAAAAATTTTATGATAAAAAAACAGATTGCAAGAAAAAATATTTCCGATATATTAAATACAATGGAATCTCTCTTGAGCGAAGACCATTGAAATGTGTCCGTGAAAAGAGTGTGTCCGGTCAAGAGAAAACTACAAAATTAAATGAGTAAAATTTTGCTAAGATGGTTAGTTTTTTAAATAGTTTTATTAAAAAAATAAACATTTCCATTGGGTTTAATAACAAAAAATCATTAATATGTAAATAAAATGTCTTATAAGTAGTATATTATTTCAATAGATATTCCTCCATTCTAGTTTGGTGTGTTTTGGTCTTTACAATAACAATTTAAAAATGTAAGTCAAGCGATGAATATATAACATGAGATAGTCAAATTCAATCGCAGATAAAATTATGTTACGTGTTGACTTCAAATTAGTGTTATCTCAATGTTATAAGAATTTTTATGAGATCGATGTTACAAGAAATGTTAGTCCTGATTCACACACATCAGGTTTACCTGATCAGTTTTTGTTCAATTTTCTTTTGAACCTGCATTTGCGTTCATACACACCGTCAAGTCAAGTCATCAAGTCTCATCAAATAGAGTATTACGAATGACAAAACAAAACGAAAAAGCAAACTTGACTGGTACGGTCAAGTATGTACCCCTTTCCATTCTCTTTTCCTCTCTCTCCTAAGAACTCAAGACTTGACGACTCAGACCTGACGTGTGTGAATCAGGACTTATAACAACAAACTTATAAGATGAACTATCAAAAACACACCTACATGAAAATATATTAGTGTGGATGTGTGAGTGTTTATTAAAATAAATTAAAAGCGATGTTTTTTTTTATAAATTTCTGTGATTTTACCTATTTAAGGTATTTAAATGAATTATAAATTAAAATTTGTAATTATGCAAACGCAGTAGATGTTAACTCGATGAGCATTTGCGTAAATTAATTCTTATAAGATGAAGAAAAGTATGGACATTTTATTTTTCTTATCCTGCCGACGTTCTTTCTCATGTTATATCAAAGTTGATCGCACATGTAGACGCTAAGCTAGTATAAAAGCATTACTTAAGTGAGGAAATGTTTACCGGACTCACAATTTAAATAGGTTATCTCATGTGGTAAATATGACAAACCGAGCCTTGTAGTTAAGGCGAGCAAATCTAGAGTCTTGGCCAGCTTATTTGTAAAATATGACATGAAAAAAATCGGAAAAAACACACGAAATGTCCGTTCAAGAGAATTTTTCTCATTCAGCTGGTGTCCGCGTCCGCTCATGAGAGTCCCTTCAATGGGGCGCGATAGCAATGCTTTTCTTATGGAGCGCTGCCGGGACCGGTCGAAATTGTCCGTCTAAAGGGAGTGTCCGCCTATAGGAAGTGTCCGTTAGGGGAGATTCCACTGTAATAGTAATTTTTCAAAACACTAGATTTATTGTTATTTTATCGTTTTAAAATAAAGTAATAAAAGTTTACGTATAATATTTATAATAAGGGTTTTTATAAGAATGTTCAGAAGTCTCGCAAACTGTGCAATTGTGCATTTTTACACTCGTAAATAAAATGTCAAAAATTGTATAGAAATTCTTTAGATACACCCAGAAAAAAGATTGGTTGGAAAATGGTTAGTCCAATAAAATATCATTTGCATAAACTATATTTCAGTTCACACAATCAATTTTCTGTTAATCCAAAAAACAATCCATGTTTATTGCCATAAGGGCATAATTGTAATAAAGATATGATTCTGACAATTCTTAAATTGATTGCATCAACCGAGCGTATGCTTTTGCCATGACTAATTCATTGATTGGTTAACACAACCGAATAAAATATTATGAATTGGATGTTACTACCAACTTTTGGTATTGGCAACTAACAAATTGTCGTTCTATATTAAGGTTAAAATAAACACTTTCTATCAGTTGCTGCAACTAACTATAGGTTGAGCTTACTATCATAGTTTATACTCGTTGCAGCAAATTAAAAATTAACTTTTGTGACTTTCAAAAATATTATGATTTATGAATTCTCAAATGGTTTTTGAAAGTCTGTACATAAGATAACAGATTTGTGGCTGTTCAAAATGTGTGGTTGAAATAACTATATTTCAATTAAAAATAACTTATGACAATATGTTAAATAATAAATTTCTTAAATTGTATATTTTTATTTGCGTTTATTGCTTATTTTATTTCAGCAAGGAAGGCCAATTTTTCTTTCACAGGTACCAATTATGATATTGTTTCAGCTATACTAACAACATTTTCGGTAGCAAGAATAACTTTTTTTTCAAATTCCATACTGTTAACCAATTTTTTCTGTTGCTGCAACTATTTGTTTAAGGGTTATAATTAAAATATAGTGGTACCACAAGAAAATTGCAGTCGTTATACCAGAATTCTATATAGTTGGTGCAACCACCAAAAATTCGATTGGCAACAAATTCGGTTGTCTCAACGAATCTGTTTTCTCTGTGTAATAGTTATTGGTAACCAAAAAATTTTTTTGGTTGCTATACTAGTTATTCGTAACCAAAAAAAATATATTTCTTACTTAAATTGGTTACAATAACCAAAATGAAATATCTCTTACGATAATGGTTAAAAATAACCCAATCCAAATAAAACACATTTTACAGTAACCTTTTCATTTAAAATAAAAAAAAAAAACAATTATTTTCGGTCCTGATTTTAGATTCTACGTCTTATTCATACAACATCTGGAAATGTTTAGTGTGTTGTGCTCGCGAAAGAATCTGTAGTCTTTGCTTCTTTTTTCTTGCGCTTCTTCAGACAGATCTCCTATTGGTGGCATATGGTGTTGAATTACTTGTTTCCCATGGTACAAAATTTTGTGAACTGTGGATGACATATATTTCCAAGAGTATGATGATTATTGGAGAAATTTCCTCATTCATATTCTGAAGTTTGCGTCTTCGAGTTCTTTCACTACATTCGTCAATTGGCTTTGCTGGTCGACCCTGTTTTCTACATTCATTGCCATTTGAAGGTGAAATTTTGAAAAGAAATTTCATGGTAAACATTTGAATCAGACAAGTGTTTCTTAAGTTAAGCAGTTTCATAAACAAATAATAGACAACGTCATTGATTCCAACATTATTGGAAACTATTTAAGTTAACAAACACGTATCTGAATTGAAAGCTTTTTAATTACTATTTTGTGGTTACGTTTTTTGAGCAAATATTTGCCCAATTGTGACCATCCCTAACAATTATGAAGACTTTACTTTAAATACTCTTACTCGCAAATAAACAAAAGAAATATACTGGTAGACAGGCAACTTCACAAACAAAAAACGGACACAAACCAGAGAAGCGCAATGAATCATGTTTTCGCTATTCATACTGACTCATAAAATTTTAAATGTAACTGAGTAGACATCATTTAAAATCAACTACTCTGATTTACTCAAACTCACCATGACATTGATTTATAAATATAGATTGAAATAAATATGAATGCGACGTCAACATCAAAGTCCCCTGCCAACATTTTCTATCGCGGAAGTGGCTCAGAAGTGACGCTAAGAAGTTGAAACTCATCGTCTGCGATACCAGTTTCTCATCGTAGAAGCGTCTTCCATATTGAGAAGTTGTACCCCCGGAAGTAACTTCAAGAAGTCACTTCTGCGTTACTTCAAGAAGTCACTTCTGCGTTACTTCAAGAAGACACTTCTGCGTTACTTCAAGAAGTCACGTCATAGTGACGAAATCGTATCTTCCGGAAGTCGAATTTTTATCCTCAACATAATAAAAATTGTTGTATTCATTAAATGTAATTTATTAAGTTCAAAAATTAATGAAAAATCCAAAAAAAAAAAATTAATTCATAATAAAAAAAAAACATTAACAAAACACAGTCACACTTTACCACTGACTGACCACAGCAAAATACAAAAAAAAAACTAACCTCGATGATGTCGAAAACTTCTTTTTTGCATTCTTTTATTTTTTTAATTTTATTTCGCGGTCACTGCGACTTTCCCAAAAGTGCATAGTGTTGTTTTTGTTTATTATATCTAGGGCTAATTAAAATATGCAAAAAAAATTCAAAATATGCGCCAGAAATAGCACGAAAAAATTTCAAAATATGCACGGTTATATGCACAAATATGCAAGAATAAAATCAACAATTTTGTTACTTCAAAGTATTTATATTCAAAGAGATCTTTATTACAATGAACAATCATGTGTTTTTTTAAATTTTCAAAAAGAAATGATCTTCTATTGTCACATAAAACAGATGAATACATAGAAAATATGCGTTCAACATCAGTAGATGTAACAGGAGCGTATTTAAATGCGAGTATTTCAGATGGGGACAAATTTTCAATATATTCATCGGTTTCGGTTTTATTGAAATATATATATTTTTTAATTTTGATTAAAGTCTTCAGACCTGTGTTTCTGTTCAAAACTTTATCGAATTTATCAATGAATACATTTTGGTTTGTATTTTCAATATCTTCTTTCACACGTTCTATAACAGCTAAACTTTCACTAATAGGAAGTCCTTTAGTTTCTAGTCGGGTGATGCTTGAGCAGAGGCATTCAAAATTATGTTTTATATAAACTAAGTCAGATTTCATTGACGCTTTTTCAAACAACAATTTTGCATTGCGTATAGACTCTGCCTCATCGTCATCAAGTTCATCTAAAACGTCACAAATTTCTTTGAAATTTTCAGAATAATATATTGCTGCTTTTATCCACGTTCCCATCTAGTTATACAAGGTTTTGAGGGATTATTTAAATTTGGAAACATTGTATTTAACAAATTTAGTCGAGAGGGAGCCTATAAATTTGCGAAATTCATAAAACGACTTGAGACATAAAATGATTTGTATTGTACCTTAAGAAATACTGCCTTGGAATTTGCTATAAGGGAATTTACATCTCCAAATTGAGTACGTACAAAATCTGCTATTCGGTGCAAACCATGGGCCAAACATGTGATGTGTAACATCTTTGGAAATAAGATCTTAAGCGACTTAACTGCGGATACCATGTATGGAGCAGCATCAGTTACAACGAGCAACACATTCTGATATTGAATTCCTGTAAACATTTTATTGTTATTAAAAAACTCACAAAATAAGGTGCAAAGTAACTAAACATTTGGCCAAAGTATATGCAAAGAATCAGTAAAAAATGCTGTCATAGTACTTGCATTAATTAGACCTTTCAATATAAGCCATCTTTAGAAGATATGATTTTCCTTCTTCATTTTCCTCTAACAAACCAAATACAAAATTTTGCAAGCATTCTCTGCTCCGAGTCTGTCGTTTCATCCATAGATACCCAAATCTTTTTGGATTCTGGTTTGGCTTGAAACTCCTTTTAAGATAGGTTTCATAAATTGTCTGCACATACTTTGTTCGCAATGTTGATTCAGATGGCAAAGAGTTTTTATGGTATTTTTCTAAAAAAGACCTCACGCCTGGATCGCTAATTTTGTGTAGTGGTATACTTGCATTTAAAAATGTTCTGATATGTGTTTAAGTTGCTGGTAAAGCTTTTTAAAAACGATTATTTTGGAGACGATTAATTCTTTTCCATTGCCTGGTTATGTTTCGAGGTTTTAAAATGCTGGTGGACATTGTACACCTTACTTCCATTAATAGTACAATTGCACAAAACACATAATAGAAATAAGGAATCCATTTTCAATATTTTCGGATATTCCTTTACCATTCTGGCATTAAACACATTTGCAGACTCTTTTGGCATTTTATTAAACAATCATGTCGGACATCGCAAATGGCTAATGGAGACCGCTCATGTCCATGTTTCGTCCATGCTCTGACATGGATGCCCAAACATATGTCTGAGCAACGATGTTCGCCATGAGATTTGCCGTCCGCAACCATTTACAATAGAAAGAAAAGAGACATAACAAAATTGGTAAATATTCTATCTCTGTTGCGCTACCGCAAAATACTTTGATATGCCTGAACATGGACATCGACCGTGTTCACCACAACATAGAAGTTGATGAATTTTTCACAGTTGCTCTGCCGGCGTCATGTTCATGTCATGTCCAAGTTGATGGCTCGTGGAGACGTAGGATAACGAAAGGTATTTTTGAATTGAATATCTGCAAGCAAATAATCATAAGCCCCCAAAGGTTATAGTTTCGGTTCGACTTTGTGGTAGAAGTTATAGAAAGGTAAAGAAAAAAATTAATAACATGCAGACATACATGTGCAAGAATAGGAAAGAAATATATTTTTTGTGAATTTAATATACACCAGTTTGAGTTATATCAGTCGTTATATATTAATCGCGTTGCCAGAGTGAAAAATAAGCTTTTTTAATGCAAGGTGATCAAAAATAAGCATTGTTTTACAAAAAAATTAAAATATGAAATGACAAAAAGCCAGAAAAATTAGCCCTGATTATATCCATAACGGCACATGCCATTTTCGGCTGGTGTTGTAAACAACAAACTATCCTCCAAACGTCGTCTGGATGATTAAAAGACAACTGCAATGTAAATTGTTATTGTGAAATTTAAACTTTCTTCCAACTAACGTCTGGAAGTGAGTAAGACGTAACACCTTTGACGATGGACGATGAAAGAAACTTCCAAATGTTGGAAGGGTCATACCACACTCACACTCATAAATCACCTCAGTTTGATTTATAATTTCAGGAAAATACTTATACTACTCATATTAATTCAGCTCACTCAACTCATGCATATATGTTTATTTAAAGTTTTACCCCCTTATGCAAAAACGATTGTTAAACTTAAAGTTGGTTTAACAAACGAATTTTGTATGGGAAACCCGGTTTTAACGCAAGCTTTAACCTTAACAATCGTTTTTGCATAAGGGCATTAGTCATTAAAGCGTTTGCAAGTAGTATACAATAGTAGTAAATACCCAATAAGCAATTTTGCTTGAAATCAAGTGTATAACAATTGTTATTCAAGTCACATATTCAATTTTGAAGGGTTGAATTATGCTTGATTTACACTTTATTTCAATAGCATGGGAACTCGAATTCAATTCGAACAATTCAATTGTATTACAGTTCAATTCAAGCCTTGAATTATACTGTAATTCAACCTTGTATTACAATTGAATTCAAGTATACTTCAAGCTTCAAAAACAATGTTTTTTAAAAAAGAAAGGAAAATACAATCCACAAGTTTTCTTATAATAATTTTCTGCATATCTACCTTCACAATTGTTTTCACGTTTTTAATCACCTTTTGTTCTTTAAACAGTATCTTTTTTATTTATTTTTGATATTTTTCACAATTTAAGTTTTATTAAAAAATAAATTACGTATTTGACAAGGTTTGAACAAATATGTATGTATGTTGTTTGATTTTTTATTTCAAAATATTTTCAAATTTGAATATTACTTGAAAAAATGCTTGAATTCAACTTTGTTTCCAGTTAAATTTCAAGTCCTTGAATTTAACGTCCTGGCCCACGATGTCACGAGAAATCGTTCGATCGACAACTTGTATTGCAAACAACAACAAATTTTCTAAAGTTATTGTTGTTTGCAATACAAGTTGTCGATCGAACGATTTCTAGTGACATCGTGGGCCAGGCCGTTAATGTTTTGAGTGCTTATTGGGTAGGGCTGTTTTTCAATTCGTGCAAAAAAAAAACAAAAAAGCAAGAGAGAAACACATAACATAATAATGAGAACTTTAATGTTCGCATGCGAAGTTAGCATTGTGAATCATGCTTATTTTGCACCGTCCATAGACATTCTGCCTGGCTCACAATGTCGACAAGAAATTTTCGTTCGGTTATTTTGTTTTCAATATAAATAAGCGAGCGAAAATGTCTTGTCGACATCGTGAGCCAGGCAGTTAGAGTTAAAGCTTAAATTAGACGTGACATAGCCATAACGCCATAGCCATAACCAAACCAAAATTCAATTGATTTCTATGGTGAGAGTGAGAGAGACTCGCCATAACTCTCACCATAGAAACCAATTGAATTTTGGTTTGGTTATGGCTATGCCGTTATCGCTATGTCACGTCTAATTTAAGCTTAAGGACAGTCAAAATCAACAACGTCATAAATATTGCTAAGTATGAGTTCGATGCGCACTTCAAACTTTCGAGTGAGTATGATTCATAGACTACATTGCAATAAGTATGAGTGCGCATAAGTACAAGAGATTATAAATCATGATTCAACTCTATTCACTTTTTCACTACTCATTGCGCTTGTCTGGCACAAACACATACGCATGTGGGTTAGAAAACCACACTAGAAACAATAGACGGCCACCCATGAAGATATTCACAAAAATATTTTGTATACATTTTTTTTAGGAATTCCCATTTTAATTTTTAATGGCTTACCAAACATTTCAGGTGCATAAAACACATTCTATTTGATGACATAATCATAAACAAAACTATAGAGAAAAAAACCTTTTTTTCAAACAATCTTTTATTATTTGTTAATAAAATTAGGGATGTAACGAATGTTCGCATTCGCTTTCGCATTCGCAAATAATTCGCTTACTTTTGCTATTTGCATTCGCTTTTGCATTCGCTAAAATGTATGCGAATATTTAAAGCGAATACTAAAGAAAAAAATATTGGAAATATTTTCCAGTTTTTGAAAAAGAAAAGGCAGTGTTTGAATTGCGCGAAAATATTTTCTGCTTAAGACTAGTCTGTTGGAACTTTTGAAAAATGGTAAGCACATCATTACTTGGTTCAAAAATTTTTAAATGCAAAAATATTAACTATTCCTTCTTTGTTGTAAATTTTTTGCGAAACAAGTGCCACTCATATTATTTCGCATGTAAACTTAATATGTTGAAGATATATTTCATATGTTTTTCCCAATATGAACAGAGTACTACTTCTGGAAAAAATTTTCATGAACAATTCATTCCAATTTTTCTTAATCGCCCTTATTCCAGTTGTCGACATCGACGTCACTTTAACACAATACCAACAAATTGGGGTTTGTTTACTCGATCTCGAGAACAATTTTGTACTACTGACAATCTAATTCCGTTCCCTAAGGTCTAGAAAATAGCATAAAACTACCAACAGGAGTCAGTTGTTTTCGACAACGGGTACACAAGCCCCACTTTTTTGGTATTGTGTTAAAGTGACATCGATGTCGACAACTGGAATAATGGTGAATATGTATTTTGATAGCATTTTACAGGAAATGTTGAACTTAGTACAAGGTCTTAGGGCCAAACTACGAATGGGATGATTGCCTAATATTTTGTAAATTTATTTTTAATTATTATCTATACTTATTTTAATATGATTTCATATATTTTTCAGTTTAACAATTTTTATTTCTAATAATATAATAAATATTTGCTGAATTCAAGACTCAAGTAGATCTATGTATACAACACAACTTTATGTTCTTACATAAATTAATTTTCATGTGATTTTTTAACGTATTGTAATATTTGCATTCGCTTTCGCATTCGCTTTCGCAAAAATTAAAATGTATTATTCGTTTTCGCATTCGCATTCGCTAAACTGATATTCGTTACATCCCTAAATAAAATTAACTAAAAAGTTAAATATCAAAAAAAAAACTATTCGCCATCTTCAGATCAGCTCTATGCCATAATAATATTGCATTGTCATACGATTTATACATGCATGCAAAATTTCAGTTCAATCGGAAACCGGGAAGTGGATCAAATTTAATTTGCAAGATTTGATTACAGACAGAGAACGTACAGGTGAAACTAAATAAAAGCTAGTAAAAAACAAAAAAAATCACTAATTGCGGTATCCTTTATGTTTTTGTACTTCTACCTGTAGAGTGCTTGTTAATACCTTTATAAACATGATAAATCAATTAAAAAACCAAACTATATTTGTGACCTGAATTATATAAATTTCCTTTATTTTAAGTAGGCAAGATATTTTTGTGACCAACTGTACTTGATTTAGAAATACGCATATCCATCTAAAAACCGATTTTCATAACAGCGGTTTAAAAAAAAAAACTAAAATACTTCAAAAAATAGCATTACAGAAAAAACATTTTTTTTTATCTATTTTACTAAGTAGTAAGAACAACTGTTCTGTTTTGTTAAAAAAAAAACAAAAAAAAAATTAATTTCTAAAAACTATAAACACCTTACTTTTCTAGTACTAATAGGTAACAAATAAGGTAATTATACAAAATTTATTTCGATTGAATATCTGAAAAAACCAAAAAGTTATAGATGCTTAAAAATCGAACGCTTACTAAGAAATTTCTCATTTTGGCAAAATACTGAAAATGTCCTTTTTGAGTCACCCTGTTCACTGTGATATAGTTGAAATAAAGTTTTAATTTTTTGGCTGCCGAGGTACACTAGTGTCTACTTTCGAACGAACTTTAACATTTTACAATCAGTGACCATAAAAATCTTTAGAACTACAGGTTGCTCAATACCACATGAACAACTCCAGCTAATATTAACAATGTCGCTACTTACGCCTACGCACTCAAAATGGAACCACTTATCACACAAATGACACTGTACCATGCGTTCAATATAATATACGTTCCACAAAACCAAAACTATTGTTATCCACCACATTTCAACACATTACGTAGGTGATGTAATTTAGCTTTATTAAATTAGTAAATAAATTTAATTTTTAGCCTGATTTTCTGACGTTTAGATTTACAAGGAAGGGATTGTTTTTTGGAAGCATAATGGGTCGTATGCAAAAAAACTTAAAGCTTTGCTAAGCAATGTTAAGTAAAGTTGTATTCTAAAAAAATTATTATATCTAAAGTAGGCACCTACGTTTGTTAAGACTACTTTAAGTTGATATTTCCAAAATGTGTATTTGTACCTCAAATATTTTTGTTAATATAGCACACATTGATTCATGATACATCTGAAAATGAAGCTAGAAGTAAGTGTTAGCTCTTATCTTAAATTTATTATTTGTGTCATGTTATGGAAAACATCATCAAATTATTCAACTGATTCGAAATACATAGCAAAATCCATAAAAAGAAGGTATCAGTTGAACACAATATCAAAATGACGAGTTTTGCGACTTTTTATATTTGAAGCCTATTTGTGTCTGAAATGAAAGAGCTTGGTCAGCGTGCTAATACCTCTTTTAGACACGGAAAGTTTACTTTAATTCAGCTGTGTGAAAGACAGAGGGAGGTATACTATCTCTTTTTGTCTTTCTCCCAGCTGAATTAAGACTTTGCAAAGTAAACTTTCCGTGTCTAAAAGAGGTATTAGCACGCTGACAAAGTAGCGGGCAACATGCTAGTTTTTTATAAATCACTATCTTCTTTGCCGCTGCAATTAGCGAATAGAAAATGTTTAGTGCAACAAATTTCGTGTTAAAATGCATAATGTATATTAGTTATAAATATAACAAGTTGTATAAACAGGGTGGCGCAAAATTATTCACCGTGTCGGAAGATGCTATATTTTTTTTTTTCAAATACCTCCATTTGACATTTGTGGCATAAAAAGGTGCAAAAGATTGAATATATGGCATGATTTGGTATACTCCTCAAGTGCGCGGAATATCTTTTTTATATTTTTTGCACAACTTTTCATTGAAAATAATCATGAATTATGAATGCGAATTAATGTATGTATCACTATCTTTATTGACACTAGCGTATATAACAGCAATATTCTTCTCAGTGTGCACTCTGCATACACAGAGAAAACAGATTCGTTGAGACAACCGAATTTGTTGCCAATCGAATTTTGGAGGTTGCACCAACTATATAGAATTCTGGTATAACGACTGCAATTTTCTTGTGGTACCACTATATTTTAATTATAACCTTTAAACAAATAGTTGCAGCAACAGAAAAAATTGGTTAACAGTATGGAATTTGAAAAAAGTTATTCTTGCTACCGAAAATGTGGTTAGTATAACTGAAACAATATCATAATTGGTACCTGTGAAAGAAAAATTGGCCTTTCTTGCTGAAATAAAATAAGCAATAAACGCAAATAAAAATATACAATTTAAGAAATTTATTATTTAACATATTGTCATAAGTTATTTTTAATTGAAATTTATTTATTTCAACCACACATTTTGAACAGCCACAAACCTGTTATCTTATGCACAGACTTTCAAAAACCATTTGAGAATTCATAAATCATAATATCTTTGAAAGTCACAAAAGTTAATTTTTAATTTGCTGCAACGAGTATAAACTATGATAGTAAGCTCAACCTATAGTTACTTGCAGCAACTGATAGAAAGTGTTTATTTTAACCTTAATATCGAACGACAATTTTTTAGTTGCCAATACCAAAAGTTGGTAGTAACATCCAATTCATAATATTTTATTCGGTTGTGCTAATCAATCAATGAATTAGTCATGGCAAAAGCATACGCTCGGTTGATGCAACCAATTTAAGAATTGTCAGAATCATATCTTTATTACAATTATGCCCTTATGGCAATAAACATGGATTGTTTTTTGGATTAACAGAAAATTGATTGTGTGAACTGAAATATAGTTGATGCAAATGATATTTTGTTGGCCTAACCATTTTCCAACCAATCTTTTTTCTGGATGTACGGGTTGGTAGGTTAATGTCCAAAAAACTGAAACTGGTGAGAAAGAAAGTTTGAAAAGTATGGCTGATGGGTCAATTATGACGACCATAAAATGGACGTAATTTACTAAACACATTTCTCACACAGCACCAATTTTGATAACAAAATCCAATGATTTAAAAGTGTTGTCCGTTTGTTAGTGTATTCATAATCAAGTGGAATTGCCACAAGTTACGAATCTTTTTTTACACTGAAAAATTTCACACTGAAAAACAAAAAGTAAAAAAATCACTGGATATATACTCTTAAATAAAAAGCATAACTTATTATCAAACATAAAATTTGTTTTGAGTAATTTATAACATTTTGGATAATTTTGAAGGTTCGTCTGTGTAAAATTGAATTTCGATTCCGGCAACACTGATAGCATGGTTAAAAGAAGTATATAAAATGGAAGCACGGATAATAGAGGTAAAAGCACGGATAATGGAGGTCAAGAAACAAAGTGACAGCATGCCTGATAATAGATGTTGTGTATGTTTGCTTATGAATCTGGCAACACTAGCTGTCATTTTGTATACAACGCGTGAAAGTTGAAGAATGTTCAACTCTTTTCGATGTACGCGCGTCGCGAACTTCTATATATAACTTGCCTTGTGAGAACACACTATTTCAACTTTTTTGACTGACGCGTGTATCGCATTAGCGCATTGAACGTGTGTTATGTACTTCCATCTTTAGACCTACTCAAAAATATTTATTTTGATAATATTTTTGTGCATTTAAAATCGTGCTAGCAATTTCTTGGTAAAACATTTCAATTAATTCAAATCTCAAATTATTTAAAAGTTCTAAAATTTTTGTATAATTAATTGTAGACCACTACCCACCCATTCATTTCATTAATCATTTAAAAGTAACATAGTATAATTTCATATGTACATACATATGTACATATGTATGTATATTTAAATTAAAATTAATAAATTAAATGTAATGTTTTTTTAAACTATAATTTTTCTTTTCGTTGCAGAAAACTTAGAGCTTGGCAATAATCGGAAAGCACTGCAAGAGACCGAAAAAGTTTTAAAAAAACATCCAAATCTATTGTGTGCAAAAGCACTTAAAGGTCTGGCGCTATTACGTCTGGGACGTTACGAAGAAAGTCATGGCTTCCTACAAGCAGTTGCCGATGAAAAGCCTGTGGATGATGCTACACTGCAAGTGCTATCATTTTGCTACAAAGAATTAGAGCAATGTACGTGGGTAATTAATTAAAGAGAAAAAACAAAAAAATAATTGCTCGCATATACATATACATTTGTGAACAAATGTAGACAAATTATTATGACATAAAATGAAATTATATTAAATTAATTTAAATAATTCGAACAGCTGTCGGTTTGAATGAAAGCACAGAAAAATATTCATGTACATAAGTATACCCTAACTCATTAAGTATAATTAGTCTTCTATTTAGTATTCGATTTTTGAAGAGTAAAGACATCAAATCATATTTATCACAGTATGCGAAATATTATAATGTAACTTTTATTTAATTTTGTTTTATTTAGTGGATAAAATTGTGGAAATTTATAATTATGCTGTCAAACAAACGCCCAATAATGAAGAATTATTGGCTCATCTATTTATATCTCATGTCCGCCTGGAAGACTTTAAAGCACAACAATCGGTGGCACTACAAATGTACAAGGCACAACCAAAAAATGCCTACTATTTTTGGGCTGTTATGAGTGTTGTATTGCAGGTATGTTTTTAAGACTGCTTTTTGGCATTTTTGTTGCTGTTGTATTATTGTTTTAAGAAACTTATTAAATTTTTGGCTTTGAAGAACGTCCCTGATTATGGACAAGCACTTCATGGCATTTAAAAAAGGGTTTCTTAGGCGCCTAAAATATGGCATGAAAAACGCGAAATACTCGTATGCACTAAATCGATAAAATAATAAATTTTTAAATTATATACTTATATTTAAGTAAATGTTCGATATGTATTTAATATAAATTTTGACACCTAACTCGCTGTTTTTTTTAGGGCGACTTTTTGAGTTCAAGATTAGAGATTAAATTAACATTAATCTTCATTTGTGATTTTTGGGTAGTCGTTTATATTTTTTTACTTGCTAGTTTAAGCGGCAAATCGTGGTGGTTTAATCTAGAGATGTGCAAAAGTCGTGATTTTATCGTGTCACGCGTGATTCACGTGATTCGTGATCAAATATTATAACTAACCACGCGTGAGTGCGTGAGCGTGATTGAAAAAAATTAATCGTACGTGAGATTTTTTTCATAATCACGCACGAATTTTCACGCTCTCACGAGATAACATTCCTGCATAGGTACATATGTAACTGTATTCAATCATTTGAAATAAATTCCCTACAAGCAAAGTAATACTGGTAATACAAAAATTTTGTTCAACAAAATTACAAAATTGTGCAAATGTGGAAGAATACGTAAATGAATTCCTAACAGTAGTTCATAAGCTAAGAGCAGCTGGTCTTAATGTCGATGAAGAATGGGTAGGTTCCATGTTATTGGCAGGCTTACCAGAAAAGTACAATCCAATGATAATGGGGATTCAAAGTTCCGGAATCAATATAACGGGTGACGCTATAAAATTAAAATTGTTGCAGGACGTTCAAAAGGAATCATCAGATGTTGATGTAGCATTAGCTGGTCAAAATAAATTTTTCAAGAATAAAGGACCTAAATATTACAATTGTAATCAGTATGGACACATTGCTGTAAAATGTCCTAAAAAACCCAAGAAAATTAAATACAAAAAAAATGTGAATGCAATGCTTGGATGCAGCGTTGTCAACTCGGTGCTTTTCGCACCGTTTTTAGTGCTTTTTGAAATTTTCGACGCGAACAATTTTGAAGTTAGTGCTCAGTGCTTTTTTAAATTTATTTTCGGTGCTTTTTGTTTCGAGCGGTGGCACTAAACCAAAAATTCAAAGAGAAATTTCCTTATCTTTTTGTTTTTCGAGGAAGTCTGTCATTGAAAAAACATAAGGTCTGAAGTTAAATAGAGCATTTAAAAAAATTCTAATAAGATTGTACAAGACTTGGTTGAAGAAATAAGCGCCATATTACTCTCAAACTTTAGCATTTTAAGTACATATAATGAATGTAAGCATTGTTTTGCCACACAACAAGAAAGACATATTACAAGTATTGAGTCCACTATCGAGTTTTGGGCAGAAGTAAAATCTAATAGCGATTCAGTTAAAATGAACTCCTTTGAGGCATTATCAAAAATTGCATTAGCATCAAACTTCTGTCACTTCCATATTTAAACAAAGAAGTTGAACGCGCTTTTGCCTCCATGACTGTAGTTTAGCCTAAACTACGTAACACTTGGTTAACACTTTGCTTTATATAAAAATCGGTCTGAAACGAGACAATTTTGGTGTGAATAGAGCTGCCGTTTTTGGTTAATTATAGCCAAAATTTAAAAAGAATTTTTGCCCAATGTTTTTTTTTCATTTCGATTACTTTTTTGCTATGAATATTCTTGTATATAACTTGATAAACTTTCAAATCACTTTTTTATTTATTGCATTTGCTGCATAATACTTTTGACACCTTTTTGGTTTCGTTCAAAATTTATTGCATTTGTCACATAGTTCAGCTGCAGCCGAAAGAATGTTTTTACAGCATAATTTAATAACAATCAAATTTGGTAAGCCTTGATTAAAAGCAAAACTATTAAGCGCATCGAGTTCAAAATATAATCAGCTCTTAACCTCATAAATACTTGTCGATTACTGCCAACTTGACTAAACTCTAGTGATTCGTTTGTTCCTTAACGAAAAAAATTAAGCTTTTTTATAATAACTGATTTTAGCATACACTGATTCCTATAGAATTAAAATGTGAATCGGATGCCTCTAATTTAACGCTTTAGGAACGAAATGCAAGGTGAACCGATTCCTTTATTTTTTTATATACGCATATATCGCAAACTAAATCATAAAGAGTCACAACTCAAAATTATAAAAGTGCCTTTTCTTTTCTATAAACCAGTTAATTGAAGAAATCTATAACGACCTCAACAATTTATTTTGCAATACAGGCTTCTTGCAGAATATAAAATACCGTTATGCTTGTTTTTGTGTCACATACTTGCGTCATTTGTACAAAAGTTGTTTGCAACTACTCAGCATATGAAATGTTTTGAGTTGTGACTTTATGATTTAGTGTGCGATATGTATTTATGAATAACATCTTTTTAATAAAAGGAAAAAATTTTAAATTTAGTGCTTTTTTACTTATATTACGCGCTTTTTTCCTGATTTCAGTGCTTTTTAAAATTTGAAAGTTGACAACGCTGCTTGGATGTTTCTCTGCACGAGATCTTAATAAGAGTGAATGGTTCTTTGACGCTGGA
The DNA here is from genome assembly GCA_944452675.1 of Tachina lurida. NCBI lineage: Eukaryota > Metazoa > Arthropoda > Insecta > Diptera > Tachinidae > Tachina > Tachina lurida. The sequence continues at coordinate 67,291,828 of OX101752.1, read as the reverse complement.
GCAACGATACACATGTGTTCAAATTCACAATTTTATAGCAATTGCTCTTGGATAGAGAAATCCACTTGCAAAAAATCTTTTTTATCAGATCAAAAACATCAGCTTGGCATCAGTTTAAATTTTTCATTAACCCGAGGTTGTCCACTTTGTGGCTTTGTGCCCCCGCACCTTTTGCGATATATAGTCCAAATTCCAGACTTAAGCTCGGCGACACTTTTTTAAATGCTGTATGAAATTTCATAACAATCGGGAACTGAAAAATTATTTCCACTTTTTTTTTCAAAATCCCCAACTGTGCGACCGATCTTAATAATCGAGTTGTCGAGCTTGTAACTTTTGTAAATATCGACCGATCTTAAAAATTTTTTCTGCGGGACAAACAACGTTAAGAAACAAAAATAAAACATGCCCATACCTCCATTTCATCTCTTACAGTTTCCAAAAATAAGCAAATTAACTAACATGTGCATAATTAGTAAAGAACAAACGACAATGGCAAGACTGCTGTAAATATAGAGATGGTAAAATTGATATTTTATTACAAAATGCTTTCACCAAATTGAATACGATGAATCAAAACAATTCACATATTCCATTTGCATAAAAGTTACGTATATAAAGCAGAAATCTACATCAACTGACACCACACACAGTGAACCAAACACAAAAGAACGCTAATGATGAAGTTTTAGTGGCCTTCGAAAACGGCTAGTTGTTCCGTTCAACTATGTGTTGTTAGTCAGAATATTTACAACAAACTTTGGTGTTATTTGTTCATTAATAATTATCACATGTAATTTGTCTTTCAAAGCGGTGCGAAAGTCACCTTTGGTTTTTATTTTGACAAAAAATGTACGCAGATTCGTAGAGATTCTACCACATTCGACAACAAGATTTTATTTCATGTGTCGTGATAGTATGGCGCAATACTATTTTCTGTGAGAGTACATGGTGCTAAAACGCCTTGGTATGAATCTTTTCATTTGTGTAAAATTTTTAAATATGAAACTACATATACTCATATATACTTAAGTAATTCTAACTGTATTTTCCGCAGTAATTGTGAAAGCCAAATTTGATAAAAGTACATATTTTTAAAAAGTGAAAAACTTCATGATAAAGGAAATAATGTTGTATGACAATAACACACTGAACAGCTATCATCAAGTAATGCTTTAAGTTCCGATGAAATTAGTTCATCAGGTGAGCCTATTATCTCGGAAAAACCAGTAAAAAAGAAAAAAGCAACAGAAAGATGCCACAAGTGTGTTAAGATGGATGCAGATACCTTTTTGTGCTTTCTGCAATCAGTTGCTCATATGCCAAATGAATCATTTAGAACGCTATGCTAAAAGATCCAAACACGTGGACACTGCCAAAAACAAATGATGTAAAGATATCCTAGTTTTTACCACAAAAATACCGATTTTCGGGAAGTGGCTATTGCTGAAATGAAGCTGGTTTTAAGGGTGATAAGTTGCAACCACTCGTTTAAGTCAATGGTCAAATTGGCTAAATTAAACTCAAAAACATATACAGATTCAGCAGTTCCAAGGTTTGCGAGTTACACTTTATTTCTTCATCATCATAAAATAAAATAAAAACACACAAAAAGCATAAACATAAATTAACATCACTAAAAAATTATCTAATATGCTGAAAGTAGACATTTGTCAGTCCATGCTGTCTGCTTTAAATTTATTTCAAAACTATTTGGAAGAATGGATTCCAAGTGAAAAACTTACTAATAAATGCAGATGTAAAATTTCAAAAGTATAGGTATTAATTAAGATATTTAATAACTATGCATAATGCCTAAAAAGAATATTATTCTCCTCTTCAGAATCGAATTTTCAAATTTGTATCAAAATTTTACATGGTAAAGTGAATTTTTTGAATTTTGCTAGTTTTTAAGTAAATAAGTGATATGAACAATGTCCCAAAATAATGCCAAAACATTTATTTATGTATTCATTGATTTTTGTAAATCTAAAGAACTGGGGCAAAAGTACGGCATTCGATATCGAAATTTTCCAATTTGACCACTGTTATTTTATTAACATAGATTTAATGATTTTTTTTATATTTGAAGCTATCTATACTACGTTTATAGTTGTCTTATTTGCAAATAAAAACTGTATTTGCAAATACTCAACTAGCTGTTTAAACGCCCGGCATTATAGAAATATATTCACAGTCGCCAAATAAGCAATTATGAAACTAAAAATTTTTTTTCTGTATACATACATCTCATCCCCAGTAATCAGTAATTGTTCTGTGAGTTAGTAAGTTAGAATTTTTATTTGCAAATAACACGTGCGTATAAACACGTAGTATATGAATTCTCATAAAATTAATGTTTTTGTACTTCTTATACATGAGAAATTTATTTTTATTGTTTGTTTTAAATAAAAATAACTTAATTTTTAATTTTTCTTGATTCTAAAGTTGCCCGTTTTTTAGAAATCCCCTTTTACTGCTACTTTATTTTTGAAAATCCCCTTTTTGTGCCCCTTTTTGAAAAATTACAAGGGTAACGCTGGTTGGTTGCAGTTGTACATTAATTACAAAAACAACGTGAACATTTATTTCCTGAGTTGATTTTGGTAGTTTTTGTAAAAGTGTTAACATCTTCAATAAATACCATTAGTGCTGCCAATGTTTATTTTGAAATACACCTCTGGTGTGATGAGAATACTTAAGTTTATAAAATGGTTTATAAAATAAACATTTACCAACCGCTTGTCAAATTTTCTATCCGTATTCTCTCCTACTCGACACATTTGCTTTTACATGATAAGATTTTGTGTATTCTACAGAATTTTTTGACATGCCCTAATACATTGTACTACTACTACTAAAGATACCTTGAGTTTCTGAAATGGTTTAGAAAATAAACATTTACCGACCGCTTGCCTACTCGATACATTTTGCTTTTACATGATACGATTTTGTACATTCAACAGGATTTTTTGATGTCGTTATACATTGTATTACCATGTAAAGACACCTTAAGTGTGTTGAAGTAAAGTCAGTGATTCATTATTGTTGTGCAAACAATGAGTGTCGGCAAAATGAGAATAGTGTGCGACCACTGTTGCCAAATACGTTTAAGAAAAAAGAAGCTGGCTATACCGGAAAAAAACCTGTTTTCAGAAGAAAAAACTGCTAATTATTTTTTTAACAGTACATTCATATTATATTACTTATTAGAACTTCATAATCAACATAACAGCGCTACGTTAGGTAATTTTTGTACTCGTGCAGCCTGTAGTATTAAATTAGATATTATGTAATACTAATATGTAATACTTTTAGATCACAGTTTTTTTTTAATACATATATTTATTTATTGTATCTTCAAATATGAACTAACAATAAGTATTCAAATCTTAAATCTAAATATAATTAATTAGGCCCGACCAGTGTCGGACATAAACTTAGTGATAGTTATTAATAATACATAAGTCGTGATAAGCAAAAACAAAAGTACTTTCAAGCATTTTCTTCTGGAGTGATGTGAATACCAGCCCTTGTGTCCCTCTTTTGTAGGCGGATGTGTCCAGTAAAGTTCAAAATATTACGAACAAGCGGATTAGGATGTGACTCGAGTTTTGTTAAATATTTGCCTGAGTATTTTGCAATTTCTTCAATCACTAGTGGCATATTTAAATCACGATGTATATTTGAATTTTTATATACCATGGAGCCGATATTAACCGTAAAATTTTGTTTTGCCTTCGTTGAATTCTCTCGACATTGGAAGCTGAAGCAGTGCCCCATAGTTGAATTCCATAGCACCATATAGGTTTCAAAAGCGACTTGTATATCAAAAGTTTGCAATCTACGCTGAGGGTTGAATTTCTGCCAACCAGCCAATGTATCTGAGTTAGTTTAAGTTTCATTTGTGTTAGCTTAGAGTCAAAGTGGTGTTTCCATGTAAGCCTTCGTCAAGGTGTATACCAAGGTATTTCACATGTGAATGTTGAGGAACAATTTTATTAATGCTTCTAATGGGGGAACAAGTATCTTTTCGTAGGGTAAATGTTACCTGAGCACACTTCTGTTCGTTTACCTTTATTCGCCACAACTTTAACCATAGTTCTAGCTGGGTAATATGTTGCTGAAGGTATCGGGAAGCCTTTTGAGGGTTTTCGTGCATACTAAGGCAGGCTGTATCATCGGCAAATATAGATGTGTGAATATTACTTATCAATGGCATATCACAAGTATAAATCAAATACAAAACTGGCCCCAGTATACTCCCCTGTGGCACACCGGATGAGATTATTTCAGGCGTACTCATAAAATCTCCTTCCACAACAGTGAACTTCCGGGCAATAATGTAACTTTTAAAAAAATTTAGAATGTTTATTGGTGGGCAAGTCTTTAATTTTAAAATTAGGCCTTCATGCCACACTTTATCAAATGCCTGAGAAACGTCAATAAACAGCGCAGAGCAATACTTCTTTTCTTCAAAATTTAACCAATCTATGAGTTTGTTCAATGGTCCTATGCTGACTTCTAAATCCAAATTGATGATCCGGTGTGCATCATTATCCATTAGAATTGGGGACAATTTTATGATATGTAACTTTTCAAAGAGCTTTGAAATTGTTGACAGTAAACTTATTGGCCTATATGACTCCGCCTTGGTAAGATCTTTGCCCGGCTTTGGAATCATTTTAACCTTGGCAAGCTTCCAGCTGTTTGGATAATACTCCAGTCGTAAAATGGCATTAAAAATTAATAACAGGATTCTAATAGCAATACGAGGCAACTTCATCAGCATCTGGTTACTAATTTCATCAATACATGGAGCTTTTTTCGGGTTGAATTCTGCAATTAGTTTTTGTATATCACGCGTCTTAAATTTTATTGGGCGAGGGGGTACCGAAACTACATTTGGCAAATCAACAGCACCAGAACATGTGTTTGGGGTTAAATACGGATTTTAAATGCTCACCAAATATTTGACCTTTTTCAGTATCGCTTCTTGCCCAACCTCCTGTAGATGTGCGCAGAGGTGGTTTAAACTCAACTGGTGTTTTAAGCTTTCTAGCAGCGCACCACAAAGAGTAATTAGATGCTGGTGTGACATCAAGACCTTCCAAATAATTTTTAAGAGATGCAGTTTTTTAAATGGAAGCAACTCTTGGAGTCGTTTGGTGCACTCTTTAAATCTGAGTTTTTGTGGGGTGATCTGTGCTGTTGCCATTCTCTTCTAGCTCTTCTTTTTTCACACACGAAACGTTCAATATCCGTAAAATAAATTCTATTAACCCTAGTCTGCGGATGGGAGGTAGTGGCATGTTCACAGTTAAACATTTTTTTATAGCGCTTTTCTTAAGACATTGCTTCATTATTGTTTGCTTTTCTTATGTTTTCGATTTTGAGTTCTGCCTTAAGAGTCTGAAATATTTAAAACTTTATTTGCTTTACAAAATTGTTATACATCAAAAAAGATTTTTTGAAATATAGATACATTTTTAAATACACTTTAGCATAGTTAGTGTGATCATTATGAGCTTAATTGTAGTGAAATCACTAAATGAAAATTGTGTGTATAGAAAAAAGAAGGAAATGTCAAAATTTTTAAACTTTGTATGTGCTTTTCATACAAATTCTACAACGAATGAAGTCATTGCAATTTATACGTTGCTGTGCCCTTCATAACTTTTGAAACTTGTATGCAAAAAATAAATAAATAAAAGAATATTAATTTTAAAGCTCTGAATGAGCTGGTCATTGATATGAAATAAAAAATAAATAAAAAAAACTGATTTTTGAAAGAAAAAAACTGTACGACTGCTCAACTGTTTAAAAAACTGCGAAAAGCAGATAAATCTGCACATTTGGCAACGCTGTGTGTGACGAACAGTAATAGTATGTTCACACGGACAGCAATTATCGAGGTTCGCTCTCCCATTCACGGTTCGCGGCCGAATCTTGATTGAATCTACATGGTTCGCCATACAAATTTTTGAGAGCGAACCAACTTGGTTAATTTTGAACCTAGCTGCGAACCATGAAGAAATTGCTATCATCGCTAGTTTTGATAACAGATTATCGCTAATTTATCTGAACTAGCTATCAAAACAAAATGAGTACACACATACACATACATATTTTTAAACGAAAAAACACACAAAAAATTATTGCAACTATGAATTAACAATATTAGAACACATTTTATTAATTATTTTTGCTTAATTTGTTTATCTACTGTAAAAAAGCAAATGACACGGAATATAAAACGCGTATCAACTATTCACGTATGTATGTATGCATGTATGTATATATATCAAAACAGTGATGCCAACTTTTGGTACTCAAAGCGCGTAAAAATTTTTTTAAAAAGCGCTAAATTGAAAAAATATACATTTAGCGCAAAATAAAGTAAGATTTTTTGAATAAGCGCGAAAAGGAGCTAGTTTTAAAATGTTTCTGTTTTAAATCAAAACATCAAAAAATTTTGTTAAGTAATTTATTAAAAATTAATATGTACCTATCATAAGATCAAAACATTCATAAGTACATTAGCTCGAGATATTACATTTCATATTACATTTGAATAAGGTAGATATAAATAGTGTACCTACATAATAGAAGTACATATATATGCATATGTATATATGTATGTACATATGTTTACATAAGTATGTACATACATACAAAATTTCAATATTTTGCTCTTTCAAAAACATACATTATCCTGTTTTTAGGCTATACTGAATATCTTTCAAATCACAAAAAATTCGAAGAAAAAGAAGATTATTCTATATTATTCTTATTGTTTAAATTGGTAAACTAACAAAATAAAATGAGTTAAAAGTCGATATTGCTAAATTAAAGGAAGACAAAGTTCACAAAGACTAAATTCTAGCCATATTGAACAAAAAGTAAAAATTGGCTAAGGGGCTGAAACCAAATTCGATCGAAATAATTTCATTTCCGTAATTAGGTTCTGCAGAAAACGAACAACGAAGAATTTGCTCGATGAATAATATTCGGAATTGTAATTTTCTCTATGTGAAAGTACAAAAATCTGTCTGAAACAACTTTATTTCAACAAAGAAAATTTTTTTTCAACCATTTATTTAAAATATGTTTGTTTTATTTAATTTTTTTACATATTTAAGATATTTTCTCAAGTCTTAAGGAAAAAATGCATCATCATAAAAACTGAAATATTCTATTCCTTCAAATAAAACTAAATAAAACCTTAACACATACACTACGTTTGGATATGAAAGTGGATCTGAAGCAGTTTTTCGGCAAAATCTTGACCGCTCTGGGCATCCAAAATTGCAGTTATTGCAATTCCAGACAATGAATGTATAATTTTTTTAATTTGGTTCACTTCAATAAAAAATTGATCCTTTGGTATTTTGTTGATCTTCTAATACGAGCAACAATGTGTTTTTTGTTGTATTGCCACATTTAAATTGAAAACTATCGAATTGACGTTTTTTCGGAATGAACAAATCGATCGAAATCTGAAGAAGGTAAAACGAAATCTATCGAAATGAAAATTCGTAATCAAAACAATTTCGAAACTGAAATGAAATGATTTCTGTGACAGGCCTGATAATTATAAAAATTGTTAGATTTTCGTGTTTTTTCCGCGTTTTGAGTGACTGAAAACGGATTAAATCCAGCACGAAAAGTTCTAAGTTGGCATCACTGCATCAAAAATAGTTGTCAAAATGAACCACGAATGGAGTCGTCTGAACACCAGGGTTCGCAATCGTGGTTCAGAGAGCGAACCAAGTGGTTCATGTTGCCGTCTGAACATAGCATAACGAGAGAGAGGTATTGCTTCACGCCCAGCGCAGCCATTTTTATATACAACAGCGTAGTAGACGGCTCACAGTGCTTTGATCAATGGACAAAAATACAAAAAATAATCACGTCTTATATTGTAATAAAAGTTATGTTGTTCGATAGGTAACAATCTAATTCAACCCACATTAAAAGAATTTCGAAGTCTTAGTTCTTATTGACGCCACCAGAGGGGGTAAAAGTCAGTGAGTTTTGTGCCTTAATTACTAAGAAAAAAATTTAGTTTTGACCGTTTTATTCAAATCATTCCCAGTAAAAAAAGACACTCCAAAAAAGTCATGAAAATGTAGAGTTTGCGATCTGAAAGTAGTGCAAATTTCGATCCGATCTAATGATTTTTACATAGGGTTGTCATTGCAAGAAGTTCTCTTTTTCGATGCCTGGTCACCGAATTGGAAGCGATTTTAAGAAAAATTTCCTTTTTTGTGTTCTATGATAATATTTTCATCTAGGAAAAATGGTTAATAGTTACCTATTTAAACAATCTTTTTATAGGAATTTAAACGCGAAACACTATTTTTTTAGACCAAAATTAGTTCATAAGTTTCTTCAAAAAAATCGATTTTTTAAAAATTCTGGTGAGTAATTTCTAAAACTATAGAGGAATTACAAGGTTTTGTATAACAAAAATAAACTTCTACTTGGTTTTCTGCTAACTATCGGCAAATTAAAAATATCGACATTTTGGAAGCAATGAAAATGTAGTTCCTCTAGAATGACTTCCAATTTTTTTTACTGGGATTGTATTAATTTCAGTTTTTTGAGTAGAAGGCTAAAATTTTAATTTTCTGATAGCTAAAAGTATAAGAAATAATATGTTTTAACCAATTACAAATTTTTTTTTACTGATAGTTTTTTGCATTACAAAACTCATATTATTCAACTTAAAATTAAAAAAACGTTCAAGTTTAATGCAATATTAAAAATAAATAAAAAATATTGTCTTCTGGTTTTTTCTGTTTTGGTTTATCTGTTAAACTTTCTAAAATATTGTTAAAGAAACTGTTTGAAAATTTTGCGACAACTTTGAAAAATATGTATTTTTTAGCAAGCCCAAATGATCGATTTTGGCTCGAATTTCTCCACTTTTCAAAAAGATTTAAGGAAAAAAAAAACTAAAATCATTTGAAAAAATTAAAATGATTTAACTGTTTGCAACAAAAGACAATAAATTAAAAATTTGAATGAAAAAAAAAATTGTATTCTCTCTCACCCTTTTTTACGCTACAAGAGGGCGCTCAAGTCACAAATTAGGTAGTTTTTTAATGTTTTAGAAAACTAATTGCAATTTTTTTTTTCATATAAGAATAATTTTTTTTATTTTGTTTTATAGCGTAGCCTGTTTCCTATAAAATGCATATACATTTTTTATTAAAAAGTTGTATTCCAAAAATTTTTCTTTGCTTTAAAAATCGTATGTAATTGACTTAACGTGAAAAAATTCCTAAAATTTTATTGAATATATGTATAAAAAAACGAAGAAAAATATGGTCTTCTGGTTTTTTCCTGTTTTTTAAGTTTAATAGTGTCTTACCAGTTTTCAATAGCTTATGCCGGACATACACTACACAAGTCTGGTACTGTACAGTGCGTTTGTGTAGTGTATGGGGGTAGTTGTGCTATCTACGCAGTGAACTGAGAAAATATCAAAACGATATTTACCACTTTTGTGGTAGATCTACCTCTTTTGGGTAACTCACTCAACTACACAACTTTCAGAGAAAAATCGACCACTTTTTTAGTTTTTTAATAATAATTCTGAAGTAAAGTTACCCGAGTTTTTTAATCTAATTCAAGCTGAAAGTTCAACTGAAAATATTTTCAGCAATGAATGTAAACATCGCTGCGATGATTACACTATCTAAACTCTGCTAAATGCCCAAAATGTCCATTTATTGGCCAGTTTGTGAGAAAATTGCTCGTTCGTATACATAAATAGTTAGAATGTTGAAAGTTAATTTGTTCAAAAGTGTTTGTAGAAACAAACTTTGGTAATACTCTGCAAAGATTGCTGTACACTGAACGATGTATCAGCGCTATCGGTGCAGAGGAGCATTAAAAATTATTTAAATATGAAAATATAGATGGTCTCAAGTAGAAAGGCCCTAACTCGTATTTTTTTTACGAATTTTAGTTTTTCAGTGATTTCAATACATTTCACACAAACACACCTCGTCACAAAAATTTATTGCAATACAGTGAACTCGCGAAAACGTGAACACTCGAATACATGAACGACTCGAAAACATAAACACTTTACAACTAACTTTGATGTTATTTGTTCATTAATAATTATCACATGTAGTTTGGCTTAAAAAGCGTTACGAACATTAGCCTGTTCTATTCATAAGAATATAGAAACAAATACAGTTCGAAAAATAATTAAATTAACTAAAATTAATAGTCATTGGCTTGTGGCAAAAATTAAATAAAAATATACTTAATAGTAACAAACCAAAAAAAGTTTGTCTTAAGTAGAACAAAAATAAGCAAATTAACAAACATGTGCATGGTTAGTAAAGAACAAACGACAATGGTAAGACTGTTGTAAATATAGAGATGGTAAGTTTGAGCCTTCATTACCAAAACACATGAGCAAATTGAAATGCAATGAATCAAACCAATTCACATATTCCATTTGCAATAAAGTTTCGTATATAAGGCAGACATCTACATCAACTGGCACCACACACAGTGGACCAAAAACACAGAAGAACGCTGATGAGGAAGGTTTAGTGGCCTTCGAAAACGGCTGGCTGTTCCGTTCAACTATGTGTTGTTGTCAGAATATTTACAACTAACTTTGATGTTATTTGTTCATTAATAATTATCACATGTAGTTTGGCTTAAAAAGCGTTACGAACATTAGCCTGTTCTATTCATAAGAATATATAAACACTTTCATTATGACTTAGATTACTCTAAAGCACAGAAAAAAATAATTTGTAAATACAATTAATTGTTTTGTTATATCAATTAAATAGTTAATTGATTTTGAACCTTCAACGATTTTTGTAAATACAATTAACTAAATTGTAAGTCAAAGGAAAATCGGAAAAATATTTTCAATTAAATATATCGATGGCTTAATATAAAAAAGGCCTAACTCGAATTATCGATATTTTACAGGAGAAGCAAAAAACTGAAGAAAAATCAAAGCATTTACATGCAGAAATAGTTTTTTGAGTTGCCATAAGTCCTTGATTTTGAACTGTAACGTACTAAGATCTTCAAGGAGGATGCAATTATACGTTGTCGCCCAGAAAACATTAAAAACGCGATTTCGAACAAAATTGAGTTAGGCCCTTTTTATATTAAGCCATCGATATCAACAAATAGTTTGTTGAAATTTATTTATTTTTATTCGATTTCAAAGTTATTTCAATTAAAGTTATAGTTATATTAACAATGCGAATTGTTGAATTTCCGTACAAATTTTGATTATCATAATTGTCATATTAACAATGTTTTTTATACACTATCACAATCCTCGCAACTGATAAACTAAATGATCAAACAGAATTGAGGCATAAACACATTTTCCATACAAATTGACACAAAAAATTACATCCAGAAAGCAGTCGAGACATAGAATCTATTTTATTTTGACAGCGTTTTTTCTTATGTTCTCACATATAAATTAATATTCTCTCAATAATGCTACCATACTTTCAATAAATTTCATACATTTTGTGAACAAAACTACAAAGAAATATAAGCACAAAAGAAAATGAAACAAAACTTAGAGAGCATTTGAAGTTACTGCCGTAGTTTTTATTATGGGCTTTGTTAATTTGACAGCGATCTTTCCTGAAGTTACGGATTTATTCTGTTTAATCATTAACTTACTAACCTCTCAGCTAAAGAGCAACACTTTATTGGATACGCAAATAATGAATACACACAAAATATGTTTACTTGTTTCTTCTACATGTGCGCATTCCGTTACGATATAATTTAAAAATATTTTTGTTGAGTAATTTAATTGACTACAAAAATTTAAATTTGTTATATGTATCAACAATGATGATTGTTAATTTTTAAATTATATAATAATGTCTCATTATATATTAACAATTTGTTTTGTTGGTTGCATTTCGATGATATTTTTTTCTGTGAAACGTGAACAAAGTCTGAAAGCTTTAAAACGTGAACAAGTTTTCTTAATTTTTATCGTTTTATTATTTGAATTTACTTTTAGTTTTCGAAATCCCAGAACAAATTTTTATGTTTACGTTGATTGTTTTCAACAAATCATGCATATATTAGTACTCGTACGTATGTACGTGGTATATGTGAGGAAAATACTCCATTAAAAATGGTTAAACAAAACACATATTTTACTAAAGTGAATAAATATTAAAATTGTTTAATTTTTTTTAATTTTATTTTATTATATTTAATTTGAAGTTATTATTTGGAGGTAAAGTCTGCTTTTATGTTCTAAAATTTTCACAATTGAAAACGTGAACAAATTTGAAACCTGAACACCCTTGGTAAAAATTAGTTCACGTTTTCGCGAGCTCACTGTAGTTTAAAAAATAACGCTTTCACGAGAAGTTACATTTTGAATATTACAGTTTTACCTTCTCGAGTAAAGTTACATTTATTTGAGTTTTGGACTTTCTACTTGAGACCAACAATATGTATTTATGTGTTTCTTCTGCACATACAAAATATTTCAAATTAATTAAGTGACGATGGCATAATTGAATTCTTAAATTTTTTTAGTCGTTTTTTATTAAAATTTTGAGTATTAACGATCCGCAATTAAGATTTGGCATAAGCTTTCTTTTAACATATTTCTGATCGCAACAAAAGGTTAATTAACGGTAATAAAATATCATAAAAATTAAAGTGGTAGAACTACCTCTTTTCAAAGCAAGATTTGTTGGAAACTACCTCTTTTTCACATCGAATCTACAACTAAGAAAAATTTTGGGTTGGCATCACTGGTTCGTTTACCCAAAATACCAGCGATGCCAACTTAGCTATTTTGGAGCTAGGTTTAGCTCTTTTTGATTGCTTCTAACTCGAAATTTTTTCCCTTTAGCTCTTTAAAAAAAAGAGCTAACACAACTCTTTTCAATTGTAAAAACGGCACGTTTAGCACTTTTTGCATCTTATAGTAAATTTTCTCGTTTTTACCCTATTGTTTCGTCTTTGAGGCATTTACATTTTTGGTAAATATGTTTTTTGCAAATGCAGATACTTTTTGGAACTATGTAAGATATATTTATGTACTTAGTGTGTTCGTTTCTGAATAATTAGAAAATTTTTGACAAATTATTGAAAAGGATTCTTACTGCCAAAAATATATGAAAGCTTAGGAATCAAATTCCTCGTTAAAAAAATGGATTAAACCAACAAAAGACACATCTAAAGCTTTGTGCAAATGTTGCAATTCAACTATAAAATCGAAATATTTTGATTTAACGATATTGTGCTATCCTAGACATATATATCATTTTCACCAGAAGTTCCAACACAAACGCGAATTGCGCAAGCAAATCTTGCAAATCTTGAAGTACAAATTGAATAATAAATACATTCATAGATTTAAAACGGAAAAATCTCAAATTTTTAGATTTAGCTATTTTTAGCTCTTTTTGACTACTCTGGTGGCTCGTTTTGCCTCTGAATTGTTGGCATCACTGCAAAATACAGTAAATGAGAACACAATTGAGAGAATAAAGTGACAGTTCTTGACTGAGTATTTTACAAATTTTTTTACTGCAGAAATTTGTCGTAGTAAAGTTTAGTAAGATGAAAACATATGATTCAAAATGTAAACAGGGGAAATGTAAGCAAACGAAAAGTTTAAAAATATTGGAAAAGGTTAAATAAAAATTGTGAAAGTCATTAAAAAATAATTATTTTACTAAGTATGATAATAACTACTATTAATATACGAGTATATACATCTATATAATTAATAGGCGAACAAGTTTTTTGTAATCTCGGCCTACTACACCGATTTTGAAGAAATTTATATGGTTTCAAAGGTTTTTCTGAGCAGATGTGCACAATATACATTTTATTGAAATTGGTTTAGTACTTTGGGAGCTATAACCCAGCGTCAAAAAGAAGGAGTACGGATGCCTTCTAAAAGGCTGAGGCAGTTTAAAATAAGAACCCACATAGTATTTATATACAAACATACATAATATTAATCGAACAAAACAACTATATTATTCAACGTACACAACTCAACCACAAAACATACAGAAGTGTCATGAGACGGAAGATAAGGACATTTTTCTGTTTGTCTCGTTTTCCCTCAAATTTTGTCGGCATTTTTGTTTTGATTCTTCTTTCTAGTGCAATAAAATTACAACGCTTCTTATTATTTGTGTTAATTGGTAGTAGTAATACACTACAGTATCGAATACACTATACCTTTCTCTTTTTTCCACGTACTTTAAAAAAACCTGATTGTAGCTTTTTTTACCTGTCACTTTCTTCACTTCTGTGTATTCTGTGACTCAACTAAAATAGTTTAAGTCTTCTTTTCCTTAATCGTTCTGTATTTGGTATTTGTACCTATGTATATGGAATTTTGTTTTTTATAACGGTATCTGTTCTTTTGCTTTTGCTTTGGCAAAAAAAGCAAAACAATACCTTAGCCCTTCTGTTCTCCCTTCTTAGAGAAGGGAATGTAGAATGTGTATCAGATCCACGGTTGCCAGATTTGACGATTTATCGTCATTTTGATGATTTAGGGTGCCAAAAACAGCATTTTGACGACTTCGCCTTCAATTTGACGATTTTAAATAATTATAAATTAACACCTTTTTTCAGAAAACTATTTTGAACTTGACAAAGAACTTGACAGCTTTTGCTCGAATATGCAATCAAAATAAGGATTAAAAGGAAATCAATGTTAATTGTTGTATTAATAATTTTGGAACTAAATGGTTTCTAAACAAATTCTTGTACATAATTCATCAACTGAAACAAAAAAAAAAATACAAAATGATTCCAAAGCCGGGTAAAGATCTTACCAAGGCTGAGTCATATAGGCCAATAAGTTTACTGACAACAATGTCAAAGCTCTTTGAAAAGTTACTCATGATAAAATTGTCCCCAATTCTAACTGATAATGAGTGCATACCGGATAATCAATTTGGATTTAGAAGTCAGCATAGCACCATTGAACAAACTCATAGATTGGTTCAATTTATAAGAAAAACTTTTGAAGAAAAGAAGTATTGCTCTGCGCTTTTTATTGACGTTTCTCAAGCATTTGATAAGGTGTGCCATGAAGGCCTAATTTTGAAATTAAAGACATGATACAATAATACAGGTACCCGCGAGTCTACAACAAATGTACAACAAATAAAACAACAGTAATTTGCATTGCTGTTTTGTGATGACAACTGTCAAAAAACCAGGAGAAAACAAGAGACATGTACTTACATTTTCTCTTGGCTTTGCAAAGCTTGTTTGTATTAGTACAGTTTTAATAGGCACTGTGCGCGTGTGTTAGTAAAACATGATTGCATGTTCTCTTGTATTTGCAAAGCTTGTTTGGATTGCGTGTATTGGTAAAACATAAACAAAATTTTACAGATCACATCACGAAACAAGCAAAACAGCTGGCGCTTCGCGGTTACCTGTATTATTGTATCATGATTAAAGACTTACCTACCAATAAATATTATAAATCTGTTTGAAAGCTACATTATTGCCCGGAAGTTGTTTGTTGTGGAAGGAGACTTTATGAGTACGCCTGAAATAATCTCATCCGTTGTGCCACAGGGGAGTATACTGGGTCCAGTTTTGTATTTGATTTATACTTGTGATATACCATTGAGCAGTAATATCCATACATCTACATTTGGCGATGATACAGCCTGCCTTAGTATGCACGAAAACCCTCACGAGGCTTTCCGATATCTTCAGGAACATATTACCCAGCTGGAACAATGGTTAAACTTATGGCGAGTAAAGGCAAACGAACAGAAGTGTGCTCAGGTAACGTTTACCCTACGAAAAGATACTTGTTATCCCATTGGAATCAATAATCAAATTGTTCCTCAACATTCACATTCACATGTGAAATACCTTGGTATACACCTTGATAGAAGGCTTACATGGAAACAACACATTGACTCTAAGCTAACACAAATGAAACTTAAACTAACTCAGATACATTGGCTGGTTGGTATAAATTCAACCCTCAGCGTAGATTGTAAATTTTTAAGATACAAGTCGCTCTTAAAACCTATATGGTGCTACGGAAATCAGCTATGGGGTACTGCTTCAGTTTCCAATGTCGAGAGAATCCAACCAAGGCAAAACAAAATTTTACGGTTAATAACATCGGCTCCTTTGTATATAAAAAAATTCAAATATACATCGTGATTTAAATATGCCAGTAGTGACTGAAGAAATTGAAAAAACCCAGGCAAATATTTAACAAAACTCGAGTCACATCCTAATCCGCTTGCTCGTAATATTTTGAACTTCACTGGACACATCCGCTTAAAAAAGAGGGACACAAGGGTTTTCATTCACAACACTCCAGATGGGACTTCTTGAAAATACTTTTTTCCCCTTTTCTACTTATGTATTATATATAACTATTACTAAGTTTATGTCTGACACTGGTCGGGCATAAATATATTTTAGATTTAAGATTTGAATACTTATTGTTAGTTCATATATGAAGATACAATAAATAAAAATCTTGTATTAATAAAAAAAAATTTTTGATAAGTTTGATAAGAATGATAATGAAATCGAAAAAATTCTTGAGCATGCCTTTAATAAGGCCTGAAGTAAGAAGGTCTGCTTAGTTTTACCGCTGGGAAGCGTTTAAAGTTGCTACTACTCAGTGTTGCCATATTTATTTTTCAAAAAACTTCAAGTCGTGCAAAAAAAATCTTTGTTATACCCTTTACCTAAAATGGAAAAGGGTATATATAGGTTTGTCATTCCGTGTGTAATTTCCATAATATTCATTTGCAACCCAAAAAATATATATATTCTGGGTCCTTATGAATAGGGAAGATGAATAAGCGATGTCCGTCCGTCCGTCTGGTGTACGTGAAATCGGTTTTCCGAAGCCCCCAGAAAAGCTAGAAACTTCGGTCTTTGACTGGTGTATCAGAAATGGTCCAAAATAATTGGTATTGAAAATCAGCGAAATCGAGCAGACGGTTTCAGAGCTGGAAAACTTAAACTTGATTTTGCCATAGAAAAGTAACTAGATAACACACATTTTTTGGTTTTTTTGTTAAATAAACTTATTTTATATTTCAGTACGAATAAAATTTGTATTAAAAATATAAAAAAAAAATAAAAAAGACGTTTCCAGGGTTGGGAACTTAAATTTTTTGTTATATAAAAATAACCTATTAAAACAAATATTTCCTTTTTATCTATAAATTCAACATATCTTACATTCTTAAAAGAAAAATATTGGTGTAAGAAATCAGAAAAATTTAAAATTATGTTTCCAGGGTTGGGAAACGTACACTTTTTGTGATATATAAAATAAACTAGGTCTAATAATTTTTTTTTAATTTTAATTTATATAAATTTTTTATGTTTTGAAAAGAAAATATGGGTATAGAAAATTAGAAAAATGAAAACCACAGGTCCAAAGCTGGAAAATTTAAACTTTTTAGGGCTCCGTACACCAAAGGTGAAAAGGAAGAACTACGGACCTGAAATTTAGACAGAGTGTGTAGACCTTTGGTCGCTACAACAACAAATACACGAGAATTAAAAATTAAAGGGTGTTCCAAAACGAGCAACGAAAAATGTTAAAATCCCATGTAATATACATACAATTGTATGTATATACATTTGAAATTTGTAAACTTAGTGTATTTTTATACAGACTACAACAATTAACACTAAAATTTAAAAAATCGAAATTAAAGGGTGTTCTATTAGTTAATGTAATTTTGACTATGTAATTTGGACAACTTGCTGTATCTTGGAAAACGTAAGAGCCAAACTCTTGAAATTTTCAAAAACGGTAAAACTAAAAAATTCCAAAATTATAAAATCGGCAAGCCGAAAAAAAAATCACCAAGACCCAAAAAAGAAAAATCGCTAAAACGAAAAAAAGCGCCAAATAAAAAAAAATTTTCAAAACTAAAATAAATCGCAAGAAACCGGAAAAATCGCCAAAATGAAAAAAACGCTTAAAACTGAAAAAATCGCCAAAAAGAGAAAAAGGCGACAAATCTAAAAAAATAGTTTAAACTGAAAAAAAGCAAAAAGCGCCATATTAAAAAAAATGTTGAAAACCGAACGTACGGAATCCTTCATGCGCGAGTCAAAGTCGCACTTTACTGAATTTATTTGATATTAAAGTAACTAAACAAATCGAGTATTTTTCTTATTTATATTTTTCTTTGTTCAGTTAACATATTATATATATTTTTTAAAGAAAAATATTGGCATAAGGACCCAAAAAAATGTAAAAGGATGATTCCAGGGTTGGGAAAAGTACACTTTTTTGTTAAATAAAACTAATTAAATAAAGCTAGTTATTTTTTTGGTATTATCTATATTTTAGAAAGAAATAATTTTGTACTCGTATTAAAACCAGAAAAATTTAAATTATTCCAGGGTTGCAAGTTGGAAAAAAATTGGGGTAAAAAAATAACCAAAAATATTTTTTTTAGTTAAACAGTTTTCATGTTTTAGGAAGATCTTTACTCATCAAATTCTTTAGTCGAAAAAAACCGAGAGGTCACTTACTAAAAATTGCACTATAACAAAAAATTATAAATTTTATCACTAAACAAATATGTTTGTATGTACTTATGTATGTATGTATCTGTATACTACATATACATACGTTGGTAAAGTGTATATAAGATTTGACACAGCCGAATATAGCACTCTTACTTGTTTTTAATTAAAAATATTTGTTTGCTATTTTATTGAACGAAGATAAGTTAAAATTTAATTTGTTTCCAGGGAACTATTCTATTAAGCGTAAAGCTAAATAACACAAAATATTTACTGTATAGAACATGTGTTAGACTATTATGAAGCAAATCAGAAAATATGTAAGTAGTTTAGTCAAAAGACTCCAAAAGTTACATTTTTAAAAATCTTATTTTTATCTAAGAAATCTTTTTGGTCGTTTTTTCGTATCTAAAAACTTCAAAAATAAGATAAATCTTCACATATGGTAACCAAAACATTCGTAACTAATATCGCATTCGAATGTTGCGTAAACATTTCTCGGACAAAACACTCGAGAACGACTATCGTAAACGGAAAGAGAAAGTGCTGCTAGAGCTCACTCATTGCTCACTTTGTGGCAGCAAATCTTTGGATTTCGATGTTTCGCTCTCGAATCAATAGCGAACCTTTAGCAATATCATTAGCAATCGATTTCATTGCTTCTAAATAGCAGTGATGCCAACTTAGCCCATTTTCAGTCACTCAAAACGCGAAAAAAAATTTGACCCGAAACTATAAAACGCGTTTCTCTAGCACTTTTTACAATTATCTTTCAGCCCTTTTAGCCCCTTTTAACTTTTTACTCGATATGTCTACATTTAAATTTTTACGAACTTTTTTCTTCCTTTAATCTAGCAATATCGGCTTATGAAATAACGTGACAGCATTGTTTTACTAATTTTCTTCTCTTATTTTGCTTTGCCAATTTAAAAAAGAAGAAACAATATGAAAAAATTTTCTATTTCTTCGACATTTTTTGTGCTTTCAAAGATTTTCAGTATAGCCTAAAAACAGATTTTTATTTAATAAATTTAAAAATTACTTACGTAGCCATATGTATGTATACTACTACTGTATGTATGTATCCTACTACTGTATACATACATATATACCAGTGTTGCCAGTGAAATTTCGAGAAAGTTACATTTTAGTTTCTAAAAAGATAAATTTTTTCACAAAAAGATGCATTTTGGAAAAAGTTTGAAAATCAATTTTTAACGTTCAACATTTATCAACATCACATTAATGAATATTTTAAGGAAAATGATATCATTCATTTCAGCCATACACTACACAAGTTCACTGCACAAGTCTGCCACTGTACAGTGCGTTTGTGTAGTGTATTGGGGTGGTTGTACTATTTACGTAGTGAACTTAGTAAATATCAAAACGATTTTAATATTTGTGCAAGTTTGAAAACTATACAGTGAACTTGTGTAGTGTATGTTGCAAACGCTTAGATTCTCAGTTCTTCTGTCCTAACTTTTCACGATTCATGTACCACTTTTTACACTACACACGCATTTTTTCTTTCGTTTTGTTTATTTTTTTATTGCCACAGCAATTAATAAAATAGAGCAGTATTTGAACATGTTGTCTTCTTCACTTATAGCTTTAAAATAAAAACTGCACAGGTTACTTGTATAGTGTGTGTCACAACCTTAGTTTACGCAGAGCCAGACTTGAGCACTGAACTTGTGTAGTGCATGGCTGGCATAAGTGCATTTTTATATTTATTTAAGTCATAAATACTAGTATGTAATTTTTAAAAATACAGTAAGCAAACTTTAAATTAAATATATGTAACTATATTTGTATGCTATGAAAACAAATTCATTCATATTCAATTGGGATGTTATAAAAAAAATGTCAGTGCATTTTGCGTACAGATTAAAAAGATACGAAAATTTTCAGGATTATACATGGTACCTGCAGTCATCAAAAGATACGAAAAATCATCATCACTGATATACACTATTTAATCTACGTATGTATGTACCTTATTGAAATTTTATATATCAAGCTATGTGTTCCTCTCATGGTAGTTATTTATTTTCTGACAAATTACTTTACTTTGGTTTTGATTTTCAGCAGAAACATTTAAAACTAGCCCCTTTTTTTCCAAACATTTTACTTTATGTTGCATTAAACGTATATTTTTTCAGTTTAGCCCTTTTAAGCCCTTTTTTCAAATATTTTTACGCGTTTTGAGTCTAAAAAGTTGGCATCACTGCTAAATAGCAAAAAACGTTATTCATCTTTTGTTGTCAGTTCTCGTTGTACCTTCATAGTGAACAGACGTAATAGCGGAATTTTTCTTACATACAAACTAAACAAAAAAAAAATTATACAAAAAATATTCGTAGTACATATTAACTTTGATTAATAAGCCTTTTTTTTTTGCTTTGCTAATATTTTTACATATTGAAATAACAAAAACAAAAAAAAAACCGCAAACAAAAAAACATACAAACATACCCTTGAGGAATACTCTATATGAGTACCCCAAAGAAAAAAAAATAGTGAAGTGAGTTCTAACGGCAGAAATGCCTATTTTACTGTGAGTTTTGATGCTCATAATGATATCAATAATAATAAAATATTTAAATCAGCGATATCACCCGCCTCGGGCTCGGGGTCACCACTTAACCAAGTCGTCACTGAAAAAAAGAGTAGCCCAAAACCCAAGGTCCAAGTCGGAATGGACAGATACATTACAATTTTAAAGCGCGGGCGAAGCCCAAATTCTACTAAAATTGCATTTGCTCCAAAGATGTCTAGGGATAACAGCGCATCCTCAACTAACGTCAAAACCGCTTTAAAAATCTTCAAGATGACAACGACAAACCTGAGGTATCCTCGAACAAAACATCCAAGCCGCCACCAATCTATTTGAGACAAAAAAAAATCAAATGCCCTTATTAAAAAATTAATTTCGGACATTGGTGAGAATAAATTTCACATTGTTCCAATAAAACGTGGCAACATCGATGAAACTAAAATCCAAATTTATGACGAAACATATTTCCGCAAAATGGTTGCTGAATTTGAAAAAAGTAAAACAAGCTTCTACACATACCAGCTTAAGAGCGCTAAAGGCATGCAGATCGTATTGAAGGGCATAGATTCTTATGTTGTCCCCGAATAAATAAAAGATGCTCTCGTCCTCCAGGGGTTCAAGGTAAAAAATGTGTCCAATATAATAAATAGAGAAAAGATTCCCCAACCCCTATTTCGTGTTGAACTTGAGCCTAATGATATAAAATTGAAAAAAAATGAGACGCATCCAATTTATAATTTAAAATACCTCTTGTACCGAAAAATCACAGTTGAAGAGCCACATAAATGTTCAGGTCCTGTACAGTGCCATAATTGCCAAGAATATGGCCATACAAAAACATACTGCAATTTACCCTCTGTTTGTGTTGTGTGCGGCGAATTACACGGCTAGCTGCAACAAACCAAAAGATCAAAGTGATAAAAAATGCAGTAATTGTGGACGTAATCACACCGCTAACTACAGAGGTTGTCCTGTGTACTCTTTTGTAAAGAAGACTATGGTGCAAAAGCCTAAATTAGCTCCAGCTCAATCAGCAAACGCTTACTCTGCTACTTTTCTGCAAATGAGCCAACCAGTTATTTCCCGTGTATCGTATGCAGATGCTGCTAAGGCTAGTTCTATTCCGACACAAAATGTTTCACCGCAAAATAATTCAACAAATACAAACTCAAACTTTAATTTTAATCGCCTTGAAGCCACTATTGAAAATCTTGTGCAAACTATAAACAATTTTACAACAAATATGACTAGCATGATGCAAGAAATGTTGCGAATGCAGAATACTCTGCTTCAAGCAATACTTAATAAGCCATGAACACGTTAACAATATGTTTCTGGAACGCAAACGGCATTCGCCAACATAAAAATGAACTTGAGCACTTCCTCACGGAGAAAAATATTGATATAATGTTAGTATCTGAGGCTCATTTGACTTCGAGATGTCTTTTTAAAATTTATGGCTACACTATATATGATACAAAGGACCATAGAGGAAGGGCTTGCGGTGGATCAGCAATTCTAATAAAGTCACGACTCAAGCACTATGTTCTTGATAACATTTGTGAGGAATACCTACAAGCAACAAATATTGGCATTGAAAGTTTTTGTTAAAATTTCGTTATATCATCAATTTACTCCCCTCCCAGATTTTCAATCACTGAGAATCAATATGAGGATTTCTACAAATCTCTTGGACCTTGTTTTGTAGCAGCTGGAGACTACAATGCGAAACATACGTTCTGGGGTTCGCGCCTTGTTACACCTAGAGGTAGAGCTACAACACTATTTCAAAAATGGGCTTGGATGTCATTTCGAGTGGGGAGCCCACTTATTGGCCTACTGACATACAAAAAATTCCGGATGTTATAGATTTTGGAGTCATAAAAAATATCTCTAGGGATTTAATTCAAGTTCAAGCTTCTCTTGATCTCTCGTCCGATCACTCCCCGACGATCATTACAATTTGTAGCCCATTAAGAAGTAACTTACCTGACGCATATGTGAAGATGATCAATCGTGTTAATTGGCTGGGGTTCAAAAAATATCTCAGTAGTCATTGTACGGAAAACATTACGCTTAGAACACCCGATGATATTGAATCGAACATTGCCAATCTCAGCGAGAATATTAAACAGGCTGCTGAACATGCCACTATCTCCCATCCGCAGATTGGGTTTAATAAAATTTATTCTATAGACATTGAACGTCTCGTACGTGAAAAAAGAAGGGCTAGAAGGGAATGGCAACAGCACAGATCACCACAAAATAAAATCAGATTTAAAGAGTGCACTAAACGACTCCAAGAGTTGCTTGCATCTGAAAAAATTGCATCTCTTAAAAATTATCTGGAAGGTCTTGATGTCACACCGGCGTCTAATTACTCTTTGTGGCGCGCTGCCAGAAAGCTTAAAACACCCGTTGAGTATAAGCCACCTCTACGCACATCTACCGGAGGTTGGGCAAGAAGCGATACTGAAAAAGGTAAAATATTTGCTGAGCACTTAAAATCCGTTTTTACGCCAAATATATGTACTGGTGTTGCTGATTTGCCGAATATAGTCGCTCTACCCCCTCAACACATAAAGTTTAAGACGCGTGATTTACAAAAATTGCCGAACTCAACCCGAAGAAACTCCGGGTATTGAAGGAATTAGTAATCAGATGCTGATGAACTTGCCTCGTATTGCAATGAGAATCCTGTTATTCATATTTAATGCTGGAAACTTGCCAAGGTTAAAATGATTCCAAAGCCGGGCAAAGATATAACCAAGGCTGATTCATATAGGCCAATAAGTCTACTATCTACAATGTCAAAGCTTTTCGAAAAACTGCTCAAAACAAAATTGTCCCCAATTCTAATTAGTAGTGGGTGCATATCAGACCATCAATTTGGTTTTAGAAGTCAGCATAGCACCATTGAACAAACTCACAGATTGGTTCAATTTATAAGAAGAACTTTTGAGGAAACAAAGTATTGTTCTGCGCTGTTTATAGACATTTCCCAGGCATTTGATAAAGTGTAGCATGAAGGCCTTATATTAAAATTGAAGACTTACTTACCAATAAACATTTTAAATCTTTTGGAAAGTTACATTATTTCCCGTAAGTTCACTGTTGCGGAAGGAGACTTTACAAGTAGGCCTGAAACAATTTCATCTGGTGTGCCACAGGGGAGTATACTGGGACCAGTTTTATATTTAATTTATACTTGTGATATGCCTGTGAGCAGTAGTATCCATACTTCCACATTTGCCGACGATACAGCCTGCCTTAGTATGCATGAAAACCCTGATGAGGCATCCCGCAAACTCCAGGAACACATTAGCCAGATGGAGCTTTGGTTAAACTTATGGAGAATCAAGGTAAATGAACAAAAGTGTGTTCAAGTAACATTTACTTTACGAAGAGATACTTGTTCCCCCATTCGGATTAACAATCAAGTTGTTTCTCAACATTCACATGTGAAATATCTTGGTATACACCTTGATCGACGACTTACATGGAAACACCACATTGACTCTAAGTTAACTCAAATGAAACTTAAATTAACTCAGGTACATTGGCTGATTGGTCGAAATTCAACACTTAGCCTAGACTGTAAACATTTAATATACAAGTCGCTTTTAAAACCAATATGGTGCTACGGAATTCAACTATGGGGCACTGCTTCAGCTTCAAATGTAGAGAAAATTCAACGCAGGCAAAACAAAATTTTACGCATGATAACATCGGCTCCATGGTACATCAAAAATTCAAATATACATCGTGATTTGAATATGCCTCTAGTGACTGAAGAAATTGCAAAATACGCAGGCAAATATCTAACAAAACTCGAATCACATCCTAATCCGCTTGCTCGTAATATTTTGAACTTTACTGGACACATTCGCCTAAAAAAGAGGGATACAAGGGCTCTTATTCACAGCACTCCATATGGGACTTCCTGAAAATTCTTTTATTTTTTATATTTTTTCCTTTTGATTATCAATACTTATCTATTATATATAACTACTACTAAGTCGGACATAATCCGACACTGGTCGGGCCTAATTATATTTTTATATTTAAGATTTGAATACTTATTGTTAGTTCATATATAAAGATACAATAAATAAAATATCATGTAATAAAAAAAAATAAAAAAATAAAAAAAAATCTTTTGTTGTACATGCAAAAAATAAAAATAAAAAATTGAGAGAAACAAATTGTTTCTTATTATCTTGTTTATGCATTAAACACATTCGACACAGCAGGCTACGGGCTACAATCTGTCAAAAATAGAATACACACATTCTTATGGTAACAATTATTTTAACGACAGCAGGCTACACGACTGCACGACCACCGTTGTAGCTGTCGCCAACTTTAAACTAATTTCTATTTCTCTGGCTACAATGAGCAAATGCAGTGTTACCAGTATAATACAAAATGGTGAATGAATGATATCGTACAATTATTTCATACTATTTACTAGAAACAATATCCAAAAATTGATGTAAAGAATAAATTGATTCATTATTGTACTTTTATGTGAAATAAGTACATTTTAAAAGAAAAATTAATTTTTATAAATGCAAAATATATGAAAGTGGCAATACTGAACTATGTATTTGTACTTGAATATCAGCTGCAGATGGTGCTGCTGCCGTCTCCAAAATAATTAATTAGCTGGCTACGAGGCGACAAATGCTGCTAGCGGCATTTGAAGTCGTGTGTTCGTGTAGCCTGCTGTGGTGAATGTGTTTAATGCATAATGCATTGCTAAACTTTTCTTTACGAGAATGTTTTGAGAATTGTTGGCTATAGCGAACATTCGTTTATTTTCGAAACTCAGGTTGGCTAGGCTATGCCAAATACATTTGTGTGTGTGATTGTGCTTATGTTTGTCGTCTAATGTGAAGTACATGCGCAGAAAAATAATCAGCCTTATCGTGTTTGGCGTAGGCGTATTTCGACGACTCTCGTATTTGTAGTCCATTTTTTATTATAGTGGTATCGTGTAAAATTTTCGCCTAAAACTATTTTGTAAAATAGTCATATTGTAATAGATGACTGTATTTTATTTGATTATGAAACATCCTGTTATGACAACTGTCAAAAAGATCCCCTGTCGTAGAAGGTTCAAAACAATAAATAAATTAATTATTTGTTAATTTTTGAAAATAATTAATAATATTAAGTGTGTGCTTTTATTCGTCTTCTGAAGACGAAGAAATGTGTGATACAAAAGTATTTAATCTTTAAAAAAACAATATACATACATACATACATACATACATACATACATATTTTTCCTATCAAACAGAAAGTAAGTTTACATTTGTTGTTTTTTTAACTTAGTACATACACAAATACTTTTTCCCAGATTCATTACTTATATTAGATTAAATAAGAATGGTTTTAATTATGTATTAAAAAAATATCATCCAAATTAAACAACCCCCAAAGAAGAACTAACTGGTCTATCAAAATTGTTGAAACTATCAGCAACAATGATAATACTTGCCAAAGGCAGTTACCAAAAAAGTGCTGGATATGAAATTTTTGTAAATATTTGTCAGTCCGTGTTGAGTTATGCGTTTCACAAATGTATTGAAGCCGTGTATAGTGAGCTTTGTCCGAGATGAATTTCCCAAACTTTCATCCAACCCTCATCATTGCGGAGTGGAGGTCCAATACTATTTAAATCACAGCAATTTCGTTCCATTCTTGTTTCACGTTTATTTTATTTAAGCTTTACGTGTAGTTTCCATATTGCAAGCAAGCGACTTGTCTAGAAAAAATATATGAAAAACACTCAAATTTTTGAGTGATTCCTATACAAATTTTCTAGACAAGTCACTTGCCTGCATTGTAGAAACTACAAATTAGTTATTTTTGTACTAAAATGTATATTATATGCGACAAAATTAACAAAATATGCAAATAATTTTTTTATTTTGATGATTTTTTCTGTAATGGCGGCAACAAAAATCTTAACGAAAGTTTTCGCAACTTATGACAGGCTAAAACGCCAAACGTGGTACTATTTAATCGACTTATTTGTCATAGATTTCATAAAAGTGTCGCATTTACTGGCGTTTTTTCCAAACACGATACCATTTTATAAAAACGCCTAATTTTCGCCACGAAAACGCCAACCACGATAAGGGTAAATTTTTTCAAAAGCTGAATGCGTAATCTTGTACTCTTTGATTCATGCTATGTGAAAATGTTTTAATGTATTTTTTATGACGTTTAGATAATTGTTTTTGAGTCTTATTCCCTGTTTCCACAATCCAGGCTCGTCTAGAAAATTTTTATGAAAATCACTCAAAATAATGAGTGCTTTTCATATAAATTTTCTACTTATGAAAGTCGACCGTCCGTGTTGTGGAAACATCGAGTTAATAAAATTATTTACATCTAGATTCTAGAATACGGACGATTGTAATTTACTTCATTAATACTTTTGTTTTGCAAATTATTCTAATTACTCAGAGTTGTAAAACTATAAAGTATCTGGTTACCTGGTATTGTACTTGCTTTTAAGGTAATCAGTAACATTAACAAATAGTTATGTAATTTTTATTAATTTAACCAACAACAAAACAAGGACATTAAAAAGAAAATAAATAACAAATATTACATGAAATAAATTACAATATTTATTCTTAGATTGTTCGTGTTATAAAACTATTGTATCGAGTACCTATAATTAAAAGAGTTGAATAGTCAAAAGTTTATTTATTTTTCAACACTATGCGGAGTTGGAGTCTTAAGGTGTGTTCATTTACTTTACTAGTAAAAATTAGTAACGAGAGAGTAACAAGAAATTTTTCAAAACTACTCTCAAAAATGTGAAAAAGTAAATGAACACTTTACTAGCTAAAATTTGCAAGTTAAAGTAGTGTTGTAATGTATATATGAGTACTCAATAACTACCCCTATGTTTTCTGGACATACTATACATACATATGTATATGTATATTATTATAAAAATGATGTGATTATGGTCATTTATATTCACCATTGTCGTGACTAATAAATTATGTGTTAATTCAAATTTATTTGCAAATATATATCTGAACTAATTGAATTATTTGCCTGCTTAGTGCCTATTCAAATTATGCCTTTTTAGCCTGCCTTGCTTCGACAATTTTCTTTTAATCCCCTTCGAAAAGTCACGCACATTTACATTAATGGCGTTTTCTTTTCTGAGCAATGTGCTGCATTTATGCTGCCTTTTACATTTCTTTGTGCTCTTTTCTGAAAAGTATGTATTATTTTAAAAATCAACGCGTTCTTT
Organism: Tachina lurida; assembly: GCA_944452675.1. NCBI lineage: Eukaryota > Metazoa > Arthropoda > Insecta > Diptera > Tachinidae > Tachina > Tachina lurida. Next base: position 67,263,419 of record OX101752.1, on the reverse strand, counting down.
TCCCATGATGTTACCTTTAAAAAGAAGAAAAATGTTACATGTTCAACACTCATTTTCATTAAAGGGGCATGAGTGCAGCATTATATTAACAGCTGTTTTTGTTATTCTCTATGAAAAAAATATATCATTTTATAGTTCGTCATTGTTTTATGCCGAAACTTGTTGGAAAATTGTTCTTTTGTAAACGCAAAATACGCAACACTTCTTAAAAATCAGGTGAGCATTTAAAAATGTTGCCAAATTACATGTAACATATATGTTACACTTTTCTTTTAGAAAAGAAAACGCCATAAGACTTTTTTCTTCAATACTTTTTGACGTTAATATACATGCTTAATGCTGAGAGTACGAAAAAACAAAGATAAATGTCAAAAATCCCCTCGAATTTTCATTTCGTGCCTTTTGTTTTACTCCGCATGCTTCTCAACACCTCTCACCAACAAAATTAAAAAGCCTGCCTGTACAGATAACCAGAAAAGGCCCAGTGTAAATATCGTCTTAGTGTAAATTACCGAGTAGCTAGGTACTCATAATATTTACAACACTAAAAATAACAGCTGGTCTGTGAAAGTTAAAGAAAAACAAAAACATTTCAGAGGCTGTAGAAAAATTTTAATGCATATATATATATTAGTTCAATTTCATTAGACATATTATTTTGCTTCTGTTGTTGCTAGTTACACAAAAATAAATTTTTTTATCTTTTAATACTTTTTATCGTCTTAAAAGTTTACATTTACTTACAATTTCCAAAATATTTTTATTTTCAACTTAATTTAGAAAATTGTTTTGCAAACACAATCATAAAACAGCTGTTTGAAAAATTATTACAAGTAAAAATTTTACTTGTAAAAACTTGCAAGAATTTTTCTGTCTCTCAATTTTTTACGCTCTTTCGACGCTCTCTCGTTGCAAATTTTTTGGGTTAATGAACACTTTCCAGTAACAATTGTTACAAATTCGTAAACATTTTTAGTAAATGAACACAACTTTAATCTTACTAATTTTTACTATTTTTCTGTCGCGTACTTTTTTCGCCAACAGCTCTTTTTGAGAGTACGCATTTACTGCATTTTACTGCAAAAGTAAACGAACACACCTTATATTTGTACAGCCTCAATATTTAAAAAAGAAAAATTATTGCAATAAAAAAATAACTAAAATTTTCTTATTCTTCTTGTACGATTTTATACCTTGTGGCCTTTTTTAGTAAATGAAATAATCAAAAGGATAATTCATAGTAGGGATGTAACGAATGTTCGCTTTCGCATTCGCATTCGCAAATAATTCGCTTACTTTTGCTATTTGCATTCGCTTTTGCATTCGCTAAAATGTATGCGAATATTTCAAGCGAATACTTAATACAAAAAAAGGTGTATTTCTTTTACGGAAATAGTTTACGATTTTAAATTTAAGTACGAAAATTATTTTAAGCCAACATGAAAACGATACACGTAAAGCAATAATATTTTAGCGGAAAACTTTTCTATGAATAAGTTCTCATAAGTGTCAAAATTAAACCCAAATCCAGCGGTGTTTGGAAATACTTTTCAGTTTTGAAAAAGAAAAGACAGTATTTGATTTGCGCGAAAATATTTTTTGCTTAAGACTAGTCTGATCAAACTTTTGAACGCCATTCATTACTTCGTACAACAAATTTCAAATCCAATCAGTATTAACTAGTCCTTGTTTGTTGTAAATTCCACGCGAAACAAGTGCCACTCATATTATTTCTCATGAAAATTTAAAATGTTGAAGATATATTTCATATGTTTTTCCCAAGATGAACAGAGTACTACTTCTGGAAGATTTTTTCAGGAAAAATTCATCCAAGCTTTCTTCATATGTATTTGACAGCATTTTGCATGAAATGTTGAACAGAGTACCAGGATTTAGGGCTAAAGTACGAATGGGTGGATTGCCTAACATTGTGTGAACTTATTTTTAATTATTATATATGCTTACTCTTATATAAATTTATTTGCATGTGATATTTTAACGAATTGTAATATTTGCATTCGCTTTCGCATTCGCATTCGCTTTCGCAAAAATTAAAATATATTATTCGCTTTCGCATTCGCTACACTGGTATTCGTTACATCCCTAATTCATAGTCATTAATTTTATAGACATTAACAGAATTATCTAGATATTTTTAAGAAACAAATTGTAAAGGGTGTTTTTTAGAGGTATAGAACTTCGAATTGAAATAAAACACAAGAAAATCGTTTTAATGTCCATCAATTTGGCTTTATTGGAAGGATAATTTTATGCCATTAATGTTTAAATATGATTTCGGGCATGTGGCCGCCGCGGCTGGTTCGAATAAAGCCAATTCTACAGGTCCAATTTTCAACCACTTTTTCGAGCATATGGGGCCGTATGTTGGCAATAACGCCACGAATGTTGGCTTCCAAGTCCCCTAACGTTTCTGATTTGTTGGCGTAGACGAGCGACTTCACATATCCCCAAAGAAAATAATCCAATGGTGTCAAATCACACGATCTTGGTGGCCAATTGACAGGTCCATTCCGCGAAATTATGCGCTCATCGAATGTTTCCTTCAATAAATCGATTGTGACGTGCGCTGTGTGGCATGTAGCGCCGTCTTGTTGGAACCACAACTCATCCACATTCAAAATCTTCAAAATCTTCCATAAAGTTGATGGACAAAGCTCCAATTGCTGTGCACGGTGGCGAATCGATTCATTCGGGTCCTCTTCAACACTTTGCTCTACAGCGGCAATTGTTTCTTCGGTGCGCACTGTTCGACGTCTCTGCGGATGCGTATTATCACATAGAGTAAACGTAGTGCGAAAACGATCCATGGTTAACCGAATTAATTGCTCTGATGGACGATTATGTCGACCATAAAATGGACGGAGCTTGCGGTAAACTTCGCGAACTGAACCATTATTTTCGAAATAAATTTGCACGATTTGCAAGCGTTGTTCTTTTGTCAACCTGTTCATGATGAAATGGCAAACCAAACTAAATATTAATCACTTGACAGCTGACAAAATGGCCGCCAGTTAAAAAAGTGATGCCAACTTAAAGTTCTATACCTCAATAAAAAACACCCTTTATATTACTGCAAAAAATAATATAAAAAAATTATATTGAAAAATAGTGTAGGTTTAATTAAGAAAGGAATATTTTTTTAATAATTGCATTAGTTTTAAATCAATTTCTTAAATTAAATTTTGTGTACTAATGTAAATTTTGTTTTTCTTTTTAAAATAATGAATGAAATGTCTTTTAGTTAGTTTCTAATTGTTTTGTTCGAACTTATTTGTTTCTCTGTTCATGATTCAATTTGGCTAATGTTCATATGTGATAATTTTTAAGGAACAAATTGCACTGAATACAATTGTAAATTATTTTGACAAATATTAGCATAATGATGTTTCATTAAATAAAACTTCCTAAAATCAAGATTATAAATATGAATATGAATGAGCTCTGCATACTTTATATGGAATATTTTCACATATCACACACATTCGGCACATCATTAATGTATAGGTAGCGACATATGTACATATTTACGTGACTTCCATTTCTAACAGCTCAGTCTTGTGGCGCATGTAATAATGTATTATTTATAACTTTTCAATTCCAACATTTTAGGGCATACGTGGTCCAGAAAGCCATAATGAAACAAAACGTAAGATTTATTTATCATTGGCACAGCGCATGGTGGACAAAATGATACAAGAGAACAAATTGGAATCGGAGCAAGAAGTCTATTTGTATTTGCATATTTTAAAATTGCAAGAAAAATTCAAAGAAGCTTTAGAATTCCTTAGTGGTCCTTTATGTGAAAAATTATACCCTGGTGCTCCCATTTACATGAAGATAAATTTACTGAAAGAGCTTAAGATGTGGCAAGATTGTAATATCTTACTTAAAGATTTATTAAACGATGAGTAAGTAAATTTTTGTACCTCTGCAATTTTCTTTAACAATTCGCTTTGAAATGATAACTTCCTTTCCCAACAGGCACGATCGTTGGGACTACTATCAAGATTATTTGACCACCTGCTTTGAACTGTTGAAAATTCAACAAAACGAAGAAAAGACAGATGAACAAAAAGAAAAAATCATACAATCAGTTTTGGATGAATGCCATGACTTTTTGTGCCAGGTTAATTATTTGTATATACAGTTTGTCCAACAGTACTAACGCTGGCTTCTCATTCATTTTAGCTTATTGAATCTGCAGAGAAAAAGGTGCGTGGTCCCTATTTGGCTCGCTTAGAACTGCACAAACGTATGCGTGAACTAAACATGGATGCCGAAAAATTGCTGGGCGATTTTTCGGAGTTAGTTGTAGAATATTTTCGTTTATTTGGTGATAAGCCCTGTTGTACTCATGACATAACCATGTTTTTGCTTTCCATTTCAATGGAAGCCCGACAAGAATTGGCAAATAAATTGTTTATGGGAAGTGGCATTAGCTCGACAACGTTACCACAAAATGTATGTAAATACTGAGTTTACATTAGGCGACTTGCCGAAATCTGTAGTACGATTCGACGGAGAGAGAGAAAAGGAAACCCGAAAGGAGAGAGCAAGCAGTATAAAGCTCTCACATTTTGCTCTCCCTCTTTTTTGCCTGCTGTAAACTCAGTCAAACTAAGTAAAAAATTAAACTAAAATTAATTATGTTAACTATGATTATTTGTTGCAGAAGGAACAAATGCAAAAACATATATGTGCTTTTCAAGTTTCACGTATCTGCGGTTCACATTTAGATTTAGACGTGGATCATCGCTTAGCATTTTATACAGCATTGAAACTACATTACGAACATGGTTTAAGTATGTTCGGTAAAAATTTATTGCCAACAGATATGGGACCCTCAGATCCCTATGCGTTGTTAGCAGGTAAATAACATTCAACTTTTTTAAATAATTTTCAACTTTCTTACTTAACATGACTATTTTTTTACATTTAATGCGATTAGCTAATGTTATGTATGATATTAGCCAGCAAGAACAAAAAACAGATCGCATTTTTGAAGCTCTATGCCTGCTGCAGTACGTTTTTCGCAACAGTACAAGTAATTTCCATGTACAACTTTTAAGTCTTAAAATCTATCACATGTTGGGCTGCCATTTGGGAGCTCAGGAGATGTATGATTATTTGGAGATTAAACAAATACAATTAGATTCGATGGGCTATATTCACTGCAATCCTCTAGTATTATCGGGACGTTTTTCTATGTCCCGTTCGATCTTTGATGCGACATTGAAATTTTTTACTAACAGCTATAAAGAGCGTTTAGAATATATAGCTTTAACTTATCGTTTTTGTACATTTTCTAAGCTGGAAGAATTTATGAACTTCAAGGACCGCTTAACAAACAGTTTACATTATGTGTCCAGTTCTGTGGAGGCTCAATTATGCGATTTGGTAATGTTGTATGGTAATGTTCAACAAAATCTAAACAGCTACATGGTTATGTCCATTGACCCAGGAGAAGATCGTATTTCATGGCATGAATTAAGTGACAATCGTGATTTGAGCGCTCTCATACACTGGGATCCAGTGCATTTGGTGGACGTGGAAGAGCAACGTAAAGAATCTTTTTACCAGGAAACTGAAGTATTGCATATACGCTCATTGCTGCTACGTTTAGTCGCTTCATTTGTCGATGTCTTCCATCCCACATTGAGCGCAAAATATTGCAGAGCTGTTGCTAATAATGCCAAGGAAAGTCAAAATTCAATTTGCGCCACACCTGCCAAAGAAATAGCAATCATTGAATCGTTGTGTGATTCATGGTTGGAACTTTTTAAACGCTTACGTTCAACCAACATTAAACCATTGCACAATAGTTTTCTAGTCAATCTGTTGCCAACACGTTTGCATTTACTACTAGAAATGCCATACGAAAAATTCTTTAGTGACTTGGCCACATTGGTCAAACAGATGTATTTGGGTGATACCAATTTACCGTTACAGTGTAAAGCAGTCAGTGATAATGTGGTGGCTGTGGTGAATTTGTGCGAAACGACCATAAAAGAGAGTGACGATGCTACTGAGGATGGTCTTTGGAGAAGGCGCGAATGGCAGAGTAAAGTGGCTGTTTGTTTAGAGGTGAGTTTTAGTAACAATTATTTTTAAATACTTCAATATTCTTTTAGTATAAATTTTAATTTTATTTCATAACTAGTTTTTACCCGCTTCTCCGCTCGCCTTGATCTGTTTAAAAAATACATAAAAACCGTTTTTAAAACTTGTTAAACAGTCAAACCCGAAACGAAAATTAACCTAACCATGCAAAAATTTGTTTTTCGGAAAAAATTCGTACCAAATATAAAAACCCGTTTCAAACCGGATAAAAAATATCCAATGTTTGACGCTGGTAATGTAGCTTTCCATTTGTGAAAGAATTTTCAAAATCGGTTTAGCGGTTTCGGCATGAAAGCGTAGCAAACAAACAAATTCACTTCCATATTTATAATCGGCTCTGTTCTGCAAACCGAATCGATTTGAAATCGAGCGATTTTAGAAAACTAGCTCCGATAATAGAAATATTTTTTCAGACTTATTTTAATTTTTCTATTATATACATATGTACATAGATTCTCCAATATCATATCTGAAAGAAAATTATCGTGTATGATTTTATTCTGTTTACAGAACAGGGCCGAATATTGAGTAAGGATAACATTGAAATAGTTATGCACATTAAACTGGTCCTTGTTTTAATTTTGGAATTTGTATCACGACAAGCACATTTGGTCTCAAAAGATCACCCAAAAAATTTGAGCTCGATTGGATAATTTTTAGGTGTGCCTCAAGCTGCTCGGCCTAAAGGATAGTATTGTGCCTTTGTATGTGTGATTTTTCGACCTCTACAGACTAAACACGTGCGCCGATTTTAATGATTCTTACGTCTTGCAAATGTATGGAATTGTTCAAAATTAAATTTGAAGCCAAACAGATGATATATTTTTAGAAATAGAAAGTAGAAGAACTTTATTAAGTAAAAGACGCCAAGCACTCAAGCTTCGAAAACTTCACGAAAACTATAGACAGAAACGCAACAACATCGATCATTTGGAACAAAATAAACCGAATCACTCGCAAGAGCTCATCAACATTTATCAAGGCAATTGAAACCGAGACCGAAACCCTTATCGAGACTTTTCGAATAGCTAACCATTTTGGTAAAGTTTGGGAAGATTACGCATCTGATGCCAATTTTTCGCCTTTGTTTAACGCATCCAAAAACACATCTAATACTGCCAATAACAACAGAGTAGACAAAAACGCAGTTTTACTAGAGGACCCAATTACGCTGGTTGAACTCAACTGCTGCTTGAATAAAGTCAAAGGAACTTCGCCAGGACACGACCGTATCGCTTATCAAATTATTAAAAAGTCTTTCCACTGTGAGCAAAATGAAATTACTGCACGTGTACAACACAATTTTTGAAAACGGCATCATTCCACATTCTTGGAAACTAGCCATTGTAGTACCTATCCCTAAATCAAAAAATTCCGCTTCAGTTGCTGATTATCGCCCAATTTCACTTTTACCCTGTCTTTCCAAAGTTATTGAACGCATCATAGCTACAAGGCTGTCATTGTTCATGGAGAAAAAATCGTATCGCTAAAGAGCAAGTAGCTTTCAAAGCTAATAAAGGATGCGACGATGCACTACTTCATTTGGACTACTACCAGAGCTCGCAAAGTATGCTCAACCAAATTTCTTTGTGCGGTCTTCTCACTCCAAAGGCCTAAAGAAATGAGATTGAATCACTCAGTGTCTGAACAGCAACCCTCTTTTTCCTTTCAATCGTGTTCTCGCTCCCGGGTTATGAGTTGAGCGTAACACACGAATAGGTCTCTTACTGACCGCATGATACGAACAGAATAGTTCGTTGCTCAGCTACTGAGGGTCAGTAAGTGAGCAAAACAAGCAAAGTGTTTGCAAAAAAGGTCTTAATTTTTATTGTTGCGTTTGCTTTATGTTGTTGTCTTAAATATTTCGTCACAGGCAAAGCATTAAAGAGGAAGGGAGAAGATAGTAATAAACAACAATAAAAATATCTGTAAATCAAACTATTTGTTAACGAAGTGTAATTGTAATATGTATATAAGACAGATATGTGCACAACAAAAACAAAATTAATCTTCATGTATGTAAATGTTTACCTATCAACACTCGCAACACACATACATGCTCAAAAGACCTTTTGCGATATTTTACGAAATAAAGGGTCTCGAGTGAACACATGACCCGACCGATCGAACAAAAACGGTCGTTGGTTGAGCGAAAAGCAAGCCAAAGAAGAACGAATTTTGAAGGTTTTTTCGCGACAGCGTGGCGTCGTGTTAGTGGACGAGTGTTTTTTTTTTTCTGACAACAAGCACAAGAGGGACCAATTAGTACGAGCTCTGACTACTACATAACAAAAGCGCTATCGGCTAAAAATCATGTTACGGTTCTATCCATAGACTTTGTAAAAGCATTCGATAGAATTGGCCCCCATGTAATCCTAAACAAACTGAAAGATTGGTGTGTCGGCTCAAAAATCTTTAACTTTGTGAAATCATTCCTATCAAACAGACGCTTTAAAGTCAAGATAAATGACCAGCTCTCTAAAACTTTTACCCTGACAAATGGAATCCCACAGGGATCACCGCTCTCAGTGGTACTATTCCAAATAGCTTTCAACGAAATTAGCAAAATAGTGAAAGAACACAGATTTGTAGATCACTGCTTATACACAGACGACCTATACATACTCTGCAAAAGAAATGACAACAGTGAAACAAAAAATATTTTGGAAAAAATCCTCCATGACATCAATGAATGGGCAGAATATTCTGGCGCGAAAATCTCGTTACTTAAAACAAAAAAACTCCACATTTGCAAAAAGCACAACTGCGACTCTGACACCCACGTCATCCAAACAATACAAAACGTCAAACACTTAAAAATTCTTAATTAATTTAAGAGTTTTCTCCCATAACTACTCCTGGAAAGAACACCTATTTAATCTTAAAAACTCGCTTACATCTAGAGTTAATTTACTTCGCTACTTATCAGCTAAAAGCTTTGCCCATATAAATACTCTTACTTATCTCACCAAAACCCTTGTGTTAAGTAAGATTGACTACGGCCTAGATATATACGGTAACAGCTGCAAAACGAACCTCGACATAATAAAATCCGTCTATCACCAAGCTGCTTGAGCCTGTGTCTATGCGTTTAGGACAACACCCATCAGCAACAGCCTTTGCGAAGACAATCTACCATCAATAACAGACAGAATAATTGTAATAAAATCCAGAGTCCTATCTAAACTATTAATTAGTACAAACTCAGTATTGGACAATGATGTTATCTCTATTATCAATGCAAAAAAAAAACCCAAACGAATCAAATCTGCAATAGCCCAATCTCTTGCATTATGCGTAGAATTGAATATACCCCTCAACGTTACTAAAAAATAAACTATGAAGCCCCCATGGAGATTCAAAAACAGTTCGCTAGATACCTCGTTGTCCAAACTCAACAAGATAGGAACCCCAAGAAGCACGTTTCTTACCCTTCTGTCAGAAAAGCAAAACTTTCTAAAAAAAACAACAATTGGCGATTCATGTATACAGACGGCAGTAAAACACAAGATTCACTCCCGGCCTACGCTGTGGTAAGCGAAAATGGTGACAATGTTAAACTCGGTACCCTCCCAGAACAATCCTCGGTTTTCACCGCAGAATCGTGCGCAATTTACCAGGCCACCTGTACAATACTTTCTAATAAAGAAAAAACCTTAATATTCACCGACAGTCTCTCGGTTGTAAATTCCATAAAAAACCCTCTCAACAACAAATAGACCACTGTATCAAAAATCAGAGACGCGCTTATCGGCAACGAAAGTTTATTAAGAATTCACTGGATACCAAGTCACATAGGAATCGTCGGAAACGAAAAAGCAGACCTAGCCGCAAAGTACGCTTCATATGACACAATAGAAAAAATAGACATTCGACGCCACATTGCAAACTACATAGAGAAAAAACTTAAGCAAAAGGAAATTACACACTATCACTACTCTAATATAAATCCACATAACAACCAACCTATATACCCCACAGCTATAGATAAGAATAAAATAAAGATTTTTCCAGATTACGCCTTGGCCACAGTTCTTTTTCTCACGAGTGGATCCTAAAGAAAACACCCCACCCAACTTGCTGCCGATGTAACTGTATTCTCTCAATTAACCACATCCTAAATGATTGCTCTTCTTGCTCCAACCAAAGGCGGAAACTTTTCGGGAACAAATCAGCCCTGCAGCTCCTTCAGGAACCATCCACAGAGAATATTAATAAAATTAAAAAAATAATTAAAGCTAACTAAACTCAGCACTTAAAAGTATTTATAAATATCACTTTATTGCAAAAACTACATTGCAAATATCATCATATTTTTTCAACTAAATCACAAAAAAGATTTAAAACAGAGCCGATAGCCAATGTAGCTAGTGCTCTCAAATTAAATCTAATCTTAGAATTTTTTTCCTTAAGATTAGACACATAAATAAATAAAATTTAAAGTTACTAAAATGCTCCTTAAGTCCATTAAAAAGTATTCGAAATTGTGACGGTGATGTGTTACTCTTGGTAAACTTTGAAAGGGAAATATTAATGATTTTGTGATCGAAGACACAAGGTGATTTATCCTTTACTCTTAAAGGTCTCGGACGTTGTTGGAGTATTTGAATCTCTTTACAATTTTGCACAACTGTATTTAGAGTAGAAATGTTTTTAGGAATTGTCTTTTCTGAATCTTTTCTACTATCTATTTTATCGGAGCGTTTCTGAATAAAGATTTTAATAATATAGAAGAAGCTAAATCTCTCTGAACTTCTATAGGTTATATGCCCACTTCACTCAACATATTATTAATGTGTGTCGATCTAAATGCTCCTAAAGAAAGGCGTATTGCCGCATTAATAATTGTTTTAATTTTTCTCAACGATGACTTTGGTGCACACCCAAAGAAAAGAAGGGCATAGTTAATTTTAGATAAAATAACTAAGTCTATAGTTATGGAAATTAACGTCATTGTATTAAAGTTGAATTTCTTACTTGTCAAACATTTTATAACATTCAGGATTTTTGATAACGTCTGTTAAAGGGTAAACCTAAAACTCTAATGTCAAAAACCTCTAGCAGTTGTGAATCATTTAGATGTATTAAAGATCTACAATGTCTTTTCCTACAAAAATTAATATTTTTGCTCTTCGAAGGCGAGAGAACTGTCCCAGAATAATCACACCAATTTAAAATACTTTGAAAAAGAGGTTTTATATTTAAAACAGGAATTTTGATCTTATGATAATGTTCAAGTCATCCGCAAAAGAAGTAAAATCAACTTCCTTGTGCATAGAAATTAGTGTGCATAGTTTGTTTTAAGCAATCAAAAAGAGAATTAATGAAAGGGGTGACTTCTGAGGTATTCCGTTGTCTAATGGGTATGAATCTGAATGCTGCTTACCGACCCTAACCACAATCTTCCTGTTAGTCATAAAATTTATAATATACCTAATTATCTTTGGTCCTACTTTCCATGCTTGGAGTTGGTCAATAATTGTATGGATTACGATTTTGTTATAAACCTTTTCAAAATCAAGTGACAAAAGCGTAAGATGTTTCTTTAGTGAAAAACTATTTGCGACTTGATGATCTATGTAAAGTAGAGCATCTGTTGTTGAGTTTCCATATTGACGATTATGTAATAGTCCCTTGGACATAACAAACCACCATAGTTTTTTTGATACTATTTTGTCAAGAACTTTTGCTAAGCAAGGGTTGAGGGAAATAGGCCTATAAGAACTTGGTAGTGTTTTGTCCGATTTAGGTTTTGAAATAGGAATTATTACACTATTCTTAAACTGTTGAGGAATAAACCTGTCAAAATGTTGTTAAACACATCTAAGATCCTTTGTTTCACTGAAAAACGGTAGCTGTTTTATCATGGAGTATGGGATTCTATCTTGTCCTGGGGACTTACCCTTTAAGTTGGAAAGATTTGTTTCTAGTTCTGTGTAAATTATTTTTTCTTCTATTTGTTTAGCCTCATGAGTTGGTATAATTCGAGGTGGGTTGTGTACGGTATTTTCTTTGCAGGTCCTGTACTGTAAAGAAAAGTTTTCGTCCTTGGAGCTATTAGACCAGAATTTGCAAAACGTATCGGCAATGACCTTTTTATCTGTTACAAATTTCCTCCGGCTGTTATCTTTAGCAATGCAATGAATTGTTTGTGATGCTTTGTAACCCGTAAAAGCTCTTATACTATACCAAATCTTCTCTGAAGTGGATGATGGAATGGAATTGTTTTTAGAAAGTTTAATTTCTCTCTTTAGTAATGCATTTACCCTTCTGTAATTCACCATGTTATCTTTGTTTATATTCCTATTAAAAAGTGTCCATGCATTTGTCTTTGCTTCCTTAAGAGTTTGAAGATGATTATTCCACCATGGTACTGTCCTACAATGACTTCTACTCGAAGGTTTTGGAATACAATAATTTGCTGATTGGTGGGTAATTCTACATATATATATTACCTATTTCTTTATTAATATTGTCTGAAACGGGTCTAATAGAACTGATGTTAATGCATTTCTGACGATATTTTTTCTACACTACTCACGCCCTATAGAGCATGTATATGAAGTTTGGTCAAAATCGGTTCAGTAGTTCTTGAGTTACGGTGCAAAAACACAAAAATAATAAATACTGCACCATCTGTCGGACTAACTTCAAACTACACAGAAACACTCCTCACGCCCCATAGAGCATGTATATAAAGTTTTGTCAACATCGGTGCAGTAGTTCTTGAGTTACGGTGCAAAAACACAAAAAAAACTAAATATGGCGCCATCTGTCGGACGAACTTCAAACTACACATAAACACTACTCACGCCCTATAGACTATGTATGTGAAGTCAGTAGTTCTTGAGTTACGGTGCAAAAACACAAAAATAATAAATACTGCGCCATCTGTCGGACAAACTTCAAACTACACAGAAACACTCCTCACGCCCCATAGAGCATGTATACAAACTTTTGTCAACATCGGTGCAGTAGTCCTTGAGTTACGGTGCAAAAACACACAAAAACTAAATATTGCGCCATCTGCCGGACGAACTTCAAACTACACAGAAACACTCCTCACGCCCCATAGAGCATGTATATAAAGTTTGGTCAAAATCGATGCAGTAGTTCTTGAGTTACATGTATATAAAGTTTTGTCAACATCGGTGCAGTAGTTCTTGAGTTACGATGCAAAAACACAAAAAAACTAAATATTGCGCCATCTGTCGGAAGAACTTCAAACTACACAGAAACACTACTCAAGCTTGTAGAGCATGTGTATGAAGTTTGGTCAAAATCGGTTCAGTAGCTCTTGAGTTACGGTGCAAAAAGACAAAAAAAATAAAAATTGCGCCATCTGTCGGACGAATAGCAGTTACCGGGGTAGAATATATATAAAAACACGCACCGGTCTTCTACAAATATTTTGTGGGGTGGAAGGCGAAAATCTGTTGGGGCATTGAAGAGTTCACCCATAACAAATAAACGTGTTTTTGTATTATATATAATAAGATAAGAAGAAAATATTATACATATTAAGTATTGAAATTATTTAGTTTTTTTTTTCAACACAAACATTTGGCATTTGATTTCATGGCATGCTTCTTTTAGTTTTTTTAATTTCTTTTCATTTACTTATTTTGCTTTTATTTCTTTCTTACGTGTGCTTCTATTCAATATGTTTGGTTGATATCTGCATGATATTTAAACCAATTTGTAGTCACTTGCAAAATAATTAATTTATAAGTTAGTGTTTTTTCTCAACTGATTATTTTATTTACTACAGAGTGATATCTGTGTCAATTAGACTTGGGTCTAACTCGTTCAGTAGTTCATTTTTGCCACAGACCTATGATCAAACCCATATAATTTAAATGGGTTTGATCATTGGTTTGTGGCAAAAATGCACTACTGAACGAGTTCGACCCAAGTCTACTGTAAATTGATATTCTAAAGAAAACATAAATGTGAAAAAGCCAAGTTCATGATACAATTCTACTAGGTACATGCAGAACTACAACAAAATTCCAACACCAAAAAACACATGAATTTTTTTGATATAAACAAACGAAAAATTGTCAGAAACAAATGTCTTTTGTTTATAAAAATAACAATTACAGGGTAACTAAAGTACAATTGCAGACGCGGCATTCCTGCATGATTATAGTTATTCAGTGTTGCCAATCTGTGTGTAATTTCTACTCACATGTGTAGGCCATGGAATTAAATTCTTGTATAATCTGTGTGTAATTCTACTTTGGGTTCTATTTTTATTTATTTTTCTTTTAATTTTAACCTACACAAAAGATGTGTAGTGTAATTTTCTTCAATGTGTAATAGCAGACACAGCCTTTTGTAAATTCATTGGCAACACTATAAACATTTTATTCACACACACACTAACATTTTTGCAGCTTGTAAAGAAAGTTTGACATTTATCTGCAATGTATACAGTAACCGGCTGGGCTTGTGCATGTACCTGTTATAATTGTATCATGGCCAAGTTCGTGTAAAAAATTTCGGACATCAAAGTACTGAGACCAAAACTTGGACATAACTTGGCAATATTGTTCATAATCTTACCAGTGAGAGGAAAAGAGTTATAAGGGGTTAAAAGAGGACAATGGTTTCAATTTCCCAATAAACATATAAAATAAAACATATGTATGTATACATTAGGGCGGTTCAATTTCTTTTTTTTTGTAAAAATCGTATAGCAAATACATAATCAACACGAAATTCTGAGAAAATTTTCCGATGAAACTACGTGTCTAAAAGCAATGAAATGTATATCCTCTTTTTTAGAAAAACAATTTTTTTCAAATAGAAAAATGTATGTCCTGAATTAAATGCTACTAGATTCGAATCATTATTCTTCTTCCCACGTACGAACTCCCTGCTTTTAATTTTTTTTGCGAGCTACCTTACATTTATCCATAATATTTGGTTCCCCATTTTCATCATTAAAGTCAATGGGTCTAATGCATAAAACCTGAGCATTTGCTTCGAATCAAAAATTTTGAGCAAAAGTTACATTTTGTATATATGCGTAAAAATATTTACTGTAGCTCAGGGTGGTATACTTGTGCTCATTGATTGAGACCGTATTCAGCAGATTTAACTTAAGTTAAAGCTCAGTTTTTATGCATTAGACCCAATGACTTTAAATAAGATAAGCAATAGCTAAACAAGAAGCAGCTCAGGAAAATGAAATCAATTTTCATGTCGAGAGGGGCGGTATAGGGTTTAATTTTAGACCCATGGGTCCTTCGAAAAATTTAGAATTATAATCTTAGAATTATATTATTATATTATTAATTTTTTTTCATCCATAGAAATTGAATCAGCCTAGTATACACGTTAAAAAGTTCATTTTGATTTGTCCGATTTTTCTGACGATTTTTCGAGTATAAAATGACGATTATTTTATAGTTTATCGGGATTTCGACGATTTTTCGTTAATTTTATCTGGCAGCCCTGATTACAGAATGCTTAAAAACGTGTCATGTGTTTTCGACACAAACAAAAAAACTTCCTTGTGCACACATACGTACATGCTAATTGCTATGTGCCCAGCAAACACTAATTTTTTATTTTAAATTCCGAGTTTTTGAAGTCAAACGTGAAAGTTCATATACATTAAAGTCCTGCACAAGACTATTTATAAGAACTTTCAAGACATGAGGGATTTTTCAAATGCTTTACTACAGCGAAGTCTTCTAAAACAAACGCTAAGCAACACTGTTTGCAAGAATTTGTTTCAGTTATTGCAAGTATAGGAGTAAAGAAGAAAATACTTCGTGACTGAAAAATTTGTGATGCTTGTTTCTTTTATACGCATGGGCGCGTATAAAAGCGTCATGCATGTACATACACACACACGTTGTGTGTATACTCTTCTATTTTTCTGCACACAAACGTTCACATGCATTTACATTAGTTGTGTGCGCTTGCTTAAAAAACCTCCCTTAAACACCCCTCTAGTCAGCCTAGTGGCATATGTCTCTATGTCAACACTCTTTTCCCTAGCGACAATTGCACTAGTTGAAATGTCGTCAACTTTCCTTTTATGCGTGAGTATAGATACGTTAGAGACAACAGTTCTAGTGTATTTCTGGTGACATTGTCAATGAACGCGTCAATAGTTTGTTTTTCATTTTTATTATGCTATGCAATAATGTTAAAAACTTACGTACATATGTATGTATGTATGTATTTAAGTTTGTTGCCCCAACCCTTATATAATTGTAGACGAGGGTCACTAAAATGTACTAGTGATTCTTTAGTTCGAATATCTCCATATGGTCGTAAAATAATAGTGCTAAGGTCTACTGGTAGATTTTCAATGACAACCCTATGTTATGTATGTATATGTCAATAGGCAGGCTATTACATTGGCTGCGGTACATCTATTCAGTTGTACTATTGACAATGTCACTAGTAAATCACTATAATTTTACTATTAACATCGAGCGAGGAAATATCGATATTGTAGTCTAGAGACCCTAAAATTTACTAGTGAATCTTTGGTGCCAATGTCTCCATGTGGTCCCAAAAGAACTACTTAGTCAGTATTGCTACAGTCTAGTGGTGGATTTTCAATGACAAGCTAATGTTAAATGTCAATAGATAATTACATTGGCTATGGTACACCTGGTCAGTAGTACTACTGACAATGTCACTAGTAAATCACTACAATTTCACTATTCGCATTTTCTGCAGGGACATAATAGCTTACCATCTACATCTTACACACACACACTCAAACGTACAATATGAAAAATAACAAGCATACACGTATCAACACTACTTTGTCGACTGTTTGTTCGTAACAAGAAGTCTTGACGACATTGCTTGTTAGCACTCATATACACATATACCAATGCACCTATCGTGCTTTGCTTATAATGCGACAGCATTTATTATTGGTTAAGTATAATGCAGCAATGAGAATACATTTAAAAAACAAGACGTATTTAAATTTCAAGACAATTTACGCAGGTCTATAATATACAAAATATTTAAATTCATGGAATTCATTTTGATTGAAATGTATATGGATTGTGTGATCATACATACATATGTTTCTATGCATTACTGCTTATAAGTTAATAATATATAAAATGGTAATGTTTCAATTAATCCAAGATTTCTTTAATAATTTCGCTGAAGCTATTATAATTTAAATTTGTTTGATGGCAAGTTGGAAAAAAGTAATGGAGTTTTGGAAATAAGACATCTTTTATAATGAAAATGTACCTAGAGGTTTTAAAAATTATTATTTTATGTAAAAGAACTCAATTGAAATAATTTTAATAGCAGCTGTAACGCTTAAGCCTCTAACCGTAATATTTGCATATAACTAAAAGTATCAAAACAGATTTTGAGCAATTTCATCGGAAAGACGAAGTGCTTGACTCCTTAATTTCCAGGAATGCCTATGGTTTCAGTAGCACCTCAATCATATAAAAACATTATTATATATCCACTTTATCGTTTTATCCTTTTCTTATTAATGTTCGTACTTACTAATAATAATTAATTTTAATCACAAACAATATACATTTACATATGTATATTTTTGAACAAGAACACATACATATATACTACTTTTTGTTTGCTGGGTGTTTATCAGTATAACAAATTCAAATAAAATGCGTAACAGCTGTTCGAAGCATTGATGGGAGTTCAATATCTTCACATTATTTTTGATTGTGTGGAAAAAGTACGAAAATTATTTAAATGGTATCAAATCATTATTTTATACTTACAAACAATGTTATGACTGTGATATTTAGTGAAATTACAATTTTAGCTTCATATGTATACATACATACATTATAACGTATTATAATTATAAAAATATCTATATTTTTATTATCATAATAATTGCTATGATTAAACGCACATATTATAATTAATTATTTTTGGTATTATTAGATAAAAATAGTTTTTTGTGCGCTTGTATGGATGTTTGTTCGCAAAAATGTACTATAGGTGTGTTTTATTCAAAACATATACCTACTTAATTTTTAAGCAGCTATAGCTATAGCTACTTAATAAGTTTATACACACTTAATTTTGTTCTGAATATTTATATAAACTTCGAATAAAACATACCTTATATGTATGTTACATATTCATACATATATTTATATGTATGTATATTAACAAAAAAATAAACAAATTCGATTGGCAGTCTGTCGTTAGATTTTATAAAGAAAAAAACTTTATTAGAAAACTAAATTTATTAAATATGTCATGTACGTATACAAATTTAGCAACTCAATAGCTTAAATTATCAAAAGAAACAAAAGTATCAAAATAGGGCTATTGTGACACTCTCATTCAATATACATACATCCCATCACTGTCTACAAATGCCACGTAACGTCGTCATGAAATTCTATTTTCTGCAGGTTCAGACGTTACATTTACGTGACATTTCAGTCAGGTAAGCATTTGCATAGCTTTTCATGCAACAGATTCGAACAGCTGACACATTTACATTTACAGTTCTACATTTACAGTCGGGTAATTCTGCCTTTACTGTATACATTGCAGATAATTGTCAAACTTTGCTTATAAGCTGGAAAAATTTTACTGTATGTGTATGAATAAAATGATTATGGTGTTGCCAATGAATTTACACATGGCTGTGTCTGTAATTACACATTAAAGAAAATTACACTACACATCTTTTGTGTAGGTTAAAATTAAAAGAAAAATGAATAAAAATAGAACCCAAGGTAGAATTACACACAGATTATACAAGAATTTCATTACATGGCCTACACATGTGAGTAGAAATTACACATTATTTAACTACAAATAGATTGGCAACACTGAATAACTATAATGATGCAGGAATGCCGCGTGTGCAATTGTACTTTATTTACCCTGTAATTGTTATTTTTATAAACACAAGACATTTGTTTCTGACAATTTTTCGTTTGTTTATACCAACAAAATACATGTGTTTTTTGGTGTTGTAATTTTGTTGTAGTCGTGCATGTACCTAGTACTAGTACTAATGATATTGCTTGCAGTGTTGCCTCTCTAACAACTGACTATCATTAAATCACTCTCTTTTTTGAAGTGTTGTTAGGCCGGGTTTACATCGGTGTGCCAAATGTCACACAAGCGTAAAAAACCGTAAAGACAATTACTAATATTTAAAAAACTGTTTGATTCAGACATGTATTTATTAAGTTAAATAGTTCCATACATAACTAATACACAATTTTATAGAATCCAACATGATTGGAAACTGTTTAAATCAATAAATACATGTCTGAATCAACCAGTTTTTCATTAGTAATTAGTTGGTTACGCTTTTTTGGACAAATGACACACAACAAATGCCAGATGTAAACTCAGCCTTAGTAAAAATAAATAAAAATTCTTACTGTTTGATTGTTTTGTATAGCATTCAAATAACTCACAAAACATTGTTGACTAGATGAAGTCTTAAGTTAATAAAACATGGCGTATTAATTAATAGTTTTTCTCGTATTAAAACAATTTATAAATTAAAATGGGGCTAGCTATTTTATTTTATAATATTACATAAAACTGTATTTGTCAGAAGGGGTTTTAAGAAGTATTCAAAACAATTATACTGATTCATTGCTTTAGTGAATCATATGAATGAATAGAGATTGCAAGCAGTGGCATGCACTTATTAACAACATTATCATTGATATAAATCATGCAATAGCATCATTCACTATTAAGTGCCAAGTGCTAGCCTAATATTCATTTCAGAAAATGCGAAATTATGCCGGTTGATTCGTAATCATGCAGATCACTGGAACAAGTGTAAGTGACGAGACTATTCACATGGTTCTCAGAACAAACAACATCAACGACCGTTTGTCGAGAAAAAAACCCTATATATAGCGATGAATAGTTGTTGTTGTTGTTCCGTTCACCAAAGGTGAAAAGGAACCCTATTGTTTTCGCTACGCTGTCCGTCTGCCCGTCCGTCCGTCACAGGGTATTTTCTCAAGAAATTTGGACACAGTGTGTAGACCTTTGGCCGCTACAATAAAAAATACACGAGAGTTAAAAATTAAAGGGTGTTTCAAAACGAGCAACGAAAAGTGTTAAAATCACATGTAATATACATACAATTGTATGTATGTATATACACTTGAAATTTGTAAAGTTATTGTATTTTTATACAGACTGCAACTATTAACACTAAAATTAAAAAAAAATTCAAATTAAAGGGTGCTCCATCAGTTAATGCAATTTCGACTATGTAATTTTGACAATTTGCTGTATCTTGCAAACCGTAAGAGCAAAACTCTTGAAATTTTCAAAAACGGTAAAACTAAAAAATCAAATAATTATAAAATCGCCATACCGAAAAAAATTGCCAAAAACAAAAAAAAAAATCGCAAAAACGAAAAAAGCACCAAATTATAAAAAATCCTAAGACTAAAATAAATCACGAAACGCCGCATAAATCGCCAAAATGAAAATAAAATCGCCAAAATTAAAAAATCGCCAAAATGAAAAAAAAACCCAAAAACAGAAAAAAATCGCCAAAATGAAAAAAATACCCCATAAACAGGAAAAAATCGCAAAAACGATAAAAAAGCGACAAAACTGAAAAAAGGCAATGGGAGTCCGATCACAGGGGAGATGTGTAAACATCTAGTAATGAATTTGTTTTTTATATTGGCTTATGGTAACTAAAATAATATATTGTTACGTTTTTATTCTCTGTTAAAAACGCTTTTCCGTAGATTCGTAGATTTGCAATAAGTAAAAGACCCCAGTGTACTAATTAGGGTTAAGAATGATACAATCTTTATTTACTAATAAATAACACTAATCTAAATTCAATTCAAGAGCTTAAATACAAACACATAGATACTTCAATATTCACAACTGGTTACCACTACACCTTCTTTGCTGTTGTATATACACGTCTCAGACCACTGGCTGCGCTAGTGTTGACACAATTCTGCTTTCTCTGTTGCTCGTCACACACAAGACTCACTCTGCCGACACTTCCAGTTGATACACCAATAACAACTCTATGGCAGACTCTCACAGT
The DNA here is from genome assembly GCA_944452675.1 of Tachina lurida. Lineage (NCBI taxonomy): Eukaryota > Metazoa > Arthropoda > Insecta > Diptera > Tachinidae > Tachina > Tachina lurida. Next base: position 67,242,223 of record OX101752.1, on the reverse strand, counting down.
TGATACACTAATCAGGACTCGCTGGCTTCACTTACACACGTTTATCAGCTTCCACTGCTCCCTTACTCTTTACTCAAGGGACTCCACAATAAACTCAAATCACGACAGACTCTAACTGTCACTATAGACTGTACTATAGTCTCTTCAATTTCCAACTCACGTATTGTAAAGCACAGACTCAAATATCAACTCACGTTGTATCACAAATCACGGACTGCGCACAACTTAATTGTCAACTCACTTGATTAACAACAGAATTCTTATTAGCAACTGAGCTTCTTCGCAACTGACTTATTCCCAACTAACTTTTGATCGCGACTGAACTCTTAATCACAACTGAACTGCTGTTGGATGCGTCAACCCCTTTTTATACTTCGCACAACAACCACTAGAATTTTCATGCAAAGTCTAGACCTAATCATCATTATCTTCAATGTTGTTTATAAAGCGCGTAATTAAGTTCTTGTGGTAACTATGTACATACGTGTGTATATGCATACATCATTAAGTGGTTGTTTACTTATTTCTACCTTTCGTTGGAATTGCCAGGCATGTATGTATGTATGCATGTAGCTATGTCTATCTTCACAACAAGCAGAAGCTTGTAGTTGTTGTTGGTTGTTTACGTTTAATCACGTATGTATGTACTAGGCATGCGTATATAGTTATTTGTTATAGTGCTTGCATGTATGTATGTACGTGTGTACGTTTACTTCTTCTGGATGTTTCTTTGTTATTATTCCAGATACTTCTTTAATTGCCCTGTAGGAATATTTTCGCACTATTAACCCTGTTGGAATTTATTTGCATAATGATGCATTAATCTTGTCGACGGCCATTTCCGTAACAATATATAAATTTTTGACTCTACTATATGGAAAACTGCATGTATAGTAGTGGAATTATTAGTTGTGGGTGTTTGTGGAGAATTGCTCATATGCAAGTGGAAAACGTCAAATAAAAATTTTGATAAAGCTTGCAACTGTGAGTTTGCAAAATTTGTATTAAAATCTTCATCCATAATAATAGGCATGAGATGGAGATTGTTACCCAATTGTCGTGCACCAGCTTCAGTGTAAGGCAACAGTACGTAATGAAGATATGTTATAATATAATATTATAAATTCTCTATAAAGACTGCTATATATCTTTTAAACAAATATTTGACATTTAAAACGTTCTTTAAAAATTTATATTTATTTTATATTTTTCAACTTTTTAACCAAATTATCCCCACTGGCAACACTATTACACTTCACAAGTAATTTCTATTAAAATTAATTAATAATTGCTCCTGAAGGTATGCTTTAAAATTTGCTCACACCGATTTGATAACATCTTACTCAAAATTTGTGATTGTATTGTGAAAAAGATTTTTACCCCCTAGCGTATAGATGTTTACACATCAAAAATCTTTTAAACTGAAAAAAGCAAAAAAGCCACATTAAAAAAATGCTCAAAACCGAATGTACGGAAAACTTCGTGCGCGAGTCAAAGTCGCACTTTACTGAATTTATTTACATTTATTTTCATTACATACTTCTTACAACTACTGGAAAAAATCAGCCAAGGTAGTAATGATAATGTAAGAAAATAAAAAAAAACATATTTGGCGTATTCAAAAGGTAGTCTTAAAGTCATATTGTCCTAAAATTTTAAACTAGTTTAAAATATGATTGATGTTTGCAACCCCTCATATTTTAGTATGTTAGTTGAGATATAAACAAGATGATACAAAACAAATGAGAAAAAATATTACAAAAATAAATTGTGAGAAAATTTTCAATCGTATTCTCAAAACCAAAAAGTCGCCCTAAATTAGTGTTGAAACTTATTTGATAAAACGTAGAAGTTGTGTTATTGTCTTAGAAGAAAAACTGATATAGGTCCATATTAAAAATATTAGACTTTTATAGGAAGCATTTAAAATATAACAATTTGACATCATAAACTTGAAATGAGAAAAATTTAACATACATTGTTATTAATGAAAACCACATATTTAATTTTTTATTAATCCTTATAATGTTTCCTTAAAGTTTGACTAACTACAGTGGTATATAAATGCGATTATTTGGTGGGCATCGAAATCACGCCACCAAACCTATGGTACACTAGCAACCAATCTAAATCGGCTCCCAACTACAGATTTATAGTTACACTTGTCCCAAAACTGTACATACGATTTTAAGTTTTTAATATTTTCTATTCATAAATCTAATTAAATGTTTTGTTTTTGAAAATATTGTATCCTGATTATTACATTGTATCTACTTTATAGTTTAGAAAAAAGCATAAAAGCACCTCCTGTTTTGCAAAAAATAAATGAACGCGTTCAAAATTAAATAGTGTTTCATGCTTTCTTGAGCATTTGTTTCTTCGAATGCATTCTGAATATCATCGCAAATCGTAAATAATGCTATAGTTTTTGAACTCATTAAAAACTAGTGTTGGCATTCGAACAAAAATTGTTCGAATATTCGAATAACTTTTTATCATTTTTGTTCTAAAGGGGCCCATACACTATAACAGCATACATGCGCAATCAAGTGTTTGTGCTAGCGGTTGGGTCGTGTATGGCCATTTTGTGTGATTGTACGTTTTGGTGTAGTGATGTCAAACAGAGTTTGATATTTTGCTGATGGTACCGCTTGCTGGTATTGTGTATGGTGAAATTAGCTCAGTTGGGAAAAGTTATCAAGAAGTAAATATGCATTTAAAAATCGTAATTTGTTGAAAAATAATTTGTTGCAATGGAAAATGCAATTTGAGCACTTTAGTTATGCATAGCTGTTAATATTAACAAAATATCAATAAAACTTGCAGCAAAAACTGTGTCACTATTTATAACCTCCCTTTTTGAATTTTTTTAAAAAGTGATTATTGTACCAGCTTGCTGGTATGTTATATGGTTCGAACATGATTGCTCAATAGCTTGATTGCGCGTGCATGCTGTTGTAGTGTATGGGCCGCTTAAGAAACAAAAATGTTCAATTAAGAATAAAAAAATATTCGAATCATTTTTGTCGAACATTCGAACAATTTCCTAATTACTTTGTATAAAAAGTATTTTGCATTTCAGAACTTTTTAAATTGTTAACAATAGGATGTTAAGTATTCAAATTACTCGAAATTATAAATACTTGCGTTAGCTTGTTTGTATGGTAGAATAAACAACTGCTTTTCTCTAATAAAAAGCCTTAAGAATGAACGACGTAAAAAAGCATTAATAAAAAAAGTTAATATTATTCCTCAGCTTTCCTATCCAGTACTAACTTCTTTAAAATACGCCAGAAAAAGCGAAAAAAAAGAGTACGCAAATACTTTGTTTTCATGATTATTTTGTAATCAAAATATCGAAAATAATCTCAATTGCGATGAAGTATTAGATGACATTCCTGAAGTAACTGATAATGTTTAATTAACTGATCTAAAAAAGTTTATAAATAAAGTAAGAAATTGATTTAAATTATTTGGAAACATGAAAGAAAGAATTACACAAACTGTATATGCTTTTTAATACTATTTTAACTATATCGCCTACATTAACAATGTGCGAAAGAAACTTTTCTACTTGTTCTTTTATTAAAAGTAAAAAAAGAATCGTCTGCGAGCTACGAGTAAAAAGTGGATAGATCTGGAGTTTTTAAAAGAAATATTAAAAAATATTTGTAAATGTGTATAAATACCTATACTTTTTAACTAATTTCGTCCAAACGTCTAGGTCGACTTTGATTTAATTTTTTTTTAAGGTGCTTTGATCGAGAGTGTTCTTAGCTATCTTGAAGAAAATCGGTTCAGCCGTTTTCAAGATATCACATCTTTTTTAGATTATTCTGTTGAACCTGTGTGTTTTTGACGCCGTATCTCCCAAACGGCTTGACCGATTTTAATTTGACTTTTTTCGTTTGAAAGGTGACGTGATCGTATATCTTCTATGTAGTCTATACTTGAAGAAAATTGGTCTAGTCGATTAGAAGTTATCATAAATTTTTTTATCAGGCATGTTCTGTAAATCACTTTAGTATAAAGCCTTTAGTATAAAGTGATTTGATCTCATGATTTGAAACCGGTCAACAAATTTGCAATAAAGTTACGTATATAAGGCAGACATCTACATCAACTGACACCACACACAGTGGACCAAAACACAGAAGAACGCTGATGAGGAAGGTTTAGTGGCCTTCGAAAACGGCTGGCTGTTCCGTTCAACTATGTGTTGTTGTCAGAATATTTACAACTAACTTTGATGTTATTTGTTCATTAATAATTATCACATGTAATTTGGCTTAAAAAGCGTTACGAACTTTAGCCTATTCAATTCATAAGAATATAGAAACAAATACAGTTCGAAAAATAATAATTAAATTAACAAATCACTTAATGGTTTTAGAAACATTTTACTTTGAATTAGGTAATAAACAATTATATATTTTTGTAATAAAATGGTTAAAAATATACTGTTTGGTTTTTCACTTGCTCATTTTATGAATAATTATTTAAAATGTTTTGTTAGTATGTCTAGAATTTTACTTTTGTTTCATCTGAAAATTTTTTATATAATATTATTATTACTATTTCCCTTGACTTGTATAATTTCATTTTCGTAAACTTAAATAAATTTTAATAATGAATAAGAATCTTTTAATAGGTTACGGGCCTTTAAATTTCAATAAATATTGTATAAGATTAGTGTATAAAAAAATATACTACATATTTGCCTGAATTCTCACTGTGTAACAAATAGTGGTTGCTGATATTGTTTTTGAGTATTGAATAGATATATTCTTCTGTGTGGAATGGCTGATTCGAAACTTTTAATTACGAAACTCAATCGAGAGAATTACGAAATATGGAAATATCGCATGAAATTATTGCTTAAAAAGGAAAAGGTGTGGGATGTAATCGAAAATGCAGTCCCTGCAAGTCCTGATGAAGTCTGGAAGGGGCGTGATAACGAAGCAACTATATTGATCGGTTTGGCTGTTGATGGAAGTGAAGTATTTCCCATTGCCAAATGTAAATATGCTAGAGATGGCTAGAATATTCTTAAAGCTTATCATGAGAAATCAACCCTTAGCAACAAAGATAAACTGATGAGAATGATTTGTGAACTTAAATTAAAGCCAGGAGAAGATATGGATAAACATATTACAAATATGAAACTACTTTTTTGCAAATTGCAATCGCTTGGTGAAGAAATTTCTGAATCTTGGTTAATTTCAATGTTACTTATGGCCGTTTCACACTATAATACAAGTATTAATACTTTTGTGGGAAATGCAACTCTGACATGTTGAGTTGTTATTGTCTTTTGAAATTTTTGAAACAGAAATTAGATTAGGGATGCATTTTCGTCAAAAGTATTAATACTTGTATTATAGTGTGAAACGGCCTTTAGCAGTTTATCTTCTATATATGGTACCCTAATAACAGCACTTGAGATAAGATATGAAAAAGAACTTACTATGACAATTGTCGAAAATAAACTGCTGGAAGAATTTGAAAAACATAAAAGAAGAAACTGTGCCGAAGATTATATTTTAAAAACTACAAATAAATTCAAAAATAAAAATGTCAAAAATATTAGGTGTCACTATTGTCGTGGTATTGGTCATATACGGAAAGATTGCTGGAAATTAAAAAATGAAAAACATCATAAAGCTAAAGTCGCTGAAAATGAAGAAAATAATTTGTGTTTCGTTCTAAATGGAGAAACTAATGTGTGGGTAGTTGACTCAGGCGCAACTTGCCATATTTGCAGTAATTTTTTCGAATTTATAAAATTAGAAAAATCGTGGCATGAAAAAGTAACGGTTGCAAATGGTGATGGAGTTTATTCAGCAGGAAAAGGTGACTGTAAGTTAAAAATGTTTAACCAAGAAGGTGCTGAAGAAAGTGTTACGGTCGAAGATGTTCTATACATTCCATCTTTTAAAGGAAATTGCTCTCAGTTAAGAAGTTATCGTTAAAAGGGTTCAATATTCTATGTTCGGGAGCAAAATGTAAAATTTTAAACATAAACAATGTTGAAGTTGGAGTTGCTAAATATATCAATAATTTGTATCAACTGTATGTAAACTTGATAAGTGCCAACATTATTATCATAAGCTTTTTGGTCATCGGGATATTAACGCAGTAAAAGCCATGCAATCTGGTAAGGTAAAGAAAGATTTTAAAATTATAGATTGTGGTATCCGAACTACATGTGATGTGTGTGCCAAATGTAAGCTCACAAAGAATCCGTTTCCGAAGAAAGCAGAGCAAAAATCCCAAAATATTCTTGAGCTAATTCACACGGATATCTGTGGACCCATACAAAATATAACCCCCTGAAACAAGAGGTATTTTTTAACTTTTATTGACGATTTTAATTGCTATACTGTTGTATATTTGCTGAGGGAAAAATCAGAGGTCTTTGATAAAACCAAATTATATGTTGAAATGGTAAGAAATAAATTTGGAAGGGCTCCCAAATGTATCGGGTCCGACAATGGAATTGAATATAAATCGATAAAGATGTTCGATTTTCTAAAAAAGTATGGTATCATGTCACAATTTAGTGTTCCATATTGTCCCCAACAGAACGCAGTAGCTGAAAGAAAGAACAGATACCTTGTTGAAAGGGCTCGATGTCTTTTAGAAGAAGCTTGTTTACCGAAAATCTACTAGATGAGGCTATTATGTATTCCAACTATATACAAAATCGACTCGTTACAAGTGTTATTCCCTGTACTCCATATGAAAGATGGGAAGAACAAATGCCAGATATAGAAAATTTACAAATATTTGGTTCAAAAGTTTATGTCTTAGTTCCTGAAGTGCATAGGAAAAAATTCGATAACAAATCAAATCTTTTAACATTTGTGGGTTGCGATGAAGAAAGCAAAGTAATACGCTTTGTTGATACAAGTACTAATAAAGTAACAGTTAGTAGAGATTTTAAATTCGTTTTTTCTAAAGAAGTATTAAATTCACAACATGATGACAGCAGTGATAAATAAATATTTAGAAATATTACTGATGATGAGTCTGACGTTGGATCCTATTGCAGTATTTCAAACGATCTTGAATATTTTACAAATTCTGAAATAACCAGTAACTCATCTGTAGCAGAAATTCAAACAACTGAATCAGTGGTTCGAACTTCATCAAGAATAAACGAAGGTGTGCCTCCAGTGAAATATTCGGCTAATTTTGTAGAACTAAACGAAATGATTGAACCTAAAACTTATAAGCAAGCAGTAAATTCTAAAGAAAAACTTGAATGGGAGTCCGCAATGAAGGAGGAGATGGAATCGTTGAGAAAGAATCACACGTGGGAACTAGTACAATTGCCATCAGGTGCAAATATAGTTGGTTGTAAGTGGACATACAAAGTAAAAAAAGATGTTGATGGTAAAGTTAAACGTTTTAAGGATCGTTTAGTCGCACAAGGCTTTAATCAAAAGTATGGCTGCGATTACGATGAGATATTTGCTCCCGTGGTACGTCAAGCTACATTTCGCTTACTGTTATCAATTGCTAGCGTAAGAAGATTACATGTAGAACATATGGATGTAAAATGTGCTTTTTTAAATGGAAATTTGAAAGAAACCATTTATTGAATATGACGGTAACAAAGTATGCAAGTTAAAGCGTAGCCTATATGGACTTAAGCAAGCAGCAAACGTTTGGAATCAAACTTTAAATGATGCTCTAGTAAATGGTAAATTCATCCAAAGTAAGGCAGATCCTTGTTTATACAGCAAAGTCATCAATGGGGAAGATATTTATATATTAATTAATGTTGATGATTTGGTAGTTGCTGCTAAGAGCAAACTTTTAATAAAACATGTACTTTCACTACTTAAAAACCAATTTGATGTCAACAGGTTAGGTGAGATATCTTATTATCTTGGACTAGAAGTAATCAAATCCAAAGAACACCAATTTAAAATACGTCAAATGCAGTACATTGAAAAAGTTTTAATTAAATTTGGTTTAGAGGATGCAAAACCATCCAAATATCCACTGGAACCGTCTTACGGAAAGACTGATTCTGAACCTTTGTTACGTAATGATGACTATCAAAGTTTACTGGGTTCGCTATTGTACATTGCAGTCAATACTCATCCTGATATTTGTGCTAGTGTGTCTATTCTTGCAAGAAAAACGAGTAATCGAAATCAGGAAGACTGGAATGAATTAAAGCGTATTACAAAGTATTTAAAAGGCACAAAAGCTTTATTTTTAAACCTCAATGACAACACTTCAAATTCAAATTCACTTTGTGGTTATGCTGATGCTAACTGGGCCGAGTGCAGAATCGATAGCAAATCAAATTCTGGATATATTTTCTTATTTAACAACAGTGCAGTGAGTTGGGCTTGCAAAAAGCACACAACTGTGTCATTATCAACAACGGAAGCAGAATTTATTGCATTATCCAAAGCTGCAAAGGAAGCCATCTGGATCAGAAATGTTTTAAGTGACTTAAACTGCAAAAAAGAAAATCCTACAATTATTTTTGAAGATAACAGAAGTTGTCTAAATCTAATAAAAGAGGAGAAACTTAGTAACAGATCAAAACATATCGACATTAAATTTCATTTTGTCAAGGACTATGTGGATAAGAAAGTAATTAAATGTCAATACTGTCCTTCAGAAGAAATGATCGCTGATATGCTAACAAAACCCTTACAAGCTAGAAGATTGGAAACATTACGACGTAAAACAAATATAAACACTTTCGCAATTGAGGAGGAGTGTTAAAAATATACTGTTTGGTTTTTCACTTGCTCATTTTATGAATAATTATTTAAAATGTTTTGTTAGTATGTCTAGAATTTTACTTTTGTTTCACCTGAAAATTTTTCATATAATTTTTATTATTACTATTTCCCTTGACTTGTATAATTTCATTTTTGTAAACTTAAATAAATTTTAATATTGAATAACAATCTTTTAATAAAAATTAATAATCTTACACAAAAGAACAGTAAAATTTATGAAAATGCTATATTTTTTGTAGACTCCTTAACATTCTTCTTGATTTACTTTTCCATTTTAGTAGTCAGCTGATTTTGCCGTTGCCAAAGAAACAAAGCCGTGTAGCATATGAGCAATTCCACAGAATGTAACGTACGATGTCGCGTACGTTGACCAATCAATTAAGCTTGCATTTCAGAGAAAATTTAAGTTTGTCTTTATTTCTGTATGTACTTTGGAGGAGTGTAAGTAGCTTTACCTTTGGTAAAATTTAAAAATCTAAGCTTAATTGATTGTTCAACATACGTGACATTCTGTGGAATTGCGTATATGCCTAATTTATTCAACTAAATTAATCATTAAGAATAAAACTTGATTAAATTTGTTTAACAATAATAATTATTATAAAATTTGATTGGTTAATATACAATTCTTAAAAATAAGTGCAAATGGCAAAAATAAGTACTAAATAACTGTAGCAGCACAATAAAAGCGTTATTTAGAAGAATGAAAATCACTACTGAAAACTAATGCCCCTATCACGGTTTTCAACTTTTAAAATAGTTTGGTTGTGATTGATAAATTTGCATTACCATTCTCCACTAAATTAACAGTTGAGTTCTCAGTTGTGTTTTGGTACTATCATTTACAACTATGCGTAAGTTTGGTTGAGAAAAACGTTGAGTATACACAACTGTTTTCAAGTAGTTGAGTCGGTGGTTGGGTTTTTCTAGTTACAGGTAAAAAATAGAAAATATGGAAAAATCGTAACTGGAAATATTGATTATGCTTCATAGCAAAATTTTCTTAATATTCCAAAATTATTTTTTAAAGAATTCGTTCCCTATTTTGATTATTCCTTACCTTGCATTGGGTAGTTCATGATGGTTAGAATCATCACGAATTTCTTTCTTTCTTTCGATACGTAGTACATCTATATTTGCGACTTCATTTTCGTCGTCATAAAATAAATCTACATATATTTGTATCAATTTAGTATGATTTCTTTGAACTAAATCATACAAAGCAATATTTTTTCTAAAACTGTATTTTAAATTTTCACACAAATTAATTGCTTTCTGTCAAACTTGATATTTTAAGTTGGCAACGCGATAACAATTTCAACTAAAAAACAGTTGTGGTTCATAATACTAAAAAACAGTTTGGTCGTGTGTAAGTTTGGTCTACTCTTACGCGACCAAACTGAGTTTGGTTGAAAACCGTGATAGGGGCATAAAAAACCCACCAAAATATTTTTTAAGGAATTCGTTCCCAATTTTGATTATTCCTTACCTTGCATTAGGTAGTTCAATCACTACGAATTTTTCTCTTGATACTTAGCACATTTCCGTCCTCATAAAATAAATTTACAGATATTTTTTTCTATTTGGGATGATTTCTTTGAACTAAAACACTAAAAAACTATATTTTCTAAAACTTTGTGTTTTTTTAAATTTACTCACAAATTAATTGTTTTCTGTCAAACTTGGTATTTTAAGTTGGCAACACGTTGACAATTTCAACTAAAAGACAGTTGTGGTTCATGATACTAAAACACAGTTTGGTCGTGTGTAAGTTTGGTCTACTCTTAGACGACCAAACTGAATTTAGTTGAGAACCATGATAGGGGCATAAAAAACTTCTGATTTTCAGAACACCCAAAAATAACTTGCGTTATTTCAAAATCGTTGGTGGTTTAAAATCACCGTGATTTCAGAATGCTTATAAAATTTAAAATTTTTGTTATTAATACTTTTGTTTATTATTATTATTAATATTTTTTTTATTAATAATTAATTAATTCACAAATAATAATATTTTTGAAAATCACAAAAGAAAAATAAGCGTAGTAGGCTTAGAAACTTATACAAAACCCAGCAAATAATTTATATTCGATATGAATTTATTCTATTTTTCTACGCCTTTATACAATTAGAAATTATTTATGAATTCTCAAATGGTTTTTTGTAAGTCTGTGCATAAGATAAGAGGTTTGTGGCTGTTCAAAATGTGTGGTTCAATTCCACTGATGATTTCTTACATCAACAATGAAATGCATATAGACAACGCTGATCCACCAGCAAATAAATTAAAATAAACTTCTGACAATATATCGAATAATAACTTTCTTAAATTTCTAAGATTGTTATGGAAATTATTGTTTTCTTGTGTTAATAAGAAAAAATTAAAGTAATACACATTAGTGTCGTTTTTGCAAAAATTTTTAAATTTATTTGAATAAATTTTTTTATTCTTTGTTCGTTCGAATATTCGAATAAAAGTTCAAAATTATTCGTCTGTTCGAACAAGAAAAAAAATTATGAAATCTCATTCGAACAAATATAAAAGACGAACTGGGTAATACATTAAAATAAATAACCAGCGAAAAATTTTTTTATTTAATTTTTTATTTTTGTTTGTTTTGTATTTCCGTGAAAAAACATCATCGAATCAGGGAGCTTGCATGAGTTAAATTCATGCATTTTAATGTATATCAAAGTATTTAAATTCTCGCACATACACATGATCTCCAATGACAAGCTAATGTAAAAATCATGCATGTTTCACCTAAATCGAACTAATGCGTTATCACTTGAACCCATGATTCAACACATGATTCATGTTTTTTTGCTGGGAAGTGAGACATTTTAAATTTAATTGAACTAGAATGAGTTTTTAATCAATTCTTATTGAATGGAATATACAAATTTCATAAACTGAATTGAAAGATTTTCATTCAACTGCCAAATTTCTATATTTTTTTTTCACAATTACAAATTTTAAAATTTAAACTTCTATTGCATTCATTCATTTTTTTATATTTTTTATTTAAAATTCAATGAAATTAAATACAATTTTAAAAATACAAAACTTTCTATACAATATAAAGCTACAAACATAAATTTTGACAGCTAATCAAGAGACTCGAACACACACAGCACAATCGAATTGAAATATTTACTAGTCAACATGAAAAATCAAAATCTTTTGATTTTTCTTCAATCAACTCGACAACTGCCAAACTAATCAATTGATTTGGGCAACAACCGACTCAATTGAAAATTGAATTGAATTGTGTATGGGGTGCTTAATAAGTAAAATACCGATATTTTTATGTGCACCCACGCACTTCATCAGCACCCATGTCTATATACGTGGGTAGATTGTTAATTAAATTTACATGTCTCACTTAAATCATCATGGGCACGTGACAAAGCTTCCACATCCCTAGAGTCCCCATATTTAAATTTGAACGAATTTTATTCAACAATACATCGTATGTACACTTTTGCTGGGGCGAAAAAATGTGGGGGCTAATTGTATAATGTTATATAGAACAAATTTTAATTACAAACATTAAGGCTGGGTTAGCCGAACGTTGCTGTTGCTGTACCGTACCGTACCGTACTGTTAGCACGTTCGTGCACTTATAGAACATTTAAAAACGTGCGTACGCTTTACTTTATTTTGTTGTTTTAATATGAAAAAGGAACAGCTGTTCACAAAACAGTGATGGGTATTAAAAAGTTCAAATGGTGACTGCGGCGAAGAAAAAGTACAGAAAATATGTAAATGGTACTAAAACTGTATTGAAGCATGTGCATAAAAATATATGTATGTATACATTCATAATAAATAAATAATATGTTCATACATAAATACATATCGATGGTCACAAGTAGAAAGGCCCTAACTCGAATATTCATGGAATTGAGCTTTTCACTGATTCCAATACATTTCACACAAATACACTTCAGCACAAAAATTTATTACAATAGTGAAAAATAACACTTTTACAAGCAGTTTAACAAAGCATTTGTACTATTTATTATTATGTTTTTACCTTCTCCTGTAAAATTACAATTAGTTGAATTAGGGCCTTTCTACTTGTGACCAACGATATGTATGCTACAAATTAAATAATTTTTACATACATATGTGCATATACAATAAGAGGTTTTGATACCATTTAAATTTTTTTATATATCTAATTTTTTTACACCTCGCCCATACATAATTACATATGTACATGTATATTTCTTCATTATGTACATATAAATATGTATGTATATATTAATTTGAAATTTATATATATGTATATATGTATTTATATACATAAGTATGTATATACACATGCATATACATATTTATGTATTATTTTAAGTTGTTTTTTCGCACAGATATTATTATTAGTAAAAGTACCGAGAAACAGAGTCAAAATTCAATCAACAAAAACGATCAGCTGTTTCGTTAGCTTACGTGGACGTTCGGCTAATTCTACCTTTAATTTTATTATCATTTGTTTGTTTAACATTAGGTCCGTTCATTTACTTTCCCAGCAGAAACTAGCAACGAGAGAATAAAACAGAAATTTACAAAATTAATCTCCCAGTTACGAAAAAGTAAATAAACGCTTTATGATAGGAACACAACTGGGACGGACGACGAATTTTTCGGTGCGAAATTTCGTCATAAAAAAATTAAACACATTTGTCAGTGTTGCCGAATCGCGGGTAATTACCCAAATCAGGTGGGCAATTGCTCTCAGATGTAATTTACGTGTAAATTGAAATTTGTTTGTTTTATATAATAAATCGTGTGTGTTCTGGATTTCAAATCGTTTTCACACATTTTCTTGTGAGTTCGGATGTTAAAACACATGGTACGCCTGCTTAAGTTGAAATTTAGAAAATACAAATTAATAGTATGTGTTCTAGCATCCGAATTTAGAAGAACACTATTTGGAAATTGACGATTTCAAACTTTTAGATTTTTTCGTTTTCGATTTTCTTTTCACTTGTTGAAAAAAATACGAATTTCACTTGTTAACAGTGAAAAAATACGAGTTTTGTGCTCAAAATCGAAAACGAGAAAATCTAAAAGTTTGAAATCGTCAATTTCCAAATTGTGTCCTTCTAAACTCGGATGCTAGAACACATACTATTAATCTGTATTTTTTAAATTTCAACTTAAACACGCGTAGCATGTGTTTTAAGATCCGAACTCAGAAGAAAACATGTGAAAACGATGTGAAAAATAGAACACATACGAATACATACATATATAATATAATCACGGCTGCCAGATTTAACGATTTATCATCATTTCGACGATTTTGGGTGCCAAAAATAGCATTTTGACGACTGGACGATTTTCGCCTTCAATTTGACGATTTTAAATAATTATAAATTAACACCTTTTTTCAGAACTATAAAACAATTTTGAACTTGACCAAGAACTTGACAGCTTTTGCTAGGAAATGCAATCAAAATAAGGATTAAAAGGCAATAATTCTTAATTTTTGTATCCATAATTTTGGAACTAAATAGTTTTTGATAAATTATGTTTACATAATTTAGCAACTGAAACAACAGTAATACAAAATTTATCTGGTCAAATGTAAAAACTACTTGAAAATGTTATGAATAACTTTTTAAAAACATACTTGCTTGAGTGTGATCATTTAGATTTGGTGGATTATAAAGATGAAAATAATTATGTATTTAGACATTAAAGAAATTTACTTGGGAATATATGTATGCCAGGGATATATGTATGCGGATGCTAATGTTAATAAAATTTAAAAATTTTGTAATAAGATTTTAATAACATTTGACTTGAAGATGAATTCCAAGCCTCAAGCTTAATTGATCCCTACAATACCATTATAGAAATTAAAAATTCTTTCTACGATATTCTAGGAATTTTGCCACTTTGTTGAAGAATGTTAAAGACAGGACTGAATATGAATTCAAACAATTAAAGTTATTAAAATTCCCTGATACACTAGAAACTTTTAGATTTTTGAAAAAAATATCAGAAATGAAGAAAGTGACTTAAGGGCCTTTTAATTCCCACGTTAAGTAATTTTATACCGCGTTAACTAATTTTATTTTATTTTTACCGCAATATTCAGCAAATATAAAAAAAGAATTTTTAGTCGTCGAGTTAACTTACGAGTAAACAAAACCAAAGTAAGAAATCGGTTGATTATATTTTCTACAAGCAAATTTGGATACTAAGGATCATTTAAAACTAAGAAATTGTAATTGTTTTGACTTGAAAGTAGTAACTGATCTAATAGAATTGTTTAAATCCAATATACATATATGTATGTATGAACAAGTGTATGTTGTATTCAGAGTTGGGCAAAATACATGGTTTGCGGTATTTAAAATACAAAATACTTGCTGGTCATGTATTTAAAATAAAAAATACTTTAATTTTTTGTACGCATTTAAACTAAAAAATACTTCCACGTCATTTATGTATATATGTATGTTGTTTTTACAGGTGGTGTTACTAGTTCAGACAACCATGTTGTTTTTGTATTGTTATAATTGTTGTAATAGTACCACCTGCAAATATAACGCCTTGTGACAAGATACTTCAGAATTTACAACTGAATTCTGGTGATGCAAACTCTAAGAGTTGGTATAGTTACACAGAGAAAACAGTGCCTACTAAATACCTCATAAAATAGAACAAAATTAATAAGAAATCTCTATGGTTTTTTTTTCAATAAGGAAATCTTATTAATTTCATAGAGAAAACCTTTTTGAAAAAATCAAGAAGAAATCTTGTAGTTTTTATGAGGTTATCTTATTGATTTTTTCAATAAAAAAATTGCGTCTTTATTCTCTGTACTTGTGTATTTTCATTTAAATTCTATACCGTATACATATGTATGTATGTATGTTGTAGTTGTTATTTATTTATAGATACATACATACACATTAGGTTATATTCTTAACTAACTTACTCACCAAGTATTAAACCAGCAAACTTCTACCTGATAGACAAGCACTCTACCCAATATGCTAAGAAGCAGCCTGAATAACCATTGAAGTTATTGTGCAAACATTCTTATACAAAAATGATAAAGATCATGAAAAAAATTGTCTCTATGTCTATTTATAGATATGAAATAACAAGACACCTCATAAAATCAAGAAGATTTCCTTATTAAAAAAATCAATAAGATGCTTTACACATACTCATATAGGAACCTACTAAAATCACGAATAAACCCTTATTGAAAAAATCAATAACGCAACCTAATAAAATCAAGAAGAAAACCTTTTTAAAAAAATCAAGAAGGCAACCTAATAAAATCAATAAGAAATCCCTATAGCTTACAATTTATAAGAAAACCTAACGGAATCAAGAAGTTTTTTTCTATGGATTGTTTTTTTTTTTTTGGTGCCAAAAATATCGGAAATTGAGTAAAAAAAGTTGTGAATAATAAGATTTCTTCTTGATTTTATGTGGTTTTCTTCTTGATAAAATTAATAAGATTTACCACATAAAAACAATAAGGATTCTCTATGAAAAAATCTTCGCTTCTTTCTGCTGGGATACCCCTTAGCCTAAAAACGGTTCATAGAGAAAATCTTCTTGATTCTATGAGGCAGTTTTTTCTCTGTGTATGTTTTTAGCGATTCTAATATTTTGCTATTGGTTTGACGAATCATACATTATAAATCGATCAAAATGCAATACGCCAACATTGTGATGTATTTTGTAAATTATGTATTTAAAATACAAAATACTTGCATGTCATGTATTTAAAATACAAAATACTTCTACGTCATGTATTTATTTAAATACGTATTTGTATTTCAAATACGTACATAATTCAAATACATATATTTCAAATACTGCCCAACCCTGGTTGTATTGTTGACGAATTTTTGACGTTCTCGGATAATTATTTTGACGAATTTACTCCTATATCATCTGGCAACTATGTCCACACGTCGAATTTACGCAGCGAACTCTTATCGACGAATTCGTCGACGCGGACGAAATTCGTCGTTCGTTCCAGTTTTGTTCCTAGCATTATGCTACATAATTGATAAAGTTGGTTATTGTGTATGCAAAGAGAGGGAGAAAATTGTTTTTTCGTCGTTCGTCGGCGTACAAAATAGAAATAAACCTATCTTAGAGTTCTACACACACGACAAATTTCGTTTTACGGCGGCATTGTGCTCATTTTCATATGCACAAATGTGTTTTATTTTTTTATGACGAAAGTTCGCACTGAAATATTCGTCGTTCGTCCCACTTGTGTTTCTAGCATTACTTGTAAAAACTTGCATGAAAATTTTATTCATATCAGAACCATGGATGGAAATCATGATACAATTGTAGTTGACAGTCTTGACAGTCGTTCGTATCCTGGCTGCGGCACTATTTTTGTTTGTTTTATATTTACGTGAAAAACATCATCGAATCAGGAAACGTGCATGGGTTCTAAGCACTCATTTAAATGATGAGCAGTTTTGTTAAATGTGAACCCATGCTCGTCAGTGACACCCCTGTGTTAAAATCATGCATTTGCACCTACTTTGAACCAATTCATTTGCAGTAGAACCCATGCATTAACTATTTATTTTGCATGTCTTTTTTTACTGGGTTATATTGAGTTTTGCGACTACTGTATGTCTTTTGTAGATACATATTCGATCTTCATATGTAGTATTTTCTAAGTTTTCGTTTGTAATAACTTTAAAAATAATCACTTTTATACAAAAAAAAATCAAAAATGTTATAATCCAATTATAAAATCATTGTGCTTGTATGATTTTTCTGAAATGGCAACTAATAAAATGGGTTTTATTATTATTTTTTTATTACAGATAATTTCACTTTATGCTTTTATTTTACAAGCCATACACGAAAAGCTTCAGGCCTCGCCAAAAACCAAACAAAAAAGAAAACAAAATGCTGAAGTTGAAAAAGTAATAAGCGAGAAAGAACGTTGTCTGCTAATTATTGAACTGATGCGACAATTAAAATTGGAAATCAAACGTTGTGATAAATTATTAGGTAAGTATAAAGCAAATAGTACGTACATACATATTAGGGATGACAATCGGCTCTAATTTTCGGGATCCCGAAGTTTTAGTTTTTTTTGGAGATTCAGGTATTTTCCATACTCTGGGTCTTTTTGAACATTAAAAGATATGCATATGCCTTTTATAGGTATTTATTAAAACAAACGTCTTTATTTAAAAATACATAAATTCAATTTAAACCGTTAAACAATATATGTTTTTCAGAGAAAATCTGTACCAAATTTATAAAAAACCGATTCCTTACCGGATAAAAAATATCCTATGTGTGAAGTTGGTAATGTATCTTTCCATTGGTGAAAGAATTTTTAAAATCGGTTTAGTGGTTTGGGCGTAAATGCGTAGCAAACAAATAAACTTACTTTCACATTTATAATATTAGTAAGGTTATAACAAAAATATTTATTCGGGTATGTGATGAAAAACGGTAATTTTCAAAACGATTTCAAAATAATCGTTTTGAAAAGATGTGATTAATTCCGATCGATTTTGAGTATCATTTTTAAGCCAATCTTAAACTGCTGACTTTAAAAAGCACACTAGAATATAAATTATAAACCATATAATAGGTCTGAGAAAAGAAATTTATGAAACATTTTTGGAAAAACTATTTAAAACAAATTTTAAAATTATTGATCAAAACGACTATCACGTAATTTATGATTTTTTGAAACACGGTTTTTGGAGTTTGTAGGCGAACGGTATAGAAAAGCAAAAGGAGTAGAAAAAAAATCATATTTTCCGGTCTCCGAGCTTTTTTTTCCTTTACACATATTTTAATTTTTGGTATGTTGCTTTATTTAATTTTTGCAATCAATGTGACAACAGCTTTCTATAATAGGTTTGCTCATTTACTAAAAATTTTTACGAATTTGTAACTATTTTTACTGGAAAGTGTTCATTAACTCAAAAAGTTTGCAATGAGAGAGCGTCAAAAGAGAGAAAAAAATTTAGAGACCGAAAAATTCTTACAAATTATTACTACCCATCTAAAAAAAATATGTATGGTCCATATATTTTTAATATATGAATGTATATAAATATATATGAATATGTACGAATTCATGTATGGAAATATATAGGATTATACATTGCAAAAGTATTATATATGAATTGATATATGGACTAATATATGAAATTTCTTATAATATATGAGGTCATATATGGAAATTTAATTATGAAGCTCTTCATATGTGGATCTATATATAGAAATAAGATATAATATATGAAGCCATATAAAAATGTATACATACATGATATCTCACATAAAATCGTTTTTGCAATCAAAAAAGGTTGCATTTTATTAACTCGAATTTTTTCTCTCTTTTTTATCACTGGTGAATTGTAAATCTATTAGAAAATACATACGGTTTGAAAAGTTTATATGCGTACAGCCTCAACGTTTAAAAAATAAACCCCATTCTTGTACGATTTTATACATTGCGGCCATATTAAATAAATGAAATAATCAAAAGGATATTTCAGCCATTAATTTTATAGAAAATATCGGAATACTCTAGATATTTTTAAGAAACAAAGTTCATATTACTGCAAAAAAAATTATTGAAAACTACTGTTTAAATAAAATTTATCATTTTTTAATGATTAATTGCATTAGTTTTTAATCTAAATTCTTATTAAATTAAATTTTATGTACGCAGATAAGTTTTGTGTTTTTCAAATAATCGATGCAACTTTTCTCTTAAAATGATGAATAAAATATCTTTGAGTTCGTTTTTAATTATTTATCCAAACAAATGTTTCATCAAATACAACTTCAATGCTTAGAATCCGAACCATATATGGGATATCATATATGCTCCATACATATTTTTTTTAGCTGGGTAGTAAAATTTTTACTTGCAAGAATTATATATTTTTGGTTGTCAAATTAATTATTGAAAAAATATCTGAAAAAGGAAAAGGAAAGCCTCAAAGTGAGCAACCTCGGGTTAATGAAAAATTCAAACTGATGCCAAGCTGATGTTTTTGATCTGATAAAAAAGATTTTTTGCAAGTGGATTTCTCTATCCAAGAGCTAAAAAAAAGTCTGCTACATTTATGCAGTTCCGCTTATAGTTTAGGAAATATTCGAGAAAAAAACTTTAAATTTTGGCTTTTTTACCAACCTTGTTCCACTGTTATGCTAGTGGAGAAGTCAAATCTTGTTCAATTTCAAAAGGAAAACTTAGTATGGGTTAAGAACAAAATTTTTAACATAAAAAAATGTATGGAGCACATATGATATCCCATATATGGTTCGGATCCGAAAAATCAGGGTATATGGCCATATATGATAATATATATTCATACATTTTCATACATATACATATTTGTAAATTCATATTCATATTTATTAAAATTACTTTTTTTTTAAGATTTTAAACATCGAAGTTGTATTTGTATGTATGAAACATATGTTGGATAAATAATTAAAAACGAACTAAAAGACATTTGATTCATCATTTTAAGAGAAAAGGTGCATGGATTATTTAAAAAACATAAAACCCATCTTCGTACATAAAATTTAATTTAATAAGAATTTAGATTAAAAATTAATACAATTAATCATCAAAAAGAATTATCCGCTTTTATACCAACACTAGTTTTCAATAAATTTTTTTGCAGTAATATGAACTTTGTTTCTTAAAAATATCTAGAGTATTCCGATATTTTCTATAAAATTAATGACTGAAATATCCTTTTGATTATTTCATTTATTTAATACGGCAGCAATGTATAAAATCGTACAAGAATGGGGTTTATTTTTTAAATGTTGAGGCTGTACGCATGTAAACTTTGCAAACCGTTTGTATTTTCTAATAGATTTGCAATTCACCATTGATAAAAAAAGAGAGAAAAAGATCGAGTTAATAAAATTCAAGTTTTTTTAATTTAAAAAAAACGATCTTATGTGCTATAATGTATGCATACATTTTTATATGGCTCCGTATATAACATCTTATTTCTATACATGGATCCACATATGAAGAGCTTCATAATTAAATTTCCATATATCAATTCATATATAATACTTTTGCGATGTATAATCCTATACATTTCCATACATGAATTCATACATATTCATATATATTTATATACATTAATATATTAAACATGTATGGACCATACATATATTTTTTAGCTGGGGAGCTTCATAACTAAATTTCCATACATGAACTCATATATTATAATACATTTCATATCGAGCCATAACCGCAAAAAAAGCTTAACCGACACATTTTTTTGACCTCGTTTTTTTTATGAAAGATTAGTTACGATCGCAAATGATAGATTTTGGTAAAAAAATTACGATCGAAAATTATGTCGCTTAAGCTTTTTTGGTGGTTATGGCACGATATATTAGTCCATATATCAATTCATATATAATACTTTTGCAATGTATAATACTATACATTTCCATACATGAACTCATAAATATTCATATATATTTATATACATTCATATATTAAAAATATATGGACCATACATTTTTTTTAGCTGGGTATAATAATTAGTGATGGCATGAAGTTTTATAAATTTATTTTTAAAAGTTTTTTTATATCCTAACGTGCGCTGCTTATCCTTTTGCACTTTTAAGCGACGATTTAAATTTTTTATTCTAAAATGAATTCTGCATTTAAAGAATTTTTTTTACGTTTTCGGGTAACTGAACAAATTTGCTCTCCTCGACTAGTTGACTATGAATGTTAGGGGGGTGCGGTATGTTATCTCTGTTTGCCTTGTGGAATATCAATTCCAGTTGTTTAATTTTGCCTAAAAACTCGAGTTTAGGCTTTTTCAAATACCCTTTAGACAACTGGTCAACCCACGTATACGAGTCTTGATGGCATTCGTGCTCTACAATTTAGCTTTCGAATAATACCCTGCTATGTATTCTAAAGCATCCTCTTGTCTGCGTTTTCTTGATTGAAATCATGGAATCCACTGTCAAATACGCACTGTTCTTCAGAGCCATCCCAATGTAAAATGTCTGGACTAAACACTTGGGAGGAAACATAGCTATGTTCTCCAAAAGACATGTTTACGTCCGTTGTATTTAGCCAAGCAGTTTCATCAGCATCGACGTTTCCTCTGCCGTTTAAGTGCTCTGTGTTTCTTGCTGAATTGAAAACATTAACCATAAACTATAAAAAATTTAAATAACAAATATTAAAAATTGTAAAAACATCCGATATATCTAGAAAAGATATAATATCTTCTAAACGGCTGGGCCGATTTTTTTAAACATAGCTAAGAACCCTCTTGATCAAGTCACCTTTCAAACAGAAAAAACTTAATCAAAATCCGTCCAGCCGTTTGGTCTGTACGTGGCCGCGGACAGACATCCACTACAAACTTGAAACACCTCTTTTTTTTGGTCGGGGATCAAAAAACAATTAAGCATAAGCTTTTAAAATAAATAATGTTATATTACAACCTACCTAAAACATATTTCCTTGTCTAAATTTGAAATCCTGTGGGTAATGATGGTCATTTAATCCACCTTTGCTACGGATTGCGCCGAAAAAATGTTCCAGTATATCCTGCTTTAAGCGGCTTGTGGCCAAATATTTTATCCCGTATTTTGGTAAGTACTCGTGAAGCATTTATAAGGCGTTGTTAGAAATAACAATACCTTTTTGGAAATGATCTACGTATTTTTTCCCTGACATTATGTCCGTCATTCTCCTCAAGACATTCCTTTGTTACTCATGCAATTTTCCATAGGGTTCCTACGAAAACAAAATATAATAGGTATGCATCCGTCTTGATTTCTTAACATTTAAAACTAGAATACCTTTCCCGGATAAATAAATATATCCATCAGAAATAATTTCTTAATCAGGCTTGAGTTCAGTAATTTCAATTCTTATTGAATGAAATATTTTTATTAATTAATGTGAGTATCTAAAGAAGAGAAGAAAAATTAAACTAGACTTTATTAGCTGGGTATTATATTGTCTAGTCTGGGTATATTATTATCGGTATTTCCCCCAGCTAATAAAGTCTAGTTTAATTTTTCTTCTCTTCTTTAGATACTCACATTAATTAATAAATATATTTCATTCAATAAGAATTGAAATTACTGAACTCAAGCCTGATTAAGAAATTATTTCTGATTAAAATTCACTACAGTGCAATTAAATCTAAAAATGTCTCATTTAATTCATCATGGGCACGTGACAAAAATATGTTCACTTAGCGATCACTGTTCACTTGGCTATCACTGCTTCAGAATGCTGAAAAGCGAAGTCAACTGTAGAAAGCAAAAACAAAGTAACATAAAGCCACTACAATAATACTTATATGTATGTACCGGTGGTGCATCGAATAAGTAAAAATAATTAATGTGATGATCGTAAAAGATAAGTAAGAATAGTTAAACATACATAGGTAGAGTGATATAACTTCGTGCTAACCTAAATAGAAAATGGAAAAACAGAAAAATGAATAGTGATACTTACAAAATGTGTTTGCCAAAGGTAAATCAATAATTGTATACACAATCAATTCTCATATTCCATTTCATAGAAATTTAAGTTAAATAGCTGATGTTAATAATAATCTCTACCCCCAGTAGATAGACATGGGTGCTGATGAAGTGCGTGGCTGCACAGAAAAATATCGGTATTTCCCCCAGCTAATAAAGTCTAGTTTAATTTTTCTTCTCTTTAGATACTCACATTAATTAATAAAAATATTTCATTCAATAAGAATTGAAATTACTGAACTCAAGCCTGATTAAGAAATTATTTCTGATTAAAATTTACTACAGTTCAATTAAATCTAAAAATGTCTCATTTAAATGTATCCATCTTTGAATTAAGAACGTCGAACCAGTCGCTTACAAACTGGAAAATGAGGCCGTTTCAATTGGTTTATAAACCTCCATGACAAGTGAGTAACACCGTTTAATAGCGTTGCCTTTTGCCTTTCTAAAATTATTTTTGTGTAACTGTGTAATTTAAAAGTATTAACATACCAACGCCTTTAACGGTAATGTGCGCTTCACTCAATTTAAATGCAATTGACACGTCACACTTACAAGTCAATCCTAACAAATCAGAAATAGTGCTCTTATTAATAATAGTGTTATTATTAATAAGTCCAGTATCCAGAAAATGATTCCGTACCAACTTGAGGAGATGGGACACATCCAGAAATGTGAATACTTTTTCCTCAACGTTTACAGGATTATGGAACCATGGTTTGTCTTTGAAAATAAATCCCAATTTTAAATTTCAGTTAAAGGAAGTTAATAATAATCAAACTGAAAACTTGTAGAGTGTTAAAATACCACCAAATGCCAATATTAAAATTAAAAGTTGACCAAAATGTAATTAACAATTTAAAAGAACAGGAGTTAAATCAAATGAAATATAACTGGAAATATTAATAAAAGTAGTTAACTAAAGTATAATTAAAATTTAAGAAATGGAGTTATATTAAATGCAAAGAAAATAGAAACTTAAAATTAAACAAAAAATTAGTGAACATCTTAAATACGGATCAATAATATATTTTCTTAGTTACCCATTTAAATGATGTCACAATTTCTAAATCCGATTCTCTTTATATTGAAGATAAAAGAAAAATATTCACCGATTTGATTTTGCCTGAAAAACCGCATGTTACAAAAGTGATGTTGTTGTGTGTGTTAATATACATACATACATATATGTATGTATATTAGAGTGGGTCAATTTTTTTCTCGACAATATCAATAAATAAGTAAAATATTCAACTTTAATTTTCTTTTCCTTCGCTTTTTCTATGTTAAACGTTATTTCGAATGCACTTTTGACAACTTTTTTCCAACAAATATCGGTAAAGTAGACAAGAAAATAGCTAAATTTCAAAAATATTTGAAAGCTTACCGATAAATAGCTAAAAAACAAAATTGTTGTTTTAAAAACTTTTACGATAACTTGATAACTTCTTTCATACTTTCCAAATTTCCCTGCAAATTTGATAAAATACCAAAAACAATGAAAGTTCAATAAGTAGGGAAAAGATTTTCATGCATTTAAAATCACATTTTATGTACATAAAATATGCAGTAAAAACATAAAAAATATGTATTTAAAACTAATAAAATATGCATTTATCAACTTTTTTTTTTCAACATTTAATAACATTAAAAACTTAAAAAAATCAGCTTCATTGCTTTCTTAACAAACATTTTGCCATTAAGAATTTAAAAGACATAAAAAGCTCAGCTTTCATGCTTTCTTAACATATATTTTGTCAAATCATATGGTATATAAAATAAAGTTCTGTCGAACTTTTATTTACGTACATGAATGAATAAATGTTTTTTTTAATTGTTTTCTGAAAAAACTTTTATGTAATAAAAATGATCGTTCCACGTCAGCAGAAGTTACTTGGTGCGCATTTAAATGCTGCTATTTCGTTTGTGAAATATTCAGTTTCTAGGTTTTCGTTCTTGATACAATTTGTTGCATATTTTTTAAGTCCAGAATTTTTTTGTCTAACTATTTCTAATTTATTTTTAATCTCTTCACATATTCTGCCTTTCAGAGCACACTTTTTTTTACCGCATCTTCAATTAATTCAACTTGCTTTAGTTTTTTACTTTCATATCACAAAAAATACGATCGTAAATTTTTCTCGTTTTCCTCTTGTTTGTTCTTACACCCAGCGGCGAAAATTTCGATTACAGAAGCGATGATTCGATGCACACATGTAAGACAGTAATGCACACCACCTCATATACGTACCTAGTATACATTTTCAAATGCATTGCCGCATTTGTGGAGTGAATGCCTTTCACTTGCACACAAAGTAAGCGAGATACGGAAATGTTCATCCAATCAACATAAAAGCTCAGTATTGCCTAACATACATTTTAAGTTGGCAGTGGGCAGTTCGAATACAATCTAGCTTACTTTCGTACACTTTGTAAGCTAGCATTCATTGAACACAAAGTATGACAAACATCATTAAAGAGATGTAATGTGGTATGCAGCGTTCGCCGCTGGGCACAGTCTGCAACTTCTGAATGAAAAAAATAAAAAACTCATTAAAAAAGTACAAGGTACACTTTAAGAAGTTAAAACCAGTATTACCATAAAAAATACTGGTTTTAATTTCTTAAAGTGTACTTTGTTTTGACTATGAAATGTGTGAAAATTAACTTTTGAGAAAAACGCATTTAAAAAATAAATTTTTTATCGATTTTGACACACACCCGTTTTTTGACACATTAGGTCCCTTTTCTCGGAGAAGGTCACATATACATATTTATATATCTTATAAAAAAATATAAGCGATATTTTTAACCAAAAAATTTGAAGCAGGTAGAATTGGTAACTAATTTGCTTAGCTGAATTCGGGAATACCCCATTAAAAAAATTACTTCAAATTAAGCAGACTTCTGCTATTATAGAGTAAAAGTAAGGCTGACAAACCTACTGATTTTTGCATGGCGAGCACGGTTGCCAGGTTTGACGATTTTGGCTGCTAAAAATAGCATTTTGACGACTGGACGATTTTCGCCTTCAATTTGACAATTTGAAATAATTATAAATTAACACCTTTTTCAGAACAATAAAAAAAATTTTAACTTGACCAAGAAATTGACAGCTTTTGCTAGAATATGCAATCAAAATAAGGAGTAAAAGGCAATCTATCTTAATTTTTGTATTAATAATTTTGGAACTAAATGGTTTTTGATAAATTACGTTTACATAATTTATCAAATGAAACAACAGAAATACAAATTTTATATGGCCAAATGCAAAAACTACTTGAAAATGTTATGAATAATAAAAAGAAGAGAGTTGTCTTAGGACATCCGGTTATAGCTTTGCTACTTAGTTATTTAAATCAACTTTCATGTGTGAAATAACAATGCAATAAAATTATATTATTATGTATATGATGATGTCAAATTCTCTGCAAATATTTCAAAACGTTTCCATTTATTTCCCATTATTTTCTTTTCTAGCGGCGTGCGATTAAATTAATGTATTGTTTGTGGCTAGTGACAGGTGTTAGCCGGCTTACAACCGATCGGCGCTGTTCTCTGGTTTGTGCTCATATGCAAAAACAAAGCAAAAACAAATTGAACAATCGTTCTCGTTGTTCTTGTTTTGTTTTTGTTTCACTCACTTCAAAGAACGAAACAAAACAAAATCAAACAATTTGTTTGGTTTATTTTCGTACTATAGGTACTTTTAAGTACAAAGAAATCAAAACAAAAATAAATTTATAACTGTAATAGTGTCGATTATTTTTGTTACGAAAATTATTTTCTAACCCCTGTATCGCGAGATTAATAGCAAAGCTATAAAAATTAATTATTTTCAAAAATATATGCATGCGCGCGTCTTCTGACTGCATATCTAAGTTGTCCGTGAGAGTATCAAATGTGTTACGGTCCTTTTTCATGTTAAATAGTATAGTAAATATAGATAGTACTAACTTTCCCATCACTGCTCACAGCACACACTCAGTCCTAGCAATACGAAATACACATGCACACATGCACACATGCAGTACCAGCAATACGAAATACACAAACAACTTTGTCTTATTAGTTTGTTGTCGCTATTCACTGTATATACGCAAATGCAAAGCAACAAAATTTTTTCTTTTTTCCTGGAACAAATTGAGCAATCGTTTTCACTGTTTTTGTTTCTCTCACTCCAAAGAATTAAGCAAAAGAAAATCAAACAATTTGTTTCGTTTATTTTCGTGCTCTGGTTTAAGTACAAAGGAATCAAAACAAAAATAAATTTATAACTGTAATAGTGTCGATTATTTATGTTACGAAAATTATTTTCTAACCCCTGTATCGCCCCATAAGTAGCAAAGCTACAATAATATTTGGTGGATTATAAAGATGAAAATAATTATTTAGACATTGAAGAAATTTACTTGGGAATATGTGATAGGGATATATTTGCAGTTGCTAAAGTTAATCAAATTTAAAAATGTGTGATACGGTTTTAATAACATTTTACTTCGAAGATGAATTCAAAGCATTAAGCTTAAGTGATCCTTACAATATTATTACAGAAAATAAAAATTTTTTCTACGATATTCACTTTTTTGAAGAATTTTAAAGGCAGGAAACTGAATCTGAATTCAGACAATTAAAGTTATTAAAATTCCTTGATACATTTGAAACTTTTGGATTTAAAAAAAAAAAATCAGAAATATAGTCTTTATTTCCCACGTTAAGTAATTTTATCCAGCGTTAACTAATTTTATTTTACTTTTACCGCAGTCTTCAGCAAATATAGAAAAAAGAATTTTTAATCGTCGAGTTAACTTACGAGTAAACAACACCAAAGTAAGAAATCGGTTGATGATATCTTCTTTAAGCAATTTTGTACACTAAGAATCATTTAAAACTAAATAATTGTAATTGTTTTGACTTGAAAGTAGTAAACTAATCTAATAGAATTTTTCAATTCCAATATATGTACGAAAAATTGTATGTATGAAAAATTGTATGTTTTACTTTTGACGAATTTTGGACGTTCTCGAATAATTATTTTGACGATTTTCCGCTCGAAATTTGACGAATTGACGCCTATTTCATCTGGCAACTAAGATGGCGAGTTCCCGGTTTGGAGTACTACATTTTTGCTCATAAAGGCCGTTTTTTTAATCTAATAAAACATGCAAACAGTTATCTAAAGCGCTCTTTAAAGGATTAATAACATAAAGGTATTTATTTATGTATAAAAGCGCTTGTCAAGATGGATGAGGATGGATGTTAGTACATTAGCTAATTTTCTAGCTTTAAAACCTGCATTGTTGTGGTTCTATTCAATCACATTTTTCCCATAGTTTTCTTTAGTTACGTTCACTACTTCTAAACAAGCTCACATTTTAAAGAAAATTATGATGCACAAAAAATCCCTAGAATTTCCGCTAATAGCTAAATCATAATTTTTCCCGCAAAACGTACTTAAAAATTGCTAGATTTGAAGAGAAAATAGCTGAATTGGCAACAGTGTTCGAATGCCTTTTCTCTTGCGAGTAAAAACACGAATGGTTGGATTCGAATGACTGCTCCTTATCGAATGCTGTCATTAGAAATTTCGATATGTATTATTCGAAATTGAATGAGAAAATCCCAAAAGTTATAAAACTCGCACGTTGGAGTAATAATTCGCTCGCAATCGAATGCGTAAATTAGAGCCCATGTTTTAACTGAAAGCCTGTTATTCTGTTCAAAATTTCACGCGTAATGTTGACATAATCGTTATTAAAAAAGTTTACATGAAATAATATTTGCAAGAGTTGTACTCTGTTCTACTCGTGAAAAATTTATGAAATGTGTTTAGCAACATTTTCTTACCATTTGTGAAGTAATGTGACGTGCATTTATTTCGTGCGAAATATTGACAGCTGATGTTTTTGTATACAAAAGTCGATCAATGTTGCATACTTCTAACGAATAAAAATGAACATTTGTTCCGCACAGAGAAAAAACAGCATCATAGAATCAAGAAGATTTTCTCTATGAAACGTTTTTAGGCTCAGGGGTATCCCAGCAGAAAGAAGCGAAGATTTTTTCATAGAGATTCCTTATTGTTTTTATGTGGTAAATCTTATTAATTTTATCAAGAAGAAAACCACATAAAATCAAAAAGAAATCTTATTATTCACAACTTTTTTTACTCAATTTCCTTTATTTTTGGCACTAAAAAAAAAAACAATCCAAAGAGAAAAACTTCTTGATTCTATTAGGTTTTCTTATAAAGTGTATGTAGGTATTTCTTATTGATTTTATTAGGATGCCTTATTGATTTTTTTAAAAAGGTTTCTTCTTGATTTTATTAGGTTGCCTTATTGAGTTTTTCAATAAGGGTTTCTTCTTGATTTTAGTAGGTTCCTATATGATTATGTGTAAAGCATCTTATTGATTTTTTTAATGAGGAAATAGTCTTGATTTTATGAGGTGTCTTGTTATTTCATATCTATAAATAGACAGAGACATTTTTATTATGATCTTTTTCATTTTTGTATAAGATTGTTTGCACAATAATTTCAATGGTTATTCAGGCTGCTTCTTAGCATATTGGGTAGAGTGCTTGTCTGTCAGGTAGAAGTTTGCTGGTTCAATACTTGATGAGTAAGTTAGTTAAGAATATAACCTAATGTGTATGTATGTATCTATAAATAAATAACAACTACAACATACATACATACGTATGTATTACGGTACAGAATTTAAATGAAAATACACAAGTACAGATAATAAAGACGCAATTTTTTATATTTTTTTTTATTATTGAAAATTTCAGATCTAAACAATAAAAACAGAAACTTAACAATAATGTGTATAAAAATTCAGTATAAAAATAACATAAATATATTAAATTTTAGAGTCTAAACACAATGTTTGCGGTGCGGTGCGATTTCTCGTTGAGGGAGAGAAAAATAAACATAATACAACGGAAGACGGCGACGGCAATACTTGTCATTGTTGGTTTAAATTTTTATTATTTTTTTTCTGCATACATTTTTATATAAAATTTACTCTTTGTTTAATATTTTGTAATGGCAGTAACTAAAAACTAAAATTTATTAACATTTTATACATTCGCAGATATATTTGATATATTTTTTAAAATTTTATATTTTATGGCAAACATTTTTGAACTTCAAAATCATGTTTTTTGTTCACAATAATGTTGTGAACACCGCCAATTATTCAAAAACTATGGCAACATCAGAAAGAGAAAGAGAGTCAAAATTGAGAGAATAAAAAAGTCCACAGAGAAAATAAAATAGATTTTAATTTTATACCGTTCCGCACTGCGGTTTTTTACTTCAAAATCGTATGAAAAACCGCACCGCAATAAATTATCGTTGCATTGTGTTCAGACTCTTAATCAGAAATAATTTCTTAATCAGGCTTGAGTTCAGTAATTTCAATTCTTATTGAATGAAAAATTTTTATTAATTAATGTGAGTATCTAAAGAAGAGAAGAAAAATTAAACTAGACTTTATTAGCTGGGGAAAATACCGATATTTTTCTGTGCAGCCACGCACTTCATCAGCACCCATGTCAATCTACTGGGGTAGAGATTATTATTAACATCAGCTATTTAACACAAATTTTCAATGAAATGGAATATGGGCATTACAAAGAATATAGAAAACAAAACTTTTCCTAGCATTTTTTTTTTTGGCGTTTTGATAGCAGTTTGGTAGCTTTATGCTTATTGCAAAAGATTAATTTCATCGAGTTTAAATTTTCATATTGACAGTTATAAACATGTGGTCACGAACGTACGCAAAATAAAGGGTCCGCCATCTAACGTTTTTTTTCAACTAGTGCTTATTTCGTGAATGGTAACACTTAGCTCATGTCTGATTTGACAGATAATTAGTTTTATCCTTCCGCTGAACGAATATGGTTGTGTATACGCCTGAACAACGCTTCGCTAAGTGGGCCTGCGATCGACTTACAGAAGATGCCAAAAAGCCAAAAAAATCATCTTTTCAGATGAAACTCATTTTGATCTTGTCAAAAGCCAAAAGCGTGCTGTCATTGGACCGATAATTCTACCACGCTACTCATATCGCTCGAACGTTTCACGATTGATGTATCTCCCCTGGTTAGTTTTATTTACTTGTTATTTATCATTTAAGATTGTTTGTAAGATTAATTTATTTCAATTTCAGCATAGTTTACCGTGTTAGTTTGTTTTTTCATTACAGTACATACTTTTCTGATTGTGTTAGTTTTTTAATGAAAACGGCAAATAAGGAAGTGTGATATTACTTCTTTCTTAGTATTTTAGTATCGTAAAAGATAAGTAAAGAATGGTTAAACATACTTAGGTATAGTGATATAACTTCGTGCTAACCTAAATAGAATATGGAAAAACAGAAAATGAATAGTGATACTTACAAATGTGTTTCAATCAATTCTCATATTCCATTTCATAGAAATTTAAGTTAAATAGCTGATGTTAATAATAATCTCTACCCCAGTAAATAGACATGGGTGCTGATGAAGTGCGTGGCTGCACAGAAAAATATCGGTATTTCCCCCAGCTAATAAGTCTAGTTTAATTTTTCTTCTCTTCTTTAGATACTCACATTAATTAATAAAAATATTTCATTCAATAAGGATTGAAATTACTGAACTCAAGCCTGATTAAGAAATTATTTCTGATTAAAATTCACTACAGTTCAATTAAATCTAAAAATGTCTCAAAAATATTAAATATTACATTCATAAGGGTACATTCGTAGATTAGACTGGTTAGAGATCGGTTATTTTACAAATTTTGCTTATTAACAGGCCTGATATTTTCATGCACTATAAAATCTAAGTTATGCGCATAAAAAATGCGCGATAAACACACTATTGAAGTAAAGGAGCGATATGTAGTTAACAAAAATAAATATAACCACAGCCAAGGCGAGTTCATGTACGAGGTGCTGTCAAGTTAACAGGTACAGTTAAAGTACTAGACAGATTTTTTGTTGCAGACTTGACACCACCTGGTACACGAATTTGCCTTGACAACAGCATTGCAACAAAAACAGAGAAGCTGACCGTCTAAAATAAAACACACACAAAAAAATTAAAGACAAGATATGCAAAATTAATATTACCATGTAGTGAAACATTGGCATTTTTAAATTGTACCAAGTAACTCGCGGTAGTACCACGGTACCAACGAGGTCAAAAATGTACCATAAAAAGTACAATTGTGAGCTGAAATATACATTAGGGAAGTAACGAATACCAGTTTAGCGAATGCGAATGCGAATGCAAAAACGAATAATACATTTTAATTGAATGCGAAAGCGAATGCAAATATTACAATACGTTAAAAAAATCACATGAAAATAAATTTGTCTAAGAACATGTAGTTGTGTTGTATACATAGATCTACTTGAGTTTTGAATTCAGCAAATATTTATTAAGTTATTAGAAATAAAAATTGTTAAACTGAAAGATATATGAAATCATATTAAAATAAGTATAGATAATAATCAAAAATAAATTTACAGAATGTTAGGCAATCAACCCATTCGTACTTTGGCCCTAAGACCTTGTACTAAGTTCAACATTTTCTGTAAGATGCTACCAAAATATATATTAAAAAAAATTGGAATGAATTGTTCATGAAAAAATTTTGCAGAAGTAGTACTCTGTTCATTTTGGCAAAAACATATGACATACATATATCTTTAGCATTTTAAGTTTTCATGCGGAATAATATGAGTGGCACTTGTTTCGCAAAAAATTTACAACAAAGAAGGATTAGTTAATATTTTTGCACTTCAAATTTTTTTTTCGAAGTAATGAATGGTGCTTACTATTTTTCAAAAGTTTGAACAGAATAGTCTTAAGTAGAAAATATTTTCGTGCAAATCAAACAACTTTCAAAAACTGGAAGATATTTCCAATATTTTTGTCTTTAGTATTCGTTTTAAATATTCGCATACATTTTAACGAATGCAAAAGCGAATGCAAATAGCAAAAGTAAGCGAATAATTTGCGAAAGTGAATGTGAACATTCGTTACTTCCCTAATATATATGAATGGTTAAAAACATATAAGTATCCATACTACAAGTAAATTTAGAAGAAAATTTTCAAGAATACTTTATTGTTATTGATTTTGTAACGTTTTTTGTTTCTCCTGTAAAATATATAAAAGTGTAGTTACGTCCGTTTGCATTTATGGTGACGATATACTACATACATACATAAGTATATGGTATAGAATTTAAATGAAAATACATATAAGCAAAGCACAAAGAATAAAGACATAAATTTTTTTTATGAGTTGCCCTCATAAAAACAAGAAGAAAACCTTATTGAAAAAATCAATAAGATAACCTCATAAAACTACAAGATTTCTTCTTGATTTTTTTCAAAAAAGTTTTCTCTATGAAATTAATAAGATTTCCTTATTGAAAAAAAAACTATAGAGATTGCTTATTAATTTTGTTCTACATATTTTATGAGGTATTTAGTAGGCACTGTTTTCTATGTGCGAATTCATACTGACTCATAAAATTTTAAATAAAAGTGAGTAGACATCATTTAAAATCAACTACTCTGATTTACGCATACTCACCATGACATTGATTTATAAGTATAGGTTGAAATAAATATGAATGCGACGTCAACATCATAGTCATACCACACTCACACTCATAAATCACCTCAGTTTGATTTATAATTTCAGAAAAACAATACTACTCATATTGATTCAGCTCACTCAACTCATGCATATGTATTTATTTAAAGTTTTAGTCATTAAAGAGTAGAGCTGTGCCAAATCGTTCATTCAAGTGACCGCCCATTTTCGTTCATTTTCTAAAAAAGAACGAGTTCGTTCATCCGCTATTTTCAAGAAATAGAACGAAGTGATAACAAACAAGCAGTTGATTGGGTACATAAAAAGGGAAACATGCACAATGCATTTTATACACAATATTGACAATGAAAATAAACTGTATATATCTAAACTAATTTTGTTAAAAAACTATTAATACCTATGTTCTAAAAACTTAATAAATATGAATGGCAATTTAATTAATTTCATAAAGGCCACAGTGTTACTAAAAGTATTTTGATTTGTTTCTGTTAGAAAGGTGACTTGATCGAGAAGGTTTTTAACTATGTTTGAAGAAAATCGGTCCAGACGTTTAGAAGATATCGCGTCTTTTCTAGATATATCGGGGGTTTTTTTAATTTTTGTTATTAACAAAATATTATAAAAAATTCATTTATAAAGATATAAAAAAGGAACACATACATAGGTACAAATATACAATAGGTATACCCTGGATTCAGCGTTACCATATATATTTTTTAAAAAACTTCCTAAATCTGAAAAAAAACTTTTTTTCCAAAACAAAAACTTTTTTTCTGCAAAAGTACCAAAATTTTTAAAGAAAACAGCTGATCGATATTGTTATGTGAAAAGTAATGAAAATGGTTAGGCTAAGTGAGCCTTTAGACACTGTTGCAGTAATAAGGGAGTGAGAAAATATAAGATCGTTTTATTGCATACAAACATTACTTAATATTTTCATTCAATATACTGCAAAAATGGTGCTGGTCCGCCTCCAAAATAATTAAGTAGCTGGCTACGAGGCAACAAATGTTGCTAGCGGCATTTGAAGTCGATGCGCACTTCAAACTTTCGATTGAATATGATTCATAGACAACATTGCAAAAAGAATGAGTACAATAAATTATAAATCATGATTCAACTCTACACACTATTCCACTGCTCATTGCGCTTCTCTGATATTGGCATCACTTGTTACGTGTTACTGAAAATGTTTCACAACTTCGAAAAGAGTACCAGGCATAAGGTGTGAAAACACTATTAGTTACATCTAACATATCCTGCCTTATCGTGGTTGGCGTATTTCAAATACGACTACGACTGTTTGGTAATAGATTAAAGAAAAACTGTTGAAGTCTTCTTTAATCTATTACCAAACAGTCGTAGTTGTATTTGAAATACGCAAACCACGATAAGGCAGAATCTCTTTTTTTATATATTTGCCACCACAAGCAGTGTTGTTACACGCTCTATTTGCTTTCACGTGGCAGTGGCAAATATGTAAAAATATTCGTGTAAAACCTACATACATAACGCAAATTATCTGGGAATTCTAAAATAACTAAAGCTATTATTTTAAACTTTCGATTAAACACAGTTTAGATAATAACTCATAGCAGGCGAAACGCCAAATCTAAAAAGCAGCTTTTTAGCGATGGTGTTTTAGATTAATGTTATAAACACAATCAAGTCCACCGACCATCGACTACAAGATGTCAAAAATAGAATACATGCGTGCTTATGAGAATAATTCTTTTAGCCGCTACACGACTACATGGCTACTTTTGTAGCCCTTAGCCAACTTAGGCTAATTTCTATTTTTCTTGGCTACAAAAAACAGATTAGTGCTGCCAATACAATAAATGCATGTAATGGTGGTTTTAAAAACGCAATACATTAAATATCGCTATTAAAAACGCGAAAAAACTATTATAGTGGCACCATTGAAAAATAATAATCATCTGTTCATTTGTTTTTTTTCATTTGTATTTATTTTTTGGTTTTTTTATTGAAATCGGTAAGTATATAATAGTAATTTTTACTGTTTATATGTATTTATTATATTGTTTAATGTAATGATGTTTAATGTAATGATGTTTATTTTTTGTAGTTAGTGGTCGGTAGTCGTTAAAAGAATTAAGTAGCTGGCGACTTGGCTATTTTTGTAGCCAGCTACTTTTGTAGTCGGTAGTCGATGGTCGGTAGCCTTTGATTGTGTTTATAGCATAAAGATGATTATGTGCAACCGTAAAAAATACGTTAAGAGACGAATACATATTAAACTTTCAGAATGAAGTATTCCTTTTTCTGCTTTAAATTGCGCGTGACACAATAACATCACAACATTGTACTCTCTCTCTCTCTCTCTATGATTATCCTTATGCATCAAACACATTAAACACAGCAAGCTACCGACTACCAAATGTCAAGGATACAATACACATGTTTATATGAGAATGATTATTTTGAAGACAGCAAGGCAACACGGCGACAGATTGTTGTCTATGCTGATTTTGTCGTTGTACTCCAATTAAACTAATTTCTATTTCTTTGGATACAATGAGCAAATGCAGTGTTACTAGTGTAATACAAAATTTTGAATGAATGATATCGTACAATTGAAGCACAGCCGCGAATAACGTTGTAAAAGACAACTTTAAAAAAACCAGTTTTTTCACAGATTACCATTAACATAACTCTCTTGCGTTGTTCAAACATCAAACCATCCAAAATTATGCATCTGATCGCCGTCAAAATACAATTACAATCAGTCAGTCAGTGGAAAACTTTGTAATAATAAATCGTGCAAACAAAATTGTCGAAAATAATTGATAAATGTAGCAGAGATACAAAAAGAAAAGATAATGCTAGTTGTCGTTATTTTCGATACGCTAAAAAAATTTAAAAGAAAAAAACAATCTTGCCTTAAAATACGTTTTTTGGCTCTCTTGCAAAATTATTATTTTGTCACTTAAAACGTTATTCGCGGCTAACCTTCAATTATTTAGTATTATTTAACAGAAATAATATCCCGAAATTGACGTAAAAAATAAATTGATTCATTTTTGTACTTTTACGTGAAATAAGTACATTTTAAAAGAAAAATTTATTTTTATAAATGCAAAATATATGAAAGTGGCAATGCTGAATTATGTATTTGTACTTGAATATCAGCTGCAGATGGTGCTGCTGTCGTCTCCAAAATAATTAAGTAGCTGGCTACGAGGCGACAAATGCTGCTAGCGGTATTTGAAGTCGTGTGTTCGTGTAGCCTGCTGTGGTGAATGTGTTTAATGCATTATTAAGCATTAAACACATAGACCACAGCAGGCTACATGGCTACACGACTACAAGTTCCGCTAGCAACAAATGTTGCCTAGTAGCCAGCTACTTAATTATTTTGAAGACGGCAGCAGCACCATAAATTTATATTTCAGTGGTGCCGCTTTCAAATATTTCACATTTATAAAAATAAAATAGTTTATTCAACAATTAGTTTATTTCTTTATATTTTTTTTCGATTTTTACTATTTATAGGTTTAGTAATTTCTTCAATAGTTTTATCAATTTTTCGCTAACCTGCGATTTTTTTTTCGCGTTTTTTCACTTTTTTCCAATCTTTTTATATTTTCAATGACTTTCGCGATTTCTAATCAAATTTATGACTTGCTTCCGATTTTGCAATTTCTCGCACAATTTTTGCAAACTTCGCGATAAAAGCGACTTTATCGCTTTCAGCCTCCTAATAGTTTAGCCGATTTTTAAACAATATTAGACTTTGTTATCACATCGCTGTTAGTACGAGAAAGTTTTTGCGAATTTTCGCCATTCCGCGATTTTTACCGAACTTTTTGCATTCCTTACAGTTTTCGCAATTGTTAATCCCTATTATGGCTTGTTAAAATTTTTTTAAATTTTCGCAATAGTTCGCGAAAAAAGCGAATTTGTCATGTTTTTAGTTTCCTACGAGTTTTGCCGATTTTTCAACAATATTAGACTTTGTTATCATCCCGCCGTTAATACGTTTCTGCAGATTTTCGTAATTTTCGCGATTTTTGCTGAATTTTTCGCATTCCTTAAAGTTTTAGCGATTTTGAATCAATACTATGGCTTGTTTAAAATTTTGCAAATTTTCGCGATTTCTGCAAAGTGGCAATAAAAGCGACCCTTTGTGTGTTTTTTAACTTCCTAAAAATTTTGAAGATTTTTACACATTATTAGACTTTGTTATCATCCCGCTGTTAGTAATGTTTTGCTTTTTTTCTCTTAACTTTCGCACATTTTTTGCATTCCTTTCACTTTTAGCGATTTTTAATCAATATTATGGCTTTTTTAAAATTTTGCAACTTTTCGCGAATTATAACTTTTATTGGTTTCCAAAAATATATTACTTTTGTAATTAACATTAAAATTTTATCATTTTATTTTTTTATTTTGCAATAAAAAATATTTATTGGCACTAATTTGATTTGCATATGTATTTTGCTATATTGTCAACACGTTTTGCAGCCATAAAAAATAGAAATTAGTTTAATTTGACTACAAGGACAAATGTAGCACGGACAACAACCTGTAGCCCGTTACATTGTTGCCATCCAAATAATCATTCTCATATAAACATGTGTATTCTATTTTTGACATTTAGTAGCCGACAGATTGATGTGATGAATGTGTTTAATGCTTTACATACCTACAAGAACAATGACGGTCATTTGATGCATCATCTGATGGAAATTGCTGATGGGTATATACATCAGAAGTTTCTATCATTTTGTTAAGGGCAATATGAAAAAACTGATGTAAACATTCGTGTACGTATGATTTTCTTTCTCTCTCATATTTGTGCACTTCATGACTAAGCTGACTAATCAGCACTGATGTAAAAATCGTCAGAGATGACTAATCAGTACTGATGTAAATAGGTATACCTATCAACTCAAACGAAGTGATATACTAATAAATATAATTTTTATATTAATGTAAACATTATAAAAAATATGTTAAAAATAGATAAATACAATGCATATTAAAAACAACAACAAAGCAAAGAAAATAATTAGCAAACACTATTTCTATAACACCTTCTTAAGCACCCAACGCATCTTGCTCTTTCCAAATATCTAAAAATTGAAAAAGAAACGAATACATATGTATAATATATTTTAAATTAAATTTTATAAAATTTCTTTTGTTCATTATTGTTTTTATCTTACTTTTTTCACAAACAGCATGATTTTTTTATCACTTTTATACATTTGAATTTTACAAATCGAACGAACTATAAATTATTTTCAGTAAAATTCAATATTTTAAAATTTTTGACATATGTACATTAGATGTTCCACTCTATCATATATGTTAGAGTAGAGCAGCTATAATCACTGTTGAATTTAATGTAAAATTGTTTGAAATGTGTAAGTAAGAAAAATGTTGTTTGTGTTAGTTTCAGTCATTCATTTCTTGTAGGGATATTTAGTTTTATTAAATTATTACAAATTACTGAAATATATTTTCTTTTTTATATATAGTTAACTGGAAAACACCAGCACTACCAAGAGATTTAAACTCTTTTATGGCGGATATGTCTTTAAAACCCGAAGTGGAGGCTACGCTGATTGGTGATGTTGCTTCAACATTCAAAGAATCGCATGAATTTATGGTAACTGAATTGAGGAATCTATTAAATGATAAAGTACGCATGTTATTAAGTAAATAAAAACATAAATAGTATAAAATAAGTTATAATTATTTACATTAAAATTATTATAAAGCGCCTTGTTTTGTAAAACATGATTTTTTAAATCTACCAGTTTAAATATAACAAAAAATATCGGAAATGACAAACGTTTTCACTAGTAGTGATGCTCGAATATTCGAATTCAAATTCGAATATTCGACCATTTATAAATATATTTTCCAAAAAGAATCGATAAATAAATAAATCCTAGAAGAAATTTAAATAAATGGCATGCAACTATTTGTAATAATTTAAATAAAGAAAGTTATTTTATTTCAAAGAATAAACAATATTTTTGTAGGCAACAATAGCTATAAGCAGGGCAAGTTTTTTATGGCATATGCCACTTTTTGACATTAAAAGCCATTGTAGGTGCACCTTGCTATAAAATAAGATTTTTGAAGAAATTTTTATGTGTCGGGAGTTTTTCTTTTTTCGGAATCGCCCTGCTGAAATTAATAATTCATAAAATTTTTAATCAATCTGTTGTATTAACAATATACATATGCGTCCTTTTTCCCCGTACACTATATTTGATCATTTATTTTCGAAATATTATATAATACACAATTATGTATATGTATTTAAAATTTTAAAAAAAAAATCCTAAAGAGACGGTAAAGGAATTTAATTTACGGTAAAAATTTAATGGTAAAAAAATTTCCGAATATATTAAAAGGAGATTCATCAGTGCTGTATTTTGTATACACAATACACTATAGCAGCGGTGCCCAAAAGTTCCTTATTGAAGAGTAAACACCAATACATTTAAAGAAAAACTAATTTTTATTTAATCCCAGCGGGAAAAAGAAGGAGTACGGATGCCTTCCAAAAGACCTCTGTACAAGGCCTGCTCGCCCCATGCCATCTTCATATCTTTTTAACCGACTTCAAAAAAAGAAGGAGGTTAACAATTCGTCTCTATTTTTTTTTTTTAGGTGTGTAGGTCCATAACTCGGTGCATTTTAGACCGATTGTAAAAATTTTTTTGTTGTCTGAGAGGGTATAGCTTCCCATTGGTCCCATTTGAAAAAAGTGGGCGGGGTCACGCCCACAATTGTTTAAATTTGATTTAATGATCTTCTGCTCATTTGATTGCTGCGAAACCTAGCAAACATCTTTGGTTCTTGTAATTACAAAATTTTTAAGTTGAAAAAATGGGCGGGGCTACGCCCATTAAAATGTATTATAACATTACACGTGGTTCTACTTAACCGATTTTTACGAAACTTAGCAAACACCTTGAGCTTTCAAATAGACACAATTTTCTTTTTAAAAAATGGGCGGGGTTACGCCCATTAAAATTTTATATTATATTTCACAGGGTTCTATTTCACCGATTTTTACGAAACTTGGCACACACCCTAAGGTTTAATAAAGGCACAAAATTGCGTTCAAAAAAGTGGGCGGGGCATGCCTATTAAATTTTAGTATACTATTTCATGTGCTAGTATTGAACCAATATTGACGAAACTTAGCACACACCTTGAACTCTTAAAAATACACAATCTTGTTTTAAAAAAGGGGGCGTAGCCACGCCCCATAAAATTTAATACTTAATTTCACGTGCTTTTACTTTATCGATCTGTACGAAACTTGGCACGCACCTTGAACTCTTAAAAATACACAATCTTGTTTTAAAAAAGTAGGCGTAGCCACGCCCCATTAAATTTAATACTATATTTCACGTGTTTTTACTTAATCGATTTTTACAAAACTGGACCATATTTCTAAATAAGCACTAAAAAGCTACAAATAAAACTTTTTAAAAAAAAATTAAATCGACTTCAAAAATAAGCACTAAAAAGCTACAAATAATATAGATCTAGTTAAATAAAAGATTTTTATATTTGTTACCTACAGTGCCGTTTGAAGTTGGTGCCAGTAATACTGGTACTAGGCACATAGGAACATGCCCGGTAAAAAAACTGCAAGTAATTTTTATGTACATATATATCTGCTTAGTTACCAATGTTGCTGGCACCAACTTCAAACGGCACTGTAGGCAACATATATAAAAATCTTTTATTTAACTAGATCTATATTATTTGTAGCTTTTTAGTGCTTATTTTTGAAGTCGGTTTAATTTTTTTTTTAAGTTTTATTTACATACGTTGTCATTTCGAGGTAGGCCTTCCGCTCTCACTTCTTTCACATATATTCTAAAAGGCCTTCAAATTAATGGCTTTTAAAAGGCCATCCAGAGAATGGCTGTTAAAAGGCCTTCAAATAAAGGTCATAT
The DNA here is from genome assembly GCA_944452675.1 of Tachina lurida. Lineage (NCBI taxonomy): Eukaryota > Metazoa > Arthropoda > Insecta > Diptera > Tachinidae > Tachina > Tachina lurida. The sequence continues at coordinate 67,200,316 of OX101752.1, read as the reverse complement.
TGAAAGGGGTTTAATAAAGGTTTTCAACTGCTGGGGCATGTATCTCAAAACTTACAAGTGTTGAAATACAAGTAAAATAGTTGTGAAGATATATATTTTATATGAAAATAAAATATTTTTCCAACTGTGTTACTTGTATCACCTAATTCACACGTTGATTTTTCAATGATTTTTTGAAACACGATTTTTGTAGTTTGTACAAAACGAACGGTATAGAAAAGCAAAGGGGGTAGAAAAAAAATTACATTTTCCGTTTTCCGAGTTTTTTTTTCAAATTTTCTTTACTCATATTTTAATTTTTGGTATGTTGCTTTATTTTATTTTTTCATTCAATGCGACAACAGCTTTTTATAATACAAAGCAGTGTTGCCAGAAGTAGGTGGAAATCACTACATGCAAGTATTTATAGGAGTGTAGGGAATATCGGACAAATATTTTATTTTGGCCAAAACGTTTCTTTATTTATAAGTATTAATAATACTTTGACAAAACGTAGGTATTTTTTATACTCAGATTGCATTTTTTATATATAAATAAAAAAGGACTATAATTAAAATATATTTTTGTTCATAAACCGTTTCAAAATTAGTTTTTGCTCGAAATTACACAGGAAATAGAATATGGGCATCAATTAAACAATGATTTAATAATTAAAGAAATTACACTTACATCTATCTTAAATCTTAATAAACTCCATTAATGGAGTTAAATTTGTATTATATATAAGATAATTTCTGAAAATCTGTAGAGAAGTATGCATTAATTTCGAACGCAGAAGTAGTCACTCTAAATAATTTAATACACAAGAAATGCATATGTATGTCAAAATAAGGACTTAAATGTTTTTAATTAATCTTTTTTTAAACTAAAATTAATGAAATTTGTAGATTTTCGTATGGGAACATTTATTTAACATGTAGGGGAAATGAATTTTTTAAAATCTACTGGCAACACTGATATCATTTTTGAAGGCAAAAAAATCAAACCTAGAAACATGGAAAAAATCATCGTACGAATGTACAATGTTTTTGGAAGCAACTTTTAAAGATAATTTAAAATAAAACAAGATTTTTAAATCCTCGTATGAATTGGGCCTATTCCAGCACTTGTAAGTTTTGACAAACAGGCTCGAGGAATTCAATATACACATCTATACGTAAAGTGTTTCAACGTTTATTTTTTGATCAAAAGGGTCGAACATATTGAAAAGAAAGTTCAGAAAATAAGAACCAATATAGAATTTATATAAGTCCATTCATAATATTGATCGAATAAAACAACTGTCTTACTCAACGTTCAAAACTCAACTAAAATGATTTACGTTTTCTTTTCTTTAATCGTTCTGTATTTGGTATTTGTATATGGAATTTTGTTTTTTATAACGGCATCTGAATTCTCTTGCTTTTGCTTTGGCAAAAAAAAAGCAAAACAAAATATTTTACTCCTTCTGTTCTGAGTGTTTTTTACCAAAGAGCCGAAGTCTTCTATAAGGCCTTCTTCAGAAGTTAAATAAGAATATTAACTGACTTAAAACAGGAATTCGTTTGCTTTTGTTTTGGCAAAATAACAAAACAAAAATGTTACTCCTTCTCTTCTCCCTTCTCATAAAAGGGAATGTGGAATGTGTACCTTATCTTTTTTGCGGAAAAGCCGAGGCCTTCTATAAAGCATTCTTTACAGCCATCCCTAAACAAGGGCGGAAAGCGGAACGTTTTTTTTTTCGCCGAGCTTTAACGCTGAAATGCCATACCTAAACAAAAGCGGCAACGTTATGTCAAAACGATAGAACCAGGGTTGTCAAACAAATAAATAAAACAATCCTGATTATTTTAACACCCGGACGGGAGAAATTGAGCCATAACCATAGTCACAGAATAAAGTCTGTTCGTTTTAGAAACAACTTAAAATTAAAAACCTGTTTCTAAATATTTTTCTACTATAGTCAAAAACAAAGTGTGTGTTAAGTTGAACCGACTTTAACTGGGTGTCACAACAAATATGGGAAAATTTTCATACGAACAACTTAACAAATAAATAATATAGAGAAAATTTAAAAGGTATTGGTATTAGGGATGCCAATCGGGACTGATTTTCCGAATCCCGGGATTCGGGATTTCAAAAAATCAAGTCCCGGGATTTTTCGGGATCCCGAAATTGTTTGAGATTCTGGGATTTTTCGGGACTTTGGGTTTTTTTAAATAATGAAAGATATATGATATTTATGGTTACTTATTAAAAAAATCGTCTTTGAAAGAGGTTCACAACAAAAAGTTTTATAATTCATTTTATATTACATAGTTAAATATAATTACCTTATATACTTGAATATAACAAAAATATTTGTTATTCATAAAAAAGCAAAACTAAAAAATAAAATTCTTTATATTCACGTAAAAAATTGCGCTTTTGTGGAAAAGCAAAATTGTAAAGTTAAAAAAAATAGCACAACAACCAGATAGAAAATTATTTTGCAAAAATTATGCAAAATTATCAGGGTCTGACTGAGTAAGTGCAAGATTATCAGCGTAAATTTTGCAAGGTTGTAAACTTTTAATGACACTGCCAAACCAAAAAAAGTACTTATAAAACACAAAATTATAACGCAGAAACCTGTTTAAAGAATTATAAAATTCATAATATTGTAAAAATTCTTAACTAGTGAAAATATAGAAATTCTGAAGTAATTTTCAAATTAGATTTCAGGATTACATACAAACATAATTTTATTATTTAAAAAAAAAACCTATGACTTAGCCCTAATTCACACGTTGATTTTTCAATGATTTTTTGAAACACGATTTTTGTAGTTTGTTGGCTAACTGTATAGAAAGGCAAAGTGGGTGGAAAAAATCACATTTTCCGTTCTCCGAGTTTTTTTTTAATTTTCTTTACACATATTTTAATTTTTGGTATGTTGCTTTATTTTATTTTTTCATTGAATTTGACAACAGATTTTTTTTAATAGAAAACAGTGTTACCTGTAGGTACAGTATGGAGCAAAAGTGAACACTTAAAAATTATAATTTCATATGTTATATTTTATAATATAAAGTGTTACATATTATTAGAATCTATCATGACTGTAATCATTGTCACTATGTGTGGAATATAAAAATAATAACCATCAACAACAACAACGCATATTTTATGCACGGTTGTAAAATACTGGAACAAAGCAATTGTGTTCACTTTTGCTGTCATTACAATTTTTTAATTTGAGCAAAGAACCGTTATAGTTTTTTACGCAGTTTGTGGCTGATCTCGTGTAAATAGTTAAATGATGTCTTTTTGTTTTCGTCTACCGTTGTGAGTGGTTTGCTTTTAATAGTTTTATCAATATGAAGCCGGCTAACAACAAAATTATTGCGGAAGTAGAAAAACGTATTCAAATGGGTAAATCAACATGTGAAGTTACAAAAGAATTAAAGATATCACAATTTTATGTGATGAAAAAAAAAATAAATAAAAATGTATCTATCCAACATGGCAAAACTGGTCGTCCACGAAGTATATGTAAGTATAAGTGATGACACGGACCTTGGTAACCGGGAGAGCTAAAACGCCAAAAGAGGCAGGAAAAGCCATCCAGTGTGAAGCAAGTATATGGACTATGAGGCGTGCGCTCAAAGATGTAGGTTGTTTCGCGACAAAAAAAACCTAAAAAGCCAGTTATCAATTAAAAATATTTTACGCTCGTCAAGCGTTTGCCAGACATCACCAACACTGGACTATTGATCATTGGAAACGTGTTCTTTGGTCAGATGAGAGCAAAATAAACCGCTTCAACTCGGATGGCGTTAGTTGTTTCTGGTCAAATACGGGAAAAGCCACTCAGAAACATCAGGTGATTGAGACGGTAGAACACGGTGGGGGATCAATAATGATTTGGGGATGTTTTTCAGAGTTTGGTGTAGGTCCACTAGCTTTGGTGGAAGGTATAATGAATAAGGAAGTATACCTTATTATTATTTATGAAAATTTACCAGTTGCAATGGGTCAAATGGATTTTGCTGAAGAGGATATTACCTTCCAGCAAGATAATGACACTTCACAACTTGTGCGAAATTGGCTGGAAAAAGAAAAATTTCGCACAATGAAGTGGCCACCTCAAAGCCCAGATCTCAATCCAATCGAAAATTTATGGAAGATTGTGAAAAGACGACTGCGGAACTTTGAAACATCCCCAACCAGCGTGAAGGAGCTTTGGGAGAGAGTTCAAGACATTTCGAGCAGTATACCTCTCGAAACATGCCAAAATTTAGTAAGAAGCATGCCAAAACGTATAGCGGCAGTGTTAAAGAGTAAAGGAGGCTTCACAAAATATTAATTGGCGTTTTGTCTCATATTAAATGGAATAATTGTTAAGAGTGCAAAACTGAACACTATACAATTTAAAAGAAAATTTATTGATAAGACTGAACTTGTTATTTTTATTTTTGTTTTTATGTATATATATTTTCTTATGTTGTTTAGCTCTTAAATGAACTACATTAATTTGTTTACATTATAAATAAATATATGAAATTTAATTAAAATCATAAATTGCGACTTTTAAGTGTTCACTTTTGCTCCATAGTGTATTTTTGTCGCTAATATAGGAGTATAGGGAATATCGGACAAATATTTTTTTTTTTGGCCAAAATGTAGGTATTTTGTATTCTCATATTGCATTTTTTGTGCATAAATGTAAAAATAACTATACGCAAAATATATTTTTGCTCCGTTTAAAAATTTGTTTTTGCTCGTAATTACATAGACTTTTATCTAATTATTTTGGTGTCGCAGTGCCTGTATTTGGATAGGATCTTCCCTCTATTCTTCTAATGGCAAGCACCCCAGGAAATAGGAAATGAGCATCTATTAAACAATGATTTAATAATTAAGGATATTACTTAAGGCCGTTTCACATTATAATACAAGTATTAATACTTTTGTGGAAAATGCAACTCTGACATGTTGAGTTGTTATTGTCTTTTGAAATTTTTGAAACAGAAATTAGATTAAGTTACCTACTGTAGCTCCAAGTATTCAGAAGAAATAATTTTGGTTTACAAAACAAATTTTTTAACATGACATTGTGGGGAAAAACGAATTTTTTTATAATCTAATGGCAACACTGATACAATTTTTGGAAGAAAAAAATCAAAACTAGAAACAGGGAAAAAATTATCGTTTGAATGTAAAATGTTTTTGGAAGCAAATTTTAAAGAGAATCAATAATAAAACAAGATTTTTAAATCCTCGTATGAATTGGGCCTTAGAACATAAGTCATAATAAAGAATGAATTGATTACTGAATTATTTAGCGAAGTTCTGATACTTTGTTTCAGCATTTGAACAAAATCTTTTACTAATCAATAAACATACGAGTATAGTATACATACATATATATATTGATGCACATATTGTGTTTGGCTTTCTCGACAACTAAACAAAATGGGTTACTCGCGTCAAAAAGAGCAATTATGCCTTTTACACAGTTGCAAGAATTTACGTGAATACCGTTATTATTTAATATATTATTATTAAAACTGCTAAAAATATTGCTTATTATCATCAAATAGATTGAAATTAATAAAGAAAAGGTGAAAATATATGGTTTGGAAACACATTTTCATTGACAATATTAACAGGATTAAACAAACAAATATAAAAGATCAATATTGTGTTGCCACTGTTACTATTTTCGCACGGGGAAATTCATGATAATTTATTTCTATAAAATAAACAAAACTTAGTAAACCATTTCGGGATTTTCGGGATTGGCATCCTAATTGGTATTGTATTATTTTAATACAATAAACTATTCAATAATTGGATTATAAATTATTTATAGGAACAAAAGAAGCCAAGAGATAGAAATTCATACATACATACAAATGTGTACATACATACATATTTTCTCTTTTATTTTAATGCGTTTTGTCTTGAACTAAAGAGCCAGAGTCCATGCTAATCTAGTTAAAAACAGCTTCAGTATGTTTTAACTATAGAACCGACTTTCCTTTAAAGTGCAGTTTTTCTCGTCTATGGCAGGTCGAAAGTTCATTTTTTTAAAAAGTGCATTCTAAAAAGAGTGTTGTGAATAAGAGCCCTTGTGTCCCTCTTTTTTAGGCGTATGTGTCCAGTGAAGTTCAAAATATTACGAGCAAGCGAATTAGGATGTGACTCGAGTTTTGTTAAATATTTGCCTGCGTATTTTGCAATTTCTTCAGTCACGAATGGCATATTTAAATCACGATGTATATTTGAATTTTTTATATACCATGGAGCTGAAGCAGTACCCCATAGCTGAATTCCGTAGCACTATATAGGTTTTAAGAGCGACTTGTATATTAAAAGTTTACAATCTACGCTGAGGGTTGAATTTCTACCAACCAGCCAATGTATCTGAGTTAATTTTAGTTTCATTTGTGTTAGCTTAGAGTCAATGTGGTGTTTCCATCTAAGCCATCTATCAAGGTTTATACCAAGGTATTTTTTTTTTTTTTTTTTTTGAATGCATGATTTTTTATTTATTGTATCTTCATATATGAACTAACAATAAGTATTCAAATCTTAAATCTAAAAATATAATTAGGCCCGACCAGTGTCGGACATAAGCTTAGTAATAGTTATATATAATACATAAGTAGTGATAGTCAAAAGGAAAAAAATAAAGTATTTTCAAGAAGTCCCATCTGGAGTGATATGAATAAGAGCCCATGTGTCCCTCTTTTTTAGGCGGATGTGTCCAGTAAAGTTCAAAATATTACGGGCAAGCGGATTAGGATGTGACTCGAGTTTTGTTAAATATTTGCCAGCGTATTTTGCAATTTCTTCAGTCACTAGTGGCATATTTAAATCACGATGTATATTTGAATTTTTTATATACCATGGAGCCAATGTTATTAAGCGTAAAATTTTGTTTTGCCTTCGTTGGATTCTCTCCACATTAGAAGCTGAAGCAGTGCCCCATAACTGTATTCCGTAGCACCATATTGGTTTCAAAATCGTCTTGTATATTAAAAGTTTACAATCTAGACTGAGTGAAGAATTTCTACCAATCAGCCAATGTAGCTGAGTTAATTTCAGTTTCATTTGTGTTAGCTTTGAGTCAATATGGGGCTTCCATGTAAGCCGTCGATCAAGGTGTATACCAAGGTATTTTACGTGTGAATGTTGAAGAACAACTTGATTGTTGATTCGAATAGGGGAACAAGTATCTCTTCGCAGGGTAAATGTTACCTGGACACACTTTTGCTCGTTTACTTTGATTCTCCATAAATTTAACCATAGTTCCAGTTGTGTAATATGTTCTTGTAGATATCGGGAAGCCTCGTGAGGGTTTTCGTGCATACTAAGGCAGGCTGTATCATCGGCAAACGTAGATGTATGAATATTGCTGCTCAAAGGCATATCACAAGTGTAAATCAAATACAAAACTGGCCCCAGTATGCTCCCCTGTGGCACACCGGATGATATAGATTCGGGCACACTCATGAAGTCTCCTTCCACAACCGTAAACTTCCGGTTAGTAATATAACTTTCTAATAGCTTCAGAAAATTTATTGGTAAATATGATTTCAATTTTAAAATAAGACCTTCATGCCACACTTTATCAAATGCCTGAGAAACGTCGATAAACAGCGCAGAACAATACTTCTTTTCTTCAAATGTTCTTCTTATAAATTGAACCAATCTATGAGTTTGTTCGATGGTGCTATGCTGACTTCTAAAACCAAATTGATGGTCCGGTATGCACCCATTACTAACTAGAATTGGGGACAATTTTGTCATGAGCAGTTTTTCGAAAAGTTTTGACATTGTTGATAGCAGACTTATTGGCCTGTATGACTCAGCCTTGGTAAGGTCTTTGCCCGGCTTTGGAATCATTTTAACTTTGGCAAGCTTCCAGCTATTTGGAAAATACTCCAGTCGTAAAATGGCGTTAAAAATAAATAATAGGATTCTAATTGCAATACGAGGCAACTTTATTAGCATCTGGTTACTAATTCCATCAATACCCGGAGCTTTCTTCGGGTTAAGTTCAGCAATTACTTTTTGTACATCACACGTTCTAAATTTTATGGGTCGAGGGGGTAGCGCCACTACATTCGGCAAATCAATAACACCAGTACACGAGTTAGGGGTAAATACTGATTTTAAATGCTCAGCAAATAGTTTACCTTTTTCAGTATCGCTTCTTGCCCAACCCCCTGTAGATGTACGCAGAGGTGGTTTAAACGCAACAGGTGTTTTAAGCTTTCTAGCAGCGCGCCACAAGGAGTAATTAGATGCTGGTGTGGCATCAAGACCTTCCAGATAGTTTTTAAAAGATGCAGTTTTTTCAAATGCAAGCAAGTCTTGGAGTCGTTTAGTGCACTCTTTAAATCTGATTTTATGTTGTGGTGATCTGTGCTGTTGCCATTCCCTTCTAGCTCTTCTTTTTTCACTTACAAGACGTTCAATATCCGTAGAATAAATTCTATTAAATCCAGTCTGCGGGTAGGAGGTAGTCGCATGTTCAGCAGCCTGTTTTATATTTTTGATAAGATTGCCAATGTTAAATTCAATATCTTCGGATGTTCTTAGTATAATGTTTTCCGTACAATGAGTACTGAGATATTTTCTGAACCCCAGCCAATTAACACGGTTGATCGTCTTCACATACGGGTGAGGTAAGTCACTACTTAGTGGGCTACAAATTGTAACGATCGTGGGAGAGTGATCGGAGGAAAGATCTTGAGACGCTTCAACATGAACTAATTCCCTAGAAATATTTTTCATGACTCCAAAATCTATAACATCCGGAATTTTTTGTATGTCCGTAGGCCAGTAAGTGGGCTCCCCACTCGAAATGACGTCCAAGCCCATTTTTGAAATTGTGTTGAACAATGCCCGACCTCTAGGTGTAATAAGACGCGAACCCCAGAACGTATGTTTTGCATTGTAGTCGCCAGCTGCTACGAAGCAAGGGCCAAGGGATTTGTAGAAATTCTCGTATTGGTCCTCAGTAATTGCGAACCTAGGAGGGGAGTAAATTGATGATATGACAAAATTAGTGCAAAAATTTTCGATACAAATATTCGTTGCTTGTAAATGTTCTTCGCAAATGTTGTCAATAATATAATGCTTGAGTCTTGACTTTATTAAAATTGCTGATCCACCGCATGCTCTTCCTCTCGGGTCCTTTGAATCATATAAGGTGTAGCCATAAATTTTAAAAAGGCTTCTCGAAGTCAAATGAGTCTCAGAGACCAACATTATATCAATATTTTTTTCCGTGAGGAAGTGCTCAAGTTCATTTTTATGTTGGCGAATGCCGTTTGCGTTCCAGAAACATATTGTTAACGTGTTCATGGCTTATTAAGTATTGCTTGAAGCAGAGTATTCTGCATTCGCAGCATTTCTTGCATCATGCTAGTCATACTTGTTGTAAAATTGTTTATAGTTTGCACCAGATTTTCAATAGTAGCTTCAAGGCGATTAAAATTAAAGCCTGAGTTTGTATTTATTGAAGTATTTGGCCGTGAAACATTTTGTGTGGGAATAGAGCTTGTTTTTGCAGCATCGGCATACGATACACGTGAATTAACTGGTTGGCTCACTTGGGCAAGAGTGGCAGAGTAAGTGTTTGCTGTTTGTGCTGGAGCTACTTTAGGTTTTTGCCCCATTGTCTTTTTAACGAAAGAATATACACGACAACCTCTGTAGTTAGCAGTGTGATTTTCTCCACAATTACTGCATTTTTTGTTACTTTGATCTTTCGGTTTATTGCAACTAGCAGTACCGTGCAATTCACCGCAAATAACACAAACTGTAGGTAATTTGCAGTAAGTTTTTGTGTGGCCATATTCTTGACAATTATGGCACTGTACGGGTCCAGAACGCTTGTGTGGTTCTTCAACTGTTATTTTTCGGTATAAAAGATATTTTAAATTATAAATTGGGTGCGTCTCATTTTTTCTCAATTTTATATCATTCGGCTCAAGTTCAACGCGAAATAGAGGCTGGGGGATCTTCTCCCTATTTATTATATTTGAAACATTTTTTACCTTGAATCCCTGGAGGACGAGTGCGTCTTTTATTTCTTCGGGAACAACATAAGAATCTATGCCCTTCAATACGATCTGCAGGCCTTTAGCACTCTTGAGCTGGTATGTGTAGAAACTTGTTTTATTTTTTTCAAATTCAGAAACCATTTTACGGAAATCTGTTTCGTCATAAATTTGAATTTTCGTTTCATCGATATTGCCACGTTTTATTGGAACAATGTGAAATTTTTTCTCACCAATGACCGAAATTAATTTCTTAATAAGAGCGTTTGAATTTTTTTCTCTCAAATATATTGGTGGCGGCTTGGAGGTTTTTTTCTCAGATATATCAGGTGTGTCGTTGTCATCTTGCAATATTTGAAAACGATTAGTGGAGGATGCGCTGTTATCCCTAGATACCTTTGAAGCAGATGCAATTTTATTAGAATTTGGGCTTCGCCCGCGCTTTCCCACCATTATATATCGGTCCATTCCGACTTGGACCTTGGGTTTTGGGCTACTCTTATTTATATTGACAATTTGGGTAAGTGATGAACACGAGCCTGAATCGGATGATATCGCTGATTTAAATGACGAAGTAGTAGGCAACTGTAATGTTAACAAATCACTAGTTGACATTGGACAAAGCGAAGTTGATCGCTGACGAAAAATTGGCTTAGCCGTTAAAAAAAGTCTGTCATCAGGTTTTTTATTTATTTTGTTTATATTAAGAGCATCAGAACTCACAGTAAGTATATCATCAGATTTTTTATTGTTATCATTAAGATCATCAGAGCTCACAGTAAGATAGGCATTTCTGCCGTTATCACTCACTTCACAATTATTTGTTTTTGAGGTACTCATATAGAGTATTCCTCAAGGGCACTTTGTTAGTGTATTCCTCAAGGGCACTTTGAGTTATTTTGTTTACGGTTGTTTTTGTTTTATTTTTGTTTTAGTTATTACTGTTTATGTAAAAAAATATTAGCAAAGCAAAAAAAGCTTATTTATCAAAGTTAATGTACAACGAATATTATGTACTACAAATATTTTTTTGTATGATTTTTTTTATTATGTATGTAAAAAAAATCCGCTAATACGTCTGTTCACTATGAAGGTACAACGAGAACTCTACCAAGGTATTTCACATGTAAATTTTGAGGTACAATTTGATTATTGATTCTAATGGGGGAACAAGTGTATTTTCTTAGGGTAAATGTTACCTGACCACACTTCTGTTCGTTTACCTTTATTCGCCACATGTTTAACCATAGTTCTAGCTGAGTAATATGTTGCTGAAGATATCGGGAAGCCTCGTGAGGGTTTTCGTGCATACTAAGGTATGTTGTATCATCGGCAAATGTAGATGTATGGATATTACTGCTCAATGGCATATCACAAGTATAAATCAAATACAAAACTGGCCCCAGTATACTCCCCTGTGGCACACCGGATGAGATTATTTTAGGCGTACTCATAAAGTCTCCTTTCACAACAGTGAACTTCCGGGCAATAATGTAGCTTTCCAACAGATTTATAATATTTATTGGTAGGTAGGTCTTTAATTTTTAAATTAGGTCTTCATGCCACACTTCAAATGCCTGAGAAACGTCAATAAACAGCGCAGAGCAATACTTCTTTTCTTCAAAAGTTTTTCTTATAAATTAAACCAATCTATGAGTTTGTTCAATGGTGCTATGCTGCCTTCTAAGTACAAATTGATGATCCGGTATGCACTCATTATCAGTTAGAATTGGTGACAATTTTATTATGAGTAACTTTTCAAAAAGCTTTGACATTGTTGTCAGTAAACTTATTGGCCTATATGACCTAGCCTTGGTAAGATCTTTGACCGGCTTTGGAATCATTTTAACCTTGGCAAGCTTCCAGCTGTTTGGATAATACTCCAGTCGTAAAATAGCATTAAAAATTAATAACAGGATTCTAATAGCAATACGAGGCAACTTCATCAGCATCTGGTTACTAATTTCATCAATACCCGGATATTTTTTCGAGTTGAGTTCTGCAATTAGTTTTTGTACATCACGCGTCTTAAATTTTATTGGTCGAGGGGGTACCGCAACTACATTTGGGAAATCAGCAGCACCAGAACAAGTGTTTGGGGTAAATACGGATTTTAAATGCTCACCAAATATTTGACCTTTTTCAGTATCGCTTCTTGCCCAACCTCCTGTAGATGTGCGCAGAGGTGGTTTAAACTCAACTGGTGTTTTAAGCTTTCTAGCAGCGCACCACAAAGAGTAATTAGATGCTGGTGTGACATCAAGACCTTCCAAATAATTTTTAAGAGATGCAGTTTTTTCAAATGCAAGCAACTCTTGGAGTCGTTTGGTGCACTCTTTAAATCTGATTTTTGTTGTGGTGATCTGTGCTGTTCCCATTCTCTTCTAGCTCTTCTTTTTTCACTTACGAGACGTTCAATGTCCGTGGAATAAATTCTATTAACCCTAGTGGCATGTTCAGCAGCCTGTTTAATATTTTCATTAAGATCGGCAATGCAAGATTCAATATCATCAGGTGTTCTTAGCGTAATATTTTCCGTGCAATGAATACTAAGATATTTTTTGAATCCCAGCCAATTTACACGACTGGTCATCTTCACATACGAGTGAGGTAAATCATTTCTCTGTGGGCTACAGATTGTAACGATCGTGGGAGATTGATCGGACGAGAGATCTAAAGAAGCTTCAACGTTAATTAATTCCCTAGAAATGTTTTTCATGACGCCAAAATCTATAACATCCGGAATTTTTTGTATGTCGGTAGGCCAATAAGTGGGCTCCTCACTCGAAATGACGTCCAAGCCCATTTTTGAAATAGTGTTGAACAAAGCTCGACCTCTGGGTGTAATAAGACGCGAACCCCAGAACGTATGTATTGATTCGTATTGATTCTCAGTAATTACCAATCTGGGAGGGGAGTAAATTGATGATATCACAAAATTTGTGCAAAAATTTTCAACACAAATATTCGTTGTTTTGTAGATGTTCCTCACAAATGTTGTCAATAATATAATTCTTGAGTCTTGACTATTAGAATTGCTGATCCACCGCATGGTCTTCCTCTTGGGTCCTTTGAATCATATAAAGTGTAGCCAGAAATTTTAAAAAGGCTTCTTGAGGTCAAATGAGTCTCAGAGACCAACATTATATCAATATTTTTTTCCATGAGGAAGTGCTCAGGTTCATTTTTATGTTGGGGAATGCCGTTTGCGTTCCAGAAACATATTTTTAACGTGTTCATGGCTTATTAACTAATGCCTGAAGCAGTGTATTCTGCATTCGCAGCATTTCTTGCATCATGCTAGTCATATTTGTTGTAAAATTATTAATAGTTAGTTACCAGATTCTCAATAGTAGCTTCAAGGCGGCTAAAGCTAAAGATTGAGTTTGCATTCGTAATTCGTTGAATTATTTGGCGGTGGAACGCTTTATGTGGGAATAGAACTAGTCTTAGCAGCAACGGCATACGATACACGTGAAGTAACTGGTTGGCTCATTTGCGCAAAAGTGGCGGAGTAAGCGTTTGCTGATTGAGCTGGAGCTAGTTTAGGTTTTTGACCCATAGCCTGTTTAACGAAAGAATATACAGGGCATCCTCTGTAGTTAGCGGTTTGATTACCTGCACAATTACTGCATTTTTTTTTTGCTTGATCTTTTGGCTTAGTGCAGCTAACAGTACCATGCAATTCACCGCAGATAACACAAACTGTAGGTAAATTGCAGTAAGTTTTTGTGTGGCCATATTCTTGGCAATTGTGGCACTGTACGGGACCTGAACGCTTATGTGGCTCTTCAACTGTAACATGTTAGGCTATAAATTGGATGTGTCTCGTTTTTTTTCAACTGTATATCATTTGGCTCCAGTTCAACACGAAATAGAGGCTGGGGGATCTTCTTTCTATTGATTATATTAGTAACACTTTTTACTTTAAATCCTTGTATGATGAGTGATCTTTTATTTCTTCAGGATTAACATAAGCATCAATGCCCTTCAATACGATCTGCATACCTTTAGCACTTTTAAGCTGATAAGTATAAAATTTATTTTTATTTTTTTCGAATTCAGTAATAATTTTGCGGAAATATTTTTCTTCGTATATTTGAATTTTCGTTTCATCAATGTTACTACGTTTTATTGGAATAACGTGAAATGCGTTCTCACCAACGGCCGAGACTAATTTTTTAATAAGGGCGTTAGAATTTTTTTCTCTCAGATATATTGGTGGTGGTTTGGAAGTTTTTTTGGGAGATACAGCGACTTGGTCGTTATTAGCTCGCAATATTGAAAATGATTTGATCGGTTAACTGATGCAACGTCGTTATCCCTGGATGAAATTTTTGATGAATTTGGGCTTCGCCCGCGCTTTTTAAAATTGTGATATATCTGTCCATTTCGATTTGGACCTTGGGTTTTGGACTACTAGCGGATGATATCGCTGCCGTTATAACTCACTCGCATTTCTGCCGTTATAACTCACTTCAAACTTTTTTTCCTTTGAGGTACTCATATAGAGTTTTCCTCAAGGGCACTTTGTTTGTGTTTTTTTTTTGCTTACGGTTTCTTTTGTTTTTGTTATTTCTATATGTAAACAAGTAAGAGTGCTATATTCGGCTGTGCCGAATCTTATATACCCTTTACCAACGTACGTACATATATATAGTATACAGACACATACATACATATTTGTTTTGTGAAAAAATTTATAATTTTTTTCTCTAAAGCAATTAATAGTAGTGACCTTTCAGTATTTTTCGATTAAAAAATTTGATTCAATTATTTTATTTTCGATATTAGCAATAGTTATTTTACTCTACACTCTGTGGTTAAGATATATTTTACATTCACTCTTATTTGAGTCAACATCGGCGTCACGTCAATACATTACAAAAAAATTGGGGCTTGTTTACTCGCCCTCGAGATGTTCAAAAATTATGCTGCTATTTAATAACTCTAAAATATTCTTAGTATTGCACCTCCATACCCAAAGAAATAATTAGTTTTATATACCAGAAAAAAATTTAAGTTTTCCAGCTCTGGAGCTATGTCTTTTATTTTTCTAATTTCTATGCCATAAAGTATATAAAACTTGTAAACAAAAAGAAGAAACTAACTTGACCTAGTTACTTGTGTAAAAAAATAATAAATTTACCAACCCTGGAATCAACCTTTTAGACTTTTCTGATTTAAAAAATTAATAAAGTGTGTTAAGTGAACATAGAAATATCAAAAAAATTCAGTTTCCATCTTTGGAGCTGTAATTTTCATTTTTCAGATTTTATACGCCAAACTTTTCTTTCAGAAGCATAAAATATATTAAATTTATTAAGTAAAAGAAAACCTTTTTTAGACCTATTTAATTTGACATAACACAAAAAGTGTAAGTTTTCCAACCCTGTAGTCATAATTTTGGATTTGTCTGATTATTGATACCAATCAAGTTCTTTAAAAAATACATAAAATATGTTAAGTGGACAAGGCAAAAACGAAAAAAGAAAGAACTTAGTTTCATTTAATTCCTTTAATATTAAAAAATTCAGTAAAGTGCGACTTTGACTCGCGCACGAAGGGTTCCGGATATTCGGTTTTGAGCATTTTTGAATGTGGCTTATTTGCTTTTTCGAAGTGTTTTTCAGTTTAAAAGATTTATTTAGTTTTGACGCTTGTTTCTCGATTTGGCGATTTTTTTCTGTTTTTGGATGTTTTTTTTCATTTTGGCGATTTTTTCTGTTTTTGGGGCTTTTTTCATTTTAGAGATTTATATCATTTTGGCGATTTTTTTATTTTGGCAATTTTGTCATTTCATTTTGGCGATTTTTTCTGTTTTTAGGTTTTTTTTACATATTGGAGATTTTTTTCATTTTGGCAATTTTTTTCATTTTCGCGATTTTTTCCTGTTTTCGGGTTTTTTTTTATTTAACCATTTTTTTTTTAATTTTTGGCAATTTTTTTAATTTTAGCGATTTTTTCATTTTGGAGATATTTTCTGTTGTTGAGGTTTTTCATTTTGGCGATTTTTTCTGTTTTTGGAGTTTTTTTTTTCGTTTTGGCGTTTTTTTTTTAATTTTGGCGATTCTTTCATTTTGGTGATTTTTTTCTGTTCTTTTCGTTTTGGTGATTTTTTTTTATTTTTGAAGTTTTTTTCATTTTGGCGATTTTTTCCTGTTTTTGAGGCTTTTTTTAATTTTGGAGATTTATATCATTTTGGCGATTTTTTTATTTCGGCAATTTTGTCATTTCATTTTGGCGAGTTTTTTCTGTCTTTAGAGTTTTTAGGGTTTTTAGGGTTCCGTACACCAAAGGTGAAATGGAACCCTATTGTTTTCGCTACGCTGTCCGTCTGTCCGTCCGTCCGTCTGTCCGTCACAGGGTATTTTCTCGAGAACCGTAAGAGCTACGGACACAGTGTTTAGACCCTTGGCCGCTACAACAACAAATACATGAGAGTTGGAAATTAAAGGGTGTGCCAAAACGAGCAACGAAAAATGTTAAAATCCCATGTAATATACATACAATTGTATGTATATGCACTTGAAATTTGTAAAGTTAGTGTATTTTTATACAGACTACAACAATTAACACTAAAATTTAAAAAATTTTAATTAAAGGGTGTACCATCAGTTAATGTAATTTCGACTATGTAATTTTGATAACTTGCTGTATCTTGGAAACCGTAAGAGCAAACTTCTTGAAATTTTCAAAACCGGTAAAACAAAAAAATCTCAAAATTATAAAATCGCCAAACCGAAAAAAATCGCCAAAACAAAAAAAAAAGCACCAAATTAAAAAAAATTTCTAAATCGAAAATAAATCGCGAAAACCGGAAAAATCGCCAAAATGAAGAAATCGCCAAAATGAAAAAAAATCGCCAAAATGAAAAAATCGCCAAAATGAAAAAAATCGCCAAAATGAAAAAAATCGCCAAAACTAAAAAAAAATCGCCAAAATAAAAAAAATCGCCGAAATGAAAAAAATCGCCAAAATTAAAAATAAATCGCCAAAATTTAAAAAATCGCTAAAACGAGAAAAAAGCGAAAAATAATCAAAAAAAAAATTATTTCAGCTGAAAAACGTAAAAAAACACTGTATTAAAAAATGCTCAAAGCCCAACGTACGGAACCCTTCGTGCGCGAGTCAAAGTCGCACTTTACTGAATTTATTTTACATTTTGGAGATTTTTTCATTTTGGCGATTTTTTTTTATTTTGGCGATTTTTTGTTTAGGTTTTTTTTCATTTTGGCGATTTTTTATTTTGGAAATTTTGTCCTGTTTTTGGGGTTTTTTCATTTTGGCGATTTTTTAATTTGAGCGATTTTTTCTTTTTGGAGATTTTTTCTGTTGAGGTTTTTTTCTTTTTTGGAGTTTTTTTTCGTTTTGGCAATTTTTTTCATTTTGGCGATTTTTTTTTCATTTTATCGATTTTTTTCTGTTTTCTTCGTTTTGGTTTTGGCGATTTTTTTTTCATTTTGGCGTTTTTTTTCATTTTGGCGATTTTTTTTTCATATTGGCGATTTTTTTCATTTTAGCAATTCTAACGGGTTTTCGCGATATATTTTAGTCTTAGACATTTTTTTTTAATTTGGTGCTTTTTTTCGTTTTGGCGATTTTTTTTTCGTTTTGGCGATTTTTTTTTCATTTTGTCGATTTGAAAAAAAAAAAATTAAAAAAAATAAAAAAATCGGTAAAACAAAAAAAAAATCGCCAAAACAGAAAAAAATCGCAAAAAAAACACAAAAAAATCGCCAAAACGAAAAAAATCATTTTGGCGATTTCTCAAAGTGCCCTTGAGGAATACACTAACAAAGTGTCATTGAGGAATACTCTATATGAGTACCTCAAAAACAAATAATTGTGAAGTGAGTTATAACGGCAGAAATCCCTATCTTACTGTGAGCTCTGATGATCTTAATGATAACAATAAAAATGAAAAATCTGATGATAGACTTACTGTGAGTTCTGATGATCTTAATTTAAACAAAATAAATAAAAAACCTAATGATAGACTTTTTTTAACGGCTAAGCCAATTTTTCGTCAGCGATCAACTTCGCTTTGTCCAATGCCAACTAGTGATTCGTTAACATTACAGTTGCCTACTACCTCGTCATTTAAATCAGCGATATCATCCGATTCATCACTTAGCCAATTAGTCACTGCAAATAAGAGTAGCCCAAAACCCAAGTCGGAATGGACCGATATATTATTGTGGGAAAGCGCGGGCGAAGCCCAAATTCTACTAAAATTTCATCTGCTTCAAAGGTATCTAGGGATAACAGCGCATCCTCCACTAATCGTTTTCAAATATTGCAAGATGACAACGACACACCTGATATATCCGCGAAAAAAACCTCCAAGCCGCCACCAATCTATTTGAGAGAAAAAAATTCAAACGCTCTTATTAAGAAACTAATTTCGGTCATTGGTGAGAATAAATTTCACATTGTTCCAATAAAACGTGGCAATATCGATGAAACGAAAATTCAAATTTATGACGAAACAGAATTCCGCAAAATGGTTTCTGAATTTGAAAAAAATAAAACAAGTTTCTACACATACCAGCTCAAGAGTGCTAAAGGCCTGCAGATCGTATTGAAGGGCATAGATTCTTATGTTGTTCCCGAAGAAATAAAAGATGCACTCGTCCTCCAGGGATTCAAGGTAAAAAATGTTTCCAATATAATAAATACGGAAAAGATCCCCCAGCCTCTATTTCGTGTTGAACTTGAGCCGAATGATATAAAATTGAGAAAAAATGAGACGCACCCAATTTATAATTTAAAATATCTTTTATACCGAAAAATAACAGTTGAAGAACCACACAAGCGTTCAGGTCCCGTACAGTGCCACAATTGCCAAGAATATGGCCATACAAAAACTTACTGCAATTTACCTACAGTTTGTGTTATCTGCGGTGAATTGCATGGTACTGTTAGCTGCACTAAGCCAAAAGATCAAGCAAAAAAAAAAAAATGCAGTAATTGTGGAGGGAATCAAACCGCTAACTACAGAGGATGCCCTGTATATTCTTTCGTTAAACAGGCTATGGGTCAAAAACCTAAACTAGCTCCAGCTCAATCAGCAAACGCTTACTCCGCCACTTTTGCGCAAATGAGCCAACCAGTTACTTCACGTGTATCGTATGCCGATGCTGCTAAGACTAGTTCTATTCCCACATAAAGCGTTCCACCGCCAAATAATTCAACGAATTACGAATGCAAACTCAATCTTTAGCTTTAGCCGCCTTGAAGCTACTATTGAGAATCTGGTGCTAACTATAAATAATTTTACAACAAATATGACTAGCATGATGCAAGAAATGCTGCGAATGCAGAATACATTGCTTCAAGCTTTAGTTAACAAACCATGAACACGTTAAAAATATGTTTCTGGAACGCAAACGGCATTCGCCAACATAAAAATGAACTTGAGCACTTCCTCACGGAAAAAATATTGACATAATGTTGGTCTCTGAGACTCATTTGACTTCGAGAAGCCTTTTTAAAATTGATGGCTACAACAAATATGACTAGCATGATGCAAGAAATGCTGCGAATGCAGAATACATTGCTTCAAGCTTTAGTTAACAAACAATGAACACGTTAAAAATATGTTTCTGGAACGCAAACGGCATTCGCCAACATAAAAATGAACTTGAGCACTTCCTCACGGAAAAAATATTGACATACTGTTGGTCTCTGAGACTCATTTGACTTCGAGAAGCCTTTTTAAAATGTATGGCTACACCTAATATGATTCAAAGGACCCGTGAGGAAGAGCATGCGGTGGATCAGCAATTTTAATAAAGTCAAGACTCAAGCATTATATTATTGACAACATTTCTGAAGAACATTTACAAGCAACGAATATTTGTGTCGAAAATTTTTGCACTAATTTTGTCATATCATCAATTTACTCTCCTCCTTGATTCGTAATTACTGAGGATCAATACGAGGATTTTTACAAATCTCTGGGCCTTTGTTTCGTAGCAGCTGGCGACTATAATGCTAAACACACGTTCTGGGGTTCGAGTCTTATTACACCCAGAGGTCGAGCGTTGTTCAATACAATTTCCAAAATGGGCTTGGATGTCATTACGAGTGGGGAGCCTACTTATTGGCCTACTGACATACATAAAATTCCGGATGTAATAGATTTTGGCGTTATGAAAAATATCTCTAGCGATATAATTCAAATTGAAGCTTCTCTAGATCTCTCGTCCGATCACTCTCCCACGATTGTTACAATTTGTAGCCCATTAAGAAGTGATTTACCTCACCCATATGCGAATTTGATAAATCGTGTTAATTGGTTGCGATTTAAAAAATATCTTAGTAGTCATTGCACGGAAAATATTACGCTAAGAACACATGATGATATTGAATCTAACATTGCCAACCTTAATGAAAATATTAAACAGGCTGCTGAACATGCCACTACCGCCCATCCGCAGACTAGGTTAAGTAGAATTTATTCTACGGATATTGAACGTCTCGTAAGTGAAAAAAGAAGAGCTAGAAGAGAATGGCAACAGCACAGATCACCCCAACTTAAAATCAGATTTAAAGAGTGTACTAAACTACTCCAAGAGTTGCTTGCATTTGAAAAAAAACTGCATCTCTTAAAAATTATTTGGAAGGTCTTGATGTCACACCAGCATCTAATTACTCTTTGTGGCGCGCTGCTAGAAATCTTAAAACACCAGTTTAGTTTAAACCACCTCTGCGCACATCTACAGGAGGTTGGGCAAGAAACGATACTCAAAAAGGTAAAATATTTGGTGAGCATTTAAAATCCGTATGTACCCCAAACACATGTTCTGGTGCTGTTGATTTGCCAAATATAGTTGCGCTACCCCCTCGACCAATAAAATTTAAGACGCGTGATGTACAAAAACTAATTGCTGAACTCAACCCGAAAAAAGCTCCGGGTATTTGATGAAATTAGTAACCAGATGCTGATAATGTTGCCTCGTATAGCTATTAGAATCCTGTTATTCATTTTTAATGCCATTTTACGACTGGAGTATTATCCAAACAGCTGGAAGCTTGCCAAGGTTAAAATGATCCCAAAGCAAAGATCTTACCAAGGCTGAGTCATATAGGCCAATAAGTTTACTGTCAACAATGTCAAAGCTTTGTAGTGTACCCCTATGGTCACCCCTAATATCACAATTTAGTATGTGCACTTTCCCATAGGAATGTCACTCAATTTTAACTCAAAACAATAATAATAATAAATAATACTTGTTACAACAAATAACTATCCGTTTTGTAAAGCAACAATTATTAAATATTATTGTATTGTTATTAGTTTTAAGGATGCCGTTAGTTAAGTATAAAAGAAAGAAATTTTTGGAATAAAGATCAATTTTAGCTTAGCCTTTAAATCGGCTATTTTATTTAAAAGCATTCACCTGCTCAGGCATAAAATCTGCCTAAGTTTTAATAGAGCCAGTGGCGTTCATTAGCGCCGGCATATCCGGGTAGGCAGACTATATATAAATATTACATGGCGATCCTGCCAAATAATAACAAAGATGTCCCTGTAGAAGAATACAAACCTGCAGGCAAGGACCAACAAGCTCCCTCATATACGGCCACACCGTTGAAGGCAGGCCCAAAGCCACTGACGATAGAGGAATACCGCAGAAGGCAAATACAAAAAAAAGAAGAGGCACTTACTGCGATTCCCCATATTCAAAGGCCACGGCACCGAAGAGGTGGTAAAATTGTCCGCTTGCGGAAGAAGCTGGCCGCACTCAGAGCTGTTGTGGAGGCCGATCCACCGCCATCTTGGCAACGTGCGTCAGAAATTTGGCGACAGGTTATTGCACTGGAGGAGCAGATGGCGGAACACCGCAAACCAAAATAATAAAACACTTTTATTTTTCATTTTTATATTTAATTTCATTTTTATTTTTTTATAAATAAACACACAACTTAATTACACATTTGAAGAAAACTATAAATTACTAATGTAATAAAATATAACGCGAAGAAGCATTAATAAGAACACAAATGTCAATCACAGATGTTGAGAAATAAGTGCTACCAAATCGGAAGAATTAGTAGTGTTGTAAAGTTTACCCAAAAAAAAAAAAGTTCAGTGTTACCTATTTGGTTCACATATTTTTGCCATAATATATGTTATAACATAAGTTATGATTTGAAATCGCACAACTGCTTAACTTTTAATAGACATAAACTAATATAATTTTAGATGGAAGAATTAAAACAATATTATATTGAATTAGAAAAATTAGAAAAGAACATAAAAAAGAGCAAAGACAGAATTTACTCCTCTAACTATAAAATTGAAAAATTATCGCGCTTAATTGAAATTAAATTAGAAATTGACAATATTTGTAGTCGTTTGCAGGAAGAAGGGACCAAATCGTTTATAATCAAATTTAATGAATTATACACAATAGTGTTGAACTTAGTGAAAAATATAAGTACTAAAGAAAGTACAGATTTAACAGATAATTCGGACGCAAGTGTTGCAAGGGAAATTATTAATATGGCACAATTCGATATTGGAGTTGTGGGCAAAAACCTTAACGTTTTTAAAGTTTCATATGAGGTGTTAGAAGACTTTATAGTGCAAACAGAGTTATTGCATGATATTTTAAGAACAGAAGACCGAGAGATATTCATAAAGTATGTCTATAACTTTAAATTAGCTGCAAATGTCAGGAGTGTTTTGGGACGTTCCAACATACCTACTACGTTTAATGAATTGAAGAAGTTGTTGGTTGATGCGTACCCGAACCCAAGAACTCTGCAACAAGTCTTAAGTGAATTAGGATCAATAAGGCAAGGAAATTTGAGTATATCAGCCTTTAGAGAGAAAGTTGCATTGTTGTCAGAACAATTGAGCAATTTTGAACTTAAGGCAATAGCAAATCCATCGCAGGAAACAAAAAACGCAATATCTAAAATGAGTGAAAATATGGCCTTAAATGTGTTTATAAAAGGTGTTAATGTGGAATATAAAAATATATTGGTAGCAAGTAGTCCAAAAACTCTCAGTGAAGCTGTAGAGAAATGTATTACAGTGGAAAGAAATATGCAAACAAATGATAATAGTATTTTTAGAATTAATAGGCGTGATAATGAACGTATGTACAATTCGCAAAGAGTGTATGGGGATTATACAGGGTACAGAGGTCAGGGATACCCAAACCAAAATAGTAACAGAAATAGCAACAATTATAATAATGGATTGTATAATAATAATGCTAATTACAATCGCAATAGATATGGCGACAGCAATAGTAACAATAGCAATAATAGGTACAGAAATAATGGTAATAATGCGAATAGAAACTTTGCAACAAGAAGTAATGATAATAATATGAATTCCTCATATAGAAATAATAATAACAGGAACAATTCGTCGTATAGACCCAGTAATGGCAGACATAACCAGGGAAACTAATAGCGCCGGATAGCAAAGATTGTTATCCAGGAGGGCAAAAATGTTTCAAAATTTCAAATAACACTGATAATTCGATAACAATAACTTGCAGTACCATAAATAAAGAGCTTAAGTTTTTGGTAGACACTGGAGCAGATATTTCTATTTGCAAGCGAGGTAATATAGAAAACATAAATGAACGTAACATATCATCACTAAGTGGTATTACTTTAGATACGATTGAAAGTCTTGGCACCGCATATCTAACTTTAGAATTCGATAATAAGCCGATAACACACAAATTTCACATAGTTGAAGATAATTTTCCAATCAATACTAATGGAATCATTGGTAGAGACTTTTTAGAAAGATATAAATGCAAAATTGATTTTGAAACATACACGTTAACCTTCAATATAGCTGATGAAGAAGTTATTTTACCGATTACCCCAAAACGCGTTTATAAAACTGAAATATGTATACCAGCACGCTCAGAACTGATAACACCAGTCAACATAAGTATAAGTCAGGAAAGCATTGTTTTGAACAAAGAATTATGTCCGGGAATTTTTGTAGGGAATAGCATTATACCAACAATAGGACTACAACACATAAAATTGTTGAATACAACTGACAAAGACGTAGTTTTGAAAAATTTGAAGTTAGAAACGAAGCCATTATCAAATTACAATATATATAATTGCGGCAACAATATCAATACAAGTAAAGGCAGAGTACAGAAAGTTTTAGAAGATTTAAATATCGAATCTATAGATCCATTAGCTAGGCAGTCCTTAAAAAACATAGTTACAGAATATAATGATGTATTCCACCTTGATGGTGACAAATTAACAACAAATAATTTTTATAGTCAAAACATTCAGATGACAGATTCTTCACCTGTTTACATAAAACCTTATAGACTACCTGAGTCACAAATGAACGAAATAAACAAACAGGTAAATAAATTGTTAGAAGATGGTATCATTGAACCATCTGTGAGTCCTTACAATTCTCCATTATTGGTAATACCAAAAAAATCAGCAAATGACACGAAGAAATGGAGATTAGTAGTTGATTTCCGGAAAGTAAATGAAAAAATAGTAAGCGACAAGTTTCCTCTAACAAGAATCGAAGATGTCCTAGACAAATTAGGTAGGGCAAAATATTTTTCTACACTGGATATGACCAGTTCATTTCATCAAATCGGTTTGGATAAAGAATCAAGACCGATTACATCGTTTTCTACCAGGAATGGTCATTTTCAATTTACTCGGTTACCCTTTGGACTGAAGATATCGTCAAATAGTTTTCAAAGGATGCTTACAATTGCATTGAGCGGCTTAGATGCAGAAGCGTTTTTGTATGTCGATGACATTATTGTTTTTGGTTGTAGTATTCAACACCATCACGAGAACTTGATAAGTCTTTGAAAAATTGAGGCAGTATAATTTAAAACTGAATACGTGTAAATGTCGTTTTTTGAAAACAGAAGTAGTTTATCTAGGTCACCTTATAACTGACAAGGGTATACGTACCGACCCTGCTAAACACGAAGTAATAGAAAACTATCCAGTTCCCAAAAATGTAGATGAAGTCAGACGTTTCGTAGCGTTCTGTAATTACTACAGGCGTTTCGTTAAAAACTTTGCTGAAATAGCTAGAAATTTAAATAAACTGTAAAAAAAAAATACTGTTTTTAGGTGGGACGAAGGTTGTCAAAAGTCTTTTGAAACATTAAAATCAAAATTAATCAATCCACCAATACTCCAATATCCTGATTTTAGGAAACCGTTTATATTAACCACCGATGCATCTAATTATGCACTTGGAGCAGTCCTATCACAAGGTGAAATTGGGTCAGATATGCCCATATCGTATGCGAGCAAATCGTTGAGTAAGCATGATATAAACAAGCCAGTTATAGAAAAAGAGCTGTTAGCTATACATTGGGCTATAAACTTTTTCCGTCCGTACCTTTATGGTAGAAAATTCTACGTAGTGACAGACCATAGACCCTTGGTATCGTTATTTTCTCACAAAAATCCATCATCAAAAATGACTAGAATTAGGTTGGATTTATGTGACTACGATTTCGAAATATCGTATAAGAAAGGTAAGATGAATAGCAATGCAGATGCGTTGTCAAGGATAGTATTGGACAGCGAAGCATTAAAAACGTTAATCCCTACCGAAAATTTACAAAAGCGTAATGATATATTAGTGATGACTAGAAACATGAAAAATAAACATGATGCACAAAAAGATGTCGAGCATAGAGGTGGCATCTCCAGTAAAGAGCCTGATCAACTTTTTATTTGGGAATGTACTTCAATCTCAGACATTAAATCGATGAAAAAACTTAGGTTTGAAATAATGAGTAAAATTAAAACACCTCAAATTGTAGCAAGTGATTTAGAAGTTGTAGTGAGATGTGGTGATAATCCAATAAACACAAAGCTGTATTTGGAGAAGCTACTATCGAAATTACTATCAATAAATGTAAAAGAGCTAGCATTAAATGCTCATGATGAAATTTTCAAATTAGTAACAAAGGAACAGTTTAAAGACACGTTCAACGCATTAAGAGGTAAAAATAAAGCAAATTTAAGAATACTAATATATAAAGAACCAGTAAGGGTATATGATAGGAAAGTACAGGATACTCTCATTAATGAGTACCATAGTTCAACTATAGGAGGACACTTAGGTGTCAGGAAAACGACGCTAAAACTTAAACAAAAATACATATGGAAGAATATGGGTAGGATGATTAAGCAGCATATATTAAATTGTAAAGAATGCAAAATTAACAAGCAAACGAAACACACCAAAGAAAAGCTAACACTAACCGATACGCCAGGGACTAGTTTCGAAACAGTGTCAATAGACACGGTGGGTCCCCTTAGATTCTCAAATAATTTTAGATACATACTAACAATACAGTGCGATTTAACAAAGTATATTATTGCATGCCCCATTGAGACGAAGGATGCTAAGACCGTTGCAAAGGCTCTTGTAGAAAACTTGATTTTAAGATACGGGCACTTCAAAGTTCTTAAGTCAGATAGAGGTACCGAGTTCGTAAACGAATTAATGGCGGAAGTATGTAAGCTACTGGAAATAAAACAGATTTTCAGCACTCCATACCACCATGAAACTCTTGGATCAGTTGAAAGAAGTCATAGAGTACTGAATGAATTTCTCTTAGGCTTCTGTAAAGATAATGAATGGGACCATTGGATACCTTATTTCTGTTTTGCGTATAACACAACACCGCATATAGACACAAACTACACTCCATACGAGTTAATATTCGGTAGATTACCAAACTTGCCTAATGAAAACTTATCGAATTTTGAACCAATCTATAATATAGATAATTATTCGAAAGATTAAAATTTTCGTTGCAAAAAGCAAAAGAGTTACTGGAGATATCAAAAAAGAAACGCATTGAACAATGTGTAAAATTTAATCCATTAAATTTGAATGTAGGAGATATGGTCTTAGTAAAAACCTTTAATAGGAAAAAGAATCAACCACCATACCATGGTCCATATAGAATAGTACAAACTAAAGGAGTAAACTCTGTCATAGATCTAGGAAGTAAGTTAAAAGAAATACATAATAATAATTTAAAAAAATATTAGTAATATGTTATAATTGCAAAATTATATATATATATATAAAAAAAAAAAAAAAAAAAAATTTTGAATTTTAAGAAACATAAAATTGTAAAATTTTTCTTAAGGGGTAGGGTGTAGTGTACCCCTATGGTCACCCCTAATATCACAATTTAGTATGTGCACTTTCCCATAGGAATGTCACTCAATTTTAACTCAAAACAATAATAATAATAAATAATACTTGTTACAACAAATAACTATCCGTTTTGTAAAGCAACAATTATTAAATATTATTGTATTGTTATTAGTTTTAAGGATGCCGTTAGTTAAGTATAAAAGAAAGAAATTTTTGGAATAAAGATCAATTTTAGCTTAGCCTTTAAATCGGCTATTTTATTTAAAAGCATTCACCTGCTCAGGCATAAAATCTGCCTAAGTTTTAATAGAGCCAGTGGCGTTCATTAGCGCCGGCATATCCGGGTAGGCAGACTATATATAAATATTACAGCTTTTCGAAAAACTGCTCATGACAAAATTGTCCCCAATTCTAGTTAGTAGTGGGTGCATACCGGACCATCAATTTGGTTTTAGAAGTCAGCATAGCATTATCGAACAAACTCATAGATTGGTTCAATTTATAAGAACAACTTTTGAAGAAAAGAAGTATTGCTCTGCGCTGTTTATTGACGTTTCTCAGGCATTTGATAAAGTGTGGCATGAAGGCCTAATTTTAAAATTAAAGACTTACCCACCAATAAACATTCTAAATTTTTTGGAAAGTTACATTATTGCCCGGAAGTTCACTGTTGTGGAAGGAGAGTTTTAGAGTACGCCTGAAATAATCTCATCCGATGTACCACAGGGGAGTATAGTGGGGCCAGTTTTGTATTTGATTTATACTTGTGATATGCCATTGAGCAGTAACATTCACACATCTACATTTGCGGATGATACAGCCTGCCTTAGTATGCACGAAAACCCTCACGAGGCTTCGCGATATCTTCAGCAACATATTACTCAGCTAGAACTATGGTTAAACATGTGGAGAATAAAGGTAAACGAACAGAAGTGTGCTCCGGTAACATTTACCTTAAGAAAGGACACTTGTTCTCCCGTTACAATCAATAATCAAATTGTTCCTCAGAACTTACATGTGAAATACCTTGGTATACATCTTGATCGAAGGCTTACATGGAAATACCACATTGACTCTAAGCTAACGCAAATGAAACTTAAACTAACTCAGATACATTGGCTGGTTGGTAGAAATTCAAACCTCACCCTAGATTGTAAACTTTTAATATACAAGTCGCTCTTAAAACCTATATGGTGCTACGGAATTCAGCTTTGGGGTACTGCTTCAGCTTCTAATGTCGAGAGAATCCAACGAAGGCAAAACAAAATTTTACGGTTAATAACATCGGCTCCATGGTATATAAAAAATTCAAATATACATCGTGACTTAAATATGCCACTAGTGACTGAAGAAATTGCAAAATATGCAGGCAAATATTTAACAAAACTCGAGTCACATCCTAATCCGCTTCCGCGTAATATTTTGAACTTTACTGGACACATCCGCCTAAAAAAGAGGGACACAAGG
This sequence comes from Tachina lurida, assembly GCA_944452675.1. Lineage (NCBI taxonomy): Eukaryota > Metazoa > Arthropoda > Insecta > Diptera > Tachinidae > Tachina > Tachina lurida. The sequence continues at coordinate 67,171,633 of OX101752.1, read as the reverse complement.
GCTCTTGTTCACAGCACTCCAGATGGGACTTCTTGAAAATACTTTTATTTTTTTCCTTTTGATTATTACTACTTATGTATTATATATAACTATTACTAAGTTTATGTCTGACACTGGTCGGGCCTAATTATATTTTTAGATTTAAGATTTGAATACTTATTGTTAGTTCATATATGAAGATACAATAAATAAAAATCATGTATTAAAAAAAAAAATTTTTTTTTTGGCGATTTTCTTTCATTTTGGCAATTTTTTTAATTTTTAGCAATTTTTTGGTTTTTTCGCGATTTATTTTAGTCTTAGACATTTTTTTTTAATTTGGTGCTTTTTTTCATTTTGGCGATTTTTTTTTTGTTTTTGGCGATTTTTTTCGGTTTGGCGATTTTAAAATTTTTTGATTTTTTAGTTTTACCGTTTTTGAAAATTTCAAGAGTTTTGCTCTTACGGTTTCCAAGATACAGCAAGTTGTCAAAATTGCATAGGCAAAATTGCATTAACTGATGGAACACCCTTTAATTTAAATTTTTTTAAATTTTGGTGTTAATTTTTGTAATCTGTGTACAAATACACTAACCTTACAAATTTCTAGTGTATATACATACACTTGTATGTATATTACAAGAGATTTTATCATTTTTCGTTACTCGTTTTGGAACACCCTTTAATTTCCAATTCTCATGTATTTGTTGTTGTAGCGGCCAAAGGTCTACACACTGTGGCCAAATTTTAGGTCTGTAGCTCTTACGGTTCTTGAGAAAATACAGACATACATAGTTTTAGACATAGTTAATTTTACATAACACAAAAAGTTAAAGTTTTCCAACCCTGGAAACGTTTAATTTAAAATACCAATTTTAGTCGTGCTGAAGTGTAAAATAAGTTTATTTATAAAAAAAACTTTTATACGGCAAAATAAAGTTTAAGTTTTGCAGCTCTGCAATCGTCTCTTCGATTTTGCTGAATTTCAATACCAATCTATTTTGGAAAATTTCTGACACACCAGCCCAGCTTTTCTGGGAGCTTGGGAAAACCGATTTCACATACAGACAGACAGACATCGCTTATTCGTCTTCCCTATGCATAAGGATCCAGAATATATATATTTTATGGGTCGCTTATTGATATTATAGAAATTACAAACGGAATGACAAACCTATATATACCCTTTTACCATTTTTTTGGTAAAGGGTATATATAATTAAAGAGTGCCTTTTCATAAATGCGGATATAAAAAAAATATTAAGGTAATTTTATTTTTCTAAATTGGTATTTTTTAATTTCATATGAGTCTATTTACTACCCCTGGAAAAATTAAAACAATATATTTAAATACTCTCGAGATATTCCGATTGTAGGGTGCAGTTAAAAAAATATATAGAATGCGTTTAACTCATTTCGTTTTATTCACACATTAGCTGTTTAGAACTGTTGTTATTTCTAAAATTCTATCTAAATAGAAAAAAAAACTAAATTTGGAATATTATACAATAAGTATAGTATATACACTTTTCGCAATAAAAATATTTCTCGTAATTATATGATATGTTTTTCCATGTAAGTGAAATTAATGCTAGAATTTAACGAATAACAAAACACATTTTTTAATGGATTTAAAAAAGTTTTTCGCGCATTACCTTACAGCGGCATTGGGAGGTGCTACCTGATTATGCTACTACTGGGTTTTTTATAAGTTTATGAGCCTACTACGCTTATTTTGCTTTTGTGATTCTCAAAAATATTATTATTTGTGAATTCTCAAATAGTTTTTGAAAATCTGTGCATAAGATAAGAGGTTTGTGACTGTTCAAATTATGTGGTTGAAATTTACTGACGATTTGTTAAAACAACAATGAAATAAAATAAATTTCAAATTAAAATATAAATATTCATTATTGTAAAATAATTTATTTCAAAAGATTCAATTCAATTACAAATGTACCTATGCAGGAACGATATCTCGTGAGAATTCATGCGTGATTCTTAAAAATATCTCACGCACGATCACGCACTAGCAATTTTTTTTAAGTCACGTTCACTCACTCACGCGTGATTAATTATAAATTTGATTACCACCACACGTGAATCACGCGTGACACGATCAAATCACGACATTTGATTAAAAAAATCTGACAACGCTATGAGCAAGTAAAGTTATTTTTTGAGGCAGTCTGCAGAAATTTTGCATTTTTATTACTAATAAATTCAAGTTTTAAAAAGTTTACATATTATTGTAGTTTAAAATAATTTTTTTTTGTCTAATGGTGTCAAATTTGCCTCTGGGGTAATATTAAAACTTTGTATTCAGTGCTTATAGCTCTGTTTATTTAACCTATAAATCGGCCCTTACGGACTCGCTCACACGCTTACATATACATAGATATATACTATAAACCACAATTTGCCGCCTGTCGTAAAGTGTGGTATTTGTTCAAAAAATGTCACCAAAACCGATCAAGCTGTAAAATGTGATCTATGTAACACTTGGGTTCACTCGGTGTGTGTTAATATTTCGGACGAATTGTATCAACACATGGGAGATAATGAATACATCAAATTCTTTTGTCCACCTTGTCATGTTTCTCCTGCAAAAGATAATGGATCATCGTTTAAAAAGTATGTGGAGGAAATTGACAGTAAGTTTGAAAAGAGCTTTGGCGCCTTTGCTATGGAATTGCGCTCTGAGCAGCAGGCATTGAAAACTTCTATTGAAGCGTCTGTTTCAGAATTACGTACAAATCTAACTTCTGCAGTAAGTGACTTCCAGAATCAAATAGATAATGTTAAAGAAAATTTAACACACGTTGAGGCAAATGCTGTAGAGAAATTCGCACAGCTTGTGTTAGATGACAACAAACTTGAACGTAGAATGAATCGAGCCGATGTTATCATTTCTGGATTACCGTCTGGCATAAATTGCTTACTTGATCCTGTCTTTTCTATTTGCTCACACTATAAAATTTCTGTTGATAAAAGGGATATTTGTCACTGTCCGTACACACATCAAGGTAAATCGGTGCTGGTAAAATTTAATAATGTGTTTCTGAGAGACGAACTTATGAGGGCATATTTTAAAGAACCTAAGTTACAACTATGCAATGTCATTGATACTGATGTAACTGCGCGGGTGTTCCTGAATGATAACCTTACAACTGCAGGAAATTAATTACAATTGCTATGCCGTTCTCTGAAGAATAGCAAACAAATTTCATGGTTCCGTATTATAAATCCAAGCCCATTTTTGAAATTGTGTTGAACAACGCTCGACCTCTGGGTGTAATAAGACGCGAACACCAAAACGTATGTTTTGCATTGTAGTCGTCAGCTGCTACAAAACAAGGTCCAAGAGATTTGTAGAAATTTTCGTAGTAATCCTCAGTGATTGAAAATCTGGGAGGGGAGTAAATTGATGATATCACGAAATTCGTACAAAAATTTTCAATGCCAATATTTGTTGCTTGTAGATGTTCTTCTTGAGTCTTGACCTAATTAAAATTGCTGATCCACCGCATGCTCTCCCTTTCAGGTGCTTTGAATCATATAAGGTGTAGCCATAAATTTTAAAAAGGCTTCTCGAAGTCAAATGAGTCTCTGAGACCAACATTATATCAATATTTTTTTCCGTTAGGAAGTGCTCAAGTTCATTTTTATGTTGGCGAATGCCGTTTGCGTTCCAGAAACATAGTTTTAACGTGTTCATGGCTAGTTAACTAAAGCTTGAAGCAATGTATTCTGCATTCGCAGCATTTCCTGCATCATGCTAGTCATATTTGTTGTAAAATTATTTATGGTTTGCACCAGATTATTAATAGTAGCTTCAAGGCGATTGAAATTAAAGTTTGAGTTTGTATTTTATGAATTATTAGGTGGTGAAAAATTTTGTGTAGGAATAGAATTTGTCTTAGCAGCATCGGCATACGATACACGGGAAGTAACTGGTTGGCTCACTTGCGCAATAGTGGCAGATAAAGTGTTTGCTGATTGGGCTGGGGCTAATTTAGGTGTTTGCCTCATAGTCTGTTTGACGAAAGAGTACACAGGACAACCTCTGTAGTTAGCGGTGTAATTACCTCCACAATTACTGAATTTTTTGTCACTTTGGTCTTTTGGTTTATTGCAACTAGCAGTGCCGTGTAATTTGCCGCACACAACACAAACAGTAGGTACTTTGCAGTAAGTTTTAGTATGGCCATATTCTTGACAATTATGGCACTGTATGAGTCCTGAACGCTTGTGTGGTTCTTCAACGGTTATTTTTCGATATAAGAGATATTTTAAATTATATATTGGATGAGTCTCATTTTTTTTTTTCAATTTTATATCATTTGGCTCAAGTTCAACGCGAAATAGAAGTTGGGGGATCTTTTCCCTATTTATTATGTTCGATACATTTTTTACCTTAAATACCTGGAGGTTGAGAGCATCTTTTATTTCTTCGAGAGCAACATAGGAATCTCCGCCCTTCAATACAATCTGCAGACCTTTATCACTCTTGAGCATATCAGCTCAAATTATTTTTCTTGTTGAATTAAGAAACAAAGTGCGAAAAAAATGTTTTATCAGCTAAAACCAACAGATTTGCATCACTTTTAATTAAAATGTTTCCCATAGCTAATATGGAAGAACTGAAACCATTAACAACAGAAAATATATGCAGCTTCTGATCTACAGTGCAGAGTGGGGACTTTTGCAAAATAAATGACAATAAATCTGGAACTTCTGGCTTAAACCAGAAGGCTGTCAAGAAATGTGTTATTAAGCCTAAGTCCTCCTCTAAAGATGTCGAAGCTTCAGAAAAAATTAAATGGACTATATATACATCGTTAATTTTTCATTACAAAAATATAACGTGCAATCAGTAGTTTAGAAGTTCCAAATTTATTACAATTCATTTTGCCAAAGTTCCCACTGTGCAGTGGCTAAAACTAAAACCACATTAGATGAAAACATGTTTCCCGATATATCGAGAGTAATTTACGAAATTATGTTCATAGTTACCAAAATCTCATGAAAATAAAACAAAGGAACATGCTTTATGTTCCAACAGTATCAAGTCTTATCCAGTTCAAACATTTATTGAAGTCTAAAAACTTTAATATTTGCACCTACATATCGTTACCTTAATATAGAAAGGCCCAAAGTCATTAATTTTTTTAATCGAGATTTTTGAATTTTTTCGATACATTAGATGTTCCATCGAAATCTATAAAAAATAATGAGTTAGGGCCTTTCTATATTAAGGTAACTATATGTACATATCGATGTCTTAATATAAGAAAGGCGGATCTCGAATTTTTGCATTTTATAAGAAGCAAAAACTGAAGAAAAACTAAAGCATGCACATGCAGAAATATTTTTTTAAGTTGCCATAAGTGCTTGATTTTGAACTCTAACGTACTAAGATCTTCAAGGAGGATGCACTTATACGTTGTTTCCCAGAAAACGTTAAAAACGTGATTTCGAAAAAAAATTTGATACTCCTTTTTTATTTCCTTGTAAATGTATTTTATATAATTTTTTGTTAATTAAATTTGAATAAAATATAATAATAATTTTTGGTACTCTCGACATCAAAAAAGTACTTAAAAAATTTTATTTCGTACCGAAATGCAAATCTCATTTCCCATCACTGCCCTGTGGTACAACGAGAACTGAAAAAACTGCACGTACATGAAAATAAATTAGTATGCATGTGTGAGTGCATGTTAAATGAGTGCATAAAATAAATGAAAAACAATTACCCAATTCACAACCTACTGTAGATTGTAGATTGTATTAGCTACAACTAGGGATGGGCAAATGAGAAAAATTTATCGATATTTTTGAGCAGTATCGATATATATTTTTTGAAAACATCGATATATCGATATTTTTTGCATACAAATAGAAATAAAAAATTTAACAAAAAAAAAACCATCATATAAATACATATGTAAATGTTTTTATACTCAAATCGCATTTATTGCGTATAAATTTCAAAATATATATATTTTTGGTCAAAACCGCTTAAAAAAACTAATTTGTACGGACGTTTTATTTTTTTGCTTTAAAAATTAAATCAGACAGTGCTGTCAGTAGATTTTTAGAAAAATACCACGTAAAAACTTTTCCCTACGAAAATCCCTATGCAATTAATCATTTTAATTTAAAGAAACAGAAACATTTATACTAGTCTACATATATATTTTGACATTTCAGGCGATTTTCTTCTCTTTTTATTTACAATCCAATGCAACGAGAAAAAGATATTAAAACTGCTTAAATTATTTAGTAATAACTATTGTATAAAATTACAGTTTTTTTATTTTCACAGTTTGAACGAAACAGAATTTTTATGAACAAAAGGAGTCAGGTGAACAGAAAGTAAAAACTAATTCTGCACTTAGGCTTAAACCCACACAAACCAAATTTCACATTTAGCTTAGTCAACAAATAAAAGTCACCTGGCTTAGTGAGATCACCTTATAGTTGCGCATTGGCTGTTATTAGGAAATTTCTCCTTTTTTTTCTTCGCATCACTAGTAGTGATGCCAGTATCGTACAGTTGAAAACGGCTAAAATTTATAGAGCTTCTCAAAATATCGAAACCCGATACTCGTAAATAATAATCGATGTATCGATGTATCGGTTTTTGAAATCGGCGATATATATCGGTATTTATTTTCTCAAATATCGATATTTCGATATATCGATATTTTTTGCCCATCCCTAGCTACAACTGTGGTAGTTGTGAACGGCATTATGCGAAAAATATACTGCAGAAATCTTAATGGTGGATTCGGAGGATTAAAAAATAAGGAAAATTATAATTTCATAAAAAATCAAAACATTTCAGGCGATTCTGAAGAAGACAATCACTTTTATTCCAGCATGCTTCCTATTTTGCAACTTCTCGCGAACTTTTGCAAACTCCGCGAAAAAAGCGACTTTTTGCATGCTTTCAGTTTTCTAACAGTTTTGCCGATTTTTTAAAAGTATTAGACTATGTTATCACCCCGCTGTTAGTAGCTTTTTGCGAATTTTCGCAATTTTGCTTATTTTTTATTGAATTTTTTGCATTACATTTTAGTCGATTTTTAATCAATATTATTGCTTGTTTAAGATTTAGCAACTTCTCGTGATTTTTTGCAAAGTTCGCAATAAAAGCGGCTTTCGCATGGTTTTTAGGGTCTTAACAATTTTGAAGGTTTTAAAACATTATAAGACTTTCTTATCATCCTGCTCTTAGTAGCTTTTTGCCAATTTTCGTAATTTCGCGAATTTTTTTATATTATATCAGAGTTAGTCGCAGTTGTAGACGCTATGTTAGCGTTCTTCTATATCCGTTTACCCTAAGTATTTCACCAAAAACAAAAATATATATATATACATATGTAGATATGTATATATATATACATATGTAGATATATATAGATAGCGGATATATGAAATATTCTTATTTACTAAATTTGCGGGTTTTTCTTCAGTTATGGCCGACACTTGTATGTACAGATAAGCAAATACATATGTATACATATATGTATGTATTATACACATATGAGGAGCCGCAGAACAAAAGGTGCTTTTTTGCTCATTGCAAATTTTTGGGAAATCGAGACTTATTTTTTTCGCCCCTTTAAAAAACTGCAAGAACCTGGAAATGCTAACAAGTTTTTTACTTATCTATAGATTTCTAACTGTCATAAGTCACCCCATTAAATGTGAAGGATGTTTTATATAATTCCAATTTTGTTTCGGAAAAAGCACCTTTGTAAAAAAAGAAAGCAAAAATGCACCTTTTGTTAAGGAAAAAAAAGTAAAAAAACACCTCTTGTTAAAAAAAGTAAAAAATCACGTTTTGTTAATAGAAGGAAAAAGTACATTGTTTAATGCGAATACACATATATGACGATACAATTTTGACTGAATATGGTTCAACCTGATCTAATATATTAAAAAAGCACCTTTCGTTAAGCATAAATTTTTTAGAACCCATTTACTTTGTAAAATAATAATAATAATATAATAATATTATAAAAATACCAAAAAAACAATTTTTCGAGAAATGCCAAAAAGCACCTTTTGTTCTGCGGCTCCTCATATATGTTTGTATATGTATCTTACGTTTCAGCGGCAATTTTATTCCCTTGTGCAAAATTTTTGGGCATGAATTTACCTAAATGCGGGACACTTGTTCACCCTTTACTCTTACTTCCGGTTTTTTTTCTGACGTCCGGTATTAACTTTGTGGTAAACTGACGCTCTTGCCCCAGGAAAAATTTTTCGGCAGACTCACTTTTCTTTTTCAGCTTCTCTAATAAAAAAATGGCAAGAGTGGGTATCTTGTACGTTTATGTCGCGATACATCACCGTATCTCAGAACAATTTCTCACTTACATTACCGTTTTGCACAATATTGAACGCAATTAACATGGCACTTTATGGAATATACCCCGTGAGTACTTTTATTATTTAAATTATAATAATTACCAGTTTTTTTATTGTTCTTATAGTGGTCAGGCTGTGACCTTTACTTTTCAAGAACTTTTTTGGCAATGGTGCTTACAGCCGAACTCATAGTCTCCCTGTTCCTTTTATTTTTCCTATCCTACCAACAATTTAACGCCTAAATTCGTTTTTTTTCCGAAAAATTCCAATGAGACAGAGATGTCTTTTTGATCTTACACTACGTTTCTCTGCTGGCAACACCTCTTATTTTTTTAATTTATTCCAATCCCCTACTGACATTTCACGCCACAGCTGATGGATAATGTCAACATTTAATCATTTACATCAGCACGCAACAACTTACCTACAAAATCTTCAAATCTGGGCAAATTAATTTTAATAACTAAGAGTGCTATATTCGGCTGTGCCGAATCTTATATACCCTTTACCAACGTACGTACATATATATAGTATATAGACACATACATACATATTTGTTTTGTGAAAAAATTTATAATTTTTTTCTCTAACGCAATTAATAGTAAGTGACCTTTCAGAATTTTTCGATTAAAGAATTTGATTCAATTATTTTATTTTCGATATTAGCAATAGTTGAATATTTTACTCTACACTCTGTGATTAAGATTTATTTTACATTCACTCTTATTTCAGTCAACATCGACGTCACGTCAATACAATACCAACAAATTGGGGCTTGTTTACTTGCTCTCGAGATATTCAAAAACCATGCTGCTATTTAATAACTCTGAAATAGTCCTAGTATTGCACCTCCATACCAAGTAAACCAACTTGTTTATATTTTCCCGTATTTAATTATCATTGATGTTGCAAAACTGCTTAGTGTCTTGATTTAAAGTTCCCATTGCAAATGGTATACATCGTGATATTATGTAAACGTTTTATTCCTACAGGATTTTTTTGAAATTTGTTCAGCAGAAAGCAAAGCTATCAGGAAAATGAAACGGAACATGTCCTTTAATTTATCTTTAGCGATAAATTTTATTTTTATTTCCATTTACTAAAAATTAATATTTATTGTGCTGAGAGCACAATAAGCACAAAGATTCGTTTATACTTCAATTAGATATCCATAAAAAAATTAAACATGTATAAAAAATCTTGAGTAACAATTTTCCTAAAACATGAAATCTGTTTAACTGAAAAAAAAAATATTTTTGGTTATTTTTTACCGAAACTTTTTTCAATCTCCAACCCTGGAACCATATTTCTGAGTTTTCTGTTTCTTAATACTAATTTATTATAATTTATTTCTTTCTAAAGTATAGAATATATTTAATTACCAAAGAAATAATTAGTTTTATATACCAGAAAAAGTTTAAGTTTTCCAGCTCTGGAACTATGTCTTTTATTTTTCTAATTTCTATGCCAAACTATTTCATTCTAAGTCATAAAGTATATAAAACTTGTAAACAAAAAGAAAAAACTAACTTTACTTAGTTACTTTTGTATAAAAACAATAAATTTACCAACCCTGGAATCAACCTTTTAGATTTTTCTGATTTAAAAAATTAATAAAGTGAACAAAGAAATAAAAAAAATTAATTTTATACTTTAATATCAAAAAAAAATTCAAAGTTTCCATCCTTGGAGCTGTTATTTTCATTTTTCAAATTTTATACGCCAAACTTTTCTTTCAGAAACATAAAATATATTAAATTTATAAAGGAAAAGAAAAAAATTTTAGACCTATTTAATTTTACATAACACAAAAAGTGTTAGTGTTCCAACCCTGGAATCATAATTTAGGATTTTTCTAATTCCTTATACCAATCTATTTCTTTAAAAACTACATAAAATATGTTAAGTGAACAAAGCAAAAACGAAATAAGAAAAAACTTAGTTTCATTTAATTCCTTTAATATTAAAAAATTCAGTAAAGTGAGACTTTGACTCGCGCACGAAGGGCTCCGTACATTTGGTTTTGAGCAATTCTTAATTTGATTTTTCGGTTTTTTTGAAGGTTTTTTCAGTTTAAACGATTTTTTCAGTTTTGTCGCTTTTTTCTCGTTTTGGCGATTTTTTTTCTGTTTTAAGAGGGTTTTTTCATTTTAGTGATTTTTTTCTGTTTTTGGGTTTTTTTTTTTAATTTTAGAGATTTTTTTCATTATGGCGTTTTTTTTTTACTTTGGCGATTTTTTTATGTTTTTGGGTTTTTTTTCATTTTGGCGATTTTTTCCTGTTTTGGGTTTTTTTAAATTTTTGGCGATTTTTTTTTTTGTGTTTTGGGGTTTTTTTCGTTTTGGCGATTTTTTTCATTTTGGCGATGTTTTTTTCATTTTGGCAATTTTCTTTCATTTTGGCGATTTTTTTTTTCATTTAAGCAATTTTTCCGGTTTTTCGCGATTTATTTTAGTCTTAGAAATTTTTTTTAATTTGGTGCTTTTTTTCGTTTCTGCAATTTTTTTGTTTTTTGCGATTTTTTTCGGTTTGGCGATTTTATAATTTTTTGATTTATTAGTTTTACCGTTTTTGAAAATTTCAATAGTTTTGCTCTTACGGTTTCCAAGATACAGCAAGTTGTCAAAATTGCATTAACTGATGGAACACCCTTTAATTAAAATTTTTTGAAATTTTAGTGTTAATTGATGTAGTCTGTATAAAAATACACTAACCTTACAAATTTCAAGTGTATATACATACATACGTACATACAATTGTATGTATATCAAATGGGATTTTAAAATTTTTCGATGCTCGTTTTGGAACACCCTTTAATTTCCAATTCTCATGTATTTGTTGTTGTAGCGGCCAAAGGTCTACACACTGTGTCCAAATTTCAGGTCTCTAACTCTTACGGTTCTCGAGAAAATACCCTGCATAGTTTTAGACATAGTTAATTTTCCATAACACAAAAAGTTGAAGTTTTCCAACCCTGGAAACGTCTTTGTATTTTTTTTATATTTTTTTAATTTAAAATTCCAATTTTAGTCGTACTGAAGTGTAAAATAAATTTATTTATTAAAAAAAAATAAAAATTTGTTTTCGGTAGTTACTTTTATATGGCAAAATGAAGTTTAAGTTTTCCAGCTCTGCAATCGTCTGCTCGATTTTGCTGAATTTCCATACCAATCTAAGTTGGACCATTTCTGATACACCAGTCCAAGAACGAAGTCTCTAGCTTTTCTGGGAGCTTCGGAAAACCGATTTCACGTACACCAGACGGACGGACGGACGGACATCGCTTATTCGTCTTAGCTATTCATAAGGACCCAGAATATATATATTTTTTTGGTCGCAAATTAATATTATGGAAATTACACACGGAATGACAAACCTATATATACCCTTTTCCATTTTTGGTAAAGGGTATAAAAAATTGCTAGAGCAATAGAAAATTGTTTGTGAATGATTGCTAGCGTTGTGATAGGTCTGGCAATGGATGACAACCCCACGCAACACGATGTGTATTTAGTACTTTCACACGTCTGTATATCTGAGCTGCCAAAAGTAGCGCCAGAGTGCAGAACATCAATCTGGGGGGCTACCGTGTATTTCGATTCGAAAAGTAAAATTTTTCGAAAGAAATTTTCGAATCGAATGCTAAACCGTACTGCGTAACTCGTTCGAAACGATTACAGAGTTGTATTTTGAAACGAATGGGATATTATATGAAAAGTTGGTAGCATTGCTGCTAAAGTACCAAAATGGCAAAAAATATCCCATAACAAAAAAATCTTTGCCTTGCAAAAAAATTTAATGTTATACGTATTTTATGAGAAAAATTAAGTGCTTGTTGTAATTTTTATAATGGATTGTGTTTGCTGTGGTTGGACGAGGATGATTATTATACGATTTGTTTTTAGCACCTGAAACATTTAGATGCCCTCTTGCGAGGTATGGATGCAGAGACATATAGTTTACCACTTCTTCATATTACTTTTATTTGTGTAATTTTTTTAGCATTCCTTGAATGTTTCAAAATCACAAATATTAAAACATTTATAACAACATAAATAAGCACTATGTTTTAGCCAGTGTGACCAGATTTTAAAATAATATTAAGCTAAATCACGTTTGAAAAAAAGCTAAAATAAGCTAAAAAGTTACATTTTAGGGTAGAAAATAAAGCTAAACTTTTTTCCACTTCTTTGATCACTTTTCAATAGTTTCTTACTGTTAAACTAACGTTAAATATTACACAGACATATTTTTTTATTATACATATAGAATATTTGCTTAATGAAATTATTTATTAATTATTATATTTTAGATTTAATGAAGAACAAAACAAAAACTTCCCCAAAATAATCTTAAAAAGTTTTTAAAAATTTAAAAACATTTATACTAAAATACGAAAGCTTTTTAAGTGAATTAATGCTATTTAAGGTAAAGCATGGATCACAATGTACCGAGTTTCGTCAGATCAGTGAAATAAAGTCATAAGTAAAGACTTTGCTCTAATTTATCGACTACTTGAAATACAAGGACATAATTGCGCCACACTGCATTGGTAATAAGCCCATATAGACTTATTCCAGAATTAATTGAGTAATAATGCCATTTTGGCTTATTACTTATGACTTTATTGAGGTGGTATATAGTGTTATCCAGGTTCAAGGCTATTTCAGGTTTTTGTTTTAAGTTAATTGATGCCGCTGAATGAACGTTCAACTCAAGTCAAATAATTTTATAACCAAAAAAATTAAAAATTGTTTTGGCCACTAATATGAATTTATTTTTTTCCACTGGAATTCTAACCATTCTGCCATTATCTACTATTTTTCTTCTTTCCATTTCTGTTATAAAATTTTCGTATAATTTACATTTTGTATTTTTTGTAAACTATTTTACAATGCTAAAAAATTATAATTTTTATAAGTTGTTTATGTTTTTAATATATTTTTAGAGAACACGCAATATAGATTAAAAAGAAGCTAAAAAAGCTAAATGAGTTTTTAAAAAAAGCTAAAAAAATAAGCTAAGAGCTAAATGAAAATTTTAAGGCTAAATCTGAAACAAATAAGCTAAATTTAGCTCAAAATAAGCTAATATGGTCACGCTGGTTTTAGCAAATCAAACATTAAGTATAATTTGTTTATAACACCTTTTATTTATATTGAAATATTTAAATAATTATATTTTCTATTTTTCTCTCAAGTTGTCACTAACAAAATGTCTTTCGAACCATTTCCGAACGCTTTTTGCATAACTGACACTCGTTTTCGTATTACAGAGTAGCCCTTTCGAAAGGGATTTTTATTGTTCGTAATACAGAGTTGCTGTCTCGAAAGGGATTTTTAGTTTTCGATAGAGTACAAAAACCGTTCGTAAATTCGAAACAAGTAGTACGAAAATCGTAATACACAGTACAATTCGTTCGAATTCGTAAGTTATTTCTTTCGAAACGAAATACGCGGTAGCCCCCCTGCTGCTTCTTATAAGAATGAATAAACCAGGGACCGTAACGGTTATAATTTTTATTTTAAAAATCACTTTTTAATAATTATTTCTTAATTTTTATTTATTCCTCAGAAAATAACAGTTATTTCTTGATTTTTATTTATCCCTCACAAAATAAGAGTTATTTTCTGACTTTTAGTTATTCCTCACAATATAACAGTTACTGTTTGATTTTTATTTTTTGCTTAATTTTTAAAATGTAGAAAGCGTAATTTTTGCGTTAAAATTAATATTAACCGATTTAAAATTGCATTTATTGCCAGAGTCTATAAAAAAAATGTATATGTTAAATTAAATTTACTTTTTTATATTTTATTAATTTTAAAAATTAAAATTTTTTTGAGCAAAAAAATAAAAATAAAAAAGTAACTGTTATTTTGTGAGGAATAAATAAAAGTCACAAAATAAGAGTTATTTTGTGAGGAATAAATAAAAATCAAGAAACTGTTATTTAGTGAGGAATAAACATTTTATGTATATGTTGAGGGAAAATAAGGATTGAAACAAATATTAAAAAACGTGAGTATATGCAAATTATTTCGACAATAGCAGCAACATAACAGTGAAGCGGTATTCTGCTATAAAAGCAAAAAGAAATCGTACCGACTTATCGTAACGAATTCGTACCGACATATCGTTACGAAGTCGTGTTAACCATTTCATACAAAAATCGTTACGATTTCGGTAATATTTCGGTTCCGAAATCGGAAGATTTTGTCGACCAGTCGTTACGAATTCTTTAAGAATTCGGAGCATTTTGTTTGATGGGTATATTTACATGTACATATACATTAGGGCTTGGGATTTCCCGGACTTTTGTACTTCCCGGGAAACGGGAATGAAAAAATGGAGTTCCCGGGAATTCCCGGGAAAAGCTTATTTTCTAAATTAAATACATTTATTAACTGAAAGTTGGGCGAAATTTCGATTGTTTTATTAATGTAAGCATTCTTTTGAAATAAGAGTTAATACAAAAGCAATTCTAAGACAAATTTTTAAGAATTTTTAATTGAATTCAAGCAAATGGAATAAAACCGAAAAGGATTGTATAAAAACCAATTGACGACTGCTACCACAATTAGTAGACAATTTTCTAATAAGACCTAGCTTCATTTTAATAAGAATTTGCATTGCTTGTTTCTCATTCTTTTTGAAAAAATTCCAGGCGGTTTCTTATCGTTAAGTACAAGCAAGTTACGGTACCATACTCAGCTGTGCCAAATTTTAAATACCCTGAGCCACAGTCTGTCAATGCCCGTAATTTCTACACACAGGTAATTTACCTAAGGTTTTTACCCACGAGTTTGCCTTATAAAATTCAACTTACACGATAGATATCTAGGCACCAATAGATATATACTTGTAGAAATTACGGAGCTAAGTGTCTTTCATTTTGCATTTTATTTCTCCTCAAATATTTTCTTCAGGGTTTCAATAATAGCGTCGACTTATAATAAATTTAAGTATTATCAACTCAGAGTTTTTACAGCTTAAAGTGTTCAGTATACTTTTCAAAATTTGTCCACTAATTCGGCGAAAAAGTACTTCAAGTTCGCTTAACATAGAATTATTTACTTTAGGAAACGATTATATCATTGCAATCATTGATACTTATACAATTTATTCCACTTTCTTACGTTATGGTGATTAAACGATAGTGATTTAAGCTGTTTCAGACTATGACTATTAATATTTCTGACTAAAATGTCTCGCTGATCTAATTATTTCAGTTTCAAAATGCTCAAAAAACAACAACAACTCAGCATGTCAGAGTTTCATCTACCACAAAAGTATTAGCACTTGTATTATACTCGGAAAAGGCCTTTCCTAAATGCATCTTGCATGGAATAGACCAATAATTATTTTTCGTAAACGCATTATGAGATATGGCATGATTTCAATTTTATGGAATTTTTATGAAGTTTCAGTAGGGATTTGAATAGCTCACATTTTTCTTTTATATTAAAAAAATATGGACATTTTACTGATTATTTATCGGCGTCGAAGGAATTCTTTCTTTCTTACAGTTACATTTGAAACAAAAACACAATTTTAGAATTTGTTTAAATATTGAAAAATTTCCTTCGAACAGGGTATATGTAAGTATTTAAACAGACGATGAAAAACGTATCAACTTTCGTGTAAATTTAGTCATACAATCAATCATTCAAACGAACTTTTTTAATATATAAAAAACAATGAGTTTTTATGTTAAAGTAAAATAGGATTATAACCATGTGTGCCACAAAATTGTAAATATTTATGAAATAACATGTACTTTTAATTTCCCGCTTTCCCGGGAAAATCTCAAAAATTTCCCGGGAATGTTAGACAGACATTTCCCGGGATTTCCCGCCCGGGAATTCCCGTTTCCCAAACCCTAATATACATACATATCTGTGGCAATAAATAATAATGGCCTAAGTCTTATTTTCTCGAGAACCGTAAGAGCTACGAACCTGAAATTTGGACAGAGTGTGTAGACCCTTGGCCGCTACAACAACAAATACATGAGAGTTGGAAATTAAAGGGTGTGCCAAAACGAGCAACGAAAAATGTTAAAATCCCATGTAATATACATACAAATGCACTTGAAATTTGTAAAGTTAGTGTATTTTTATACAGACTACAACAAATAAAAAAATTTTAGTGTTTTATTTTTGGGAATTGCTACAATTTAAGTTTAACGTTTATTAACGCACTAATAATCCCAAATTATTATTTTGCTTAATTAGTAAAATAACTTTTTTATTAAAAATACATTTAAATTGATTATTGAGGGGTTTATCTGGATCCTATGCGCATTTCACTGTTGCTAATGCAGATCATCAGGGAACCTTTACCCAAAAATCTTAGAACAACTAGAGTTATTATGTTATAAACTTTCATTTAAACAAATGAGAAGTTCAACAAATAAAAAAGTTGAAACAAGAACTCAATAATCAACATGTTTTTTATTTTCTTACTTTACTACATTGGTTGACTTTTTTTCAGGGGCCCGTTTCTCCAAAACTACGAATAACAAATCTACAAGTAAAATACACACAAAATAACAATAAAATTTGTAAAAGTGTTGCTGTTTTGTGTGTATTTTACTTGTAGATTTGTAGTTTTGAGAAACGGGCCCCAGCTCTAGTTGTAGTTGTAAAAAGTATGTAAAGAAAATAAATGTAAATAACAACAACAGCTATTCTGTTCGACGAATGTATCGTCTTGTCTATGGACGAAAAAAAGAAGCAGTTTTGATTCTTTAAAACGTTTATTATTTATTGTCTATGCTAGAAGGTTCGTGTATTTGCTTTATGATTTTGTTCCAAACATTATATCCAACACATATTTTTTCATATATTTTTCAAACTATTGTATAATAATTTAATTGAATTTTTATGTTTTAAAAACATGGCAATAATACTTATATTTTTCATTGTCAAAGACAGCAACCATTTTTGAAGAAAATAATTTATAGACTTCAAAGACAAGAACTCAGAAGCATTTTCAAACAAAAACGTCCTAAATCTTCTTACTGAATTATGCTATGTTTAGACGACGAGTTGAATCACCTGCTTCGCTCTCTGAATCATGTTTATGAATCATGCTGTTTAGACTACGCATTCGTGCTTCGTGTGCATCGTGCCAATTTAGTGCTTTTCGTACTAGATTTATGCCCTAATTCTGTTCGACGAATGTATCGTCTTGTCTATGGACGAAAAAAAGAAGCAGTTTTGATTCTTTAAAACGATTATTATTTATTGTCTATGCTAGAAGGTTCGTGTATTTGCTTTATGATTTTGTTCCTAACATTATATCCAACACATATTTTTTCATGTATTGTTCAAACTATTGTATAATTTATTTGAATTTTTATGTTTTAAAAACATGGTAATAATATTTATATTTTTAATTATCAAATACAATAACCATTTTTGAAGAAAATAATTTAGAGACTTCAAAGACAAGAACTCAGAAGCATTTTCAAACAAAAACGTCCTAAATCTTCTTACTGAATTAGGGCATTAGAGTTTTTTAATTCATAACAGTGCGGAATTTTTCAAATTGTTGCTTTAAAAAGAAATTAGTGCCTTTTTTTGGTGCTTTTCACCTTTGATTTTAGTGCGTTTTACAAATCTACTAAATATTAATTTGTTAAAGTTTGGTGGCTTTATTTTCACTTTCAAAAACTATCTGCTTTCACCCCTTTTAGACATGCAAAGTTTCCTTTGCAGAATGTTAATTCAGCTTGGTGAAATATGAAGGAAGAAAAACTTTATCTTTCATAGTGAGAAAAAATAATATATTTCTAGCAATTACAGAGGATACCATACACGTTATAAAATAACTTAATTACAATAATCTAATTACGTATTGCTTTCTTGATAACGAAAGCTTTCAAAAATGCTTCTGAAAAGTATTAACGTAAGGCTCTCTAACAAAGTGGACAGAAGTAAAAAAAAATGTAAACCAGTAATTTTTGCATCTGAATACACAAAAACTACACATTATTACTTCTGTAAAACGAACTTAGTAAAGCAAAAAATGAATGGCTTTTTGGAAACTGAATGCATTGCATCTAGTTGGCTTACAAAAATTCTTCTGGGAAGCGGTAATTTTTGCTGGGATGGTGAAATTGAAGAAATAGAACGAAGTATCAGAAATTTAAGGATACATAAATGGACAAATTTGCTCAGAACTGATTAATTTTGGATTGAAGTTTATAATTATAGAAATTCAAATAATCATAATCCATTCCTAATACTGCCAATATTTTCTCTAAGACTATTAACATTACCGTGTTCAAATGAAAACAAAAGTCACAAAAATATTATTTCAATAACAAAAAAATAATAATTTTCAAGAAAAATAAAATTGAATAATGAACATGAATATAAAGTGAATGTAAAATGCTTGAAATAAGTTTTTTCTAGCAACTGTCTCTATTATAGAAAATTCCACAAAAAAATTCTAAATAAATATAATCATATCGAATCGTTAATAATAATTTTAGTTCAACAATTCGTTGCATATCTTTTCAACTAGTTTATTTTTCATATTTTCACACACAAATTCAAAAATTCACATGTTTTTGTACAATTTAAAATCCGAGACTTGCGAGAAACTATTCACAAAATAATGTTACAGAAACACTTTTTCTCACATCGTTCCAATAATTGTTGGAAATTTGTTTAAATGACAGATAGTTCTCACAAAGTAACGATACAGAAACACTTATGTGAGAAAAGCCATTATGTGTTTCAATTTACACTGTTTCCACGATTCCCTTGTTTCATGCGGGAAATTTTACGATGCGAGAAATACAGAAACGAGCTACAGAATGTAACATACTGAACTACATATGTTCATGTAAAAATTAATTCAGATGAAACACCTAAAATCTAATTGTTTTTTTTTAATACACCATAATTGCAGTGTCTTGTGAAATGAACTTCAATTATTTTCCTACTCATGTTCTACTTATAAGCAAAATCGAAATATGGCTCGATATAATTGAAATTATTACAAAAACCTATGAAATGTAGTAAATTTAAAATTGTAGTTAACTTAAATTTTTAATTTCTACTCATTCAATACATATATAATTAGCCATGTGGGCTTTCTCTGTATTGAAAATAAACAGATAAATACAAAAATATAAATAAAAAATATATTGCATTTAGTGCTTTTTTATGAACACACAGTGATTTTTGGCATCACTGTTCGCGTGGCATTTTTTTTATGTATATTCACACATTCATACGTATCATACGCACGTGTATACATGCATACATATTTACATAAATTCGATTCATTCAAAATCTTGTTTTTGAAGGCATCTCTATATTTTCTTCTTATTTTTCCTTTTTATATTATTCATAACTTAATTAAATTTATTTATATTAAATTCACATACACATATACCTATTTTGTTTTGATAGCTAGTTCAGATAAAGTGGCGATTAACTGCGATAAAAGTTAGAGAAGATACCAATTTTACGTGCTTCGCAAGTAGATTCATATTGAATCTACTAGATTCGCTCTCATAATTTTGTATGGCGAAGCAAGTTGATTCGGTCATGATTGGGGCGTGAAGCATGAATAGAGAGCGAAGCACGTACCGTCTAAACATACTATAAAGAAGTATCATGTCTCAATACAGCATATAACCAGTCTGTGTACCAAATTTTATTATTTAATAAGTACTGTTATTTCAAAAATGATCTAACGTCCCTGATCCGATTTCGAATATTAATTGAAATAAGTTTTTATACATCTCTTCAACATCTTTTAGAAATTTTTTTATTATATATTAACTTTAAGGTTTTGCAATTTAAATGCATCACCTTCATTGTTTCTTTTGATATTTTTCAACAGTATTTTAGATCTTGGGTCACTTTGATGTTGAAGAGTTTCCAAATGAGCACGTAAATTATGAGCTCGCGGAAAGCATTTACCACACAGTTCGCAACTAGAATGTATAAAAAGAATATAGGATATGTAGATGAACTTTTAACTCTCATTAGTTTTTTAAAACTTACGCGTATGGTTTTTCTCCAGTATGTATTAATTTATGATAGTTAAGTACACCCGTGTAAGAAAAACTTTTGCCACATGTTTCGCACTTAAAGGGTCTTTCATTACGATGAACTCTAAAAAAAAGTTTGAAAGTAATATTAACATTTACATACGTAACAGTAAATGCTACAAATTATACCTTTCGTGCTTTATTAAAGTTGATTGATCTCCAAATGCTCGTGGGCAGTAAGTGCATTTATAGGGTCTATCCCCTGTGTGTTTCCGCATATGGCGGATTAATTGAAAATTGCTATGGACCGCATATCCACAAAGCCTAAAGAGTATATATGTAATAGAAAAATAAGAAATCTTTTATTATGTACATATGTATGTATGTAGAGTATGCATACTTTTTCATTTAACGCTGTAAATTTCATGAAAAAAATATTAAAATTTAACAATAATTATTTTTTAAATAACCGCTTAAATATTTTTCGGAATATCAATTTTTATTTTATTAAAAGAATGTTGCTATAGATACATCACTAAGAAACAGTTCGAAAATTCGGAACATCACTTGCATGCAAACAAATGAAATTGCTTAAGTATAAATTTTTACTCACTCGCATGCAAACGGTTTTTCATCGCGATGTCTTCTCATGTGAAGTTCCAAGGAGTAGCGACGAGGATATATGTTTCCACATACTTCACATATATGAGGTTGTTTTTCTTTTTTCTCTCTTTTAGCTCGGGGCTTTTTCTCACGTATAATTGCATCACCATCTGAAGAAATTTCTAATGCTTCAGAACGTTTATTACTAGGCTTTCTCTCCTTTGCATTGTTTTTTCTCTTCCGTCTAATGGGTTTTTTGATTTGAAGAGATTCATCTTTAATATCTATATCATCCAGTTTATCTACAAAAACGTCGATATTTTCACCTTCAGGCATACCACCATCGCCATCAATACACCAATCCTCGTCATTAACGTCATCGAAATCAATACTAATGAATTCTTCCGACTTTATAGAATGGGAAGGGCTAGCGTGTTCACTTTTAATGGTTTCAGGCAATGAGCGCTTTTTATCTCTCAATCGTGCTTTATATTGGGACCTTGCTACTTCTTTTTTGGGAAGGTTTTCCGATATTGATAAAGGGTTTTGTTCGACAGGTTTTTCCATTATTGGATTTTCTGATACTAAGGCTACAACACATTGTTTTAAATATTCATTGGAGTTTCGACAAATTGCGCGAAATTTATAAGACACTCTTAAAGACCCAAAGCATTCGCTACATATTAGAGTTGGCATCTTTCCATGGCGCAACACCTAATTTATTAAAGAATGAATATATGATTTCAAAACTTACATAACATTACATTAAATGCAAAACCATTTAATTAACAAAAAATTCAACACATTAAGCCTTAGAATTTTAAACTTTGTTATTAAAAGACTGCAATGTCACTTACATACATACATACATATGTATGTACATATGTACGTATAAACAAAAATCAAAAGATCAAACTGGAAACATATTTATTTATTTAATAATAATTCAGCCTAATGGATTACAATGTCCTTACAGGCTAGCAATAAGTAAAATTATTCTAATAATACATTCAGTAATTGTTTATTCTCTAGACACAATTTAAAATCATTTACAGATAGCGCAAAATCTAAAATAACAATATTATTTAATTTATTTAAAATATTTAAAGCTCTTAACATGGGTTCATTCATAGCATAATTAGTACTATGCGTAGGTACAAAGAAAATATTATATGACCTTAGTGATCTAAAAGGTATACATAAGCTGATCAGATTAAATAGATATTCACAGTCAATGATCCCATTAATTAAATTGAAAATAAACATAAGAGAATGAAGAGTTCTTCTCATATAAAGCGGCTTCAAACCTAAAAGCAAGCAACGAGAGTAATATGAAGGTGACGCTAAGTAAACAGGATTGCCACGAAGAGCGAATTTAAGAAATTTTTTCTGGATTCTCTCAATTCTATTTATACGAACATTATAGAATGGGTTCCATACAAAAGAGCAATATTCTAATTTAGAACGAACAAAACTAGTATATAACATTTTCAATGTACATGGATCCAAAAATTCTTTGCAATTCCTTCTAATAAAAGCACATGCAGAATACGCTTTAGGTATCATATAATCAAGGTGGGACCTAAAATTTAATTCACAATCAAGCACAATGCCAAGATCTATTATTTTAGTAACAACTTTCAAGTTTTCATTACATAATTTGTATTGGGAAACTCTTTGAACACGCAAACTAGACCTACAAAAAGACATCTGATAACATTTATTTATATTTAACAATAATTTATTAAGCAAACACCAATTAGATACTTTATCAATACAATTTTGTAAAATAAAAGAGTCAGTTTCTGAACGGATTTCCTTAAACATTTTTAGATCATCTGCATATAATAGGAAATGAGAGTCGGGAATGCAATTTCTAATATCATTAATAAATATTAAAAACAATAAAGGGCCCAATATACTACCTTGAGGTACCCCAGAAGTAGCAGTATAAGGCAAAGACACAAAGTTTTCCAATACAACTGTATATTTTCTATTGTACAAGTACGATTTCAACCAATTAAGGAATACACCATGAAAGCCCAAGGCTTGGAGTTTAAGATAAAGTATGTCATGTTCTACCCTGTCAAACGCTTTAGATAGGTCCATGAAAACTGCATCCACTTGATTATGTCTCTCAAAAGCAGAGATGCAAAAATGGTTGAAAACTGCACAATTAGTAGCTGTAGAACGTCCCGGAAAAAATCCATGTTGTTCATTACATATATAACGTTTAAGCGAAAAAAACATTTTTTCCTTGATTACATGCTCAAGAATTTTGGAAATAGTAGATAGTTTAGAAATAGGCCTATAATTAGATATATCGGATTTATCTCCAGCTTTAAAAATTGGAGTAATAGAAGCAACTTTCCATCTGTCAATAAAGCAGCCATTAGCAAGTGATCTATTGAAAATAACTAGAAGAGGTAAAACCAAATTTTCAGCTAAATTTTTTATAAAAAACGAGCTCAACCCATCAATGTCCATTCCATAAGAACTTTTTATACTTCTGATTCCATTTAAAATATCATCCGCAGTTAATTGTATAACGCCAAAATCAACAATGGGCTCAATACATTTTACGACAATAGGATCAATTGAACTATTACTGTTTACAAAATTCGATTGAAAAAACTGAGCAAACGAATTAACAATGTCATTTCCAGAACACACTTGAACAATTTTAAAGTTTTTTCTCTCTGCTGTGAAATTTAATAAAATGTTGCACGGGTTTTCATTTAAAATAACGATATATTCTTACATATAATATTACAGACGCTTACCTTAATCCCGGCACACTGTTCAATTTTTTCATAGATGGGAAGATCGTGGAAATCATCATCCATATCAAAAATCGAGGACATCTCCTGATTGCTGCCATTTTGCAAACATACCCGACATGTTGGTTTTGTTAAGTCCGGATTTAATATGGTAGCCATCGTGTTATTTTGGTATACTTTGTTTAAATATGGTTTAAATAAGCAAATAGGCAAAAACTACCTTGGTTGCGTATGAAAATGTTTTAAGTTTTATGAGCTTACAAAAAAAAATATTGTAAACATGAGTTTTTGTAGGGAATTAATCAGATGCAATTTGCTATCATCCTCTGTGAGTAGCACAGAATCAGCGTGACCATATTAGCTTATTTTGAGCTAAATTTAGCTTATTTATTTCAGATTTAGCTTTAAAATTTTCATTTAGCTCAGCTTATTTTTTAGCTTTTTTAAAAAACTCATTTAGCTTTTTTAGCCTTTTTTAGTCTAAATTGCGTGTTCTCTAAAAATATATTAAAAACATAAACACCTTATAAAAATTGTAGTCTTTTAACATTGTAAAATAGTATACAAAAAATACAAAATGTAAATTGTACAACAATTTTATAACAGAAATGGAAAGTTGAAAAGTAGTAGATAATGGCAGAATGGTTAGAATTACAATGGAAAAAGTTAAATTCATATTAGTGGTCAAAACACTTTTTGAGTTTTTTGGGTATAAAATTATTTGACTTGAGTTGAACGTTCATTCAGCGGCATCAATTAACTTAAAACAAAAACTTGAAATAGCCTTAAGCCTGGATAACACTATGTACCGATTTTCGTCGGGCCACCTCAATAAAGTCATAAGTAATAAGCCAAAATGGCATTATTACTCAATTAATTCTGAAATAAGTCTATATGGGCTTATTACCAATGCATTGTGGCGCAATTATGTCCTTGTCTTTCAATTAGTCGATAAATTAGAGAAAATTTAGCTCTTTACTTATGACTTTATTTCAATGATCTGACGAAACTCGGTACATTGTGCCGATAGTGTGATCCATGCTTTACCTTCAATAGCATTAATGCACTTAAAAAAACTTTCGTATTTTAGTATAAATGTTTTTACATTTTCGAAAAGTTTTTAAGATTATTTTGGGGAAGTTTTTGTTTTGTTCTTCATTAAATCTAAAATATAATAATTAATAAATAATTTCATTAAACAAATATTCAATGTATATAATAAAAAAATATGTTTGTGTAATATTTAATGTTAGTTTAGCAATAAGAAACTATTGAAAAGTGATCAAAGAAGTAGAAAAAAGTTTAGCTTTATTTTCTGGCCTAAAATTTTACTTTTTAGCTTATTTTAGCTTTTTTTCAAACGTGATTTAGCTTAATGTTATTTTAAAATCTGGTCACACTGCACAGAATATTAGTAGCACACAGTGTGACCAGATTTTAAAATAATATTAAGCTAAATCACGTTTGAAAAAAAGCTAAAATAAGCTAAAAAGCTACATTTTAGGCTAGAAAATAAAGCTAAACTTTTTTCCACTTCTTTGATCACTTTTTAATAGTTTCTTATTGCTAAACTAACGTTAAATATTACACAAACATATTTTTTTTATTATGCATATAGAATATTTGCTTAATGAAATTATTTATTAATTATTATATTTTAGATTTAATGAAGAACAAAAGAAAAACTTCCCCAAAATAATCTTAAAAAGTTTTTAAAAATGTAAAAACATTTATACTAAAATACGAAAGCTTTTTAACCTTCCTATACCCGCGCTAATTTTTATAACACATATACCCGCGCACGGTCTCACAGACCGAAAGTTTGTACAAGATAAAATACTAGTTTTTTTGAAAAAAAACTAAAAACAAAATATTCTTTGTTAATCTCAATGATATAATAA
Source organism: Tachina lurida (assembly GCA_944452675.1). Classification (NCBI taxonomy): domain Eukaryota; kingdom Metazoa; phylum Arthropoda; class Insecta; order Diptera; family Tachinidae; genus Tachina; species Tachina lurida. Next base: position 67,145,966 of record OX101752.1, on the reverse strand, counting down.
AAAAATAAAATCACGCATTAAATATGTATTCACTTATTTGATTGATTTTTAGTCCTTAACAAATAAGCCATCAAAATCGATAGTTTTAAAAAAATCGTTTTATCGGTCTCACAGACCAACGCGCGGGTATAGGAAGGTTAAGTGAATTAATGCTATTTAAGGTAAAGCATGGATCACACTATCTGCACAATATACCGAGTTTCGTCAGATCAGTGAAATAAAGTCATAAGTAAAGATTTTGCTCTAATTTATCGACTACTTGAAATACAAGGACATAATTGCGCCACACTGCATTGGTAATAAGCCCATATAGACTTATTCCAGAATTAATTGAGTAATAATGCCATTTTGGCTTATTACTTATGACTTTATTGAGGTGGCCCGACGAAAATCGGTACATAGTGTTATCCAGGCTTAAGGCTATTTCAGGTTTTTGTTTTAAGTTAATTGATGCCGCTGAATGAACGTTCAACTCAAGTCAAATAATTTTATACCCAAAAAACTCAAAAAGTGTTTTGGCCACTAATATGAATTTATTTTTTTCCACTGGAATTCTAACCATTCTGCCATTATCTACTATTTTTCTTCTTTCCATTTCTGTTATAAAATTTTCGTATAATTTACATTTTGTATTTTTTGTAAACTATTTTACAATGCTAAAAAATTATAATTTTTATAAGTTTTTTTTATATTTTTAGAGAACACGCAATTTAGACTAAAAAAAGGCTAAAAAAGCTAAATGAGTTTTTAAAAAAAGCTAAAAAATAAGCTAAGAGCTAAATGAAAATTTTAAGGATAAATCTGAAACAAATGAGCTAAATTTAGCTCAAAATAAGCTAATATGGTCACGCTGGTAGCACAAAGTACTTTGTGTCAGTAGTCTATGGTGATTAGTTCATTAGTGAATCGCAGTGGCTCTATCCGTACGTCTTGACGAGCAATTCATTGTGTCTACACGAGAAATTAAATTGACAAGCTGACGTCTTAAGAATTTGCGTGTTAAAACATATTTTAAGGGTGGCATAAACGTACAAGGTTAAGGGTCTAATGCAAAAAAAAAACTTATTAAAAGCTTTGCCAAGCAATGTTAAGTCAAAACGAATCGAAAAAAGGTGGATATTCAAATACTCATTTCATTCGAAGAAAATATATTGTGATAAATTTTCTTTGTTCATCATACTATTTTTACTTTTACTTTATAGAAATGTTTATCTGTTTTCCTTCCATGTCAGAAGCTCATATTTTTTATATTGGGTTGCTTTACTTCAAAATAATAAAAATTAATTTAATCAAATAAAAAATTATTTGAATACTCGAATAAAATTGTATTCGATTTTGTACATCATAATCTGAGAAATGGTTGTTGAATACGGTGGTGTTTATTATAGAATCACAAAATAATTAAAGTTGTATTTTGCATACAATTTCTTAACAAAGCAATGTTAGCCTTAAAGTGCTTGGTAACTACTATGAGCCTTAAAGCCCAAGTAAAATATTTTTTTGCATAACATAACACTAACGCAAAAATTGCTCGTTTTTCGATCGTCTTTATAGCTATATATCTATACGTGTATTTGACAGCTTGTGTCCATGACGAGTCTTAAGCTGTGTTCACATTATATGTATTTGCCTTGTGGAATGTCACTTTTTCACATGGTAAATTCGTACATATAGTCTGAACACCTTTAACCAATAGCATGTGTTATTTCTCTGTGTGCAGTACAAACGACAATTTTGATTTAAGCCTGGTATTCTGTTCAACATTTCACGCGAAATATTGCCAAAGTACATATAAAAAAAATTTGCACGAATTGTGCATGAAAAAATGTTGCAGAAATAGTACTCTGTTTATCTTGTGTGAAACATTTGAAACGTATCTTCAACATTTTAATTTTTCATGTGAAATAAGTAGAGTGCCACTTGTTTCGTGTGGAATTTACAACAAACACACGGGGTGTTTCTACAAACATAAGAAATTGTAGCATAGTTTCAGGCCTAGTTAATATTGTTTACATGCCAAATTTTTCGTATGAAATAATCAATGTTGATAAACATTTTTCGCAAATTTGAACAGAGTACCAGGCTTTAGAGCGTGTTCTATTTTCAAGTGACATCAAATAAAGCAAGTGTTTGTGGTGTTAAAAATTAAGTAAAATTTTAAGATAATTTAAGCTAATATTGATTTAATAGACTAAAAACTAAAAATGAATGAAAAAAATTTATATTGCATTAACAAAAGTAAGCATTTGTTTACCTTAATAGGCTATGTCATATGTACATAACATACCAACGTCTGAACACAAAAATTATAAACCATTTATGTAAAACGTAGATTTTGACATACACATAAAATATCGCGTGTATAATAAAGTGACATTCCACAAGACAAATAGATATAATGTGAACTCAGCTTTAATCTACGTCTCCATCTGACATGCAATTTTGTTGTAACGAAGTTATAACTGAGTTGTTAAAACAAATGCACTAACAATAATTTCATAACTTGAAAAAAGCAATAATTTGAGAACTATACACTAACCCCCATATCTATAAAATTTAAAACGAATTTTAAATATATTTCATATCAAATTTTTTATACAAGATTTTCCTAAAACGGATTTAAAATTAATTTTATTTTTTTATGTATACGGTGGTAAGTCTTAACATTAACTTGAAGTTTATGTTAAAATAAGCCCTTTTTGTCAGGTGGAGAACGCAAGTTAAGGCAGAATTACCGGACTATAAATGTAGAACTGTAAATGTGTCAGCTAATCGAATCTCTTGCATGAAAAGCTATGCAAATGCTTACCTGACTGAAACGTCACGTAAATGTAACGTCTGAACCTGCAGAAAATAGAATTTCATGACGACGTTACGTGACATTTGTAGACAGTGATGGGATGTATGTATATTGAATGAGAATGTGGCACAATAGCCCTATTTTGGTACTTTTGTTTCTTTTGATAATTTAAGCTTTTGACTTGCTAAATTTGTATACGTCCATGACATATTTAATAAATTTAGTTTTCTAATAAAGGTTTTTTCTTTATAAAATCTAACCACAGACTGCCAATCGTATTTGTTTATTTTTTTGTTAATATACACATACATATACATATGTATGAATATGTAACATACATATAGTACATTTGTGCGAACAAACATCCATTCAAGCGCACAAAAAAATATTTTTATCTAATAATACCAAAAAAAAATTATAATATGTGCGTTTAATCATAACAATAATAATGATAATAAAAATATAAATATTTTTATAATTATAATACGTTGTAATGTATGTATGTATACATATGAAGCTAAAATTGTAATTTCACTAAATATCAAAGTCATAACATTGTTTGTAAGTATAAAATAATGATTTGATACCATTTAAATAATTTTCGTACATTTTCCACACAATCAAAAATAATGTGAAGATATTGAACTCCCATCAATGTTTCGAACAGCTGTTGCGCATTTTATTTGAATTTTTTATACTGATAAACACCCAGCAAACAAAAAGTAGTATATACCTATGTGTTCTTGTTCAAAAATATACATATGTAAATGTATATTGTTTGTGATTAAAATTAATTATTATTAGTAGGTACCAGACCTGGGCAAAATGCATTACTTTTGCATTAGCATTAAATTAAAAAAAAATAATGCAAATGAAAATTTATTGCATTAGCACTAAATCATATGCTTTTAGTGCACTATATTTTGCATTGAACTAAAATATCCTCAAAGTAATGCACTTATATTGCATTAGCATTAAATTACATATTTTTAATGCACTAGTTTTTGCATTGAATTAAAATCACTTCAAGGTAATGCATTAATATTGCATTGGCACTAATCATACACGTTGCACTGATTTTGCATTACCACTAATGAAGCAATGCAATATGATTGCATTGTCGCTAAAACCTATTGTACATAATAATATTAAACAAAGGATGAACAAAACAAATAAATATTAAAAAATACAGTAAAGCTCACACTGAGTCCACCTACATATGTATTAAGAATGTTCATTGAACATACGTATGTACATTAGCTATGGCATAGTGTTATATGGGAATTCTTAGTAACGAGACTTGCACGAACCCCTCATTTTCTAAGGTTTGGAAAAAAATATTCGAGCCAAAAAATGGTGGCGGTCAGATGGGGGCAAAGGTCTCCGCTTCGTGCTCAAAGTTGAGGGTCAAAGCAAAAAAAAATACAAATAATCATATAACTTTCCCGGGTTCACCGCTACAAGGGTCAAATGTATGACGAGCACCCATTAATTTTCTAAGCCCAATATCCTTTTTAAGCACACCGACCGCCTAACTCCTCTCCTTAAGGGGGCTCCCATACAAAGGAGAAATTTTTATAACATTTACTCGCAGGGCTCTGTGTCCTTGTGCACACATACATACATGCTAATTGCTTTGTGCCCAGCAAACACTCATTTTTGATTTTAAATTGCGAGTTATTTGAAGTCAAACGTGAAAGTTCATATAATATTTAAATTCATGGAATTCATATTGATTGAAATGTATATGGATTGTATGTATGCATTACTGCTTATAAGTTAATAATATATAAAATGGTAATGTTTCAATTAATCCAAGATTTCTTTCATAATTTCGTTGAAGCTATTATAATTTACTTTCTTTTGATGGCAAGTTTTATACTGTTGGAAAAAAGTAATGGAGTTTTTGAAATAAGACATCTTTTATAATGAAAATGTGCCTAGAGGTTTTAAAAATTATTATTTTATGCAAAAGAACTCAATTGCAATAATTTTAATACCAGCTGTAACGCTTAAGCCTCTAACCGTAATATTTGCATATAACTACAAGTAGAAAAACAGATTTTGAAAAATTTCATCGGAAAGACGAAGTGCTTGACTCCTTAATTTCCAGGAATGCCTATGGTTTCAGTAGCACCTCAATCATATAAAAACATTATTATATATCCTCTTTATCGTTTTATCCTTTTCTTATTAATGTTCGTATCTACTAATAATAATTAATTTAATATATACTACTTTTTGCTTGCTTTTATCAGTTTAACAAATTCAAATAAAATGCGCAACAGCTGTTCGAAACATTGATGGGAGTTCAATATCTTCACATTATGTTTGATTGTGTGGAAAAAGTACGAAAATTATTTAAATGGTATAAAATCATTATTTTATACTTACAAACAATGTTATGACTTTGATATTTAGTGAAATTACAATTTTAGCTTCATATGTATACATACATACATTACAACGTATTATAATTATAAAAATATTTATATTTTTATTATCATTATAATTGTTATGATTAAACGCACATATTATAACTTTTTTTGGTATTATTAAATAAAAATAGTTTTTGTGTGCTTGTATGCTGTTTGTTCGTGCAAATATACTATATGTATGTTACATATGCATACATATATGTATATGTATATTAACAACAAAATAAACAAATACGATTGGAAGTCTGTGGTTAGATTTTATAAAGAAAAAAGCTTTATTAGAAAACTAAATTTATTAAATATGTCATGTACGTATACAAATTTAGCAACTCAAAAGCTTAAATTATCAAAAGAAACAAAAGTACCAAAATAGGGCTATTGTGCCACATTCTCATTCAATATTCATACATCCCATCACTGTCTACAAATGTCACGTAACGTCGTCATGAAATTCTATTTTCTGCAGGTTCAGACGTTACATTTACGTGACATTTCAGTCAGGTAAGCATTTGCAAAGCTTTTCATGCAACAGATTCGATCAGCTGACACATTTACATTTACAGTTCTACATTTACAGTCGGGTAATTCTGTCTTTAAAGGCAGATGTTTTGTGGTGTGCACAAGGAAGTTTTTTTGTTTGTTTGTGTAGAAAACACATGACACGTTTTTAAGCATTCTATAAGCATTACATTACATTACATTTACATTACATCTACGATTTCTACAGTCGGATTAACCACATGCCAAAACAATTATAAAGAAAAATATATATTTAATATTGATTGGAGAACCAAACAAAAACTCATTTTTTGAAGAAAATAAAAAAGGAGAGGAATCGGGAAGTTCCAGCCAGGGTTACCGCTAGGAATTTTAGAAAAGTCGCACAAAAGGTCGTTTTGTGAAAATAAAGTCGCACAAAAAAGTCGTTTGAGAAAATAAAAGTTGCATCTCTTTTTTTTAACGTTTTTTATTAATAAAAAGCATAACAAAACAAAAAAACAATTGAAACAAAACAAAAATCTTATTGCAGAATCCATTTCTATCATATTTCACAACACATGCAGTTGCATTATACATGCTTATATATGTACCCAGCAAAAAATTACGCATTACCATATAATGAATTACTTTTCTGATTACCAAATTTCATTACTCGCTTACAAATCACATTACCTAAAATTAAAAAAAAATATATACAAGTTGCTAAATGATGAGAATAATTTTTTTAGATTAAATAGATTACGTGAACAAGTTGCCAAATAAAATAAGTAAGTACTTCTCAAGAATCGATTATTTTAGTCTCACGCCTTGTTCTAATCATTAAGTTGTTGATCCAGTAAGGAATAGCTTCCACCAAAAATGCTTCATTCCAAATCCGATTACCTTTTTTGAAATTTTTTGCTGGGTATGTACATGTTTTCATGTACCCTGGAGGTTTTAGCTAAAACTATTCTTTGCAGTTCTACTGAAAATTTATGAAACATTTCTTGAATACATTTTATACATGATATGCATGTTGCAAAAAAGTGGTAAAAGTGTTTCCAAATGAATAATAATCTGTGAACTGATTTTAAATTTTGCCGACGTTATTTTGACGATTTTTTTGATAAAAATAATCAAAAAACTTTTAGTTAATTATTATTTTTCGAACTGTATTTTGTTTCTATATTCTTATGAATTGAACAGGCTAATGTTCGTAACGCTTTTTAAGCCAAATTACATGTGATAATTATTAATGAACAAATAACATCAATGTGTTGTTGTCAGAATATTTACAACTAACTTTGATGTTATTTGTTCATTAATAATTATCACATGTAATTTGGCTTAAAAAGCGTTACGAACATAAGCCTGTTCAATTCATAAGAATATAGAAAAAAAACTTTTAATTTACTGCAAATTAACTGTTTTTTGAGAAGTTTCACAAAAAAGGGTAAAAAGTCGCAATAAAATTAAAAAAGTCGGAAAAGTCGGTGACAAAAAAAAGTCTCACAAAAAGTCGCAGACCACTAAAAAAGGGTCAAATTGCGACTTTAGTTGGGTGAACGGTAACCCTGGTTCCAGCTTCGTATGCGACGGTGTATGTCGTTTTGAATTTTCTCGGAGGAGGCTCCTTAATAAAGAAATTGTTGATGGCGTTATAACCCTAGTGTTCGGCTAAATTGATTTTCTCCCATCCTTTGTAATAACAAGGGGGCACGGAGTAACTTTAAACTAGGGATGTAACAAATACCAGTTTAGCGAATGCGAAAACGAATAATACATTTTAATTTTTGCGCAAGCGAATGCTAATATTACAATACGTTCAAGGCCTATTTATCAGGTCAACGCAATCGTCCTGATGATATTCTGTGTTTTCGTGTTTAAGCTGTCAAAAGTTATTTGCACTATATACTTTAGTTCATGTTTGTGTGTGTTTCTGACAACTTAAACATAAAGTTGTTTTTTGTATTGCTGTGTTTTTTTAGAGTTGCGTTGACCTGATAAATAGGCCCTGGTACCAATACACTATATGTTATTGCTTGTGTTTTTTCAAGTTTACAATTCACAAATTTTGTGGTTGTGTTGTATACATACATAGATCTACTTGAGACCAAGGCGAATTCAGTATCAGGTGACATTATCAGCCCAGCTGATTATCAGCTGTTGCTACCAAATTGAGCATTTTGAACCAAAACGTCAAAATTTGCTTAGAAATCTGACAGATTGGTTTTGTAGCATACCAAACTACGTGTTGTTTTTTCTGTTGTAAAATTGTTGTAGCCAAGGCACATTTACTACAGGTACACGCATTAGAGAAAACACTGTGGCAACTCTGTGCTTCTCATATAGTTTTACCATGATACAATAATATAAAGGTCATTTATAAATATTTATTAATTTATTAGAAATAAAAATTGTTAGACTGAAAGATATATGAAATCATATTAAAATAAGTATAGATAACACTGCACAACAGTGATTTGGATGGTTAAATAAAAATGACCGATCCTTATGTATTTTTATCTCCTTGTTACTATGGCGTCATTAGTTTTTCCCTATCAGCTCTAGTTTTGAAGATATAGTGACATTTAGGATTTGCATAATTTGGACCTCTTTTTGTATTATTCCGTTAATATATCACGAAACTGAAAAATACTTTCTGTATTATTAATCTACACAAAAATCCCTTTCATTTAAATACATTTGCATTGATGAGTATATCAGGGTAGCAGTATTATTGCAAGGATTTTAAAAATCGTGTGCTTTTAGTTTAGTCCTTGAACATATTTTTATTATAATTTTTTTTTGACCAAGTGGATGTATGTATTTTTGTTTTTTAATTACAAAAATACGCTTATTTATTTTCTAGCCCCTCTAGTTTTAGAGATATTTCGCTTTACATAAAAAAAATTACTGAAAATTTTTCTTTTCGAAAGTCATCAAAAAAATTGTTTTTGATATTACATCTGTCCATTTACAAGTTATTAGTGCAATTATTATACAAAACAATGTTGCATGGACCAGTCCAAAAAAAATTTGGTGTTATTGGTAGTTATTTTATCTCATATTTTAAATTTGCAGCTTTTACGAAATAAAAAAATAAGAAAAATTTAAACAAAAATTTTAAGTTTTAATATAAAATTATTAGACTATAATCACAACGTATAAAAAAAAGAGGCTGAATTTAAAATTAGCGGCGTCATGTTCACGTGAAATATTTTCCGTGAATGAAAAATGGTGAACAAAATTAGAATATAGTATACTGCCACAACAACAACGCAAATATTGGTGATCACAATTGTGAAAGGGTGATTATAGAAAATATTTTTTTTTGATGTTTAAAGAAATTTATTATTTGACATATTGTCAGATTGATTGATGATTGAGTATAACTCAATACATGATATTAGTTAAATTTTTTATGACGATTTCAATTCCATGGCTGAAATTTCTGTATCAGCTCTAGTTAAAAATATGACACGGGTACTTTTTTGTAATAAAACACTATAAATTTACAGAAAATTGTATTTTATTTAATTCTTATAGTGAATAAAACTTTCTCTTATATGATTTTCTTATTAAATTCTGAATGCTCCAACAATAGTCAGATATGTGTGTGTTTCACATTTTGTTTGCGTAATAATTGCATTTATGACTTGTAAATGGACAAATGTACTCGTAATATTAAAAAACTATTTTTTTGGAAAAAATTTTAAATATTTTTTTATGTAACGCAAAATATCTCTGAAACTAGAGGGGATAGAAAATAAATAAGACTATTTTTGTAATTAGGGAACAAAAATACATAAAAATTAGTTATACTTGGCCAAAAAAAATTATAATCAAAAAATTTTCAAGGACGAAACTAAAAATACAAAATTTTTAGCATCCTTGCAATAATAGTCAGATACCCTGATATACTCATCAATGCGAATCTATTTAAATGAAAGGGATTTTTGTGTAGATTAATAATCCAGAAAGTTTTTTTCAGTTTGGAGTACCATTCGTGATATATTAACGGAATAATACAAAAAGAGGTCCAAATTATGCAAATCCTAAATGTCACTATATTTTTAAAACTAGAGCTGATAGAGAAAAAAAAGAGAGACGCCATCGTAATTAGGAGACAAAAATACATAAGGATCGGGCATTTTTATTTCAACATAATGAAAAAGCCTCTATTTTGTTGTGCAGTGTAATAATCTATATAATTAATAGGCGAACAAGTTTTTTGCAATCCCTTTTGCGCCGGAACTACTGCACCGATTTTGGAGAGACTTACATACACGATTTTAAAGGATTTTCTGCACAGATGTGCACAATATATATTTTATTGACATCGGTGAAGTATTTTGGGAGCTATAAGCGTTTAAAGTTGCTACTACTACATGCAAACATAGTACACACGCATTTATTAGCTTACACTTAAAAATGAAACAAAACATGTATGTGTGTGAGTGTGTGTATTTGCAGTATTTCTCTTGCTATTCCAATTTTTTTTCTCTTATTTGTTATTGTATGAAAGCAATAATGCTATAAACACAATCAAGTCCACCGACCATCGACTACAAGATGTCAAAAATAGAATACATGCGTGCTTATGAGAATAATTCTTTTAGCCGCTACACGACTACCGACTACGCGGCTACTTTTGTAGCCCGTAGCCAACTTAGGATAATTTCTATTTTTATTGGCTACAAAAAACAGATTAGTGCTGCCAATACAATAAATGCATGAAATGGTGGTTTTGAAAACGCAATACATTAAATATCGCTATTAAAAACGCGAAAAACTATTATAGTGGCACCATTGAAAAATAATAATCATCTGTTCATTTGTTTCATTTATATTTATTTTTTGGTTTTTTATTGAAATTTGTAAGTATATAATAGTAATTTTTACTGTTTATATGTATTTATTATATTGTTTAATGTAAATGTTTAGTTCAATTTACTGCAAATATAGACGTGGACGAGCAGCTAATAGAAGAAGTACGCGGCCGGCCATATACACTTATACACTTCATACACTGAAGTCGTTGTTTCCACTATTTTAGCAATAGTACTTATAAAGTTAATTAAATTTTCTTGAGACATTTGAAATTTTTTTTTTCACACAAATTCACTTAAAAAAATCAAGTTTGTTGTGTTTTGGTTAACTTTAATACATATGTATGTCAAAACAGATGTTTATTTTTTGTAGTTAGTGGTCGGTAGTCGTTAAAAGAATTAAGTAGCTGGCGACTTGGCTATTTTTGTAGCCAGCTACTTTTGTAGTCGGTAGTCGATGGTCGGTAGCCTTTGATTGTGTTTATAGCATAAAACTTATAGGAAAGAGTTCAATAAATTGAAGTAGCTTTAATAAAGAGATTTTGTTTCTGGGGGGTTACTCTCTATTGCGATGCGAAAGCAATTACGATGCGAAAGCTAAATGCGTTGATATGCAAATTTGGTACTCTCTATTACTTTCGCAAAACCTTTCGCAAAATTGCTTGAAAAAGTGGCAACACGGACATTGCAAAAGAAAATATGGCAAAGGTTGGCAGTACTGAAATGTCAAAATATGTAAAAAAAACGACGGCTAAAATCAAAATTTAAGAGAAACTGAAGTGTAACAGCTTTTAATTGATAATAAACTGATGGATTCTTTAGCGTTATGGTTTTATGAAGAAAACGTTCTTGTATAACGAGTTGCAAAACGAGTCTTAAAGGTTCAATTAGACGTGACATAACCATAGCCATAGAAAACAACCTTAACGCCATAACTCTCACCATAGAAACCAATTGAATTTTGGTTTGGTTATGGCTATGGCATTATGGCGATGTCATTTTATTTAAGCTTAAGAGATAGTTCCGGTATACTTTCCTTAAATGTCCGCAGGTAAGAAAAAATCTGTAGCGGTATGTTATTAAATACATATTGCTTTATTTTAACTTTGTACAAAATTTGCGTTTCTGTATGTTCTAAACGCTGTTCAACACTAGCTGAAAGTTTATGAAACTAGCCGCTGCCTTAAAATTGCTTGACCAAGGTGGATACCAACATCAAATTGGCCAGGACCATACCTTAGGAATATAGCAGCAGTCAATGTCCCGTCGCTTAAAAGAGCTCTACGTAGCGATTGAGAAAATACAAAACTGAGAGGGACCATCACCTGTGCTGGAAATGCTTAATTTATTTTTACGCCTTTTCACTTGGTGTGATTTTTAAAATCAAATATGAATACATACATACAAACATACATGTGTAATATTATAAGTACTATTAGTGCACATTTCATTATAAACAACCAGCTATATCCCTTACAGGAGGTCCATTAGAATTTATGTCGTCTGTATATTTGGTCCACAAATTATTTGCGGCTTATTTGCCATTTGCTCACATGCAATCCACTAAAATTTCAAACTGCCGTTGTTTTGTTTTTAATTTTTTGGCTTTTTCCCTAAAAACTACGATTTAAATATAAATATTTTGGTTTTATAAAAGGTTTATTAATCCAATTTCCATAGAAAATTTGTTTAACAAACCTCTTATAAAACAAAAATATTTTTATGAGCGAGTAAACAAGTCCCAATTTTTTGGTATTGTGTTAAAGTGACGTCGATGTCGACAAATGGAATAAGGGTGATTATGTCTTAAGTGATAAATTGACTACTTTTAATGTTTCATCTATATTATGTTTTCTTATATTCTGCAGAAGAATTTTAGATCTTGGATCGCTTTGATGTTGAAGAGTTTCCAAATGGGCGCGTAAATGATGAGGTCGTGTAAAGCATTTACCGCATAGTTCACAACTAAAATTTGTAACAAGAAAAAAAATTTTAAATCCAATCGTTATAAAAATTTTACATTTATGTGCAAGACATACCTGTAGGGTTTTTCTCCAGTATGGGTCAATTTATGATGCTTTAACACGTTAGAATAGGTAAAACTTTTGCCACATGTATCACACTTAAAAGGCCTTTCATTCCGATGTATTCTAAACAAAATGAAAATTTCCAATAAAACAGTTTCATATTTAGTAGTAAATTAAATAAATTATTCTACCTTTCATGCTTTATTAAAGTTGATTGATCCCCAAAGGTTCTGGTGCAGTAGCTACATTTGTAAGGTCTAGACCCCGTGTGCTTCCTCATATGACGGATCAATTCAAAATTACTGTGAAACGCATAACTACATAATCTAAAAAAGATTTGGGATATATAAAGTGTTAGTGATTCATAGCTTATTATATAATATATTCATAATACATATATTTATAGGTGTATATTTCAGACATCTAATTTGAAAATATTTTATATCGCATAATAATTATAATAGATACAATCAAGTATCATATATACATATATTATGATCAGGTCAATGAAGTTTCTTTAATTTAACCAATGGACTTATTATGAATCACCATTTGTAAATTCAATGCAAACTGTTTAACTTACTCGCATTCATGAGGTTTTTCATCACGATGTCTTCTCATGTGAAGTTCTAAAGCGTATCGACGTTGATAAATATTTCCACATACCTCGCATATATGTGGCTGTTTATTTTTTTTCTCCCTTTTAACACGAGATTTCTTCTCACGTATGATTGCAGCACCATCTGGAGATATTTCTAACGTTTTAGATGGCATAGCAATAGTCTCTTGTTCCATTTTAATAAATTTTTCTTCATGCTTAGTTCTTGTAGGTTGTTGAGGATCTTCTGTTTCTTTCTTAATAATAAAATCTGTGTTTTCAATAGAAACTTCAGTATTATCCCTGCAGCACACATTACCTTCATCGCCTTGATATTCAATATCAAGCCAAACCTCATTAACGTCGTCATTGTCAGCGTTATCATCAACAAAGTCTTCCGATTTCGTAGTAAGAGAGGAACTAACTTGTACATTTTTAACGGAATCGGGCAATGAACATTGTTTACCCCTTAACTTTGTTTTGTACTGTGAACGTTTCTTTTGTTTTCTTGGTGGGATATTTGATATTAACAAAGGATTTTCTTCAAAAAAATTGTCTATTTTTGAAGTTGGTGATCTTACCGCTACAAATTCTTTTAAATAATCATTCGAATTTCGACAAATAATGCGAAATTTATAAGAGATTCTTAAAAACCCATAACAGTCACCACATATTAAAGTTGGCATCTTTTCATGGCGCAGTACCTATTAAATATAATTTATTGTTAGATGCCATTTAACAAATTAATAAAACTAAAGTACCTTCATACCAGCGCATTGTTCGATTTTTTCATAAATGCAAAGATCATAAAAGTCCGCATCCACATCGAATATTGAAGACATTTCTTCGTCATGATTGCTTTGTAAACACACTCGACATGTTGGTTTTGTCAAATCCGGATTTGACGTACTCATCGAATGATAACTAAAATACTTTATATAGCGAAGTCAAATGGTAAAAAATTAATATCGATTGTGAAAAAATGCTGAGACCCCTTGGAAAATTAATAATCCTATTACAATAATCACAGATATAATACAATAATATAAACAATACAACACCCTGTGATCAGAGCTCCATGTCGTTCTAAAATTTTCAGCGGCGGCGGCTTGGCGCTGCGAAAAAAAACCGGCGGTGGTTCAAGGTCGGCTGCAGCTGACGATTTCGTAAAAAAGTATGATTTGAATTGGTATAAACAAAAGAATAATTGTCAGAAACAGATGTATTTTGTTGTTCAAGTACAACTTCTTTGATTCGGTTAAACTTTTCTCTCAGTCCTTAATGCAAATTTAAAGTACTTTTCTTTCAACCTTGTTGGAAACATTTGATAAGTATTTCAACGAGTAAACCGCTAACGGTATTTAAACATTGTTTCGCCAAATTTCACTAGTTAATGCCTCTTTACATGATAATACAATGTATTACGACATGTAAAAAAATGCTGTAGAATGTACAAAATCTTATCATAAACGCAAAAAGTATCGAGTAGAAGAGAACACGGATAGAAAATTTGACAAGCGGTCGGTAAATGTTTTGTTTTCTAAATCATTTTAGAAACTTAAGTATTCCCATCACGCCAGAGGTGTATTTCGAAGTAAACATTGGCAGCAGAAAAGGTGCATCGATTATTTTAAAAACACAAAACCTATCTTCGTACATAAAATTTAATTTAATAAGAATTTAAATTAATTAATTAATCATCAAAAAGAATTATCCGTTTTCATACCAACACTAGTTTTCAATAAAATTTTTCGCAGTTATATGAACTTTGTTTCTTAAAAATAGGGTATTTTTTATAAAATTAATAACTGAAATATCCTTTTGATTATTTAATTTATTTAATAAGGCCGCTATGTATAAAATCGTACAAGAATGGGGTTTATTCCTTAAACGTTGTACGAATATAAACTTTGCAAACCGTTTGTATTTTCTAATAGATTTGCAATTCACCAGAACTTTAAATTGTGAATAAAATCAAGATTTATTGCTGGATTTTCACGTTTTATAGCTTGTTTTATTCCTAGGATATGTGGTTTTAAGAAAAATGTAAAAAATATGAAACTTTTGAGTTTCAGATTTTTTATTGCAATTTTCATGTTGTAACGTCGTTTTCTGCCGGGTATACTCAGCCTGAAAATGCCAATGGTCGTTACAAGAAATAACACGTTCTTTTCCTTAATTTATTACTATTCTTTATTTAAAATTAATAAATTTAGTGTTTTCTGACATATAATTCACTTGACTTCAATTCCGTAGTATTATATCGTTTGTTTTGCTTATGGCCTCTCAGCTCCCCGGATTGGTTATGGCTTTTCTTCCTGCGAGTTGTCTTCTATGCTTCCATAGTCAACCTTTGTATTACTCCTGTGGTCCTATGTAGTGCCTTATCAGGAAAATTGGGGCCTTATGGATATTTTACTTATGTTTCCGCACAGTTGAACGTATCGGCTACTGGCCTACTACCCCCGTTTAGTGGTGGCGTTGTATTGTTTCCGTGGTGAGAACAATTGTTGCAATACTACCGAAATTACCCTATATTGTCGCGCGATAATATTGGTAAATATCTGCTTAACGATGCACTACTGTATTGCTTCGTGACTAGGTAATCGCTGACAGTGTTTATAATATCTAGTTCTCGGTGTCTTACTGTATTGTTTAGCGACTAGGCAATCGGTAACAATGTTTATTATTATTTATTATCCAGGTTCTACTGTATCGTTTCGCGACTAGGAAATCGCTAACAATGTTTATTAATATCTACTTATCTAGGTGCTACTGTATTGTTTCGCGACTAGGAAATCGCTAACAATGTTTGTCAATGTCTACTTATCCGTGTTCTACTGTATTGTTTCGCGACTAGGCAATCGCTAACAATGTTTATTAAATATCTACTTATCTGTGTTCTACTGTATTGTTTCGCGACTAGGAAATCGCTAACAATGTTTATTAATATCTACTTATCCGTGTTCTACTGTATTGTTTCGCGACTAGGCAATCGCTAACAATGTATTAATATCTACTTATCCAGGTTCTACTGTAGTGTTTCGCGACTAGGAAATCGCTAACAATGTTTGTCCATGTCTACTTATCCGTGTTCTACTGTATTGTTTCGCGACTAGGTAATCGCTAACAATGTTTATTAATATTTATTTATCCAGGTTCTACTGTATTGTTTCGCGACTAGGAAATCGCTAACAATGTTTGTCCATGTCTACTTATCCGTGTTCTACTGTATTGTTTCGCGACTAGGTAATCGCTAACAATGTTTATTAATATTTATTTATCCAGGTTCTACTGTATTGTTTCGCGACTAGGAAATCGCTAGCAATGTTTATTAATATCTAAGTGCTACTGTATTGTTTCGCGACTAGGCAATCGCTAACAATGTTTATTAATATTTATTTATCCAGATTCTACTGTATTGTTTCGCGACTAGGGAATCGCTAGCAATGTTTATTAATATCTAATTATCTAGGTGCTACTGTATTGTTTCGCGACTAGGCAATCGCTAACAATGTTTATTAACATCTACTTATCCGTGTTCTACTGTATTGTTTCGCGACTAGGAAATCGCTAACAATGTTTATTAATATCTACTTATCCGTGTTCTACTGTATTGTTTCGCGACTAGGCAATCGCTAACAATGTTTATTAATATCTACTTATCCGTGTTCTACTGTATTGTTTCGCGACTAGGAAATCGCTAACAATGTTTATTAATATCTACTTATCCGTGTTCTACTGTATTGTTTCGCGACTAGGAAATCGCTAACAATGTTTGTCAATGTCTACTTATCCGTGTTCTACTGTATTGTTTCGCGACTAGGCAATCGCTAACAATGTTTATTAAATATCTACTTATCTGTGTTATACTGTATTGTTTCGCGACGAGGAAATCGCTAACAATGTTTATTAATATCTACTTATCCGTGTTCTACTGTATTGTTTCGCGACTAGGCAATCGCTAACAATGTGTATTAATATCTACTTATCCAGGTTCTACTGTATTGTTTCGCGACTAGGGAATCGCTAACAATGTTTGTCCATGTCTACTTATCCGTGTTCTACTGTATTGTTTCGCGACTAGGCAATCGCTACAATGTTTATTAAATATCTACTTATCCAGGTTCTACTGTATTGTTTCGCGACTAGGTAATCGCTAACAATGTTTGCTAGTTGAATACTAACTTACCCGGATTCATCCTGATCAACTGATGTCTACGCAACGACTGATCCCTTGTTTGCAAATTCTTCGGCCTTTTATACTATTTTCCCTTTACATTATTGTTGTAATATTTACAGAGTTTCTGCATGCTTATGTTTGGTTGTTATTGTCCCTAACTTATTTTAATGTACATGTTTGTATGTATGTTTTGTTAGTGACCGTTAATCCCTTTGCTTGTAAATTATTTTGTTGGATGTGTTTGTTGTTGTATGCTTTGTTCTTTAGTTTATTTCTTTTAATATATTTTGTTAGTGTCTTTTGTTTTATAAATCAGTTTGTCGATCATATTTGTTATTTTATGTTTTACTACTTTATTTTATTTTAATGTACAATTTTGTATGTTTTTTTTTGTTAGTGACCGTTAATCCCTTTGCTTGTAAATTATTTTGTTGGATGTGTTTGTTGTTGTATGTTTTGTTCTTTAGTTTATTTCTTTTAATATATTTTGTTAGTGTCTTTTGTTTTATAAATCAGTTTGTCGATCATATTTGTTATTTTATGTTTTACTACTTTACAGGGTGTGACAACATTTTGTGTGCAAACTGTTCGTTACACTTTCCCCCTTCTTTGAAAAAAAAAATTGAAAAAAAAAATGTGTTGGTACGTTTTTTTCGTATTCCTTGTGCAAGCCACACACCTTGCGACCGTTGGTACACCACGTTGGATTAACAAGTTGTGTGTTTTGCCCACAAACTTTACAACAACGTGTACAACATTAGAGCACAACTTCATTTCTTAATTTTTGTTGGAGTAAACATGACATCGGGTGTTATGTCGCGTATTGTAATGGATGGTTTTTTTGGTGACAAAGTAAGAAGAAGAAGAACGTAAAAAGGACAGAAAAATGAATTAGGTTAAAGGAGTCATTTATATACAAAAAAACGTATTCTAATAACAAACTTTTGGAAATATTAAAAGTGAGCCAATGGACTACAAAAATTACACGTGGTTGTCAAACGAAGTATTCAATGACCTTTTGTCAAAAGTTCCGATGCATATACAATAGCAATTCTTCCGCCCAAACTCTTATACAATTATATAAAATCACTTATGTATTTCTGTTGAATTCACCATTTTATACGCAAATTTGAATTCGAGCGCGATGTTTTTCATATGACCACAACGAAAATAAGAACAAAATGAAATGAAGTTGTACAACAAGCTCCTAAATTTTACAACCTGTCTATACAACTTGCCAAAAAATCAAATCTTTTTAATCTTTCGTACAACCGATACACAACTTCATGCGACGACCCCACACACTTTACAATCTTGTACACAACTTGCTCATGTTGTACCAACAGTCGCAAGGTCTGTGGCTTGCTTTGTGTTTTCCTCCGGAGTGCTCACCATGAGCTGAGGTACCTCCTGTTGTTGTTTCTGAACGATTCCTTTGCTTGTGCTAGCACCTTCCGTGTAAGGCGACGTAGCCCTGGTGTGTTTTTGCTCCAGTTCTTCTAGTCGTTGTACTATATCTTCTTGTAAATCCATTTTAATGAATTCAACCATTCGTTTGCGAAGTTCCTCGACTGTTCCTGTAGTTTCTAGTTTAAATTCTTCTGCATATTGTATCAGCTCTTCCTTTCGAAGGCTGTA
This sequence comes from Tachina lurida, assembly GCA_944452675.1. Classification (NCBI taxonomy): domain Eukaryota; kingdom Metazoa; phylum Arthropoda; class Insecta; order Diptera; family Tachinidae; genus Tachina; species Tachina lurida. The sequence continues at coordinate 67,126,970 of OX101752.1, read as the reverse complement.
GATCCAGTTTATTTTTACCATCCTGATTCGTTTATTTAAAAAAAAATATATAATTGTTGCTGTAACAAATCGTCAGTAGACTTCAACCACACATTTTGGAACAGTCACAAACCTATTATCTTATGTACAGACTTTCAAAAACTATTCGAGAATTCGCAAATAATAATATTTTTTATCCAGGTTCTACTGCATTGTTTCGCGACTAGGAAATCGCTAACAATGTTTGTCCATGTCTACTTATCCGTGTTCTACTGTATTGTTTCGCGACTAGGTAATCGCTAACAATGTTTATTAATATTTATTTATCCAGGTTCTACTGTATTGTTTCGCGACTAGGAAATCGCTAGCAATGTTTATTAATATCTAAGTGCTACTGTATTGTTTCGCGACTAGGCAATCGCTAACAATGTTTATTAATATTTATTTATCCAGATTCTACTGTATTGTTTCGCGACTAGGGAATCGCTAGCAATGTTTATTAATATCTACTTATCCGTGTTCTACTGTATTGTTTCGCGACTAGGAAATCGCTAACAATGTTTATTAATATCTACTTATCCGTGTTCTACTGTATTGTTTCGCGACTAGGAAATCGCTAACAATGTTTGTCAATGTCTACTTATCCGTGTTCTACTGTATTGTTTCGCGACTAGGCAATCGCTAACAATGTTTATTAAATATCTACTTATCTGTGTTATACTGTATTGTTTCGCGACGAGGAAATCGCTAACAATGTTTATTAATATCTACTTATCCGTGTTCTACTGTATTGTTTCGCGACTAGGCAATCGCTAACAATGTGTATTAATATCTACTTATCCAGGTTCTACTGTATTGTTTCGCGACTAGGAAATCGCTAACAATATTTGTCCATGTCTACTTATCCGTGTTCTACTGTATTGTTTCGCGACTAGGCAATCGCTAACAATGTATTAATATCTACTTACCCAGGTTCTACTGTATTGTTTCGCGACTAGGTAATCGCTAACAATGTTTGCTAGTTGAATACTAACTTACCCGGATTCATCCTGATCAACTGATGTCTACGCAACGACTGATCCCTTGTTTGCAAATTCTTCGGCCTTTTATACTATTTTCCCTTTACATTATTTTTGTAATATTTACAGAGTTTCTGCATGCTTATGTTTGGTTGTTATTGTCCCTAACTTATTTTAATGTACATGTTTGTATGTATGTTTTGTTAGTGACCGTTAATCCCTTTGCTTGTAAATTATTTTGTTGGATGTGTTTGTTGTTGTATGCTTTGTTCTTTAGTTTATTTCTTTTAATATATTTTGTTAGTGTCTTTTGTTTTATAAATCAGTTTGTCGATCATATTTGTTATTTTATGTTTTACTACTTTATTTTATTTTAATGTACAATTTTGTATGTTTTTTTTGTTAGTGACCGTTAATCCCTTTGCTTGTAAATTATTTTGTTGGATGTGTTTGTTGTTGTATGTTTTGTTCTTTAGTTTATTTCTTTTAATATATTTTGTTAGTGTCTTTTGTTTTATAAATCAGTTTGTCGATCATATTTGTTATTTTATGTTTTACTACTTTACAGGGTGTGACAACAGTTTGTGTGCAAACTGTTCGTTACAATGTAAAAAAATTACGCGATTTTTGCATAAAAAAACTTTTTTCTCTTTTAAATTCTGAATAACTCCGAAATCATAAAAGATGGTAAAAAATGATTAATAATTTTTTTTAACAAAATTTTGTGGCGCGTCTTTTGGTTTATTATTTATTAAAATCGAAATAGCGGTTTTCGAGTTATAGTAAAATATATTAGTATGGCCGACTAATTTAGGGGCCAAAATTAGCCACGCCCATAAAAAAAATCTCTACGTGATAGAGAAAAACTGACAACACATTTGAATTTAACGCATCGAAATCCATATAGTCCACATACTTTTATCTAAAGGCTATTTTGGCTGTTGTACAGTGTAATCAACTACACAGCCATCCCTCAGCCAGATGCAGTACATATGCCAGATCCAGTACAACAATAATATGCCTCGGAATTCTTACAACAACAACAGAAGAATTAACTTAATTAACTCCGATGAGGCGGAAAACTACCTAAACCCTCAGCCCACCCATCTAGGGGAAAATTAAATAACGATAATATTCACAACAGTAATCCCACAATTTCTACTAACAACATTTACCACTTTAACCTAAAACCCCTCTAGCTACTGCAAAATATCGAATTCTTTGAATTCCTTATAGACACTGGCGTGGGCGTGTCTATATTTAAAAATAGTTATATCTATAAAAAGAAAACATAATCCAAACTAACAGGCATAGGAGAAAAACCTGTCTTCACTATTGGTAGTATAGAGGCTAACCTCTACAAACACAACAAAGGCATACCACACACATTTAATATTGTAGAAGATTCTTTCCCAATACCATGCGAATGAATTCTAGGTTTAGATGTCATAAAGAAATACAACTGCATTCTTGATTATTATGAAAACCATGAAAAACTAATTCTTCGACCCTTCAACTACCCAGGGATCACAAGATTATTAAACAAATTGAGAAGACATTATTACTGGAAAAATATGTCCAGAGAAGCAACTAAATATGTAAAAAGCTGTGAATCATGTCAACTAAATAATTCACGTCCCAAACAAAAAGAAAATTTAACAATTACGCCAACACCAGCCAAACCCTTTGATATAGTTATTGTAGACACAATTGGTCCATTCGTTAAATCAAGTTTTGGAAATGAGTATGCAGTAACTATGATTTGTGACCTATCGAAATACTTAATAGCCGTACAAAAACAAGCTAAATCAGCAAAAACTTTTGCAAAGGCAATATTCATGAATCGTATATTAAAATTTTGACCTATGAAAACTTTACTTACAGACATGGACACGGAATATAAGAATCAAGTACTATCTGAATTATGCAAACTACTTAACATAAACCAAGTACATACATTCAACGGTATATCATCACGAAACTCTGGGTACGAACAAACGTTCTCATAGAACATTTAACGAGTACCTACGAGCATATTTAGCCCCAAACAAAACAGACTGGAACGAATGGGTTCCATACTTTGAATTTTGTTATAATACCACCCCTTCCTCTACACATGCTTATTCCCCTTTTGAGCTAATCTTCGGCAAAGGACCTAAGCCGCTCAACTTTCTAATGAAGGGAGGGATAGACCCACTCTATACAGCATTGAAGCATACAGCAAAGAAGTAAAGTACAGAATGCAAGTAAAACATGAAAGAACTAAGGCACTACTTAACAAAAATAAAGAAAAACAAAAACAAATTTATGATAAAATACCATCCCACAAAATTTTGAAAAAAATTACCAAGTGCTACTAGAAAACGCGGCAGGTCATAAATTATCTTAATTATATTTAGGTCCATACAACGTAAAAGCAGTTGTAGATAAGAATTTAGTAATAGAACTAGAAAATAACAAAACAAAAACAATCCATAAGAAAAGAGTAAAATTATTTAATATATCATAAGTTCTATTATCACACACACAGAGAAAACAGTGCATATGGTTTTTTTTCAATAAGGAAATCTTATTAATTTCATAGAGAAAACCTGTTTGAAAAAATCAAGAAGAAATCTTGTAGTTTTTATGAGGTTATTCTTATTGATTTTATCAATAAAAAAATTGCGTCTTTATTCTCTGTAATTATGTATTTTCATTTAAATTCTATACCATATACATATGTATGTATGTATGTATGTAGTGTGTTGTAGATGTTATTTATTTATACATACATACATACACATTAGGTTATATTCTTAACTAACTTACTCACCAAGTATTGAACCAGCAAACTCTACCCAATATGCTAACAAGCAGCCTGAATAACCATTGAAATTATTGTGCGAACATTATTATACAAAAATGAAAAAGATCATGAAAAAAAATTGTTTCTATGACTATTTATAGATATGAAATAACAAGACACCTCATAAAATCAAGATTTCCTTATTAAAAAAATCAATAAGATGCTTTACACATACTCATATAGGAACCTACTAAAATCAAGAAGAAACCCTTTCTAAAAAAATCAAGAAGGCAACCTAATAAAATCAATAAGAAATCCCTATAGTTTACAATTTATAAGAATAATAAGATTTTGGTGGCAAAAATAGCGGAAATTGAGTAAAAAAAGTTGTGAATAATAAGATTTCTTCTTGATTGATGTGGTTTTCTTCTTGATAAAATTAATAAGATTTACACATAAAAAACAATAAGGTATCTCTATGAAAAAATCTTCGTTTCTTTCTGCTAGGATACCCCTTAGCCTAAAACGGTTCATAGAGAAAATCTTCTTGATTCTATGAGGCAGTTTTTTCTCTATGTAATTAGACTAGAGACGCATCCTAGAATTGATATGTAAAAGATTATTAATATAATTATATAAAAATAATAATAAAATAATGAAAATATATAATTTTAAGATGTATCTGAATAATCTCATACTTTACATTATAACATTATTCTTGTAATGAGGGAAAGTGTATAATACCCGTAATTTCTACACACAGGTAATTTACGTAGGGTTTTTACCCAAGAGTTTGCCTTATAAAATTCAACTTACACGATAGATATCTAGGCACCAATAATTTCTACACACAGGTAATTTACCTAAATTTTTTACCCAAGAGTTTGCCTTATAAAATTCAACTTACACGATAGATATCTAGGCACTAGAGCTGTGTCGTTCATGAACGAACGAGTACAATTGAACGAATCAGTGAAATGAACGAAGTGAGCCGTTCATTTTACTGAGCTGTTTTGGCTCAGCAGTACTGATAAAAAGTACAATCACAAAACTGTGGTACAATTGAACGAAATGAACGACCGAGCACACTTGGCTCTTTTTTTTTGTTTTGTTTGGCTTTTTTTGTTCATGTAAGATTTGTTGTCATATTCTGATTTTCATTTGACTTTTTACATACTTTTAGTAACACTGTGGCAATTATGAAATTAATTAAATTGCCATTCATATTTATTAAGTTTTTAGAACATACATATGTAGGTATTAATAGTTTTTTTAACAAAATTAGTTTAGATACATATATAAGTTAAGGTACGGAAGTGCAAATATTACGATATTTGCAAAATGAGCGCTGCACGCGCAACAAAAAATATTAAAACTAAAATATTGAATTTGTAGCAAACGCTACCTTGCATTTTATTTATCTTGTTCACATGAAATGTGAATCCCGACACATTTCTGTAAAAATGAGCGCTGCACGCGCAACAAAAAGTATTAAAATTGAAATTATTTGGAAGTTTGAATTTAATTAAATTTGTAGCAAATGCTGTCTTGCATTTTATTTAACATTCCGTTCACATGAAATGTGAACCCATATTGCTGACAGGTATAATTATCGTTGCTTTGCACGAAGTTGTGGAACTCTTGGTGATCATGAAATGAGTTAGTTCAATTTCGACACTCAAACTCGCATAGCGAGATTTATTTGCTATTGTTTTAAATATTTTTAAGAAATAAATAATATTGAAATTACATCGTGTTGAGATACTTGATGTTTTATATTAATTACTAAGTGAAGTCCTTTATAACCACTGATTTATCTCTTGTTAAATAAAGTTAACTAAACCACTGATTTATTATTAAATAAAGTCAAATATAACCAATGATCGAATAAATTGTGTTTAAATAAGTGTCGGAATTGGGAAAAATTAATTGGCGCCCAACGGAAAAAAAACAGTCACCATATAGTGAATGAGAAAAGCACAATACAGTGCTAAAACAATTGATTTAAATATAAAAAACTGCAACAGAACAAAAAAACAGTCACCATACAGTGAACAAAAAAAAACCACAATACAGCGCTAAGATAAGAAATTTAAATATAAAAAACTGCAACAGAACAAAAAAAAAAACAGTCACCATACAGTGAGCAAAAAGAAAAAACACAATACAGTGCTAAGGCAAGAAAGTAAAATATAAATAAAACTGCAATAGAACTATAAAAAAGCTAGTCACCATATAGCAAGAAAAATCCAATACAGTGTTAAAGCAAGGAATTAAAATACAGGAAATTGCAAAACCAGGAATTAAGACCGAAGTGAAAAATACAAAAATCAAAAGAGGAAGGGAGCCTAAACAACTATTCGCTGCAGCTGAAGAACAACATGACTTATTTGTAAGCATTATAATTAAGAATTTTGTTGTCATATTGTAGTTTTTTTAGAATTAAATATTATTTTTGTATTGGACTTCATAGTCTTCGGATTTTAAAGTGAATGAACTCATTAGAAAATTCTTTATTTGAAGTTTCTTTGGAAAAATCGGATTTAAATTTTGTAAATTATTGTGCGGTATCTTTTGGGATTTGGGAAATTTCTTTAGCGATCTTTGCTAATTTCTCGGGAGTTTATGGACAGTAAAGAAGTTCTCAGAAGAACAGAAGAACTCTCAGCTAGGATAAGAGCCTTGGTAATTTCTGACAGGCAGGTGGTTGACACAGTAGGAAATAGAAACAGTATGGACACAGCAAATTTACGAGTTCTTCTAGATACTGCAATTGAACAGGCTGTTCAAAGAACTAAAGAGGAATTTCAAACCACTATCAATGATTTGACTACTAGACTTAATAGTTTACAACCACCGTCAGTTGTAGAAGAATATAGGGAAATAGAAATCAGACCTGGTGTACAGTGTGATGAAACTCTGGATATAGTCAAGTCGGTTCCTGAGTTCAGGGGCGAACCACAAAGATATGTTTCTTGGCGCCAGGCCGCCACTACAGCGCATAAGCTGTTCGAACCTTACCAGGGTAGCTCTAAATATTATCAGGCGGTAGGGATTCTGAGAAATAAAATCATAGGTAGCGCAGACGCCGCACTAAGCGCCTACAATACGGTTCTTAACTTTAAAGCAATTATAGCTAGACTGGATTTTACTTATATGGACAAGAAGTCCATATTTACATTAGAGCAAGAACTCTCCACACTCAGGCAAGATCAGAGATCAATCATACAATTCTACGATGAAGTAGAACGAAAGCTGACTGCTATTGTCAATAAGGTCATAATGTCCTATGAAGGCAATGGTGCTTTAATTAAATCGCTTAACGAAAAATATCGGAATGACGCACTGCGAGTTTTTGTCTCCGGGCTTAGAAAGCCGTTATGCGATACACTATTCTCCTGTAAACCTTCAGATTTACCGACTGCGTTGGCTCTATCTCAAGAGCTGGAAGCTAATCAAAACCGATACCACTTCGCAGCCATTTATAATCATGGCCTAAATAAGAATCCACAAAATCCCCTGTCCCAACTATCCTCAAGACAAAACCAACAAAATGTTAGACAAAACCCTATCAATCCGCAATTAACCCACCCACAAGCCGCTCCAGGCTACTTCGTACAACCGAATTTGCCATATTTTCAAAATCGGCCCCAACAGCCGTTCAATCAATCCCAACGTTATAATATCGCTAATTCTAATTTTAAATCCAACCCAAATTTTCGCGCTTTCCTGCAAAATTCAGCCCAAGACGCAAACCAACAGGTTTTCAACCCTACGCTAGGTTCCCAGCCAATCGATACTGATGTTAGTATGCGAACAGTGCAAAGTAACAAATTTCAGGGATTTCAAGCACAAAAAAGGGACATAACATCCGATAAACAAATTCCTAGAAAGATCCAAAGAGTGAACAATCTTGGTCATGAAGTCCCTCAGAATGAATTTTCTGATGAAATTCACGATTACCAGGGAGACCCTGATGTCCAACCTTATCAGGATTTGTTAGAAAACCAAGCCCATGCAGATCCAGCCTTTGAAGATGAAATTAATTTTTTAGGGGTGGATCAGTACTACCCTATATCGAAAGAATGATGGCCGGTAGAAATATAAAACTCCTGATTGACACTGGCACATCGAAAAGCTATATTGCAAACATTACCGGACTTAAAGGCATAAAAGAATTAGAAACCCCATTCCTAGTAAAATCTATTCACGGAGCCAACATAATCAACAAAAAAACATTGGTTAATGTCTTTAATAAAACCGAAACTTTTTATGTTCTTCCAAAATTTTCTCTTTTTGACGGCATCATTGGATTTGGTTTCATAAAAGACATAAAGGGGGTTATCGACAGTGAACACGACATTATCTACTTTGATGGCGGCCAGGAAAAGTTAAAGTACCTTGGGCTGGATACAGTTAATGCTTTGATAAGTGAGGTTGGTATTCCAAAAAGCATTGAACAAATTTTTTTCAAAAAAATCAATGAAAACTCAGCCGTTTTCGCAAATCCAAATGAAGCCCTACCATATAACACTAAAATTTCGGCTACAATTAGAACTGTAGACCAGGAGCCAATATATTCCAGGTATCAGTCCTATCCCATCTCAATGATAGAGTTTGTGAATAAGGAGGTGAAAGAACTATTAAAGAACGGCATAATAAGACCGTCTCGATCACCCTACAATAGTCCAGTTTGGGTTGTCGATAAAAAAGGGTGTGACGAACATGGCAAACCCAATAGACGTCTAGTATTTGACTTTACTAAGCTCAACTCTAAAACCATTCCAGACAAATACCCGATACCTGACCCGTCTATTATCCTACAAATCTTGGAAGGTCAAAAATTTTCACAACTTTGGATTTAAAAAGTGGGTTTCACCAAATTAATTTGGTCGAGCGTGATCGCGAAAAAACAGCTTTTAGTGTAAACAATGGAAAGTACGAGTTTTGCCGTTTGCCATTTGGGCTTAAAAACGCGCCTAGTGTTTTCCAGAGAGCCATCGACGATGTTTTGCGTGATGAAATAGGGAAATCCTGTCACGTTTACATCGATGATATTATAATATTTTCTGACTCTGAGCAGAAACATATTAATGATGTCGATAGAATATTGAAGAAGCTCTACCAAGCTAATATGAGAGTATCATGAGAAAAGTCAACGTTTTTCAAGGCCTCTGTGGAATACTTGGGTTTCATCGTTTCAACCGACGGAATAAGAACCTGTCCGAAGAAAGTCGAAGCTATAGTAAATTACGCAGTCCCTAATACGCTGAGAGGCCTAAGGTCTTTTTTAGGTTTGGCGGGGTATTATAGGAGATTTGTCAAAGACTATGCAGCTATAGCTAAGCCGCTTACCAGATTTTTACGAGGAGAAAATGGGCATGTCGGTACTAAACATTCAAAACACATCAAAATAGACTTAGACGAAGACGCCATAAATTCTTTCGAAAAATTTAAGAAAATCCTATCCTCTGAGGATGTCATTCTTTTGTATCCAAACTTCGAAAAACCTTTCGATCTCACAACGGACGCTTCGTCCCATGCCATCGGAGCTGTCCTTTCACAGAATGGACGTCCTATCACAATGATATCTCGAACCTTGTCCACTACCGAAGAAAATTATGCTACTAATGAGCGTGAACTTCTCGCTATTGTGTGGGCTTTAAAAAATCTTAGACATTACCTCTATGGGGTTAACAACCTCAACATATTTACTGACCACCAACCCCTCACATTTTCAATTTCTGACGGAAATCCAAACGCGAAATTAAAACGGTGGAGAACCTTCATTGAAGAATATTCTCCAACCTTTTTCTATAAACCTGGCAAGGACAATGTGGTCGCTGACGCTCTTTCCAGGCAATTTGTCCATATTATGGAAGATTCTGGATCTACAGCTTCACTCCAAGCATGCGGAAGCGAAATTTCGCTTACTGAGGTTATTCCCACTGTTGAAAATCCGATCAACTGTTTCAGAAACCAAATTGTTCTCACTGAAGGTGCTGAATGTAAAAAAGAAACGAAGATTATTTTCAAAGACCGTATTCGACATCATATAACATTCGATGAAATTGAAAATCTTTTAGCCACAGTAAAAGATTGTGTAAATCCACAGGTGGTTAACGTAATTCATTGCGACTTGCATACGTTAGCCCAAATTCAGCATCTTCTCATAACAAACTACCCATCTGTAAAGTTCCGGTACACGAATAAATTCGTGACTGACATCTTCAATCCCGATGATCAAATCGAAATTTTAACAAACGAGCACAATAGGGCGCATCGCTCAGTGTTAGAAAACTCAAAGCAAGTCCTTCAAGATTACTATTTCCCTGACATAAAAAAAAACTTAAAGAAATTACAAAAAATTGCAAAATTTGTCATTTAGCAAAGTATCAAAGACATCCTCAAAGACATGAACTGGGCGAAACCCCCATACCCTCTTTTCCGGGTGAGATACTTCACGTCGACATTTACAACACAGACAAAAAATTTTTTTTGACTTGCTTGGATAAATTTTCAAAATTTGCCATTGTAAAACCTATAACCTCAAGAGCCATAATTGATGTCAAACCGGCACTCATAGAAATTTTGAATTTTTTTAAAGGAACGAAAACAATAATCTGTGATAACGAAAGATCCCTGAATTCACAAACCATAAAATCATTAGTTAAAAATAGTTTCGGTATTGAGGTTTACACAACCCCACCAATGCACAGCTCTTCCAACGGCCAAGTTGAAAGGTTCCACGGAACACTAACTGAAATAGCTAGGTGTCTTAAATTAGAATGTGCTTTAGAAGACACAGTAGAATTAGTTCTAATGGCAACCACAAGGTATAACAGGTCAATTCACTCAACCACCGAACTTAGACCAATTGATATAATTCAGTCTATACCAGATAGAGTTTTTCTTTTCCCGGACTTTTCCATTTCCCGGGAAAGCGGGAAATATTTTTCGGTTTCCCGGGAAATCCTGGGAATTCCCGCTCAGTACAAAACAGTACAAAATATTTTTAAATTTAATTTATTTCAACAAAAACAAATTATAAATCATGAGATCGATTAAATAATAACGTTTTATACACACATTAGTCAAAAAATAATACCGTTTCCGTTCTTTATATAATAATAATACATAGATACCAATATTATAAAAAAGAAATTATACGAGCATTATTAAAAAGTATTGCAAAATATCCCCCTTATGAAAAAATCATTGTTAAACTTAAAGCTGGTTTAACAAACGAATTTTGTACGGCAAATTTAGTTTTAACGCATGCTTTAACTTTAACAATCGGTTTTGCATAAGGGCATATTTCTTTGGAAATAGGACTTTAGTACAGAATAAGCTGTTAATGCTGTTAACCGCACTATTTACCAAATAGAATCTGTAATTATTTGTATTTTTTTTTATTTCCTTGCTCATTTTTGTTTTTTACTTATATGAATTGTTGCAGAATTAAATTTTAAACGTCGCATTCTGCTTTTTACAAATAAATGCATCTAAATCTCAGAGCGCATGCGTTCCATATGTAAGCTCGACCTTAGTTGTTGTAAAGCTTTAGCTATTGTGATATTGCCATCACCTATTATTGCACCATCGCGTACATAAAGTGAATAACAACACTCATCAAGGAATGTGTAAATACATATTAACTTGCTATAACAAAATCAAAAAATCCCGGGAATTCCCGCACAAATTTCCCGGGATTTCTTTCCCGGAAAATGTCCGGGATCCCGGGAAAATTTCCCCGGGAAATCCCGTATGAAAAACACTAATACCAGATGATTTAAGAGAAAAAATTCAACGCAGAATACTGGCAAAGCAAAAGGCTGATCTTAGTTATCACAATAAAAAAACCGTAATTAAAACATACAGCCCTGGGGAAAAGGTTTATGTTAAGGTAAACAAACGTCTGGGAAATAAATTTAGTAAAACTTTTGTCGAAAGAATTGTGCAGCAAGACCTAGGGACATCCGTAAAGATTGATAATAAAATAGTACATAAGGATAACATTCGTTTCCTTATTGCAGCACCCTAATATTTGTAACAATTGTATCCACCAACTATGCTGCCATCCTGGATTATTCTGCCTCACACTATATCCCGATAGCAGATGGAAACGTAGCAATATTTAACGCTTATGGAGCTCTGGCCCATGTGACGGACCTATCAAATTTCACGACCATAGCAGAAGAAACTAGAAACCTAACAAATTTATTACCAAAATCACACATGCGTAAATTACTGGAATCGGATGTTGACCAAATGCAAAAAACAATAGAATCCTTACGCGTACACCACAGACATGCACGTAGCATTAATATTATTGGAACTTCCTTGAAATACATAGCTGGCACGCCGGATCACGATGATATCACTGAGGTGTATGACAAACAAAATGAATTGGTTACGGCAAGTAATGCACAATTAATCATAAACACTGAAATACAATCTAGAATAAATAACTTAACTAAAATTGTCAATACACTTGTAAAAGAAGTAAAAACCTCGGAAATAGATTCGGGATACTATATAGTCTGTTGAGCGAAAGAAATAGAGAAGTGCTTAGGGAACTGGATAATATAGCGCTGTCCATAACTTTGGGAAAGATGCAAATGATTAATCCCATTTTGTTGGATAGCTCCGAAATAGATTTCATTTTAAAATCCGAAATTCCAGTGTTAGTGTAAGTGAAATAATTGTAAACTCAAAATTAAAAGTTCTACAGAATGAGAACATTATCATGTTCTTAATAAAATTCCCTAAAATTATTGAATTTTGTAATAAGAAAGTAATATTTCCTGTAGTTCACCATAATATTACATTATCATTTGAGACCAATGATGTAGCAAAATGTGGCTACAAATACATTATGTTGAAAAATTGTAAAAAGAAATCCATAACTTCATTTTGTGAAATGTTGACCTACAAAAACAGTTCGTGCCTCAGCAACTTATTGAACAATAACACAGCCGCCTGCGGCACCAATTCCGCGCACTATATTCCACCCTTTATGGAAATTGACGATGGAATCGTCATCATAAACAACCAACCCTCCAAAGTTGTTTTCGATAGTTTAACAAAGCATCTTCCAAAAGGTACATATCTTATAACTTTTGACAATGCTTCCGAAATATTGCTTTTAAAAGTCCTGAAATTCCAATGGCCCATACTGTAAACTTAACGGATCATATTACTACGTTATCACTTCAGTACCTTCACGATTTAAACATTAAAAATTTGGACCATATTTCTCACCTACACATGAAAGTAAGAGGAACCTTTTACGTCTCTGCCTCTCTTTTTCTCCTAATCCTATCAATTTGCATTGCATACGTTTTGGCTAAAAGGCAACGCAAATTAAAAATTAACAATATACTTCAAAATTACGATCAGACGAACACGTCCGATGCTTAAAGGGGGGAACAGTTAAGGTACGGAAGTGCAAATATTACGATATTTGCACTTTGTAAAAATAATTAATGTGATGATCGTAAAAGATAAGTAAGAATAGTTAAACATACATAGGTAGAGTGATATAACTTCGTGCTAACCTAAATAGAAAATGGAAAAACAGAAAATGAATAGTGATACTTACAAATGTGTTTGCCAAAGGCAAATCAATAATTGTATACACAATCAATTCTCATATTCCATTTCATAGAAATTTAAGTTTAATAGCTGATGTTAATAATAATCTCTAACCCAGTAGATAGACATGGGTGCTGATGAAGTGCGTGGCTGCACAGAAAAATATCGGTATTTCCCCCAGCTAATAGTGTCTAGTTTAATTTTTCTTCTATTCTTTAGATACTCACATTAATTAATAAAAATATTTCATTCATAAGAATTGAAACTACTGAACTCAAGCCTGATTAAGAAATTATTTCTGATTAAAAATTCACTATAGTTCAATTAAATCTAATAATGTCTCATTTAATTCATCATGGGCACGTGACAAAAATATGTTCACTTGGCGATCACTGTTCACTTGGCCAGAACTGCTTCAGAATGCTGGAAAGCTAAAGCTATGTACAGACGGTTGTCAGATCTTACAATATTGCCAGTAAAATGTGCTCAAAATTTCTTACAACCGTGTGAACTGGCAATTTTTGTCAGACGTCGTTGCCAGAAAAATCATTGTCAGTCCATTGCAAGACTAGCAGCTGACAACAAATTGTCAGACATCTTACAATCGTGTGAATACATTGTAAAATTATTGCCAGCTATTTGTCAGACATTTTAATATTGTCAGACGCGCGAAGTTCGTGCATCTGACAATGGCGTCATTGTAAGAGAATTATTTCTATGGGCAACACTGTACACGCTTGATTTTAAAGAAAATATATTTAATAAAATATATGCAGCCAAAATCATTGCAGTTGCTTCTTTATGGTCCATAATAATTAATATTTTCACTTTTTACATTTAACACCACCACAAACGATTGATATTTAACAATTTCTAACAAGCGCTTTGAGTCTGGCAACGCATAATAATGTCTGGCAATTTTTGCATATAACAACCGTGTGAACTTACAATTTTTTTGCTGACGATTTTGTCAGCTGATTTTATTGTCATACAATCATCTAGCAATAAATTGTAAGATTTCCTGACAAATTTGATACAACCGTGTGAACTGTCAATCTGCCATACACTTGCAATTTTTGATTGTCAGTACAATGTCAGCACATTGCCAGATCTAACAATATTGTAAGATCTGACAACCGTGTGTACATAGCTTAAGTCAACTGTAGAAAGCAAAAACAAAGTAACATAAAGCCACTACAATAATACTTATATGTATGTACCGATGGTGCATCGAATAAGTAAAAATAATTAATGTGATGATCGTAAAAGATAAGTAAGAATAGTTAAACATACATAGGTAGAGTGATATAACTTCGTGCTAACCTAAATAGAAAATGGAAAAACAGAAAATGAATAGTGATACTTACAAATGTGTTTGCCAAAGGCAAATCAATAATTGTATACACAATCAATTCTCATATTCCATTTCATAGAAATTTAAGTTTAATATCTGATGTTAATAATAATCTCTACCCCAGTAGATAGACATGGGTGCTGATGAAGTGCGTGGCTGCACAGAAAAATATCGGTATTTCCCCCAGCTAATAGTGTCTAGTTTAATTTTTCTTCTATTCTTTAGATACTCACATTAATTAATAAAAATATTTCATTCATAAGAATTGAAATTACTGAACTCAAGCCTGATTAAGAAATTATTTCTGATTAAAAATTCAATATAGTTCAATTAAATCTAATAATGTCTCACGAAAAATATTTTGTTATAAATAATGCAATTGGTAACATACGATGCCTTTTATGTTATCAAAGCTTTAAGGAAAAAAAGGAATATGTCATTAAAAGACATTATGATGCTTTTCATAGTAGTATGAATAAGTTTAATGGTAAGGAAAGAGAAAACCTTTTAAATAAAAATAAAAATATTTATTTTGAAAAAATAAAAGAATGGATGCTATCAGTGTACGATACCAAACTAAAGTTTGAAAAATGCATAATTTTATTTGGTGAATTTTCACCTTTGTGCTCCACCAAGCAACTATTCTTTTATTTATTTTTTTTCTTGAATGGAAAACATGATAAATTATTATTATTATTATCTTTTTTAATTTTTTTTATTTCACTGTTTACTTAGAAAAAGTTTTATTTTCAATTAATAATTTTACATAATCATCGCTTTTTTTTCAAGATAGAAAATACATATGTCTATTTATGTATAATTATATAATGCACCATTATCTTTCAATCGCTTGGCCTTGTGTTTGGTGGGTAGCTCGCAACCTCAACACATAAAAAATTTACCAATACATTGACTAGACTTGGGTCGAACTCGTTCACTAGTTCATTTTTGCCACAAACCAATGATCAAACCCATGTAATTTAAATGGGTTTGATCATTGGTTTGTGGCAAAAATGAACTAGTGAACGAGTTCGACCCAAGTCTGACATTGACAGTGCCCACCATTGCTGTAAAAACATGGCAATCACACAAGAATGATAGAAAAACAGATTACGACATGCGCATGATTTCCCGCTAGATGACGTATATTCCCGTAAGAAAGGGTTTCCAATCCATTCAGTCCACAATAATTTTTAGGGTTGTATATTTATCTTGTATGATTAATATTTTTATATTTACTTACTAGTGTAATTGGATCAGTGTTCTTGTTAATAACAAAATAAATTTTAAAATTTCGATTTTCGTAGACAAAAAAGCGTTTGGTAGATTTTTTGAATAATTTTGGTGGAAAGAGAATTTCTTGCACGGCAACGCTGCTTTTAAATTTTGCCAATAGTTTACTTTGTGCGAGCGTTAAACAATTTAAAGCAAATGTTTTTAAAGGGTTTTCTTATCTTTGTAAACGAAATGTCTTAAAAAAAATTTTTGTAAAACGTATTGTTAATGCCAAAATTATTAATTTAATGAAATTCCTAAGTGCCATTAAAATTATTCAAAAACCGCATATCTATTTTCCTCACAATTCCCAGTTTTGTCTATATAAATAAAAGCTGAAATATACATCTTTGCAGCATATCTTACATCACTATGAAAAAATTAATGCCTAACGAAATGTCAAAAACATGCATGAGGGGCAGATACTAATTTCCGCTAAAACCCCTTCCTTCTTGATTTGTCGTTGTCCAGTTGGTAAGATTCATCCTCCGATTAAATACAAATAAATATCCAACCCATTTCCATACTGGTTGTTTTATTTCACGCTGAGACTTTTGTTTAATTTTCGTTATTTTGAGTCACAAAATAACTTCAGAGACTATTATAAAGCTCCAATCCATATACCTGTTCACCTATTTCGTCCAGTTGAGTGATATTCACCCTCATTTTTACAGGTATTTAAAATATATTAAGCAGTCTTTGCTCGTAATGTTTTATAATTAAAATTTATATGTGAACTTCGATAATGAATTATGTATAAGAGAATGACAATTAAGTCACTTGGTTTTAATGTTTAACAAGTTGATTTGTGTGGCCTTATGAAGTGTATCAATTACTTCTCTAGTTGACCTGTAAGCCTTAAAAATATAGACAATAATATAAAATTCCAATGTTTGTTTTTTTTGCCTTTTTGTCGTGAAAAACCCTTTAAAAAACTTCCTGCAATAAACTGCAATGTAGGTCGTTTTCGTCATTGTAATCTTATTGTGGAAGTTACAAGCGCTTGATGTTTGAAACACTATTTTTGACTGCACCTTCAATAAAACGATTTCGCATTTTCTTAATTCCTGGAAAAATAAATTTAAGCAACTTTTATTTTTTTTGGCCTGCAACCTTAAAAATATAGAAAATAATTGTAACATTCCAATGTTTTCCTTTGTTTTTTTATTGCATGTACACAGATTTTTAAAAAGTTTTTCCCACTTTAAAAAACTACCTGTAATAAAAAGCAATGTAGGAAATATATTTCTGAATATACCCTCAATAAAACATTTTTAGTTTTTCCCAATTATTTATTAAAAAAAATAAATTTAAGCACCCTCAGAAATTTTTTTAGGTAATTGTAAAATGTTGCGTTTTTTTAAGGTAAATAGTCAGTGTTCATGGTTTGATATGAAAATAATTTTTTAAGTAATATCAGTCGTATTGTGTCTTTCAAAGTGAATTGGTGAATTTTAATTGAAAAATAAAAATAATAATAAATAAAACAAACCGTTAATGTAAAAAAGTGAAAAAATCTAAATCTTAGTACATAATTGTATACACAAATAAATAATTTTGCCCGAAACTTTGTTAAGTCTAATGTGAGACTTGGCAACCCCGCAATTCAAAATTAATTTTGATTGGTCGAAACAAATATATATTATATTTCGATAAAAATCAGGATTTTTTAATTAAATTTAGTTTTATTAAAAAAAAAATAATCTTTATTACAAAAACCGTGTATAAAGTGTTTAAAATAAGAAAAAGTGTACGAAATCTTCGCCAAAAAAATCGAAGCAAAAGCAAAAAAAAAAAACATGAAGTGTGCAGTGTGCAAATGCAGGCAAAATGATAGTCAAAAATCATATGAGCAAATGTGTGAAAAATTAATTTTGTGCATATTTTTAATTAATTTAAATTTAGCTGTATCTTTTTGTAGTTTTCCAAAGAACGATAAAGGGCTAAAAAGACTTTGGATAAAGTTTTGCAATCGGCGGGATACAATAAAGACCCACAGGGAGAGAATTTGTTCTCTACATTTTAAACAGGACGATTTTGAAAGAAATTTAAAATTTGAAATGGGTAAGTTACAATTATGTTTTTTAATTAGTTCAGTTTTTTAATTAATAATTACGCATAGGATTCAGCAATCGAGCAACTCTGAAGTTGAAAGAGAGAGCAGTACCGACTATAAAAGCGGGTGAAACGGAAGAGGAGACAACAACATCCGTAGAGGAATCCAAAACATTTGTAGAGGAAACAAAAACAATCGTGGAGGAAACAACAAATTTCCCTGAGGAACGAACAATGGTGAAGACTAGCACTAACGAAGACAGTTTACAGATTTGGAAGACAAAATGTATGTATCTACACTTTTATATATACTTTTAAATGGTTCACAAAAACTTTTACATATACATATGATCGTTTCTAGGGATGCATTGCGTAAGGAAAATGATATGCTAAAAATGCAAAAAAACCAAGCTGAGATCACTACTAAAAATTTGTCTCAAGAAGTTCAGAAGTTAAAGTTTACAAACGCAAATCTGCAGAAGGCATTGAGACGTCTTTTCACTGAAGGCCAAATAAAAAAACTTAAAAACGGTTACAAAAGACAAAACTTTACTGAAGAAGATATTGCACAGTCAATTACGCTATATTCCACAAGTGCCAAGGCTTACAGGTTGCTGAAGAGAAAAAATTTTCCGCTTCCCTCCGTAAGAACATTGCAGAGGTGGTCACAGAAATTAGATGTGTCGACAGGTATTTTGGATCCTGTTGTAAAATATTGTCTGCGGCTAATCAAATGTCCAAAATACAAAAGCTGTGTGTATTAAGCTTTGATGAAATGAAGGCAAAAAAAAAGTATTGTTACGACAAGCCAACAGACTCTTTGTTAGAACCGGCTAATTATATTCAGGTGGCTATGTTGAGAGGTGATTTATATAAATCAATTTCAAGAGTTTTTATTAACATTTTTCTATTTTATTATCAGGTTTGACAGCAAAATGGAAGCAACCAATATTCTATAACTATGATTGCCAAATGACAAAAAATATATTATTAGATATAGTGAAGACAATCAGGGAACCACAGAATATGAACCAGAAGACCCACCAGTGAGTGATGAAAAATCGCGATAACAGCTGATTGGTGTGAATTTTTAATTTTTACTAAGTTGTTGCAAGTGAGAGAAAAAATTGTTTTCTACATGCATAAAAAGCAAAAGCTATATATTGCATTTGCAAACATATGTTCTTAAAATAGTAGAAAATAAAATTTTTCAAAAGTGAAAAATTTTAAGTAAAAATTAAATTTTTGTTGAAAATAGATGTGTTTTTGATATAATAAGTTGTGTAATTGATGGTCAGTGGGCTTCCTCAACTACTGATTGTAAATTGTTGCCCAAATAATGTAACAAACTTTCGTAATTACAAAGTTTTTACAAAAAAAGTGGATAAGGGCATTGTGATAATTTCCCGAAATTTGGAAATATGGGTATGTAGCCACAAAGTTACTACCGATGATGGAGACTCATCTAAAGCAAACGGCTTTGTGCACTTCGGAAGATGTAGAAAATGAAACAATTGCTAAAGTTGTGCATGTTGTTTATACATATATGGAGAAAGGATACGTTTGCAAGTTCCTTCCCCATAAGAAAATCGGCATTTGCTCAACGAAAATAAGTTTGGAAAGCTCATCTGGACTCACAACATGTGCATCACATGGGCGTTAAGCGACCCATGCAACAATTTGGCCAAGTATTCTAATATAATGCAACTGGAAGCTTCTGTGTGTCTAACATGGGGCCCGGCCAACTTTTTTTGGATCCGCAAGTGCCTACGCAAATGCGTATATCACTTTCACTTTGCTGTGCATGGACGCTTGTGATATAACTGCCAGCAAACTATTCCAGTACTTTATATTACTTTGGACGGACCACCTTTAACAGCTGGTGCTACTCAAGAGCGTGCAACAAATAGAAATGTAGGCGTGCTACCAAATGAAATTGTATGCGTGCTTCCACGCCTGATGTACCCGGCCACCTTTTTCTGATCTGTAAGTGCCTACACAAATGTGTAATACTCTACGCTGGGCGGGCTGCAAACTATTCCAGCACCTTACATTGCTTTGGCCGGGCCACCTCTAACGCTGCTCAACAGCGTGCTACCAAAAAAGGTGTACGCAAACAGTTCTGAAGGTTCCAGCAAGTCAGCTTGTGTCGCAAATACATCAAAACGGTAAGTTTTATTTGAAAAATATTTCAGTATTTGAAACATTAATTGTTCTCACCGTTTATTCCAGAAAATCGTTAGTCCTCTTTGTTACTATACTTGTCGAACGTTTATACAAAGACAGACATTTGCATCCATTTTTGGGTAGTAAGATCAATGGTATGTTGCTTGAAATAATAGCTGGCCAAGAAACTATTGGCAAAACACAATCAGCATTAGCTCCACGAAAATAAAGCTCGTCTGGACTCACAATATGTGCATCACAAGTGCGGTATACGGCCCATGCAACAATTTGGCCAAGTGTTCTAATATAATGCAGCTAGACTGTTCTGTGTCTAACATGGGGCCCGGCCAACTTTTTTTTTGGATCCGCAAGTGTATACACAAATACGTATAACACCACGCTGACCTGCACATGTGCGGATATGATATAACTGACCAGCAAACTATTCCAGCACCTTATATTGCTTTGGCAAAGCCACCTGTAAAATCTGGTGCTATGCATCAAAACGGTAAGTTTTATTTGAACAATAATTATTACATCCATTGAATAAATAAATAATTCAGTATTTGAAATATTAATTGTCATCGATTATTCCAGATAATCGTTTGGCCTCTTTGTTGGTAAATTCAAGAAGATCAGAAACAAATACTGGTCGAACATTTATACCAAATAATCAGACATATGCATCCAGTACTAGTAGACGGCTCCCATAAATAAAGAAATTAGGAATTTAATAGCATGATTACAAAATAATAAGGGTCAATTGAAATCAGAAGTACACGCTATAAATTTGAGAATCTTTTTCGAGGTAAAGGTATTTTTTACTTTAATATACATGAATGTACATTTATTAATTAACATTTTTCTTACAGATGCACACATCATTAAGGAAAGTTACATCGCAAAAGTGAATTGGATTAGTTCATTTTATCAGTTACACAGTGGATCTATTTCAATTTTTAATAATGCTAATAATAAGCTTAATCGAGTTAGTTTTTAGAAAGAAAGCGGATATTTATAAAATAGTTATAATCATAAATAATGTCAAAAAGTTTAAATTAATTTTATATTGAAAATTTTTTTATATTTTTTCTGAATCTTAGTACCTTATACCTATCCGAATTGCTTACTAATTTCTTAAGAGTGGAACAATCGTGGAATTGTGTTGTTCAACATGTCTTAGACTCAAAGTAATAACTTTTTTTATAAAAATTAACGATTTTTTTAACTTTTGTATTGAGTTGAAATAATATTCAGTACAGAAATAACTTATTTTAATGGCGATTCAAATCAAAAAATGTATTCGTTTCTTGAGCGTATACTCACCTCAATTTATAGTAATAAAATCTCGAAAAAATAAGTTATACTATGTTCAATTTTGGAATTGTTTTCTTATTTTTATTTTAAAATTTTTTAGTAACTGCATAAATATATAATTTTTAATAATTTGAAATTGTTACAAAAAGAACTGCACTACACACATTGTAAACAAAAACAAAATTAGAATATTAACTAATGTAATTATTATTTTTCGAACTGTATTTGTTTCTATATTCTTATGAATTGAATAGGCTAAAGTTCGTAACGCTTTTTAAGCCAAATTACATGTGATAATTATTAATGAACAAATAACATCAAAGTTAGTTGTAAATATTTTGACAACAACACATAGTTGAACGGAACAGCCAGCCGTTTTCGAAGGCCACTAAACCTTCCTCATCAGCGTTCTTCTGTGTTTTGGTCCACTGTGTGTGGTGTCAGTTGATGTAGATGTCTGCCTTATATACGTAACTTTATTGCAAATGGAATATGTGAATTGGTTTGATTCATTGCATTTCAATTTGCTAATGTGTTTCGCAATGTATACGCAAGTTACCATCTATATATATATACCATCTTCTATATATATTACCATCTTCTATATATATTACAACAGTCTTACCATTGTCGTTTTGTTCCTTACTAACTATACACATGTTTGTTAATTTGCTTATTTTTGTTCTACTTAAGACAAACTTTTTTGGTTTGTTACTATTAAGTATATTTTTATTTAATTTTTGCCACAAGCCAATGACTATTAATTAGTTAATTTAATTATTATTTTTCGAACTGTATTTGTTTCTATATTCTTATGAATTGAATAGGCTAAAGTTCGTAACAATTTTTAAGCCAAATTACATGTGATAATTATTAATGAACAAATAACATCAAAGTTAGTTGTAAATATTTTGACAACAACACATAGTTGAACGGAACAGCCAGCCGTTTTCGAAGGCCACTAAACCTTCCTCATCAGCGTTCTTCTGTGTTTTGGTCCACTGTGTGTGGTGTCAGTTGATGTAGATGTCTGCCTTATATACGTAACTTTATTGCAAATGGAATATGTGAATTGGTTTGATTCATTGCATTTCAATTTGCTAATGTGTTTCGCAATGTATACGCAAGTTACCATCTATATATATATACCATCTTCTATATATATTACCATCTTCTATATATATTACAACAGTCTTACCATTGTCGTTTTGTTCCTTACTAACTATACACATGTTTGTTAATTTGCTTATTTTTGTTCTACTTAAGACAAACTTTTTTGGTTTGTTACTATTAAGTATATTTTTATTTAATTTTTGCCACAAGCCAATGACTATTAATTAGTTAATTTAATTATTATTTTTCGAACTGTATTTGTTTCTATATTCTTATGAATTGAATAGGCTAAAGTTCGTAACGCTTTTTAAGCCAAATTACATGTGATAATTATTAATGAACAAATAACATCAAAGTTAGTTGTAAATATTTTGACAACAACACATAGTTGAACGGAACAGCCAGCCGTTTTCGAAGGCCACTAAACCTTCCTCATCAGCGTTCTTCTGTGTTTTGGTCCACTGTGTGTGGTGTCAGTTGATGTAGATGTCTGCCTTATATACGTAACTTTATTGCAAATGGAATATGTGAATTGGTTTGATTCATTGCATTTCAATTTGCTAATGTGTTTCGTAATGTATACGCAAGTTACCATCTATATATATATATAGATGTTTGTTACTATTAAGTATATTTTTTATTTTTAATTTTTGCCACAAGCCAATGACTATTAATTAGTTAATTTAATTATTATTTTTCGAACTGTATTTGTTTATGTCATCATGGTTAGTACTCTATGCAGGGAACGAAGCCGATACTGATTTGTCGGCGGCGGCGGCTGACCAAAAATATCATCGGCGGCGGCTAAAAGTCGACTTGCGCCGAAGAAATCTCGGCGGCGGCGGCTAAAAAATAAAACCGTCGGCGGCTAGTACAAAACGGCTGAGAGTCGGCTAATTTATAAGAAAACCACCACCACAGAACAGTCTATGGACATCACTTCATGTAGAAATTCTAAATAGAGGTATTTTTACAGATAACATGAAGTTACTGTTATAATTAGGCATTTCATGATAGGTCTATGGTTGTAAAATTCAACTTAAAAAATCTTAAACAAAATTTTTTTTTATAAATCTGTAGGTAGGAGGTAAGCTACACCAAGCCACATTTTTTTAAATACTTTTTTTATTGTTGGAATCAGAATTTGTTTTCTCTATCGATAGCTGAAATCCAGTAAGTTCTAATGTCCCAAATATTAGATATAAAAAAAGATAGAGTTATATAAAATATTTGGGGTAGGTCAAACTGGTAAGGCTGGGACACAATGAATCCGTCGTGCGTTAAACTTCGCCTCTTTCAACTGACAGCTAAGTTGAAATACAAAGTTTCTTATGAGGTCGGTTACATTCAGTACGTGTCCGTCAACGCAAAGTACAACATTTGGTCAACTTTTAACTTTTTGCGTACGTTGAGTATTTTGACAGATATTGGTTGGTTTTTTGGTATGTTCCGATTTAGATTTTTGTGTTTTGTGGTAGCAAAAATAGAACTAAAAAGAACTAAACGAAATATATACAAAAAGTTGAATTTAATAAATAAAATGGAGAATCGACCTTTAGAAGCTGTTCAAATGCTTTCGTCAATAAAGTACTCATTGTGCCAACCTTCTCTGTCGTTGCGTTAATGTCAGTTGAAAAAGGCGAAGTTTAACGTATGACGGATTCATTGTGCCCGGCCTTTAATCCTGCCGGGATTGAGCCATTGATCGCCCCAGCCACTTGCAATATAATTGTACAATAATATAGCCAATATGCATGTCATATTCGAAGGTGGCACAATATATTGGAAATTATCAAGACTTTATTTTTATTGTGCAATCAAGACATTTGTGTAATGTGGTGGCAGCATTGTTCAGTGTTGTTTATTTTCACTGTCAAGAAAATATTGTTCCATTTATTGCATAGTCTGGGTCAAAAATACAATAATATGTACAATAACATATGCAAAAATATTGTATAATGGATGGGCGACCTTAGCCATTTTCCAAATGTTTTAGCAGTCTCCCGCAAAAATTTTCAAGATGTGACTTGGTGTAGTTTACCTCCATCTACATAGAAATAATAGAGAGTATGTAAATTTAATCCGAAGCATTAAAATTTTCTGAAATATGTTTATATTTAATTTAATTTTTATTTAAAACGAATCGCAAATGTTTGGTGAATAGAAAATAAAAATCATTGCATATATAGGTAGTCCACGTAACATAGAGTATCTTGGTAAATTCCTTGTAGACGTATCACTTCTATATATACAAATCTACTTATAGGAAAATTAGGACACCAAATTGTACCCTACGTCTCAACTAGCCTTCGACTTGGACATGACATGAACATGACGCCGGCAGAGCAACTGTGAAAAAATCACCAACTTCTTTACTGTGGTGAATAAGTGCGATGTCCATTTTCAAACATATCAAAGTATTTTGCGCTAGTGCAATAAAGATGGAATATTTAACAATTTTGTTCTGTCTCTTTTGTTTCTATTGCAAATGGTTGCAGACTGAGAACCTCATGGCGAACACTGTTGCTCAGACATACATATGTTCGGGCATCCATGTCAGAGCATGGACGAAAGTTGGACATGAGCGGTCTCCATTAGCCATTTCCGATGTCCGACATGGTGCCCATACCAAGTTCATGCCTAGTAGATACCGGTAGTTCAAATCGCCAAGTTGGCGAGATATCGCCCATCTGGCAGCCGTCCTTCATTTTTCAATGATATCTGGTAGCTTTATTTTTCAGTCATATCAAATTGTTTGCAGAAAAAATTACTATTTTTTTCAAAAAAAAAAATTATCATTATTAATAGAAGCTAACACATAATTTGAAAAAAAAAATTCTGATGAACACAGCGGCTAAGCCGCAGCCGAAAATTAGCCGCATGGGTCGGCGGCGGCTGAGGGTCTTTGAAAATTGCCGACTCACAGCCGATCGGCTTCGTTCCCTGAAGACAATGCGGCAGTGTGGCTTTGAAATTGTTGCAATTGTTTGTGATTTGGGCGGTGGGAACCGAAAACTTTTCAGTGAGCTTAAAGTTGATTTTAATAAGCCCTGGTGAGTGGTATATGTAGTAAGTATGTATTGTGTGGTAATTAAAGTAATTTTAAATTTACAGGTTTTTGTAGTGGCTTTATGTTACTTTGTTTTTGCTTTCTACAGTTGACTTAGCTTTCCAGCATTCTGAAGCAGTTCTGGCCAAGTGAACAGTGATCGCCAAGTGAACATATTTTTGTCACGTGCCCATGATGAATTAAATGAGACATTATTAGATTTAATTGAACTATAGTGAATTTTTAATCAGAAATAATTTATTAATCAGGCTTGAGTTCAGTAATTTCAATTCTTATGAATGAAATATTTTTATTAATTAATGTGAGTATCTAAAGAATAGAAGAAAAATTAAACTAGACACTATTAGCTGGGGGAAATACCGATATTTTTCTGTGCAGCCACGCACTTCATCAGCACCCATGTCTATCTACTGGGGTAGAGATTATTATTAACATCAGCTATTTAACTTAACTTATTAAGTCAACTGTAGAAAGCAAAAACAAAGTAACATAAAGCCACTACAATAATACTTATATGTATGTACCGATGGTGCATCGAATAAGTAAAAATAATTAATTTGATGATCGTAAAAGATAAGTAAGAATAGTTAAACATACATAGGTAGAGTGCTATAACTTCGTGCTAACCTAAATAGAATATGGAAAAACAGAAAATGAATAGTGATACTTACAAATGTGTTTGCCAAAGGTAAATCAATAATTGTATACACAATCAATTCTCATATTCCATTTCATAGAAATTTAAGTTAAATAGCTGATGTTAATAATAATCTCTACCCCAGTAGATAGACATGGGTGCTGATGAAGTGCGTGGCTGCACAGAAAAATATCGGTATTTCCCCCAGCTAATAGTGTCTAGTTTAATTTTTCTTATATTCTTTAGATACTCACATTAATTAATAAAAATATTTCATTCATAAGAATTGAAATTACTGAACTCAAGCCTGATTAATAAATTATTTCTGATTAAAAATTCATTATAGTTCAATTAAATCTAATAATGTCTCATTTAAAAATATTTTACTTAATAAGTAAAATAATAATTTGGGATTATTAGTGCGTTTAAAAATTTTAAACTTAAATTTTAACAATTCCCATAAAAACACTAATTAAAATATCAGTACATTATCTAAGCGTTGCTGGAGCTGAAAGACAAAAAGTTAAACTGGCTACGAAGCTGTTCTCACATACAGTTGCTCAATCAATTACACGAGCAGCCAGTTTAGGATTTTTGAGTGATAAAAATTGGACTGAATGCAGTCAGTTCTTCAAATTGGTAATGAGATGTTTTATTTTAAAATATAATAAAATCATTATAAATTTTTTACTAGACGAATGACTGGTTTGATATAATGAATTCAAGGGTACCAAGACAGGACGCAAGAGAGCGATTACACGCATACGGCTTGTCACTTGGAATACAAAATGAGACGTTAAATAATATGTCGCAAATGATGTTAGATATTCGTGCGATTGGCAAAAATACGCTCTTACCATTTCAAAAAGGTACACATACATTTAATTTAAACTTTAAAAAATGTATCTATTGTAAAACATTTATTTCACAGGCATTATTCAATCAAATAACGCATTGAAGATGCTCCACGATGAACTAAAGAATTGTTATAATATAGACTACGTCTTAAGATATCGCCTAAATCAGGATGTTCTTGAGAATTTTTTTGGGATAATAGGATCTAAGAGAGGTCTTCATGACCATCCCGATCGTCAAGAATTTAAATATAGACTTCGGTCATATATTTTGGGGTACAACGAAGGCATCTTGGGCAGTAATGCAAATGTAGAGATAGACAATACTCCCGATTTGGAGGACGTACATTATTCATTAACAGGTAAATTTAAACTAACAATTTAAAATAATACAGTTTTTAAAGTTTCGTTTGATTTCTTAAGGTAAAATACTTAAAAGTATTAATCCCAGCATAGAGCAGGACGATTTGCCGAAAGAAAACTATGAGGAGGAGGTGGAAAACCTGAATTATGATGGTTTGGAGAATTTGGCCGGCTATATTTGCAACAAATTAAAAAACGAAAATCCCAGTCTCGTTGCTAAGCCTGTAGAGGACTCGACATACTCATGGGTTAGACATTTAAATGAAGGTGGGTTAAGTATTCCATCAAACACTTTAATGGAAACGTTAAAATCTTGTGATGAAATTTTTGTAAAACTAAATGGGGATAAGTTACTTGCTACAAAGGGATATTTAGAAAAGCACTTGGCGGAAGCGAGGAATATAAAAGCAAGTGAAGAAGTAAAAAGAATTTTTTTAGATGCAGAATGTATTTAAGAATACGGTCTCTTAATGCAGAAATGTCCCAAAATATAAATAAGCGTAAAAGAAAATTAAATAAAACAACAACGTAGAAAATTAAATAAAACAATACGGTCTCTTAATGCAGAAATGTCCCAAAATATGAATAAGCGTAAAAGAAAATTAAATAAAACAACAACGTAATATAAATAAAAAAATATTTTTTTTTTCATTTAATTTTTTTTTAACAAAAATAATAATTTGCCCCACTGTTATGTTTACATATTTTTTGAGAGTCGTGACGTCACTTCACCTACCTGCGCAGATGAATAAAATTTTGTGTGCGTGATGTCGTAATCTGTTTTTCTATCATTCTTTGCAATCACATAAAGAAAGCACGAACACGAATGTGTGCAACGAATTAAAACGACGATTGCTTACAAGGCGCATTTATTAGGTGGCAGCACTACACCATTATATGTCATTATACCAAGCCAAATGTCAAATTTGGATTGTGTAGGTATAAGCCTAAAAACATGCTTTTATTTGTGTATCCATAAACACCTTACGAATACTCAGTTTTGTATGGTGTTTGACATTTCTCATAATAAACATACAATCTGGCGATGCTACCCTGTTTTGAAAAGTAAGATGGTAATTTATAGCAACAAAGTACATGTGGTTATTGGTGTTGTAATATTTGTTGTAGAATTGCGGGTACCTGATTGATGTGCCTTGATTGCTTATAAACAGCGCTGTCAACTTTTAAATTTCACACAGCAATAAAATAAAAAAAACCTTTAAATTCAATAAATGAAATCATTTGGTATTATGGTTTTATTTAACGTTTTTCTTTTCTAAATTATTATTATATATGAGTGTTCTTTCAAAAAAACCTATTTTCACCAAATTTCCGTATTGAGAAAAAAGTTTAAGAGCGTTGTTTGAAACGTTTTTTAGTATGTAAAATAATTACATTTCCTGTTTTGTTTTGTTCTTTTGTAATTATTATTAAACTACAAACTGCAAATAAGTCTTGTACTACAATGAGACTCAATGGCCCAATTCATACAAGGATTTAAAAATCTTGTTTTATTTTTGATTCTCTTTAAAAGTTGCTTCCAAAAACATTTTACATTCATACCAAGGTGTATCTAACTAGGTGGCAGCGTTACTTCAGCTGATAATTTTTTGCTCTATGTGCTTTGTAGCTGAAGAGTGTCAAAAACTTCGATTTTGTTTTGGTTTATGAATTCGCCTTGGGTTTTAGTACAATTATTTTTATGTTTTTGACATTCTTCGGTTCTTTACATAGCTATGGTTGCCGTATTTTTGTATAAAAAATCCTTACGCAGTCACCTGTATAATTACACCATGATTCATACGATGATTTTTTCCATGTTTCTAGTTTTGATTTTTTTTCTTCCAAAAATTGTATCAGTGTGGCCATTAGATTTTAAAAAAAATTCGTTTTTTTCCTACATGTTAAAAAATTTGTTTTGTAAACCTTTGTAAAACCAGAATTATTTCTTCTGAATATTCAGAGCTACAGTAGGTAACTTAAAACTTGACATATGTATGTATGTATGTAATTCTTTTGTATTAAATTATTCAAAGTGACTACTTCTGCCTTTGAAATTAATGCATACTTTTCTACAGTTTTTCAGAAATTATCTTATAATACAAATATAACATATATCTATATTTAGATTTTCTCCAATCATGGAGTTTATTAAGATTTAAGTTAAATAGTTGTAAGTAACATCCTTAATTTTTAAATCATTGTTTAATAGATGCTCATTTCCTATTTCCTGGTGTGCTTGCCATTAGAAGAATAGGGGGAAGATCCTATCCAAATACAGGCACTGCGACACCAAAATAATTAGACAAAAGTCTTTGTAATTACGAGCAAAAATATATTTTGCATATATTTTTTACATTTATGCACAAAAAATGCAATATGAGAATACAAAATACCTAAATTGTGGCCAAAATAAAATATTTGTCCGATATTCCCTATGCTCCTATATAAGCGACAAAAATACCTACAGGTAACAGTTTTCTATTAAAAAAAATTGTTATCACATTCAATGAAAAAATAAAATAAAGCAACATACCAAAAATTAAAATATGTGTAAAGAAAATTTGAAAAAAAAACTCGGAGAACGGAAAATGTGATTTTTTTCTACCACCTTTGCTTTTCTATACAGTTCGCCTACAAACTACAAAAATCGTGTTTCAAAAAATCATTGAAAAATCAACGTGTGAATTAGGGCAATATAAATTTTAATGTTTTTTTATTTAATAAAAAAAGCATTTAAAAGTGTGTTAATTTTTTCACATTTGTTTACTTTTTCAAAAAATGTGATGAAATATAATGTAATAATTTTTTGGTTGTGGCAGCACTGATCACATACATACATACATTTGTGGTTTCTAGTTTTACTGATGATTTTGATTTTTGACTACTTTTGCTCCTACCTCAATGTTATTATATTGCTGCTGAAATGTTATTCTAAAACTACCTCGATGTTATTAACATACTACCTCAAAATTTTTTAGTCATAAAAAACAAAACTCCAAATGTAGTAGTACATAGTTATAAAACAAGAACCTCAATCAAACGAACAGAAAAGTATTTAGTTTTTTAAGCTGCTATACTTCATTTTCGTTTTTACTGCTGTTACTTAATTTTTAGTTTTTATTTTTATCATGTAGCAGTAGTTTTAAAAAAGGTAATGCTACGAAGCAAGACAACTGCTCCTGGTACCGCTACTTGTAATTGTTTGGAGTACTAGTTTTAGCAATAGTAAAAAAATTTTCAGTCAATGTAGTTTTTTAAACACTGATTTTATTTTTATTGTTTTATTTAATGAATTTAATTTAGTAACTTTAGGTAGTGGAGATCTGATGCAAGGACACTGACACCGTGGTCACGGTCGCCATGTAATGCCGTGTAACGTTTTTATTTCAGTGTTTATTTATTATGCTCTTATTTTTAAAATGTAAAACTTATTTATATTATACTTTATTATTTAAAGAAATGTGGGCCACTAAAGAATATTGACAGTAACCCGATCTACTGATATGTTAGTTAGTTCATAATGTTTTCAATTAAACAATGTATGGTGGCAATGCACTTTAAGAATGTTCTGTAATTCTAGCTGTCTTGAGTTTCTTTTTTTATAAAGTAAGTCAAGTGCATTACTCTTCACTTATTAAAGAAAAGTGAACCAAAGCAAAAATATTTAATTAAAATTGTGTTGTAAAATATTCTGACATACATTTACGACTAACCCAACATTACAACAATTATATTTAATTTAAAATAAGTTTAAATCATCTACTATATAAAAAATTGGAAAAACTCAATGAAATGAAAAACTCGATGAAATATTCTAACAAATCAAAAACCGATTTCATTAAAATCGATTTTTGTTTGCATGGCAGTTTTCGCTGTCCCGTTATAAAAGGATCTGAAGTGAGAAGTAGCCGATTTAATAAATCAGTATTTGTTGAAACGCGTGAAGTTTTACGCGTGTGCTGGAGTCGAAATTTTTTAATGTCTTTGTTCCTAGACTCAGCAGCTGTTTCAGAGAGCTCTCCAATTTACACGAGAGCATGCTCAATAACATCAGAAGCATGAATTAAAATTTTGTGGACAGAAGATGGACAGCGTGACCGTTTGACCGACTAAAGTGGTAAATTGCCACTTTTTCGATATATCGATTCCACTTTTCCACTTTTTCGACTTCCTTGCCACTTTTTTTCCTCCTTTTTTTAGGGTGAGTTATATAAAAATACATTAAAAATAAAAAGTTTAGAGTAGTTTTCTCGTTTTTTTTTATTTTGCACGAATGTATGCGTGTAAAGGTGACAGTCCAAATTCATTGTGTGCTTTTCGAACGTCTTTTTGTAAACAGCGTTCAATATTATTAATTCCACTTTGTTTTGGAATACATAGTTAACACTTTGCGAACGAAGTTTGAGTTAAAGCATTACATACTTTCCCAGCTACCATTGTAAGTTGCAAAATATGATCGATATTTATAGTTTTCTGATGTGTTTTGAATTTGATTGGAACAAGGTCAGCAATGTTCTGCTTAAAATACTTTTCCTCGTCGATGGTTAATTGAATCGACTCTTTTTTTAAACTGAAACCAGCAGTAGCGTGTGGACGATGGACGAGGATTTTTCTAAATTATCTTGGTACTTTTAGTCTCATCTGGTTTTGTAACAAGTTGGAGCGGGGCATAGGATGTGACAAATAAGTGATTGTATTCGCTGTGTCCCAAACTGCCATCAAAACCACATTTTCTGCTTACAGGCTTAATATTCATTTAATTAATAACATCGCCTTGTAGCTCTAGTACTCGCGGCGCGGTATGGTCTAATAGACTTTGAAGTTCAACTTCAACTATATTTTATGTGTATAACTTTTCTTTTTTTCTTTAAAAATTTCGTCGTAGCTGGGTAAAAAATGCTCATAAATTTTACTGTTTATAAAATTTCTTAGTAACAAATATTGATGCTTTGTTAACATAGGGTCTCCACCTAACATAATATGTAAGATAAGAGCGTCAAATTCAATCACAGAGAGAATTATGTTACGTGTAGACTTCAAATTAGTGTTACGTCAATCTTATAATATTTTTTATAAGAGCGTTGTTATAAGAAACCCTATAACAACAATCTTATGATATGAACTGTCAAAAAACTACACGTACATGAAAATAAATGAGTATGCATGTGTGAGTGTTTATTAAAATAAATGAAAAACAATGTTTTTACAAAATTTCTGGGATTTTATAAGTTTAATTGATTTATAGATTAAAGTTAGTGTGAAAAAGTAAAAACAAAATAAATAATTATATAAAATTAATACATGTTAACTAGATGAGAATTTGAATAAAATGAAATGTTATATGATATGAAGAGAAATATCGGCATTTTATTGTTGTTATTCTGCCGACGTTCTCTCACATATTATCACAATAATATGTGAGAATTGGGTCTCCACTCGGAGACCCAATTAGGTCCATTGTGATTCGCTTCTATTGCCCATTAAAAAAAGTAATATTTACCCCCATTTGTATCTCGATTCGCACCGCCTTCCTATTCATGTCCGGTAGAAGTTTGGATCTTCCTGAGTCAAGTTTTGGCCATATAGCCCTCGAGACTCTACAATCCTCCCTACTTTGCCATGAACTGTTGGTCCACCTTCATACCCAATTACTGAGTTCTCTATAGTAATGTTCTATCGAAAATTTTCTCATTCCCTCATCTAATGCCAGCCCTATTCTTGCCAGCTCATCGGCAATTTCATTTCGCTCAACACTGCTGTGGCCAGGAATCCAATATAGTCTGACACTATATTTATCCATAAGTAAGCTGATGGCTCTCCTACAGTCAGTAACAAGTTTCGATTTGACATGGTGTCCATTCAAAGTTTTTAGCGCTGCCTGGCTGTGGATGTAAAAGGTTACCTTCAGCTACATTCCTGGCCACCAGTTCCGTGGTACTGAAGATCACCTAGATCTCAGCCTTGAAAACGCTGCATTCATTTGGCAGTCTGAAAAAACTACTAGTGTTCGTACCCAAGATATAGATACCAGCTCCTATGCCTTTCCTTATTTTTGATCCATCTGTAAAAACCGCACTACCCTCATATATCTTATTGAATTTGACCCAATAGTCCCTATCCGGAATTACCAGGGAGGGTGTTCAATTTCAGCGACCTTATACTCCGTGAATACAGGGGTGACAGATCCCTGATCACTTAAACTGATCTCTTTTAAGATTGATGTGTGACCTGTTACTCCAGTCCTCACCAAACTTATTTCTACGAGTCTAAGGAGACTTCTAGTTGCCGTTCCCACCACAAAGTAGATGAAGAATGACATCTAAGGCAGCCTGAGGTGTGCTCCTCTGAGCACCTGTGATGCCAAACTAGGCACACGTCTGAACCTTAGCTAGTAATCTCCTGTGACTTTCTTTCCTCAATGCCTCCCACCATACCACACAACCATAGGAAATAACCGATCTGACAACCGATATGTAAATCTAGTTTAATATCTTCGGTTGCAGACCCCAGTTCCTTCCTATGGAGTTCCTGCATGCGTAGTAGGAATTGAGCCCCAAGAAAGCTTGCTATCTAGGAAAATACCCAGGTTTCTCGCTCCATCTTGACATTCATTGCCATTGTCACTAGTCTCCCAGTTTTCCCTTCTCAAACTCGAGTTGATGATTCTGCTACTAAGCATAATAACTATGCACTCCACTAGAAAGTTGTGAACCCTTAGTGTCTCCAGCGACTCCCTAATAGCCTCTATACTAATGCTGTTAAAGCAGTGTCCCGCAAAATAAAATATGTTTGTAGTGGTGAGAAAAATGAGAGTAAAATAAATTTACACTTGAAGAAAACATTTCTGTAATTTAAGATACATGCTGTGGTTATTCATTGTTTGAATATTTTTTGTAAATAAGCAACTTAATAAAAAATCAAGTAAAAAATAATAATCCATTCAACAATGTAGTCTACAAATTCCAAATTAAATTTATTCGCAGCGCTGTGAAAGCTATTAAAATGCATTGCATATTGCTAAAAGAATTTTTTATCATAAAATATTTCTTAGCTTACATAATTATTTTTTTTGCTGTAGAAATTTATTAAATTTGAACTTTAATTTCGTTCCGTGTGCTGAAAAAAAACTAAAGAAAAAACCAGGAAAAAATTAATACATGCGTGCACAACTTCATTCGTCGCTTGCTCAGTGACGACTAAATGAAAGAGCATAAGCATGTATGTGATTTTCATCTGCACAATTGTGCTATGGCTTGCGGGTTACTGTGTTAAAGGCTCCCTCAACGTCTAGGAATGCAGATAGTGTGTAATCCTTTTGCTGCAGTCCTTTCTCTATAATAAAAACCACGCCACGAAGCGCACTCTCAACAGACCTGCCTTTTCGATAGGTATGCTGAGCGCCGCTAATGACGCGGGTATCAATTGTGTTAAAATGTTTTCAAAAGAAACGACGAAGGACTGATTGGCCGGAAATCCTTCAGATTTGAGTGGCTTGCTTTACCCGCTTTGGGTATGAAGATGACCCTAACCTCTATCCAGCCTTTCGATATAAAGGGTACGTTCGTAAAAGCATTTATAGTGCACGTCTGCAGCATCACGAACATCTAACGTTCAAAAATGCATAACTTGGCAGCACTGTTTAGAGTCAAACGTTTTTTAATGCATTTAATCGGCATACCTGCCGCAAATTTGTGCAAATGGCGCAGTAAATTATTTTCAGATGCAAGAAGTTGCAGTGGAACAATAAGTTGAATATATCTATGAATTTTGATGTTTAAATTACATGTTTCGAATCTTACCAAAAAAGATATTGATAAACTCGAAAATAACTTTGAAACACATATCTTGGTAGTTTTTTATTATTTCAAAGGAGTTTTTTTATTTTAGTTGTATTTTTTTAAGGCCAGTGCTGTTCTCATAAGAAATTGTCGCTTTGATTTTCTTTTAAATTTTTTGCTTACTATAATTTAAAAGAAAATTATCACTATTTTCTTAAATAAAATTACCCGCCAATTTAAAAATTTTTTGCAGTTTGTTCAAAAATGTCAACTGAGCACAGATGTTGAGCAGTTGCAAAGCATGTGCAGGAGATAATCACGCATACGCAGTAAAACCTGGCCGAACTGCCGCATTGATGCATAAATTTGCAGAATTTACGAACGTACCCAAACCTCCTGATTAAGTATATCTTAAATATACAGTAGTACGCGCTCTGGGACATTCTGAAACATGGTCGGAAAAATACCATCTCGGACCCAGTGATTTATACGGCTCAAATGTATTTATTGCCCATGTTGCTTTTTCAAATGTCACTATGTCGTCCACTGCTCCCTCTAATTATAGTTCCGACAAATAGTTAAAAGTAACATCCGTCGTTGCCTCTTCTCCTACTTCCCTACAGCCAGGAAAGTGAGTATCCATCAAAACAGAAAGTGTCTTAGAGATGGATTCCGTCCATGAGCCATCCAATCTTTGAATATTACCAGAAGCACTAGGGTCTTTTGACAATCTTCGCCGAAACCTCGATAACTTATTTACGGAATCAATCTCCTCACAGTATTTCCTCCATATGGCTATGGATCATAATTACATGATTCGATTTCAAAAATTCATTGCTTTTGTCTTCTCTATTCTCCTAGTAATCTCATTTGGCCACTGAATCTCCTCACAGAAAATAATGTCCGGACCGTTCTTTCAACGTCCTTTCGGATTATAATTAATAGGCAATTTCGCTCTAGTTGCAACAGCAGGATTTTGTAAAGTTGGACACCAGTGCCAATTTCCGAATTTTTCAATATTTCTGATACACGATTTTCAAAATATACCCCCTTATCGCGAATGACGTCATCAACGTCACATCAAGACGACAGTAACAATTGGCGCTTGTCTACTCTTTGTCGACAGCAATTGACTACTATTAATATGCTCCATTAATTTACAAAGCCTTACAGACTAGTAAGAGATTGTCAATAAGATTCAATTGTTGCTGATAGAGAGTAGATAAGTGACAATATTAATGGCGTCGACGACGACATTTACAAAAAGGGGGATTTTTTATATTTCCGGTGATCTGACCTAATCCAACGAATAGCAGTATGTGATTCGGTCCAGTACTGTTTTTTACTTTAATTCAATCATGACATTTTACTGCTGTAACTTTTAGACTTACGGCTATTACAGCTGCTTGTAATTCCAATTTTGGTATTGAGTGGAAGCGTATTGGACCACAAGCTTTTTTTCCTGTTACAAAAACCAGATTTGAACGTGAGTTTTGAATAAAGCGCCAATATCCAACGGCTGATAACGCTTTTTCACTGGTGTCACATGTGTTATATTATTCGTATTAATTTGTATTTCATTGTCATTTGCAATTTCAAGTTCTTTTGCAACAACTTTTGAGTTTGTTATAAGGATATACATTTGAAATCCTCCAGATTCATGAATTAACTTCACAACCCTAACGATGTTAATTGCAGCATAATATTTTTCTACAATACTAGCCGTAGTTTTGGATACTTGTCCATATAGTCTCTAGCATTTCGGTTTTTTTAGACATTAATGGCGAATTTGATAATACAGAATATGACTCAATAGAGTCACTGGTGATTGATGAACTTCTCCTCATTCTTAGTGAACAAGGACACGAAGTTATAGGGTATGCTGATGAACTGGTTGCGATGGCAACTGGAAAATTCTTCAACATTCTCTCAGACGTCATGAACAATGCTTTGTGCATTGTAACGACATAGTGTGGGGGAACATGGCCTGGCGGTCAACTTTAATAAGACTATTCTGGTACCTTTTTCTCTTAGAAGAAAACTTGGTCTAGGGACAGTATCGTTGAATGGATGCAATATTCCTTATTCGACCGATGTCAAATACTTGGGGATTGCCCTTGACAGAAAGCTAACTTGGAACCGACATGTTGAATGCATAACGCAGAAAGCCACTAGGGCTATCTGGGCGGTGAAGAGTTGTGATGGGTGCACCTAAGGCATGAGCCCGAAAATGGTTATGTGAATCTAAGCAATAATTGTTAGGCCAATCATAAGGTACCGCACGATTTTTTGGTGGCAAAAGACTCGCCAGGTTGTGGCGACAACTAAACTCTGTAAAGTTCAGATATTGGCATGTCTTGCAACAAGCGCAATGAGGTCATGTCCAACCTTAGCCATTGAGGCCTTGATTGGACTACCACCCATACAAATCTTTATTAGATCTTCTGCGGCAATGACCGCTTATAGGATGGGTCTCGGGAGATATGTTCGTTGTGTTGGCAACCGGCACTCGTCGGTCCTGAGTACAATGCCCAGCTTAGGACTGCTAGGAATGCCTATTGACAGGATAAACTGTGAACTGAGGTTCAACAGAAGATTCAATCTCACAATTCCACCAAGGGCAGTGTGGGACGAAAACAGTCCCGATGTGGATTCCAGAAGTTTATGTTGGTATACGGATAGATCCAAAACCAAAGATGGGGTTGGTGCTGGAGTTGTTGGGCCCAACTTAAAAATCTCTTTGCCCATGGGCAAATGGCCTACGGTATTTCAGGCAGAAATACAGTCAATCACCAAATGTGTTGACATTAATTTAAATATTGGCATTATTGGCAGAGGTGCTCATATAGCTATCTTTTCAGATAGTCAGACAGGTCTTAAGTATCTCCTTTTATGGAAATTCCGTTCCTGGCTAGTTTTAGAGTGCTTTGACTCATACAAAAGCTATCCATACGGAACAAGGTTTCTATTTATTGGATACATGGACCCAGCGGTCATCCACGGAATGAGGAAGTAAATGAACTGGCCAAAGGGTCTCTGCTACTCCTTTTATAGACCCAGAGTCATTTTGTGGCGTAAGTCAGTCGACCGTAATATCTCTGATCAAAGAAAATGACACTTCGGCCGCTAAGGAAGTGTGGCTGTCTTCTTCTGGTTTAAGGCAGGCCAAAGCATTGATGCAGCCATTTACATATAATGGCAATCTGTATCTCAACAGAAATAATTTACGGCTTGTTACTGGTTTTCTTTCTGGCCACTTTGGACTGAACTATCCTCTGTGGAAAAGTAACCACATTCGTTAACCCTTGTGTCGTTTATGCTTAGAAGATGACGAGACGACGTACACATTCTTTGTGAATGTATCATCTTATGTGACAGTAGGACACGTGTTTTTCATTCTGAGTTTCTGTGTTCAGATGATATTAGGCGGGCTTTTCCAAAACCAGTGCTGATTTTCATAAGGGGAGTCATACGGAGATTGATTTAATTTCATTAACAGATCTATGGTAGAAAAGATCCATTAGGTGTCGCAGTGCCTCTATTCTATTCTAAATATGATATAACAAACTTTTATGCATGATTAACTCCAGACCCGTATTTTTGAGATATTTCTATGTTGCAATGGAGGAGCGATATATATTTATGTATGCATGTATCTGCTCCGTATACGAATATTGAATCATTTCAGAAATATATGATATCCTGATGGTCA
Source organism: Tachina lurida (assembly GCA_944452675.1). Classification (NCBI taxonomy): domain Eukaryota; kingdom Metazoa; phylum Arthropoda; class Insecta; order Diptera; family Tachinidae; genus Tachina; species Tachina lurida. Next base: position 67,087,890 of record OX101752.1, on the reverse strand, counting down.
CAAAAGAAAAGTACAAAACAAAAACGTGATGTACCCTACAAGAAATGAATGACTGAAAGTAACACAAACAAGATTTGTTCACTAGCACATTTGCACAAATTTTACATTGAATTCAATACTGACAGTCAATTGACTAGTCATTTGGTCGGAAGTTTTGATGGATTTATTTATTAATTATAGCTGCCCCACTCTAGCATATATATTAGAGTGGGACATATAATGTACATATGCCAAAAGCTTTAAAACATCGAGTTTTATTTAAAAAAATATAATTCATTGTCTGTGAAAGTTAAAATTTATAAGTGTTAAAAAAGATAAGTTAAAAGTGAATAAAAGAAATTTACAAAATTAAATTTAATGCATTTGTTTTCAAAATTTTAGATATTTGTTAAAAGCAAAATGCGTTGGAGATTAAAAGGTGTGAAGAGGGCTAGATACCGCCTAGGTTATTCTGTTTTTGCTAAAGTTATCTTTCGTTTCAAATATTTTATGTGCTTTTATACTTTTAAGTGGCTTTTTATAATAAAAGAAAAACAAAATAATAAAAATTATATTTATTGTCGGTATATCATGTATGATTGCTCAATGGTGGGGGATATATTATTCAATTATGATGAGTCAAACTTGAGTAATATTTATGCTATCATTGATTACTATAAAGCACTAGAGCGAGCAGATCAATTATATGTTATATTCATTAGTTAGAGATAGATGCAACATCACACGTACACAGAAGTTTCCAATACATTTTTCATTTTGCCTTTAATAATGTGATAGAAACTTTGTTCTACGCAATGATGAATATATGCTGCCTGACTTCCGAACAAATGAGCAGTCAATTGACTGGTAGTGTTAGTTAATTTTATTATTATTTTTCGAACTGTATTTGTTTCTATATTCTTATGAATTGAACAGGCTAATGTTCGTAACGCTTTTTAAGCCAAATTACATGTGGTAATTATTAATGAACAAATAACATCAAAGTTAGTTGTAAATATTGACAACAACACACAGTTGAACGGAACAGCCAGCCGTTTTCGAAGGCCACTAAACCTTCCTCATCAGCGTTCTTCTGTGTTTTGGTCCACTGTGTGTGGTGTCAGTTGATGTACATGTCTGCCTTATATACGAAACTTTATTGCAAATGGAATATGTGAAATGGTTTGATTCATTGCATAGTGTTTTTTTAGGGTAATTACCAGGGAAACCAGAAATATGCTCTAAAAAAAGTGTTTTATGCGCATTCAATATGCACTAAAAACTTGAAAATATGCACAAAAAACTCAAAAAATATGCTCTTAAAATAAAATAAATTGGTTTATTTTAAATGAAAATATATTTTTAATTATAAAATTCAACACCATTTGCATATAAAATAAGCAAAAAAGCAAACAATAAAAAATTAACAAAGAATAACTGCCGTATTGAAACAAAATTGCCATACATATTTTGACTAAAGCAAATAATACAAATTATTATTTTTTTTGATAATCTCGTAAAAATTTAACTTCAAGTTCAAAAGAGATCACGATATCAGAATTAAAACTTTGGAACTATATTTTCGATAAATAAGGCAAGATTTGTATGTATAATATTTATTGCAATAAACAAGAATCTAGGTCAATATAGATTTTCAAATAAAATCGTTGCATGCCACATCTAAATAAACTTTTATATATTGACAATGTTCCTTCAACGTCTACTCGGGGTAGAGTCCGTCACAAATAGAAAAACCGAATTTTTTATTGAAACTAACGTCCGTAATAACTACGAAAATTTATACACTACATGGAACATTAAAAATGAGAATTAAATTGGCGAAAAATAAAAATAAAAATTTTGTGCAACACTTCAGCCTTGTAAGCAAATTAAAATAAACATTTTTATTTATTTTATTTTATTTATTTAGTTTCAAAATATGCCCTAAAAGCGTAAATTATGCTCTAAAAATTAGAAAATATGCTAAAAAAATATGCGTGTTAGAGTGATAAATGCAAAAACATGCTGTAAGCGGTAAAATATGCAAAAATATGTTTTAAAGGGCAAAATATGCAAAAATATGCACTAACAAATCGATGCCAAAATTAATAAAAAGTTCTGAAACGGATAAATATCTTGTCCCCGCATGAATACGTCGCACAAGAAAAAACATGCAATTGCATATTTGCGGTTTCCCTGGTAATTACTTATCTTATGCAAGATAGTTGAACATTGAAGCAGCAACCTTATTAATTTAATTTATTATTTATACTAATTTCTACTTTTTTAATTATATAAACACATGATATTTTTTTGTGGCGAAACGAATAAGGGTATCAAAAGCTGTTTTTAGTAATAAAACAAAAATAAAAGCTCATAAGTTTAATTTTTATGGAGTCGTTAAACAGCTCTGGACTAAAGAACAGCTCTCGCGTCATCGTAATTATTTCTTAAGTGCGATAAGGCTTGTGTGTTGTTTGGCCTTCGAGAGTTTTTCGTCTCGCTCGCATTATACGTATAACTGTATAATCTTGCGGTTCTTTTGTGGAATTTTATTGACAACCACGTTGCTACTTCCTATGTGAAGTCATAGGTAGTGTATAGTAAGTCACAAAAACTTTTTTTAAATACTGTTAATAACATCTTGGAAATATGGTCTAGTTACTCCGCCCATATTTGTGCAACAATACCTTACAAATTTATTTTGTAAAGTTATATTTGTCATAATTCATAAGTAAGAAGCGGGGATGAAAATGGCATCTTACAGTCTCCTGGGTCCAAGTTTAGGGTTTTGAACTTTCGCTGATGTTAAAAGTTGCATTTGCTAAACAAAAGTATGAACAAATTTAAGAAAAATATGCAATTTTTCAGAGGTAGGAAAAAAATAAAGAGGCGAACCATCATATCTCCTACTAATGAACTAAAAAGTTACAAAACTAAAATTGACGTTTGGGGCAAACTTTAAATAAAAAAAAAACCCCAACCGCCTTATTGATACTACCTGCTGTAAGTAAATTTGCCTTGAGTGTTGATTTTACACAAAAAAATTGTTTGATTACACAGTATGACCAAAAAATACCTGAGACGTGTTACTATTTTTCTGGTAGGTATTGTTGATTGTACCAAAAATATGTATGTATTTGAAATTTTCCAAACACCTCCAAAATCTTGAGTTACTGGTTTTTTACCAGTTTTTCGTACCCGTAGGCATTTATTCACCTCTAACTTAAATATCAACCAATTTTAAATTTAAAAACGGAGATACTATGACCTTTTGAACAATATACATTTTGTTTCAGTTAATTTCAGAGATATATGTGTATTTTTTAACCAAACATAATTTTTTCGGTTTTTTTCGACACTTTTCTACTTTGGAATCGTTCTTAGGAAGTATTTTTGTACTGAAACCATACTGTTTATGAATTTATTTATAAAACATAATTGATTAAGAGTAATCCGCAGGTTTTTGTTAATAAATTCCTCACAAATTGACTGAGTTATTAAATATTTTATTAGAAGACTTTTTGTTTAAAAAACTACCTGCATGATGTTTTCGCGTTCTATTTATGCCAGGGCCCCGCAAACACATACTATCATACTTTATGATTCTTCTAGTTGATTGTTTTTGAGCAGTAATTTATCTCCCCTCTTTGCACTGAAGTAAATTTTTGTGTACTTTTCTCACCAATTTGGTAACGAGTGTACTTGAAAGACATTCCATCATCGAATGTACGGCAACGTTTTGCAAGTGCAGCGGCAATCACAAATGATGTTTTTCCTTTCAAAAAAACGGGGAGGTAATTTTTGAATTTCAGATTTTGATAATTTTCAATAAATTTTTCATAAAACGGTTTTTTTTTAGTTTTAAACTAGTTTTTTTTTTCATTGTTAAAAAATTTACACACTCGCCATGACAAAGGGTATTATGCCTTTCTACATACCAAACATTCAGTAATTTTCGGCAAAAGCAAGCATACTCTTATTCTACACTAAACATTTCTTTCAGTGTTGGCAAGTAAGAAGAGACTACATATGCGAACAATTAAACAAGATTAAGAGATTTGCTCTCTTCATTGTTGATGTGCCAACCGCACGCGTGCGCTACTTTGCGGGGCTCTGATTTTTGCGCTTTCTGTGTTTTTAAGTTTCTAGGACATCTAAGTTATTTTTAAGGATCACAACATTCTTTTAAATTTTTCGTGCATAATTTAATGATAAGTTTTCCATTTTTCCATTATTTAGTGTCAATTTTCATCAAAAGCTTTTTTAAAACTAATCTAAACATCATCATTGTTTAGTTGTCTAAACAGCTTTCGAAAGCTCATGAAATTCTCTTTCGATCACTTCTGACAAGTTTCTTAGAAGACTCGATAAAATTTTAGCAAATTAAAAAATAATATAAAATACTAGCTCAACCCGGTGTGCTTCGCTACCCCTCCCTTACCCTTTTTCTTAAGCAACCAAAATTTTGAAAATTGGTCCACAAAAGACAAATTTGTTTGATAATAAATTTTTGTGGCGGGCACTTTCCTCACCCTCCACAATTTTCATTAGTGTTTCCATTCCAAAGTAAAAACAAATATTGAAAATTGGTCTACAAACGACAAAGCAATGTGATAATCCATTTTTTTGGGCACATTTCGCCACCCCTATTTAAAATAAATTATTGGACCTCTTCCATATGCAAAAATTATTTTGAAAATTGGTCGTCAAATGACGAAGTTATTTATTAACCAATTATAAATGCGGGATATTTTCGACAGCATTCCCCTTTCCCAAAAAAAATTTTGTTGACTTCTTTCATATAAAAAAAGAATTTTGGAAATTGGTCCACATATGATGAAGTTATTTGATATTCACTTTTTAAAAAAGGGCACTTTGCTTTCCCCTTCCCAACAATTTCAATAAAAATATTAAGTGGAACTTTCCCATATGACAAAAAGATTTTGGATGACAAAAATATTTGGGGTGGGAATTTTGTAACGCCCACCCACCAAATTTAAAAACAGTTTGCATTTTCCATATGGAAGAAGGATTTTGAAAGTTGGTCGACAAATGACGAAATTATTTGATGATCAATTATTGGGGCAGAAAATTTGCAACACCCAATTTCCAATTTCAAAAACAAAAAATTTAGTGGAAATTGGTCCACATATGAAAAAGATACTGGATATTCACTTCGTACATGCGGGCACTTTGCTTCTCCCTCCCATCCCCCAACCCCTTTTCCAAAAAAAATTTTATACTTTTTCCATATACACAATGAGTTTTGAAAATTGGTCCACAAATGGCAAAATATTTCATAATAACATTTTGGGGCGAACATTTTGCACAACCTACACCCCCCCCCCCCCGCTACCACAAATTACAAAAAAAAACAAAAATCAGCGAACCTTTACCATTTGCCATTAAAATTTTTTTAACTTTGTCCAGAAATGACATTGGATAAAAAATTTTTGTGGTGAGCACTTTGTTTCCGCCCCCCACAATTTAAAATTTAATAGACCTTTGGCATATGCAAGTATAATTTTAAAGATTGGTCCAAATACGATAAAAATAATTTAATAATTCATTTTTTTGGTGGGCACACTTCGGCCCCTCCTCACACTTCCAACATTTAAAAACAACTTTGTAGACCTCTTTCATAAGGAAAAACCAAAACCAGGATATTTGCCACCTCCTAATTAAAAAAAAACATTAGAGGAACTATTCCGCATGAACTCTTTCGCCTTCGTGGTTCTAGTTTTGAAAATGTACATAGCCTATGTAAGTTTTTAGATGCGGTCTATCCATGTTCTAAATTTTATTAATTAATTTTATTAACGATTCGGAGGGCAGAAATTTCCCACTATCGCCCTCCTTGTCCTAGTTTTAAAAACGTATATAGCCTATGTGACCTTCTATTTCATTAAAATTGGTTCGAACGTTTCGGAGGGGCAGACATTTCCCCCTATCGCCTTCCTACAGATCTATCTATGTACTAAATTTCATCAAAATCGGTTGGAACGTTTCGAAGGGACAGAAGTTTCCCCCCAATATCCCTCCTTTCCCTAGTTTTAAAACTTTAGATAGCCTCTGTGGCTCTTTAGACGCAGATCTATCTATGCTCTAAATTTTATTAAAATATATTTGAATGTTTCGGAGGGACAGAAATATACCCCGTAACGCTCTCCTGGTTCTAATTTTGAAAATGTACACAGCATATGTAAGCTCTTAGATGCAAAGCTATCTATGTTCTAAATTTTACTATAATTGGTGTTAACGTTTTGGAGGGCGCCCTCCTGGTCCTAATTTTAAAAATGTACAGAGCCTTTGTGACTTTTAGATGTTTTAAATTTAATTATAGTCGGTTTGAACGTTCTAAAAATGGATATATCCTATGTGACCTGTTAGACGAAGATCTATCTATGTTCTAAATTTCATCAAAATCGCTTGGAACGTTTCAGAGGGGCAGAAATTTCCCCCTATTGCCGTCCTGGTGATAGTTTTAAAAATATATATAGCCTGTGTGACTTTTAGATGCAGACCTATCTGTGTTCTAAATTTCATTAAAATCGGTTTGGGCGTTCCAGAAAGGCAGAAATTGCTTCTCTATCGCCATCCTGATCGTAGTTTCGAAAAAAGTACCCTTAAACACTCCCGGAGTTGCACATACTGAGTCCACCAGATTTCATTGCGATCGTTTGTGCGAAGTTTATAGGGAATCTATAAAAAAACCATTTAATTGTTCTGGTTGCAAGATATAAGATATTTGTTCGTGTGGGCGTGGCACATCCCACTTACGGGTACTAAAAATACTCTATAACCTATTCGCAGACCTATCGAGTACACATACAAAATTTTATAAACATCTGTCAACCCGTTTCGGAGGAGTTACAAACACCATGACCCACTCTAATGGCAAGCCTTCACAACAAAATCTGCCTAGTACTTTATTGCAATGAAAAAAATTTGGCAAGCCAAACTTCCTTAAAACAATCAGCTGTTAACTTAGCACTACCTGGTATATGAATTCGCCTTGGTATATGCTTTTTCTAAAATATCATTCAATGTTGAAAGATTTTCAATTAAGAAGCATCAGTATTAATTGTTTAAAAATGTTACTGCCTTTAGGGATACAAACATCTTTTCTAACTGGAAAGGCGCAAAATCGAATAAGTTGTATTGGAAATTGTGAAAAATTTTTTGAAATAATTTTTAAAAAACTTTATGTTGTTTTAATTGAATTTAATGAAAAGTACATATGTATGTATGTATATATATATTTTTTTTTAGTTTTTTACATATTTTTTACCAAAGCTTTCACAAACATATATATTTTTTATAACTATTTGAATGACAAAAATTAGCAGGGATTTTTGTAGGGGAAATTTTTTCAGCATGTAGGGAAAATCGGATTTTTTTAGCATGTGTAGGTATTTTTTCGAGAAATCCACTGGCAACACTGTGCTTGACAATCACCCTTATTCTGCATTTCGATTACGTTCCCGCATTCAGTTACGGACGGATCGAAAAATGGTATTCTGCAAAAAAAATTAACCGAAAGAAAAAGAAGAAGAGAATAGTATGTTTAAACCAACTGCTTTTAGTCTTGTGTAGTTCATGAACGAACTAGTTCAAATGAACGATTCGGTACTTTGAACTAGGGATGGGCAAAAAATATCGATATATCGAAATATCGATATTTGCGAAAATAAATATCGATATATATCGCCGATATTTCAAAAACCGATATATCGATACATCGATTCTTATTTACGAGTATCGGGTTTCGATATTTTTAAGAGTTCTACAACTTTTTGCCAGTTTTTAGCTGTACGATATTAGCATCAGTGCTAGTGATGCGAAGAAAAAAACAGAAATTTCATTATAATAAGGCGCATGTATAAGGTGACCTAACTTAACTAAGCTAAATGCCAAATTTGGTTTGTGTGGCTATAAGCCTGAAGACAGAATTATTTTTTACTTTCTGTTCTGTTACGAATCAGCTAACTAAAATTTGTAAAAGTGTTGTAGTTTTGTGTCTCTTTTACTTATAAATTTGTAACTTGCAGGTTTGAGAAACGGGCCCCTGTTCTGTTTCGGTTCAACCTCTGAAAATCAATAAACTGTTAAGTAATTGTAAGTGGCAACATAATTAAAATAAAAACATTTCGAAATAAACTGTGATTGTGCCTTAAGAATTCAAAAAATTTAATTTTTACCACAGTCGACAAGCAGCTCTGGGTTGAAGAACATCATTTCGCGTCATCGTAATTATTTCTTACGTGCGGTCAGGCTTGTGTCTGTTGTTTGGCCTTCGAGAGTTTTTCGTCTCGCTCGCACTGGGTGACTGATCTGCCACGGATAACCGTATAATCTTGCGATTTTTGTGGAATTTCATTTGTAGGCAAAAATATCGATGTATCGAAATATCGATGTTTTCAAAAAATATATATCGATACCATTCAAAAATATCGATACGATATATATCGATACATTTTTTCCATTTGCCCATCCCTACTTTGAACTAAGTGAACTAGTTCAATTGTTTTACGCTCTCTAGTTAAATTTTTTACTTGTTCAATTTTTGAACTAAGACACAAAATGAACTAATACAGAGGATGAACTAAATGTTTTCAACGTTTTGCTTTACTTTTTTACTGTTTATGTGTGCTTTGCTTCTATACCAGTGGTCTTCATTCATATCAGCGTTACCGTTGAAAATTTTCAAAAAGGGGCACAAAAAGGGGATTTTCAAAAAAAAAAGTGGCACAAAAAGGGGATTTCAAAGAAAAAAAGGGGCAACTTAAAAATCAAGAAAAATTAAAGAAACAAGCATATTTATTAACTTATTTTTATTTAAAATAAACAACAACAATTTCTCATGTATAAGAAGTATAAAAACATAAATTTTATGAGAACTCATATACTACGTTTATACATACGTGTTATTTGCAAGTAAAAATTGTAACTTACTAATTCACGAGAACAATTACATATTGCTGGGGATGAGATGTATTTATACAGAAAAAGAAATTTTTTGTTTTATAATTGCTTATTTGACTCACAGTCCTCATATATGCTTCCATTTGCAAATAAGACCAGTATAAACGTAGTATAGATAGCTATTATATAAAAAAAATCATAAAATCTATGTTAATAATAAAACAGTAGTCGAATTGCTGCATTTGATATCAATCGAAATTCCAACAGAAAATAAATTGAAATTTTTTAGATATCGAATGCAGTAATTGGCTCCAGTTCTTAAGATATACAAAAAATTAAAGAATACATAAATACATTTTTTATCATTTTAGGGACATGGCTCATATCACTTATTTACTTAAAAACCAGCATAATTAAAAAAAATTATTTAACCATATAAAGTTTTGACAAAAATTTTAAAATTCGATTCTGAATTCTTTTTAGGCATTATGCATTGTTATTAAATACCTTAAATAACCTTTCTTTTGAAATTGTACATTTGTATTTATTAATAAGTTTTTTATTTGGAATCCATTCTTCCAAATCATTTTGAAATAAATTTAAAGCAGACAGCATGGACTGACAAGTGTCTACTTTTAGTCTATTTGATAATTTTTTCGTAATACGAGTACTTATTCATTTATGTTTATATTTTTAATTTTACTTTATATGGATAAAGAAATAAGGTGTAACTCGCAGACTTTGCAACTGGCAAATCTGAATATATTTTTGCCAATTTGTCTATTTTCTTAAACGGGTTCATTTTATCATCCTTAAAACAAGCTTCATTCATTCATATTTTCAGCAATATCAACTTTCCTCCGAAAATCGGTATTTTTGTGGTAAAAGCTCGGATATTTTTACATACTTTGTTTTTTTGTAATTGGCCACGTGTGTGACATTCAATGATTCATTCGGCAGATGACTGAATGTAGAAAACACAAATATTTTTTTGGTATCTGCATTCATCTGAACCCACTTACTCGTATGCCGTCTCTCCTAATCATTGGAATACTTTCGTGTTGCTTTTTTCATTTTTACTGGTATTTCCAAGATAATAGGCTCACATGATGAACTAATTTCATGGGAACTTAAATCAAAAGCATTATTTGATGATAGCAATGGTATTTTCATACAATATCTATTATTTCCCTTAGCATAAAGTTTTTCGCCTTTTAAAATGAAGTACTTTTATCAAACTTGGCTACGGAAAATACAGTTAGAATTATCTATGAATATGTAATTTCATATTTAAACAAATGAAAAGATTCATACCAAGGCTTTTTAACACCATATACTCCCACAGAAAATAATATTACGCCATACTGTCAAAATCCCAAAAAAAATCATTTTTTCATATATACACATAGGAAATAAAATCTTGTTGTCGAATGCGGTAAAAATAATAATTAAAGTTGACTTTGAACAAAAAAGGGGCAAAAAGGGGCACAAAATAATGCAAACGATACTAAAAGGGGATTTAAAACTAAGGGGCATAAAAAGTGGCAAGGCATTCGAAAAAGGGGCAAAATGCGACTTTAGTCGCACAACGGTAACGCTGATTCATATTACCCAGCTAACGAAAATGTTCGGGTTTTTATTTATTCTCTTCGTGAATATTACAAACAAGATTGCTCAAACTAAAAAAAATCTAAAAAAACGGCTTCTCAAAATGTACCAAAATTACCTGCATTGCTAATCATTATTACATTATATTTTATTTTAAGTCTTGTACTGTATTTGGTGATATTGCTTTTATAATTCATGAAAAGCTATTTTTGCTTATTTTCCTGTCAAAAACTTGAGTAATTGTAATAAATTAACGACGTTATAAAATCTTTCATAAAAAAATCCATACACTTTGTTTTTATTGTGTTTAATGGCAATCATAATTTCAACCATAATCATGCATTAAACACATTCGACACAGCAGGCTACGGGCTACAATCTGTCAAAAATAGAATACACACATTCTTATGGTAACAATTATTTTAACGACAGCAGGCTACACGACTGCACGACCACCGTTGTAGCTGTCGCCAACTTTAAACTAATTTCTATTTCTCTGGCTACAATGAGCAAATGCAGTGTTACCAGTATAATACAAAATGGTGAATGAATGATATCGTACAATTATTTCATACTATTTACTAGAAACAATATCCAAAAATTGATGTAAAGAATAAATTGATTCATTATTGTACTTTTATGTGAAATAAGTACATTTTAAAAGAAAAATTAATTTTTATAAATGCAAATTATATGAAAGTGGCAATACTGAACTATGTATTTGTACTTGAATATCAGCTGCAGATGGTGCTGCTGCCGTCTCCAAAATAATTAAGTAGCTGGCTACGAGGCGACAAATACTGCTAGCGGCATTTGAAGTCGTGTGTTCGTGTAGCCTGCTGTGGTGAATGTGTTTAATGCATCATGTGCATGATATAAATATAGAAGGTACTTCCCAAAGTATATTTATATAAAGTATATGCAGGTCTACAACAACTAAGAAAATACAAAAACAACATGCGCGTTGTTTGTGTAAAAATAATGGATGAATGTCAAAAACAGATGATTACAACCAGACCTGGGCAACTTGCATTGCTTTTCATAAGCACTGATTGAAAAACAAAAATTTTAGTGAAAATTTAAATTTGATGTTTGTAATGCACTATTTTTTGCACTAAAATAAAATCTCTTAAAAGTAATGGATTAATATTCCATTAGCAGCTAATCGTATGGCGAAAAATGTACTAATTTTGTATTGCCACTAAGCACATCATGTAGTAATGCAATATTATTGCAACTACACATATTTTACACAGTAAAATTATATAAAACGTAATCATATTTTTATCAGATAGCACAAATAAAAAATACAATAAAGGAACATTGAAGGCACCTGTATAAGTACGTGCATACAAATGAAAGATCAGAACTTAGGTTTTCGTTTATTTTATTGTAAAGATATATATTAAAAAATGGTGATTTTATAAACGGAATATACTACCGCTTGGAACAATTTAATCAAGTTTTGTCTTTCTCTTTAAAAATTATAAAAATGGTAGTGATATGATTTTTGCCTTAAGTGGCGATATGTACATAGAAAAAAGTTTACATATTTATGTATGTACGTATGTTTTTATGTACGTACACATTTACGTTCTATTTTTCGCCATGTGATTTGGTGCTAGCGCAATATTAATGTATTTGAAGAGATTTTAGTTTAATGCCAAAAAATTGCACTATAATTATCAAAGTTAGTTCTAATGTAATAAATTTGCATTTGTATTGATTTGGTTTAGTGCGGGAAAATGGTCAATGCATTTGTTATTTAATGCAAGTCCCAGATCTGCATACAACAAAAAGGAAATGTATGGATAGACAAAACCAAAGCAAATTTATTAATTGATAAACCTTTATTACGTGAAATAAGTATAATAAAAGCTACATATTTATTTTAATAATTAAATATAATTATTTTTAAATGTTTTGTAACACCCTTTTTAAGTAAAAATTTATTTAAACTTTTTCACTACACACAATTGTGTATAACAAAGCAAAGCAAAACAAAATGGCGTACGAAAATTGTAAACAACTTTTGACATTCATGCATTGACACTACACGAGAAAAAAATTAATCACCTGAGTACTTGCATATACTTTATATAAATTTACTTTGGTACTTCCATTCTCTCATTTTTTCTTGACATTCACCTTCTGACAAGGATAGGTATTCTGAAGTTTCCGGTAAAATCGTGCTACCGTATTAATTTATTTTTTCCCCTCTGTTTCCTGTTTGAAAATTTTATTGAAAAATTATTTCAGAATTTTTTTTATAAATTCAAACAATTAAAAAAAAATTGTGATGATAAATGTTTTATTATCTTGAAAAGCAATGAAATGCATTGTAAATGTATTGTTGTGTTAAAGATTCGGAAATGAGCTGCATTTTACAAACTGTGGACGTACAAAATATCATTGTAAAAATATGAATGTATCATTCTTTGAGTTCTCTACACTATCTGGTGTTCGCCAACAGTGTCTAATCGGGTATTTAAGCAATTTTTATAGAAAACATGTTACAATCAACAAGAAGCGAATTATATAGATAAAACAAGATGTAATATCATCAATATTTGTTAAACTTAATGAAAATTTATTGTCAATTAATCAAAATCATCTATAATTTTGAATGAAAATGTAGTTAAAATACTTAATTTAGGCAGAAAACTTAAAAAGATACGCCAAGTTACATAACCACTTTTTTTTCGCAACTTTTGTTAAGATGATTACACATTTTTGTAAAAATTTTATGGGGGAAGACTTATATTTTTTACGATATGGAAACCTTTTTTTTATTTCTCTCAAAAAACAAACTTCAAAAATACTTATTTTTTAAAAACAAGGAGAGAATGGAAGTACCAAGGCAGATTCATTTCCAGGTAGTATCAGGATTACAAAAACAATGAAAAAATACAACAATGAAAAAAACAACATGGGTTGTAGTTCATCAAAAACTTCAAAAATAGAATTTGTTTAACATAACAATAATAAAAATTATTCACATAACTTTGAAAATATTTCTCCGCGGCAGCTACCACTAACAACATTTGCAACGTTTAGCACTTCTCACAATTTTTTAATAGTTTTTTCATATTTATAAATTTGTTTTCACAGAATTTTTTTTAATAAAATATTTTTCATATTGAATTTTTTAACATTTTCTTTTAATTTCTCTTTAGTAAAAAATTTTTGAAGTTTCCGATGAACTTTAATTTGAAAAAAAAATAGCTCAGCTGAATTTCCGCTACTACCTTGTGAATGTGCCTTGGGAAGTACCTTCTATATTTATATCATGATCATGTGTGTGAAACAAACATTTCATTCAGTAGCTTGTAAGCTTTCAACAGAGTAGGAGTGTGTCGGATGTTTTTGCGTTTTAAATCTTTTAAAGAGAACTAAAATATTTTTTGATACACTGAAAAGTTGATAACAAGCTATATAAATTTATGAATGTTTATGTTTCGTATAATTATATATGTACTTTTTTACAGCATTTTAAAACAAAATATTTAATAAAAATGTGGGATGTTGAGTGGGTAAATCTTTTTTTTTTGTTTTCTTTGAAAACATCGAAGAAAGCAGAGTGCCTTTTAAGTAATCAGGTAATAAAGAATATGTTTGCCTCTAGCGACATTATGATAGAAAGCATCCTGAATTGCATTAAGTTTTCATGAGGAATAATACACATATATAATTTTTTTAACTGAAAATATTCAATAATTTAATCGAAAACCGTATATAATTTTCTAATATACATATATATACACATATATATATATATACAGTGGAGAATAAAAAAGTTAAGTAGTTTGTTTTGGGGGTGATGAACTTTTCCGAAATCTTAACTTTTCCGTAGTATGAAAAATTCAAGAGGTTATATTTGTATTTGTACATTGTTTATTTATTTTTTAATTGTCAATTAGAATTATATGTATATATATATACATGTATACATACATATTTATTACTGTTTTGACATGAAAACTAATTGTTGCTAATATTGTTGCAATCAGAACAAAACAAATTCTACGACTAATTTCTTTTACAACCAACTGATGAGAGCAACTACATTATGCATATAAAATTCACAAAAAATATATATATAACGGTAACGGTTTTATTTTTGCATGTATACAGGCATATATGACTCATTATATATATAAATATGTATTGAGGATTTACATACAAAAGTTGAGATCATCTTATACTACGTTTATACGCAGGGCTTATTTGCAAATAAAACTGTAAATTGTTGCCATATTATTGTTTTTATTGCGACTTACTAATTCAGAAAACTATTCACGATTAATGCACTATTTGCAAATAAAATGCTTGAGGTTGCCACGCTTACAAATGTTTGATAACAAAAATGATAAATGGATAAATATTGCACAAAAAACATTGATAGAAGCACATAATGACAATAAAAACAAATAATTATTTCATATTTTGTACATTTACACTACTTTTTTTGCCAATATAAGTAAGTTTTCTATAGAAGTGCTACCAAGTTTGTGTACTTTTGCTATGCTGTATAAACAGTGAGTTAATTTATTTGCAAATATTTTTATTTGCAAATAGTGCGCATATAAACGTAGTATTAGAAAGAGAAAAAAACTATATATAAAAAAATTGTCTCGAAAAGTTGAGAATTACTTTAATTTTTGGAGTCACCAATGGTGAATAAAAGCTGCTTAACTTTTCCATATACTTAACTTTTCTATGACTTAACTTTTTCGAGCCTCCACTGTATATATATATCTTGTTCTTATTTTTTAACAACAAAAAAAATAAAAAATAATCACTTCTCGAATGTAAGAAAAAAACTTTTTTTAAATTTTAGTTAAATGAGACTATTACTTTTTTCAGTGTAATACTCTTATTTTAGGTGTGTTTCTCTTTGTGAAGACCACTGTTCTATACTCATCCATATGTATGTATGTATGTATACATATTTAGTTTCCCAGTTGGCCAAATCGTCACAGACGACATTGTCTTCGACGATTAATGTACGACATGTCGCCTGTTCATTAGGTTTTCTAATCGAAAATTTAAAGGAAATCGTCGTTCATGACTACCTGAACGACAATATCCATCGTTTTGTTTTCAATAAAGCCGTGAGCGACAGTGTCATACGTTTTGTCTTCAATAAGACTTTGTTGAGGACAATCTGAGTGACAGTGTCATATAAGTTTTGTCTTCAATAAAGCAGCGATGGCGGCAATCTGAGCGACATTGTCGCCCATCTCGTCTTGTGTGACCTCGGCGCCATTTGTATGAAAATCTCGTCGACGATTTGTATGGAGCTGTCTTCAATATGTCTTCTACGACTTACCATTGCCTTGTACCCGTCGTCAAAGATGTCTTAAAGACGTGGCCAACTGGGTTTTCTTCATCACTGGCTACTACCGCAAATGCAACAAACAAGAAAACACAAGTAAACACAAAAAATATTTTGGATTTATTAGATTTTTAAAAAAGATTTTCGCACTAAATTTGTTTTATAAACTCCTTTATAAAACAAATTTATTTAATTATTAAATAATTTTATTTTTCGTAAAGTTTTTTAATCACAGTATCTGTGTTTTTAATATTGTCAAAGACCAAATATACATATGTACATTAGAGCGTCTCGCCCGACAGGCAAAAAAAAAAGTTCTCCGTACACCAGCGAATATAAAGTATTGTTCCAAGGAGATTTCAAAAAAAAATTTTTTTTGCCGAACGTAGGGGTCGCCTTTTTAGTTTTTTCGTTATATCTTCCATATTTACAGTCCGATCTTAAAGTTTGATATAGCGAATTTTTTGTCTCAGGGAGGCCAATATTTTCCATTAACCTCAAGTGTACCGTTCTAGTACTTACCCCCCAAATCTTATTTCCTACCACCCTAATGTGACACCTTAATGTTAGAAATTTATAGTTCGCAAAAAATCATAAAACTTTTGCTAAGAAAGTATTTATTTTTTTATTTATTTACTTATTGGTTTATTTCCTGTACAACAAGAGTTAATCTTATATTTACAGTAAAGAAACGGATTTAGTTAAAAAAATAAAAAAATTAAAGCATTTGTAATTATTACATTCGAATTAGAAGTTAATTAATAAAAATATATAAAAAAATATAAAATATATAATTGAAAAAACAAATGTATATGTATGTATGTATATTAGAAGATTGCACACAATATAATATAAAAGAATTACCTACAGATTTTTATTTAAAAGAGTTAACTACAAATCTTTTGAAACTGTTAGCGTTGCTGTTCATTTGCTGACATAGTGGAAGATTATTCCAAAGTCTAGCGGCATGCACATAAAACTGCCATTCGGAGACTAGGTATTGATGTCGAGGTATTATAATGTTTCGGTTTCGTGGCGATTGACAAAAACGTATATTTTCAAAAATGTATTTGGGAGTTTGAGTGTGTATTATTTTATGCAGAAAAACCAGAGTGCGGATTTTTAACAGGCTATCGAAGCTTACACCATAAAGGTTCTTAGAAACAGAGGAAACATGATCAGATCTTCTCAATCCATAAACATACCGTATAATATTGTTAAATAAAACATTTAATTTTCTTCGACTAACAGAGTCGCAGTTTGCAAATAATTCACACCCATACAATAAGGAAGGAACCAAATATGTCTTGGCAAGCAAGATTCTAATTCTGATAGGTGGAAAGTATTGTGTAGACCAGAGCGCTCGTAACTTAAAATACGATTGACCAACCAGTGAGTTTACATGATCTGTCCAAATTAAATGGTTATTAAAAACTATTCCTAAATTTTTTGTTCTCTTAACGATTTCAGTTTTCTCACCATTTAAAACGATATCCGCAGAAATACATTTAGATTTTTTAGGGTTCAAACAGACCCCATTTGCATTAGCCCAGATATAAATTTGATTTAATTCATGATTCAACTGTGAGATACCTGTGGCAATGTTTTCAGCTGCGATACTTAAAGTAAGTTGTATGTCATCTGCATAAAGGTGGATATTACACTTTGTAAGAATTTTTGGCAAGTCATTTGCATATATTGAAAATAAAAGCGGGCCTAAGATAGAGCCCTGAGGCACTCCCCTTTTAAGTGTCAATTTGTCTGACCAAATATTGTTTGCAAGAACCGATTGTGTTCGATTTGAAAGGTATGATGAAATAAGTTTAACTGATGTAGCTGAAAATCTAAAAAAGTGTTTTAGTTTGTTAATTAATGTGGCATGGTCTACCGTGTCAAATGCCTTGGAGTGGTCAAGAAGTACCAAGAAATTTATCTTCCCATTCTCCAAACCCTGCCGTATGTGTTCACCTACTTCAACAAGAGCTGTAACGCAGCTATGACTTTCGCGGAAACCAGATTGTTTAACAGAAAGCATGTTGTTGATATTTATATATGAAATCATTTGCTTATACAAAATTTTTTCCAGTATTTTCGAAAGAAAGCATAAGATGGCTATTGGTCTGTATTCACCATTTTCTTTGGTGAATTTTTGCATGTTTCCAATTTGAAGGAAACGTAGAAGACGTAATAATATTGTTTAAAAGGTGAGTGACGTATGGGAGAATTAGAGGCATAAGTATTCTCATAAATTTAGGATGTAAGTTGTCAGTTCCCACTGCGTTTGATTTTATTAGTGAACACGTAGACATAACGTCAAATTGTGATATACATGAAAATTGAAAATAATTACCGTTTACATCATTATCTACATTTGTGGCGGATGAGGAAAAATTATAAAACAACGGATTTGCTTGGATCACAGGAGCTTTAGTGAATGTTTTATTAAGCATGTTTGCATCTACATTTATGTCTATGTTGTTCAACTGCTTGCCAATACCTATTTCGCGAATAGTATTCCAGGTTTGTCGAGAATCAACTGCAGTACTGAATCGTGTGGAATAATATTCGGTTTTAGCAAGTCTTATATGTTTACTAACGTTCTTTCTAGCAGCTGTGTATTGCAATTTTATATCGAAAGTTTTATACCTTTTCCACCTGGCATATGCCAAGTCCTTTTAATGTATAGCTTCGGCATACAAGTTGTATGCCGAACATTCTCACAACACCGAGCGTTTTATTCATGTAGTACATGAATATGCCATGGCGGCCACCGACGAGCAACGCATGGGCCACATTTTTTCTAAACTCTAGAGCCGTCAAAAATATAGCCAACTGGAATCACGTCAAGATATGATCGACTAAAATTTCTATTATTTTACTTTGCTTTTTGCAAGGTGTATTTAAACAGGTGGCAGCGTTACTTCAGCTGATAATTTTTTGCTCCATGTGCTTTGTAGCTAACGAATGTCAAAAACTTCGTTTTGTTTTGGTTTTGGTACAATTATTTTTGTGCTTTTGACATTCTTAGGTTGCCGTATTTTTGTATAACAAATCCTTACGCAGTCACCTGTATAATTACACCACGGCTTTTTGTTGCTTATTCCTTGTTGTATAATTTGAGGTATGATGTAAAGGTTACTTGAGGTCAAAGGCTTTTGAGGTCAAAGACTTTTGAATTAACAAAAAATTGGTCTGCCACAGACAAACTCATCGATATATTATACTTTAATATCTGTATGTAAATATTGAAGCTATGACAAATTTAAAAAGGTGACCCCTACGGTCTGCAACAATGAATTTATAAAAGCATTTTTTAAATAGTTGTGCTGTATTGATCGAAATACTTTCTTAGCAAAAGTTTTATGATTTTTTGCGAACTATAAATTTCTAACATTAAGGTGTCACATTAGGGTGGTAGAAAATAAGATTTGGGGGGTAAGTGGTAGAACGGTACACTTGAGGTTAACGGACCCAAGAGCAAAAATATTGGAAAAAACTAAAAAGGCTACCCTTACGTTCGGCAAAAAAAAAAATTTTTTTTTGAAATCTTGGAACAATACTTTATATTCGCTGGTGTACGGAGAACTTTTTTTTTGTGATACGGTCTAATGTACATACATATGCATGTAGAATTGTAGATGTAAAATCATTGAACTAAGAAGACCTAACTAGTTCATTGAACTAAAAAGAACGATTAAACTAAATGAACGAACTAGTTCATTTATAAATAATGAACTAAGATTACCGTTCACTGAAATGAACTAAATGGCACAAGTCTAGCTGCTTTGCTATGAAACGTGTGAAATAGGAACAGAAAAAATAAGCAATTTTGTAAAAATTTTAACAAAAACTCAATTTAGTGTAAAAAACAGTGATTTAACAATTACAACAATAATTATTTATTGCGAATATTTTCATGAAATAAATTACAAATTAAGTTCTGAAAGGTCAGAAAAAGCAAGAGGTATTTGTGGCCAAAATATTCCTGTCGCGACGGAGGTGATATTTTCATTTTGTATACATAATTGTAACACAAAATTGAAGTTTCTTTGTTTTAATTTAATTTAATCCACAGACAATGTCGTCCTTCGTTGACATTAAATTTGCCAACTTTGTATACTATTTGGGTGTTGTTGCTTTCTAGCTGCGTAATATATTAAATAAAAATCACATTACAGTACAAAAAAAACAAAATAAATTGTGTAGATCATTAATTAAACCATCTTTTGCATTTAATACTTACATTATTTTCTTAATTAATCACTTTTTTAAGCTAAACAAACTAAAATCGAAAGACGCTCCGTCACTAAAATAACAACTTACAAAAACGTAGTAACGATCGAAATGCAGAATCAATACAATCGAAAGAGAAATCGAAGAACGGAAAGGAGAGTACCAAAGTTGCCAAACGGAGAAAGTTTCGATTCGAATCGAAACGCAGAATAGGGGTGAATACCTACCAGAAAAATAGCAACACGTGCCAGGTATTTCGATTTCATTACAATTTGTCACACAGTGTTGTTTAGAAATTGTCAGCTTAGATTTTTTTAAAACAATTTCCGTCCTGTCAACATGAGGATTTTTAATAATTACATTGTTTGTTATTAAAATCATAATTCATTGTAAATAGTTATCTTATTGTTTTTTGCTTTTTTTGTAGCAGTTAAAGATTGCTATCTACATTTTGAGACAGAAATAAGCTCTATTTCTAGAGCGTAAAACTGTTTACATTCAATATTTCAGAGAGATTGTTTTTTCTTATATTTTGAATAAGCATTGGAGTTCTTGGATCATTTTGGTGTTGTAACGTTCTTAAATGTGACCGAAGGTGATGAGGACTATTAAAGCATTTACCACAAATTTCGCATCTAAAATTAAATTAAATAAGAAACAAATAATAGATTATTCAGTAATACTAAAAATCAGGGACCGTAAATAACTGTTATCGAAAAAATTTTAACTCAAAAACTCCCTGTGTTAGAGTCAACGGAGAGCTATACTGTCATATACCAATAGATTCGTATTGGCGAACACTTTCAGAATTTATAGGGACCTTAAAAAAATGATCTCATCTCCACAGTTAAGAGTTATTTTTCAACGGAAAAATAAAAGATCAGATGAAACTCTTAAAAAGAGAGTTTTATTTTTCCGTCATAAAATAAAACTCATTTCAGGAGTTTTATTTTTTCCATCTAAAATGAAACTCTTTTAAGAAGTTTATCCCCCTGTTTGTGTAAGACGTTTGAGTTAGAAATATTGGCGTTTTTGTAATAGATTAAAGGAAACTTGTACAACTTTTCTTTAATTTATTACAGAAACGCCAAGATTTTTAACTCAAACGTCTTACACAAACAGGGGGTTATTTTTTCCTTCTAATGAAATCAACAAAATAAGTCGCTTAAGCTTTTTTGGTGGTTATGGCACGATATGTTTTTATTTTAATTCCGATTTATTCAATTGCAATGCAAGGTGATTGTATTGGGAGACAATTTACATAAACTGAGTTTTATTTTCCGACGGGAAAATAAAACTCCTTAAAAGAGTTTTATTTTATTTAAAATAGTTTTATTTTATTTTATTTTATGACGGAAAAAATAAAACTCTATTTTTAAGAGTTTCATCCGACCTTTTATCTTTACGTTGAAAAATAACTGTCTCAGATGAAGTTTTATTTTTTAATTCACAAAATAAGTGCTATAAAATAATTTTTTGATATCGATAACTGTTATTTACGGTCCCTGCTAAAAATAAACGAGGCTTTATGGAAGACATAGATTTTTATTTAAACTTTTATGGCCATACATACCTATATGGCTTTTCTCCTGTATGTATTAATTTGTGATATTTTAATACATTCGAGTAGGTGAAACTTTTTCCACATGTATCGCATTTGAATGGTCTTTCGTTGCGATGTATTCTGTAAAATAATTAATTTTTAATTTTTTTTTAGTATTCATCATTTGCTAATGCATATCGCTACCTCACAACACGAATATCGTATGTAAAATTGTTATAGTGTTTTCACACTGACATGGTTTTAATAAAAGTTGGTTTTAACGTTAAAATCAACTGTTAAAACCTGGTTTTACCATAAAAATTGTTTTTGTTAAAACCAACTTAAAACCATTTTTGAATTGGTTTTAAGTTGGTTTTATGAAATGCAACCTTGTTTTCGCTGTGCTAAATTCAGAGCTGCCAAGTTAAAATGTTCGGGAGCAGCTGTTAATGTTTATGCCAGTGAATAACAATATATGTTGCTTGAAATATTTTCAACTTAAAAATTGATGGAGCAGCAACAATAATCAAAAAATAATGACAAAAAAAATTTTTGGAAGGAAAACAACGAAAATATTTTCATTGATATCTGGCAAGTGAAAATAAACGATAAGAGTGACATCGATCCGCTGATAAAAAAGTTGTATTTTGTGATTTATTTGTGCATTTTTTATATAAAATAACTTGATTTCCAAGCATTTCTCCACTTTGTATTACTAGTTCCATAATTTTAAAATATTTATTTACAAAATATAAAATAATTTCCATTTCAGAGCGCATTGTAAAGTTTCTTAGTTTTTCATACAAACAAAAACAGTTGTTGTACAGTTTGTCAAATAATTGTTATAAAAAGCATAAAAAAATACAGCAACACAAGCATTTCTGTAGAAGATTTATTTTATTTTGAGCAGTCATTAGACAGTCTGTGAGTTAAAACCTGAATTTATCAAACTTGCAGTGTGAAAGCAAAATCAGCTGTTTATGGTTTTAACTTTCAGTGTGAAAACACTATTATTATTATTATTATTATTATTATTATTATTATTATTATTATTATTATTATTATATATTAATAACAAACTTTGCACATTCTTTCTAATGGTATTATTAGCTTCTTTGCAAACCTTATTTATATATTCTCAGATATGCAACATTTTGTCGAACTAAGGTACGTGTTTATGTATGGACCCTGCGTAATTCCTAGAGATGTACACGTGAGTGTTTTTTGACTCACGACACGTATCCTCACGCAAAAAGATATTTTACTCACGCACTTTCACGCACGAATGATCTTGAAAATTTTCACGATCACGCACGCTCACGAATAAAATATTTTTAATCACGCACGAGTGGTTTACAACTTATCACGATCACGCACGCTCACACATATCGTCGCTGCTTTAACTAACTGACAGTTTTTTGAAAAATTTGTTAAGTCCACTAATATACTTTATGAGACATAATAGACCTAGTCTACAATTTTTATGACTGTAAACATTACTGTTGAGCCTATAACAGTAAAAATATTTCGGAAATTCCCATAAGAATACATGTAGAAAACAATCATAAAAGCTGCTCTCCTGTAAAGTTTTAAAAATGTTAAATGTTAGATAAAACAGCGACGATATGTACATATCTATTACTAGTTTTATACGAACGGCTTATTTGCAAATAAAACTGTAAATTGTTGCCATATTGTTGATTTTATTGTGACTTACCAGAGTGCGGAGAGTGCTCGAATTAAACTCGCTCCCAAACGAATTCAATTCGAGCGAGTTTTATTTTTTGTATTCAAAAGAGCTACTCTTGTCTGCTCGCGAGCTAAAAATATAAAACTCGCGAGCGCATTTAATTTTTGAGAATCGAAAATAGGACTCGCGAGAAGAATTCAAATTTTAAGAGTCAAAAATAAAACTCGACTCGCGAGTCGAGTTAAAAAGAATTAATCGCGAGTTTTATTAATTTTGTTTGCTCAAATTCTGTTTTCTATAGGTCGCAATGTTGAAATTATATTTTATTACTGACAGGTAAGCATTTGCATAACTTTTCTTGAAGCAGAAGCCTTAAAACATTTGAAAAATACCTCATGACATGAAAGTAAGAACATATATTTTTATATATGTATGTATATGCATTTGTAAGTGCTATACTTTTCAAATTCGCATATAAATCGTACTTTTTCGAATAAACAAAAAAAAATTTTTTTGTAATAACTACTCGTTTTGAATTCGTTTATGCTCGTTTTGCACTCTTTTTTTTTCAAAATAAAACTCGCGAGTACAAATTTTAATTCGAGTCATTTAATGCTTACGAGTCGAGCACAAAAGGAGTACGAGTCTTATAAAATTTGTGCTCGCGAGTTCTAATTTTGAACTCGCGAGCACAAATTTTAAAACGAGCGATTTAATAAAAATTGTTCTCACGAGCAGAATTTTTCCGATTACTGGTGACATCGTGGGTCAGGCCGTCACACAATTTTTTTGTTTGTAAACATTAGTAACATTTCTATATTATTGTTATTTTATACATTTCCACAATTTTTTTGTAAACATTAGTAGCATTTCTATAGAAGTGCTACCAAGTTTTTATACATTTACAATGACGTATAAACAGTGAGTTAATTTATTTGCAAATATTTTGTTTGCAATTAGTGCGCCTATAAACGTAGTATATGTATTTATATATGTATGCTCGTGTTTTTGTAAAATTTACATTGTCAATTAAAATAAGGCAAAGTTAGTTTTTACATGAAGCAATAATAATTATTACATCATGGTGGTTTTTTTTTAAGAAATTGTATTTTGTCGCTCGAATGTTTTTGTCTGGTCAGAGTAAAATAAACAATTATTGTTAATTTTTTTTAACTACATACATAAAAGTACATATTTATAAATTAAAATTGTTATAAGAAATTTGTTTGACATTTAATGAAAACTTTGTTGTTATAGGGCATTTACATTATCTCAAAATCTAATACTTACGATATTTCGAGCTAAATCTAGCTGCTTTGTACTACATTTCCCATACAAAACAAAATATACATAAAACCTAATATTTTTATTTTATTTTCACTACCCTGTATATAATATTTATATAAAAGATTATTGAATTAGCTACGGTCTGCTTGAAAAGGTGTGTGAATTGGCTACATTTCAGTTTTTTTGGTTGTAGTTTCGGAAATTTTTCAGTTAATGGGTTTTGTTTTGGATAAACAAGTATTTATAAATGTCAGAAAACTTAGAGTAAACGGTATAGATTTTCATAAATATTTTAATTAAAATCTTCTAGATTTTGTGTAGATGTAAGTACCCTGTTAGTAAAATAAATAATCCACTGCAAATTCAGTATAAACATATGATTTTTGTTTTATTTTTTATAATTTAACTGTAAAACAATTGCAAAAATGTCTAGCATGAGTCAAAATAATGTCAAGTGTACAAAAAAAAAATAGTTCTTACAATCATCGGAAAATCTTTATTAATGTGTTTTTAGTTTTTTAAATGAGTGCAATAATCAATTTAAAATAAAATTGCTTACTCCCATATTAATACAACTTAAAATAAATTTGAAATTAATTTTATTTAAAATTTTTCATAGAATTTTTTTTTAATTTCAAATACATTTGTTTTTTTTTCCATTATTGTAATAATTTTTGAGTGTTTCTTTTTGGTTATACCGAAAGAACTCTTTTTGTGTCAAAACGAAAGCTTTAAAATATGTTTTATAAAAAGCAAATTTTAAACGTTATTGTTTATAAACGAAACATAAAAACAAAAGAGCTTATGTTTTACAAAACCCGGCTGTAGTTACCAAAATGTACTAGTGAGTCAATGTCTACATATGGTCCAAAAATAACTACCTAGTCGATATTCCCAGGGCAGTAGTTGATTTTCAATAACATGCACATTAGGGGTATAACCAAAAAAAAACCTATCACGACGAGGTGGCCACTGATATGTATATCAAGAAAACAGTTTTTTGAGATCAATTTTGATAAAAAAAACCTCCCCCAAACCGTTTTTTCTAAAAGCTTCCAAAAAATAATAATATTTGAATTTTTATTTTTTAAATACCATACATAGTTATGTACTATATATTAACTTCAGATACTACAAATTATCTTTGTTGAAGGAAATAAACTTTAAGTTTAAAGTGCGTGTTGTTTTGCAAAGTTGAAAAATATCTTGCACAAGTTTGATTCCACGTTCCGCGCAAATGTTACTTCGTTTTTGTTTGTGAATTTTAGAGTCTTCTCTCACCCAATGTTTAAGAAAGCATCCCCGAGCATGTGTAAATTGTTCCAATGATTGCTTTAAAGATTCAAAATCAATTTCATTAAAGCAGTGGCCAGAAAGCCAACGTTATACCAGGCTCCACATATAAATTCGCATACTCTGTATAGCTTTTCACGATATTTCGGAATGAGTATAAATGCTAGAATTGCAAGTATTGTTCCGGAATTCTATCTTGCATTACTTAGCGGCGGTATTGCTTAAAAATTTATGAATGGGAATTTTTCTCCTCGATGAAGTATCTAAAAGCTTTACCTAATTCGTACAAATATTGCATGTAGTCTCGCCACTTTATATTTTCAATTTTTATACGTGCCTCATTGTATTGGTATATTTCTTGCAACTGGGCGTAGTTTTTTAAAAATTCCTCAAGGAAATCGTAAGCAATATTTGGAGAAGTACTTTTTCCATCTAACGAAGCATCCATAACATGTCTTAGAACAAGATCTAAAACATGGTGCTGACATCCAATGTACTGAGGTGGATTATCATTTTTAGACACTTCAGTAAATCAAATTTTTGTAGAGTTTCTCTGATGCCATTAAAAATATTACACGCTTTTCCATCCTCCAGTACTAAAACGCCTAGCTTTATTTCCCGAAATTGGTTTTTAAGCACAATAACATGTATTTCCTTTTTTCCAATTTTCTTCCCATCGAAATGAACGCACCAGTTTTCGTTTTTTAAAATTTCTTTTAGAATCTCTATCTTTTTTTCCGCAGATTTAATTACTGCCTTATAAATTGCTGGTTGGGATGGAGTTGAGATGTTGACCCCTTATTCAGCTGGTTCCTTGCATATTTTAGCTGCTTTTTTGGTACTTACTTTAACTTTGTTTACTAAAGTAATCACCTCTATTCTAATTGTCGACATCGACGTCACTTTAACACAACACCAAAAAATCAAGGCTTGTGTATACGTTGGGGAAAACAACTGACTCCTGCTGGGAGGTTTATGCTATTTTCTAGACCTTAGGGAACGGAAATAGATTGCCAGTAGCACAAAATTGTTCTCGAGAGCGAGTAAACAAGCCCTAATTTTTTGGTATTGTGTTAAAGTGACGTCGATGACGTCAATTAGAATAAGGGTGAATAGCTAGTTTTATTGACCGCTTATTTGCTGTAAGTCTTGAAGGTGGCATGTAATCGTCATCATTATCATATGAACATCGATACTGAATCTAAGTCGGAGAGATTTCGTTGTGAGCTTGTTTCGGATATTGGTTCAAAAGTTTGCTTGGAAATGTCAAAATCGTTTTCAAACTCATTGGCCTTTGGATGCTTTTGAGTTTTTTGATACACAAAAATTAAGTTTTTTACTTTTCTATATATAGAAGACATAACCATTTTGGGAATACTTAACTTAATCCACAAATCGGATAGTTCTTGAGATACAATTTTACATCTATTTATTTTTGATTTTTCTATTCGGAGCAACGCATTAAATCTTCCAATAACTATTTTCTGTTTGGGCACTTGGTTTAATTCACATAGTGGATATTCGATATTTTAAACTTCTGGAATATTTTGAAATTTATCAAAATTTTGGGACCAGATTTCCGGATTTTTCCGGTTACAAATTAGAGCACTTCTATAAAACATCTTATAAACTTAAATGTCACTACGCACTGACACAAAAGTCAGCGAGTACATGGGATAGGATATTGTATTTTTAATAAACAAACAAAAATTCTATATACTAAGCTTCAAAGTGATTTGGAGGGGGGAGGGACTTTTTTAACGCCCGCGAAAAAGTAACCCCTCTTTTCATCAAAGATTTTCATGGTCTATATGGCATGGAGAGGTATTTTTTGATAATTTAAAAAATTGTTCAAAAGTTATACCCCTAATGCACACGTTAAATGTTTATAGCAAAACACATACACTTCGTCAGTAGTACTGGTGATAAAGGCGCTATTGAATCAGTAGTGTTTCTCAATGGATACTTCCTACAGGGTATCTAAAAAACATACGTACATATTTACAAAAGTCTATGTATTCATTATGTTTGCAAGCTCGTATCATATCATACCATACAAGGCACATTCACAAGGTAGTAGCGGAAATGCAGCTGAGCTATTTTTTTTTTCAAATTATAGTTCATCCGAAACTTCAAAAATTTTTTACGAAAGAGAAATTAAAAGAAAATGTTAAAAAATTTCAATATAAAAAATATTTTATTTAAATAATTCTGTGAAAACAAATTTAAAAATATGAAAAAACTATTAAAAAAAATTGTGAGAAATGCTAAACGTAGCAAATTTTGTTAGTGGTGGCTGCCGTGGAGAAATATTTTCAAATTTATGTGAATAATTTTTATTATTATTGTGTTAAACAAATTCTATTTTTGAAGTTTTGGATGAACTAAAACCCATGTTGTTTTTTTCTTTGTTGTATTTTTTCATTGTTTTTGTAATCCTGATATTACCTGGAAATGAATATGCCTTGATACCATATATAGATTGTAGTATTTATTATATACATATGTATTTATTATTATAAAATAATTTATTTAAAAATATTGAATACAGTTACATACATACATATGTACCTATGCAGGAATGTGAGAGCGTGAGAATTCGTGCGTGATTCTTAAAAACAGCTCACGCACGGTCACGCACAAGTAATTTATTTTAAGTCACGCTCACGCACTCACGCGTGATTAATTATAAATTTGATGACGATTCACGCGTGACACGATAAAATTACGACATTTGCACATCTCTAGTAATTCCTCTCATTTGTACCATTCTAAACCGAATGCAATTATGTTTAGGCATTCAAATCGCTTAGATTTTTACATATTTTTAAATAACAGTCGGATTGATTTGGTTCATTACCTTAAGTGTTTAGGATTATTCTAGATACTAAACTATGTTTTCTCTATGATAAATGGAAAACTTTTTGGTATATTGCTCAACACGTATTCCTTAAATCTTTTTTACCCATACTAATTATTTTTGGGCTTTATTGATGTTGCAAATCTTATATGGGTTTGAAGATTTTATGCTACATATTCTATACATTTAGTTGGAGTTCATACCCTGATAAATATGGTGGTACGTTTTATTTATAATGTTAGCCGATGGGAACATATTTCTGAGTATGCTCACTTCTTTGTTGATTGCAATTTAATAAATTCTTTATACTCCGTAATATTGTTTAATTTATGGCGTTATCATAAATTGTAGTCCTTCACCACTGTATAAATTCTTATGTACATCCGCACCGCTTTTGAGAAAATATATTTGGAGGCCCCTGTTGTGAGACAGGGTAGCTCCAAAGAGCGCCAAAGTGGGAAACTGCCGGTGTCGAAATTCTTAATAATATTTTCAGCGGGACAATCAACGTTAAGAAACAAAAATAAAACATAACTTTTCGCCATGACTTTTTTTTTAATCGCTAGTACATAACTTCTTTATTATTTGGCAAATTCATTTGGTTTTGTGGTTTTTAAAAGAAAACTTCATCAAAATTCATTCAAGAAATTTTTTTTTGATAACTCAAAAGTTGTAAGAAGGAATAATTTTGAAATTTGTATTTTTGAAAATTATGAGAAAATTTTGTATATTTTGTGAAAAAAGTATTATTAATTTTTTTTGGAATATTTTAAAAAATTATTAAGTATTTGATAAATGCGAGTACTTTGTTTCTGAGAGAAGATGCATTAAGAAAGACAGTGAATTAAATTTTAGAGATTTTTGATTACGCACACTACATCCAGCATTGGTCGAAAATTATCTCTTTTTTTTTTTTTTGCAAAAAATCACATTTTTTTGGATTTTGGAAAAAAATTGCACACACTTTCTTGTAAATTTTTTGGTCTTTCATTATAAATAAACTTATTGTAAGTAAAATGTAAAGGAGTCTGGCAGTGCCTAGTTTGCAAGGGCGATGAGGTCCTCGATGGTCGAGGCTGACAAGGTACAGTCAGGTAGTAAGGAGAAGGCTGTCAAACCAGCTGGCTCTCTTAGGGACCACGAAAGGAGTCATCAAAGAGAGATATCTGGCGATGACATACCCTCTACGTCAAAGAAGGTGAACAAGTCGACGAGCCAGGAAGGTCACCTTCGTGCGGATGTCATAGATAGGAATGATCCGGACGGGAGGATCAATCCTTAGCTGTGGCATATAATTCCATGGCACGGACTGGGTGAGGGTGTCCAACTTGTCAACTGCGATAATAAGAAATCATTTCATTTCCTTAAAATCTTCGTTGAAAGTTGTGACAAGCTTCGCTTGGAGGCAAAACTGGAGGTAATTTCAGGCTCAGATCTCCCTCTCCGGGCAGTGGTGACAGCGTGGTTTCCACCACCCGTCAGATCGATGGAAACCATACTGTCGGTAATGGCAACGCAGAACTCGCCTCTCAGCACAAACAAATGGAAGCCTTTGGCCTCAATGGATTGTAGAGAGAACGCCGGAAAAGATATTCGGTTTACTGTAGATCAGGCATCTATAAAGATGCTGCAGTTATTGGGAGTGTTGTCGGCTTGCGGACTGTCAGATTTAGATTTACTAAGTCAAATGATCCCAAGAAGGCTGCGGGTGGTGCAGATAAACCTGCACCATAGTGAGGCAGCCTCGGCCGAACTAGTAATACACCTCAATGGCAATATTAGAGTTGAAAGAACACAAAAAACATATAAATCGTCAACGTACATACCTGGGTTTTCTGAAAGGCTGAAACATTCAGACATCTATCACAAAGAAAAGAACGAATTAGCCTTCAAAACTTTTAATAAATAACAAATTATTTAGTAAAACAAAATCAAAATTGACAAACGATGAAAAGTCGAACATTGTGTACCAAATTAACTGCGATGGTGACGGATCCAATATATGCCCGAAATCAACACACAAACCAAATTTTAATAATATTAAAGTGTTAACAACAGAAAACAACTACAAAAAAAGATAAACTCTAGAAATGCTTCACATTATTGATGTACCTCCTGATAAGAGATTAAATTATAAGGGCGATATAGAAAAATGTGCGCAGATTTATAGAAACACAATAAACAAACATAGACCAAAACATCATTAAAGTTATATTTACGAAAGAGACGAGGTGTTAACATAAAGCTGTTTTTTAAACTTTTAAAATTAATTTTTACACCATGTGTGTGTTAAATGTAAATATTACTTAATATGTGCAATAATATTAATTATAGTTGTTATTATTATTATATTTCTATTTGTTTTTATGCATGGATTTTAGATCCCCTGAAGATGATCAACGGTGTTGATCGAAATATTGGGAAAATAAAGAACAACAATAAATAAATAATTTAATGAAAATTTAACTATTTTCAATAAAAAAAAACAGACCTCAAGCTGAATAAAACAATATAACAATTCGTAAAATAAAGGTCTACTATATATACAGTATTTCACGGATAAATGCGCCACGCTTAAGAGAGTTTCACGTTTAAATAGTTGTCAAAACCAACATTTTCCTCGATCTATTTAATTTGTGCACATATTTTTCTGTACATACATTCGTATGTATGTACGTTTCTTTGACGTACAATGTACATATGTTACATGCACATGAACTTAAATCTGTTGCCTTAAATTTCAATTTGTGAAATTGGTTTTTTAGTTTTTAAGATGTTTTGCTTGAATTTTTTTTTTTTTATTATAAAGAGAAGTAACACTCAGGCAATTAATGCCTACTACTATTACTAGGTGTTACCTTCTTTATGAAAGGGATAGTGATAGAGAAGACAGGTGGTGAAGGGAGAGATAGAGGAAAGCTTCATTCTTTTACAACTCTGCTTTTTTTTTCACGTTTTTGATAATGCAGTGTTGCTGCGCCATCTGGTGTCAAATGAGGCGTATTAAATTGTTGAAGCTGTGTTTTGTAGCCATTTTATTGATTATTTTACTTCGCCGATGATTCTGCTATACAACGAAGGAGGGCGCTCTGATGTTACATTAGGACTAATATCTGCTGAAGTCGGTATAGTTCAGTGACCAGTGACTATGCCTTCATCACTTGAACTTTCCTACAACAACTGATACAAAGGGACACTAATGCACATCAGAAAAATGCGTGGTGTTGTTATTCAATGACTGTTGGATACAGGGATTGAACCCTGGACCTTCGATTTTGTAGTCAACGTGCTAACTACTTCAGCCAACGCCACCCTTGTTTTGTTTTACTTTAAAATAATTGTATTTTTCGTTTTATTGAATTGAATAACAAATCGGAAAACGATGATCTCTAATACTTAAACATGTTTTCGTTTTCTTTTAGTAAGAATGAAAAGGCATAGAATTTGGTTTTGAAGCACGCACTTCAGAGGGAATTTTGTTAAATGCGTTGGTAATGCAAATAACCATGATTCTTTTAAATGCGCCGGTAACGCACTTAACCGTGTTTTTTTTAAAGCGTTTATCGTTTAAATGCGTTGTGCTTTAGACATTTTCACAAACGCATTTATCCGTGAACTACTGTACAATAAATGAAACTTTTTTTCGGTTTTGAGCATATTTTTAATGTGGCTTTTTTGAAGTTTTTTTCAGTTTAAACGATTTTTTTCAGTTTTGTCGCTTTTTTTTCATTTTGGAGTTTTTTTTCTGTTTTTGAGTTTTTTTTCATTGTGGCGATTTTTTTCATTTTGGCGATTTTTTCCGTTTTTGGGGGTTTTCATTTTGGCGATTTTTTTTTGCTGTTTTTGGGTGTTTTTTCATTTTGGCGATTTTTTTAATTTGGCGATTTTTTTGTTATTGGTTTTTTTTCATTTTGCAGATGTTTTTCATTTTGGCGATTTTTTTCTGTTTTTGTTTTTTTTTCATTATGGCGGTTTTCTCATTTTGGCGATTTTTCAATTGTTTTGACAATTTTTTTCAGTTTGGCGATTTTATAGTTTTTGGATATTTTAGTTTTACCGTTTTTGAAAATTTCAAGCGTTTTCCTCTTACGGTTTCCAAGATACAGCAAGTTGTCAAAATTACATAGTCAAAATTACATTAACTGATGGAACACCCTTCAATTAAATTTTTTTTAATTTTAGTGTAGTCTGTATAAAAATACACTAACTTTACAAATTTCAAGTGTATATACATAATTACATACATACTATTGTGTGTATATTACATGGGATTTTAACATTTTTCGTTGCTCGTTTTGGAACACCCTTTAATTTTTAACTTTCATGTATTTATTGTTGTAGCGGCCAAATGTCTACACACTGTGTCCAAATTTCAGGTCCTTAGCTCTTACGGTTCTCGAGAAAATACCCTGTGACAGACGGACATCGTAGCGAAAACAATAGGATTATTTTTCACCTTTGGTGTACGGAATAGAGTTTTTCTTTTCCCGGACTTTTTCATTTCCCGGGAAAGCGGGAAAGATTTTTCGGTTTCCCGGGAAATCCCGGGAATTCCCGCTCAGTACAAAATATTTTTAAATTTAATTTATTTCAACAAAAACAAATTATAATTCATGAGATCGATTAAATAATAACGTTTTATACACACATTAGTCAAAAAATAATACAGTTTCTGTTCTTTATATAATAGTAATACATAGATACCAATATTATAAAGAAGAAATTATACGAGTATTATTAAAAAATTATACGAGTATTATTATTATTACAAAATATCCCCCTTATGAAAAAATCATTGTTAAACTTAAAGTTGGTTTAACAAACGAATTTTGTATGGCAAAACCAGTTTTAACGCATGCTTTAACTTTAACAATCGTTTTTGCATAAGGGCATACTTCTTTGGAAATCGGACTTTAGTACAGAATAAGTTGTTAATGCTGTTAACCGCACTATTTACCAAATAGAATCTGTAATTATTTGTATTTTTTTTTATTTCCTTGTCATTTCTGTTTTTACTTATATGAATTGTTGTAGAATTAAATTTTGAACGTCGCATTCTGCTTTTTACAAATAAATGCATCTAAAACTCAGATTGCATGCGTGCTAGATGTAAGCACGGCCTTAGTTGTTGTAAAGCTTTAGCTATTGTGATATTGCCATCACCGTATTATTGCACCATCGCATACATAAAGTGAATAACGACACTCATCAAGGAATGTGTAAATACATATTAAGTTGCCATAACAAAATCAAAAAATCCCGGGAATTCCCGCACAAATTTCCCGGGATTTCTTTTCCGGAAAATGTGCGGGATCCCGGGAAATCTTTTCCGGGAAATCCCGTATGAAAAACACTAGTACGGAACGCTAACAAAGCAATTATCAAGTTAAATAAAACAAACAAAAACCAGCAAATTCCTATGTATTTACAATATTTTAAATAATACATTCATACATAGCTCACGCCGATTTCATAACGCGGTGTTCATCTCATCTCACTCAAAATTTGTGATTGTATTGTGAAAAAGATTTTTACCCCCTAGCGTATAGATGTTTACACATCAAAAATACAATGATTTTCATTTCATTTGTTTTTGCTGCATCTTTCAGTTTCAGTCAAAGCAAAATCACAAAACGAGTTATGAACAATTCCGCAGCACTTTCAACAGACGACGATATTAAAATTTTGAATTTGATTTGCTTAATATCTCAAGTAAAAGCAGAATCAGTCTGTATGATTTTTCAAATCGCAAACAGCCACAGTCAAAGAAGCGAAACCTCTTTATGTAAGAAGTTGTAAGAGATCGCAGTCAAGTGGTTTTTATTTTTGTTTCTTTTCTGATGTACAAAAGCAAAAAAAAAAAAAACGTAACAAATACCACAAAGGTGTTGACTGAACCACAATGTTAGGCTGAGTTTACATATGGCATTTGTTGTGTGTCATTTGCCCAAAAAAGCGTAACCAACTAGTAATAACTATTCCATTCATGTTAGATTCTATAAAATCGTCTATTAGTTATGTATGGAACTATTTAACTTAATAAATACATGTCTGAATCAAACAGTTTTTCATTAGTAATTATTGGTTACGCTTGTGTGGCCTAAGGCCGGGTTTAAATCTGTGTGTCATGTGCCCAAAAAATCGTAACCAGTAATTACTAATGAAAAACTATAAAATTGTCCAGCTTTTTTGGGCACATGGTACACATGAAATGCCATATGTAAACTCAGCCTTATGCCGATTTACATCTGGCATTTCATGTGTTGTCATTTTGTGGTGTCATTTTCAATGTGTGCACTGCCGTTTCCATCAAATTTTTCGATGACACACAATTTTGTTGTGTCATTGTGACAGGAAAGAGTCCTATCCCTAAATAACGGCAACATGGTATCATCATCTACATCAAGAACTAATTTTGACATAATAACATTTAGTGTCGTTTGCTTTATCATTGTGATACTTTGTTCTTCGTATTGTTTGTTAATTAATATTCATACAAATGGATAATCGCAAAATTATTCAATTGGCTGGTGCCACTGTGTGTATACCAATAATAAGAAAATCTAAAAAACGGCAAACAAATTGGCGGAAAAGACCAGGGCTTACAGCATGTTTATAGAAAATGTCACAATCAAGACGCGCACGAATGGCACACGAAATACATAAGAATTTGCATTTGTAGAACACGTTAATTTTTTTCGTCCGTCTTACGTCGTGTGGCGCTCTTAGCAATTTATTGCCAAATCACAGTGTTGCCTTTCTGTAAATAATTTTTATTTGTTTACATTTTGTCATAAAATTTGTATTTTTGTCATTAAAAAAGGTAATCCTTTTTGACGGCAACATGGAAGTATTTATTTAAATAAACATTTTTTATTTAAAAAACAACCCCCTTATGCAAAAACGAATGTTAAACTTAAAGTTAGTTTAACAAACGAAATTGGTATGGTAAAACCGGTTTAACCCCACGATGCATACCCAACTTTTTCTACGAGAACACACACCCGGGATACGTTTGTACCTACTAGCTTATTTTGGCTTTTTCTAATGTCTAAATGCTCTAATTTCAATATTTTTTTTTTGTAAATGCGTATATGAATATTTTACAAATGTTTTAGTTTTTATTTCATGCAAATATTCTACTTGGTTCAAAAGATAAAGGAAAAAAGGTCACGGGCATGGCATAGCCAAATGTTGTTTTTCATATTTCTGATGAATAAAAAACAAAAATTTTTACTTTTTGTTTGTTAAATGTGTAATTTAACATGAAACAAGCTTTTCAACGTTTAAAGCGTTCAAATATTCTATTTATGCAGGTACCAAATTCAGTTAAAAAACAGTTTTTGTAGTAATTCGATTTTCCAAGGGTTGTTTTTGCATTTGCTGTTGTTTCAGCTGCTGATTATTCATATTTTTATTATTAATTTTGTGCTCTTATACCTTAGACGTGGAAATATAAAACTTAATAATTCGAAAAATAAAATTTAATAATTCAAAAATGGATTCAAGAAGAGATACTCGTAATTATCAATATTGCGATTTATAAGGTTTGACGACGCAAACACTCAGGCTGCACGCGCAGAAACTGATAAAGCAGCACCGTTCACTGAGTTGTGGCCCATAATGAATGCCAATCTTCATGCACACTACAAGCCCAGTGAAAACTTAACCATTGACGAACAATTATTTCCTTTCCGTGGACGCACACGGTTTACACAATCAAAATCTGCAAAATATGGTATCAAAGTTTGGTGGATTTGCGATGCCAAAAATGCATATCCACTGCATGGTCAAATTTATACTGGCCAAGCAGCGTCCGGAAGGGAATCGAACCAAGGGGAACGAGTTGTGCAAGATTTAACTAGCGGATACCAAGGAAGTGGAAGAAATATTACAATGGACAGTTTTTTCACGACGTTGCCAGTTGCAGAAGTTCTTCTCACGTGGAACCTCACAATCGTTGGAACTTTGCCCAAAAACAGAACGTATATTCCTGCGGAAATAAAGGCGCACAAGAACAGGCCAATTGGTTCATCATTATTCGGCTTCAGAAGAAAATGTTGTGCTCTTATGTTTCATGAAAAAATAAATCAGTGACGCTGCTTTCGTCAATGCACTATGATGGTGAGATAGCTGAGGGAAAGAAGCCTGAAATCATAGAATTTTATAATATGACCAAGGCTGGCGTTGATAAAATGGACCAATTGTTGAGCGTAAGCAGTTCCTTCGCAGGTTGGCTGAATCATTGTGTATGCCAATTATTGAAGAACGTGCACTAAATCGGCAAGTCACGTGAAAGTTCTACACGAAAATAGCGATTGAGTCATATTTCAACAGACCACTGGAATCAATGTTGCACACAGAAACATCGACATCTGCCGCAGCCCGCACGTCAACATCTATCAGCGGTTGTTGCTATATATGTTATGCTCAAGAACCAAAACGACGTAGAAAAACCAGAAAGGTGTACGGCAAATGTAAGAAGCCAATGTGTCTTGAACATTCGATCACCAATACCGACTGCATTATATGTAACGATAATTCATATTTATAATATGTAATTTAATAATTTTAATTTTTTAAAATAAAATAATATAATTTAAACACACTATAAAATGGTTTGTTGCATTTTATTTTGATATAAACTGGTGTGGTACAAACGTATCCCGGGTGTGGGTTTACGTAGGTGTCGACTTTTGCAGCTCGTACCTCCTGAACCACTGATCCGAATTGGATCAAATAACCTTTAAAAGATTAGAAACTACTTATATTTCCTAGATCCGAAATCTCTTTACCCTAAATTAAGCCGTTCCTGAGTTACAGTACTGCAAAGTTTCATTTACATTTACATTTGTACCCGGGTGTGTGTTCTAGGGTTAAACACATGCTTTACGACCTGTCCCACGGTGTCACCAGAATTCGTTCGATCGACAACTTGTATTGCAAACAACAACAAATTTTCTAATGTTATTGTTGTTTGCAATACAAGTTGTCGATCGAACGAATTCTGGTGACATCGTGGGACAGGCCGTTAAATTTAACAATCGTTGTTGCATAAGGGGAGAAATCTTTAACTTTATAAACATATACAAATAATGAAATAGCATAAAATGAGCTATTATCTTGCAAGAAAATGAATTTCCAAAAAGAATAACTGCACTGCTGTTGTCTACTTTAAGGTAGAATTAGCCGAACGTCCACGTAAGCTAACGAAACAGCTGATCGTTTTTGTTTATTGAAAACAGTGCAAACGCTTACCGAAATTTGCTATAACGTTGACGGCACGTCTCAACATGTATAAAATAGAGTTTCCTAACGTTGTTAAGTGACGTTTTACATCAGTGATGGTACTAATGGATTTGAAATGAAATGTGGGTATTTTGACTCTGTTTCTCGGTACTTTTACTAATAATAATATCTGTGCGAAAAAACAACTTAAAATAATACATAAATATGTATATGCATGTGTATATATATACTTATGTATGTAAATGCATATATACATATATATATAAATTTCAAATTAATATATACATACATATTTATATGTACATAATGAAGAAATATACATGTATGTAATTATGCATGTGTGAGATGTAAAAAAAATGAGATATATAAAAAAATTTAAATGGTATCAAAACCTCTTATTGTATATGCACATATGCATGTAAAAATTATTTAATTTGTAGCATACATATCGTTGGTCACAAGTAGAAAGGCCCTAATTCAAATAATTGTAATTTTACAGGAGAAGGTAAGAACATAATAATAAATAGTACAAATGCTTTGTTAACTTGCTTGTAAGTGTTATTTTTCACTATTGTAATAAATTTTTGTGGTGAAGTGTATTTGTGTGAAATGTATTGGAATCAGTGAAAAGCTCAATTATAGAGCTGTGCCAAATCGTTCATTCAAGTGACCGCTCATTTTC
Organism: Tachina lurida; assembly: GCA_944452675.1. Classification (NCBI taxonomy): domain Eukaryota; kingdom Metazoa; phylum Arthropoda; class Insecta; order Diptera; family Tachinidae; genus Tachina; species Tachina lurida. Next base: position 67,049,200 of record OX101752.1, on the reverse strand, counting down.
GTTCATTTTCTAAAAAAGAACGAGTTCGTTCATTTCGTTCATCCGCTCTTTTCAAGAAATAGAACGAAGTGAAAACAAACAAGCAGTTGGTTCGGTATATGAAAAGGGAAACATGCACAATGCATTGTACACAATAATGACAATGAAATTAAACTTTATATATCTAAAATAATTTTGTTAAAAAAAAACTATTAATACCTACATATGTATGTTCTAAAAACTTAATAAATATGAATGGCAATTTATAGTCAGATTTTGTAAAAAATTTCGTTTCTAAACGTTTCAAATTTGTATGGAAAAAAACGAAAATTCGTTTCAAAAATTATTTTTTCCATACAAATTTCAAAACGAAAAATTTGTTTGAATTTACAAAATCTACCCTTTAATTAATTTCATAATTGCCACAGTGTTACTAAAAGTATGTAAAAAGTCAAATGAAAACAAGAATATGACAACAAATCTCACATGAACAAAGAAAAAGCCAAACAAAACAAAAAAAAAAGAGCCAAGTGTGCTCGGTCGTTCATTTCGTTCAATTGTACCACAGTTTTGTGATTGTACTTTTTATCAGTACTGCTGAGCCAAAACAGCTAGTAAAGTGAACGGCTCACTTCGTTCATTTCACTGATTCGTTCAATTGTACTCGTTCGTTCATGAACGACACAGCTCTACTCAATTACATGAATATTCGAGTTAGGGTTTTTCTACTTGTGACCATCGATACGTATGTATGTATGAACTAGGGATGGGCAAAAAATATCGATATATCGAAATATCGATATTTGAGAAAATAAATATCGATATATATCGCCGATATTTCAAAAACCTATATATCGATACATCGATTCTTATTTACGAGTATCGGGTTTCGATACTTTTAAGAGCTATAGCCGTTTTTTAACTGTGACCCAACTAAGGCAGGTGAGTTTTTAGATTGTGTGGGTATAAACCTAAAGGCAGGATTTGTTTTTACTTTCAGTTCTGTTACGAATCAGCTGACTCTTTTTGGTTTATAAAAATCATATACATATAAGCCATTAGTTTTTCTCTCCTTAATTCTGTTATGTTGCGTACACATTCCTCGATGCATGTCGGTATTCACTTTATGAATGCGATGGTAGAACTATAGCTAAAACTTTACAACAATTACGCCCGGGAACGGAAATTGTATTATTTTTTTGACATGTGCTTATAAACGTTAAAAACCGAAAAGTTGTTCCCACTTTCACAGGAAATCAAAAAGTCCGGGAAAAGAAAAAATCTAATAACAATGGACGATGCAAAACTCATCACTTTAGTCGAAAACTGAGACCATTCTGGTCCGAAACAGCTGATAATTTATTACAGAAAGATTAACTATTAAAATTTAGAAACAGAATAGCACAGCACAGAGCAGCAACAGAAAGTAAAGACTAATGAAGTCTTAAGGAGCTACAGTAGGTTACGTATAACTTAACATAAATAGTTCTTTTGTATTAAATTTCTTAAAGTAAGTAATTGCACATTCGAAATTAATGCAGCAAAAAATATCGATATATCGAAATATCGATGTTTTAAAAAAATATATATCGATACTGTTCAAAAACATCGATACGATATATATCGATACATTTTCTTCATTTGCCCATCCCTAGTATGAACATATTATTTATTTATTATGAATGTATAACATACATATGTAGATACATACATATATTTTTATGTACATGCTCCAATACAGTTTTAGTACCATTTACATATATTATGTACTTTTTTTTCGCCGCAGTCACCATTTGAACTTTTTAATACCCATCACTGTTTTGTGAACAGCTGTTCCTTTTTCATATTAAAACAACAAAACAAAGTAAAGCGTACGCACGTTTTTAAATGTTCTATAAGTCCACCAACGTGCTAACAGTACGGTACGGTACGGTACAGCAACAGCAACGTTCGGCTAACCCAGCCGAATTGCCACTTACAATAATAAAAAAACAAATAAAAATACATATATTATTTGTAATTTTTTCCAACGACGAATGTAATTTTGCATTCTTGCACTTTTTTTTTTGTTTCGACAGCAGAAAACGCGTTACACAAACCCAAACAAACTGTCACTTGTTACATTTTTTCCAAAAATAAAATGACATTCGCGTTATACAACCTCAAACTTGATAAACGTCAGATTTTATACGCGTATTTTAGACATATTGGGTTCTATAAACATGCTGTTAATATGCGTGCCACCAAAGGATTCAATTGTGCTCTTAATTCCAGTTTACGGAACCAGTATTCAAGTTGGTTTAAAAATTGTGTGTGCACGAAGACGTAACTCCACCGAAATTTCTGCCCTTTTTTGCATTTCTATCCCTATAAATACTACATATACATACTTAGTTTCAAGCTGAATTAGCTGTGTCGTCATGTCATGTGTCCAGGGCGCTTTCACACTCTTTGGTGAGTGCTTTTCCACTTCTTTTTTCGTTTTCCATACTTTTAAATTTTTATACCCGCACACATTTAAAATTCTTTCGGTATATTCTCAATGTCAAAATGTCAACACGCTGACATTTTCTTTTTGTGTTTGCAATGCAGCCAACAAGGCACATCAATCAGGTACCCGCATTTCTACAACAAATATTACAACAGCAATAACCACATGTACTTTGTTGCTATAAATTACCATCTTACTTTTCAAAACAGGGTAGCATCGGTAGATTGTATGTTTATTATAGGAAATGTCAAACACCATACAAAACTGAATATTCGTTAGGTGTTTATGGATACCCAAATAAAAGCATGTTCTTAGGCTTATACCTAGACAATTCAAATTTGACATTTGGCTTGGTATAATGACATTAGTCACCTGGTGTAGTGCTGCCACCTAATAAATGCGCCTTGGCAGCCAACTTATTCTCACAGCTGTTTACATCAGATGCGTAAACAGTCTGTGTGGAAATGCCACACAACAAAAAATATCGGAAAATGACAAGGGTTGCCACTAGTTCCCATTGTTATTTTTGCCATATTTGTCACAAAATTCCACAGTGTGTACTCGGCCTTAATCTATGATCTGAACCTACAGAAAACTTTTGCTACTTACAAAAGCATATAGACTGCTTATGATTTTACTAGGAACACTAAAGTGGCCCATACACTACAACAGCATGCATGCGCAAAAGCAACAGCAAATCAAATTGAAAGTTTTGAAATCGTCGACTATTGAAAGTGTCGTGTTTTGGAACAAATAGGGTTTAGGTCCTCCTCTGAGAAATAAATAAAAATTGGTATATTCGTGTTCCGATCGTGCGGTGCCCATCTTTAATTGAAAGTGCAGCGCAATTGTTCATAAATCGAAAAATAAAAATGTACGACTTTTGCTACTTAGACTCAAGTTATTTAAACACTGTCTGGTGTTTTGCCGTATATTGTAGCCAAATCCCTCGGAAGAAATAGGTTTCTGATTGAGGACATACCCGGCATAGCAGATTTCTTCAAAAAAGTTCAGATCAATGTACGCTTCTGAAAAGAAAAATATTTCCCGTGAACACAAAAATGGTGAACAAAATTAGAAAATAGTGAATTAGAAATTAGGGAAAAGGGAACACTTTTCACGTGAACTTTTATTCCCGATAAGAATGAGTATACTGACACAACAGCAACGCAAACATTGGCGATCACAATTTTAGGGAAAGGTAACAAATTTGTGACGACCAAAGTCGCAAGCTTGTTTTGGCTCACAAAACGCTGAAGCTGTTTAGTTTATTTTATGTTTCATTATTTTTATAATTATTTACATTATTACCTTAAGCATGGTACTCTGTTCGAAGTTGTGAAAAATTTTCAGTGCCATTCGTTATTTCGCGTGAAAAATTTGACATGTACTAAATGTAGCCCAACTCGCGGTTTTTTAAATAAATTTCTCGCTTTTATTGCTTGAAAGTATGCAACATTGTTAAAATTCCGTGTGAAAAAAGTACTGCTCAAGGCACATTCACAAGGTAGTAGCGGAAATTCAGCTGAGCTATTTTTTTTTCAAGTTAAAGTTCATCGGAAACTTCAAAAATTTTTTACGAAAGAGAAATTAAAAGAAAATGTTAAAAAAATTCAATATGAAAAATATTTTATTAAAAAAAATTCTGTGAAAACAAATTTATAAATATGAAAAAACTATTAAAAAATTGTGAGAAGTGCTAAACGTTGCAAATGTTGTTAGTGGTAGCTGCCGCGGAGAAATATTTTCCAAGTTATGTGAATAATTTTTATTATTGTTATGTTAAACAAATTCTATTTTTGAAGTTTTTGATGAACTACAACCCATGTTGTTTTTTTCATTGTTGTATTTTTTCATTGTTTTTGTAATCCTGATACTACCTGGAAATGAATCTGCCTTGGTACTGCTCATGTTGTTTCGCAGCTAAACTAAAATGATGCCAGATTAATTTTGCATGGAAAGACATGATTTTCCGTGTTTTTCACACCAAGAACAGAGTACAACTCTTGCGAATTTATTTCGCAAATATTTCATACCAAATACTTTTATATGTAGTTTGACAGCATTTCGCACGAAATTGTGAACAGAGTATCAGGCTTTATTATACGATAATAAGCAGAGAATAGTTTATAAGAAAGTTGAAGTTAATTGTCTATTAGACCAACGATGTAATTGGCACTTTTATATCACCGTGGTACTTTGAGGGAAAAAATATGATTTAGCTATTAGCGGGAAATCTAGCAATTTTTTGTGCATCATAATTCGCTTTAAAATGCGAGCTTGATTAGAAAAGTGAACGTATATAAAGCAAGCTATGTGAAAAAGCTGATTGATTAGAGCCACAACAATTCAAAAAATGGATTTTGTGAGCAAAAATGTGGTACTCCAAACAGTGAACTCGTCATACAAAAATCAGCAGGCTTGTGAGCACTACTTTTACTCTATAATAGCAGAAGCCTGCTTTATTTGAAGCAGTTTTTTTACTATGGTAGTACCGAATTCAGTACTTAGCAAATTTGGTACCAATTATACCTACGAAAATATTAATGTTGAAGATTCGCTTAAAATTTTTAGTTAAAAATAATATCGCGTATAATTTTGTATGTATATCAGAGCTGGCCACCGAGAGAAATGTATTCGCATATGTGTATTCATTTGTATAAGAAGTCGATTGTTGTTCGGCACCCTGGTGCTAATTTGGGCAGGCTGGATGTATGTACACTTAGTCGCAAAACTCTACATACGACTTCATATCTTAAAAAAATTGTACTTTTTAAAGAAAAATCATTAATTTTGTCAACTTTTTTTTATTTTAAAGTAGAAGTAATTTAAATTAAATAAAAGTACCACATTTGATTTCACTAAACAATATTAAACAAGCAAAAAATAATAAAATTCAATATTTTATCCGATTGCAAAAGTGTACATACGATGTATTGTTGAGTATATTGTGTAATTTTTTTTTTAAATTTTAAAAATTTGTGTTTCCGCTTTTTGTTCAAAAGCTTCTCTAAGCCTTTTAGGTATCGAAGAAACCAGATCTTTAGTTGTTTTCGCCGATACATTTTCCCATTTTTCCTTTAAAATTGTAATTATTTGAGATAAGAGACTATGGCCGCTATTTTGTCGCCTCTACTTCAAGGAAGCCCATAAATAATCGATCAGATTTAAATGTGGGGACTGTGGAAGATGTGGAAGCTTCGGTTTTACTTTATAAAGAAGCTATTCCTTAAGTTATTCTTGGGGTCATTATCATGCACAAATATATATTTAAGGTGCAATTTGTTCACATTCCGTAAAAAAATATATTACGACGATCCATAATTCCATCAAAAAATTTTAATTCTCCAATCCCATCAGTACTTATGCATTCCAACACCATTACGAACTCACAACCATGTTTGACAGCACTGCATACGTTTTATTATCCAAGTAAATAATACATTTTATCCATGTTTTGGTCGTCCGTCGTTTCGAAATAGGTTGAATTTACGCTCATCCGTAAAAATAACTCTTTCCCAAAACTTAGACTTGTTAAGATGGACGTGTTTGTACTCCAGATCATATGTATATCGTTTAGTTTTGTTTATGGGACTATGTATCGTATTTTTCTGGCTATACATGTCTATAATACAACTTTCTTTAAGCAATGGCGAATTATATTAGCATCTAATATAAAATAATAAAGAATTTTATAATTATTTTTAAGGTCCTCTTTCAATTTTGTGCTACTTCCGTTTGTATTTTTCGCAATTTCTCTCACAATTTTGCGCCTTAGTCTTTCATCAAGCCTTGCTGTTCGTCCCAATGGCGGAAAACTTTGATTCTTTTGTAATTTTAATGATAGTTATGATTGTAAATTTACAAAAATTTAAGGTTTGTCCGATTTTTCTCATTTAATTCCCTTCATTTGAAAGATTGATGACTAATTTTCGAACGTTGGTTGATATTTCCTTATTTCTCCCCATTTTTTCCAACTACTGCTAATAATTAAAGCAAAATTTAAGCAAAATCTAACACATATTGTTAAAACAAGACTAAATGAACAAAAAATTATAAAATAAAACGTGCTACTATATCTGTATTTAATACAATTCAAACGCGTATGTACACTTTTCGACGTTGGCTAAGCGTAATTTTTCAGCATTTTTTACTTTTCCAAAAAAGTAAGTGTTTTTTAGGTTTTTTATCTCGAAGTTATAAAGTGGGTCCAATATACCTAAAATCGTATGTAGAGTTTTGCAGCTAAGTGTATATGTTTTTAATAAAAGATGCCTTTTATATTGCTCTTATTTGATATTTTATAAAATTGCTAAGGACATTTTGGAAATATGAAAGAAGTTAACAAGTTACAGTAGAATTTCTGAAACATCCTAACAATAAATTAGTTTTTTAACTATTTATCGCTAAGTTTTCAAATATTTTTGAAGTTTAGCTATTTTCTAGCTATTTTCATGTCTACTTTAGCGATATTTGTTGGAAAAAAGTTGGCAACAGTGTCTCTGGGTGTAACGTTCGTGTGGGTGTATACTTGTATGTGTGGTACTTAAAGAGCATAGAAGGCTGTTAGTCACCACACCACATTTTCAACACACACTCTGGTTAACATTTGATTTAAAAAAATACCGTGTTACTCCTCTGTTACATTTGATACTCTCAGTGATACGTCTACAATTTAAAACCATTGATTTTCTTAAATTCATCTGTTTTAGCATTTCCCCTTCATCACTTATAGTTTATGAAAATGGCAACTCTAGTTCTTATTATGTCTTCTTATTTTGTTTTACATATTCGTTTTGTTTTTTCACAATGTAGGGTAGCTGCAAAAAACAGCTGTTGCGTTTTTGGTGTTTCTTTTGATAGAATTGTCAATCTTAATACAAAAAAGAACTAGTAATTTGAGCTTTTGAGTTTGATCGGTCACTTTCTTTAATCGCGCTTCGTTTTTTATTTTGTCAATGTATGTTGTTAGTTTTATACATAACACATTGTCATCGCATTCAACAGTTAGTTTTTCTGGTGTTTCTTCTTTAAATGTAAAAGTACATACATATATACATACATATCTATATATTTCTTTAGGAAGACTTATTTTTAAATAAATAATGGAATCAGAAGAAGCCGGATATTGTTTTAATACAATTTAATAATTTAACAACAAATACATACATCTTTAAAATAATTTTAGGACGAGCAAGCAGAATAAGCCATACATAGTGCCTTTCAGAGATGAATGGATGAAACGATTTCCATGGTTGAAAAAGGATGGAAAATCCAAAATTTGCAGCACTTGCCATATTCCTGTCTCCGGTGGACTGACACATTTAAGCCACCATGATTCCAGTGAAAACCACAAGAAAAAAATGAGCGCAGCTCAAAGTACACCAACAATTCAGAATTTTTTGTCATCTACTACCAAATGCCCCACAAATGAGTCCGCAAAAAAATTGGAAATTATGGTGAGCGCGTTTGTGGCGGAACACAACATACCCTTCAATGCGTTAGATCATCTTAATTATATAATAAAAGAAGGAATAAATGATTCCAAAATAGCTAAAACTTTTAATATAAACAGAAAAAAAGGACAAACAATTGTAACAAATATTTTGGGCCCACAAAATATTACTGATATTTCTGATTTTTGTAAAATGAATTATTTTTCGATAGTACTTGATGAGAGCACTGATATAAGCATCAACAAAAACTTGGCGATTGTTATTAGAACTTTTAATGGAAAATGTCGTGATAGATTTTTAGGTTTAATTAAAATAGATGATAGCTCATCAAGTGGCATATTTGAAAGTACCTTAAAATTTTTAGAGCTATGCAATATACCTTTAAATAATATAATCGGTATTACAACCGACAACTGTGCGGTCATGATGGGCCCCTTGAATGGTGTGCAAGCCAAGTTTAAAGAAAAAATTCCTCAAATTTTACAAATGGTTGCATTTGCCACATACTAAATTTAACATCATCCGCTGCATCGAAATGTGGAATACCGATTGAAATTGATAAATTTATAAAAGACATAAATTTCCATTTTTGCAATAGTTCAAGTAGAAGGGAGGAGTTCACAACATTCCAAGAGTACTTCGGTACTGAATTGCATGTCATATATAAATATGCAGCAACCAGGTGGCTTTCACGGGAGGAAGTAGTTAATAGAATTTTGGAGCAATGGGAGCCGTTGAGGTACTATTTTACGTTAAACGATTTTGAAAGGTATTCAAGAAATGAAAGGATCGATTTTATAAAATCCGGATTTTTTGACCCAGTATTCAAAATGACCTTTTTATTCCTTCAATATGTTTTAAAGATTATAAATTCTATTAACATAGAAATGCAGTCGGAAGATGTTCGTACGAATATATTTTTACCAAGATTAAAATATTTGTTTCGACAAATAGCTCGAAACTTTATAAATAAAGACATCTTGGACAAATGTAGCCTCTCACAGCTAAATATTAATGAAAATCACATTCCCTTGGATGATATTTTTTGTGGCTCTGAAGTTGATTTATATTTAAATACAAACGAAGTGGAAATAAGTGTGGTAAATACGTTTAAAGAAAATTGTAAACAATTTTACATTAAATTTTGTGAAGTTCTAAGAAAAAAAGTTGACTTTGACAGTGAAATGTTAATTTGGTTTAGTAAATTTTCCACTGAAAATGTTTTGTCTGGTAGAACTAATAGTATTATACCACTTCTGTTAAAACTGTTTCCAAATGAAAGGCAAAATTTTGAAAATATAAACTCTCAGTACAGGGCATTGGCGGATGTTGAAGAGCTTAAGCTTTTGGTAAATGAAAATATTTGTAGTTTTTGGTCTAAAGTGGCTAAAAATAAAAACTCTTTGGGCGAATATATGTTTTCCGATATTTCGAAAATTGCAAATAGAATTTTATCTATTCCTCACTCCTCTGCAAATGTAGAGAGGATTTTTTCGTATCAAAATCTAATAAAAACCAAACAAAGAAATAGGCTTAATGTTGAAACCGTATCAAGTCTTATTCAGACTAAAGATTTATTGAAATCTAAAGACTCCTGTTGTTATAACTTTGACATATCTAATAAAATAATGTCAAACAAATTGTAATTGCTATTAACTTTATTACTTTTGATCTCGTATTATAATTATTTACTTATGTTCCTTTAAACACATCCACATTTAAGTACAAAATTTTTGTAAATATACAACAATAGCTATACTTGTAAAGTATAGCTATTGTTTGTTTTTTACATAACTATTATTTAAAATATATTGTTTAGTTATAATCATGATACAATAATATAAAGGTACAACCATTCTCTCTTTTCGTCGCCATATTAACCTTCTGACGTTTGTGCCGACAATTTTTTACTCTCAAAATTAATGCTACCTTATTAATTTATGAAATCCGAGTTTATGATTAATTTTTTGACGTTCTTTTTTATTTATTGAAAAATATTGAAGAATATGTATTTAAATTATAATTATAAAAAAAATTTACATCAGCACAAACAATTGAATGGAAATTACCAACGGAAAAGCCTCTGAATCAAGGGTGGGACTTTCTCTTCGTACTACTCTGGCTTATTGCTTTAAATCAGGTGCGTCCAAGTCATATGCACAATGTGTAAACTTTTTAAAAGAGCTATTGAGCTTTCACACAGACGAGAGCACAATTGCCAATCAGATCTCGGCGAGAACAATGCTTCCTCTTAATTTGCAAGGAAACAACAGCACACTTAACAGCTTTCAAAGCTTAGAGCCTAAAATTATAAGCAAAAGGCCACCCGCGGGCACTTCGTTATGCTCTGTTTTAAACATACATATGTATGTATATATAAACGAATAAACGTATCATGGGTTCTAAGCACTCATTGGAATGATGAGCAGTTTTGCTAAATGTTAGCCCATGCTCGTCAATGACACGCCTGTGTTAAAATCATGCGTTCTGCACCTAAATTGAACCAATTCATTAGCAATAGAACCCTTGCATTAACTATTTCTTTTGCATGTCTTTTTTTGTTCAGATTATTCGGATGTAGCCCATCAAAAAAGCATTAATTCTTACTGTAAGCTGCAATAAATTTGCACACGAAGTGTATGTATGTAAATGTGTATTATATGCATAAAATACGCTCATCCATTCTACATCATATTATACACATGCATATTTAAAAAAATGTGTATTAAACCATAATTTCTAAACTTAAAATTACACATTTCCAAAAACATTCCTAAAAAAAAGTTCCCCGTAATTTCGTGTGGCAACGTTTTCCTCTCTCTTTACAAAAAAACAGCAATCAAACAATTTTGGTAAAAGTCAAAATTAATTTTATACGTCAAATGTGGTTGTACCTTTATATTATTGTATCATGGTTATAATGATGAATTTGTATTTAAACATACATATTTATGTTCTCTGTTAATTTTTTTTGAATATGTAAAATTTTATATTGGGTATTTTTTAAGGTATAAAACTTTAAATTGAAATAAATCCTAGGTGAATAACGCTACCGGTATAGATTTGGTCTTATTTGAAGGACAATACTCTATGATTTTGACTTTAATGTGATGGAGGAAGTTTTTTTGGTAATGGTCTTAAAATGTAAGAGAAAATTATTTTTGAAATAAGCCCAAATCCATTCAATTGGCGCTATTTATCTAGGGGCTATTTTAGTTTAAAGTGATATACCTTAAAAAGTACAAAATAAATTTAAAAAATGTTTTGTTTATAGGTAAAATGAACTTTTTATGTATAGATTTATGGGTTTTGTTAACTTTTTGTTTTCAAAAAGATTTTTTTACTGTTTAATAAAAATTTAAAAAAAATAACGATTTGTTACTCTTGAGGTTAAAAAAGTACTCTCAGAAAAAGTTTTTGATACCGAAATGAAAATTTCATTTCTCATCACTGATTGAAATGGTATAACAAGCGACTCAATACAGAACAAGTTTCAGTTTGCTTGCAGTGCTCGCTACGGTAAGACAAATATTGGATGAAGGTTACTTATCCAATATTTACTTTCTATAGCCACATTGGAGCAAGATTAGATATTGGAATTCGGCTACAAATCCAATATCAACAAACTGCAGTAAACTCACGTTACGGGCTAGTGCTAGGTGTGAAGAGAGGCTAACTTTGGCACACGCTTCCAAGGCGAATCTCATCACTAGGAAATTTACGAGTGAGCGGAGGCTGTCGCTGGTGTCCAGGCTACTGGTTCCACGACGAATCTCATCACTAGCAATTTACGTGTAAGTGGTACCACGATGAATCCAGAGACTAGTGAATTGGGCCTTCTGCCATTTTTCCAATTGTTTTAATTGTATTTGAGTTAAAGTCCAATCCAAAGAATTTGTAAATTTAATATATTAATAGAATCTTAGTTTTATTTAAGTAAATTGCATTTGGCAATAGTTTTTAGTAATTGTTTTGTAAATAAATTGAATTTTTTTAACGTAAAGGAAATCAGATCGGTCTTTTATTTATTTCACACACGATCCTGGACTCCGCTGAGCCTACCCCAGCTAAAAGCGGAATCGTGTCGTTCCATTGGCGCCCGAGCAGGGACTATTTGTCCCAAAGACACAAAAATTAGAAATAAAAAATTTAAAACATAAATAAAAGACTGATTGAAAAAAAAAAACACAAAATAAAACAACAATAAGAACCGTAGCATCAGCACATTACTGTCCACGGCCAACATGCTTAAGACTACGTGGGTGTATTCGCTGAAGAAAGAAGACTTGGTAGGCTACCTGAGCCAATGCGGGCAAAACACGTCCGGCACAGTAGAGGAGCTAAAGAAACGTTTGGCGAAATATCTGTCCCTAGACCACGACGAGGAACAAAGGAAAAGATTTCTCGACTGGCAGGCCAGACACGACTCTAGCGCACCAGGTACGTCAATTACCTGCCTACCTTTGCCAGACGCTGACACTGCCAGATCAGTTTCCACACCTTCAAAAGTAGATATTTTTTTGATCAACGACAACGCCACTAACTGCAAGCCTGCCAGCCACTGAAACCCAAATAGCAGCAATTGAGCTTGTCCGTAAATGAGGTCTACATTATGACGGTGGAAAGGACCCACTAGGGTTCATCGATCGAGTAGAAGAACTATCCAATATATACGAGATTGACCTAAACCACATTCCACGAGTCATTTCCGAACTCTTGCGCGACAAAGCTCTCATTTGGTATCGAAACAACAATAAGCAGTAGGAGCAGTGGTCAGAGTTCAAAAGAAATTTCTACAAATTTTTCCTCCCAACCAGATATTTCGAGAAACTGGAGGACGAAATTCGAAGAAGAATTCAACAAACGCATGAGGCATTCAAGGACTATGTATTAGCCTACAAGACCTTATGCGCCATATTCAATTGAGTCCAGAGCAAAAAGTGGAACGAATATTTCGCAATGCCCATGCGGATCATCAGTGGTACATCCGGCGAAAGGACTTTGCAACACTTGATGAACTCATAGCACTCGCATCCAACATGGAAAGCATCCCGACCTGCGCACAGCCCACCCGCGGGAACACCGCCGCTCGATAGACAGCCATCCTCAATATGAAAAAGACGCAATACCACAAGAGCACTGCACCGTACGAGTCACAAGGGCCATTGGTGACGCAACTTGTATCACCTGGGAGGCGGATAAGTTAAAAGCAGTCCTGAGGGTAGAAAATCAGCTGACAACGGCCATCCTTGACACAGGAGCAACTCGCAGTTTCGTCTCTCCGGGCTTGGTAAAAAAACTATTCAACAGGCCACAGTTTCTTCCCGTCGAAATTTATGTGTTCTTATCCGACGGCTCCAAAGTCATCATCAAACAAGCAGTACAGTGTCAGGTAACGCTGGGGAATAAAGCTGGCAACCACGACTTCTTGGTAATGAACACAGAAACAGAACCCATGATTCTGGGGTTAGATTTCTTAAAGGCATTCAACACGACAGTGACATGTGCCGGACTAGCCACACGCGTTGGGTCTAACATGGCAAAACCATAGAAGAAAAAGGTAAGCCAAAATAACTATAAGTCAATGCTCCGACGAAAAGCTGTCATCCGGACTATAGAACCGACTATTCCACAACAAATCAAACGATGTCTTGACAAGGAATTGCCGAGCTCATCTTCGTCAATAGATTTGGAACGCGAAAATTTGCGTCCACTAACAAAACCGCCCAAGCCAAGCTTGAGCTCATTTAGAGGAGAAAAGAACCAGTTCCGGCACTTAGGTATGCGTTGCTATAAAAGATGTTGTCGAGGCCACACCAAGACTACAACAGAGGGACGAGCACATCTAGAACCCCAAGATGAACCACCGCATACGGTAACTAGTACGACAGACGAGAACGCTGGATTTTCAAACTGGAGCCGGATTGCTGGCCCGGTGGTGCCTATAGACATAAATCTCACTGCAGCATTACAGACGGGCACTGACACTCCTGCCAATCCATGTGTAGCGTAGCCGGACACCCATGCTAAAACTGAATCGGTGGAGATCCCCATTAATCTGGCTCCAGAAACCCTGCGGTCCGAGATAAAAAGGAAGCTTGAACGAATCAGAAATCATAAGTTTCCGGTGGCTCATGGTAGTCAATGACCAACGGTATCGGATTGTCATTAGCCGAACAGGGAATGTGCGGATATTCTTACGCAACCCAGGACTCTATACGGACCCGGGAGAAGGAAGGTAATGTGACGACCAAAGTCGCAAGCTTGTTTTGGCTCACAAAACGCTGAAGCTGTTTAGTTTATTTTATGTTTCATTATTTTTATAATTATTTACATTATTACCTTATACGATAATAATCAGAGAATAGTACTTTGATGTAATTTAAGTTTGACTGCCCATCACTAATGATGATCACTAGTTGTAGTGAGAATAAGAAACACCACAGACAAGTGATGGTATTTTGGTGCGTTTCGGGTATTTTTTGGTGCTTTTTGCCTCTTCATAAACGCGAAATTTTGGTTAATACCCTTTTTTAAAAAGTGCTTTTTAAAAATTTCTCACAGTGCTTATGGTGCTTTTTTGTAAATAAAAATATTTTTAATTAGTGTTTTATTTTTCGGAATTGCTACAATTTAAGTTTAACGTTTATTAACGCACTAATAATCCCAAATTATTATTTTACTTAATTATTAGAATAACTTTTTTTATTAAAAATACATTTAAATTGATTATTGAGGGGTTTAGCTGGATCCTATGCGCATTTCACTGTTGCTAATGCAGATCATCAGGGAACTTTTGCCCTTTCTTATATAGCTGTTATTGTTATTTACATTTATTTTCTTTACATGCTTTTTACAACTACAACTAGAGCTGAAAAAAAGTCAGCCAATGTAGTAAAGTAAGAAAATAAAAAACATGTTGATTATTGAGTTCTTGTTTCAACTTTGTTATTTGTTGAACTTCTCATTTGTTTAAATGAAAGTTTATAACATAATAACTCTAGTTGTTCTAAGATTTTTGGGTAAAGGTTCCCTGATTATCTGCATTAGCAACAGTGAAATGCGCATAGGATCAAGCTAAACCCCTCAATAATCAATTTAAATGTATTGTTGGTGAACAACTTTATGTGTATTCATAATTATTAATTATTGTATTTAATTTACTTATATTATTTTAACTTTGATGGTCAATGTAACCACTGTTTGAGTATTTTGCTTAATATCTTTTATGCTATATTCGCCAGTTTTACTTAGATATGTACATATGTATATTGTATTATGTTACTGCAGTAAACCGATAGCGTTTTACAATATTTCGAACATATTTACATATGTATGTACATATATACGCATATGCACTTATTTACCTATATATGTTGCTTTATATACTTTTTTTTATGATGATTGAATTCGGTTGCGTACTGATTGACTTTTTTCTTGATTGATTATTATACTTTGTACATTCTCTGAATAAACTGTGAATAAAAGTTATAAGACGATTGCGCTTTTAATTAACTCATACTAAACATTGGTGCCGAAACCCGGGAATATTTTTCCTTAAATATATCTCAACTGTTAAAGTTCACTAAAATTTCATATTTAAAGCTGCTTATTTCCATAAGAATTACTACGCTTGTGGTGAAATCTGTTTTTTTTCGTACTGGAGACAAACATTGTATGGTGCTTGATTCGTTTTAATCAGAGTTCTGCTAGTCTTCCGTGGAGTCCAATACAAGTACCATTTGGAAGCTGCACTTGGTTAATATTTTTCGCTGATGCAAGCTTAAGGTTCTGTCAAGAGAATTGGTGGCTTCAATTTGAAATTGTATGTATGTATTAACTGAAATTATTTATGTAGAATGGCAGAAATCTATGTACTTATTGAAGAACAAAAGACCTTGTTCAAACATTTAAGACGGACAGCTCAAAGTTATGAAACTAAAGAAGGGAAAACTCGTGGTTATGCTCAAATGGTTGCTGAAGAAATTGAATCAATTACTCAGCAATTTAAACAAAAGCATGAGCAATTAGAGTGTATTGTACGAGAAAATACCTTGAACATCAACGACATTGACTATTTCGTAGAGGAAATCTTTTACCAATTTCAAGATGCTTCATTGTCAATTAGAGGACAACTTTTTGATTTTCTTAATGCAACACCTACTTCAGAATAATTGGTTTTCACTCCACATTTCCTGCTCCTCTTCGCAATCGAAGTGAAACAACTATGCATGCGGAAGCCCGTTTACCGAAAATCGATATACCAATATTTTCTGGTGACTATTTTTCCTGGATATCGTATAGAGACATGTTCATGTCGCTTGTTCATAATAATCAGTCTTTAAGCAACATCCAAAAATATTATTTTTTAAAAGGTTCGTTAATAAATACCCCTTTGGACATGGTTAATGAATATCCAGCTTCGGAGACTAGTTATATCTTAGCATGGAATGCTCTTAATAACCGTTACCACAATAAAAGAAAGATTGTAGATACACTTTTCGAAAAGCTCTTCTCGATTCCGCCATCTAATGGTTCATCTGAAAGCATCCAACTAATTTTAGACACCACTCGTAATTGCGTTGCATTACTTAATACATTAGAAGTTCATACCGTAGAATGGGATGCTATAATTATTTATGTAACCGTCACTAAACTTGATAAGCAAACCCGAAAAGAGTGGGAGCAGTCACTGCGAGGTTCTACCGAAATTCCTCCAATAAGTGACATGTATAATTTTCTGGAAACAACTTTTCGAACTCTAGAAACAATTGATGAAACACCTCAACACAAGTTTGTGACATCATCTTCAAGAATGATGTCCTCTGTCCAAAACAAAACACGCAATAGTGTTCGACGTAACGTACATCTTACTACTAAAGATAATGATGGCAATTGCCCATGTTGTGAAAAACTTCATCTTTTGGTTAAATGTTTCAAATTTGCAGCTATGACAACTGATACCAAATTCAAGTTTATGAATGACAGAAAAATATGTCGTAATTGTTTAACCGTGGGTCATCTTAGTTACTCTTGTCATTCATCATCACGTTGCCAAATCTGTCAACTTAACCATCATACAACGCTTCACGCCATGTTCGCAAATAATAATTCCGAACCCCAAGTATCAAATGCTCAGTCCATTACTCAAGCTGAAATAAGCTTAGACTCTTCAACTTCTCATGAAACGGCTAATCTCGCATGCAACTGTGGCACAATCAATAAACAAAATATGCCACAAGTTCTTCTTGCCACTATTCAAGTTGTTCTTAAAACACCACATGGTATTTTTAATCTTCGTGCTATTCTTGATCAATGTGCTCAAGCTACACTTATTACACGCAAAACAGCTGACATATTAAAACTGCAAATGAGAAAAACGTATGCTCAAATTAGTGGTCTTGGTGGAAATCAATTCGAGACTGATTTTAAACTGGATTGTAAGGCATTTGTTTTGCCACAAATCACTTCATATCAGCCGTTGCCTATTGATAAAGATACTTTACCTGATCTAAAAAATTTTATTTTGGCTGATCCGTATTTTTCGAAAGCTGGTGAGATAGACTTGTTACTCGGTGGTGACGTTTATGGAAATATTGTTTTACCTCAACAACAAAAATTCGATAAAAGTATATTTTTGCAACTTACACACTTTGGGTGGATAGTGTCCGGCCCTACTAATACTATTTCATATTATAATAACGTAAACGTTAACATTTGTTCACTAGACCAGCAACTGCGTGCCTTTTGGGAGCAAGAAGAATTAATAGAAAAACGAGACTTCACCGAGGAAGAGGAATTGTGTGAAAAGCACTTTAAAAATACCACCACTCGAGATTCAAGTGGCCGGTATACCGTTTCGTTGCCGTTTAAATCCATACTTAGAGGCAAACCTCTACCCGATTTTACTCATACCGATTATAGTGCACTTTCCCGGTTAAAAAGTGTTGAGGCCAAGTGTGCCACCAGGCCAACTTTTGGAAAACTTTACAGAGACTTTATGGATGAATATGAGCTCTTGGGCATATGAAAAGTATTGGTGTATATCCAGGTGATCTGGAAGGTAATTGTTTTTTTTTACCTCATCATGGAGTGCTAAATGAGAAAAGCTCTACAACTAAATTACGTGTAGTATTCGATGGTAGTTGTAAACGAGGCACTCAGTCGTCATTAAATGAGGAATTAGCTTGTGGTCCTGCACTCCAAAATTACCTTCCAACTATTATTACACGATGGAGACGGTTTAAAATCGGTTTTAGGGCAGATTTAGAGAAAATGTTTCGGCAAATCTTAGTGGTAGAAGAACAACAAAAGTACCAACAAATCTTATGGAGAAATCATGAAACAAATAAAATACAAATTTATAAATTAGCAACTGTTACCTATGGTACAAGTCCAGCTCCGTTTCTCTCTATTAGGGTACTACAACAGCTCTCTGCGGATGAAAGTAAAAATTTTCCGTTAGCCAGTAATGTACTGAAAACTGATACTTATGTAGACGATGTCATCTCTGGTGCCGATAGTTTCGAAGAAGCTTTAGATCTCCATACACAACTGTCAATTATTAAAATCAGCCAAATTTAATTTGAGAAAATGGACCACAAATTCAAGTGAGCTCTTGTCTTGTATTCCTGCAGAATGTAGAGAAAACACAAATATGTTTGAATTGAAGACTGAAAATTTCGTAAAGGCTCTTGGACTCAAATGGAATACCACTGATGACTGCTTTTCTTTTAAAGTTAATTTTGAAAAATATAATTTTGTTGTTACAAAACGAAGTTTGCTATCAGACGCAGCAAAGCTGTACAACCCTCTTGGTTGGTTGGCACCTACTACAATTTTGGCAAAAATTGAATTTCAAAACCTATGGCTTTTGGGACTGGATTGGGATGATAATCTCCCTAATAATATTAGCACTAAATGGTTAGAATATTGAAAAAATCTTAAATATCTTGAAGAAATAAAAATTCCGAGATGGATTGGGCTTAAGGAAAAGTCCACGCTTGAAATTCACGCATTTTGTGACTCATCTAAGCTAGCTTACGCCGCGGTGGTTTACGTAAAATCTATTTCTGAAAATGGCACTCCACAAATACATTTGCTACAGTCTAAGACTAAGGTTGGCCCCTTAAAACGGTTAACAATACCCAGAATGGAGCTCTGCGGTGCAAGTCTATTAGTTGATTTAGTTGAGCGAATTACATCGTCACTTGATAGAGAAATTGCGAAAATCTGGTACTGGACGGATAGTACAACAGTACTTTCTTGGATTCGTGGGCAATCATCGATGTGGCCTGTTTATGTGGGAACAGGGTGGCGAAAATTCAGCGTAAGTCGACCACCTCACAATGGCGATATATTTCGTCAAGAGATAATCCAGCTGATTGCGCTTCACGTGGCATTTCCTCGTATGAATTGGTTCGACATGACCTTTGGTGGAACGGGCCAAAATGGCTTAAAGAAATGCCATCAAAATGGCCAAAACAACCTGACTTAACGTTCAAAGATATTGTTGAAATTCCTCTTGCCAACGCACTTTCTATTAAAGTGCAAGCCAGAGAGTATCCTGAGTTATTAAATTAGATTCTCTTCTTTGAGCAAACTTGTTCGTGTTACCGCATATATAATTCGCTTTAAAAATAAATTACAAACAAATAGCTTCAGCAGTATGACGGGAGGGCTAACTACTTATGAACTTAATTATGCCCGATTAGCGCTCATTAAAAGTTCTCAAGAAATTGATTTTCTAGATGAAATCATTGAGTTACAAAGGAAAGGCCAAATATTAACGAATTCCGCTCTTGCAAGATTGGCCCCATTTTTAGATGCTTCTAAAATACTAAGAGTTGGTGGCAGAATTCAGAACTCAGAATTATCATTTGGCTTTAAACACCCCGTGTTGCTAAAAAAACAAAATCCATTATCGTATCTAGTTTTTTTGGATGCACATTTTAAGACACTTCATGGAGGCCTTAATCAAATGCAGTCTTATGTTCAGCGAGAATACTGGATTTTAAATAGTCGAAATATAGCTAAGCTGGTATTAAGAAAATGTACAACGTGCTTTAAGTATACTGCACAAGCTGCTCAGCAACTGATGGGAAATCTTCCCAGCGTTCGGTTGAAGCCTGCTCGCCCCTTTAAGCATAGTGGTGTTGATTATGCTGGGCCAATAACAATAAAACAATCAACAGCTCGAAATGCCATCGCAACTAAGGGATATATATGTTTGTTTGTCTGCATGGTAACGAAAGCTGTGCATTTGGAGGCAGTCACTTGTCTTTCAAGCGAAGCTTTTATAGCTGCATTTCGGCGTTTCGTGGCTCGACGTGGTATTTGCACAGACCTTTATTCGGATTGTGGAACGAACTTTGTGGGGGCAAATAAGGAGCTTCAAATACTATACAACCGAAGTAAGTCATCCATTCCTGAAGGTATGATTGAGGTACTCGCTTCCCGTGGTACCACATGGCACTTTATACCGCCAGCCTCACCAAATTTCGGTGGCCTCTGGGAGGCAGGTATTAAATCAACAAAAAATCATTTAAAACGTATCATGCTCAATCGGATACTAACATATGAAGAACTAACTACTCTTTTGGCTCAAATTGAGAGTTGTCTCAACTCAAGGCCGCTATGCCCACTTAGTTCTGATCCATCTGATTGCAATGCTTTGACGCCAGCACATTTTCTAATTGGTGAACCAACGCTTTCTATTCCTGATGAAGACTTGCTTGAATTAAACATCGACCGCTTAAATAGATGGAAAGTTGTTGAGAAGCTCAAGCAACATTTTTGGCGCCGTTGGGCAGATGAATGGCTGTGTCGTCTCCAAGCCCGGCCTAAATGGTTAAAACTAAATAAAAATGCTGAAATTGGAGTCCAGGTGATTGGCCTCTGGCACGTATTCAAGAGGTTCATCCTGGAAATGACGGATGTGTTCGAGTGGTCACCTTGTTTTCTAACGGCAAAACTTTCAAGCGTTCCATTTCTAAAATTGCTTTTTTGCCAACAAATGACTGCATAAATCCTGAGGAAAATATTACTACCCCCAATCCTGATGATGCATCACCCTTGGTTTAAGTACTGTCGTCCTTTGTGGGGGAGGATGTTGGTGAACAACTTTATGTGTATTCATAATTATTAATTATTGTATTTAATTTACTTATATTATTTTAACTTTGATGGTCAATGTAACCACTGTTTGAGTATTTTGCTTAATATCTTTTATGCTATATTCGCCAGTTTTACTTAGATATGTACATATGTATATTGTATTATGTTACTGCAGTAAACCGATAGCGGTTTACAATATTTCGAACATATTTACATATGTATGTACATATATACGCATATGCACTTATTTACCTATATATGTTGCTTTATATACTTTTTTTTATGATGATTGAATTCGGTTGCGTACTGATTGACTTTTTTCTTGATTGATTATTATACTTTGTGCATTCTCTGAATAAACTGTGAATAAAAGTTATAAGACGATTGCGCTTTTAATTAACTAATACTAAACATGTATTTTTAATAAAAAAAGTTATTTTACTAATTAAGTAAAATAATAATTTGGGATTATTAGTGCGTTAATAAACGTTAAACTTAAAAAATATTTTTAATTTTACAAACCAAAAATACTTTTAAGCGCTAATAGCAGCATCTTTTGACTGAGCATTCTTAAATTAGTTTTAATGACAACAATTGAAACTATGTTAAAAACAATTTAGAAAACTTTTCATAATTGGGTTTAAAAAATTAAAATTTTTCTTGCAAAATAGAAAACGAAAGTAACTGGAAAGTACCACATAATTCTCTGCATAATATTTGATTGATAGTAGTACGCAATAAGCATTTGTTAAAGTTTACACAAATATCTAATCATCCGAGAACAATTGACAAGATGAGGATTTCTATAGCAGTCAGTTGTGTTAGACAACGGGTAGCCAAGTCCCAATTTTTTGGTATCGTATTGACGTGCTGTCAATGTTGACAACTGGAATATGGGTGAAAAAAAAAACAAAAACTTTTAAGTTAGTTAAGAAAAAAGTGTTGCTTTTAATGCATTTTGTATGTGTAAATGATTTTTCAGTAACATCTTTATCCTAATCTAGGCCTACGCTTCACTTACTAAATGACTAACACCGATCATATAACTACTAACATTTTGAAAAATTAATATAATTAATATTAAATATTTCGAGGCAAAACTATGAAATTATATTATGAGGTTTTACACCCCAAACTCTCATTTTTTTAAATGGCTTACTTCCGTAATTTCTACAAGTAGATATCTATTGGTGCCTAGATATCTATCGTGTAATTTGAATTTTATAAAGAAAACTCGTGGGTAAAAACCTTAGGTAAATTACCTGTGTGTAGAAATTACGGGCATTAATGTATTAAAATTAAAAAAAATTTTTGGTGCTTTTTACCCTCTTTTTCGTATTTTTTTGCGCTTTTTACCCTTTTTGCAACAGCTTAATGTGCTTTTGCTCTTCTTAGAGATACCATCACTGCCACAGACGCTCTCTGGGTGTAACGTTCGTGTGGCAGCGATGACAACTTAGCTATTTTGGAGCTAGATTTAGCTCTTTTTGATTGATTCTAACTCGAAATTTTCCCCTTTAGCTCTTTTTTAAAGAAAAGAGCTAACACAGCTCTTTTCAATTGTGGAAATGGCACGTTTAGCACTTTTCGCATCTTATAGTAAATTTTCCCGTTTTTAGCCTATTGTTTCGTCTTTCAGGCATTTACATTTTTGCAACTACATATGTTAGATGTATTTATGTATTTAGTGTGTTCGTTTCTGAATAATTAGACAATTTTTGATAAATTATTGAAATGGATTCTTACAGCCAAAAATATAGGGAAATTTTGGAATCAAATCCCCGTTTAAAAAATAGATTAAACCAACAAAAGATCCATATAAAAGCGAAACATTTTGATTTAGTACTCCATTCGGAGACTCAAAAACATAAAGAATTTATGGCTCCATTTAACGATATTGTGCTATCCTAGTCTGACATGTCATTTTCACCAGACGTTCCAACACAAACGCAAAGTGCCCACGCAAATCTATATATGCTGCAGTACATACACCGTTTTTAGCAATGGATCTTTTATTTTTTCTTACTATTATTTTTATTAATGTTAAAAAATCTTGAAGTACAAATTGAATGATAAATACATTCATAGATTTAAAACGGAAAAATGCCAAATTTTTAAATTTAGCTCTTTTTAGCTCTTTTTGACTACTCGGTTGGCTCGTTTTGCTTCTGAATTGTTGGCATCACTGTCGTGTGGGTGTATACTTGTATGTGTGGTACTTAAAGAGCATAAAAGGCTGTTAGTCACCACACCACATTTTCAACACACACTCTGGTTAACGTTTGTGTGATTGCAGTCAGTGCTGCCAGAATGATGATTTTATCATATTTTTGATGATTTTTGTACCAAAATATGATTTTAAGATTTTTTTTCTCGAATGATGATTTTTAATTTTGCAAATTATAATTTTTACTTTTATCAATAGCTATACCTAGAAAGAAAAAAATTTTTGTTGCAGCGAAAATATTCGTCTACATGGAAACAGGTTGGTAAGGGGCAGAGAGCACAACTATCCCTACTCTTCTGGGGTCATTAAAAAAAAAGAATAAGAAAACGTCACACAGTGAGACAACACCGGCATTAAATACAAGGAGTCATTGTAGAGCTTTGAAATTTTGCACAGGTTATTTTTGAGACAATTCCAGTTTAAAAAAAAAATAAAGAAAATTCAATTCAACCTTCAAATTTGATATTTACTGTAATGTTGCAAGCAAAAATTACAATAACACTCCCACTATTACGCCCACCTCCCATTGAAATGAAATAAAAAAGAACAATTTT
Organism: Tachina lurida; assembly: GCA_944452675.1. NCBI lineage: Eukaryota > Metazoa > Arthropoda > Insecta > Diptera > Tachinidae > Tachina > Tachina lurida. Next base: position 67,025,377 of record OX101752.1, on the reverse strand, counting down.
TTTATCATTCTATCAATAATTTTTTAACTTCATCATGGTATTCTAATTTTTTCAATTTAATTCTCATTCTAAATGAATTAATATAAGGATCTGATGATATTTGCAAATAGTGCATTACATCTTCATTCGTAGAAATACGTGAATTTTTACGAGAATGGAATAGCCTACAGTTTCTATACTCCTTATTCATTGCGTCTTGCGCTTCTTCAGATAACATTCCTGTAGCAAAAAAAAGTTAATATTAAATAAAATTTAAAAAAATACTTTCAAAAATAAAAATTGCAAGCAAACCTATTGGCATTGAGGCTATATGCCTCAGATACCATTTTACTGCCGTGAATGAGAACTTTATGGACAGTGATAGGCAAATACCAGCCATAGAGCTCTACATACAATTTTGCAGTGTCCATGCAATACGTATGGAATTTACCAACATCTATATTTTTACTAGTATTTATAGTATTTAATATAATTTTAAAGCGGTGAATTAAGTCTACATTTACACCAGTTATGTCAGCGGTTATTTCTGGATTTTCAAAAAATCTTCTAGAGACATTACCATCATTGGTTGTTCCCATGCCTTGTTTCACCACATCGACTTTTAAACCCAGAACTAATTTGAATTTTTTTTTTCTGTTTTAACAGCTTCTTTTTGTTCTTTTGTGTCTTTATTTATCCTCCACGCTTTAAAACTTTTATTATAACTGATATGTAATATATATTCCATGAATTTTATTCGAGCATGTAGCGACGAAATTCTAAATTTATAATAAATGCTTCAGCTGAATTTGTTCTCAAGATAACTGCATCCAAATTATTCATTTCAGTAGGTTTTGCTCCACATATGAAACAAACAGCTATCGAGCAATTCTTACTGACTGTTGCACAAAATAAAATATCAAATATGTTAGAGAAATGCTAATCTCTTATCAAAAGAGATCATTACAAGAACACTCATTATTACTTAATCCAATAAATAATGCAACAACTAAATTCAATATATATTATATATATTTTATATTTTATATTATATTATATATTATATTATATTATATTATATATTATATTATATATATTATATTATATATTATATAACAATTAAACTAACCACATTAGAAAGTGAGCATAACACAACTTAGAGAAGCTTGCACTTAAATTAAAAATTATGCAACTATCTAACCCAAAGTCAATGACCTTCAAAAAAATTTTCAATCAAATGTATAATGTAAATAAAATAATAATAAACAATAAAAAAATAATTAATAATTAATTAATAATTAAAAAAAATAAAAGTAAAAAGTTGTAAACATGCTATTGCATGCTAACATATGTACGTATAGCGACAGAATGTGCGCGTTGCGTATTTTTTGTAGTATTTTGTATGTTTAAATTACTTTTGCAAACTTTTGCTATATGTCCTTTACTTCAAATGAAAACTGACACTTCAATCTTTCATTTGATATAAGTCTGCACCTAGGGCGAGGGGCTGCTCTATATTTCCTAGTCCATTGAAAATGCAAAATGTTAAATTTTTACACCACAATTCTGTTGTTAAGAAATTTTTTGTTTGTGTTTTTTTTAATTTCTTTTTTCATCTACTCATTCTACAACAACTAAATTAATTAAAAAAATACTTTAAAGTTATATTTATTATGTATTTTTTTATTAATAAGCTTTTGAATGTTACATATTGAACTAACATATTTCAAGCGCGTTGGCATACCTCAAATTTGACTTGCTCTAGACCAAAAAGAAATGAACTTATGAGGCTGCAATTTCAGGGAATTTTTACTCATATATCTGTTCATATACTGTGAAAATTTCATCCAAATTGGACGACACGCCAAAAACCATTTTTTGCCGCGGTTACTATAGGGCTGTCTCACTGTGCGTCACTTTACAAGAAAAAGAGAAAAGTCATCTTAGTGAAGTGACGAACAATTGGTCCGGAATATATTCAAATCTTACACAAATGTATACCAAATCGTTTAAAAGAAGTCAATCGTCGCCAAGGAAAAGCAATTTCCCTCTAAGACAACTGTACATACCTTATATGATAAGAATATTTGCAATGTCGAATACTTTTTTGTTTGAATTTCTTAACTAATTTTTCATTTAAGGCAATTTTTATATAAGTTACTTTAATGATCTCATTTTTTTATTGAATACAATTTGAAAATGCTTTCTAAATTCTTTTTAAAAATAAGATAGTAAATAGTTTTTTATTGATGAAAACAATATGAAATTGGTATACGTCGAAAATTTCAATTTTTACTTTTTTATTTGAAAAAAATTGGACTTGTGATGATTTTTTTCTTCAAAAAATGTTTTTTTTCCAACAAATGATGATTTTCTTCGCAAAACTTCTGGCAGCCCTGATCAGGGTTACCGCTAGGAATTTTAGAAAAGTCGCACAAAAGGTCGATTTGTGAAAATAAAGTCGCACAATAAAGTCGTTTGAGAAAATAAAAGTTGCACCTATTTTTTTAACGTTTTTTATTAATAAAAAGCATAACAAACCAAAAAAAACAACAATTGAAAACAAAAAGCTTATTGCAGAATCCATTTTTATCATATTTCACAACACATGCAGTTGCATTACACATGCTTATATATGTACCCAGCAAAAAATTACACATTACCATATAATGACTTACTTTTCTGATTACCAAATTTCATTGCTCGCTTACAAATCACATTACTTAAAATTTAAAAAAATTATATACAAGTTGCTAAATGATGAGCATATTTTTTTAGATTATATAGATTACGTCAACAAGTTGCCAAATAAAAAAAGTAAGTACTTCTCAAGAATCGATTATTTTAGTCTCACGCCTTGTTAAAATCATTAAGTTGGTAATCCAGCAAGGAAAAGCTTCCACCAAAAATGCTTCATTCCAAACCCGATTACCTTTTTGAAATTTTTTGCTGGGTATGTACTTACATGTTTTCATGTACCCTGAAGATTTAAGCTAAAACTATCCTTTGCAACTTCTACTGAAAATTTATGAAACATTTCTTGAATACATTTTATACATGACATGCATGTTGCAAAAAAGTGGTAAAAGTGTTTCCAAATGAACAATAATCTGTTAATTGCTTTTAAATTTTGCCGACGTTATTTTGACGATTTTTTTTGATAAAAATAATCAAAAAACTTTTATTTTACTGCAAATTAACAAAAAAAAAGTAAAAGTAAAACAAAATTAAAAAAAGTCGGAAAAGTCGGTGACAAAAAGTCTCAGAAAAAGTCGCAGACCGCTAAAAAAGGGTCAAATTGCGACTTTAGTCGGGTGAACGGTAACCCTGGCCCTGATTGCAGTATTGTTGTGCATGGTCAGGGTGACCGATGACATTTTTCAAAAAGTGGCACAAAATAGGGGATTTATCAAAAAAAGGGGCAAAATTAAAAAAAAAACGAGAAAACTACACTAAACTTCTTAATTGTAATGTATTATTATATAATTCACTTTAAAAAAGGGGAAAAAGTGGTAAAGCAGTTGAAAAAGTGGCAATTTGCCACTTTAGTCGGTCAAACGGTCACGCTGTGCATGGTATAGAAATGGCATAACAAGCGACTCAATACAGAACAAGTTTCAGTTTGCTTGCAGCGCTCGCTACGGTAATACAAATATCGGATGAAGGTTACTTATCCAATATTTACTTTCTATAGCCACTTTGGAGCAAGATCAGTGTTGTCAGATTTATTTTCAGACTCCTCGCCAAATGATTTGTCGAATATCGCCAAATATCGCCAATATAATAAAATATTAAATTTTAGCTAAAAAAATGTTTTTATTATGTAATTACATTGCAAATATCGTTAAAGTTTCAGTATGTAACGTCTATCGTAAAACATAAAAAAAATATATTGTTTAAAGCAGCCCACCCACTTGCAATATAATTTTTCATTTATTTCAATTTTTCGTATTGTACAATAATATCGCCAATGTGTATGTCATATTCGAAGGTGGCACAATATTTTGGCAAATATCAAAAGACTTTTGAGTTTTATTGTACAATAAAGAGAATTGTGTAATGTGGTGGCAACATTATTCAATGTTGCTTACTTTTTCACTGTAAGGAAAATTGGGCAATATTTTCTTTGTAGAACAACATATGCATTAATATTGCAAAGTACTTAAATTAACATATAAAAAATACTGGTGTATAAAAAAGATTTAAAAATAACTTATAATACGATAAATTCAACTTGAACACCAAGATCAAAATTATTATTTAAATCTTGTGATAAAACGGAATTAAAGTTTAATTAAATATGTGTTAAAGTACACATATCATATCCTTGAAGTAGTAAGTGTCAGCAGCATCGTCGTAATCATACAATTTAGGCGATAACTCTTGCAGCCTTTTTCCTGCTTCATTATCAAAATGTTGGTTCCAATTTATAAAAGGAAATTTTCCCCACTGTTTTTCATAAACACCAAATGAGATTTTTTGGTCCATCATTTATTTTTTTAATTCTTGGGGTTTAGAATATTTTTGTTTGAGATAAAGAGTCACAACATTTAGAATTTTTTGCACGAAATATTTTATGTTGGAGAAAAAATTGCTTATATAAAAAATTTAATATTTTTAACATTGTTCTATGTTATTGAAATCGTAAAAATATAGCCAAAAATATCGCCAAGGAGTTCAAATATCGCCAAGTAAATCGCCAATCGCCATTTCAAAATTTTCATCGCCAAAAACAAATTTTTGTCGCCACGTTTGGCGAGATATCGCCATATCTGACAACACTGAGCAAGATTAGATATTGGAATTCGGCTACAAATCCAATATCAACAAACTGCAGTAAACTCACGTTACGGGCTAGTGCTAGGTGTGAAGAGGGGCTACCTTGGAACACGCTTCCAAGGCGAATCTCATCACTAGGAAATTTGCGAGTGAGCGGAAGCTGTCGCATGTGTCCAGGCTACTGGTTCCACGACGAATCTCATCACTAGCAATTTACGAGTAAGTGGAGGCTGTCGCTGGTGTCCAGGCTACTGGTACCACGACGAATCCGGACACTAGTGAATTGGGCCTTCTGCCATTTTTCCAATTGTTTTAATTGTATTTGAGTTAAAGTCCAATCCAAGGAATTTGTAAATTTAATATATTAATAGAATCTTAGTTTTATTTAAGTAAATTGCATTTGGCAATAGTTTTTAGTAATTGTTTTGTAAATAAATTGAATTTTTGTAACGTAAAGGAAATCAGATCGGTCTTTTATTTATTTCACACACGATCCTGGACTCCGCTGAGCCCAGCTAAGAGCGGAATCGTGTCGTTACACATTTCACGTGAACTTTTATTCGCGATAAGAGTGATTATTAAAGTAAAAGACCATCTTGCACTTCTAAGCATTCAGATGTTTAGACATGTGCTGTGCATCTCGATCTACGAAATGTGCATATGAACTAGCTACACCCCTCAATAATCAGCTTCAATGCATGTTTAATAAAAAAAATACTTAAACAGTAAAATAATAATTTTGAAAAAATTATTGATTGTTGTCAAGTTATCCAACATATCGCTCATTTAATTTAATAATATGATAATAATGCAGAATAATGCGGCATTTCGTATTTTATCTCGTGTAAAAATTTCATATAAATAGCTTGCACCATCACCTCCTGAGAGAATAATATTTTTTTCTTGTCTTCATTGAATTGTATGCAAATTGAAAACTTAATAGTGTTTTCACACTGCAACTTAAAACCTGGTTTTAACGTTAAAACCATAAACAGCTGATTTTGCATTCACACTGCAAGTTTGTTAAATTCAGGTTTTAACTCACAGACTGTCTAATAACTTTGCTCAAAATAAAACAAATCTCCTGCAGAAATGCGTGTGTTTGTTGTTGTATTTTTTCTACTTTTTATAACACTTATTTGACAAACTGTACAACTGTTTTTGTTTGTATGAAAAACTAAGAAACTTTACAATGCGCTCTAAGATGGAAATTATTTTGTAAATTAATATTTTAAAATTATGGAACTAGTAATACAAAGTGAAGAAGTGCTTGGAAATCAAGTTATTGTATATAACAAATGCACAAATAAATCACAAAATACAACTTTTTTATCGGTGGTTCGATATGTCATATCGTTTATTTTCACTTTCCAGAGGTCAATGAAAATATTTTTGTTGTTTTCTTTCCAAAAAATTTTTTTGTCATTATTTTTTGATTATTGTTGCTGCTGCATCAATTTTTAAGTTGAAAATCTTTCAAGCGACTTGTTATTCACTGGCATAAACATTATCAGCTGCTGCCGGTCATTTTAACTTGGCAGCACTGAATTTACCACAGCGAAAACAGGGTTGCATTTCATAAAACCAAAATAAAACCAATTCAGAAATGGGTTTAAGTTGGATTTAACAAAAACAATTTGTATGGTAAAACCAGGTTTTAACATTAAAACCAACTTTTATTAAAACGAAGTCAGTGTGAAAACACTATAAGAAGCGTTTGCTGCAAAACTGGTTTTTTCAAGTTGTGACACTATTGAAATAAATGAGTGATACGGTTTATCAATAACATTCGGTACACGAATTTTATGTCAAACATTTTAGTCGTGTACATACATACTTATGTATATTCCGTTTATTGCAATAAATATAATAAAGAAATTCATTTCAGTTTTTTTCTGTTGGAAAAATAGAAAAATGTCCTTGTACAGGCCAAACGGCTGGACCAATTTTAATTTAAGTTTTTTCTGTTTGAAAGGTGACTTGATCGAGAGGGTTCTTAGCTATGTTTGAAGAAAATCGGTCCAGCCGCTTAGAAGATATGACATCTTTTCTACATACACTAGGTGCCATAAGTCTACGCTCTTAAAGTATGCGACTAATTTATTTTAAAGATGTAAAAAAAGGTTATATTTTTAAATTTGATTTTTACAAAAATAAATACTTTATTTCAATGGCTTTTACAAAGGAGATCATTTTCTTTTAAAATATTTCTATTTTAATAACAACAACAAAAAGTATTAATTCTTATTGAGATTATGTACGCCAAAAGTCTGCGCTCATAAAAAGATTTTAAGTAATGAGTAAAAATTTAATTTAAAAATAACTGAAATTTAGTATCGGGTAGGATAGCTTCGACGTTTAAGAACCTCTCTAAGCCTATTTTGCATTGATTTGACGAGGTTTGTAGTTTCTTCGGACGTAGTCTTCTCACATTCTTCCTTCATGATGTCCTTAAGCATTGTTTTACTCAATATTGCTCGCTGACGAATTTTTCTCTCCAACAATGCCCATAAGTGTTCTATGGGGTTAATATCTGGAGATTGCGGAGGAGTAGGTAACATTTTTGGTACATTGTACAGCAGCCAAAGCTTAACGATTTCAGCAGTGTGCTTAGGGTCGTTGTCTTGTTGAAAATAAAAATCCTCAGACAACCCCAATTTCTCAGCACTCTGCTTTAAATTTCTTCTCAGTATATCCAGATAAACAAACCTATCCATTTTTGAGTCTATAAATTCCATATTACCTACCCCTCCGGCTGCCATACATCCCCAGATCATAACTCCCCCACCACCATGCTTAACAGTTGGCAGCAAGTTCTGTCTATCGAGGGCTGTACCCGTTTTCCGCCATACCATTTTCCTTCCTTTTATACCAAATATACAAAACTTGCTTTCGTCGGAAAAAATTACTTTTTTCCAGAAGTCCGCGCCCATGTTTACATATTTGTTGGCAAATTCAATACGTTTCTTTCTATTGACTAAGGAGATAAAGGGTTTCTTACGGGCAACTCGGCCATGAAAACCGGCTCTTTTTAATATTTTTCTAGCAGTGGATTGACTTATTTGCTTTTTAAACTTTTCTTTCACTTCTTCTGTTACTTGAAGCGCGGTTGTTTGGGGATTTTTCTGTATAATAGACACAATACTTCGCGATTCTCTGTCTGTTAATAAACGTGGTCGACCAGATCGTGTTTTTGAAGTCATAACTCCTGTTTTTTTTTTAATTTTGAATGACTATTCCAACTGATTTCCACGCTCGCCCAACAGTTCTGCCTATTTGACGATAATTTAGACCATCTCTTTGCAGTTTTAAAATTATATTTCTTTCTTCTACTTTTATTTCTTTTCTCTTTTCCGCCATTGTCTTTCACATTAAATTTAAATTTTTGTTCTTCTAGTACTAATTATAAAACTCTATTTTAATATTAGAGATATTATATAATTGAAACTATAACACTTTAAGCACGTATCAATGGTTTAAACAATATGAGCGTACACTTTTGATGCCCTAAATGCACATGGTTTTATAAAAGTTGCACCGTTATTTTCTGTATATTAGACATACATGCAAAATTGTGAATTGAAAATACACACTACTTTTTGATCAACCATTAACATAAAAAGTATTATGATATCCTATTGAAATTTTTGGGATTTTTCATGTTTAGATTTGAAATTTTCGAGGAGCTTAGACTTTTGGCACATAGTGTATATCGGGGGTTTTTAAAATTTTTAATTTTTGTTTTAATTTATATCTAAATATATTTATATGTGTACTCATATCTTAATTCAAGGATTTTGTTACCTTTCGTGCTTTATTAAAGTTGACTGATCACCAAAGTCTCGTGGGCAATATTTACACTTATACGGCCTTATTCCTGTGTGTGTTCGCATATGACGAATTAGCTCGGAATTGCTATAAAATGCGTATCCACAAATTCTAAAAAAAACAAGCATATATATGTATATTAGAGGGGGTAATTTTTTTTTTGTGAATAAGCGTCTAGCAAAATGAAATCTACAGAAAATTCTAATAATGTTACCCTAAGAAACTAGGGGTCTAAAATCAAAACCTAGCTCCCACCAAGAGTCATCAAAACTCAAGCTATTTGTTGGGTAAAAACAATTCTAGCCAAATAACAAAAGCAGAGCTGTTAAATTTCGATTACGATTAGTAATCAATTAGATTACATTTTAAAAAGAATTGTAATGATTATATAATTGCCTTCAAAAGAATTGTTGATAAATAATTGATTACGATTACTAATAATCGAAAAGTAATCTGAATTACTTAAAATTACTACAAGTAATCAAAAAGAATCAAAAGTAATCAAAAAGTAATCCGACTACTTTCAAAGATTACTTTTGATGCTTAATAAATAATCGTGCGAAACTGAATGTAATCGTAATTTAATCATTACTTCACCTTTAAAAAAAGTAATCAAATTAGTAATAATTATGATTAGTAATCATTACTTAACAGCTATGAACAAAAGTAATATTTTAAAAATTTTCGCATCCGTTTGTGATGAAATTTTGTAGGAATGATGCCTCAGGCATAACTATCATTAATGCAAAATCTTGAATAACTAAACGTTCTAGGTTGCGAAATATAGCGACTTCAAAATGAGAAAATTTAACAAACTCGTTATATTTCGCAAACTAGAACATTTAATGATTCAAGATTTTGCACTAATGGTAGTACAGTACTACATTGGCTGACTTTTTTTCACCTCTAGTTCTAGCAATTCCCAAAAATATAACACTAATTATTAACTTGACTGCACCAGGTCAAAAATAATTGTGTGGCAACACTCTATTCTTGAAAAGATGTTGTTGTTATTTACATTTATTTTCATTACATACTTTTTACAGCTACAACTAGAGCTGAAAAAAAGTCAGCCTACATTGGCAAAAAGTTGAAAAAAAATATTCAGGGATTCTAATGTACCAATTCTATTTTGTTGGAGTAAATGGATGACGAAAATACCGTTGGTTTTTTTAGGTCACTTCATAAAGTGATTTTATAACGGTAAATGTAGTGAAAAACGGGGTTTCTTAGATTTTCAGTTTTAAACAGTTGTAACTTATTTATTTCCCAACAGATTTCTTTTAGCTTTTCGTTGGTTAAAAGGATGGAATATTATCTTTCAACCAAGATATATTTTTTGTAGATCGACTAACAAATGGCTAAGTTACAGTCGTTGAAGTGCACAAGAAACCCATTAAAAAAGTAATCTTTTGTTTTCCTCAGGCTATAAGTTGCTTATGAGTTACAAAAGAATACTTTTTAATGGATTTTTTGTACACTTCAACGACTGTAACTTAGCCATTTCTTAGTCGATTTACAAAAAATATATCTTTATTGAAAGATAATATTCAATTCTTTTCACCAACGAAAAGTTAAAAGAAATCCGTTGGGAAACAAAGAAGTTACAACTGAAAATCTAAGAAACCCCGTTTTTCACTACATTTACCGTTATAAAATCAGTTTATGAAGTGACCAAAAAAAACCAACGGTATTTTGGTCATCCATGGACTCCAACAAAATAGAATTGGTACATTAGAATCCCTGAATATTTGTTGTGTATCACAGTGTTATACATACCCCCCAAACAAAATGTTTCGACTTTTTCTGAAGTCAGACTTCTCGTAGCGAATTCGTTAAGACATTTCGGTAGTTTGTCTGAACTCAGACTTTTCTTACCCGAACTCGTTAAGAAATTTCGGTAGCTTTTCTGAAGAATTTTTTTTAAACATTAAAACTTTGATTTTTAGTACATATGTAAGTAAAAGTCTGTGAAATTTTTTTTTAATACATACATATGTATATGTTGATGAAAAATAAGGATTGTAACAAATATTAAAAAACGTGAGTATGTGCAAATTATTTCGACAATAGCAGCAACATAACGGTGAAGCGGTACTCTGCTATAAAAGCAAAAAGAAATCTTTACGAATTCGGAACATTTTGTTTGATGGGTAGTATGTTGCTGCTATTGTCGAAATAATTTGCACATACTCACACTTTTTAATATTTGCTACAATCCTGTTTTTATCAACATATACACATATTTATTAAAAAAAAATTTTCACAGACTTTTACTTATGTACTCAAAAATCAAAGTTTTAATGTTTAAAAAAAATTGTTCAGAAAAACTACCGAAATTTCTTAACGAGTTCGGTACGAAAAGTCTGAGTTCAGACAAACTACCGAAATGTCTTAACGAATTCGGTACGACAAGTCTGACTTCAGAAAAAGTCGAAACATTTTGTTTGGGGGTACATACATACTCACTCGTACATATTCAATGATTTATTTTTATTTATGTACATTGCTATTCTCCATTTCATTTTAGCTATGCATTCAATTATTTTTAGTATACGTATCTGTCACAAATATTTCAAATAACTATTATAGAAGAGTTTTTATTATAATATTATTTTAATATATAAAGTACTGTTACCAAAACAAACAAAATATATTTTGGGCTTGTCTTGAAATGTAAATACGTCTTGTTTTTTAAATGTATTCTCGTGGCTGTAGAATGCTAAACCAATAATAAATGCTGTCGCATTATAAGCAAAACACGATAGATGCATTGGTGTATGTGTATATGAGTGCTAACAAGCAATGTCGTCAAGACTTCTTGTTATGAACAAACAGTCAACAAAGTAGTGTTGATACGTGTATGCTTGTTATTTTCCATGTTGTACGTTTGAGTGTGTGTGTAATATGTAGATGGTAAGCTATTATGTGTTTAAGGGAGGTTTTTTTTTAAGCAAGCGCACACAACTAATGTAAATGCATGTGAACGTTTGTTTGTGTGCAGAAAAATAAAAGAGCATACACACAACGTGTGTGTGTATGTACATGCATGACGCCTGTATACGCGCCCATGCGTAGAAAGAAGCAAGCATCACAAATTTTTCAGTTACGAAGTATTTTCTTCTTTACTCCTATATTTGCAATAACTGAAACAAATTCTTGCAAACAGTGTTGCTTAGCGTTTGTTTTAGAAGACTTCGGTGTAGTAAAGCATTTGAAAAATTCCTCAAGTCTTGAAAGTTCTTATAAATGGTCTTGTGCAGGACTTTAGTTCGCATACAATCTGTATGTAAAAAAAATTACAGAAATTCAGGTTGGTAAAATTGTTAAGAAATTTCCATTTGCTAGTACGGACTTTCAATATAAGTGGAGACTTTTTTCAGTCAACTGAAACAAAAATTAATGATCAAACAGAATTGCGGCATAAACACATTTTCCATACAAATTGACACAAAAAAATCAGCACCAGAAAGCAGTCGATAGATAGAATCTATTTTAATTTGACAACGTTTTTACTTATGCTCTCACATATAAATTAATATTCTCTCAAGAATGCTACCATACTTTCAATAAATTTCATACATTTTGTGAACAAAACTACCAAGAAAAATAAACACAAAAGAAAATGAAACTAAAATTATAGAGCATTTGAAGTTACTGCCGTAGATTTTATTATGGGCTTTGTTAATTTGACAACGATTTTTCCTGAAGTTGCGGACATAATGATTAAACAGAATAAATACGTAACTTCAGGAAAAATCGCTGTCAAATTAACAAAGCCCATAATAAAAACTACGGCAGTAACTTCAAATGCTCTCTAAGTTTTGTTTCATTTTCTTTTGTGCTTATATTTCTTTGTAGTTTTGTTCACAAAATGTTTGAAATTTATTGAAAGTATGGTAGCATTATTGAGAGAATATTAATTTATATGTGAGAACGTATACCCTGTGGTGAGAACATAAGAAAAAACGCTGTCAAAATAAAATAGATTCTATCTCTCGACTGCTTTCTGGGTGTACTTTTTTGTGTCAATTTGTATGGAAAATGTGTTTATGCCGCAATTCTGTTTGATCATATATTCACAGAATTTTTGACATTTCTAATTTTCATCAAATTTTGATTAATTTTTGTGTTTTTTTTTTGTGTTGTAAACTCAAAAATAAATGAATTTATGTGTATGCGAACATAATTCTACATAAAAGGCTACACGATTATTTTTCCGTATAGAAATAAATGTAAATTTACAAACGTGAAATTCCGCAAGAACTCCGTACTGGGCTTTTAATTTGAAAAATGCAATGCTAAAGTTGTAAAATTTATTGCTTGGAAGAAAAATCTAGTTTCAACTTTGTTGTTGGGTGCCCCTGTGGCTGAGTGGTAGCGATGCTAGCCTCTCAGTCCAGAGGTCGTGGGTTCGATTCTCGCTATAGACCCTGGGTGTTTTCCGCAGACAAGATAATCGCATCTCGGGTTGTGTTGTTATAAAAAAAAAATTTGTTGATCTTCTCAGTTGTTTAAATCAAAATTTATAACATAATCTGCCTTATCATGGTTGGCGTATTTTAAATACGACTACGACTGTTTGGTAATAGATTAAAGAAAAACTGTTGAAGTATTCTTTAATCTATTGCCAAACAAGCGTAGTCGTATTTGAAATAAGCCAACCACGATAGGGCAAAATAACTCTAGTTGTTCTAAGAAATTTTTGGGTAAAGGTTCCCTGATGATCTGCATTAGCAACAGTGAGATGCGCATAGTATCCAGCTAAACCCCTCAATAATCAATTTCAATGTATTTTTATCAGAATATTTACAACAAACTTTGATGTTATTTGTTTATTAATAATTATCACATGTAATTTGGCTTAAAAAGCGATACGAACCTTATCCCGTTCAAATTATAAATATAGATAAAAATGTTTTACTAAATGAGTAAAAGAATCTGCCTTATCGTGGTTGGCGTATTTCAAATACGACTACGACTGTTTGGTAATAGATTAAAGAAGACTTCAACAGTTTTTCTTTAATCTATTACCAAACAGTCGTAGTCGTTTTTGAAATACGCCAACCACGATAAGTAGAATAATTTGGGATTATTAGTGCGTTAACAAATTTTAAACTTATATTTATAATCGTTAAAGGCCCAATGGATGAAAATTATTGAGGCTTAATAAATGGTTTATAAAACAGATTTCCATACAAAATTTTTCGTAATAAGCTTTTCTAAAGCCATAATGTTTTTTGATAAATAGGCAAATAAAATATAAAATACTACAATCGTTCGACTTTTCAGAAAATGCAACCCTGATATAACGAGTTGTTATTGTTCGTTGAAAATGTTCATATGGTCCATTATATCAGGGTTGCATCGTTGAAATTAATATTGGTTCAGCAAATGAATTTTTTATGGGGAACCGGTTTGATTAATGCTTTAACTTCAACAGTTGTTCTTATACAAGGCAATAAATTTAAATTTTAAAATTTTATTTTTGTATCGCAAACATTTTACTAATAACAAAGTTTTCATTAAAAGTCAAACAAATTTATAAATATATAAAATATATATACAATATTATATACAAATTTATAAATATGTATTTATGTATTTGTATATCGTTATCTTAATATAGAAAGGCCATAATTTTCTAAAATCGAGTTTTTTTGTAAATTTTGATTGAAGAACATTTATTTATCGAAAAATGCAAAAATCTCAATTTCAAAAAAAATAATGAGTTAGGGCCTTTCTATATTAAGGTTACGACACCCTGCAGGAAATGCGAATATTGAAATTGTAGTGATTTACTGGTGACATTGTCAATAGTACTACTGACCAGGTGTACCCCAGCCAATGTAATCATTAGCTTGTCATTGAAAATCCACCATTAGACTGTAGCACTACTGACTAAGTAGTTCTTTTCGGACCACGTAGAGACATTAGCAACAAAGATTCACTAGTAAATTGTATGGGTTCTAGTCTACAATATCGATCTTTCCTCGCTCGATGTACATAGTGAACTTGTAGTGATTTACTAGTGACGTTGTTAATAGTACTACATACCTACTAGGTGTACCCCAGCCAATGTAACCGTCTATTGACTATCATATAGAGTTGTCCTTGAAAATCTACCAGTAGGCTTTAGCACTATTCTTTTTCGACCATATGGAGACATTTGAGCTAAAGATTCACATTTTAGTGATCCTCGTCTACAATTTTATAAGGGTTGGGGTAACAAACTTCAATACATACATAAATATCTTTTACGACCATTTGAACTAAAGATTCACTAGTACATTTAAGTGACCCTCGTCTACAGTTTTTTTAGGGTTGGTCAACAAACTTAGATAAATACATACAGTTTGTCAAGAAAATGTTTTGACATAGTTAAAATCCTTATAAATTTTGATTTTTATCATAAATAATAATTAATACCGCAACAAATTTCATAAGAAGAGTGCTGGATATTAGTGATGAAAAATTCCATGAAGTAAATAAAGAGAAGATAATAAATATACTACGGAAAAATGCATATCCAAGAAGAACGATAGTTGAACTTATGAAACATGTAGAATTAAAACGTAACAGAGTGACCAACAATGGCAACACTGGCAAAATATATAAACCAATGTCTTATATACCGGGTTTATCTGAAAGAATAAAGAATACTGACATTTATGACAATAACAAATATGAATTAGCTATGAAAACCAACAACTCACTAAATAAATTATTTAGTAAAACCAAAGATGTAATAAAAAAAGAAGAAAAAGCTAACGTGATATATGAAATTAATTGTATTGGAGATGGTGAAAATAATTGTAATAAAAAGTATATTGGCACTACTAAAACAAAACTAAAAACAAGAATTTCCTCACATAAATCAGATTTGAAACAAAAGAATAAACCCCTAGAGCAAAAAACTGCCCTCGCTGCCCACTGTGCAGTAAGCGGTCACAAACCTGACTTTGATAGTGTTAGAATATTACAAGAAGAAAATAACTACAAAAAGAGATTTATATTGGAAATGCTACACATAATTAATGTACCAACAAATAAACGTCTCAACTACAAGACTGACACAGACAAGTGCGCGCAATTATATCGGCACATAATAAATAAACACAAACCAAATAAATAATAATTAGTTACTTAATAACTCGCATAAAGGACGGACGGTTGTACTCGTACTTCTTAAAACTTTTACATATTTTTAAATAACTTTTTATGTATGTATATAAATACTTGTTGTTTTTTTGTGAAAATGGTTTTATATATTATATGTATGTATAATTTGTTTATAGATTCCTTGAAAATGGTTAACGACGTTAACCGAAATATCGGAGATAATTAAAATATAATTAAATAAAAATAAAGGAGTTTTATGGAAATAAAATTAATTGTTTTTATTTAAAAACACGACCTTAAGCCGAAAGAACAATTCCCGTCATAAATATTTTTATTTTTCTTTGGATTATGAAATTTTTGGTTATGGATTTCATTTTATTTACATTTAAGTGAACAAATAGTAGTAAGTTATACGCAAAATTAAAAAGTGAGAGCAAAAAAATTACATGAAAGCTAAAAAAACTCAAAAATTTCTCTGTCAAGAAAATGTTTTTACATCCTTGTATTATACAGTAAGAAAATAGGAAAGATTTTAAGGTGTACAAAAATAATTTTTTTTTGGCTCTATTGGTATTAAATCGGCTTGTAAGACGACTTCTCATGGAAAAAAATTTTCTTTTCCAAATATTCCGCCAAATTTCTCATATTCCCCTCGTATTACTGTTTTAAACTCCATTTACTTCTTGAAATACCCTTTGGAAATACTATTTTTCAAATAAACCCATAAATTTTGAATACGGTATATGTAGATCTGGACCTTGAGATGGAGTATCCACAAGCTTACCGCAATTGAAAGTACACCATGATAATGGTTAAAAATAACCCAAATCAAATAAAACACATTTTACAGTAACCTTTTCATTTAAAATAAAAAAATAACAATTAATTTCGGTCCCTGGTTTTATTTGATTTGGGTTATTTTTAACCATTATCGTAAGAGATATTTTATTTTGGTTATTGTAACCAATTTAAGTGAGAAATATTTTTTTTGGTTACGAATAACTATTATGGCAACCAAGAAAATTTTTTGGTTACCAATAACAATTGTCTAAGGAATTTAAATTTTTTGGTTACTTAAGTATCAATTATTGCTACCTGAAATATGGCATTTTAGATGTATAAGATGCATTTGTAAGGGGTATGCAGGACAAAAAATTTAAATATATTTAGCAAAATTGACAAAACACGCAGTTTTATAAGAAATATTAATCAATTTCATAATAAAATTATTCAGGTATTTAAACTAATTATTTTGCTTTTACTTTTCTTTTTCGCAAATTTCTACTAAAAACATTACATATTGCAACAAATATACTAATTTCCAAGGGATTAAAATAATCGAAAAACTCTCCCAAAACAAATTATATAGACCGCCAAAATCGGCAAGAACTTGCGATAATTTGCTAAAAATGTGAATATGTTAAAAAAAACTTCCAAAACCGCAAAAACTGTAAACAAAAAAACTCAGTGGATTTTAAGAATCAAAAACAATCTCATTTGCAAAAAACTGCGAAAATTCGCGAATATTTTCATAATTGAAAAAATGCGATAGAATTTATTAAAAAAAAAATTCGCAAAATCTTGGTAACATCAACAATATATCAAAGTCTGACACTTATTAAAAATAGTTAAAACTGCAAATGAAAATAGAGAATTGCGAACAATCACTTTTATTGCGATATTAGAGAGAATAGCCAACAAGCCCTAAAATTACTTACAAATACAAATTCCAAAAAATGGGAAAAATTGCCAAACTTATAAAAATGCATACAAGATTCGCAAAAATTACGAAAACTTGCAATAACTTGCTAACATCAAAATGATAGCAAAGTGTGATATTAATTAAGAGTCGGCAGAACTATAAAAAGGGAAAAACTGTAAAAAAAATAATACTATCAGACAATAACGTAAGTTTGTGGAGTCACCCCTAATTTATAAAAATTGTGCGCAGAAGCAATAAGATTTATTAAAAATTACCTGATTAGCAAAACTTACTAAAATTTGCAAATAAATACTACACCCCTTAATTTTAAAAGGATAAATGCTCGAAAAAATTTTTCTTTCACATATTGCAAAAATTACAAAAATTCGCAAATAGTTTTCGGATACAGATAGAAGCTGTTGAATAATTTTCTCATATTTTTGCATTTTCGTATTAAATATTATTTTGTATCTTTGGACCTAAAGTATCGTATTTTAGTTATCAATGACCAAAAAATTAAAATTCTTTAGATAATAGTTATTGGTAACCCAAAAAAATTTTTGGTTGCTATAATAGTTATTCGTAACCAAAAAAAATATTTTTCACTTTAATTGGTTACAATAACCAAAATGAAATATATCTTACTATAATTGTTGATTATAACCAATATTTAAATTCATAAATTTTAATTGTTAAATATAACCTTTTAGTCATTTCTCTTATAACTGTTATGTCCCTGTAAGTAACAGTCACATTTATTTTCATTCATTAATATTCATTCCTAGTATTATAATCCTGTGGTCAAATCGTCACATCCGTGAACGTACAACTCGTCACGTAAAAACACCATTTTGGGATTATGACACACGTGAACGTACTGAAATACCATTCAGCTTATACGATTGACGTATCACTTAATTCGTTTTCGTACGATTGTCGATACGATCACGGATGTGACGATTTGAGCCCTGTTTTACAATAATATTAAAATTTTAATTGTTTTTTTTATATAAGAGTAATACAAAAGTTCTTTTGATTGATTTTATGACTAAATTTACACGTTGAAATTGTTCAGGGTCTCGTTCAAAAATGATACGTTTTCCATCGTTTGTTTAAACACTAATACCCTGTTCATCGATGTCGAAGGAAATTTTTCATTCTAACAATTGCATTTAAAACAAAATTAAGTTTTAAAATTTTGTTTTTGTTTCAAATGTAAGTACCTATAAGAAAGAAGGAATTTCTTCGACACCAATAAGCAAGCAGCAAAATTACCATAAAATTTTTTATATAAAATAAAAAACTGAGCTGTTCAAACTAAACTTATACGGAAATTTCATAAAAATTCCATAAAATTGAAGTTATACCATTTCTCCTAATTCTTCGATGAGAAAAATCATTGCTCTATTTGAAAACTACATGCAAGATGCATTTAGTAAAGGCCATTTCAGACTATAATACAAGTATTACTACTTTTGTAGAAAATAAAACTCTGACATACTGAGTTGTTGTTTTTTTTTTTTTTTGAAATTCTTGAAACTGAAATTAGATCAGCGAGCCATTTTATTCAAAAGTATTAATATCCTTTATGGCTGTCTTTTAATCACTATAACATAAGAAAGTAAATAATTCGATGTTAAACAAACTTGAAGTGACTTTTGCGAATTAGTGAAAATTTTAAGCTCATAGAAGCAATAAAAACTTTGAGTTGACAATACTTAAATTTATTATAAGTCGACGCTATTATTGAAACCCTGAAGAAAATATTTGGGAGAAATACATTGAAAAACGAAAGACATTTAGACAGACCGTGGATAAGGGTATTTAAAATTCGGCGCAGCTGAGTATGTCCTGTAAGTTCTTTGAACTTTGCGATAAGAATCCTCTTGGAAATTTTTTAAGAAGAATGAGAAACTAGAAAATTAAATTCTTAATAAAATTATTTGGAGGCACTGTTGCCAGAAAATTTTATCAAAAATCTGCAAAAATTAGCTCAAAAATCTGAAAAATCTGAAAAATAATCTTACAAAATCTGCAAAAAAAAACACCTTCACATACATATGTACATATGTATGTCTTTGCACAGATTTGTGGGTTTCTTCTTAACATTATGTTGGTATTTGTTAGTGTTTCTTATGTGTATGTTTCTGAGAGTACAGCCTTATTTCTTTTACGGATTAAAGAAAAAACGCGAAATATTGATGTTATACAAGCATTTCAGAAAATCTGCAATTTGGCAGTGAAAATCTGCAAATCTCACTTTATGATTTTTGCAATGAAAAATCAGCAAAATGCAGAGAAATCTGCAAATCTGGCAGTGTTTGGAGGCATTATTATAAAATTATTTACTAATACCCCTTTTAAACACGGAAAGTTTACATTGCAAAGTCTTAATTCAGCTGTGTGAAAGACAGAGGGAGAAACAGTATCTGTTTCTGTCCGTCTCCCAGCTGAATTAAGACTTTGCAAAGTAAACTTTCCGTGTCTAAAAGGGGTATAACTGCGGTAACAGTGGTCAATTAGTCTGTATATGATATCGTACTGTGTAATAACTAGGGATGGGCAAAAAAAATCGATATATCGAAATATCGATATTTGCGAAAATAAATATCGATATATATCGCCGATATTTCAAAAACCGATATATCGATACATCGATTCCTATTTACGAGTATCGGGTTTCGATATTTTTAAGAGCTCTACAAATTTTAGCCGGTTTTAAACTGTACGATATTGGCATCACTGCTAGTGATGCGAACAAAAAACAAGAAAAATTTCATAATAAAATGGCGCATCTATATGGTGACCCCAATAAGTCAGGTGACTTTTATTTGTTAACTAAGCTAAATGCCAAATCTGGTTTGTGTGGGTATAAGCCTGAAGACAGAAGTAGTTTTTACTTTCTGTTCTATTACGAATCAGCTAAGTCTTTTTTGTTTATAGAAATCTTATACAAGCCGTTAGGTTTTCTGAAATCTATAAATTACAAATATAAAAATAAAATACACACAAAACAATAATAAAATTTGTAAAAGTGTTGTTGTTTTGTGTCTATTTTACTTTTAATTTGTAACTTGTAGGTTTGAGAAACAGGCCCCTGATCTTTTTCGGTTCAACCTCTGAAAATCAAAAAACTGTTAATTGGCAACATAATTAAAATAAAAACATTTCGAAATAAACTGTGATTGTGCTTTAAGAATTTAAAAAATTTAATTTTTACCAGAAAAACATAAAATTATATCTAAATATAACAATGGACGAAGCAAAACTCATCACTTTTGTGGAAAACTGTGACTGTTCTGGTCAGAAACAGCTAATTTATTACAGAAAAAGTGACTATTAAAATTTATAAACAGAACGGCACAGCAACATAAAGTAAAGACTAACCCCCTTATGCAAAAACGATTGTTCAATTTAAAGTTGGTTTAACAAACGAATTTGGTATGGCAAAACCGGTTTTAAAGCAGAGCCCCTCAAACGTGAATGAGCGCTTTTGTGCGCATGTGTATGTTCTTTCTGCTTTTTATGTGTGTTTGTTGTTCTTTTTGCAGTTGGAGTCATCATCATCACACACACTTTGTCCGAAGTAGCTGACGTACAGCAACGAAACAGCCAAACACACAACATCACACATACTTTGTACGAAGTATACGTGTGTCACCATAACGTCGACTGCGCAAGCCCATGGGCTTGCAAATGAAATTTTGAGTGGCTATGTTTTAAAGCATCCTTTAACTTTAACAATCGTTTTTGCATAAGGGCATAAGGAGCTACAGTAGGTTACGTATAACTTAACATACGTAGTTCCTTTGTATTAAATTTCTTACAGTGACTAATTGTGCATTTTATATGAATGCAGTTTTTCAGAAATTATCTTATAATACAAATTAAACATACATATGTATCGATAAATTTATTTACTTTTTCGATATAAACGTAAATTTGGGGTTTCTCCACTCATGGAGTTCATTAAGTTTTAAGTTAGTTGTTCGCGATTTCTTTAAATATTATTGTTTGGATGCAAAGTGGATATTTCTCGTATTCCGCAATGATGCATTTTGAAGTGTTAAACACGGGTATTCATTAATCAATGATTAACATCCTTATTTATAAAAATTATTAAGGCTTTCTAACGGCTTAATCAGCAAAACTGTTTATGGAAATCTTTTTTTAAACCCCTTACAACCCATAAGGTCTCAATAGTTGTTCAAAATTTATATCGCTTAAACGTTTTTTGGCTGTTATGGCACGATATGTTAGTATGTGTATTTATTTTTGATTTGGAAGATTTTGGCAACATTTGTAGGCAAAAAATATCGATATATCCAAATATCGATGTTTTCAAAATATATATATCGATACTGTCAAAAATATCGATACGATATATATCGATACATTTTTTTCATTTGCCCATCCCTAGTAATAAGTATATTCTATTTGCTTGAAATCACTTAAAAATTATTAAAAATTTGTCTTAGAACTGGGTTTGTATTAACTTTTATTTAAAAAGAATGCTTACATTAATAAAATAGTCGAAATTTCGCCAACTTTCATTTAATAAATGTAGTTAATGTAGAAAAATAGATTTTCCCGGGAACACGAATATTTATTTTTATTGTATGCAGATCTGGGACTTTTGTATTAAATAAGCAAATGCATTGACCATATTCCCACACTAAACCAAATCAATTCAAATGAAAATTTGAAAAATTAAAAAATAAAATACCCCGATTGACTTTAAAATTTACCTCCATCGTCTTTTAAATTTCATGTACATCGATTTGAAGGTGTCGGAGGAGCAGAAATTAGTTACATAGACTATGTCTTATATGCTTTTAATTTCATTAAAATCGATTTCAACGTTTCGGAGCAGCAGGACTCGTCTTCTGCCCCGCTGCTCGTCTTTATCTATACTTTAAATTTCACCAATATCGAGTTGAGACTCAGATAATGTCCCCCTACCTCTTCGTGGTCCTAGTTTACAAAATGTATAATGTCGTTTTGTTCTGAATTTCATTAAAATCGGTTTAGTTGTTTTGGAGGCACAAATTTACCAACTTTCTCCCTCCTGGTTCTAGTTTTAAAAATTTACATAGCCTATGTAAGTTTTAAGATGTAGATCTAACTATGTTCTAAATTTTATTAAAATTGGTTTGAACGTTTCGGAGGACAGAAATTTCCCTCCTATCGCCCTCCGGTCGTAGTTTTAAAAACGTACACAGCCTATGTGACTTTTTATAAAAATATCTAAGTATCTATGCACTAAATTTAATCAAATGGACATAAATTTCCCCCGTATCGCCCTCCTGGTTATAGTTTTGAAAATGTACAGATCCTATGTACGTTCTTAGATGCAGATCTGTCTATGTTCTAAATATTATTAAAATCGGCTCGGAAATCGGCGGAAATGTCCCCCTATCACACTCCTGGTCCTAGTTTTAAAAATGTACAGAGGCTATGTGACTTTTTAGATGTTCTAAATTTAATAGGTTTGAATGTTTTAAAAATGTACATAGCCTATGCTACCTCTTAGACGCAGATCTATGTTCTAAATTTCATTAAAATGGGTTCGAACGTGTCGGAGGGGCACAATTTTCCCTCTATAAACCCTCCGGGTCCTAGTTTTGAAAATATTCATGGCCTATGCGAGTTTTTAAATGCAGATCTATCGTTGTTCTAAATTTCATTACAATCGGTTTTAACGTTTCGGAGGGGCACAAATTCCCCCCTATCGCCCTCCCGGTCCAAGTTTAAAGAATTCACATATCCTATGTGACTTTTTGGACGAAGATCTTAAAACGTTTCGGAGGGGCAGAAATTTCCCCCCTATTGCCGTCCTGGTGATAGTTTGAAAAATATATATAACCTATGTGAATTTTTAGATACAGATCTATATGTGTTCTAAATTTCATTAAAATCGGTTTTGACGTTTCGGAGGTGCAGAAATTTCCCTCCTATCACCCTCCTGGTCCTAGTTTTAAAAAAGGTAATACCCTTAAACACTCCCGGAGTTGCACAGACTAAGTCCACCAAATTTCATTGCGATCATTTGTACGAAGTTTATAGGGAATATGTAAAAAAAATTAAAAAAATTTAAATTCCCACAGAAAATCACAATTTTAGTTTTTTCGGAATTTTGCAATTTTCCAAGCAAATTTTAAAATTTTTCTTTCCATAAAAACCTTTTTCAGACTATTACACATATTTCCAAAAAAAAAAATATGTCAAGCGAAATATGTCAAGCCATTTTCAAATTATGCGCGGACAACATTTGATTTTTATATATATAGATAGTAACAAATAAAAAAAGTTTGTCTTAAGTAGAACAAAAATAAGCAAATTAACTAACATGTGCACAATTAGTAAAGAACAAACGAGAACGGCAAGACTGTTATAAATTTAGAGATGGTAAAATTGAGCTTTCATTACAAAATGGTTTCAGCAAAATGGAAAAAGGATGAATCAAAACAATTCACATATTCCATTTGCATAAACGTTATGTATATAAAGAAGAAATCTACATCAACTGACACCACACACAGTACACCAAACACAAAAGAACACTGATGATGAAGGTTTAGTGGCCTTCGAAAACGGCTAGTTGTTCCGTTCAACTATGTGTTGTTAGTCAGAATATTTACAACAAACTTTGGTGTTATTTGTTCATTAATAACACTAGTTTACAAAATAATTTTTTTTTCATGTACATTTGATGAGATATAGAATTTTTGCCGCTGAATTCGAAAAACAAGGTTAAATTTCTTATGAATTGAATAGGCTAAAGTTCGTAACGCTTTTTAAGCCAAATTACATGTGATAATTATTAATGAACAAATAACATCAAAGTTAGTTGTAAATATTCTGACAACACATAGTTGAACGGAACAGCCAGCCGTTTTCGAAGGCCACTAAACCTTCCTCATCAGCGTTCTTCTGTGTTTTTGGTCCACTGTGTGTGGTGTCAGTTGATGTAGATGTCTGCCTTATATACGTAACTTTATTGCAAATGGAATATGTGAATTGGTTTGATTCATTGCATTTCAATTTGCTAATGTGTTTCGTAATGTATACGCAAGTTACCATCTATATATATATACCATCTTCTATATATATTACCATCTTCTATATATATTACAACAGTCTTACCATTGTCGTTTTGTTCCTTACTAACTATACACATGTTTGTTAATTTGCTTATTTTTGTTCTACTTAAGACAAACTTTTTTGGTTTGTTACTATTAAGTATATTTTTATTTTTAATTTTTGCCACAAGCCAATGACTATTAATTAGTTAATTTAATTATTATTTTTCGAACTGTATTTGTTTTTATATTCTTATGAATTGAATAGGCTAAAGTTCGTAACGCTTTTTAAGCCAAATTACATGTGATAATTATTAATGAACAAATAACAAAGTTAGTTGTAAATATTCTGACAACAACACATTAAATTTTTTTATGGACCAGTTTTTGAGATATTGTGATTTTTTCAGTTTTTCGGAATTTTTTAATTTTTATTTATTTTATTACTATTATCTGTAAAATATACTCGTATGCTAGCACTTAATTGTGAATAAATTCAGAATTAATGGAATGCTTTTTAATAAATTTGGCTCGTTTTATTTATAACATAAATGTATCACAATTAGTAATAAAATATAAAATTTTCTTCAGTTTAAAATTTTAATGAGTCTTTTAAGAAACAAACGATTTTCTAAATTTTTTTGAAAAAAAATTTTTTTATAAAACTTTTTGAATATTTCTGAAACTATAAGACTGTTAAAAAATTTAAAGGTCAATTTGTTTCCTAGCCTTCTGTGTAATTTTTTATTGAATCGAAGAACTGGTTCCCGATTTAATGCCAATTATGTGATACAGCATCCTGTTTTTTTATAACGGAAAATCTCGAGATACAGAGTCAATTCAAAAAAACTAATTTAAAGGGATTGATACACAGTACTTAGTATTCACAAATTTACTATGAATCCTTTGACCTTACATAATAAATTTCATTTTGTTGACCTGTGTTATTTTTATGTATTTTTACTTTGGATTTATTCAATCCATTGCTTATAACTTTGTAATTTTTCGGTCGATTTTCTTCTGGTTGGTCTAAGTTCTTACATAAAAGTATTATCTTTACGTATATGAACAGAAACCAGACTTTTTTTTAACGATTTGTACTTTTCTGTCAGCATATAATCACTGTAAAATATGATTTTTTTGAAAATGTGCCCTATTTTCATCGATATATTTTGATCCGATTATACATATTTATTTGTCATCTCAATACCTTTCATTTGAATACCAAGAACGAGCCAATCAGACAGTTCTAGCTCGAGATATGATGGGTCAAGTGAAAAAAGGTCGAACAACTGAAAAAATCACAATATCTCAAAAACTGGTCCATAAAAAAAAATTTAACATTGATTTTCGAATTCAGCGGAAGAAAATACATAAGTAAAATAACATTTCGTCAAATGTACATTTTCAGTGTAAACTAGTGTAATTATTACATGTAATTTGGCTTACAAAGCGATACGAACTTTAGCCCGTTCAAATCATAAATATAGAAAATTTATTCACCCTTACTCGCTATCGAGAAGAATTTTTTGCTACTGACAATCTATTTCCGTTCCCTAAGGTCCAAAAATATCATAAACTTGCCAACAGGAGTCAGTTGTTTTCGAAACGGGTACAAAAGCCTCAATTTTTTGGTATTGTGTTAAAGTGACGTCGATGTCGACAACTAGAATAAGGGTGATTATTATTTTTATATGCATTAAACTAAAATCTCTTCAAAGTAATACATTAATATTGCACTAGCACCAAATAACATGGCGAAAAATCCACTAATTTTGCATTATCACTACACACATTATGAAGATTATTATTGTGTTATCACTAAAATTTATAGTGCAAAATACAAGGTAAATGTGCACATACATAAAAACATACGTATGTATGTATTAACAAAAAAAATTTAATGAGACATTATTAGATTTAATTGAACTATAGTGAATTTTAATCAGAAATAATTTCTTAATCAGGCTTGAGTTCAGTAATTTCAATTCTTATGAATGAAATATTTTTATTAATTAATGTGAGTATCTAAAGAAGAGAAGAAAAATTAAACTAGACACTATTAGCTGGGGGAAATACCGATATTTTTCTGTGCAGCCACGCACTTCATCAGCACCCATGTCTATCTACTGGGGTAGAGATTATTATTAACATCAGCTATTAAACTTAAATTTCTATGAAATGGAATATGAGAATTGATTGTGTATACAATCATTGATTTGCCTTTGGCAAACACATTTGTAAGTATCACTATTCATTTTCTGTTTTTCCATTTTCTATTTAGGTTAGCACGAAGTTATATCACTCTACCTATGTATGTTTAACTATTCTTACTTATCTTTTACGATCATCACATTAATTATTTTTACTTATTCGATGCACCATCGGTACATACATATAAGTATTATTGTAGTGGCTTTATGTTACTTTGTTTTTGCTTTCTACAGTTGACTTAGCTTTCCAGCATTCTGAAGCAGTTCTGGCCAAATTATTTCTGATTAAAATTCACTATAGTTCAATTAAATCTAATAATGTCTCATTTAATTCATCATGGGCACGTGACAAAAATATGTTCACTTGGCGATCACTGTTCACTTGGCCCAGTAGATAGACATGGGTGCTGATGAAGTGCGTGGCTGCACAGAAAAATATCGGTATTTCCCCCAGCTAATAGTGTCTAGTTTAATTTTTCTTCTCTTCTTTAGATACTCACATTAATTAATAAAAATATTTCATTCATAAGAATTGAAATTACTGAACTCAAGCCTGATTAAAAAAATTTAATTTTTTTCTATGTACATATCGCCAACTAAGACGAAAAATCATAACACTACGCTTTTTTATAATTTTTCAAGAGAAAGACAAAACTTGCTTAAATTGTTCCAAACGGTATTATTTTTCGTTTATAAAATCAGAATTTTTAAGATATAACTTTACAATAAAATAAAGGAAAACGTAAGTGCTGATTTGTATGTACGTACTTATATAGGTGCCCCCAATGTGATTTTTACTGTAATTTCATTTTTTTATTTGTGCTATCTGATAAAAATATGTTCACGTTTTAAATAATTTTACTGTGTACTATATGTCATATTGCAATAATATTGCATTACGTCATGATGTGCTTAGTGGCAATACAAAATTAGTGCATTTTTCGCATTGCGATTAGTTGCTAATTCAATATTTATTTATTTCATAATAAAGTAATACAAAGGCTTTTAAGAGATTTTATTTTAGTGCAAAAAAAGTGCACTACCAGCATCAAATTTAAATTTGCACTAAAATGTTTGTCTTTCAATCAGTGCTTATGTAAAAGTATTGCAAGTTGTGCAGGTCTGGTTGCATTCATCTGTTTTTGACATTCATTCTTTATTTTTACACAAACAAACCGCATGTTGTTTTTGTATTTTCTTAATTGTTGTAGACCTGCATATACTTTATATAAATATACTTTGTAACTAACATACAAATTCTTTCGTTTCGAATTATTAAGTAGACGCCTGTTATTTGGAATCAAATGGACTGAAAACTTACTTTCTCTTTTCAGCAACCTGTCAAACCTACTTAATCCCAAGGCCTATTTATCAGGTCAATGCAATCGTCCTGATGATATTCTGAGTTTTCGTGTTTAAGCTGTCAAAAGTTGTTTGCACCATATACTTTAGTTCATGTTTGTGTGTTTCTGACAACATCCAGGGTCTATGGGGGGAATCGAACCAACGATCTCTGGACTGAAAGGCTAGCATCGCTAACACTCAGCCACAGGGGTACCCTATGCTGTTTTTTTTTAGTTGCATAGACCTAATAAATAGGCTTTGCTTAATACCAATAAAAATGTATGTATGTACATATGTGCATACATATTTTACTTACTCGCATTTATAGGGTTTCACGTCACTATGTCTTTTCATATGAACTTCCAAAGCATAACGAAGAGTGTATATGTTGCCACATACATCACAGATATGAGGTTGCCTAGTTTTCTCCTTCTTCTCTCTTTTCTCATTTTTATCTTTTCTCTCTTTTTTCTCCTTTTTCTCTTTCTTTACCTTTTTCTCTTTTTTAGGACGAGGATTTCTCTTACGTTTGACTATTATCGCATCACCGTTTGATGAGATTTCCAAAGTGTTAGCAGGTTTCGTATCAGGACATATTTCCTTTGCCTTTGATTTTTTCTTGACCTTGGTAGGTTTTTTGATATCAAGCTCATCCTCTTCAAGATTTTCTCCACATAATATATCGTCATCATCATCACGATAATCAATATCAAACCACTCTTCATCACTATCACCATCATTAAAATTATCATCAATAAGTGGTTCGGAGTTTCCTGGGGAACCAGGCGGACTGATTTGTTCATCTTTAACTTTTTGGAGTATTGGGCTTGTTCTTTCTCTCAATCTTGTTTTGTACTTTGAGCGCTTTACTACCTCGTTTTCTGCTTTTTTAGTTGGGGACAGTGGATTTTCTTTCGGGCTTGTTATACCAATTATTACAAACTCTTTTAAATAGTCGTTGGATTTGCGGCAAATCGAACGAAATTTGAAAGACACGTCTAAGAGACCATGGCAATCGCTACATATCAATGTTGGTATTTCTTCATGCTGTAAAACCTATTTAGAAAGTGCTTTATTTGTATTGAAATCAACTGATTTAATGAGGTATTTAAAAATATACCTTTATACCAGCACATTGTTCAATTTTTTCATAGATGTGAAGTTTATCAATGCTCGCGTCCATATCAAAAATTGAAACCATTTTTTCATCTTTGTTTTGTAAACAAACACGACATGTAGGTTTTGAAAGATCAGGATTTAATTCCTCCAAACAATAACTCATTATATACTTTATGAACGAAATACAAACCGACCCAAATTAGAAGTAATCTTTGGATATATCCTTCCAAGGAATTTCAAAACCTGCAGTAAATATGGATTCAGAATTAAGTAAACTGTACCATATTAAGTCAGAGGCTGAGCACATAAGTTGAAATCAACGCCGACTATGAGCCGCCGGGTTTCCACATTTGTATGCCTAAGGCCCCTTTCAGATTAGGGAACTTTAATTGCGCAAGTATAATTTTCATTTTTATTTATTTTCTTTTGAACTTGCTTTTATGTTCACATTCAACAACTTTGTTGAGCATGTTTAATTTTCTTATGCTCGAATTTTCCTAATTTGTTGACGTTTTGTTTCATTTCTGTATTTATTGTAATTGTGAAAGTGATTTGATATTTGGTGTATACAATGGAAGTTGAAAAAAAAATAGTTTTGTTAAAGATTTACTTGAATATACATAATTGCCAAGTACAAGTTCAGAATTGCGAAGTACAAGTACAGAATTGCCAAGTACAAGCAAGTCTGTACTCAAATCTCGGCAGTTCTTTCCCCTTCAAACAAACCTTTCCTCTCACACCCACAAGCAAGACTTGCGCAAGAAAAGTTGCCTAATCTGAAAGGGGCCTAACAGATTAAGTTGACTTAAATTAGAATTATATTAAAGACTGTGATACACTATCATAAGCAGCCGTTCGATCTGTCAAAAAATCGTGTGTGTTCAAAAAGTATAATAGTGTGGATTAAAATTTGATATGTGTGACAGATTTTTTGACAAGTCTATCCGATTTCCAAAAGTTTATGAAAATGTTCATAAAATGATAATTTCTATTAGATCAAAGATGAATTTTGTAAGGCAGTTGATAAGAAACCACCAAATTCTACTTAATTTACATACCACTTACACATGGCATTCCATTTCGAAAAACTCAATACACTCACGATTTTTCACTAAAGCCTGGTACTCTGGGGGTCGATTCTGTTTCTGTGAAATCGTGAAAATGAAAAATAAAATATCACTTCATTGAAAATGCGATTCTGATTTTAGTTTTTTATGAGAACTACCTGTCAAGTGAAGTGAATATGATAAATTTTTTATGACTTCATTTTTATCATAAATTCAGTGCCTCGTTCCTGTAAGGAATGTGAGAACTTTTCGAGTCGAAACAATTGTTATCATCCTGTGAAACACAGG
Source organism: Tachina lurida (assembly GCA_944452675.1). Lineage (NCBI taxonomy): Eukaryota > Metazoa > Arthropoda > Insecta > Diptera > Tachinidae > Tachina > Tachina lurida. Next base: position 66,994,854 of record OX101752.1, on the reverse strand, counting down.
GTGAGTAAGAAGAAAACTGTATTTGTTGACATTTTTTGGAAGTTTATATAAGTTTTTATGTGAATAACCCTGTGTAAAATAGGACAACCAATACAATTATTTAATTTTTCTCGATGCGAGAACTTCTCACAAGTTACAGAAACGGGGTACAGAATCGACCCCCTGCTCACAATTTCGTGCGAAATGATGCCAAACTACATATAAAAGTACTCTTGGTGTGAATAACACGGAAAATCATGAATTTCCATGCAAAATTAATCTGGCATCATTTTAGTTTAGCTGCGAAACAATTGTTAATGTTAACCCCCCGTTCTCGACTAGCAATAAATATGTTGGCAATATAGCAATAACGCCGGCAGAATAACAGAACAATATTGCTGATTGCTTTACTTATGTTCAGGCTGTGGGAAATCGTAGCTCACAATATGGGAAAAGTCAACAGGAAAGGTGCAGAACAAAAATACAATTCACTTGTAAATATCTGGTTAATCGAACGAATTTTTTTGTTTATAAATTTATAACAATATAAATTATTTTACTACACACGTTTTTAAGAGACTATTTTCCTATTTTATTATACATTCATATGTATATTTTCCCAATTTCACTAATATTATATAAATGTCAAATGTAATACAGAAAAGTCGAACATAAATTAACACCGAGTTTGAAGTTTCACGCTTGCAATAATTGTTAACGAAAATGCGTTGACAATTATTGCAACATATATTGCGACTTTCTGCAATGAGCTGTCTCCACTAGCAATAATATAAAATTTGTCAACATATTTTGTCGACATATTTATTGCTGGTCGAGACGTAGGGTAACATGAGCAGTGCTTTTTTCGCACGTAATTTTAATGTTGCATACTTTCAAGCAATAAAAGCGAGAAAACTCTCTCACCAACAAACTGGCATATTATGCCAGCACAATTGTTCTCGTGTGTGAAAGGCCACTGAATGTCAAAACGAAGAAAAGTGTTACCGTGTTCAGCATTTGATGCACATTTATTGGATTAATGTGAAATTTAAATTAAAGCTTTAACATTTTATTTGTATTATTGTGTTTTGTTTATTGTACTGCGCATAAAAAATTTAATTTTGTTAATTATAGAGCATTAATGTTATAAAAAATACTTATAATAATAAATGTTAAACATGTCTCTAAAGGTGTCCTTACACGGTAATACAAAGTATTACGACTTTGTAGAATAAAAATATTATGAAATCCTCTCCTTGTTAAAAAAAGAAAACAAGAGTCTGTTGTAGGTATTTTTCGTGTTTACACTGATAGTATAAGTAAAATGCAAGCAAATATATTGAACTGTTGAGCTAATAATAAAAATTGGAAATTTCCAACAAAAGAAGACGTGTACTAATAAAACTGAATATTGGAGAAAAAATTTTATTATTTCAATGTAATTTTACTACAAAATATTATTTTTTTATACGTTTGTTTATTGTTTGTTTGGTTTTGCTGTACCATCAGCTACTTGATGGTTGCAGTTTACAATGTTTACAAAAACAACATGAACATTTCCTGAGTTGATTTTGGTCGCTACTGCAAAATTGTTAACACCTTCAATAGGTACAATTAGTGCTGCCAATGTTTACTTCGAAATACACCTCTGGTGTGATAAGAATACTTAAGTTTCTAAAATGGTTTAGAAAACAAAACATTTACCGACCGTTTGTCAAATTTTCTATTCGTATTCTCTCCTACTCGATACATTTTGCGTTTACATGATAAGATTTTGTACATTCTACAGCGTTTTTTGACATGTCGTAATCCATTGTATTACCATGTGAAGACACCTTAAACATGTGCTTAATTAAGACTTTGCAAAGTAAACTTTTCGTGTGTAAAAGGGGTATTTGCAGTCTTAATTCAGCTTGGTGAAAGACAGAAAGAGATAGTATTGCTCCCTCTGTCTTTCACACAGCTGAATTAAGACTTTGCAAATGCCACTTTTAGACCCGCTAAATTTACTTTGCAAAGTCTTAATTCAGCTGTATGAAAGACAGAGGGAGGAATAATATCTCTTTCTGTCTTTCTCCCAGCTGAATTAAGACTTTACAAAGTAAACTTTCCGTGTCTAAAAGGAGTACAACAATATTGGCTTTCCAAATAATACCCCTTTTAGAAACGCAAAGTTTACTTTTACCCCTTTTAGACACGGAAAGTTTACTTTGCAAAGCCTTAATTCAGCTGTGTGAAAGACGGAGGGAGAATTACTATCTGTTTCTGTCTTTCTTCCAGCTGAGTTAAGACTTTGCAAAGTAAACTATCCGTGTGTAAAAGGGGTATAAACATAAACTTCAATTGAACTTGTTGTGACAGGGGTTACCTTCGTGCTAAATATGGTCAATCCAAAATGTAAATAAAACAAAACAAATTTATTTTATTTTCAAACACCCAACGTGTCGTTTGTTTATTTCAAACTTTTTCAGGGGTATATTTTTGTTCATAAAATCTAGCAACAAACAATAGTTAATTAGATATGAGTTCAATATTTAATGGTAATTAATTTTTGACTTACAATTATTTGCTTTACATATTGTCAAAATTATCAGTTATTATTAGTTAAAAATAGAAAAACTGGACTTCACGACACAGAATTTGTATAAATAAAAAATAAATAAATAAATAAAAACAATACAACACAATTTAATTCGTGAATCTTAACGCTAATATCACAGAACTTCAACTAAATCAAACTATTGCAGCAGAATATTGCAGTTTGGTGTTATCTTTATATTCCTTTGTGTTCATTGTCCTTTGTATTTTTTGTTGTATTCGCAAACTTTCAAGAGTGTAACGTTTATTCTCTTTCTTTTCTTTGTCCAATATTTTTATATTCTCCAAATCCGCTACATGACCTTTGACTCTTTTACATGTAGTGATAATGCCGTCGCCTACTTTCCCTTCCTTATATCTCATTTGTGTTCATTTATTCTCGTCCCTAGAATTCTTTTTGTTGTTCCTATATAAACCAAATCACAGCTTTCTCTCTCATTTCCATTGCATTAAAAACAACTTAACTTAAACTACAATTATTAGTCGAAACCACTGTTGCCAGATAATTTTACAAAAAAGGGGTATTTGCAAAGTCTTAATTCAGCTGTTTAAATGCCAAAGGGAGGAATACTTTTACCCCTTTTAAGCACGGAGAGTTTACTTTGCAAAGTCTTAATTCAGCTGGGAGATAGACAGAAATAGACGGTATTCCTCCCTCTGTCTATCACACAGCTGAATTAAGACATTGCAAAGTAAATTTTGCGTGTCTAAAAGGGATATTTGCAAAGTCTTAACTCAGCTGGATAAAAGACAGAATGAGATAGTATTGCTCCTTCTGTCTTTCACACAGCTGGATTAAGACTTTGCTTTTAATTTTTTTTTTCAAATTTACATAAATTATCTTGCTATACAAAAATATATGCTGATATTACAAATTGTTTAAAAAATAAACATTAACAAAAGAATAGGGACAAATATATGCAGAAGCTTTCGACATAAAATTTAGAAAAATTGTTCATGCTAGGGATGGGCAAATGAAAAAAATGTATCGATATACTATATCATATCGATATTTATGAACAGTATCGATACATATTTTTTTAAAACATCGATATTTTTTGCATACAAATATTGTCAAAATATTTCAAATCTAAAATAAATACACATACTAACATATCGTGCCATAACCGCCAAAAAAAATTTAAGTGATATACACTTTGAACAACTATTGAGACCTTATGGATTTTTAAAAAAGATTTCTTTAAGAAATGTTGCTGATGAAGCCTTTAGAAAGCCTTAACAATTTTTATAAATAAGGATGTTAATTATTGACTAATGAATGCACGTGCTTCACACTTCAAAGTTCAGCATACTAGGAATATCCACTTTCCAACCAAACAATAATATTTAAAGAAATCGTGAACAACTTAGTCCACACATTTCAACTTTTGTTGCTCAACTCGTAATTCCGCTGTAAGAAAGACGGCGACGGAAATACATATATCTTTTTTTTCTTACAGCTGAATTACGAGTTGAGCAACAAAAGTTTAAACGTGTGAACCGGGACTAACTTAAAACTTAATGAACTCCATGAGTGAAGAAAACCCAAATTGACATTTTATCGAAAAAGGAAATAAATTTATCCATAACTCTGTATGTTTAATTTGTATTATAAGATAATTTCTGAAAAACACCATTCATTTCGAATGCACAATAAGTCACTTTAAGAAATTTAATACAAAGGAACTACGCATGTTAAGTTATACGTAACCTACTGTAGCTCCTTAGGCTTCATTAGTCTTTACTTTATGTTGCTGTTCTGTGCTGTGCCGGTCACAGTTTTCCACTATATTGGCGAGTCCATTGTTATGTTTCAATATAGTGTTTATGTTTTTCTTATAAAGATTAAATTTTTTATTGTTTTGTTTAAATAAAGATATAAACAAAACAATATTCCTGTAAGTCTTAATAAAAGTCTAATAATATTTTTAATAAGGCCCAAATTATATTAACCATGTTTAGATGATTTGCTAAGAAATCTTGGATCCTACTATAAACGTAATGCAAACTCCCAGAATTTTTACGATATTTCTAACTAGAGAGTCATTAAATACTGTCACCTATTATATAAAGAAGTATTAAGATTATATTGAAGATTGGCAGTTTATGAAATAAATACTGCTTAAAATACTGTTCCGAGACACACAAATGTAATGTATAAAGATTTTAGTAGCTTTTATATTGAAATAATTAGACAAATTAAAAACAATAATCTTTCATGATGACCTTTATAATTTTATTGATGTAGTAGAACCAAAATTTGCACAATCACTGAAGTGAAAACCGATTTTCATTTGTTAAGCTAAATTATCATTATTAAATTAAATTTTTTAAAGTAAATTAAATTAAATTTTTTAAAGTTAAAACTCTGCTGGCGATAGTCTCTTTCTAAATTTAAAGCTTGTGAAATTACCATTTTTAAACGCTTCTGTTGGAAGTCTTTTTTAGTAAATTGAAAAATTTGTTATCAGGCAATACCATAGCATCGATTTTAAAATTGCAAATTTTTAGCCTAAAATAACAAAAAGAAAAAGGAAAAAATAGTTTAGTTTAAATATGTACATTAGGCCTATGCGTATTTGTTAAACACAAAGGCTCCCTGGGTTTTCATATGCGGACTAAAATTCTAAGACAAACTGCGTTTTTACTTTTTTGATATCTTAAAAAAAAGTTCCGCACCAAATGCATTTTCTGCAGCAAGAATGTGGATTTTTTAATTCCAAAAAAATCTCATATTTTCGTAATGATTAATGGATTTTAAAATAAACAGCGGATTCGTGATAATCGGATCAAAATCTATAAAATTCGGGTACTAGTAGATGGCTTATTAACAAACAATTTTTTGTCATTACGAATATATGAGATTTTTTTGGAACTAAAAAATCCACATTCTTGCTGCTGAAAATGCAATTAGTGCGGAACTTTTTTTAAGATATCAAAAAAGTAAAAATGCAGTGTGTCTTAGTATTTTTTCCTGCATATGAAAACCGAGTGAGCCTTTCCCGTTTTGTAAATTTTTTTATTTTCTGCATAAGCATATGCTTAAAAAGATAAAGAATGTATAAGTATCGCTCAGTACCTATAGTTAAATAAGTTTAAATTAAGAAAAGAAAAAGGTTGATAACCTTATTCTCAAAAGCCTAGTTTAAAGGATATTTTATGAAATTTTTACAAAATGTTAAGAGGAAAGTGGTTAAATTATTTTTCGTTGAAGTAAATATTTGAGAAATATTGAATTTTGTGTTATATTTTTAAATTTGTTGTAGGATTTTTATATATTAAAAAATTATCTCGCCTTAAGTTTCAAGTTACTAACAAACTAATAAAAAAGAAAAAATTTTTCTTGGATTTTTTTTGCAATGTTTCATTTAGCTTTGCACCATTTAAGACTTGCAGCTGTGTAATTTTTATTTCCACTAGTGGCAACGCTGGTCAAAAACTAAGAAAAAACTACAACACATATATGTACCTTTTAAAAAAAATCTTCATCTTTTTCTTGCAAAAGCTTTTATAATTTCCATACACAGCATTATTAACTGGGTTTGCTCTTGCAAAGCAACAACTAGTCCAATTATTAATGTTACATCAAATCCAATTTTTTATAATTTCCTTAACAAAACCTATGTAGTGTGTGTTGTCTTTTTGACAACTGAGATGATGGTAGATGTTAGATGTTGTCAATGTAAACGCATGTTTCACATTTTTTACATCTTCCATGCGTTTCACTGAAATGTGTGTCAGTGTAAAAAGCCTATTAATCCTTTTGCTTGTAAATTATTTTGTTGGACGTGTTTGTTGTTGCATGTTTTGTTCTTTAGTGTATTTCTTTTAATATATTTTGTTGGTCTTGAAAGTCATACGGTTGTACCTATGTTTTGTTAGTGTCTTTTGTTTTATAAATCAGTTCGTCGATCATATTTGTTATTTTATGTTTTACTACTTTACAGGGTGTGACATCAGTTTGTAAGCAAACTTTTCGTTACACTTCCCCCCTTCTTTGGAAAAAAAATTTAAAAAAAATGTTTTTTTTTTGTTCCTTATATATGTATGTATATGTGTTTTTTTTTGTATTTATATAAAAAAATATAATCCAATACTGGTAGGTCTTCATTTGTCAGGTTTTTAATTGTACCCATCTCTACCAGCATAGCATCGTGGTTCTCAGGTGGTTGATGTGCTTCCATCGTCCCTGGTGTTGGCTCTATCTTCTGGTCCTTCGGTGAACCATCGCACCCTACTGCCGAATCTTCATTAAATGACCATTCCGTGCAGATTGATAATACGTCATCACTAAACCATGCTGCCGTTGCTAGGTCTAGTTCCTTCTGTAGCTCTTCCGTGCAGCTAGTTACGGGTTGCGAACATTGGAGCGGGAATAGGTCATCTCTATTATCTGGTGTGGTTTCCCCGTCTGACTCAGATTCGGATATTTCCAGATCGTTTTCTATGTCCGATAAGGTGACGCACTTTGTTGTCCCCTGGTTACCGAGTTTCTTGTGCCTTTGTATATCTAGGACCTTTGTACGTTCCATACTTATAAATTTGGTTCTGTGTACCTCTTTGTCAAGTTCCTCGTAATTTTTCCGGAGGCGTTGGCATGATTTTAAAAATTTTTGCTGATAATTCATCTAAAAATGGTTTATAACCCTCACTTAGTACCTTAATTTTACATACATTTTCCCCCTTTTAGCCTTGACACACACTGGAAGGACATCACAAGGTTAATAGACATACAATCAAAGATTATGAGTGACATTAAATGGTTTTAATTCCCCGATATGCGCGGTTCGTTCTTTTCTCCCTCCTGCTGCTATTTTTACTATCACGGGTGAAATAAAACCTTTTACCATGTGCGGGCCATCGTCTTTTGGAGCCAATTTTGCAGCAAACCCTTCGACCACCTTTGATAAATGGTGTTGTTTTATTAGTACTTGATCTCCTTTTTTGGGTTTCCAGTTTCTTCTTTTTAGATTGTAATATGTCTGTTGTTTTTGTGATGCTAACTCCAAATTTCGTCTTACTAATTTAAAAACGTCTTGCAGCATTTGGGAGTGTGTTCCTATTTCCTGATTTTCTGTGCCTGTACCGCTAGTAGCTTCGTCGTATAGAGCCTTGGGTAATCTGGGCTCTCTTCTTTGTGTTATGAAACTCGGGGTGTAACCTGTTGATTCCGAGACACTTGAATTTATTGCAAGCATTATTTCTGGTAGTTTATCGTCCCAAGTGCGTTGATTTTCCCCTGATAGTTGTGAAATCATTGTCTTGATTGTTCTGTTGGCACGTTCTGTAGGATTTTCCTGGGGAGTGTATGGTGCTGTTAGCTGTTGTTTTATTCCCAGTTCTTTTATGAAGTTCATGAATCCGCGGCTGGTGAGCTGCGTCCCATTATCGGTGATTAGAACCTTTGGTACTCCAAATCGACTCATTATACGCTCTCGTAGTGCTTTTTGTACCACCTCACTTGTTGCTTTTCGTGCTGGGACCAACTCAACCCATTTATAAAATTTGTCGATAAATACCAATAGCATTGTGTTTCCGTGTTTTGATCGTGGTAACGGTCCTAAAAAGTCTGAGCAAACTACTGTCCACGGCTCTTCTGCGATCTCCGATAGCATTTTACCTGCCGGTTTTGGTTGGCTTACTTTGTATCTTTAGCAGGATTCGCAACTTCTTACGTATTTGCCCACATCTTTAAACATTCCTAGCCAGTAGTAGCGGTTCGCAATTTTTGCAATAGTTTTTCGTACACCCATGTGTCCTGCGGCAGGGTTATCATGGTTTTCCATCAATACCCTTTTTGTTAGAGACTTTGGTACACACAGCTTCCATGGTATGCAACCGTCAGCTTCGTCCTTACTAGCAATGTGGCGATATAATATATATATATATTATATTCGATCTAGCCATGCGCATTCTTGTTTTTCTACGTCTTTGCTCATGTTGCATAATTTGCCTATTGGGTCTCGTGACAAAGCGTCTGCTATTACATTACTTTTTCCTTTTCTGTATTCTATTTCGAATGAATATTGTTGTAATTCCAACGCCCATATTGCAATTCTACCCATTAGGCTATCAATACTATTCAACCATTTTAGTGACAGGTGATCGGTTATTATTTTAAAATGGTATCCCTCTATGTAGTGTCGCATTTTTCTTACTCCCCACACGATTGCCAACCATTCCTTTTCTGTTGCTGAGTAGTTTTTTTCGGCTTTCTCCAACCGTCTGCTTGCATAGGATATTACACGTTCTTCTCCTTCGATGTCTTGTGTTAACACTGCCCCTAGTCCAAAATCACTGGCATCTGTTTGTAGCTTAAACTGTTTACTGAAATCCGGGTATGCCGATACTGGTGCTTCCGTTAAACGTTTCTTTAATTCTTCGAATGCTCTTTGTTACTCGGGATTCCTTTTAAATTTTCTATTTTTCTTGAGTAAATTTGTTATTGGTGCCACTAGAGTGGAAAAAACTGGTACAAATCTACGATACCAGGATGCCATGCCGATTATTCTCCTTGCGCCTCTTAGGTTGGTTGGTGGCTGCATTTCTCTCACTGCCGCTACCTTTTCTGGATCGGTTTGAATTCCTTTTTCTCCGATTACGTGGCCTAGAAATTTTATTTCTGATTTAAAAAATGAAAATTTTTCAGGGTTTATTTTTAAATTGGCTAATTTGAGCTTATGGAGTGTTGTCCTTAAGTTCCTCATGTGCTCCTGTATTGTTCCACCGGTGACGATGATGTCGTCTAGGTAGGCAAATGCGTAGGGCTCTAGCTCTGGTCCTATAACTTTATCCAGGGCTGTTTGGAATGTAGCTGGTGCGGAATGTAATCCAAACGACATAACTTTCCATTGATATAATCCTCTTCCAGGTATCGTAAATGCAGTGTAATTTCGGCTTTTTATATACAATGGGATTTGCCAGTAACCGTTTTTCAAATCCAGAGTACTAAAATATTTTGCATTCCGTAGTCTTTCCAGTATAGAATTTATCCTTGGTAGTGGATATGCGTCCGTGACAGATTTGTCGTTTAATTGTCGAAAATCACAGCACAACTGCCATTTTCCATTTTTCTTCGGGGCTAAAACGATTGGTGAGCTATATGGGCTATGTGATGGTTCTATACAATCGTTGGCTATTAATTCATCCAAGAGTTCACTTATGATCTTCTGTTTTGCGGGGTTGTTTATTGTGTATCGATGTTTAAACGGTGTTTCATCCTTCATAACTATTTTATGTTTTAATATGTTTGATGTCCCTGATAATTTTTAAAATTTGGCGACTTCGTTATAAAGAAACTTCTCAATCATATTTGCATCTTCTGTCTGTACATCCGTTTTTGGTACGCGTTGGTCTTCATTTATAGTATTGTTACTTTCGTCTTTGCTAAATCAATGGTGGTTCCACCGATATTTAATGTGGCCGCTACTTTGATCAGGAAATCCGTACCGAGTATTACTCCGTCCGAGACATTGGGTAGTATAAATCACGTTATATTCACTGTATTTCCACTGTATTCGACTGTTGAATTTATTGCTTCCTTTATTCTTACTGTTGTACCATCTGCTAAAACTATGTTCATGTGCATTTGCTTAAATTCGTGTTTGTGTGCTACTTCGTTTGCTTTTGTTATGCTAATGAAACTATTGGTAGCCCCCGTATCAATTAATGCGTCCATTACCTTGCCTCCCACCTTAAGTTTGAGCCTTGCATGATTTTACCGTAAGCTATTCTGAAGTAAAGCTGATGCTATTGCTAGCTGTGTAAAGGGTCTATTTTTTCGGACCCCGCCCTCCCTTATTGGTGGGGTTCTTGACCATTTCCCGTTTTTCTCCTGCAGCATTCAATAGTCCGAATCTCTCTTTGGCCACACTCCCAGCAAAAAATAATTGGCGGGGTTTTGGCAGTACTTATAACTGTGCCCTTCCCTACCGCAGCGACGACATGCTTTCTGAGGGTTTATAGTTTGGTTTCCTGGAGTTTGTACTGCGCTTTGTTGTATAGCTAAGCTGTTGCCTTGTACCTGTGTTCTTGCTCGCGGTATTGGTGTTCGAGTGGTATGTGAAACTAATGTAATTCTTATACTTTCGAAATTCTCTGCCAATTCTGTTAGTTCCTGTAGCGTATTGAAATCCCGAATCTTTATGTACAGTTTGTAGCTTGGGTCGATATTTTGTTATATTCTGTCTAATTGCTTATGTTCTTCATACCCTGATTGTCTCATGAGATCTTGTAATGTCACCATATATACTTTGAATTTTTCCTCCGGTTGTTGTTTTCTGTCCCGTATTATATCTTCCAGTTTGTCGAAATATCCTTTTGGTAAAAAGTATTTCAAGAAATCTTGTTTGAAATTTTCCCAAGTCTCCCATTTCTTGTTATTGTTACAAAACCATGTCAACGCTAGTTCTTTTAACAATTCTGGCATTTTACGTCGTACAAGGTCTAAATGGAGATCGTAAACTTCAGCTAATTCTTCTACTCATTCTATAAATGTCATCGGGTTTTTGCTGCCGTCGTATTTGAATGACCATAGCCGAATTTGGTCAATTGCTTGTTGGTACGTTTTTTCCGTATTCCTTGTGTCTTCCTCCGGAGTGCTCACCATGAGCTGAGGTACCTCCTGTTGTTGTTTCTGAACGATTCCTTTGCTTGTTCTAGCACCTTCCGTGTAAGGCGGCGTAGCCCTGGTGTGTTTTTGCTCCAGTTCTTCTAGTCGTTGTACTGTATCTTCTGGTCCTGTAGTTTCTAGTTTAAATTCTTCTGCATATTGTATCAGCTCTTCCTTTCGAAGAGTGTAGATCCAGTTTATTTTTACCATCCTGATATTTTATTATTTTTTTATTTGTTACGTGTTCTTCTTGTTTTTATCCAGAATTTGCTCGGGCGCCACTTGTAACGTGGCTTCTTGCTTCGTGGTATTTTTTTTTCCAAAAAAATTTATCCTCTTTATTTTTGATCCGTGTTTTTCTTATTTTTATCCAGAATTTGCTCGGGCGCCAATTGTAACGTCGTTTTCTGCCGGGTATACTCAGCCTGAAAATGCCAATGGTCGTTACAAGAAATAACACATTTTTCCTTAATTTATTGCTATTCTTTATTTAAAATTAATAAATTTAGCTTTTTTCTGAAATATAATTCACTTGACTTCAATTCCGTAGTATTATATCATCTGTTTTTCTTATGGCCTCTCAGCTCCCCGGATTAGTTTTGGCTTTTATTCCTGCGAGTTATCTTCTATGCTTCCGTAGTTAACCTTTGTATTACCCCTGTGGTTCTTATCAGGAAAATTGGGGCCTTATGGATATTTTACTTATGTTTCCGTACAGTTGAGCGTATCGGCTACTGGCCTACTACTCCCGTTTCAGTGGTGGCGTTGTATTGTTTCAGTGGTGAGAACAATCGTTGCAATACTACCGAGATTACCCTATATTGCCTTGCGATAATATTTGTAAATAGGTAATCGCTGACAATGTTTATAATATCTAGTTCTTGGGGTTTTACTGTATTGTTTAGCGACTAGGGAATCGCTAACAATATTTATTAATATCTCCTTATCGATGTTCTACTGTATTGTTTCGCGACTAGGAAATCGCTAACAATGTTTATTATTATCTATTTATCTAGGTTCTACTGTATTGTTTTGCGACTAGGCAATCGCTAACAATGTTTATTATTATTTATTCCAGGTTCTACTGTATTGTTTCGCGACTAGGAAATCGCTAACAATGTGTATTAATATTTATTTATCAAGGTTCTACTGTATTGTTTTGCGACTAGGAAATCTCTAACAATATTTGTCAATGTATAGTTATCTGTGTACTACTGTATTGTTTCGCGACTAAGCAATCGCTAACAATGTTTATTAATATCTACTTAGACGTGTTCTACTGTATTGTTTCGCGACTAGGAAATCGCTAACAATGTTTGTCAATGTCTACTTATCTGTGTTCTACTGTATTGTTTCGCGACTAGGCAATCGCTAACAATGTTTATTAATATCTACTTAGACGTGTTCTACTGCATTGTTTCGCGACTAGGTAATCGCTAACCCCCCTTCTCAACTAGCAATAAATATGTTGGCAATATAGCAATAACGCCGGCAGAATAACAGAACAATATTGCTGATTGCTTTACTTATGTTAAGGCTATGGGAAATCGTAGCTCACAATATTGGAAAAGTCAACAGGAAATGTGCAGAACAAAAATACAATTCACTTGTAAATACTGGTTAATCGAACGAATTTTTTTGTTTATAAATTTATAACAATACAAATTATTTTACTACACACGTTTTTAAGAGACTATTTTCCTATTTTATTATACATTCATATGTATATTTTCCCAATTTCACTAATATTATATAAATGTCAAATTTAATACAGAAAAGTCGAACATAAATTAACACCGAGTTTGAAGTTTCACGCTTGCAATAATTGTTAACGAAAATGCGTTGACAATTATTGTAACATATATTGCAAGTTAATATTTACAGAGATTTCTAAAAGTGCTTTTCCCAAAAAGTAAATTTTTCTAAAAAGTATTTTTCCCACAAAGCGCCTTTTTCTAAAAAGTGCTTTTCCCAAGAACTACCTTTTTCTAAAAAATGCTTTTCCCAAAAAGTACCTTTTTCTAAAAAGTATTTTTCCCACAAGCGCCTTTTTCTAAAAAGTGCTTTTCCCAAAAAGTACCTTTTTCTAAAAAGTGGTTCTCCCAAAAAGTACCTTTTTCTAAAAAGTGCTTTTCTCAAAAAGTACCTTTTACTAAAAAGTATTTTTCCCACAAAGCGCCTTTTTCTAAAAAGTGCTTTTCCCAAAAAGCACCTTTTCCAAAAAAGTATCTTTTTCCAAAAAGTATTTTTCTTACAAAGCGTCTTCTTCTAAAAAGTGCTTTTCTCAAAAAGTACCTTTTACTAAAAAGTATTTTTCCCACTAAGCGCCTTTTTCTAAAAAGTGCTTTTCAAAAAAAGTACCTTTTTTCAAAAAGTATTTTTCCCACAAAGCGCCTTTTTTTAAAAAGTGTTTTTCCCAAAAAGTACCTTTTGCTAAAAAGTACCTTTTTCTAAAAAGTATTTTTCCCACAAAGCGCCTTTTTCTAAAAAGTGTTTTTCCCAAAAAATACCTTTTTCTAAAAAGTATTTTTCCCACAAAGCGCCTTTTGTAAAAGTACTTTTTCTTAAAAGTACCTTTTTCAAAAAAGCGATTTTTACAAAAAGTAACTTTTTGTAAAAATTATTATTCCCAAAAAGTACCTTTTTTTTAAATTGCATTTCCCAAAAAGAACATTTTTCTAAAAAGTACTTTTCCCAAAAAGTACCTTTTTCTAAAAAGTATTTTTCCCACAAAGCGCCTTTTTCTAAAAGTGCTTTACCCAAAAAGTACCTTTTTCTAAAAAGTACCTTTTTTCAAAAAGTATTTTTCCCACAAAGCGCCTTTTTTTAAAAAGTGCTTTTCCCAAAAAGTACCTTTTTCTAAAAAGTATTTTTCCCACAAAGCGCCTTTTTCTAAAAAGTGTTTTTCCCAAAAAATACCTTTTTCTAAAAAGTATTTTTCCCACAAAGCGCCTTTTGTAAAAGTACTTTTTCTAAAAAGTACCTTTTTCAAAAATGCGATTTTTACAAAAAGTAACTTTTTGTAAAAATTATTATTCCCAAAAAGTACCTTTTTTTAAAATTGCATTTCCCAAAAAGTACATTTTTCTAAAAAGTACTTTTCCCAAAAAGTACTTTTTTCTAAAAAGTATTTTTCCCACAAAGCGCCTTTTTCTAAAAAGTGCTTTTCCCAAAAAGTACCGTTTTCTAAAAAGTACCTTTTTACTAAATATTGGTTTTCCCAAAAAGTAACTTTCTAAAAAGTACTTTTCCCAAAAAGTACCTTTTTCTAAAAAGTGCTTTTCCCGAGAAGTACCTTTTTCTAAAAAGTACCTTTTTCTTAAAAGAACCTTTTTCTAAAAAGGACCTTTTTCTAAAAAGTGCTTTTCCCGATAAGTACCTTTTTCTAAAAAGTACCTTCTTCTAAAAAGAACCTTTTTCTAAAAAGTACCTTCTTCTAAAACGAACCTTTTTCTAAAAAGTACCTTTTTCTAAAAAGGTCTTTTCCCAAAAAGTACCTTTTCCTAAAAAGTACCTTTTTTCAGTATTTTTCCCATAAAGCGCCTTTTCCTAAAAATTGCTTTTTAGAAAAAGGACCTTTTTTTAAAAAGTACCTTTTTTTAAAAAGTACCTTTTTCATAAAAGTACTTTACCTAAAAAGTAACTTTTTCTAAAAAGTATTTTCCCAAAAAGTAGCTTTTTCTAAAAAGAGCTTTTCCCAAAAGGTGCTTTTCGCGAAAAGTACTTTTCCCACAAAGCGCCTTTTTCTAAAAATTGCTTTTTAGAAAAAGGACCTTTCTTTAAAAATTACCTTTTTCATAAAAGTACTTTACCTAAAAAGTAACTTTTTCTAAAAAGTATTTTCCCAAAAAGTAGCTTTTTCTAAAAAGAGCTTTTCCCAAAAGGTGCTTTTCGCAAAAAGTACTTTTCCCACAAAGCGCCTTTTTCTAAAAATTGCTTTTTAGAAAAAGGACCTTTTTTTAAAAAGAACCTTTTTCATAAAAGTACTTTACCTAAAAAGTAACTTTTTCTAAAAAGTACTTTTCCCAAAAAGTAGCTTTTTCTAAAAAGAGCTTTTCCCAAAAGGTGCTTTTCGCAAAAAGTACTTTTCCCACAAAGCGCCTTTTTCTAAAAATTGCTTTTTAGAAAAAGGACCTTTTTTAAAAAGTACCTTTTTCATAAAAGTACTTTACCTAAAAAGTAACTTTTTCTAAAAAGTACTTTTCCCAAAAAGTAGCTTTTTCTAAAAAGAGCTTTTCCCAAAAGGTGCTTTTCGCAAAAAGTACTTTTCCCAAAAAGTACCTTTTTCTAAAAAGTATTTTTCCCACAAAGCGCTTTTTTCTAAAAAGTGCTTTTCCCAAAAAGTACCTTTTTACTAAATATTGGTTTTCCCAAAAAGTAACTTTTTCTAAAAAGTACTTTTCCCAAAAAGTACCTTTTTCTAAAAAGTGCTTTTCCCGAGAAGTACCTTTTTCTAAAAAGAACCTTTTTCTAAAAGTACCTTTTTCTAAAAAGTGCTTTTCCCGATAAGTACCTTTTTCTAAAAAGTACCTTCTTCTTAAAAGAACCTTTTTCTAAAAAGTACCTTTTTCTAAAAAGGTCTTTTCCCAAAAAGTACCTTTTCGTAAAAAGTACTTTTTTCAGTATTTTTCCCACAAAGCGCCTTTTTCTAAAAATTGCTTTTTAGAAAAATTGCTTTTTAGAAAAAGGACCTTTTTTTAAAAAGTACCTTTTTCATAAAAGTACTTTACCTAAAAAGTAACTTTTCCTGAAAAGTACTTTTCCCAAAAAGTAACTTTTTCTAAAAGAGCTTTTCCCAACCGTCTGCTTGCATAGGATATTACACGTTCTTCTCCTTCGATGTCTTGTGTTAACACTGCCCCTAGTCCAAAATCACTGGCATCTGTTTGTAGCTTAAACTGTTTACTGAAATCCGGGTATGCCGATACTGGTGCTTCCGTTAAACGTTTCTTTAATTCTTCGAATGCTCTTTGTTACTCGGGATTCCTTTTAAATTTTCTATTTTTCTTGAGTAAATTTGTTATTGGTGCCACTAGAGTGGAAAAAACTGGTACAAATCTACGATACCAGGATGCCATGCCGATTATTCTCCTTGCGCCTCTTAGGTTGGTTGGTGGCTGCATTTCTCTCACTGCCGCTACCTTTTCTGGATCGGTTTGAATTCCTTTTTCTCCGATTACGTGGCCTAGAAATTTTATTTCTGATTTAAAAAATGAAAATTTTTCAGGGTTTATTTTTAAATTGGCTAATTTGAGCTTATGGAGTGTTGTCCTTAAGTTCCTCATGTGCTCCTGTATTGTTCCACCGGTGACGATGATGTCGTCTAGGTAGGCAAATGCGTAGGGCTCTAGCTCTGGTCCTATAACTTTATCCAGGGCTGTTTGGAATGTAGCTGGTGCGGAATGTAATCCAAACGACATAACTTTCCATTGATATAATCCTCTTCCAGGTACCGTAAATGCAGTGTAATTTCGGCTTTTTATATACAATGGGATTTGCCAGTAACCGTTTTTCAAATCCAGAGTACTAAAATATTTTGCATTCCGTAGTCTTTCCAGTATAGAATTTATCCTTGGTAGTGGATATGCGTCCGTGACAGATTTGTCGTTTAATTGTCGAAAATCACAGCACAACTGCCATTTTCCATTTTTCTTCGGGGCTAAAACGATTGGTGAGCTATATGGGCTATGTGATGGTTCTATACAATCGTTGGCTATTAATTCATCCAAGAGTTCACTTATGATCTTCTGTTTTGCGGGGTTGTTTATTGTGTATCGATGTTTAAACGGTGTTTCATCCTGATAATTTTTAAAATTTAGCGAGTTCGTTATAAAGAAACTTCTCAATCATATTTGCATCTTCTGTCTGTACATCCGTTTTTGGTACGCGTTGGTCTTCATTTATAGTATTGTTACTTTCGTCTTTGCTAAATCAATGGTGGTTCCACCGATATTTAATGTGGCCGCTACTTTGATCAGGAAATCCGTACCGAGTATTACTCCGTCCGAGACATTGGGTAGTATAAATCACGTTATATTCACTATATTTCCACTGTATTCGACTGTTGAATTTATTGCTTCCTTTATTCTTACTGTTGTACCATCTGCTAAAACTATGTTCATGTGCATTTGCTTAAATTCGTGTTTGTTTGCTACTTCGTTTGCTTTTGTTATGCTAATGAAACTATTGGGAGCCCCCGTATCAATTAATGCGTCCATTACCTTGCCTCCCACCTTAAGTTTGAGCCTTGCATGATTTTACCGTAAGCTATTCTGAAGTAAAGCTGATGCTGTTGCTAGCTGTGTAAAGGGTCTATTTTTTCGGACCCCGCCCTTCCTTATTGGTGGGGCTCTTGACCATTTCCCGTTTTTCTCCTGCAGCATTCAATAGTCCGAACCGCAGCGACGACATGCTTTCTGAGGGTTTATAGTTTGGTTTCCTGGAGTTTGTACTGCGCTTTGTTGTATAGCTAAGCTGTTGCCTTGTACCTGTGTTCTTGCTCGCGGTATTGGTGTTCGAGTGGTATGTGAAACTAATGTAATTCTTATACTTTCGAAATTCTCTGCCAATTCTGTTAGTTCCTGTAGCGTATTGAAATCCCGTCTCTTTATGTACAGTTTGTAGCTTGGGTCGATATTTTGTTATATTCTGTCTAATTGCTTATGTTCTTCATACCCTGATTGTCTCATGAGATCTTGTAATGTCACCATATATACTTTGAATTTTTCCTCCGGTTGTTGTTTTCTGTCCCGTATTATATCTTCCAGTTTGTCGAAATATCCTGTTGGTAAAAAGTATTTCAAGAAATCTTGTTTGAAATTTTCCCAAGTCTCCCATTTCTTGTTATTGTTACAAAACCATGTCAACGCTACTTCTTTTAACAATTCTGGCATTGTACGTCGTACAAGGTCTAAATGGAGATCGTAAACTTCAGCTAATTCTTCTACTCTTTCTATAAATGTCATCGGGTTTTTGCTGCCGTCGTATTTGAATGTCCATAGCCGAATTTGGTCAATTGCTTGTTGGTACGTTTTTTCCGTATTCCTTGTGTCTTCCTCCGGAGTGCTCACCATGAGCTGAGGTACCTCCTGTTGTTGTTTCTGAACGATTCCTTTGCTTGTTCTAGCACCTTCCGTGTAAGGCGGCGTAGCCCTGGTGTGTTTTTGCTCCAGTTCTTCTAGTCGTTGTACTGTATCTTCTGGTCCTGTAGTTTCTAGTTTAAATTCTTCTGCATATTGTATCAGCTCTTCCTTTCGAAGAGTGTAGATCCAGTTTATTTTTACCATCCTGATATTTTATTATTTTTTTATTTGTTACGTGTTCTTCTTGTTTTTATCCAGAATTTGCTCGGGCGCCACTTGTAACGTGGCTTCTTGCTTCGTGGTATTTTTTTTTCCAAAAAAATTTATCCTCTTTATTTTTATTCCGTGTTTTTCTTATTTTTATCCAGAATTTGCTCGGGCGCCAATTGTAACATCGTTTTCTGCCGGGTATACTCAGCCTGAAAATGCCAATGGTCGTTACAAGAAATAACACATTTTTCCTTAATTTATTGCTATTCTTTATTTAAAATTAATAAATTTAGCTTTTTTCTGAAATATAATTCACTTGACTTCAATTCCGTAGTATTATATCATCTGTTTTTCTTATGGCCTCTCAGCTCCCCGGATTAGTTTTGGCTTTTATTCCTGCGAGTTATCTTCTATGCTTCCGTAGTCAACCTTTGTATTACCCCTGTGGTCCTTATCAGGAAAATTGGGGCCTTATGGATATTTTACTTATGTTTCCGTACAGTTGAGCGTATCGGCTACTGGCCTACTACTCCCGTTTCAGTGGTGGCGTTGTATTGTTTCAGTGGTGAGAACAATCGTTGCAATACTACCGAGATTACCCTATATTGCCTTGCGATAATATTTGTAAATAGGTAATCGCTGACAATGTTTATAATATCTAGTTCTTGGGGTTTTACTGTATTGTTTAGCGACTAGGGAATCGCTAACAATATTTATTAATATCTCCTTATCGATGTTCTACTGTATTGTTTCGCGACTAGGAAATCGCTAACAATGTTTATTATTATCTATTTATCTAGGTTCTACTGTATTGTTTTGCGACTAGGCAATCGCTAACAATGTTTATTATTATTTATTCCAGGTTCTACTGTATTGTTTCGCGACTAGGAAATCGCTAACAATGTGTATTAATATTTATTTATCAAGGTTCTACTGTATTGTTTTGCGACTAGGAAATCTCTAACAATATTTGTCAATGTATAGTTATCTGTGTACTACTGTATTGTTTCGCGACTAGGCAATCGCTAACAATGTTTATTAATATCTACTTAGACGTGTTCTACTGTATTGTTTCGCGACTAGGAAATCGCTAACAATGTTTGTCAATGTCTACTTATCTGTGTTCTACTGTATTGTTTCGCGACTAGGCAATCGCTAACAATGTTTATTAATATCTACTTAGACGTGTTCTACTGCATTGTTTCGCGACTAGGTAATCGCTAACCCCCCTTCTCGACTAGCAATAAATATGTTGGCAATATAGCAATAACGCCGGCAGAATAACAGAACATATTGCTGATTGCTTTACTTATGTTAAGGCTATGGGAAATCGTAGCTCACAATATTGGAAAAGTCACTTGTAAATATCTGCTTAATCGAACGAATTTTTTTGTTTATAAATTTATAACAATATAAATTATTTTACTACACACGTTCTTAAGAGACTATTTTCCTATTTTATTATACATTCACATGTATATTTTCCCAATTTCACTAATATTATATAAATGTCAAATTTAATACAGAAAAGTCGAACATAAATTAACACCGAGTTTGAAGTTTCACGCTTGCAATAATTGTTAACGAAAATGCGTTGACAATTATTGTAACATATATTGCATGTTCCTGCAATGAGCTGTCTCCACTAGCAATAATATAATTTTGACAACTGCTGCAATATATGTCGACATATTTATTGCTAGTCAAGACGTAGGGTAACAATGTTTATCAATATCTACTTGCTTACCGTGCTTAATACTGATCCACTGATGTCTATGCAACGACTGAATGAATGTTTGCAAATTCTTCGGCCTTTTAAACTATTTTCCCTTTACATTATTGTTGTAATATTTACAGAGATTTCTAAAAGTGCTTTTCCCAAAAAGTAAATTTTTCTAAAAAGTATTTTTCCCACAAAGCGCCTTTTTCTAAAAAGTGCTTTTCCCAAGAACTACCTTTTTCTAAAAAATGCTTTTCCCAAAAAGTACCTTTTTCTAAAAAGTATTTTTCCCACAAAACGCCTTTTTCTAAAAAGTGCTTTTCCCAAAAAGTACCTTTTTCTAAAAAGTGGTTCTCCCAAAAAGTACCTTTTTCTAAAAAGTGCTTTTCTCAAAAAGTACCTTTTACTAAAAAGTATTTTTCCCACAAAGAGCCTTTTTCTAAAAAGTGCTTTTCCCAAAAAGCACCTTTTCCAAAAAAGTATCTTTTTCCAAAAAGTATTTTTCTTACAAAGCGTCTTCTTCTAAAAAGTGCTTTTCTCAAAAAGTACCTTTTACTAAAAAGTATTTTTCCCACTAAGCGCCTTTTTCTAAAAAGTGCTTTTCAAAAAAAGTACCTTTTTTCAAAAAGTATTTTTCCCACAAAGCGCCTTTTTTTAAAAAGTGTTTTTCCCAAAAAGTACCTTTTGCTAAAAAGTACCTTTTTCTATAAAGTATTTTTCCCACAAAGCGCCTTTTTCTAAAAAGTGTTTTTCCCAAAAAATACTTTTTTCTAAAAAGTATTTTTCCCACAAAGCGCCTTTTCTAAAAAGTACTTTTTCTAAAAAGTACCTTTTTCAAAAAAGCGATTTTTACAAAAAGTAACTTTTTGTAAAAATTATTATTCCCAAAAAGTACCTTTTTTTTAAATTGCATTTCCCAAAACGTACATTTTTCTAAAAAGTACTTTTCCCAAAAAGTACCTTTTTCTAAAAAGTATTTTTCCCACAAAGCGCCTTTTTCTAAAAGTGCTTTACCCAAAAAGTACCTTTTTCTAAAAAGTACCTTTTTTCAAAAAGTATTTTTCCCACAAAGCGCCTTTTTTTAAAAAGTGCTTTTCCCAAAAAGTACCTTTTGTAAAAAGTACCTTTTTCTAAAAAGTATTTTTCCCACAAAGCGCCTTTTTCTAAAAAGTGTTTTTCCCAAAAAATACCTTTTTCTAAAAAGTATTTTTCCCACAAAGCGCCTTTTGTAAAAGTACTTTTTCTAAAAAGTACCTTTTTCAAAAAAGCGATTTTTACAAAAAGTAACTTTTTGTAAAAATTATTATTCCCAAAAAGTACCTTTTTTTAAAATTGCATTTCCCAAAAAGTACATTTTTCTAAAAAGTACTTTTCCCAAAAAGTACTTTTTTCTAAAAAGTATTTTTCCCACAAAGCGCCTTTTTCTAAAAAGTGCTTTTCCCAAAAAGTACCGTTTTCTAAAAAGTACCTTTTTACTAAATATTGGTTTTCCCAAAAAGTAACTTTCTAAAAAGTACTTTTCCCAAAAAGTACCTTTTTCTAAAAAGTGCTTTTCCCGAGAAGTACCTTTTTCTAAAAAGTACCTTTTTCTTAAAAGAACCTTTTTCTAAAAAGGACCTTTTTCTAAAAAGTGCTTTTCCCGATAAGTACCTTTTTCTAAAAAGTACCTTCTTCTAAAAAGAACCTTTTTCTAAAAAGTACCTTCTTCTAAAACGAACCTTTTTCTAAAAAGTACCTTTTTCTAAAAAGGTCTTTTCCCAAAAAGTACCTTTTCCTAATAAGTACCTTTTTTCAGTATTTTTCCCATAAAGCGCCTTTTTCTAAAAATTGCTTTTTAGAAAATGGACCTTTTTTTAAAAAGTACCTTTTTTTAAAAAGTACCTTTTTCATAAAAGTACTTTACCTAAAAAGTAACTTTTTCTAAAAAGTATTTTCCCAAAAAGTAGCTTTTTCTAAAAAGAGCTTTTCCCAAAAGGTGCTTTTCGCAAAAAGTACTTTTCCCACAAAGCGCCTTTTTCTAAAAATTGCTTTTTAGAAAAAGGACCTTTTTTTAAAAAGAACCTTTTTCATAAAAGTACTTTACCTAAAAAGTAACTTTTTCTAAAAAGTACTTTTCCCAAAAAGTAGCTTTTTCTAAAAAGAGCTTTTCCCAAAAGGTGCTTTACGCAAAAAGTACTTTTCCCACAAAGCGCCTTTTTCTAAAAATTGCTTTTTAGAAAAAGGACCTTTTTTAAAAAGTACCTTTTTCATAAAAGTACTTTACCTAAAAAGTAACTTTTTCTAAAAAGTACTTTTCCCAAAAAGTAGCTTTTTCTAAAAAGAGCTTTTCCCAAAAGGTGCTTTTCGCAAAAAGTACTTTTCCCAAAAAGTACCTTTTTCTAAAAAGTATTTTTCCCACAAAGCGCCTTTTTCTAAAAAGTGCTTTTCCCAAAAAGTACCTTTTTACTAAATATTGGTTTTCCCAAAAAGTAACTTTTTCTAAAAAGTACTTTTCCCAAAAAGTACCTTTTTCTAAAAAGTGCTTTTCCCGAGAAGTACCTTTTTCTAAAAAGAACCTTCTTCTAAAAGTACCTTTTTCTAAAAAGTGCTTTTCCCGATAAGTACCTTTTTCTAAAAAGTACCTTCTTCTTAAAAGAACCTTTTTCTAAAAAGTACCTTTTTCTAAAAAGGTCTTTTCCCAAAAAGTACCTTTTCCTAAAAAGTACCTTTTTCAGTATTTTTCCCACAAAGCGCCTTTTTCTAAAAATTGCTTTTTAGAAAAATTGCTTTTTAGAAAAAGGACCTTTTTTTAAAAAGTACCTTTTTCATAAAAGCACTTTACCTAAAAAGTAACTTTTCCTGAAAAGTACTTTTCCCAAAAAGTAGCTTTTTCTAAAAGAGCTTTTCCCAACCGTCTGCTTGCATAGGATATTACACGTTCTTCTCCTTCGATGTCTTGTGTTAACACTGCCCCTAGTCCAAAATCACTGGCATCTGTTTGTAGCTTAAACTGTTTACTGAAATCCGGGTATGCCGATACTGGTGCTTCCGTTAAACGTTTCTTTAATTCTTCGAATGCTCTTTGTTACTCGGGATTCCTTTTAAATTTTCTATTTTTCTTGAGTAAATTTTATTGGTGCCACTAGAGTGGAAAAAACTGGTACAAATCTACGATACCAGGATGCCATGCCGATTATTCTCCTTGCGCCTCTTAGGTTGGTTGGTGGCTGCATTTCTCTCACTGCCGCTACCTTTTCTGGATCGGTTTGAATTCCTTTTTCTCCGATTACGTGGCCTAGAAATTTTATTTCTGATTAAAAAAATGAAAATTTTTAGGGTTTATTTTTAAATTGGCTAATTTGAGCTTATGGAGTGTTGTCCTTAAGTTCCTCATGTGCTCCTGTATTGTTCCACCGGTGACGATGATGTCGTCTAGGTAGGCAAATGCGTAGGGCTCTAGCTCTGGTCCTATAACTTTATCCAGGGCTGTTTGGAATGTAGCTGGTGCGGAATGTAATCCAAACGACATAACTTTCCATTGATATAATCCTCTTCCAGGTACCGTAAATGCAGTGTAATTTCGGCTTTTTATATACAATGGGATTTGCCAGTAACCGTTTTTCAAATCCAGAGTGCTAAAATATTTTATGCATTCCGTAGTCCTTCCAGTATAGAATTTATCCTTGGTAGTGGATATGCGTCCGTGACAGATTTGTCGTTTAATTGTCGAAAATCACAGCACAACTGCCATATTCCATTTTTCTTCGGGGCTAAAACGATTGGTGAGCTATATGGGCTATGTGATGGTTCTATACAATCGTTGGCTATTAATTCATCCAAGAGTTCACTTATGATCTTCTGTTTTGCGGGGTTGTTTATTGTGTATCGATGTTTAAACGGTGTTTCATCCTGATAATTTTTAAAATTTAGCGAGTTCGTTATAAAGAAACTTCTCAATCATATTTGCATCTTCTGTCTGTACATCCGTTTTTGGTACGCGTTGGTCTTCATTTATAGTATTGTTACTTTCGTCTTTGCTAAATCAATGGTGGTTCCACCGATATTTAATGTGGCCGCTACTTTGATCAGGAAATCCGTACCGAGTATTACTCCGTCCGAGACATTGGGTAGTATAAATCACGTTATATTCACTATATTTCCACTGTATTCGACTGTTGAATTTATTGCTTCCTTTATTCTTACTGTTGTACCATCTGCTAAAACTATGTTCATGTGCATTTGCTTAAATTCGTGTTTGTTTGCTACTTCGTTTGCTTTTGTTATGCTAATGAAACTATTGGGAGCCCCCGTATCAATTAATGCGTCCATTACCTTGCCTCCCACCTTAAGTTTGAGCCTTGCATGATTTTACCGTAAGCTATTCTGAAGTAAAGCTGATGCTGTTGCTAGCTGTGTAAAGGGTCTATTTTTTCGGACCCCGCCCTTCCTTATTGGTGGGGCTCTTGACCATTTCCCGTTTTTCTCCTGCAGCATTCAATAGTCCGAATCTCTCTTTGGCCACACTCCCAGCAAAAAATAATTGGCGGGGTTTTGGCAGTACTTATAAGTGTGCCCTTCCCTACCGCAGCGACGACATGCTTTCTGAGGGTTTATAGTTTGGTTTCCTGGAGTTTGTACTGCGCTTTGTTGTATAGCTAAGCTGTTGCCTTGTACCTGTGTTCTTGCTCGCGGTATTGGTGTTCGAGTGGTATGTGAAACTAATGTAATTCTTATACTTTCGAAATTCTCTGCCAATTCTGTTAGTTCCTGTAGCGTATTGAAATCCCGTCTCTTTATGTACAGTTTGTAGCTTGGGTCGATATTTTGTTATATTCTGTCTAATTGCTTATGTTCTTCATACCCTGATTGTCTCATGAGATCTTGTAATGTCACCATATATACTTTGAATTTTTCCTCCGGTTGTTGTTTTCTGTCCCGTATTATATCTTCCAGTTTGTCGAAATATCCTGTTGGTAAAAAGTATTTCAAGAAATCTTGTTTGAAATTTTCCCAAGTCTCCCATTTCTTGTTATTGTTACAAAACCATGTCAACGCTACTTCTTTTAACAATTCTGGCATTGTACGTCGTACAAGGTCTAAATGGAGATCGTAAACTTCAGCTAATTCTTCTACTCTTTCTATAAATGTCATCGGGTTTTTGCTGCCGTCGTATTTGAATGACCATAGCCGAATTTGGTCAATTGCTTGTTGGTACGTTTTTTCCGTATTCCTTGTGTCTTCCTCCGGAGTGCTCACCATGAGCTGAGGTACCTCCTGTTGTTGTTTCTGAACGATTCCTTTGCTTGTTCTAGCACCTTCCGTGTAAGGCGGCGTAGCCCTGGTGTGTTTTTGCTCCAGTTCTTCTAGTCGTTGTACTGTATCTTCTGGTCCTGTAGTTTCTAGTTTAAATTCTTCTGCATATTGTATCAGCTCTTCCTTTCGAAGAGTGTAGATCCAGTTTATTTTTACCATCCTGATATTTTATTATTTTTTTATTTACGTGTTCTTGTTTTTATCCAGAATTTGCTCGGGCGCCACTTGTAACGTGGCTTCTTGCTTCGTGGTATTTTTTTTCCAAAAAAATTTATCCTCTTTATTTTTATTCCGTGTTTTCCTTATTTTTATCCAGAATTTGCTCGGGCGCCAATTGTAACGTCGTTTTCTGCCGGGTATACTCAGCCTGAAAATGCCAATGGTCGTTACAAGAAATAACACATTTTTCCTTAATTTATTGCTATTCTTTATTTAAAATTAATAAATTTAGCTTTTTTATGAAATATAATTCACTTGACTTCAATTCAATTTTCTTATGGCCTCTCAGCTCCCCGGATTAGTTTTGGCTTTTATTCCTGCGAGTTATCTTCTATGCTTCCGTAGTCAACCTTTGTATTACCCCTGTGGTCCTTATCAGGAAAATTGGGGCCTTATGGATATTTTACTTATGTTTCCGTACAGTTGAGCGTATCGGCTACTGGCCTACTACTCCCGTTTCAGTGGTGGCGTTGTATTGTTTCAGTGGTGAGAACAATCGTTGCAATACTACCGAGATTACCCTATATTGCCTTGCGATAATATTTGTAAATAGGTAATCCCTGACAATGTTTATAATATCTAGTTCTTGAGGTTTTACTGTATTGTTTAGCGACTAGGGAATCGCTAACAATATTTATTAATATCTCCTTATCGATGTTCTACTGTATTGTTTCGCGACTAGGAAATCGCTAACAATGTTTATTATTATCTATTTATCTAGGTTCTACTGTATTGTTTTGCGACTAGGCAATCGCTAACAATGTTTTTTTTTTTTTTTTATATTTATTTATTGTATCTTCAAAAATGAACTAACAATAAGTAATCAAATCTTAAATCTAAATATAATTATTAGGCCCGACCAGTATCGGACATAAACTTAGTGATAATTATAAATAATACATAATTAGTGATAATCAAAAAGAAAAAAAAGAAGTATTAAGCAGTCCCATCTGGAGTGTTGAGTATAAGAGCCCTTGTGTCCCTCTTTTTTAAGCGGATGTGTCCAGTAAAGCTTAAAATATTACGGGCAAGCGGATTAGGATGTGACTCGAGTTTTGTTAAATATTTGCCTGCGTATTTTTCAATTTCTTCACTCACTAGTGGCATATTTATATCACGATGAATATTTGAATTTTTAACGTACCATGGAGCAGATGTTATCAAACGTAAAATTTTGTTTTGCCTTCGTTGGATTCTCTCGACATTTGAAGCTGAAGCAGTGCCCCACAGCTGAATTCCATAGCACCATATTGGCTTCAAAAGCGACTTGTATATCAAAAGTTTGCAGTCTAGGCTGAGTGTTGAATTTCTGCCAATTAACCAATATATTTGAGTCAATTTAAGTTTCATTTGGGTTAACTTAGAGTCAATATGATATTTCCATGTAAGCCTTCGATCAAGGTGTATGCCAAGGTATTTGACTTGAGAATGTTGAGGAATATTTTGATTGTTGATTCGAATGGGGGAACAGGTATCTTTTCTTAGGGTAAACGTTATATGAACACACTTTTGTTCATTGACTTTAATTCTCCATAAGTTCAACCATATTTCAAGCTGGGTAATGTGTGCTTGGAGATTGCGGGATGCCTCATCAGGATTTTTGTGAATACTCAAACAGGCTGTATCATCGGCAAATGTAGAAGTGTGGATGTTATTGCTCACAGGCATATCTCAAGTATATATTAGATACAAGACTGGCCCCAGAATACTACCCTGTGGCACACCAGAAGATATAGACTCGGGTACACTCATGAAGTCTCCTTCCACAACGGTAAATTTCCTATCAACAATATAACTTTCCAAAAGCTTTTGTATGTTTATTGGTAGGTATGTCTTCAATTTTAAAACTAGGCCTTCGTGCCATACTTTATCAAATGCCTGAGAAACATCAATAAAAAGGGCAGAACAATACTTTTTTTCTTCAAATGTCCTCCTTACAACTTGAACCAATCTATGCGTTTGCTCAATAGTGCTATGCTGACTTCTAAAGCCAAATTGATGGTCCGGGATGCACCCACTATCAGCTAAAATTGTGGACAATTTAGTCATGAGCAGCTTTTCGAAAAGCTTTGAAATTGTTGATAGTAAGCTTATAGGCCTATATGACTCAGCCTTGGTAAGATCTTTGCCTGACTTTGGAATCATTTTAATCTTGGCAAGTTTCCAGTTATGTGGAAAATACTGCATTCGTAAAATTGCATTAAAAATAAATAGCAAGATTCTTATTGCAATATGAGGCAAGTTCATCAGCATCTTGTTACTAATGCCATCAATACCTGGAGCTTTCTTCGGGTCGAGTTCAGCAACTATTTTTGTAGTTCACGCATCTTAAACCTTAAGGGACGAGGGGGTAGAGATACTACACTCGGTAATCCGGCAGCACCCGTACATGAATTGGGAGTGAATACAGATTTTAAATGCTCAGAAAATAAGTTACCTTTCTCACTATCGCTTCTTGCCCAGCCTCCGGTCGAAGTACGCAGTGGTGATTTGAGATCAACGGGTCTTTTAAGATTTCTAGTAGCGCGCCATAAAGAGTAATTAGATGTTGACGTTACATCAAGACCTTCTAAATACTTTTCCAGTAATGCAGTCTTTTCCGACGATAGCAGCTCTTTGAGTCGTTTAGTAAATTCTTTAAGTCTGATTTTATTTAGGGGTGATCGGTGTTGTTGCTATTCTCTTCTAGCTCTCCTTTTTTCACATACAAGACGTTCAATTTCCGTAGAATAAATTCTATTAGAGCCAGTCTGCGGATAGGAAGTAGTGGCATGTTCAGCAGCCTGTTTAATATATTCGTTAAGATTGGCAATATTAAATTCAATATCATCAGGTGATCTAAGCTGAATGTTTTCTACACAGTGACTACTAATATATTTTTTGAATCCTAGCCAGTTGACCCTATTAATCGTTTTCGTATATGAGTTAGTTAAATCACTCCTTAGTGGGTTGAAAATTGTAACTATTGTGGGAGAGTGATCGGAGGACAGATCTAGAGAGCCCTCTACGTGAATTAAGTCCCTATGGATATTTTTCGTGATGCCAAAATCTATAACATCTGGAATTTTTCTTACGTCAGTAGGCCAATAAGTAGGCTCCCCACTCGAAATGACATCTAAGCCCATTTTTGAAATTGTATTAAACAACGCTCTACCTCTAGGTGTAACAAGACGCGAGCCCCAGTGCGTATGTTTAGCATTGTAGTCACCAGCTGCCACGAAACAAGATCCAAGCGATTTGTAGAACTTCTCATACTGATCTTCGGTAACTGAAAATCTGGGAGGTGAGTAAATTGAAGATATCATAAAATTCGCACAAAAATTTTCTACGAAAATATTCGTAGCTTGCATATATTCTTCACTAACGTTCTCAAGGATATAGTGCTTGAGTCTTGACTTAATTAGAATTGCTGATCCACCGCATGCTCTCCCTCTCGGGTCCTTTGAATCATATAGAGTGTAACCATTTATTTTAAAGCAGCTTCTCGAAGTCAAGTGAGTCTCAGAGACCAACATTATATCAATATTTTTTTCCATGAGGAAGTGTTCAAGTTCATTTTTATGTTGGCGAATGCCGTTTGCGTTCCAGAAACATAGTTTTAACGTGTTCATGGTTTGTTGACTAATGCTTGAAGCAGAGTATTCTGCATTCTCAGCATTTCTTGCATCATGCTAGTCATATTTGTTGTAAAGTTGTTTATAGTTAGCACCAGATTCTCAATAGTAGCTTCAAGACGACTAAAGTTAAAGCTAGAGTTTGCATTTGTTGAATTACTTGGCGGTGGAACGCTTTATGTGGGAATAGAACTAGTCTTAGCAGCATCGGCATACGATACACGTGAAGTAACTGGTTGGCTCATTTGAGGAAGAGTGGCGGAGTAAGCATTTGCTGATTGAACTGGAGCTAATTTAGGTTTTTGAGCCATAGCCTGTTTAACGAAAGAATATACAGGGCATCCTCTGTAGTAAGCGGTGTGATTACCTCCACAATTACTGCATTTTTTTTCTGCTTGTACTTTTGGCTTGGTACAGTTAGCAGTACCATGCAATTCACCGCAGATAACACAAACTGTAGGTAATTTGCAGTAAGTTTTTGTGTGGCCATATTCTTGGCAATTATGGCACTGTACGGGACCTGAACGCTTACGTGGCTCTTCAACTGTGATTTTTCGGTGTAAAAGGTATTTTACACTATTTTTACGAAATAGAGGCTGGGGAATCTTCTCTCTATTAATTATATTGGTAACATTTTTTACCTTAAATCCTTGTTCGATAAGTGTAAATTTTACTTCTTCGGGCTCAACATATGAATCTATGCCCTTTAATACTACTTGTAGGCCTTTAGCACTCTTAAGTTGATATGTGTAAAAATTTGTTTTATTTTTTTCAAACTCACTAACAATTTTTCGGAAATCTTTTTCATCATATATTTGGATTTTAGTTTCATCAATATTACCTCGTTTAATTGGAATGATGTGAAAAGTATTTTCACCAATGGTCGACAGTAGATTTTTTAGAAGCGCGTTAGAATTTTTTTCTCTCAGATAAATAGGTGGTGGCTTAAAAGACTTTTGCGATGATGCAGCTGGCTTGTCGTTTTTGTCTTGCAATAATGAAAAACGGTTTTGACGATTGATAGAAGATGTGCTGTTATCCCTAGACATCTTTGGGGCGGATCCAATTTTAGTAGAATTTGGGCTTCGCCCGCGCTTTAAAATAGTTATATATCTGTCCATTCCTACTTGTACCTTTGGTTTTGAACTACTGTTATCTTCAGTGACAACTTGTTTAAGTGATGACCACGAGCCCGAAGCGGATGATATCGCTGAGTTAAATGTAGAAGTACTAGGCAATAATGTCAACGATTCACTAGTTGGCATTGGACAAAGCGAAGTTGATCGCTGACGAAACTGTGGTTTTGCCGTTAGAAAAAGTCTATTATCAGATTTTTGATTTTTATTAAGAGCTTCAGAACTCACAGCAAGTCTATTATTAGGTATTTTATTTTTATTGTTATCATTATGAGCATCAAAACTCACAGTAAAATAGGCATTTCTGCCGTTAGAACTCACTTCACTATTTTTTTCCTTTGAGGTACTCATATAGAGTATTCCTCAAGGGTACTTTGTATGTTTTTTTGTTTACGGTTTTTTGTAGCTATGCTACTTATGGGGCGATACAGGCGTTAGAAAATAATTTTCGTAACATAAATAATCGACACTTTTACAGTTATAAATTTATTTTTGTTTTGATTCCTTTGTACTTAAACCAAAGCACGAAAATAAACGAAAGAAATTGTTTGATTTTCTTTTGTTTAATTCTTTGGAGTGAGAGAAACAAAAACAAAACAAAAACGATTGCTCAATTTGTTCAAGGAAAAAAGAAAAAATTTTGTTGTTGTTGTTGTTTGTAAGACAAAGTTGTTTGTGCATTTCGTATTGCTGGTGCTGCATGTGTGCATGTGTAAGTATTTCGTATTGCTAGGACTGTGTGTGCTGTGAGCAGTGATGGGAAAGTTGGTACTATCTATATTTACTATACTATTTAACATGAAAAAGGACCGTAACACATTTGATACTCTCACGGACAACTTAGATATGCAGTCAGAAGACGCGCGCATGCATATATTAATGAAAAGAATTAATTTTTTTTTCGAAAAATGTAACGAAACTTTATTAGTAATGCACTTTTAGAAAAGTTTAACCTTTCACAATTAAACATCAACGAAAAACATATTTCACGCAATCATATTTTATGTGGCACAGAAAGTTATCTATTGAAACAACAGTTTAAAGAAAATTTAAAAAAAGAATTTATATTAAGTTCTAAGGGCAAAAGTGGACTTTGACAATGAAATGTTAGTTTGGTTTAGTAAGTTTCCTCTGAAAATATTTAATCTGGTAAAATCAACATCATTATACCACTTTTAATTAAAATGATCCCAGGGAAAAGAAAAATTTTTAAAATATGGACAATCAATATAGAGCATTGACTGCATGGAAGAACTGAAACCATTACCAACAGAGAATATATGAAGTTTCTGGGGGGTTATTATGTAATCCGAATCGAACGGAATTCCAATGTTAATAACATACAAATTCGAACAGTTTTCGTTTCGAATCGAATTACATAATAACCCCCCTGGTCTACATTGGGTGAAAATAAAAACGCATTACATGAATACATGTTTCCTGATAAATCAGAATTTTGTCCGTCGAAATGTCGAAAGGATTTTCTCTTACCAAAATCTCATGAAAACAAAATAAAGGAAGAGCCTTCGTAATCTGTAACTCGCTTAACCTAAAACTCTATAGCTAAAAATCTATAAAATCAATTTATCGATTTTCGGCTACGAATGCAATTTCCAAACGTGTATTGATAAATCAGGTTTTATGTCATCGCCAAAAATTTAAAATTTTCTATTTGTTCAGCAGTTTAGGGATCGAATTTATCTTTAGCGAGCTACGTAATACGGGGGCAAGCCTTATGTTCCCACAGTATTAAGTCTAATCCAGGCTATACCTATTTGTATATTTGTACTTATATGTTTCCATTTTATTTCTTTGTAAATGAATTTTGTATACTTTTTTGTTAATAAAATTTAAATAGAAAATATAATTTATGGTATTCTCTTGATCAAAAAAGTACTCAAAAACTTTTTTTTTATGCCGAAATGCAAATCTTTTTTCCCATCACCGTCTTTGAGTATTGAGACCAGCGTTACAATTTGTCAAGTTTTCCCTTTTCTTTGGAATTTTTTTGATGATGTATGAAAACCCGAAACAAAAATATGTATTTAGTTAAATATCATATATGGTAACGCTGATTGAAACACACAGCCACGTCTGCCAGATGTGACGATTTATCGTCATTTCGACGATTTTTGGTGCCAAAATAGCAAAATGACGATTTGACAATTTTTTCCTTAAGATGAACGATTTTTCAACAGTTGAAATGGGTAGCTTTTTATGAAAAGTCTACTTTTAAAATTCATATGTATATGCATAACCAATAAAAGATTGTGGTGTAATTTTGCAGACTCTTTCTTAATCATTTATTGTTTAATTTAAAAATATTTATTTGTTGATGCTTTAGGGTTCAATTCAGAAGAAATTCTGAGCCATTAGTAAAATTTCTTTTGGATGAGTTAGATTTAAAAATAACCAATGATCCATTACAACATATAACAAAATGCAATATCACTATCGATGCAATTTTTTCAAAGCACCTTGATAAAATCCAATCGCAAACATATGTATCATATTTTAGCTACCACAAACCAATTATTACTACAGTAGATTATAATGATTGAGTTTTTGAAACGTCTATAAATGCTAAAAAAAATTTTATAGCTATTCTAAACACAAAAAAGTAATAGGTATGAATAATTTTATAATATCAATTAAAATATTTGTAGTGTCAATTAAAAAATTAATTAAATGTATACCTATAAACAATCATTATATTGTTACGTTTTTATTCTCTGTTAAAAACGCTTTTCCGTAGATTCGTAGATTTGCAATAAATAAAAGACCCCAGTGTACTAATTAGGGTTAAGAATGATACAATCTTTATTTACTAATAAATAACACTAATCTAAATTCAATTCAAGAGCTTAAATACAAACACATAGATACTTCAATATTCACAACTGGTTACCACTACACCTTCTTTGCTGTTGTATACACACGTCTCAGACCACTGGCTGCGCTAGTGTTGACACAATTCTGCTTTCTCTGTTGCTCGTCACACACAAGACTCACTCTGCCGACACTTCCAGTTGATACACCAATAACAACTCTATGGCAGACTCTCACAGTTGATACACTAATCAGGACTCGCTGGCTTTACTTACACACGTTTATCAGCTTCCACTGCTCCCTTACTCTTCAGTCAAGGGTCTCCACAATAAACTCAAATCACGACAGACTCTAACTGTCACTATAGACTGTACTATAGTCTCTTCAATTTTCAACTCACGTATTGTAAAGCACAGACTCAAATATCAACTCACGTTGTATCACAAATCACGGACTGCGCACAACTTAATTGTCAACTCACTGTTGATTAACAACAGAATTCTTATTAGCAACTGAGCTTCTTCGCAACTGAGCTTCTCCGCAACTGACTTATTCCCAACTAACTTTTGATCGCGACTGAACTCTTAATCACAACTGAACTGCTGTTGGATGCGTCAACCCCTTTTTATACTTCGCACAACAACCACTAGAATTTTCATGCAAAGTCTAGACCTAATCATCATTATCTTCAATGTTGTTTATAAAGCGCGTAATTAAGTTCTTGTGGTAACTATGTACATACGTGTGTATATGCATACATCATTAAGTGGTTGTTTACTTATTTCTACCTTTCGTTGGAATTGCCAGGCATGTATGTATGTATGCATGTAGCTATGTCTATCTTCACAACAAGCAGAAGCTTGTAGTTGTTGTTGGTTGTTTACGTTTAATCACGTATGTATGTACTAGGCATGCGTATATAGTTATTTGTTATAGTGCTTGCATGTATGTATGTACGTGTGTACGTTTACTTCTTCTGGATGTTTCTTTGTTATTATTCCAGATACTTCTTTAATTGCCCTGTAGGAATATTTTCGCACTATTAACCCTGTTGGAATTTATTTGCATAATGATGCATTAATCTTGTCGACGGCCATTTCCGTAACACTGCCGCCCACTTAAGCCTATTCGTCCCGAATAGGCACATCATCGCCTTTCTTTTTCTTCGTTTTCTATACGCCTTGTAGTTACGTTGGAGACGACTACCTCTTCCAGATTTGTTGGCTTTAGTTCTGGCTCTGCCTCGGCTTTCAACTGGGACTTGTATTACTATGCGCTGGAGATTAGTTTTTCGATATTTGCGGCCCCTGGTGGCACTGACTCTGCTTAGTATTTCCACTACAGCTTGCCTTGCCGTATGCTGGCGCTGAAACCTTCTTTGACATTTGCAACCCTTGGTACTGAATCTGCTTCGTATTTCCTCTACTGCTGGCCTTGTTTTACGCTTTAGATGACAACTTCTTCCAGATTTGTGGTATTTGGCTCTGACTCTATTTTGTCTCTCAACTAGAGCTTGCCTTGCCATTCTCTGGAGATGACTACTCCTTTCCCATTTGTGGCCTTTGGCTCCGACTCTACCTTGTCCCTTGACTAGAGCTTGCCTTACCATTCCACATTTATGGCCTTTGGCTCCGACTCTACCTTGTCCCTCGATTAGAGTTCGCCTTACCACACGCTTGAGATTCTGTACAGAAGTTGTCTTCTTCTTCCTTACTGCTTTTCTGCTGCGTACTTCGTATACTGGAGCAGTTTCTTTACCTTGAACAAATGAGACCATTTCACACATAGCTAGTTCCACTGTGTCACAGACCTCATGTCCATCTTCTAAGTCACGAGCTTCTTTTACTTCGCTGGAAACTTCAGGCTCACGTCCAACTTGTTGCCACTGACCACTGTTGACCTCATCTTCTGTCTTCAGTTTTTCGTCAGCGTGTTCCTTTGTGCCAGAAATGTCTGGGTTGACACTGTTTCCCAAGTCAGAAATCTCTTCGTCTGATTTACTAACTTGCATTTCTACACCATGTGCCCTTTTGCTTATGGACTCAGACATTTTTACAAATCTCGCATCCATTTTATCAAACCAAGTTTTCATTTTCTCTCTGTTCACTCTAGATGTTTCTTGCAAATCAGCCATTTTCTCACTGTTCGCTTTGATTTCGCTCATCATGGCAGCAAACATTGCGCTGATATCTGTACTGTTTGCTACTGTACGAGTACATACCTCAATTTCATCGAACTCATAACTCTCTATGTCGATGTTGCGCCGCTGAAACTCTTGCAGTAGTCTCTCCTGTAGTTGTACTTTGTTACCAGTTGTTGACAGATTCCGCTTACTCAACTCTTCTTTGAGTTGCTCCACATTAAGCTCTTGATATCTCATTTTCCTCAAAAACCAATTGCTCCTACGTTTAACCTTTTCAAACGTATGTGGTTTTATTCACGTTCAACCTTTTCAAACGTGTGAGGTTCTCCTTTTCGTATCACTCTTACTTTACGTTTAACCCTTTTTTAAACGTGCCGCTTTTATTTGCAAATCCCACTTCTGACACCAAATGTTACGTTTTTATTCTCTGTTAAAAACGCTTTTCCGTAGATTCGTAGATTTGCAATAAATAAAAGACCCCAGTGTACTAATTAGGGTTAAGAATGATACAATCTTTATTTACTAATAAATAACACTAATCTAAATTCAATTCAAGAGCTTAAATACAAACACATAGATACTTCAATATTCACAACTGGTTACCACTACACCTTCTTTGCTGTTGTATACACACGTCTCAGACCACTGGCTGCGCTAGTGTTGACACAATTCTGCTTTCTCTGTTGCTCGTCACACACAAGACTCACTCTGCCGACACTTCCAGTTGATACACCAATAACAACTCTATGGCAGACTCTCACAGTTGATACACTAATCAGGACTCGCTGGCTTTACTTACACACGTTTATCAGCTTCCACTGCTCCCTTACTCTTCAGTCAAGGGTCTCCACAATAAACTCAAATCACGACAGACTCTAACTGTCACTATAGACTGTACTATAGTCTCTTCAATTTTCAACTCACGTATTGTAAAGCACAGACTCAAATATCAACTCACGTTGTATCACAAATCACGGACTGCGCACAACTTAATTGTCAACTCACTGTTGATTAACAACAGAATTCTTATTAGCAACTGAGCTTCTTCGCAACTGAGCTTCTCCGCAACTGACTTATTCCCAACTAACTTTTGATCGCGACTGAACTCTTAATCACAACTGAACTGCTGTTGGATGCGTCAACCCCTTTTTATACTTCGCACAACAACCACTAGAATTTTCATGCAAAGTCTAGACCTAATCATCATTATCTTCAATGTTGTTTATAAAGCGCGTAATTAAGTTCTTGTGGTAACTATGTACATACGTGTGTATATGCATACATCATTAAGTGGTTGTTTACTTATTTCTACCTTTCGTTGGAATTGCCAGGCATGTATGTATGTATGCATGTAGCTATGTCTATCTTCACAACAAGCAGAAGCTTGTAGTTGTTGTTGGTTGTTTACGTTTAATCACGTATGTATGTACTAGGCATGCGTATATAGTTATTTGTTATAGTGCTTGCATGTATGTATGTACGTGTGTACGTTTACTTCTTCTGGATGTTTCTTTGTTATTATTCCAGATACTTCTTTAATTGCCCTGTAGGAATATTTTCGCACTATTAACCCTGTTGGAATTTATTTGCATAATGATGCATTAATCTTGTCGACGGCCATTTCCGTAACAATATAATATAATTTTATTGCATTGTTATTTAACACTTCAGTTTGTTTTATATAACCAAGCAGCATAGCTACAACCGGGTGTCCCAAGACACCACTCTTCTTTTTATTTTTTTTTTGTTTTTGTTATTTCTATATGTAAAAATATTATCAAAGCAAAAAAAGCTTATTTATCAAAGTTAATATGTACTACGGATATTTTTGTATGATTTTTTTTTGTTTAATTTGTATATAAGAAAAATTCCGCTATTACGTCTGTTTGTTAGTGTCTTTTGTTTTATAAATAAGTTCGTCGATCATATTTGTTATTTTATGTTTTATTACTTTACAGGGTGTGACAACAGTTTGTGTGCAAACTGTTCGTTACAGTAGATATTAATAATCATTGTTAGCGATTGCCTAGTCGCGAAACAATACAGTAGAACACAGATAAGTAGACATTGACAAACATTGTTAGCGATTGCCTAGTCGCGAAACGATACAGTAGAACATGGATAAATAAATATTAATAAACATTGTTAGCGATTGCCTAGTCGCGAAACAATACAGTAGCACCTAGATATTAATAAACATTGCTAGCGATTTCCTAGTCGCGAAACAATACAGTAGAACCTGGATAAATAAATATTAATAAACATTGTTAGCGATTACCTAGTCGCGAAACAATACAGTAGCACCTAGATAAGTAGATACTAATAAACATTGTTAGCGATTTCCTAGTCGCGAAACGATACAGTAGAACCTGGATAAATAAATAATAAACATTGTTACCGATTGCCTAGTCGCTAAACAATACAGTAAGACACCGAGAACTAGATATTATAAACACTGTCAGCGATTACCTAGTCACGAAGCAATACAGTAGTGCATCGTTAAGCAGATATTTACCAATATTATCGCGCGACAATATAGGGTAATTTCGGTAGTATTGCAACAATTGTTCTCACCACGGAAACAATACAACGCCACCACTAAACGGGGGTAGTAGGCCAGTAGCCGATACGTTCAACTGTGCGGAAACATAAGTAAAATATCCATAAGGCCCCAGTTTTCCTGATAAGGCACTACATAGGACCACAGGAGTAATACAAAGGTTGACTACGGAAGCATAGAAGACAACTCGCAGGAAGAAAAGCCATAACCAATCCGGGGAGCTGAGAGGCCATAAGCAAAACAAATGATATAATACTACGGAATTGAAGTCAAGTGAATTATATTTCAGAGAACACTAAATTTATTAATTTTAAATAAAGAATAGTAATAAATTAAGGAAAAGAACATGTTATTTCTTGTAACGACCATTGGCATTTTCAGGCTGAGTATACCCGGCAGAAAACGACGTTACAAGTGGCGCCCGAGCAAATTCTGGATAAAAACAAGAAAAACACGGAACAAAAAAAAAGGGGTAAAATTTTTTTTTAAATATACCACGAAGCAAGAAGCCACGTTACAAGTGGCGCCCGAGCAAATTCTGGATAAAAACCAGAAAAACACGTAACAAATAAAAAAATAATAAACATTTAAAAAAAAATACCACGAAGCAGGAAGCCACGTTACAATACAAATGGCGCCCGAGCAAATTCTGGATAAAAACAAGAAAAACACGGAACAAAAAAAAAGGGGTAAAATTTTTTTTTAAATATACCACGAAGCAAGAAGCCACGTTACAAGTGGCGCCCGAGCAAATTCTGGATAAAAACCAGAAAAACACGTAACAAATAAAAAAATAATAAACATTTAAAAAAAAATACCACGAAGCAGGAAGCCACGTTACAAGTGGCGCCCGAGCAAATTCTGGATAAAAACAAGAAGAACACGGAACAAAAAAAAAGAGGATAATTTTTTTTGGAAAAAAAATACCACGAAGCAAGAAGCCACGTTACAAGTGGCGCCCGAGCAAATTCTGGATAAAAACAAGAAAAGCACGGAACAAAAAAAAAGGATAAAAATTTTTTTTAAATATACCACGAAGCAAGAAGCCACGTTACAAGTGGCGCCCGAGCAAATTCTGGATAAAAACCAGAAAAACACGTAATAAATAAAAAAATAATAAACATTAAAAAAAATACCACGAGGCAGGAAGCCACGTTACAAGTGGCGCCCGAGCAAATTCCGAATAAAAACAAGAAAAACTCATAACAAATAAAAAATAATAACATTTTTTTTTATGGAAAAAAAATACCACGAAGCAAGAAGCCACGTTACAAGTGGCGCCCGAGCAAATTCTGGATAAAAACAAGAAAAACACGGAACAAATAAAAGAAAAGAGGATAAATTTTTTTATTTAAAAAAAAAATACCACGAAGCAAGAAGCCACGTTACAAGTGGCGCCGGAGAAAATTCTGGATAAAAACACGGAACAAAGAAAAAAAAGGATACAATTTTTTGTTTGGAAAAAAATACTACGAAGCAGGAAGCCACGTTACAAGTGGAGCCAGAGCAAAATTCTGTATAAAAAGGCGTAACAAACATAAAATAAAAAAAAAAAATATTATATATTTTTTTGGAAAAATACCACGAATCAGAATGGTAAAAATAAACTGGATCTACAGTCTTCGAAAGGAAGAGCTGATACAATATGCAGAAGAACTTAGACTAGAAACTACAGGAACAGTCGAGGAACTTCGGAAACGAATGGCTGAATTCATTAAAATGGATTTACAAGAAGATATAGTACAACGACTAGAAGAACTGGAGCAAAAACACACCAGGGCTACGTCGCCTTACACAGAAGGTGCTAGCACAAGCAAAGGAATAGTTCAGAAACAACAACAGGAGGTACCTCAGCTCATGGTGAGCACTCCGGAGGAAAACACAAGGAATACGGAAAAAACGTACCAACTAGGGTTTGGGATTTCCCGGACTTTTGCACTTCCCGGGAAACGGGAATTAAAAAATCAAGTTGCCGGGAATTCCCGGGATTCCCGGGAAAAGCAAATTTTCTAAATTAAATACTTTTATTAAATGAAAGTTGGTGAAATTTCGATTGTTTTATTAATGTAAGCATTCTTTTGAAATAAAAGTTAATAAAAAAGCAGTTCTAAGACAAATTTTTAAGAATTTTTAATTGAATTTAAGCAAATGGAATAAAGTTATTACACAGCAAAAGATCATATAAAAACCAATTGACGACTGTTACCACAATTTGTAGACAATTTTCTAATAAGACCTACCTTCATTGTAATAATAATTTGCCTTGCTTGTTTCTCATTCTTTTTGAAAAAGGTCCAGGCGGTTTCTTATCGTTAAGTACAAGCAGGTTACAGTACACTACTGCGTTGCGCCGAATTTTGAATACCCTGAGCCACAGTATGTCTAAGTGTCTTTCATTTTATTTTTCCTAAAATATTTTCTGCAGGGTTTCCATAATAACGTCTACTTGTAATCAATTTAAGTTTCGTCAACTCAGAGTTCTTACAGCTTAAAATTTTCACTACACTTTTCATAATTTGTTCACTAATTCGGCGAAAAATCACTTCAAGTTCGCTTAGCATCGAATTATTTACTTTAGGAGATATGGTATGACCTCAATTCAATGGAATTTTTATGAAATTTCAGACTAGATTTGAAAAGCTCACATTTTTATTGTATATTAAAAAAACATGGACATTTTACTTCTTGTTTATCGGAGTCGAAAGAATTCTTTCTTTCTTACAGTTACATTTAAAACAAAAACTCAATTAAAATTTTAAGATTAAAAAATTTCCTTCGAACAAGGTATATGTAAGTGTTTAAACAGACAATGAAAAACGTGTCAACGTTCGTGTAAATTTAGTCATACAATCATTCAAACGAACTTTTGTAATATATAAAAAAATAATAAGTTTTTATATTAAAGTAAAATTGGATTATAAATTCTATATATTTATGAAATAACATGCACTTTTAATTTGCCGTTTTCCCGGGAAAATCTCAAAAATTTCCCGGGAATATTAGACAGACATTTCCCGGGATTTCCCGCCCGGGAATTCCCGTTTCCCAAACCCTAGTACCAACACATTTTTTTCAATTTTTTTCAAAGAAGGGGGGAAGTGTAACGAACAGTTTGCACACAAACTGTTGTCACACCCTGTAAAGTAATAAAACATAAAATAACAAATATGAACGACGAACTGATTTATAAGACAAAAGACACTAACAAAATATATTAAAAGAAATAAACTAAAAGAACAAAACATACAACAACAAACACATCCAACAAAATAATTTACAAGCAAAGGGATTAACGGTCACTAACAAAACATACATACAAACATGTACATTAAAATAAGTCAGGGCCAATAACAACCAAACATAAGCATGCAGAAATCTCTGTAAATATTACAACAATAATGTAAAGGGAAAATAGTATAAAAGGCCGAAGAATTTGCGGACAATCCATCAGTCGTTGCGTAGACATCAGTTGATCAGGATGAATCCGGGTAAGTTAGTATTCAACTAGCAAACATTGTTAGCGATTACCTAGTCGCGAAACAATACAGTAGAACTTGGATAAGTATATATTTAATAAACATTGTTAGCGATTGCCTAGTCGCGAAACAATACAGTAGAACACGGATAAGTAGACATGGACAAACATTGTTAGCGATTTCCTAGTCGCGAAACAATACAGTAGAACCTGGATAAGTAGATATTTAATAAACATTGTTAGCGATTGCCTAGTCGCGAAACAATACAGTAGAACACGGATAAGTAGACATAGACAAATATTGTTAGCGATTTCCTAGTCGCGAAACAATACAATAGAACCTGGATAAGTAGATATTAATACACATTGTTAGCGATTGCCTAGTCGCGAAACAATACAGTAGAACACGGATAAGTAGATATTAATATACATTGTTAGCGATTTCCTAGTCGCGAAACAATACAGTAGAACACAGATAAGTAGATATTTAATAAACATTGTTAGCGATTGCCTAGTCGCGAAACAATACAGTAGAACACGGATAAGTAGACATTGACAAACATTGTTAGCGATTTCCTAGTCGCGAAACAATACAGTAGAACACGGGTAAGTAGATATTAATAAACATTGTTAGCGATTTCCTAGTCGCGAAACAATACAGTAGAACACGGATAAGTAGATATTAATAAACATTGTTAGCGATTGCCTAGTCGCGAAACAATACAGTAGCACCTAGATAATTAGATATTAATAAACATTGCTAGCGATTGCCTAGTCGCGAAACAATACAGTAGCACCTAGATAAGTAAATATTAATAAACATTGCTAGCGATTTCCTAGTTGCGAAACAATACAGTAGAACCTGGATAAATAAATATTAACAAACATTGTTAGCGATTGCCTAGACGCGAAACAATACAGTAGCACCTAGATAATTAAATATTAATAAACATTGCTAGCGATTTCCTAGTCGCGAAACGATACAGTAGAACCTGGATAAATAGATAATAATAAACATTGTTAGCGATTTCCTAGTCGCGAAACAATACAGTAGAACATCGATAAGGAGATATTAATAAATATTGTTAGCGATTCCCTAGTCGCGAAACAATACAGTAAAACCTCAAGAACTAGATATTATAAACACTGTCAGCGATTACCTAGTCACGAAGCAATACAGTAGTGCATTGTTAAGCAGATATTTACCAGTATTATCGCGCGACAATATAGGGTAATTTCGGTAGTATTGCAACAATTGTTCTCACCACGGAAACAATACAACGCCACCACTAAACGGGGGTAGTAGGCCAGTAGCCGATACGTTCAACTGTGCGGAAACATAAGTAAAATATCCATAAGGCCCCAATTTTCCTGATAAGGCACTACATAGGACCACAGGAGTAATACAAAGGTTGACTACGGAAGCATAGAAGACAACTCGCAGGAAGAAAAGACATAACCAATCCGGGGAGCTGAGAGGCCATAAGCAAAACAAATGATATAATACTACGGAATTGAAGTCAAGTGAATTATATTTCAGAAAACACTAAATTTATTAATTTTAAATAAAGAATAGTAATAAATTAAGGAAAAGAACGTGTTATTTCTTGTAACGACCATTGGCATTTTCAGGCTGAGTATACCCGGCAGAAAACGACGTTTCACTACTTAGACGTGTTCTACTGTATTGTTTCGCGACTAGGTAATCGCTAACCCCCCTTCTCGACTAGCAATAAATATGTTGGCAATATACCAATAACGCCGGCAGAATAACAGAACAATATTGCTGATTGCTTTACTTATGTTAAGGCTATGGGAAATCGTAGCTCACAATATTGGAAAAGTCAACAGGAAATGTGCAGAACAAAAATACAATTCACTTGTAAATATCTGGTTAATCGAACGAATTTTTTTGTTTATAAATTTATAACAATACAAATTATTTTACTACACACGTTTTTAAGAGACTATTTTCCTATTTTATTATACATTCATATGTATATTTTCCCAATTTCACTAATATTATATAAATGTCAAATTTAATACAGAAAAGTCGAACATAAATTAACACCGAGTTTGAAGTTTCACGCTTGCAATAATTGTTAACGAAAATGCGTTGACAATTATTGCAACATATATTGCAAGTTCCTGCAATGAGCTGTCTAAACTAGCAATAATATAATTTTGACAACTGCTGCAATATATG
The DNA here is from genome assembly GCA_944452675.1 of Tachina lurida. NCBI lineage: Eukaryota > Metazoa > Arthropoda > Insecta > Diptera > Tachinidae > Tachina > Tachina lurida. Next base: position 66,951,180 of record OX101752.1, on the reverse strand, counting down.
TCGACATATTTATTGCTAGTCAAGACGTAGGGTAACAATGTTTATCAATATCTACTTGCTTACCGTGCTTAATCCTGATCCACTGATGTCTATGCAACGACTGAATGAATGTTTGCAAATTCTTCGGCCTTTTAAACTATTTTCCCTCTACATTATTGTTGTAATATTTACAGAGATTTCTAAAAGTGCTTTTCCCAAAAAGTAAATTTTTCTAAAAAGTATTTTTCCCACAAAGCGCCTTTTTCTAAAAAGTGCTTTTCCCAAGAACTACCTTTTTCTAAAAAATGCTTTTCCCAAAAAGTACCTTTTTCTAAAAAGTATTTTTCCCACAAAGCGCCTTTTTCTAAAAAGTGCTTTTCCCAAAAAGTACCTTTTTCTAAAAAGTGGTTCTCCCAAAAAGTACCTTTTTCTAAAAAGTGCTTATCTCAAAAAGTACCTTTCACAAAAAAGTACCTTTTTCTAAAGGGTATTTTTCCCACAAAGCGCCTTTTTCTAAAAAGTGTTTTTCCCAAAAAATACTTTTTTCTAAAAAGTATTTTTCCCACAAAGCGCGTTTTCTAAAAAGTACCTTTTTCAAAAAAGCGATTTTTACAAAAAGTAACTTTTTGTAAAAATCCCAAAAAGTACCTTTTTCTAAAAAGTACTTTTCCCAAAAAGTACCTTTTTTTAAAAATTGCTTTTTCCAAAAAGTACTTTTTTATTGTAAATAAAATAATTGTTTTCGTACAGACAGAAACAAGTCGAGGCAAAATTATCGGCGGCGGCGCAGTAGTTTTGTGACCGGCGGCGGCGCGCCGAGAGAATTTTCGGCGGCGCAAAAGAGCGTATAAAAATTTAAAGAAAAAATAAAAATTTAAACTGAAAATCGATTTTAAAATTTTTTTCTCCGAAATTTGTCTTTTTGAGCAGATAAAATTTCGGCTGGTTTTGAGCCGATGCGAGCCGATACAATCGGCGGCGGCTTGATGCACAGAAAAATAACGGGCGGCGGCGCGCCGTCGGCTTCGAGCCGGTCGACTTGTTTCTCTGGACAGAACTTTAATATATCTAAAACAGATAGGTGCAAGTGCAAAAGTAAAACAAATAAAGAAAATAGATACACTGAAAGAAATACTTTTTACAAAATTAGGCATTTTTAATAACGAACACTGGTTTGAAAATAAAACTAAAGTAGAGATACCACCAGAAAGCAAATGGTTTTTATCACTGGGGAAAAAGTTTGCTTTACCCGTCAACAGACAAAGTTTTTCACCTTTACAAGTTATTGCAGATGCAGAGCAATGCATCCAGAGGATCGACGACGATAGCAATGAAGAAAAAGAGACAACTAGAAATAAATTGGAACTCGCCTAAGGAGAAGCTTATTCTCACGATTTTTGAAAATACAAAAAAGTTTTTGAGAAGACACAGAGACATAATTATAACACAATCGGATAAAGGCAACAAAACAGTTGCCATAAACAAACATGAATACGAGAATAAAATGGAAATGATATTGGAAGATAAAAACACGTATCGAATTATTACAGCAGACCCTACTTTAAAATTGATAAAAACTAACAACGCAATAATTTTGGACCTGTATAAAAAAGAACATATAGATAGTAGGCAAAAATTTAAGCTTTTTTGTTCTGCAGCAACTGCTCCCAGATTTTATGGATTACCTAAGGTACATAAGGAAGGCATGCCATTACGACCTATAGTGTCATCTTTCCAAGTTCCAAGTTACCAATTAAGTAAATTTGTGGGTAATATTCTTAAAAATATAGTTTCGGAAAAATATAATGTAAAAAATTCATTAGAATTGAAGGAAAAAATTAAAAACGTAAAACTTGATAACAACGACTTATTAGTGTCTTTTGATGTGGTTTCTTTGTTCACCAACATTCGGGTTCGCACAGCGGTTAATACGATAATGGACAAATGGAATACAATAAAAAGCAACACCACTATCCCACGCACACAATTCTTAGATATATTAAAGTTCTGTCTGTACGAAAACAATTATTTTATCTTCTATATATATAAAAATGAAACGGTCCATGTATGTAATCGCATAACATGAGAAAGGCTGGAGCGATTTTCTGATTTTTTTTTATTCGATTAGAAATTTTCAGGACATGGTTTGTAAAGAAAAAAAAAATTAAAAAATGCCTACTATTCACTTCTCATTTTTTCTACGCACAAACTAACAAAGGGGACAATCATAACTCAAGAACTACTGCACCGATGTTGACAAAACTTTATATACATGCTCTATGGGGCGTGAGGAGTGTTTCTGTGTAGTTTGAAGTTCGTCCGACAGATGGAGCCATATTTAGTTTTTCATATTTAGTTTTTTTTTTTGTGATTTTGCACCGTAACTCAAGAACTACTGCACCGATTTAGACCAAACTTTATATACATGCTCTATGGGGCGTAAGGAGTGTTCTGTTTAGTTTGAAGTTCGTCCGACAGATGGCGCCATATTTAGTTTTTTTTTGTGGTTTTGCACCGTAACTCAAGAACTACTGCTCCGATTTAGACCAAACTTTATATACATGCTCTATAGGGCGTGAGGATTGTTTCTGTGTAGTTTCAAGTTCGTCCGGCAGATGGCGCAATATTTAGTTTATTCGTGGGCAAAATACAATTTTCATATTGTACCACCAATGCCATATACAACACTAATGTTTGCTTAGGGCCAGCAACGCGGACCGGGGTCAGCTAGTTTACAATAAAAAAGTTTACAAACAAGTCTTTGGCAAATCCCCTCTCCCCAACAATTGCCGATATTGTTTTGGATAACTTACTTGACGTAGCACTGACTGAACTATTGAACAAAAACGTTAATATAAAATACATAGCCAAATATGTAGATGATATTTTAGCAATAATCAACATAGACGACAAGGATGAGATATTACGTTCTCTCAACGGATATCATCCAAAAATCAAATTTACCATGGAAGTTGAAACCAGTTGAATATTAATACAATAGAATTCGATTGGTATTCAAAAAATATTTTATCGGGAAGAATTATCAACTTCAACGCTACTCAACCCAAAAGCCAAATAATAAATACAGCAAAAAATTTTGTCCAAAGAGTACTTGACATTAGTGACCATCGATTCCACACACAGAATTTTAAAAAAATCACTAACAACAGTTTCCCTATTAATCTAATAGAATTCCTAATAAAAGCATACAAAAAGAAAAATTACGGAGAGCGTGGCAACCCTAAGGAAGATGATAAATGTTTTTACAGTGTAAAGTACATACCTGGTCTCACTGATTCGAAGAATATGAGAAAAATAATAAATAAAAATAACATAAGTTTTGCATATAAACCCAACAAAACATTGAGCGAAATATTTACTAATACTAAAACAGCCATACCAAAGTTACAACAAAACAACCTTGTTTACGAAATTTCTTGTAAAGGGAATGACAACAACAACTGCAATTTAGTTTACATTGGAACCACAAAAAGGAGTTTAGAAACAAGATTAAATGAGCATAAAGGTGATATTAATAAAAATAAAGAGAGCACAGCGTTATCACAACACATATTACAAACTAATCATAAACCTGACTTCGAAAATGTAAAAATACTTAATAAGGAAAACAATATGAGAAAGAGATTTATAACTGAAAGCTTAAGAATACAACAAAAAATTAACAGAACAATGAACAAAAAAGAAGATACCGACAATTTAAGCGCTAACTACAAAATTATAATAGAGAACAGCTGATCAGTTTGGGAAAAAACTTTTAATCGTTTGTGTTAGATACTTTTGTTTTGCTTTATTTATTTAAAATAACATACGTACATATAGTATATGGATGTATGTAACTTGGAATTAGTTTAAAAAGTTTTAAGCATGTATATAAAAGTTCTCTTATATATAAATTAATAATTTTTATTTGCAAGTAAACATTATGCTTTTGTTATATATTGTTATAAATTGTTAAACTTACTTACAATTTTTGATGTTTTTGATTTATGGAATAAATAGACGAATCCCTGGAAAAAGTGAACAAAACATTCACGAAACGTCGGGAAATATGAAATAAAAAATTGCTTTTTTGTTGTCATAGAAACACGTTAGGCCTAATTAGCTAAAGGAAATAGTCTTCAACTCAAATAAAAAAATTTTATTATCCCAGCTTCTACTGACCGGTAAGAAAACATACAGTGGTGTTCTGTAGATCACGCGTTTTGAAATCGCCTAATTTCCAGGAAAGAGCTGAATTAATAAGATGACTTGTTACAGTCTTTTAATTGGTTTTAATGTTTTAGATGCATGAGATATTTTATAAGAACTTAACTTTGAATGCACCAAATCGTCCGATCAGTAGAACACCGTTTTTGAATTTTGAAATCGCACGTTTTCAAAACGCGTGGTTTACAGATCACCCCTGATAGTAAATTATTTTTACATGTATGTATGTATGTATGTGTATATTATCATTAACATAAAGGTACCGAAAACGGGTAAAATTTTACCCCTTTTAAGTGCAAATTTTCAGAAAGTGTCAAAGCCATTCAAGATTCTGTCCAGAAGAAAGGAACGCACCAAAAAGCTTTCTGCTACGTTAAATAATTTTGAAGATATGTCGAGTGCAAAAAAGGTACCAAAATTCAGTTTTTACCCTTTTAACCCCTAAAAGTACACATATTGGAAAAGTACCAAATACGTGTCGGCTTATTTTTTACCAGCATCCGTATGCTTTTAGAATTTTTAGTCTATCTAATGTAGTTTCCGAGATATGAAGATACCAATTTTACCCTTTTTTACCCCTTTTCGCGTTCGAATTTCCAAAAATTACTTCTTAGTGGATTTACACATCGGAAAAGGAATCTACACACCATATTTCAGCTCTATAGCTATAGTCGTTAATAATAAAATCTCCTTTAAAAAATTTAAAGTCATTGCTTTGGATTATTTGTATTTTTAATTTAATCGCGAATTCTATTTTCTTTTCGTTTGCGAATTTTGTTTTTAAATTTGCGAGGAATTTTATTTTGCATTCTTGGGTTTATTTTTCGTTTTTTTGCGAATTAAAAAGAACTAGATGTACCAAACGGACGACATAATCGTCCGTATTCTATGGGCACTGCTACACGTTCAATATACATATATTGAACGCGATCCAGTATCGTGATATTTATTGAACGTGTAGCATGCAGTATTGATGGATCGCGATCCATATCGCAGAGAGGCCTAAATTAAGGAATCCAGATCACGGATCGCGTGATAAATATTGAACGTGTAGCATTTTCATTTCGGCTAAAGGCTGGAACAGAATAGAGTAGTTGTAGTAGTAGCTGAAGCTGACGACGTAACTAGTAGCGCAGCAAGAAAAAATGTGAACAGAATATTGAAGCTTTCTGCATGGTTACCAAATATGTAACTTCTTAAAAAACTTGTAAGATTATACATGAATAATATGTGAATTTGTTCAATTCACATGCTCGAATTAACGTCGTATGTGTTGTCTAAAAATCAATAAAAATTGCTAAATATCTGATAACTAACAGCAGTAAATACATTCTTCTTAAGGTGCGTTTTCTTAAGCAACGAAATTTCGAAAATTCGCAAAAATCGCAATATTGGAAAGAGGCACTAAAATTTATTAAAACTCGGTAAAACTGTAAGGCAAGCAAACATTCCTGTAAAGTCGCGAAAATTATGAAAATTTGCAAAAAAAAAACTTGCTAAAATTTTAACGATTGCAAAGCACAATATTGATTAAAATCCCTAAAAATATAAGATAGAAAAAAATTTGGGAAAATTACGACTATCGCGAAAAAATCGATAAATCGCAAAAAGTTGCAAAATTTTAAACAAGATATAATATTGATTACAAATCGGTAAAACTGAAAGAAATGCAAAAAATTCGGTAAAAAAAGACGAAAATTCGTAAAAAGTAGACAGCGGGATGATAACAAAGTCTAATATCGCTTAAAATCGGCAAAATTGTTAGAACTCAGAAAACATGAAAAAAGTCGCTTTTATAGCGAAGTTTGCAAAAAATTGCGAAAAGTTGCAAAATTTTAAAGTCATAACATTGACTAAAAATCTCAAAAACTCTAAGGAATGCAAAAAAAATCGCGAAAATTATGAAAATTTGCAAGAACTTACTAACAGCGGGATAATAACGAAGTTTAATATTGTTTAAAAATCGGCGAAACTCTCAGGAAGCTGAAAACATGCAAAAGTTACTAATGTCGCAAACTTTGCAAAAATTCGCGAGGAATTGCAAAATCAGAAGCAAGCCCTACAATTTATGAGAAGTCGCCAACAGTGCTGCCAGAATGATGATTTTATCATATTTCTGACGATTTTCGGACCTAAATATGATTTCAAGATTTTTTTTCTCGAATGATGATTTTTAATTTTGTAAATTATGATTTTTACTTTCAATACATGTACAATTTTCTTTGTTGTTCAACAATGTTTATCAATAGCAGCATATGTATGTATATACATACATACCTATAAAGAAACCATTTTAGTCCCTGCGGAAATATTCGTCTACGTGGAAGCAGGTCGGTAATGGAGAGAGAGAGCACAACTCTCCTTCCTCCTCTGTGGTCATTTGTAAAAAAACAAGAATAAGAAAACGTGACTTTACAAGCAAAAATAAAAAGAAAAAAGTCATCTCAGAGAAGTGACGAAAAATCGGTCCGGACTATACTCAAATCTGGGACTAATCTATACCAAATCGTTTAACAGAAATCATTCGTCGCACAAGGAAAAGCAATTCGCCTCTAAAACAACTGTACATATTTTATATGATAATATTAGCAAAGTCGAATACTTTTTTGTTTGAATTTCTTAACTAATTTTTTTTTATGAAATTTTTATATTAGTTACTTATAAAAAAATAAGATCATTTATTTTTTTATCGAATACAAAGTTCTTCAATAAAATGCTTTCTAAGTTCTTTTTGTAAAATCAGACAGTAAATAGTTTTTTATTGATGAAAACAAAATAACGTTGGTCTATGTCGAATAGTTTTTTTCCACTGTAAATATGTGAATTGTTGTTAAAATTTTAATTAAAAAAATTGGAGTTGTGATGATTATTGTCTTCAAAATATGATTTTCTTTCCGACAAATGATGATTTTCTTCGCAAAGGTTCTGGCAGCCCTGGTCGCCAATGCTATTGACAGCTTGCAGCGCTACTCGTTACGTTATACTACAACTACTATTCTGTTCCAGCCTTTAAGCTTATTAATAAATTTATTATTAATAAACGATCCGCACAGCACAAAAATAACGTAAGTACTGACGCGATAAATATTGAACGTGTAGCATACGCTCGTTATCCATCAATATATATATTGAACGTGTAGCAGTGCCCTATGTAGATGTAAATAATTATATTAATGGCATGTTTCTACATTACAAGTAACTCAGACATTTTGTTCATATTAGTACAAAAGTTGGCTTTTGGGTTCCATAAAACAAGTGTCAACTTTTTCTGAGTAAAAAACGTAATACTTTTTTATTTTGTTGTTTCTACATAACAATTTCAATTGTATCTAATGTCAAATACAGACAATCAAAAAAAAGTACTTGTGTGGAAATTTAAATAGGTTTTTATTACCTAAAGAAGAAATCTAATGTCCACACAATCATCTAATTGAACCATTATGGAAACTGTAACCATAAATACAAACATTCTTACATTATATACCATATATTTTCATCACAACTTTACTTTAAATTTTTTTCACATAAATTTGTTCAAGGAAAGTAATAATAGGTTTGTTCGAGTACCTACACCTTTTTACTGAATTTTGCTGTATTATATGATTTTTTTTTCGCTTATACAAAACCATGAGAGAGCAATTTGAGCCTGAAGAACTGGAAGTTCTTACTGAATAAATGTTTGCCGAAAATACGCTTTCCTTTTTTGGGAATTTTATTTTTACCTAAATTAATTCACTCGTTTTCAGCATATTTAAAAAAAAAGAGTATATATCTGTTTTATGTATATGAAATATATTTTTTATATCTCTAATACATTTTCCACATTTCAAATCTATTGAAAGATATTAAATCCCAAAGTTCCATCATATCCGTAATTTTCAAGTTAACTAAGCACTGCACTTTATTGTTATTGGCGACTTTGCCGCGAAAGTCAGGCGTATTGTACTAAATTAACGAAAAATATAGCTTGTTTTCTTTAATCAACTACAAATAGTCGAATTTGAAGTCGTAAAATGCCAACCACGATAAGGTCCATTATTTTGTTTTATATATAAATTGCTGTACTTTGAACCACATTTCAATGTATATTTTTTTCAATATTACCTTGGTTCTAGTTGTATTCAAAGCAAGAATATTGGGAGCATTTCCACTAAATGCTGCAAATTAGTAACTACCTGACGATATGTGTACATTTCATATATTTATTGGATGAAATCCTTCTTCTTTTTTATGTTTATTTAAGCAAATATAATAATTTTAACTTCTTGAAAGAAATGAAGCGCGAAAGCTTTTTCAATTATTTCAGCCAAATCTTAATGTTTTTACAATTTTTGAAAAAAATATAATATATCTACCAAAAATAAAAAGTGTGTCACTATAGATGTTATTAATTAAAATTCTATGATGCAGATTCTTTTGATTTATCCAAAATTTTTTTATTGCTTCTGGTGAAAAATTCTCAGGATTTATTCAGTTACTCGATTTTGCTTGAAAAATAAACGAACTGACCCAATATTGAATTGTAATTTAAAAGCAGCTGTTATTTATTTTGTATGATTTTCTACTAGGGCTGCCATTCAATAATGCTTCTAGTATGAAAAAAAATTAACTCAAATAGCAAATTGTATACCATGGCAATACTGAAATTAAAAATACAAAAAGTGATACCAAATATAACGTAAGGTAGACAAGTGTACTATAAAAACTCATTTTGTTACGTACTCGCCTGTGTACCGCTAGCTTGTCTGAGAACTGACTTGTTATGTAGAAACAGGCCATAAGATTCAAAGAAAAATTATCTAAACGTCATAAAAAATGCATTAAAACACAGTCACACAATGTGCATACATATTTACATAAACAATAATTCGTACATAAAATTAAAAAAAAAAGCAGAAACAAAATCCCTTTATTAAAGCTACTTCAATTTATTGAACTCTCTTCCTATAAGTTTTATGGCTTTCATACACAGTGATGCCAATTTAGCGCGTTTCGCGCTAAATTTAGCGCGTTTTAACTACCCCAAACGCGCTTTTTTTCGTCTTAGCGCGTTTAATAAAAAAGCGCTAACTTAGCGCGTTTTGGATAAAGTCAATAACATCATTTCAGTTAAATTTTTTTCCTTTTTGTATAAATTTACTAATTTTCTAGTGTCCAAAACTGATAAAAATTTTTTAATTTCGTTAATGAGTCAGCTGTTGCAAATAAAATTCCCTTGCCTTTGATTAGAATTAAAAACGCATTTTAATACTGTAAATGGCAATTATCTTTAAATTTCACAACTACAAATATGTAGTCGTACTCGTGACGAAAAAAATTTATATAACTTATCAAGCATCTATTATAGCTGAAGTATAAAAATCATTTGAATCGCAAGACTATTCGACATTTTATACGAGTATGTTGTTACTCGTACAAAGTTTGTTAAAGAAAATTAAAATAAAAACTAACGATTTTGATTATTTGGTGATTCTGATTCTGTATTAAATTATTTTAGTTATTTAGGATATAATTTCGAAGAAGCAATATTGCAAAATCTGAAAAAGAGTTGCTTAAAAAAGAATATTAACTCTTACATACATCGACTTTTATTAAAATTTAATTTAGCGCGCAGAAAAATAGCGCGTTTTGGCTATAAATAGTTGACAATGCTGTAACTCAGCGCGTTTTGAGAAGGTGAATAGCGCGTTTGGGTTGTCAATAGTTGGCATCACTGTTCATACAATAACAAATAAGAGAAAAAAAAATTGGAATAGCAAGAGAAATACTGCAAATACACACACTCACACACATACATGTTTTGTTTAATTTTTAAGTGTAAGCAAATAAATGCGTGGTGTACTATGTTTGCATGTAGTAGTAGCAACTTTAAACGCTTATAGCTCTCAAAATACTGAACCGATTTCAATAAAATATAGATCGTGCACATCCTTTAAAATCATGTACGTCTTTCCAAAATCGGTGCAGTAGTTCAGGCGCAAATGGATTACATGTTAAAATGTGGTATTATATTGATAATTCTTTACAATATGGAAAATAAAATTCGTTCGAATTAAATTCGTTTGCGAAAGAAATTAATTCGAGCACTCTTCCTACCCTGGTATTCTCGTAGCTGTAGAATGCTAAATCAATAATAAATGCTTTCGCATTATATGCAAAGCACAATAGATGCATTGGTGTATGTGTATATGAGTGCTAACAAACAGGGTAAAAAGCGCAAAAAAAAATACGAAAATGGTAAAAAAGCACCAAAATTTTTTTTATTTTAATACAGTCAAATCCCGGTAATTCGTAATCGCAAGGGACCGGCCATTTCTTACGATTTATAGGGGTTTTCGATTTAGTGGGGTTTCGATTTAACGGGGTTAAAATAAAATAAATACGAATTAAACGGGGTTTTACTAAAACTATAAAAAATTAACATAAAAAACAATTGTCAAAAATAAAATACAAAATAAATAAAATAAATACATAAAGTAAAATAGCAAATTCATTTACTTAGCGTAAAATACGTGTAATTTTAATAGCAAACAAAAAACAATAAAATAAAAATAAAACTGACAAACTCATTTCATAATTTTTTCCATGTTTTTGTTGTTTTTATTACGAATTATAAGTGGTAGTTAGCATACAATTACGATTTATAAGAGGTAAAGATTTTATTTGAAAAAAAATTACGAATTAGCGAGGGGACCAAAATGTATGGAAATTTTACGAATTAACGAGATTTTTTCAAGGGACCGACAGCTTATTACGAATTATCGGGAATTACGATTTATCGGGGTACGAATTATCGGGATTTGACTGTATATTAACTGCCTCTTCCACTATGTATTTGTAGTCGTGAAGAGAGTTTGGCTGTGTTCGTAAATGCATCACTGCTGTGCATCATACGTGCAAACTTTTATTTAAAATGTAATACAAGTGCGCTGATAATCTGGTTTAGTAGTAATCGTGTTTGTATACCATATTTGACATTTATTTGTGTATTATCTACTTCAGTGAACCAGTTTAGAACATTTAAATTTCCATTTGCAGCGCAGTGATGCATTTACGAACGCAGCCTTTGTCACAATGCATGCAATATTTCACTTCATAGTTTTTAAAAAGCTTTTATTTAATAAAAATATCAATATGTGTCTTTATTTTTATATTTTTTTTTCCTAAAAATTACATAATAATTTTATATTTTGCATATAAATTAAAACGTCAAACAGTTTGTTTACGTTTTTATCAAGACAAATAACAATAACACTAATAAATACAGTCTACACCTGATAAATTTTTCTCTTGATAACGATTTGACTTTTATCATGATAGAAATTTATCAGGTATAGAATCAATGTAAAGAAAAGTCATAAAATATTTATGAAAATATTATTGAACACTATTGTTTTGATTATTCTTCATTATACAAAGTACTCGCACATTTTAAACAAAACGAAGGTAGTTGTAAAGCAAAATAGTAGTAACATGCTATTGCTGTCCGACTATTTTATTGGATTCTTTTTCATTGTTCAATATGGTTGTATTTGTTTTCATGTAAATGTTACGCTACATTTACACATGAAAGTAATTTCTTGAAATTTTTGTATACGTATTATGAATAAAAATTTTAATGAAAAAAATTACTTTCATGAAAATTTCTTGTTCGTTTTCATAGGAAAGTGAAAGTTCATTTTAAAAATGTCGTCGAAACGAAAAGTTCCATTTCTATTGCTTTGTTTATTACTTAATTAGAGTTACCCAGATTATCGCATAAACACATTTATAGGGCAATAAGTTGGGAATAATTATTATTGTTAATATTTTAATAATACTATTGTTTTAAATAGACACGAATTGTCTTCTTCATGTATATTTGAAGATACGAAATTACAATTATTTAAATATTTATACAAAATAAGAATAATTTATAATAATTATTTGCCACAATCCTACATATTTGTACAATCTTTAAAGGGGGTAACACTGTCAACCTTTTTTCATTTTACTTTCTGAAAACATCAAAAAAAAGAAAGTATTCTTGAAAAAATCGTTGAAAGCTGAGTGGAAATTAAAAACTATGTGAGTGTGGTAGTGAAAAAATGTGATTGTATTGCTACTTTCTTGCAATTAGTTTCATGTGTAAATGGTAGGTTAGTAAGATTAAAAAAATCGCCAGAAATACTTGAAATTTAAAAAATGGCGCTACTTTAATTTATGAACACGTAAAACAAAAAAATTACATAAATAATTATAAAGCGAAAGAAAGCTGACGAGATAGTGGAATAAAATTGTATTAGAATTCGAGCGTCTAGGTTTCTTTCGCATAGTTTTTCTAAAGAGAGTTTGGGGTGTAAAACCTTATAATATAATTTCAAGCTTTTGCCTCAAAATATTTAATATTAATTACAGTTAGTGTCATTAATATTCGGTTTTAAGACTCACATTCAATAAAAAGTTTACCAAACAATGGCAACCATTTAATCTGAAAAATTTCTTTCATTATTTTATTTAGCAATTGAGTACAAATATGAATTTGTAAAAAATAATCGAAAAAATTATATCAGTAGGTAAAAACTGACAGATTACTTGACGTACTTCAAAAAATGTCGCGTCATTAATATTCGGTTTTTTGTTGAGTAACGAAAAAATCAAGGGAGTTTGAACCGTTTTGATTAGAATTAGTCCTTTTAAGGATATTTATCTCATCAGAGGACTTCAATTAAAAAATTTGACATATATTGAAGAAAAAAATGTACGATATTTTTTCCGAATATCAGTTTAGTTTTCCTCCCTGTTGTAACTAAATTTCAGAATGTGTCACAGACTTTGCGGGATGAATTTATCACTCAAACTTTGATTAAGAATAATATCTACCAATTCATGGGTAAGATGAACTATTTTGAAACAATTACATGCAGGCTATACCCGAATGGGGGTGTTTTATGACAAGGGTCATATCCTTCGTAATAGTGAAATGTGTTAAAAATATCTCGTTTGGTAGGATAACCTTTCTAAATCTTCCTGAATATATTTAAATACTTTCTAAAATATATATTTGCTAAAAAAAATATCCAATTTTCGAGTTTACATCCTTCCATACATCACCTTGTTAGCCTCAGATTCTCTAGTCTTAGATCCTTGTTCAGTTTTTGCTACAGGATCATATTCGCTTATCAATAAAATTTAAATAATAGTGTAATGTGAAACATTCGGGTAAAAAAACAAATATTTTTAAAGCAATGCCAAACAAATGCATTACATAGTAATTATTATCCTTACAATCAGGATTCTACATTATTGTTGTATCTGATGGGAGCAAGTAAAGTAAAGTATTAAGAGTTTTTGCCATTAAATATCAACTGCAGACAGTATTTGAATATATTAAGAGAAATTTATAAACATTATCAAATGAAAGGAGCTATTTTTAACACATTTCACTATTACGAAAGATATGACCCTTTTCATAAAACACCCCCATTCGGGTATATCCTGCATGTAATTGTTTCAAAATAGTTCATCTTACCCACGAATAGGTAGATATTATTCTTGATCAAAGTTTGAGTGACAAATTCACCCCGCAAAGTCTGTGACACATTCTGAAATTTAGTTACAACAGGGAGGAAAACTAAACTGATATTCGGAAAAAATATCGTACATTTTTTTCTTCAATATATGTCAAATTTTTTAATTGAAGTGCTCTGATGAGATAAATATCCTTAAAAGGACTAATTCTAATCAAAACGGTTCAAACTCCCTTGATTTTTTCGTTACTCAACAAAAAACCGAATATTAATGACGCGACATTTTTTGAAGTACGTCAAGTAATCTGTCAGTTTTTACCTACTGATATAATTTTTTCGATTATTTTTTACAAATTCATATTTGTACTCAATTGCTAAATAAAATAATGAAAGAAATTTTTCAGTTTAAATGGTTGCCATTGTTTGGTAAACTTTTTATTGAATGTGAGTCTTAAAACCGAATATTAATGACACTAACTGTATATTAATTTTTCAAAATGTTAGTAGTTATATGATCGGTGTTAGCCATTTGGTAACTGAAGCTTATGCCTAGATTAAGATAAAGATGTTACTGTAAAATCATTTACAAGTATAAAATGCATTAAAAGCATAATTTTTTTACCTAACTTAAAACCTTTTGTTTTTTGCGATATTCACCCTTATTCGAGCTGTCAACCTTGACAGCACGTCAATACGATACCAAAAAATTGGCTAAAACAACTGACTGCTATTGGCAATCTCATGCTGTCAATTGTTCTAGGATGATTAAATTTTGTGTAAACTTTACCAAATGCTTATTGCGTACTACTATCAATCAATTATTATGTAGATAATTATATGCAGAGAATTATGTGGTACTTTCTTTCCAGTTACTTCCGTTTTATATTTTGCAAGAAAAATTTTAATTTTTTAATCCCAATTATGAAAAGTTTTCTAAATTGTTTTTAGCATGGTTTCCGTTGTTGTCATTAAAACCAATTTCAGAAGGCTCAGTCACAAGATGCTGCTATTAGCGCTTAAAAGTATTTTAGATTTGTAAATTAAAAATATTTTTATTTAACAAAAAAGCACCAAAAACACTGTGAGAAATTGTTAAAAAGCACTTTAAATACCCGCTTTTTAAAAAAGTGTATTAACCAAAATTTCGCGTTTATGAAGAGACAAAAAGCATCACTAATGGAATGGAAAGAAATAATTACTAAAGCCAGAATTATAAAAGAAGATTTCGAACGTTCATACAAGTGTCTCAATATAGATAGACCAATTAAAAGCGAAACAATTAACTACCATTTCCAGAACATTTTAAAAAGATTAGAAGAAATAAGAGTTTTATTTAACGTTTATTACAATAGACTTACAGTAGCTCACCAAAGAGCAGCAGACGCATTTTTCCTTGATTTAACAAGCAGAATTTCAAAATTAGCTGATAAAAAATCGATTCAAATCGAACTACCAAATTCAATACACGAAAGTGTAACATTTAATATTTCTATGCCTATAACTGAATCCACAATGACTCAAACTGTAGTGGACTTTTTGAACACAGCATCAAAGCTGATTCAATAAAAGGTACTCACGAAGCGGTGGCAGTATCACTAATAAAAACAAAATTAAAGGGAACTGCAAGAAATATAATCAGCAATGAATCAACTATATCAGAAATAATAAGCAAACTAAAAAGTAGCGTGAAGGGAGAGTCTGTGGAAGTGTTAACAGCAAAAATTTTAAATATAAAACAAAACAATAAAACAGCCAACACTTATTGCAGCGAAATAGAAAATTTAACTAAAGCGTTAGAAACTGCATATATTTCAGATGGACTGTCATGCGACTTAGCTACAAAATATTCCACACAAACTGCAGTAAAAGCATTAACTAAAAACTGCACCATTGATAAAGTCAAGCTTATCATGGAGGCAGGACAATTTAATAGCATGAACGATGCTATAAGTAAATTTGTAAATAGTTGTACAGACGCCACAGGTCAACAAAATACCATTTGGTACTATGGACAAAAGTACAAATCTGGAAACAGTTACCGAGGTAATAACACACGATCACGTGGAAGAAATAATTACCCACGTGGAAATAATAACAACAACTACAACAATAACAATAATAATAACAATTATTACAGAAACCGACAGAGACTTAATAATAATCGTAGGAACAATAACTACATAAGAGCAACAGAATCAAATGATAATGGTTCGGAAAACTCCGAACTTCCCCTAGGATTAAATCAGTAAAAATTTACAATCTAAATCTAAACTTGAGCTTCTTTATACATATTCAATTAGGCAATACTAACAATTCACTCACACTCTTAGTAGACACAGGAGCAGACATTTCATTAATAAAATCAAAATTCTTTAAACTAAACCAAATTAACACTAATAAAACAACAACTTTAAGTGGAATAGGACAAGGTAACATCAAATCGATTGGAAATACATTTTCTGATTTAAAATTTAAAAAATTTTTAATAACACATTACTTCCAAGTGGTAGATAACAATTTTCCGATACCATGCGATGGAATCATTGGCATGGATTTTATCAAAAAATATAACTGTATATTGGATTTCAAGCAAGATAATGATTACCTTATCCTTAGACCATTTAATATACCACATACAATAGATATACCGATTACGAATAACTGCAATGAAATTAATATACCTCCAAGATGTGAAGTAATACGTCAAGTAAATTTTACCAATTCAAATAATGAATTATTAATTCCAAATCAAGAAATTGAACCAGGTGTTTTTATACCAAATACATTAGTTAAATCTGACAAAGCTTTTATTCGTATTCTAAACACTAATAACACCATTACTAAAATCAAACAAAGTAACATAAAAACCGAAAACATCTCTGATTATGAAATTATCAAAGAAAATTTAAGTCAAAATACGCAAAGAAAATCAGATATATTAAAAATTTTAAAGAAAAATTTTCCACAACAATTTAAACCTACATTAACTGAACTATGTTCAACATATAGTGATATTTTCGGTTTAGAAACAGAAACAATAACAAATAATAATTTTTATGAACAAAAGTTGAGAGTAAAAGATAAAGAACCAGTGTATATTAAAAATTATCGTATACCACATACACATAAGGAAGAAATTGATAGACAAGTGAAAAAATTAATAGACGATAAGATTATTGAACCTTCCTATTCTGAATATAATAGTCCAGTCTTGTTAGTACCAAAGAAGTCACTTCCTAATTCTGACCAAAAAAGATGGAGACTTGTCATAGATTACAGACAAATAAATAAAAAACTAATTGCAGATAAGTTCCCATTACCTAGAATTGATGATATATTAGACCAACTAGGTAGAGCAAAATATTTTTCCTGTTTAGACTTAATGTCAGGCTTTCACCAGATCAGTTTAGAGAAAAACTCCAGAGACTTAACATCTTTTTCAACCAACAATGGTTCATACAGATTTACTAGATTACCTTATGGTTTAAAAATAGCACCCAATTCTTTTCAACGAATGATGACACCTGCTTTCAGTGGTTTAAAACCAGACCAAGCCTTTCTATATATGGATGATTTAGTCGTATTGGGATGCTCCGAAAAGCACATGCTTTCGAATTTAAAAAACGTTTTCAACCTATGCCGAAGGTATAATCTTAAATTACATCCTGAAAAATGTTCATTCTTCATGAGAGAAGTAACATACCTTGGTCACAAATGTACAGATAAAGGAATATTACCAGACGATAGTAAATATTCAATCATTGAAAACTATCCAACACCAACAGACGCAGATACTGCAAAAAGATTCGTAGCTTTTTGTAACTACTATCGAAGATTTATTAAAAATTTTTCTGAATACTCCAGACATTTAACAAAATTATCCAAGAAAAATACACCCTTTGAATGGACGAAAGATTGTGATTTTGCATTTAAATATCTCAAAAAGGCATTAATGAGTCCGACCTTACTACAATATCCTGATTTTGCCAAGGAATTTTGTATAACAACAGATGCAAGTAAACACGCTTGTGGTGCTGTTTTAACACAACAACACGAAGATAAACATTTACCTATTGCTTATGCATCAAAAAAAAACATTCACAAAAGGAGAAAGTAATAAATCAACAATTGAGCAAGAATTGACTGCAATTCATTGGGCAATTACCCACTTCAGACCATATATGTATATATGGAAAACATTTTCTTGTCCGTACTGATCATAGACCACTTTCTTATTTATTTTCAATGAAAAACCTAAGCTCCAAGTTAACAAGAATTCGACTAGATTTAGAAGAATATGACTTTACAGTAGAATATCTTAGGGGAAAAGATAACTATGTTGCCGACGCTTTATCGCGAATTACAATAAATGACCTAAAAGACATGAATAATAAAATTTGTTCTATATTAAAAGTCACGACTAGATCGATGACCAATACAAAAGACAAGAATAGTAATACACTAAATAAACAGCATAAATTTGATAAAAATAAAAAAAATGATAAGCCCAGTATATATGTACCTTTAACAAACACTGACGTCAGAAAATACTATAAACTAAAGATTTCCCCCGCAAGATGTTATATCAAACGTGGAAAATCTATAGTAACATATATACATATTAATGATTTGTTTACTAAAGAGAATTTTGACTTAGGACAATTTTTCTCTAGGCTCGAAAAAGTGGCCGGTAAACACAATATATATAATTTACAAGTGGCACCTAGTGAGAAAATTTTCGAATTTATCTCTATTAATGAATTTAAACTTATGGGCAATAAAATATTAAATAAAATTAAAGTAGCGCTACTAAATGAGGTGACCCAAATCAATAATAAGAATGCCAATGCAATTCTTGAAATTATGCTGAAATATCACGATAATCCCATAGAAGGAGGACATTGTAGACTATATAGAACAATAGAAAAGATTAAGAGATATTATTATTGGAAAAATATGTCAAAAGGCATATCCAAATATGTAAAATCATGTCATAAATGCCAAACTTCCAAAACAACAAAGCACATAAAAAGTCCAATGATTATCACACAGACACCTAATAAGGCCTTTGATACGGTTTATGTGGATACTATTGGACCATTTCCAAAATCAATGAACGGAAACGAATATGCGATCACACTAATATGTGACTTAACCAAGTACTTGGTAACAATACCGATTAGAGACAAAAATGCAAAAACAATTGCTAAAGCAATTTTTGAAAATTTCATACTCACCTATGGTCCAATGAAGACATTCATTTCGGACATGCGAACAGAGTATAAGAATTCTATTTTAACACAAATTTGTAACTTGATGAAAATTGAAAAACTAAACTCAACAGCTTACCACCATCAAACATTAGGAATAATAGAAAGAAGCCAACGAATACGTACGCTCTTACATTTCAGTAGACAAAACTGACTGGGACGAATGGTTAAAATACTTTACATATTGCTTTAACACAACACCTTCAACAGTTCATAATTACTGTCCTTATGAATTAGTTTTTTCAAAACTCCCGAATAAATTTCATCAATTCACTGAAGTAGATAGAATTTCTCCTTTATATAATGTAGATGATTACGCCAAAGAGGCAAAATTTAGATTAGAAATAGCATATAAGAGGGCACAACAATTATTAGATAAAAATAAACTTAAGCAAAAATTAAACTATGATAAGGATATACTTGATTATAACTTTAAAATAGGAGATCTAGTTTTACTTAAAAATGAAGCAGGTCATAAGTTAGAAATACAATATAGAGGACCTTACAAAATTAAGAAAATAGACTTAAGAAATAATGTAACCATAGTTGATAAGAAAACTAATAAAACACAAGTAGTGCATAAAAATAGGCTAAAGTTATATAAAAGTAAATAAAATTAATGTACACGTATGTCCGGACTACGACTACATATTCATATACATATACATATATAATAATAATAATAAATATTTCTTTACAATTTAAAACACAAAAATTATTTACATAAGAAAAACAAAATTTGTAAAAGAATGTCCATAAATTTAACGTTATATGAACATTCTTATAAAAGGTGGAGGTGTAGCGTGTTCTAACTATCAATACGACTAACATTGCGTAGTAAACATTTAAAGTCAACTTGACCGCAATATACATAACATCCAATGGCATTGAAATTATTTTTGCGCTGGACATTTGACACTCATGCAAATGCATTAGACAGACTGCAACGTAAATATGTATTTTGTACAAATGATATTTGACACTTACCAGTCTGATCGAAGGCCGCAGCAAAATGCACTTGAATGAATCAAAATTAATAACCACATGTGTTTATATAATAAATATAAACCATACAAAATCCATGTTTTCCAAATTTCTTATGAGACACACGCCGCACGCCTACCGTGGAAAACTAAAAGGAACAATTTGCTTATTAAGCATATACCTTTTCTTTTCCCTCTTATGTTAAGATAGGTTAAGCTTTATTCTCATAACTAGTATATAAGACAATGTATTTTTATTTTTAAATTAATAAATAAACAACTTTCTCACCTCCTTGCTGAGCTCTAATAATAAAAGAATTAGTTTACTTCATTCAGGCATTCATCTGCCTTCAACTATTTTGAGCCAGTGGCGTTTATTAGCGCCGGCACCCTCGGGCAGGTAGAAATTAGGGAATTTTTAAATTAATGAAATCTAATTATTTACATGCGTTAGCTAAATACCAAACGCAAAGTGAGAAAAACATGTAAATACGTTGAAAAAGATATTCACCCTTATTCCATTTGTCGACGTCGACGTCACTTTAACACAATACTAAAAAATTGGGGCTTGTATACCCGTTCTCGAAAACAACTGACTCTTGTTGGCAGGCTCATGCCATTTTCTAGAATTAAGGGAACGGAAATATATTGTCATTAGCATAAAATTATTATCGGGAGGGAGTAAACAAGCCCCAATTTTTTGGTATTGTGTTAAAGTGACGTCGACGTCGACAAATGGAATAAGGGTGATTTATATATTGACTGTCTTATTCATAAAAAATATTTTTGTTTTATAAGAGGTTTATTAAACTAATTTTCTATGGAAATTTGATTAATAAACCTTTTATAAAACCAAAATATT
This sequence comes from Tachina lurida, assembly GCA_944452675.1. NCBI lineage: Eukaryota > Metazoa > Arthropoda > Insecta > Diptera > Tachinidae > Tachina > Tachina lurida. The sequence continues at coordinate 66,930,350 of OX101752.1, read as the reverse complement.
TATATTTAAATCGTAGTTTTTAGGGAAAATGCCAAAAAAAATTAAAAACAACGGCAGTTTGAAATTTTAGTGGATTGCATGTGAGCAAATGGCAAATAAGCCGCAAATAATTTGTGGACAAAATTGACAGACGGCCTAAATTCTAATGGTCCTCCTGTAAGGGATATAGCTGGTTATTTATAATGAAATGTGACACTAATAGTACTTATAATATTACACATGTATGTTTGTATGTATGTATTCATATTTGATTTTAAAAATCACACCAAGTGAAAATGCGTAAAAATAAATTAAGCTTTTCCAGCACAGGTGATGGTCCCTTTCAGTTTTGTATTTTCTCAATCGCTACGTAGAGCTGTTTTAAGCGACGGGACATTGACTGCTGCTACATTCCTAAGGTATGGTCCTGGCCAATTTGATGTTGGTATGCAGCTTGGCCAAGTAATTTTAAGGCAGCGGCTAGTTTTATAAACTTTTAGCTGGTGCTGAACAGCGTTAAGAACATACAGAAACGCAAAAATTTGTATAAAGTTAAAATAAAGCAATATGTATTTAACATATTCCGCTAGATTTTTTCTTAACTGCGGTCATTTAAGGAAAGTATACCGGAACAATCTCTTAAGCTTAAATTAGAAGTGACATACCCATATTGCTAGCCATAACCAAACCAAAATTTAATGGGTTTCTATGGTGACAGTTATGGCTTTAACGTTGTTTTCTATGGCTATGGTTATGTCACGTCTAATTGAACCTTTAAGACTCGTCTTGCAACTCGTTATACATGGACGTTTTCTTCATAAAACCATAACGCTACAGAATCCATCACTTTATTTTCAATTAAAAGCTGTTACACTTCACTTTTTCTTAAATTTTGATTTTAAATGTCGTTTTTTATACATATTTTGACATTTCAGTACTGCTAACCTTTCCCACATTTTCTTTTGCAATGTCCGTGGTGCCACTTTTTCAAACAATTTTGCGAAAGTAATAGAGAGTACCAAATTTGCATATCAACGCATTTAGCTTACGCATCGTAATTGCTTTCGCATCGCAATAGAGAGTAACCCCCCAGCATTTGAAAACTCCCTCATGTCTTGAAAGTTCTTATAAATAGTCTTGTACAGGACTTTAGTGCCTACACTAAAAAAAAAGTACTATTATTAAGAATTTCTTTTTCCTAAATTCAAGTAAAAAAAATTTCTAAATTTAATGCCCTAATTCAGTAAGAAGATTTAGGACGTTTTTGTTTGAAAATGCTTCTGATTTCTTGTCTTTGAAGTCTCTAAATTATTTTCTTCAAAAATGGTTGTTGTCTTTGATAATGAAAAATATAAATATTATTGCCATTTTTAAAATTGAAGACATATTTGCCAATAAATATAGAAAAACTTTTGGAAAGTTATATTGTTGATAGGAAGTTTACTGTTGTGGAAGGAGACTTCATAAGTGTGCCCGAATCTATATCTTCTGGTGTGCCACAGGGTAGTATTCTGGGGCCAGTCTTGTATTTAATATATACTTGTGATACGCCTGTGAGCAATAACATCCACACTTCTACATTTGCCGATGATGCAGCCTGTATGAGTATGCACAAAAACCCTGATGAGGCATCCCGCAATCTCCAAGCTCACATTACCCAGCTTGAAAGATGGTTAAACTTATGGAGAATTAAAGTAAATGAACAAAAGTGTGTTCATATAACGTTTACCCTAAGAAAAGATACCTGTTCCCCCATTCGAATCAATAATCAAAATATTCCTCAACATTCTCAAGTGAAATACCTTGGCATACACCTTGATCGAAGGCTTACATGGAAATATCATATTGACTCTAAGTTAACCCAAATGAAACTTAAATTGACTCAAATATATTGGTTAATTGGCAGAAATTCAACACTCAGCCTAGACTGCAAACTTTTGATATACAAGTCGCTTTTGAAGCCAATATGGTGCTATGGAATTCAGCTGTGGGGCACTGCTTCAGCTTCAAATGTCGAGAGAATCCAACGACGGCAAAATAAAATTTTACGTTTGATAACAGCGGCTCCATGGTACATCAAAAATTCAAATATACATCGAGATTTAAATATGCCACTAGTGACTGAAGAAATCGCAAAATACGCAGGTGACACATCCGCTTAAAAAAGAGGGACACAAGGGCCCTAATACTCAGCACCCCAAATGATACTTCTTGAAAATAATTATTGTGCTTAATACGAAATTTATGTATTATTAATTACTATCACTAAGTTTATGTCCGATACTGGTCGGGCCTAATAATTATATTTAGATTTAAGATTTGAATACTTATTGTTAGTTCATATTTGAAGATACACGGTCTAATTCATAAAAAATATTTTAGGTTTATTACAGGTTTATTTGACAAATTTCCCATAGAAATATGTCAAATAAGGGGTTAATAAGCCTGAAATATTTTTTATGAATAAGGCCGACAATAAATAAATATATGTGTGTATAAAAAAAAAATGTTTTTAAAACATAAAAATTCAATTAAAGTATTATACAATAGTTTGAAAAATACATGACAAATATGTGTTGGATATAATGTTTGTAACAAAATCATAAAGCAAATACACGAACCTTCTAGCATAGACAATAAATAATAAATGTTTTAAAGAATCAAAACTGCTTCTTTTTTTCGTCCATAGACAAGACGATACAAACGTCGAACAGAATTAGGGCATAAGTAATTTTTTCTAATGGCGTTTTCGTTTCTGGAAAAAGTGTAACATTTTCTAACTTTTTATTAACAAAAATACAATTTAGCGTTCGTTTAAAGAAAAAATTTAAGCTCGCAAGGGATGATATAATAATTTCTAATAAAATGTGTAGTTCAGAAAATTATTTTATTGCGAATTTTCATTGAAAAGTGTAAGAAATGTAACATTTTTTTCCAGAAACGAAAACGCCATAAGTTTAATGTCCTAATTCAGTAAGAAGATTTAGGACGTTTTTGTTTGAAAATGCTTCTGAGTTCTTGTCTTTGAAGTCTCTAGATTATTTTCTTCAAAAATTGTTGTTGTCTTTGATAATGAAAAATAAAAATATTATTGCCATGTTTTTAAAAAATAAAAATTAAATTAAATTATTATACAATAGTTTAAAAAATATATGAAAAAATATGTGTTGGATATAATGTTTAGAGCAAAATCATAAAGCAAATACATGAACCTTCTAGCATATACAATAAATAATAATCGTTTTAAAGAATCAAAATTGCTTCTTTCTTTTGTCCATAGACAAGACGATACATTCGTCGAACAGAATTAGGGCATAAGTAAATTTTTACAAAAATCTATTAAAAATAACTTAATATGAGCAAAAAATAAAAAGTTCGTATCCTCAAAAATAGTTCATAAAAATACACAAAAAATTTCTTACATTTAAGGAAATGTTTACTGACTTAAAGGGAATATTTACAAGGAGTAGGAATATGGTTATAAATTGAAGGAAATTGTATACTAAGAACTAGTCAATTTCGTCTTAAATCAAAAAATAAATTTTAGGAAATGAATTACTCCTGATTAGTTCATGAAAGTTGACTTACTTAAAATATGTAAAATGGTATTCTAAATTTTAGGAAAATATTTACCAGTTTTAAGTATTTTATCTTTGAATTATAGAACTTATTATTAATTTGCATTTAGCAAAAAATCTAAGTCAATTTTTCATATTTTCGAGGAATATTCTTATTCAGGCTGCCTATTAGGCAATTGGTTAGAGTGCTTGCCTATCAGTCAGAAGGTTGTTGGTTCAATACTTGTCTCCACTCAAGGAATTTATATGTATGTATGGTGAATTAATTAAGAATATAATATGAAGATACAATAAATAACGTATCATTTGGTATAGAATTTAAATAAAAATAAAAGTAAGTACCAGAATTAAAGACAAAAAAAAAAAATTGGAAAATTTTCTAAATTTGAGATCTAAGACGAAAAATTTTTTTTTGCAAAGCACCGAATTTTATGGGAAAATTTTACTTAATTTTAGAAAAAATTTCCTTATGAAAATATAATTACTATAAACTAGTTCATTAATGAACTAGAAATTTAATAAACATTTTACTGGTTTCAAGCTTTGGCGCCATACGACAACTTTTTTTATTCAAATTTAGAAAATTTTCCAAAGTTTTAGTAAATTTTTTTTTTAGTGTACTGATGTTAAAAAACAAAACAAAAGCAATGTAAAAGTGAGTGGAGAGCGAAGGCGAATCAACTCATACAGTCCACTGATAGGGATACAAGCATTGAATTTTCCTCTTGGCTTTTCGCGTTCCCGTACTTTGGTGAATTTTGGTACCTTATTGAGACAAATTAGAGTTTGCTATCATTTGACCAAACTTTACCAAAGAAAGTAAAGAAACAGAGCTATTCGGAGCTGTTCTGCAAATCACATGTCAAATCACGGTGATATCAAAAAATTAATGAAAGCTAGATCATTGATTTTGTAAATTGCACGATTTATAGCGTCGGAAGTTGGCAGAAAGTATTCTATTATAAATGACAAAAATTTAGGGCCTTATCTATTAGAAAAAATTGGCATGAAGTTAGCAAAAGTAATTAGTTTTTCAATTTTATTTGTAGAAATTTTATTTGTTGAAATGTTGAATGCAATACACGCTCTATAGCGCCAAACTGTCGACATCCAAGGTATCACCCAAGTTGTTTTTTCTTATATTTCGAATAAGCATTGGAGTTCGTGGATCATTTTGGTGTTGCAGCGTTCTTAAATGTGATCGAAGATGATGAGGACTATTAAAGCATTTACCGCAAATTTCACATCTAAAAATAAAATTCAAAATATGCAGTAATATCTGTGTTAATTAGTACTAAGTTGAAAAAATTGTTTTTTGTTTATCACTTGTGCAAAAAAGACATACATACCTAAATGGCTTTTCTCCTGTATGTATTAATTTGTGATATTTTAATACATTCGTATATGTGAAACTTTTCCCACATGTTTCACATTTAAACGGTCTTTCGTTGCGATGTATTCTGCAAATATAGAGTTTCAAAGTGTTTAAATCTAGCAATGGTTTTAAAAAATGCATTCGAATATCTTATATGATTATTTGAAAATATTGTATCTTGAGTATTATATTGGACCCACTTTATAACTTCGGGATAAAAAATTTAAAAAAGCACTGTTACTTTTTTGGTAAAGTAAAAAATGCTGAAAAATGACAGCCAACGTCGAAAAAGTGTACATTTGTGTTTGAATTGTATCAAATACAGATATAGTAGCACCTTTTATTTTATAATTTTGTGTTCATTTAGTATTGTTTTAACAATATGTGTAACATTTTACTTAAATTTTACTTTAATTATTAGCAGTAGTTGAAAATAAAAATGAAAAAATAAGGAAATATCAACCGACGTTCGAAAGAAAATTAGTCAGCAATCTTTCAAATGAAGGGAATTAAATGACAAAAGCCGGACAAATCAATTCGCCGTTACTTAAATAAAGTTGGATTATAGAGATGTATAGCCAGAAAAAGACCATACATAAGTCCCATAAACAAAACTAAACGATATAATTATGCTCTGGAGCAGATAACGGTTTGATTGGTATTTTTTATTGCTTTGAATACAATCAAAAAAGTATAGCCTCATGTTGACAATAATAATCTCTTCAATATAGCAATGCATCACGTTATTCAAAAAAACAAAGTATAACGAAATATGTTGCATGCATTGCATGTCTTATACAAATGTAAACTAACACTCCCAAAAGCAGCGAATACTTAACGAATGGTATGAATCTTTTTAATGACGATTGAATAAATGTCTGTACATCTATATAATTAATAGGCGAACACATTTTTTGTAATCCCTTTTGCGCCTGAACTACTGCACCGATTTTGGAAAGACATGATTTTAAAGGATTTTCTCCACAGATGTGCACAATCTGTATTTTATTGAAATCAGTTCAGTATTTTGAGAGCTATAAGCTATAAAGTTGCTACTACTACATGCAAACATAGTACACCACCCTCTAGTCAGCGTAGAACCATATGTCTCTATGTCAACACTCTTTTCTCTAGCGACAATTGCACTAGTTGAAATGTCGACAACTTTCCTTTTATGCACGATTATAGATACGTTAGAGACAACAGTTCTAGTGTATTTCTGGTGAAATTGTCAATGAACGCGTCAATAGTTTGTTTTTAGGGTTCCGTACACCAAAGGTGAAAAAGGAACCCTATTGTTTTCGCTACGCTGTCCGTCTGTCCGTCTGGCCGTCTGTCCGTCACAGGGTATTTTCTCGAGAACCGTAAGAGCTACGGACCTGAAATTTGGACAGAGTGTGTAGACCCTTGGCCGCTACAACAACAAATACATGAGAGTTGGAAATTAAAGGGTGTGCCAAAACGAGCAACGAAAAATTTTAAAATCCCATGTAATATACATACAATTGTATGTATGTATGTATATTACATGGGACCCTTGGCCGCTACAACAACAAATACATGAGAGTTGGAAATTAAAGGGTGTGCCAAAACGAGCAACGAAAAATTTTAAAATTTCATCTAATATACACACAATTGGATGTATATGCACTTGAAATTTGTAAAGTTCGTGTATTTTTATACAGACTACAACAACTAACACTAAAATTTAAAAAAATTTAATTAAAGGGTGTACCATCAGTTATTGTAATTTCGACTATGTAATTTTGATAACTTGCTGTATCTTGGAAACGGTAAGAGCAAACTTCTTGAAATTTTCAAAACCGGTAAAACAAAAAAATCTCAAAATTATAAAATCGCCAAACCGAAAAAAAATCTCCAAAATCAAAAAAAAAATTGCCAAAACGAAAAAAAGCACCAAATTAAAAAAAAATTCTAAATCGAAAATAAATCGCAAAAAACCGGAAAAATCACCAAAATGAAAAAATCGCCAAAATGAAAAAAAAAATCGCCAAAATAAAAAAATCGCCAAAATTAAAAAAATCGCCAAAATGAAAAAAATCGCCAAAATTAAAAAAAAATCGCCAAAATTTAAAAAATCGCCAAAACGAGAAAAAAGTGAAAAATAATCAAAAAAAATTATTTCAGCTGAAAAAACGTAAAAAACACTGTATTAAAAAAATGCTCAAAGCCCAACGTACGGAACCCTTCGTGCGCGAGTCAAAGTCGCACTTTACTGAATTTATTTCTTTTTTATTATGCTATGCAGTTGTGTTAAAAACTTACGTACATATGTATGTATGTACATATGTATTCAAGTTTGTTGCCCCAACTCTTATAAAATTGTAGACGATGTTCACTAAAATGTACTATTGAATCTTTAGTTCAAATGTCTCCATATGGTATTAAAAGAATAGTGCTAAAGTCTACTGGTAGATTTTCAATGACAGCCCTATGTAATATGTCAATAGGCGATTAAATTGGCTGTGGTATACCTAGTCAGTTTTACTATTGACAATGTCACTAGGAAATCACTACAATTTTACTATTGACATCGAGCGAGGAATATCGATATTGTAGACTAGAGCCCCTAAAATTTGCTAGTGAATCTTTGGTGTCAATGTATCCATGTGGTCCCAAAAGAACTACTTAGTCAGTAGTGCTACAGTCAAGTGGTAGATTTTCAATGACAAGCTAATGTTAAATGTCAATAGAAGATTACATTGGCGGGGGTACACCTGGTCAGTAATAATACTGACAATGTCACTAGTAAAACACTACAATTTCACTATTCGCATTTTCTGCAGGGCACGCATTTATTTGCTTACACTTACAGCCATCCCTAAACACGGGCGGCAAGCGTTTTTTAACTGTCAAAAGTTATCATGTCCATACATTTTGTATGGAGCATACCGAAATAACGCGGCGGCAACGCGACGGCAACGCTTTGCTATTGGAAAATCCGATTTTGACAACGCGTTTTACAATGAAGTTAGTTGCAAAAGAAAACAATTGCCTTCTGTTTGCCCATCATCAGAGTTACCATATGTGAAGATTTATCTTATTTTCGAAGTTTTTCGGGATGTTAAAAATACTAAAAGATTTCTTTGTTAAAAATAAGGTTTTTAAGAATATGATATTTAATACTTTTAGTTTATTATTTAATGTCTTTTTGACTACAGTACTGACATATCGAGCCTTATTTTCGATTTTATCGTAAGCGACAAAAGTTAAAGTTATTTTAAAATATTCAAATATGTTTTTGTACTTAAATTGTCGCTTACGATAAAATTGAACAGCCTGTATCTTAAAAGTTATCAACAATTTTGGTATTTTGATAATTCTAAACTATTGATAGGCCCATTAATATTTTAATTTCAATAAAAAAGTATATTTTCGATAACATGTCGCTTACGATAAAATCGAAAATATGGCTCGATGTTTTCTTCTTATCTTCATTAAAAATATGAATTATGTGCATACATATATTTATTTTATACATGTTCTATTCAGTAAATATTTTGTGTTATTTACCTTTACGTTTGTTCCCTACAAGAAATGAATGACTGAAACTAACACAAACAAAATTTTTTCACTAACACATTTGCAACAATTTTACATTGAATTCAATAGTGACAGTCATTTGATCGGAAGTGATGATGGATTTATTTATTAATTATAGTTGCTCTACTCTAGCATATATGTTAGAGTGGGACATCTTATATACATATGCCAAAACAATTATAACTCGAATATTATTTAAAAAAAAATTCATTCTGTCTGTGAAAATTAAAATGTATGTGTTAAAAAATATAAGTAAAAACAATAGTGAATAAAAGAAATTTACAAAATTTAATTCAATATATATTTCTTTTCAAAATTTTAGATATTTGTTAAAAGAAAGATGTGTTGGCAATGAAAAGGTGTGAAGAGGACTAGATACCGCCTAGGTTGTTCTGTTTTTGTTTATTTCTGTCTTTAATTTTAAATATTTTATTTACTTGTATGTTTTGAATTAACTTTTTAAAATAAAAAAATCGATTAAAATAATAAAAATTATATTTATTGTCAGTATATCAATCATGTATGACTGCTCAATTATGGCGGATATATTAGTCAATTATGATCAATCGAATTAATATTTATGCTATAATTGATTAGTAAAAATCACTGGATTGAGCAGTTCGACTATATGTTATATTCATTAGTAAGAGGGAGATGCAACATCACACGTACAGAAAAGTTTCCATCACATTTTTCATTTTTCCTATAATAATGTGATAGAAACTTTGTTATACGTAATGATGAATATAGCCTACATTACTTCCAATCAAATGACTGGTCAATTGACTGATATTATTTTTTTGTTCGACTTGAAGGTTTTTGATAAAACACAAGCATGTTTTCCAAATTTTCTAAATAACTAATTATTTCAAACTTTATTATTTTATTTTAATTTAAATAACAAAATTTATGTAACAAAGTCACAAACAATAATGTCTTCCGTCCAGGTGTAAAAATAATCAGGATTGTTTTATTTATTTGTTTGATAACCCTGGTTCTATCGTTTTGACATAACGTTGCCGCTTGTTTAGGGATGGCTGTTAAAAATGAAACAAAACATGTGTGTATTTGGTAGTATTTCTCTTGCTATTCCAATTTTTTTCTCTTATTTGTTATTGTATGAAAGCCATAAAACTTATAGGAAGAGAGTTCAATAAATTGAAGTAGCTTTAATAAAGGGATTTTGTTTCTGGTTTTTTTTATTATTTTTATGTACGAATCAGTGATGGGAAATGAGATTTGCATTTCGGTACCAACTAAAAATTTTTTAAGTACTTTTTTGATGTCGAGAGTACCAAAAATTATTATTATATTTTATTCAAATTTAATTAGCAAAAAATTATATAAAATGCATTAACAAGGAAATAAAAATGGAGTATCCAAATTTTTTTTTCCGAAATCACGTTTTTAACGTTTTCTGGGAAATAACGCATCCTCCTTGAAGATCTTAGTACGTTAGAGTTCAAAATCAAGGACTTATGGCAACTTAAAAAAATATTTCTGCATGTGCATGCTTTAGTTTTTCTTCAGTTTTTGCTTCTTATGAAATACAAAAAATCGCGATCCGCCTTTCTTATACTAAGACATCGATATGTACATATAGTTACCTTAATATAGAAAGGCCCTAGCTCATTATTTTTTATAGATGTCGTTGGAACATCTAATGTATCGGAAAAATTCAAAAATCTCGATTAAAAAAATTAATGATTTTGGGCCTTTCTATGTTAAGGTAACGATATAGATATAGATATAGATATAGGTGCAAATATTAAAGTTTTTAGACTTCAATAAATCTGGATAAAACTTGATACTGTTGGAACATAAAGCATATTCCTTTGTTTTATTTTCATGAGATTTTGGTAAGAGAAAATCTTTCGACATTTGCAGAGGAGTTAGGTATGGACATAATTTCGTAAACTACTCTCGATATATCGGGAAACGTGTTTTCATCTAATTTGGTTTTAGTTTTAGCCACTGCACAGTGGGAAATTTGGCAAAATGAATTGTAATAAATTTGGAACTACTAAACTACTGATTGCACGTTGTATAGTCCGTTATATTTTTGTAATGAAAAATTAACGATGTATATATAGTCCATTTAATTTTTTCTGAAGCTTCGACATCTTTAGAGGAGGACTTAGGCTTAATAACACATTTCTTGACAGCCTTCTGGTTTAAGCCAGAAGTTCCAGATTTATTGCTATTTATTTTGCTAAAGTCCCCACTCTGCACTGTAGATCAGAAGCTGCATATATTTTCTGTTGTTAATGGTTTCAGTTCTTCCATATTAGCTATGGGAAACATTTTAATTAAAAGTGGTGCAAATCTGTTGGTTTTATCTGATAAAAAATTTTTTTGTGGAAAACTTACTAAACCAAAGTACACTTTTGCCCTTAGAAGTTTTTAAAATTTTATTTAAACTGATTTAAAACATGAGTTGTATATATGTATGTATATGTAGATCAACTTCTGTGGCAATATCATTGAGTGAAATATGGTTTTCGTTTATATCTTTCACAATTAAGATTACAGTTTTGTAAAATATGTTTGCGAGCTAAGTTTTTTGAAAAAGAAATTTAATTCCTGGCAAAAATAAATGCATTTGTTGTAAGTTAACTCTGAGAGTATCAAATATGTTGGGGGAGTATTACGGTACTTTTTCATGTCTAATAGTATCAAAAAAAGTACGATCGTACCAACTTTCCCATCACTGGTACGAATTATTGTTTATGTAAATGTGTATGCACATTGTGTGACTGTGTTTTAATGAATTTTTTATGACGTTTAGATAATTTTTCTTTGAATCTTAATATAATTATTTACATCTAGAATACGGACAATTATGTCGTCCTTAAGTAAAATTATAAAAATCGTTAATTTTTTACGACAATTACAGTATTATAAATATTTTGAGAAATTATACTGGTCGACAATTTTTTTTTGCTGGTTGTTTGTAAGCTTAACACAGAGATAGTCCTGATTCACACACGTCAGGTCTGAGTCGTCAAGTCTTGAGTTTTTAGGAGAGAGAGGAAAAGAGGATGGAAAGGGGTACAGACTTGACCGTACCAGTCAAGTTTGCTTTTTCGTTTTGTTTTGTCATTCGTAATACTCTATTTGATGAGACTTGATGACTTGACTTGACGGTGTGTATGAACGTAAATGCAGGTTCAAAAGAAAATTGAACAAAAACTGATCAGCTAAACCTGATGTGTGTGAATCAGGACATAGCAGCGAATACTGAACGAATGGTGCGAATATTTTACGTGCTTGCATGTGACAGTATGTTATTTCATTGCTTGATATAATGGCATCACAAAGAGAGAATGTAAAGAAGGCAATCTATGCATGATATAAATATATAAGGTACTTCCATTCTCTCTTTGTTTTTAAAAATAAGGATTTTTGAAGTTTTTTTTTTTGAGAGAAATGAAGAAAAATGTTCCCATACAGTAAAAAATGTAAGTCTTCCCCTAGAATTTTTTTTTACAAAAATTTGTAATTATCTTAACAAAAATTTGGGAATAAATAAACTTATATAAACAACCACATATCTGTGAAGTTTGAGAAATGATTATGTAATAACTTCTCTCATATTTATAAGTTTTCTGCTTCATACAAATCTTTTAACTATATTTTCATCTAAATTTGGCGTTGAGAAACCAAATTTATTGATATTGTTGATTAGTTGACAATGAGTTTTCATTACGTTTAACAAATGTTGACTGATATTTCATTTTGTTTAATCTACATAATTTGTTTGTTTTGCTGATTGCAACATCCTTTTCTAAAAAAAATTGCTTTAATAACCAATCAGATCTTTTGGCAAGTCTATTTCAAAGATCTTGTAGGCTCTTAGCCACTGTTAACGAACACCAGGAAATGAAGGGAATTTAAAAAATGCTGCAATCATATTTTACTTATGTCCTAATTCATGTCCTAATTCATGCCCTAATTCAGTAAGAAGATTTAAGACATTTTTGTTTCAAAATGCTTCTGAGTTCTTGTCTTTGAAGTCTCTAAATTATTTTCTTCAAAAATGGTTGTTGTCTTTGACAATGAAAAATATAAATATTATTGCCATGTTTTTAAAACATAAAAATTCAATTAAATTATTATACAATAGTTTGAAAAATATATGAAAAATATGTGTTGGATATAATGTTTAGAACAAAATCATAAAGCAAATAGACGAACCTTCTAGCATGGACAATAAATAATAATCGTTTTAAAGAATCAAAACTGCTTCTTTTTTTCGTCCATAGACAAGACGATACATTCGTCGAACAGAATTAGGGCATCAGTAAGAAGATTGAGGACTTTTTTTTAAACACTTTTGAGTTCTTGATTTTGAATTCTTAAAATTATATTCTTCAAAAACGTTTGTTGTCTTTGATAATGAAAAATAAAAATATTATTGCCATGTTTTTAAAACATAAAAATTAAATTAAATTATTATACAATAGTTAAAAAATATATGAAAAAATATGTTGGATATAATGTTTGGAACAAAATCATAAAGCAAATACACGAACCTTCTAGCATAGACAATAAATAATATTTGTTTTAAGGAATCTAAAAAAAAAGCCGCAGCTTTTTTTTCGTCCATAGACGAAAGGCAATTTTGAAATAATTTTTGAATAAAATTTTCAAATAAACAGGAAACAGAGGGGAAATATTAAATTAATACGGTAGCACGATTTTGCCGGAAACTTCACAATCCTCATTTTGTCAGAACTTGAATGTCAAGAAAAAATGAGAGAATGGAAGTACAGTCAAATCCCGATAATTCGTAATCGCAAGGGACCGGCCATTTCTTACGAAATATAGGGGTTTTCGATTTAGCGGGGTTTCGATTTCACGGGATTAAAATAAAATAAATACGAATTAACGGGGGTTTTACTAAAACTATAAAAAATGAACATAAAAAACAATTGTCAAAAATAAAATACAAAATAAATACATAAAGTAAAATAGCAAATTCATTTACTTAGCGTAAAATACGTGTAATTTTAATAGCAAACAAAAAACAATAAAATAAAACTAAAACTGACAAATTCATTTCATCATTCTTTCCATGTTTTTGTTGTTTTTATTACGAATTATAAGTGGTAGTTAGCAAATAATTACGATTTATAAGAGGTAAAGATTTTATTTGAAAAAAAAATTACGAATTAGCGAGGGGACCAAAATGTATGGAAATTTTACGAATTAACGAGATTTTTTCAAGGGACCGACAGCTTATTACGAATTATCGGGAATTACGATTTATCGGAGTACGAATTATCGGGATTTGACTGTACCTTCTATATTTATATCATGAATCTATCTATATATATATATAAAAGGGTAATGTTACTGACTGACTGACTGACTGATGTATCAACGCACAGCCCAAAAGAGTATAGTTAAAGAGCTGAAATTTGGTGTGTAGGTTCCCCTCACAATGTATAGATCCACTAAGAAGGAATTTTTAGAAACTCGATTGCTAAGGGGGTAAAAAAGGGTACAAATCGGTATATTTATGTCTCGGAAACCACATTAGATAGACTAAAAATTCCAAAAACACACGAATGCTGCTAAAAAAAAAAAGCTGGCACGTATTTGGTACTTTTTCGATATGTGGGTATTAAAAAGGGGTAAAAACTGAATTTTGGTACCTTTTTTGCACTCAATATATTTTTTAAATTATTGAACGAAGCAAAAAGCTTTTTGGCACCTTCTTTTCTTCTAGACAAAATCTAGCATAGATTTTGGTACTTCTTGAAAATTCGCTTTTATAAGGGTTAAAATCGTACCCGTTTTCGGTACTTGTTCGTTAATGATAAGGTACATATGATTAGGGATGTAACGAATACCAGTTTAGCGAATGCGAAAGCGAATAATACATTTTAATTTTTGCGAAAGCGAATGCGAAAGCGAATGCGAAAGCGAATGCAAATATTACAATTCGTTAAAATATCACATGCAAATAAATTTATAAAAGAACAAGTATATATAATAATTAAAAATAAGTTTACACAATGTTAGGCAATCCACCCATTCGTACTTTAGCCCTAATTCCTGGTACTCTGTTCAAAATTTCATGTGAAATGCTGTTAAATACATATGAAAAAAACTTGGAATGAATTTTTCATGGAAAAATCTTGCCGAAGTAGTACTCTGTTCATCTTGGGAAAAACATATGAAATATATCTTCAAAATTTTTTTTTCTCGTAGTCGAATATTCGACTCGACATACGCAATACGGGTGAATATGAGTGGCACTTGTTTCGCGTGGAATTTACATCAAACAAGGACTAGTTAATATTGTTTGGATTTGAAATTTGTTGTAATTTGTCTTAAGCAGAAAATATTTTCGCGCAAATCAAACACTGTCTTTTCTTTTTCAAAACTGAAAAATATTTCTAAACACCGCAGGATTTGGGTTTCATTTTGATACTTATGAGAACTTATTGATAGAAAAGTTTTCCGCTTAATTAAAAATCTCGAATAAGTTTTGACAATTTATGAAAATTCCCATTTAAAAGGGGTAAAATCCTACCCGTTTTCCGTACTTTTTTGATAATTAACTTATGTACCTTATATGACATACATGTAAAAACAATTCACTTATAATTCCTACCGCTCAGTAGAACCTGGGATAATAAAACGTATGTTTTTTCAAAGGGCCCAAAGAAGTACCAAAAAGGGTAAATACGATGCTAAAAATGTTAAATTCGGAAGAATTTATACAATTGAAACATTATAAATTTTAGTTAAATTTTATTAACTGATATAGTGTAGTAGTGTATCCTTGAACACTGTCACCAAGGGGTACTTTGAATATTAATTTGGTACTTTTCGAAAAAAGTACGTTTGGGAAAAAGTACTTTTTAGAAATATGTACTTTTTGGAAAAAGTACTTTATAGAAAAAAAGATCTTTTTGAAAAAGGTATTTTCTGCAAATAGTACTTTTTGAAAAAATAAATTAAAAAAAAATTATTTTCGGTAAATGTAGTTTTTCGAAAAAGTTCCTTTTGAGAAAGTTACTTTTTGAAAAAATTATTTTTTAAAAAGGAAATATTTTGAAAAACGTACTTTTTGGAAAAATAATTTTTTGAAAAGCTACTTTGGAAAAAGTATTTTTTTAAAGATACTTTTTGGAAAGCGTATTTTTTGAAAAACGTTCCTTTTGGAGTGACCCTAATTCCAATGATGAAGCCACTGATGTCCTCTGATGACGAGTTTTGCGAACTTCTATATTTGAGCCCTATCGATTTGCGTCTGAAATTAATGAGTTTGGTTAGCTGACAAAGTAGCGGGCAATATGCTAGTCAATAATAAAATAAATGATTTTACATGGCATTGTATATTTTTGTTGTTGTCGATTAAAGGCAATGCAAAAGCAATGAATATGCAGAAAAAGCGAGTGTATTCATTCTGTACTCAGCTCTGGAGTAGAAACACGTCCATTTTAATAAATCTAAGTTTTTGAAAGAGTTATTTTTACGGACGGGCGTAAGTTCAACCTATTTGAAAACGACGGACGACCAAAAACATGGATAAAATGTAATATTGACTTGGATAATAAAACGTATGCAGTAATGTCAAACATGGTGAGGACTCCGTAGTGGTGTGTGGGAGTGCATACGTGCTGATAGGTTTGGAGAATTAAAATTTTTTGATGGATTATGGATCTTCGTGGTAATTTTGATATTTAAAAAAATTTATTTTTGGAGAATATGAACAAATTGCACCTTAAAGATAAATATATATTTATGCATGATAATGACCCCAAGAATAACTTAAGGTTGGTTAAAGAATGGTTTCTTTATAAAGTAAAACCGAAGCTTCCACATCTCCCATAGTCCCCAGATTTAAATCTGATCGATTATTTTATTTGGTTTCTTCGATGCCTAAAATGTTTAGAGAAGTTTTTGATCAAAAAGCGGACACACAAGCTATTAAAATTTTAAAAAATGTTACACAGGATTCAGACGATGAAATTTATGACGTCTATTTTTCTTGATTCCCTTTTGAAGTTTCTACCAAAAATTATTTGCGTTCATACGATGATTATTTTTACATGTCTAATTTTTAGGGTTCCGTACACCAAAGGTGAAAATGGAACCCTATTGTTTTCGCTACGCTGTCCGTCTGTCCGTCCGTCCGTCTGTCCGTCACAGGGTATTTTCTCGAGAACCGTAAGAGCTACGGACCTGAAATTTAGACACAGTGTGTAGACCCTTGGCCGCTACAACAACAAATACATGAGAGTTGGAAATTAAAGGGTGTGCCAAAACGAGCAACGAAAAATTTTAAAATCCCATGTAATATACATACAATTGTATATATGTATATTACATGAGACCCTTGGCCGCTACAACAACAAATACATGAGAGTTGGAAATTAAAGGGTGTGCCAAAACGAGCAACGAAAAATTTTAAAATCCCATGTAATATACATACAATTGTATGTATGTATATTACATGGGACCCTTGGCCGCTACAACAACAAATACATGAGAGTTGGAAATTAAAGGGTGTGCCAAAACGAGCAACGAAAAATTTTAAAATCCCATGTAATATACATACAATTGTATGTATGTATGTATATTACATGGGACCCTTGGCCGCTGCAACAACAAATACATGAGAGTTGGAAATTAAAGGGTGTGCCAAAACGAGCAACGAAAAATTTTAAAATCCCATCTAATATGCAAACAATTGTATGTATGTATGTATGTATATTACATGGGACCCTTGGCCGCTACAACAACAAATACATGAGAGTTGGAAATTAAAGGGTGTGCCAAAACGAGCAACGAAAAATGTTAAAATCCCATGTACTATACATACAATCGTATGTATATTACATGGGATCCTTGGCCGCTACAACAACAAATACACGAGAGTTGGAAATTAAAGGGTGTGCCAAAACGAGCAACGAAAAATTTTAAAATCCTTTGTAATATACATACAATTGTATGTATGTATGTATATTACATGGGACCCTTGGCCGCTACAACAACAAATACATGAGAGTTGGAAATTAAAGGGTGTGCCAAAACGAGCAACGAAAAATGTTAAAATCCCATGTAATATACATACAATTGTATGTATATGCACTTGAAATTTGTAAAGTTAGTGTATTTTTATACAGACTACAACAATTAACACTAAATTTAAAAAATTTTAATTAGAGGGTGTACCATCAGTTAATGTAATTTTGACTATGTAATTTTGATAACTTGCTGTATCTTGGAAACCGTAAGAGCAAACTTCTTGAAATTTTCAAAAACGGTAAAACAAAAAAATCTCAAAATTATAAAATCGCCAAACCGAAAAAAAAATCGCCAAAATCAAAAAAAAAATCGCCAAAACGAAAAAAAAGCACCAAATTAAAAAAAAATTTCTAAATCGAAAATAAATCGCGGAAAACCGGAAAAAAATCGCCAAAATGAAAAAAACCCCAAATATTAAAAAAATCGCCAAAATTAAAAAAATTGCCAAAATTAAAAAAAAATCGCCAAAATTAAAAAAATCTCAAAAAAAAATAACCAAAATGAAAAAAATCGCCAAAATTAAAAAAAAAATCGCCAAAATTAAAAAAAAATCGCCAAAATTTAAAAAATCGCCAAAACGAGAAAAAAGCGAAAAACAATAAAAAAAGTATTTCAGCTGAAAAAACGTAACAAACACTGTATTAAAAAAAATGCTCAAAGCCCAACGTACGGAACCCTTCGTGCGCGAGTCACAGTCGCACTTTACTGAATTTATTTTTATTGATTTTGATTGATTTTATTGTTTATACATACGTTTGCAGTACATACCCTGTCGGAGAATGTGTGGTTCATTACAAAAATAGTTAACTTACAGTTAACTTTTCTTAGACTGACTAAAAGCTAACTGCAATGTCATTCAGAATCAAACCCAAAACTAATTCTTAAGTTGAGTATGTAATCAAATTTGATGAGAGCCAACAAATTTATTCTCAGCTACTTTGAAACTTATTTCAGTTTTATATTCACATTTCGCTGTTGTTATTTTAGATGGTACCGAGTGGTAGCGCGTTGAGTATACAACGTGTGATGATAGATGTTCGAACCCCGGAAAATTTTTTTTAATTTACTGACTACCAGGTGAATTAAAAAAGTCAACTTTAAGTTAGTTGAAAGTAGTGCAGAGTGAGACAGTTGACTACCGCCTAGGACATCGCAATGTTAAAATAGTCAGTTGATTACATTGAAAGTAATCCAAGTGTCAGTCAGTACTATTTGCGAAATAGTTAGCTTAAAGTTAACCGAATTTCCGACAGGGTACTTTGTTAATAAAATTTTGCTTCGAAGAACACACCAATATGAGAATATTAATAATAAAACGTAACAACAAGAACGCAAATTAGTGTAAAGAAAAATATGAAAAAAACCATAGAAAACAGAAATCGAGTCATTTTTTTCTACCCCTCCTTCTTCTCTACCTCGTTCGCTTTCAAATTAAAAATGACGTCGAAAAATAGACTTCATAAAAGTCTTCGTGTGAATTAGGTGTTACACAATATATTCAACAATTAATTCATCGTATGTCCAATCTTGCAATCCGTTATAAGTTATATCCGGGGTGTTATAAGTTTGTAGTGTGTGTCTGTGTATCTGTGTGTCTGTCCGTGTCCCCCAAACGGCTGGACCGATTCAGATTTAGTTTTTTTTTTGTTTGAAAGGTGACAAAATTAATGAAATTCCTTTAAAATCTAAATTTTTTTTAAAATATTAAGTCGTATATAGAGTTTTGCGGCTAAGTGTATATAATCATATTCAATAACTTTTTGGGTTCCGAACTATTTTCACAATTGTTCTTGTGAATGCAAATGCTAAAACACACATGTTTAATTTAAAATTATGTAAGGAATGTATAGTTATACTTATGAATTTACAGGTGGTATACCATTTCTCATATTCCATTTCATTAAAAATTCATGTTAAATAACTGTTAGCAATCTCTGCCCTAGTAGGTAGACATGGATGCTGATGAATTGCATGGTGCCACAGAAAAATGAGGCATTTCTGTGGCCAAGGTCTAGCTTAATTTTGTTTATCTCTTAAAAAATCACATTAATTCGAAATATATATGTCATTCTATAATAATAATTGCAAATATATACTGAACTTGATCCCGATTAAAAAGTTATTTCTAATTAGCCATTTATATTTTTTTTAAACTATGTTATCTATAAATCTAAGCTTTTTCTCAAAGATTTGTTGATCATATTACCCTTTGATTACCATAAACATGTTCCTTATAAGATTTGAACATGAAACTTTTAAGAACAATAATATATATCAAAAATTAGTCAAACAAACCATACCTTTTTCACGATAAACATATGTTTACCCAGAAATTTATTTAAATCCGTTCAGCGGTTTTACCATTATAAAGTAACAAACATAGACATTTTACGTGAGACATTTTTAGATTTAATTGAAGTGTAGTGAATTTTAATCAGAAATAATTTCTTAAGCTTTTTGCATAAATCTCTTTTTAATTCTTCTGAGATCACTTTGATGATTAAAAACTGATTTATCACTTAGGTGATTGAAAAAGGATTCACTTATGATTCATCTATATGATCAAACAATGATTTCTTGAAAATAGAGGAACAAAATGGAAAGAAACAGTCATTTCATGACTTAATAATACCAAAAAATTGCTCAAAAATTAATCAGCAAATCGTATCATAAATGATTCTTTAGTGTGATTCATCTGAAGGGTACCATTTTCTCACAACGGGAGTATCATTTATGATCGGAAAATGAGCTCATATGCGATATTTTTCCCTTCAAGCTGATTCGGAAAAGATTCCGTTATGATACAAAATGCAAACTGGGAGGGAGGTTTTTTTTAAAGCAAGCGCACACAACTAATGTCAATGCATGTGTGCGTTTGTATGGGCGCAGAAAAATACAAAAGCACACACACAAAGTGTGTGTGTGTATGTACATGCATGACGTTTGTATACGCGCTTATGCGTAGAAACCCAGCTAGCATTTGGGTGATAAGTTTTTCAAAAATCTCTTGTATGATTCTCCTCAGATCACTTTTGATCATTAAAAACTGATTTATCACTTGGGTGATTGAAAAAGGATTCACTTATGATTCATCAGTATGATAAAATAATGATTTCTTAAAAATAGTGGAACAAAATGCAAAGAAACATCAAAAAGAAACCCAATGATTTAAATACTACCATAGAATTGTTCAACAATGAATCAGCAAATCGTATCATAAATGATTCTCTGGGATGATTCATCTGTGGGGTACCATTTTCTCACAACGGAAGTATCATTTATGATCGAAAAATGAGCTCATATGCGGCTATTCTTCCCGTTAAGCAGATTCGGAAAAGATTCGATTATGATACAAAATGCTAGCTGGGAAGATGCAAGCATCACAAATTTTCCATCACGAAGTATTTTCTTCTTTACTTCTACACATACAATAACTGAAACAAATGTCTTGCCAACAGTGTTGTTTAGCATTTGTTTTAGAAGATTTCGCTGTAGTAAAGCATTTGAAAAATCTCTCGTCTTGAAAGTTCTTATAAATTGTCTTGTGCAGGTCTTTATCTTTTACGATCATCACATTAATTATATTTACTTATTCGATGTACCGTCGGTACATACATGTAAGTATTATTGTAGTGGCTATTATTTTACATTGTTTTTGCTTTCTACAGTTGATTTTACTTTCCAGCATTATGAACTGTGATTGCCAAGTGAACATATTTTTGTCACGTGTCCATGATGGTTTAAGTGAGAAATTTTTAGATTTAATTGAACTGTAGTGAGTTTTAATCAGAAATAATTTCTTAATCGGGATTAAAAATTAAACTAGACTTTATTACTCGTAGCTGGGCGAAATACCGATATTTTTCTGTGCAGCTACGCACTTCATCAGCACCCAGGTCTATCTACTGGGGTAGTGATTGATATTAACATTCTTTAGAAACTCACATTAATTAATAAAAATATTTCATTCAATAAAAATTGAAATTACTGAACTTAAGCCCGATTAAGAAATTATTTATGGGGGTCTGCCTTTACATGATATAAGTATACAAATTCGAAAGCAATTTCTTTCGTTTCGAATTACACAGTAGACCCCATGATAGAAATTTTACATTTATAATATTAGTAGAATTCAAGAACGTATACGATATATGTATGTATGTATGTATATAAATATGAAAATTTTAAAATGTATGTACCTTTCATGCTTTAGTAATGTTGAAGAATCTCCAAAGTCGCGCGGGCAATATTTACATTTATATGGCCTTAGTCCAGTGTGTTTTCGCATATGGCGAATCAATTCAAAGTCGGTAAAAAACGCATTTCCACAAATTCTAAAAATTTCGTAGATAAAAGAAACATAAAATAAGCAAACGTATTAAAAAAATAATTGTGGATGCATAAATAAACATTCAAATTTGTTTAAATAAAACTGTTATCACTAAAGATATATGTAGGAGTATAAAATTTTCACAATAAAATAAAATTTAAACCAATTAAACTTATTTCAATATACACTTTTTTTTGGTTTGGTATCCTAGCCAAGTTCTTTAAAATACAAAGTTTGGTTAAGAACTAATTTTCAATATAATAAAAAATATGGCTTCTATAATCTTTCACTGTCGGTTGCCGCTTCAATATCTTTTTATGTCTTATTTTTTCCACCACTTTTTAATAACTGATTTTTCTTTTAATCTTACTCTTTTCTTTGACTCAACTTATTCTTGTCTTAACTTTTCTATATTTTCTAAATGAGCGACATTCTATACGTTGCGGACATGGTCGACAAGAGTAGGCACCCTGCAATCGGCCCTCCTGACGGCAATACGGCTCGGATTGCCACCATTTCATGTACTCGGCGACGGTCGTTTTCCTATTTGGACCATCATGATAGCCAACCTTCTCAACTTCGTATCTGCCATGGGGTAATGTACCGACCACCTTATAGGGTCCGAGTAATTTCCCCCTCAACTTCAACCCGCCACCAAACTGAGTGCGCTTAATGGCGACTAAATCATTCAATTTGTATTCTATCTCTGGTTTCCGTTTACTATTATAAGTTTTGGCGTTTTCTTTTTGAATTCGTACAATGTTGGTTTTCGCCTCTTCGCGTATTTCATTTCGATCCTCTTCGAGTTCGTTTACCGCCTCATCCATTAGTAGCTCTCTAATATCCGGATACTCAGGCAACCTCATATCATTGCCCGTTAACAGTTTTAACGGTGAAAAGCGAGTACTTCTCGAAATAGTGGAGTTGATCAGCATCTGTACACGTCTCACATGTTTATACCAGCATGAAGTCTTATCGCCGCATAGCTTTGTCAGCATTGGTATGACAATTTTGTGGATACGCTCCACCAGGCCGTTCCCGCGTGGAACTCCAGTGGTTATCAGTAAGTGTTGAATGTTCTCCCTCTCACAGTAATCTTTAAACGCTTGTGACGTGAACGCAGCCCCTCTATCAGAAACGATTCTAATCGGGTTTCCGAATACTGACGATTTCCGTTCTAAACAGTCTATAACGGACTTCGCATTGGTGGACTTTGTTGGGCGGAGACAAACAAATTTGGTGAAACCGTCCACTACTACGAATAGATAGTTATAGGACTTCTTGGTAACTTCCATCGGCTCAACATGATCAATGTGGTAAGTCATAAGAGGCCTATCTTCCTCATTTATCGGATTCAAGTATCCTTCCTTCTTGCCAGCCTTAGCCTCGGTGATAATGCACTCGACGCAATTCCTCACAATTTTCGGCACTTTCGCAGCAAGTTGTGGTATATAGTACTGTTTCTCGACCACTTCTCTAGTTTTCGCTACGCTGAAATGATCCTGGTTGTGCGCCATCTTAATCACTTCGTCTTCCATCTGGGCCGGTATCACGATAAGGTCCTTCGCTGGATCCTTGAACAACACACCGTTTTGCATAAAGAAATCTCCGTATTCCCCGTAATCTAGGACTGCTCTAATCGCTTTGGTGCACTCATCGCTTTCCTGGCCACTCCTTATCCTGAGAGTCAGGTCGCTTTCCACTATCAAACATGCCATTCGGCTTAGAGCATCCACATGCATCATGCGCTTACCCGGTCTATGTTCTATTTCGTACCGGAATTCCTGCATGAACATAGCCCATCGGGAAATTCGGTCTGGCAAGTCGTTCTTGTTCATAGTCATTTTGAACGCGTTGCAGTCAGTCACTATTTTAAACGGTATGCCTAGCAAATAGACTCTCCACTTCCTCAGCGCTTCCACAATTGCCAGAACCTCCAACTCGTAACAGTGGTACTTCTCTTCATAAGGCTTCGTGCGGCGACTCATGTATTGAACTGGGTGTAATTGCCGGTCGTCTAAGCTCATTTGCAAGAGAACTGCGCCATAGCCGAACTTACTGGCGTCCGTATGCACCTCGGTAATCGCGTTCGGGTCATACAGCTTCAACACCTGAGAGGTCATCAGAGCTTCCTTTAATTCCTGACAGGCAACTAAATATTCGTCGGTGATATTAAATTCCACGTTATTCCGGAGCATATCTGTCAATGGTTTGGCAATAATGGCATAATTGTTGATAAATTTTCTAAAATAAGACGTCAGACCCAAAAAACTCTGAAACGGGAAAATTTTTAACGGCTCTTATCTTTGCTTCTCCTGACCTTCCTGAACAACATAGCCTAGAAAATTAACTGATCTCTGTAATATCTGGCACTTCTCCCATTTGATCTGCAATCCGCTAGATGCGGCTTTTTTCAGCACTACCACAAGTTTTTCTAGACCGTCTTCCATATCTATGGAGGGAATAATGATGTCATCCATGTAAACTATCACCGTCTGATTTCGTATAAGGTCTCTTAGAACTGTTGATATAAAACGCGTGAACACAGCAGGCGAGTTACTGATTCCGAATGGTACAAACCAAAATTCAAATTGGCCGTGTTGGGTCACAAATGCGGTGTACTTCCTAGAAGATTATTCAATGGGAACGTGGAAAAATCCATTCCGGAGATCTAGCGTTGTATAAAAACGCGCTCCCTGCAGTTTGTCTAATACCTCTTCCATCAGGGGCATGGGAAAATTGTCCCTGACGATTTTTTTGTTTATCCTCCGGTAGTCGCAACATAACCTTTTGGACCCAACTTTTTTCGATACAAGAACAATTGGTGATGCGTACTCTGATGTGCTGGGCTGCACTATCCTCTCCTTTAGCCATTCGTGAACTTGCTTATCGACTATTGCTTGCTCAGCGATTGGTATACGTCGAGGCCGCTGGTAAGCGGGTATGTCATCAGTTAAAACTATCTTAATTTTTACTGGGATTTCTGTTATTCGTCGTGGGGTATACTCGGCTATGGCTTTCACCACTCGATTTTTTATAGGTCTATCCAAATGATCTAACTTAATGCCCACCTCTTTTGTGGGCTCTTCCACATTCAAACAAATACTTCGAAACTCTTCGAGCAGCACGTTCCGTTCACTTAATTTCTTAAACATAACTTCTCCCTGAGTAATGGTTATCTGCGACTTGCGTAACAAACTATTCCCCAACATCATCGAATGAATAATATCCCGCTCACCAACAACGTAAAAGGTAACCTCAAAGTCTATACCATCTATTTTTACCACTTCGTCGAATCGACCCATCGTATCAATCTCGCTATCTCCAATTCCGTATAGTTTAACCTTTTCAGGAACTAGACTGACCTCACCTAGAACAAACAACATGTCGAATCGCAGGATGCAGATATCGCACCCCGTATCAACCAACGCAGAGAATTGTTTCTCACGCATGACGTCTTTAAAAATCAGCCCCGGCTCCTTCCGTACCATATTCGCTTGACCACTTTCTAGCTTGACTCCTAGGGAGACACTCGAAGGCTCTACCCAACAAGGCCTGAAATCTACCGAATATTGAACGAACATTTTGATTAACAATGATCAAGTTGATCACACATACGGAAAATTAATCACATGTATGTTCTAAAATGTGGAAAGCTTTCCGCGGAGAAAAGAATATGTTTAACGAATTGTTATTTAGTAATTTAAGTCGATATATGTGTAAATTGGATATTTTGCAAGATAGCATTGCGGCCGCACAGCGGTCATTTTCTGCCATGAAAATAATTAAAACAGAACATAGAATTGTGCCTTGGGGTTGAAATATTTATTCCTCCCAATGGCCTTTCACACACGAGAACAACACGAAACCCCTCTCCATGCCTCTCTCACCATCAAACTGGCATGTTATGCCAGCACAATTGTTCTCGTGTGTGAAAGGCCAATGATTTAATAATTTTTGCACAAAGTTTAAATCAGAGCTCGCAAAATATGCTCAACCAAATTTCTTTGTGCGGTCTTCTCACTCAAAAGACCTAAAGAAATGAGATTGAATCACTCAGTGTCTGAACAGCAACCCTCTTTTTCCTTTCAATCGTGTTCTCGCTCCCGGGTTATGAGTTGAGCGTAACACACGAATCGGTCTCTTACTGACCGCATGGTACGAACAGAATAGTTCGTTGCTCAGCTACTGAGGGTCAGTAAGTGAGCAAAACAAGCAAAGTGTTTGCAAAAAAGGTCTTTATTTTTATTGTTGCGTTTGCTTTATGTTGTTGTCTTAAATATTTCGTCACAGGAAAAGCATTAAAGAGGAAGGGAGAAGATAGTAATAAACAACAATAAAAATATCTGTAAATCAAACAATTTGTTAACGAAGTGTAATTGTAATATGTATATAAGACAGATATGTGCGCAACAAAAACAAAATTAATCTTCATGTATGTAAATGTTTACCTATCAACACTCGCAACACACATACATGCTCAAAAGACAGTTTGCGATATTTTACGAAATAAAGGGTCTCGAGTGAACACATGAGCCGACCGATCGAACAAAAACGGTCGTTGGTTGCGCGAAGAGGAACCAAAGAAGAACGAATTTTGAGGGTTTTTTCGCGACAGCGTGGGTTCGTGTTAGTGGACGAGTGTTTTTTTTCTGACAACAAGCACAAGAGCGACCAATTATTACGAGCTCTGGTTTAAATTCATAAATGGATCTTACATATCGTCACCTTAAATGTAAACGGACGTAACTACACTTTTATATTTTTTACAGGAGAAACAAAAAATGTTTCAAAATAAATAATAATAAAGTGTTCTTGAAAAATTTCTTCGAAATTTACGTGTAGCATGAATACTTATATGTTTTTAACAATTTATTTCCTTTTTGTACATATTTAAGATTTTATGTTAGTTACGTTCTTCGCAATAAAAACTAGATGCATTCGTAATTACGTCCATTTAAATTTCTTTAATAAAGTCGCCACTTTTGATCGCAGAGGTCGAAATATTTGCGTGAACATGTAGTTTGATAAAATGAACAATAATCAATCAAAAACTTAATTTCGAATTTTTGTGTAGTTACGTCCGTTTGCATTTTAGCTAACGATATATAGAAACAAAAATGCTCTGAATTCGTAACGACTAGTCGACAAAATCTTCCGATTTCGGAACCGAAATCGATACGATATGTCGGTACGAATTCGTAACGACATGTAGGTACGAGTTCTTTTTGCTTTTATAGCAGAGTTCCGCTTCAACGTTATGTTGCTGCTATTGTTATATTTGTTACAATCCTTTTTTTAATCAACATATACATATTTATTTAATAAAAATTTCCACAGACTTTTACTTACATATGTACTCAAAAATCAAAGTTTTAATGTTTTTAAAAAAATAGTTCAGAGAAACTACCGACATTTCTTAACGAATTCGCTACGAAAAGTTCTGAGTCCTTACATAAGAAGATAAAAAAAGTATGTAACTAATACTAAGGTTATTTAAAAAATGAGTTTTTATATAGAATTTTAAAACGTATATATATACAAAGTTAATTTTAAAAAATTTAACAATTAATAATTTAATTAAACAATCACAAATCACAATTATTTTAATAGGCTAAAAAGTAGCAGTTTAAACTCTGTTTAAAAAGATTTTGAATCTCTTTGAATATTATAATTTAGATCGTTCATGAAAGAGAAAGTCCGTGATACATTACCATTACGCTCATAATCAGGGGATCTACTTTGTATTTCGAAACGAAAGAAAATGCTTTCGAATTTGTATGCTATTAACATTGCATTTCGAAAGCATTTGCTTTCGTTTCGAAATACAGAGCACAACCCAGTACGATGGAAAGAGACATCGAAAAGTTTAGCAAGCCTCATATTTCTAGGAGGTATATAAAGCCGTATAGCATAAAGCAAATCTGTGCAATCAATAGATCCATTGATAATATCATATAAGAGCAGGGCAGATTGAACTTTTCTACGTGATTCTAAAGTACGTAGTGTAATACGCAAGTATCGGCAAATTATGCAATATAAAGCGTCTTTGAAAGGGGAGCCCCTATAGACCCTTTTTATTTTAAAACAGCTTGGGGGGTCCCAGCTAAAACTTAGGCGTTCAAAAGAACTGCCAAAAGAAGTTTTGACACTTTAAAAGAAAACAAGGCTAAAGAGCCGATTTATGTTAATCAAATTAAAGTCCTCATTTAGTCCCTTTTTGAAAGTATCTAGGGCTAATTTATTATTTAATTTAACTATGATATTATTTTCTGCTATTGTCGCAGTATTTCCTAGTTCTTCTATCCCTAACTTGTTTAGGCTATCTATTATATATAATATTTTGTCTTTAAACGAATTAACTGACATTTTTCCTTGGAACAATGTACTAAGCTTGTTTTGCAATTCTGGTATTGTTTTAGTGGTTTTGTATCTTTTTTCTAACAATTCTTTTAATGCTTCAAAGTTTTCTGGTTTGATGTAACTTCCTATCGCTGTTCTAACGTTAGATGTTAGTTTAGCATAATAAATGTATTGAAGAAAATCTACTTTAGCTGTTGCTGATAATGATTTGTTTATCAGCTCCGCTGTTATTAAGAAACTTTCCAGTTCTACGAAATTACCAGCAAACAATGGTAAAGCTTTTGAAACGTTTTCTAAACTAAATGATGCCATTGTGGTATTTTGTTGTTCTAATTCTTTTTGATTTTCTAATAATAATTCTTTAATTCTTGCATAAGTGCTATTAAATTCTATCTTTAGAGAAGATAATTTTTCTTCGTTTTCTTCTTCGAGGGTATTCGATTGAAAATCTTCTTTTATTTTTTCTATCGCTTCTAATTTGCTTTTAACTGTCTTCTCTGTGTAAGTTCTGCTTGGGTTTTTCTTTAGAATCTTTAGTATTTCGTTTAAATCGAAAATATTTTTCTCCATTTAAATTATTTATTATCATTTACAATTACAAATGTGAACATTTTTTTTTTATTTTAAACTTCTGTAATAGCATTATCTGTGCTAAGTCTGTTTTTGTGTTTGCGAACATAATTTTTGAAATATGTATTAATTTTATAGGCCATATATAATATTAATGCTATTATGATTAAAGTTATAATATACTCTGGTATAATATTGGTAGTATATTTTCCTTCACCGTTGTTTACAATATTTTCTTGGATTTCCACCTTGCTCTGTGGTTTTCCCATTTTGTTTTTTATTTTATTGCCCCAAATGGGTCCTACCATTAGAATGAATACTGTATTTAGAGAAAACTTTATATTAATAATTTTTTGTATTTTAAACATTGGCTTGTATTATAGAGGAAAATTCATTTTAATAATTTTTGTATTTTAAAAATTTAATTTTTTTTTTAATTTTTTTCTTTGCCTCTAGTGTTGTTGCTAGGGTTGATTCCTTGTAGAGTATAGCTAACCCTTTTCGCTTTTGGAATTTTCTGCCGGCTCTTTTCTTCTTTATCTTTTTTTCGGTTGTAACTGGTACTTGGCTATTATTTGGCTTTTTGTTCCTTCTTCTATATTCTTCAATCGTGATCGGTTTAGGACCAGCGTTACGTGGAAGTGGTATATAAACGGGTGCTGCTTCCAGTGTGTTTCGTGTGACGGCAGGCTCGTATTCTTCGCTGCAGTTTTCTCTGATATACTTCTCCCAGCGGGTTAAAATTTCTTCTATCTCCGATTCTGACATTTGGGAAAACAATAATACGGTGTGTTTTTATCTAATTGTCCGATGTTGCAGGATCGCCATGTAATACGCAAGGATCGGCAAATTATGCAATATAAAGCGTCTTTGAAAGGGGAGTCCCTATAGCCCCTTTTTATTTTAAAACAGCTGGGGGGGGGTCCCAGCTAAAACTTAGGCGTTCAAAAGAACTGCCAAAAGAAGTTTTGAAACTTTAAAAGAAAACAAGGCTAAAGAGCCGATTTATGTTAATCAAATTAAAGTCTGATTTTATTCTACTTATTCTTTGGCTTATATACTAATTTTGAAAATAAATCTTAACCTTTCTCACTTATTCTAAACATACAAATATTATTGTTTTCTCTTTCAATACTATGAAGGATCGTATTCACATTTCCGTTTGACCAATCATCGTGTTTTATATTTAGAATTTCATTCAAACAGAAATGTGTCACTCAAACAATTATTCGTAAGCAGTTCAGCATTGCACCATGCATGCATACAACGAAAGTAATGTTATTGATACTTTATTAGTTCTTTGTTGCTTTCATTGTGCAAGCATTATCAACTTGTGTGACACACTACAGTAGGCCTATAAACAAGCATTTAGATTCATATGGAACGGAAGACAAATAAGAAAGCGAAGGCGTTGCATATTTGACAAAAATACGATTAGAAATATGGGAATTCCAAATAACAGAAGCATATTCTAATTTAGACCTGACAAAGACGTATAGACATGTTTAACAGCCTGTTTTTCGAAGCGCATTATTCTGGTGCATTTATCGTTGTTCATATATTGAATTTGTAAATTCGTTGTTGGTGTCAACTTCCGTCATCTCTTCAAATTTCGTCTGAGAAGTAAGCTTTCAAATTTAATTTTTTTTTGAAATATGATACGCAGTCCTATTAAAACACGTTCTGGACAAAATGATGTTTTAAATCAAATCGAAACTGATATAGAAGTTCATCTTACACAAAGTGATTCCGAGGCATCAAACATTATGCAGCCGCAATCTCCAGTTAATATAGTTTTAACGGATGTTCAGTTCAGAGAGCTGTTAGGTGGTTTAGCAAGAAAACAAGATGTAAAGACTACATTTAGTGGTTGCACTGCTCGTTTTAGTGGTGGTCGCAACTCTACACAGGTTGAAGATTTTCTGGCTACTATACTAGTTTATAAAGGAGCGGAAAATATATCGGATTCATATGCCCTTATTAGCCTACCTTTACTACTAGAAGGTTATGCTTCTACTTGGTGGCAAGGAGTTCAGTATGAAGCTAAAACGTTTGATGATGCAGTTGACCTTCTAAGAAAGTCATTTCCAAAACCAGATTGGCGCATTTTTAATGAAATATTTCTAGAGAAACAGAGAACATTCGAATCAACAGATAGTTTTGTATGTAGAAAAATGAGACTGTTTGCTCAACTGTCTGAAAGATTAACAGAAAACTCAATGCTTAATATGTTGTTTGGCCAATTAAACAATAAAATAAAAGAAAAAGTAACGCGAGATAATGTTGCAAGTTTCCAAGAGTTATTATGTAAGGCCAGAGAAGTAGAACAAATTATTATAGAAAACAAACAGGAAAGGGTAGAAAAAAGAAACCCCGTAGAATGCACATACTGCCGAAAGAAAAATCATTTGGCAGAAAACTGTTTCAAGAAAATTGAAGCTGAAAAACACAAACATGTTAAGGAACCTGAAACAAAACTCAACTGTTATGGATGTGGAGCAGCAGGATTTTACCGCTCGAATTTTCCCTCTTGTAACAAAAATAATATAAACATGAGAGAAGAAAAACTTGACTTCAATTCACTTCATACTTCTATAGTTGGACGAAGTGTTCCCGTTGTGAAAATTATTATCGTAGGATTAAATGGAGAGGCCTATTTCGATACAGCTGCTAGAACCAGTGTTGCAGGATTTTTCCTGTACCAAAAATTGATTCAAAAGGGCGTAAAATTTGAGAAAGTTTACGCCGAAATAGTTTTAGCTGATGGGAGTCAACAGAACGAAGTTGTCTATTCTACAAGCGTAGATGTCATTATAGGCGACCGATTCAAGAAAATCAAATTTATATGTTTGCCGAAAGCTACTGGAAATATAACATTAATTGGCATTGATTTTTTGGAGGAAAATGGTATAGTGCTGGATTTGGCTCAGCGTACATGGCATTTTAAGGATGATTCATGTAAAATTTTTGAATTTGAAATAAAGCAAGCACAGGTTATTAACAATATTTCTGTCTCTGAAAACGTCATGCCACGAGAGGTGAAAGATTTTCTATCATGGTTTGAAAAAGAAAACAACGATTATTCACCAGGTGGTATAAAGAAAATTTTTGGAAACTCTATTCCAGAAAACTATGAGTCTCCCAAACGTTCAAATTTATTCCCACCTCTTAAAAAAGTCGAAATGAACTATTGTGACGAAATTTTCAAATCGATTAATCTAAACTCGTTTGATATAAAATTAAGACCAAATGAAGGTTCCAATTTGTCAGTTTACGATAGAAAAACTTTGGATGATTTGTTGGGATACAGTCAAAATACACACAAATATACCAAAACAACAATTTTTGAAAATACTGCAATTCTGTTTAAATGATAATAATTCACCATTATTCCAGTTGTCGACATCGATGTCACTTTAACACAATACCAAAAAAGTGGGGATAAAAGAGACAATGAATACAAAAGAAGACAAAGACAACATTAAATTACAATATTCAATTGCTATACAATCTGACTAGTCTGTGATAAACAACTGAAACCTGAACTGTGATAATTTGTGTTGTACCGTCAATATTTATTTATTTATTTTATTTTTTAACTTATTGACTACAAACTTATGTTGTGATGTCCAGTTTTTATTTATTTTAATTCTACATAATTAATTGTGCCGTGATGTCCAGTTTTTTATTAATTAAAAATTTTTTAAAAACAATATGAAAAATATTTAAACAGTAAGTTTACACACACATGTATACATATATGTACATTTTCATTGTATTAATTACATTTATTTATTTTGTCAGAATTATAAATAAAAAGCTCCTGAAGAAGTTGGAAAAAAGCCAACGAAACGTCGAGCGATGTGGTATATATCCACTTTTTAAATAATATTGTTTTACTCATGATTTAAAACATAAACTGACCGAAAAATCAGCCTAAGGCAACCCCTAGTAACACTAAAATTATTCGAATAATTTTTGTCGAATATTCGAACAATTTCCTTAATTGCTATGTATAAAAAGTATTTTACATTTCATAACTTTTTAATTTGTTATTAATATTCAAATTACTCCAAATTATAAATACTTGTCTAAGCCTGTTTACATACATATGTTCGCTAACCGCATCTTTTGTTTTCTTGCTAGGAAAAGATAACACCTCTGTAATGGAATTAGCAGTTGTCTCACAATTCCTGATAAAGAGTTTAGATAAAAATAACTGCTGTTCTCTAATCGAACGCCTTAAGAATCGAATTATTGAACGACATTCATAATAAGGAAAATTAATTTATTTACTTTTTTTCCATTCTGTTACTTCAATAACATTGGAAGAACATAGAGTTCTTAACTTGTGCTACAGCGTCAACTGCATTGGAGGTTTTTAAAATTTTGAATTTTTGTAATTAAATTTTTTTTTATTAATATTTCTAAGTTTGTTATTAAAATTATTTATTTTTCTTGTGTAATGAATTATTTTTTTTTGTTAATAAGAAAAATTAAACTAATACACATGCATACCGTTTTTTGCAAACTTTTTTAAAATTATTCGAATAAATTTTTTTATTCTTTGTTCGTTCGAATATTCGAACAAAAGTTCAAAATTATTCGTGTGGTCGAACAAGAAAAAAATCGTGAAATTTCATTCGAACAAATATAAAAGACGAATAATTAACAACACTAATAAACATGCTGTTAATGCAAATTTTTTTAATGAAAGAACTATGTTAAAATTTTATATTAATGTATACTTTAGAGTGGCCGTTATTTATTTTTGTTTTTTATTTTTTATATTCTCTCCCCCCATACCGGTTCAGTTTTATGTAAAAAAAATAAAAAAAAAATCATAGTGATAAGCTGCGTTTTAGGGGGTGCGTCCACCCCTCAAAGTTGCCTTCAAGCCCATTTATCCAATGTAATTTTTTTGCATATGACTATTTTTAAAAAAAAAATTACAAGAATCTCATGTATGGCAATATTTTAGCTCATCTAGTCACCAACATTAGCTTCAAAGAAAGTTTTTTGCTTAAATTATCATTTTAGAAAATACGAGTAATGAAGAAAATAACCACCAAAATACCAAAAATTTTATATACCAAAATTGCATTTATAGGGAAATTATTTTACTAAGCATGTACAATAAGAGCTTTATATTTTAAATTATTTCATACATACATACATATGGGCATTTCCTCCGAAGAGTCTACCAGGATGGAAAAATGAAATGTTGATAATCATCGTGTTTTATTGTTTATAATTATAAAAAAGAACCTATTTTTTATAATAGGATAGTTTCATAGCATATCTCAACTCTTTTACTTGAGGAAATTGGGCTGGAAACTGGAAAATTTGATATTTTATTTTTAAGCTACTTCTAAAGACATTTTTATATTTAATTATTTTACATGCAAAATATATGTTATGGTTGCAATATTTCTTCAAAACGTCTTTATGACAATCAATTAAGAAGAGGAAAGTGTAAGATGAACAAAAAAGTTCGATTGACGGTTAATTTTTACTTTGTTTCTTATCTATGTTTTAATCGTACGTTCGCGACCGAAAACTTCATTTTATTGTAATTGCTTTGCATTAAACGTCAACAGGTGCCACACATATCACATTTTAAATAAGTTCGGTGTCACTAATTTGCAAATCAAAAAAAAAATTCTGTGTTACAGCTAAATAAATTTTTTTTTAGTTGCAAAATTTCGTACGTTCGCGACCGTAAGTAAATTTTTTCATAAACAATGCATTTATTTACTAGAAAAATTTAAAGATATACCGAATATTCCAGATACCAGAATGATGCATTCGGTTTTCTGTAATGAGGACTTTAAATTAAGCACCAGTGTTGCCGGTTTTTTCTAGAGCTTATCCCCAATTTTTTATTTTTTATCCCCAAAAATCCCCAAATTTAGTTTTTTTCGTTAAAATTTTTTTTTTGTGAAAAAAATAAAATTTTTTTAATTTTATTTAAAACAAATTGACAAAAATAACAGATTTATTCAATAAAATGCATTTATATGGATAGCTATATTTACATTCATATTAATTTAATTTGTACTTATAAAACTTGTAAGGAAAATAATACACATAGTTTAATATACACAAGTATAAAAAATTTTTTAAGCAAAGTTAACTATTACCAAAACTTTAGCTTCGAAATCTTCTGATTCATCAGCCTCAAACTTTGTTGTACATATTACTTGTATTAGAAAGCTTTCTTTTACCATTTCAGCAGAAGGATTAAACTTGTCACAACAAATTGAATTATTTTTAAAGTGTGTGTTTATTCTAAGAAGTGCTTCCAACAAGTCATATTACATTTTGTTACGTATTTTTGTTTTGCTAGTATTCATTATTGGTTAGTCTGCCTTGATACTTCTTCTTTATTAGAAAATACGAAATGTTCATCTCCATTCGCGAAAAAAATCCCCAATTTGGGACAAGTCCCCTAAACTGGCAACACTGTTAAGCACGGTCTATTCAATGCGCTGATTTACACGGGATTAATTGTGCTGGCATAACATGCCAGTTTGTTGGTGAGAGAGGCAAAGAGAGGGGTTTTGTGTTTGGCATAATTTTTCAACCAGCTACAACCCCGCATTAGCAGCACAAAACCAATACACACACAACTTAAAAAACTGGTAATGTTAAATGAATACGAAAAACACTAACACACACAAAACTTTGTATACGTATACATTTTTATGCCGGATGAATTACAGCATGTTTATAAAATACGCATATAAAACCTGACGTTTATCAAGTTTGCGGTTGTATAACGCGAATGTCATTTTATTTTTGTAAAAAACGTAACAAGTGACAGTTTGTTTGGGTTTATGTAACGCGTTTTCTGCCGTCAAAACAAAAAAAGTGCACGAATGCAAAATTACCAGCATGTTTATAGAACCCAATATGTCTAAAATACGCGTATAAAACTGGACGTGTGCCAAGTTTGGGGTTGTATAACGCGAATGTCATTTTATTTTTGTAAAAAACGTAACAAGTGACAGTTTGTTTGGGTTTGTATAACGCGTTTTCTGCTGTCGAAACAAAAAAAAGTGCACGAATGCAAAATTACATTCGTCGGTGGAAAAAATTACAAATTTTATATGAAATAAATAAAATAAAATTGATATATATAAAGTGAATGTTGCTACAAATAGTACATTTTTATTTGTTTTTTTATTTTTGTAAGTGGAAATTAAAGCATAAAGTTGACAACAGCCGTGCAGTTATTATTTTTGAAAACTCATTTTCTTATTTCTTGCAAGATAATAGCTCATTTTATGCTATTTCATTATTTGTATATGTGTATAAAGATAAAGATTTCTTTTTTAAATAAAAAATTTTCATTTACATAAATACTTCCATGTTGCCGTCAAAAAGGGTTACCTTTTTTAATGACAAAAATACAAATTTTATATGACAAAATGTAAACAAATAAAAATTATTTACAGAAAGGCAACACTGTGATTTGACACTAAATTGTTAAGAGCGCCACACGACGTAAGACGGACGAAAAAAAATTAACGTGTTCTACAAATCCAAATTCTTACGTATTCGTGCGTGTGCCATTCGTGCGTGTCTTGATTGTGACGTGTTCTATAAACATGCTGTTAGTCTCGTGTGTTCTTAAAAGAACAAAAATTGTGCAGCATAAAAATTAGTCTCGTGTAAACTACCTCAATAAGAACAAAAATATTCCAAATTGTTTTAAAATTTCATATATATAAAAAAACCCGGAATATATTTAGAGAAGATGTGATATCTTCTAAGCGGCTAGACCGTCTTAAAACATAGCAAAGAACCCTTTCGCTCAAATCACCTTTCAAACAGAAAAAACTAAAAATCGGTCCAGCCGGTTGGTCTGTACGTGGACTCAGAGAGACACACAGACACACAATACAAACTTATAACACCCCTCTTTTGTTCGGGGGTTAAAAATAGTTTATTTCTTGTTATAGTGTTACTACACACTAGGGATGGGCAAATGGAAAAAATGTATCGATATATATCGTATCGATATTTTTGAACAGTATCGATATATATTTTTTGAAAACATCGATATTTCGATATATCGATATTTTTTGCTGCATTAATTTGAATGTACAATTAGTAACTTTAAGAAATTTAATACAAAAGAACTATTTATGTTAAGTTATACGTAACCTACTGTAGCTCCTTAAGACTTCGTTAGTCTTTACTTTCTGTTGCTGCTCTGTGATGTGCCGTCCTGTTTATAAATTTTAATAGTTACTTTTTCTGTAATAAATTATCACCTCTTTATTTATTTATTTATTGTAGTTCAGTCAATGGACAAATAATCCTTACAGACTAAGATAACATTCAAAGATAAGGAACTAATACTAAGGTTGTTTATAAAATTTGTATTAAAAAAGAAAAAAGAAATCTATCACGGATAAACATATACATATATACATATATACAATATTACTTTGAAAAGTTTACAATTAAATTAAACAATTAAATAGTTTTGAGATCACAGTTATTTCAATAAACTAAAAAGAAGCAATTTAAACTCTGATTTTTCAGTGCTAAATTCGATAAAAGATTTTGAATCTTTTTGAATATTATAATTTATTTCGTTCAAGAAAGAGAATGTACGTGATAAGGTACCATTACGAGAATAATCTGTACGATGAAATGGAACATCGAAAAGTTTAGCGAACCTCATATTCCTGGGAGGTATGTAAAACCGTATGGCATAAAGCAAATCAGGGCAATCAATAGAACCATTGATAATATCATATAACAGCAAGGCAGATTGAACTTTTCTACGAGACGCCAAAGTACGTAGACCAATAAACAAGCATTTAGATTCATATGGAACGGATGATAAATAAAGTAACGAGCGCGTAGCATATTTGACGAAAATGCGTTGAACTCTCTCTCTCTTTCGGACCAGAACGGTCACAGTTTTCCACTAAAGTGGAACTTTTTCATTTCTCGGGAAAGCGGGAATGACTTTTCGGTTTCCCGGGAATTCCCGCCCGGTGCAAAACAATACAAAATATTTTTTTATATAATTTTAATTTATTTCAACAAAAAAACAAATTATAATTCATGATATCGATTAAATAATAAAGTTTTATATACACATTAGTCAAAAAAATAATACAATTTCAGTTCCCGGCCGTAAGTCTTGTAAAGTTTTAGCTATAGTTCTACTGCCATCAAAATGTGTGGGATCCCGGGAAATCCCGTATGAAAACCATTAATTGTTATGTTTCAATATAGTGTTTATGTTTTTCTGGTAAAAATTAAATTTTTTTAAATTCTTAAAGCACAATCACAGTTTATTTCGAAATGTTTGTATTTTATTTATGGTGCCACTTACAGCTGGTTAACAGTTTTTTTTATTTTCACAGGTTGAACCGAAACAGAATTAAGGAGAGAAAAACTAACGGCTTTGATTTCTATAAACCAAAAAGAGTCAGCTAAGCCTAAAGGCTTACAAAACGGCTATAGCTCTTAAAAGTATCGAAACCCGATACTCGTAAATGAGAATCGATGTATCGATATATCGGTTTTTGAAATATCGGCGATATATATCGATATTTATTTTCTCAAATATCGATATTTCGATATATCGATATTTTTTGCCCATCCCTACTACACACTATAAATTAAGTATTAAGTTTTTTGTTGAGGAAATTTTTAGATATTTATGTGAAAATGCATGGTGATAATAATAAAAAAAACATATGGAAAAATCCTACGTTCGCGACCCGTACGTTCGCGACCGGTACTTAAGCCAATTTATTGTAGTTTTCCGATAAAATAATTAAAACACTTGTGCCAACTTCCAAATCACATGAAAACCTGCTCATTTATTTAAATAAGATTTAATTGTCAAGTATACAAATTATGTAGAGCTTAAAAGCTCAATTTGCAGAAGTGCAGATAAACTTTGCAGACTTGCAGATCACCTTTGCAGAGTAACAGATCACGTATACGTGCATACATGTACTTTAATACATACTAATACATACGTAATAATACATTGCTACAACACCCCTTCTCGATGTATTAATGATAACTTCTCTATTAGATAGGTAAATTTTTGTTTTGTCAATGGTTTTGTGAGAATATCGGCTTCCTGCTCAGCGCTATTAATATACTCGATTTTCACCTCACCTGCTTCAACCTTTTGTCTTACAAAATGATGTTTCACATCAATATGTTTCACTCTCTTATTTTCCATGTTGTACGCTAGTTTTATGGCACTTTGATTATCTTCGAACATTGTGATTGATTCGACATCAACAAAAAGGTCTGTCAGTAAACCACGCAGCCAAATACCCTCTTGCACCGCCAAAGACATAGCGACATATTCGGCCTCTGTCGTTGAGCTTGCCACTACTTGCTGCTTCTTCGAAGTCCAAGTTACAATGTTGCCGAAGACTTTAAATAGGTAGCCGCTAGTCGATTTCCTAGTACGTTCGTCAGCAGCGTAGTCAGCATCTACGAATCCAACTAATGAATCTACGGACTCTCTCTTCATGTACTGTAACTCTAAATTCACACTTGATTTTAAATATCTCACTAGTCGCTTGACACCCTGCCAGTGTACAATATTTGGAGATTCTTGATAACGACTCAGTTCCGATATAGCGTAGCATATATCAGGTCTGCTGCATAGCATTATATACATAATTCTGCCAATGACTTCTCGGTAGGGCACTGTTATTTGTTTTTCATTTCCTGTATTGCATAATTGTACTGATTTGTCCACTGGAGTCGTTGCGCCATTACACTCTTCCATATTCATAAAACGTAGTACATCTTTTATTGCTCCTTTTTGTGACATTGTCATACGATTTGATTTTATGTCATGACTTATTTCAATTCCAAGGAACTGTTCAAGACGATCAGATAATACCATTTCAAACATTTCAGAAAGTTTGTTTTTTACGTCATTTAATTGCGTCTCATTTTCACCAACTATCAGCAAGTCGTCGACATATAAAACAATATAACTTATACATTCATCATGAATTCTGCTATAAACACAATAATCATGTTGCGACCTTCTGAAACCCATGCTGACTGCTGCATCATAAAACTTGTTGTACCAGCACAGCGGCGACTGCTTTAAGCCATAAAGAGATTTCTTCAGCTTACACACCTTACTACTTTTAACGTTCATTCCTTCAGGGATTGTCATAAAAACGGTTTCAGTTATTTCGCCATTGAGAAATGCCGTTTTAACGTCCATTTGACAAATTTTATAGCCTTTATGAATCGCCACCGCCAGAACGGTACGAATTGTTGCTATTCTTGCAACTGGTGCATACGTTTGCTGATAATCTACACCATACTTTTGCTGACACCCTCGAGCCACTAGCCTCGCTTTGTACCTTATGGGCTTCCCATGTTTATCGGTTTTTAGTTTAAAAACCCACCGACAAGTAATGACTTTCATATTAGCGTCCCTCTCAACCAACTCAAAAGTATTATTTTACTTTAGAGCCAAAAGCTCTTCTTCTATAGCGCGTTTCCAATGTAGTTTATCTGGCCTTAAGTCGATTTCACTAAAGCAAACCGGTTCAGCTGAAAAATTTATTTCAGACAGATTTATCTGATCAAAAAAAATATTATAAGTTAACTTGCTTGGGCTTTGCGCTCACGGCAACTTTGCCTTTGACTTGCCAAATTTGATTGCTGCCGGAGCGCAACTGTTTCGACTGCACTTACGCCAGCTTCGTTACAAGCACCAGCTTCATTACAAACACCAGCTTCGTTTGTTATTGAGTCACCATTATTATCGGGAAAACCTTGAAAAGGTTCCATCTCCAAAATTGAATCACTTATTCCATCCCCTTCTTGAACTGGCATTTCTTTCTTTTTCATCACAATTATATCGTTTTCACGAAAACTTTTGTTGTCTTTTATTTCTTCACTGTTACCAACTTTTAGTTTTGCAGGAAAAACGGTTTCATCAAATTTTACGTTTCTAGACACCGCTATCCTTTTATTTACCAGACTCCAAAGTCGATACCCATTCACAGCATAACCAACAAACACCATTTAATTGCATTTATGGTCAAACTTGGAACGTTTCTCTTTGGGTAACATTTCATAGGCGCGACAGCCGAAAATCCTCAATTTACCAATATATGGTTTTTCTTTGTACCACACTTCTGCAGGAGTTTTATTTTGAACACTACTAGTAGGGCTTCTATTCAGCAGGTAGACCGCAGTTTGTACTGCCTCACCCCACATGTTTTTATTTAGACCGGAGTTAATTAACATTGTTCTCGCCTTTTCAACAACAGTCCTATTGTACCGCTCAGCAACACCATTTTGCCTCGGGCAATATCCAACTGTTGTTTCCAGTATAATTCCGCTTGAACTATAATATGATTTCAATTAGCAATGCGACAACCAAACTTCGCTTCTGCATAATGCTGAAAGTCTTTGAAACAGCTAAAAACATCTGACTTACGTTTTATTAAGTAGATTCTGGCAAAATGACTGAAGTCATCTATAAAGCTAACAAAATAGTTGTGTCCATCATGTGTACTGGGTGTAATCGGACCGCAAGCATCCGTATGTATTCTTTCGAGAGTTTTTGAAGTCGGCTGTCGATGCATTTTGTAAGGTAACTCCGATTGTTTGCCTTTTACACAATCACCACATGCAACAGTTTGCTCTCCCACTTCAAAACCAGTAACAATTTTCCTTGTTTGCAATTTCTTAAGATACGGCTCATTTATATGACCAAAGCGACGATGCCACAAATCATTGGCTTCACATAAGTTTGCTTGATCATTATTCTGCATCAACTTTACAACATAAAGTGAATTTAATATATTCGCCAATGCCACTGTGCGACCATTTTTCTTTATTTGGGCTTGTTGTTTATGAGTAAACAATACGTCTATACCTCTCTCTTGTAGAGCTTTGATTGAAAGCAAATTAACATGCAATTCTTTTGCGTAAAGTACTTCGTTTATTTCAACTTTCATTATTTTAGTACCAATTTTAGTAAAGCCTACAAAAATACCCCTATGAGTCGCGATGATAGATCCACCTTCCTCTGCCGTGCTAATAGATATTGGTTCGGTAAGCACTTCTACATTTACTAATGATTCTATGCTATTCGTCGCATGCCTCGTGCTACCGGAATCTAAAATCCATAACTCTCCTCCACATTCTATACTCCCCATCATAAACGCAACAGTTGAACTCTCATTGTTTCTGGTACTGACAAAGCGTTTCTTGAATTTCCTTTTTTTATTTCTTGGACAGTCAACGCTTTTATGGCCTCTCTTTTTACACTTAAAACAATCGCCATTAAATCCAGTGTAAAAAACAGCATCATGGTCCCCAGCATTAGCACTATCACCGACAAATTCCTTGTTTACTTGTTGCCGCATTTCTTCATTTAAAAGTCTAGACTTTGCGTACTCCAATGTGAGTACATCATCAGGCAAGTTTTCAAGTGCTGTTATTAGTGGTTGAAAGTCATCAGGGAATGACTTAAATAAATGGTATATAATTTCATTATTCTCTAGTTTCGCACCAGCCGCCACTAATTCGCGCACACACTCATCAAACCTTGTGAAATGCCTTTTCATATCACTGCCCGTTTCATACCTTAGCCTGTCCAGCTTTGTCCTCAACATATTTTGTTTGGCCATGTTTGTTCCAGAAAAAATACTCACCAGAGCATTCCACATTTGCATTGCCGTCGTTTTACCTTTTATATACTCCAAATGGTTATCATCTACCAAACAGGTGATCAAATTTTTTGCTGTAGAGTTTCGCTCAATCCAAGATTTAACTTCCGTCGAATTTTTATCCGTCTCCACTGGTTTTTCAATAGTCAACACATCTAAGACACCTTGAGCCTCCAAAAAATGTTCTACCCTGTATTTCCAAGAGTCAAAGTTCTGGCCATTAAATGGCTTAATTTTAGAAAATACTAA
This sequence comes from Tachina lurida, assembly GCA_944452675.1. Classification (NCBI taxonomy): domain Eukaryota; kingdom Metazoa; phylum Arthropoda; class Insecta; order Diptera; family Tachinidae; genus Tachina; species Tachina lurida. Next base: position 66,887,585 of record OX101752.1, on the reverse strand, counting down.
TTCCATTACAGACATATTAACACGTGTTAATCTGGGCCCATAACCTATTGTAGTTTTACGATAAAATAATTAAAACACTTGTGCCAACTTCCAAATCACATGAAAAACTGCTCATTTATTTAAATAAGATTTAATTGTCAAGTATACAAATTATGTAGAGCTTAAAAGCTCAATTTGCAGAAATGCAGATAAACTTTGCAGACTTGCAGATCACCTTTGCAGAGTAACAGATCACGTATACGTGCATACATGTACTTTAATACATACTAATACATACGTAATAATACATTGCTACAACACCCCTTCTCGATGTATTAATGATAACTTCTCTATTAGATAGGTAAATTTTTGTTTTGTCAATGGTTTTGTGAGAATATCGGCTTCCTGCTCAGCGCTATTAATATACTCGATTTTCACCTCACCTGCTTCAACCTTTTGTCTTACAAAATGATGTTTCACATCAATATGTTTCACTCTCTTATTTTCCATGTTGTACGCTAGTTTTATGGCACTTTGATTATCTTCGAACATTGTGATTGATTCGACATCAACAAAAAGGTCTGTCAGTAAACCACGCAGCCAAATACCCTCTTGCACCGCCAAAGACATAGCGACATATTCGGCCTCTGTCGTTGAGCTTGCCACTACTTGCTGCTTCTTCGAAGTCCAAGTTACAATGTTGCCGAAGACTTTAAATAGGTAGCCGCTAGTCGATTTCCTAGTACGTTCGTCAGCAGCGTAGTCAGCATCTACGAATCCAACTAATGAATCTACGGACTCTCTCTTCATGTACTGTAACTCTAAATTCACACTTGATTTTAAATATCTCACTAGTCGCTTGACACCCTGCCAGTGTACAATATTTGGAGATTCTTGATAACGACTCAGTTCCGATATAGCGTAGCATATATCAGGTCTGCTGCATAGCATTATATACATAATTCTGCCAATGACTTCCCGGTAGGGCACTGTTATTTGTTTTTCATTTCCTGTATTGCATAATTGTACTGATTTGTCCACTGGAGTCGTTGCGCCATTACACTCTTCCATATTCATAAAACGTAGTACATCTTTTATTGCTCCTTTTTGTGACATTGTCATACGATTTGATTTTATGTCATGACTTATTTCAATTCCAAGGAACTGTTCAAGACGATCAGATAATACCATTTCAAACATTTCAGAAAGTTTGTTTTTTACGTCATTTAATTGCGTCTCATTTTCACCAACTATCAGCAAGTCGTCGACATATAAAACAATATAACTTATACATTCATCATGAATTCTGCTATAAACACAATAATCATGTTGCGACCTTCTGAAACCCATGCTGACTGCTGCATCATAAAACTTGTTGTACCAGCACAGCGGCGACTGCTTTAAGCCATAAAGAGATTTCTTCAGCTTACACACCTTACTACTTTTAACGTTCATTCCTTCAGGGATTGTCATAAAAACGGTTTCAGTTATTTCGCCATTGAGAAATGCCGTTTTAACGTCCATTTGACAAATTTTATAGCCTTTATGAATCGCCACCGCCAGAACGGTACGAATTGTTGCTATTCTTGCAACTGGTGCATACGTTTGCTGATAATCTACACCATACTTTTGCTGACACCCTCGAGCCACTAGCCTCGCTTTGTACCTTATGGGCTTCGCATGTTTATCGGTTTTTAGTTTAAAAACCCACCGACAAGTAATGACTTTCATATTAGCGTCCCTCTCAACCAACTCAAAAGTATTATTTTACTTTAGAGCCAAAAGCTCTTCTTCTATAGCGCGTTTCCAATGTAGTTTATCTGGCCTTAAGTCGATTTCACTAAAGCAAACCGGTTCAGCTGAAAAATTTATTTCAGACAGATTTATCTGATCAAAAAAAATATTATAAGTTAACTTGCCTGGGGCTTTGCGCTCACGGCAACTTTGCCTTTGACTTGCCAAATTTGATTGCTGCCGGAGCGCAACTGTTTCGACTGCACTTGCGCCAGCTTCGTTACAAGCACCAGCTTCATTACAAACACCAGCTTCGTTTGTTATTGAGTCACCATTATTATCGGGAAAACCTTGAAAAGGTTCCATCTCCAAAATGGAATCACTTATTCCATCCCCTTCTTGAACTGGCATTTCTTTCTTTTTCATCACAATTATATCGTTTTCACGAAAACTTTTGTTGTCTTTTATTTCTTCACTGTTACCAACTTTTAGTTTTGCAGGAAAAACGGTTTCATCAAATTTTACGTTTCTAGACACCGCTATCCTTTTATTTACCAGACTCCAAAGTCGATACCCATTCACAGCATAACCAACAAACACCATTTAATTGCATTTATGGTCAAACTTGGAACGTTTCTCTTTGGGTAACATTTCATAGGCGCGACAGCCGAAAATCCTCAATTTACCAATATATGGTTTTTCTTTGTACCACACTTCTGCAGGAGTTTTATTTTGAACACTACTAGTAGGGCTTCTATTCAGCAGGTAGACCGCAGTTTGTACTGCCTCACCCCACATGTTTTTATTTAGACCGGAGTTAATTAACATTGTTCTCGCCTTTTCAACAACAGTCCTATTGTACCGCTCAGCAACACCATTTTGCCTCGGGCAATATCCAACTGTTGTTTCCAGTATAATTCCGCTTGAACTATAATATGATTTCAATTAGCAATGCGACAACCAAACTTCGCTTCTGCATAATGCTGAAAGTCTTTGAAACAGCTAAAAACATCTGACTTACGTTTTATTAAGTAGATTCTGGCAAAATGACTGAAGTCATCTATAAAGCTAACAAAATAGTTGTGTCCATCATGTGTACTGGGTGTAATCGGACCGCAAGCATCCGTATGTATTCTTTCGAGAGTTTTTGAAGTCGGCTGTCGATGCATTTTGTAAGGTAACTCCGATTGTTTGCCTTTTACACAATCACCACATGCAACAGTTTGCTCTCCCACTTCAAAACCAGTAACCATTTTCCTTGTTTGCAATTTCTTAAGATACGGCTCATTTATATGACCAAAGCGACGATGCCACAAATCATTGGCTTCACATAAGTTTGCTTGATCATTATTCTGCATCAACTTTACAACATAAAGTGAATTTAATATATTCGCCAATGCCACTGTGCGACCATTTTTCTTTATTTGGGCTTGTTGTTTATGAGTAAACAATACGTCTATACCTCTCTCTTGTAGAGCTTTGATTGAAAGCAAATTAACATGCAATTCTTTTGCGTAAAGTACTTCGTTTATTTCAACTTTCATTATTTTAGTACCAATTTTAGTAAAGCCTACAAAAATACCCCTATGAGTCGCGATGATAGATCCACCTTCCTCTGCCGTGCTAATAGATATTGGTTCGGTAAGCACTTCTACATTTACTAATGATTCTATGCTATTCGTCGCATGCCTCGTGCTACCGGAATCTAAAATCCATAACTCTCCTCCACATTCTATACTCCCCATCATAAACGCAACAGTTGAACTCTCATTGTTTCTGGTACTGACAAAGCGTTTCTTGAATTTCCTTTTTTTATTTCTTGGACAGTCAACGCTTTTATGGCCTCTCTTTTTACACTTAAAACAATCGCCATTAAATCCAGTGTAAAAAACAGCATCATGGTCCCCAGCATTAGCACTATCACCGACAAATTCCTTGTTTACTTGTTGCCGCATTTCTTCATTTAAAAGTCTAGACTTTGCGTACTCCAATGTGAGTACATCATCAGGCAAGTTTTCAAGTGCTGTTATTAGTGGTTGAAAGTCATCAGGGAATGACTTAAATAAATGGTATATAATTTCATTATTCTCTAGTTTCGCACCAGCCGCCACTAATTCGCGCACACACTCATCAAACCTTGTGAAATGCCTTTTCATATCACTGCCCGTTTCATACCTTAGCCTGTCCAGCTTTGTCCTCAACATATTTTGTTTGGCCATGTTTGTTCCAGAAAAAATACTCACCAGAGCATTCCACATTTGCATTGCCGTCGTTTTACCTTTTATATACTCCAAATGGTTATCATCTACCAAACAGGTGATCAAATTTTTTGCTGTAGAGTTTCGCTCAATCCAAGATTTAACTTCCGTCGAATTTTTATCCGTCTCCACTGGTTTTTCAATAGTCAACACATCTAAGACACCTTGAGCCTCCAAAAAATGTTCTACCCTGTATTTCCAAGAGTCAAAGTTCTGGCCATTAAATGGCTTAATTTTAGAAAATACTAATTCCATTACAGACATATTAACACGTGTTAATCTGGGCCCATAACCTATTGTAGTTTTACGATAAAATAATTAAAACACTTGTGCCAACTTCCAAATCACATGAAAAACTGCTCATTTATTTAAATAAGATTTAATTGTCAAGTATACAAATTATGTAGAGCTTAAAAGCTCAATTTGCAGAAATGCAGATAAACTTTGCAGACTTGCAGATCACCTTTGCAGAGTAACAGATCACGTATACGTGCATACATGTACTTTAATACATACTAATACATACGTAATAATACATTGCTACAACACCCCTTCTCGATGTATTAATGATAACTTCTCTATTAGATAGGTAAATTTTTGTTTTGTCAATGGTTTTGTGAGAATATCGGCTTCCTGCTCAGCGCTATTAATATACTCGATTTTCACCTCACCTGCTTCAACCTTTTGTCTTACAAAATGATGTTTCACATCAATATGTTTCACTCTCTTATTTTCCATGTTGTACGCTAGTTTTATGGCACTTTGATTATCTTCGAACATTGTGATTGATTCGACATCAACAAAAAGGTCTGTCAGTAAACCACGCAGCCAAATACCCTCTTGCACCGCCAAAGACATAGCGACATATTCGGCCTCTGTCGTTGAGCTTGCCACTACTTGCTGCTTCTTCGAAGTCCAAGTTACAATGTTGCCGAAGACTTTAAATAGGTAGCCGCTAGTCGATTTCCTAGTACGTTCGTCAGCAGCGTAGTCAGCATCTACGAATCCAACTAATGAATCTACGGACTCTCTCTTCATGTACTGTAACTCTAAATTCACACTTGATTTTAAATATCTCACTAGTCGCTTGACACCCTGCCAGTGTACAATATTTGGAGATTCTTGATAACGACTCAGTTCCGATATAGCGTAGCATATATCAGGTCTGCTGCATAGCATTATATACATAATTCTGCCAATGACTTCCCGGTAGGGCACTGTTATTTGTTTTTCATTTCCTGTATTGCATAATTGTACTGATTTGTCCACTGGAGTCGTTGCGCCATTACACTCTTCCATATTCATAAAACGTAGTACATCTTTTATTGCTCCTTTTTGTGACATTGTCATACGATTTGATTTTATGTCATGACTTATTTCAATTCCAAGGAACTGTTCAAGACGATCAGATAATACCATTTCAAACATTTCAGAAAGTTTGTTTTTTACGTCATTTAATTGCGTCTCATTTTCACCAACTATCAGCAAGTCGTCGACATATAAAACAATATAACTTATACATTCATCATGAATTCTGCTATAAACACAATAATCATGTTGCGACCTTCTGAAACCCATGCTGACTGCTGCATCATAAAACTTTTTGTACCAGCACAGCGGCGACTGCTTTAAGCCATAAAGAGATTTCTTCAGCTTACACACCTTACTACTTTTAACGTTCATTCCTTCAGGGATTGTCATAAAAACGGTTTCAGTTATTTCGCCATTGAGAAATGCCGTTTTAACGTCCATTTGACAAATTTTATAGCCTTTATGAACCGCCACCGCCAGAACGGTACGAATTGTTGCTATTCTTGCAACTGGTGCACACGTTTGCTGATAATCTACACCATACTTTTGCTGACACCCTCGAGCCACTAGCCTCGCTTTGTACCTTATGGGCTTCCCATGTTTATCGGTTTTTAGTTTAAAAACCCACCTACAAGTAATGACTTTCATATTAGCGTCCCTCTCAACCAACTCAAAAGTATTATTTTACTTTAGAGCCAAAAGCTCTTCTTCTATAGCGCGTTTCCAATGTAGTTTATCTGGCCTTAAGTCGATTTCACTAAAGCAAACCGGTTCAGCTGAAAAATTTATTTCAGACAGATTTATCTGATCAAAAAAAATATTATAAGTTAACTTGCCTGGGGCTTTGCGCTCACGGCAAACTTTGCTTTGACTTGCCAAATTTGATTGCTGCCGGAGCGCAACTGTTTCGACTGCACTTGCGCCAGCTTCGTTACAAGCACCAGCTTCATTACAAACACCAGCTTCGTTTGTTATTGAGTCACCATTATTATCGGGAAAACCTTGAAAAGGTTCCATCTCCAAAATGGAATCACTTATTCCATCCCCTTCTTGAACTGGCATTTCTTTCTTTTTCATCACAATTATATCGTTTTCACGAAAACTTTTGTTGTCTTTTATTTCTTCACTGTTACCAACTTTTAGTTTTGCAGGAAAAACGGTTTCATCAAATTTTACGTTTCTAGACACCGCTATCCTTTTATTTACCAGACTCCAAAGTCGATACCCATTCACAGCATAACCAACAAACACCATTTAATTGCATTTATGGTCAAACTTGGAACGTTTCTCTTTGGGTAACATTTCATAGGCGCGACAGCCGAAAATCCTCAATTTACCAATATATGGTTTTTCTTTGTACCACACTTCTGCAGGAGTTTTATTTTGAACACTACTAGTAGGGCTTCTATTCAGCAGGTAGACCGCAGTTTGTACTGCCTCACCCCACATGTTTTTATTTAGACCGGAGTTAATTAACATTGTTCTCGCCTTTCCAACAACAGTCCTATTGTACCGCTCAGCAACACCATTTTGCCTCGGGCAATATCCAACTGTTGTTTCCAGTATAATTCCGCTTGAACTATAATATGATTTCAATTAGCAATGCGACAACCAAACTTCGCTTCTGCATAATGCTGAAAGTCTTTGAAACAGCTAAAAACATCTGACTTACGTTTTATTAAGTAGATTCTGGCAAAATGACTGAAGTCATCTATAAAGCTAACAAAATAGTTGTGTCCATCATGTGTACTGGGTGTAATCGGACCGCAAGCATCCGTATGTATTCTTTCGAGAGTTTTTGAAGTCGGCTGTCGATGCATTTTGTAAGGTAACTCCGATTGTTTGCCTTTTACACAATCACCACATGCAACAGTTTGCTCTCCCACTTCAAAACCAGTAACCATTTTCCTTGTTTGCAATTTCTTAAGATACGGCTCATTTATATGACCAAAGCGACGATGCCACAAATCATTGACTTCACATAAGTTTGCTTGATCATTATTCTGCATCAACTTTACAACATAAAGTGAATTTAATATATTCGCCAATGCCACTGTGCGACCATTTTTCTTTATTTGGGCTTGTTGTTTATGAGTAAACAATACGTCTATACCTCTCTCTTGTAGAGCTTTGATTGAAAGCAAATTAACATGCAATTCTTTTGCGTAAAGTACTTCGTTTATTTCAACTTTCATTATTTTAGTACCAATTTTAGTAAAGCCTACAAAAATACCCCTATGAGTCGCGATGATAGATCCACCTTCCTCTGCCGTGCTAATAGATATTGGTTCGGTAAGCACTTCTACATTTACTAATGATTCTATGCTATTCGTCGCATGCCTCGTGCTACCGGAATCTAAAATCCATAACTCTCCTCCACATTCTATACTCCCCATCATAAACGCAACAGTTGAACTCTCATTGTTTCTGGTACTGACAAAGCGTTTCTTGAATTTCCTTTTTTTATTTCTTGGACAGTCAACGCTTTTATGGCCTCTCTTTTTACACTTAAAACAATCGCCATTAAATCCAGTGTAAAAAACAGCATCATGGTCCCCAGCATTAGCACTATCACCGACAAATTCCTTGTTTACTTGTTGCCGCATTTCTTCATTTAAAAGTCTAGACTTTGCGTACTCCAATGTGAGTAAATCATCAGGCAAGTTTTCAAGTGCTGTTATTAGTGGTTGAAAGTCATCAGGGAATGACTTAAATAAATGGTATATAATTTCATTATTCTCTAGTTTCGCACCAGCCGCCACTAATTCGCGCACACACTCATCAAACCTTGTGAAATGCCTTTTCATATCACTGCCCGTTTCATACCTTAGCCTGTCCAGCTTTGTCCTCAACATATTTTGTTTGGCCATGTTTGTTCCAGAAAAAATACTCACCAGAGCATTCCACATTTGCATTGCCGTCGTTTTTTTTTTTTTTTTTTTTTTTTTTTCTAGGACCAGCACTCAGGGGATAACCCCTACTCATGCAATGCATTGTGCTAGAACAAGGAAAATAGGTTATAGGGAAGGAGGATAGCGGGAGTAGTGTCTGTGGACATTTGATTTAAACTTTCCCACGCTGGTAGTGACAGGAAAGACCTCCGCAGGTAGTTGATTCCACATACGTACAGTTCGGCTAAAAAAGGAATTCTCTCTATAATGCGTAGTGCGATTCATTGTCCAATCCACCACAAAGGGATGTGCTCTGAATGAGGCACGGGTTGTACGTATAAATGTGCGGGTTTCAGGAACAAGTTCCCTAATTTCATTAGAACACATTCCGTTGTAGTAACGATAGAACAATGAAACGCACCCCACATTGCGTCGATGCTCCAATGAATCAATAGAATTGGATACCCTACTGTCACCGATGAGCTTCTTCGCCCTCTCCTGTACGCGGTCGAGCAGCCCCAAAATAGACTTTGAAGCGCCGGCCCATACATGAGAGTTGTATTCCATTTTCGGTCGGATATAAGTGGCATAAATAGTAAGGAGATCAGATGGGGTGAAATATCGTTTGCACCGTTTCAAAAAGCCGAGGCACTTGAATGCTTCTTTTGCAATTTGAAAAATGTGTTCAGTCCATCGAACATCACACTGTATTTTCATGCCAAGAACATCAAGAGCGTCTGATTCCTTAATACCTATACCTCCCATAGTTACAGAGGCAGCAGCATTTTCGGTCATGCGTCTATGTGTAACCATGCAACATTGGGTCTTACGGGCGTTAAAGTCGACCCTGTTCGCATGACCCCATTCAGAAATTTTCGCCAAATCATGGTTTAGAGTCTCATTCATTATTTGTCGCATAGCCTCAACCTGCGGCAGGCCAGGTCTATTGCTGAATGAGAAAGAATGGCAAATGCTACTGTCATCCGCGAAAGAATAGATAGGGTTGAAAGTTTTACAGAGAAGGTCATTTAGAAAGATAAGAAATAGAGTCGGTGAAAGGACGGAACCTTGCGGTACCCCTGAATTTAACTTGAACTCATTTGATGAGATCCCATCTATAACAACTTTTATAGTGCGATCCCTGAGGAAACTCGATAAGAATCGAGCGAAGTTATCACCGACACCAAGGGCAATACATTTTGACAAAAGTGCACCATGCCACACTTTATCAAACGCCTTGGAGATATCTAAAGCCACCACCTTACTTTCGCCAAAATGGTGGATTGAATTACACCATTTCTCCGAGAGGAGGGCAAGTAGGTCTCCCGTAGATCGGCCTCTACGAAATCCATACTGCCGGTCATTGAGTAAGCTGTTGGACTCCAGATACCTTACAAGATGGAAATTCACCATACTTTCCATTACTTTGGAAAGTGCAGAACATATTGCGATTGGGCGATAATTTTCAGGGTTAGTAGCTTCTCCTTTTTTAGGGATTGGCGTAACATTAGCAATCTTCCAACACACTGGAAACTCACCAACATGGTACAACGCGCTGAAAAGGTTAGCTAATGGACGTGCTAGCGTCGAGGAGCACTGCTTCAAGACCAGTGCTGGAATGCCATCCGGCCCCGGAGACTTATTTATGTTGAGTTCCGACAAAACCCTTTTTACTGCCCGAGCTCGAAAGAATATCTTAGGCATAGTAGTGGATACTCTCTCTAGCATAGGAAGAGGCTGATTGCTTTCCGGCAAGTAGGAATTACTTGCGAACATTTCAGCTAGTAGGTTAGCTTTATCAGCCGGGTCAGTGAATATTAGGTCATCCTTTAAAAGAGTCGGAATTGAGGAACTAGCATTATTCTTTACTCTTTTAACGAATGACCAGAAGCTTTTACTACCCCGAGGGGCAGCAAGAACTTTAGCACGGAGACGATTCTCGTAAAGAGCTTTTTCACGCCTAAGTACTTTGGCACACGAAGATCTCGCCCTTTTGCGTAGCAAATCAGTATCGGCATTTTGATTATTTCGCCAAATACTGAATGCTTCCTCTCTAGATCTGACTGCATTTTTGCATGTCTGATTAAACCAGAGTTTCTCTTTGGGCTTAATCGGAATTTGTTTTGATGGTATGAAAGCTTTCATGCCCATCAAAATTATACTTTCAACCATTTTGGCCATGGCATTGACATCATTGTCTAGGAAACATAGCTTCCAATTAAAATGCCGAAAAAATTCGTTGAGCTGAGCCCAACGAGCCTTTTCATAGCTGTATTTTAGTCGTTTCGTAGCTGCAGATGAAACGCTATGAAGTGCTGAAAACGAAAAGGAGGCCGAAATGGTACAGTGATCTGAATTACCGAGAGGTGCATTAACACTTACTTCATACTTATCAGGGTGTGAAGTGAGAAAGAGGTCGAGTGTATTTTGTTGGTGCCCTTCAACACATGGAATGTGTGTTGGTTCATTCACTAGTTGCACTAGATGGTTGTGCGCTGCGAACAACTCAATATATTGGCCTTCCGTAGTTGTACGGCTCGAATGGCGAAGCCAAGTTGAATTGTGAACATTGAAATCACCAGCAATAACGATTTCACTGTTCGGACAACTCTCTAGGATATTCGATATGGAGTCAGAAAGGGCATCGAAGCCAGAAATGGTAGTATCCCTTTCTGCGTTTGGACTTCTGTAAACAAATCCGAAATGCAAACAGTGTGCCCTGATTTGGAATTTAACCCAGAGACAGCTAAATTCAGCATCAGATATGCCTAGTGATTGCTGGCATTGGTACACAACTGCATTGCGAATGTACATTGCAAGACCGCGATGAAAATTAAAAAGAGATAGTAGGTGATAACCAGGTATCTGAAAATCCTGTGGATCAGCATTCTCAGACACCTGGGTCTCACATAAGGCGAAAACATCCGGCCGATGGAAACAAATGTGTGCATACACAGAGAAAAAATTCGATCTTAGACCCCGTATGTTGCAGAAATCAATTTTGAATTTATCTGTCATAGCAACACGGGAAAATCCAAATCAAATGTTATATCTACGATACTGAACCCCAGTCACGTTAATCACTGTTGTAATGACTGCCCAGTGATCAGTGTTATACCTTCATCACTAAGCAGTCCACCAGCAGCTAACGGAAAGGCGCCAGTACCACAGAATTAAATTAGGTTAGGATATGAGTGGGAATGGGAAAAGGAAACACAATAATATAAAAGGTTATAAAAGCCCTGGTCTGGTCATCACAGCGGCAACACTGTGCCAGCACTGATACATAGTGTGCCAACACTGGTATTTTTTTTTTATTATCTTTTTTTATTTTATTTTATTGTTTTGCACAAATGCACTAGTAATGTTTGTATGTATGTATGTATATTTATTTCGTTATTTCTTTTTGTCTTATTGTTGTTGATTTTTCTTTCGTTTATTTAGATTTAAATTTCTTTCATTTATGTAAATTTTATTTTCAATATTTAATGATTTTGTTTTTGTAAGTAGCGGTTATATTTTTGGTTTGTTTTTATTTTTTTTTTGTATGGGTGTATGTATATATGAATATTGGTATTTAATATTAATTTAACAAGCGCAAGATAACAAATAAATTAAACACGGAACACAACAAAGACACGTGTGAACGTAACCAAGGACAGAACACTACTCTGTCTCTTTTATATACTCCAAATGGTTATCATCTACCAAACAGGTGATCAAATTTTTTGCTGTAGAGTTTCGCTCAATCCAAGATTTAACTTCCGTCGAATTTTTATCCGTCTCCACTGGTTTTTCAATAGTCAACACATCTAAGACACCTTGAGCCTCCAAAAAATGTTCTACCCTGTATTTCCAAGAGTCAAAGTTCTGGCCATTAAATGGCTTAATTTTAGAAAATACTAATTCCATTACAGACATATTAACACGTGTTAATCTGGGCCCATAACCTATTGTAGTTTTACGATAAAATAATTAAAACACTTGTGCCAACTTCCAAATCACATGAAAAACTGCTCATTTATTTAAATAAGATTTAATTGTCAAGTATACAAATTATGTAGAGCTTAAAAGCTCAATTTGCAGAAATGCAGATAAACTTTGCAGACTTGCAGATCACCTTTGCAGAGTAACAGATCACGTATACGTGCATACATGTACTTTAATACATACTAATACATACGTAATAATACATTGCTACAACACCCCTTCTCGATGTATTAATGATAACTTCTCTATTAGATAGGTAAATTTTTGTTTTGTCAATGGTTTTGTGAGAATATCGGCTTCCTGCTCAGCGCTATTAATATACTCGATTTTCACCTCACCTGCTTCAACCTTTTGTCTTACAAAATGATGTTTCACATCAATATGTTTCACTCTCTTATTTTCCATGTTGTACGCTAGTTTTATGGCACTTTGATTATCTTCGAACATTGTGATTGATTCGACATCAACAAAAAGGTCTGTCAGTAAACCACGCAGCCAAATACCCTCTTGCACCGCCAAAGACATAGCGACATATTCGGCCTCTGTCGTTGAGCTTGCCACTACTTGCTGCTTCTTCGAAGTCCAAGTTACAATGTTGCCGAAGACTTTAAATAGGTAGCCGCTAGTCGATTTCCTAGTACGTTCGTCAGCAGCGTAGTCAGCATCTACGAATCCAACTAATGAATCTACGGACTCTCTCTTCATGTACTGTAACTCTAAATTCACACTTGATTTTAAATATCTCACTAGTCGCTTGACACCCTGCCAGTGTACAATATTTGGAGATTCTTGATAACGACTCAGTTCCGATATAGCGTAGCATATATCAGGTCTGCTGCATAGCATTATATACATAATTCTGCCAATGACTTCCCGGTAGGGCACTGTTATTTGTTTTTCATTTCCTGTATTGCATAATTGTACTGATTTGTCCACTGGAGTCGTTGCGCCATTACACTCTTCCATATTCATAAAACGTAGTACATCTTTTATTGCTCCTTTTTGTGACATTGTCATACGATTTGATTTTATGTCATGACTTATTTCAATTCCAAGGAACTGTTCAAGACGATCAGATAATACCATTTCAAACATTTCAGAAAGTTTGTTTTTTACGTCATTTAATTGCGTCTCATTTTCACCAACTATCAGCAAGTCGTCGACATATAAAACAATATAACTTATACATTCATCATGAATTCTGCTATAAACACAATAATCATGTTGCGAACTTCTGAAACCCATGCTGACTGCTGCATCATAAAACTTGTTGTACCAGCACAGCGGCGACTGCTTTAAGCCATAAAGAGATTTCTTCAGCTTACACACCTTACTACTTTTAACGTTCATTCCTTCAGGGATTGTCATAAAAACGGTTTCAGTTATTTCGCCATTGAGAAATGCCGTTTTAACGTCCATTTGACAAATTTTATAGCCTTTATGAATCGCCACCGCCAGAACGGTACGAATTGTTGCTATTCTTGCAACTGGTGCATACGTTTGCTGATAATCTACACCATACTTTTGCTGACACCCTCGAGCCACTAGCCTCGCTTTGTACCTTATGGGCTTCCCATGTTTATCGGTTTTTAGTTTAAAAACCCACCGACAAGTAATGACTTTCATATTAGCGTCCCTCTCAACCAACTAAAAAGTATTATTTTACTTTAGAGCCAAAAGCTCTTCTTCTATAGCGCGTTTCCAATGTAGTTTATCTGGCCTTAAGTCGATTTCACTAAAGCAAACCGGTTCAGCTGAAAAATTTATTTCACACAGATTTATCTGATCAAAAAAAATATTATAAGTTAACTTGCCTGGGGCTTTGCGCTCACGGCAACTTTGCCTTTGACTTGCCAAATTTGATTGCTGCCGGAGCGCAACTGTTTCGACTGCACTTGCGCCAGCTTCGTTACAAGCACCAGCTTCATTACAAACACCAGCTTCGTTTGTTATTGAGTCACCATTATTATCGGGAAAACCTTGAAAAGGTTCCATCTCCAAAATGGAATCACTTATTCCATCCCCTTCTTGAACTGGCATTTCTTTCTTTTTCATCACAATTATATCGTTTTCACGAAAACTTTTGTTGTCTTTTATTTCTTCACTGTTACCAACTTTTAGTTTTGCAGGAAAAACGGTTTCATCAAATTTTACGTTTCTAGACACCGCTATCCTTTTATTTACCAGACTCCAAAGTCGATACCCATTCACAGCATAACCAACAAACACCATTTAATTGCATTTATGGTCAAACTTGGAACGTTTCTCTTTGGGTAACATTTCATAGGCGCGACAGCCGAAAATCCTCAATTTACCAATATATGGTTTTTCTTTGTACCACACTTCTGCAGGAGTTTTATTTTGAACACTACTAGTAGGGCTTCTATTCAGCAGGTAGACCGCAGTTTGTACTGCCTCACCCCACATGTTTTTATTTAGACCGGAGTTAATTAACATTGTTCTCGCCTTTTCAACAACAGTCCTATTGTACCGCTCAGCAACACCATTTTGCCTCGGGCAATATCCAACTGTTGTTTCCAGTATAATTCCGCTTGAACTATAATATGATTTCAATTAGCAATGCGACAACCAAACTTCGCTTCTGCATAATGCTGAAAGTCTTTGAAACAGCTAAAAACATCTGACTTACGTTTTATTAAGTAGATTCTGGCAAAATGACTGAAGTCATCTATAAAGCTAACAAAATAGTTGTGTCCATCATGTGTACTGGGTGTAATCGGACCGCAAGCATCCGTATGTATTCTTTCGAGAGTTTTTGAAGTCGGCTGTCGATGCATTTTGTAAGGTAACTCCGATTGTTTGCCTTTTACACAATCACCACATGCAACAGTTTGCTCTCCCACTTCAAAACCAGTAACCATTTTCCTTGTTTGCAATTTCTTAAGATACGGCTCATTTATATGACCAAAGCGACGATGCCACAAATCATTGGCTTCACATAAGTTTGCTTGATCATTATTCTGCATCAACTTTACAACATAAAGTGAATTTAATATATTCGCCAATGCCACTGTGCGACCATTTTTCTTTATTTGGGCTTGTTGTTTATGAGTAAACAATACGTCTATACCTCTCTCTTGTAGAGCTTTGATTGAAAGCAAATTAACATGCAATTCTTTTGCGTAAAGTACTTCGTTTATTTCAACTTTCATTATTTTAGTACCAATTTTAGTAAAGCCTACAAAAATACCCCTATGAGTCGCGATGATAGATCCACCTTCCTCTGCCGTGCTAATAGATATTGGTTCGGTAAGCACTTCTACATTTACTAATGATTCTATGCTATTCGTCGCATGCCTCGTGCTACCGGAATCTAAAATCCATAACTCTCCTCCACATTCTATACTCCCCATCATAAACGCAACAGTTGAACTCTCATTGTTTCTGGTACTGACAAAGCGTTTCTTGAATTTCCTTTTTTTATTTCTTGGACAGTCAACGCTTTTATGGCCTCTCTTTTTACACTTAAAACAATCGCCATTAAATCCAGTGTAAAAAACAGCATCATGGTCCCCAGCATTAGCACTATCACCGACAAATTCCTTGTTTACTTGTTGCCGCATTTCTTCATTTAAAAGTCTAGACTTTGCGTACTCCAATGTGAGTAAATCATCAGGCAAGTTTTCAAGTGCTGTTATTAGTGGTTGAAAGTCATCAGGGAATGACTTAAATAAATGGTATATAATTTCATTATTCTCTAGTTTCGCACCAGCCGCGACTAATTCGCGCACACACTCATCAAACCTTGTGAAATGCCTTTTCATATCACTGCCCGTTTCATACCTTAGCCTGTCCAGCTTTGTCCTCAACATATTTTGTTTGGCCATGTTTGTTCCAGAAAAAATACTCACCAGAGCATTCCACATTTGCATTGCCGTCGTTTTACCTTTTATATACTCCAAATGGTTATCATCTACCAAACAGGTGATCAAATTTTTTGCTGTAGAGTTTCGCTCAATCCAAGATTTAACTTCCGTCGAATTTTTATCCGTCTCCACTGGTTTTTCAATAGTCAACACATCTAAGACACCTTGAGCCTCCAAAAAATGTTCTACCCTGTATTTCCAAGAGTCAAAGTTCTGGCCATTAAATGGCTTAATTTTAGAAAATACTAATTCCATTACAGACATATTAACACGTGTTAATCTGGGCCCATAACCTATTGTAGTTTTACGATAAAATAATTAAAACACTTGTGCCAACTTCCAAATCACATGAAAAACTGCTCATTTATTTAAATAAGATTTAATTGTCAAGTATACAAATTATGTAGAGCTTAAAAGCTCAATTTGCAGAAATGCAGATAAACTTTGCAGACTTGCAGATCACCTTTGCAGAGTAACAGATCACGTATACGTGCATACATGTACTTTAATACATACTAATACATACGTAATAATACATTGCTACAACACCCCTTCTCGATGTATTAATGATAAATTCTCTATTAGATAGGTAAATTTTTGTTTTGTCAATGGTTTTGTGAGAATATCGGCTTCCTGCTCAGCGCTATTAATATACTCGATTTTCACCTCACCTGCTTCAACCTTTTGTCTTACAAAATGATGTTTCACATCAATATGTTTCACTCTCTTATTTTCCATGTTGTACGCTAGTTTTATGGCACTTTGATTATCTTCGAACATTGTGATTGATTCGACATCAACAAAAAGGTCTGTCGGCCTCTGTCGTTGAGCTTGCCACTACTTGCTGCTTCTTCGAAGTCCAAGTTACAATGTTGCCGAAGACTTTAAATAGGTAGCCGCTAGTCGATTTCCTAGTACGTTCGTCAGCAGCGTAGTCAGCATCTACGAATCCAACTAATGAATCTACGGACTCTCTCTTCATGTACTGTAACTCTAAATTCACACTTGATTTTAAATATCTCACTAGTCGCTTGACACCCTGCCAGTGTACAATATTTGGAGATTCTTGATAACGACTCAGTTCCGATATAGCGTAGCATATATCAGGTCTGCTGCATAGCATTATATACATAATTCTGCCAATGACTTCCCGGTAGGGCACTGTTATTTGTTTTTCATTTCCTGTATTGCATAATTGTACTGATTTGTCCACTGGAGTCGTTGCGCCATTACACTCTTCCATATTCATAAAACGTAGTACATCTTTTATTGCTCCTTTTTGTGACATTGTCATACGATTTGATTTTATGTCATGACTTATTTCAATTCCAAGGAACTGTTCAAGACGATCAGATAATACCATTTCAAACATTTCAGAAAGTTTGTTTTTTACGTCATTTAATTGCGTCTCATTTTCACCAACTATCAGCAAGTCGTCGACATATAAAACAATATAACTTATACATTCATCATGAATTCTGCTATAAACACAATAATCATGTTGCGACCTTCTGAAACCCATGCTGACTGCTGCATCATAAAACTTGTTGTACCAGCACAGCGGCGACTGCTTTAAGCCATAAAGAGATTTCTTCAGCTTACACACCTTACTACTTTTAACGTTCATTCCTTCAGGGATTGTCATAAAAACGGTTTCAGTTATTTCGCCATTGAGAAATGCCGTTTTAACGTCCATTTGACAAATTTTATAGCCTTTATGAATCGCCACCGCCAGAACGGTACGAATTGTTGCTATTCTTGCAACTGGTGCATACGTTTGCTGATAATCTACACCATACTTTTGCTGACACCCTCGAGCCACTAGCCTCGCTTTGTACCTTATGGGCTTCCCATGTTTATCGGTTTTTAGTTTAAAAACCCACCGACAAGTAATGACTTTCATATTAGCGTCCCTCTCAACCAACTAAAAAGTATTATTTTACTTTAGAGCCAAAAGCTCTTCTTCTATAGCGCGTTTCCAATGTAGTTTATCTGGCCTTAAGTCGATTTCACTAAAGCAAACCGGTTCAGCTGAAAAATTTATTTCAGACAGATTTATCTGATCAAAAAAAATATTATAAGTTAACTTGCTTGGGCTTTGCGCTCACGGCAACTTTGCCTTTGACTTGCCAAATTTGATTGCTGCCGGAGCGCAACTGTTTCGACTGCACTTACGCCAGCTTCGTTACAAGCACCAGCTTCATTACAAACACCAGCTTCGTTTGTTATTGAGTCACCATTATTATCGGGAAAACCTTGAAAAGGTTCCATCTCCAAAATTGAATCACTTATTCCATCCCCTTCTTGAACTGGCATTTCTTTCTTTTTCATCACAATTATATCGTTTTCACGAAAACTTTTGTTGTCTTTTATTTCTTCACTGTTACCAACTTTTAGTTTTGCAGGAAAAACGGTTTCATCAAATTTTACGTTTCTAGACACCGCTATCCTTTTATTTACCAGACTCCAAAGTCGATACCCATTCACAGCATAACCAACAAACACCATTTAATTGCATTTATGGTCAAACTTGGAACGTTTCTCTTTGGGTAACATTTCATAGGCGCGACAGCCGAAAATCCTCAATTTACCAATATATGGTTTTTCTTTGTACCACACTTCTGCAGGAGTTTTATTTTGAACACTACTAGTAGGGCTTCTATTCAGCAGGTAGACCGCAGTTTGTACTGCCTCACCCCACATGTTTTTATTTAGACCGGAGTTAATTAACATTGTTCTCGCCTTTTCAACAACAGTCCTATTGTACCGCTCAGCAACACCATTTTGCCTCGGGCAATATCCAACTGTTGTTTCCAGTATAATTCCGCTTGAACTATAATATGATTTCAATTAGCAATGCGACAACCAAACTTCGCTTCTGCATAATGCTGAAAGTCTTTGAAACAGCTAAAAACATCTGACTTACGTTTTATTAAGTAGATTCTGGCAAAATGACTGAAGTCATCTATAAAGCTAACAAAATAGTTGTGTCCATCATGTGTACTGGGTGTAATCGGACCGCAAGCATCCGTATGTATTCTTTCGAGAGTTTTTGAAGTCGGCTGTCGATGCATTTTGTAAGGTAACTCCGATTGTTTGCCTTTTACACAATCACCACATGCAACAGTTTGCTCTCCCACTTCAAAACCAGTAACCATTTTCCTTGTTTGCAATTTCTTAAGATACGGCTCATTTATATGACCAAAGCGACGATGCCACAAATCATTGGCTTCACATAAGTTTGCTTGATCATTATTCTGCATCAACTTTACAACATAAAGTGAATTTAATATATTCGCCAATGCCACTGTGCGACCATTTTTCTTTATTTGGGCTTGTTGTTTATGAGTAAACAATACGTCTATACCTCTCTCTTGTAGAGCTTTGATTGAAAGCAAATTAACATGCAATTCTTTTGCGTAAAGTACTTCGTTTATTTCAACTTTCATTATTTTAGTACCAATTTTAGTAAAGCCTACAAAAATACCCCTATGAGTCGCGATGATAGATCCACCTTCCTCTGCCGTGCTAATAGATATTGGTTCGGTAAGCACTTCTACATTTACTAATGATTCTATGCTATTCGTCGCATGCCTCGTGCTACCGGAATCTAAAATCCATAACTCTCCTCCACATTCTATACTCCCCATCATAAACGCAACAGTTGAACTCTCATTGTTTCTGGTACTGACAAAGCGTTTCTTGAATTTCCTTTTTTTATTTCTTGGACAGTCAACGCTTTTATGGCCTCTCTTTTTACACTTAAAACAATCGCCATTAAATCCAGTGTAAAAAACAGCATCATGGTCCCCAGCATTAGCACTATCACCGACAAATTCCTTGTTTACTTGTTGCCGCATTTCTTCATTTAAAAGTCTAGACTTTGCGTACTCCAATGTGAGTAAATCATCAGGCAAGTTTTCAAGTGCTGTTATTAGTGGTTGAAAGTCATCAGGGAATGACTTAAATAAATGGTATATAATTTCATTATTCTCTAGTTTCGCACCAGCCGCCACTAATTCGCGCACACACTCATCAAACCTTGTGAAATGCCTTTTCATATCACTGCCCGTTTCATACCTTAGCCTGTCCAGCTTTGTCCTCAACATATTTTGTTTGGCCATGTTTGTTCCAGAAAAAATACTCACCAGAGCATTCCACATTTGCATTGCCGTCGTTTTACCTTTTATATACTCCAAATGGTTATCATCTACCAAACAGGTGATCAAATTTTTTGCTGTAGAGTTTCGCTCAATCCAAGATTTAACTTCCGTCGAATTTTTATCCGTCTCCACTGGTTTTTCAATAGTCAACACATCTAAGACACCTTGAGCCTCCAAAAAATGTTCTACCCTGTATTTCCAAGAGTCAAAGTTCTGGCCATTAAATGGCTTAATTTTAGAAAATACTAATTCCATTACAGACATATTAACACGTGTTAATCTGGGCCCATAACCTATTGTAGTTTTACGATAAAATAATTAAAACACTTGTGCCAACTTCCAAATCACATGAAAAACTGCTCATTTATTTAAATAAGATTTAATTGTCAAGTATACAAATTATGTAGAGCTTAAAAGCTCAATTTGCAGAAATGCAGATAAACTTTGCAGACTTGCAGATCACCTTTGCAGAGTAACAGATCACGTATACGTGCATACATGCCCTCTAGCCAGCCTAGTGCCATATGTCTCTATGTCAACACTCTTTTCTCTAGCGACAATTGCACTAGTTGAAATGTCGACAATTTTCCTTTTATGCGCGAGTAGAGATACGTTAGAGACAATAGTTCTAATGTATTTCTGTTGATATTGCCAATAGTTTGTTTTTATTTTTTATTATGCTATGCAATAATGTTAAAAACTTACGTACATATGTATGTAGGTATGTATGTATTTAAGTTTGTTGGCCCAACCCTTATTAAATTGTAGACGAGGGTCACTAAAATGTACTAGTGATTCTTTAGTTCAAATGTCTCCATATGGTCGTAAATGAATAGTGCTAAAGTCTACTGGTAGATTTTCAATGACAACCCTATGTTATATGTCAATAGGCAATTACATTGGCTGCGGTACACCTACTCAGTTGTACTATTGACAATGTCACTAGTAAATCACTACAATTTTACTATTGATATGGAGCGAGGAAATATCGATATTGTAGACTGGAGCCCCTAAAATTTACTAGTGAATCTTTGGTTCCAATGGCTCCATGTGGTCCCAAAAGAACTACTTAGTCAGTATTGTTACAGTCTAGTGGTGGATTTTCAATGACAAGCTAATGTTAAATGTCAATAGATAATTACATTGGCTGGGATACACCTGGTCAGTAGTACTACTGACAATGTCACTAGTAAATCACTACAATTTCACTATTCGCATTTTCTGCAGGGTGTACATACTTTAATACATACTAATACATACGTAATAATACATTGCTACAACACAATTAAACAAAAACCAATAGAGGTACATATTTTATTGTGTAAATACTGGATAGAAACCTACATTAATACACTTTTTTTACATTTCACTACTTTCAGCCAAAGTTGACTTCTATTTTGCGTACGTTCGTGACCACATGTTTATAACTATTAATATGAAAACTTAAACTCGATGAAATTAATTTTTTTGGACTAAACATAGAGCTACCAAAATTCTATCAAATCGCAAAAAAAAAAGTAGGAAAAGTTTTGTTTTCTATATTCTTTGTACATTAAAAGCGTACGAACGTACGTTCGTGACCCCAGGAAATGCCCATATGTATATTAAGTATGTATAGTCATGAGAAAACAAAACAAAAAATAACAAAAAAAATTACATTGAATAAATGGGCTCGAGAGCTAACTTTGAGGGGCGGACGTACCGCCTAAAACACAACTTATCGCTATGAAATTTTTTTGTATTTTTTTTACATAAAACTGAACCGATTTGGGGGGAGAGAATAAAAGAAATCAACAAAAAAATTCTCCATACAACTAAGGCCACTATAGTACACATATATAATAGGTCTGTTCCAGATACATAACAAAACAATCCGAACTTGTACAAAGTTATCCAAAAGCGTTCCAGATAGCAATTTTTGTGCAATTTTGAGACCGAATGAGAGAGTATTTTTTTTTAATTTCCTGTACAAACTAGTACGAACTTTTTCTTCTGGGTAGGTTCGGACAAGAATTAAATAATGGGTTTTTTCTTTACATATGAAACTGAAAAATTAATCAGAAAATTTGCAAATAAAGCAAAAAAGTTTTTACATACAAATTTATTAAAAAGCAAGATAGAAGTTTTTTTGAACAAAGTTGAAGTTGTAAGTATATTTGTGCATATTTCTCCATTTCTTATTTGCGGTCTTCACCCGACATAAAATGACTACCCACGCAGAAAAATACAATCGGGTTAACTTTGGCAAAGCGATTCGTAAGATGGTTCAAACGTTGGCAAAACATCACAAATTCTACTACTACTACAACTATTTTTTACGTCGTTGGATAAACACTAAGAAAACCAAAATTTAAGTGCTTTCCCAACGTAATTTTTTTGTTAAGTACGTGTTGTTTGGCCTTCGAGATTTTTTCGTATCGCTCGCATTGGTTGACCGATTTGCCGCAGATAACCGTATAGTCTTGCGGTTATTTAGTGAAATTTCGTTCACGACGTTGCTACTTAATATGTGAAGGCATAGGTAGGGTATGGTCAGTCACAAAAACATTTTTAAGAATACTGTTAATAACATCACTTTACATACAACTCAATGAAGATTATTAAAAAATATTTTTTTCATGAGGTGGTAGTAAAAGCTATTTATATGAAATTTTTACATAAGATAAAATACAAAATTATTAACTTAATAAACGCACTATTGAGGTAAGTAAATGAGCGATATGGTAAAGTCACTAAATCCATTTTTGTGCAACCATATTCTGCAAATTTACTTTGTAGAATATTTACCAATAAATATGTAAATAAATAATTTCACAAACGCTTATATAAATAAGCTGCACAGAATATGAGCATTAATTTTAATTTAAGGAGCGGGTAGAATACATGTTTTTTTCATTCAAAAATATGTTGTACTTACTCGCATTTGTAAGGTTTTTCATCGCTATGCCTCTTCAAATGTTCCAAAGCATATCGAAACGAGTATATTTTGCCACAAATATCACATATAGTATGAGATTGCTTTTGTTTTTCTTTTTTCTCTTTTTCATTTCGATCTTTTTTTTCCTTCCTCTGTTTTTTTTCTTTTTTTTCCTTTTTAGGACGTGGAGCTCTCTTTCGCTTAGTATCACCGCTTGATGAGATATTCACAGTGTTAGGTTTTCGTTTTGTAGTTGATTTTTTCTTGACCTTGATAGGTTTCTCCAGATCCAACTCATCCTCTTCAAAATTTTCTCCACATTGTATATCGTCATCATCATGATAATCAATATTAAACCACTCTTCATCACTATCTTTTTGATTGAAATTGTCGTCAATAAATTCATCAAATTTTGCTGGGGACTCAGGAGGACTAACTTCTTCATCTTTAACATTTCCTAGCGTTGTACTTAGTCTTTCACTTAATCTTGTTTTGTACTTTGATCCCTTCACTTCATTTTCGGATTTTTTAATTGGAGACAGTGGATTTTCTTTTGGGCTTATTCTTCTAATTCCTACAAACTCTTTCAAATAGTCGTTGGAGTTGCGGCAAATCGAACGAAATTTAAAAGATACTTGTAAAAGGTCATAGCAATCGCTACATATTAAGGTTGCTATTTCCTCTTCATGGTGTAAAACCTACTCATGTAGAAACACTCAATTTGTAGTGAAATCAATTCTTTCAATGTTGAGATCAATTACATATACTTAACTTTACATAATAAAATCTGCACAACGTACCTTTATATCAGCGCATTGTTCAATTTTTTCGTAGATGTGAAGTTGATCATTGCCCGCGTCTATATCAAAAATAGATGCCATGTTTTCATCTCTGTTTTGTAAACAAACTCGACATGTTGGTTTTGATAGGTCGGGATTTAGTTCTTCCAGAAAACAACTCATCACACACTTTATGTACGAAATTTATACTGATAATCAAGAAAGCTGAATTAATATATTAATTATAATTAAATATGGATATATGTACATATGTATTACAGATATGCAAGTCGTGTCGCCGACAGAGAAACAAGTCGACCGGCTTGAAGACGACGTCGCCCCGCCGCCGGTTATTTTTCTGTCTATCAAGCCGCCGCCGATTGTATTGCCTCCCATCGGCTCAAATTCAGCCGAAATTTAATCTGCTCAAAAATTTTTAAAACGATTTTCGGTATAAATTTTTATTTTCTCTTTAAATTTTCATATGCTTTTTTGAGCCTCCGAAAATTCTCTCGGTGCACCGTTGCCGGTCACAAAACTACTGCACCGCCAACGCCGATAATTTTGCATCGACTTGTTTGTCTGGTCACCGCGGCTAGCGGCAAGCCGCGCCGCCGATTTTTTTTTTAAGTCAAGCCGCCGCCGAATCCATCAGCGTATCGGCAGCTCATGGGCAAGCCGATTTGTTCGGCTTCACCGCTTTTTTAATTTTCTTTAAAACCGGTTTTTTTCATTTGCTTTAAAGTTTAAACTTTCCCACAGTTAATCTTTATATATTTATAATATATATATAATGAAAATGGTCTAAGTCATTAATAAAGTCATCATGCGTCCCTACATACATACATATGTATGTATGTATATAAATACCTATGTATCTAGATGCAGTGATATCTATATACACACAGACACAACCTACTACCTATACTCATTTCTACAATAACAAAATATAAAACAAAAACATATCACTTTTCAACCAAAATACATCCATATCTACTATACATTCATTTCTACATACATATGTACATATGTTTGTATGTAGCACGTACATGCATATTGTACAGTGTTCGAAAATAAACATTATTTAATGTACTTTAATGTTCTGTAAGGTACAACCTCACACGCACAAGCGCTAATAATGTACGTATACCGAGTACATTAAAATTATAAGTACTTACAATCTTTTATGCTATGTTTAGACGACGAGTTGAATGAGGGTGGCGTTGGCTGAAGTAGTTAGCACGTTGACTACAAAACCGAAGGTCCTGGGTTCAATCCCTGTATCCGACAGTCATTAAATAAAAACACCACGCATTTTTCTGATGTGCATTAGTGTCCCTTTGTATCAGTTGTTGTAGGAAAGTTCAAGTGATGAAGGCATAGTCACTGGTCACTTAACTATACCGACTTCAGAAGATACTAGTCCTAATGTAACATCGGAGCGCCCTCCTTCGTTGTGTAGCAAAATCATCGGCGAAGTAAAATAATCAATAAAATGGCTACAAAACACAGCTTCAAAAAAAAAAAAAAAAAAAACTTAATACGCCTCATTTGACACCAGATGGCGCTGCAACACTGCATTATCAAAAAACGTGCAAAAAGCAGAGTTGTAAAAGAATGAAGCTTTCCTCTATCTCTCCCTTCACCACCTGTCTTCTCTATCATTATCCCTTTCCTAAAGAAGGTAACACCTAGTAATAGTAGTAGGCATTAATTGCCTGAGTGTTACTTCTCTTTTTAAAAAAAAAAAAAAAAAAAAAAAATCACCTGCTTCGCTCTCTGAATCATGTTTATGAATCATGCTGTTTATGCTATGTTTAGACGACACCTGCTTCGTGCTCTATTCATGCTTCACACCCCAATCATGACCGAATCAACTTGCTTCGCCATACAAAATTATGAGAGCGAATCAAGTAGATTCAATACGAATCTACTTGCGAAGCACGTAAAATTGGTATCTTCTCTAACTTTTATCGCAGTAATCGCCACTTTATCTGAACTAGCTGTCAAAACAAAATAAGTATATGTGTATGTGTGTGTTTGTAAGCAAATGAAAACAAGCCAAAAAAACATAGATGTGAGTTTAATATAAATAAATTTAATTAAGTTATGAATAATATAAAAAGGGAAAATAAGAAGAAAATATAGAGATGCCTTTAAAAACAAGATTTTGCTTGAATCGAATTTATGTAAGTATGTATGCATGTATACACGTGCGTATGATACGTATGAATGTGTGAATATACATAAAAAAAATGCCACGCGAACAGTGATGCCAACTTTTTCAGAGCAAAAATCACTGTGTGTTCATAAAAAAGCACTAAATGCAATATACATATTTTTTATTTATATTTTTATATTTATTTATTTTCAATACACAGAAAGCCCACATGGCTAATTATATATGTATTGAATGAGTAGAAATTAAAAATTTAAGCTAACTACAATTTTAAATTTACTAAATTTCATAGGTTTTTGTAATAATTTCAATTATATCGAGCCATATTTCGATTTTGCGTATAAGTAGAACATGAGTAGGAAAATAATTGAAGTTCATTTCGCAAGATACTGCAATTATGGTGTATTAAAAAAACAATTAGATTTTAGGTGTTTCATCTGAATTAATTTTTACATGAACATAGTTCAGTATGTTACATTCTGTAGCTCGTTTCTGTATTTCTCGCATCGTAAAATTTCCCGCATGAAACAAGGGAATCGTGGAAACAGTGTAAATTGAAACACATAATGGCTTTTCTCACATAAGTGTTTCTGTATCGTTACTTTGCGAGAACTATCTGTCATTTAAACAAATTTCCAGCAATTATTGGAACGATGTGAGAAAAAGTGTTTCTGTAACAATATTTTGTGAATAGTTTCTCGCAATTTTTGGATTTTAAATTGTACAAAAACATGTGAATTTTTGAATTTGTGTGTGAAAATATGAAAAATAAACTAGTTGAAAAGATATGCAACGAATTGTTGAACTAAAATTATTATTAACGATTCGATATGATTATATTTATTTTGAATTTTTTTTTTGGAATTTTCTATAATAGAGACAGTTGCTAGAAAAAACTTATTTCAAGCATTTTACATTCACTTTATATTCATGTTCATTATTCAATTTTATTTTTCTTGAAAATTATTATTTTTTTGTTATTGAAATAATATTTTTTTGTGACTTTTGTTTTCATTTGACACTCGATTACTGGAAATATTCCAGTAAAAACAGATTCAGTGTTGTCTGTTTTCACATTCAAATACAGACACACTTTTTTCACAAATCGAGAAACGATGGAATTTTGTGTTTCACACTTCATGTGAGAAATTTTACGATGCGAGAATTACAGAAACGAGTTACTGAACAACATAAGCCTTTTCCTTTTAGACCGTATTTTATATGAATCAAACAATTTGATTTATAAAATCATTATTGTATTTCTAACTTACTATTAAAATATTTATAAGCGCTAAAAGTCATTTCTACTACAACATTTTAACATGGTAATGTTAATAGTCTTAGAGAAAATATTGACAGTATTAGAAATGGATTATGATTATTTGAATTTCTATAATTATAAACTTCAATCCAAAATTAATCAGTTCTGAGCAAATTTGTCAATTTATGTATCCTTAAATTTCTGATAATTCGTTCTATTTCTTCAATTTCACAATCCCAGCAAAAATTACCGCTTCCCAGAAGAATTTTTGTAAGCCAGCTAGAAGCAATGCATTCAGCCATTCATTTTTTGCTTTACTAATTCATTTTACAGAAGTAATAATGTGTAGTTTTTATGTACTCAGATGCAAAAGTTACTGGTTTACATTTTTTTTTACTTTTGTCCACTTTGTTAGAGAGCCTTACGTTAGTACTTTTCAGAAGCATTTTTGAAAGCTTTCGTTATCAAGAAAGCAATACATTGCTTCCCTCAGTGGTTAGTAATTAGATTATTGTTGTAATTAAGTTATTTTATAACTGTAATTACTAGAAATATATTCTTTTTTCTCACTATGAAAGATAAAGTTTTTCTTCCTTCGTATTTCACCCAGCTGAATTAACATTCTGCAAAGGAAACTTTGCGTGTCTAAAAGGGGTGAACGCAGATAGTTTTTGAAAAGTGAAAATTTCTTATTTTCCACCACACTTTCACAAATTAATATTTAGTAGATATGTAAAACGCACTAAAATCAAAGGTGAAAAGCACCAATTTAGTGCCTTTTTTTTAAGCAACAATTTGAAAAATTCCGCACTGTTATAAATTAAAAAACTCTAAATCTAGTACGAAAAGCACTAAATTGGCACGCTGCACACGAAGCGCGAATGCATAGTCTAAACAGCATGATTCATAAACATGATTCAGAGAGCGAAGCAGGTGATTCAACTCGTCGTCTAAACATAGCATTAGACTACGCATTCGTGCTTCGTGTGCATCGTGCCAATTTAGTGCTTTTCGTACTAGATTTAGAGTTTTTAATTCATAACAGTGCGGAATTTTTCAAATTGTTGCTTTAAAAAGAAATTAGTGCCTTTTTTTGGTGCTTTTCACCTTTGATTTTAGTGCGTTTTACAAATCTACTAAATATTAATTTGTTAAAGTGTGGTGGCTTTATTTTCACTTTCAAAAACTATCTGCTTTCACCCCTTTTAGACATGCAAAGTTTCCTTTGCAGAATGTTAATTCAGCTGCGTGAAATACTTTCTCTTTCACAGTTAGAAAAAAGAAAATATTTCTAGATATTACAGAGGATACCATACACGTAATAAAATAACTTAATTACAATAATCGAATCTACTAACCACTAAGGGAAGCAATGTATTGCTTTCTTGATAACGGTGCTTCCAAAAATGCTTCTGAAAAGTAATAATGTGGAAGTATGGATACTACTGCTCACAGGCATATCACAAGTATAAATTAAATATAAAACTGGTCCCAGTATACTCCCCTGTGGCACACCAGATGAAATTGTTTCAGGCCTACTTGTAAAGTCTCCTTCCGCAACAGTGAACTTACGGGAAATAATGTAACTTTCCAAAAGATTTAAAATGTTTATTGGTAAGTAAGTCTTCAATTTTAATATTAGGCCTTCATGCCACACTTTATCAAATGCCTGGGAAATGTCTATAAACAGCGCAGAACAATACTTTTTTTTCTCAAAAGTTCTTCTTATAAATTGAACCAATCTGTGAGTTTGTTCAATGGTGCTATGCTGACTTCTAAAACCAAATTGATGGTCTGGTATGCACACACTACTAATTAGAATTGGGGACAGTTTTTTTCTGAGCAGTTTTTCGAAAAGCTTTGACATTGTAGATAGTAGACTTATTGGCCTATATGACTCAGCCTTTGTTATATCTTTGGCCGGCTTTGGAATCATTTAACCTTGGCAAGTTTCCAGTTGTGTGGATAATACTCCAGTCGTAAAATAGCATTAAATATGAATAACAGGATTCTCATTGCAATACGAGGCAAGTTCATCAGCATCTGATTACTAATTCCATCAATACCCGGAGCTTTCTTCGGGTTGAGTTCGGCAATTAATTTTTGTAAATCACGCGTCTTAAACTTTATGTGTTGAGGGGGTAGAGCGACTATATTCGGCAAATCAGCAACACCAGTACATATATTTGGCGTAAAAACGGATTTTAAGTGCTCAGCAAATATTTTACCTTTTTCAGTATCGCTTCTTGCCCAACCTCCGGTAGATGTGCGTAGAGGTGGCTTATACTCAACGGGTGTTTTAAGCTTTCTGGCAGCGCGCCACAAGGAGTAATTAGACTCCGGTGTAACATCAAGACCCTCCAGATAATTTTTAAGAGATGCAATTTTTTCAGATGCAAGCAACTCTTGGAGTCGTTTAGTGCACTCTTTAAATCTGATTTTATTTTGTGGTGATCTGTGCTGTTGCCATTCTCTTCTAGCTCTTCTTTTTTCACTTACGAGACGTTCAATATCCGTAGAATAAATTCTATTTAACCTAGTCTGCGGATGGGCGGTAGTGGCATGTTCAGCAGCCTGTTTAATATTTTCATTAAGGCTGGCAATGTTAGATTCAATATCATCATGTGTTCTTAGCGTAATATTTTCCGTGCAATGACTACTAAGATATTTTTTAAATCGCAGCCAATTAACACGATTTATCAAATTCGCATATGGGTGAGGTAAATAACTTCTTAATGGGCTACAAATTGTAACGATCGTGGGAGAGTGATCGGACGAGAGATCTAGAGAAGCTTCAATTTGAATTAAATCCCTAGATATTTTTCATAACGCCAAAATCTATTACATCCGGAGTTTTATGTATGTCAGTAGGCCAATAAGTGGGCTCCCCACTCGAAATGACATCCAAGCCCATTTTTGAAATAGTGTTGAACAATGCTCGACCTCTGGGTGTAACAAGGCGCGAACCCCAGAACGTATGTTTCGCATTGTAGTCTCCAGCTGCTACAAAACAAGGTCCAAGAGATTTGTAGAAATCCTCATATTGATTCTCAGTGATTGAAAATCTGGGAGGGGAGTAAATTGATGATATAACGAAATTTGAACAAAAACTTTCAATGACAATATTTGTTGCCTGTAGGTATTCTTCACAAATGTTATCAAGAACATAGTGCTTGAGTCTTGACCTTACCAGAATTGCTGATCCACCGCAAGCTCTTCCTCTAGGGTCCTTTGTATCATATATAGTGTAGCCATAAATTTTAAAAAGACTTCTCGAAGTCAAATGAGTCTCAGATACTAACATTATATCAACATTTTTCTCCGTGAGGAAGTGCTCAAGTTCATTTTTATGTTGGCGAATGCCGTTTGCGTTCCAGAAACATATTGTTAACGTGTTCATGGCTTATTAAGTATTGCTTGAAGCAGAGTATTCTGCATTCGCAACATTTCTTGCATCATGCTAGTCATATTTGCTGTAAAATTGTTTATAGTTTGCACAAGATTTTCAATAGTGGCTTCAAGGCGGTTAAAATTAAAGTTTGAGTTTGTATTTGTTGAATTATTTTGCGGTGAAACATTTTGTGTCGGAATAGAACTAGGCTTAGCAGCATCTGCATATGATACACGGGAAGTAACTGGTTGGCTCATTTGCTGAAAAGTGGCAGAGTAAGCGTTTGCTGATTGAGCTGGAGCTAATTTAGGTTTTTGCACCATAGTCTTCTTTACAAAAGAGTAAACAGGACAACCTCTGTAGTTAGCGGAGTGATTACCTCCACAATTACTGCATTTTTTATCACTTTGATCTTTTGGTTTGTTGCAGCTAGCGGTGCCGTGTAATTCGCCGCACACAACACAAACAGAGGGTAAATTGCAGTATGTTTTTGTATGGCCATATTCTTGGCAATTATGGCACTGTACAGGACCTGAACGCTTATGTGGCTCTTCAACTGTGATTTTTCGGTACAAGAGGTATTTTAAATTATAAATTGGATGCGTCTCATTTTTTTTCAATTTTATATCATTAGGTTCTAGTTCAACACGAAATAGAGGTTGGGGAATCTTTTCTCTATTTATTATATTGGACACATTTTTTACCTTGAACCCCTGGAGGACGAGTGCATCTTTTATTTCTTCGGGGACAACATAAGAATCTATGCCCTTCAATACGATCTGCATGCCTTTAGCGCTCTTAAGCTGGTATGTGTAGAAGCTTGTTTTACTTTTTTCAAATTCAGCAACCATTTTGCGGAAATCTTTTTCGTCATCAATTTGGATTTTAGTTTCATCGATGTTGCCACGTTTTATTGGAACAATGTGAAATTTATTCTCACCAATGACCGAAATTAATTTTTTAATAAGGGCATTTGAAGTTTTTTGTCTCAAATAGATTGGTGGCGGCTTGGATGTTTTGTTCGAGGATACCTCGGGTTTGTCGTTGTCATCTTGAAAAATTTTAAAGCGGTTTTGGCGATTAGTTGAGGCTGCGCTGTTATCCCTATACACTTTTGGAGCAGATGAGATTTTTGAAGAATTCGGGCTTCGCCCACGCTTTACTATGGTTATATATCTGTCCATTCCAACTTGTACCTTGAGTTTCGAGCCGCTGTTATCTGTAGTGATAACTTTGTTAAGTGATAAGCACGAGCCTGAAGGGGATGATATTACTGAACTATATGAAGAAGTACTGGGCAACTGTAATGTTAATGCATCATTACTATTTGGCATTGGACAAAGCGAAGTTGATCGCTGACGAAAAATTGGCGTTGCCGTTAACAAAAGATTTTCATCAGATTTATTTTTTATATTTTTTTCATTCAGAGTTTCAGAACTCACAGTAAAATAAGCATTTCTGCCGTTAGAACTCACTTCAAGTTTTTCTGTATTTGAGGAATTCATACAAAGAATTCCTCAAGAGTTATTCGTTTATGTTTTTTTTTTATTTTCGGTATTTTTTGTTTTTGTTATTTGTGATTGTTTGTTTGACTTTGAGGTATTCCTCAATATCACTTGTTTAAGTTTTTTTTTGCGGTTTTTTTTTTTGGTTTTGTTATTTTTACTATGTACCAACGAATATAACAACCGTTCATTAAAAAAAAAATACAAAATAAAGGTAAACAGCAAAAATTTGAAGCAATCAAGTGTTGATATTTTTAGTGGAAAATAGCATTCCTGTATGTATTAAGCACAAGAAAATTAACCAAAATTTCTTTGGAAATAAGTTATAAAGCTATGTACACACGGTTGTCAGATCTTACAATATTGTTAGATCTGGCAATGTGCTGACATTGTACTGACAATCAAAAATTGCAAGTGTATGGCAGATTGACAGTTCACACGGTTGTATCAAATTTTTCAGGAAATCTTACAATTTATTGCTAGATGATTGTATGACAATAAAATCAGCTGACAAAATCGTCAGCAAAAAAATTGTAAGTTCACACGGTTGTCATATGCAAAAGTTGCCAGACATTATTATGCGTTGCCAGACTCAAAGCGCTTGTTAGAAATTGTTAAATATCAATCGTTTTTGGTGGTGTTAAATGTAAAAAGTGAAAATATTAATTATTATGGACCATAAAGAAGCAACTGCAATGATTTTGGCTGCATATATTTTATTAAATTATGTTGCCCATAGAAATAATTCTCTTACAATGACGCCATTGTCAGATGCACGAACTTCGCGCATCTGACAATATTAAAATGTCTGACAAATAGCTGGCAATAATTTTACAATGTGTTCACACGATTGTAATGCTATGTTTAGACGACAAGTTGAATCACCTGCTTCGCTCTCTGAATCACGTTAATGAATCATGTTGTTTAGACTGCGCATTCGTGCTTCGTGTGCAGCGTGCCAATTTAGTGCTTTTCATACTAGATTCAGTGTTTTTTAATTCATAACAGTGCGTAATTTTTCAACTTGTTGCTTTTTAAAAAAGGCAATAAAAAAACTATCTGATTGCACCCTTTTTAGACACGCAAAGTTTCCTTTGCAGAATGTTAATTCAGCTGGCTGAAGTACATAATACCATACAGGATACCATGCACGTTATAAAATAACTTAATTACAATAATCTAATTACTAACCACTGAGGGAAGCAATGTATTGCTTTCTTGATAACGAAAGCTTTCAAAAATGCTTCTGAAAAGTACTAACGTAAGGCTCTCTAACAAAGTGGACAAAAGTAAAAAAATGTACACCAGTAACTTTTGCATCTGAGTACACAAAAACTACACATTATTGCTTCTGTAAAACGAATTAGTAAAGCAAAAAATTAACGGCTTTTTGGAAACTGAATGCATTGCTTCTAGCTGGCTTACAAAAACTCTTCTGGGAAGCGGTAATTTTTGCTGGGATGGTGAAATTGAAGAAATAGAACGAAGTATCAGAAATTTAAGGATACAGAAATGGAAAAATTTGCTCAAAACTGATCAATTTTGGATTGAAGTTTATAATTATAGAAATTCAACTAATCATAATCCATTTCTAATACTGTCAATATTTTCTCTAAGACTATTAACATTACCATGTTCAAATGTTGTAGTAGAAATGACTTTTAGCGCTTATAAATATTTTAAAAGTAAGTTAGAAATACAATAATGATTTTATAAATGAAATTGTTTCATTCATATAAAATACGGTCTAAAAAGAAAAGGCTTATGTTGTTCAGAATGTAACATACTGAACCATGTTCATGTAAAAATTAATTCAGACGAAACACCTAAAAATCTAATTGTTTTATTAAAACAGTTTTATGGCCAGAGGAAAAAGATGAAACTGCATTTCTTGAAACGAGGAGTATAATTCTCGTTGATCATCTTTTGTTAAAATAGTACACCATAATTGGAGTGTCTTCCCAAATGAACTTCAATTATTTTCCTACTCATATTCTACTTATAAGCAAAATCGAAATATGGCTCGATATAATTGAAATTATTACAAAAACCTATGAAATGTAGTAAATTTAAAATTGTAGTTAACTTAAATTTTTACTAATTCAATACATTTATAATTAGCCATATGGGCTTTCTCTGTATTGCAAATAAATAGATAAATATAAAAAAATAAATATAAATATATTTATGTACATACATACATATGTACATATATACGAGTACTTATTTCATTTAGTGCTTTTTTATGAACACACAGTGGTTTTTGCTCTGAAAAAGTTAGCATCACTGTTCGCGTGGCATTTTTTTTATGTATATTCACACAAACATACGTATCATACGCACGTATATACATGCATACACATAAGCATATATACTTTACATAAATTCCACTCATGCGAAATCGTGTTTTTGAAGGCATCTCTATATTTTCTTCTTATTTTTCCTTTTTATGTTATTCACAACTTAATTAAATTTATTTATATTAAACTCACATCCATGTTTTTTGGTTTGTTTTTATTTGTTTACAAACACACCCATACACATATACCTATTTTGCTTTGATAGCTAGTTCAGATAAAGTGGCGATTAACTGCGATAAAAGTTAGAGAAGATACCAATTTTACGTGCTTCGCAAGTAGATTCATATTGAATCTACTTGATTCGCTCTCATAATTTTGTATGGCGAAGCAAGTGGATTCGGTCATGATTGGGGCGTGAAGCATGAATAGAGAGCGAAGCACGTACCGTCTAAACATAGTATTAGCAAAGACTATAAATATATAAAGATGTTCCACGTAGAACATTAATGAAAACTAAAATTTTTTGTGTTTATAGATGCTGTGGGGGAAGTAACAAGGGAAAAATAAATTGTTTGTTATTTGAACGAAACCACAAAGAGAGCACAAAATTTTTGAGCATTCACACTTATATAAATATGTATGTAGTAATGTTGTATGGCATACAATGTATGCACACACATAATTGAAGCTTATAGAGAAATTTAGTTGTGTGTGTGTTATATTTCTTGTTTAAAGCGCAGTCAAGTAGGAGCAAAAATATGAAATAACTAAAAGAAGTTTCTTGTTTTGATACATTCATGTGCAAATAAATCATGAAAATCAAATGCGACCGATTGTGTTATTGTAGGGTAAAAATACGTGTTTTATTGTTGTAAAATTAAAAATAAGTTGATTCGCACCGAACTATAATTATTTTATTTAGAAATTTCAATTATATGTATATCAATTATATATTTCAATTACAGTGGAATCTCTATTGAGCGGACACTGAAGGGACCATTGAAATGTGTCCGTACAAGGGAACTGTCCGGTCAAGAGAAAACTAAACATTTAAATGGAGCGCTGCTGGGACCTGTCAAAAGTGTCCGTCTACAGGGGGTGTCCGCCTATAGGAAGTGTTCGTTAAGGGAGATTCCACTGTATTATCTGTTTCTTTATCATAATTTTTAGCGTGAACAAACATTTCTGAAGGATATGACAAAACTTGTGCTGGTTTAATTATATCCACACGACATTTAGCGCAAGTAATTCGTTGAGCTACATATATAACCAACAAAATATCGGCTTGATGTTAACTCTATTGGAACATTATTAGAGTTAAAACAATCTGCATCTTCATTAAAATAATCTTCATTTTCATCGAATATGTTTGTTACATTAACGTAAGGTGTGCGACTACTTTCTGCTGTACTTCGACTTCTTTGAGTATCTTCTAAAATTGTTTGGAACTCAATAGGTAAAAATATCGGATCGTCGTTTGCACAATTTGAAGAGGTACTAAATTGCGTTATTTTAAGAGATAGCAGTTTAGCTACTGCGACATTTAATTCATAGACCGAAGGATTTTTGCAGTGTCCGCCCTTGGGACGTAGGTATATATGAAAACAAGTTTTCCAATGGATCTTGATTAAAATGGCTCGTTAAAATGCATATCAAATTTGAGTTTTCCGCAAACAATTCACGATAACGATAAAATAGCTCTCGTAGTTTGAATTAGGCCATCAATTGAAAATATTTTATTTCCTGCGTATTCAACCTGTTTCATATAGGTAATTAGCTCTTCGAGTAATTACCAAGTTGTGCTTTTCGGCTTCAGGCCACGCTTCAGGGGCTTTGCATCGTTAAAATACATGCTGTTTAAGCAATCAAAATAGCTATCGAGTTTTTTTATAAAAGAGCACGTTGAAGTGGCTATTGTTGCGGAACTTCGTGTAAACTGGCGATTTTCATTTACAGATTGGATTGCAGCAGCAACTGAATTGCTTAAAGTTTGGAAAGCTAGGCCAACACGCATCTTCTGAAAATTATTTGGGTTTATGTGCACCGTTGTTAATTTTGTCATTTTGGTTACTTTTCCATACTCCAACTCGAATATTTCTCTAACAACGTCGAATCGCGCTACGCCATGCAGTGTTTTAAAATCGGCTTTGATGAAAGCATTTGTTATGGATTTGAAAATATGGGGTACGTCGTACATCAGGTAAATTTTCGCATTTTTATAAATAAAATAAGGTTTTTCACAAGATCCGCCTAGCATATCATAGCATTTTCTATTATTGGGTCCTTGATCACACGTAAGCCCACGCACATTTAGTCCCATTTCTCTTAAAATGTCAAAGTTTGACTCCACAAGTTTTTTTAGTACATCACCTTTTATTGAACTGGAAGTAACAAAATAGTTTAAAACGAACTTCCAACTTTTTTTTTTTTTTTTTTTTCGTTTGGACTTATATTTAAATTAAATAAGTAAATTTATATTCGGTGCGAATCCATGTATTTGCAAAAGTACAACAATAAAATACATATTTTTGCCCTATAAATAGACAATCGGTAACATTAAATTTTATGTAGCTTATGTCCATACACTTATGCATATGTGCGAAAACACAAGTTCTTTTTGTTTGTGTAAATTATTTCTTTGCTTTAAATTAAATACACACATCCATTCATACTTACGCATGCAAAGGCACACACACATGCATGCGTATGCAGATGAATAGCGAAGACTTGAGAATAATAAGTGCTCTGAGAAAATAAATTACTCTCTTTGAAACAAATGGATTTAGTAGTAAATCCACCAGCAAATTAAGCACTGACAGTACAATGTATGGACGTAGAACATCTTTATATATTTATAGTCTTTGGTATTAGTTAACTTGTGCCCAACGAGAATCGTTATTTAACCTAATCAAAATGATGATGATCAACACTACGTTTTGTAATGTTAAGGACATTATTATTAATGTACATTTAATGCATGTAGGTTACACTCAAAAAAGTTTTACAATAACTGAATATACAAGAAGTTTCTGTTAACTAAAATTAAAGTAAATCTTACAGGTAGGTAAATTTTTACCAAGGTATTTGTATGTAAAATCTTTTTTGTTTATTGTTTAATAAGCAAACCACAATATATTGATGATTTTCTGTGCACTCAATATAATAAATTATTTAGAAAAACAGTGGTATACATGCCACACCTGCTTAAGTTGAAATTTTGAATACACAAATTAATACTTGTGTCCCAAATTAGAAGAAAAATATTTTGAAACAGACGATTTAAAATCAATACTTTTAATTATGTGCAGGTTGATTTTAGCTATTGAAAATAAAAGAAAAAAAATATTTTGAAATTTGAAATTAAAATAAATTGAAAATCATTCGGTTCGCATGAAAAAAAGCCTGTTGTAATCGGCAAATAAAAGAACACGTGCGCATGTAGCTTGGCCGTAATATTGACGTCACTATGAAGCTGCATATGTTACATACCACGTAGTTATGTCAAAATAATAAACATAGCTGAGAATCTATTATTATTTAATGACTTTTTTGTTTGAGCAGATCTTCACATGTATTTACACACAAGTGCTCTCTACATTTGGATTTTGACACAAAAATACTATTAAAATTTTACGCCGATAATGCAACCAATGTGTTGGAAATTCTCCTGGCGTCATAAGTGTCTTTCTACATGTCGTGTACCATAGGGTTAGTAGAGCGGTTTTTAAATCAAAATAATATTGTTTGAAATGATGTTTAATTTGAATTTACTAACAGCATATTTTGAGTGTAAAATATATCAAGAGCTGTTGTGTCCACACATACACTATCTTATTCTTTGTTAGTATATGTGCTTCGCGGCTATATGGATAGGCTGTGAGCATCACTCATTATACTCGCTTTGCAATGTTGTCGGCTTTTAAAATTTTAAACGCGAAAAAATATGAAGATACTTCTGGTGCTCAGTGCTTTTTAAATTAGTTTTTATTTTTTTTGCTTAAGAGCTCTAAACTCAAAATTTCAAATCAAATTTGTTTTGAGCATGCTTGTCATTTAAAAATTTAAATTGTGCATTTCAAGATGTTTATTGTATTGTTAGAAGATTGATTCAAGGAATACGCGCTATATCAAACTCTAACTTAAATAATTTAATTAATGTAAAAAGTGTTTTGTCTAACAAGAGATAATTATAATGTCATCAGCATTCCAAATAGAGTCGAATAGCGAAATTTGGTCTGATATAGACAATATATGGAATTTGATTCAATTAATGCAATTGAGAAACATTGAGTCTTTATGGATTCAGTTGATATAAACCTATTTAGTAAAAATTGACATACAATTTCTGTCACATCCATATTAACATGTAGAAATAGAACGGGTTTTAAGCTCTATAAATTTTTTAAGGTTTACCACAATATTTTTGCACGCGTTTAACGCTTTCATATAACAAAGGTCTGAAACGATAAAATTTTTGTTGTGAAATCAATGAAATAACAAATAGTAACGATTTTTATATAAATAGCAATGTAATGTATATAACTTTAAGGTTAAAAAAAACTATGTTATGCTCAGGTGATCGGGTATCTTCTGTAAACCGAATCGTTTCCAAAACGAGAAATTTTCAAAAACGAGTAAATGTTTATGTGGTGCTTTACAAATTACTCGAAATGGTGACATTCGAAATTAATTTGAATAAAATATTTGAATGTTAAAGTCAATTGTTAATAAAACAAGTCACATTTTAAACAAAAGTACGCATTTAAAATGTCCGGCTCTAAATCTTTGACAGAAAAAGTGTTTATTTCATTATTATAAAACTTGATGTGTCATACATTCACCCACCAAATCATTTAATGATATATTAGTCGGTTCAGAAGTTAGCAAAAGTATACTACATATTTATGAAAAAATATTCAACATAAACTGTTATGTATTAAAATAAAAAACTATTTTATTAGAAATGCTCTTGAAGCTGAACAATAAAATGAGTTATGTGTAGTTTTTGAGGCACTTCCGCTATACCTCTCAAATCTACAATTATTTAAGATTAATTTTACGAAATACTTATATAAAAACATTTACAGGTTTCAAAATAACACAGTTTTTTTGCTCTCCTGAAAACATACCTGATTTTGTCGGAGAAACGATGATATATATATGTCTTTAGTACTTTAAACTTATTTTTTATAATTTTTTTATATGAGTTTTTTTGTTAAATACGTTCTTTTTTCAAATAGGAACTGTGATATTTTTATGAAATGAAACCTTGTTATGTTCGATCTTTTTTATCTTTGCTATGTACATGTTCCTTAATATTTGATTTTTTTAATATATGAGTGGGTTTCATAAGAGTTAAACATATTGGGCCTGATAACGAGTATCGTATTTCGACTACGACTACGAAGATTTCCTAATAGATTGAAGAAAAAATCTTGCAATGTTCCTTAGTCTACTACAAAATCGTCGTAGCCGAAGTCGTAATACGACACTCGAAATAAGGCCCAATTACATTGAGTACATCTGTTTATATAAATTAAGTGCTTTTCATAGTTGCAGTGCTTTTCGAAATTTAAAAGTTGATAGCACTGTCCCAATTATAGAAAATTGAGAGTATGGCCACCGCCAGTGCTGTCGGATGTAACGATTTGTCTCTAAGATCGCCAAAAGTATTGTTTTAAAATAATAATTTTGACGAGCCTTTGGTTCATTTATATATTTCAACTCATTTGCGATTATTTTAGCTAAACACACATATGCAATTTAAACAATGTAGATTAATGTTAAAAACATGGCAAATTTTACACAAGGAAGGTTTTCTACAACATAAAATAATTAATGAAAAGAGATTTGTTTTCTATATCTAAAGTGTGGTTTTTATAAAACATAGTGGGGAAAACTTCCTTTTATTAATTTGGAACTAGCATTTTGGATAATGATGCATCAATAGCCTTATGCATCATGATAAGGATATAAATAACTGAAAATAAGATTCATATTGATGTAATTCATTTTTAGTATGTTTTATACTCCAGTATGTTTGTATGTATGTATGTTTTATAAATGAAATACACTCCAAAATATTCCATGCTTAAAGATACGAAACACTTTTTCGTAATTTAATTTTTGTACAATAAACTACAAATTTTTAAATTTTACTAAAATAGTCATAGCTTTGCAGGATAAAGGCCATTTCCCACTATCATACAAGGTCGTGCGATCTGCGAAAAAAGTACAACCCTTGTGAGATGAATTCTTAATGGTGGCTATTCGGGAAAACGCGTCGAAGAAGTGAAACTTTACATTAAAGCAAAAACAAAGTTTCAAAAATTGTTTTTGTTTCCCATACAATTCTAAAATGAAATAAACGTGAGAATTTCAACGCGTTGCTCTCTTTTTCAAAAACGGTAAATTTTGTATGACAAACAAAAACAAGTTTTTAACATTTATGAAGTTTTGTTTTTGTTCTACATGTAAATTTCACCAATTCGACGCGTATTCCAGAATAGCCACCATTATCTTTTGAAATATTTTATAAACTCCATCATATCAGGGTTGACTTTGTATGATAGTGTATCACGGCCTTAACAAGTTTCATAATTTTACGAATGTCGTTAAGTTACAAAAACGATTTCCTACAATTATTTTCGTATATAGTACCACATTTTTTGTTTATTTCATTGAATTTAGGAAGAAATAAAACATTCTTACAAAATTGGAAATTTCGTGAAATAAATAAATTTTGTTTTGTTATCATTTTGTTTACAGTACAAAATTATTCTTAAACCTACACAAGTTTCGTGAATTTTACAAAAAACAATTTAAACATATAATAAAAACTGTTGTTTTGTTTTACTTTTTATAAAAAATTATTGTAATAAAAAATTTGTTTTTAGCTAATGCTAGGAACACAACTGGTACGAACGACGAATTTCGTCCACGCAGAGTTTGCTGCGTAAATTCGTCGTGTGAAACACAACAACAACGAATTTACTCAACGAATTCAGCTGTTATAATTTATAAAGTTGTTTGAAGGATTTGCAAAGGCAGAGAGAGAGAGAGAGAGAGCAAATTTGTATTTCATAGTTCGTCTGTGTACAAAATAGAAATAAATCTATCGCAGAGCTCGTCACGCTCAAAAAATTTCGTTTTATGGAGGCGTTGTGTTAATTTTAATATGAACAAATATATTTTATTTTCCATGACAAAAGTTCACAATGAAAACTTCGTCTTCGTCCCAATTGTGTTCCCAGTTTAATTCGTGAGTTTCATTGCAAAATATTCATGTATGTATGTGATGTGTGAGGAATGCAGAGGCTGTAACAACTTTCCTTAAGTTATCTTTTTATTTTCATAATTATTACAACCTTCAATTCTAGGAATTAAAGATTAATAAACTATTTTCCAAGAATATATAAAGTTTTTGAAGATTTTTATATTCCACGATTTTAATTTTATACAAAATTTCGCATATAACACAAACTTGCTTTTCATGATTCACTAATTTATTTTGTATTATTAACATTGTGTTTCTTATATTTACGAAAAAAAATTTGAAATACAAAATTTTGTTTGCAGACCACAATTATTTCGTAAAATAAAGAAATATCACATCTACTACATATCTACGAAGCATTTCGTACCCTAAAATCAACGAATATTTCCTAAAATTAACCACATTTTTCTAAAAACCTAAAAATATATAAAATTATTTTTTAAATAAAAAATGTTGTGTAGCTAATATTTAATGTTGTATAATATTGACGATAAACGACAAATGTGTCAGCGCCAGTGTGACCAGATTTTAAAATAATATTAAGCTAAATCACGTTTGAAAAAAAGCTAAAATAAGCTAAAAAGTTACATTTTAGGCTAGAAAATAAAGCTAAACTTTTTTCCACTTCTTTGATCACTTTTTAGTAGTTTCTTATTGCTAAACTAACGTTAAATATTACACAAACATATTATTTTATTATACATATAGAATATTTGTTTCATGAAATTATTTATTAATTATTATATTTTAAATTTAATGAAGAACAAAACAAAAACTTCCCCAAAATAATCTTAAAAAGTTCTAAAAAATTTAAAAACATTTATACTAAAATACAATAGCTTTTTAAGTGAATTAATGCTATATTTAAGGTAAAGCATGGGTCACACTATCTGCACAATGTACCGAGTTTCGTCAGATCAGTGAAATAAAGTCATAAGTAAAGATTTTGCTCTAATTTATCGACTTATTGAAATACAAGGACATAATTGCGCCACACTGCATTGGTAATAAGCCCATATAGACTTATTCCAGAATTAATTAAGTAATAATGCCATTTTGGCTTATTACTTATGACTTTATTGAGGTGGCCCGACGAAAATCAGTACATAGTGTTATCCAGGCTTAAGGCTATTTCAGGTTTTTGTTATAAGTTAATTGATGCCGCTAAATGAACGTTCAACTCAAGTCAAATGATTTTATACCCAAAAAACTCAAAAAGTGTTTTGGCCACTAATATGAATTTAACTTTTTCCATTGGAATTCTAACCATTCTGCCATTATCTACTATTTTTCTTCTTTCCATTTCTGTTATAAAATTGTCGTATAATTTACATTTAGTATTTCTTGTAAACTATTTTACAATGTTAAAAAATTATAATTTTTATAAGTTGTTTATGTTTTTAATATATTTTTAGAGAACACGCAATTTAGACTAAAAAAGGCTAAAAAAGCTAAATGAGTTTTTAAAAAAAGCTAAAAAATAAGCTAAGAGCTAAATGAAAATTTTAAAGCTAAATCTGAAATAAATAAGCTAAATTTAGCTTAAAATAAGCTAATATGGTCACGCTGGTCAGCGCTGTGGCTAAAAATCAATCTGACAGCACTGGCTAGCATGGATATGTATGTATGCATCTATTAAAGGATTACGGTACTTGTTGACGCATAATGCATTGCTATTGGCTGAAAAATATAAGGAAAAAAAACAAGCAAAAAAACTGGGAAAACATCACAGTGGAACAAATTATAATTTTTCTCCATAAATTTTGAGAGCGAAAAATTAAATTTTTTTTAATTATTGTCTAAATTTGTGAATGCTAATGAAAATATAAAAATATAAATATACAAATATAAAAAATACATAAGACTTTTAATTTTAACGAATTTTACGGTTTTCTTATTAATCCACCTTCACTCATATGATTAATAAATATTTTTAATTTATAACAATAATAGCCGACTGAATTCTACACACCTTCATACTGCAAATCTTCTAAGTCGTTGCCTATATACATATATATTTTGAAGCATATCGTCAATGCTATTAATACTTTTAAGTATATACAAACATTTGTATAATACCAAGGTAGCCACAACTGATATTAAACACTGTATTGTTTAAAATCGTTTGCTTACATGTGTCGGCTATACGAATTATTAAAATATAAGTCAGGCATATTATCAATTTCTACTTTTGAATAAGAACTTGAAACCCCAAAATTTCATTATTTTCAACTTTGTGATTTTATATTATTTTCAAAATCTGCCTTTTGAAAACAAATTCTCTAATTTTAAGCATCTACGGCATATCTTTCATTGCAACAATTTCCAAAAATATGTGCGTATGTATGTATGTATTTATGGAAAACACGAAAAGTCTTACAGCATGTTTATAGAACACGTCACAATCAAGACACGCACGAATGGCACACGCACGAATACGTAAGAATTTGGATTTGTAGAACACGTTAATTTTTTTTCGTCCGTCTTACGTCGTGTGGCGCTCTTAGCAATTTAGTGTCAAATCACAGTGTTGCCTTTCTGTAAATAATTTTTATTTGTTTACATTTTGTCATATAAAATTTGTAT
Organism: Tachina lurida; assembly: GCA_944452675.1. Lineage (NCBI taxonomy): Eukaryota > Metazoa > Arthropoda > Insecta > Diptera > Tachinidae > Tachina > Tachina lurida. The sequence continues at coordinate 66,843,178 of OX101752.1, read as the reverse complement.
TTTTGTCATTAAAAACATGGAAGTATTTATGTAAATAAACATTTTTTATTTAAAAAAGAAATCTTTAACTTTATACACATATACAAATAGTGAAATAGCATAAAATGAGCTATTATCTTGCAAGAAAAGAAAATGAATTTCCAAAAATAATAACTGCACGGCTGTTGTCAACTTTATGCTCTAATTGCCACTTAAAATAATAAAAAAACAAATAAAAATTTACTATTTGTAGCAACATTCACTTTTTTGCGGATATATTAATTTTATTTTATTTATTTCTTCTCAAAATATGTAATTTTTTCCACCAACGAATGTAATTTTGCATTCGTGCACTTTTTTTTGCTTTGACAGCAGAAAACGCGTTATACAAACCCAAACAAACTGTCAGTTGTTACGTTTTTTACAAAAATAAAATGACATTCGCGTTATACAACCGCAAACTTGATAAACGTCAGGTTTTATACGCGTATTTTAGATATATTGGGTTCTATAAACATGCTGTTAGTTATCCGTACAATTTCGCACGTATTTTTTGCTTTTAACTGCCCACTGTGCACTTCATATATACATATTTTTTTTTAACTACAGGACTGCCAACCTTTAGTCAGGTAATTTTATCCCAGTTTTCTTGCTAAGTTCGGTAAAAAAAGGAAAGACAAGAATTAATCCTACTTTTTTGTATATATGGCCTATTTCCGAACTGCGAAATAAAACTTTCGACTTACAATTGTATTGAAAACAACAATGAAATATGAAAATTTGTTTTTGTTTTTTCAATATAAATTGTAAATCGAATGTTTTCTTTACTATTATACTCTTTGATTTTAAGAGTAATTGGTTACTTAAATTTTATGCATTTACAATGGGCTGTGGGATTTTCCAACGTTTTATGGTTTCTTTTTTATAAGAATGCGTGTGTGTTGTTAGCAGGTAACGAAAATGATTTGTAACCACTTTTTTCCATCGAAAATTTTAAAATGTTTATTTTAAATACATTAATAATTGAAAGCTATACCTTAAAGCCATGTTTGTGTGTATGTATATAGTATATATGTATTTACATATACATATAAGTATGTGCCTTAGAGTGTTTTAGGTACTTTATTACAACAAAAAACAATGCATTTAAGTTCCAAATATTGAAATATGTATGTATATTAGGATTACAGCTTTTTTTTAGTAATTTTGCAAAAATGAAATTTTACACGGCCTAGCGCACATCGTTATAAAAAAGTATTAAAAAACGCCAAACTGCTTGAGTCATTGTTAACTTATTTCAGTTGGAAGGTCTTGAGGGAATTTTTTGGGAAAACTTTTAAAAGCAATAAGTTAACAATGACTCAAATGAGTCAAGTAATAGTTAAGGAAATTATAGAATTTATTTTAATATAACTTGCACAGGATGTAACGATGCTTAAAAATCGTAGTTTTAATGAAATAATACATTGTTGATGGTATGATCAGTAAAGTTAAATGCACCATTGGACGCGGCTTGAAAAATCAATCAGATAAAGTATCTTTTTTTAATTAATTGCCTTGCGAAAATATACGTAAATATTCCAAAAAAAAAATATATAAAAATTTACCTATTTTAGACACGGTCCTATACGTGAACGGTTATCTCTAGATCCCTTAATTGTTTTGGGAATCCTCTTTAAAAAATATTGATCTTTAGTTTCAGAGGGGTAATAAAATATTTTTATTTATTGATTAGCTTTAATTTACATATGTTTACATATGTATATGTACATATGTGTATATACAAATGTATGTATTTGTGTAAAACACATAACCTTTAATATATAAAATAAGCTAAAAAATGCATTTTTTAGTAAACAAAGCAAACAAAAATATCATTTTAACTTTTTTATTAAACTTTTACCAAATTAAATAAACGCATTTCAATGAATTTTAATATTTATATGTAAGAGATTTTCGTGTAAATTTTAACTGAAGTCTGTGGTATTTTTATTTTATTATTAGGTTAAATATTGCAATACTTTTAAGTAAAATATTATAACATTGTGATTTATTAACTTCTAAGACTGCCGAATAAAAATGAAATTTAATTTTGAAATAAATATTCTAGAAACCATAATATTGTCAGATTTTTTTTCAAATTGCTTAAAAATACCTTGCTTATCGCATTTGTGTGTGTGTGTGTAATTTGACATTTTCAATGGCAAAATTGGTTACGAGTAGTTTTCTTTACTTCCTAATGAATAACATTAATGAAATGAATAACATTAAATTCCGCAATTACCGCTAAAATTTAAGAAAGGATAAATCAAGAAAAACAATATTCTTTTATTTTCTACGTACATATGTACATACATATGTAAACAGGTTAAAAAATTTTAGAAATTTTTATCCACACTTTATTGCCAAACTTAATACAAGAAGAACGGTTTTACATTACATTTGTAAAAGTTGGCAATCCTAGCTTAAAATTAACAATAGATAAGTATAAAGAGTGCATGGCGTCGTCCGTCTGCAATGTTCTTGGGTTGGTTTAATCTTGTATTCTATTCAGTGTTGCCGGAATAGTAATTCATTTTACAGGGATAAAACTAATCCAAATTTTAGATATTAAGCAAACAAAACTTTTTGTAATTTTATTTACGGCGGTCTATTCCTAAATACATATGTACATAAGTATGTACATTACTTGCATGTATATAAATAAATCACCATAGCAGTAACTTCTGACAAATAACAAGCAAATTGCTCAATGATTACTGAAAATTACATTAAACTTTGGAGGGAGTTCCAAAACTCTCTTTTTGCATTGTTCAGTGAGAAAAAAACTTCTTGCTTACATGGAACAGAACAAAACTCATCCCTTGCACCATAACCAGCCTAATGTGTAACTTTTGTTTTTGCTTTGTGTAGTTGTCGTACTTTCCGTTGCCAAGTAGTACTGCTATACATATATGGTTTAAGTAAACTATTTTTTTGCAAAAATTTACTATGTATGTGCCTATCCAACAAAATAACGAAAATACATAACTCTAAATGACACAATTGCTTTATTAAGTCCTAATTTACACTCAGCAAGTCTTATTGATAAGCTGATTAGTTTTTTTCAGGAAAGAGAGACGAGGGGAAAAGAAACTTATATGTTCCCCTCGTATCTCTCTCCGACAAACTGATAAGCTTAGCAATAAGACTTGCTTAGTGTAAACTAGGACTAAACGTTTTTTAACCTTGCATGTAGGGAGTTTTTAAATTCAATTCTACATATACGTATAAGACCAACAATTATTTAAATACATAAATGCTTCCATACATGTACATATAACTTTATTTGATCTATCTTGCGGGCAATATTATTTTAGTAATAAAAATAATATGTAAAAATTTATAACCAGGGACATAACAATTATAGGAGAAATGACAAAAAGGTTATATTTAACCTTAAAATTTATTAATTCAATGGTTACAATCAACGATTATCGTAAGATATCGTCGCAGAGTGCAAACCTGCTAACTCACTTCAATAAAATTTTACAGGAGAGACAAAATACTGTTAACATTTTCTATACATTGGTTAAGAAATTAACCTAATACGTCAAGTTTTTTCGACATGTAGAGTTTCTAATTAAAACAAATATTTAGGGCAATCGATGCAGTATGTTTTTCTCTATCGAACGACATTAAAATGTCATATCTTATAAAAACTGTCATTTATGAAATTTTGATGAGCCTGTGGAAGATTTTATGCCATCAGTTAAAGGTTTGCCACACGTTTAGTTCCATGCTTAAGTGTTTGACTTTACTAATTCAATTAAATAATATCGCAGAATTCGGCAACACTGATGTTTTGTCGTCGGTTGGCTATTGGTTTGCGGCACGGTATATTCAAAATACATTCTATTTGCAGCAAACCAGAAACCAACCGACGATGTGTTGCTTTATACTCTCAATAATTTTCTCTCTTAGTTACTTTCCTCCCACCGAAAACCAATTTTTTTTTAAATTTCACATCTTTATATGAACATCCATTCATACATGCATGCATGAATGGATGTACATATATTTACAGGGGTTGCTTATGAAGCACTAACACTTTCGCAAAGAACACTAAAATATAATTTATTTGCACATAGATGCACACAACAATTTTAATTTCAATGCTATGACCGTCAAGCAGAGTGCTTTATAATAGAGCTGTGTCGTTCATGAACGAACGAGTACAATTGAACGAATCAGTGAAATGAACGAAGTGAGCCGGTCACTTTACTGAGCTGTTTTGGCTCAGCAGTACTGATAAAAAGTACAATCACAAAACTGTGGTACAATTGAACGAAATGAACGACCGAGCACACTTGGCTCTTTTTTTGTTTTGTTTGGCTTTTTCTTTGTTCATGTGAGATTTGTTGTCATATTCTTGTTTTCATTTGACTTTTTACATACTTTTATTAACACTGTGGCAATTATGAAATTAATTAAATTGTCATTCATATTTATTAAGCTTTTAGAACATATGTAATTATTAATTATTAACTATTAATTATTATTATTAATAGTTTTTTTTAACAAAATTAGTTTAGATATATACAGTTTATTTTCATTGTCATTATTGTGTACAAGTATATGGCTATTTTGGCGATATGAATCTTTTTTAATTTCTTTACTTTCAATTCAAAACAAAATGCATTGTGCATGTTTCCCTTTTTATGTACCGAATCAACTGCTCGTTTTTTTCACTTCGTTCTATTTCATGAAAAGAGCGGATGAACGAAATGAACGAACTCGTTCTTTTTTAGAAAATGAACGAAAATGAGCGGTCACTTGAATGAACGATTTGGCACAGCTCTACTTTATAAAGTATTTTACTTGAGTTGAAAAATCATTGTGATTCTAATCGCGTAGAGTACATGTAAACATACACAAAGTAGAAAGTTGTCATATCTTACCCTTTGTATAATACATTAAATAATGTACAGTTTATTTTCGTACACTGATATTGTATATGTGTACACAGGAATTAAAGTTTTCACTTTTTAGTTAATTAAAAAATAAATTTTCTTAGACGTCTATGCGTCTTTTTTTATTTTTATTTTTTAAATCTAGTGAGTTAATCTTAATACAAATGTTAATACTTAACTGAACTTATAATTCTGAAATATGTTGCTTAAATACTAGAAAATACATACTATCTTATCAACTAAATAATTGTAGGCAGTTACCTACATTTTAACATGATAAACCTTCTTTCTTTGTTTTCTTAAACAAGATTGATCATGTTTTATTCTGAGGGTGTTTACAAAAGAACATTTAGATAATGTGTTTACAATTTACAAGTACTTTTAGGTAAAGTGTCTTTGTTTCTTATGTTTGAACATGGTTTATTATCTTACAATTTAGAGAAAGTGTTTGTGTTATGAATCGTTGCTTATACCTACATAGTTATCGTTTGTCTGTGAGGGTATTCTACTTATCGTTCTTAACTCTCCCCTTACTTAAAATGAATCGTCCCGATTTATATTTGTTTAATGTTTATTTCTTGTCTGATTTTTTCTAGTTCTCTATTATATAAAGCCTGAAGATTTTTTTGTGTCTTAATTTGCCTGAGGGTTATATAATACTTTGTTACCTTCAGTATAATATGTATAGATATTAATATGGTGATAATTATTAATGTTATATATAAGAAATATTTGATAGGGTGTCTTTCTATTGGGATTAAAAATTTCTTTAATGAATCAATGTTACTGAATGCGAATTCTGAAGAGGATGTCATTATTTTGATAATCTCTAAGTCATCGTTATGTTTGTCGTGTACAGCTTCTATTATGCTTTAATGAATGTTTATGTAAGTTATATTATTAATTATCACTTTGTCCGTATATTTTACTAATATAGTTCCTTTTACGAGTTTGTTGTTTACGGTATTTGTACCGTCCAAAAGAATGAATCCCTCGTCTATTTCTAGTAACGGATAATTATATTCTTGTATTATTATGCATTTAGCTTTCCTATTTTCTATTAATGGTTTAATACAGTCATCATTTATTTTGTTGATTTTACAAATATTTTTTGCTCAAGTAATTTTTACAGTTATTTACTCTCGTATAAATATTATTGCAGAGAGCAATTTCTTTGTCGGTGGATACTTTTCCATGTTTAATACTTATTGGTGTAAATTTAAACAATTGGCAGTAGTTATTTATAAGTGGATACTTATAGATATTGATGAAGGTGTCATTACTTCTTGCAATATAAATGTCAGAATATTCCAATATATTTATAATTGGTATGAACGATAATTTCTGTTCTGATACTTCCTTTACATCGTCCAAGCTTAGTGATTCTGCTAGATATTCGTTACTTTTAGCAGCGTTTATAGTTCTTACTAATGTTAATAGTTGTTCATGAATTTGTTCGAGCAGGATGTGGCTTTCTGTTATTTGGCCTTGCATGGAATCCAGTAACTTTTCAAATCTGGAGTTAATGAATTTTTGTTTTTCATTATTTTCAATTAAGGCATTTATTTTCGTTTCTATTTGAATTACGTCATCATGGTCTGGTATACCAGTGATAAACTTCAGTGTGGATCCTAAGAAATTTAGTCCTCGTTTCTCAATTCTATGTTGATTAAGTTGGTCAATTAATATATCTATTTTTTTTATCCAGATGTGTTCTTCTATGGTAAAGTAAGAATATTTGTTACGTATTCCTTCATATGTCGTATAGATTCTTGTTAAGTTGGTTACATGGAATAAATACGCGAACTTGTCAAATAGGAATACGTCATCTGTTCTTGTTAAAATAAACTTTTTATTTGTTACGTCTTCGATTTCAGTTATTGCTTCTGGTGTCTGGAATGATATTGCCAGTGCGACTAATATCAGGTATACTTGGTTCATTTTTGTTAATTGTCGTATTTTTTATATTATTTTTATGTATAATTTTTCCTCCTTGAGTTAAAATCGTGTCCCCGCGGTCTTCCTTAACAATTTCTTTTTTGTATCTGGGCAAATTCTTGTTTCTGATTCCTGTGATTTTTACCAGGATTTGTGTACTTTCTTCAAATATTCGGTGTTTTGCTTTCTTATTCAGTCTTTCTAATACTTTATTTGATGCTTGTCGTAATTTTCTTATGATTTCTTCCTTGTTGAATTTTATTGTTCCAAAATATACTTCCCTAGGCCTATATCCTGTTACGGAGTGTATTGAATTGTTAAGCTCCTTGATGGCTTTGAATATTTCGTCTTTTGTTGTTGATGAATTCTTTATTTTGAAAATACGCGTTAGCTCACTTATAGAGTTATGAGCTCTTTCTACTTGTCCTTTTGCTGATGAGCGATGAACTGGTGTCTCTATTTTTCGCACATTATGCTTTATACACATCTGTTTGAATGCTGGCGTGATAAAACTTGCTTCGTTATCGGTCATGAGTCGTTTGCAATCAGGAAAGTTATTAGTAATTATTTCTTCCATCTTATTCTCTATATTAGCTTTAGTGCTAAGTTCGTGAGCGACTATATATTTGGAAAACTTATCTATGGTTACTAAATAAGTGACTTTATCATTGTAGTAAATATCTGCATGTATGTATTCCCTAGGTTGTGTTGGTATGTCTGAATCGCGAAGTGGTTCTTTAGTTGGATTTCTTTCATAACGTCCAAATAAACAAGCGGAACAATGGTTATTAAATTGCTTGGCATCTTTCTTTATGCTTGGCCAATAATATTTTTCAAGTATTTCTTTTGTTATATTATTAAAGCTCCTATGGGCTCTATTGTGGGTTTCTTCTATTATATGAAGTTGTTCATTTCTGTCTATTATATCTTTCAGTTTCTTTGGCGTATGTATGAAATGATTACCGACAAATGTTTGTTTTATTATTTCTGCGCATTTGTATAAGTCTTCTGTATTCATATGTATAGCTATGACTCTGTTGGGCTGCAGTATTTTCTTTAATTCGATTATAAGATCGTCGTTATTCATAAAATTGATAGTATGACGTATTTTATTAGAAAAAATAGCTCGTGTTCTTGTTTCAGTAAGGTTTGGTGTTGGTACGAGTTCTAGTTGTATGCCGTATGTATTGAAGGGTTGTGTAACAGTTTTTATTATCTCACTAGCGGAACTTTCGGCGGAATGTGTAGTGTCGATGGATGAAGTATTGATTATTTGTCGAGACAAGGCGTCGGCTACAACATTTTGTGTTCCTGGCTTATATTTGATTTTCGCGCCATAGTCTTCTATGATAGACTTCCAGCGTTTTAGTTTGTGATTTGGATTTTTTTCGGAGATTGCGTAGGTGAGTGACTGGTGGTCAGTAAAAATAGTTAAATCGGCTATGCCATAAATGTAATTTCTTAATTTCTGTAATGACCATATAATTGCCAATAATTCTTTCTCATTAGTACTATAGTTTTGTTCTGTACTACTCAATGTGCGAGATAAAAAATATATTGGGTTCTTATTTTGGCTTAATACTGCTCCAATAGCTATGTTGGATGCATCTGTAGTAAGCTCAAAAGGTTTTTCGTAATCGGTTGAAATAATTCGACCTGTTCTTTCAGTTTTGATTTTAACGTATCTACAGCATCAATGGCTGCTTGGTCTAAGTAAATTTTTGTGTTATTACTTTTATTCTTGCCTATATGGGCATTTTCTCCTTTTAAATGAACCGTTAATGGTTTCGTAATTTGTGCATAATTTTGTACAAATCTCCTATAATATCCAGTTAATCCTAGAAAACCTCGTAAATCCTTGAGTGTAGTGGGAATGGGAAATTTCTCAATAGCTTTTATTTTCTCGGGGTCTGTTGTTATTTTATTATGTTTAATAATATGACCTAGATATTCTACTTCAGTCATAAAAAATTTAGATTTTTCGTCCGAAATTTTAAGAGTGGCTTGATTTAAGGCATTAAACACCATGTGTATGTGTTTCATATGTTCTTCTAAAGAAGATGAAAAAATTAAAACATCGTCGATGTAGACGTACACGAATTTCCCTATGAATTCTCTAAGTATGTCATCTACACAACGTTGGAAAATAGATGGAGCGTTTTTTAAACCGAAAGGCATACGTACAAATTCGTATTTACCTCCATTAACGCAAAAAGCTGTTTTTTCTTTATCCTCCTTTTTTATTTTTATCTGGTGAAAACCAGATTCTAAATCTAGCGTGGTGAAGTATTTGGCATTTCCTAAGTTTTGTAATGTAACGTTGACATCAGGTATGATGTATCTATCTGTTACAGTATGCTCATTAAGTTTTCTAAAATCTATGACCATTCGTCGTTTTGGTTTCCCGTTTTTGTCTAATCCTTTCTTGTGTACGGTCAACATTGGTGAATTATAAGGGCTATAGCTTTTTTGTATAATCCCTTGCTCTAGTAGGTTCTTTATTTCTTCATTCACGAATTCGGTATCATTTAAATTGCCTGGATATTGTTTAGTCCAGATTGGTTCTTTAGTTGTTGTTCTAATGCTAGCTTCTATGGCTGTTGTGAATGGTAAAGGTCCTATTTTATTATTTTGTTTCATAAGTTCGTTAATCTCTAATTCGTATTTTTTATCTCCTATGGAGTAGTTTATTTTTTGTATTTTTTTGGGGACTATAAACAATTTTTTTCCAATGTCTATGACTGCTTCTAATTGTGTTATGCCCTCAACTCCTAACATTAAGTCGTAGTCGTCATTAGTTTGTAATTCAAAAAATTCTAATTCCTTCTTTAATACACTTATTTTTTGTTTGTAATTTAATATCGATTCACCGTGCATGGTAATCCTTCTAAATGGTTTAGTCTTAATTCTATTACCTAAAACTAAGTTTTTATTAATATAGTTATGGGTTGCACCGCAATCAATGAAAATTTTATATTCTTTGTTACCCTCATCTTTCAAAAAAATATAGTACAACCCGTCTATTAGTTTAAATTCTTATATATACTGTTATTAGAAAATGAATTGCTACCTTTTTGTGCTGTAATGCTGGTATTATCGTCTTCTTGATGATTTGTTTGTATTCGGTTGTTCCTCTGTATTTTATATTGTTGTTGAAAATTACCGCTTTGGTTTCTCATTCTTTTCCAGGGTTGACTATGGAAACCTTGTTGTGGTAGTTGTTTGGTGTTGCCCGAAGATGTATCCATTGGCTCTGGTTTAGGTACATTCTGATGTTGCCAATTTGGTCGTTGTAAGTTGAATGGTTCGTACGACGGACGTCTAAAGTTGTTATTTTATTTGTTGAACTGTAGTTGGTCTTTCTGGTGAGGTTGTAATCTGCTTTCATTGGATGTCTTTCCTAGTTGAAAGTTCCTATGGGTGTTGTCATGATCAATTGTCTGTGCTATGGCATAGGCGTGCTCCAAATCTCTAATGGGATTTCCATATAGTGTTGATCGTATGAATTCATTATGAATTCCATTCTTAAATGTCCTTACTGCGTCTTCCATAGCGTGTGCAGTCATGCATTTTATGGATTCAGGTGGGTCTCCAGACATGGATATTTTTGCTGTGACGACAGTTAGGGCTTTACTTACGTCGTCGTGAAATTCGGATAAGGTTTTTCTCCCTTGAGTTAATTTAGTTAACTCATCTTTGAGTACATACAGTGGACGTTGGTCACAATATGTGTAGTCCAATCTGTTTATTATGGCCTCAAAATTAAAAATGGTGTTGTGGTTCAATAAAATGTCGGCAGCAGGGCCGGTTATTTTTGATTTAATTATTGAAAGGGCCTCTACGTATCGATTTGAATGACAGTGTTGGCTGATGCTATCCATTAGTCTCATTGCGTCTTCTCGCCATAGACGGTACTTGTTTTGCGTGCCGTCAAATGTTGATAGGGCTTTAAAGATTTCCAAATTTATTTCGTTTGGATTATTGTAGATGGCAGTCCTTGGTTCTAATGCTTCTGCTTGGGGATAATTTACTGCCGGATTCGTTGGTATTTGGTCGAGTCTACTTCTTAGTGCCGCGTTTTCTTCCATTACTTTTTCTAGTGTTGCTTGCAAATTAGCCATTTGCTGGATGATTTGACTCAAATCTGTTTGTGCCATCTTTTCCAAATCTCTATTGCTGTCGAATATATTTTGTCTGAATCTTTTCATTAAAAGTATTGTAACTGTTTTTCACTTAATCCTTTTTATGAGGATTTAAAAAATTTTTAAAGTTTTCACTATGTGACTTAATCCTTTTTTGACAAGGAGGTTTGGTCCGCTCTCTTAGAGTAACAAAGTATATGCTACTCCTAGCAGGATCGCCAATTAAAGTTTTCACTTTTTAGTTAATTAAAAAATAAATTTTCTTAGACGTCTATGCGTCTTTTTTTATTTTTATTTTTTAAATCTAGTGAGTTAATCTTAATACAAATGTTAATACTTAACTGAACTTATAATTCTGAAATATGTTGCTTAAATACTAGAAAATACATACTATCTTATCAACTAAATAATTGTAGGCAGTTACCTACATTTTAACATGATAAACCTTCTTTCTTTGTTTTCTTAAACAAGATTGATCATGTTTTATTCTGAGGGTGTTTACAAAAGAACATTTAGATAATGTGTTTACAATTTACAAGTACTTTTAGGTAAAGTGTCTTTGTTTCTTATGTTTGAACATGGTTTATTATCTTACAATTTAGAGAAAGTGTTTGTGTTATGAATCGTTGCTTATACCTACATAGTTATCGTTTGTCTGTGAGGGTATTCTACTTATCGTTCTTAACTCAGGTAGACATCCCCTCATAAACAAATTCAATAAAGTGCGACTTTCACTTTTTATGTGTACGAGAATTGAATTCTGATCCAGTCGTAATTTAACTCTGGGTGGGAGAATACCTATTTCGCGTCGTCGTAGTTAATTTTTAAATGCGGCCAGGCTTTTTGTTGTTGTCTTGCTTTCGAGAATTTTGCGGCTGTCGCATTGTTAATGTTTTTTCCTTGATTAACCGTAATTAATTGCGGCTCTTTCTGGAATTTTTCATTGGCATATGCAATCGTTTTGTTGTGTATTATGTATACATATGTATTATGTATAACTGTTCGTGATTTGTTACACTTTTGAAGATTTTTTATACGGCTTTTACTGTGACTTATGTATAACCAAACTTTTTGATGACGCGTGACACTACAAGAAATTTGATAAAACTTAACGATTTGTTGAAGAATCTGGTGGAGACCAAATAGAATACTCAATTTAAGAGCAATTTGTTGGAGAACCTGGTGGAGACCAAATAGAACACTCAAATGTGCCGTACTAATTTGACAGAGGAGATTTATAAAACTTTTTAATACTTGGGGACTAACTTATTTGATATTGGAAAAAACTGGTGGAGACTGGATTAAAAGCATTTTGTTGAAGAACCTGGTGGAGTACCATATATTACTCCAACTTACAGAAAACTAACTGGTGGAGACAATTTATACTCTAGGAGTGGACTCTTGGATTCTCTACTTCCTATGTGAAGGCGTGGGTCGAATGGGGCCTTGAGAAAGCTTCTATTTGTTGTAGAACCTGGCACTTTGCTCTCAGTAGCTAGCCAAATTATACCAAACCCCAAAAAAAAAAAGTGCGACTTTGACTCGCGCAATAGGTTTTAAGCATTTCCTTAGGCTTTTTTAAAGTTTTTTCAGTTTAAACGACGTTTTTTTAGTTTTGTCGCTTTTTTCTCGTTTTGGCGATTTTTGTCTGTTGTTGGGGTTTTTTTCATTTTGGTAATTTTTTCATTTTGCCGATTTTTTAAAATTTTTGGGTTTTTTTCCAATTTGGCGCTTTTTTCATTTTGGCGATTTTTTTTTTATTTTGGCGATTTTTCCAAATTTTTGCGATTTATTTTAGTCCTAGAAATTTTTTTTAACTTGGTGCTTTTTTCGTTTTGGCGATTTTTTTTTGGTTTTGGCGATTTTTCGGTTTGGCGATTTTATAATTTTGAGATTTTTTTGTTTTACCGTTTTTGAAAATTTCATTAGTTTTGCTTTTACGGTTTCCAAGATACAGCAAGTTGTCAAAGTTACATAGTCAAAATTGCATAAACGATGGAACACCCCTTAATTAAATTTTTTTTTTTAATTTACTTGTTAATTGTTGTAGTCTGTATAAAATACACGAACCTTACAAATTTCAAGTTTATATACATATGTACATACAATTGTATATATATTACATGGGATTTTAACATTTTTCGTTGCCCGTTTTGGAACACCCTTTAATTTTTATCTCTCATGTATTTGTTGTTGTAGCGGACAAGGGTCTACACACTGTGTCCAAATTTCAGGTCCGTAGCTTTTACGGTAGAGTTCGACCGATTAATCGGCTTCGGCTTCGGCCTTCGGCCAAAAATTGGTAATCGGCCAACATTCGGCCTATGGCAAAAATCGGCCGATTAGCCGAATATTTTTCATTCCAAGCTTGAAAAATAACATTATTTTTGGTCGTTGCTCGCCGACAGTTTCTATTGTGTTTAACGTTTTGAAAGGGTTGCTTTGAAATACAACCCTGTTGCTTTCTATTTTCTTTTACTTGGACGTTCTTGTGAGTGATCATATGAAAAAGCAATCTAGAAATTGCAAAATAGTTTTATTTTTCTTGTTATGTATCCAATAAATATTACAGCTATTTCAGTGATCTCAAAAAAGCAAATTTTTTCTTAATTCATATAAAACAAGTATCATTTTTAAAATTTAAAACATTCGGCTTCGGCTTCGGTCGAAGTTTAGGATTTTCGCCGAAGTTCGGCTTCGGCCAAAAAAAACGCCTTCGGTCGATCTCTATTTTACGGTTGTCGAGAAAATACCCTGTGACAGGCAGACGGACAGCAGAGCGAAAACAATAGGGTTCCTTTTCACCTTTGGTGTACGGAATCCAAATAATTAATTCTTCGTTTCATAAAAAATAAATTTTCAAACAAACAACAAAAATATAAGTATACAAACATACTTGTACATATGTATGTATGTAAGTAGTATGTGTATATTCCCACCCTTACATATTCAGTGAATTTTCCTTTTTAATATCGTACACAATATAAATTCTTTAGCAATGCTTAAGCAACTTGAAGCAATGCTGAAGTCAGCAAAAACAGTAGTTTTTAAAATTTACTATTACTGATGCTGACAAACCTTCACAGCAAAGCACCGAAGCATCAGCAAAAAAAACAAATTGCTGATGGTCAGCATCAGCATTTTTTCAAAAAAATACTATTGCTTCTGTAAGCATCAGCAATTTCTTTCAGTAATTTCATTTTGCTGACTGCTTGTGCTTCGAACATTTCACAGCAGAGCATTTAGCAAATAGTATTTTTTTACATTGTGTGCTGATGCTGATTGCTGCTGCTGAAGCATTTGCGTTAGTTTTAGTTCAGCAAAAACTAATTGCTTGAAAATAGTTAAGCAAATTCAAACCCTGGGGGCAAATTAGGGCATTCGAAACGATACGAAATTTAAAAATATTTCCATATGAACTTTATTGAAATATTTCGTAATTTCGTTCGATAACGAGTGCCGTAATTTGGCCCCTGCTTTAAACCATCAGCAGACTTCAACCTTGCATTTTGATAAGTGGCAAAGCTCTTATCCTAGGCCACAGAATATTATTAGCCTATGTCCTAGGCACAGACTTTCAAAAATCATTTGAGAATAAATAGGGTTGTTATCCAACACTGACACTGTCCTCTTTTGGGATCTTTGTCCTTAAAGACATTTTTTCGCTTTTACATTGCTTGGAAAATTGTATTTATTAAAAACCAAGCTGAAAATTAAAATAATTGTAAGTTTAACGTTTATTAATGCACTAATACTCCCAAATTATTATTTTACTTAATTAGTAAAATAACTTTTTTTATTAAAAATACATATAAAATTGATTATTGAGGGGTTTAGCTGGATCCTATGGGATCATCAGGGAACCTTGGTAGTAAGGTAAGAAAATAAAAAAGAATGTTAATTATTGAGTTTTTGTTTCAACTTTGTTATTTGTTCAACTTCTCATTTGATTAAATGAAAGTTTATAATAAAATAACTCTAGTTGTTCTAAGATTTTTGTGTAAAGGTTCCCTGATGATCTGCATTAGCAACAGTGAAATGCGCATAGGATCCAGCTAAACCCCTCAATAATTTTTTTTAATGTATTTGTAATAAAACAGTTATTTTACTAATTAAGTAAAACAATAATTTGGGATTATAAGTGCGTTAATAAACGTTAAACTTAAGTTGTAGCAATTCCCAAAAATAAAACACTAAAATAATTGTAATTGGATGTCCAGCTTAACGTTTGTGCTACGTTATTTTAAGACGTGGAATTATTAAGATGTATTTAAAATAAGACATTTTAAGCAAATAATGAAAGTTTATTTGGAGATACATATTTGGTATGTAATCAGTTAAACTTTAGAGCTGTGTCGTTCATGAACGAACGAGTACAATTAAACGAATCCGTGAAATGAACGAAGTGCGCCGGTCCATGATACTGTTACGGAAATGGCCGTCGACAAGATTAATAAGTGTTACGCAAGAGTATTCGAACAGGGCCAATATAAAGAAACATCCAGAAGTATTTAAATAAATAACTAAACGTACACTCGTATTCACATACAAGCACTATAGCAAACAACTATATACACATGCGTAGCACATACATACGTGATTAAACGTAAACAACCAACAACAACTACAAGCTTCTGCTTGTTATGAAGATAGACATAGCTACATGCATACATACATACATGCCTGACAATTCCAACTAAAGGCAGAAATAAAAGTAAACAACCACTTAATGATGTATGCAAGTTAATTTTATGTTTGTTTAAACTAATAAAAAAAACAATTTTTTTGGTTTAAATATTAATTAATTTTTTATTTAGACACTATGTGTCTTTTTTATATGAGTTCTTGTTATAAACTAAACTTACAATTATTTCTTAGATTTAATTACAATTATTATTCTTATTGTCTTAAAGTTAAATTGCATAGTTTAACAATTCATTTATTTGGGTCAATAAATAATGTGAAATTACAATTTATTATTTTCTTTAATTGTTTCACAATATTACTTATTTTACGTTTTGTTTCTTTGTTAACAAAAGTGCTTTAAATGCGGAAGTTAAAATAATGCAATCGCTTCTGTTGATTTAAGCAATTATTAGTTGAACTACAGTTAGTGTCATTAATATTCGGTTTTCAGACTCACATTCAATAAAAAGCTTACCAAACAATGGCAACCATTTAAACTGAAAAATTTCTTTCATTATTTTATTTAGCAATTGAGTACAAATATGAATTTATAAAAAATAATTGAAAAAATTATATCAGTAGGTAAAAACTGACATATTACTTGACGTACTTCAAAAAATGTCGCGTCATTAATATTCGGTTTTTTGTTGAGTAAAGAAAAAATCAAGGGAGTTTGAACCGTTTTGATTATAATTAGTCCTTTTAAGGATACTTATCTCATCAGAGGACTTCAATTAAAAAATTTGACATATTTTGAAGAAAAAAAATTTACGATATTTTTTCCGAATATCGCTTTAGTTTTCCTCCCTGTTGTAACTAAATTTCAGAATGTGTCACAGACTTAGCGGGATAAATTTGTCACTCAAACTTTGTTTAAGAATAATATCTACCAATTCGTGGGTAAGATGAACTATTTTGAAACAATTACATACAGGCTATACCCGAATGGGGGTGTTTTATAACAAGGGTCATATCCTTCGTAATAGTGAGATGTGTTAGATTAGTTGCGAATAATGGCTATAAAAGAGAGCATGATGCATGCGACGGATACAAAAGAGAAAGTAAACCTACTTCATCCGTCCTATGCGTTTATACGTTCTTTGCGTTTTGTTCTGTAACTTGCCACATACAATTACCTTGATTCTACTTTTTGACACATGCATAGAACGCAACTACGCATTGAACGGATGATATGGACCTTCAGCTTAAGTCAGTTGCGAAGAAGCTCAGTTGCGAAGAAGCTCAGTTGCGAAGAAGCTCAGTTGCTAATAAGAAGTCTGTTGTTAATCAAGTGAGTTGACAATTAAGTTGTGCGCAGTCCGTGATTTGTGATACAACAGTGAGTTGATATTTGAGTCTGTGCTTTACAATACGTGAGTTGGAAATTGAAGAGACTATAGTATAGTCTATAGTGACAGTTAGAGTCTGTCGTGATTTGAGTTTATTGTGGAGTCCCTTGAGTAAAGAGTAAGGGAGCAGCGAAGCTGATAGACGTGTAAGTGAAGCCAGCGAGTCTTGGTTAGAGTATCAACTGTGAGTGTCTGCCATAGAGTTGTTATTGGTGTATCAACGGTGAGTGTCGGCAGAGTGAGTCTTGTGTGTGACAAGCAGCAGAGAAAGCAGAATTGCGTCAATACTAGCGCAGCAAGTTGTCTGAGACGAGTGTATACAACAGCAAAGAAGACGTAGTAGTAACAAGTTGAGAATATTTGAATAATCTTTGTGTTTGTATTTAAGCTCTTGAATTGGATTAGTATAAGTGGTATTTATAGTAAATAAAGATTGTATCATTCTTAACCCTAATTAGTACACTGGGGTCTTTTATTTATTGCAAATCTTCGAATCTACGGAAAAGCGTTTTTAAAGAGAATAAAAACGTAACAATACAATTGTAACAGGTACATGCACAAGCCCAGCCTGTTACTGTATATATTGCAGATAAATGTCAAACTTTGTTTACAAGCTGTAAAAATGTTAGTGTATGTGTGTGAATAAAATGTTTATAGTGCTGCCAATGAATTTACACAAGGCTGTGTCTGAAATTACACATTGAAGAAAATTACACTACACATCTTTTGTGTAGGTCAAAATTAAAAGAAAAATAAATAAAAATAGAACCCAAAGTAGAATTACACACAGATTAAGCCTGGTACTCTGTTCAAAATTTCACGCGAAATGTTGACATATTCCATACAAAAAAAGTTTACGTGAAATTTTCATGAAATAATGTTGCAAGACTTGTACTCTGTTCAACTCGTGAAAAATGTATGAAATGTATCTGGCAACATTTTTTTTCTATCTGTGAAATAATGAGACTGGCATTTATTTCGTGCGAAATATTGACAGCT
The DNA here is from genome assembly GCA_944452675.1 of Tachina lurida. Classification (NCBI taxonomy): domain Eukaryota; kingdom Metazoa; phylum Arthropoda; class Insecta; order Diptera; family Tachinidae; genus Tachina; species Tachina lurida. Next base: position 66,825,133 of record OX101752.1, on the reverse strand, counting down.
GATGTTTTTGTTAACAAAAGTTGATCAGTGTTGCCTACTTCAAACCAATAAATACGAACATTTTTTCCGAAAAAGTAAAATGGGCATCACTTGTTACGTGTCAAATTTTTCACGCGAAATAATCAATGTTGCTGAAAAATTTTCACAACTTCGAACAGAGTACCAGCAAAGACTATAAATATATAAAGATGTTCTACGTCCATACATTGTACTGCCAGTGCTTAATTTGCTGGTGGATTTACTACTAAATCCATTTAGTAATCCAAAGAAAAAATTTACACAAACAAAAAGAACTTGTGTTTTCGCACATATGCATAAGTTTATGGACATAAGCTACATAAAATTTAATGTTACCGATTGTCTATTTATAGGGCAAAAATATGTATTTTATTGTTGTACTTTTGCAAATACATGGATTCGCACCGAATATAAATTTACTTATTTAATTTAAATATAAGTCCAAACGAAAAACATTTTGCAAAATGCTCCTAAAGATAAATAGAGGGACAAATGCGCGTTGGGAAGAGCATGAGATAAGCTTTTCTCAAAGTACCTATATTTTAAAGATCAACCTCCACATACTTGTTCTTAAGAAATATATTGAAATTGAACCTTCAGAGTCCTTCATCCTTTAGTGGATGGAGTAGCATTAAAAATTTGCAGCCAGGTAACAATTCATGTATATACAATGCGCTCACAGAAACTGTGAAAAAGATGCAACCTTTTGAAAAAGAATGCATTTTAATTTTTGATGAAGTATCTATAAGAAAAAAATTTACTTATAATAAATGTGCAGATGTTATAGATGGAGTTGTCGATTTAGGATGTGAACGAGTGAATCAAATGGGGTCCCAAGTTTGCGTTTTTATGATAAGAGGAGTTGTAAAAAGTTGGAAGTTCGTTTTAAACTATTTTGTTACTTCCAGTTCAATAAAAGGTGATGTACTAAAAAAACTTGTGGAGTCAAACTTTGACATTTTAAGAGAAATGGGACTAAATGTGCGTGGGCTTACGTGTGATCAAGGACCCAATAATAGAAAATGCTATGATATGCTAGGCGGATCTTGTGAAAAACCTTATTTTATTTATAAAAATGCAAAAATTTACCTGATGTACGACGTACCCCATATTTTCAAATCCATAACAAATGCTTTCATCAAAGCCGATTTTAAAACACTGCATGGCGTAGCGCGATTCGACGTTGTTAGAGAAATATTCGAGTTGGAGTATGGAAAAGTAACCAAAATGACAAAATTAACAACGGTGCACATAAACCCAAATAATTTTCAGAAGATGCGTGTTGGCCTAGCTGTCCAAACTTTAAGCAATTCAGTGGCTGCTGCAATCCAATCTGTAAATGAAAATCGCCAGTTTACACGAAGTTCCGCAACAATAGCCACTTCAACGTGCTCTTTTATAAAAAAACTCGATAGCTATTTTGATTGCTTAAACAGCATGTATTTTAACGATGCAAAGCCCCTGAAGCGTGGCCTGAAGCCGAAAAGCACAACTTGGTAATTACTCGAAGAGCTAATTACCTATATGAAACAGGTTGAATACGCAGGAAATAAAATATTTTCAATTGATGGCCTAATTCAAACTACGAGAGCTATTTTATCGTTATCGTGAATTGTTTGCGGAAAACTCAAATTTGATATGCATTTTAACGAGCCATTTTAATCAAGATCCATTGGAAAACTTGTTTTCATATATACCTACGTCCCAAGGGCGGACACTGCAAAAATCCTTCGGTCTATGAATTAAATGTCGCAGTAGCTAAACTGCTATCTCTTAAAATAACGCAATTTAGTACCTCTTCAAATTGTGCAAACGACGATGCGATATTTTTACCTATTGAGTTCCAAACAATTTTAGAAGATACTCAAAGAAGTCGAAGTACAGCAGAAAGTAGTCGCACACCTTACGTTAATGTAACAAACATATTCGATGAAAATGAAGATTATTTTAATGAAGATGCAGATTGTTTTAACTCTAATAATGTTCCAATAGAGTTAACATCAAGCCGATATTTTGTTGGTTATATATGTAGCTCAACGAATTACTTGCGCTAAATGTCGTGTGGATATAATTAAACCAGCACAAGTTTTGTAATATCCTTCAGAAATGTTTGTTCACGCTAAAAATTATGATAAAGAAACAGATAATACAGTGGAATCTCCCTTAACGGACACTTCCTATAGGCGGACACCCCCTGTACACGGACACTTTTGACAGGTCCCAGCAGCGCTCCATTTAAATGTTTAGTTTTCTCTTGACCGGACAGTTCCCTTGTACGGACACATTTCAATGGTCCCTTCAGTGTCCGCTCAATAGAGATTCCACTGTAATTGAAATATATAATTGATATACATATAATTGAAATTTCTAAATAAAATAATTATAGTTCGGTGCGAATCAACTTATTTTTAATTTTACAACAATAAAACACGTATTTTTACCCTACAATAACACAATCGGTCGCATTTGATTTTCATGATTTATTTGCACATGAATGTATCAAAACAAGAAACTTCTTTTAGTTATTTCATATTTTTGCTCCTACTTGACTGCGCTTTAAACAAGAAATATAACACACACACAACTAAATTTCTCTATAAGCTTCAATTATGTGTGTGCATACATTGTATGCCATACAACATTACTACATACATATTTATATAAGTGTGAATGCTCAAAAATTTTGTGCTCTCTTTGTGGTTTCGTTCAAATAACAAACAATTTATTTTTCCCTTGTTACTTCCCCCACAGCATCTATAAACACAAAAAATTTTAGTTTTCATTTAATGTTCTACGTGGAACATCTTTATATATTTATAGTCTTTGGTACCAGGCTTTATAGTATGTTCACACGGACAGCAATTATCGAGGTTCGCTCCCCCATTCACGGTTCGCGGTCGAATCTTGATTGAATCAACATTGTTCCCCATACAAATTTATGAGAGCGAACCAACTTGGTTAATTTTGAACCTAGCTGCGAACCATGAAGAAATTGCTATCATCGCTAGTTTTGATAACAAATTATCGTTAATTTATCTGAACTAGCTATCAAAACAAAATAAGTACATACATACACATACACATTTTTAAACAAAAAAACACACAAAAAATGATTGCGAGTATGAATTAATAACACGGTGCGACAGTCCAAAAAACCTGGGGGGTTACTCTCTATTGCGATGCGAAAGCAATTACGATGCGAAAGCTAAATGCGTTGATATGCAAATTTGGTACTCTCTATTACTTTCGCAAAACCTTTCGCAAAATTGCTTGAAAAAGTGGCAACACGGACATTGCAAAAGAAAATATGGCAAAGGTTGGCAGTACTGAAATGTCAAAATATGTATAAATAAATTCAGTAAAGTGCGACTTTGACTCGCGCACGAAGGGTTCCGTACGTTGGGCTTTGAGCATTTTTTTTAATACAGTGTTTTTTTACGTTTTTTCAGCTGAAATAATTTTTTTTTACTATTTTTCGCTTTTTTCTCGTTTTGGCGATTTTTTAAATTTTGGCGATTTTTTTTTCATTTTGGCGATTTTTTTAATTTTGGCGATTTTTTCCTTTTGGCGATTTTTTTTCATTTTGGCGATTTTTTTTTTGGCGATTTTTCCGGTTTTCCGCGATTTATTTTCGATTTAGAAATTTTTTTTAATTTGGTACTTTTTTTCATTTTATAATTTTGAGATTTTTTTGTTTTACCGGTTTTGAAAATTTCAAGAAGTTTGCTCTTACGGTTTCCAAGATACAGCAAGTTATCAAAATTACATAGTCAAAATTACATTAACTGATGGGACACCCTCTAATTAAAATTTTTTAAATTTTAGTGTTAATTGTTGTAGTCTGTATAAAAATACACTAACTTTACAAATTTCAAGTGCATATACATACAATTGTATGTATATTACATAGGATTTTAAAATTTTTCGTTGCTCGTTTTGGCACACCCTTTAATTTCCAACTCTCATGTATTTGTTGTTGTAGCGGCCAAGGGTCCCATGTAATATACATACATACATACAATTGTATGTATATTACAAAGGATTTTAAAATTTTTCGTTGCTCGTTTTGGCACACCCTTTAATTTCCAACTCTCGTGTATTTGTTGTTGTAGCGGCCAAGGATCCCATGTAATATACATACGATTGTATGTATAGTACATGGGATTTTAACATTTTTCGTTGCTCGTTTTGGCACACCCTTTAATTTCCAACTCTCATGTATTTGTTGTTGTAGCGGCCAAGGGTCCCATGTAATATACATACATACATACAATTGTATGTATATTACATGGGATTTTAAAATTTTTCGTTGCTCGTTTTGGCACACCCTTTAATTTCCAACTCTCATGTATTTGTTGTTGCAGCGGCCAAGGGTCCCATGTAATATACATACATACATACATACAATTGTATGTATATTACATGGGATTTTAAAATTTTTCGTTGCTCGTTTTGGCACACCCTTTAATTTCCAACTCTCATGTATTTGTTGTTGTAGCGGCCAAGGGTCTACACACTGTGTCCAAATTTCAGGTCCGTAGCTCTTACGGTTCTCGAGAAAATACCCTGTGACGGACAGACGGACGGACGGACAGACGGACAGCGTAGCGAAAACAATAGGGTTCCATTTTCACCTTTGGTGTACGGAACCCTAAAAACGACAGTTAAAATCAAAATTTAAGAAAAAGTGAAGTGTAACAGCTTTTAATTGAAAATAAAGTGATGGATTCTTTAGCATTATGGTTTTATGAAGAAAACGTCCATGTATAACGAGTTGCAAAACGAGTCTTAAAGGTTCAATTAGACGTTACATAACCATAGCCATAGAAAACAACCTTAACGCCATAACTCTCACCATAGAAACCAATTGAATTTTGGTTTGGTTATGGCTATGGCATTATGGGTATGTCATTTAATTTAAGCTTAAGAGATAGTTCCGGTATACTTTCCTTTAATGACCGCAGGTAAGAAAAAATCTGTAGCGGTATGTTATTAAATACATATTGCTTTAACTTTGTACAAAATTTGCGTTTCTGTATGTTCTAAACGCTGTTCAACACTAGCTGAAAGTTTATAAAACTAGCCGCTGCCTTAAAATTACTTGGCCAAGGTGGATACCAACATCAAATTGGCCAGGACCATACGTTAGGAATATAGCAGCAGTCAATGTCCAGTCGCTTAAAAGAGCTCTACGTAGCGATTGAGAAAATACAAAACTGAGAGGGACCATCACCTGTGCTGGAAATGCTTAATTTATTTTTACGCATTTTCACTTGGTGTGATTTTTTAAATCAAATATGAGTACATACATACAAACATACTCGTACATGTGTAATATTATAAGTACTATTAGTGTCACATTCAGAGAACGAAGCCGAAGGAAAAAAGTCGGCGGCGGCGGCTGACCACAAAATGAACCGGCGGCGGCTTAAAATCGGCTTTAAACGGCTTGTCACATTGTATCAGATATGTATGTCTGATGAACTATTTTATTTAAAATATTAGAAAAATAGTTTTTTATATTCTATTTTGTATTAGCCGAAAGCAGCCGCCAGAACCGGCGGCGGCTGAGACACCTGAAAATAAACCGGCGGCGGCTTAGCTGCGGCTGAAAATCGGTCGGCTTCGTTCTCTGGTCACATTTCATTATAAACAACCAGCTATATCCCTTACAGGAGCTCCATAAGAATTTAGGTCGTTTGTCAATTTTGTACACAAATTATTTGCGGCTTATTTGCCATTTGCTCACATGCAATCCACTAAAATTTCAAACTGCCGTTGTTTTGTTTTTAATTTTTTTTTGGCATTTTCCCTAAAAACTACGATTTAGATATAAATATTTTGGTTTTATAAAAGGTTTATTAATCAAATTTCCATAGAAAATTAGTTTAATAAACCTCTTTTATAAAACGAAAATATTTTTTATGAATAAGACAGTCAATATATAAATATTTTTTTCAACGTATTTACATGTTTTTCTCACTTTGCGTTTGGTATTTAGCTAACGCAAGATATTTGCGCTTATCGAGCGATTTTGACAGTAGCTTTCGCATTGTAGAGTACGGTGATACCAGACTTGCGAAACGGAAAATAAAAGATGCGAAAGGTAAATGCGCAAACGCATTAGAGAGTACCAATCGTGCGATTTCGTACCATTTCTCTTTCGCATCGTAATAGAGAGTAACCCCCCTGGGACCGGATATTATTTTTCTTGTAAAGCTTGTCGAGTTAAAGAAGAATCCAATAGTGAAATATGCCGGACACCTCCAAAATCCGGATTTACGGTTAAAAAACCGGTTTTTTTACCTTTGCGCACTTATAAGCCTGTAACTTTTTTGATAATGATCCGATTTTCAATTGCTTACTAGATTTGGAAAGAAGAAACTGAGATCTTTCGAATGATATATAATTTTGTTAAGAAAACTTGAGAAATTTTGGTGTTATTGTCCAGCAAACACAAATTTTGTAGATTTTTCAAAAAATTTTCAACTTTGGTGACGTTTTATACACTATTTTATTAAGAAGCTATAATACTATTGAATTTATTCAAAAAGTACATTTAGTTACAATTACAATGCATATTTGGGGTTAAAAATAGATAAGAAATTGACTGAGTTATTTAACTTTTCATGAAAACAAAATTTTTTCCAAAATTCCTGCACAATGTTTTTGGTGTTGTTTTTATGCACCTTCTATTAAGTTACAAATCAATGTTATCCTAAACACAAAAAAAATTGTAATGAGAGTTTTAGTCATTCAAAAATATTGTCTTTTTCATGTTCTTTTTATGCACTTTCCTTAAAATTACAAATCATTGTTAGCGTAAACACAACAAAAATTATAGTTTTTCTTTTAATATGACGTTTTGTTAATGTCTTCTTTTTCAGTTTGAATCTGTGTATTTAAAAAAATTTTCACAATTTAATAAAAATAGTGTGCAATTTTAATTAAAATTAATTAAAAAATGTGTGATAATCGTAACAAATTTTGCTATATTTGTGGCTGATTTACTGATACCAGTCACCGGCATGGTTTTAAAAACAATATTGGAGTGGTAGAAATGTACAATAAAGTATTTAATCGTTTTTTTGATACTAGTCGCTGGTACGAGCCAGAATTTGTTTGTCAATATTTCTGTAATACATTAAAAAAAAAAAGAAAATTCTTCCTTCATTTGTTTTGCCCTTTTCTACGCCTACGATTTGGCATCATCAGCCATATCATAAACCAAATGATTGCTACTTTTGTCAAACCGATGTTTTAGGTCACTGTTTTAAAACGCGCAAAAACATTAAGTATGCAAATGTTGCAACTGTTATAAAACCGATACCTGCAAGTAATGATCTACCGACAACGAGCAAATCTGTCGATGTAACAGAGAAAGATTTTGAACAAGAAGAGTTCCTTCCATCCACACATTTTTTATTTAATTTTAATTTAAATTGCACACTATTTTTATTAAATTGTGAAAATTTTTTTAAATACACAGATTCAAAGTGAAAAAAAAGACATTAACAAAACGTCATATTAAAAGAAAACCTATAATTTTTGTTGTGTTTACGCTAACAATGATTTGAAATTTTAAGGAAAGTGCATAAAAAGAACAAGAAAAAGACAATATTTTTGAATGACTAAAACTCTCATTACAATTTTTTTTTGTGTTTAGGATAACATTGATTTGTAACTTAATAGAAGGTGCATAAAAACAACACCAAAAACATTGTGCAGGCATTTTGGAAAAAATTTTGTTTTCATGAAAAGTTAAATAACTCAGTCAATTTCTTATCTATTTTTAACCCCAAATATGCATTGTAATTGTAACTAAATGTACTTTTTGAATAAATTCAATAGTATTATAGTTTTAATAAAATAGTGTATAAAAACGTCACCAAAGTTGAAAATTTTTTGAAAAATCTACAAAATTTGTGTTTGCTGGACAATAACACCAAAATTTCTCAAGTTTTCTTAACGAAGTTATATATCATTTGAAAGATCTCAGTTTCTTCTTTAAAAATCTAGTAAGAAATTGAAAATCGGATCATTATCAAAAAAGTTACAGGCTTATAAGTGCGCAAAGGTATAAAAACCGGTTTTTTAACCGTAAATCCGGATTTTGGAGGTGTCCGGCGTATTTCACTATTGGATTCTTCTTTAACTCGACAAGTCCTACAAGAAAAATAATATGTGGTCCCAGGTTTTTCTACTTCATTCAATTTTGTAACACTGTGTAATATTAGAACACATTTTATTAATTATTTTTGCTTGATTTGTTTATCTACTGTAAAAAAGCAAATAACACAGAATATAAAACGCGTATCAACTATTCACGTATATATGTATGCATGTATGTATATACATGAAAACAGTGATGCCAACTTTTGATACTCAAAGCGCGTAAAATTTTTTTTAAAAAGCGCTAAATTGAAAAAATATACATTTAGCACAAAATAAAGTAACCGCATGTTTATAGAACCCAACATGTCTAAAATACGCGTATAAAACCTGACGTTTGCAAAGTTTGCGGTTGTACAACGCGAATGTCATTTTATTTTTGTAAAAAACGTAACAAGTGACAGTTTGTTTGGGTTTGTATAACGCGTTTTCTGCTGTCAAAACAAAAAAAGTGCACGAATGCAAAATTACATTCGTCGGTGGAAAAAATTACAAGTTTTATAAGAAATAAATAAAATAAAATTGATATATCCGCAAAAAATTGAATGTTGCTACAAATAATAAATTTTTATTTGTTTTCTTTATTATTGTAAGTGACAAATTAAGCATACAGTTGACAACAGCCGTGCAGTTATTATTTTTGGAAATTCATTTTCTTATTTCTTGCAAGACAATAGCTCATTTAATGCTATTTCATTATTTGTATATGTGTATAAAGTTAAAGATTTCTAATCAGAATTAATTTCTTAATCAGGCTTGAGTTCAGTAATTTCAATTCTTATTGAATGAAATATTTTTATTAATTAATGTGAGTATCTAAAGAAGAGAAGAAAAATTAAACTAGACTTTATTAGCTGGGGGAAATAGCGATATTTTTCTGTGCAGCCACGCATTTCATCAGCACCCATGTCTATCTACTGGGGTAGAGATTATTATTAACATCAGCTATTTAACTTAAATTTCTATGAAATGGAATATGAGAATTGATTGTGTATACAATTATTGATTTACCTTTGGCAAACACATTTGTAAGCATCACTATTCATTTTCTGTTTTTCCATATTCTATTTAGGTTAGCACGACAGTTCTCGTTGTACCTTCATAGTGAACAGACGTATTAGCGGATTTTTTTTTTTACATACATAATAAAAAAAATCATACAAAAAAATATTTGTAGTACATAATATTCGTTGTACATTAACTTTGATAAATAAGCTTTTTTTGCTTTGCTAATATTTTTTTACATAGACAGTAATAACTAAAACAAAAATAAAACAAAAACAACCGTAAACAAAATAACTCAAAGTGCCCTTGAGGAATACACTAACAAAGTGCCCTTGAGGAATACTCTATATGAGTACCTCAAAAACAAATAATTGTGAAGTGAGTGATAACGGCAGAAATGCCTATCTTACTGTGAGCTCTGATGATCTTAATGATAACAATAAAAAATCTGATGATATACTTACTGTGAGTTCTGATGCTCTTAATATAAACAAAATAAATAAAAAACCTGATGACAGACTTTTTTTAACGGCTAAGCCAATTTTTCGTCAGCGATCAACTTCGCTTTGTCCAATGTCAACTAGTGATTTGTTAACATTACAGTTGCCTACTACTTCGTCATTTAAATCAGCGATATCATCCGATTCAGGCTCGTGTTCATCACTTACCCAAATTGTCAATATAAATAAGAGTAGCCCAAAACCCAAGGTCCAAGTCGGAATGGACCGATATATAATGGTGGGAAAGCGCGGGCGAAGCCCAAATTCTAATAAAATTGCATCTGCTTCAAAGGTATCTAGGGATAACAGCGCATCCTCCACTAATCGTTTTCAAATATTGCAAGATGACAACGACACACCTGATATATCTGAGAAAAAAACCTCCAAGCCGCCACCAATATATTTGAGAGAAAAAAATTCAAACGCTCTTATTAAGAAATTAATTTCGGTCATTGGTGAGAAAAAATTTCACATTGTTCCAATAAAACGTGGCAATATCGATGAAACGAAAATTCAAATTTATGACGAAACAGATTTCCGTAAAATGGTTTCTGAATTTGAAAAAAATAAAACAAGTTTCTACACATACCAGCTCAAGAGTGCTAAAGGCCTGCAGATCGTATTGAAGGGCATAGATTCTTATGTTGTTCCCGAAGAAATAAAAGACGCACTCGTCCTCCAGGGATTCAAGGTAAAAAATGTTTCAAATATAATAAATAGGGAGAAGATCCCCCAGCCTCTATTTCGCGTTGAACTTGAGCCGAATGATATAAAATTGAGAAAAAATGAGACGCACCCAATTTATAATTTAAAATATCTTTTATACCGAAAAATAACAGTTGAAGAACCACACAAGCGTTCTGGACCCGTACAGTGCCATAATTGTCAAGAATATGGCCACACAAAAACTTACTGCAAATTACCTACAGTTTGTGTTATTTGCGGTGAATTGCACGGTACTGCTAGTTGCAATAAACCGAAAGATCAAAGTAACAAAAAATGCAGTAATTGTGGAGAAAATCACACTGCTAACTACAGAGGTTGTCGTGTATATTCTTTCGTTAAAAAGACAATGGGGCAAAAACCTAAAGTAGCTCCAGCACAAACAGCAAACACTTACTCCGCCACTCTTGCCCAAGTGAGCCAACCAGTTAATTCACGTGTATCGTATGCCGATGCTGCAAAAACAAGCTCTATTCCCACACAAAATGTTTCACGGCCAAATACTTCAATAAATACAAACTCAGGCTTTAATTTTAATCGCCTTGAAGCTACTATTGAAAATCTGGTGCAAACTATAAACAATTTTACAACAAGTATGACTAGCATGATGCAAGAAATGCTGCGAATGCAGAATACTCTGCTTCAAGCAATACTTAATAAGCCATGAACACGTTAACAATATGTTTCTGGAACGCAAACGGCATTCGCCAACATAAAAATGAACTTGAGCACTTCCTCACGGAAAAAAATATAGATATAATGTTGGTCTCTGAGACTCATTTGACTTCGAGAAGCCTTTTTAAAATTTATGGCTACACCTTATATGATTCAAAGGACCCGAGAGGAAGAGCATGCGGTGGATCAGCAATTTTAATAAAGTCAAGACTCAAGCATTATATTATTGACAACATTTGCGAAGAACATTTACAAGCAACGAATATTTGTATCGAAAATTTTTGCACTAATTTTGTCATATCATCAATTTACTCCCCTCCTAGGTTCGCAATTACTGAGGACCAATACGAGAATTTCTACAAATCCCTTGGCCCTTGCTTCGTAGCAGCTGGCGACTACAATGCAAAACATACGTTCTGGGGTTCGCGTCTTATTACACCTAGAGGTCGGGCATTGTTCAACACAATTTCAAAAATGGGCTTGGACGTCATTTCGAGTGGGGAGCCCACTTACTGGCCTACGGACATACAAAAAATTCCGGATGTTATAGATTTTGGAGTCATGAAAAATATTTCTAGGGAATTAGTTCATGTTGAAGCGTCTCAAGATCTTTCCTCCGATCACTCTCCCACGATCGTTACAATTTGTAGCCCACTAAGTAGTGACTTACCTCACCCGTATGTGAAGACGATCAACCGTGTTAATTGGCTGGGGTTCAGAAAATATCTCAGTACTCATTGTACGGAAAACATTATACTAAGAACATCCGAAGATATTGAATTTAACATTGGCAATCTTATCAAAAATATAAAACAGGCTGCTGAACATGCAACTACCTCCTACCCGCAGACTGGATTTAATAGAATTTATTCTACGGATATTGAACGTCTTGTAAGTGAAAAAAGAAGAGCTAGAAGGGAATGGCAACAGCACAGATCACCACAACATAAAATCAGATTTAAAGAGTGCACTAAACGACTCCAAGACTTGCTTGCATTTGAAAAAACTGCATCTTTTAAAAACTATCTGGAAGGTCTTGATGCCACACCAGCATCTAATTACTCCTTGTGGCGCGCTGCTAGAAAGCTTAAAACACCTGTTGCGTTTAAACCACCTCTGCGTACATCTACAGGGGGTTGGGCAAGAAGCGATACTGAAAAAGGTAAATTATTTGCTGAGCATTTAAAATCAGTATTTACCCCTAACTCGTGTACTGGTGTTATTGATTTGCCGAATGTAGTGGCGCTACCCCCTCGACCCATAAAATTTAGAACGTGTGATGTACAAAAAGTAATTGCTGAACTTAACCCGAAGAAAGCTCCGGGTATTGATGGAATTAGTAACCAGATGCTAATAAAGTTGCCTCGTATTGCAATTAGAATCCTATTATTTATTTTTAACGCCATTTTACGACTGGAGTATTTTCCAAATAGCTGGAAGCTTGCCAAAGTTAAAATGATTCCAAAGCCGGGCAAAGACCTTACCAAGGCTGAGTCATACAGGCCAATAAGTCTGCTATCAACAATGTCAAAACTTTTCGAAAAACTGCTCATGACAAAATTGTCCCCAATTCTAGTTAGTAATGGGTGCATACCGGACCATCAATTTGGTTTTAGAAGTCAGCATAGCACCATCGAACAAACTCATAGATTGGTTCAATTTATAAGAAGAACATTTGAAGAAAAGAAGTATTGTTCTGCGCTGTTTATCGACGTTTCTCAGGCATTTGATAAAGTGTGGCATGAAGGTCTTATTTTAAAATTGAAATCATATTTACCAATAAATTTTCTGAAGCTATTAGAAAGTTATATTACTACCCGGAAGTTTACGGTTGTGGAAGGAGACTTCATGAGTGTGCCCGAATCTATATCATCCGGTGTGCCACAGGGGAGCATACTGGGGCCAGTTTTGTATTTGATTTACACTTGTGATATGCCTTTGAGCAGCAATATTCATACATCTACGTTTGCCGATGATACAGCCTGCCTTAGTATGCACGAAAACCCTCACGAGGCTTCCCGATATCTACAAGAACATATTACACAACTGGAACTATGGTTAAATTTATGGAGAATCAAAGTAAACGAGCAAAAGTGTGTCCAGGTAACATTTACCCTGCGAAGAGATACTTGTTCCCCTATTCGAATCAACAATCAAGTTGTTCTTCAACATTCACACGTAAAATACCTTGGTATACACCTTGATCGACGGCTTACATGGAAGCCCCATATTGACTCAAAGCTAACACAAATGAAACTGAAATTAACTCAGCTACATTGGCTGATTGGTAGAAATTCTTCACTCAGTCTAGATTGTAAACTTTTAATATACAAGACGATTTTGAAACCAATATGGTGCTACGGAATACAGTTATGGGGCACTGCTTCAGCTTCTAATGTCGAGAGAATCCAACGAAGGCAAAACAAAATTTTACGCTTAATAACATTGGCTCCATGGTATATAAAAAATTCAAATATACATCGTGATTTAAATATGCCACTAGTGACTGAAGAAATTGCAAAATACGCTGGCAAATATTTAACAAAACTCGAGTCACATCCTAATCCGCTTGCCCGTAATATTTTGAACTTTACTGGACACATCCGCCTAAAAAAGAGGGACACATGGGCTCTTATTCATAGCACTCCAGATGGGACTTCTTGAAAATACTTTATTTTTTTCCTTTTGACTATCACTACTTATGTATTATATATAACTATTACTAAGCTTATGTCCGACACTGGTCGGGCCTAATTATATTTTTAGATTTAAGATTTGAATACTTATTGTTAGTTCATATATGAAGATACAATAAATAAAAAATCATGCATTCAAAAAAAAAAAAAAAAAAAGGTTAGCACGGAGTTATATCACTCTACCTAAGTATGTTTAACTATTCTTACTTATCTTTTTACGATCATCACATTAATTATTTTTACTTATTTGATGGACCATCGGTACATACATGTAAGTATTATTGTAGTGGCTTTATGTTACTTAACAGTAACACTCAGGCAATTACTGCTAATACTAGGTGTTACTTTCTTTAGGAAAGGGATAGTGAGAGAGAAAACAGGTGATGTTTACATAAGTACATACATACAAACTTTCAATATTTTGCTCTTTCAAAAACATACATTATCCTGTTTTTAGGCTATACTGAATATCTTTCAAATCACAAAAAAATTCGAAGAAATAGAAGATTATTCTATATTATTCTTCTTGTTTAAATTGGTAAACTAAAAAATTAAAGGAAGACAAGGTTCACAAAGACTAAAGTCTAGCCATATTGAACAAAAAGTAAAAAGGGGCTAAAGGGCTAAAACCAAATTCGATCGAAATAATTTCATTTCCGTAATTAGGTTCTGCAGAAAACGAAAAACTAAGAATTTGCTCGATGAATAATACTCGGAATTGTAGTTTTCTCTATGTGAAAGTACAAAAATCTGTTTGAAACAACTTTATTTCAACAAAGAAAAATTTTTTTCAACCATATATTTAAAATATGTTTGTTTTATTTAATTTTTTTACATATTTAAGATATTTTCTCAAGTCTTAAAGAAAAAAATGCATCATCATAAAAACTGAAATATTCTATTCCTTTAAATAAAATTAAATAAAACTTTAACACATACACTACGTTTGGATATGAAAGTGAATCTGAAGCAATTTTTCGGCAAAATCTTGACCGCTCTGGGCATCCAAAATTGCAGTTATTGCAATTGCAGACAATGAATGTATAATTTTTTTAATTTGGTTCACTTCAATAAAACAAATTTATCCTTTGGTATTTTGTTGATCTTCTAAAGCAAGCCACAGACCTTGCGACCGTTGGTACAACATGAGCAGGTTGTGTATGAGATTGTAAAGTGTGTGGGGTCGTCGTATGAAGTTGTGTCTCGGTTGTACGAAATGTTAAAAAGATTTGAGTTTTTGGCAAGTTGTATAGACAGGTTGTAAAATTTAGGAGTTTGTTCTACAAATTCATTTCATTTTGTTCTTATTTTCGTTGTGGTCATATGAATTGCTTTTGTATATGCATCGGAACTTTTGACAAAAGGTCATTGAATACTTCGTCTGATACCAACGTGTAATTTTTATATTCCATTGGCTCACTTTCTTTTAATATTTCCAAAAGTTTGTTATTAAAATACGTTTTTTTATATAAATCACTCCTTTAACCAAATTCTTTTTTTCTGTCCTTTTTTACGTTCTTCTTCTTCTTATTTTGTCACCAAAAAAACCATCCATTACAATACGCGACATAACACCCGATGTCATGTTTACTCCAAAAAAAAATTTAGAAATGAAGTTGTGCTCTAATGTTGTACACGTTGTTGTAAAGTTTGTGGGCAAAACACACAACTTGTTAATCCAACGTGTTGTACCAACGGTCGCAAGGTGTATGGCTTGCATAATACGAGGTACAATGTGTTTTTTGTTGCCAAATATTACCACATTTAAATTGAAAACAATCGAATTGACGTTTTTTCGGAATCAACAAATCGATCGAAATCTGAAGAAGGTAAAACAAAATTGATCGTAATCAAAACAATTTCGATGGATTTCTATAACAGGCCTGATAATTATAAAAATTGCTAGATTTTCGTGTTTTTTCCGCGTTTTGAGTGACTGAAAACGGATTAAATCCAGCACGAAAAGTTCTAAGTTGGCATCACTGCCAGTGCTGCCAGAATGATGATTTTATCATAATTTTGATGCTTTTTGGACCAAAATATGATTTTAAGATTTTTTTCTCGAATGATGATTTTTAATTTTGCAAATTATTTTTTTTACTTTCAATACATATGTATCAGTGATGGGAAATAAGATTTGTATTTCGGTATCAAAAATGTATAATTTGAATACTTTTTTGATCCCTAGAGTACCAAAAATAATTTTTTATTTAAATTTTAAAAATTATATAAAATTCATTTACAAAGATATAAAAAAAGAATATACATATGCACAAATGTTAAAGTTATAACTAGAAAAGCTTTTAGACTTCAATAAATCTTTAGCCTGAAAAAGACTTGATCTATACTGCTGGAACTAGAGATGGGCGCGTCTCGTGTTCTGATAGTGACACGAACACGCACGACCCAATACTAACTATTTGTGACAAAGATCCGATTTCGTGTTGTGCAGTATCGTGTTGTAAAAATATTTCGCGTGATTGTTTCGCACGTGTTGAGCGTCTTGGTATTCATGTTCGTGTCGTGTCATGTTGGGAAAATTCGACACGTGCCCATCTCTAGTTGTAACAATAACCCGCAGTTTTTAACTTAATAATTAAGTACGTAATTAGCTAATTTTTATTTAAAATTAAGTTGTAATTAAATACGATTTCATTTTTTCAGTGGTTAATTAAAGTTCTTATTAAATTACGTTGAAAGCACGGCAACCCTGCAAAATTTCCAAAGAACAGCTGTTTAGCATAAACAAAAAAGTTAGGTTATATACATGTAGAAAATTAAAATTCCATAAAATTTCATTTTATGAAATCAAACGAACATCATAATACATTTTTCTATTACTTTATTCCATAATATGAAACTTTGTATTGTATATGTTATATATTTATGAAATTTAAACGAAATTCTTTTTAACCCGACCACATGATGTTTTCAACCCGACCACATGATGTCATGTGTATGTTTTCAATAAACACATACACGCATAAAAACATATGGTACATTCATAAGACTTAAGTAGTATTTAATTACACAAGGTTGGGTATTTAATTATTATTTAATTATGCACTCAAAAACACAATTTCGTATTTAATTAGAACTTAAAAATAATTACAGTTTGATTAGCCAGTCAAAAACTGGGAGTAAGCCTGTTCCATTGTTCTGATTGCATAAGATTTTGGTAAGAGAAAATCCTTTTGAC
The DNA here is from genome assembly GCA_944452675.1 of Tachina lurida. Classification (NCBI taxonomy): domain Eukaryota; kingdom Metazoa; phylum Arthropoda; class Insecta; order Diptera; family Tachinidae; genus Tachina; species Tachina lurida. Next base: position 66,808,145 of record OX101752.1, on the reverse strand, counting down.
ATTAACAGAGGAGTGAGGTACTCGTATTTACTCGCGATGTATCAGGAAATATGTATTCATCTAATGAATTTTCAGTTTAAACCACTTGAGACCAGAAAATGCATATACTCGTATTTTCAGTTTTTCCATATCACCTCAATAATGCTCTATATTGGTAGTTAATATATTAAAAATTTTGCTTTTCGCTGGGAAACATTTTAATTGAAAGTGGTAAAATGCTGTTGGTTTTACCAGATAAAACATTTTCAGGGCAAAACTTACTAAACTAATATTTTATTGTCAAAGTCCACTTTTGCCCTTAGAACTTGACAGAATTTAGTATAAAACTTGCAGGTCTCTTTAAACTGATTTAAACCAGTTGTTTCAATATGATTTGTGTTTATATATATAGGTCAACTGCTGTGCCACAGAAAATATCATTGAGTGAAATATGGTTTTGGTATAGCTTTATAGAAGTGTTAAAGGTTACACTTTTCTAAAATATCTTTAATACTCAAGTTTCATGCCATTTGTCAAAAAATAAATTTAATTCTTGAACAACGCGCGTCTTCTGACTGCATTTCTAAGTTGACCGTGATGGTATCAAATATGTTAGGGGAGTACTACGGTATTTTTCATGTCAAATAGTAGCAACAAGATTACGATCGTACCAAATTCCCCATCACTGCTATGTATGTACAATTTTCTTTGTTGTTCTACAATGTTTATAAATAGTTATACATATAAAGAAAACATTTTTGTCCCAGTGAAAATATTCGTCTACATGGAAACAGGTTGGTAAGGGGGTGAGAGCACAACTATCCCCCTCCTCTGTAGTCATTTGAAAAAAAAAGAATAAGAAAACGTCACTTTACAAGCAAAAATATAAAAAAAATCATCTTAAAGAAGTAACGAAAAATCTGTCCGGAATATACTCAAAAGTAAAAGCAATTTGCCTCTAAAACTGTACATACTTTATGTGATAAGAATATTAGAAAAAAAAGTATTGGAACTTTTTTTTTGTTTGAATTTCTTAACTAATTTTCTATTTAATGCAACTTTTATATTAGTTACTTTAATGATCTCATTTTTTTATTGAATTTAATTTGAAAATGATTTCTAAGCTCTTTTTTTAAAATAAGATAGTAAGTAGTTTTTTATTGATGAAAACAAAATAACGTTGGTATATGGCGAATAGTTTTTTTGTCCACTGTACATATGTCAATTGTTACTTTTTTTATTGGAACAAATTGGGCTTGTGATGATTTTTTTCTTCAAAATATGATTTTATTTCCGACAAATGATGATTTTCTTCGCAAAACTTCTGGCAGCCCTGATCACTGCATCAAAAATATTTGTCAAAATGAACCACGAATGTGTCGTCTGAGCAAGAGGGTTCGCAATCGTGGTTCGGAGAGCGAACCAAGTGGTTCATGTTGCCGTCTGAACATAGCATTATACAAGAATTTAATTCCATGGCCTACACATGTGAGTAGAAATTACACGTTATTTAACTACGCACAGATTGGCAACACTGAATAACTATAATCAAGCAGGAATGCCGCGTCTGCAATTGTACTTTAGTTACCCTGTAATTGCTATTTTTATAAACAAAAGACATTTGTTTCTGACAATTTTCCGTTTGTTTATACCAACAAAATACATGTGGTTTTTAGTGTTGGAATTTTGTTGTAGTCGTTCCTGTACCTAGTATAATTGTATCATGAGCCGGTCACTTTACCAGTGTTGCCATAAGATGTAGGAGGAAAAGTGCTAGATTGCGGAAATAAAAGTGCTAAAATGTTCTACAGCACACACAAAAAAGTGCTAAAATCAGTAAACATTTTTAGTTTCCCTTATTTCTTCAGTGGCCCATACGCTTGCAGTAAAATTGTGAATTTTTTGTATTCTATATCATTGACAATGTATATATCATATTCATAGGTAGCACAATACATTTTTTCATAACTAAGAAAATAAAATTACATCGTGTAGTGTGGGCAAAATTATACTATATATTTTATGTGAAAAAAAAATATATTTAATAATATTGTATGTATAGGGCGCTTGAAATATTTAATTCATAAATTTTGAATCCAGCTGCGAATGGAATACCACGAAAGAACAAAACTTTAATAGTGTTAAATAGACTAGCTATATAAAGTTTAGCATTTGTTAACGCATTAATAATCCAAAATTAATATTTTACTTATTCAGTAAACTATTTTTTATTAAAAATCCATTGAAATTTATTATTGAGGGGTTTACCTGGATCCTATGTGAATTTCACTGTTGCTATTGCAGATCATCATGGAACCTTTACCCAAAACTTTAACTTAACTGTTTAACTGTTAAACTTTCATTTAAACAAATGAGAAAATCAATAAATATCAAAGTTGAAACAAGAACTTACTGCCTGGCTCACGATGTCGACAAGAAATTTTCGTTCGCTTATTTATATTGAAAACAAAAACAAATTTTCTTATTTTGTTTTTGTTTTCAATATAAATAAGCGAACGAAAATTTCTTGTCGACATCGTGAGCCAGGCAGTTAATAATCAACATGTTTTTAGGGTTCCGTACACCAAAGGTGAAATGGAACCCTATTGTTTTCGCTACGCTGTCCGTCTGTCCGTCCGTCCGTCTGTCCGTCACAGGGTATTTTCTCGAGAACCGTAAGAGCTACGGACCTGAAATTTGGACACAGTGTGTAGACCCTTGGCCGCTACAACAACAAATACATGAGAGTTGGAAATTAAAGGGTGTGCCAAAACGAGCAACGAAAAATGTTAAAAACCCATGTATTATACATACAATTGTATGTATGTATATTACATGGGACCCTTGGCCGCTACAACAACAAATACATGAGAGTTGGAAATTAAAGGGTGTGCCAAAACGAGCAACGAAAAATTTTAAAATCCCATGTAATATACATACAATTGTATGTATGTATATTACATGGGATCCTTGGCCGCTACAACAACAAATACATGAGAGTTGGAAATTAAAGGGTGTGCCAAAACGAGCAACGAAAAATTTTAAAATCCCATGTAATATACATACAATTGTATGTATGTATGTATATTACATGGGACCCTTGGCCGCTACAACAACAAATATATGAGAGTTGGAAATTAAAGGGTGTGCCAAAACGAGCAACGAAAAATGTTAAAATGCTATGTAATATACATACATTTGTATGTATATGCACTTGAAATTTGTAAAGTTCGTGTATTTTTATACAGACTACAACAACTAACACTAAAATTTAAAAAAATTTAATTAAAGGGTGTACCATCAGTTAATGTAATTTCGACTATGTAATTTTGAAAACTTGCTGTATCTTGGAAACCGTAAGAGCAAACTTCCTGAAATTTTCAAAAACGGTAAAACAAAAAAATCTCAAAATTATAAAATCGCCAAACCGAAAAAAAATCGCCAAAATCAAAAAAAATCGCCAAAACGAAAAAAAGCACCAAATTAAAAAAAAAATTCTAAATCGAAAATAAATCGCGAAAAACCGAAAAAATCGCCAAAATGAAAAAATCGCCAAAATGAAAAAAATCGCCTAAATGAAAAAATCGCCAAAATGAAAAAAAATCGCCAAAATGAAAAAAATCGCCAAAATTAAAAAAAAAACCCAAAAATAAAAAAAATTTTCAAAATTAAAAAAAAATCGCCAAAATTAAAAAAAATCGCCAAAATTTAAAAAATCGTTAAAACGAGAAAAAAGAGAAACATAATAAAAAAGCACTATTTCAGCTGAAAAAAACGTAAAAAACACTGTATTTAAAAATGCTCAAAGCCCAACGTACGGAACCCTTCGTGCGCGAGTCAAAGTCGCACTTTACTGAATTTATTTTTACTTTACCATTGCTACATTGGGTGACTTTTTTGAGTTCGAATTGTAGTCGTACGAAGTATGTAAAGAAAGTAAATGTAAAAAAACAGGAAACTATTCAAGAATACAGTATTTTTCGGTTAATTGACCCTACGGTTAATTGGTTTCCACGCTTAATTGAACCATATGATCGGGCAACAAAATATTGCATACGAAAGCACATGTAAATTTCCTCGGATAATTGAACCCGGTTAATTGATTTTCCCGCTTAATTGGTTCAAAATTCATGTCATCAAAAATAAATTTCCTCTTACTTTTACCCGGTTAATTGCATTATTATTGAAATATTGTCTAGCATTTTTGCACATATTGTAGTGTACCACATTTATAGTAATGCACTGTAGCAGAAATTACTTGCATTGCTGCAATATCAGTTCAATGCACAAGCATTGAAACACAACCCAAAATAATAAGAATGCTGAAATGCAATAAATTGAGTGACATTCTTTTGAGTCACAATATAAATTGTTGATTACCAAATTCCTTTTTTTGATTGGTTAATAAAATAATGCTTACTATTTTCATGGTAAAGAAAAGAAACAAAAACATAATTGTAAATATGAAACGTAAGTTAGAAAGGCTAATTTAGAATTGTAAAAATAGTATATAAGCAGAACAAAATATTGAATAAATCAGACTTTAATTTGTGAACATAAACTGGCAACAACTTGCCTTGTTTCAATTAAATTCTCAAAATCTTTTGGCACCTCTTTTGAGCGCCTACTGATAAGCTGGTCTCCCTGACAGCTGTATAAAATAAACAAGGGACTACAGGGCTACACTTACATACATCCTACCTGCATAGGGCTATACTGAAATAGGGTCACATACACACTGTCAAAACACCTAATACAATAACATTACAATATGTACATATTTGACATCATTTGTGAAAAACACTGGGTGGCATCTCTACTAATTGAAATAATAATAAATACCAGCGTATACACACACATATATGTAAATTTTTTTCTGTTACTTGCATTTTTTTCGTTTAAGGTAAAAAAAAATTATTTTGAAAAACTTAAAGTGCACATTTGCGATTTCTTTTAATTCATTAGTAGTTCCAATTATGCGTGATTTCTGTAATTGAACAAACTGTTCAATTAAACGGGATTCTTGTAATTGAACGAATTGTTCAATTAAGCGGGTATCGGCTAATTGGTTCCCCGGTTAATTGAACAAAAAGTTGTGCAAATTTTGATGTGCAATTAACCGAAAAATACTGTATCTCTTTTCTACATAGTTAAATCAGATGAAACGATTTAATAACCAGATATACCAATTTCCCACGTTGTATAGTTTTACTGAATCACATAAACATAATCGTATAAACGACAACTAAAGTTTTGGGCTCACTTTAGCTTTGACTGTACTTTTGTATAAGCTTACCAATAACCTTACGAACACTACAAGCTCTTGAAAATAATACAACTTAAAACAAGTTTTGTTACTTTAGTATTTCAAATTGTGTACTTTAGTATATTTGTACCCATATGTGTATCTCAGAGCGGTTCAGTTATATGACTACTGTCAGACTAAACAATTATTGAAGATAAATAAATTTGAATTGGCTCACAATTTGTATTAAGGAATTATCTACTGAAAATTTATAAATTTAATGAAATAAAAAAGTGCAAAAAATGCCAAATAGTTTTAAAAAAGTGCTAAACTAGTACTTAGCATTATTTTCAAAATCTTTAGTGCTAAACGAAGAAAAAAAGTGCTAAATCTAGCACTAAAAATGCTAAAATGGCAAGCCTGCACTTTACTGAGCTGTTTTGTCTCAACAGTATTGATAAAAAGTACAATTGAACGAAATGAACGACCGAGCACACTTAGCTCTTTTCTTGTTTTGTTGGATTTTCTTTGTTCATGTGAGATTTGTTGTCATATTTTCGTTTTCATTTGACTTTTTACATACTTTTAGTAACACTGTGGCCATTATGAAATTAATTAAATTGCCATTCATATATCTTAAGTTTTTAGAACATAGGTATTAATAGTTTTTTAACAAAATTAATTTAGACATATGCAGTTTATTTTTATTCATAATTGTGTATACATGGTAATAGAATGTATTACGACATGTCAAAATATGCTGTAGAATGTACAAAATCTTATCATATAAACGCAAAATGTATCGAGTAGGAGAGAATACGGATAGAAAATTTGACAAGCGGTCGGTATATGTTTTGTTTTCTAAACTATTTTATTGAAAGTGTTAACACTTTTGCAGAAGCAACCAAAATCACCACAGGAAATTTTCATTTTGTTTTTGTAAATATTGTACAACTGCAACCAAGGCGCATTTACTAGGTGGCAGCACTACACCAGGTGACTAATGTCATTATACCAAGCCAAATGTCAAATTTGGCTTGTGTAGGTATAAATAAGCCCAACGCGAAAGCAGTATCAGGTGAACTCTTCCCTACAACAATTTTACAACACAAAAACAACACGTAGTTTGCTATGCTACAAAGCCAATCTGTCAGAAGATATCCAAGCAAATTTTGACATTTTTGTTCAAATTGCTCAATTTTCAGCGTTGCCGATTTCTGTGTAATTATCCAAAAATGGGACAAAAAATATTTTCTTGAACTATTTTGGGACAATACAATTTTTGTGTAATTTCGCCGCAACATTATACACAAGCATATTACTTAGTTAAAGATCTTCATTTCATTAAAAAAAAATTACTCCGTAAATTTACTACCAAACATTTTTATAATATTTTTATGTTTTTGTTTGGCTATACTTGTCTTGGCGATGATCTCTTTATTTTATTTTCGAACTGTTCTGTACAAAATTTTCCCTCAAATTAAAATTAACAAAAACTTACATGAAAAATAAGTTATCGTCTAGTACCATCGTGTCAATATTTTTTGCATATGAAGGTATAAAACAATATTGAGGGGACTATTTTGAACCAACTAAAAACATGTTGAAAATGAAATATTGGAATTAAAAACACCTAATTTACATTTGCACAAAATTAGTTGCATGAAAATTTTTTCATTTGTTAACACGAGGCCGGAAAAACAAATCTGATAAAAAAGTTGCTGAAAATGCTTGAGTTATTCATGTTATTTTTTTTATCAATCACTCTCTTATAGCGCTGCATTACCTGAATTACCGAAAAGAAAAAGTTTCATCGTAGACATATGGACACTCCCGATATAACAGCAATATTCTCCTCACACACGCACTCTTTGCATACGTATTGGTCGATTTATGTTAAAAAGGTGAAAGAGGTGCAAAATTTAGTCACAAGAGCTTGAAAAGGTCTATCGATTATGACGACCATGAAATTTACATAATTAACGAAACACATTTCTCACACAGCAGGAATTTTGATAATAAAATTCAATGATTTGAAAGTGTTGTTCGTTTGTATTCATGTGTATTCATGGTGAAATGGCAAACCTTACTGAGCATTTTTGGAATTGCCACAAGTTACGAATCTTTTTTTTGCACTAAAAAATTCACACTGAAAAAAACAAATAGTTAAAAAAAATCACTCGCTTTATATACTCATATTACTTATTATAAAACACAAAATTTATTTTGTGTAATTTATATCATTTTTTTTTTTGACAGATGTTACAGCTCACACGAGCACTAACGCGTGCTATGTACTTTCACTTTAAAGGTGTACTTTCACCTTCAACTTAGAACTTTTCGTGCTGGATTTAATCAGTTTTCAGTCACTTAAAACGCGAAAAAACGTAGCCCCAAACTATAAAACACGCAAATCCAGCAATTTTTTTAATTATCAGGCCTGTCACAGAAATCGATCGAAATTGTTTTGATTACGAATTTTCATTTCGATCGATTTTGTTTTACCTTCTTCAGATTTTGATCGATTTGTTCATTCCGAAAAAAACGTCAATTCGATTGTTTTCAATTTGAATGTGGCAATATTGGGCAACAAAAAACACATTGTTGCTCGTATAAGAAGAGCAACAAAATACCAATGGATTAATTTTTTTTATTGAAGCTAACCAAATATAAAATTTTTTTACATGCAACGTCTGTAATTGCAATAATTGCAGTTGTTGATGCCCAGATCAGTAAAGATTTTGCCGGAAAATTGTTTCAGATTCACTTTCATATCCAAACGTAGTGTATTTTGTTTGACAGAATAAAATATTTTAGTTTTTATGATGATGCAATTTTTCCTTAAGACTTGAGAAAATATCTTAAATATGTAAAAAAAATTAAATAAAACAATCATATTTTAAATAAATGGTTTGAAAAAATTTTTCTTTGTTGAAATAAAGTTTCAAACAGATTTTTGTACTTTCACACAGAGAAAATTACAATTCCGAGCATTATTCATCGAGAAAATTCTTCGTTTTTCGTTTTCTGCGGAACCTAATTACGGAAATTAAATTATTTCGATCGAATTTGGTTTCTGTGACAGGCCTGCATATTTCCGCCTCTTAGCCCCTTTTTACTTTTTGTTCAATATGGCTAGATTTTAATCTTTGTGAACTTTTTCTTCCTTTACAGCCTGTTTTTCGAAAATGAATAAGTGTATACCTTGTTACGTGATCCTACCTGGCTTTATCCTTGTTTTGCTTAAGTCGGATGCTGATATGTCTTTCGCAAGTGATCGGATCTGCCAGCTACGTAAGACAGGACATTTCTTTTAGGGCTCACACCTTTTTTTTATTTATAAATTTTGTTTTGACTTACGTAGGGAATAATTTGATGCTGTTTTTAATTTGTTTTCCTTACTTCCTTTTACTGGTATTAACCAACTCCAGCTCCCAAGCTTTGTCCTTCCTCTGATAGGCTCTCTAATAACTAATCTATTATTTTATTATCAAGTACACCGCACTTTCTACTGAAAAACTATAATCTTTTCTTAATTATTAAATTATTCAAGTACCGCAGGCCGTTTTTACGGTATCCATTTATTTACATATATATACCAGTACATAAACTTATTTTCCCCTCATTTTTCTCCATCTTTTTTAAATTATAGGTCGTTGTCCTGCGATTTTTCCATTATTTCTTGTGATTGGTTTTCTCATTCCTAGTGATTCTTGAAAATATATATATTTTTAAACCATATCACTCAAAGTGTATCTAACTAGGTGGCAGCGTTACTTCAGCTGATAATTTTTTGCTCTGTGTGCTTTGTAGCTGAAGAATGTCAAAAACTTCGATTTTGTTTTGGTTTTAGTACAATTATTTTTATGCTTTTGACATTCTTCGGTACTTTACATAGCTATGGTTGCCGTATTTTTGTATAAAAAATCCTTACGCAGTCACCTGTATAATTACACCATGATATCACTACCATCAGACTTTCTTTTTATCAGAAGGCAACCGTATTTTGAAATTAATTTAATATCCTGCCAACAAAACAGTTGAGTTTTGAATGAATTGACCGACCCTGTTTTAAACAAACTTTACCACTACTATGTTCAGTTATGTTTAATACACTAAACACAGCCACACACACGTACCAACCTATATTCGTTTGTAAACGTCACATTCATTCATCACAAGGTGTGTTCCACAAGATTTTGTTAAAGTTCGGACTAATGAGAGTAAAAAGAAAATTACTCTCTAAATGTGCAAAAGTTATCCAAAATTGCTGGAACGCAAAAAACCATAATTGACCATCTTAAAATACTAGTGCTGCTTACTTTTAAAATTAAATTTTATTTTAGTGATTTTAGTCGCTTAAAACGCATAAATTATAAAAACATAAAATTTGCATCATTGGCAACAGCTGTAAAAAGTATATGAAAAAATGTCCAAAAAAAGTAGAAGTTACGTGAATTATTAAAAAAATCATAAAAACCATTTTTTTATATTAAAGAAATGGAAAAATAAGCACAAATGTACTTACAACTTAAGCTTTATTTCAAAAACCTTCCATTTTGCTTTTTAATAAATCTGTATGTAAAAACTTTTTTCTTATATTTACAAATTTTCTGATTAATATTTCAGTTTCATATGTAAACAAAAAACAGCTGATTATCCAATTCTTGTCCGAACTTACCCAGAAGAAAAAGTTCGTACTAGTTTGTACAGGAAATTAAAAAAATTACTCTCTCATTCGCTCTCAAAATTGCACAAAAATTTTTATCTATAACGCTTTTGGATTACTTTGTACAATTTCGGACTGTTTTGTTATGCATCTGGAACAGACCTACAATTTTATTACTAACACATGGTGCGGTAAGTATTGCAGTACTTTTTTGTTAAATTAATTCTTTCTTTCAGTCGTTAAGCAGCTCTGGGTCGAAGAACATCATTTCGCGTCATCGTAATTATTTTTTAAGTGCGGTCAGGCTTAGTTCTGTTGTTGGTCCTTCGAGAGTTTTTCATCTCGCTCGCACTGGTTGACTGATCTGCCACGGATAACCGTATAATCTTGCGGTTTTTTTATGGAATTTGTTTAACAACCACGTTGCTACTTCCTATGTGAAGGCATAGGTCTTACAGTCAGTCATGGAACTTTTTTGGAAATACTCTTAATAACATCTTGGGCATATGGTCTAGTTACTCCTCCCATATTCGTGCAACACCATACTATGCAAATTTACTTTGTATAGTATTGTTGAATAAATAAATAAATAAATAAATAATTCTTTCTTTACAGGTTATCCAGCTAAAAACTATTATTGCAACTACTGGTATTTGTATCAATGTTTAATTTTACTTTATTTTTCTCTCTATCACATAACTAATTCATTTATTTTTTCATTGCAGGTCAATCGTAAACATGCATGCTGTTGCGAACTACAATATGTGCCAGGGACTCGGGCTGGGTTTTGGCGAACCTTAAATAATATTATGCCCCTCCCTATTACCTTATACGTTATGTTAAGGGACTCAAGGCCGTAGGTTTTGATTTGGTCCTCCTCCCGACTGTTTCCCCAAGGTCTGTCTACGCAAAATTTTTTTTTTTCGTTTTGGCTAATACTGAGCCCGCAACAACGTGTCCCATTCCAACTAGACAAGTTGTAGCCACGCACCGCCTTTGCTACACTGGCAACTTTGAATTATGCTGGGCTGGGCTCGTCGGGCATGGGCGTGAGTACGTTGCAGTACAATGCGGGCTATTGGAGGACACCTGGTGTACCAGTGTAATCTGGAAAATTATTCGGGGCCTGAATGTAATAACTTGGACTAGACCTAGCGATGGTGTGACACGCTAAAATTCCCACCCTCTTATCCCATTGATCAACTCACCCAATACTCACCACACTAAACTATTTTAATTAGACATTTTTTTTTTGTAATCCATTGATTATTCCGATTGCTCTATTTCCGATAATTCTCTTATCCTAGTTCTGCGGACGAATAACTTACATTTCTAATTCACTATTTCATACTTTTAAATTTACAATAATTACAATGTTGTATTGCTTATACATCTATGTATACTAACGTCCCTTGGGTTGAAATTTCAACTGCCCTAGACGATAACCACTCTGGACGATCGATTGAAAGTCAAGGATGGTTGGCTGCCTTAACTAAATATGGTTTTTTTTTTTTTTTTTTATAATTCACTTTCTCAATGAGAAATTTGGAAAATCTATTTACTATATAGAAAATGCATACTAGAACAACTCACCGATAAGCTAGGAATCAAAACGGGCTATTTTGGGTGATGGCTCACTCACTCTTTTCTTTTTATCTTCTAGGTGTTTCCAACGGTGCAGTTAAGTATGAAGACGCTCTTAGCTGGATATGCTTTGACGTTATGGCTGGTAAGTGTGATGACGCTCTTGTAGGTCGCCTTGACGTTATGGCTGGTAAATATGATGACGCTCTTGATAGGTTGCGCGTTGGCTATTTATTTGTTAAGTATGATGACGCTCTTAGCTGGATATGCTTCGATGTTATTTCTGGTAGGTATGATGACGCTATTGATAGGTTGCGCGTCGGCTGTTTATTTGTTAAGTATTATGATAGGTTGCTGTGGCGGTAGGGTTGGTAAGTATGATGACGCTATTGATAGGTTGCGCGTCGGCTGTTTATTTGTTAAGTATTATGACGCTCTTAATAGGTTGCTTTGGCGTTAGGGCTGGTAAGTATGATGACGCTACTGACAGGTTGCGCGTCCGCTGTTTATTTGTTAAGTATTATGACGCTCTTGATAGGTTGCTGTGGCGGTAGGGTTGGTAAGTATGATGACGCTATTGATAGGTTGCGCGTCGGCTGTTTATTTGTTAAGTATGATGACGTTCTTGATAGGTTGCTTTGGCGTTAGGGCTGGTAAGTCTGATGATGCTACTGATAGGTTGCGCGTGGGCTGTTTATTTGTTAAGTATTATGACGCTCTTGATAGGTTGCTGTGGCGGTAGGGTTGGTAAGTATGATGACGCTATTGATAGGTTGCGCGTCGGCTGTTTATTTGTTAAGTATGATGACGCTCTTGATAGGTTGCTTTGGCGTTAGGGCTGGTAAGTATGATGACGCTACTGATAGGTTGCGCGTCGGCTGTTTATTTGTTAAGTATTATGACGCTCTTGATAGGTTGCTGTGGCGGTAGGGTTGGTAAGTATGATGACGCTATTGATAGGTTGCGCGTCGGCTGTTTATTTGTTAAGTATGATGACGCTCTTGATAGGTTGCTTTGGCGTTAGGGCTGGTAAGTCTGATGACGCTCTTGTAGGTCGCCTTGACGTTATGGCTGGTAAATATGATGACGCTCTTGATAGATTGCGCGTTGGCTATTTATTTGTTAAGTATGATGACGCTCTTAGCTGGATATGCTTCGATGTTATTTCTGGTAAGTATAATGACGCTATTGATAGGTTGCGCGTCGGCTGTTTATTTGTTAAGTATTATGACGCTCTTGATAGGTTGCTGTGGCGGTAGGGTTGGTAAGTATGATGACGCTTTTAATAGGTTGCGCGTCGGCTGTTTATTTGTTCAGTATTATGACGCTCTTAATAGGTTGCTGTGGCGGTAGGGTTGGTTAGTATGATGACGCTACTGATAGGTTGCGCGTCGGCTGTTTATTTGTTAAGTATTATGACGCTCTTGATAGGTTGCTGTGGCGGTAGGGTTGGTAAGTATGATGACGCTATTGATAGGTTGCGCGTCGGCTGTTTCTGGTAAGTATGATGACGCTCTAGGCAAGCTGCGCTTTGGTGTTATTTCGGGCAAGTATGATGACGCTCTAGGCAAGCTGCGCTTTGGCCAGATATTTTGTAATTTCGGTGACGCTCTTGGCAGGCTGTGCTTTGGGGTTATTTCTGGCAAGTAGGATGACGCTATAGGCAAGCGGCGCTTTGGTGTTATTTCGGGCAAGTATGATGACGCTCTAGGCAAGCTGCGCTTTGGGGTTATTTCGGGCAAGTATGATGACGCTCTAGGCAAGCTGCGCTTTGGCCAGATATTTTGTAATTACGGTGACGCTCTTGGCAGGCTGTGCTTTGGTGTTATTTCTGGCAAGTATGATGACGCTCTAGGCAAGCTGCGCTTTGGCCAGATATTTTGTAATTTCGGTGACGCTCTTGGCAGGCTGTGCTTTGGGGTTATTTCTGGCAAGTATGATGACGCTCTAGGCAAGCTGCGCTTTGGCCAGATATTTTGTAATTTCGGTGACGCTCTTGGCAGGCTGTGCTTTGGGGTTATTTCTGGCAAGTATGATGACGCTCTAGGCAAGCTGCGCTTTGGCCAGATATTTTGTAATTTCGGTGACGCTCTTGGCAGGCTGTGCGATGGCTTTATGGCTGGTAATTATGATGACGCCCTTACCTCTTTTCATTCTAGGTGGTTTTCACCCACCTTAACGCGCCCCGTCCTTAGTTTCGCTATACTTGCGCCAGAACTCCCACGTAATTCTCTCACCTTTTCCCACTCGTTTCACGTCGATTTTCTCCGATTCCTTTTTTTTTTGGTCTTACCTGTCCCAGTGGCTGTAAAAGAAGAGCTCGGAAGTCCTCCATTTTTCCTTTTCGTCATCTCTGATTTCAATCCTTGTGCTACCCACTTCACTTACATGGTTGAACGTAAAAGTAGTATCCCTCAGTAACTCAGCGATTTTCTTACTGATATCATCATCTGACAACCCACTGATCGTCACACTTTACAACGTTGTATTTTGACTGAGCTCGCCCCAGCTAGTTTTTATTTGCAACTCTGCCTCCTCAAATTGTCATTGACTTTTCACACATGACTTAAAAAAAAACAGCAACTATTAATCACATACAAAAACACTAACACACATAAAGCTATGTAGGCGTATATATTTTTATTACAGATGAATTAGTCTTGTGTGTGACTGGCCATTTACCGTGACAAATACCTGTTGTCCAAAACTGCTGGTGGTTTTGCTTCCAAATGGTACACACCCCCTTTCCTCCGTGAGTGTATTTATCACATTAGCAGTCCAAACTGCTAATGTGATAAAACATTGTCATTGGTCTATTGACTTTATGCTTTTATATCTTTGGCATGGAAAACTCCTATTGGCTTACCCTGAAGGGTTTCTAATTCATAAAGGTTGCTGCCAATGGTCCTGAGAATGCGGCATTTCACATACCTTTTGCATAGTTTCGCCGACAGCTGCTTCGCAAAGTCGGATAGTTGAAAGTTGCGGCGGAAAACTTCCTGCCCTACCTTGAACTTCGTCTCTCTGCTGCGTTTGTTATACCGCTTGGCATTTCGTTCATAGTTGTCGTGCAAGTTCTTTCTAACATTTTCTCTCACAAGTTCTAAAAATTCGTTACGATTTTCTATTCTATTTTCGGAGTCTTCCAATAGGTTTAATTCCCGTACAAGTTTATAAGCTGAGGCGTGCGTGACCATGTTGGTGCCGAATAGCACGAAATATGGCGTTACTCCCGTCGCCGAGTGCACCGAAGATCGCAGTGCGCATTCGATTTCGCAGAAGTGAAGATCCCACTCACTTTGGTTCTCTTCCAAATACGATCTAATCGCCGCTAGGGTCGACTGGTTTACGCGTTCAGACGCGTTTGCTTGTGGTGCGTAATAGGCGGTGCGCATATGTTTTATTCCGAAGTCTTCTAGTAGCTCTTGAAATTGTTTGCTGACGAATTGCTGACCGTTGTCTGACACTATAGTCTCTGGGCACCCGAATTTGTAAAATACTTCGGAGAGTAAAAAGTTGCACACATTACGAGTGTTAGCCTTAGGCATTGCTTTAAGCAGGACAAATTTTGAAAAGTAGTCGAGTACAATGAAGATATAGTGATTGCCCTTCTTGGACTTGACATAGGGCCCCAAAAAATCTATGTATACTCGCTGGAACGGTCTACTAGCTCCTGGCTCTTTTCCCATAGGTGGTCTGAGTATCCTGTTGGCCGGTTTACATTCTTTACACGTATCGCATTGGTTAATATATTGGTTGATTTGAGCATTCATGTGTGGCCAGTAATATAGTTCTCTGACTCTTCTAATAGTTTTTCCGACTCCTCCATGCGCGTTTGTTGGCGATCCATGTGCTTTGGCCATTATACTATTCGTGAGACTCGCTGCGACCCATAGTTTCCAGGCGTGTTCTTCCCACGGTAAGTTTTCACTACTGGTGTGTGTCCTTTTATACACTCTTCCTTCTGTCACTTTAAGGTCTGGCAGACTGGCTTTATTTTGCTCTATGACCTCCACTAACTTTGTATATTCCTCCTCACCGAATTCGGGTGCTGAGAGGTCAATGCTCACCCACTTTTCTAATTCGTCCATCGCATATCTGGACAGAGTATCGGGTACCACATTTTGTGAACCCTTTCTGTGCTTGATAGTGAAAGAAAATGCTTGCAATTGTAAACTCCATCTAGCCAGCCTTCCGCTGAGGTCGCGCTGTGACATTAGCCATTTCAAACTCGCATGGTCAGTTATAACGATAAACTGCATCAATTCTATGTACGGACGGAAACGTTTCACCGCTAAAACTACCGCCAGACACTCTTTTTCCGTAACTGAGTAGTTCTTTTGCGCCGTAGAAAACTTCTTAGAAAAATAAGCGATCCGATGTTCACCTTCCTCGTCTTCCTGGAATAACACTGCCCCCATCCCAACTTCCGAAGCGTCACACTGGATGTTAAAAATTCGATTGAAGTCTGGATGTACTAGCACTGGACTTTGTGTCAGCTTGATTTTTAGTTGATCGAAGGCGGACTTGGCAACATCGGTGAACTCAAAATTTTTTCCTTTCTTCAACGTCTCTGTAATGGGCGCGGTGATTGTGGCGTAATCGGGTATAAAACGCCTATACCATCCTGTCGTCCCCATAAAACTGCGAACCTGTTTCGGCGTGGTGGGATATTCTAGGCCTAAAATGGCCCTTATTCTTTCGGGGTCTGGTCGCAGCTTCCCTTCGCCCACTATGTAGCCGAGGTACTTGAGGTCTCTGCATCCGAACTTTGACTTGCTAACATTAATAGTCAGGTTGGCCCTGTCCAGACAACGCGCCACCTCAGCCAGAGTATCTAAATGTTCTCCGAATTCTGGCGACACCACCAGCAGGTCGTCCAGATACACGAACACCCTCTCCCGCAATCGTGCTGGAATCACCTTGTCCATTAAACGGCATAGCCTTTGGGCTGCGTTACACAGTCCAAAAGGCATAACCGTAAAATGATACAAGGGTCTTCCCGGCACGGTAAAGGCGGTCTTTTCTCTGCTCGTTTCCGCTAAGGGTATCTGCCAGAATGCGTCCTTCAAATCAATACTGGAAATATAGTGCGTGTCGCCTAGACGGCTCAGAAGACCATTAATATGAGGAAGAGGGTAGGCGTCCTTTATGGTAAGTTCATTCAGCCTGCGAGCGTCCAAACAGATTCGCACCTTTTCACCTTTTTGTACGAACGTTATTCTGTTGTTCCACGGACTTTCGCTGGGCTCAATGACTCCCAAGGCCAACATCCTATCCAATTCCTGATACATCAGCTTCTGCACCGCTGGCGACACGGGGTAGTGTTTCTCTTTAACTGGTACCGCTTCTCCTGTATCTATTCGGTGTGTTTCCAGATGTGTCTTTCCCAAGCCTCTGCGTGTGAAACACGGAAACTTCTCAACCACTTCCTCTAGGCGCCTCTGTTGTTGACTGTTCAGATTGTGAAACCTTGGGCACGATTTTTCAATTTCATCTTCGTTATTAATTCCTTGGGTGGCGAGCGCGTTTATTTCAAACCTTAGCAAATTAAAATCCCTCATGAAGTCCACTCCCAGGAATAATGGATGCTTAAGGGTGGGTACCAAAAAGAAGTCTACGGGTTTTGTGATTTTATTAAAAGTGATGTCGGCTCTTACTCTCCCGATAATATCGTTCAACCTTCCATCCGCGGTCTTTATTTTCGCCTGTACTGGGTAGATGATTAGTTGTGCCTTCTCGACTAAATCTATACAATCCTTGCCCAGGCATGTAACGGTTGCACCGCTGTCCAGTAATCCTTCTATCTGATGGCCTTTTATGTTTATTTTGGAATAAATGCGTGTATCCGGCCCTTCGTATATGCTAGACTCTGCGATTTCTAATCTAAGCTGTCGTCTATCTTTCCACCTTTCTCTGGCTTTTTTAATTCGCTTCGAAGTTCCTAGTATTCTTTCTCTGGCGGCCGCATACTCCTGTTCTCTAATACTTAACTGCTTTGCTACGCTCTGAGGTTCTTGGTACTCAATCTGTTGCTCCTTTTGGTTATTCCTTCTAGCTAGTCGAATTTCAGGTTCTGAAGTACTATTGTTTTCCAAAGTCTTTTCTGGATTTCTATCTTCTTGGTGTAGGGTTTCAAAACTTATTGGTGGGTTTGGGGATGTTGCATGGATGAACGAGCCTCCATCCCTGAACGAGGCGCGTTCAAGTACCGGTTTCCCTGACATGTCGGGCAACGCGGAGTTACTGTGTCTTCTCTGCCACACTTGAAACAAAGCAGTCTCCTTTTTTCTTCCAGGCAGTCGAAGAAAGTATGCCCTTCGACGTGAGAGTTCCAACAAATCAAACTTTTTGATGTCGTTACTGCATCTATTTCAGGTGTTTCTGATGTTAATTCCGTCGCGAACTCTACTTCGTGGATCGCCCTGGGTGGAACTCTGCCACTGAACTGACGTTGGCTACTGATGAGATTTTCAGCCCTCCGGCACTCCCTTACAAATTGCGCTAGACTGCTTACAGTTACTGAAAACATGAGTTGAGCCATGGCTGCCTTCAGGTTCCCCCGCATGATGCCTACCAGGTCTTTTTCGCCTATTGGGTTGCGTAATTGATTCCTTAGTCTTAGTACTGAACTATAAAACTCATCAAAAGTTTCGGTATTTTGTTGCCGCCTGTCTAGAATTTTTCTTTGGATGTCAAAGTCGCTGTCATAGCGATGAAATTGACCTATCATTGCTGTTTTCAAATCTCTCCATCGGGTTATATTATTAAAGCGCCTGTGGTTCCAAAACCATTCTCGAGCTGGTCCACTAAGAAGATGGTGGAATGATCGTATGACATCCTTCCATTCACAACCGTAATCAGCCTGTAGCGTTTCTACACGAAACAAAAAATCCTCTATACTGGTTGTCTTGTTTGTACCATCAAACGCTACTCCCCATTTATCGATGCGTACACCTGTATGGTGAGGCTGGTGGGTGATTTGCTCTGACGCTGCATTCAAGTAGGGGCTACTCGGTCGATATGTTACTTCTGGATAGTCAGTGTCTGGGCAAAACGTGTCTCTAGCTGGGCCCAAGTAGTTGTTTCTGCTAGTTAACGGCGGATGTGAACTAGTGTTAAATCTTCGGCCACAATTGAAGCCGCTATTATCATCGTGGTTCCAAGCATTCGGCCATTGTGGTGCTTGGGGCTGTGGTGCTGCGTCCGTGGGCCGTGAAGGGGGGGACGTGAGACATCAGGAAGCTCGAAACTGACCTGCGACTGAGGTGCGTTACGGCGTTGTTGATTTTGCTGACCTTGCCCATTCACGCATTGCTGGATTATCCTGGGCATCATGTTAAACAAACGGTCCTCGAGATTTTTGAGATCCTCTGTAGTTATGGCCGTGGTCCCTTTTTGCTGTCCTGGTTGCTCAGGGCGTGTGCTAGGTCTTAGTTTTACGTTAGCATTCATGAAGGCTTCTCGGATGCCCCTCGCACTGAGGCTACTGTATGGTGGGGTGGCCACTGAGTAATTGCTCGCTTCACTAGAATTCAGTTCGTCTTGAGCTCCTGGTACGCTTGGCCGCTCTTCTATGTTAGAATATCTTGGTACCGCTCCTGTGCTTTCTGACGTTGACGTACTTGTTGTTGTAGAGGTGGTCGTTGCGATCGTCGTACCCGGTATTGCACTCGCAGTCGCCGCTTCATCGGCTCTGCTTCCTGATCGTGTACCTACCATAATGCTTAACTACACTTGCCTGATTTTTAGTTGGGTGTCTCTAGCGTGGTGTATATCCCTAAGTCGTTCTAATCCCGAACCAATGCGTGCGTGTGGTGGGCACTCCAAGTAAACTTCGTTTGATTTCGTTAGCTTGGAGTCAAAATTACCTGGTATTATTTATAATTAAATATTAAGCTCCGACCGGAAAGTTATAAAAAAATTTTACTGATCGAGGCTGACAATTTAACACAAAAGGTGCTAAATATCCGCAAGGGAAATATATTAAATGTTAATTTATATATTTTTTTTTTTTTTTGTTTTTTTTTGTGTTTTCAACAAAAAATTTCTGATTAAGTAATGTGGCTGATAATATTATTTAAATCATAGACATAAGTACCCAAATAAAGGTTTGTTCATACCCACTTATCAAACGATTTCTTCTCAGAAGTTTCCAAATTTCTCATAAAATTATCAAAATAACAATTTTAACCAATATACTTTATAATATTTTTTTTTTTTGTAAGTTTCGGAATTTCTTATTAATCTGTGCTAACATTAACAATTCTAAAAAAACAGCTTTATACTTCCAAAAGATTTCTTCTCAAATGTTTCTAAATTTCTTATAAATTTGTACAAAATATTAAATCTCAAAAAAAAATGTTGAGCAATCTTCTTAATCAGTCTGGATGAGTATTGGGTGAGGAATAAAAAAATAAATTGGTACATATCAAGAGTAAGGTCGCTTCCAGAGTCGAGCAGACAATTTACTACGCACGTTGTATTTAATATCGGTTTACCTGTCGCAAACGGGGCTGCTTCAACTTTCAGCAGGCCTCCGGACATACAGATAAAACTACTATATCTAACTTAAGAGATCAGGTGCAATTACCGTGTACAAATTGTGTACCAATAAGCCTACCTTATCCCCTAATCAGTAACTAAAGATTTCTACTTCTTAGTCCGTTGCAAACGATCAGACTTTCAGCCTGACACCGTGTCTAACTGACTATCCGTTTACTACTAATACAACTATAAGCCTTTTCAGAACAGATCCATGGTCTTTACTTCTCCTTAACTGTACCTTCTATTCCAAAACCAAAAAAAAATTATCGTATCCTTCGTCTTTTCATTCGGGCCCCACGTTGGGCGCCAAAAATTTATGTCCCATTCCAACTAGACAAGTTGTAGCCACGCACCGCCTTTGCTACACTGGCAACTTTGAATTATGCTGGGCTGGGCTCGTCGGGCATGGGCGTGAGTACGTTGCAGTACAATGCGGGCTATTGGAGGACACCTGGTGTACCAGTGTAATCTGGAAAATTATTCGGGGCCTGAATGTAATAACTTGGACTAGACCTAGCGATGGTGTGACACGCTAAAATTCCCACCCTCTTATCCCATTGATCAACTCACCCAATACTCACCACACTAAACTATTTTAATTAGACATTTTTTTTTTGTAATCCATTGATTATTCCGATTGCTCTATTTCCGATAATTCTCTTATCCTAGTTCTGCGGACGAATAACTTACATTTCTAATTCACTATTTCATACTTTTAAATTTACAATAATTACAATGTTGTATTGCTTATACATCTATGTATACTAACGTCCCTTGGGTTGAAATTTCAACTGCCCTAGACGATAACCACTCTGGACGATCGATTGAAAGTCAAGGATGGTTGGCTGCCTTAACTAAATATGGTTTTTTTTTTTTTTTTTTATAATTCACTTTCTCAATGAGAAATTTGGAAAATCTATTTACTATATAGAAAATGCATACTAGAACAACTCACCGATAAGCTAGGAATCAAAACGGGCTATTTTGGGTGATGGCTCACTCACTCTTTTCTTTTTATCTTCTAGGTGTTTCCAACGGTGCAGTTAAGTATGAAGACGCTCTTAGCTGGATATGCTTTGACGTTATGGCTGGTAAGTGTGATGACGCTCTTGTAGGTCGCCTTGACGTTATGGCTGGTAAATATGATGACGCTCTTGATAGGTTGCGCGTTGGCTATTTATTTGTTAAGTATGATGACGCTCTTAGCTGGATATGCTTCGATGTTATTTCTGGTAGGTATGATGACGCTATTGATAGGTTGCGCGTCGGCTGTTTATTTGTTAAGTATTATGATAGGTTGCTGTGGCGGTAGGGTTGGTAAGTATGATGACGCTATTGATAGGTTGCGCGTCGGCTGTTTATTTGTTAAGTATTATGACGCTCTTAATAGGTTGCTTTGGCGTTAGGGCTGGTAAGTATGATGACGCTACTGACAGGTTGCGCGTCCGCTGTTTATTTGTTAAGTATTATGACGCTCTTGATAGGTTGCTGTGGCGGTAGGGTTGGTAAGTATGATGACGCTATTGATAGGTTGCGCGTCGGCTGTTTATTTGTTAAGTATGATGACGTTCTTGATAGGTTGCTTTGGCGTTAGGGCTGGTAAGTCTGATGATGCTACTGATAGGTTGCGCGTGGGCTGTTTATTTGTTAAGTATTATGACGCTCTTGATAGGTTGCTGTGCCTTTCTGTAAATAATTTTTATTTGTTTACATTTTGTCATATAAAATTTGTATTTTTGTCATTAAAAACATGGAAGTATTTATGTAAATAAACATTTTTTATTTAAAAAAGAAATCTTTAACTTTATACACATATACAAATAGTGAAATAGCATAAAATGAGCTATTATCTTGCAAGAAAAGAAAATGAATTTCCAAAAATAATAACTGCACGGCTGTTGTCAACTTTATGCTCTAATTGCCACTTAAAATAATAAAAAAACAAATAAAAATTTACTATTTGTAGCAACATTCACTTTTTTGCGGATATATTAATTTTATTTTATTTATTTCTTCTCAAAATATGTAATTTTTTCCACCAACGAATGTAATTTTGCATTCGTGCACTTTTTTTTGCTTTGACAGCAGAAAACGCGTTATACAAACCCAAACAAACTGTCAGTTGTTACGTTTTTTACAAAAATAAAATGACATTCGCGTTATACAACCGCAAACTTGATAAACGTCAGGTTTTATACGCGTATTTTAGATATATTGGGTTCTATAAACATGCTGTTAGTTATCCGTACAATTTCGCACGTATTTTTTGCTTTTAACTGCCCACTGTGCACTTCATATATACATATTTTTTTTTAACTACAGGACTGCCAACCTTTAGTCAGGTAATTTTATCCCAGTTTTCTTGCTAAGTTCGGTAAAAAAAGGAAAGACAAGAATTAATCCTACTTTTTTGTATATATGGCCTATTTCCGAACTGCGAAATAAAACTTTCGACTTACAATTGTATTGAAAACAACAATGAAATATGAAAATTTGTTTTTGTTTTTTCAATATAAATTGTAAATCGAATGTTTTCTTTACTATTATACTCTTTGATTTTAAGAGTAATTGGTTACTTAAATTTTATGCATTTACAATGGGCTGTGGGATTTTCCAACGTTTTATGGTTTCTTTTTTATAAGAATGCGTGTGTGTTGTTAGCAGGTAACGAAAATGATTTGTAACCACTTTTTTCCATCGAAAATTTTAAAATGTTTATTTTAAATACATTAATAATTGAAAGCTATACCTTAAAGCCATGTTTGTGTGTATGTATATAGTATATATGTATTTACATATACATATAAGTATGTGCCTTAGAGTGTTTTAGGTACTTTATTACAACAAAAAACAATGCATTTAAGTTCCAAATATTGAAATATGTATGTATATTAGGATTACAGCTTTTTTTTTAGTAATTTTGCAAAAATGAAATTTTACACGGCCTAGCGCACATCGTTATAAAAAAGTATTAAAAAACGCCAAACTGCTTGAGTCATTGTTAACTTATTTCAGTTGGAAGGTCTTGAGGGAATTTTTTGGGAAAACTTTTAAAAGCAATAAGTTAACAATGACTCAAATGAGTCAAGTAATAGTTAAGGAAATTATAGAATTTATTTTAATATAACTTGCACAGGATGTAACGATGCTTAAAAATCGTAGTTTTAATGAAATAATACATTGTTGATGGTATGATCAGTAAAGTTAAATGCACCATTGGACGCGGCTTGAAAAATCAATCAGATAAAGTATCTTTTTTTAATTAATTGCCTTGCGAAAATATACGTAAATATTCCAAAAAAAAAATATATAAAAATTTACCTATTTTAGACACGGTCCTATACGTGAACGGTTATCTCTAGATCCCTTAATTGTTTTGGGAATCCTCTTTAAAAAATATTGATCTTTAGTTTCAGAGGGGTAATAAAATATTTTTATTTATTGATTAGCTTTAATTTACATATGTTTACATATGTATATGTACATATGTGTATATACAAATGTATGTATTTGTGTAAAACACATAACCTTTAATATATAAAATAAGCTAAAAAATGCATTTTTTAGTAAACAAAGCAAACAAAAATATCATTTTAACTTTTTTATTAAACTTTTACCAAATTAAATAAACGCATTTCAATGAATTTTAATATTTATATGTAAGAGATTTTCGTGTAAATTTTAACTGAAGTCTGTGGTATTTTTATTTTATTATTAGGTTAAATATTGCAATACTTTTAAGTAAAATATTATAACATTGTGATTTATTAACTTCTAAGACTGCCGAATAAAAATGAAATTTAATTTTGAAATAAATATTCTAGAAACCATAATATTGTCAGATTTTTTTTCAAATTGCTTAAAAATACCTTGCTTATCGCATTTGTGTGTGTGTGTGTAATTTGACATTTTCAATGGCAAAATTGGTTACGAGTAGTTTTCTTTACTTCCTAATGAATAACATTAATGAAATGAATAACATTAAATTCCGCAATTACCGCTAAAATTTAAGAAAGGATAAATCAAGAAAAACAATATTCTTTTATTTTCTACGTACATATGTACATACATATGTAAACAGGTTAAAAAATTTTAGAAATTTTTATCCACACTTTATTGCCAAACTTAATACAAGAAGAACGGTTTTACATTACATTTGTAAAAGTTGGCAATCCTAGCTTAAAATTAACAATAGATAAGTATAAAGAGTGCATGGCGTCGTCCGTCTGCAATGTTCTTGGGTTGGTTTAATCTTGTATTCTATTCAGTGTTGCCGGAATAGTAATTCATTTTACAGGGATAAAACTAATCCAAATTTTAGATATTAAGCAAACAAAACTTTTTGTAATTTTATTTACGGCGGTCTATTCCTAAATACATATGTACATAAGTATGTACATTACTTGCATGTATATAAATAAATCACCATAGCAGTAACTTCTGACAAATAACAAGCAAATTGCTCAATGATTACTGAAAATTACATTAAACTTTGGAGGGAGTTCCAAAACTCTCTTTTTGCATTGTTCAGTGAGAAAAAAACTTCTTGCTTACATGGAACAGAACAAAACTCATCCCTTGCACCATAACCAGCCTAATGTGTAACTTTTGTTTTTGCTTTGTGTAGTTGTCGTACTTTCCGTTGCCAAGTAGTACTGCTATACATATATGGTTTAAGTAAACTATTTTTTTGCAAAAATTTACTATGTATGTGCCTATCCAACAAAATAACGAAAATACATAACTCTAAATGACACAATTGCTTTATTAAGTCCTAATTTACACTCAGCAAGTCTTATTGATAAGCTGATTAGTTTTTTTCAGGAAAGAGAGACGAGGGGAAAAGAAACTTATATGTTCCCCTCGTATCTCTCTCCGACAAACTGATAAGCTTAGCAATAAGACTTGCTTAGTGTAAACTAGGACTAAACGTTTTTTAACCTTGCATGTAGGGAGTTTTTAAATTCAATTCTACATATACGTATAAGACCAACAATTATTTAAATACATAAATGCTTCCATACATGTACATATAACTTTATTTGATCTATCTTGCGGGCAATATTATTTTAGTAATAAAAATAATATGTAAAAATTTATAACCAGGGACATAACAATTATAGGAGAAATGACAAAAAGGTTATATTTAACCTTAAAATTTATTAATTCAATGGTTACAATCAACGATTATCGTAAGATATCGTCGCAGAGTGCAAACCTGCTAACTCACTTCAATAAAATTTTACAGGAGAGACAAAATACTGTTAACATTTTCTATACATTGGTTAAGAAATTAACCTAATACGTCAAGTTTTTTCGACATGTAGAGTTTCTAATTAAAACAAATATTTAGGGCAATCGATGCAGTATGTTTTTCTCTATCGAACGACATTAAAATGTCATATCTTATAAAAACTGTCATTTATGAAATTTTGATGAGCCTGTGGAAGATTTTATGCCATCAGTTAAAGGTTTGCCACACGTTTAGTTCCATGCTTAAGTGTTTGACTTTACTAATTCAATTAAATAATATCGCAGAATTCGGCAACACTGATGTTTTGTCGTCGGTTGGCTATTGGTTTGCGGCACGGTATATTCAAAATACATTCTATTTGCAGCAAACCAGAAACCAACCGACGATGTGTTGCTTTATACTCTCAATAATTTTCTCTCTTAGTTACTTTCCTCCCACCGAAAACCAATTTTTTTTTAAATTTCACATCTTTATATGAACATCCATTCATACATGCATGCATGAATGGATGTACATATATTTACAGGGGTTGCTTATGAAGCACTAACACTTTCGCAAAGAACACTAAAATATAATTTATTTGCACATAGATGCACACAACAATTTTAATTTCAATGCTATGACCGTCAAGCAGAGTGCTTTATAATAGAGCTGTGTCGTTCATGAACGAACGAGTACAATTGAACGAATCAGTGAAATGAACGAAGTGAGCCGGTCACTTTACTGAGCTGTTTTGGCTCAGCAGTACTGATAAAAAGTACAATCACAAAACTGTGGTACAATTGAACGAAATGAACGACCGAGCACACTTGGCTCTTTTTTTGTTTTGTTTGGCTTTTTCTTTGTTCATGTGAGATTTGTTGTCATATTCTTGTTTTCATTTGACTTTTTACATACTTTTATTAACACTGTGGCAATTATGAAATTAATTAAATTGTCATTCATATTTATTAAGCTTTTAGAACATATGTAATTATTAATTATTAACTATTAATTATTATTATTAATAGTTTTTTTTAACAAAATTAGTTTAGATATATACAGTTTATTTTCATTGTCATTATTGTGTACAAGTATATGGCTATTTTGGCGATATGAATCTTTTTTAATTTCTTTACTTTCAATTCAAAACAAAATGCATTGTGCATGTTTCCCTTTTTATGTACCGAATCAACTGCTCGTTTTTTTCACTTCGTTCTATTTCATGAAAAGAGCGGATGAACGAAATGAACGAACTCGTTCTTTTTTAGAAAATGAACGAAAATGAGCGGTCACTTGAATGAACGATTTGGCACAGCTCTACTTTATAAAGTATTTTACTTGAGTTGAAAAATCATTGTGATTCTAATCGCGTAGAGTACATGTAAACATACACAAAGTAGAAAGTTGTCATATCTTACCCTTTGTATAATACATTAAATAATGTACAGTTTATTTTCGTACACTGATATTGTATATGTGTACACAGGAATTAAAGTTTTCACTTTTTAGTTAATTAAAAAATAAATTTTCTTAGACGTCTATGCGTCTTTTTTTATTTTTATTTTTTAAATCTAGTGAGTTAATCTTAATACAAATGTTAATACTTAACTGAACTTATAATTCTGAAATATGTTGCTTAAATACTAGAAAATACATACTATCTTATCAACTAAATAATTGTAGGCAGTTACCTACATTTTAACATGATAAACCTTCTTTCTTTGTTTTCTTAAACAAGATTGATCATGTTTTATTCTGAGGGTGTTTACAAAAGAACATTTAGATAATGTGTTTACAATTTACAAGTACTTTTAGGTAAAGTGTCTTTGTTTCTTATGTTTGAACATGGTTTATTATCTTACAATTTAGAGAAAGTGTTTGTGTTATGAATCGTTGCTTATACCTACATAGTTATCGTTTGTCTGTGAGGGTATTCTACTTATCGTTCTTAACTCTCCCCTTACTTAAAATGAATCGTCCCGATTTATATTTGTTTAATGTTTATTTCTTGTCTGATTTTTTCTAGTTCTCTATTATATAAAGCCTGAAGATTTTTTTGTGTCTTAATTTGCCTGAGGGTTATATAATACTTTGTTACCTTCAGTATAATATGTATAGATATTAATATGGTGATAATTATTAATGTTATATATAAGAAATATTTGATAGGGTGTCTTTCTATTGGGATTAAAAATTTCTTTAATGAATCAATGTTACTGAATGCGAATTCTGAAGAGGATGTCATTATTTTGATAATCTCTAAGTCATCGTTATGTTTGTCGTGTACAGCTTCTATTATGCTTTAATGAATGTTTATGTAAGTTATATTATTAATTATCACTTTGTCCGTATATTTTACTAATATAGTTCCTTTTACGAGTTTGTTGTTTACGGTATTTGTACCGTCCAAAAGAATGAATCCCTCGTCTATTTCTAGTAACGGATAATTATATTCTTGTATTATTATGCATTTAGCTTTCCTATTTTCTATTAATGGTTTAATACAGTCATCATTTATTTTGTTGATTTTACAAATATTTTTTGCTCAAGTAATTTTTACAGTTATTTACTCTCGTATAAATATTATTGCAGAGAGCAATTTCTTTGTCGGTGGATACTTTTCCATGTTTAATACTTATTGGTGTAAATTTAAACAATTGGCAGTAGTTATTTATAAGTGGATACTTATAGATATTGATGAAGGTGTCATTACTTCTTGCAATATAAATGTCAGAATATTCCAATATATTTATAATTGGTATGAACGATAATTTCTGTTCTGATACTTCCTTTACATCGTCCAAGCTTAGTGATTCTGCTAGATATTCGTTACTTTTAGCAGCGTTTATAGTTCTTACTAATGTTAATAGTTGTTCATGAATTTGTTCGAGCAGGATGTGGCTTTCTGTTATTTGGCCTTGCATGGAATCCAGTAACTTTTCAAATCTGGAGTTAATGAATTTTTGTTTTTCATTATTTTCAATTAAGGCATTTATTTTCGTTTCTATTTGAATTACGTCATCATGGTCTGGTATACCAGTGATAAACTTCAGTGTGGATCCTAAGAAATTTAGTCCTCGTTTCTCAATTCTATGTTGATTAAGTTGGTCAATTAATATATCTATTTTTTTTATCCAGATGTGTTCTTCTATGGTAAAGTAAGAATATTTGTTACGTATTCCTTCATATGTCGTATAGATTCTTGTTAAGTTGGTTACATGGAATAAATACGCGAACTTGTCAAATAGGAATACGTCATCTGTTCTTGTTAAAATAAACTTTTTATTTGTTACGTCTTCGATTTCAGTTATTGCTTCTGGTGTCTGGAATGATATTGCCAGTGCGACTAATATCAGGTATACTTGGTTCATTTTTGTTAATTGTCGTATTTTTTATATTATTTTTATGTATAATTTTTCCTCCTTGAGTTAAAATCGTGTCCCCGCGGTCTTCCTTAACAATTTCTTTTTTGTATCTGGGCAAATTCTTGTTTCTGATTCCTGTGATTTTTACCAGGATTTGTGTACTTTCTTCAAATATTCGGTGTTTTGCTTTCTTATTCAGTCTTTCTAATACTTTATTTGATGCTTGTCGTAATTTTCTTATGATTTCTTCCTTGTTGAATTTTATTGTTCCAAAATATACTTCCCTAGGCCTATATCCTGTTACGGAGTGTATTGAATTGTTAAGCTCCTTGATGGCTTTGAATATTTCGTCTTTTGTTGTTGATGAATTCTTTATTTTGAAAATACGCGTTAGCTCACTTATAGAGTTATGAGCTCTTTCTACTTGTCCTTTTGCTGATGAGCGATGAACTGGTGTCTCTATTTTTCGCACATTATGCTTTATACACATCTGTTTGAATGCTGGCGTGATAAAACTTGCTTCGTTATCGGTCATGAGTCGTTTGCAATCAGGAAAGTTATTAGTAATTATTTCTTCCATCTTATTCTCTATATTAGCTTTAGTGCTAAGTTCGTGAGCGACTATATATTTGGAAAACTTATCTATGGTTACTAAATAAGTGACTTTATCATTGTAGTAAATATCTGCATGTATGTATTCCCTAGGTTGTGTTGGTATGTCTGAATCGCGAAGTGGTTCTTTAGTTGGATTTCTTTCATAACGTCCAAATAAACAAGCGGAACAATGGTTATTAAATTGCTTGGCATCTTTCTTTATGCTTGGCCAATAATATTTTTCAAGTATTTCTTTTGTTATATTATTAAAGCTCCTATGGGCTCTATTGTGGGTTTCTTCTATTATATGAAGTTGTTCATTTCTGTCTATTATATCTTTCAGTTTCTTTGGCGTATGTATGAAATGATTACCGACAAATGTTTGTTTTATTATTTCTGCGCATTTGTATAAGTCTTCTGTATTCATATGTATAGCTATGACTCTGTTGGGCTGCAGTATTTTCTTTAATTCGATTATAAGATCGTCGTTATTCATAAAATTGATAGTATGACGTATTTTATTAGAAAAAATAGCTCGTGTTCTTGTTTCAGTAAGGTTTGGTGTTGGTACGAGTTCTAGTTGTATGCCGTATGTATTGAAGGGTTGTGTAACAGTTTTTATTATCTCACTAGCGGAACTTTCGGCGGAATGTGTAGTGTCGATGGATGAAGTATTGATTATTTGTCGAGACAAGGCGTCGGCTACAACATTTTGTGTTCCTGGCTTATATTTGATTTTCGCGCCATAGTCTTCTATGATAGACTTCCAGCGTTTTAGTTTGTGATTTGGATTTTTTTCGGAGATTGCGTAGGTGAGTGACTGGTGGTCAGTAAAAATAGTTAAATCGGCTATGCCATAAATGTAATTTCTTAATTTCTGTAATGACCATATAATTGCCAATAATTCTTTCTCATTAGTACTATAGTTTTGTTCTGTACTACTCAATGTGCGAGATAAAAAATATATTGGGTTCTTATTTTGGCTTAATACTGCTCCAATAGCTATGTTGGATGCATCTGTAGTAAGCTCAAAAGGTTTTTCGTAATCGGTTGAAATAATTCGACCTGTTCTTTCAGTTTTGATTTTAACGTATCTACAGCATCAATGGCTGCTTGGTCTAAGTAAATTTTTGTGTTATTACTTTTATTCTTGCCTATATGGGCATTTTCTCCTTTTAAATGAACCGTTAATGGTTTCGTAATTTGTGCATAATTTTGTACAAATCTCCTATAATATCCAGTTAATCCTAGAAAACCTCGTAAATCCTTGAGTGTAGTGGGAATGGGAAATTTCTCAATAGCTTTTATTTTCTCGGGGTCTGTTGTTATTTTATTATGTTTAATAATATGACCTAGATATTCTACTTCAGTCATAAAAAATTTAGATTTTTCGTCCGAAATTTTAAGAGTGGCTTGATTTAAGGCATTAAACACCATGTGTATGTGTTTCATATGTTCTTCTAAAGAAGATGAAAAAATTAAAACATCGTCGATGTAGACGTACACGAATTTCCCTATGAATTCTCTAAGTATGTCATCTACACAACGTTGGAAAATAGATGGAGCGTTTTTTAAACCGAAAGGCATACGTACAAATTCGTATTTACCTCCATTAACGCAAAAAGCTGTTTTTTCTTTATCCTCCTTTTTTATTTTTATCTGGTGAAAACCAGATTCTAAATCTAGCGTGGTGAAGTATTTGGCATTTCCTAAGTTTTGTAATGTAACGTTGACATCAGGTATGATGTATCTATCTGTTACAGTATGCTCATTAAGTTTTCTAAAATCTATGACCATTCGTCGTTTTGGTTTCCCGTTTTTGTCTAATCCTTTCTTGTGTACGGTCAACATTGGTGAATTATAAGGGCTATAGCTTTTTTGTATAATCCCTTGCTCTAGTAGGTTCTTTATTTCTTCATTCACGAATTCGGTATCATTTAAATTGCCTGGATATTGTTTAGTCCAGATTGGTTCTTTAGTTGTTGTTCTAATGCTAGCTTCTATGGCTGTTGTGAATGGTAAAGGTCCTATTTTATTATTTTGTTTCATAAGTTCGTTAATCTCTAATTCGTATTTTTTATCTCCTATGGAGTAGTTTATTTTTTGTATTTTTTTGGGGACTATAAACAATTTTTTTCCAATGTCTATGACTGCTTCTAATTGTGTTATGCCCTCAACTCCTAACATTAAGTCGTAGTCGTCATTAGTTTGTAATTCAAAAAATTCTAATTCCTTCTTTAATACACTTATTTTTTGTTTGTAATTTAATATCGATTCACCGTGCATGGTAATCCTTCTAAATGGTTTAGTCTTAATTCTATTACCTAAAACTAAGTTTTTATTAATATAGTTATGGGTTGCACCGCAATCAATGAAAATTTTATATTCTTTGTTACCCTCATCTTTCAAAAAAATATAGTACAACCCGTCTATTAGTTTAAATTCTTATATATACTGTTATTAGAAAATGAATTGCTACCTTTTTGTGCTGTAATGCTGGTATTATCGTCTTCTTGATGATTTGTTTGTATTCGGTTGTTCCTCTGTATTTTATATTGTTGTTGAAAATTACCGCTTTGGTTTCTCATTCTTTTCCAGGGTTGACTATGGAAACCTTGTTGTGGTAGTTGTTTGGTGTTGCCCGAAGATGTATCCATTGGCTCTGGTTTAGGTACATTCTGATGTTGCCAATTTGGTCGTTGTAAGTTGAATGGTTCGTACGACGGACGTCTAAAGTTGTTATTTTATTTGTTGAACTGTAGTTGGTCTTTCTGGTGAGGTTGTAATCTGCTTTCATTGGATGTCTTTCCTAGTTGAAAGTTCCTATGGGTGTTGTCATGATCAATTGTCTGTGCTATGGCATAGGCGTGCTCCAAATCTCTAATGGGATTTCCATATAGTGTTGATCGTATGAATTCATTATGAATTCCATTCTTAAATGTCCTTACTGCGTCTTCCATAGCGTGTGCAGTCATGCATTTTATGGATTCAGGTGGGTCTCCAGACATGGATATTTTTGCTGTGACGACAGTTAGGGCTTTACTTACGTCGTCGTGAAATTCGGATAAGGTTTTTCTCCCTTGAGTTAATTTAGTTAACTCATCTTTGAGTACATACAGTGGACGTTGGTCACAATATGTGTAGTCCAATCTGTTTATTATGGCCTCAAAATTAAAAATGGTGTTGTGGTTCAATAAAATGTCGGCAGCAGGGCCGGTTATTTTTGATTTAATTATTGAAAGGGCCTCTACGTATCGATTTGAATGACAGTGTTGGCTGATGCTATCCATTAGTCTCATTGCGTCTTCTCGCCATAGACGGTACTTGTTTTGCGTGCCGTCAAATGTTGATAGGGCTTTAAAGATTTCCAAATTTATTTCGTTTGGATTATTGTAGATGGCAGTCCTTGGTTCTAATGCTTCTGCTTGGGGATAATTTACTGCCGGATTCGTTGGTATTTGGTCGAGTCTACTTCTTAGTGCCGCGTTTTCTTCCATTACTTTTTCTAGTGTTGCTTGCAAATTAGCCATTTGCTGGATGATTTGACTCAAATCTGTTTGTGCCATCTTTTCCAAATCTCTATTGCTGTCGAATATATTTTGTCTGAATCTTTTCATTAAAAGTATTGTAACTGTTTTTCACTTAATCCTTTTTATGAGGATTTAAAAAATTTTTAAAGTTTTCACTATGTGACTTAATCCTTTTTTGACAAGGAGGTTTGGTCCGCTCTCTTAGAGTAACAAAGTATATGCTACTCCTAGCAGGATCGCCAATTAAAGTTTTCACTTTTTAGTTAATTAAAAAATAAATTTTCTTAGACGTCTATGCGTCTTTTTTTATTTTTATTTTTTAAATCTAGTGAGTTAATCTTAATACAAATGTTAATACTTAACTGAACTTATAATTCTGAAATATGTTGCTTAAATACTAGAAAATACATACTATCTTATCAACTAAATAATTGTAGGCAGTTACCTACATTTTAACATGATAAACCTTCTTTCTTTGTTTTCTTAAACAAGATTGATCATGTTTTATTCTGAGGGTGTTTACAAAAGAACATTTAGATAATGTGTTTACAATTTACAAGTACTTTTAGGTAAAGTGTCTTTGTTTCTTATGTTTGAACATGGTTTATTATCTTACAATTTAGAGAAAGTGTTTGTGTTATGAATCGTTGCTTATACCTACATAGTTATCGTTTGTCTGTGAGGGTATTCTACTTATCGTTCTTAACTCAGGTAGACATCCCCTCATAAACAAATTCAATAAAGTGCGACTTTCACTTTTTATGTGTACGAGAATTGAATTCTGATCCAGTCGTAATTTAACTCTGGGTGGGAGAATACCTATTTCGCGTCGTCGTAGTTAATTTTTAAATGCGGCCAGGCTTTTTGTTGTTGTCTTGCTTTCGAGAATTTTGCGGCTGTCGCATTGTTAATGTTTTTTCCTTGATTAACCGTAATTAATTGCGGCTCTTTCTGGAATTTTTCATTGGCATATGCAATCGTTTTGTTGTGTATTATGTATACATATGTATTATGTATAACTGTTCGTGATTTGTTACACTTTTGAAGATTTTTTATACGGCTTTTACTGTGACTTATGTATAACCAAACTTTTTGATGACGCGTGACACTACAAGAAATTTGATAAAACTTAACGATTTGTTGAAGAATCTGGTGGAGACCAAATAGAATACTCAATTTAAGAGCAATTTGTTGGAGAACCTGGTGGAGACCAAATAGAACACTCAAATGTGCCGTACTAATTTGACAGAGGAGATTTATAAAACTTTTTAATACTTGGGGACTAACTTATTTGATATTGGAAAAAACTGGTGGAGACTGGATTAAAAGCATTTTGTTGAAGAACCTGGTGGAGTACCATATATTACTCCAACTTACAGAAAACTAACTGGTGGAGACAATTTATACTCTAGGAGTGGACTCTTGGATTCTCTACTTCCTATGTGAAGGCGTGGGTCGAATGGGGCCTTGAGAAAGCTTCTATTTGTTGTAGAACCTGGCACTTTGCTCTCAGTAGCTAGCCAAATTATACCAAACCCCAAAAAAAAAAAGTGCGACTTTGACTCGCGCAATAGGTTTTAAGCATTTCCTTAGGCTTTTTTAAAGTTTTTTCAGTTTAAACGACGTTTTTTTAGTTTTGTCGCTTTTTTCTCGTTTTGGCGATTTTTGTCTGTTGTTGGGGTTTTTTTCATTTTGGTAATTTTTTCATTTTGCCGATTTTTTAAAATTTTTGGGTTTTTTTCCAATTTGGCGCTTTTTTCATTTTGGCGATTTTTTTTTTATTTTGGCGATTTTTCCAAATTTTTGCGATTTATTTTAGTCCTAGAAATTTTTTTTAACTTGGTGCTTTTTTCGTTTTGGCGATTTTTTTTTGGTTTTGGCGATTTTTCGGTTTGGCGATTTTATAATTTTGAGATTTTTTTGTTTTACCGTTTTTGAAAATTTCATTAGTTTTGCTTTTACGGTTTCCAAGATACAGCAAGTTGTCAAAGTTACATAGTCAAAATTGCATAAACGATGGAACACCCCTTAATTAAATTTTTTTTTTTAATTTACTTGTTAATTGTTGTAGTCTGTATAAAATACACGAACCTTACAAATTTCAAGTTTATATACATATGTACATACAATTGTATATATATTACATGGGATTTTAACATTTTTCGTTGCCCGTTTTGGAACACCCTTTAATTTTTATCTCTCATGTATTTGTTGTTGTAGCGGACAAGGGTCTACACACTGTGTCCAAATTTCAGGTCCGTAGCTTTTACGGTAGAGTTCGACCGATTAATCGGCTTCGGCTTCGGCCTTCGGCCAAAAATTGGTAATCGGCCAACATTCGGCCTATGGCAAAAATCGGCCGATTAGCCGAATATTTTTCATTCCAAGCTTGAAAAATAACATTATTTTTGGTCGTTGCTCGCCGACAGTTTCTATTGTGTTTAACGTTTTGAAAGGGTTGCTTTGAAATACAACCCTGTTGCTTTCTATTTTCTTTTACTTGGACGTTCTTGTGAGTGATCATATGAAAAAGCAATCTAGAAATTGCAAAATAGTTTTATTTTTCTTGTTATGTATCCAATAAATATTACAGCTATTTCAGTGATCTCAAAAAAGCAAATTTTTTCTTAATTCATATAAAACAAGTATCATTTTTAAAATTTAAAACATTCGGCTTCGGCTTCGGTCGAAGTTTAGGATTTTCGCCGAAGTTCGGCTTCGGCCAAAAAAAACGCCTTCGGTCGATCTCTATTTTACGGTTGTCGAGAAAATACCCTGTGACAGGCAGACGGACAGCAGAGCGAAAACAATAGGGTTCCTTTTCACCTTTGGTGTACGGAATCCAAATAATTAATTCTTCGTTTCATAAAAAATAAATTTTCAAACAAACAACAAAAATATAAGTATACAAACATACTTGTACATATGTATGTATGTAAGTAGTATGTGTATATTCCCACCCTTACATATTCAGTGAATTTTCCTTTTTAATATCGTACACAATATAAATTCTTTAGCAATGCTTAAGCAACTTGAAGCAATGCTGAAGTCAGCAAAAACAGTAGTTTTTAAAATTTACTATTACTGATGCTGACAAACCTTCACAGCAAAGCACCGAAGCATCAGCAAAAAAAACAAATTGCTGATGGTCAGCATCAGCATTTTTTCAAAAAAATACTATTGCTTCTGTAAGCATCAGCAATTTCTTTCAGTAATTTCATTTTGCTGACTGCTTGTGCTTCGAACATTTCACAGCAGAGCATTTAGCAAATAGTATTTTTTTACATTGTGTGCTGATGCTGATTGCTGCTGCTGAAGCATTTGCGTTAGTTTTAGTTCAGCAAAAACTAATTGCTTGAAAATAGTTAAGCAAATTCAAACCCTGGGGGCAAATTAGGGCATTCGAAACGATACGAAATTTAAAAATATTTCCATATGAACTTTATTGAAATATTTCGTAATTTCGTTCGATAACGAGTGCCGTAATTTGGCCCCTGCTTTAAACCATCAGCAGACTTCAACCTTGCATTTTGATAAGTGGCAAAGCTCTTATCCTAGGCCACAGAATATTATTAGCCTATGTCCTAGGCACAGACTTTCAAAAATCATTTGAGAATAAATAGGGTTGTTATCCAACACTGACACTGTCCTCTTTTGGGATCTTTGTCCTTAAAGACATTTTTTCGCTTTTACATTGCTTGGAAAATTGTATTTATTAAAAACCAAGCTGAAAATTAAAATAATTGTAAGTTTAACGTTTATTAATGCACTAATACTCCCAAATTATTATTTTACTTAATTAGTAAAATAACTTTTTTTATTAAAAATACATATAAAATTGATTATTGAGGGGTTTAGCTGGATCCTATGGGATCATCAGGGAACCTTGGTAGTAAGGTAAGAAAATAAAAAAGAATGTTAATTATTGAGTTTTTGTTTCAACTTTGTTATTTGTTCAACTTCTCATTTGATTAAATGAAAGTTTATAATAAAATAACTCTAGTTGTTCTAAGATTTTTGTGTAAAGGTTCCCTGATGATCTGCATTAGCAACAGTGAAATGCGCATAGGATCCAGCTAAACCCCTCAATAATTTTTTTTAATGTATTTGTAATAAAACAGTTATTTTACTAATTAAGTAAAACAATAATTTGGGATTATAAGTGCGTTAATAAACGTTAAACTTAAGTTGTAGCAATTCCCAAAAATAAAACACTAAAATAATTGTAATTGGATGTCCAGCTTAACGTTTGTGCTACGTTATTTTAAGACGTGGAATTATTAAGATGTATTTAAAATAAGACATTTTAAGCAAATAATGAAAGTTTATTTGGAGATACATATTTGGTATGTAATCAGTTAAACTTTAGAGCTGTGTCGTTCATGAACGAACGAGTACAATTAAACGAATCCGTGAAATGAACGAAGTGCGCCGGTCCATGATACTGTTACGGAAATGGCCGTCGACAAGATTAATAAGTGTTACGCAAGAGTATTCGAACAGGGCCAATATAAAGAAACATCCAGAAGTATTTAAATAAATAACTAAACGTACACTCGTATTCACATACAAGCACTATAGCAAACAACTATATACACATGCGTAGCACATACATACGTGATTAAACGTAAACAACCAACAACAACTACAAGCTTCTGCTTGTTATGAAGATAGACATAGCTACATGCATACATACATACATGCCTGACAATTCCAACTAAAGGCAGAAATAAAAGTAAACAACCACTTAATGATGTATGCAAGTTAATTTTATGTTTGTTTAAACTAATAAAAAAAACAATTTTTTTGGTTTAAATATTAATTAATTTTTTATTTAGACACTATGTGTCTTTTTTATATGAGTTCTTGTTATAAACTAAACTTACAATTATTTCTTAGATTTAATTACAATTATTATTCTTATTGTCTTAAAGTTAAATTGCATAGTTTAACAATTCATTTATTTGGGTCAATAAATAATGTGAAATTACAATTTATTATTTTCTTTAATTGTTTCACAATATTACTTATTTTACGTTTTGTTTCTTTGTTAACAAAAGTGCTTTAAATGCGGAAGTTAAAATAATGCAATCGCTTCTGTTGATTTAAGCAATTATTAGTTGAACTACAGTTAGTGTCATTAATATTCGGTTTTCAGACTCACATTCAATAAAAAGCTTACCAAACAATGGCAACCATTTAAACTGAAAAATTTCTTTCATTATTTTATTTAGCAATTGAGTACAAATATGAATTTATAAAAAATAATTGAAAAAATTATATCAGTAGGTAAAAACTGACATATTACTTGACGTACTTCAAAAAATGTCGCGTCATTAATATTCGGTTTTTTGTTGAGTAAAGAAAAAATCAAGGGAGTTTGAACCGTTTTGATTATAATTAGTCCTTTTAAGGATACTTATCTCATCAGAGGACTTCAATTAAAAAATTTGACATATTTTGAAGAAAAAAAATTTACGATATTTTTTCCGAATATCGCTTTAGTTTTCCTCCCTGTTGTAACTAAATTTCAGAATGTGTCACAGACTTAGCGGGATAAATTTGTCACTCAAACTTTGTTTAAGAATAATATCTACCAATTCGTGGGTAAGATGAACTATTTTGAAACAATTACATACAGGCTATACCCGAATGGGGGTGTTTTATAACAAGGGTCATATCCTTCGTAATAGTGAGATGTGTTAGATTAGTTGCGAATAATGGCTATAAAAGAGAGCATGATGCATGCGACGGATACAAAAGAGAAAGTAAACCTACTTCATCCGTCCTATGCGTTTATACGTTCTTTGCGTTTTGTTCTGTAACTTGCCACATACAATTACCTTGATTCTACTTTTTGACACATGCATAGAACGCAACTACGCATTGAACGGATGATATGGACCTTCAGCTTAAGTCAGTTGCGAAGAAGCTCAGTTGCGAAGAAGCTCAGTTGCGAAGAAGCTCAGTTGCTAATAAGAAGTCTGTTGTTAATCAAGTGAGTTGACAATTAAGTTGTGCGCAGTCCGTGATTTGTGATACAACAGTGAGTTGATATTTGAGTCTGTGCTTTACAATACGTGAGTTGGAAATTGAAGAGACTATAGTATAGTCTATAGTGACAGTTAGAGTCTGTCGTGATTTGAGTTTATTGTGGAGTCCCTTGAGTAAAGAGTAAGGGAGCAGCGAAGCTGATAGACGTGTAAGTGAAGCCAGCGAGTCTTGGTTAGAGTATCAACTGTGAGTGTCTGCCATAGAGTTGTTATTGGTGTATCAACGGTGAGTGTCGGCAGAGTGAGTCTTGTGTGTGACAAGCAGCAGAGAAAGCAGAATTGCGTCAATACTAGCGCAGCAAGTTGTCTGAGACGAGTGTATACAACAGCAAAGAAGACGTAGTAGTAACAAGTTGAGAATATTTGAATAATCTTTGTGTTTGTATTTAAGCTCTTGAATTGGATTAGTATAAGTGGTATTTATAGTAAATAAAGATTGTATCATTCTTAACCCTAATTAGTACACTGGGGTCTTTTATTTATTGCAAATCTTCGAATCTACGGAAAAGCGTTTTTAAAGAGAATAAAAACGTAACAATACAATTGTAACAGGTACATGCACAAGCCCAGCCTGTTACTGTATATATTGCAGATAAATGTCAAACTTTGTTTACAAGCTGTAAAAATGTTAGTGTATGTGTGTGAATAAAATGTTTATAGTGCTGCCAATGAATTTACACAAGGCTGTGTCTGAAATTACACATTGAAGAAAATTACACTACACATCTTTTGTGTAGGTCAAAATTAAAAGAAAAATAAATAAAAATAGAACCCAAAGTAGAATTACACACAGATTAAGCCTGGTACTCTGTTCAAAATTTCACGCGAAATGTTGACATATTCCATACAAAAAAAGTTTACGTGAAATTTTCATGAAATAATGTTGCAAGACTTGTACTCTGTTCAACTCGTGAAAAATGTATGAAATGTATCTGGCAACATTTTTTTTCTATCTGTGAAATAATGAGACTGGCATTTATTTCGTGCGAAATATTGACAGCTGATGTTTTTGTTAACAAAAGTTGATCAGTGTTGCCTACTTCAAACCAATAAATACGAACATTTTTTCCGAAAAAGTAAAATGGGCATCACTTGTTACGTGTCAAATTTTTCACGCGAAATAATCAATGTTGCTGAAAAATTTTCACAACTTCGAACAGAGTACCAGCAAAGACTATAAATATATAAAGATGTTCTACGTCCATACATTGTACTGCCAGTGCTTAATTTGCTGGTGGATTTACTACTAAATCCATTTAGTAATCCAAAGAAAAAATTTACACAAACAAAAAGAACTTGTGTTTTCGCACATATGCATAAGTTTATGGACATAAGCTACATAAAATTTAATGTTACCGATTGTCTATTTATAGGGCAAAAATATGTATTTTATTGTTGTACTTTTGCAAATACATGGATTCGCACCGAATATAAATTTACTTATTTAATTTAAATATAAGTCCAAACGAAAAACATTTTGCAAAATGCTCCTAAAGATAAATAGAGGGACAAATGCGCGTTGGGAAGAGCATGAGATAAGCTTTTCTCAAAGTACCTATATTTTAAAGATCAACCTCCACATACTTGTTCTTAAGAAATATATTGAAATTGAACCTTCAGAGTCCTTCATCCTTTAGTGGATGGAGTAGCATTAAAAATTTGCAGCCAGGTAACAATTCATGTATATACAATGCGCTCACAGAAACTGTGAAAAAGATGCAACCTTTTGAAAAAGAATGCATTTTAATTTTTGATGAAGTATCTATAAGAAAAAAATTTACTTATAATAAATGTGCAGATGTTATAGATGGAGTTGTCGATTTAGGATGTGAACGAGTGAATCAAATGGGGTCCCAAGTTTGCGTTTTTATGATAAGAGGAGTTGTAAAAAGTTGGAAGTTCGTTTTAAACTATTTTGTTACTTCCAGTTCAATAAAAGGTGATGTACTAAAAAAACTTGTGGAGTCAAACTTTGACATTTTAAGAGAAATGGGACTAAATGTGCGTGGGCTTACGTGTGATCAAGGACCCAATAATAGAAAATGCTATGATATGCTAGGCGGATCTTGTGAAAAACCTTATTTTATTTATAAAAATGCAAAAATTTACCTGATGTACGACGTACCCCATATTTTCAAATCCATAACAAATGCTTTCATCAAAGCCGATTTTAAAACACTGCATGGCGTAGCGCGATTCGACGTTGTTAGAGAAATATTCGAGTTGGAGTATGGAAAAGTAACCAAAATGACAAAATTAACAACGGTGCACATAAACCCAAATAATTTTCAGAAGATGCGTGTTGGCCTAGCTGTCCAAACTTTAAGCAATTCAGTGGCTGCTGCAATCCAATCTGTAAATGAAAATCGCCAGTTTACACGAAGTTCCGCAACAATAGCCACTTCAACGTGCTCTTTTATAAAAAAACTCGATAGCTATTTTGATTGCTTAAACAGCATGTATTTTAACGATGCAAAGCCCCTGAAGCGTGGCCTGAAGCCGAAAAGCACAACTTGGTAATTACTCGAAGAGCTAATTACCTATATGAAACAGGTTGAATACGCAGGAAATAAAATATTTTCAATTGATGGCCTAATTCAAACTACGAGAGCTATTTTATCGTTATCGTGAATTGTTTGCGGAAAACTCAAATTTGATATGCATTTTAACGAGCCATTTTAATCAAGATCCATTGGAAAACTTGTTTTCATATATACCTACGTCCCAAGGGCGGACACTGCAAAAATCCTTCGGTCTATGAATTAAATGTCGCAGTAGCTAAACTGCTATCTCTTAAAATAACGCAATTTAGTACCTCTTCAAATTGTGCAAACGACGATGCGATATTTTTACCTATTGAGTTCCAAACAATTTTAGAAGATACTCAAAGAAGTCGAAGTACAGCAGAAAGTAGTCGCACACCTTACGTTAATGTAACAAACATATTCGATGAAAATGAAGATTATTTTAATGAAGATGCAGATTGTTTTAACTCTAATAATGTTCCAATAGAGTTAACATCAAGCCGATATTTTGTTGGTTATATATGTAGCTCAACGAATTACTTGCGCTAAATGTCGTGTGGATATAATTAAACCAGCACAAGTTTTGTAATATCCTTCAGAAATGTTTGTTCACGCTAAAAATTATGATAAAGAAACAGATAATACAGTGGAATCTCCCTTAACGGACACTTCCTATAGGCGGACACCCCCTGTACACGGACACTTTTGACAGGTCCCAGCAGCGCTCCATTTAAATGTTTAGTTTTCTCTTGACCGGACAGTTCCCTTGTACGGACACATTTCAATGGTCCCTTCAGTGTCCGCTCAATAGAGATTCCACTGTAATTGAAATATATAATTGATATACATATAATTGAAATTTCTAAATAAAATAATTATAGTTCGGTGCGAATCAACTTATTTTTAATTTTACAACAATAAAACACGTATTTTTACCCTACAATAACACAATCGGTCGCATTTGATTTTCATGATTTATTTGCACATGAATGTATCAAAACAAGAAACTTCTTTTAGTTATTTCATATTTTTGCTCCTACTTGACTGCGCTTTAAACAAGAAATATAACACACACACAACTAAATTTCTCTATAAGCTTCAATTATGTGTGTGCATACATTGTATGCCATACAACATTACTACATACATATTTATATAAGTGTGAATGCTCAAAAATTTTGTGCTCTCTTTGTGGTTTCGTTCAAATAACAAACAATTTATTTTTCCCTTGTTACTTCCCCCACAGCATCTATAAACACAAAAAATTTTAGTTTTCATTTAATGTTCTACGTGGAACATCTTTATATATTTATAGTCTTTGGTACCAGGCTTTATAGTATGTTCACACGGACAGCAATTATCGAGGTTCGCTCCCCCATTCACGGTTCGCGGTCGAATCTTGATTGAATCAACATTGTTCCCCATACAAATTTATGAGAGCGAACCAACTTGGTTAATTTTGAACCTAGCTGCGAACCATGAAGAAATTGCTATCATCGCTAGTTTTGATAACAAATTATCGTTAATTTATCTGAACTAGCTATCAAAACAAAATAAGTACATACATACACATACACATTTTTAAACAAAAAAACACACAAAAAATGATTGCGAGTATGAATTAATAACACGGTGCGACAGTCCAAAAAACCTGGGGGGTTACTCTCTATTGCGATGCGAAAGCAATTACGATGCGAAAGCTAAATGCGTTGATATGCAAATTTGGTACTCTCTATTACTTTCGCAAAACCTTTCGCAAAATTGCTTGAAAAAGTGGCAACACGGACATTGCAAAAGAAAATATGGCAAAGGTTGGCAGTACTGAAATGTCAAAATATGTATAAATAAATTCAGTAAAGTGCGACTTTGACTCGCGCACGAAGGGTTCCGTACGTTGGGCTTTGAGCATTTTTTTTAATACAGTGTTTTTTTACGTTTTTTCAGCTGAAATAATTTTTTTTTACTATTTTTCGCTTTTTTCTCGTTTTGGCGATTTTTTAAATTTTGGCGATTTTTTTTTCATTTTGGCGATTTTTTTAATTTTGGCGATTTTTTCCTTTTGGCGATTTTTTTTCATTTTGGCGATTTTTTTTTTGGCGATTTTTCCGGTTTTCCGCGATTTATTTTCGATTTAGAAATTTTTTTTAATTTGGTACTTTTTTTCATTTTATAATTTTGAGATTTTTTTGTTTTACCGGTTTTGAAAATTTCAAGAAGTTTGCTCTTACGGTTTCCAAGATACAGCAAGTTATCAAAATTACATAGTCAAAATTACATTAACTGATGGGACACCCTCTAATTAAAATTTTTTAAATTTTAGTGTTAATTGTTGTAGTCTGTATAAAAATACACTAACTTTACAAATTTCAAGTGCATATACATACAATTGTATGTATATTACATAGGATTTTAAAATTTTTCGTTGCTCGTTTTGGCACACCCTTTAATTTCCAACTCTCATGTATTTGTTGTTGTAGCGGCCAAGGGTCCCATGTAATATACATACATACATACAATTGTATGTATATTACAAAGGATTTTAAAATTTTTCGTTGCTCGTTTTGGCACACCCTTTAATTTCCAACTCTCGTGTATTTGTTGTTGTAGCGGCCAAGGATCCCATGTAATATACATACGATTGTATGTATAGTACATGGGATTTTAACATTTTTCGTTGCTCGTTTTGGCACACCCTTTAATTTCCAACTCTCATGTATTTGTTGTTGTAGCGGCCAAGGGTCCCATGTAATATACATACATACATACAATTGTATGTATATT
Source organism: Tachina lurida (assembly GCA_944452675.1). Lineage (NCBI taxonomy): Eukaryota > Metazoa > Arthropoda > Insecta > Diptera > Tachinidae > Tachina > Tachina lurida. The sequence goes on along the minus strand of OX101752.1, from coordinate 66,764,037 downwards.
ACATGGGATTTTAAAATTTTTCGTTGCTCGTTTTGGCACACCCTTTAATTTCCAACTCTCATGTATTTGTTGTTGCAGCGGCCAAGGGTCCCATGTAATATACATACATACATACATACAATTGTATGTATATTACATGGGATTTTAAAATTTTTCGTTGCTCGTTTTGGCACACCCTTTAATTTCCAACTCTCATGTATTTGTTGTTGTAGCGGCCAAGGGTCTACACACTGTGTCCAAATTTCAGGTCCGTAGCTCTTACGGTTCTCGAGAAAATACCCTGTGACGGACAGACGGACGGACGGACAGACGGACAGCGTAGCGAAAACAATAGGGTTCCATTTTCACCTTTGGTGTACGGAACCCTAAAAACGACAGTTAAAATCAAAATTTAAGAAAAAGTGAAGTGTAACAGCTTTTAATTGAAAATAAAGTGATGGATTCTTTAGCATTATGGTTTTATGAAGAAAACGTCCATGTATAACGAGTTGCAAAACGAGTCTTAAAGGTTCAATTAGACGTTACATAACCATAGCCATAGAAAACAACCTTAACGCCATAACTCTCACCATAGAAACCAATTGAATTTTGGTTTGGTTATGGCTATGGCATTATGGGTATGTCATTTAATTTAAGCTTAAGAGATAGTTCCGGTATACTTTCCTTTAATGACCGCAGGTAAGAAAAAATCTGTAGCGGTATGTTATTAAATACATATTGCTTTAACTTTGTACAAAATTTGCGTTTCTGTATGTTCTAAACGCTGTTCAACACTAGCTGAAAGTTTATAAAACTAGCCGCTGCCTTAAAATTACTTGGCCAAGGTGGATACCAACATCAAATTGGCCAGGACCATACGTTAGGAATATAGCAGCAGTCAATGTCCAGTCGCTTAAAAGAGCTCTACGTAGCGATTGAGAAAATACAAAACTGAGAGGGACCATCACCTGTGCTGGAAATGCTTAATTTATTTTTACGCATTTTCACTTGGTGTGATTTTTTAAATCAAATATGAGTACATACATACAAACATACTCGTACATGTGTAATATTATAAGTACTATTAGTGTCACATTCAGAGAACGAAGCCGAAGGAAAAAAGTCGGCGGCGGCGGCTGACCACAAAATGAACCGGCGGCGGCTTAAAATCGGCTTTAAACGGCTTGTCACATTGTATCAGATATGTATGTCTGATGAACTATTTTATTTAAAATATTAGAAAAATAGTTTTTTATATTCTATTTTGTATTAGCCGAAAGCAGCCGCCAGAACCGGCGGCGGCTGAGACACCTGAAAATAAACCGGCGGCGGCTTAGCTGCGGCTGAAAATCGGTCGGCTTCGTTCTCTGGTCACATTTCATTATAAACAACCAGCTATATCCCTTACAGGAGCTCCATAAGAATTTAGGTCGTTTGTCAATTTTGTACACAAATTATTTGCGGCTTATTTGCCATTTGCTCACATGCAATCCACTAAAATTTCAAACTGCCGTTGTTTTGTTTTTAATTTTTTTTTGGCATTTTCCCTAAAAACTACGATTTAGATATAAATATTTTGGTTTTATAAAAGGTTTATTAATCAAATTTCCATAGAAAATTAGTTTAATAAACCTCTTTTATAAAACGAAAATATTTTTTATGAATAAGACAGTCAATATATAAATATTTTTTTCAACGTATTTACATGTTTTTCTCACTTTGCGTTTGGTATTTAGCTAACGCAAGATATTTGCGCTTATCGAGCGATTTTGACAGTAGCTTTCGCATTGTAGAGTACGGTGATACCAGACTTGCGAAACGGAAAATAAAAGATGCGAAAGGTAAATGCGCAAACGCATTAGAGAGTACCAATCGTGCGATTTCGTACCATTTCTCTTTCGCATCGTAATAGAGAGTAACCCCCCTGGGACCGGATATTATTTTTCTTGTAAAGCTTGTCGAGTTAAAGAAGAATCCAATAGTGAAATATGCCGGACACCTCCAAAATCCGGATTTACGGTTAAAAAACCGGTTTTTTTACCTTTGCGCACTTATAAGCCTGTAACTTTTTTGATAATGATCCGATTTTCAATTGCTTACTAGATTTGGAAAGAAGAAACTGAGATCTTTCGAATGATATATAATTTTGTTAAGAAAACTTGAGAAATTTTGGTGTTATTGTCCAGCAAACACAAATTTTGTAGATTTTTCAAAAAATTTTCAACTTTGGTGACGTTTTATACACTATTTTATTAAGAAGCTATAATACTATTGAATTTATTCAAAAAGTACATTTAGTTACAATTACAATGCATATTTGGGGTTAAAAATAGATAAGAAATTGACTGAGTTATTTAACTTTTCATGAAAACAAAATTTTTTCCAAAATTCCTGCACAATGTTTTTGGTGTTGTTTTTATGCACCTTCTATTAAGTTACAAATCAATGTTATCCTAAACACAAAAAAAATTGTAATGAGAGTTTTAGTCATTCAAAAATATTGTCTTTTTCATGTTCTTTTTATGCACTTTCCTTAAAATTACAAATCATTGTTAGCGTAAACACAACAAAAATTATAGTTTTTCTTTTAATATGACGTTTTGTTAATGTCTTCTTTTTCAGTTTGAATCTGTGTATTTAAAAAAATTTTCACAATTTAATAAAAATAGTGTGCAATTTTAATTAAAATTAATTAAAAAATGTGTGATAATCGTAACAAATTTTGCTATATTTGTGGCTGATTTACTGATACCAGTCACCGGCATGGTTTTAAAAACAATATTGGAGTGGTAGAAATGTACAATAAAGTATTTAATCGTTTTTTTGATACTAGTCGCTGGTACGAGCCAGAATTTGTTTGTCAATATTTCTGTAATACATTAAAAAAAAAAAGAAAATTCTTCCTTCATTTGTTTTGCCCTTTTCTACGCCTACGATTTGGCATCATCAGCCATATCATAAACCAAATGATTGCTACTTTTGTCAAACCGATGTTTTAGGTCACTGTTTTAAAACGCGCAAAAACATTAAGTATGCAAATGTTGCAACTGTTATAAAACCGATACCTGCAAGTAATGATCTACCGACAACGAGCAAATCTGTCGATGTAACAGAGAAAGATTTTGAACAAGAAGAGTTCCTTCCATCCACACATTTTTTATTTAATTTTAATTTAAATTGCACACTATTTTTATTAAATTGTGAAAATTTTTTTAAATACACAGATTCAAAGTGAAAAAAAAGACATTAACAAAACGTCATATTAAAAGAAAACCTATAATTTTTGTTGTGTTTACGCTAACAATGATTTGAAATTTTAAGGAAAGTGCATAAAAAGAACAAGAAAAAGACAATATTTTTGAATGACTAAAACTCTCATTACAATTTTTTTTTGTGTTTAGGATAACATTGATTTGTAACTTAATAGAAGGTGCATAAAAACAACACCAAAAACATTGTGCAGGCATTTTGGAAAAAATTTTGTTTTCATGAAAAGTTAAATAACTCAGTCAATTTCTTATCTATTTTTAACCCCAAATATGCATTGTAATTGTAACTAAATGTACTTTTTGAATAAATTCAATAGTATTATAGTTTTAATAAAATAGTGTATAAAAACGTCACCAAAGTTGAAAATTTTTTGAAAAATCTACAAAATTTGTGTTTGCTGGACAATAACACCAAAATTTCTCAAGTTTTCTTAACGAAGTTATATATCATTTGAAAGATCTCAGTTTCTTCTTTAAAAATCTAGTAAGAAATTGAAAATCGGATCATTATCAAAAAAGTTACAGGCTTATAAGTGCGCAAAGGTATAAAAACCGGTTTTTTAACCGTAAATCCGGATTTTGGAGGTGTCCGGCGTATTTCACTATTGGATTCTTCTTTAACTCGACAAGTCCTACAAGAAAAATAATATGTGGTCCCAGGTTTTTCTACTTCATTCAATTTTGTAACACTGTGTAATATTAGAACACATTTTATTAATTATTTTTGCTTGATTTGTTTATCTACTGTAAAAAAGCAAATAACACAGAATATAAAACGCGTATCAACTATTCACGTATATATGTATGCATGTATGTATATACATGAAAACAGTGATGCCAACTTTTGATACTCAAAGCGCGTAAAATTTTTTTTAAAAAGCGCTAAATTGAAAAAATATACATTTAGCACAAAATAAAGTAACCGCATGTTTATAGAACCCAACATGTCTAAAATACGCGTATAAAACCTGACGTTTGCAAAGTTTGCGGTTGTACAACGCGAATGTCATTTTATTTTTGTAAAAAACGTAACAAGTGACAGTTTGTTTGGGTTTGTATAACGCGTTTTCTGCTGTCAAAACAAAAAAAGTGCACGAATGCAAAATTACATTCGTCGGTGGAAAAAATTACAAGTTTTATAAGAAATAAATAAAATAAAATTGATATATCCGCAAAAAATTGAATGTTGCTACAAATAATAAATTTTTATTTGTTTTCTTTATTATTGTAAGTGACAAATTAAGCATACAGTTGACAACAGCCGTGCAGTTATTATTTTTGGAAATTCATTTTCTTATTTCTTGCAAGACAATAGCTCATTTAATGCTATTTCATTATTTGTATATGTGTATAAAGTTAAAGATTTCTAATCAGAATTAATTTCTTAATCAGGCTTGAGTTCAGTAATTTCAATTCTTATTGAATGAAATATTTTTATTAATTAATGTGAGTATCTAAAGAAGAGAAGAAAAATTAAACTAGACTTTATTAGCTGGGGGAAATAGCGATATTTTTCTGTGCAGCCACGCATTTCATCAGCACCCATGTCTATCTACTGGGGTAGAGATTATTATTAACATCAGCTATTTAACTTAAATTTCTATGAAATGGAATATGAGAATTGATTGTGTATACAATTATTGATTTACCTTTGGCAAACACATTTGTAAGCATCACTATTCATTTTCTGTTTTTCCATATTCTATTTAGGTTAGCACGACAGTTCTCGTTGTACCTTCATAGTGAACAGACGTATTAGCGGATTTTTTTTTTTACATACATAATAAAAAAAATCATACAAAAAAATATTTGTAGTACATAATATTCGTTGTACATTAACTTTGATAAATAAGCTTTTTTTGCTTTGCTAATATTTTTTTACATAGACAGTAATAACTAAAACAAAAATAAAACAAAAACAACCGTAAACAAAATAACTCAAAGTGCCCTTGAGGAATACACTAACAAAGTGCCCTTGAGGAATACTCTATATGAGTACCTCAAAAACAAATAATTGTGAAGTGAGTGATAACGGCAGAAATGCCTATCTTACTGTGAGCTCTGATGATCTTAATGATAACAATAAAAAATCTGATGATATACTTACTGTGAGTTCTGATGCTCTTAATATAAACAAAATAAATAAAAAACCTGATGACAGACTTTTTTTAACGGCTAAGCCAATTTTTCGTCAGCGATCAACTTCGCTTTGTCCAATGTCAACTAGTGATTTGTTAACATTACAGTTGCCTACTACTTCGTCATTTAAATCAGCGATATCATCCGATTCAGGCTCGTGTTCATCACTTACCCAAATTGTCAATATAAATAAGAGTAGCCCAAAACCCAAGGTCCAAGTCGGAATGGACCGATATATAATGGTGGGAAAGCGCGGGCGAAGCCCAAATTCTAATAAAATTGCATCTGCTTCAAAGGTATCTAGGGATAACAGCGCATCCTCCACTAATCGTTTTCAAATATTGCAAGATGACAACGACACACCTGATATATCTGAGAAAAAAACCTCCAAGCCGCCACCAATATATTTGAGAGAAAAAAATTCAAACGCTCTTATTAAGAAATTAATTTCGGTCATTGGTGAGAAAAAATTTCACATTGTTCCAATAAAACGTGGCAATATCGATGAAACGAAAATTCAAATTTATGACGAAACAGATTTCCGTAAAATGGTTTCTGAATTTGAAAAAAATAAAACAAGTTTCTACACATACCAGCTCAAGAGTGCTAAAGGCCTGCAGATCGTATTGAAGGGCATAGATTCTTATGTTGTTCCCGAAGAAATAAAAGACGCACTCGTCCTCCAGGGATTCAAGGTAAAAAATGTTTCAAATATAATAAATAGGGAGAAGATCCCCCAGCCTCTATTTCGCGTTGAACTTGAGCCGAATGATATAAAATTGAGAAAAAATGAGACGCACCCAATTTATAATTTAAAATATCTTTTATACCGAAAAATAACAGTTGAAGAACCACACAAGCGTTCTGGACCCGTACAGTGCCATAATTGTCAAGAATATGGCCACACAAAAACTTACTGCAAATTACCTACAGTTTGTGTTATTTGCGGTGAATTGCACGGTACTGCTAGTTGCAATAAACCGAAAGATCAAAGTAACAAAAAATGCAGTAATTGTGGAGAAAATCACACTGCTAACTACAGAGGTTGTCGTGTATATTCTTTCGTTAAAAAGACAATGGGGCAAAAACCTAAAGTAGCTCCAGCACAAACAGCAAACACTTACTCCGCCACTCTTGCCCAAGTGAGCCAACCAGTTAATTCACGTGTATCGTATGCCGATGCTGCAAAAACAAGCTCTATTCCCACACAAAATGTTTCACGGCCAAATACTTCAATAAATACAAACTCAGGCTTTAATTTTAATCGCCTTGAAGCTACTATTGAAAATCTGGTGCAAACTATAAACAATTTTACAACAAGTATGACTAGCATGATGCAAGAAATGCTGCGAATGCAGAATACTCTGCTTCAAGCAATACTTAATAAGCCATGAACACGTTAACAATATGTTTCTGGAACGCAAACGGCATTCGCCAACATAAAAATGAACTTGAGCACTTCCTCACGGAAAAAAATATAGATATAATGTTGGTCTCTGAGACTCATTTGACTTCGAGAAGCCTTTTTAAAATTTATGGCTACACCTTATATGATTCAAAGGACCCGAGAGGAAGAGCATGCGGTGGATCAGCAATTTTAATAAAGTCAAGACTCAAGCATTATATTATTGACAACATTTGCGAAGAACATTTACAAGCAACGAATATTTGTATCGAAAATTTTTGCACTAATTTTGTCATATCATCAATTTACTCCCCTCCTAGGTTCGCAATTACTGAGGACCAATACGAGAATTTCTACAAATCCCTTGGCCCTTGCTTCGTAGCAGCTGGCGACTACAATGCAAAACATACGTTCTGGGGTTCGCGTCTTATTACACCTAGAGGTCGGGCATTGTTCAACACAATTTCAAAAATGGGCTTGGACGTCATTTCGAGTGGGGAGCCCACTTACTGGCCTACGGACATACAAAAAATTCCGGATGTTATAGATTTTGGAGTCATGAAAAATATTTCTAGGGAATTAGTTCATGTTGAAGCGTCTCAAGATCTTTCCTCCGATCACTCTCCCACGATCGTTACAATTTGTAGCCCACTAAGTAGTGACTTACCTCACCCGTATGTGAAGACGATCAACCGTGTTAATTGGCTGGGGTTCAGAAAATATCTCAGTACTCATTGTACGGAAAACATTATACTAAGAACATCCGAAGATATTGAATTTAACATTGGCAATCTTATCAAAAATATAAAACAGGCTGCTGAACATGCAACTACCTCCTACCCGCAGACTGGATTTAATAGAATTTATTCTACGGATATTGAACGTCTTGTAAGTGAAAAAAGAAGAGCTAGAAGGGAATGGCAACAGCACAGATCACCACAACATAAAATCAGATTTAAAGAGTGCACTAAACGACTCCAAGACTTGCTTGCATTTGAAAAAACTGCATCTTTTAAAAACTATCTGGAAGGTCTTGATGCCACACCAGCATCTAATTACTCCTTGTGGCGCGCTGCTAGAAAGCTTAAAACACCTGTTGCGTTTAAACCACCTCTGCGTACATCTACAGGGGGTTGGGCAAGAAGCGATACTGAAAAAGGTAAATTATTTGCTGAGCATTTAAAATCAGTATTTACCCCTAACTCGTGTACTGGTGTTATTGATTTGCCGAATGTAGTGGCGCTACCCCCTCGACCCATAAAATTTAGAACGTGTGATGTACAAAAAGTAATTGCTGAACTTAACCCGAAGAAAGCTCCGGGTATTGATGGAATTAGTAACCAGATGCTAATAAAGTTGCCTCGTATTGCAATTAGAATCCTATTATTTATTTTTAACGCCATTTTACGACTGGAGTATTTTCCAAATAGCTGGAAGCTTGCCAAAGTTAAAATGATTCCAAAGCCGGGCAAAGACCTTACCAAGGCTGAGTCATACAGGCCAATAAGTCTGCTATCAACAATGTCAAAACTTTTCGAAAAACTGCTCATGACAAAATTGTCCCCAATTCTAGTTAGTAATGGGTGCATACCGGACCATCAATTTGGTTTTAGAAGTCAGCATAGCACCATCGAACAAACTCATAGATTGGTTCAATTTATAAGAAGAACATTTGAAGAAAAGAAGTATTGTTCTGCGCTGTTTATCGACGTTTCTCAGGCATTTGATAAAGTGTGGCATGAAGGTCTTATTTTAAAATTGAAATCATATTTACCAATAAATTTTCTGAAGCTATTAGAAAGTTATATTACTACCCGGAAGTTTACGGTTGTGGAAGGAGACTTCATGAGTGTGCCCGAATCTATATCATCCGGTGTGCCACAGGGGAGCATACTGGGGCCAGTTTTGTATTTGATTTACACTTGTGATATGCCTTTGAGCAGCAATATTCATACATCTACGTTTGCCGATGATACAGCCTGCCTTAGTATGCACGAAAACCCTCACGAGGCTTCCCGATATCTACAAGAACATATTACACAACTGGAACTATGGTTAAATTTATGGAGAATCAAAGTAAACGAGCAAAAGTGTGTCCAGGTAACATTTACCCTGCGAAGAGATACTTGTTCCCCTATTCGAATCAACAATCAAGTTGTTCTTCAACATTCACACGTAAAATACCTTGGTATACACCTTGATCGACGGCTTACATGGAAGCCCCATATTGACTCAAAGCTAACACAAATGAAACTGAAATTAACTCAGCTACATTGGCTGATTGGTAGAAATTCTTCACTCAGTCTAGATTGTAAACTTTTAATATACAAGACGATTTTGAAACCAATATGGTGCTACGGAATACAGTTATGGGGCACTGCTTCAGCTTCTAATGTCGAGAGAATCCAACGAAGGCAAAACAAAATTTTACGCTTAATAACATTGGCTCCATGGTATATAAAAAATTCAAATATACATCGTGATTTAAATATGCCACTAGTGACTGAAGAAATTGCAAAATACGCTGGCAAATATTTAACAAAACTCGAGTCACATCCTAATCCGCTTGCCCGTAATATTTTGAACTTTACTGGACACATCCGCCTAAAAAAGAGGGACACATGGGCTCTTATTCATAGCACTCCAGATGGGACTTCTTGAAAATACTTTATTTTTTTCCTTTTGACTATCACTACTTATGTATTATATATAACTATTACTAAGCTTATGTCCGACACTGGTCGGGCCTAATTATATTTTTAGATTTAAGATTTGAATACTTATTGTTAGTTCATATATGAAGATACAATAAATAAAAAATCATGCATTCAAAAAAAAAAAAAAAAAAAGGTTAGCACGGAGTTATATCACTCTACCTAAGTATGTTTAACTATTCTTACTTATCTTTTTACGATCATCACATTAATTATTTTTACTTATTTGATGGACCATCGGTACATACATGTAAGTATTATTGTAGTGGCTTTATGTTACTTAACAGTAACACTCAGGCAATTACTGCTAATACTAGGTGTTACTTTCTTTAGGAAAGGGATAGTGAGAGAGAAAACAGGTGATGTTTACATAAGTACATACATACAAACTTTCAATATTTTGCTCTTTCAAAAACATACATTATCCTGTTTTTAGGCTATACTGAATATCTTTCAAATCACAAAAAAATTCGAAGAAATAGAAGATTATTCTATATTATTCTTCTTGTTTAAATTGGTAAACTAAAAAATTAAAGGAAGACAAGGTTCACAAAGACTAAAGTCTAGCCATATTGAACAAAAAGTAAAAAGGGGCTAAAGGGCTAAAACCAAATTCGATCGAAATAATTTCATTTCCGTAATTAGGTTCTGCAGAAAACGAAAAACTAAGAATTTGCTCGATGAATAATACTCGGAATTGTAGTTTTCTCTATGTGAAAGTACAAAAATCTGTTTGAAACAACTTTATTTCAACAAAGAAAAATTTTTTTCAACCATATATTTAAAATATGTTTGTTTTATTTAATTTTTTTACATATTTAAGATATTTTCTCAAGTCTTAAAGAAAAAAATGCATCATCATAAAAACTGAAATATTCTATTCCTTTAAATAAAATTAAATAAAACTTTAACACATACACTACGTTTGGATATGAAAGTGAATCTGAAGCAATTTTTCGGCAAAATCTTGACCGCTCTGGGCATCCAAAATTGCAGTTATTGCAATTGCAGACAATGAATGTATAATTTTTTTAATTTGGTTCACTTCAATAAAACAAATTTATCCTTTGGTATTTTGTTGATCTTCTAAAGCAAGCCACAGACCTTGCGACCGTTGGTACAACATGAGCAGGTTGTGTATGAGATTGTAAAGTGTGTGGGGTCGTCGTATGAAGTTGTGTCTCGGTTGTACGAAATGTTAAAAAGATTTGAGTTTTTGGCAAGTTGTATAGACAGGTTGTAAAATTTAGGAGTTTGTTCTACAAATTCATTTCATTTTGTTCTTATTTTCGTTGTGGTCATATGAATTGCTTTTGTATATGCATCGGAACTTTTGACAAAAGGTCATTGAATACTTCGTCTGATACCAACGTGTAATTTTTATATTCCATTGGCTCACTTTCTTTTAATATTTCCAAAAGTTTGTTATTAAAATACGTTTTTTTATATAAATCACTCCTTTAACCAAATTCTTTTTTTCTGTCCTTTTTTACGTTCTTCTTCTTCTTATTTTGTCACCAAAAAAACCATCCATTACAATACGCGACATAACACCCGATGTCATGTTTACTCCAAAAAAAAATTTAGAAATGAAGTTGTGCTCTAATGTTGTACACGTTGTTGTAAAGTTTGTGGGCAAAACACACAACTTGTTAATCCAACGTGTTGTACCAACGGTCGCAAGGTGTATGGCTTGCATAATACGAGGTACAATGTGTTTTTTGTTGCCAAATATTACCACATTTAAATTGAAAACAATCGAATTGACGTTTTTTCGGAATCAACAAATCGATCGAAATCTGAAGAAGGTAAAACAAAATTGATCGTAATCAAAACAATTTCGATGGATTTCTATAACAGGCCTGATAATTATAAAAATTGCTAGATTTTCGTGTTTTTTCCGCGTTTTGAGTGACTGAAAACGGATTAAATCCAGCACGAAAAGTTCTAAGTTGGCATCACTGCCAGTGCTGCCAGAATGATGATTTTATCATAATTTTGATGCTTTTTGGACCAAAATATGATTTTAAGATTTTTTTCTCGAATGATGATTTTTAATTTTGCAAATTATTTTTTTTACTTTCAATACATATGTATCAGTGATGGGAAATAAGATTTGTATTTCGGTATCAAAAATGTATAATTTGAATACTTTTTTGATCCCTAGAGTACCAAAAATAATTTTTTATTTAAATTTTAAAAATTATATAAAATTCATTTACAAAGATATAAAAAAAGAATATACATATGCACAAATGTTAAAGTTATAACTAGAAAAGCTTTTAGACTTCAATAAATCTTTAGCCTGAAAAAGACTTGATCTATACTGCTGGAACTAGAGATGGGCGCGTCTCGTGTTCTGATAGTGACACGAACACGCACGACCCAATACTAACTATTTGTGACAAAGATCCGATTTCGTGTTGTGCAGTATCGTGTTGTAAAAATATTTCGCGTGATTGTTTCGCACGTGTTGAGCGTCTTGGTATTCATGTTCGTGTCGTGTCATGTTGGGAAAATTCGACACGTGCCCATCTCTAGTTGTAACAATAACCCGCAGTTTTTAACTTAATAATTAAGTACGTAATTAGCTAATTTTTATTTAAAATTAAGTTGTAATTAAATACGATTTCATTTTTTCAGTGGTTAATTAAAGTTCTTATTAAATTACGTTGAAAGCACGGCAACCCTGCAAAATTTCCAAAGAACAGCTGTTTAGCATAAACAAAAAAGTTAGGTTATATACATGTAGAAAATTAAAATTCCATAAAATTTCATTTTATGAAATCAAACGAACATCATAATACATTTTTCTATTACTTTATTCCATAATATGAAACTTTGTATTGTATATGTTATATATTTATGAAATTTAAACGAAATTCTTTTTAACCCGACCACATGATGTTTTCAACCCGACCACATGATGTCATGTGTATGTTTTCAATAAACACATACACGCATAAAAACATATGGTACATTCATAAGACTTAAGTAGTATTTAATTACACAAGGTTGGGTATTTAATTATTATTTAATTATGCACTCAAAAACACAATTTCGTATTTAATTAGAACTTAAAAATAATTACAGTTTGATTAGCCAGTCAAAAACTGGGAGTAAGCCTGTTCCATTGTTCTGATTGCATAAGATTTTGGTAAGAGAAAATCCTTTTGACATTAACAGAGGAGTGAGGTACTCGTATTTACTCGCGATGTATCAGGAAATATGTATTCATCTAATGAATTTTCAGTTTAAACCACTTGAGACCAGAAAATGCATATACTCGTATTTTCAGTTTTTCCATATCACCTCAATAATGCTCTATATTGGTAGTTAATATATTAAAAATTTTGCTTTTCGCTGGGAAACATTTTAATTGAAAGTGGTAAAATGCTGTTGGTTTTACCAGATAAAACATTTTCAGGGCAAAACTTACTAAACTAATATTTTATTGTCAAAGTCCACTTTTGCCCTTAGAACTTGACAGAATTTAGTATAAAACTTGCAGGTCTCTTTAAACTGATTTAAACCAGTTGTTTCAATATGATTTGTGTTTATATATATAGGTCAACTGCTGTGCCACAGAAAATATCATTGAGTGAAATATGGTTTTGGTATAGCTTTATAGAAGTGTTAAAGGTTACACTTTTCTAAAATATCTTTAATACTCAAGTTTCATGCCATTTGTCAAAAAATAAATTTAATTCTTGAACAACGCGCGTCTTCTGACTGCATTTCTAAGTTGACCGTGATGGTATCAAATATGTTAGGGGAGTACTACGGTATTTTTCATGTCAAATAGTAGCAACAAGATTACGATCGTACCAAATTCCCCATCACTGCTATGTATGTACAATTTTCTTTGTTGTTCTACAATGTTTATAAATAGTTATACATATAAAGAAAACATTTTTGTCCCAGTGAAAATATTCGTCTACATGGAAACAGGTTGGTAAGGGGGTGAGAGCACAACTATCCCCCTCCTCTGTAGTCATTTGAAAAAAAAAGAATAAGAAAACGTCACTTTACAAGCAAAAATATAAAAAAAATCATCTTAAAGAAGTAACGAAAAATCTGTCCGGAATATACTCAAAAGTAAAAGCAATTTGCCTCTAAAACTGTACATACTTTATGTGATAAGAATATTAGAAAAAAAAGTATTGGAACTTTTTTTTTGTTTGAATTTCTTAACTAATTTTCTATTTAATGCAACTTTTATATTAGTTACTTTAATGATCTCATTTTTTTATTGAATTTAATTTGAAAATGATTTCTAAGCTCTTTTTTTAAAATAAGATAGTAAGTAGTTTTTTATTGATGAAAACAAAATAACGTTGGTATATGGCGAATAGTTTTTTTGTCCACTGTACATATGTCAATTGTTACTTTTTTTATTGGAACAAATTGGGCTTGTGATGATTTTTTTCTTCAAAATATGATTTTATTTCCGACAAATGATGATTTTCTTCGCAAAACTTCTGGCAGCCCTGATCACTGCATCAAAAATATTTGTCAAAATGAACCACGAATGTGTCGTCTGAGCAAGAGGGTTCGCAATCGTGGTTCGGAGAGCGAACCAAGTGGTTCATGTTGCCGTCTGAACATAGCATTATACAAGAATTTAATTCCATGGCCTACACATGTGAGTAGAAATTACACGTTATTTAACTACGCACAGATTGGCAACACTGAATAACTATAATCAAGCAGGAATGCCGCGTCTGCAATTGTACTTTAGTTACCCTGTAATTGCTATTTTTATAAACAAAAGACATTTGTTTCTGACAATTTTCCGTTTGTTTATACCAACAAAATACATGTGGTTTTTAGTGTTGGAATTTTGTTGTAGTCGTTCCTGTACCTAGTATAATTGTATCATGAGCCGGTCACTTTACCAGTGTTGCCATAAGATGTAGGAGGAAAAGTGCTAGATTGCGGAAATAAAAGTGCTAAAATGTTCTACAGCACACACAAAAAAGTGCTAAAATCAGTAAACATTTTTAGTTTCCCTTATTTCTTCAGTGGCCCATACGCTTGCAGTAAAATTGTGAATTTTTTGTATTCTATATCATTGACAATGTATATATCATATTCATAGGTAGCACAATACATTTTTTCATAACTAAGAAAATAAAATTACATCGTGTAGTGTGGGCAAAATTATACTATATATTTTATGTGAAAAAAAAATATATTTAATAATATTGTATGTATAGGGCGCTTGAAATATTTAATTCATAAATTTTGAATCCAGCTGCGAATGGAATACCACGAAAGAACAAAACTTTAATAGTGTTAAATAGACTAGCTATATAAAGTTTAGCATTTGTTAACGCATTAATAATCCAAAATTAATATTTTACTTATTCAGTAAACTATTTTTTATTAAAAATCCATTGAAATTTATTATTGAGGGGTTTACCTGGATCCTATGTGAATTTCACTGTTGCTATTGCAGATCATCATGGAACCTTTACCCAAAACTTTAACTTAACTGTTTAACTGTTAAACTTTCATTTAAACAAATGAGAAAATCAATAAATATCAAAGTTGAAACAAGAACTTACTGCCTGGCTCACGATGTCGACAAGAAATTTTCGTTCGCTTATTTATATTGAAAACAAAAACAAATTTTCTTATTTTGTTTTTGTTTTCAATATAAATAAGCGAACGAAAATTTCTTGTCGACATCGTGAGCCAGGCAGTTAATAATCAACATGTTTTTAGGGTTCCGTACACCAAAGGTGAAATGGAACCCTATTGTTTTCGCTACGCTGTCCGTCTGTCCGTCCGTCCGTCTGTCCGTCACAGGGTATTTTCTCGAGAACCGTAAGAGCTACGGACCTGAAATTTGGACACAGTGTGTAGACCCTTGGCCGCTACAACAACAAATACATGAGAGTTGGAAATTAAAGGGTGTGCCAAAACGAGCAACGAAAAATGTTAAAAACCCATGTATTATACATACAATTGTATGTATGTATATTACATGGGACCCTTGGCCGCTACAACAACAAATACATGAGAGTTGGAAATTAAAGGGTGTGCCAAAACGAGCAACGAAAAATTTTAAAATCCCATGTAATATACATACAATTGTATGTATGTATATTACATGGGATCCTTGGCCGCTACAACAACAAATACATGAGAGTTGGAAATTAAAGGGTGTGCCAAAACGAGCAACGAAAAATTTTAAAATCCCATGTAATATACATACAATTGTATGTATGTATGTATATTACATGGGACCCTTGGCCGCTACAACAACAAATATATGAGAGTTGGAAATTAAAGGGTGTGCCAAAACGAGCAACGAAAAATGTTAAAATGCTATGTAATATACATACATTTGTATGTATATGCACTTGAAATTTGTAAAGTTCGTGTATTTTTATACAGACTACAACAACTAACACTAAAATTTAAAAAAATTTAATTAAAGGGTGTACCATCAGTTAATGTAATTTCGACTATGTAATTTTGAAAACTTGCTGTATCTTGGAAACCGTAAGAGCAAACTTCCTGAAATTTTCAAAAACGGTAAAACAAAAAAATCTCAAAATTATAAAATCGCCAAACCGAAAAAAAATCGCCAAAATCAAAAAAAATCGCCAAAACGAAAAAAAGCACCAAATTAAAAAAAAAATTCTAAATCGAAAATAAATCGCGAAAAACCGAAAAAATCGCCAAAATGAAAAAATCGCCAAAATGAAAAAAATCGCCTAAATGAAAAAATCGCCAAAATGAAAAAAAATCGCCAAAATGAAAAAAATCGCCAAAATTAAAAAAAAAACCCAAAAATAAAAAAAATTTTCAAAATTAAAAAAAAATCGCCAAAATTAAAAAAAATCGCCAAAATTTAAAAAATCGTTAAAACGAGAAAAAAGAGAAACATAATAAAAAAGCACTATTTCAGCTGAAAAAAACGTAAAAAACACTGTATTTAAAAATGCTCAAAGCCCAACGTACGGAACCCTTCGTGCGCGAGTCAAAGTCGCACTTTACTGAATTTATTTTTACTTTACCATTGCTACATTGGGTGACTTTTTTGAGTTCGAATTGTAGTCGTACGAAGTATGTAAAGAAAGTAAATGTAAAAAAACAGGAAACTATTCAAGAATACAGTATTTTTCGGTTAATTGACCCTACGGTTAATTGGTTTCCACGCTTAATTGAACCATATGATCGGGCAACAAAATATTGCATACGAAAGCACATGTAAATTTCCTCGGATAATTGAACCCGGTTAATTGATTTTCCCGCTTAATTGGTTCAAAATTCATGTCATCAAAAATAAATTTCCTCTTACTTTTACCCGGTTAATTGCATTATTATTGAAATATTGTCTAGCATTTTTGCACATATTGTAGTGTACCACATTTATAGTAATGCACTGTAGCAGAAATTACTTGCATTGCTGCAATATCAGTTCAATGCACAAGCATTGAAACACAACCCAAAATAATAAGAATGCTGAAATGCAATAAATTGAGTGACATTCTTTTGAGTCACAATATAAATTGTTGATTACCAAATTCCTTTTTTTGATTGGTTAATAAAATAATGCTTACTATTTTCATGGTAAAGAAAAGAAACAAAAACATAATTGTAAATATGAAACGTAAGTTAGAAAGGCTAATTTAGAATTGTAAAAATAGTATATAAGCAGAACAAAATATTGAATAAATCAGACTTTAATTTGTGAACATAAACTGGCAACAACTTGCCTTGTTTCAATTAAATTCTCAAAATCTTTTGGCACCTCTTTTGAGCGCCTACTGATAAGCTGGTCTCCCTGACAGCTGTATAAAATAAACAAGGGACTACAGGGCTACACTTACATACATCCTACCTGCATAGGGCTATACTGAAATAGGGTCACATACACACTGTCAAAACACCTAATACAATAACATTACAATATGTACATATTTGACATCATTTGTGAAAAACACTGGGTGGCATCTCTACTAATTGAAATAATAATAAATACCAGCGTATACACACACATATATGTAAATTTTTTTCTGTTACTTGCATTTTTTTCGTTTAAGGTAAAAAAAAATTATTTTGAAAAACTTAAAGTGCACATTTGCGATTTCTTTTAATTCATTAGTAGTTCCAATTATGCGTGATTTCTGTAATTGAACAAACTGTTCAATTAAACGGGATTCTTGTAATTGAACGAATTGTTCAATTAAGCGGGTATCGGCTAATTGGTTCCCCGGTTAATTGAACAAAAAGTTGTGCAAATTTTGATGTGCAATTAACCGAAAAATACTGTATCTCTTTTCTACATAGTTAAATCAGATGAAACGATTTAATAACCAGATATACCAATTTCCCACGTTGTATAGTTTTACTGAATCACATAAACATAATCGTATAAACGACAACTAAAGTTTTGGGCTCACTTTAGCTTTGACTGTACTTTTGTATAAGCTTACCAATAACCTTACGAACACTACAAGCTCTTGAAAATAATACAACTTAAAACAAGTTTTGTTACTTTAGTATTTCAAATTGTGTACTTTAGTATATTTGTACCCATATGTGTATCTCAGAGCGGTTCAGTTATATGACTACTGTCAGACTAAACAATTATTGAAGATAAATAAATTTGAATTGGCTCACAATTTGTATTAAGGAATTATCTACTGAAAATTTATAAATTTAATGAAATAAAAAAGTGCAAAAAATGCCAAATAGTTTTAAAAAAGTGCTAAACTAGTACTTAGCATTATTTTCAAAATCTTTAGTGCTAAACGAAGAAAAAAAGTGCTAAATCTAGCACTAAAAATGCTAAAATGGCAAGCCTGCACTTTACTGAGCTGTTTTGTCTCAACAGTATTGATAAAAAGTACAATTGAACGAAATGAACGACCGAGCACACTTAGCTCTTTTCTTGTTTTGTTGGATTTTCTTTGTTCATGTGAGATTTGTTGTCATATTTTCGTTTTCATTTGACTTTTTACATACTTTTAGTAACACTGTGGCCATTATGAAATTAATTAAATTGCCATTCATATATCTTAAGTTTTTAGAACATAGGTATTAATAGTTTTTTAACAAAATTAATTTAGACATATGCAGTTTATTTTTATTCATAATTGTGTATACATGGTAATAGAATGTATTACGACATGTCAAAATATGCTGTAGAATGTACAAAATCTTATCATATAAACGCAAAATGTATCGAGTAGGAGAGAATACGGATAGAAAATTTGACAAGCGGTCGGTATATGTTTTGTTTTCTAAACTATTTTATTGAAAGTGTTAACACTTTTGCAGAAGCAACCAAAATCACCACAGGAAATTTTCATTTTGTTTTTGTAAATATTGTACAACTGCAACCAAGGCGCATTTACTAGGTGGCAGCACTACACCAGGTGACTAATGTCATTATACCAAGCCAAATGTCAAATTTGGCTTGTGTAGGTATAAATAAGCCCAACGCGAAAGCAGTATCAGGTGAACTCTTCCCTACAACAATTTTACAACACAAAAACAACACGTAGTTTGCTATGCTACAAAGCCAATCTGTCAGAAGATATCCAAGCAAATTTTGACATTTTTGTTCAAATTGCTCAATTTTCAGCGTTGCCGATTTCTGTGTAATTATCCAAAAATGGGACAAAAAATATTTTCTTGAACTATTTTGGGACAATACAATTTTTGTGTAATTTCGCCGCAACATTATACACAAGCATATTACTTAGTTAAAGATCTTCATTTCATTAAAAAAAAATTACTCCGTAAATTTACTACCAAACATTTTTATAATATTTTTATGTTTTTGTTTGGCTATACTTGTCTTGGCGATGATCTCTTTATTTTATTTTCGAACTGTTCTGTACAAAATTTTCCCTCAAATTAAAATTAACAAAAACTTACATGAAAAATAAGTTATCGTCTAGTACCATCGTGTCAATATTTTTTGCATATGAAGGTATAAAACAATATTGAGGGGACTATTTTGAACCAACTAAAAACATGTTGAAAATGAAATATTGGAATTAAAAACACCTAATTTACATTTGCACAAAATTAGTTGCATGAAAATTTTTTCATTTGTTAACACGAGGCCGGAAAAACAAATCTGATAAAAAAGTTGCTGAAAATGCTTGAGTTATTCATGTTATTTTTTTTATCAATCACTCTCTTATAGCGCTGCATTACCTGAATTACCGAAAAGAAAAAGTTTCATCGTAGACATATGGACACTCCCGATATAACAGCAATATTCTCCTCACACACGCACTCTTTGCATACGTATTGGTCGATTTATGTTAAAAAGGTGAAAGAGGTGCAAAATTTAGTCACAAGAGCTTGAAAAGGTCTATCGATTATGACGACCATGAAATTTACATAATTAACGAAACACATTTCTCACACAGCAGGAATTTTGATAATAAAATTCAATGATTTGAAAGTGTTGTTCGTTTGTATTCATGTGTATTCATGGTGAAATGGCAAACCTTACTGAGCATTTTTGGAATTGCCACAAGTTACGAATCTTTTTTTTGCACTAAAAAATTCACACTGAAAAAAACAAATAGTTAAAAAAAATCACTCGCTTTATATACTCATATTACTTATTATAAAACACAAAATTTATTTTGTGTAATTTATATCATTTTTTTTTTTGACAGATGTTACAGCTCACACGAGCACTAACGCGTGCTATGTACTTTCACTTTAAAGGTGTACTTTCACCTTCAACTTAGAACTTTTCGTGCTGGATTTAATCAGTTTTCAGTCACTTAAAACGCGAAAAAACGTAGCCCCAAACTATAAAACACGCAAATCCAGCAATTTTTTTAATTATCAGGCCTGTCACAGAAATCGATCGAAATTGTTTTGATTACGAATTTTCATTTCGATCGATTTTGTTTTACCTTCTTCAGATTTTGATCGATTTGTTCATTCCGAAAAAAACGTCAATTCGATTGTTTTCAATTTGAATGTGGCAATATTGGGCAACAAAAAACACATTGTTGCTCGTATAAGAAGAGCAACAAAATACCAATGGATTAATTTTTTTTATTGAAGCTAACCAAATATAAAATTTTTTTACATGCAACGTCTGTAATTGCAATAATTGCAGTTGTTGATGCCCAGATCAGTAAAGATTTTGCCGGAAAATTGTTTCAGATTCACTTTCATATCCAAACGTAGTGTATTTTGTTTGACAGAATAAAATATTTTAGTTTTTATGATGATGCAATTTTTCCTTAAGACTTGAGAAAATATCTTAAATATGTAAAAAAAATTAAATAAAACAATCATATTTTAAATAAATGGTTTGAAAAAATTTTTCTTTGTTGAAATAAAGTTTCAAACAGATTTTTGTACTTTCACACAGAGAAAATTACAATTCCGAGCATTATTCATCGAGAAAATTCTTCGTTTTTCGTTTTCTGCGGAACCTAATTACGGAAATTAAATTATTTCGATCGAATTTGGTTTCTGTGACAGGCCTGCATATTTCCGCCTCTTAGCCCCTTTTTACTTTTTGTTCAATATGGCTAGATTTTAATCTTTGTGAACTTTTTCTTCCTTTACAGCCTGTTTTTCGAAAATGAATAAGTGTATACCTTGTTACGTGATCCTACCTGGCTTTATCCTTGTTTTGCTTAAGTCGGATGCTGATATGTCTTTCGCAAGTGATCGGATCTGCCAGCTACGTAAGACAGGACATTTCTTTTAGGGCTCACACCTTTTTTTTATTTATAAATTTTGTTTTGACTTACGTAGGGAATAATTTGATGCTGTTTTTAATTTGTTTTCCTTACTTCCTTTTACTGGTATTAACCAACTCCAGCTCCCAAGCTTTGTCCTTCCTCTGATAGGCTCTCTAATAACTAATCTATTATTTTATTATCAAGTACACCGCACTTTCTACTGAAAAACTATAATCTTTTCTTAATTATTAAATTATTCAAGTACCGCAGGCCGTTTTTACGGTATCCATTTATTTACATATATATACCAGTACATAAACTTATTTTCCCCTCATTTTTCTCCATCTTTTTTAAATTATAGGTCGTTGTCCTGCGATTTTTCCATTATTTCTTGTGATTGGTTTTCTCATTCCTAGTGATTCTTGAAAATATATATATTTTTAAACCATATCACTCAAAGTGTATCTAACTAGGTGGCAGCGTTACTTCAGCTGATAATTTTTTGCTCTGTGTGCTTTGTAGCTGAAGAATGTCAAAAACTTCGATTTTGTTTTGGTTTTAGTACAATTATTTTTATGCTTTTGACATTCTTCGGTACTTTACATAGCTATGGTTGCCGTATTTTTGTATAAAAAATCCTTACGCAGTCACCTGTATAATTACACCATGATATCACTACCATCAGACTTTCTTTTTATCAGAAGGCAACCGTATTTTGAAATTAATTTAATATCCTGCCAACAAAACAGTTGAGTTTTGAATGAATTGACCGACCCTGTTTTAAACAAACTTTACCACTACTATGTTCAGTTATGTTTAATACACTAAACACAGCCACACACACGTACCAACCTATATTCGTTTGTAAACGTCACATTCATTCATCACAAGGTGTGTTCCACAAGATTTTGTTAAAGTTCGGACTAATGAGAGTAAAAAGAAAATTACTCTCTAAATGTGCAAAAGTTATCCAAAATTGCTGGAACGCAAAAAACCATAATTGACCATCTTAAAATACTAGTGCTGCTTACTTTTAAAATTAAATTTTATTTTAGTGATTTTAGTCGCTTAAAACGCATAAATTATAAAAACATAAAATTTGCATCATTGGCAACAGCTGTAAAAAGTATATGAAAAAATGTCCAAAAAAAGTAGAAGTTACGTGAATTATTAAAAAAATCATAAAAACCATTTTTTTATATTAAAGAAATGGAAAAATAAGCACAAATGTACTTACAACTTAAGCTTTATTTCAAAAACCTTCCATTTTGCTTTTTAATAAATCTGTATGTAAAAACTTTTTTCTTATATTTACAAATTTTCTGATTAATATTTCAGTTTCATATGTAAACAAAAAACAGCTGATTATCCAATTCTTGTCCGAACTTACCCAGAAGAAAAAGTTCGTACTAGTTTGTACAGGAAATTAAAAAAATTACTCTCTCATTCGCTCTCAAAATTGCACAAAAATTTTTATCTATAACGCTTTTGGATTACTTTGTACAATTTCGGACTGTTTTGTTATGCATCTGGAACAGACCTACAATTTTATTACTAACACATGGTGCGGTAAGTATTGCAGTACTTTTTTGTTAAATTAATTCTTTCTTTCAGTCGTTAAGCAGCTCTGGGTCGAAGAACATCATTTCGCGTCATCGTAATTATTTTTTAAGTGCGGTCAGGCTTAGTTCTGTTGTTGGTCCTTCGAGAGTTTTTCATCTCGCTCGCACTGGTTGACTGATCTGCCACGGATAACCGTATAATCTTGCGGTTTTTTTATGGAATTTGTTTAACAACCACGTTGCTACTTCCTATGTGAAGGCATAGGTCTTACAGTCAGTCATGGAACTTTTTTGGAAATACTCTTAATAACATCTTGGGCATATGGTCTAGTTACTCCTCCCATATTCGTGCAACACCATACTATGCAAATTTACTTTGTATAGTATTGTTGAATAAATAAATAAATAAATAAATAATTCTTTCTTTACAGGTTATCCAGCTAAAAACTATTATTGCAACTACTGGTATTTGTATCAATGTTTAATTTTACTTTATTTTTCTCTCTATCACATAACTAATTCATTTATTTTTTCATTGCAGGTCAATCGTAAACATGCATGCTGTTGCGAACTACAATATGTGCCAGGGACTCGGGCTGGGTTTTGGCGAACCTTAAATAATATTATGCCCCTCCCTATTACCTTATACGTTATGTTAAGGGACTCAAGGCCGTAGGTTTTGATTTGGTCCTCCTCCCGACTGTTTCCCCAAGGTCTGTCTACGCAAAATTTTTTTTTTTCGTTTTGGCTAATACTGAGCCCGCAACAACGTGTCCCATTCCAACTAGACAAGTTGTAGCCACGCACCGCCTTTGCTACACTGGCAACTTTGAATTATGCTGGGCTGGGCTCGTCGGGCATGGGCGTGAGTACGTTGCAGTACAATGCGGGCTATTGGAGGACACCTGGTGTACCAGTGTAATCTGGAAAATTATTCGGGGCCTGAATGTAATAACTTGGACTAGACCTAGCGATGGTGTGACACGCTAAAATTCCCACCCTCTTATCCCATTGATCAACTCACCCAATACTCACCACACTAAACTATTTTAATTAGACATTTTTTTTTTGTAATCCATTGATTATTCCGATTGCTCTATTTCCGATAATTCTCTTATCCTAGTTCTGCGGACGAATAACTTACATTTCTAATTCACTATTTCATACTTTTAAATTTACAATAATTACAATGTTGTATTGCTTATACATCTATGTATACTAACGTCCCTTGGGTTGAAATTTCAACTGCCCTAGACGATAACCACTCTGGACGATCGATTGAAAGTCAAGGATGGTTGGCTGCCTTAACTAAATATGGTTTTTTTTTTTTTTTTTTATAATTCACTTTCTCAATGAGAAATTTGGAAAATCTATTTACTATATAGAAAATGCATACTAGAACAACTCACCGATAAGCTAGGAATCAAAACGGGCTATTTTGGGTGATGGCTCACTCACTCTTTTCTTTTTATCTTCTAGGTGTTTCCAACGGTGCAGTTAAGTATGAAGACGCTCTTAGCTGGATATGCTTTGACGTTATGGCTGGTAAGTGTGATGACGCTCTTGTAGGTCGCCTTGACGTTATGGCTGGTAAATATGATGACGCTCTTGATAGGTTGCGCGTTGGCTATTTATTTGTTAAGTATGATGACGCTCTTAGCTGGATATGCTTCGATGTTATTTCTGGTAGGTATGATGACGCTATTGATAGGTTGCGCGTCGGCTGTTTATTTGTTAAGTATTATGATAGGTTGCTGTGGCGGTAGGGTTGGTAAGTATGATGACGCTATTGATAGGTTGCGCGTCGGCTGTTTATTTGTTAAGTATTATGACGCTCTTAATAGGTTGCTTTGGCGTTAGGGCTGGTAAGTATGATGACGCTACTGACAGGTTGCGCGTCCGCTGTTTATTTGTTAAGTATTATGACGCTCTTGATAGGTTGCTGTGGCGGTAGGGTTGGTAAGTATGATGACGCTATTGATAGGTTGCGCGTCGGCTGTTTATTTGTTAAGTATGATGACGTTCTTGATAGGTTGCTTTGGCGTTAGGGCTGGTAAGTCTGATGATGCTACTGATAGGTTGCGCGTGGGCTGTTTATTTGTTAAGTATTATGACGCTCTTGATAGGTTGCTGTGGCGGTAGGGTTGGTAAGTATGATGACGCTATTGATAGGTTGCGCGTCGGCTGTTTATTTGTTAAGTATGATGACGCTCTTGATAGGTTGCTTTGGCGTTAGGGCTGGTAAGTATGATGACGCTACTGATAGGTTGCGCGTCGGCTGTTTATTTGTTAAGTATTATGACGCTCTTGATAGGTTGCTGTGGCGGTAGGGTTGGTAAGTATGATGACGCTATTGATAGGTTGCGCGTCGGCTGTTTATTTGTTAAGTATGATGACGCTCTTGATAGGTTGCTTTGGCGTTAGGGCTGGTAAGTCTGATGACGCTCTTGTAGGTCGCCTTGACGTTATGGCTGGTAAATATGATGACGCTCTTGATAGATTGCGCGTTGGCTATTTATTTGTTAAGTATGATGACGCTCTTAGCTGGATATGCTTCGATGTTATTTCTGGTAAGTATAATGACGCTATTGATAGGTTGCGCGTCGGCTGTTTATTTGTTAAGTATTATGACGCTCTTGATAGGTTGCTGTGGCGGTAGGGTTGGTAAGTATGATGACGCTTTTAATAGGTTGCGCGTCGGCTGTTTATTTGTTCAGTATTATGACGCTCTTAATAGGTTGCTGTGGCGGTAGGGTTGGTTAGTATGATGACGCTACTGATAGGTTGCGCGTCGGCTGTTTATTTGTTAAGTATTATGACGCTCTTGATAGGTTGCTGTGGCGGTAGGGTTGGTAAGTATGATGACGCTATTGATAGGTTGCGCGTCGGCTGTTTCTGGTAAGTATGATGACGCTCTAGGCAAGCTGCGCTTTGGTGTTATTTCGGGCAAGTATGATGACGCTCTAGGCAAGCTGCGCTTTGGCCAGATATTTTGTAATTTCGGTGACGCTCTTGGCAGGCTGTGCTTTGGGGTTATTTCTGGCAAGTAGGATGACGCTATAGGCAAGCGGCGCTTTGGTGTTATTTCGGGCAAGTATGATGACGCTCTAGGCAAGCTGCGCTTTGGGGTTATTTCGGGCAAGTATGATGACGCTCTAGGCAAGCTGCGCTTTGGCCAGATATTTTGTAATTACGGTGACGCTCTTGGCAGGCTGTGCTTTGGTGTTATTTCTGGCAAGTATGATGACGCTCTAGGCAAGCTGCGCTTTGGCCAGATATTTTGTAATTTCGGTGACGCTCTTGGCAGGCTGTGCTTTGGGGTTATTTCTGGCAAGTATGATGACGCTCTAGGCAAGCTGCGCTTTGGCCAGATATTTTGTAATTTCGGTGACGCTCTTGGCAGGCTGTGCTTTGGGGTTATTTCTGGCAAGTATGATGACGCTCTAGGCAAGCTGCGCTTTGGCCAGATATTTTGTAATTTCGGTGACGCTCTTGGCAGGCTGTGCGATGGCTTTATGGCTGGTAATTATGATGACGCCCTTACCTCTTTTCATTCTAGGTGGTTTTCACCCACCTTAACGCGCCCCGTCCTTAGTTTCGCTATACTTGCGCCAGAACTCCCACGTAATTCTCTCACCTTTTCCCACTCGTTTCACGTCGATTTTCTCCGATTCCTTTTTTTTTTGGTCTTACCTGTCCCAGTGGCTGTAAAAGAAGAGCTCGGAAGTCCTCCATTTTTCCTTTTCGTCATCTCTGATTTCAATCCTTGTGCTACCCACTTCACTTACATGGTTGAACGTAAAAGTAGTATCCCTCAGTAACTCAGCGATTTTCTTACTGATATCATCATCTGACAACCCACTGATCGTCACACTTTACAACGTTGTATTTTGACTGAGCTCGCCCCAGCTAGTTTTTATTTGCAACTCTGCCTCCTCAAATTGTCATTGACTTTTCACACATGACTTAAAAAAAAACAGCAACTATTAATCACATACAAAAACACTAACACACATAAAGCTATGTAGGCGTATATATTTTTATTACAGATGAATTAGTCTTGTGTGTGACTGGCCATTTACCGTGACAAATACCTGTTGTCCAAAACTGCTGGTGGTTTTGCTTCCAAATGGTACACACCCCCTTTCCTCCGTGAGTGTATTTATCACATTAGCAGTCCAAACTGCTAATGTGATAAAACATTGTCATTGGTCTATTGACTTTATGCTTTTATATCTTTGGCATGGAAAACTCCTATTGGCTTACCCTGAAGGGTTTCTAATTCATAAAGGTTGCTGCCAATGGTCCTGAGAATGCGGCATTTCACATACCTTTTGCATAGTTTCGCCGACAGCTGCTTCGCAAAGTCGGATAGTTGAAAGTTGCGGCGGAAAACTTCCTGCCCTACCTTGAACTTCGTCTCTCTGCTGCGTTTGTTATACCGCTTGGCATTTCGTTCATAGTTGTCGTGCAAGTTCTTTCTAACATTTTCTCTCACAAGTTCTAAAAATTCGTTACGATTTTCTATTCTATTTTCGGAGTCTTCCAATAGGTTTAATTCCCGTACAAGTTTATAAGCTGAGGCGTGCGTGACCATGTTGGTGCCGAATAGCACGAAATATGGCGTTACTCCCGTCGCCGAGTGCACCGAAGATCGCAGTGCGCATTCGATTTCGCAGAAGTGAAGATCCCACTCACTTTGGTTCTCTTCCAAATACGATCTAATCGCCGCTAGGGTCGACTGGTTTACGCGTTCAGACGCGTTTGCTTGTGGTGCGTAATAGGCGGTGCGCATATGTTTTATTCCGAAGTCTTCTAGTAGCTCTTGAAATTGTTTGCTGACGAATTGCTGACCGTTGTCTGACACTATAGTCTCTGGGCACCCGAATTTGTAAAATACTTCGGAGAGTAAAAAGTTGCACACATTACGAGTGTTAGCCTTAGGCATTGCTTTAAGCAGGACAAATTTTGAAAAGTAGTCGAGTACAATGAAGATATAGTGATTGCCCTTCTTGGACTTGACATAGGGCCCCAAAAAATCTATGTATACTCGCTGGAACGGTCTACTAGCTCCTGGCTCTTTTCCCATAGGTGGTCTGAGTATCCTGTTGGCCGGTTTACATTCTTTACACGTATCGCATTGGTTAATATATTGGTTGATTTGAGCATTCATGTGTGGCCAGTAATATAGTTCTCTGACTCTTCTAATAGTTTTTCCGACTCCTCCATGCGCGTTTGTTGGCGATCCATGTGCTTTGGCCATTATACTATTCGTGAGACTCGCTGCGACCCATAGTTTCCAGGCGTGTTCTTCCCACGGTAAGTTTTCACTACTGGTGTGTGTCCTTTTATACACTCTTCCTTCTGTCACTTTAAGGTCTGGCAGACTGGCTTTATTTTGCTCTATGACCTCCACTAACTTTGTATATTCCTCCTCACCGAATTCGGGTGCTGAGAGGTCAATGCTCACCCACTTTTCTAATTCGTCCATCGCATATCTGGACAGAGTATCGGGTACCACATTTTGTGAACCCTTTCTGTGCTTGATAGTGAAAGAAAATGCTTGCAATTGTAAACTCCATCTAGCCAGCCTTCCGCTGAGGTCGCGCTGTGACATTAGCCATTTCAAACTCGCATGGTCAGTTATAACGATAAACTGCATCAATTCTATGTACGGACGGAAACGTTTCACCGCTAAAACTACCGCCAGACACTCTTTTTCCGTAACTGAGTAGTTCTTTTGCGCCGTAGAAAACTTCTTAGAAAAATAAGCGATCCGATGTTCACCTTCCTCGTCTTCCTGGAATAACACTGCCCCCATCCCAACTTCCGAAGCGTCACACTGGATGTTAAAAATTCGATTGAAGTCTGGATGTACTAGCACTGGACTTTGTGTCAGCTTGATTTTTAGTTGATCGAAGGCGGACTTGGCAACATCGGTGAACTCAAAATTTTTTCCTTTCTTCAACGTCTCTGTAATGGGCGCGGTGATTGTGGCGTAATCGGGTATAAAACGCCTATACCATCCTGTCGTCCCCATAAAACTGCGAACCTGTTTCGGCGTGGTGGGATATTCTAGGCCTAAAATGGCCCTTATTCTTTCGGGGTCTGGTCGCAGCTTCCCTTCGCCCACTATGTAGCCGAGGTACTTGAGGTCTCTGCATCCGAACTTTGACTTGCTAACATTAATAGTCAGGTTGGCCCTGTCCAGACAACGCGCCACCTCAGCCAGAGTATCTAAATGTTCTCCGAATTCTGGCGACACCACCAGCAGGTCGTCCAGATACACGAACACCCTCTCCCGCAATCGTGCTGGAATCACCTTGTCCATTAAACGGCATAGCCTTTGGGCTGCGTTACACAGTCCAAAAGGCATAACCGTAAAATGATACAAGGGTCTTCCCGGCACGGTAAAGGCGGTCTTTTCTCTGCTCGTTTCCGCTAAGGGTATCTGCCAGAATGCGTCCTTCAAATCAATACTGGAAATATAGTGCGTGTCGCCTAGACGGCTCAGAAGACCATTAATATGAGGAAGAGGGTAGGCGTCCTTTATGGTAAGTTCATTCAGCCTGCGAGCGTCCAAACAGATTCGCACCTTTTCACCTTTTTGTACGAACGTTATTCTGTTGTTCCACGGACTTTCGCTGGGCTCAATGACTCCCAAGGCCAACATCCTATCCAATTCCTGATACATCAGCTTCTGCACCGCTGGCGACACGGGGTAGTGTTTCTCTTTAACTGGTACCGCTTCTCCTGTATCTATTCGGTGTGTTTCCAGATGTGTCTTTCCCAAGCCTCTGCGTGTGAAACACGGAAACTTCTCAAC
Source organism: Tachina lurida (assembly GCA_944452675.1). Lineage (NCBI taxonomy): Eukaryota > Metazoa > Arthropoda > Insecta > Diptera > Tachinidae > Tachina > Tachina lurida. The sequence goes on along the minus strand of OX101752.1, from coordinate 66,734,450 downwards.
CACTTCCTCTAGGCGCCTCTGTTGTTGACTGTTCAGATTGTGAAACCTTGGGCACGATTTTTCAATTTCATCTTCGTTATTAATTCCTTGGGTGGCGAGCGCGTTTATTTCAAACCTTAGCAAATTAAAATCCCTCATGAAGTCCACTCCCAGGAATAATGGATGCTTAAGGGTGGGTACCAAAAAGAAGTCTACGGGTTTTGTGATTTTATTAAAAGTGATGTCGGCTCTTACTCTCCCGATAATATCGTTCAACCTTCCATCCGCGGTCTTTATTTTCGCCTGTACTGGGTAGATGATTAGTTGTGCCTTCTCGACTAAATCTATACAATCCTTGCCCAGGCATGTAACGGTTGCACCGCTGTCCAGTAATCCTTCTATCTGATGGCCTTTTATGTTTATTTTGGAATAAATGCGTGTATCCGGCCCTTCGTATATGCTAGACTCTGCGATTTCTAATCTAAGCTGTCGTCTATCTTTCCACCTTTCTCTGGCTTTTTTAATTCGCTTCGAAGTTCCTAGTATTCTTTCTCTGGCGGCCGCATACTCCTGTTCTCTAATACTTAACTGCTTTGCTACGCTCTGAGGTTCTTGGTACTCAATCTGTTGCTCCTTTTGGTTATTCCTTCTAGCTAGTCGAATTTCAGGTTCTGAAGTACTATTGTTTTCCAAAGTCTTTTCTGGATTTCTATCTTCTTGGTGTAGGGTTTCAAAACTTATTGGTGGGTTTGGGGATGTTGCATGGATGAACGAGCCTCCATCCCTGAACGAGGCGCGTTCAAGTACCGGTTTCCCTGACATGTCGGGCAACGCGGAGTTACTGTGTCTTCTCTGCCACACTTGAAACAAAGCAGTCTCCTTTTTTCTTCCAGGCAGTCGAAGAAAGTATGCCCTTCGACGTGAGAGTTCCAACAAATCAAACTTTTTGATGTCGTTACTGCATCTATTTCAGGTGTTTCTGATGTTAATTCCGTCGCGAACTCTACTTCGTGGATCGCCCTGGGTGGAACTCTGCCACTGAACTGACGTTGGCTACTGATGAGATTTTCAGCCCTCCGGCACTCCCTTACAAATTGCGCTAGACTGCTTACAGTTACTGAAAACATGAGTTGAGCCATGGCTGCCTTCAGGTTCCCCCGCATGATGCCTACCAGGTCTTTTTCGCCTATTGGGTTGCGTAATTGATTCCTTAGTCTTAGTACTGAACTATAAAACTCATCAAAAGTTTCGGTATTTTGTTGCCGCCTGTCTAGAATTTTTCTTTGGATGTCAAAGTCGCTGTCATAGCGATGAAATTGACCTATCATTGCTGTTTTCAAATCTCTCCATCGGGTTATATTATTAAAGCGCCTGTGGTTCCAAAACCATTCTCGAGCTGGTCCACTAAGAAGATGGTGGAATGATCGTATGACATCCTTCCATTCACAACCGTAATCAGCCTGTAGCGTTTCTACACGAAACAAAAAATCCTCTATACTGGTTGTCTTGTTTGTACCATCAAACGCTACTCCCCATTTATCGATGCGTACACCTGTATGGTGAGGCTGGTGGGTGATTTGCTCTGACGCTGCATTCAAGTAGGGGCTACTCGGTCGATATGTTACTTCTGGATAGTCAGTGTCTGGGCAAAACGTGTCTCTAGCTGGGCCCAAGTAGTTGTTTCTGCTAGTTAACGGCGGATGTGAACTAGTGTTAAATCTTCGGCCACAATTGAAGCCGCTATTATCATCGTGGTTCCAAGCATTCGGCCATTGTGGTGCTTGGGGCTGTGGTGCTGCGTCCGTGGGCCGTGAAGGGGGGGACGTGAGACATCAGGAAGCTCGAAACTGACCTGCGACTGAGGTGCGTTACGGCGTTGTTGATTTTGCTGACCTTGCCCATTCACGCATTGCTGGATTATCCTGGGCATCATGTTAAACAAACGGTCCTCGAGATTTTTGAGATCCTCTGTAGTTATGGCCGTGGTCCCTTTTTGCTGTCCTGGTTGCTCAGGGCGTGTGCTAGGTCTTAGTTTTACGTTAGCATTCATGAAGGCTTCTCGGATGCCCCTCGCACTGAGGCTACTGTATGGTGGGGTGGCCACTGAGTAATTGCTCGCTTCACTAGAATTCAGTTCGTCTTGAGCTCCTGGTACGCTTGGCCGCTCTTCTATGTTAGAATATCTTGGTACCGCTCCTGTGCTTTCTGACGTTGACGTACTTGTTGTTGTAGAGGTGGTCGTTGCGATCGTCGTACCCGGTATTGCACTCGCAGTCGCCGCTTCATCGGCTCTGCTTCCTGATCGTGTACCTACCATAATGCTTAACTACACTTGCCTGATTTTTAGTTGGGTGTCTCTAGCGTGGTGTATATCCCTAAGTCGTTCTAATCCCGAACCAATGCGTGCGTGTGGTGGGCACTCCAAGTAAACTTCGTTTGATTTCGTTAGCTTGGAGTCAAAATTACCTGGTATTATTTATAATTAAATATTAAGCTCCGACCGGAAAGTTATAAAAAAATTTTACTGATCGAGGCTGACAATTTAACACAAAAGGTGCTAAATATCCGCAAGGGAAATATATTAAATGTTAATTTATATATTTTTTTTTTTTTTTGTTTTTTTTTGTGTTTTCAACAAAAAATTTCTGATTAAGTAATGTGGCTGATAATATTATTTAAATCATAGACATAAGTACCCAAATAAAGGTTTGTTCATACCCACTTATCAAACGATTTCTTCTCAGAAGTTTCCAAATTTCTCATAAAATTATCAAAATAACAATTTTAACCAATATACTTTATAATATTTTTTTTTTTTGTAAGTTTCGGAATTTCTTATTAATCTGTGCTAACATTAACAATTCTAAAAAAACAGCTTTATACTTCCAAAAGATTTCTTCTCAAATGTTTCTAAATTTCTTATAAATTTGTACAAAATATTAAATCTCAAAAAAAAATGTTGAGCAATCTTCTTAATCAGTCTGGATGAGTATTGGGTGAGGAATAAAAAAATAAATTGGTACATATCAAGAGTAAGGTCGCTTCCAGAGTCGAGCAGACAATTTACTACGCACGTTGTATTTAATATCGGTTTACCTGTCGCAAACGGGGCTGCTTCAACTTTCAGCAGGCCTCCGGACATACAGATAAAACTACTATATCTAACTTAAGAGATCAGGTGCAATTACCGTGTACAAATTGTGTACCAATAAGCCTACCTTATCCCCTAATCAGTAACTAAAGATTTCTACTTCTTAGTCCGTTGCAAACGATCAGACTTTCAGCCTGACACCGTGTCTAACTGACTATCCGTTTACTACTAATACAACTATAAGCCTTTTCAGAACAGATCCATGGTCTTTACTTCTCCTTAACTGTACCTTCTATTCCAAAACCAAAAAAAAATTATCGTATCCTTCGTCTTTTCATTCGGGCCCCACGTTGGGCGCCAAAAATTTATGTCCCATTCCAACTAGACAAGTTGTAGCCACGCACCGCCTTTGCTACACTGGCAACTTTGAATTATGCTGGGCTGGGCTCGTCGGGCATGGGCGTGAGTACGTTGCAGTACAATGCGGGCTATTGGAGGACACCTGGTGTACCAGTGTAATCTGGAAAATTATTCGGGGCCTGAATGTAATAACTTGGACTAGACCTAGCGATGGTGTGACACGCTAAAATTCCCACCCTCTTATCCCATTGATCAACTCACCCAATACTCACCACACTAAACTATTTTAATTAGACATTTTTTTTTTGTAATCCATTGATTATTCCGATTGCTCTATTTCCGATAATTCTCTTATCCTAGTTCTGCGGACGAATAACTTACATTTCTAATTCACTATTTCATATAACTAAATATGGTTTTTTTTTTTTTTTTTTTTATAATTCACTTTCTCAATGAGAAATTTGGAAAATCTATTTACTATATAGAAAATGCATACTAGAACAACTCACCGATAAGCTAGGAATCAAAACGGGCTATTTTGGGTGATGGCTCACTCACTCTTTTCTTTTTATCTTCTAGGTGTTTCCAACGGTGCAGTTAAGTATGAAGACGCTCTTAGCTGGATATGCTTTGACGTTATGGCTGGTAAGTATGATGACGCTCTTGTAGGTCGCCTTGACGTTATGGCTGGTAAATATGATGACGCTCTTGATAGGTTGCGCGTTGGCTATTTATTTGTTAAGTATGATGACGCTCTTAGCTGGATATGCTTCGATGTTATTTCTGGTAAGTATGATGACGCTATTGATAGGTTGCGCGTCGGCTGTTTATTTGTTAAGTATTATGACGCTCTTGATAGGTTGCTGTGGCGGTAGGGTTGGTAAGTATGATGACGCTATTGATAGGTTGCTTTGGCGTTAGGGCTGGTAAGTATGATGACGCTACTGATAGGTTGCGCGTCGGCTGTTTATTTGTTAAGTATTATGACGCTCTTGATAGGTTGCTGTGGCGGTAGGGTTGGTAAGTATGATGACGCTATTGATAGGTTGCGCGTCTGCTGTTTATTTGTTAAGTATGATGACGTTCTTGATAGGTTGCTTTGGCGTTAGGGCTGGTAAGTCTGATGACGCTACTGATAGGTTGCGCGTCGGCTGTTTATTTGTTAAGTATTATGACGCTCTTGATAGGTTGCTGTGGCGGTAGGGTTGGTAAGTATGATGACGCTATTGATAGGTTGCGCGTCGGCTGTTTATTTGTTAAGTATTATGACGCTCTTAATAGGTTGCTTTGGCGGTAGGCTTGGTAAGTATGATGACGCTCTTGATAGGTTGCTTTGGCGTTAGGGCTGGTAAGTATGATGACGCTACTGATAGGTTGCGCGTCGGCTGTTTATTTGTTAAGTATTATGACGCTCTTGATAGGTTGCTGTGGCGGTAGGGTTGGTAAGTATGATGACGCTATTGATAGGTTGCGCGTCGGCTGTTTATTTGTTAAGTATTATGACGCTCTTGATAGGTTGCTGTGGCGGTAGGGTTGGTAAGTATGATGACGCTATTGATAGGTTGCGCGTCGGCTGTTTATTTGTTCAGTATTATGACGCTCTTAATAGGTTGCTGTGGCGGTAGGGTTGGTAAGTATGATGACGCTACTGATAGGTTGCGCGTCGGCTGTTTATTTGTTAAGTATTATGACGCTCTTGATAGGTTGCTGTGGCGGTAGGGTTGGTAAGTATGATGACGCTTTTGATAGGTTGCGCGTCGGCTGTTTCTGGTAAGTATGATGACGCTCTAGGCAAGCTGCGCTTTGGTGTTATTTCGGGCAAGTATGATGACGCTCTAGGCAAGCTGCGCTTTGGCCAGATATTTTGTAATTTCGGTGACGCTCTTGGCAGGCTGTGCTTTGGGGTTATTTCTGGCAAGTAGGATGACGCTATAGGCAAGCGGCGCTTTGGTGTTATTTCGGGCAAGTATGATGACGCTCTAGGCAAGCTGCGCTTTGGGGTTATTTCGGGCAAGTATGATGACGCTCTAGGCAAGCTGCGCTTTGGCCAGATATTTTGTAATTACGGTGACGCTCTTGGCAGGCTGTGCTTTGGTGTTATTTCTGGCAAGTATGATGACGCTCTAGGCAAGCTGCGCTTTGGCCAGATATTTTGTAATTTCGGTGACGCTCTTGGCAGGCTGTGCTTTGGGGTTATTTCTGGCAAGTATGATGACGCTCTAGGCAAGCTGCGCTTTGGCCAGATATTTTGTAATTTCGGTGACGCTCTTGGCAGGCTGTGCTTTGGGGTTATTTCTGGCAAGTATGATGACGCTCTAGGCAAGCTGCGCTTTGGCCAGATATTTTGTAATTTCGGTGACGCTCCTTGGCAGGCTGTGCGATGGCTTTATGGCTGGTAATTATGATGACGCCCTTACCTCTTTTCATTCTAGGTGGTTTTCACCCACCTTAACGCGCCCCGTCCTTAGTTTCGCTATACTTGCGCCAGAACTCCCACGTAATTCTCTCACCTTTTCCCACTCGTTTCACGTCGATTTTCTCCGATTCCTTTTTTTTTTGGTCTTACCTGTCCCAGTGGCTGTAAAAGAAGAGCTCGGAAGTCCTCCATTTTTCCTTTTCGTCATCTCTGATTTCAATCCTTGTGCTACCCTTGTGCTAAAAGTAGTATCCCTCAGTAACTCAGCGATTTTCTTACTGATATCATCATCTGGCATCCCACTGAACGTCACACTTTACAACGTTGTATTTTGACTGAGCTCGCCCCAGCTAGTTTTTATTTGCAACTCTGCCTCCTCAAATTGTCATTGACTTTTCACACATGACTTAAAAAAAACAGCAACTATTAATCACATACAAAAACACTAACACACATAAAGCTATGTAGGCGTATATATTTTTATTACAGATGAATTAGTCTTGTGTGTGACTGGCCATTTACCGTGACAAATACCTGTTGTCCAAAACTGCTGGTGGTTTTGCTTCCAAATGGTACAAACGTTCGTTAAAATAACGAATGAAATCATGTTTTCGTTTTGGTAACATTTACTAATTTTCATGTGAGTGACAACAAAAGAGCTTTCAGTTTTTGACACTCATAAAGTTTCTTATGTAAAATTAATTAATAATCGGTCTACATATTTTTTTCTTTAAGTTACAAGAAAAAATTAAATTAATGAGAAAATGTGAATGACAAAATAATATAAGTTCTAATAAGGAACGGAAAATAAGAAATACAATGAAAATCTGTAGAAATGTGTAAATGGTTTTCTATTTGAATGCTTAAATCAATTAAAAAAATGCTTACGCCTTTGTTCATAGAATTTAAAATGAATTTTATTTAAAATTTTTCATTGAATTTTTTTAATAGACTTTACTTTTTTTCCTTCACTGTAATAATTTTTTGAGTTTATATTTTTAGTTATAACTAAAAAGCTCTTTTTATGTCAAAGCAACAGCTTTAGAAAATGTTTTACAAAAATCAAATTTTAAACGCTATCTTTATAAATGAAACATAAAAACGAAAGGGCTTATGTTTCCGAAAAACAGGCTGTTAATCTAGCAATATCTACTTTTTTTAACTCATTCTATTTTTTTAGTTTACCAATTTACACAAGAAGAATAATATATAATAATCTTCTATTTCTTCGAATTTTTTTTTTGCTTTGAAAGGTATTCAGTATATCCTAAAGCAAGCCACAGACCTTGCAACTGTTGGTACAACATGAGCAAGTTGTGTATAAGATTGTATAGTGTGTGGGGTCGTCGTATGAAGTTGTGTATCGGTTGTACGAAATATTAAAAAGATTTGATTTTTTGGCAAGTTGTATAGACAGGTTGTAAAATTTAGGAGTGTGTTGTACAACTTCATTTCATTTTGTTCTTATTTTCGTTGTGGTCATATGAAAAACATCGCGCTCGAATTCAAATTTGCGTATAAAATGGAGAATTCAACAGAAATAAGTGATTTTATATAATTGTATGAGTTTGCGCGGAAGAATTGCTTTTGTATATGCATCGGAACTTTTGACAAAAGGTCATTGAATAATTCGTCTGACACCCAGGTGTAATTTTTATAGTCCAGTGGCTCACTTTCTTTTAATATTTCCAAAAGTTTGTTATTAGAATACGTTTTTTATATAAATCACTCCTTTAACCAAATTCTTTTTTTCTGTCCTTTTTTACGTTCTTCTTCTTATTTTGTCACCAAAAAAAACCATCCATTACAATACGAGACATAACACCCGATGTCATGTTTACTCCAAAAAAAAAAATTAAGAAATGAAGTTGTACTCTAATGTTGTACACGTTGTTGTAAAGTTTGTGGGCAAAACACACAACTTGTTAATCCAACGTGTTGTACCAACGGTCGCAAGGTGTATGGCTTGCATAAGAACAGGAGAATGTATTTTTTTGAAAGAGCAAGATATTGAAATTTTATTTAATAACTCCCAATTTTAAACCCGCGAGAAGATAACAAACTCTTGCAACAAACTTTTTTTCTGCCATTGAAAAATTGAGAGAGCAAATCTGCAAAATGTGCAGGAATTGTTGCGCTCTCTTTCGTTTTGGAAAACGTGCTGCCAGACAACATACATGTTTTCAGTCTGGTTGCCAGACGAAATTGATCTAATATCGTCATTGTTAGTGCGTTAAATCGTCAAATGAACTTAAACTACTATTATTATGCTTTTTAATTATTTAAAAACTATAAGATTGTACTATAATATTGTACCTATAACTTTTTTTAATTTTGTAAAGAAAAAAACTATTGTTTCTTTTTGTAAACTTAATTATTCTTTCGAAGACTTTTCAAAAAATAACTTGACGATTTTGATATGATTTTTAACAATTTGGCGACAAACAGTCTGACAGCCCTATTTCTAAGCTTATGGCTTCTCTAAAGTCTGGTAGCATTTTAAACCATCTAAATACATTAAAACTTGGCCTCACTTTAAACAAAAATCCACAGCTGATACATCATCGGGGTAAGTTCAAATGAAATTTGATTAATTTTATTTTTTGTTATCTATATCTAATATTGTTTTTAATATAGAGAAACTTGTATATGGAAAGGACGAATTGGAAACAGAAGCCCTGCAGCACTACCAACTTAAGACCAGGTAACTATTTAAAAGCACTTGGTTTACCCAGCGGGAGAAGTATAACAATAAGTTGCTTGTATAACATATGTTTGTGCCAATTCGTCGGTTGGTTTCTGGTTTGCTGCAGACGTAATGTATTTTGTATATAATGTGCCGCAAACCAGAAACCAATCGACGAATTGTTACTTTTTCTTGCGTGTACACTTAATACAGTAAACCTCGGTTAACTACCTCATCAAAAATTTAATGATTTTTGAAGTAATTATCCGAGAAAGGTAATTAAACGAAGACGTTTAATTACTTCATAGAGATAATTATGAGAATACGCTTAAATACCTTTATAATTTCATTACCTTTTCTCGCTGGGTATTTTTTTCTTTATTTCAGAACTGCTCTTATATTTTATTTTCTCTCTCAATTTTTAGGACGCTAAGATGAAAGGGACACGGAAGCAGAAGTTAGATTTAAGAAACATTATATTAAATTTAGAAAATTTAGAAAATTTGAAAAGCTATTCGAAAGCAAATGAAACCTTATTTCAATGTGCTATAAATACTCTAAATGAGAAGAAAAGCAAACACGGCAAAATAAGAAATAGTGCGAAAATTCGCAAACGCATTTCAAGTGCTGCAAAACGTGTATTAAAAACACAAAATGTAAATACAGGTTTAGAAATACCTGCAAATAAAGTTTTATTGGAAACTTTAGATTTAAGAAATAAAGGCTTAGATGTGCCCGAAAAAGTAGAAAGTAATATCTTATTGGAAACAAGAAATATAACGTATATGAGTTCTGAAATTTCTGAAAATGGAAAAAAAGAATTTTTATTGGAAACTTTAAATTTAAGCAATACAGGCTTATTAAAAAATAATACAAATTGTGAAAAAAATCTCTCTGAGAAACTTGAAAGTTTTCCAATGGAACAAGTTCTTGTATCAGCGCTATTGTCTGATGTTGACGAAAGTTTGGAAATCACAACTAATTCCAAGAAAACAGAATTTAATGAAGAGAAAAATATTTCTGAATTGGGAAGTTTAGCTGCACATTCTAAATTTGTAAATGGCAAATCAGAATTCATCGCAATTTTGAAAAATAATGAAATAAATAAAAAGTTAAATGAAAATTTAGTGAAAGACTTTAAATCTTTTGTTTATGATATAAAAGATGAAATTAGTAAAAACTTCACAAAGAATGAATGTTACCTTAACGAAATTATAACGTGCTTGAAAGAAATTTTAAATAAGGGTATTATCGAAAAAAGCCCTAAAATTGAAGAAACGACTGATACTACACATGGTAGTGAAAGTATTATTTTGAAAAGTTCTCCGAAAATTTTAGAATCTGAGAGTAAAAAACGAGATCATACACTAGGTCCGTTTGAGATAACGGATGACTCTCAAAATGTTTCTGATTTTCTAAAATACCGAAAAATTCCAAATCCAAACGAAAAATGTAATAGAGAAGTTATACGTGATAGTTCAGACAACACAAAACTTAATAGAAAATTTAAAGCTAATTTGAAAGACTGTTCCTTTCATGTTGATATCAATACAAAAAAACATATTAATATTGACAAGATTACAAAAATAAAAATTCTCGAGGATTTGATAAGAGAAGAATATTCAAAACAAAACAATGTTTGCGTTTTGTGTTTCTACAATGCTAAGTGTGGCATTAAAAATACATTGTTGTACGCCTATTGCAAATTTAATAATTGTACTACTTTTCGGTTTAAAATAAATCCCCAAGGAGAAGTGATTGTTCATAGAACAAAAGACTTACATCATGCTAAAGATGATGTAAAAGTGGGTCAAATGAGAGGTGTTAAAAGACTTGTAATAAAAAGTCACCTTAGAAAAAATAAAGCATATTTATACAGAAAGCAGCAAATTTTGGATGCCGCAGATGATATTGCTGAGAAGGGCAATTTGCAAAATATACATAAGCTAGAAACATTAAGAAAATGTAAATCAGAGGGAAATCAAGATAGGTATTATCACCCAGATCCCTTTTATGCTTTGTATCTAATGCAAGTTGGCCCTTATAAAAATTATATACATAGACTTGCTTCTCCCTTTACAGTATATACATGGGAAAATTATACCTTTGAGACAATCTCAAGCAATATGAAAATATTGGAAGAATCTAATTTTACATTACATCTAGATGCATCAGGTGAAAGTGTAAAAAGTTTGATTTGTGCTGCAAAACGAATTTTAACTTATAAATTAGTGCTACGAATTTCTAAATTAAAAAAGATTTTACCCGTTGCGGAAGCAATTCTATCTGGACACACTATGAAAGAAATATGTGATTATTTAGATAAATTAAAATTGTCTTTGAAAGATAGCAAAATAAAGTATCAGTTCAAATGGCCTTGGTGTAAAAGGGTTTGTACTGACGTTAGCTCCGCATTATTTGGTGCAGTGTTGAAAAGTTTCAATAATCAGACTTTATTGGAGTACTTTATGCTTGCGCATTATTCTTAAATGAATTAAAAAAAAAACCAAATGCAAAGCCTGATTTTGTTGTATTACAATGGTGTAAATGCCATTATATACACATAATGTGCAAAGATTTAAATGCGAAGCTAGGCAAAAAACATATTTTAAGACATTTATTAAAAAATGCATTAATAACTGCTTTTAGTTTAAGCAGCATTGAGGAATGTCAAAGATGGTTCAAACATATATTTATAATATTGCTTACACCATATAAAAACCATAATTTGGAAAATAGTCTGGAAATCGTACGTCAATGCTTAATAGAATTTAATGTAGAAAATGCAAGTAATGACTACAATTTTCCAGATAATGAAAAAAGAGATCCATTAGAATCAATAGCAATTAATAGCCCTTTTAGAAAGATGTTTTTATCTATTTATAGTGAAATAGAAAATGATATCAAAGATATCAATAAAGGCACTTTATTGAATGAGTATCGCAATGATGAAATGTGCATGTTTATATTAAACAAATATTGTCCCTTTGTTGTCCTTTGGACCAATGTTATGGGAATTCATGTGGATCCATCTGGAGAACACATAAGTAATGCTCCGGTTGAATTTACTTACTTTCTGCAAAAACATATAATTTTGCCACAAAAAACTGTAAGACCGGATGTGTTTGTTAAGCTTATGAGAATCGACTATCTTAGTTCGCTTAAGGAACTGCGATACCATTACAAAATGTTTGGATCAATGGATAAAGAAATTGAAGATACCATCACTTCTTTGAATGAATACAATGAAACCGATCTTAGTAAGATTATAAAAAAAGAACATTCTTACATAACTTCAACTCCTAATGATACAAAGCTTCGACATGATGAAAACTCCTTCAGTGTTGAAGTCATAGAAAGAGATCATGATTATACACAATTAATTATAAAGAGTGAACCCGAAGAGGAATGGGGTAAAATAAGTTCCATTAAAAAAAGGGCAATACGACCCAAGTTGATGTTAGCCTCAAAAGCTAGTAAAAAAGTTAAAAAGATACTTAAAAATAAGATAAATTCTAATGAAGTGTCCGTTATTAAGGACAATTTCTTTTTGTTCAAGTTTGATACACTGTTTTCTGAAGTAAATCATATGATAGATCATGTTAGTTTTGGCTTTTATGATAACTTAGAAACCTCAGACTGGACTTCTTTGATTAATAACGAGCAATTAACAAATTTTGTTTTAGATGCTTGCCTTTTAGCTGTTATAAAGGAGAGTAGATTATATCATTGCTATTGTTTGCCTTGCCAAATTGATAACATCAATTTTGAAAAGATGAATCTGTTAATAAATAATCATCCTGATATGATATTTGTACCTATATTACATTCTTCCCATTATACTTTATGTGTGCTTAAACTTAAGACTCATGAATTTTTGTACATAAATTCAGTAAAAAGTCAAGGTGAAGGAAAACGACTATATAATAATTTTCTCAATGCGCTAGGGAAGGAAAAAGCTCTGTGGAATTATTGTCCAATACTCGAAAGAGATGTTCAAAAAGATAAAACGAGCTGTGGCATATTTGTTTTAATGTATGCTTGTAAAATTCTGGAAAACCAGCCTTTAATACATTTAAAGAACCCCGATGATTTTCGAATAATATTAAAAAATTTACTAATAAAATACCAAGGTGATAAAACTAGATTTTGTGTGCAGTGTGGATATTTAAAGTCGACAAAGATCAGTATAGTAACCATATGTAAAGACTGCCATTATTATATTTGTGATAGATGCAAACAAAAACATTGGATAGAAAATACGAACATCTGTAAAATTATTTCACAAAAGATATTAGCAATGTAAAATGGATATTGCTGGAAAAACTGTGATATAAAATTAGTTAGTACATAATTTACATTTAATACAAAGATATTATACATATTATAATTATTTTATGGTATGTAGGCCTACTGGGGATGCCAGCCATAAAAAATAATTGGCAACGCACATTTACATGGTACCTCTTGGGTTGTGTGGAAAACTATGTACATTATTAAAGAAGTTTTTTTTTGTTCCCAAGTTATAGCATCTTGAAAATCATCAAAAGTACCAAAATATTCGGTTTAGATATTACATAGAAACACTCTGAGTATTGCATATTGCAGTATGAACACTTTACCCTACGTCCTACACCTGATATAATTTTATCATAAGAAAAGTCAAACTTTATATGGAAAAATATTTTAGGGTTAGATAAAGTGAGGGCAAGATATCTAACATATTAACATATTTTTAATTTTTTGTACAAACGAACACAGAAATATAAAGCAGGTAACTTATTCGTCAGAAAAAAATCGCTATAAAATAGATGAAAAATCATAAATTTTCTGGCAGCACTGCGTTATTAAAATTCCTTATTTTCACTGTGGCAACATCTTTTTGTGCGATTTATTGAAAACTTGGCATTACTTTTGTTTATACCCACCCTTTACACAGAATACACAGAAGTGAAACATTATAATAATAAATTAGAATTAAAATGTAAATTTAATTATTTTTGTGTGTTTTAAGCAAAAAAATGAAATAAAATGTTGTGAGTGTTTATTAAGTGTTGCCGGTATATTTGAATGTAATATTGCTGGTTATAGCGGAGAAAACTACATCTGGATGAGAATGAGGAGTCTGTGTTGGCCCTTAAGGAATTCGCTCAACGTGCCGGAGTTGCTTTTATTCCATATCTTGGGGAGTCTTACAAGACTGTCTACCAGAGAACTGCGCCGACCGGCTAACAGCCGGGTGAGCCAAGCCTAAACTAAACATTCATTGACTTGTACAAGCAGAATGACACTAATCACATATCGATGGCTTAATATGGAAAGGACGTATCTCAAATGTTGGATATTTTATAGGAGAAGCAAAAAACTGAAGAAAACGTAAAGCATTTACATGCAGGAATAATTTTTTAAGTGGCCATAAGTCCTTGAGTTTTAACAGTAACGTACTAAGATCTTCAAGGAGGATGCAATTATAAGTTATTTCCCAGAAAACGTTAAAAACGCGATTTCGAAAAAAATTGAGATACGTCCTTTCCATATTAAGCCATCGATATGTACAAGGTGTTGGAAATGCCATAACCATACTTATTCCTAAATTGGATCAAATTGTGCGTGACTATGAAAAGGTTTCCCTTGTGCTTGCTGCACTTGAAAGTGAAAATAGCATTTTTACATGAATTAACGATGTTCTGGTGGGAAAGGTTGCTGGCAATTTTGATGAGCCTGCTGGCGGCAATGACGACGAAAGTGCTGGTAATTTGCTGCCACTATTGGCTCAGGTTATGGAGCCCGCAAAACTCTCCATGTATTTTGGATGTGTATACCAAATTATCGCATCTAAGCTGGTAAGTAAGGAAAAATTCATGTAAATGTAATTTTATAATAATTAGCACTTGCGGGTTTTATATATATTTGCAGCAAAAAGCTAAGAAGGACGAGGAACTGGATTTAGAAAAGCCCTTTGTATATAGAGGTTTGGTCGAATGTTTTGGTGCTTTGGAAAACTACACCGAAAACTATTTATTTATTTATTTCGATACATTATGCTCGTCAAAATGCTGTTTTCATTTTGGTGCTTTGAAAAACAGCACCGGACACTATTTCCATACAATACTGTTTCCGTATTGGGTGAATTGGTTTTTTATTCGAGTAAGTGTTAATTTTTTAATTAAATAAATTTACACAATAACTAAAAAAATAAATGTATATTTTTCAATTGCAGAGCATATATGTGTATTTTGATGGCATTGTCTCAGGACATTGCCAACGAAAAGGAACAAGCCTCTCTCGATAATACATGTGGATCAATTGCCCGCCTTACAAACTGTAACTTAATGGAACAAGTATTACCAGTTTCGCTACAACACTTGCCATTACATGAACATTTTGATAAAAACGCTTTAATCTTTAAATGCTTCAGTCTTCGTGCAAATTATCCCGACAAATTCAGTGCAGTGGCTAATTAGAATCCATAAATAAAAGTTTTACTTGTAGTTATTATGAGCAATTCCTATCCTTACTATATGTAATATTATTTAAACACATTTGTTTTATTTATGTACTATAGATGTATATTTGACATAACACAAATGAAAAATTAATAAACCCCTCTATTATTTTTGTATTGTATAATCAAATTTGATTTAATTATTGTTATTTTCAATAAAAAATTAAATAATTGATATTAACTAACTTGTTAATTAAGTAGATTTTGTCAAGTTTAATAATTTTAAAATGCGCTAAGTGTTGAAATTTTGTAATAGAGGGGAAAACAAACACAATTGTATATTATCAAAATTTGAAGTTGGGACAAAAATAAAAAAACAAATCGATTATTTAAAACGAATTTAATATAATCTTTAATTTACTTAATAACGCGTGGTTACAATAATTTCTTTTGCACTTTCTATCGGTGTCAATAGACGCTAGTTCCGGACAATTGACCAAAAAACTGCATTGATCAGCCAGGTGTTGAGCTGTTGTGTCTAATCCTAATACCATAGAGCCCAGTTCTTGCAACGCACTCACTAAGAAGTGTTGACTGAACAGTGTTTCCTGATTCGAGTCCTTTGCATTTTCGGGATTGAAATCACAAAAAAAAAAACACTAACTATCCAGGAAAAATCGAATGATGAGGAAATATAGCCCTTTTCACGCCCTTTCAGAAGGTATAGGTCGTTTTTTGACACGCGGCCCAGTTTGGAAGTTATAGGCAAAAAATTGAGGAAAATTTTGTTTCGAAAAAGGTTGTTGAAAAATTTTGTTCGAAACACTAACTATCCAGGAAAAATCGAATGATGAGGAAATATAGCCCTTTTCACGCCCTTTCAGAAGGTATAGGTCGTTTTTTGGCACGCGGCTCGGTTTGGAAGTTATAGGCAAAAAATTGAGGAAAATTTTGTTTCGAAAAAGGTTGTTGAAAAATTTTGTTCGAAACACTAACTATCCAGGAAAAATCGAATGATGAGGAAATATAGCCCTTTTCACGCCCTTTCAGACGGTATAGGTCTTTTTTTGGCACGCGGCCCAGTTTGGAAGTTATAGGCAAAAAATTGAGGAAAATTTTGTTTCGAAAAAGGTTGTTGAAAAATTTTGTTCGAAACACTAACTATCCAGGAAAAATCGAATGATGAGGAAATATAGCCCTTTTCACGCCCTTTCAGACGGTATAGGTCGTTTTTTGGCACGCGGCCCGGTTTGGAAGTTATAGGCAAAAAATTGAGGAAAATTTTGTTTCGAAAAAGGTTGTTGAAAAATTTTGTTCGAAACACTAACTATCCAGGAAAAATCGAATGATGAGGAAATATAGCCCTTTTCACGCCCTTTCAGAAGGTATAGGTCGTTTTTTGGCACGCGGCTCGGTTTGGAAGTTATAGGCAAAAAATTGAGGAAAATTTTGTTTCGAAAAAGGTTGTTGAAAAATTTTGTTCGAAACACTAACTATCCAGGAAAAATCGAATGATGAGGAAATATAGCCCTTTTCACGCCCTTTCAGACGGTATAGGTCTTTTTTTGGCACGCGGCCCAGTTTGGAAGTTATAGGCAAAAAATTGAGGAAAATTTTGTTTCGAAAAAGGTTGTTGAAAAATTTTGTTCGAAACACTAACTATCCAGGAAAAATCGAATGATGAGGAAATATAGCCCTTTTCACGCCCTTTCAGACGGTATAGGTCGTTTTTTGGCACGCGGCCCGGTTTGGAAGTTATAGGCAAAAAATTGAGGAAAATTTTGTTTCGAAAAAGGTTGTTGAAAAATTTTGTTCGAAACACTAACTATCCAGGAAAAATCGAATGATGAGGAAATATAGCCCTTTTCACGCCCTTTCAGAAGGTATAGGTCGTTTTTTGACACGCGGCCCGGTTTGGAAGTTATAGGCAAAAAATTGAGGAAAATTTTGTTTCGAAAAAGGTTGTTGAAAAATTTTGTTCGAAACACTAACTATCCAGGAAAAAGCGAATGATGAGGAAATATAGCCCTTTTCACGCCCTTTCAGACGGTATAGGTCGTTTTTTGGCACGCGGCCCAGTTTGGAAGTTATAGGCAAAAAATTGAGGAAAATTTTGTTTCGAAAAAGGTTGTTGAAAAATTTTGTTCGAAACACTAACTATCCAGGAAAAATCGAATGATGAGGAAATATAGCCCTTTTCACGCCCTTTCAGACGGTATAGGTCGTTTTTTGGCACGCGGCCCGGTTTGGAAGTTATAGGCAAAAAATTGAGGAAAATTTTGTTTCGAAAAAGGTTGTTGAAAAATTTTGTTCGAAACACTAACTATCCAGGAAAAATCGAATGATGAGGAAATATAGCCCTTTTCACGCCCTTTCAGAAGGTATAGGTCGTTTTTTGGCACGCGGCCCGGTTTGGAAGTTATAGGCAAACAATTGAGGAAAATTTTGTTTCGAAAAAGGTTGTTGAAAAATTTTGTTCGAAACACTAACTATCCAGGAAAAATCGAATGATGAGGAAATATAGCCCTTTTCACGCCCTTTCAGAAGGTATAGGTCGTTTTTTGGCACGCGGCTCGGTTTGGAAGTTATAGGCAAAAAATTGAGGAAAATTTTGTTTCGAAAAAGGTTGTTGAAAAATTTTGTTCGAAACACTAACTATCCAGGAAAAATCGAATGATGAGGAAATATAGCCCTTTTCACGCCCTTTCAGACGGTATAGGTCTTTTTTTGGCACGCGGCCCAGTTTGGAAGTTATAGGCAAAAAATTGAGGAAAATTTTGTTTCGAAAAAGGTTGTTGAAAAATTTTGTTCGAAACACTAACTATCCAGGAAAAATCGAATGATGAGGAAATATAGCCCTTTTCACGCCCTTTCAGACGGTATAGGTCGTTTTTTGGCACGCGGCCCGGTTTGGAAGTTATAGGCAAAAAATTGAGGAAAATTTTGTTTCGAAAAAGGTTGTTGAAAAATTTTGTTCGAAACACTAACTATCCAGGAAAAATCGAATGATGAGGAAATATAGCCCTTTTCACGCCCTTTCAGAAGGTATAGGTCGTTTTTTGGCACGCGGCTCGGTTTGGAAGTTATAGGCAAAAAATTGAGGAAAATTTTGTTTCGAAAAAGGTTGTTGAAAAATTTTGTTCGAAACACTAACTATCCAGGAAAAATCGAATGATGAGGAAATATAGCCCTTTTCACGCCCTTTCAGACGGTATAGGTCTTTTTTTGGCACGCGGCCCAGTTTGGAAGTTATAGGCAAAAAATTGAGGAAAATTTTGTTTCGAAAAAGGTTGTTGAAAAATTTTGTTCGAAACACTAACTATCCAGGAAAAATCGAATGATGAGGAAATATAGCCCTTTTCACGCCCTTTCAGACGGTATAGGTCGTTTTTTGGCACGCGGCCCGGTTTGGAAGTTATAGGCAAAAAATTGAGGAAAATTTTGTTTCGAAAAAGGTTGTTGAAAAATTTTGTTCGAAACACTAACTATCCAGGAAAAATCGAATGATGAGGAAATATAGCCCTTTTCACGCCCTTTCAGAAGGTATAGGTCGTTTTTTGACACGCGGCCCGGTTTGGAAGTTATAGGCAAAAAATTGAGGAAAATTTTGTTTCGAAAAAGGTTGTTGAAAAATTTTGTTCGAAACACTAACTATCCAGGAAAAAGCGAATGATGAGGAAATATAGCCCTTTTCACGCCCTTTCAGACGGTATAGGTCGTTTTTTGGCACGCGGCCCAGTTTGGAAGTTATAGGCAAAAAATTGAGGAAAATTTTGTTTCGAAAAAGGTTGTTGAAAAATTTTGTTCGAAACACTAACTATCCAGGAAAAATCGAATGATGAGGAAATATAGCCCTTTTCACGCCCTTTCAGACGGTATAGGTCGTTTTTTGGCACGCGGCCCGGTTTGGAAGTTATAGGCAAAAAATTGAGGAAAATTTTGTTTCGAAAAAGGTTGTTGAAAAATTTTGTTCGAAACACTAACTATCCAGGAAAAATCGAATGATGAGGAAATATAGCCCTTTTCACGCCCTTTCAGAAGGTATAGGTCGTTTTTTGGCACGCGGCCCGGTTTGGAAGTTATAGGCAAACAATTGAGGAAAATTTTGTTTCGAAAAAGGTTGTTGAAAAATTTTGTTCGAAACACTAACTATCCACGAAAAATCGAATGATGAGGAAATATAGCCCTTTTCACGCCCTTTCAGACGGTATAGGTCGTTTTTTGGCACGCGGCCCGGTTTGGAAGTTATAGGCCAAAAGCTAAGTAAAAAGTTTGTTGAAAAGGTACAGAGTTTGTTGAAATGCAAAAAAGGTATTAAGATTAGTACTAAATTAACAACCAATTTTATGTCGTTACCATATAAATTAAAAATTTTGTGCAGAAATACATTTTTTAACTTGGCAGCACTACATTTTGCAGCCTGCAAAGCTGAAAATACTCATTTTTCTCTTCATAAGAGAGGATTATTTTTGGTCTCTCTGAGAAAACCAGAAAAGTTTGTTCAAAAGTTTGTTATCTTCACGGAGATCAATTTTAAATGTATGTACTTCAGTGACCTGCGCCGAGCAATTTTGTCGGCGGCGGCGGCTCATGAGAAATTCTTCGGCGGCGGCTGAAAATCGGCTGGAATTCGGCTGAGTCGGCTTCACTATCTTTACAATTGTGTCAAAGTAAATTCATATTAAAAGTGTGAATTTATTAGTGAAAAAACCAAAAACCATCACTTGAAATATAAAAAAAATCATCAATCGGCGGCTAATCTTAGCCGATTTTGAGCCGAGAAAAAATCGGCGGCGGCGGCTGATGCAAAGCCCTCGGCGGCTCGGCTCAGCCGGCTGTCAACCGGTCGGCGCAGGTCTTTGATGTACTTGTCATAGACTACTAACAACATATTCTGTGGTATTTGTGTAAACATAGATACAAACATTTGCATATATACCAGGGAAGTAAAATGACTTCTTGGATTTTGTACCAACTGTGAAAACAAAATGTACTTTTTGGACCATGACAGTACCATTTTTTTAATATTAATTAATAAGAACGGAAACGTAAAAAAATTTGTAAAAATTCGGAAGTAAACAATAAAAAACAGAAACTGAACACAAATGTGTATAAAAATTCAGTATAAAAAATAACATAAAAAAATATTAAATGTTGCATTCATAAGGGTACATTCGTAGATTAGACTTGTCAGAGATCGGTTATTTTACAAATTTTGCTTATTAACAGGCCTGTTATTTTCATACACTATAAAATCTAAGTTATGCGCATAAAAAATGCGCGATAAAACCTAAAACACTCTATTGAAGTAAAGGAGCGATATGTAGTTAACAAAAATAAATATAACCACAGCCAAGGCGAGTTCATGTACGAGATGCTGTCAAGTTAGAAGGGTACAGTTAAAGTACTAGACATATTTTTTGTTGCAGACTTGACACCACCTGGTACATGAATTTGCCTTGACGACAGCATTGCAACAAAAACAGAGAAGCTGGATCTCTAAAATAAAACACACAAAAAACTTAAAGACAACCAAGGCGAATTGATACAAGGTGGTCTTAATTTGCAACTCTGCGTATTCGCCTTGTATATTTGTTAGTGTAAAATTTCCTGCTGTCAGAATATTTCCTAACGTTTTGGTTGATTTGACAGTAGAGAAGTTATGCCAGATGGTGAATTAAGATCACCTTATGTGAATTCGCCTTGAAGACAACATAGGCAAAATTAATGTTACCATATAGTACAACATGGGCATTTTTAAATTGTACCAAGTAACTCACGGTAGTACCACGGTACCAACGAGGTCAAAAATGTACCATAAAAAGTACAATTGTACCATGATTTCAATCCGTGATACATACTTCTATTATGTATATACGTATGTAGGTACACTACTTATATGTACCTTATTAAAATGTAATATCTCGAGCTGATGTACTTAAGAATGTGTTGATTTTATGATAGTTACATATTAATTTTTAATAAATTACTTAACAAACATGTTTGATGTTTTGATTTAAAACAGAAACATTTTAAAACTAGCCCTTTTTCGCGCTACTTTATTTTGCGCTAAACGTATATTTTTTCAATTTAGCGCTTTTTACAAAAAAATTTTTACGCGCTTTGAGTATCAAAAGTTGGCATCACTGTCTTGATGTATATACATACCAAGGCGAATTCATAACAGGTGACCCTAACAGTCCTGATGATTATCAGGTGTTCGAAGACTGCTTAAACCCCAACTGTCAAAATCTCTTCTTCTATCTAATGTTTGTTTACATTTAAAGTGAAAAAAATTATATCGCTCTTTATGTTTAAAAAATATATTTTAAAGTAAAAAGAATTATATTGTATGAATACTTATCACAGTGGAACCAATTGGATCTCCGAGAGGGGGTGCGGTATAGCACCAACCTTCTTAACCTATGCATTCTCAATTAACTCTTGCAAAATGATTAATTGCATTAGTTTATTGATGATTTTAAAAAAATTGTATCTAATACAAAATATTTCTACCAATGTGTCTCGCCTATAATGCATGATATTCTTTGGTACAGAATCTTGCACGGATTTTCGCACAATATAGAAATAAGATTTTATCAAACGTTCTGCATTACTTGAGGCAAAGAGTATTTGCTCGTTCCATCATTTCAGCTTTTAGTTGACTAGACATGTTTATGAAAATCTGGATGTGTAGTATTTATATACAAAGCCCAATTCAATGGCTCCCAAATTCTCTACAATGAAATTGGTGGCTGGTAAACGACGATGCAATAGCGTTTTCACCACATCAAAAATTTTTCCGTGCAATTTGGAAACCTTAAACAGATACATATATTACAAATTAAGTTTATAGAAATAAATATTCAAGCATACCTTAACATTTCCTATTGCATTTAATTGCCACAATGCGCTGCATTTCTTCATGTATCAACTCAACACAATGCGAATTCTTAATTGTGGGGTTAAGACAACTTTTGCCGGGCCCAGCTAGTACTAGCTGACTTCTTATATATGTATGTATGTATAAATAAGACGGACGTTTATTTGTTGTACACTTTTAAGTAACTGTCCATTTTTGTGAACAATTTCATGCATTTAAGCATAATATTGTGTTTACGGCCATGATAAGCCAGTAAAACACATTTTATACCACTGATTTCGCGTCCAAAAAACCATCGGAGGGACTGCAATAAGGCAGCAAGTAAGGTTTCTTTACGTTGTCCAAAAATATCAAGATCATCTAACATGAACCGTCTTTCAACATTTTAATCACATTTATTTTACAAATATTGTTTTCTGTGTTGTTGATGATAGATGCACATGGATAGTAAAATATGTTTTTATAAATGTCAATGTATTGGTGTTTGAGTCCTGTTTTTGACAGATGGGGTTTTTTGAAGCCAGACGAATTGCATGTTGTTTTTATTATTGTTGTATTTTTGTAGCGATAAGGCCACCTGTTATGAATTCGCCGTGGATGTGCCTTGAGCGCAATCATGATACAATTATACAGGTAACCGCGAAGCGCCAGCTGTTTTGCTTGTTTCGTGGTGCACTCTGCCAAATGTTGTTTATGTTTTACAAACACACACACACGCTGTTTATCTTTCATTGCTCTATGACAGTTGGCACCAGAAACTAGCAACAAAAAGCCCTGTTGTTTTATTTGTTGTCGATTTGCGGTTACCTGTATAATTGTTTCATGAGCGCAATCATGATACAATTATACAGGTAACCGCGAAGCGCCAGCTGTTTTGCTTGTTTCGTGGTGCACTCTGCCAAATGTTGTTTATGTTTTACAAACACACACACGCTGTTTATCTTTCATTGCTCTATGCAAGGCGAATTCATAACAGGTGACCCTAACAGTCCTGATGATTATCAGCTGTTCGAAGATTGCTAAAACCCCAACTGTCAAAATCTCTTCTTCTATCTAATGTTTGTTTACATTTAAAGTGAAAAAAAATTATATCGTTCTTTATGTTTAAAAAATATATTTTAAAGTGAAAAGAATTATAATGTATGAATACTTATCACAATGTAACCAATTGGGTCTCCGAGTGGAGGTGCGGTATAGGAGCACCCTTCCTAGCATATGCATTCTAAATTAACTCTTGCAAAATTATTAACTGCATTAGTTTATTGATGATGATTTTTAAAAAATTGTATCAATACAAAATACTTCTACCAATGTGTCTCGCCTATAATGCATGATAGTCTTTGGTACAGAATCTTGCACGGATTTTCGCACAATATAGAAATAAGATTTTATCAAACGTTCTGCATTACTTGAGGCAAAGAGTATTTGCTCGTTCCATCATGTCAGCTTTTAGTTGACTAGACATGTTTGTGAAAATCTGGATGTGTAGTATTTATATACAAAGCCCAATTCAATGGTTCCCAAATTCTCAACCATGAAATTGGTGGCTGGTAAACGACGATGCAATAGCGTTGTCACCACATCAACAATTTTTACGTGATATTTGGAAACCTTAAACAGATACATATATTACAAATTAAGTTTATAGAAATAAATATTCAAGCATACCTTAACATTTCCTATTGCATTTAATTGCCACAATGCGCTGCATTTCTTCATGTATCAACTCAACACAATGCGAATTCTTAATTGTGGGGTTAAGACAACTTTTGCCGGGCCCAGCTAGTACTAGCTGACTTCTTATATATGTATGTATGTATAAATAAGACGCACGTTTATTTGTTGTACACTTTTAAGTAACTTTGTCCATTTTTTTGAACAATTTCATGCATTTAAGCATAATATTGCGTTTACGGCCATGATGAGCCAGTAAAACACATTTTATACCACTGATTTCGCGTCCAAAAAACCATCGGAGGGGCTGCAATAAGGCAGCAAGTAAGGTTTCTTTACGTTGTCCAAAAATATCAAGATCATCTAACCTGAACCGTCTTTCAACATTTTAATTACATTTATTTTACAAATATTGTTTCTGTGTTGTTGATGATAGATGCACATGGATAGTAAAATATGTTTTTATAAATGTGAATGTATTGGTATTTGAGTCAACTGTTTTTGACAGATGGGGTTTTGTGAAGCCAGACGAATTGCATGTTGTTTTTATTATTGTTGTATTTTTGTAGCGATAAGGCCACCTGTTATGAATTCGCCTTGGCTCTATGATAGTTGGCTCCAGAAACTAGCAACAAAAAGCCCTGTTGTTTTATTTGCTGTAAATTTGTTGTCGATTTGAGGTTACCTGTATAATTGTATCATGAGCGCAATCAAACAAAACTTGTATAAAAAAAATCTGCTCCAGCCGGCCAGCCGGCCAGCCGCCGCCGCCGGTATATATTTCCTCACCCGCCGCCGACAGTTTTGTGTGACGAATTGGACCTCTGGTTGGCAATAGCGTTATCAAATCTTCTTGTTATTAATCTACTTTGCATATAAAAATATATTATTTTCTCGGGTACTATGTAAAATATAGAGACATCCACGTGTGAAATATAATTTATAAATCCAAGTTGGCAGCAAAGTCCATGAAGTAATGTTGATTATGAGTAAAATATTAGCGAATTTAAAGGCAGGTAGAAATACATATGGGTTTTGTTTTCTTTAATTCCATGTCATAAATTATATTTGCAATATTGGTATAGGTCGCATGAAATTTACTGTTCCAGATTTCGAAATAACATTTAGTAAACGTTACAAAGGCTTTGGTTCAGCCATGGCGGAAGCATTGGAAAAGTTGGAACAAGATGAAGAGTTAAAACAGCGAGGAAAGGAAGATGCCATAGAATCTACTAAGGAAATGAAAAAGTTGAAGCGTAATCTAAAAAGGCGTAAATGGGTAGACTGGAAGACAGAAGATGAGGAAAAGGGAGATGTGAAAAGAGCTCCGTTCAATCCAGCCGATCGAGTAAAACGTAAAAAAACTGCCATTTTGTTGGGCTACTCGGGAGCAAAATATTTTGGGATGCAGCGTAACCCCGGAATGCAAACAATTGAGGAGGAATTATTTAAGGCAATGCTTAAACATAAGTGGGTAACGGAAGAAATGTTTGAACAAGCTCAATTGGCCAGTTTTCAACGAGCAGCCCGCACTGATAAAGGTGTATCCGCAGCGAGGCAGGTGTGCTCCATAAAATTGCGTAAGTTTAATATGAAGTCGCATTCAGTTGTTTTAACGTTCAAGTGCAATAATGGAAAGGGTTTCAAAAAGATTTTACAAGTCTGATTAAATAAAAAATTTACGACTTATCTGATAGGTCACGATTCCAAATCCAATCGGTCCAGCCGTTTAATATATACGTGCATACGAACAGACACACATACAAACTTATAACACCCCTTTTTTTGTCGGTGGTTAAAAATAGTATATGTAATAATAAAGTTCATGAGGAACATAGGACTAAAAAATTATATCGGACGAGTTCCATCATAAGTAAATATTTTGACTTGTCTCCAAGTGGTTTGAGTTCTTTATCCCATATATGAATGTACATCCAAATATTTCATTGCGGGGTGACATTCCAAACGTACGTATTTATAAATGCATATACATATGTATGTATGTACATATCTATGTTTGTAACTTGGGGGCCAAACGTTAAATTTTTGTTTTCCAATTCCATTCAATTTGCAATACACGCACTTTTTTAGTAACATAATCAAACTTTTTAAATTGAATACTAGATTGCATTCAAATTCACCTATCCATTTATATGGCAATTTATTTTTCAATTTGAACAGATGGTCAGCACACATTGATTGTAGCTATACATTTTAGTTGTTTCTTCGTCGGTGGCATTTAAAAAATGAAATTGAGTATCAATTCGTGTCACACCTATTAATTTCAATGACTTTTTTATATTATTATTACTTATTAGTAGTATAAATAAAATTGAAAAAAAAATTTATTGAAAGTGTGGCTGCAGCGTAAACTTCATATGTCTTTTCATATAAGAAACAAAAAATATCTTATTAATTTTAGCCGAAGAACTAGATTTGGTTGCTTTAAATGCGGATCTACCTGACCAAATTCGTTTATTTGCAACAGAACGTGTAACAAAAGGATTTAACGCCAAAGATCAGTGCAATGCCCGCACATATACCTACACAATGCCAAGCATAGCATTCGGTGGTTGCAACAGAAAGCCAGATTTCGAAACCTTTCGACTTTCAGAGGGCAGACTGAAAAAGGCTCAAGAGGTATTGCAAATGTTTGAAGGTACCAAAAACTTTCATAACTTTACCAGCAAAAAGTAAGTTTCCTAATCAACAATAATCTTTGTTTAATAACTATTATATTTTCTCTTATTTATTCAAAATATTTTTGCAGAAATTTTCTAGATCCTTCCGCCAAACGTTTCATTATGTCGTTTAGTTGTTCGGATCCATTTCAGTGTCCCCAAAGCGTGGAATTTGTTACGTTAAAAATAAAAGGTCAAAGCTTTATGCTGCATCAAATACGAAAAATGGTTGGTCTCACTATAGCTATAGTACGAGGTCATACGGATGCAAAGACTTTGGAGAGATCTTTAACAGAGGAACGGCTAGATTTGCCAATGGCTCCCGGTTTGGGTTTAGTGCTCGATACTGTCCATTACGAACGCTACAATGATCGTTATGGCCAGGATGGCATTCACAATCCGTTGACTTGGACTAAACAAGAACCTGAAATTCATAAATTCATAGAAGAGAAAATTTTTGACAATATTTACCATACTGAATGTGAAGAGAAACCATTGCTAGAGTGGTTAGAAACTTTAGCCTTTCACTCCTATGACGCTAGACAAGAAGACAATCTCTCTACACATGAGCAAGTCAATAGGGAAGACGATGAATAAAGCAATTAAGAATTTAAAACAAAATTTATCTTTAAAAAAATTCATATTTTCCATAATTTAGGATATGACAAAAGTAGTAAAATAAAACAAGTGGACACATTACCAGCAATTTCGATAGCATAAACATACACATGCATATTTTTAAATATGATACTTTAAAAGCGACCACCCTTCTTTTTCTTATGTCCACCCTTGCGGTGCTGTTGACGTGGACCGGGCGTAGGTTCCTGGTAAACTGGAGCAGCAGGGGAGTTTTTACCCAAATTAGCACGATTAGACATATCGCTATTATAAAAATAAATTAATTAAAAATAAAACATCGAGTACAATTATGACAAGACCGAACTGGGCGACGCAACACTGCAGAACTGCACGACATTCTTAGTGCGTCGTACTGAAATTGCAGCGACCCTTGAAAAAGTCTTGGACTTATTTTCATCACGTCGCCCATTGTAGTCTTGCCGTGAAACTTACTATTGCTCAGCTGCTTGAGTAGACATTCCTTGCGATCCCTTGATAATATCCTTAGCCCTCCGATCACGCTTCTTGCGGAAGCCGGTGCGTTCGTATTTGGGCAACCATCTTTCTGGATCTGGTGGAATTTCAGAGTTATAGTTTTTGGGCAATTTACCCTTCCGTTTGTGTTTGCGATTTTTTTTGCGGTCAACAACTGGTGTTCCTGGCGATTGTTCGGTTTTGGCACTGGCCGATTTCTTAGCTGCCTTAGTAGACATGACCCAATTTGCTGCTTCTAAAGCATCAATTTCCGAAGCTGTGGTAAGCGTTTCTAACTTTGGTAGTTTTTTACTTATTTCTAAAGCTTTCTTTGGATTGAATTGGGCATGAGCAATGACCAATTGTGCCAAGACTTTCATATCGTTGGGCTTGAGTTTAAGCAATTCTTCCAAGGAGCTGGCTGCTGTTTCGGTAGCACCGCCACGCAAATGAAATTCTGCTGCTTGACGCCACATATCAGACAAATCGGCACTGCTGACATTATTTTTCTTATACCAATCCACAGCAGTTTTCAAAAACTCAGATGCTGCTGGTTTGTTGTTCATCCCCAAATATAGAGTAACTAAAGCGGAGACAACACCGGGCTTATATTTTGCCTCTCCCAATGACAGCAACACATCTGCAGCTTCTTTGCGTGCACCCTGCGAAAGCAATAATTGAACAATGGCAAACTTAGCAGCAAAAGCTTGATCTTTATATTCACTAGATAATGCAAACTTTTGTAATAATTCCACCGCCTCTTTATGTTTTTTATCCTTTGCCAATTGTGAAGCTTTGATTAATAATGATTGGAAGAACATATCTGGATATTGATTAGCGAACTTAGTGCATAGCTGCTGCACCTGATCACTAGCGTTAGTAAACAGTGCCAATAAGCAATTGTTTAAAGCGATCGCTTTCTTTTGGCGTGAATTCAATTTATTCTCGCATGCATCAGCCATGGCAGAGCGTATCTTTTTCTTTGAGTCGAAAACGTGTTGGTCCTTGTTGATAACCACGGAATTATTACTAGCTACGGCAATCAAAGCCGGATCTTTAGGTTTATTTTTTAGGACTTCAGCATAAATAGCGGCAGCTTCTTTTGTTTTGCCTTGCATTTGCAGACAGTATGCCACTTGAACACGAATTGTGTCCAATTCATCCCTGATTTCATCTTCAGTAGCGCCGTCTTCTTCCAAAGTTTCGCGGCATAATTTCTCACTGGATCGTAACTTCTTTTCGGCATCTGCGAATTTTTCTCGATTTGATAGAATACAAGAGCCATTGAAATGTTGCTCATAAGTTTCTTCAGGAATTTCTGGTATTTCCTTATTTTGATCAATCGCCAAATTCGCAGCCACTGCGGTGAGGTTGGTGCGTCTTTCGTCTTCGTAGTCATCATTAGTATTTTTAATGATTTCTTTGTAGGAATCGAAACATTCGTCGTATCGTTCTAGACGATATAATACTTGGGTCCTCAGCTCCTTAAGATTGGGCGGTAACGAAGTCAAATGAGTATCATCAATTGTTTTCAAAGCATTTCCAGGTTTATTAAGACGATATTCACAATAGGCCTTCTCGAAAACAAGCGACGATGAAAGCTTATTTTTCTCAATAAATTTGGCAGCTTCCTCAAATTTCGATATTTGAATCAAACAAATAACTTTGCAATGTAAGGCCGTTGTATCGTCGGGTGCTACTCCTAGAACTAAAAAAAGTCATACAGCTGCTGTGTCATCAAAGATAGCAAATTGTTACTTTGGCTACTTACTACGATTGACAGCTTTTATAGCTTTATCGAATTCACCATTTTGGCCAAATTTATTAACATCTGCATAGGCAGTCTTAATAATGGTCTCCTTGGAATTTGGATCTTTCGACATTTCACCTCAGAAGTATTCTTTCTGATTGAATTTAAAAATCATACACCTATATCCCAATTTTTGCCGATATGAAAACTGATGAAAATTTCCCTATGAAAGTCGTGGCAGCAATGCAGCCAGATGATAAAAATAGCCCATTGCTGCCATCCTGCTTAACTTGAATTTCAAGATCAAGGTTGATGCAACTCAACTAAAATACGACAACACAAGAAACGCACACTCTTTAAGTTGTCAGAAACACACACAAACATGAACTAAAGTGTCTGGTGCATACAACTTTTGACAGTATAACACTAAAACACAACTTATCATCAGGACGATTACATAGACCTGATAAACAGACCTTATCATGGTAAAATTATAATAGGTACATGATACAATAATACAGGTAGCCGCGAATCTACAACAAATAAAACAACAGAGATTTTTATTGCTGTTTTGTGATTGACAAGAGAGACAACCAAGAGAAAACAATATACATGTAAATACTTGCGTTTTCTCTTGGCTTTGCAAATCATGTTTGTATTAGTACAGTTTTAATAGGCACTGTGCGCGTGTGTTGGTAAAACATAAACACCATTTGGCACAAGGCCTATTTATCAGGTCAACGCAATCGTCCTGATGATATTCTGTGTTTTCTTTTTTAAGCTGTCAAAAGTTATTTGCACCATATACTTTAGTTCATGTTTGTGTGTTTCTGACAACTTAAACATAAAGTTGTTTTTTGTATTGCTGTGTTTTTGTAGAGTTGCGTTGACCTGATAAATAGGCCTTGATTTGGCAGATCACATCAGTGATGCATTTTGAGTTTTTTACGCGTGTGAAGAAATCGCACCGTAAACAAACCGATTTCTTCCACCTTTTCCCCACAGTTGAAAAAAAAATGTAGTAGGAAAAAAAGTATGGAATTTTGCAAAAAATGTAGCCAAAGCCACTTTATTTCAACCCTGCTGAAATAATTCGTGGTGGAAATGAGAAATTCTGTTCCATTCCACATAATTTTTCCATACAGTGTTGCATTTAGACTGCGGTGAGAAACTAGTAACTACCATATAGTCAAACAATTTAAAAAATTATTTGATTATGAAAAGTACGCTAGTGAATAAAATCTGTAAATTTAATGGTGCCAAAAAAATAAGACCAGTTTTGAATAGGTAAAAGAGCCCTCTAAACGGCTATAGGGATGTCATTTCTGGCATTTTAGCCGTTTAGAGGGTATACCACCCTTAGGTGAAATTTCATACTAGGCCAATATGAAAAGTACGCTAATTGAATAAAATCTGTAAATTTAATGGTGCCAAAAAAAGAAGACCAGTTTTGAATAGGTAAAAGAGCCCTCTAAACGGCTATAGGGATGTCATTTCTGGCATTTTAGCCGTTTAGAGGGTATACCACCCTTAGGTGAAATTTCATACTAGGCCAATATGAAAAGTACGCTAATTGAATAAAATCTGTAAATTTAATGGTGCCAAAAAAAGAAGACCAGTTTTGAATAGGTAAAAGAGCCCTCTAAACGGCTATAGGGATGTCATTTCTGGCATTTTAGCCGTTTAGAGGGTATACCACCCTTAGGTGAAATTTCATACTAGGCCAATATGAAAAGTACGCTAATTGAATAAAATCTGTAAATTTAATGGTGCCAAAAAAAGAAGACCAGTTTTGAATAGGTAAAAGAGCCCTCTAAACGGCTATAGGGATGTCATTTCTGGCATTTTAGCCGTTTAGAGGGTATACCACCCTTAGGTGAAATTTCATACTAGGCCAATATGAAAAGTACGCTAATTGAATAAAATCTGTAAATTTAATGGTGCCAAAAAAAGAAGACCAGTTTTGAATAGGTAAAAGAGCCCTCTAAACGGCTATAGGGATGTCATTTCTGGCATTTTAGCCGTTTAGAGGGTATACCACCCTTAGGTGAAATTTCATACTAGGCCAATATGAAAAGTACGCTAATTGAATAAAATCTGTAAATTTAATGGTGCCAAAAAAAGAAGACCAGTTTTGAATAGGTAAAAGAGCCCTCTAAACGGCTATAGGGATGTCATTTCTGGCATTTTAGCCGTTTAGAGGGTATACCACCCTTAGGTGAAATTTCATACTAGGCCAATATGAAAAGTGCGCTAGTGAATAAAATCTGTAAATTTAATGGTGCCAAAAAAAGAAGACCAGTTTTGAATAGGTAAAAGAGCCCTCTAAACGGCTATAGGGATGTCATTTCTGGCATTTTAGCCGTTTAGAGGGTATACCACCCTTAGGTGAAATTTCATATTATTTTTGTCTTAATTATTTGTTCATAAAACTGAGATATATTTTCAGTGTATGGTGAAAATCTGGTTTCATTCCGGGTGTTTCTTATTTAACATGTGGCAGCACTATTTTATTTAAGCTAAATCAGCAAGGTTACCGCAAGTATGTCGCTACTCTGTGTGAACTGTCAAACCCCATATGAAAAAACGCAAAATTTTTTAAGTTATTTTCAGTTGTAGTTTGACACATCAGTAGTAATAGAGATGGAATAAATGGAGATGAGATCGTGATTGAATATTCACTCACAACAGGTTCATAGTCATTGCCTTATATTTAAATTATCTCAAGTGATATTATGAAACTTAACATTTTACTTGAGCTATAGTTTCACCTAAAATCTACAGCTTGGTATGGACCTTATATAAGAATATGAATATGAATCACGCGTTTTCTTCACCCACATGCAAAATTCATATGTACAGTGGCACAGAAAACTCTGCTCTCTAATAAGATGGGTTTCAGAAGAAATTGTGTTCCGATCTTTGGTAAGAGCACTAGCGAGCTGAAATTTCATACAAAAATAGATCTAGATCAGAGATCGTTAGGAAAAATCTAAAAAGCCGGAAGTTTCAATTATTTTATATTCATAAATGAATACAACAAAATTTTCAGCCTATGCTCACTCGTGAATGTATTTCATAAGCTTACTTTTTATTTATCACACATGGATGAATGAGAAATAAAAAAAATTGTATTCATATAGTTATGAGAATAAAAGTGGGATATAATGCAAATTTGTAAAGTATTGCAAAATGGAGAATAGTTTCAAATTTGGCTCAGCATTATCAAGTCTATAAAAATGAATAAAAATGAAGCTTGTTTATATGTAGGATTTTTTTTTAATTTTCATTATATCGTCGCTTGGTTTCTGCTTTGATGTATGGAACATTTAAAAAAATTAGTTATTGATTGATTATAAATATATATGAATAATGTGTCTTCTTTCAAAATTCGTTATTAGTTTTCCGATATCTTGAATATATCAAAAGATATAGGGCTGCAATATTGGCGTCATTTCCGAAATATTTACCGAAACTAAATTTTATTTCAAAACACACGTTTGTTTGAAATTTTTTTGGGAATAATTTTTTCTGTGTATACTACTGTAACCTACTTGAACAAGTAGTGAACAATATTGTTGTTATGATTCTGACATGCGTTGACAAAGATTTTTGTTATTTTTCTTTTTAGTGCTAATAACATTTCATATTGCATGTAAAAAGTTTATCAACTTTAGTTTGAACAAACAACATATGTATCTATTACTTTTATTATTAAACAACAAATTCTATCGTGTATTTTTATAAAACTAATGAACTAAACATTCCTCATCGATTTTCTCGAAAACACATTTTTGTTCCATACATCAAAGCAGAAACAAACTGACCATATGTCGATATTTTGCCAGTTCTAGGCAAAAAAAAAATATACAAATCAATTGTAAAGATCTGGCTTGGAATTTATTATTATAAAATTAATAAGCTATTTAAAATTATTATTTATTTTTTTATTTCAAAATTAACATTTTACATACATAAAAACTAAAATGGGAGGCAAATTAAAAAACCTGTTCGATTTGGCAATAAATTTCGTGATTAAAATGTTCATTTGGACTCTATTTTTATACAACTTTAAAAAATTACGATTTTAATAAAAAGTCGATATTACTACTTTAACATATGTATGTAGCTGGTGTCGTACATACTATTATTATTATAGTTCCATAATTTTTTTTAATTTGTCAAAACATTTACTTAACATACTGTACGTGCAATATGAACATTACAAGTATACAGTATGTCACGATAGACATTAGACACTGGAAAAATAAAGTTGTATTAGCTGCACAAACGATTAAAATTTTGATTTTCGAGTGGTAAATAGTTACAACATTAGCGAGCGAGATATTCAAAGTTGTAAATTATTACCTTACTATTAAATTATTATTCGTCCTTTACTGAAAATCGAAATTTGAAAATTTAGAAAAATAAAAATTTTTTATGAAAAACGCAAATGTTAAGGGTTTTAAAAATTAAGTTTGATAAAAAGGCACAAAAGATATAAATCCCAAGAAAACTAGCCTCCCAGGTATGTTCATTCTCCTGAAATTCGTCCTTTACTTAAAATCGAAATTTGAAAATTTAAAAAAATAAAAGTTTTTTATGAAAAACGCAAATGTTAAGGGTTTTAAAAATTAAGTTTCATAAAAGGGCACAAAAGACATATGTAAATCCCAAAAAAATAGCCTTCCAGGAATGTTTCTTCTCCTGAAATTCGTCCTTTACTAAAAATAAAAATTTGGAAATTAAGAAAAAATTATACATTTTTATGAAAAACGCAAATGTACTTTTTGGGAAAAGTACTTTTTAGAAAAAGGTACTTTTAGGGAAAAATACTTTTTGAGACAATGTACTTTTTGAAAAAAGTACTTTTTAGAAAAAGGTACTTTTTAGAAAAAGGTACTTTTTGGAAAAAGTGCTTTTTAGGAAAACGTGCTTTTTAGAGAAAGGTACTTCTTAGAAAAACGTGCTTTTTGGAAAAAGTACTTTTTAGAAAAAGTACTTTTTAGAAAAACGTGCTTTTTAGAAAAAGTACTTTTTATAAAAAGGAAGTACTTGGGAAAAATACTTTTTAGAAAAACGTGCTTTTTGGAAACAGTACTTTTTAGAAAAAGGTACTTTTTCCAAAAAGCACGTTTTTCAAAAAAAGTACTTTTTCCAAAAGCACGTTTTTCTAAAAAGTATTTTTCCCAAGTACTTCCTTTTTATAAAAAGTACTTTTTCTAAAAAGCACGTTTTTCTAAAAAGTACCTTTTTCTAAAGTATTTTTCCCAAGTACTTCCTTTTTCTAAAAAGTACTTTTTCCAAAAAGCACGTTTTTCTAAAAAGTACTTTTTCTAAAAAGCACGTTTTTCAAAATTAGTACTTTTTCCAAAAAGCACGTTTTTTTAAAAGTACTTTTTCTAAAAAGCACGTTTTTCTAAAAAGTACCTTTTTCTAAAAAGTACTTTTCCCAAAAAGTACCTTTTTCTAAAAAGTACTTTTCCCGAAAAGTACCTTTTTCTAAAAAGCACTGTTTCCAAAAGCACGTTTTTCTAAAAAATACTTTTCCTAAAAAGTATCTTTTTCTAAAAAGTATTTTTCCCAAGTACTTCCTTTTTCTAAAAAGTACTTTTTCCAAAAAGTACCTTTTTCTAAAAAGTACTTTTTCTAAAAAGCACGTTTTTCAAAAAAAGTACTTTTGCCAAAAAGCACGTTTTTTTAAAAGTACTTTTTCTAAAAAGCACCTTTTTCCAAAAAGTACTTTTCCCAAAAAGTACCTTTTTCTAAAAAGTACTTTTCCCAAAAAGTACCTTTTTCTAAAAAGTACTTTTCCCGAAAAGTACCTTTTTCTAAAAAGCACTGTTTCCAAAAGCACGTTTTTCTAAAAAATACTTTTCCTAAAAAGCACGTTTTTCTAAAAAGTACTTTTTCTAAAAAGCACGTTTTTCAAAATTAGTACTTTTTCCAAAAAGCACGTTTTTTTAAAAGTACTTTTTCTAAAAAGCACGTTTTTCTAAAAAGTACCTTTTTCTAAAAAGTACTTTTCCCAAAAAGTACCTTTTTCTAAAAAGTATTTTCCCAAAAAGTACCTTTTTCTTAAAAGTACTGTTTCCAAAAAGCACGTTTTTCTAAAAAGTACTTTTCCCAAAAAGTACCTTTTTCTAAAAAGTATTTTTCCCAAACAGTACCTTTTTCTAAAAAGTACTTTTTCCAAAAAGCACGTTTTTCTAAAAACTACTTTTTCTAAAAAGTATTTTTCCCAAGTACTTCCTTTTTTTAAAAAGTACTTTTTCCAAAAAGCACGTTTTTCTAAAAAATACTTTTCCTAAAAAGTATCTTTTTCTAAAAAGTATTTTTCCCAAGTACTTCCTTTTTCTAAAAAGTACTTTTTCCAAAAAGCACGTTTTTCTAAAAAGTACTTTTTCCAAAAAGCACCTTTTTATAAAAACTACTTTTCCTAAAAATTACCTTTTTCTTAAAAGTACTTTTTCTAAAAAGCACGTTTTTCTAAAAAATACTTTTCCTAAAAAGTATCTTTTTCTAAAAAGTATTTTTCCCAAGTACTTCCTTTTTCTAAAAAGTACTTTTTCCAAAAAGCACGTTTTTCTAAAAAGTACTTTTTCCAAAAAGCACCTTTTCCCATAAAGTACCTTTTTATAAAAAGTATTTTTCCCAAAAATTGCATTTGTCTAAAAAGTACTTTTCCCAAAAAGTACCTTTTTCTAAAAATTTCTTTTTCAAAAAAGTACCTTTTTCTAAAAAGTACTGTTTCCAAAAAGCACGTTTTTCTAAAAAGTACTTTTTCCAAAAAGCACGTTTTTCTACAAAGTATTTTTCCCAAAATGTTCCTTTTTCTAAAAAGTACTTTTTCAGAAAAGCACGTTTTTCTATAAAGTGCTTTCCCAAAAATACCTTTTTCTAAACAGTACTTTTCCCAAAAAGCACCTCTTTCTAAAAACTGCTATTCTCAAAAAGTACCTTTTTCTAAAAAGTACTTTTCCAAAAAGCACGTTTTTCTAAAAAGTACTTTTCCCAAATAGTACTTTTTTCTAAAAACTACTTTTCCTAAAAATTACCTTTTTCTTAAAAGTACTTTTCCCAAAAAGCACCTTTTTCTAAAAAGTACTTTTCCCAAAAGGTATCTTTTTCTAAAAAGTACTTTTTAACTCTTTAATGCCAATGCTACGTTCAATAATTTAAAAAATATATCAAATGCGAAAAAGGTACCAAAATTCAGTTTTTACCCCATTTTAACCCCTAAAAGTACACATTAAAAAAGTACCAAACACATGTTAGCTTGTTTTTGCCAGCATTCTTATGCTTTTTGAATTTTTAGTCTATCTAATGTAGTTTCCGAGATATAAAGATACCTATTTTACCCCTTTTTACTCCCTTCGCGGTCCAATTTTCAAAAATCCCTTTTTAGTGGATCTATATATCGGAAGGGGAATATACACACCAAATTTCAGCTCTCTAGCTATAGTCGTTAATAATAAAATCTCTTTAAAAATATGTAGTCTTTACTTTTTTATAAATAAAATTTGCGAATTAAAAATAATAATTCTTTACAATATGGAAAATAAAATTCGTTTGCGAAAGCAATTAATTCGAACACTCTTCCTACCCTGAGGGGTTATTATGTAATCCGAATCGAACGGAAATGTGTTCGAATCGCAATGTTAATAATATACAAATTCGAACAGTTTTCGTTTCGAATCGAATTACATAATAACCCCCCTGATTTTAAGTCCCCAAATAAAAATAAATAACAGAAATTTGCGAAAAATTCCACAATTTTAAACAAGTGATAACTTTTATTAAAAATTGCTAAAGATCTAAGAATGCTAAAAATTCGGGAAAAATCGCGAAAACTTATCAAGAATAATGACAATGTATAATACTGTTTAAAATTCGCGAAGAATGTTAAGAAGCAGAATGTGTAGTTGCAAAAACTATTCATAAAAAAAATTATACGAAATCGCCGATACTGTTAAAAATAAAATAAACTAAAAAAAAAACGCGAAAAAAACTAAATAAAAGTTGTCAGTGTGGCAGGGTTGAGCAGTCACGGCTGTTGAACATATGTAACAGTTTTTGTTTATTCAATTGCAATTTCTTCCTTTTTATTTATAAACAGCACAAAATGTTCAATATAAAATTACTTTAATTCAAAAAACAACTCTTAAATTGGATCTACAGTGGACCTCTAAAATTTCAGTACACCTTCCAATTTTTTAATAATGCTAATAACTATCATAATTAGCTTAATCGAATCAGATCTTTTTGTATCAGCAGTTTTTAGAAAGAAAAGATATTTATAAAATAGTGCAGTCATAGCACTATTACATTATTTATGATTATAACTATTTTATAAATATCCATTTCTTTAAAAAACTACTGACACAAAAAAACATGATTCGATTAAGCTAATTATGAGCATTATTAAAAATTGGAATATATCCACTGTATAACTGATAAAATAAATAAACTAATCAAATTCACTTTTGCGATCTAACTTTCTTTAATGATGTGTGCACCTGTAAGAAAACAAGTTAATTAATAAATGCACATTCATATATATTAAAATAAAAAATAACTTTACCTCGAAAAAGTTTCTCAAAGTTATAGCGTGTAATGATGTTATTAAATTTCTAATTTCTCTATTTATGGGAGCCGTCTGCTCCTTTGTTCATCATGGTGTTGGGGCATAATAAAGGTGGATTGTGGCTGGTATAGCGCCCCGTGGAACGAGCGAAACCAAAAAGTTGTGGCACAGTAGCTTTGCATAGTATAATGTCTTTTTGGGCGGAAATCCTTTTCTTTGCTTCTTTTAATATTAGCGAGAGCACCCAAACTTTCTGCAATAGTTCCTTTTGAATCATCTTTCCAAGCTGTTTTAGCAGCTGGTAAAGGTGGGCCAGCTAAAGAAAAAAAAATTCTGCAATAGTTTCTTGGTCAGCTAATATTTCAAGCAACATACCATTGATCTTACTAGCCAGAAATGGATGCATATGTCTGATTATTGGGTATAAATGTTCGTCCAGTATTTGTTTCTGGCCTTGTTGCATTTATCAACAAAGAGGCCTAACGATTTTCTAGAATAAACGCTGACAATTAATATTTAAAATAATGAAATATTGTTCAAATAAAACTTACCGTTTTGTTGTAAAACAAGCTGACTTGCTGGAAACTTCTGAACTGTTTGCGTACATCTTTTTTGGTGGCACGCTGTTAAGCAGCAATATAAGATGCTGGAATAGTTTGCAGCCCAGCGTAGAGTATTACACATTTGTGTAGGCACTTACGGATCAAAAAAATGTGGCCGGGTACCACTTTAGGTGTGGAAGCACGCGTGAATTTTTATTTGGTAGCAGGCCTACATTTCTATTTGGTAGCACGCTCTTGAGTAGCACCAGCTGTTAAAGGTGGTCCGGCCAAAGTAATATATGGTGCTGGAATAGTTTGCTGGCCAGTTATACCACAAGCGTCCATGCACAGCACAGTGAATGGCTTTATTTTCAGTGCCTTCATCCAAATTTCATAAAAAACAACCAATTCCAGAGCGATGCATTGGCAGATATCATTGAGAACACGTAATACGAATAGTTTTAACACCGATTACATTAATATTTATTGTATTTAAACTATATTAAGCATAAAAAAATAGTTTTAAATTAATATTATTTTGTGGCAATGAAAATTCATGGAATTGTTTTTGCAAATATTTTAACTTTTTCATGTTATTTAGGTCGCAATTTATAATCACTAGTTGACGAACGCCACTGGCCTTTACTTAAAAAGTTTAAAACACAAAAATCACCGCTCATTTATGCAAATATTTAAATTTTATTAAAAATACGTGTAAAATAATTCACTTTAATAAATACTGACGCCATGATGAATTCCAGTGCTGCCACACGATCTACTAAGAACGAACGGAATAGAACAGATTTTCAACACACATACACTGTAAAAATAATAATATATTATAATTATTTTGAATATATATATGTAAATACATGTGCATATACAAAATAATTAAATCAATTTTATTATTTAAAGTAAATATATTAAAACAACAGCATTTGTTGCAAACATTTTCTTTCTGCATAATTTTTCACCTAATTGGTTGCAAATTTGCGTACTTGCTACTTTTTACACCATAATAGCAAAAAAAAATAT
This sequence comes from Tachina lurida, assembly GCA_944452675.1. NCBI lineage: Eukaryota > Metazoa > Arthropoda > Insecta > Diptera > Tachinidae > Tachina > Tachina lurida. Next base: position 66,695,229 of record OX101752.1, on the reverse strand, counting down.
TTAGTACCAAGTACCAACATATGCAACCCTGCACCCCGGTGCGCTGTAAAAGTACGATTTCTTCACATCGATGAGTTTTTTGATTTAGGGCCAAATTAACGATTTAAAAGGGCCAAAATACCTTTGATAGGGCCAAAAAAAGTTCTTTAATGTACTTGACTATAATCTGTTAATTTAAATAAAACCAAAAGTATGTATGTGTTAATAATATCAAACATGTGATTTGTTTTGTTTAGGGCAAAAACAGAAATTAGCGATAAAAATTCAAAGTTTTTAAAGTATTTTTTATTAAATTAAAGTAAATTCATATTATATATCGACCCATAACTGCCAAAAAAAGCTTAACCGACACATTTTTTGGACTTCGTTTTTTTTTACGAAAATCGATTATTTACCACCGCAAATTATCGACTATGGTCAAAAAATTAAGTTCAAAAATTATGTAGCTTTAGCTTTTTTTGTCGGTTAAGGCACGATATATATGTATGTTGCTTAAAAAAAATTTATTTTAGTTAAAAAACATTCTGTATGTAATTCTAACTTTATTATTCATAATCTCTAAATTCTTAGTCTGTTTAAAAGCATTTTTTTGTGTTAAGTTTTAAAATATCTTCGTCATAAGAATTATTGGAATTAAATCTCATTAAATCTTTTAATTATATTAAATATGACACAGTATTTTTTACATGACGACGATTTCTTCTATTAATGCCTGTTTCACGATATCGAAAGAAAACTCTCGGCTAAAAATGTATATTGAAAACAAAAGCGAATTTTCATATTTTATTGTTGATTTCAATATAAATTTTCAGTCGAAAGAAAAGATTCTTTCCACACATGCTGAGGAATAGGGAATAGAAAGAGTTCCTTGAATAATTCTGTATAAATTTGTATTCAAAGGATTACCTAAGCGAACTTTAATGGTAGAAATCCTTTTGCAAAATTTACTTCTACTTAAATCTTTGAGCTTTTTAAATTATGGAACTTGCTATACTGCCCTATTTTCATTATTAACTTGTTTCCTTTTGAAAAAGTTTAATAGCAAGTGGTACAATACTATTGACTTCCCCACTGAAAACATGATCTGGTGAAATTTCGGAAGCAAGTTTAAATAAAAATCTCGAAAAATACAAGTAGTTTTTACAATGGAGAAAACTCAATTAGAAATTGTACTCAAAGGATTAAAGCGATTAGTTGAATTTTGAGCTGAAAGGGCCAAAATAGCCCAGAGAGTACCACAGGGCCATCAAACAGTCAAAAATGCCACAAATGGCCCAATTGTGCCACATTTTGCATCACTGGATCACACCACGAAACAAGCAAAACAGCTGCCGCTGCGCGGTTACCTGTATTATTGTATCATGGATAGGTACATGCATGACTACAACAAAATTTCCACACCAAAAATCATATGCATTTCGTTGGTATAAATAAACGAATAATTGTCAGAAACGGATGCCCAGGGAACGAAGCCGATCGGCTGTGATTCGGCTAACAGCCGCCGCCGGCAATTTTCAAAGACCCTCAGCCGCCGCCGACCCATGCGGCTCATTTTCGGCTGCGGCTTAGCCGCTGTGTTAATCAGATTTTTTTTTAATTATGTGTTACTTGAGGGTTACACGATCAACTTTTGCCTTTCAAATTTCAATACATTCACACTTTTTCACTAATTCTTTCACACATTTAAAATTTGATGCGACTTTGACTTCAAATTTTCTTTCCAATTGTGTATTCAAATTTATAGGCAAAAAACAACTGACACCAATTTCAATGAGCACACTTTTCGTTTTTATTTTGAAATATTCTATCGGCATAGTATTTTTTTATTATTTTATTACACATAATGTAATATTCCTCCTAAAAACTTTAACTTTAAATAAATATTATTAGGAACAAAAATATGTAAAAAATCTAATGATGTGTTGCGGTTTATAGACCTAAATAGAAGTCATGAAGTTGTGTGTTTAAGCTGTTTTCTTATCAACGGCATGTTGAAAATAAATTTGCTTGAAAATTGCGTGCAGCTTCTGTTGATAATGATAATTTTGGTTTTGAAAAATAGTATTTTTTTCTGCAAACAATTTGATATGACCAAGGCGAATTCATAACAGGTGACCCTAACAGTCCTGATGATTATCAGGTGTTCGAAGACTACTTAAACCCCAACTGTCAAAATCTCTTCTTCTATCTAATGTTTGTTTACATTTAAAGTGAAAAAAATTATATCGTTCTTTATGTTTAAAAAATATATTTTAAAGTAAAAATAATTATATTGTATGAATACTTATCACAATGGAACCAATTGGATCTCCGAGTGGGGGTGCGGTATAGCACCACCCTTCTTAACCTATGCATTCTCAATTAACTCTTGCAAAATGATTAATTGCATCAGTTTATTGATGATTTTAAACAAATTTTATCTAATACCAAATATTTCTACCAATGTGTCTCGCCTATAATGCATGATAGTCTTTGGTACAGAATCTTGCACGGATTTTCGCACAATATAGAAATAAGATTTTATCAAACGTTCTGCATTACTTGAGGCAAAGAGTATTTGCTCGTTCCATCATGTCAGCTTTTAGTTGACTAGACATGTTTATGAAAATCTGGATGTGTAGTATTTATATACAAAGCCCAATTCAATGGCTCCCAAATTCTCAACAATGAAATTGGTGGCTGGTAAATGACGATGCAATAGCGTTTTCACCACATCAACAATTTTTCCGTGCAATTCGTTAAACCTTAAACAGATACATACATATGTATATTACAAATTAAGTTTATAGAAGTAAATATTTAAGCATACCTTAACATTTCCTATTGCATTTCATTGCCACAATGCGCTGCATTTCTTCATGTATCAACTCAACACAATGCGAATTCTTAATTGTGGGGTTAAGACAACTTTTGCCGGGCCCAGCTAGTACTAGCTGACTTCTTATATATGTATGTATGTATAAATAAGACGCACGTTTATTTGTTGAACACTTTTAAGTAACTTTGTCCATTTTTGTGAACAATTTCATGCATTTAAGCATAATATTGTGTTTACGGCCATGATGAGCCAGTGAAACACATTTTATACCACTGATTTCGCGTCCAAAAAACCATCGGAGGGACTGCAATAAGGCAGCAAGTAAGGTTTCTTTACGTTGTCCAAAAATATCAAGATCATCTAACCTGAACAGTCTTTCAACATTTTAATTACATTTATTTTACAAATATTGTTTTCTGTGTTGTTGATGATAGATGCACATGGATAGTAAAATATGTTTTTATAAATGTGAATGTATTGGTATTTGAGTCAACTGTTTTTGACAGATGGGGTTTTTTGAAGCCAGACGAATTGCATGTTGTTTTTATTATTGTTGTATTTTTGTAGCGATAAGGCCACCTGTTATGAATTCGCCTTGGATATGACTGCAAAATAAAGCTACCAGATACCATTGAAAAATGAAGGAGGGCTGCCAGATGTGGCGATATCTCGTCAACTTGGCGATTTTAACTACCGGTCTCCACTAGGTAGACTTGGGTCGAACTCGTTCACTAGTTCATTTTTGCCACAAACCAATGATCAAACCCATTTAAATTACACGGGTTTGATAATTGGTTTGTGGCAAAAATGAACTAGTGAACGAGTTCGACGCAAGTCTACCACTAGGCATGAACTTGGTATGGGCATCATGTCGAGACCGCTCATGTCCAATTTTCGTCCATGCTCTGACATGGATGCCCGAACATATATATGTCTGCGCAACAATGTTCGCCATGAGATTCTCAGTTTGCAGCCATTTGCAATAGAAACACAAGAGACAGAACAAAATTGTTAAATATTCCATCTTTATTGCACTAGCGCAAAATACTTTGATATGCCTGAACATGAACATCGGACGTATTCACCACAACAAAGAAGTTGGTGATTTTTTCACAGTTGCTCTGCCGGCGTCATGTTCATGTCATGTCCAAGTCGAAGGCTAGTTGAGACGTAGGGTACAATTTGGTGTCCTAATTTTCCTATAAGTAGATGTGTATATCAAATGTTGTTTAAACCTCTTCTCCTATGTAAAACTAGATATTTTGTTAAAAACCGGTTCTCTGACGGAAGCATACTACATTATTAAATATAAAAATGCTTTTTAATTGCTTTACTTACCAGCAGTTTTTCACTTAATAATTAAGTACGTAATTAGCTAATTTTTATTTAAAATTAAGTTGTAATTAAATACGATTTCATTTTTTCAGTGGTTAATTAAAGTTCTTATTAAATTACGTTGAAAGCACGGCAACCCTGCAAAATTTCCAAAGAACAGCTGTTTAGCATAAACAAAAAAGTTAGGTTATATACATGTAGAAAATTAAAATTCCATAAAATGTCATTTTATGAAATCAAACGAACATCATAATACATTTTTCTATTACTTTATTCCATAATATGAAACTTTGTATTGTATATGTTATATATTTATGAAATTTAAACGAAGTTCTTTTTAACCCGACCACATGATGTTTTCAACCCGACCACATGATGTCATGTGTATGTTTTCAATAAACACATACACGCATAAAAACATATGGTACATTCATAAAACTTAAGTAGTATTTAATTACACAAGGTTGGGTATTTAATTATTATATAATTATGCACTCAAAAACAGAATTTCTTATTTAATTAGAACTTAAAAATAATTACAGTTTGATTAGCCAGTAAAAAACTGGGGGTTAATCTATTAACCAGAAGAAGTGCTACGTCTACAAGGAATTTACCAAGATACTCCATGTTACATGGACTACCTATATATGCAATGATTTTTATTTTCTATTCACCAAATATTTGCGATTCGTTTTAAATAAAAATTAAATTAAATATAAAGATATTTTGGAAAATTTTAATGCTTCGGATTAAATTTTCATACTCTCTATTATTTCTATGTAGATGGAGGTAAACTACATCAAGTCACATCTTGAAAATTTTTGCGGGATACTGCTAAAACATTTGGAAAATGGCTAAGGTCGCCTTTCCATTATACAATATTTTTGCATATGTTATTGTACATATTATTGTATTTTTGACCCAGACTATGCAATAAATGGAACAATATTTTCTTGACAGTGAAAATAAACAACACTGAACAATGCTGCCACCACATTACACAAATGTCTTGATTGCACAATAAAAATAAAGTCTTGATAATTTCCAATATATTGTGCCACCTTCGAATATGACATACATATTGGCTATATTATTGTACAATTATATTGCAAGTGGCTGGGGCGATCAATGGCTCAATCCCGGCAGGATTAAAGGCCGGGCACAATGAATCCGTCATACGTTAAACTTCGCCTTTTTCAACTGACATTAACGCAACGACAGAGAAGGTTGGCACAATGAGTACTTTATTGACGAAAGCATTTGAACAGCTTCTAAAGGTCGATTCTCCATTTTATTTATTAAATTCAACTTTTTGTATATATTTCGTTTAGTTCTTTTAATTCTATTTTTGCTACCACAAAACACAAAAATCTAAATTGGAACATACCCAAAAACCAACCAATATCTGTCAAACTACTCAACCAAGGCCTATTTATCAGGTCAACGCAACTCTGCAAAAACACATCAATACAAAAAACAACTTTATGTTTAAGTTGTCAGAAACACACACAAACATGAACTAAAGTATATGGTGCAAATAACTTTTGACAGCTCAAACAAGAAAACAAACCATAAAAACAATAATCATCGTGAGAGTTGCGTTGACCTGATAAATAGGCCTTGTACTCAACGTACGCAAAAAGTTAAAAGTTGACCAAATGTTGTACTTTGCGTTGACGGACACGTACTGAGTGTAACCGACCTCTTAAGAAACCATGTATTTCAACTTATCTGTCAGTTGAAAAAGGCAAAGTTTAACGCACGACGGATTCATTGTGCCCCAGCCTTACCAGTTTGACCTACCCCAAATATTTTATATAACTATCTTTTTTTATATCTAATATTTCGGACATTAGAACTTACTGGATTTCAGCTATCGATAGAGAAAACAAATTCTGATTCCAACAATAAAAAAAAGTATTTAAAATAATGTGGCTTGGTGTAGCTTAGCTCCTACCTACAGATTTATAGACAAATTTTTGTTTAAGATTTTTTAAATTGAATCTTACAACCATAGACCTATCATGAAATGCCTAATTATAACAGTAACTTCATGTTAGTGCTATATATATTTTCACTAAAAATATCTTTGTATGTAAAAATACCTCTATTTAGATTTCTACATGAAGTGATGTCCATAGACTGTTCTGTGGTGGTGGTTTTCTTATATATTAGCCGACTCTCAGCCGTTTTGTACTAGCCGCCGATAGTTTTATTTTTTAGCCGCCGCTGCCGAGATTTCTTCGGCGCAAGTCGACTTTTAGCCGCCGCCGATGATATTGTTGGTCAGCCGCCGCCGCCGACAAATCAATATCGGCTTCGTTCCCTGCGGATGCCTTTTGTTTTTGAAAACAACAAGTACAGCGTAAATAAAGTACTATTACAGACACCCCTACAAGAAAGCTAAGTGCCTATTCACATTATGCCTTTTTAGCCTGCCTTCTTTCGACAATTTTCTTTTAAACCCCCTACGAAAAGTCAAGCACATTTACATTAAGACTTTTTTCTTCATGACTTTTTGACGTTTGTATACACTCTTAGTGCTGAGAGTACGAAAAAACAAAGAGAAATATCAAAAATCCCCTTGAATTTTCATTTCGTGCCTTTTGTTTTACTCCGCATGCTTCTCAACACCTCTCACCTACGAACTGAAAAAGCCTGCCTACACATGCAAGCAGAAAAGGCGCAGTGTAAATTGCGTCTAATAGTCAATTGACTAATTTGGTTGGCAGTAGCGTTAAAAGAACAAATCACATACAATTCTGTAACTCGAAGTTTTTTTTGGGATAATGGTGATTCGAGTTATGGAGTTTCGACTGTATTTGTTTCTGTAAAATTTCCTGCTGTCAGAATATTTCCTAACGTTTTGGTTGATTTGACATCAGAGAAGCTATGTCAGCTGGTGAATTAAGACCACCTTAAGTGATTTCGCCTTCTTCTTCTTCCTGTGCTGACATACTATGTATGTCAAAAAAGGTGGCTTCGGACACTTAATCCATGGTGCCACCTTTGTGGTGATAATTTTGTTTTGTTGTGTAGGAGCTTCCTTCGGTTGCTGCGAACGACCTATGTATACCTTCATATAGGAAGTAGGAGTTTCCAAGATCCACTCCCTTGTGGTGGTTGTTTTTATTATTGTTGCTTTTGTTTTTGCATGTGGTTAATGGAAACCAACGGGATATCGCGGTGATACCGTTAACCGACGCCAACCATTAATCACATGCGGTGAGACGCAAAACTCTCGAAGGCCAATAAACAACAGTGGCCTGGTTGCATTTAAGAAATAATTGCCAACGACGCGTGATGTTGACTCGCCCAGTGCCTCGTTTCTGTAAGGAATGTGAGAACTTTTCGAGTCGAAAAAATTGTTATCATCCTGTGAAACACAGGGTGAGTAAGAAAAAGACTGTATTTGTTGATATATTTTGTAAGTTTATATAAGTGAGTGACCCTGTGTAAAATAGGACAACCAATATAATTATTTAATTTTTCTCGATGCGAGAACTTCTCACAAGTTACAGAAATGGGGTACAGAGCTGCTTTACGAATCCTGATTTCGCCTTGATAATTAACTATACTTTTTAAAAAATGCAAGACCAACAAGTAAGAGAATCTTATGGCGTTTTCTTTTCTAAAAGAAAAGTGTAACATATATGTTACATGTAATTTGGCAACATTTTTAAATGCTCACCTGATTTTTAAGAAGTGTTGCATATTTTGCGTTTACAAAAGAACAATTTTCCAACAAGTTTCGGCATAAAACAATGACGAACTATAAAATGATTCATTTTTTTCATAGACAATAACAAAAACAGCTGTTAATATAATGCTGCACTCATGCCCCTTTAATGAAAATGAGTGTTGAACATGTAGCATTTTTATTCTTTTTAAGGGCAACATCATGAGAAAAGAACGCGTTGATTTTTAAAATAATACATACTTTTCAGAAAAGAACACAAAGAAATGTAAAAGGCAGCATAAATGCAGCATATTGCTCAGAAAAGAAAACGCCGTTATATACCCTTTACCAACGTATGTATATGTAGTATACAGATGCATACATAAGTACATACATACATATTTTTTATAGTGCAATTTTTAGTAAGTGGACTCTTGGATTTTTTCGACTAAAGAATTTGCTTGGGTAAAGATCTTCCTAAAATATGAAATATGTTTAACTGAAGAAATATTTATTTTTGGTTATTTTTACCTAATTTTTTTTAACTTCCAACCCTGGAGCCATAATTTAAATTTTTTCTGGTTTTAATACGACTACTAATTTATTTCTTTCTTAAATATAGAATATATTTAATTATCAAAAAATAACTAGCTCAATTTTATTAGTTATACATACATATATGTATGTATATATAAAAAAGTGTACTTTTACCAACCCTGGAATCATCATTTTAAATTTTTTTGGTTCCTTATATCAATCTTGTTCTTTAAAAAATATACAAAATATGTTAAGTGAACAAAGAAATAAAGAAAATACTAGTTTTATTTAGTTTCTTTAATATCAAAAAAAGTTCAGTAAACTGCGACTTTGACTCGCGCACGAAGGGTTCCGTACATTCGGTTTTGAGCATTTTTTAAATGTGGCGTTGTTTTTTGAAGTTATTATCAGTTTAAACGATTTTTTTAGTGTTGTCGCTTTTTGCCCGTTTTGACGACTTTTCTCTGTTTTTGGCGTTTTTTTCATTTTGACGATTTTTTTCTGTTCTTGTGTTTTTTTATTTTGGCGATTTTTTTTATTTTGGCGTTTTTTTCATTTGGCGATTTTTTTTTTCTCTTTTTGGGGTTTTTTTCATTTTGGCGATTTTTTTCATTTTGGGAGTTTTTGCTGTTTTTGGGTTTTTTTTTCATCTTGGCGATTTTTTTTATCTTGGTGATTTTTTTTCATTTAGGTGATTTTTCCGCTTTTTCGCGATTTATTTTAGTCTTAGAAATTTTTTTATTTTGGTGATTGTTTTTTTGTTTTGGCGTTTTTTTTTTGTTTTTGGTGATTTTTTGGTTTGGTGGTTTTATAACTTTTTGATTTTTTAGTTTTACCGTTTTTTAAAATTTCAAGAGTTTTGCTCTTACGGTTTCCAAGATACAGCAAGTTGTCAAAATTGCATTAAGTGATGGAACACCCTTTAATTTAAATTTCTTTTAATTTTAGTGTTAATTGTTGTAGTCTGCATAAAAATTAACTAACCTTAAAAATTTCATGTGTATATTAGGGAAGTAACGAATGTTCGCATTCGCTTTCGCATTCGCAAATAATTCGCTTACTTTTGCTATTTGCATTCGCTAAAATGTATGCGAATATTTAAAGCGAATACTAAAGACAAAAATATTAGAAATATTTTCCAGTTTTCGAAAAAGAAAAGGCAGTGTTTGAATTGCGCGAAAATATTTTCTACTTAAGACTAGTCTGCTAGAACTTTTGAAAAATGGTAAGCACATCATTACTTCGTTCAAAAATTTTTAAATGCAAAAATATTAACTATTCCTTCTTTGTTGTAAATTTTTTGCGAAACAAGTGCCACTCATATTATTTCGCATGTAAACTTAAAATGTTGAAAATATATTTCATATGTTTTTCCCAAGATGAACAGAGTACTACTTCTGGAAAAAAATTTCATGAAGAATTCATTCCAATTTTTCTTAGTATGTATTTTGGTAGCATTTTACAGGAAATGTTGAACTTAGTACAAGGTCTTAGGGCCAAAGTACGAATGGGTTGATTGCCTAACATTTTGTAAATTTATTTTTAATTAGCGAAAATAATAGAGTTCCTTTTCACCTTTGGTGAACGGAACCTTAAAAAGGTTAAATTTTCCAGCTGTGGAGCTGCTGTCTTTATTTTTAAAATTTTCTATACCCAACTTTTCTTTCCAAAACATAAAATATATTTATAAATGAAAATATAAAAAAAATTATTAGAATTATTCGTACTGAAATATAAAATAAGTTTATTTAACAAAAAAATTAAAAAAATTGTGTGATCTAGCTACTTTTATATGGCAAAATCAAGTTTAAGTTTTCCAGCTCTGAAACCGTCTGCTCGATTTTGCTGATTTTCAATACCAATCTAAATTGGACCATTTCTGACACATCAGTCCAAGAACGAAGTCTCTAGCTTTTCTGGCAGCTTCGGAAAACCGATTTCACGTACACCAGATGGACGGACGGACGGACAGACGGACATCGCTTAGTCGTGTTCCCTATTCATAAGGACCCAGAATATATACATTTTATGGGTCGAATATGAATATTATGGAAATTAACACGGAATGACAAACCTATACATACCCTTTTCCATTTTTGGTAAAGGGTATAAAAACAATAGCATTCAGTCCACACTTGCAATTTTTGTTGCAGCAACTTTTTATTTTTTAGTGCAAAAGAGCGAGAGGAATACAAAAAGTATATATGTATATATATTTCAACACTCTCACACATATTCAAGAATTGCTGCAACAAAAATTGCAAGTCTGGACTGGTACTAATTGTAGAAGTCCAGTGTTGTCAACTCGGAGGGACTAGCAAATTTTTTAGTGCTTTTTAAAATAGCTATAAAGTCTTAAAAAATTTGCCTATCTTTAAGACCCATTTAAGGGTATATCTAGACTCTTTTACTACGTTTATACCACAAAACGTTAAGCTTTTGAAATTTTTTTACCGACTTCCTTTCAGCACGTAATTAATATCGTCCCCTAAATACAGTCGTAAAGCAGCTCTGGGCGAGTCAACATCACGCGTCGTTGCCAATTATTTCTTAAGTACAACCAGGCCGCTGTTGTTTAGTCATGTTTTACACTTGGCAGTTTTTCTTGAAGCAGTTCTCTTCAATTCTCTTTTAAAACTGCCCATTTGTTTACACTCAGACGGTTTCTTGTTCAATTTTCGTATTGTTTTAATGCAGCGAATGAAATAACAAAACAGAATTGAAGTAACTTTTCTGTACAGGCAAGTCAGTACCCCTCTTCTTTCTTCTTTCCTTTCTCTCCTATAAACTCAGACTTGCTTCAAGTAAAACTGCCGAGTGTAAAACATGACTTATTGGCCTTCGAGAGTTTTGCGTCTCACCGCATGTGATTAGTGGTTGGCGTCGGTTAACGGTATCCACCGCGATATCCCGTTGGTTTCCATTAAACACATGCAAAACAATTATAAAAAAAAATATATTGAATATTGGTTGGAGAACCAAACAAAAACTAATTTTTGGAGAAAATAAATAAGGAGAGGAATTTGGAAGTTCCAGCTTCGTATGCGATGGTATATGTAGTTTGGGATTTTCTCGGAGGAGGCTCCTTAACACAAAAATTTTTGATGGCGGTATAACCTTTGTGTTCGGCCAAGTAAATCTCCCATGCCTTGTAAGAACAATTGAGGGCACGGAGTAACCTCAAATAAACAAACAAATAAATAAATATGTAATCACAAAAAAGTCACCAAAATTCTTGTTAGTGCCTATTCACATTATGCCTTTTTAGCCTGCCTTATTTCGACAATTTTCTTTTAAACCCCCTACGAAAAGTCAAGCACATTTACATTAATGTGTAGTTTCTACAATGCAAGCAAGCGACTTGTGTAGAAAATTTGTATAGGAATCACTCAAACATTTGAGTGCTTTTCATATATTTTTTTTAGACAAGTCGCTTGCTTGCATTGTGGAAACAACACGTAAGACTTTTTTCTTCATGACTTTTTGACGTTTGTATACACTCTTAGTGCTGAGAGTACGAAAAAACAAAGAGAAATGTCAAAAATCCCCTCGAATTTTCATTTCGTGCCTTTTCGATTCGACCCCTGTGTGTTAATGGAAAGAAATAATTGCTACTTTACAATTTTTATTTATTGAATTTGACATTTTAGCTTCTAATGCACTAGAGGTATGAATGCATGATTGAAAGGAAATTTTTAAAACATATTTAGTTCACTCATTTTAGTATTTGAAGCTAAGAACTGAATTAATTTTTACTTCTTTCCTATTATATTATTTTTTTTCTATTATATTCTTTTCTATTATTTTGGAATTTCTGTACTTTTATATTATTGTATCATGTTTATACCTGAAGTTGTCTCAGCCGGCTGACAGCCGATTTTCAGCCGCCGCCGATGATTTTTTATGAGCCAGCCGCCGACAAAATCGCTCGGCGCAGGTCTCTGGCATACATAGCTTTGTGTGTGTTAGTGTTTTTTGTATGCATTTGATATTTCCCAGTCAGCATGTTGAAGATTGTTTCTCCAAACTGAGTCTTTTTCGACCACTTTAGATGATCAAAAACTGATTAATCAGTTATGCGCTTAAAATAAGGCTCGAAAATGATTCCTAGAACTGCTTAGAAGGTTATTTGTTTAAAAAACAAACAGCAAGCTCATGCAGTAAATTCAATAAAGTACAAAGTGTATTAAATTTGTGAACAAAAAATTGTAAATGTCTCGAAAATGAGCCGAAATTGATCAGAAACGCGAGTCATAAAAGACTCTCTTAGAAGAGTCGCGGCTAGGGTACCATTTTCCCCCGAATGAACAGTCATTTTCGACTCGAAAACGAGCGCATAAATGCTTATTTTAATCGCGCGGAGGAGTCGAAAGTGAGTCGTATATGATCATTAATTTCATAAAATGCTGACTGGGTTGCTGTTTTTTTAAGTTATGTGTGTATTGGTTTTGTGCTGGTGATGCGGGGTTGTAGCTGGTTGAAAAATTATGCCAAACACGAAACCCCTCTCTTTGCTTCTCTCACCGACAAACTGGCATGTTATGCCAGCACAATTGTTCTCGTGTGTGAAAGGCCAAAGAGAAGAAGAAGTAATTTTGCATGAAAAGCAAATATTGTAATAAACTTTGTGTTAAATAAACTTTGTAATCTTTTATAATTTAATAAAATTGTAACGTAATAATCTTACTAATATGAGACTTAATTATAATGTGAATAATAGTTAAATGAAAATATTGGTGTTGAGATCAAATAAAATGTTCTTAAAAATTTATCATTAAAAGTAGAAAACAATAAATAGAAAATAAAATAGCAATCGTAAAGAAACAATTGTAAAAAATTATCAAATAAAAGTAAAAAGAATTCCAATTATACTTTGAAAGTATTTAAGAAATTATAAGAAAACTACACAGCAAATGAAATATGTATTGTTGGTATAATATACCAAAATAAATTTGCAGCAGAAGATAAATAACAATTTCAAAGGCTTACTACCTCCCAATAAGAAAAAAATAATTGTTGGCTGGGACAACAATGCAGATTTTTAAGCAACATTCATATCGTCGTTTGCATTTATTGATAAATGTTTTCTCATACTGCGTCATTTGGAGTGGTGGTGTGTATTAATCAGATTTATGTATTTTGTATTTGTTTTGCTTTGTTCAAAAACGCCCGTTTCTTGCTAGCGAAAGTTAAACTGCTTTGTTTCTAATATTCCGTTTTAGTGGAAGCTTATTATGTCGAAATCAAAGGTCCCGATTCGGTTCTTATTGGTTCGACTGTGAACTTTACTGCTACTTTATATGATGACGGTAATGTTGCTTCCATCGATGATTATCGCTATATATGGAAAGATAACACCAGTCCTGAGCATTATAGTGTAAGTAAATGCATTTTAAATACATATGTACCTAATGCAATTGTGTATACATACCCTTTTATAAACTCACTATACTTTAAATTAACATTAAGCTAGCTATTTCGCAACTAGTTCTTGTTGACAATTTGATTACTTTTCCATGGAGGCAACTAACTATTTTAACATTGCAAAGTCATAGACTGTAGTTAATTGTCCGACTGCATTACTTTCCAACTGACTTATTAAAGTTAACTAGGTACCTAAACGTTAACTTAAAGTTAAGTTTTTGTATCTAGCTACCTATAACTTAACTACTTTTCCTTTTGGCTATAAGGAGGTTCTTTTAACTTAACTATAAGTTAAGGTAGAATTAGTAAAATCGTATCGTGAAGTTGCGTGTCAGCTGACAAAAGCCGTACGATATGCAATGCATGTTACTAGTTATAAAATATGTGGTGGTAGCACTGCTGACGTATAAATCTACAGAAAACAGATTTTTCTGTAGCGAATGTCAAAAAAGCCGCATTAAAAGCCAGACAAAAAAAAATGTGCTGTGCAAACTGTTGCATTTTCTATAACTTGTACACAAAGCTGAACGATACGGCAAGCTGTAAAGTAGAACGATACGATTTTACTAATTCTACCTTTAGTCCGGGTTTACATCTGAGTGCTATGTGTAAAAAAAAGCTTAGAAATGTATTTATTGATTTAAATAGTTTGCAACCATTTTAGATTCTATAAAATTGTCCATTAGTTATGTATGAAACTGCTTAATTTAATAAATACGTGTCTGAATCAAACAGTTTTTCATTAGTAGTTAATTGGTGGTTACGGTTTTTTTTTTGACAGATGGCACACAGATGTAAACTCGGCCTTAGTTAGATTTGGATCTTGTTAAATATTTGCAACAAATGTTGTTAAAAAGAAATTAAGAAAATAGGTGTGTTTTTTACTTTTGCAGTAAAATGCAGTAAATGGGTAGTTACTGCAAAAATGTTAAGATTCAAAAAAAAGAGAATCAAAAAGAGCTGATGCCAAAAAAATACGCGAACGGAAAAATAGTAAAAATTACTAAGATTAAAGAAACAGCTGACTCCAACTCCACATAGTGTTGAAAACTATATAAACTTTTGACTATTCAACTCTTTTAATTATTGGTACTCGATAAAATATCTTTATAACACCAACAATCTAATAATAAATTTTGTAATTTGTTTCATGTAATATTTGTAATTAATTTCTTTTTGATTTCCTTGTTTTGTTGGTTAAATTAATAAAAATTACATAACTATTTGTTAATGTTACCGATTACCTTAAAAGCAAGTGCAATACGATGTAACCATATACTTTACTGTTTTAGAACTCTTGAGTAATTAGAATAATTTGCAAAACAAAAGGATTAATAAAATAAATTAAAAAAATGTATATTAACAGCTTTTATTATTATTCTTCATAAATTAATTGTTTTTTAATGACTTTCACAATTTTTACTTAACATTTTCTCAAATTCTTACACTTTTCGTTTGCTTATTTTTCATTTGTTTACATTTCGAATCATATGTTTTTATCTTAATAAACTTTACTACGACAAATTTCTGCAGTAAAAATTTGCAAAACATTCAGCCAAGAACTGTCACTTTACTCTCTCAATTTGTGTTCTCATTTACTGTATTTTGGGTAAACGAACGCAATTTAGTAAAATGCAGTAAAGTTCAGTAAAAATTTTTAAAAACTTTTGAGTACGCGAACGCAATTGATATGCAACAAAATTGCATGTAACGAATACCAGTTTAGCGAATGCGAAAACGAATAATACATTTTGAAGGGGAACAATTCCAACTAATAGTAAGTAATAGGGAAAAGAAAAAATTCTAATTGGAAAAGGTATAATTTTCCCGCGGAATTTTATTCATAATTGCCCTGTTTATTTTTTGCGAAAGCGAATGCAAATATTACAATACGTTAAAAAATCACAAGGGCAATTCTGAATAAAATTCCGCGAAAAATTTTCCCGGGTAACAATTCCAACTAATGGCAAGTGATAGGAAAAACAAAAAATTCTAATTAGAAAAGGCAGAAATTTCTCGCGGAATTATATTCATAATTGCCCTGCACGTGAAATTCAATTTGAATAAGAACATGAAGTTGTTTTGTATACATACATATGTAGATCTTGGTTGGTTGGTTGGTGTAATAAAAGTATTTTTTAAATAAACATTTTATTTGTTTTATTTTATTTATTTATTTATTTTATTTTAAATAAAAGATAATTTCCTGAGCTCAGCTAGGAGCTCTAGGAATGTTGATTAATAATTAATTTTAAAATAAAAATACATTGTCTTATGTATATACTAGTTATGAGAATAAAGCTTAACCTATCTTAACATAAGAGGGAAAAGAAAAGGTATATGCTTAATAAGCAAATTGTTCCTTTTAGTTTCCCACGGTAGGTGTGCGGCGTGTGTCTCATAAGAAATTTGGAAAACATGGATTTTGTATTGTTTATATTTATTATATAAACACATGTGGTTATTAATTATGATTCATTCAAATGCATTATGCTGCGGCCTTCGATCAGACTGGTGAGTGTTAAATAACATTTGTACAAAATACATATTTACGTTGCAGTCTGTCGAATGCATGAGTGTCAAATGTCCAGTGCAAAAATAATTTCAATGCCATAGGATGTTAGGTATATTGCGGTCAAGTTGACTTTAAAGGCAGAATTACCCGACCGTAAATGTAGGACTGTAAATGTAAATGTGTCAGCTGATCGAATCTGTTGCATGAAAAGCTATGCAAATGCTTACCTGACTGAAATGTCACGTAAATGTAACGTCTGAACCTGCAGAAAATTGAATTTCATGACGACGTTACGTGACATTTGTAAACAGTGATGGGATGTACATATGTATATTGAATGAGAGTGTGGCACAATAGCCCTATTTTGGTACTTTTGTTTCTTTTGATAATTTAAGCTATTGAGTTGCTAAATTTGTATACGTACATGACATATTTAATAAATTTAGTTTTCTAATAAAGTTTTTTTCTTTATAAAATTTAACCACAGACTGCCAATCGTATTTGTTTATTTTGTTGTTAATATACATATTAACAACAAAATGTATGAATATGTAACATACATATAGTACATTTGTGCGAACAAACATTCATACAAGCGCACAAAAAACTATTTTTATCTAATAATACAAAAAAAAAATTATAATATGTGCGTTTAATCATAACAATTATAATAATAATAAAAATATTGTTACGTTTTTATTCTCTGTTAAAAACGCTTTTCCGTAGATTCGTAGATTTGCAATAAATAAAAGACCCCAGTGTACTAATTAGGGTTAAGAATGATACAATCTTTATTAAATCTATAAATACCACTAATCTAAATTCAAGAGCTTAAATACAAACACAAAGGTTACTCAAATATTCTCAACTGGTTACCACTACACCTTCTTTGCTGTTGTATAAGCACGTCTCAGACCACTGGCTGCGCTAGTGTTGACACAATTCTGCTTTCTCTGTTGCTCGTCACATACAATACTCACTCTGCCGTCACTTCCAGTTGATACACCAATAACAACTCTATGGCAGACTCTCACAGTTGATACAATAATCAGGACTCGCTGGCTTCACTTACACACGTTTATCAGCTTCCACTGCTCCCTTACTCTTTACTCAAGGGACTCCACAATAAACTCAAATCACGACAGACTCCAACTGTCACTATAGACTGTACTATAGTCTCTTCAATTTCCAACTCACGTATTGTAAAGCACAGACTCAAATATCAACTCACGTTGTATCACAAATCACGGACTGCGCACAACTTAATTGTCAACTCACTTGATTAACAACAGAATTCTTATTAGCAACTGAGCTTCTTCGCAACTGATTTATTCCCAACTAACTTTTGATCGCGACTGAACTGCTGTTGGATGCGTCAACCCCTTTTTATACTTCGCACAACAACCACTAGAATTTTCATGTAAAGTCTAGACCGAATGATCATTATCTTCAATGTTGTTTACAAAGCGCGTAATTAAGTTCATGTGGTAACTATGTACATACGTGTGTATATGCATACATCATTAAGTGGTTGTTTACTTTTATTTCTGCCTTTAGTTGGAATTGTCAGGCATGTATGTATGTATGCATGTAGCTATGTCTATCTTCATAACAAGCAGAAGCTTGTAGTTGTTGTTGGTTGTTTACGTTTAATCACGTATGTATGTGCTACGCATGTGTATATAGTTGTTTGCTATAGTGCTTGTATGTGAATACGAGTGTACGTTTAGTTATTTATTTAAATACTTCTGGATGTTTCTTTATATTGGCCCTGTTCGAATACTCTTGCGTAACACTTATATTAACCCGACGGCCATTTCCGTAACACTGCCACCCACTTAAGCCTATTCGTCCCGAATAGGCACATCATCGCCTTTATTTTTCTTCGTTTTCTATACGCCTTGTAGTTTCGTTGGAGATGACTACCTCTTCCATATTTGTTGGCTTTAGTTCTGGCTCTGCCTCGGCTTTCAACTGGGACTTGTATTACTATGCGCTGGAGATTAGTTCTTCGATATTTGCGGCCCTTGGTGGCACTGACTCTGCTTAGCATTTCCTCTACTGCTTGCCTTGCCGTATGCTGGAGCTGAAACCTTCCTTGACACTTGCAACCCTTGGTACAGAATCTGCTTTGTATTTCCTTTACTGCTTGCCTTGTTTTAAGATGGAGATGACAACTTCTTCCACATTTGTGGTATTTGGCTCTGCCTCTATTTTGTCTCTCAACTAGAGCTTGCCTTGCCATACCCTGGAGATGACTACTCCTTTCACATTTGTGGCCTTTGGCTCTGACTCTACCTTGTCCCTCGAGTAGAGTTCGCCTTACCATTCCACATTTATAGCCTCTGGCTGCGACTCTACCTTGTCCCTCGACTAGAGTTCGCCTTACCACACGCTTGAAGATCTGCACAGAAGTTGTCTTCTTCATCCTTACTGCTTTTCTGCTGCGTACTTCGTATATGGTAGCAGTTTCTTTGCCCTGAGCAAACGCGACCATTTCTTCCATAGCTGATTCCGCCGTGTCACAAACAGCTTGACTATCATCTAAGTGACCAACGTCCCCTACTGTGCTGGAAACTTCTGGCAAACTTCGCTCACGTCCAACTTGTTGACACTGACCACTGTTGATTTCATCTTTTGTCTTCAGTTTTTCGTCAGCGTGTTCCTTTGTGCCAGAAATGTCTTCGTTGACACTGTTTCCCAAGTCAAACAACTCTTCGTCCGATTTACTGACTTGCATTTCTACACCATCTGCCCGCGTGTTTACGGCTTCAGCTATTTCCTGGGGTTTCTCATTGCTGGCTCCAGATGATTCTTGAGCTTTTGTAATAATTTTCGCTTTCCATTTGTCAAGTGTGTCATTTGTGGCCTTAACTTCAGCTTTCAATTCGGCAGAAGACTCTTGAAACTTCTAAGTCATTTGCCCTAGCAGTTTTTCGTTGTTTGCCTCCATTTTTTCATTGGTTGCTCGAGAGATTTCTTTTATTTCGTTCATCAAAGCAGCTAACATTGCGCTGATGTCTGTACTGATTGAAGTGCTAATAGAAGGAGTGGATGCTTCCATTTCATATTTTTCTTTTTCGTCGAACTCATAACTTTCTATGTCGATGTTGCGCCGCTGGAAATCTTGCAGTAGTCGCTCCTGTAGCTGTACCTTGTCACCAGTTGTCGACAGTTTCCGCTTACTCAATTCTTCCTTGAGTTGCTCCACCTTAAGCTCTTGATATTTCATTTTCCTCAAAACCAATTGCTGCTACGTTTAACCTTTTCAAACGTATGTGGTTTTATTCACGTTTAACCTTTTCAAACGTGTGAGGTTGTCCTTTTCGTATCACTCTTACTTTACGTTTAACCTTTTTTAAACGTGCCGCTTTTATTTGCAAATCCCACTTCTGACACCAAATGTTACGTTTTTATTCTCTGTTAAAAACGCTTTTCCGTAGATTCGTAGATTTGCAATAAATAAAAGACCCCAGTGTACTAATTAGGGTTAAGAATGATACAATCTTTATTAAATCTATAAATACCACTAATCTAAATTCAAGAGCTTAAATACAAACACAAAGGTTACTCAAATATTCTCAACTGGTTACCACTACACCTTCTTTGCTGTTGTATAAGCACGTCTCAGACCACTGGCTGCGCTAGTGTTGACACAATTCTGCTTTCTCTGTTGCTCGTCACATACAAGACTCACTCTGCCGTCACTTCCAGTTGATACACCAATAACAACTCTATGGCAGACTCTCACAGTTGATACAATAATCAGGACTCGCTGGCTTCACTTACACACGTTTATCAGCTTCCACTGCTCCCTTACTCTTTACTCAAGGGACTCCACAATAAACTCAAATCACGACAGACTCCAACTGTCACTATAGACTGTACTATAGTCTCTTCAATTTCCAACTCACGTATTGTAAAGCACAGACTCAAATATCAACTCACGTTGTATCACAAATCACGGACTGCGCACAACTTAATTGTCAACTCACTTGATTAACAACAGAATTCTTATTAGCAACTGAGCTTCTTCGCAACTGATTTATTCCCAACTAACTTTTGATCGCGACTGAACTGCTGTTGGATGCGTCAACCCCTTTTTATACTTCGCACAACAACCACTAGAATTTTCATGTAAAGTCTAGACCGAATGATCATTATCTTCAATGTTGTTTACAAAGCGCGTAATTAAGTTCATGTGGTAACTATGTACATACGTGTGTATATGCATACATCATTAAGTGGTTGTTTACTTTATTTTTGCCTTTCGCTAGAATTGCCAGGCATGTATGTATGTATGCATGTAGCTATGTCTATCTTCATAACAAGCAGAAGCTTGTAGTTGTTGTTGGTTGTTTACGTTTAATCACGTATGTATGTGCTACGCATGTGTATATAGTTGTTTGCTATAGTGCTTGTATGTGAATACGAGTGTACGTTTAGTTATTTATTTAAATACTTCTGGATGTTTCTTTATATTGGCCCTGTTCGAATACTCTTGCGTAACACTTATATTAACCCGACGGCCATTTCCGTAACAATATAAATATTTTTATAATTATAATACGTTGTAATGTATGTATGTATGTATGTATACTAAAATTGTAATTTCACTAAATATCAAAGTCATAACATTGTTTGTAAGTATAAAATAATGATTTGATACAATTTAAATAATTTTCGTACTTTTTCCACACAATCAAAAATAATGTGAAGATATTGAACTCCCATCAATGTTTCGAACAGCTGTTGTGCATTTTATTTGAATTTGTTATACTGATAA
Source organism: Tachina lurida (assembly GCA_944452675.1). Lineage (NCBI taxonomy): Eukaryota > Metazoa > Arthropoda > Insecta > Diptera > Tachinidae > Tachina > Tachina lurida. The sequence continues at coordinate 66,674,135 of OX101752.1, read as the reverse complement.
ACACCCAGCAAACAAAAAGTAGTACTATATATGTGTTCTTGTTCAAAAATATACATATGTAAATGTATATTGTTTGTGATTAAAATTAATTATTATTAGTAGGTACGAACATTAATAAGAAAAGAATAAAACGATAAAGTGGATGTATAATAATGTTTTTATATGATTGAGGTGCTACTGAAACCATAAGCATTCCTTGAAATTAAGGAGTCAAGCACTTCGTCTTTCCGATGAAATTGCTCAAAGTCTGTTCTGCTAATTGTAGTTATATGCAAATATTACGGTTAGAGACTTAAGCGTTACAGCTGCTATTAAAATTATTATAATTGAGTTCTTTTACATAAAATAATAATAATTTTTAAAACCTCTAGGCACATTTTCATTATAAAAGATGTCTTATTTCAAAAACTTTATTACTTTTTTTCAACAGTATAAAACTTGCCATCAAAAGAAATTAAATTATAATAGCTTCAGCGAAATTATTAAAGAAATCTTGGATTAATTGAAGCATTACCATATTATATACAGAAATCAGATCAGGGAGGCATTTTTGTCAAAAGTATTAATACTTGTATTATAGTCTGAGTGGCCCTTAAAGGCTGTTTCACACTATAATACAAGTATTAATACTTTTGTAGAAAATGCAACTCTGACATGTTGAGTTGTTATTGTCTTTGGAAATTTTTGAAACAAAAATTTGATTAGGGATGCATTTTCGTCAAAAGTATTAATACTTGTATTATAGTGTGAAACGGCCTTAAGCAGTAATGCATACATACATATGTATGTATGATCACACAATCCATATAAATTTCAATCAAAATGAATTCCATGAATTTAAATATTATATATATATGAACTTTTACGTTTGACTTCAACTAACTCCCAATTTAAAATCAAAAATGAGTGTTTGCTGGGCACGAAGCAATTAGCATGTATGTACATATGTGTGCACAAGGAAGTTTTTTTGTTTGTGTCGAAAACACATGACACGTTTTTAAGCATTCTATAAGCGTTCAAACATTTACATTTACATTACATTTACATTTACATTACATCTACGATTTCTACAGTCGGCTAACGAGGCCTTATACTATGTTTACACGGTACGTGCTTCGCTCTCTATTCATGCTTCACGCCCCAATCATGACCGAATCAACTTGCTTCGCCATACAAAATTATGAGAGCGAATCTAGTAGATTCAATATGAATCTACTTGCGAAGAACGTAAAATTGGTATCTTCTCTAACTTTTATCGCAGTTAATCGCCACTTTATCTGAACTAGCTATCAAAACAAAATAGGTATATGTGTATGTGTGTGTTTGTAAACAAATGAAAACAAGCCAAAAAAACATAGATGTGAGTTTAATATAAATAAATTTAATTAAGTTATGAATAATATAAAAAGGAAAAATAAGAAGAAAATATAGAGATGCCTTCAAAAACAAGATTTTGAATGAATCGAATTTATGTAAGTATGTATGCTTATGTGTATGCATGTATATACGTGCGTATGATACGTATGTTTGTGTGAATATACATAAAAAAATGCCACGCGAACAGTGATGTCAACTTTTTCCGAGCAAAAATCACTGTGTGTTCATAAAAAAGCACTAAATGCAATATATCTTTTATTTATATTTTTATATTTATCTATTTATTTTCAATACAGAGAAAGCCCACATGGCTAATTATATATGTATTGAATGAGTAGAAATTATAAATTTAAGTTAACTACAATTTTAAATTTACTGCATTTCATAGGTTTTTGTAATAATTTCAATTATATCGAGCCATATTTCGATTTTGCTTATAAGTAGAACATGAGTAGGAAAATAATTGAAGTTCATTTCGCAAGACACTGCAATTATGGTGTATTAAAAAAAACAATTAGATTTTAGGTGTTTAATCTGAATTAATTTTTACATGAACATAGTTCAGTATGTTACATTCTGTAGCTAGTTTCTGTATTTCTCGCATCGTAAAATTTCCCGCATGAAACAAGGGAATCGTGGAAGCAGTGTAAATTGAAACACATAATGGATTTTCTCACATAAGTGTTTCTGTATCGTTACTTTGCGAGAACTATCTGTCATTTAAACAAATTTCCAGCAATTATTGGAACGATGTGAGAAAAAGTGTTTCTGTGACAATATTTTGTGAATAGTTTCTCGCAATTCTCGGATTTTAAATTGTACAAAAACATGTGAATTTTTGAATTTGTGTGTGAAAATATGAAAAATAAACTAGTTGAAAAGATATGCAACGATTTGTTGAACTAAAATTATTATTAACGATTCGATATGATTATATTTATTTAGAATTTTTTTGTGGAATTTTCTATAATAGAGACAGTTGCTAGAAAAAACTTATTTCAAGCATTTTACATTCACTTTATATTCATGTTCATTATTCAATTTTATTTTTCTTGAAAATTATTATTTTTTTGTTATTGAAATAATATTTTTGTGACTTTTGTTTTCATTTGAACACGGTAATGTTAATAGTCTTAGAGAAAATATTGGCAGTATTAGGAATGGATTATGATTATTTGAATTTCTATAATTATAAACTTCAATCCAAAATTAATCAGTTCTGAGCAAATTTGTCCATTTATGTATCCTTAAATTTCTGATACTTCGTTCTATTTCTTCAATTTCACCATCCCAGCAAAAATTACCGCTTCCCAGAAGAATTTTTGTAAGCCAGCTAGAAGCAATGCATTCAGTTTCCAAAAAGCCATTCATTTTTTGCTTTACTAAGTTCGTTTTACAGAAGTAATAATGTGTAGTTTTTGTGTATTCAGATGCAAAAATTACTGGTTTACATTTTTTTTTACTTCTGTCCACTTTGTTAGAGAGCCTTACGTTAATACTTTTCAGAAGCATTTTTGAAAGCTTTCGTTATCAAGAAAGCAATACATTGCTTCCCTCAGTGGTTAGTAATTAGATTATTGTTGTAATTAAGTTATTTTATAACTGTAATTTCTAGAAATATATTCTTTTTTCTCACTATGAAAGATAAAGTTTTTCTTCTTTCGTATTTCACCCAGCTGTGCCCATGTTCTGTAACTTTGGCGAGAACTTCTTGCGTCGAAAAGATGTGAAACAAAATATTCCATCGTTTCTCGAAAAGTGAGAAAAAAGTGTGTCTGTAAGTCATGTCGAAAACCATCAAAAGTGATTACGTTATAACGTTAGAAATGCCATAATATACAACTCAAAGCCGACTTAAAATCGCAGACTAGGTGAAAGCTCATCAAAAATGTCTTTGACGGCGACCATAATTCACTAAGAGTAAAAAACTTTCAACGACGCCAGCGAAAATACAATCGTCGGCTATACCAAATAATGTATAGTGCGACTTTGATGATTGTTGTATACAAAATTGTTGAAAAAAATAAATAAAATATGTTGTTAAAATAATTTAACAGTGCGAGTATCACTTCAGAGCAAAATTCTTAAATTTTTTGCATTATCATTCATTGTATTTTGCATTTTTAACATGTTTTTTTTCGTTAAAGTTCTATCTCACCCCGTTTTTATTTGTGAGTATATTTGACAGTACAAAGCGGAAACTTTTCTCACGAAAATTTTACAGACACACTTTTTCTGTAGAATGTCGAATAATTTCCTTACGTGACAGCTTTTACTCGCCAAAAAAAGTTACAGACACAGTTAGTGAGAAAAACTGCTGTTTGTTTCAATTTATGGCATTTTTGTTTCATTTCACACAATCCCATCGAAAACTTTCTCGACGCGGGAGTAACAGAACATGGGCACTGAATTAACATTATGCAAAGGAAACTTTGCATGTCTAAAAGGGGTGAAAATAGATAGTTTTTGAGAAGTGAAAATTTCTTATTTGGTGTTTCTTATAAAGCCACCACACTTTCACAAATTAATATTAAAAACGCACTAAAATCAAAGGTGAAAAGCACCAATTTAGTGCCTTTTTTTTAAGCAACAATTTGAAAAATTCCGCACTGTTATGAATTAAAAAACTCTAAATCTAGTACGAAAAGCACTAAATTGGCACGCTGCACACGAAGCCCGAATGCATAGTCTAAACAGCATGATTCATAAACATGATTCAGAGAGCGAAGCAGGTGATTCAACTCGTCATCTAAACATAGCATTAAATCAGTGGTCTTCATTCATATTACCCAGCTAACGAAAATGTTCGGGTTTTTATTTATTCTCTTCGTGAATATTACAAACAAGATTGCTCAAACTAAAAAAAATCTAAAAAACGGCTTCTCAAAATGTACCAAAATTACCTGCATTGCTAATCATTATTACATTATATTTTATTTTAAATCTTGTACTGTATTTGGTGATATTGCTTTTATAATTCATGAAAAGCTATTTTTGCTTTTTTCCTTGTCAAAAACTTGAGTAATTGTAATAAATTAACGACGTTATAAAATCTTTCATAAAAAAATCCATACACTTTGTTTTTATTGTGTTTAACGGCAATCATAATTGCAACCATAATCATGTGTGTGAAACCAGTGTTGTTAGATTTGACGATTTTACGTCATTTTGACGATTTTTTATAGCAAATTTCCCAAAATGACGATTGACGATTTTGTTTCAAATATTCCTCATATTTCGACGATTTGTTGAAATAAGTATTTAGTAACATAAATATGCAAACAAGTCCTTGCAGAAAAAATTTTATTTTAATTACAGCATCGGTTATTTTAAATATGGACTCTGAAATTCTTCCTTTACTAAAATTTATTTCCAAATCTTGTGTCTTAAAACCCAGTTCACATTAGTCAAGTCTTATCTAAACTTAACACCCTTTTTTCTTTGAACTTTCATCGGCGTTCACACAATGCAAGTCTTATTTTTCAGCTCATATTTGTTATGTATAGTTTTGTGTATGCTTGTGATTTTTTAACATTACGAAGGAGAAAGCAAAACTTATTGACAGTTTATGAAGGACTAAAGAAAAATATTAGGGCATTGAAAATGAAATAAGAGAACTTAGATTTCTTAACTTTCAAGACTTATACCTATAAGTATATTTTGGAAAAAAGTTAAATCGATTAAATTACCAAACAATAAAGAATAAATAACTTATGTGAGTTTGTTTTTCCCATTTTTTTTACAAACTCGTCAGCTATTTAGTAATATTAATCTTACTAAAGCCAAGATATAAAATTTACTGAAAACATAAACCCTTGAAATCATTGTGTTTCCGAAAGATTATTAGAAGTGTAACTCTTCGGAATGTTACAACAATGTTGACATTTTATAAAAAAACAAATTCTAAAATATATAGTTTTATCTTGGAACTAGTTTTATTTAGAAATTCTTAACACACTATTATATATTCAGAATCTTTTGATTTAATTTCACCCTATAGTTTTTATCTTTGACAATAATGTCGATGAATTGTTTATTGTTACATAAAATAGTCTTTTATTTCTAATATGATATATTAGTTGTTCAATTAAATGGATAATTCTTGTATGACGATTTTTCGACGATTTTTTTTGAAAACTGTGACGTTTTTGACGATTTTATGTTCAAAAATTTAAGATTTTTAGACAAAATTGTCTAACAACACTGTGTGAAACAAACATTTCATTCAGTAGCTTGTAAGCTTTCAACAGAGTAGGAGTGTGTCGGATGTTTTTGTGTTTTAAATCTTTTAAAGAGAACTAAAATATTTTTTGATACACTGAAAAGTTGATAACAAGCTATATAAATGTTTCGTATAATTATATATGTACTTTTTTACAGCATTTTAAAACAAAATATTTAATAAAAATGTGGGATGTTGAGTGGGAAAATCTTTTTTTTGTTTTCCTGGAACACATTGAAGGAAGCAGAGTGCCTTTTAAGTAATCAGGTAATAAAGAATATGTTTGCATCTCATCTTAAGCGACATTATGATAGAAAGCATCCTGAATTGCATTAAGTTTTCATGAGGAATAATACACATATATAATTTTTTTAACTGAAAATATTCAATAATTTAATCGAAAACCGTATATAATTTTCTAATATATATATATACATATCTTGTTCTTATTTTTTAACAACAAAAAAAAAAAAAATAATCACTACTCGAATGTAAGAAAACAAATTTTTTTTAAATTTTAGTTAAATGAGACTATTACTTTTTTCAGTGTAATACTCTTATTTTAGGTGTGTTTCTCTTTGTGAAGACCACTGCTTTAAATGTTTACTATACAATCTTGATAGTAGTGATAGTTAGAACACGCTACACCTCCACCTTTTATAAGAATGTTCATATAACGTTAGTGCTATGGACATTCTTTTACACATAAAAAGTATTTTTGAAGTAGGTATAATTAATAATTTAAAATCTTATTGTAAAATATTAGGTTTTATTGGAAATGCGCATACCGTTTTAATTATTTAATATTATATAACTTAAGTCTATTCTTATGAACTATTTGTGTTTTATTTGTTTTCTTATCAAATATAGTTACATTATTTCTTAAGTCTATTTTCTTAATTTTGTAAGGTCCTCTATATTGTATTTCTAACTTATGGCCTGCTTCATTTTTCAGTAAAACTAGATCTCCTATTTTAAAGTTATAATCAATTATATCCTTATCATAGTTTAATTTTTGCTTAAGTTTATTTTTATCTAATAATTGTTGAGCTCTCTTATATGCTACTTCTAACCTAAATTTTGTTTATTTGGCATAGTCCTCTATATTATATAGTGGTGCTACTTTATCTACATTAAAAATCTGAAAACTGTTAGGCGTTTTTGCAAAGACTAACTCATAGGGACAATAATTATGTATTGTTGAAGGTGTTGTATTAAAACAATAAGTAAATTATTTTAGCCATTCGTCCCAATCATATTTGTCTATAGATATATAGGAACGTACGTATTCATTGAAAGTTCTATGACTTCTTTCTATTGTGCCTACTGTTTGGTGGTGATGAGCTGTCGAAGTTAATTTTTCAATTTTTAGTAGATTACAAAGTTCTGTTAATATTGAATTATTATATTCTGTTCCCATGTCCGAAATGAACGTCTTTATTGGACCATAGGTAAGTATAAAATTTTCAAATATTGCCTTAGCGATTGTTTTAGCGCTTTTGTCTCTTATTGGTATAGTAACTAAATCTATATAATTAATAGGCGAACACGTTTCTTGTAATCCCTTTTACGCCGGAACTACTGCACCGATTTTGGAAAGATTTATATCATTTTAAAGGAATTTCTGCGCAGATGTGCAGAATCTATATTTTATTGAAATCGGTTTAGTATTTTGGGAGCTATAAGCGTTTAAAGTTGCTACTACTACATGCAAACATAGTACACGCTCATTTTTTAGTTTACACTGTGTGTGTGTGTGTATTTGTGTACTATTTTTCATGCTATTCCATTTTTTTTTTTCTTTTTTGTTATTGTATGAAAGCCATAAAACCAGGGTGGCCGATGACATTTTTCAAAAAGTTGCACCAAATAGGGAATTTATCAAAAAAAAGGGACAAAATTTAAAAAAGACGTGAAAACTACACTAATTTTTTTATTTTTAATGTATTATTATATAATTCACTCTAAAAAAGGGGGAAAAAGTGGCAAGGCAGTCGAAAAAGTGGCAATTTGCCCCTTTAGTCGGTCAAACGGTCACGCTGCATAAAACTTATAGGACGAGAGTTCAATAAATTGAATAAGGTTTAATAAAGAGATTTTGTTTCTGTTTAGAATGCGGACGATTGTATCGTCCGTTTGGTATATCTAGTATTTAGTTAAATCACATATTATTGTGATTGCGTATTCATTTACAAATAATGATTTTGGGAATGGTCCTATTGTGTCTACCACTACCGTATCAAATAGTTTTGTTGGCGTTGGTGTCACAGTCATTGGACTTTTGTTATGTTTTAAAATTTTAGCAGTTTGACATTTGTGACATGTTTTTACGTATTTAGATATGTCTTTGGACATATTTTTCCAATAGTAATATCTTTTTATTTTTTCTAATGTTCTATATATTCCGCAATGTCCTCCTTCTATGGGATCATCGTGATATTTCAGCATAATTTCAAGAATTGCCTTGGCATTCTTATTATTGATTTGGGTCACCTTATTTAGTAGCGCTACTTTAATTTTATTTAATATTTTATTGCCCATAAGTTTAAATTCATTAATAGAGATAAATTCGAAAATTTTCTCACTAGGTGCCACTTGTAAATTATATATATTGTGTTTACCGGCCACTTTTTCGAGCCTAGAGAAAAATTGTCCTAAGTCAAAATTCTCGTTAGTAAACAAATCATTAATTTGTAAATATATTACTATAGATTTTCCACGTTTGATATAACATCTTGCGGGGGAAATCTTTAGTTTATAGTATTTTCTGACGTCAGTGTTTGTTAAAGTTACATATATACTGGGCTTATCATTATTTTTATTTTTATCAAATTTATGCTGTTTATTTAGTGTATTACTATTCTTGTCTTTTGTATTGGTCATCGATCTAGTCGTGACTTTTAATATAGAACAAATTTTATTATTCATGTCTTTTAGGTCATTTATTGTAATTCGCGATAGAGCGTCAGCAAAATAGTTATCTTTTCCTATTGTATTGATCTTAGGGGAAAGTCCGAGTTTTCTAACTATTTTCGTGGTTTCTATTTCTTCAATTGCTAAATTTTTGTCTCATTCCATTGTTACAATTGCTTTTGTTAGTATATCTAATATAGTTATAGTTATTATTATTATTATTATTATTATTATTAAAAAAATTTGAATAACTTTTTTTTTTCTTTTTAATTTTCTTCATTTTCTTGTCTTGTTAAAACGTAATTGATAAAAAGGTACTATTAAATTTCTTTTTCTGAATACTCTATTATACAATCCATTATATTCTATCTATATGGTGTGTTTTAATATATCTGTTAGACTTTATCTAAATCATTTGCTCTGCTAGAATATTTTTTCTTTAAAATTTTGTGGTGTATCTTATACATTTTCAAAACAAAGTTAAAAATCGATAATATACAAATAATAATTACAATTATTTCAATTAATTTTAAATCAATTTTTTCTGGTACTACTTCTACCTCATTTATTACATTTGCATTTGGGTTTTCTAATTTCGATTCTGTTTTACCCATGTTTACGAATTTATATATTTTACGAAATTATTGGTGCATACTATTTTCATTTTCTATACGTTCTGACCACCTGATTGCACGAACTGTCATTTCTTCTACACGAGTATTATTTAAGACATCGTCCTCAGTTGGGACACCTGGCATTCCTATTATTGTCCAAATCTGTGCTAAAAATTCTATTCTTTGTTGTATTGGTAGTTCTTCTTCTTCATAAATTGCTTTTGTTTTCGACTTATTTTCCCTTTCCATTATAAAGGACCTTACAAAATTAATTACAAAACATTAAAAATTTAATTACAAAAGTATTATCTAACTTAAAATTTATTTATGTTAATATATATTGAGGATAAGTAAGAAATATGTAATTATAATATATTTTTTTTTGTTAACTATAATATTTGTCAACGGCGGTTAACGCCTACTGACCTAAGAGTGCGCCGCAATTAGTGCACTTCTTTGTTAGTTTTTAGTGTTTTTTTTTATACTTATTTGTTGTTAAATTTTGCTGGCATCTTTCTTGGTTGATTTATATTGCTGTCTTCCTCTTATGGTGGTGGATTTCCGTTGATGCTTCTTGTACTCCTCTATTGTTATGGTTTGTGGTCTCGGTTTTCCCATGCTGGTTTTAGCAGATCTGTTGTCTGGTTGTTGTTTTTTTTATAGTTTTGTTTCCAATTATTTATTGCCTCTTGGCCAAGCGGACATCTTCCACTGGCAGATCGGTTTTTAGCTGATCTGCCAGGACCCAAAAAAAAAAAATTATTTCCGGGTGCTAAATAGCACTCTCAGGAATTCGCAGAATCGCCATGTAATAAAAGTATTTTTTAAATAAATATTTTGTTTTATTTTATTTATTTATTTATTTTATTTTAAATAAAAGATGATTTCCTGAGCTCAGCTAGAAGCTCTAGGAATGTTGATTAATAATTAATTTTAAAATAAAAATACATTGTCTTATATACTAGTTATGAGAATAAAGCTTAACCTATCTTAACATAAGAGGGAAAAGAAAAGGTATATGCTTAATAAGCAAATTGTTCCTTTTAGTTTCCCACGGTAGGTGTGCGGCGTGTGTCTCATAAGAAATTTGGAAAGCATGGATTTTGTATTGTTTATATTTATTATATAAACACATGTGGTTATTAATTATGATTCATTCAAATGCATTATGCTGCGGCCTTCGATCAGACTGGTGAGTGTCAAATAACATTTGTACAAAATACATATTTACGTTGCAGTCTGTCGAATGCATGAGTGTCAAATGTCCAGTGCAAAAATAATTTCAATGCCATTGTATGTTATGTATATTGCGGTCAAGTTGACTTTAAATGTTTACTATACAATCTTGATAGTAGTGATAGTTAGAACACGCTACATTGGTTTACGTGGCTGCCCACTACACGCAGGCATTCAAGTAGAATCTAGATGATTCTTTTTGGAAGGACCACTACACTCATCGGCGTCAACCTATGTTGAACCGTATCTAAGTATTCTGATATGGTGATCGTTACTAGATCCAACCCGTCGCGTTGAGATATCTGATAAGGACATTCAACCCAATCTCAGATAGATCTGAAAGATCATCTAGTACATGACTGCCTAAAAATTTGTGTCTCTTTCTTTCTTTACTTTCTAAAAAGTGCTTTTCCCAAAAAGTACCTATTTCTAAAAAGTACCTTTTTACTAAAAATTGGTTTTCCCAAAAAGTAACTTTTTCTAAAAAGTACTTTTCCCAAAAGTAACTTTTTCTAAAAAGTACTTTTCCCAAAAGTAACTTTTTCTAAAAAGTACTTTTCCCAAAAGTACCTTTTTCTAAAAAGTGCTTTTCCCAAAAAGTACCTTTTTCTAGAAAGTATTTTTCCCACAAAGCGGCTTTTTCTAAAAAGTGCTTTTCCCAAAAAGTACCTTTTTCTAAAAAGTAGCTTTTTTCAAAAAAGTACCTTTTTCTAAAAAGTAGTTTTCTCAAAAAGTACCTTTTTCTAAAAAGTATTTTTGCCACAAAGCGCCTCTTTCTAAAAAGTATTTTTGCCACAAAGCGCCTCTTTCTAAAAAGTACTTTTTCCAAAAAGTATTTTTTCTAAAAAGGCTTATTTTTTAGCAGCATTCGTATGCTTTTTAAATTTTTAGTCTATCTAATGTAGTTTCCGAGATATAAAGATACCAATTTTACTCGTTTTTACCCCCTTGGCACTTTTTGAGCAGTTCAAAATAACAGAAATTTTATTATCCTAGCTTGCACTGACCGGTAAGAAAACATAGTAAATTATTTTTACATGTATGTATATGTGTACATTATCATTAACGTAAAGATACCGAAAACGGGTAAAATTTTACCCCTTTTAAGTGCAAATTTTCGGAAAGTGTCAAACCCATTCAAGATTCTGTCCAGAAGAAAGGAACGCACCAAAAAGCTTTCTGCTAGATTAAATAATTTTGAAGATATGTCGAGTGCAAAAAAGGTACCAACATTCAGTTTTTACCCCCTTTTTACCCCTAAAAGTACACATATTGGAAAAGTACCAAATACTTGTCGGCTTATTTTTTACCAGCATTCGTATGCTTTTAGAATTTTTAGTCTATCTAATGTAGATTCCGAGATATAAAGATATCAATTTTACCCTTTTTTACCCCTTTTTACCCTTTTCGCGTTTGAATTTCCAAAAATCCCTTCTTAGTGGACTTACACATCGGAAGAGGAATCTACACACCAAATTTCAGCTCTATAGCTATAGTGGTTTGGGCTAGGCAATGATATGTCAAAAAGAACTCAATTTGCTGCCTAACAAATTTTATAAGAATTATTCTTTTCCATTCGTTCCTTAGAATTATAAAATAAAATTCGGAAAAGAATTCTATTTTAAATTCTTGGTTTTTTTCGTTCTCCTCGCAAACGAATTAAATTAACTTTTGTTGATTTAATTTGTTTGCGAGGAGAACGAAAAAAAAACAAGAATTTAAAATAGAATTCTTTTCCGAATTTTATTTTTAAAATTCCGAAAACAAATTTTAAAACGAACGAAAAAAATAAAATAGCATTTGCGAGCAGAATTTTTTCTACCCTGTTTTTTTCTCCTTTGGTATTCCTCCAACCAACAAGTGATATTGAAAACTAGACAAAAAATATTAATATATCTTTAACATGGCACCGGGCCCACCGGACAAACTTTCGAACAACAGATTCCATATATTGGGAGATTACACTAATAATCCAAGCAAAAAGCAAAAACCAAACGATTATCCCGAATTACCAACACAAAGAAATAACAACACTAGCAATCCAAAATATGTATTGATATCATCTGATGACCCAAAAACAACTATTTCCAGCCTGAGCCCATTTGCTATTGAAAAATTTATTGACGGTATAAGCACTGAAATTAAATCAATAACCTCACTGCGGGATGGGAATTTACTCATTCTTACTAATAACCAACGCGTTGCGGACAAATTTTTAAAAACTAATTCGTTTGCTAATTTGTGTAAAATTAAATGCAAACTTCATGAATCGCTAAACTCGGTTAAGGGTGTCATTTACGTTCCTTGTTTAAAAGATGTGAAAGAAACTGAAATTATTGAAGAAATGAAAACACAAGGCGTAACTGATGTATATAAATTCACAAAGCTTAATGATGACGGTAAAACAAGATCAGCAACCGGTAAAATGGTACTCACTTTCGAACTCTACCGACTACCTTCTACAGTAGATGTAGCCTGGTATAAGTGTAAAGTGGAACATTACATCCCTAACCCAGTGATGTGCAAAAACTGCCAGTGACTGGGTCATACAAAGAAGCGCTGTAAAGGAAACCCCACCTGTCCTCAATGTAGCTTGCCTCCGCACGCTACAGAAAAATGCTTGCGAACACTTTGTACAAACTGCTCTGGCGAACACTCGTCAACGGACAAGAACTGCCCTCGGTACGTGCAAATGAAGGAAATCCTAATAATAAAAACACAAGACTACTGCAGCATAGGGGAAGCTCGTCGCAAATGCAAGGAAATCAATCCTATACCAACAATCAACTCTACAAACACTTATGCCTGGATCACATCCAAGTCTCCTACAAAAAGAAAAGACACCCCGAAAACACAACAAAGCAATAACCTCCAATCAGATGAAAGCAATAATATGTTAAATACACAACCCTCAACTTCAAAACAACAAATCCCTAACAACACCAAAGAGAATCAAACAATAAAAACAATTTTCGAATCAGCTCTAAAACACAACAATAATATAATTAAACCAACCGAAATAGCAACACACAAAAATACAACTGCAAACTACTCCAAAAAACAGAAACAAACAACACAACAGAACAATCTACTCCAAACCCAGCAAACAACTCAATGTCTCCGTTATCTAGCATAACACAAAACTTAATTAAGAAAAACAAATATTACACTGAGAAAATTAAATCGTAAAATCAAAGAAAATACACTTTGTTGCAAAGACTTTTATTGGTCAGATTGTGCCCAAAGACAAAACAACTTTACCGGAAAGGCGCAAAGTTCTTTAGATTCCCATGAAATATATACTTAAAATCGAAGACTTAAAATCTTGTGGCAAGGATTTACGTCTTTGGAAACACTTAAAAAAGTCCTTAAACTAAGGAAAAAGTATATTGGCACAAAGACTTTCATTCGTTAGTCTTAAGACTTGAATTTTTGATTTTAAGTACAATTTTCATTGTAACAAAGACGTAATATTAACATTATTACAAAGAAATGTAATTAAATTCAACGAAATAATTCTTTGAAATACTAAAGACTGATATGTAGGAACAAAGGCAATTTTCTTTGAAATCTGCTATAGAAATGTTTTAAAAAATTAAAATTTTTCTGCAAAATAAAATATTTAATGAAACCAAACACAGCATTTTTATAAAATTTTTTTATTTCAGTTTAATGTAATAAAAATAAAAAAATAGTTCATATACAGCATAACTTTACTTAACTAATTAAAATCTAACAACATTTTTAGACTTTGACTTTAATACTGACTCTAGACATTTTTAATGTTAAAAGAGTTATAATACATTTTTTTATTTAAGTTTAATACAATAAAAATAAAAAATAGTTCATATACATAGTTCACTTTTCACCTACTAATAGTTATAAGTATATTGACAAAGGTCAAGCGCTGCCACGACGATAGAGCGTTTTTTTATTTTATTTTTTTTATATTGTTATTATTGTATATTTTATATTGTTATTATAATATATTTAAAAAAACACAACACTTCAATTTATATTAAAATTACATATTAAATCACTTGACGAAAAAGAAGAAAAAAAGACAAGGCGCACATGCACAATTGAGCGTTCCTATCGACTGACTTACAATTAATGACAACCACGAAAACAATTCTTTTTATTTTTTACATAAACGTAAACAAATTTAACTTTGAAGACTAAATTCTTTAAAGATACAGACTTTATCTTTATTTTTTTTTACCGCTCTTGTTTACCGTTGCAAGCCAACATGTGTGAACAAGCAAAAATGTTCACTTATGCATTGAAGACAAAATTCTTTAAAGTTACAGACTTTGTCTTTGTAGCAAGGATGCTTAGCTTTAAAAGAACAAAGAAAAGTCATTAATTTTAAATACGTTTCTCAATCGTTTATTAGCAAAGAAATTAATCGTTGTAGCAAATATTTTATCTTTACGGAAAAGATAATTTCTTTGATTGAGCTTCAAAGAATTTTAGTCGTTTGTGTTGAAGACGCACCATTTGCTTGTTTAAAGAATAAATCATTGATGCAAGGATTTTTTCCTTCTAACAAAGATATTTTCGTTACAATTTTACAAAGACGCTTTTTCTTTGATTTTAAAGCTTTTAATTTTCTCAGTGTACCTACCATTGGACCCTCAAAGTGAGGTTTCAATGGAATTATCTTCACCGTAGTCAAAAACCACCTTACAACCTCTAAATCCCCCCCCCCCCCCCCAATAACTAATTTTTACTTTACACCTCTTAAATACCCAGCTTTTCTCACTCCCATGGACTTTGTTATTTTACAATGGAATATAAAAGGCTTCACAAATAATTACTGTGATCTGCAATTATTAATGAGGGAAATGGATCCGTGTCTCATATCACTGCAAGAAACTCATTGCCCACACAACTTTAATCTAATTAACCCAAAAAACTACAGCGGATATTTTTTCAACACAACACAAAACACTACCGCAAAACAGGGTGTAGGTGTACTTGTTAAATCGAACATACCACACAAACAAATTAATGTAATATCAGAATATCAGATTATAGCAATAGAAATAAATCTCAATATCAAATTCACAGTTTTGTCAATTTACATTCCCCCTAACACTGTCATTTCAGTACGGGAACTATATAGTATAATATCATCAATAAATAGTCCATTATTAGTTATCGGAGATTTCAATAGTTGGAACACAATATGGGGATCCACTACCAACAACAACCGAGGACTTCAAATCGAAAAAATCATCAATGACGCAGATCTATGTATGCTCAATGATGGCAGCCCAACTCATCTTTCCACACACAACTCATTCACCCATATCGAGTTATCCTTCTGTTCCCTATCCCTCCTCCCCATAACACAATGGTCTATACTGGACGATCTCCATAACAGCGATCATTTTCCAATTAAAATTTCCATTAAGGTTTCAGCACAAAAGATCACCCCGAATAAAATAAACAATTTTTCTCAGCCTCCAGCAACAGAAACGCATCAATTTTAGTAAATCAAAAAAAAGCCAAAAAAGATAGCTTCGAAAAATTCACAAAAAATATTAACAGGCATACTCCCACTTCTGTCATATGGAACAGTATCAATAGACTAACCCAAAAAGGCCCTTCAACTACGAGTACCATACGAGCAATAAACACTCCAAACGATACACTCATCGACCCCGAAAAAATAGCAAATTTTTTTGGTAGCGAATGGGCAGAATATGCTTCAGACCACAATTTCCCGCAACTATTTATCACATCTAAAAACACAACAAACTCAGAAGCACTTCGCACTAACATCGACAAATCTGCATATTCCATGGAGGCACCAATCACAATGGTAGGGCTTAGTAACTGTCTAAAAAATGTTAAGGGCACAACCCCTGGAATTGATCGGATATCATATCAGATGATTAAACCTCTTACCTGCAACACCAAATTAAAACTAGTAGAGCTATATAATGTAATATTTCAAAATGGGGACATACCCATCGTGGAAACTCGCCATAGTAATTCCAATACCTAAAACTAATAACTCCTCGTCTGTAGCATCATTTCGTCCTATTTCGCTGTTACCGTGCATCTCAAAAATAATTGAACGAATAATTGCTTCAAGATTATCATGGTTCATGGAAAAAAAGAAACTAATAGCCAAAGAACAAGTGGCCTTTAAAGTTAACAAGGGATGCGACGATGCACTTCTTCACTTAGATAATTACATTACCAAATCGCTCTCAGCCAGAAATCATGTCACAGTACTTTCAATCGATTTTGAAAAAGCGTTTGACAGAATAGGATCCCACGTAATTTTAAACACTCTAAAATCATGGTCCGTAGGTCCCAAAATGTATTCATTCGTAAAATCCTTCCTGTCTAATAGGCGTTTTAAGGTGCGAGTAAATGGACAATTCTCAAAAACAGGGATCGCCGCTTTCAGTAGTCTTGTTTCAAATAGCATTTAATGAAGTGAGCAAAATTTTAAACAGCACGCCCACCCTCGACCACTGTTTATACGCAGACGATTTATATATTTTATGTAAGAGAAACAACAACAACGAAACAACACAGATTTTAGAAGAAACCTTAAATAAAATAATTAACTGGACGGAGTACTCCGGGGCCAAAATTTCACTACAAAAAACAAAAAAAAAATGCATATTTGCAGAAAACATAATTGTGACTCTGATAATCAAAAAATGTTAACAAGTTAAAAATTCTTGGAGTTATTTTTAACCGAAGATATCACTGGAAAGACCACTGCACTCAACTCAAAAATTCCCTCTTAGCAAGAGCTAATATAATACGTTATTTATTAAGGAAAAGTTTTGTTCATATCAACACGCTTACTTACCTAACCAAAACATTAGTATTGAGTAAAATAGACTATGGCTTGTCTCTTTATGGTAACAGCTGTAAATCCACATTAAACATTATAAAACCACCATATCATAAAGCCGCCAGAGCCTCCGTTTACGCTTACAGAACAACCCCCATAATCAACATACTGAATGAATCCGGTCTTCCGTCAATAGAAAATAGAATTTATGAATCAAAAGAAAGATTACTACCAAAGCTGCTAACCAGCACCAATTCTATAATCGATAAAGACATCTCATCAAGCATTGCAGCTAGAAGACCTAAGCGTATCAAGTCTGCAATAGCCAATGCCATAGAGGTTGCCCCGGACATGTGCATCCCTCTCTCAGTTTATAAAAAGACTATAAACAAGCCACCATGGAAATTCAACAAAATCTCAATAGACCTCACGTTATCAAAATATAAAAAAAGCGAAACACCAAGAAATCAATTCTTAAGCCTTCTGGCTGAAAAGAAAAATATGTTACAAAATAATGGCTGGCGCTTTATATACACAGACGGTACAAAACCACGGTCCTCTCTCCCGGCCTACGCTGCGGTAGATAACGGCGGGAACCACTTGTTTCTCAACGTTTTAAACCAATACTCATAAATTTTTACAGCTGAAGCACGTGCTATATACCGAGCTGTCCGTATTGCAATTAGCAGTAAAAAGAAAACTATAATCTTCACAGATAGTCTCTCCGTTCTCAAAGCTATATCCAACCCTTTTAACAACAACTGGGATACAATAATAAAAATCAGAGATGCTCTCATCGATAACGAAGATATAATCCAAATACATTGGATCCCTAGTCATATTGGCATTTTGGGCAACGAAATGGCAGACATTGCAGCAAAACATGCTTCCTATGCACCGATCCTTCTTGACCCTACACTTGATAAATTAGATATCCGTCGCCATATTAAAAACTTCATAATAACCAAAACAAAAGAAAATCAACCACATCACCACCACTATTACAATATTAACCCTAACTTCGAAACCCCCATATATCCGGCTACAATCGAAAAAATCAAATTAAGAACTTTTTCAAGACTTCGGCTCGGTCATACTATTTTGTCTCATGAGTACAGGATTAAGAAAACCAACAATCCAACATGCCCTAGGTGCAACGGTAATCTCACCGTCAAACACACTCTCATCGACTGTCCATCACTCAGTGCCCTAAGAAGAAAGTTTTTTGGTCACGAGTCGGCCTATAACATCCTCCAAGATCCATCCACTTCAAATATCAACAAAATTTACTACTATATAAAACAAATCAAGCTTGAAACATGATCATATACACATTTAAAGCTACGCTAAAAATTTCTGTATATATTATTATATATACATATATGTATATTAACTTTAGAACCGATAGCCCTGGTAGCTAGCGCTCCTTAAACCTTTAGCCTTAGAATTAATTCGTAAGACTAAGTCAAATAAATAAATAAATAAATAAATAAATAAATAAATAAATAAATAAATAAATAAATAAATACGTTGTAATGTATGTATGTATACATATGAAGCTAAAATTGTAATTTCACTAAATATCAAAGTCATAACATTGTTTGTAAGTATAAAATAATGATTTGATACCATTTAAATAATTTTCGTACTATTTCCACACAATCAAAAATAATGTGAAGATATTGAACTCCCATCAATGTTTCGAACAGCTGTTGGGAATTTGTTTATTTGAATTTGTTATACTGATAAACACCCAGCAAACAAAAAGTAGTATATATGTGTTCTTGTTCAAAAATATACATATGTAAATGTATATTGTTTGTGATTAAAATTAATTATTATTAGTAGGTACGAACATTAATAAGAAAAGGATAAAACGATAAAGTGGATATATAATAATGTTTTTATATGATTGAGGTGCTACTGAAACCATAGGCATTCCTGGAAATTAAGGAGTCAAGCACTTCGTCTTTCCAATGAAATTGCTCAAAATCTGTCTTGCTACTTTTAGTTATATGCAAATATTACGGTTAGAGGCTTAAGCGTTACAGCTGCTATTAAAACCATTACAATTGAGTTCTTTTACATAAAATAATAATTTTTAAAACCTCTAGGCACATTTTCATTATAAAAGATGTCTTATTTCAAAAACTCCATTACTTTTTTTCCAACAGTATAAAACTTGCCATCAAAAGAAAGTAAATTATAAAAGCTTCAGCGAAATTATTAAAGAAATCTTGGATTAATTGAAACATTACCATTTTATATATTATTAACTTATAAGCAGTAATGCATCTGTAATGTATGTATGATCACTTAATTCATATACATTTCAATCAAAATTAATTCCATGAATTTAAATATTATATGAACTTTCACGTTTGACTTCAAATAACTCGCAATTTAAAATCAAAAATGAGTGTTTGCTGGGCACAAAGCAATTAGCATGTATGTATGTGTGCACAAGGAAGTTTTTTTGTTTGTGTCGAAAACACATGACACGTTTTTAAGCATTCTATAAGCGTTCAAACATTTACATTTACATTACATTTACATTACATCTACGATTTCTACAGTCGGCTAACGAGGCCTTAAATCAAAATCAGTGCAGCCGTTTGCGCTGATTTACACGGGCATAATTGTGCTGGCATCATTTTTCAACCAGCTACAACCCAGCATTAGCAGCACAAAACTAATACACACAACTTAATAAACAGCAAATGTTAAATGAATACGAAAAACACTAACACACACTAAGCATGTGTATACGTATACATTTTATACGCGTATAAAACCTGACGTTTATCAAGTTTGCGGTTGTATAACGCGAATGTCATTTTAGGTGTGTTCCACAAGATTTTGTTAAAGTTCGGACTAATGAGAGTAAAAAGAAAATTACTCTCTGAATGTGCAAAAGTTATCCAAAATTGCTGGAACGCAAAAAACCATAATTGACCATCTTGAAATAATAGTGCTGCTTACTTTTTAAATTAAATTTTATTTTAGTGATTTTAGTCGCTTAAAGCGCATAACATTATAAAAACATAAAATTTGCATCATTGGAAACAGCTGCAAAAAGTAAATGAAAAAAATCTCAAAAAAGTAGAAGTTATGTGAATTATTTAAAAAATCATAAAAATCATTTTTTTATATTCAAGAAATGGAAAAATAAGCACAAATGTACTTACAACTTAAGCTTTATTTCAAAAACCTTCCATTTTGCTTTTTAATAAATCTGTGTGTAAAAACGTTTTTCTATATTTGAAAATTTTCTGATTAATATTTCAGTTTCATATGTAAACAAGAAACAGCTGATTATTCAATTCTTGTCCGAACTTACCCAGAAGAAAAAGTTCGTACTAGTTTGTACAGGAAATGAAAAAAATTACTCTCTCATTCGCTCTCAAAATTCCACAAAAATCGCTATCTGGAACGCTTTTGTATTACTTTGTACAAGTTCGGACTGTTTTGTTATGCATCTGGAACAGACCTTTTATTTTTGTAAAAAACGTAACAAGTGACAGTTTGTTTGGGTTTGTGTAACGCGTTTTCTGCTGTCAAAACAAAAAAAAGTGCACGAATGCAAAATTACATTCGTCGGTGGAAAAAATTACAAATTTTATAAAAAACTAGCTGATCCCCGTCCGCGTTGCTGGCCCTAAGCAAACATTAGTGTTGTATATGGCATTGGTGGTACAATATGAAATTTGGATTTTGCCCACGAATAAACTAAATAACGAACTTCAAACTACACAGAAACACTCCTCAGGCCCCATAGAGCATGTATATAAAGTTTGGTCTAAATCGGTGCAGTAGTTCTTGAGTTACAATGCAAAATCACAAAAAAAAACTAAATATGGCGCCATCTGTCGGACGAACTTCAAACTACACAGAGACACTCCTCACGCCCCATAGAGCGTGCATATAAAGTTTGGTATAAATCGGTGCAGTAGTTCTTGCGTTACGGTGCAAAAAAAAAAAAATAAATATGGCGCCATCTGTCGGACGAACTTCAAACTACACAGAAACACTACTCACGCCCTATAGAGCATGTATATGAAGTTTGGTCAAAATCGGTTCAGTAGTTATTGAGTTACGGTGCAGTAGTTCTTGAGTTACGGTGCAAAAACACAAAAATAAAAAATACTGCGCCATCTGTCGGACGAACTTCAAACTTCAAAAAACAGAAACACTTCCCACGCCCCATAGAGCATGTGTATAAAGTTTTGTCAACATCGGTGCAGTAGTTCTTGAGTTACGGTGCAAAAACACAAAAAATACTAAATATGGTGCCATCTGTCGGACGAACTTTAAACAACACAGAAACGCTTCCCACGTCCCATAGAGCATGTATATAAAGTTTGGTCTAAATCGGTGCAGTAGTTCTTGAGTTACGGTGCAAAATCACAAAAAAACTAAATATGGCGCCATCTGTCGGACGAACTTCAAACTACACAGAAACACTCCTAACGCCCCATAGAGCGTGTATATAAAGTTTTGTCTAAATCGGTGCAGTAGTTCTTGAGTTACGGTGCAAAATCACAAAAAATACTAAATATGGTGCCATCTGTCGGACGAACTTTAAACAACACAGAAACGCTTCCCACGTCCCATAGAGCATGTATATAAAGTTTGGTCTAAATCGGTGCAGTAGTTCTTGAGTTACGGTGCAAAATCACAAAAAAACTAAATATGGCGCCATCTGTCGGACGAACTTCAAACTACACAGAAACACTCCTAACGCCCCATAGAGCGTGTATATAAAGTTTTGTCTAAATCGGTGCAGTAGTTCTTGAGTTACGGTGCAAAATCACAAAAAAACTAAATGTGGCGCCATCTGTCGGACGAACTTAAAACTACACTAAACTGACGAAAAATAACTATACAAAGTGACACTGACACGTATACATACCACACACGCTCATAGGCACCTACGTATTTGTTTGTGTTTTTTTTATATGGACAAAATCACATGTTGACATGAAAAATCATAAATCACTAACGCGTCGTCCGATTTCGTGAAAACTTTAGATAAACCATCTACACGACCATACGAACAAACCATAAAAATTTGATCGAATTCGGTTTGACCGTTCGTGAGTTATAAAGTCACAACACACTTGCAACAATTTTTTATATATATAGATAAATTAAATAAAATTTATATTTCTGCAAAAAAATGAGGGTTGCTACAAATAGTATATTTTTATTTATTTTTTTTATTATTGTAAGTGGCAATTACAGCATAAAGTTGACAACAGCCGTGCAGTTATTATTTTTGGAAATTCATTTTCTTTTCTTGCAAGATAATATCTCATTTTGTCATTTAAGAAACCCAGTAAAAAAAATTGGAAGTCATTCTAAAGGAAGTACATTTTCATTGCTTCCAAAAAATCGATATTTTTAATTTGCCGATAGTTAGCAGAAAACCAAGTAGAAGTTTATTTTAGTCATACAAAACCTGGTAATACCTTTATACTTTTAGAACTTACTCACCAGAATTTAAAAAAAAATCGATTTTTTTGAAGAAACTTATGAACTAATTTTGGTCTAAAATTTTGAAGTTACATATTTGCTTAAATTTACATGAAAACACTGTTTCGCGTTTAAATTCCTATAAAAAGAAACTAATTGTTAAAATAGGTAACTATTATTCATTTTTCCTAGATGAAAATATTATCATAGAACACAAAAAATGATATTTTTCTTAAAATAGCTTCCAATTTGGTGACCAGGCATCGAAAAAGAGAACTTCTTGCAATGACAACCCTATGTAAAAATCATTAGATCGGATCGAAATTTGCACTACTTCCAGATCGCAAACTCTACATTTTCATGACTTTTTTGGAGTGTCTTTTTTTACTGGGAATTTATTATTCGACATATTGTCAGTTTATTTTAATTTGAAATTTATTTGCTGGTGGTTCAGCGTTGTCTATATGCATTTCATTGTTGCTGTAACAAATCATCAAATACAAAAAAAGAATTCTTTGTTAAATCCATTCAGGATTACAAAAACAATGAAAAAATACAACAATGAAAAAAAAACAACATGGGTTTTAGTTTATCCAAAACTTTAAAAAGAGAATTTATTTAACATAATAATAAGAAAAATTATTCACAATAAATTTGAAAATATTTCTCTACGGCAGCTACCACTAACAAAATTTGCAACGTTTAGCACTTTTCACAATTTTTTAATAGTTTTTTCATATTTTTAGATTTGTTTTTACAGAATTTTTTTAATAAAATATTTTTCATATTGAAATTTTTTTACATTTTCTTTTAATTTTTCTTTTGTAAAAAATTTTTGAAGTTTCGGATGAACTTTAATTTAAAAAAAAATAGCTCAGCTGCATTTCCACTACTAACTTGTGAATGTGCCTTGGGTGATACCATTCTGGCGTTACATGCCATTTGCACGACAAAAGGTTGCAAAAAAGTTTGAAAATTGTGTTTGAAAAAAAATTTTCTTACATTTGAGAAGTGATTAAATAGGATTTCAAGATATTCGCAAAATATGACGTGGCGTTAGGTTACATAAAACAGAAGCGGAGTTTGACTTGACTAACAAAATTGCTTAACTCTGCGAATTGGTTTGGTTAAAAATTAATAAAAAGGTATACAAAAGTGTAAGAAAACTATATTTGCTATATATATGTATATACTTATTAGCTTTACTCGAGTCTCCGTTCACGTTGTATTTTGGAAAATATACTTAAAATTTACGAATGTTTTGTTAATTGTTGGTCGCCGATAAAAGCGATGAAAAAGTTAAATAAATTCAGTAAAGTGCGACTTTGACTCGCGCACGAAGGGTTCCGTATGTTGGGCTTTGAGCATTTTTTTAATACAGTGTTTTTTACGTTTTTTCAGCTGAAATAATTTTTTTTTTTTATTATTTTTCGCTTTTTTCTCGTTTTGGCGATTTTTTAAATTTTGGCGATTTTTTTCATTTTGGCGATTTATTTCATTTTGGCGATTTTTTTTTAATTTTGGCAATTTTTTTCATTTTGGCGATTTTTTTCCATTTTGACGATTTTTTCATTTTGGCGATTTTTTTTCATTTTGGCGATTTTTTTATTTTGGCGATTTTTCCGGTTTTCCGCGATTTATTTTCGATTTAGAAATTTTTTTTAATTTGGTGCTTTTTTTCGTTTTGGCGATTTTTTTTGATTTTGGCGATTTTTTTTCGGTTTGGCGATTTTATAATTTTTAGATTTTTTTGTTTTACCGGTTTTGAAAATTTCAAGAAGTTTGCTCTTACGGTTTCCAAGATACAGCAAGTTATCAAAATTACATAGTCAAAATTACATTAACTGATGGTACACCCTCTAATTAAAATTTTTTAAATTTTAGTGTTAATTGTTGTAGTCTGTATAAAAATACACTAACTTTACAAATTTCAAGTGCATATACATACAATTGTATGTATATTACATGGGATTTTAACATTTTTCGTTGCTCGTTTTGGCACACCCTTTAATTTCCAACTCTCATGTATTTGTTGTTGTAGCGGCCAAGGGTCTACACACTGTGTCCAAATTTCAGGTCCGTAGCTCTTACGGTTCTCGAGAAAATACCCTGTGACGGACAGACGGACGGACGGACAGACGGACAGACGGCCAGACGGACAGCGTAGCGAAAACAATAGGGTTCCATTTCACCTTTGGTGTACGGAACCCTAAAAACAGAATAAAACCCCGTTTTAAGACTGGTTAAACAA
This sequence comes from Tachina lurida, assembly GCA_944452675.1. Taxonomy (NCBI): domain Eukaryota; kingdom Metazoa; phylum Arthropoda; class Insecta; order Diptera; family Tachinidae; genus Tachina; species Tachina lurida. The sequence goes on along the minus strand of OX101752.1, from coordinate 66,649,221 downwards.
TCCAACCCGAATCAAAACTTACCCTAACCAGCCCAAAAATATATTTTTCGAAAAATATCAGTGCCATATACAGGAAAACACCGGTTCCGAACCGGATAAAAAAATTATGCTTTGTTTGACGCAGGTAAATTATATATATTGTATCCTGTAATTCCTAGAAAGAACATATGGCCACCAGGTAAATTAGCTTTTTATTAGTTAAGGAATTTAAAAATCGGTTTAGTGGTTTGGAAGTGAAAGCGAAGAAAACAAACGAACAAACTCAACACCAAAATGTTAAGTAAATTTCAAATAAATATTGTACTATGCAAAAAAAAAATACTCACAATCTGGCGTTACGTTAGATCCTTTGGAAATCAACAGTATATTAAATATTTGTTTTATAAAGGATTTTTTTATTATTATCACATAAGCTAATAACACTTTGTTAACATGCAAAATTTCACGCACTTGCGATCGTTAACGTAGAGATAATGAAAATAAATGCTACTTTTCCTGGCGTTACGTTACATTGAAATATCATTTTAAGTAAAACTAAATTTTACCGTTAATTGATATATAATGGTTTTCTTTTCATTTGTCTATGATTATTTGTTGTTGTAGCAATAGTTTTGTAATAAAATTATTACTGTGCAATTGTTCCTAGAAGTATAAAAACTAAAGAGAAAATGCTCCTGAAATTAAGTAAAACTCACCAAAACGAGAATCCTAACTTTGTACCCCGTTATTTCGCCATCAGAACTAAGGAAAGCCTCGAACACTTAAATTTAATTATATTAAATATTTCTCATATATAATACAAGAAAACAAATCTGTTGGTGAACTGTAAATTTTTCCGACATGGTGGATTTTTTTTTTGGAAGTGCCCATATATTGTAGTCTGAAAGGACCTTTTTGTCCGTAGACTGAAACAATTAAATAAATAAATAAATAAATAAGTTCAACATTTTAAGTTTTCATGCGAAATAATATGGGTGGCACTTGTTTCGCGTGGAATTTACAACAAACAACAACTAGTTAAAATTTTTGCATTTAAAATTTTTTGCACAAAGTAATGAATTGTGTTTAAAAATTTTTTTTTATTTATTTCATTCATTTAACCGAGCTCTTTTGGGCCATATTTGGTTATTAGTACGTTTGATCCCGTACTTTTTGGGCAAAGTTCGATAAAATGAGAACAAGCTATGTATAATTTCTCTCAATAATACAAAAAATTACAAAAGTACGGGAACACGATAAACCAAAAATGTTTACCAAAAGCCAAAGCACAAGTAAATACATACTTATGTACATGCACACGGATGCATTTACTTAGATGCTGTTGCATATCTAGAATGTTTTGTTTCTTAATTTTATATAAAAACTCATAAAACTTAGTTCACCACTAGTTTATGAACCTTTTTGATACAACTTTTCAATCTTTTTAGTGCTTAGGGCAATTTAATTTTACTTTGTTATTGGTTATTTTTCAAACAGCTGATTGTTTTTCAGTTTGCCTAAACTAGCCCAAAGGAAAACTACGGGCTGTTTCGTACAAGAAGAAAAAGAACATTACTCTCTCAAAAGCTACCTTACTTGCCCAAACTTTGAGTACGGGAACAGTTTTCGGTACGGGATCAAACCTAGTAGGGTTTGCAAATAATCGCAATTTCCATAATCGCGATTACGATTAAAAAATATGCTATTAATCGCGATTATCGGTTAATCTCGATTAATCAAGAAAGTATACTATTATAATTTTTTCTAAAACCAAAATAAGGTTTGTTCCACAAGATTTTGTTAATGTTCGGACTAATGAGAGTAAAAAGAAAATTACTCTCTGAATGTGCAAAAGTTATCCAAAATTGCTGGAACGCAAAAAACCATAATTGACCATCTTGAAATAATAGTGCTGCTTACTTTTTAAATTAAATTTTATTTTAGTGATTTTAGTCGCTTAAAGCGCATAACATTATAAAAACATAAAATTTGCATCATTGGAAACAGCTGCAAAAAGTAAATGAAAAAAATCTCAAAAAAGTAGAAGTTATGTGAATTATTATTATTATTTATTATTATTATTATTATTATTATTATTACGGTCTTTATGACCTAGATATAGTATCAATCTTAATGTAAATTTTACAATTAATTTTCATTATTCTATAACAAATAATGTTTTACAATATGTTTTTATTAATCTATTGTATATGTACTCATTCTGACAGTCTTTAATTTCTGTTGGCAATTCATTATACATTCTGAATCCCTCAAAAAATACAGTTTTCTTTTGAAGATCAGTCTTAATTTTAGGCAGTCTTATGTTATTTCTATGTCTCGTATTATAACTATGAATTTCAAAATTATATTGCATTCTCTCATAAAGATAATTTGGTAATTGCCCTAATCTTAGCTTATGAACAAATTTTAGAGTGTGGTATGCTATTAATTGTTTTATATTAAGCCAATCTAAGTTTCGTATCATCTCCGAAATTGATGTATCGTACCTTTTGTTTAGAATAAACCTCATTACTTTGTTTTGCTGTATTTGTAATCTTCTAATTTGCATATCCTTTAACATAAAAGTTATTGTGGGGTTATAGGTAAAATAAGGTTCTATTGTTGACTTATATATAGTTAGTTTGTATTGCTTACCAATATATTTGCAGGTTCGGTACATAAAACCTATTTTTTTTTGCTATTTTATTCTCAATATAATTTACATGTTCCTCCCACTTAAGTTTATTATCAATAATTATACCCAGATATTTTATCTGCATAACATTTTCAATTTCGTAGTCTTTGATTTTTAGCTTCACACTATCACAGTTCTCATGATCCCGATTTAATATCATGTATTTAGTTTTTTCACAATTCAATTTTAACTTATTCCTACATAACCATACATATAACTCGTCCATGTCTGTCTGAACAGCATTCATTGCATCATACAAATATAAGTGATTAAAATATAGAAGAGCATCATCAGCAAATAAAACTATTTTACAAAATTTTAAACAGTTTGGTATATCATTAATATAAATTAAAAAAAGTAATGGTGCTAAAACCGACCCCTGTGGCAGACCAATGTCTATTCTCCGTTCTGATGAAGTTATATTTCCAACCATTGTTCTTTGTTTTCTGTTTGTCAAATAGTTCTCAAACCATTTCAATGCTTGTCCTCGTACACCGATCCGATACATCTTCCTCAGCAATATATGCCTATCTACCGTTTCAAACGCTCGTTTCAAGTCTAAAAATACCGCTACCACAGCTTGTTTCTCCGCCATCATATCTTTCCAGTCAGCTAGCACCATATTCAACGCTGTTTCGCATGAATGATTAGCTCGAAAACCAGACTGTTGAGTGACAATGATATCATGTTGATTTAAAAAATTTAGCAATTGTTCTTTAACCACACTCTCCATAATTTTTTCATCTGATGGTAATGTATTTATTGGTCGCAATTCTTCTGGACGAGTTGTGTTTTTCACCTTTTCTATTGGTACCACTGTAGAAACCTTCCATTTTTCAGGAACGTGAGCAAGTCGTAAGCAGTCGTTTACAATGCCAGAGAAAAAATATGCCATATATTCCATTGAATCTTTAATAACACCTTCAGACAGTAGTTTTTTTCCACCACTTTTATTTTTTAAAGTTTTTACAATATTAAGTATACTCAATGTATCAACTTCTTTAAATTCAAATTCATAATTTAAGTTCATATTTCCCGAGAAATCAAAATCTATCTTTTCAATTTCATTGTTGATTTTATTGATGCTGTCCACAAAAAAGTTATTAAGTGACTCTGCTAGTTCGAGTTCATTTTCTATCCATTTATCATTTATCTTTATTTTCTTTATGGATTGATTTATTTGTGTCATATTAACCGTTTCTTTTAAGTATTTCCACATTAGTTTTTGGTCTTTACCTGCGATGATGATTTTATTTTCCATATATTTTTTCTTTTTTATTTTTATTTGTTTTTTATACAAGTTTTTTGTCATATAATACTCAGTCCACACTCCCGTTCTTTTTGCTATGTGAAAGAGATCATATTTTTTTCTATTAAGGCGTGTTAATTCTTGATCATACCATTTGTTTATAATTTTTTTATTGACGCATTTATTATAAGTAAGAGTATGCATGATTTCTAATATTGCACTATTAAAGTATTCCACTTTTTCATCTATAGTACCATTATTTATTACATTAAAGTTACTATATCTCAGCATTTCAACTAAATTTTCTTTACTATAATATTCCCAACTGGTAATATTTATTCTAAAGCAAGCCACAGACCTTGCAACTGTTGGTACAACATGAGCAAGTTGTGTATAAGATTGTATAGTGTGTGGGGTCGTCGTATGAAGTTGTGTATCGGTTGTACGAAATATTAAAAAGATTTGATTTTTTGGCAAGTTGTATAGACAGGTTGTAAAATTTAGGAGTGTGTTGTAAAACTTCATTTCATTTTGTTCTTATTTTCGTTGTGGTCATATGAAAAACATCGCGCTCGAATTCAAATTTGCGTATAAAATGGAGAATTCAACAGAAATAAGTGATTTTATATAATTGTATGAGTTTGCGCGGAAGAATTGCTTTTGTATATGCATCGGAACTTTTGACAAAAGGTCATTGAATAATTCGTCTGACACCCAGGTGTAATTTTTATAGTCCAGTGGCTCACTTTCTTTTAATATTTCCAAAAGTTTGTTATTAGAATACGTTTTTTTTATATAAATCACTCCTTTAAGCAAATTCTTTTTTTCTGTCCTTTTTTACGTTCTTCTTCTTATTTTGTCACCAAAAAAAAAACCATCCATTACAATACGCGACATAACACCCGATGTCATATTTACTCCAAAAAAAAATTAAGAAATGAAGTTGTACTCTAATGTTGTACACGTTGTTGTAAAGTTTGTGGGCAAAACACACAACTTGTTAATCCAACGTGTTGTACCAACGGTCGCAAGGTGTATGGCTTGCATAAGTCTCATCTTCACTTCTTTTTCTATCGGTATTAAAAATGATATTGTTTCATGGTCAGTTATTTTATGATTAGTTATGCAACTAGTCTGTACTTCATCAGATGTTGAAAAAAGTAGATCAATTTTAGTACTTGTCAGTTCTGTGATGCGAGTATCAAAATTTATAAGTTGTTTCATAGCCATAGACGAAAAAATATTGCACAACTCAGTACTATAATATGTATCATTATTAATATTAATGTTAAAGTCTCCAATTATCAAGTTATTATCACAGTTTTCGAAATAAGTCTCTATTGTACTTCTCAAATACATAAGGAATTCTGAATTGCTGGCACTTGGTGAATGGTATAACACCCCAATCTTCCATTTCGTTTGAAAGTTTTTTAATTTAATTATAATACACCACATATTCTGATTAAAGCTTTTGTTACATATTACATAATATTGAATTGATTTGTGTATATATATTATTGCACCACCCGTATGTCTAGAATGTGAATCACAACGAACCATATTAAATATAGGAATGCTAATCTCATTGTCTTCAATATTAGATGTTACACATGTTTCAGAACACAGTATTATATTTGCTTGTTGAAGTTCAATTGTCCTCTCCAGTTCTTCCTTGTTAGCCAAGATACTACTAATATTAGCATATATACATTTCAGCCATCTGCTATTACGCTTTTTACATCTTGTTGTTAAATTCTCACTGCCATCACTCTGTAGTTGCTAGTACCCAATTTTTCTTTTCTTTGCCTCCAATCTATTTTGGTAAGCAGGGCATAAATTACTCAACGTGTCATGATTCTCATTCAAGACTAGGTTAAAATCTTTATTAGCACGTATACAATTTATACATTTACTTATTGGGCTAGCACTGCATTCTGTAAGTCTGTGTTGACCATGACATTTAATACAAATTTGATTATTTTTGCAATTTATTGCTTTATGGTTAAAACCCTTACATTTAAAACACCGCATTACACTAATACCATCATATACTTTACATCGTTCCCAGCCAATGTTTATTCTTTCCGCTGCCAATACGTTAGCAAATGCATTTGGTTCAACTTCCATTATCGCATTGTAATAGCTTTTATTGTTTTTCTTCACTTCATATTGCTTGACTAATTTTAATTTAGTATTATTTAGGCACTGATTTTGTTTTTCTATTAATCTAACAAGTCGATCATTATCATATTCAAAATTTATTCCCGTTATTAACACATTTGGGTACACCGAATTTGGAATTTTAATTTCGTATTCCTCACCTAATTTTTCTTTAATCATCATAAAAATCATTTTTTTATATTAAAGAAATGGAAAAATAAGCACAAATGTACTTACAACTTAAGCTTTATTTCAAAAACCTTCCATTTTGCTGTTTAATAAATCTGCGCGTAAAATTTTGTTTCTATATTTGCAAATTTTCTGATTAATATTTCAGTTTCATATGTAAACAATAAACAGCTGATTATTCAATTCTTGTCCGAACTTACCCAGAAGAAAAAGTTCGTACCAGGAAATGAAAAAAATTACTCTCTCATTCGCTCTCAAAATTGTACAAAAATTGCTATCTGGAACGCTTTTGGATTACTTTGTACAAGTTCGGACTGTTTTGTTATGCATCTGGAACAGACCTATAAATTGCGTCATGAGTTTTAGTCGAACTGTATGGGTTTAGCCAAAGAAATTTAATTGTTTTGTCTTGAGTTCGCGTTTTAATTGAATTTTTCAATTAATTAATTAAATTAATATATATATTTTGAGAAAATTTTAAAGCATATAAATTCAAGTTCTTAAATCAGAACTTATGAGTATCAAAAATAATACAAATTATTGGAAATCAATCTTTTGATATGAAAATTTTTCTATGAACATTTTGTCACTGGGTGGTCGAGTGGGAGGGTAACTTACCTAATTGTTCCAAGGTTTAATAAGAGCAACCGAAATTAAGAAGTAATAGTTATTTATTTAAGTGTCTATAAAAATATATCAATGTGTAAGTGTAAGTGTGTATTGAGATTATGTTGTCGATCTGATGCCGTCGCGTATTGAAAGAGAACTAAACATCAACAAGGCTTTGCGTGCTGACATCAGCAGCCAGAAGAGATGCCAGACATACAATTAAAGAAAAATGAATCCAGAGGTGGTGACAGCTCGGCCAACCTGACGATAGCTCGTCCTCGAGTTATTCATCATCAAAGTCATCTCCCTCAGCATCATCTTGATAATCATCATCTATTTCGGGAAAAAGTATGCACCAAGGCTTTATTTTGTCATAACTGACTACAGTGCTGAATCGTCGCTGGTTTCGTTGCGCTCCTTCGATGTCTTCAATAATATATCGGTCATATCGTAAAACTTTGTCGACTACGTATGGACCTTTATACTTTGCGTCAAGCTTACGGGATTCTCCAGTGCTAAGCATCGCACTTTCCATCAGAACGAGATCACCTTTTCGATAAACATGTGGTTTGGCATGCTTTGCGTCGAACCTCTCTTTCCACTTTTCTCGAGCTGTGGTTATATTCTTGATAGCATCTTCGCGTCGTTCACTTGGTGTTGTAGTTTCCATATTGGGGTTATCATCATGAACCGCAGATAACAATTTGTTAGCACTAATGTCTTTTAATGGAAAATCATAGATCAAATCGATAGGCGAATATTTTGTATTGGAATTAACAGTCGTATTCAACTTCCATTGCAGGTTGCGCAACTCATTGTCCCAATCGTTTGTAGTCGGTGAAGTTTTCAAATATGACAGCACTGACTGATTTGATTAATTCTTTCTGCGAACCCATTTGCTCGTGGCGTACGTACAGCTACTTTAATATGCTGGATACCGTTGATATTACAATAATCCCCAAACACTGATGGGTGAAAGAAGTTCCGCAATCTGTCACAGTTCTTCTTTTTTTTTCATATACATATTTATTTATTGTATCTTCAAAAATGAACTAACAATAAGTAATCAAATCTTAAATCTAAATATAATTATTAGGCCCGACCAATATCGGACATAAGCTTAGTGATAGTTATAAATAATACATAAGTAGTGATAATCAAAAAGAAGTATTTTTAAGCAGTCCCATCTGGAGTGTTGGGTATAAGAGCCCTTGTGTCCCTTTTTTTTAAGCGGATGTGTCCAGTAAAGCTCAAAATATTACGGGCAAGCGGATTAGGATGTGACTCGAGTTTAGTTAAATATTTGCCTGCGTATTTTGCAATTTCTTCACTCACTAGTGGCATATTTAAATCACGATGAATATTTGAATTTTTAACGTACCATGGAGCAGATGTTATCAAACGTAAAATTTTGTTTTGCCTTCGTTGGATTCTCTCGACATTTGAAGCTGAAGCAGTGCCCCACAGCTGAATTCCATAGCACCATATTGGCTTCAAAAGCGACTTGTATATCAAAAGTTTGCAGTCTAGGCTGAGTGTTGAATTTCTGCCAATTAACCAATATATTTGAGTCAATTTAAGTTTCATTTGGGTTAACTTAGAGTCAATATGATATTTCCATGTAAGCCTTCGATCAAGGTGTATGCCAAGGTATTTGACTTGAGAATGTTGAGGAATATTTTGATTGTTGATTCGAATGGGGGAACAGGTATCTTTTCTTAGGGTAAACGTTATATGAACACACTTTTGTTCATTGACTTTAATTCTCCATAAGTTCAACCATATTTCAAGCTGGGTAATGTGTGCTTGGAGATTGCGGGATGCCTCATCAGGATTTTTGTGAATACTCAAACAGGCTGTATCATCGGCAAATGTAGAAGTGTGGATGTTATTGCTCACAGGCATATCACAAGTATATATTAGATACAAGACTGGCCCCAGAATACTACCCTGTGGCACACCAGAAGATATAGATTCGGGTACACTCATGAAGTCTCCTTCCACAACGGTAAATGTCCTATCAACAATATAACTTTCCAAAAGCTTTTGTATATTTATTGGTAGGTATGTCTTCAATTTTAAAACTAGGCCTTTGTGCCATACTTTGTCAAATGCCTGAGAAACATCAATAAAAAGGGCAGAACAATACTTCTTTTCTTCAAAAGTCCTCCTTATAATTTGAACCAATCTATGCGTTTGCTCAATAGTGCTATGCTGACTTCTAAAGCCAAACTGATGGTCCGGGATGCACCCAGTATCAGCTAAAATTGTGGACAATTTAGTCATGAGCAGCTTTTCGAAAAGCTTTGAAATTGTTGAAAGTAAGCTTATAGGCCTATATGACTCAGCCTTGGTAAGATCTTTGCCTGGCTTTGGAATCATTTTAATCTTGGCAAGTTTCCAGTTATGTGGAAAATACTGCATTCGTAAAATGGCATTAAAAATAAATAGCAAAATTCTTATTGCAATATGAGGCAAGTTCATCAGCATCTTGTTACTAATGCCATCAATACCTGGAGCTTTCTTAGGGTCGAGTTCAGCAAGTATTTTTTGTAGTTCACGCATCTTAAACCTTAAGGGACGAGGGGGTAGAGAGAATACACTCGGTAAATCGGCAGCACCCGTACATGAATTGGGAGTGAATACAGATTTTAAATGCTCAGAAAATAAGTTACCTTTCTCACTATCGCTTCTTGCCCAGCCTCCAGTCGAAGTACGCAATGGTGATTTGAGATCAACGGGTCTTTTAAGATTTCTAGTAGCGCGCCATAAAGAGTAATTAGATGTTGACGTTACATCAAGACCTTCTAAATACTTTTCCAGTAATGCAGTCTTTTCCGACGATAGCAGCTCTTTGAGTCGTTTAGTACATTCTTTAAGTCTGATTTTATTTAGGGGTGATCGGTGTTGTTGCCATTCTCTTCTAGCTCTCCTTTTTTCACATACAAGACGTTCAATTTCCGTAGAATAAATTCTATTAAAGCAAGTCTGCGGATAGGAAGTAGTGGCATGTTCAGCAGCCTGTTTAATGTATTCGTTAAGATTGGCAATATTAAATTCAATATCATCAGGTGATCTTAGCTGAATGTTTTCTACGCAGTGACTACTAATATATTTTTTGAATCCTAGCCAGTTGACCCTGTTAATCGTTTTCGCATATGAGTTAGTTAAATCACTCCTTAGTGGGTTGAAAATTGTAACTATTGTGGGAGAGTGATCGGAGGACAGATCTACAGAGCCCTCTACGTGAATTAAGTCCCTATGGATATTTTTCGTGACGCCAAAATCTATAACATCTGGAATTTTTCTTACGTCAGTAGGCCAGTAAGTAGGCTCCCCACTCGAAATGACATCTAAGCCCATTTTTGAAATTGTATTAAACAACGCTCTACCTCTAGGTGTAACAAGACGCGAGCCCCAGTACGTATGTTTTGCATTGTAGTCACCAGCTGCCACGAAACAAGATCCAAGCGATTTGTAGAACTTCTCATACTGATCTTCGGTAACTGAAAATCTGGGAGGTGAGTAAATTGATGATATCACGAAGTTCGCACAAAAATTTTCTACGAAAATATTCGTAGCTTGCATATATTCTTCACTAACGTTCTCAAGGATATAGTGCTTGAGTCTTGAGTTAATTAGAATTGCTGATCCACCGCATGCTCTCCCTCTCGGGTCCTTTGAATCATATATAGTGTAACCATTTATTTTAAAGCAGCTTCTCGAAGTCAAGTGAGTCTCAGAGACCAACATTATATCAATATTTTTTTCCATGAGGAAGTGTTCAAGTTCATTTTTATGTTGGCGAATGCCGTTTGCGTTCCAGAAACATAGTTTTAACGTGTTCATGGTTTGTTGACTAATGCTTGAAGCAGAGTATTCTGCATTCTCAGCATTTCTTGCATCATGCTAGTCATATTTGTTGTAAAGTTGTTTATAGTTAGCACCAGATTCTCAATAGTAGCTTCAAGACGACTAAAGTTAAAGCTAGAGTTTGCATTCGTTGAATTACTTGGCGGTGGAACATTTTGTGTGGGAATAGAACTAGTCTTAGCAGCATCGGCATACGATACACGTGAATTAACTAGTTGGCTAGTTTGAGGCAGAGTGGCGCTATAAGCATTTGCTGATTGAACTGGAGCTAATTTAGATTTTTGACCCATAGCCTGTTTAACGAAAGAATATACACGGCATCCTCTGTAATTAGCGCTGTGATTTTCTCCACAATTACTGCATTTTTTTTCAGCTTGTACTTTTGGCTTGGTACAGTTAGCAGTACCATGCAATTCACCGCAGATAACACAAACTGTAGGTAATTTGCAGTAGGTTTTTGTGTGGCCATATTCTTGGCAATTATGGCACTGTACGGGACCTGAACGCTTACGTGGCTCTTCAACTGTGATTTTTCGGTGTAAAAGGTATTTTAGACTATAAATTGGGTGCGTCTAATTTGTCTTTAACTGTATATCATTCGGCTCCATTTCAACACGAAATAGAGGCTGGGGAATCTTCTCTCTATTGATTATATTGGTAACAATTTTTACTTTAAATCCTTGTTCGATAAGTGCACATTTTACTTCTTCAGGCTCAACATATGAATCTATGCCCTTTAATACTATTTGTAGGCCTTTAGCACTCTTAAGTTGATATGTATAAAAATTTGTTTTATTTTTTTCAAACTCTCTAACAATTTTTCGGAAATCTTTTTCATCATATATTTGGATTTTAGTTTCATCAATATTACCTCGTTTAATTGGAATGATGTGAAAAGTATTTTCACCAATGGTCGACAGTAGATTTTTTAGAAGCGCGTTTGAATTTTTTTCTCTCAGATAAATAGGTGGTGGCTTAAAAGACTTTTGCGATGATGCAGCGGGCTTGTCGTTTTTGTCTTGCAATAATGAAAAACGATTTTGACGATTGATAGAAGATGTGCTGTTATCCCTAGACATCTTTGGGGCGGATCCAATTTTAGTAGAATTTGGGCTTCGCCCGCGCTTTAAAATGGTTATATATCTGTCCATTCCTACTTGTACCTTTGGTTTTGTACTACTGTTGTCTTCAGTAACAACTTGTTTAATTGTTGACCACGAGCCCGAAGCGGATGATATCGCTGAGTTAAATGTAGAAGTACTAGGCAATAATGTCAACGATTCACTAGTTGGCATTGGACAAAGCGAAGTTGATCGCTGACGAAACTGTGGTTTTGCCGTTAGTAAAAGTCTATTATCAGATTTTTGATTTTTATTAAGAGCTTCAGAACTCACAGCAAGTCTATTATCAGATTTTTTATTTTTATTGTTATCATTATGAGCATCAAAACTCACAGTAAAATAGGCATTTCTGCCGTTAGAACTCACTTCACTATTTTTTTCCTCTGGGGTACTCATAAAGAGTATTCCTCAAGGGTATTTTGTATGTTTTTTTGTTTACGGTTTTTTTTTGTTTTTGTTATTTCTATATGTAAAAATATTATCAAAGCAAAAAAATGCTTATTTATCAAAGTTAATATGTACTACGAATATTTTTTGTATGCTTTTTTTTTTGTTTAGTTTGTATATAAGAAAAATTCCGCTATTACGTCTGTTCACTATGAAGGTACAACGAGAACAACAATTCTTCTTGGCAACCCAAAATATAGCGTTAGATAGTTCAGGACATCCACTACAGGCTTCGTTTTCGTTGATTTAACTGGCACGACAATTGAATAACGGGTCAATGAATCGACAACAACTAAAACATATTCATTGCCTTTTCGAGTTCTGATAAATGGTCCTAAGTGGTCCATATGAATCACTTCAAACGGTAACGATGCATTTTCCATTCCATATAGCTGACACTCTTTTCGACCAGGTTGTCTATTTAACAGCATTCAACACAACATTTCACATATCCCTTTACATAATTTCGAGCTCGACGAAAGCAAAAGTTTTGGAAAATTTTCTTAATGGTACCATCTACTTCTAGATGTCCAACATCATCATGGCATAATTTAACGATTCACCATCTAACCCCACGTTGTATGACAAGCAATTCTCTTCCGTCTTTGTACATTTTGTACAATCTATGTTTCTTGAACGTAAATTCGTTAACATAATTTCCCCTTTCTGTCGAATCGATTTCACCTTTCAGCACAGCTAGTATTTGCTTTAATTCTGGGTCTTGCTGTTGCATCGTGAAAATCCAATCTTCAGCTGCAATATCTATAGCCATCAATTTTGCGGTTACATCTTCAACTTCGGCTGGCTGTTCTACTGGTGCGCGGCTCATGGCGTCGACATGACTCATTTGGCTACCTGGACGATGACATTTTGTATAATCGTACTCCAACAACTTCAGCATCCTACGCGAAACTCGTCGATTCATTGGTGTCATAGCTTTTATACTTGAAATTGCAGAACAGTCCGTATAGATAGTAAAATGCTTGCCCGCAAGATATACCCGGAATGGTTCACAACCTTCTACTACTGCCAAAATCTCTAACTCATACGCATGTTACCGGCTTTCTACTTCACTGCACACTCGACTGTAACACGCAACAGGTTTTTTAGTACCATCAACTTCTCGCTGGATCAAAATTGCTGACAGTCCACTGCTACTTGCACTTGTATGGAGCTCTTGTTATTTTTCAATGTCGTACTGGTTCATTAGTTATGGCGGCTATCAATGTTCGGAACGCGTCCTCACATTCTGTAGACCAACTGAAGGGAACATCTTTTCGTGTCAATTTCGTTATTGGCGACGCAATACGAGCATAGTCCGTTACAAATTTTCGAAAATAGCCCGTTAGACCCAAAAAGCGTCTAACTTCAGTAATTGAAGTTGGTGGTGGGAATTCTTGGATGGCTATGGTTTTAATACGGCCGGGCCTAATTCCACTCGCATCGATTTCATGCCCAAGAAATGAAACGCTATCTTTCGTAAAGAAACCTTTGGATAATCGAAGCGTTAGCCCCTCCTGCTCAATGATTTTAAAAAATTCTTCAGTTGACGTAACCCATTTTCGAACGTATTGGATACCACTATCACCTCGTCGACATAGCTAACTACCTTTGTTAGTAACATGGATATTTCAACAATATAACGATCCAAAGCATTCAGCTTATCACCAGTGCCACCAGATTAAGGAATTTGTCCCTAAAATGGGGATTTCGCCTCTCATTTGGGGACAGAATTTCGTGGGGAGGGATTTGGGGACTTTTCATTTTGAAACAAATTTGCATGTACCAGGAAAATAATTAATCGTGAATGTTGACATAATATTTTAGTGCTGGTATTATCATCATGGTAATACCGCGAACATAAATATGTACATAGGCAAAACCGTGATCGCAGCTGTAGAACTAACTCTTTGTCAATTAACATTTTTTTTCTTTTGAAAAATGACTTGAAAGTTATTGATTGTGCAATTATTCTACGCACAGTTTTAATTTAGTTATTGTGTATGTGTAGGTAAAACTGTATCTATATGTCAAAAAAATTCATAACAAAAAGATAAATTTATGTCAATTTGTTCAAAATTCCTAAAACTTGTTCCAAAACTTGCTGAGCTAGATATTGACAAAATTAATATATAGGTACTTATTAATGACAAAGGCATTTAGATGTTGCTGGTATTGATGTTGGCTTCGAGTGCTCAGAGCAATTAAAATTACTATCAATTTCGGAACAAAGTGACTTTAAAGAAATATGTCTACAATACCTAATTGTACTAGCAAAAGAAATGCAAAAACGATTCCCAGAAAATATGAATAACTTTGAACTTTTTAAAAACTTGCAATTTAAGCACATTACAAAATATAGATTTGATTCGGTGTACGGAATTTTGAAAAATGTTATAGATCCAAAAGTGGAATTGAGCGTATATGAAAACCAATGGAATAAAATTGCTTATATCGACTGGCAGGAACAAACTGATATACTATTGGCTTTTGGCCAATAGTATATCAGTACGAATTAAATGCCTTAAATTAGTTCTTTCGCGAAATTGCAGCTACTGTGTTCAACCTGTTGATAGTGTCAATAAGTAATGCGTTTGTGGAGAGAATATTTTCATGCATGAACACTACAAAAACCAAATTAAGGAATAACCTGCAATATGAAATGTTTGAATCGTTAATAAGAATAAAATCACATTTAAATATTTATAAGATCTGCTGCCATAAATTTGAGGTTCCTCAAGAAATGATAAAAAAGTTCAAATCGGAAAATATGTACAAGCGAGTTGTAGAGAACAAAGACGAACTTGATGTCTATGAAGTTTTGTATTGGGAAATTATTTAGAATATGGGCAAATCCTGCGTGACGAACGCTACATTCGTACGCGTTTTCGGAATAAAATATAAAAATTGTTTGGTCTTTTTAGAGAGATACCTTTAACGTATACATGGTGTTTAGTGGGATTTGAGTGTACTTTAGAATGCCATAAAAAAATTTTTTTAACAGTTATACGTTGCGAAAAAATTGATCACAAATTAATGTGACGTACGCCACAAAAAATGGAAGTAACTTCGAACGTTGTGGTATGTATTCGTAATTTTTAGCAAATTTTGCATAATAAAGCACACAAAATGAAATGCCTAAAAGAATAATGAATATAAGAGAATTCTAAAATAAGTTATTTTCAGGCAAAACATTTTGTAGATTTTTCTCAAAAGCCGTGAACCCTATGTGACGCACGCTAAATTTTTTCCAGTAGTATATAGTAAATAAAAACTATTGTATTTATTTCAACGAAACAATTTATATTCTTTGTTAATAACATTATTTAATTCATATTTTATGTTTATAAATTAATTTATTAATGTATTGTTACGTAAAAAATATTCGAACAGGGTTAATGTAAGTGTTGTGCAAAAATATTTGAACAGGGTCAATGTAAAGAAATATCCAGAAGTATTAAACTAAAGAACTAAACGTACACACGTATTCAAATACAAGCACTATAGCAAACAACTATATTCACATGCGTAGCACATACATACAGTGCTGCCAGAATGATGATTTTATCATATTTTTGATGATTTTTGGACCAAATTATGATTTTAAGATTTTTGTTCTCGAATGATGATTTTTAATTTTGCAATATATGATTTTTACTTTCAATACATACATATGTATGTTCAATTTTCTTTGTTGGTCGAGAATGTTTATCAATAGCTACAAGTTGGTAAGGGGCAGAGAGCACATTTCTCCCTCCTCTTCTGGGGTCAACTGAAAAAAAAAGAATAAGAAAACGTCACCTTACAAAAAAGTCTTGTTAGAGAAGTGACGAAAAATCGGTCCGGAATATATTCAAATCTTGCACCAAATGTATACCAAATCGTTTAAAAGAAGTCATTCGTCGATAAGGAAAATCAATTTGCCTCTAAATTTTAGAGTATAAAACAACTGTACATCAGTGATGCGAAATGTGGCACAATTGGGCCATTTGTGGCACTTTTGGATGTTTGATGGCCCTGTGGTATCCTCTAGGATATTTTGGCCCATCAGTTCAAAATTCAACTAATTCCTTCAAACCTTTGAGTACACTTTTTAATTGAGTTTTCTTCGTTTTAAAAACTACTTTTATTTTTGGAGATTTTTATTTAAACTGGTTTCCGAAATCTGCGCCAGATCATGTTTTGAGTGGGGAAACCAATAGTATTATACCACTTGCTATTAAACTTTTTCAAAAGGAATTTAAAAAGCTCAAAGATATATATAGGGTGTAAATTTTGCAAAAGGATTTCTACCATTAAAAATCGTTTATGTAAACCTTTGTATACAAATATATACAGAATTATTCAAGGAACTCTTTCTATTCACCAATCCTCAGCAGGACTGAAAATTTATATTGAAATCAACAATACAATTTGAAAATTCGCTTTTGTTTTCAATATAAATTTTCACTCGAGAGTTTTCTTTCGATATTGTAAAACAGGCCATAATAGAAGAAATCGTCGTCATGTAAAAAATAGAGTGTCATATTTAATATAATTAAAAAAAATTAATGAAATCTATTTCTAATAATTGTTATGATGAAGATATTTTAAAACTTAACACAAAAAAATGCTTCTAGACAGGGGTAAATTGAGGAACTATTGGACTACAAATTTAGAGATTATGTTTAATAAAATGAGAATTACATAAGTAATGTTTTCTAACTAAAATTTAGTTTTTTAAGCAACATACATACATATAAAATATGTATTTACTTTAATATAACAAAAAATACTTTAAAAAATTTGAACTTTTGTCGCTAAGTTCTGCTTTTGCTCTAAACAAAATAAATCACATATTATTAAGACATACTTTTGTTTTTATTTAAATTAAAAGATTATAGTCGAGTACATTAAAAAACTTTTTTGGCCCTATCAAAGGTATTTTGGCCCTTTTAAATCGTTAATTTGGCCCTAAACCAAAAAAGCCAAAATGCATCACTCCTGTACATACCTTATATGATAAGAACATTGGCAATGTCGAATACTTATTTTGTTTGAATTTCTTAACTAGTTTTTCATTTAATGCAATTTTTAAATAAGTTACTTGAAAATGCTTTCTTAATTCTTTTTGTAAAATAAGATAGTAAATAACTTTTTATTGATGAAAACAAAATAAAATTGGTGTATGTCGAATAGTTTTCTTGTCCACTGTAAATGTCAATTGTTACTTTTTTATTTGAAAAAAATTGGACTTGTGATGATATTTTTCTTCAAAATATGATTTTCTTTCCGACAAATGATGATTTTCTTCGCAAAACTTCTGGCAGCCCTGCATACATACGTGATTAAACGTAAACAACCAACAACAACTACAAGCGTCTGCTTATTAAGAAGTTAGACACACCTATAGTACACACAGACTCAAAAGTGCGAACACATATGGTAACAGCCCTGTATTACCCGTAACACACGGTATTACCAACATAAAAGTCGGTACAAAGATACTCTGATATTCAAAATAACGGCCAATCGAATTATCTACAAACGCCTAGAAACAGCAACATGAATTTTCCCGATTGTGCTAGAAGACTGTTTGATCGTCTGGCTACCAAAAGTAAATGACAATACAGATGGCAACGTGCACAGCAGCCATTTGGCTTTACTAAGTAAACACACGCCACCTATGAGCAACATGGGCGAACATTCGAGAACCATTTCCTGTACTATAAAAAGAGGCAGCCTGTGTGGGAATGAGTCAGTACAAAACACAGCCATCCCTAAACACGGGCAGCAAGCGTTTTTTAGTTGTCAAAAATTATCACGTCCATACATTTTGTATGGATCATACCGAAATACGCGGCGGCAACGCGACGGCTACGCTTTGCTATTGGAAAATCCGATTTTGACAACGCGTTTTACAATGAAGTTAGTTGCAAAAGAAAACAATTGCCTTCTGTTTGCCATCATCAGAGTTACCACATGTGCATAATTATCTTATTTTCCAAGTTTTTCGGGTTGTTAAAAATACTAAAACATTTCTTTGTTAAAAATAAGATTTTTAAGAATATGATATTTAATACTCTTAGTTTATTATTTAATGTCCTTTTGACTAAAGTACTGACACATTTTCTTCGTTCCTTCATTAAAAGTATGAATTATGTGCATACATATGTATATTTATCTTATACATGTTCTATTCAGTAAATATTTTGTGTTATTTACCTTTACGTTTGTTCCCTACAAGAAATGAATGACTACTTTCACAAACAAAATTTTTTCACTAAGACATTTGCAACAATTTTACATTGAATTTAATAGCGACAGTCAATTGACTAGTCATTCGATCGGAAGTGATGATGAATTTATTTAATAATTACAGTTGCTCTTTTTATTTAAAAAAAATCATTCTGTCTGTGAAAATTAAAATTTATAAGTGTTAAAAAATATAAGTAAAAACAATAGTGAATAAAAGAAATTTACAAAATTTAATTTAATCTATATTTTCTTTTAAAAGAAAGATGTGTGGGCAATGAAAAGGTGTGAAGAGGGCTAGATACCGCCTAGGTTATGATCCGTCGAATTAATATTAATATTATAATTGATTAGTAAAAAGCACTGGAGTGAGCAGTTTGACTATATGTTACAGTCATTAGTTATAGAGATTGATGCAACATCACACGTATACAAAAGTTTACATCACACTTTTCATTTTGTCCTTAATAATGTGATAGAAACTTTGTTATACGCAATGATGAATATAACCTACATGACTTCCGGTCAAATGACCGGTCAATTGACTGATATTATTCTTGTAGGGTTGAAACAAAATAAATTTTTCCTGAATTTAAATTGAGTAAAATCAATGCATATTAATATATTTTGAGTAGAATCACAAAAAAAAGATTATTAATGAAAACAAAAGATTTTTTTGTCCGACTTGAAGGTTTTTGAGAAAACACAAGCAAGTTTTCAAAATTTTCTAAATAACTAATTTTTTCAAACTTTAATTATTTAATTTTAATTTAAATAACAAAATTTTAATAACAAAATCAGAAACAACAATGTCGTCTGTCCAGGTGTTAAAATAATCAGGATTGTTTTATTTATTGGTTTGATAACCCTGCTTTATCGTTTTGACATAACGTTGCCGCTTTTGTTTAGGTAAGACATTTCAGCGTTAAAGCTCGGCGGAAAAAAACGTTCCGCTTTCCGCCCTTGTTTAGGGATGGCTGACAGAAAGTAGTCGAGTCAACATCGTTTAAGTAAAGAACTCGTGCGGTGGAAAATAACGTTATAATTAAGAAAAGACAGTTTGTAATTTTGCTTAGTGAAGAAATAATAAAAGCAGAACAGTAGCAAATAAAAATTGTGCGTTATTTATTTTTATTTTTGAGCAATTAAAAGAACTCACACGTTTAATACATTTTTAAACGTAACATTTAGTGTCAGAAGTGGGATTGCAAAATTAAAGTAAAAATAATAAATTAATTAGAAAATAATTAATTTGCAATAAAATAAAAAAAATCTACAATGAATTTCGAAGAGCTAAAAGTGGAGCAACTCAAAAAGGAATTGAGTAAGTGTGACCTGCCGACAACAGGTAATAAGGCAGAACTTCAAAAAAGGTTAATAGACGAGTTTCAGCGACTCAACATCGACATAGAAAGTTATGAGTTCGATGAAGTTGAGGTATGTACTCGTGCAGCAGCAAACAGTACAGACATCAGCGGAATGCTAGCCGCAATGATGGGGAAAATGGAAATAATGTTTCTAGAAACCTCTCGAGCAACCAGTGAGAAAATGGAAACTAGGTTTGATAAAATGAATGCGAGATTTGTAGAAATGTCTGAGTCCATAAACAAAAGAGTTGATGGCATTGAAGTAAAAGTCAGCAAGTTTGACGAGAAAATCTCAGAGCTAGAGAATAAAGTCCATAGCCTAGAAAATGGTGGCGTCGAAGTACAGGTAAAAGACGTGGATGAGAAATTACATGAACTGGAAGCGAAAATCCTGAATCTCCAGTGCCAATGTGGACCAGTGCGATTTGTTCCAGAGGTTTCCAACAGAATAAAGACGCCGTGTTTCAATGGCGGTGCACTACTGAACATTTTCAAATTTCAGTTCGAAACAGTGGCTAACAGGAATGGATGGGAGAGTGAAGAAAAAGCCATAGAACTAGTTTTGGCCTTAAAAGGTGCGGCAGCAGAAGTACTCGAAACTGTACCAGTAGGCTGCAGAAACAGTTTTGATGACATAATGGCGGCACTGCAGCGCAAATATGGCGGTGAACACAAGCGTTACCTATACCGCATGGAATTGCGATGTAGAGGACAGAAACCCAATGAGTCTCTACAAGATTTTGCAATGGAAATCGAGCGGTTGGTGCAGCTTACGTATCCAGGCGAAAACCATCCATTCCTGGATCATGTCAAAACAGAGGCGTTTGTTAATGGTATCCGCGACCCTGATGTCAAACTTGCAGTGTGTGCTACGCAAAAGGCAACCTTCGCAGAAATGGTTTCATTTGCGCTAGCTCAGGAGACTGCTAGGGTAATTATGAAACCACAGGTGTGCAAGGTACGGAATGTAGAAGTCCTTGCCGAAAATGAGAATAGTCTAGTCTCTAGCATTAAGGAGGCCCTAAGACAAGCATTGGTGGAGAAAGAGCACAAAGTTAATAATAAGTGCTATAACTGCGGCAAAGTAAAAGAAATAGTAAACGGGTGTACCAACAAACAACACAAGAGTCCCCAATCTATGTTTGTTGAACGTAAATTCGTTAACATAATTTCCCCTTTGTGTCGAATCGATTGCACCTTTCAGGACAGCTACTATTTGCTTTAATTCTGGGTCTTGCTGTTGCATCGTGAGAATCCAATCTTCAGCTGAAATATCTATAGCCATCAATTTTGCGGTTACATCTTCAACTTCGGTTGGCTGTTCTACTGGTGCGCGGCTCATGGCGTCGACATGACTCATTTGGCTACCTGGACGATGACATGTTGTATAATCGTACTCCGACAACTTCAGCATCCAACGCGATACTCGTCGATTTATTGGTGTCATAGCTTTTATACTTGAAATCGCAGAGCAGTCTGTATAGATAGTAAAATGCTTGCCCGCAAGATATACCCGGAATCGTTCTCAACCTTCTACTACTGCCAAAATCTCTAACTCATACGCATGATATCGGCTCTCTACTTCACTGCACACTCGACTGGTAACACGCAACAGGCTTTTTAGTACCATCAACTTCTCGCTGGATCAAAATTGCTGACAGTTCACTGCTACTTGCACTTCTATGGGGCTCTTGTTCTTTTTCAATGTCATACTGGTTCATTAGTTATGGCGGCTATCAATGTTCGGAACGCGTCCTCACATTCTGCAGACCAACTGAAGGGAACATCTTTTCGTGTCAATTTCGTTATTGGCGACGCAATACGAGCATAGTCCGTTACAAATTTTCGAAAATAGCCCGTTAGACCCAAAAAGCGTCTAACTTCAGTAATTCAAGTTGGTGGTGGGAATTCTTGGATGGCTATGGTTTTAATACGGCCGGGCCTAATTCCATTCGCATCGATTTCTTGCCCAAGAAATGAAAGCTATCTTTCATAAAGAAACCTTTGGATAATCGAAGCGTTAGCCCCTCCTGTTTAATGATTTTTAAAAATTCTTCAAGTTGACATAACCCCTTTTCGAACGTATTGGATGCCACTATCACCTCGTCGACATAGCTAACTACCTTTCCTTTCAACGGCTCTATAATTTTCATCATAATTTTCTGGAATGTGCATGGCGCATTTTTGAGCCCGAATGGCATACGGTTGAACTCAAAATGACCATTATGCGTGATGAAGGCGGTAAATTTCTTTGACTCTTCATCAATTTCGATTTGGTAATACCCAGACATATCAAGAGTGGTAAAATATTTCTTACCTGCGAGAGTTGATAAAACACCATCTACAGTTGGCATTGGCCACGGTGACTGCATTCAATGCCCGATAGTCCACACAAAGTCTATCCTCGCCATTGGATTTGATGATAGGAAACGCATAAACTGATGTTGATGGGCGAACTATATCCAAGTCCAATAACTCACTGATAATGTCATCGACGATTTCTTGTTTAGGAATTGGTATGACGTACGGCTTTCGTGCAATAGGTTTCGATGACGTTACAGATATTTGCATTTTCATGGTACTATATTTCCCAATTTTATCTAACGTGTCAGCAAAGCAATCGGCGTATTTATTCAGTAATTCAACTACTTGTTTCTTTTCACTATTCTCGAGGTTGTCGCTACATTTGATATCATTACTGCGCATTGCATACACTTGGCATTTACCATTTTCTATAATTACACGACCGTTAGATAAAATGTCCAAACCGATTATTAATTCGTATGCCATTGTATTATTGTCTACTACGTATAGCTCGGCTCTAAAACACTGTTTATCGATTTCCACTTTAACGTTTTCCATTTTTCCGTTACACTTATATTCGCCTCCAGCGAAACCTTGTAATACTTTGTTACATGTTACTACACTACAGTGTAGCTTTTCCGCGACAGACTTTTTCACAAGAGAGACAGCACTTCCCGAGTCTAATAATGCTTTACACTTCAGATTGTTTACTAGAACACATTTCGTCATAATGTTTTTATCAACTGTATTTACCGGATCTCTTGGCCTACGCTGTGTTTTCGAACAATTTCGCGACAACTGTCCAATTTCATCAGTTCTCGTTGTACCTTCATAGTGAACAGACGTAATAGCGGAATTTTTCTTACATACAAACAAAACAAAAAAAATATCATACAAAAAATATTCGTAGTACATATTAACTTTGATAAATAAGCTTTTTTTTTGCTTTGCTAAAATTTTTTTTACATATAGAAATAACAAAATCAAAAAAGAACCGTAAACAAAAAAACATACAAAGTACCCTTGAGGAATACTCTTTATGAGTACCCCAAAGGAAAAAAATAGTGAAGTGAGTTCTAACGGCAGAAATGTCTATTTTACTGTGAGTTTTGATGCTCATAATGATAACAATAAAAATAAAAAATCTGATAATAGACTTGCTGTGAGTTCTGAAGCTCTTAATAAAAACCAAAAATCTGATAATAGACTTTCTCTAACGGCAAAACCACAGTTTCGTCAGCGATCAACTTCGCTTTGTCCAATGCCATCTAGTGAATCCTTGACATTATTGCCTAGTACTTCTAAATTTAACTCAGCGATATCATCCGCTTCGGGCTCGTGGTCATCACTTAAACAAGTTGTCACTGAAGATAAGAGCACCCCAAAGCCCAAGGTCCAAGTCGGAGTGGACAGATACATTACAATTTTAAAGCGCGGGCGCAGCCCAAATTCTACTAAAATTGCATCTGTTCCAAAGATGTCCAGGGATAACAGCGCATCCTCTACTAATCGGCAAAACCGTTTTAAAATATTGCAAGATGATAATGAAAAACCCGCTGAATCTGCGAACAAAACCTCCAAGCTGCCACCAATCTATTTAAGAGAAAAAAACTCAAACGCTCTTATTAAAAAATTAATTTCGGTCATTGGTGAGAATAAATTTCACATTGTTCCAATAAAACGTGGTAATATTGATGAAACGAAAATTCAAATTTATGAAGAAAAAGATTTTCGCAAAATGGTTTCTGAATTTGAAAAAAGTAAAACAAATTTCTACACATATCAGCTCAAGAGTGCTAAAGGTCTGCAGATCGTATTGAAGGGCATAGATTCTTATGTTGCTCCCGAAGAAGTAAAAGATGCTCTCATCCTCCAGGGTTTTAAAGTAAAAAATGTATCGAACATAATAAATAGGGAAAAGATCCCCCAACCTCTATTTCGCGTTGAACTTGAGCCAAATGATATAAAATTGGAAAAAAAAAATTAGACCCATCCAATATATAATTTAAGATATTAAGAACCACACAAGCGTTCAGGACCCTTACAGTGCCATAATTGTCACGAATATGGCCATACTAAAACTTACTGCAACTTACCTACTGTTTGTGTTGTGTGCGGCGAATTACACGGCACTGCTAGTTGCAATAAACCAGAAGATCAAAGTGATAAAAAATGCAGTAATTGTGGATGTAATCACACCGCTAACTACAGAGGTTGTCCTGTGTACTCTTTCGTCAAACAGACTATGAAGCAAATACCTAAATTAGCCCCAGCCCAATCAGCAAACGCTTTAACAGCCACTATTGCGCAAGTGAGCCAACCAGTTAGTTCCCGTGTATCGTATGCCGATGCTGCTAAAACAAATTCTACTCATACACAAAATGTTTCACCACCAAATAATTCAACAAATACAAACTCAAACTTTAATTTCTATCGCCTTGAAGCTACTATTGATAATCGGTGCAAACTATAAATAATTTTACAACAAATATGACTAGCATGATGCAAGAAATGCTGCGAATGCAGAATACATTGCTTCAAGCTTTAGTTAACAAACCATGAACACGTTAAAAATATGTTTTTGGAACACAAACGGCATTCGCCTACATAGAAATGAACTTGAGCACTTCCTCACGGAAAAAAATATTGATATAATGTTGGTCTCTGAGACTCATTTGACTTCGAGAAGCCTTTTTAAAATGTATGGCTACACCTTATATGATTCAAAGGACCCGAGAGGAAGAGCATGCGGTGGATCAGCGGTTTTAATAAAGTCAAGACTCAAGCATTATATTATTGATAACATTTGTGAAGAACATTTGCAAGCAACGAATATTTGTGTCGAAAATTTTTGCACTAATTTTGTCATATCATCTATTTACTCCCCTCCTAGATTCGCAATTACTGAGAATCAATATGAGGATTTTTACAAATCTCTGGGCCCTTGTTTCATAGCAGCCGGCGACTATAATGCTAAACATACGTTCTGGGGTTCGCGTCTTATTACACCCAGAGGTCGAGCGTTGTTCAATACAATTTCCAAAATGGGCTTGGATGTCATTTTGAGTGGGGAGCCCACTTATTGGCCTACTGACATACGTAAAATTCCGGATGTAATAGATTTTGGCGTTATGAAAAATATCTCTAGGGATTTAATTCAAATTGAAGCTTCTCTAGATCTTTCGTCCGATCACTCTCCCACGATCGTTACAATTTGTGGCCCATTGAGAAGTGACTTACCTCACCCATATGCGAATTTGATAAATCGTGTTAATTGGCTGGGATTTAAAAAATATCTTAGTAGTCATTGCACGGAAAATATTACGCTAAGAACATCTGATGATATTGAAACTAACATTGCCAACCTTAACGAAAATATTAAGCAGGCTGCTAAACATGCTACTACCTCCCATCCGCAGACTGGGTTTAATAAAATTTATTCTACCGATATTGAACGTGCCGTATGCGAAAAAAGAAGAGCTAGAAGGGAATGGCAACAGCACAGATCACCACAACTTAAAATCAGATTTAAAGAGTGCACTAAACGACTCCAAGAGCTGCTTGCACATGAAAAAACTGCATCTCTTAAAAACTATCTGGAAAATCTTGATGTCACACCAGCATCTAATTACTCTTTATGGCGCGCTGCTAGAAAGCTTAAAACACCCGTTGAGTTTAAACCACCTCTGGGCACATCTGCCGGAGGTTGGGCAAGAAGCGATACTGAAAAAGGTAACATATTTGCTGACCATTTGAAATACGTATTTACCCCAAACACATGTACTGGTGCAAGGCCTATTTACCAGGTCAATGCAACTCTACAAAAACACAGCAATACAAAAAACAACTTTATGTTTAAGTTGCCACAAACACACACAAACATGAACTAAAGTATATGGTGCAAATAACTTTTGACAGCTTAAACACGAAAACACAGAATATCATCAGGACGATTGCATTGACCTGATAAATAGGCCTTGTACTGGTGTAATTGATTTGCCAAATGTAGACGCTCTACCCCCTCAACTAATAAAGTTTAAGACGCGTGATGTACAAAAAGTAATTGCTGAACTCAACCCGAAGAAAGCTCCGGGTTTTGATGGAATTAGTAACCAGATGCTGATGAAGTTGCCTCGTATTGCAATTAGAATACTGTTATTTATTTTTAATGCCATTTTACGACTGGAGTATTATCCACACAGCTGGAAACTTGCCAAAGTTAAAATGATTCCAAAGCCAGGCAAAGATCTTACCAAGGCTGAGTCATATAGGCCAATAAGTCTGCTATCAACAATGTCAAAGCTTTTCGAAAAACTGCTCATGACAAAATTGTCCCCAATTCTAGTTCGTAGTGGGTGCGTACCGGACCATCAATTTGGTTTTAGAAGTCAGCATAGCAGCATTGAACTAACTCATAGATTGGTCCAATTTATAAGAAGAACATTTGAAGAAAGGAAGTATTGTTCTGCGCTGTTTATCGACGTTTCTCAGGCATTTGATAAAGTGTGGCATGAAGGACTAATTTTAAAATTAAAAACATACCTGCCAATAAACGTTGTAAGTCTTTTGGAAAGTTACATTACTGCCCGCAAGTTCACTGTTGTGGAAGGAGACTTTATGAGCATGCCTGAAACTATCTCATCCGGTGTGCCACAGGGGAGTATACTGGGGCCAGTTTTGTATTTGATTTATACTTGTGATATGCCTCTAAGCAGCAATATCCACACTTCCACATTTGCTGATGATACAGCCTGCCTTAGTATGCATGAAAATCCTTACGAAGCATCCCGATATCTTCAAGAACACATTACCCAGCTGGAACTATGGTTAAACTTATGGAGAATTAAGGTAAACGAACAAAAGTGTGTTCAAGTAACATATACATTACGAAGAGATACTTGTTCACCCATTCGGATTAACAATCAAGTTGTCCCTCAACATACTCATGTGAAATATCTTGGAATAAATCTTGATCGACGGCTTACTTGGAAACACCATATTGACTCTAAGTTAACCCAAATGAAACTAAAATTAACTCAGGTACATTGGCTGATTGGTAGAAATTCAACCCTCAGTGTAGATTGCAAACTTTTGATATACAAGTCTATTTTGAAACCCATATGGTGCTACGGAATTCAACTATGGGGCACTGCTTCAGCTTCCAATGTCGAGAGAATCCAACGAAGGCAAAATAAAATTTTGCGATTAATAACATCGGCTCCATGGTATATAAAAAACTCAAATATACATCGTGATTTAAACATGCCACTAGTGGTTGAAGAAATTGCAAAATATGCAGGCAACTACTTAACAAAACTCGAGTCACATCCTAATCCGCTTGCTCTTAATATTTTGAACTTTACTGGACACGTCCGCCTAAAAAAGAGGGATACAAGTGCTCTTATACTAAACACTCCAGATTGGACTGCTTGAAAATACTTTTTATTTTATTTTATTTTTTCTTCCTTTTGATTATCACTACTTATGTATTATTTATAACTATCTCTAAATTTATGTCCGACAGTGGTCGGGCCTAATAATTATATTTTAGATTTAAGATTTGAATACTTATTGTTAGTTCATATTTGAAGATACAATAAATAAAAATATGTATTAAAAAAAAAAAAAACTGTCCAATTTCCCGACAGTTATAACATGTTGGACCCGATTTACGCGGCGATTTTATACTTGACTGTCCATTCGATTTCAGTTCATTACTATTTTTCTTAAATGGCAAATTTCGTTTCGTGTCCACATTACTCGTTTGAGGTCTTAAGCTTGCCACAGCACTTTGTAACGATCTCAATAATTCTGGACACTTCACAAAAGATATTACGGACAATGTTTTTCGTAAACTATAGTCTTCTAAACCGTTTATTCTATATTTTACAATCGCGTTTTCATCTAATTGGCCACGGCGACCAATTGCTAACATGTTGTAGTAGTATTCAATTACCGTCTCACTTTTCTTTTGATGCGTATTCATCATCTGAATATGTATATCGGCACTGTTCACAACACACGGAAAATCATCCATAAAAGCAATCACAAAATCATGCCAATTCTTAAATATTGGTTGAGCATCAACTCATAATTTTGCAACACCTAACATTTTGCTTCTAATGGCAAATAGTACCATTCCATCAGTTCACTGATATGCATTTTTTAATTCCTCAACCCTTTCAATAAATTGCACTGAAGTAATGCCGTCAGTGTTAGGACTAAATGTAACACATCAATTATTTCACGCACACTACAATGATTGTTATTGTTAAATGTAAAACTTTCGTTATTTACACACGGTGTAGTTGTTCCCTTTATTGTCGAGTTCAAACACGATCGGACAGGCATAAACATATTTGCACTAACACTTGACGTAGCTGCGGTTGGCGACTGTAAAACATACGAATTATTCACTGACAACGGCCAATTTGAATTATTTTGCACAAACATGCCTTGCTGTTGTCCGTTGTGCCCTACTGATGATGTCTCTTGTTGTTGGTATTGTTGAACAGACATTGGTACATTCTGTTCACTTATTCGAATATACATACGTTTGGTGGTAGTTTTTATTTTCAAAGAATTGTTGTTGTTGTTGTTGTTGTTGTTGTTGTTGTTGCTGCTGTTGTTTTAAACTCTGTTGACACATGCTTGTGGTTTCTGATTGTCGTTGATCCTCACACATAGTAACTGGAGTGGCAGTTACACACTTTCATTTCTATTTTAGCCGAATTCTGTGGCAGCAAGACATTTGTACCAATCGTTGACGTCGTCGTCGTGTACGCGTGGAATTGGTGTGACTCCAGCGACTTCATTGTACGCTGGAGACGCAAAAAATCATCACGCAATTCCTCCACCATACCTGGCGTCGTCATTGGTACTTCCATTTCTTCAGGTTCTGCCACTTTCGCTTCGCGTAAACGTGTGATCAGCTCTCTTTTGACTCCCGATGCTTTCAGCCCGATCTCGCGCAACTTTTCCTTTAATCTCACGATGGACAACTTTTCCATCAATCGTCCACTCTAATAAAATTTACTTTTTTTATTTCTTTTATTATTTTAGTACATAAACTTTCCTAAAACGAACACTTGTTACCAATCCCACTTCTGAAACTGTCACTGGATGGTCGAGTGGGAGGGTAACTTACCCAATTGTTCCAAGGTTTAATAAGAGCAACCGAAATTAAGAAGTAATAGTTATTTATTTAAGTGTCTATAAAAATATATCAATGTGTAAGTGTAAGTGTGTATTGAGATTATGTTGTCGATCTGATGCCGTCGCGTATTGAAAGAGAACTAAACATCAACAAGTCTTTGCGTGCTGACATCAGCAGCCAGAAGGGATGCCAGACATACGATTAAAGAAAAATGAATCCAGAGGTGGTGACAATTTTTTATACTTCATATTTCTATTTTCTTAATTTATTTTTTAGTCATAACTTGATGAATTTATTATCATAATGAATGAACAAGTTCATATAAAAACAGTATTTTTTACACTGTTTTTTATACGAAGAATCCTACTTGTCTACCAACCGAGTTAAACATATTTTTGTATTAGTTGTAATGAAATTTTTGAGATGTTACGACGTTTTTGAAATAAAATTGGCAGAATATAATAAAATTCTTTATTGTATGTGTTCTGGCTTTCACATCGTTTTCACATTTTTTCTTGTGAAATCGGATGTTAAAGCACATCCTACGCCTGTTTAGGTTGAAATTTAGAAAATAAAAATTAATAGTATGTGTTCTTGCATCCGATTTTAGATGAAAACGATTTTTAAATGGACGATTTCAAATTTTTAGCTTTTTTCGTTTTCACTTTTGGCAAAAAAACTCGTATTCTTTTCACTTGTTAATAGTCTTGTGTCATTGGTGCTTAGCCAAATCATCAGTAGATTTCAACCACATATTTTGCACAGTCACAAACTTCTTGAGAATTCACAAATCACTATTTGAAAATCACAAAATAAGCGTAGTAGGCGTAGTAGGCGTAGAAAGTTTAACAAACCCAGCAAATAATTTATTTCTTTATTTACGTTATTATACTCTATAAAGTAAATTTACAAAATATAATTCAAAGGCGCCGGGTAACTAGACCATTTGCGCACGAAAAATTAAGATAAAATGTTGTACAATTTTGGTATATATATGTACATATGTATGTACAAAAAGGAGAAAAATATATAAAATTGAAGAAAAATGCAATCGAAAGCTATGTTTTTAAATATGGAAATAAATATACTATGTGAGATCAAATAATTCATTAATAAATATATAGAAATAAAAAATTATGAAATTAAATATGGAAATAAGTATACTAAAAGAGATCGATAAATATAATATTCTGTGAATATTAAAAGGGGGAAAATGGATAGTGGTCCTATATACTCTGGATGCAGTGACGTTGTAGGCAACTAAAAATTGTTGGTAGATTTCTGGTGGTTGTACAGTCCAGGATTTCATCTAATGGCAAGCCAAGTCTTGAGTCTGGACATTCTGTAAGAATGTGTTTGACGGTGAGAATCTCATACAAAAGCTACAGACAGCTGGGTCGGATCTGTCATAATAATGTTTAGTTGTAAATATTGTTTTGCCAACCCTTAAGCGGCCCAATAGTATACATTGCGGACGAGTAAGATTCCTTTTATATTTGGGTCTTCTGGCGACTGGATTCTGTTGGTTCTGAATAGCTTTGAATGGATTAGACAGAGCTTTAGGAAAACAAGGTACACAATTTATATTGTTTAATTCCAAGGCACTCTTAGCGGCTTTGTCAACGGCCTCATTGCCTGGGATATCAATGTGGGATGGGATCCACAACAGCAGCACTTGAATTTAATTTTGGGGGAGGTTTACTATACTGTCATATATGCCAAGGTGATTTTTATTGATAGCTTTTATAGCGCTCAGGCTATCAGTGCAAATGATGGTCCTTGCTTTTTTTTCAATGGCATAGTTTACGGCATCTTTTATTGCAGACATTTCAGCAACAAAAACGCCTACATAGTCTGGTCAAATAATTTATATTCGATAAGAATCTATTTTATTTTTCTACACCTTTATACAATTAGAAATCCATTGGACAATAGTAAAAGTATTTATAAGGCAAAATGAAAAATAAAATCTAAGTTTTAATGAACAAACAGAATTGCGGCATAAACACATTTTCCATACAAATTGACAATTATGGAAAATTATGGGCTTTGTTAATTTGACAACGATTTTTCCTGAAGTTTCGGACATATTCGGCCATGTTCTGTAAACCGAATCCGAGTGAATTTCTCGTTTTACAAAAATAAATAATGACCCCATTGATACGTTTTAAATCATAAATACTAAATAAATTTCAGATATGATATTTCAAGCTCTAAAAATTAGAAAACTACAAAAAAGTCTGAAAAATATTCGCTATTAGTGGATTTAATTTTTCTAAATCGAGCGTTTTTAAATCGACTCGATTTACAGAACAGGCAGGATTCTGTTTGATCATTTACATTTAAGAAACTTATTATTTGACATATTGTCATAAATTTCAATTAAAATAAAATTATGACAATATGTT
This sequence comes from Tachina lurida, assembly GCA_944452675.1. Lineage (NCBI taxonomy): Eukaryota > Metazoa > Arthropoda > Insecta > Diptera > Tachinidae > Tachina > Tachina lurida. The sequence continues at coordinate 66,617,430 of OX101752.1, read as the reverse complement.
TAATTATGTACATTGTACATATTTTATATTAAACATTTTAGTTTTAATTTTTTATGAGTTGCATTTGCACTGTATACAAATTTCGCATACATTTTTTGCTTAAAAAAGGGAAAAATTTTTAATTGTAATCGAGTGATTAATGGGTTCTATTACGATTACGATTAAAAGGTGCGATTAATCGCGATTACGATTATAATCGCTGTGCAAACCCTAAAACCTAGTATATAAAAAATATGTTTACAGAATAATAGAATTGAATAAAATTAAAAAAATAAAATTATAAAATTAAATTTTTAAAGAAATTATAGAATAAATGATTTGGATTTGTAATAATGAAATTAATTCACTAAATGTAGATAAATGTACACGAGTGTAAAATAGAGTATACCAGCTAGCATATATGTATTTATGTAAAATATAATGTATTTACATATGTATAAAGCTAACGAAGAAAAAAAATATATTTACATATTAATAGTATTTACAAATTAACAGGGAACATTGTTTTATGCGATGTTAAGAAGTTTCTAAAAGTAGATTTAGCTCTTGCTAGGGAGAGATTAAAGACTAGTGTTGTCATTCGAACAAAATCATTTTTGTTCGAACGAACAAAAATGTTCAATTTAGAATAAAAAATTATTCGAATCATTTTTGTCGAATATTCGAACAATTTCCTAACTAACTTAAATTTAAATTGTTTTAATGCTATTTTGACTATATCGCCAACATTAACAATTTGCGAAAGAAACTTTTCTACTTGTTCTTTTATTAAAAGTAAAAAATAATCGTCCGCAAGCTACGAATAAAAAGTGGATAGATCTGGAGTTTTTAAATAATTTTTTTAAAGAAATCAATGACATATTAAAAAATGTTTATAAATGTGTATAAATACCTACACTTTTTAACTAATTTCGTTTCTGGTTTTAATCCCCGACCAAAAAAATTATATTAAAAATAAATATGAATAGTATTAAAGTTCATTGAATAATATCAAGAAATAGTTTAATTAAAATATTAATTAATGATAAAGAAATTTCTTTTTTCTTGAAGTTTTAAGTTTTTTATATATAAAGGGGTGTTTGTATATACGAAATCATGTACAGACCAAACGTCTAGGCCGATTTTGATTAAGTTTCTTTGTTTGAAAGGTGACTTGATCGAGAGTGTTCTATCTTTCTATCTATCTATCTTTGAAAAAAATCGATCCAGCCGTTTAGAAGATATCACATCTTTTTTAGATATATTCTGTTGAATCTGTGTGTCTTTGACGCAGTAGCTCCCAAACGGCTTTACTGATTTTAATTTGGGGTTTTTCGTTTGAAAGGTGACGTGATCGTATATCTTCGTCAATTGGAAGTTATCATAAATTCTCTATGTATTAATTTACTCTTTTCTTATTTGCTATTCTGTTACTTCAATAATATTAGTGGAACATAGAGTTCTTAACTTATGCTACAGCTTCAACAGCGTGGAATGTTTATAAAATTTTAAATTTTTTTATTAATACTTGTATATATTAATATTTCTAAGTTTGTTATGAAAATTGTTTGGTTTTCTTGTGTAATCAATTTTTTTCGCTTGTTAATAAGAAAAAATTAAACTAAAAAGGGGTGTTATAAGTTTGTAGTGTGTGTCTGTGTATCTGTGTATCTGTGTGTCTTTCCGTGTCCACGTACAGTCCAAACGGGTAGACCGATTTTGATTTTGAAAATCAGCGAAATCGATCAGACGGTTTCAGAGCTGGCAAGCTTAAACTTGATTTTGCCATATAAAACTAACACAAATGCTTTGCTTTTTAACCCCCGACCAAAAAAAGGAGTGTTATAAGTTTGTAGTGTGTGTCTGTGTATCTGTGTGGTTAAGAACCATCTCGATCAAGTCATCTTTCCAACAGAGGAAACTAAATGAAAATCGGTCCAGCCGTTTGGGCTGTACGTGGACACGGACAGACACACAGATACACAGATACACAGACACACACTACAAACTTATAACACCCCTTTTTTTGGTCGGGGGTTAAAAAGCAAAGCATTTGTGTTAGTTTTATATGGCAAAATCAAGTTTAAGCTTGCCAGCTCTGAAACCGTCTGATCGATTTCGCTGATTTTCAATATCAATCTATTTTTGACCATTTCTGATACACCAGTCCAAGACCGAAGTCTTTAACGGTCGCATATGAATATCATGAAAATTACACACGCAATGACAAACCTAAATGTTACGCGCAAAATAGAAAGGGACCTAAGGGTAAAAACCGGTTTTGTTCAGGATTAAAGATTTAAATACGTGTATCTTTGGTGTACCATCACTGAGCGTGTTGGTATTGGTCTCATTTGAAAGCGACACATCTCATTACGTCAGGAACGTGTTGTCAACCCTGAAAATGCGAGTAGGTCGTCCCTACATCTTGTTTTGTGTAGTTGGTTTTACTGTTTTCTACCTAGGTTTATTTTCTGAAATTATTAATTGTGAATTATAATAAATACTCATTTATAATTCTTTTAAAAGTTTGCGAGTCGTTCTAAATGTACAACTTTCATTTTTGACCTTGGGCTATTGTGTTTTTGTATTCTGTAGACGACATCGTTTAACCTTTTTACCACCGTATATGGTCCCTCCCAGTGAGTCTGTAGTTTGGGAGACAATCCTATTTTCCGCTGTGGGTTGAAAAGTAGAACCAATTGACCCTCATTAAAGCCCTTAGAATTTGCAGCACGGTCGTATATAACTTTCATCTTATTACTGACCATTTTAATTCGGCTACGTACAAATTCATGTAGCTCATTTAAATTTTCTTGCCTTTCGAAGGGTTCTGTATCTGCTTCATTTTCTTGTGTAGGCTTGACACCGAACTGTAAATCTCCAGGCAACTTTAACTCATCTCCAAAGATAATTTTTGCAGGTGTTCGCGATGTTGTGTCATGCACAGCTGACCTGTATGCTAATAGAAACTCCGGAATGTGCTCGTCCCAGTCTTTTTGATGCGCGCTCACCACTTTTCGCAAATATTCTTCTAATGCACGGTGGAACCTCTCTACCATGCCATCAGACTGTGGGTGAAGTGGTGTGGTTCTGGTTTTCTTTATCCCATACCGCTCGCACATGTCTTAAATATGGCAGACTCAAAATTTCTACCTTGATCAGAGTGCAGTTCAATAGGAACTCCATAGCGACATACCCAGTTGCTTACGAACGCGTCCACAACCGTTCTGGCTTCATGGTTGGGTATGGAATACCCTTCTGGCCATTTGCTGAAATAGTCCATCACTACAAGAATATAATGATTCCCGGCGTTGCTGACTGGAAAAGGTCCTGCTACATCCATTGCTACCCTCTCAAAGGGTGCTCCCGAGTTATATTTTTGCAGCAGACCCCGACTTCGTTTTGCTGGACCTTTAGCCTTCATACACTGTGTGCAATTTGATATCCCTTCGGCTACGGCTTGTTGACATCCAATCCAATAAAAATGCTGTTTTAACTTTTCAATCGTTTTTGTTACACCCAAGTGACCACCGCTGGGTCCATTATGGAACTCCTTTAACACTTCGCTCCTCTTGGATGTTGTTACCACGATCAGATTGGAAACCGTTTTACCGTCTACACTTTCCCAGACACGATACAACCAACCATTTATCAAATTCAGGCTGTCCCACTGGGCCCAATACGATTTTACCAGTGGACTTTCAGCTGATATCTCATTACGGGTGGGTCTTCTATCCTGCCCTTTAGCTGCTATAATTTTTCCTAGTGCAGGATCTGCCCTTTGCGCCTCTGACCAGTCTTCTTCCGTACCAATTTTTGTAAGCCTGACATCAATGACACATTCTTTTGCTTCGACTTTTGAACAATGTCTGCACTCTAAGCTACAGGGCCGCCGTGACAGAGCATCAGCATTATTATGATTTGCATCCCTTCTGTGCTCAATGCTGAAATCGTAGCTCTGAAGACGTTCAATTCAGCGTGCTACCTGCCCTTCAGGATTCTTAAACTGCAGTAGCCACCTGAGCGCAGAATGGTCAGTTTTTAAAGTAAAGTGTTGGCCATACAAGTATTTATGAAAATGCTTAATGCACTCCAACACTGCCAGAAGATCCCGTCGTGTCACACAGTAGTTCCTGTCAGGCTTCGAAAGTATTCGGCTATAATAACCCACTACTTTTTCTGTTCCATTAATCACCTGCGATAACGCACCTCCTATTCCATATCCACTTGCATCGCTATTTAGCACAAATTTTTCCCCAGCAACTGGATATGCCAAGACTGGTGATGTGCACAATATATCTTTTAGTGTCTGGAAAGCTTTCTCCTGCGATTCACCCCAATCGTATGGTTGCGACTTCTTTGTTAGCTCATGCAAGATTGCAACTACGCTGGCAAAATTTGGCACAAAGCGTCTGTAGTATGTGCAAAGGCCCAAAAAACTGCGCAATTCGTGAAGATTTCTTGGACGAGGCCAGTCCTTTACTGCTCGTATCTTATCTTCATCTGTTGAAATGCCATCCGCCGTAACCTTATGGCCCAGATACTTCACCTCTTTCTGGAACAGTGCACACTTTTTTATGATGAGTTTTAGTCCAGCCGATGATATACGCTGAAAGACTTCAGTCAGATTTTTAAGGTGTTCATCAAAAGTCTTCCCCATTACAATTATGTCATCAAGATACACCAAGCATGTTTTCCAGTACAGTCCCTTTAATACTTGTTCCATGAGCCGCTCAAAAGTAGCAGGAGCATTGCAGAGCCCAAATGGCATAACATTAATCTGCCACAGACCATCGCATGCGCTGAAATCAGTTTTCTCCTTGTCTCCCTCTGCAATCTCCACCTGCCAATAGCCGCTTTGTAGATCCAATGTGGAGAACCATTTCGTTCAAGCAAGCGTATCTAAGGTGTCGTCAATTCTTGGTAGGGGGTAACTGTCCTTTTTGGTCACGTCATTTAGTTTTCTGTAATCGGCGCAAAATCGAGTACTGCCATCCTTTTTCTTTACTAACACTATCGGTGAGCTCCATGGACTTGAAGATGGTTCGATTACACCACACCGCTCCATTTCATTGACGAGCTTTTTACCTCAGTTCGCTTAGCCAGTGGTATACTTCGGGGTGCCAGTTTTATTGTCCTTGCTTCATCAGTATTTATTTCGTGTTTCACTATTGCTGTTCTCCCTTGGCTTTTATTCTGCCCGGCAAAAATGCAATCGTGCCTTTTCAGCAGTTGTTTGTCTTTATTTCTGTCAGGAGGTGATAGCCCTGCTACCCATCGCTCCACATGTGCCTGAAATTCTTCATGCTCCTTTGCAGAGATATTGACAGGTTCTGGCTTTTTATCGCAGTTTATTATTGCCTCTGTTTGAGCACATTGACCTATTTCGGAATTCTTGTTAATGACTTTTTCTTGGCCTGATAAATTTAGTACCCGTATGGGAACTTTTCCATTGCAAGTTTTTACGAGGGCTTTTGCTGTTAACAGCTCGCTCTTAATTTCTGCTGGTTCTACTACCCACAACCGGTTGTCCTCACAATCTCCCTCCATTCGTGCCCATATTACCGATTCAGACCGTGGTGGTACTGTCTGATTTTCAATAGCAAGCAGTTTCTTGAAGTGCATCTGCTTGTCATATCCAACATCAAGCGGTATTTCAACATTACGCCAAATCATCACTTGTTGCCCCATATGCAGGTTTATTCCGTGGTTTATCATAAAATCGGCTCCAATAATAACCTCGTCCACAATATCGGCAACAATAAATACGTGTTTCACATTTATATTGGTAATAATCACCTTCGCCTCAGTCTTACCATAGACAGTGGCAGGCTCCCCAGTAGCTGTACGTAGTCGTATATTACTTATAGATTCATATTTTCCCCTCACTACATCGGGCCTGATTATTGACTGTGACGCTCCTGTGTCTATGGTAAGGATGTGCTTTTCCCCACTGAAGTATCCACATGCAGTAAGGTTGCTGCATCCCTGATATGGAGATTATGGGGCCGTCGTTTGTGGGAGCTAGCTCTTGCCCCTTAGTGCTAGCTCGCTTTAGTTTAACGGGGACTCTTGTGTTGTTTGTTGGTACACCCGTTTACTATTTCTTGATGGCGAAACAGATCTAGCTCTCTTCCTTGGCGCCTTACAGTTGCGCTGGTAATGACCAGCTTTGCGCAGTTATAGCACTTATTATTAACTTTGTGCTCTTTCTCCGCCAATGCTTGTCTTAGGGCCTCCTTAATGCTAGAGACTAGACTATTCTCATTTTCGGCAAGGACTTCTACATTCCGTACCTTGCACACCTGTGGTTTCATAACCTTGCACACCTGTGGTTCTTAACCATGTTGTCTTCAACAATGGTTCTTAACCATTGTTGAAGAAACACACAGATACACAGACACACACTACAAACTTATAACACTCCTTTTTTTGGTCGGGGGTTAAAAAGCGAAGCATTTGTGTTAGTTTTATATGGCAAAATCAAGTTTAAGCTTGCCAGCTCTGAAACCGTCTGATCGATTTCGCTGATTTTCAAAATCAAAATCGGTCTACCCGTTTGGACTGTACGTGGACACGGAAAGACACACAGATACACAGATACACAGACACACACTACAAACTTATAACACCCCTTTTTTTGGTCGGAGGTTAACAATAAAATAAAAAAGGCGTTTCCAGGGTTGGGAACTTTGACTTTTTTGTTATATAAAAATAACCTATTAAAACTAATTTTTTTCTTTATCTATAAATTTAAAATATCTTACATTCTTAAAAGAAAAATATTGGTGTAAGAAATCAGAAAATTTTTAAATTATGATTCCAGGGTTGGGAAACTTACACTTTTTGTGGTATATACAAGTAACCCCCGATATATCTAGAAAAGATGTGACATCTAAACGGCTGGACCGATTTTCTTCAAACATGGTTAAGAACCATCTCGATCAAGTCACCTTTCAAACAGAAAAAACTAAATCAAAATCGGCCCAGCCGTTTGGGCTGTACGTGGACACGGACAGACACACAGATACACAGACACACACTACAAACTTATAACACCCCTTTTTAGTTTAATTTTTTCTTATTAACAAGCGAAAAAAATTGATTACACAAGAAAACCAAACAATTTTCATAACAAACTTAGAAATATTAATATATACAAGTATTAATAAAAAAATTTAAAATTTTATAAACATTCCACGCTGTTGAAGCTGTAGCATAAGTTAAGAACTCTATGTTCCACTAATATTATTGAAGTAACAGAATAGCAAATAGGAAAAGAGTAAATTAATACATAGAGAATTTATGATAACTTCCAATTGACGAAGATATACGATCACGTCACCTTTCAAACGAAAAACCCCAAATTAAAATCAGTTAAGCCGTTTGGGAGCTACGGCGTCAAAGACACACAGATTCAACAGAATATATCTAAAAAAGATGTGATATCTTCTAAACGGCTGGATCGATTTTTTTCAAAGATAGATAGATAGAAAGATAGAACACTCTCGATCAAGTCACCTTTCAAACAAAGAAACTTAATCAATATCGGCCTAGACGTTTGGTCTGTACATGATTTCGTATATACAAACACCCCTTTATATATAAAAAACTTAAAACTTCAAGAAAAAAGAAATTTCTTTATCATTAATTAATATTTTAATTAAACTATTTCTTGATATTATTCAATGAACTTTAATACTATTCATATTTATTTTTAATATAATTTTTTTGGTCGGGGGTTAAAACCAGAAACGAAATTAGTTAAAAAGTGTAGGTTTTTATACACATTTATAAACATTTTTTAATATGTCATTGATTTCTTTAAAAAAATTATTTAAAAACTCCAGATCTATCCACTTTTTATTCGTAGCTTGCGGACGATTATTTTTTACTTTTAATAAAAGAACAAGTAGAAAAGTTTCTTTCGCAAATTGTTAATGTTGGCGATATAGTCAAAATAGCATTAAAACAATTTAAATTTAAGTTAGTTAGGAAATTGTTCGAATATTCGACAAAAATGATTCGAATAATTTTTTATTCTAAATTGAACATTTTTGTTCGTTCGAACAAAAATGATTTTGTTCGAATGACAACACTAGTCTTTAATCTCTCCCTAGCAAGAGCTAAATCTACTTTTAGAAACTTCTTAACATCGCATAAAACAATGTTCCCTGTTAATTTGTAAATACTATTAATATGTAAATATATTTTTTTTCTTCGTTAGCTTTATACATATGTAAATACATTATATTTTACATAAATACATATATGCTAGCTGGTATACTCTATTTTACACTCGTGTACATTTATCTACATTTAGTGAATTAATTTCATTATTACAAATCCAAATCATTTATTCTATAATTTCTTTAAAAATTTAATTTTATAATTTTATTTTTTTAATTTTATTGAATTCTATTATTCTGTAAACATATTTTTTATATACTAGGTTTTAGGGTTTGCACAGCGATTATAATCGTAATCGCGATTAATCGCACCTTTTAATCGTAATCGTAATAGAACCCATTAATCACTCGATTACAATTAAAAATTTTTCCCTTTTTTAAGCAAAAAATGTATGCGAAATTTGTATACAGTGCAAATGCAACTCATAAAAAATTAAAACTAAAATGTTAAATATAAAATATGTACAATGTACATAATTAAACATATTGTCATAATTTTATTTTAATTGAAATTTATGACAATATGTCGAATAATAAGTTTCTTAAATGTAAAGCAATTGGTCGCCGTGGCCAATTAGATGAAAACGCGATTGTAAAATATATAATAAACGGTTTAGAAGACTATAGTTTACGAAAAACATTGTCCGTAATATCTTTTGAGAAGTGTCCAGAATTATTGAGATCGTTACAAAGTGCTGTAGCAAGCTTAAGACCTCAAACGAGTAATGTGGACACGAAGCGAAATTTGCCATTTAAGAAAAATAGTAATGAACTGAAATCGAATGGACAGTCAAGTATAAAATCGCCGCGTAAATGGGGTCCAACATGTTATAACTGTCGGGAAATTGGACAGTTGTCGCGAAATTGTTCGAAACCACAGCGTAGGCCAAGAGATCCGGTAAATACAGTTGATAAAAACATTATGACGAAAGGTGTTCTAGTAAACAATCTGAAGTGTAACGCATTAATAGACTCGGGAAGTGCTGTCTCTCTTGTGAAAAAATCTGTCGCGGAAAAGCTAAACTGTAGTGTAGTAACATGTAACAAAGTATTACAAGGTTTCGCTGGAGGCGAATATAAGTGTAACGGAAAAATGGAAAACGTTAAAGTGGAAATCGATAAACAGTGTTTTAGCGCCGAGCTATACGTAGTAGACAATAATACAATGGCATACGAATTAATAATCGGTTTGGACATTTTATCTAACGGTCGTGTAATTATAGAAAATGGTAAATGCCAAGTGTATGCAATGCACAGTAATGATATCAAATGTAGCGACAACCTTGAGAATAGTGAAAAGAAACAAGTAGTTGAATTACTGAATAAATACGCCGATTGCTTTGCTGACACGTTAGATAAAATTGGGAAATATAGTACCATGAAAATGCAAATATCTGTAACGTCATCGAAACCTATTGCACGAAAGCCGTACGTCATACCAATTCCTAAACAAGAAATCGTCGATGGCATTATCAGTGAGTTATTGGACTTGGATATAGTTCGCGCATCAACATCAGTTTATGCGTCTCCTATCGTCCTGGTACCCAAATCCAATGGCGAGGATATACTGTGTGTGGACTATTGGGCATTGAATGATGTCACCGAGAAGCAACCTTTGCCAATGCCAACTGTAGATGGTGTTTTATCAACTCTCGCAGGTAAGAAATATTTTACAACTCTTGATATGAAGTCTGGGTATTACCAAATCGAAATAGACGAAGAGTCAAAGAAATTTACCGCCTTCATCACACATAATGGACATTTTGAGTTCAACCGTATGCCATTTGGGCTCACAAATGCACCATGCACATTCCAGAAAATTATGTTGAAAATTATAGAGCCGTTGAAAGGAAAGGTAGTTAGCTATGTCGACGAGGTGATAGTGGCATCCAATACGTTCGAAAAGGGGTTATGTCAACTTGAAGAATTTTTAAAAATCATTAAACAGGAGGGGCTAACGCTTCGATTATCCAAAGGTTTCTTTATGAAAGATAGCTTTCATTTCTTGGGCAAGAAATCGATGCGAATGGAATTAGGCCCGGCCGTATTAAAACCATAGCCATCCAAGAATTCCCACCACCAACTTGAATTACTGAAGTTAGACGCTTTTTGGGCCTAACGGGCTATTTTCGAAAATTTGTAACGGACTATGCTCGTCTTGCGTCGCCAATAACGAAATTGACACGAAAGGATGTTCCCTTCAGTTGGTCTGCAGAATGTGAGGACGCGTTCCGAACAAGTAGCAGTGGAATGTCAGCAATTTTGATCCAGCGAGAAGTTGATGGTACTAAAAAGCCTGTTGCGTATTACAGTCGAGTGTGCAGTGAAGTAGAGAGCCGGTATCATGCGTATGAGTTAGAGATTTTGGCAGTAGTGGAAGGCTGTGAACGATTCCGGGTATATCTTGCGGGCAAGCATTTTACTATCTATACAGACTGCTCTGCAATTTCAAGTTTAAAAGCTTTGACACCAATGAATCGACGAGTATCGCGTAGGATGCTGAAGTTGTTGGAGTACGATTATACAAAATGTCATCGTCCAGGTAGCCAAATGAGTCATGTCGACGCCATGAGCCGTGCACCAGTAGAACAGCCAGCCGAAGTTGAAGATGTAACCGCAAAATTGATGGCTATAGATATTGCAGCTGAAGATTGGATTTTCACGATGCAACAGCAAGACCCAGAATTAAAGCAAATACTAGCTGTGCTGAAAGGTGAAATCGATTCGACAGAAAGGCGAAATTATGCTAACGAATTTACGTTCAAGAAACATAAATTGTACAAAATGTACAAAGACGGAAGAGAATTGCTTGTCATACAACGTGGGGTTAGATGGCGAATCGTTAAATTATGCCATGATGATGTTGGACATCTAGAAGTAGATGGTACCATTAAGAAAATTTTCCAAAACTTTTGGTTTCGTCGAGCTCGAAATTATGTAACGGGCTATGTGAAATGTTGTGTTGAATGCTGTTACAATAGACAACCTAGTCGAAAAGAGTGTCAGCTATATGGAATGGAAATTCCATCGTTACCGTTTGAAGTCATTCATATGGACCACTTAGGACCATTTATCAGAACTCGAAAAGGCAATGAATATGTTTTAGTTGTTGTCGATTCATTGACCCGTTATTCAATTGTCGTGCCAGTTAAATCAACGAAAACGAAGCCTGTAGTGGATGTCCTGAACTATCTAACGCTATATTTTGGGTTGCCAATAAGAATTGTGACAGATTGCGGAACTGCTTTCACCCATCAGTGTTTGGGGATTATTGTAATGACAACGGTATCCAGCATATTAAAGTAGCTGTACGTACGCCACGAGCTAATGGGCTCGCAGAAAGAATTAATCAGTCAGTGCTGTCATATTTGAAAACGTAACCGACTACAAACGATTGGGACAATGAGTTGCGCAACCTGCAATGGAAGTTGAATACGACTGTTAATTCCAATACAAAATATTCGCCTATCGATTTGGTCTATGATTTTCCATTAAAAGACATTAGTGCTAACAAATTGTTATCTGCGGTTCATGATGATAACACCAATATGGAAACTACAACACCAAGTGAACGACGCGAAGATGCTATCAAGAATATAACCACAGCTCGAGAAAAGTGGAAAGAGAAGTTCGACGCAAAGCATGCCAAACCACATGTTTATCGAAAAGGTGATCTCGTTCTGATGGAAAGTGCGATGCCTAGCACTGGAGAATTTCGTAAGCATGATGCAAAATATAAAGGTCCATACGTTGTCGACAAAGTTTTACGCTAGTCAGTAGTGACAAAATAAAGCCATGGTGCACACTTTTCCCCGAAATAGATGATTACCAAGATGATACTGAGGGAGATGACTTTGATGATGAATAACTCGAGGACGAGCTATCGTTAGGTTGGCCGAGCTGTCACCACTTCTGTATTCATTTTTCTTTAATCGTATGTCTGGCATCTCTTCTGGCTGCTGATGTCAGAACGCAAAGCCTTGTTGATGTTTAGTTCTCTTTCAATACGCGACGGCATCAGATCGACAACAGAATCTCAATACACATTGATATATTTTGATAGACACTTAAGTAAATAACTATAGTTAAAATTTTAATATATTTTTTTTGCAGTAATATGAACTTAGTTTCTTAAAAATATCTAGAGTATTCTGAATTAGTAATGAATGAATGAGTAATGACTGAATTACCTTTTTAATTATTTGATTTATTGCATAGTTTCACAACGTATAAAATCGTACAAGAATGGGGTTTATTTATTAAACGTTGAGGCTTTGGAAACCGTATCTATTTTTTAATATACATATTTGCAATTCACCATGGTACATTGCTTGCATTTTATTAACTCGATCTTTTTTTCGAAAGTGGTGAATTGGAAATCTATTATAAAATACACACGGTCTGCAAAGTTTATATTCGTAAAGCCTCAAAGTATAAAATAGAATAACCTTTGTAACAAAAAAAACCATTATTGTACGATTTTATATATTGTGGCCTCATTTAATAAATAAAATAATCAGAATGATAATTCTGTCATTAATTTTATAGAAAATAACGGAATTCTCTAGATATTTTTAAGAAACAAAGTTCATATTACTGCCAAAAATTATATTGAAAACTAGTGTTAGTATAAAAATGGATTATTCCCAGCTAAAACAAATGTATGGAGCATATATGATATCCCATATATAGTTTGGATCCGAAAAATGAGGGTATATGGCCATATATGAAAATATATATTCATACATTTTCATACATGTACATTAGGGTGTCCCTTATTTTTTTGACTTCACTTTTTTTTGCACCCACTAAAAAGTTTCGAAATGACCTAAAAGGGCCACCCAAAAAAATTTTACTTTGATCTAAGATCGCGACTTGCGATTTAGTTCAGTGTTATTAATATGTGCCTGTAAGACGCATAACACAGTGTGACAAAAAAAAAATAACAACAATATGTATTTTAAATTTTCATAACATCTCCAAAATCTTGAGTTACGGGTAAAAACCGGGTTTTCGTACCCGTAAGCACTTATCAACCTCTAACTAAGTTAAATATCAACGGATTTTAAATGTATAAACGGATATAGAAAGAAGAGACTAAAACCTTTCGAACCATATACATTTCATTTCAGTGAACCTGCTCCTTGCACGCAACGCAACTAGTCCATACATACATGTAAAGTATACTCCATTTTCAATATATCGAGTAATTTTTTCAAGGAAACTGCAAGAAAGTTCAGATCATCGAAAGATTTATATTGACAAGTTTCAAAATATCGGGAGTAGACTGTATGTAAATGCAATCGGTTTCAATATTATATAAAGTATACAATGGGTTTCATTATTATATAAAGAAACCTAGATTAGCTGGTAATACAAATAAATTTTATGCTTTATAGACTTTATTGAAATTTTTGCTTCTTATAATTTTACACTCATTCAAATGCAAATTAATTAGCTTTTAAACTTAACATTTCATTGTTTACGCTTAGGAAAAGTTTTATATACATAAGTATTATTACAATTTATAATCTACTTATTTGTTGGGGTTATATGTAAATTGTTTCTATGTAAAAATAAAAATAGAAAATAATGCTATAATAAAAATACTCACATGTACTACGCATACTTTCTGGTGAAAAGTTCATGTGATATCAAATATAATATATAATTTATACTCTTTGGATGAATAAACTTCTTTCTTTATCGTAATTATTGTTTTTTATATTTTACAGGAATTTACATCTTCCAAACCTATTAATACTTGGACCATAGATTATCCTAAAAACAAAACAAAATATGGCAAACATCGGATTGATTTGATAGTGCAAAAAGACTATATATTTTGGATAAAAATTGCCTCCAATGATATGGATATTGAGGTTACCGATACTTTGGCTGGCCAAATGCAACTAATACAGGATAATAATATACGTCGAAAACAATATGTTTCTACCAAGTCCATAGTTAATCATGCAATTGATTTGCCCGAAGAAGAAAGGAAATATATAATGGAAAATGCCACATATATACAAACATTTTGGTTTCAAAACTGTACATATCTGGGAGTTACGGATGGTCTAAATTATCTAGCCTCATACAGTGAACCCGAACAATTTTATGAAATTGAAGCTTTAGTAGTAGTGTCTTTTGAAAAGTTACCGGATCCGATAACAACTACAACTACGACTACAACTACCACTACAACAACAACGACGACAGAAAGAACTACTACCACAACAACACATAAAACCACTACACCAGCCACTATCAGAACAACTAGTGCTCCAACAATACCCACAATAAAATCGGCAAACAAAACGAAACGTGATACTTTGGCAGCCGACAAAGAAATTTTCGAAATAGCCCATGCAAATGCAGACCTATTGGGACTAAATCTCACGGCTGCCTTGCAACAACAAAATAAAAATAAAAGTTCATTTTTAAATGCGTCCGCAATACTGATCAATCCAAAATTAGGCACATTCGTGAAAAACTATAATCTCCTGCCATCCTCCGCTACACTCTTTGACAGTCAACCACCCTTTAACTGTGTAAATAAATCTGTCATTGCCAGAGATCACATGAAATTGTATGGTTATTACAAACGATTGATTATTTCCAAATGTAAGTCCTTATAATACGTGAGAATTTTTTTTTAGATTTAATTGAACTGTAGTGAATTTCAATCAGAAATAGTGGGCCTGTTCGGAAATGCATCTGTGCGCTGCATCTGATGCGCCTGCAGATGCGCAGACAAAAAAGTTCATTTGATTACAATTTCGAACGCGAGAACATTAACCCGCAGTTTTTAACTTAATAATTAAGTACGTAATTACCCAGCTAAAAAAATATGTATGGAGCATATATGATAATCCATATATGGTTTGGATCCGAAAAATGAGGGTATGTGGCCATATATGATAATATATATTTATACATTTTCATACATGTACATACATATGTATAAATTCATATTCATATTTATTAAAATTACTTTTTTTTTAATTTTAAACATCGAAATTGTATTTGATGAAACACATGTTTGGATATATAATTAAAAGCGAACTAAAAGACATTTTATTCATCATTTTCAGAGAAAAGGTGTATCGATTATTTAAAAAACACAAAACCCATCTTCGTACATAAAATTTAATTTAATAAGAATTTAAACTAAAAACTAATACAATTAATCATGAAAAAGAATTAACCGTTTTTATACCAACACTAGTTTTCAATAAAATTTTTCGCAGTTATGTATATGGAATTTGTTTCTTAAAAATAGGGTATTTCCTATAAAATTAATGACTGAAATATCCTTTTGATTATTTCATTTACTTAATAGGGCCGCTATGTATAAAATCGTACAAGAATGGGGTTTATTCTTTAAACGTTGTACGAATATAAACTTTGCAAACCGTTTGCATTTTCTAATAGATTTGCAATTCACCAGTGATAAAAAAGAAAGAAAAAGATCGAGTTAATAAAATCCAAGGTTTTTTGATTGCAAAAACGATCTTATGTGAGATATCATTTTTATATGGCTTCATATATTACATATTAATTCTATATATAGATCCTCATATGAAGAGCTTGATAATTAAATTTCCATATATGACCTCATACATTATAATACATTTCATATATAAGTCCATATATCAATTCAGATATAATACTTTTGCCATGTATAATCCTACATATTTCCATACATGAATTCATACATATTCATATATATTTATATACATTCATATATTATAAATATATGGAAAATACATAATTTTTTTAGCTGGGTAGCTAATTTTTATTTAAGATTAAGTTGTAATTAAATACGATTTCATTTTTTCAGTTGTTAATTAAAGTTCTTATTAAATTACGTTGAAAGTACGGCAGCACCGCAAAATTTCTAAAGAACAGCTGGTTAGCATAAACAAAAAATTAGGTTATAAACATATAGAAAATTAAAATTGCATAAAAACTCATTTTATGAAATCAAACGAACATTATAATACATTTTTCTATTACTTTATTCCATAATATGAAATTTTGTATTGTATATGTTATGTATTTATGAAATTTAAACGAAATTCTTCTTAACCCGACCACGTGATGTTTTCAACCCGACCACATGATGTCATGTGTATGTTTTCAAGAAACACATACACGCATAAAAACATATGTTACGTTCATAAAACTTAAGTAGTATTTAATTACACAAGGTTGGGTATTTAATTATTATTTAATTATGCACTCAAAAACACAATTTCGTATTTAATTAGAACTTAAAAATAATTACAGTTTGATTAGCCAGTCAAAAACTGGGGGTAAAAGTGGAAAATTAATAATTAACATATTTTTTGACTTGGATGAATGCAAAAATGAGTTGAAAGTATAATTAAAAATAATATTAAAAAAAAATTTTAAGAAACAATAAATTAACAAAATAAAACAAATAAATAACAAATCAAATATTTACTCATCTATTGCAACAGCAATTTTTGTGATTAGTTTTTGATGTTACTTTGCGCATCATAAACATATGTACATCAGTGATGTATTTTAGAACTCACCACTTTTGAAGTGTTGCCATCTGATGATTTTCAGAACGTACGACACATCAGATGCAGTGCAGTGATGCATTTCCGAACAGGCCCAGTTTCTTAATCAGGCTAAGTTCAGTAATTTCAATTCTTACCGAATGAAATGATAACACGTTTATATTTTTTCAAGTTTTTTAAGTAGGATTTGTTTTTCATCATACCTTATTACCAGTTTTTATAGCTATTGCTATTTATGGCGTGATACAGGGGTTAGAAAATGATTTTCGTAACAAAATAAACCGACACTATTACAGTTATAAATTTATTTTTGTTTTGATTTCTGTGTACTTAAAAGCAACGTACGAAAATAAACGAAGCAAATTGTTTGAATTTGTTTTGGTTCGTTCTTTGAAGTGAGTGAAAAAAAAACAAAACAAAAACAATGAAAAACATTGCTTATTCAATTTGTTTTTGTATTGTTTTTCCCCTGATCACAAACCAGAGAACACAGCCGATCGACTCTAAGCCGGCTAACAGCCGCCACCGGCCATAAACAATATATTAATTTAATCGTGCGCCGCTAGAAAAGATAATAATGGGAAATAAATGGAAACGTTTTGAAATATTTGCGGCGAATTTGACATTATGATATAATATAATTTTATTGCATTGTATTTAACACATTAAGTTTGTTGTATACCATGTTCACACTTATGTTTTTAAAAATGTTTAATACGTGTTCACACTTATATTTTTAAACATTTTTAAGACGAGTTTTCTAAGAACTAAACACACCCGTTCAGATTATATTTGAGATGATTATTGTTGACGTTTTGTGAATAAATAAATTATTGTGTTTGTAAGAAATTTCGAACAATTATGCTTTTTGTTTGCTTTATTATTTTTAAACAACACATGTTTTTGTAAATAATGTAATATTTTTTAAGCAATCATTGAGTTCCAAATAATTTTTTTAACGTGCCGTAATTTAATAACAACACAAAGTTGCCAGAGTTATCAAAAACGCACGTGTTTATCGATGAACTTAATTTTAAAACTTGTTATCTGAGATCCTTAACAAAACAAGTCAATGTATGGTAAAACATCAAAAAATTGTTGTGTTTAAGCTCCTAAAGACGAATAGGACGTTAAACACATAAGTGTTAACAAAGTATTATATAGCTAAGTAGCAATTGCTATAACCGGGTGTCCTAAGACACCTCTCTTCTTTTTTTTTAACTTCCCGCTATAGGATGTTACTGATTTCACCCGATTTTCGAGAATCGAATAATCATATTTCAACGTTTTGATGTCCTGGGATTCGATTATGATGTCAGTAGGGATGTATGTATGTATTGTGCGTGTGTGTGTGTATATTTGTGTGATGTAAACATCTCATAACTTAAGAACGGGTCAACGAATTGGGTACAAATTTGCCGCATTCGAAAGATATTGAGCTCACTTAGATGTAGTAAGATAGTGCATCGATTCGGTTAGGAAGATTTCAAAAATTTTCTTAAATACAATTAAAAAAAAAATGTTTTTATAAAAAAAAATTAACTACTCGTACTGATCATCTAATCGGCACTTAACCACAAAAAGACACATAAATACTTACATATCATCCAATTTGATTAAAATCAAGTTATTCGTTCGGGAGAAATCGTTGACGACCAACTTCAAGAACACATGTATATGAATACATGTGTTCATTCACATGTATTCATATACATGTGAATGAACACATGTATATGAATTCATGTATGGAAATGTATTGGATTATACATGGGAAAAATATTATATATGAGTTGATATATGGACTAATATATGAAATGTATTATAATATATCGAGCCATAAACGTACGAAAACCTTATTTAGAAAAACAAAACTTTACAGGAAAAGGTTTTTTTAAATTATTTTCGCTGTTATTTCAGTTAATTCATTGAATTTTAGAATTTAAGTGTTATTATGCTATATATAAGTAACGCAACGAATTTTAACTAAATATTAGCATAATAACGGTATTTTTTGTCCCTTAAGCTTTTTGGCTGTCTCCCTGACGACCTTTTGTGTATATTTTTGTGTTGGTTAAGCTAAAATTTTTTTTAAGAAAAAGTAAATATCAGTTTTTTACGTAAATTTGTCTCCAAATCGCTTAATTATTGTCTTCTTAATCGGCTCCATGTAGTGAATCTCCTACAGACTTATTAATTTTCAAATTAAAGAGTTCGATATTAAATTTGTTGAGCATAGTTTTACCGACGGAAAGTATTTTCAAGACCACATACTTTTGTGAAGACATTTTTAATAAATTGCTACGTAACTGAACTGGCCTGGCGACTATCTCAGTTTTTCGCCTGGACCGCTTAATCAAATTTAAATCATAATAAATTGCTTCATAGTTATCCAAATAACCATATTTAAGACTTATGCTATAAACACAATTGGGACGAACGACGAATATTTTGGTGCGAACTTTCGTCATAAAAAATAAAACACATTTGTGCATATGAAAATGAACACAACACCCCCGTAGAACGAAATTCGTCGTGTGTGACGAACTCTGAGATAGGTTTATTTCTATTTTGTACGCCGACGAACGACGAAAAAACAATTTTCTCTCTCTCTTTGCATACACAATAACCAAATTTATAAATTATGAGAGCAGAATTCGGTGAGTAAATTCGTCGTTATTGTGCTTCATATTATATATTAGCATTATACATAATTTTTTTCAAGTTGGGAAACATACCCTTTAAAACAATGGTAACTCACTTAAATACAATCATATTTTTAGGATTAGGTGCAGAGATGAATAATGGGTATGGTTTGGGAAACGGGAATTCCCGGGCGGGAAATCCCGGGAAATGTCTGTCTAATATTCCCGGAAAATTTTTGAGATTTTCCCGGGAAAACGGGAAATTAAAAGTGATGTTATTTCATAAATATATAGAATTTATAATCCAATTTTACTTTAATATAAAAACTTATTATTTTTTTATATATTACAAAAGTTCATTTGAATGATTGTATGACTAAATTTACACGAACGTTGACACGTTTTTCATCGTCTGTTTAAACACTTACATATACCTTGTTCGAAGGAAGTTTTTTAATCTAAAAATTTAAATTGAGTTTTTGTTTTAAATGTAACTGTAAGAAAGAAAGAATTCTTTCGACTCCGATAAACAAGAAGTAAAATGTCCATGTTTTTTTAATATAAAATAAAAATGTGAGCTGTTCAAATCTAGTCTGAAATTTCATAAAAATTCCATTAAATTGAGGTCATACCATATCTCCTAAAAAAAAGTGGAATAAATTGTATAAATATCAATGATTGCAATGATATAATCGTTTCCTAAAGTAAATAATTCGATGCTAAGCGAACTTGAAGTGATTTTTCGCTGAATTAGTGAACAAATTTTGAAAAGTGTAGTGCAAATTTCAAAATTCGTCGCAGCGCAGTATGGTACTGTAACCTGCTTGTACTTAATGATAAGAAACCGCCTGGAACTTTTTCAAAAAGGATGAGAAACCAGCAAGGCAAATTCTTATTAAAATGAAGATAGGTCTTATTAGAAAATTGTCTACTAATTGTGGTAACAGTCGTCAATTGGTTTTTATATGATCTTTTGCTGTGTAATAACTTTATTCCATTTGCTTAAATTCAATTAAAAATTCTTAAAAATTTGTCTTAGAACTTCTTTTTTATTAACTTTTATTTCAAAAGAATGCTTACATTAATAAAACAATCGAAATTTCACCAACTTTCATTTAATAAATGTATTTAATTTAGAAAATTAGCTTTTCCCGGGAATCCCGGGAATTACCGGGAACTTGATTTTTTAATTCCCGTTTCCCGGGAAGTGCAAAAGTCAGGGAAATCCCAAACCCTAATAATGGGGTTTATCGTGATTCGCGTATTTCGACTTCGACTACAAACATTTTGTTCTGGATTAGAAAATAATGTATTTATTTATTTTTATTTTTTTTTGTTGAAAAATTCTAATGATTTGTTCGTGAATTTACATAATAAAGTCCTGCTCAAGACCATTTATAAGAACTTTCAAGACATGAGAGATTTTTGAAATGTTTTAGTACAGTGAAATATTCTAAAATAAACGCTAAACAACACTGTTGGAAAGACATTTGTTTCAGTTATTGTATGTGTAGAAGTTAAGAAGAAAATACTTCGTGACGGAAAAATTTGTGATGCTTGCTTCTTTCTACGCATGGGCATGTATACATACGTCATCCATGTACATACAAACACAAGTTGTGTGCAGTGATGCCAACTTTTTTGGCTCTAAAAGCACATCAAAATTTTAAAAAAGCACTAAAAAAAAGCGTCATTTTGAGATCCAAAAAGCGCAAAAAGCGCTAAAGTGAATGAGTGAAGATTAAAACAAGTGAAGTTGTATAATGTTAAATATTTTCTAAGCTTTTCTCTATTTTGGCAATATTATCATCTTTAATGAAATATATCAGACGAAAAAGGTATGCTTTAAACTGAAAAATAAATACACCAAGTTTTTATTAAAGTAATTTTAAGAAATGCACAAATTTCTTAAAAGCACTACTTAATGCTTTTTGTTAGTTTGGCACTAACGCTCAATATTTGGCGTTTTGAGTCTTCAAAAAGAACTAAAAATAGTGCCAAAAGCACCAAGTTGGCATCGCTGGTTGTGTGTATGCTCTTTTATTTTTCTGCGCACACACAAACGCACACATCCATTGACATTACTTGTGTGAGCTTGGTTTAAAAAAACCTCATTGAAACACATATTATATATCAGGGAAGGAAAATGACTTCTTGGATTTTGTACCAACTGTGAAAACAAAATGTACTTTTTGGACCATGACGGTACCATTTTTTTTAATATATATTAATAAAAATAAATAAAAAAAATTATAAAAATTCAGAAGTAAACCAAAATGTGTATAAAAATTCAGAATATTCAGCAGACTTGACACCGCCTGGTACATGAATTTGCCTTGACAACAGCATTGCAACAAAAACAGAGAAGCTGACCGTCTAAAACAAAACACACACAAAAAAATTAAAGACAACATAGGCAAAATTAATGTTACCATATAGTGAAACATTGGCATTTTTAAATTGTACCAAGTAACTCGCGGTAGTACCACGGTAACAACGAGGTCCAAAATGTACCATAAAAAGTACAATTGTACCATGACTTCCATCCGTGTTATATATAGCTATATACAGTGATGCCAACTTTTTCGGAGCAAAAAGCTATGTTCGTTCATGAAAAAAGCACTAAATGCATTAACTATGCTTGTATGTACATATGTACACGATAAAGATTTCAATTAAAATTTTATTTTTACTCTTTATATATTAAATTAATGCCCTAATTCTGTTCGACGAATGTATCGTCTTGTCTATGGACGGAAAAAAGAAGCAGTTTTGATTCTTTAAAACGATTATTATTTATTGTCTATGCTAGAAGGTTCGTGTATTTGCTTTATGATTTTGTTCTGAACATTATATCCAACACATATTTTTTCATAAATTTTTCAAACTATTGTATAATTTAATTGAATTTTTATGTTTATGGCAATAATATTTATATTTTTCATTGTCAAAGACAACAACCATTTTTGAAGAAAATAATTTAGAGACTTCAAAGACAAGAACTCAGAAGCATTCTCAAACAAATACGTCCTAAATCTTCTTACTGAATTAGGGCATAAATCATCCGGTATAGTCGAAATATCAAAAAACTTTAATAAAATTTAAGTGGAAATGTTTTGAAATTTTGGTCCTTATATAGTGCCCTAGTTATACTATTAAAATAAATCATTGCGCTAAAACTTCTTTTCACCTCAGTATTTGAATATGGTAATGTTAATGGTAATAGAGCAAAAATGTAGTTTTAGAAATGGACTATTATTAGCTAAATTTCTATAAATATGAACTTCAATCCAAAATTGATCAGCCCTTGGCAAATTTTCCATATATGTAGCCTTAAATTTGTAATACTTCGTTCTTCTGTATTTCTTCAACTTCACCGTATTTGTTATTATATTTTTTTATGAATATATATATATATATATATATGTATATATGTATATATGTATGTCCTCTGTAATTTCTAGAAATATGTTCTTAACACTACATAAAGTTTTTTTTTACAATTTTGATATTATCTAGCGATTTAGCTCTAAATCAATTAATTTTTTTGTGATAGCCATTTCTAATCAGATACTTTTTGACAAACAAAATTTATATTATTGTATCGTGCATACAACGAAGACGGTACGTCCAATTTTCAAACTTCATATGTATTTAAAAAGGAAACAGAATATTTTTATTATGTTTTTCAGTGTTTTTATAGGAAATTTGATAGTTAAAAACGAACACCTTATAGTCAAAGAAGCAAGTACAGTCACCTTATTGGATTTTCATTGAGAATATGTTTAAATTTGGAGTTTAAAAAAATTGGAAAAATCCTAATTTGCATTTTTTATGAAGCTACTAGACTATAACAAATTAATATTTAGTCTAATTGCAAAAGGGACTAAAAGCACTAAAATCAAAGTTAAAAAAGCACCAATTTAGTGCCTTTTTTAAAAAAGCACCAACTTAAAAAAATGCACACTGTTATGACTTAAAAAGCACTAAATTTAGTGCTAAAGACACTAAATTGGCATCGCTGGCTAATACCCTGCAAAAAATGCAAATAGTGAAATTGTAGTGATTTACTAGTGAGATTGTCAGTAGTACTACTGACCATGTGTACCCCAGCCAATGTAATTATATATTGGCATTTAACATTAGCTTGTCATTGAAAATCCACCACTAGACTGTAGCAATACTGACTAAGTAGTTCTTTTGGGACCACATGTAGACATTGGCACCAAAGCTTCACTAGTAAATTTTAGGGGCTCTAGTCTACAATATCGATATTTCATCGCTCGATGTCAATTGTAAAATTGTAGTGATTTACTAGTGACATTGTTAATAGTACAACTGAATAGGTGTTAAAGTCCTGCACAAGACCATTTATAAGAACTTTCAATACATGAGGGAGTTTTCAAATGCTTTACTACAGAGAAATCTTCTAAAAAAAAGCTAAACAACACTGTTTGCAATAATTTGTTTCAGCTATTTCAGGTATAGGAATAAAGAAGAAAATACTTCGTGACTGAAAAATTTGTGATGCTTGCTTTTTTCTACGCATGGGCGCCTATACAAGCGTCATGCATGCACATACACACACGGTGTATGCTCTTTTATTTTTCTGTGCACACACAAACGCACACATGCATTGACATTGGTTGTGTGCGCTTGCTTTAAAAAACCTCCCTTAAACACATAATAGCTTACCATATACATATTACACACACACTCAAACGTACAATATGGAAAACAACAAGCATACACGTATCAACACTACTTTGTTGATTGTTTGTTCATAACAAGAAGTCTTCACGACATTGCTTGTTCCCAGCAAACAATATGAGTCCTAAAAGAGTCTTTTATGAGCAAAACCCTCAGAAAAAGCTCCTAAAACGCTCAGATATGAGCGTGTTTTCCTATGAAACCGTCAAAAAATTTTGTACTGAATATGAGCGTTTTAGGACTCCTAAATTTAACGATTTGTATGGAAAATTGTGAGCCTTTTTGCTCACAAATCAATCATAAAAGCCTGTTAAAAAGAGTCATAAAAGAGGGATTTCGGAGCCAAAAAAGAGTGATATAGGAGTGTTTCTTTTTCTTGAAATTAGGGGATTCATGAATAAAAAAATTTATTTTATTTGTAAATTTGTGCTTTTTAGCTTTTAATGGAAAAGTTTTATTAATATATGTTTTTTGCATGGAAATAATTTATTTTTCCAAATTTGTACATTTCTTTAGTTTCAAATGCAAAACGAAAAAATAGAAACTTGAAATTCATAGCCTCACAAAAAATAATGTGTACTTATCTGTGAACATTTAGCAAAATGATAATTTTAAACAAATTTCAACGGACAAAACCAAATAATTTTCTTTTAGGATAGTTTTGTCTAATGAAAAGATTTACAAGGACAATGTTCACAAATAAAGTACACAAAATTAATTAAATTAATTAAAAAATAGGAAATTAGTGAAAAAGTTAAAAAATAAATAAAATAAATTAAAAATAAGCATTTGTTCAGTGCATATACTCGTACTTATTAGGTATAAATGGACTATGTTACTTCTTTTTGTTTATGTATTTAATACGATCATTTGCAGTCTGGAACCATTTACTGGACACCGTAATAAATATCTTTTCCCCGGAAGAGAATTTTCGAATAAATGCAGCTGAAATAGAGAAAATTTTAAATACACATATTTATTGAAAGAAACAACTTGATATTATTCTACCTTTACTTCGAAAAGCGGAAGTCGTCGTCATTGCCATTATGGAGACCTTGTATTGTGCTCCTCTCCAAGAAAACTTTGCTGCAAGACTATCAACCATAAAAGTTCGCCAAATTTGGCGAATGAACTTGGAGGGATCTGACGCTGAGTCGCATTTAAATATTTCGGTTTTCTAGAATAATTTGTTAAATATATTAATCTAAAAAATACAATACTTGCATGAATACAAGGCATTTAACTTACCAATTGGTTGTATAAGTCTGACGAACTTCTGATTTTTTTCCTCGAATTGGTCTACTTCCGACTTCGTTTAAAATGGTTTTTTAGGTAGAATCGTTAATGTTTTGCTCTCTTGGAAAAGTCTTCGCTGCGAGGTTATTTCGGATAAAAGACGCGTGTGAATTCGAATATTTCATTAATTATTTGGGCTGAACGCCTCTTTTGGCCAGTTGTTGGATACATTTTCTCTTTTTATTTAAAAACACGGAAATAAACTTACTTTTCTCAAAGGTTTTATCAAAATCACAACCGAACAGCGCAAAATGATCACAATAATGACACACAAACGCAAAATATTGAAATTATCAAGAAAAAGAAAACAAACTACCGTTACCCCTCAGAAAACCCTCATAAATAAGAGTTTTCTAGGAGTGTGCTCCTAAATTTCTCATAAAAAAGAGTATTTTCGGAGTCTCAAATTCTGCAGGCCCCGAAATCAATCATAAATGCTCATAAATTAGGAGGGTAATCATAAAACTCTCAGAAAAAGGAGTCTTTTAAGAGTCATATTCAGGAGCGCTCCGAAAATTGTTTGCTGGGTTAGGACTCATATACACATACACCAATGCATCCATCGTGCTTTGCTTACAATACGACAGCATTTATTATTGGTTTAGCATTCTACAGCCACGAGAATACATTTAACCTTTAACTGCCTAGGTGGTGGTAAATTTTATACCGACTTCAACTTTTTTTAAACTACTTTTTTCAATTGCGCTCTGGTAGATCAGCCTTTTTAGTGTCTTCCTATATCGTCGTCCTTCACACTCACACGCATTTTGGCGGTTGTTGTTATAGCCTAACCCGAAATATCTATACTATGGTGTAAAAATTACCACACGTAGGTATTTACGTAATTTTTGCAAAAAAAATATTTTGCTATTATTAAGTAATATTTTAAAGAAAATCTATGTCTATAGGCTACGGATAGGCATCGATGTAAAATATCTCAGTGGTTGAGCAATAACAGAATTCTTTTAAAAAAAGTTGAAGTCGGAGTAAAATTTACCACCTCGTCCACAGTTAGGCTTAAAGTTATTTCGAAGTCAGCTAAATCGACAGCTTTCGACCTGAAATAAAAATCTATGTCCTGAAAATGTTGATATAAAGGCTAAAACGTAAAACTACGAATCAAATTTACATATAATACAGCAAGCTAATATACGTACACTGCGCAAATACAGATTTAAATGAATTATAAAAGTAAGTAGGTTGTCCCGCAGTTCCTACAACAATATTTTTCTACTGTAGTCTCTATTATTTTACTAAACTCTATACCTTTGGCTATGAAAAAATTGCAATAAAGTTTTATACTAATTTTAAATTCATGTTTTTTAATTCAATTCAGGAAGTGCTATTTTTTGGATTAAAAAAATGCCTATACAATAAACTGTTCTTTTTTTTTGCACTTTACAAAACATTTTTTATCCAATGCTTATTTGTTTATGAAAAAATAATGCTGCCTCTTATATTTAAAAAAAATATCTAAATAAAATGATTTTTTATTAAAAATTTTTTGCGAAAATTAAAAGGTGTAAAATTTACTACCTCGTCTCAAGGTATGTCCAAAAATTTCACCTAATAAGTTAAAGGTTAAAAAACAAGACGTATTTACATTTCAAGACTATTTACGCAGGTCTCTAATAGGTATACCGCAGCCAATGTAATCCCCTATTGACATATAACATAGGGTTGTCATTGAAAATCTACCAGTAGACTTTAGCACTATTCTTTTACGACCATATGGAGACATTTGAACTAAAGATTCACTAGTACATTTTAGTGACCCTCGTCTACAATTTTATAACAGCGATGCCAATTTAGCGCTTTTCGCGCTAGTTTTAGCGCGTTTTAACTATGCCAAACGCGCTTTTTTTCGTCTTAGCGCGTTTAATAAAAAAAGCGCTAAATTAGCGCGTTTTGATTGAACAATATCATTTCAGCTCAATATATTTTTACTCTTTGTATTTTTTTCCTAATATCCAAAACTCTGATAAATTTTTGTTTAAATTGGTTAGTGATTCAGATGTTGCAAATAAAATTCCCTTAACTGTGGTTTGAATTAAAAACGCATTTTAATACTTTAAATGCCAAATATTTTGAAATATGTACTCGTACTCGTGACCCCAAAAACTTATTGAGCATCTATTATTTGTATACTTCAAAAAGCATTTGAATCGCAACACTGCTCGACAATTTATATAAGTTGTTACAAAGTTTGACAAATAAAATTAAAATAAAAACTAAGAATTTCGAATATTTGGAAGGCGAGTCTGATTCTGTATTAAATGATTTTAGTTATTTAGGATATAATTTCGAAGAAGCAATATTGCAAAATCTGAAAAAGAGTTACTAAAAAAATTAATTGTACAGGGTGTTTTTTTTAGAGGTATAGAACTTCGAATTGAAATAAAACACAAGAAAATCGTTTTAATGTCCATCAATTTGGCTTTATTGGAAGGATAATTTTATGCCATTAATGTTTAAATATGATTTCGGGCATGTGGCCGCCGCGGCTGGCTCGAATAAAGCCAATTCTACAGGTCCAATTTTCAACCACTTTTTCGAGCATATGGGGCCGTATGTTGGCAATAACGCCACGAATGTTGGCTTCCAAGTCCCCTAACGTTTCTGGTTTGTTGGCGTAGACGAGCGACTTCACATATCCCCAAAGAAAATAATCCAATGGTGTCAAATCACACGATCTTGGTGGCCAATTGACAGGTCCATTCCGCGAAATTATGCGCTCATCGAATGTTTCCTTCAATAAATCGATTGTGACGTGCGCTGTGTGGCATGTAGCGCCGTCTTGTTGGAACCACAACGCATCCACATTCATGCCATCCAATTCGGGAACAAAATAGTCGGTTATCATGGCTTCAATTGCTGTGCACGGTGGCGAATCGATTCATTCGGGTCCTCTTCAACACTTTGCTCTACAGCGGCAATTGTTTCTTCGGTGCGCACTGTTCGACGTCTCTGCGGATGCGTATTATCACATAGAGTAAACGTAGTGCGAAAACGATCCATGGTTAACCGAATTAATTGCTCTGATGGACGATTATGTCGACCATTTTTATGAACCATTATTTTCGAAATAAATTTGCACGATTTGCAAGCGTTGTTCTTTTGTCAACCTGTTCATGATGAAATGGCAAACCAAACTAAATATTAATCACTTGACAGCTGACAAAATGGCCGCCAGTTAAAAAAGTGATGCCAACTTAAAGTTCTATATCTCAATAAAAAACACCCATTATTTACTAATACATACATACATCGACGTTTAATAATTTAATTTAGCGCGTATGAAAATAGCGCGTTTTTATTATAAATTGTTGATAATGCTGTAACTTAGCGCGTTCTAGCGCGTTTAGAGAAGGGGAATAGCGCGTTTGGGTTATAAATAGTTGGCATCGCTGTTTTATAAGGGTTGGGGCAACAAACTTAAATACATACATACATACATTTACACGTAAGTTTTTAACATTATTGCATAGCATAATAAAAAAGAAAAACAAACTATTGACGCGTTCATTGACAATGTCACCAGAAATACACTAGAACTGTTGTCTCTAACGTATCTCTACTCGCGCATAAAAGGAAATTTGTCGACATTTCAACTAGTGCAATTGTCGCTGGAGAAAAGAGTGTTGACATAGAGACATATGGTTCTAGGCTGACTAGAGGGTAGCTTACCATCTACATCTTACACACATACAATCAAATGTACAGTATGTAAAATAACAAGCATACACGCATCAACACCATGAATCAAGAAAACAAGATTGCGCACTCAGCCGTACAAAAACATTTTCTACTGCGCATGTACGTCAATATATGTAGAATACTCACCTGTGTTTGTTGTAAAAAGTGTTTGAGTGCGAGAGCAAATTCCACAAACAAATGTATGTATTTTGTTTACAACTAAATTCTACATGTACGTCACAGGCAGAAAATAAAACAACTTACCTGCGCAATGCGCAATCTTGTTTTCTTGATTCATGCATCAACACTACTGTTGATTGTTTGTTATGAACAAGAAATCTTCACGACATCGCTTGTTAACAATCATATACACGTACACCAAAGCATTCATTGTGCTTATTATTGGTTTAGTATAATACAGCCACGAGAATACATTTAAAAAAGAAGACGTATTTACATCTATTACATAATACACAGAGAAAAAACTGCCTCATAGAATCAATAAGATTTTCTCTATGAAACGTTTTTAGGCTAAGGGGTATCCCAGCAGGTAAATCTTATTAATTTTATCAAGAAGAAAACCACATAAAATCAAGAAGAAATCTTATTATTCACAACTTTTTTTTACTCAATTTCCGTTATTTTTGGCACCAAAAAAAAAAAAAACAATCCATAGAGAAAAACTTCTTGATTCTACTAGGTTTTCTTATAAATTGTAAACTATAGGGATTTCTTATTGTTTTTATTAGGTTGCCTTATTAATTTTTTTAAAAAGGGTATGTGTGTAAGTATGTATTTACTTGTGCGTTGGCTTTTGGTAAGATTTTTGGTTTTTCTTGTTCCCGTACTTTTGTAAATTTTTCGTATTATTGAGAGAAATTATAGCTTTTTCTCATTTTACCGAACTTTGCCCAGTACAGGATCAAACCTATTATATAAAATTATGTACGTAGATTTTTTTATACGATCACGAGCTGTAGGACAATTTCCAAATACACAACAAAGCTTATAATAAACTGGTACGTGATTTGTAATTCTTATATTATCAGATGATACATAGGTATTTGGTCCAAATGTAATGAAACTACAGTAAAACTTTGTTACAACTAACTTTGTTATAAAAAAAATCTTAATATAACGTATGTTTTATTAAGTCCCTTGAGAATACAGAAATACACTATAGCTATAACGAACGAGTAAAAAATCCTCTATATAGCGAAATATTCCTTCAAATGCTTTAATATAACGAAATCAGAATAAATCCTGGTAAAGCCCCGTTATAAACAGCGAAGTCTTAATGTATTTACAAGCGCATTTGTAAAGCCTCTATACAACGAAGTACTCGTACAAAAGTCTCTATACAACAAAGTAAGAATAAAAATATGTATAGCAAAATGTTAAAGAAAACTATAGTTATAAAGAATTTGTTTCGTATTTCTTCAAATTTCGTTATATCAAGGCCTTGCTGATTATGTTTATAGCGAATCAATGGATATAACGAAGTATTTTCGGATCCCTTTGAATTCGTTATATCAAAATTTCACTGTATAAGTATACAGATCTTACCTTATAAAATAATAAAAACGAATTATAATTATCGCTATCCATTTTTTAGCGAGAGCCGTTGAAAAAGAGTATATCCAAAAAAAACTTAGTTTCATCCCATTAAAGGACCATGAATGATAGGGCATATTTAGGGGGAAAATATGTAGAAGAAAGATGTTGTGGTATTTATTCTTAACAAAAATAGTTATAAACATTTTTCTGAAAAACGACGCATTTATAAGTTGGTGCCAAGATAGGTTATTTTTTAGGTGAAAAGTGCAATTCCCTTGGCCGGTATGTATGCACGATATCAGTGCAATTTTTACACACATGTGATCTTTTATGGCCAGTCCATCAGAAACTGCCGATGGAGCGAAAAAAATAAATAATTTCGGCAATTTGGGTTGTCTAATGTGTATTCAAGCTTGTTAGATGTGGTGAATAAATTGCTATCAGAAAGGGCTGATCTATGTTAAAGTTCTATATAGTTAATTATTTTAAAAATATTTATGCATGTAAA
Organism: Tachina lurida; assembly: GCA_944452675.1. Classification (NCBI taxonomy): domain Eukaryota; kingdom Metazoa; phylum Arthropoda; class Insecta; order Diptera; family Tachinidae; genus Tachina; species Tachina lurida. Next base: position 66,586,295 of record OX101752.1, on the reverse strand, counting down.
CATTAATAATGAAAAAAATGCTGAATAAAATATTCAACTACGATATTGCTAATATCGAAAATAGAATATTTGAATCAAGTTGGTCAGTCGAAAAATTGCAATAGACCAAAAAATAAATTATTTTTTTTTACAAAACAAATATGCATGTACATTAGGTAGGTATTGCGTAGTTAACGATTTTTCGATTTCGACTTGCAAGGACCCCTCATTATGCAAGGTTCGGAAAAAAAATATTCAAACCAAAAAATAGTGGCGGTCAGATGGAAGCAAAGGTCTCCGCTTCGTGCTCAAAGTTGAGGGGTAAAAGCAAGAAAAAAAAATACAAAAAATCATATAACTTTCCCGGGGTCACCGCTACAAGGGTCAAATGTATGACGAGCATCCATTAATTTTCTCAGCCCAAAATCTTTTTTAAACACACCGACCGCCTAACTCCTCTCCTTAAGGGAGCTCCCATACAAAGGGCGTTCCTATCGAAGTCAAATGTATGACTGACCTCCAATATTTTTTCATTACGAAGATTTTCTCTAAACATACTTATCGTCTATCTTCAACCATTAAGGTTGTCCCCATACAAAAAAATAGTTTTTTGAATAATTTTTTTTAAGAAATCCGCTTTTATGTTGCCTCCTAGGGGGGTAAAATGTAAGACCGACCCACAGTAATTTTTCATCTTTAACATTTCCTTCGAACATACCTACATATGTCCTATCACAACTCATTAAGGGGGCTCCCATACAAAGACGGAATTTGTACAAAATTTACTCGCAGGGCTCTAATTGCCCCTGGCGCGTTCCTATCGAAGTCAAATGTATGACCGACCTCCAATATTTTTTCAATACAAAGATTTTCTCTGAACATACTTATCGTCTATCTTCAACCATTAAGGTGGTCCCCATACAAAACAAAAGAATCCTTTGTCAAATAACTAATTTATTTTTGGCATGTGTTGGATACATTTTTCTATTTTGGGCAACGACATGAAGTAAAAACATTTTTTCTTCTTCGTCGTAATTTTACGCCTCTTTCGGCAGCGTCGTTGACAACATGGAGTTTTTGCAATGGTGTTACTAGAAATAACTTTTATGTTTTTCCCGTCGGAATTATGAAAAATCATTTTCCCGTCGGCATTTGAAAAAAAAATATTCATGTTTTACCGTGGGCTTTAGATAAATAATCATGTATTGCCGTCGGCATTAGGAAAAATTAATTTTCACTATTTCACCCCCATTAGTATTAAGAAAAATCATTTCATGATTTTTCCGTTGGTACTAGGAAAAATTATTTTCATGATTTTCCCGTTGTCATGTATGTATATACATTTCAAAAAAGAAAAACCTCAAACCTATGAACCCACTTAACGTATTCCCACAAAAAACAAAATCACCCGTTCATACAATTAATGTAACCCCAAAAAAAATCACCCGTTCCCACAAGGGTTAATGTAAACAAAAAACTCCTAATGTAAACAAAAAATTCCTAATGTAAACAAAAAAACATCAAAGCGTGCCGCCGAAAACTCAAGGTATCAAATTTCACAAATTTCCAAGAATTTTAAAATTTTGCAATTTTAATTACCCAAATTTCAAAAGTTTAATTGCCCCAGAATTGGCAGTTCACTACTACTGGCCCTCCAAAATTAGTGGGGGTCGGTCATACATTTTGACTCGATTGAGGAACTCTAAATGGGTCGAAGTGAGATTTTTCAAAATTTGACCCTTCAAGAAATTTTGTCCCTTCGGATCAAAAGTCGGGACATCAAAATACACATCACCATAACATGAGAAAACTAATTTTAACAAATATTTACTTTATTTTAGCTCCAATTAGTAATTTTACCGCTAGTGGCAAGAATTGGCTGCAACATGGTGATATTCTCAGTTTGAACATCAAATGTAAAGGCTCGTCAAAAATAAAATATTGTCCTTTGGTTTTCAATGGTAAGCAACAGATTGAACGATAATAATAATTTGTGATTTTTTAGGCATTTTTTATTTTATGTTAAGTTTTAATATTTTTATCGCACTTTTTCCCAAAATTAATATTTAACATCATCAGTAAAATATGTGTATTAATTGTTTCAATAGTCAATTTCAATATATTTTTAAGAAACAATTTATATTTTACTGAACAAGATAAATATTAATTTTGAGAAAAATGCGATAAAAGTATTAAAACTTGATAATAATAATTATTATTAATTGTTTTAATATTTTTTAATAATTTTAGCTCCCTATAATGCAACTGGCAATGAGACCTGTGGTTATTATTACAATATTGATGAGTGTGAATTTAACTATTCCCGATATTTTCCGGATAGTAAGACAGTCCTATTCTTTATACGAAACGATGTGTCGGAGACTGTCAATCAAGTTACAATTAATATATATGAAGGTGAGATAAACATAAGATTATTGAAATTTGACAGACCGAAAAGCCTTTTATTGTTTTTAAAATACAGAAAATCTGAATTATCAGTTTTGATATCCTTCACCAAAAATTGTAAAGGTTATAAATAGGTTTGCCATTCCGTGTCTAATTTCCACAAAATTAATATGCGACACATAAAGTATACATATGTATATATTCTGGATCCTTATGAATAGGGAAGGCGAATAAGCGATGTCCGTCTGTCTATACTTGAAACCGATGTTCCGAAGCTCCCAGAAAATTTAGAGATTTCAGTGTTGGAATGGTGTGTCAGAAATTGTCTAAAATAGAGTAGTATTGAAAATCAGCAAAATCTGAATGACGGTTTAGAGCTGGATAGTTAAATTTTTTGGCAAAAAAGTAACTAGCTAAAACTAATTTTGAATTTTATGTTAATAAACCTATTTTATATTGCAGTTAAAATTAATTTGGTATTAAAAATCAACATTAATCACAAAGATTCCATAGTTGGAAAAGGGAATCTTTTTGGTACATAACTACTTAAAAAAAAAAGCTAAAAGGATGATTCCAGGGTTGGAAATTTTATTTTTTTTTTGTTATAAAGAATAACTAGCTAAAACTGATTTTTGTTTTTTTTTTTTTGTTAAATAAACCTATTTTATATATCATTAAGAATTAAATTGATATTCTACTCAGGGTTAGAAAATGTTAACTTTCTGGTATGTAATAGATAGGTTACGAATACCAGTTTAGCGAATGCGTAATATATGTATTACGAGTACATATATACATAGATGTACGAGATACAGCATTTTATTTACACCCTGTTTCTACAACCCAGGCAGGCGGCTCGTATAGAAAAAAAATATTTATTAATTTCCTCGCAGAAAATTTGGTGACAATTGATCCAAACGTACTCGTCCTATGACTTGAGAAAATGCGAGTGTTACTAAAAGTAGGGAGTAGTGTATGGTGAAAAAAAGACATATCGTGTAAATGATTACATATTCGGTTCGAATCTACAAAAAATTTCTGATTAAAAATAAAATATCATTGCATTTGTAACAATAAAAAATTTATAAGTGTTCATTGTTACAGTTAAATGTCGGAACGACATTTATATATTATTTATATTATTCTACACCGATAGGTCCCTTTGGGATAGTTCAGTGACAAGTCACAAAGTGCATACTTTTAGAGTAAAAGTTTTTATTGAACTAGTATATTTAATAAAAAGTGAAAAAATAATAATTACAATAAACTATATGTTAACAAGATTGAAAAATATGTATGAAAAAAAACAAGGTACTTATAATTTGTAATCAAACAATGTTAACTATACATAACATAAACAAATAACTTCAACACTTCCCCTTGTTATGTGATGTTACCATTTTGAAGTCCTAGTTTCTCTCGAATATATTTCAATCTTTGAGGTTGCAAAGGTTTTGTCATTATATCTGCAAGCTGTTCTTGAGTAGCTACTTGTTTGACATCTAATATCCTTTCGATTACTTTTTCACGAACGAAGAAATGCTTGAGAGCAATGTGTTTTGTTCTGCGATGGTATTCAGGGTTTTGCGCAAGTCTTACAGCCGCTGAATTATCAACTTGCAAAACTGGAATTTCTTTATATCCAATTGTTTCACCATATAAACGACTTAACCAAATAATTTATTTTGCTCCTTCTGTTGCTGCAATTATTTCAGATTCTGTTGTTGAAGTAGCCACCACAGTTTGCCTTTGGCTTAACCAAAATATTGCACCACCAGAAAATTTTATTAAAACTCCAGACGTAGATCTTCCAGTCTTAGTACAACCACCAAAATCTGCATCACTATATCACTCCAATGTAGAACCTTCGTTAGAATTATACGTTATTCCGTAATTGATAGTACCTGCAATATATCTAAATACACGCTTAAGACGTACTACATCTGATTCGGAGGGGTTTTCTAAAGTTCTAGATAAAAACCCAACACTGTACGCTAGATCAGATCTAGTTCCAAGCATCAGATACATTATTCCACCAACTGCTTGTCTGTATGGGAAAATTCTGTATTTTTTCTCTTTTTCTTCCCCTAATTTTGAACTCTCATTGTATTTAACCATAGGCGATGCAACACTATTACATCCCGAAAAATTTAATTTTTCTAATAATCTTTTAGCATAAGCTTCTTGACTAATTGCTATTTTTCCATTAGAGCTTTTAATCTCTAGTCCCAAGAAATAAGTTGCAGGTTTTGAGATTATTTTGAACTCTTTTTCTTAATTCAGCTAAGTCACTCGCATTAGTAGCTGCTACTAACCCGTCATCAACATAAAGCGTTAGTAAAATTTTCTTCTCATTGCGTACTCGCATATACAAACATATAATTACCAAATCTGCGATTCCAAAATCTTGGAGCTTGCTTTAATCCATATAAACTTCGTTTTAACTTGCATACCTTTTTGCTCCCATCTTCAAATCCTTTATTTATTTATTTCACTCTATGGACAAAAAGTCCTTTCAGACAACGATAACGATATGAAGGTAAAATACTAGGATAAATAACTTATAAAATAGTAAAAGATAAACAAAAAAAATAATTAAGGCTAATTTGTATGTATAAACAAAGTTATGAAATTAAACAAAATTCCAAATAAGGTATTATCTTATTACGCTTAGAAGAACAAGTTTAAACTCATTTTTCGCAGTGCTGAATTCTATGTAAGACTTTGATTCTCTTTGTAATTTAAAGTTAATTTCATTGAGAAACGCGAAAGCACGGGTTAATGTGCCATTACGGCCATAATTAGTCCGATGAAAAGGAACATCAAACAACTTAGTTAATCTTAAATTTCTATTAGGTATAAAAAATGGAACAGCATGAAGCAAATCATGACAGTCAACGTAACCATTGATAATATCGTAAACCAGAAGGGCGGATTGGAGTTTTCTACGTCCTTCTAGAGTACGTAAGCCAATAAAAAGGCACTTAGATTCATAAGGAACAGAAATTAAATATGGCAATGAACGTGTAACAAATTTAATAAAGATGCGTTGAAGTCTCTCAATACGAGAGATAAGATTTGAGACATGAGGATTCCATATAACAGCAGCATATTCCAACTTTGATCTAACAAAGGCCGTATAAATATATTTATGAGTGTAGGGATTAACAAACTCAGAGCAGTTTCTCTTCAGAAAACCGAGCATTTTATACGCTTTAGGAAGAATATACTCAACATGAGCTACAAACGACATAGAACTATCAAAAACAACACCTAAATCGAGTTTAGAATTCGAAATTTTCAAATTAATGCCATTAATGTTAAATATCAGTACTATGGGATTCATGGATCTATGAAATGAAACATGTAAACATTTATTTATATTTAGATGCAAGTAATTAAGTTGGCACCAATTACTTAAATTATTAAGCTCATTTTGAAGAGTGTACATATCACTCAAAGAAAAATTTTAAATCATCAGCATATAACAAATACTTTGACCTAAGAAAGCAGACACCAATATCATTAATATATAAATTAAATAATAACGGGCCAAGGATACTCCCTTGGGGAACTCCAGACGTTTGACAATACGGCGTGGATTGAAAACCTTCAATATATACTGAGCAAACTCTATTAGATAAGTATGACTTAAGCCATAACAAAAAATTGGAATGGAATCCCATTAAACTTAATTTTGACAACAGAATGGAATGAGATATTTTATCAAACGCCTTGGAAAACTCTGTGTATATAACTTCTACCTGGCTACCATGCTCAAGAGAATCTAGACAATATTCACTGAAAAGGGTCAAATTAGTAACAGTTGATCGGCCGGCATAAAAGCCGTGCTGATTCGGAGAAATCCAAGGTTTAATTTGGAAAAATAACTTTTTATGTACAATATGCTGAAAAATTTTAGAAACGCAAGATAGCTTAGAGATAGGCCTATAGCATTTTACATCATTTCTGATGCCATCTTTAAAAACTGGGGTGACTATGGCAGACATCCACCTACTTATAAATTCCCCTTCTTTCAGAGATAAATTAAAAATAAACGTGAGAGCTAGTATTATGGAGGTACTCGATTTCTTTAGGAGATAAGTACAGAGACCCTCACAATCAGATTTTAATGAATTCTTTACCTGAGTAATAGCGTCAGATACATCGATCTCAGACACAACTAAGCAGCCCAAATTTAGGTTGCTAACTCCTCCCGAAGTGGAAATATTATTATTGAACGGCTCAAAATTAGAACTAAAAAAGGATGCAAACATATTTACTGCCTCTTCACAGGAATTAGAGATTTTGCCATCTAGGCAGACTGTATATGGAATGTCCGACGATTTTCTTTTAGATTTGACAAAAGTCCAAAACGCTTTTGGGTTAAGAATAATTTCTTGTTCTTTCGACAAGAGAAACTGCTTATAGAGAAATTTATTTAAAAAGTTAAATACTCTGCTGTAATGAGAAAATTTAGCTTGGGATTCGGAATCACCCATTTCCAAAAACTTTTTATGGAATTTGTTACGCAAATTTTTTAGCTTTTTTAGGCCTTTGGTGTACCAAGGTAGCTTATAAGGTTTATTACATTTAGTTGGAATATTATCTGTACAAATTTTATTGACTTTATTTATAAAAAGTTCGTAGCACTCTTGGGTTTTCAACCCAGCAAAAAGATCCAACAAATTAATGGAGTCAAAGATAGCATTCAGCACATTAAAATTACAGGCATTAAAGTTAAAGTCATTAACCGTCGAGCGTATAGAATTTTTAAAAAACGTTAAATTAGCTATTTCTAATACTAAAGCTTGGTGATGAACATTAGGAGGAGAAATCCAAAGTAGAGGACTGAAGACTTCATATTTAAGAAAATCTGGTACAAATATAAGGTCCAAAAAACGATTTAATCTATTAGCAAAATTATTTACTTGACACAAATTGAGCGCCAATATACTATCAATTAAGTTAATTTCATGGCAATGATTAACATTACTAGGCATTAGAAAAGCAGTGTCAGACACTTTTGACCAAAGAATGTTTTTTAAATTAAAATCGCCTAAGATACAAATATTACCATCTACTGTGAAATTCTCACCAAATGACACCATATTAGATATGCGCATTATAAAGCTCATCAGTGCTATTAGGTGGTATATATGATACACATAATAAAAATGCGGAATTTAAATCGGAAATAGATACAATTAATTGATCAAGCAAACCATTATGGTAATCAATATTACATAAAGATGACTTAATTGAAGTTTTTACGGCAATTAAAACTCCTCCACCCAACGATAAGCCAGTAGAAATAGCATTCCTATCGTTACGGAAAACATTATAGAGTTTAGTATCAAAAAATTCAGCATCATAGAAATCGGAGTTGAGCCAGGTTTCAACTAATACGAAAACAACATATTCATTTTGTGATGAAAAATCAAGTATATTCTTGGATTTGGTTCGCATTCCGGAAAGATTTTGATAATATATTTTAAAATGAGTAACGTTATTAATTAAATTGGATTTGGATGTTGCGACTGATTTCGAAAATTTAGGAAAGGTCGCACTTTAATATCAGCTGGCCAGATTTCAGGATTTAAAATATTCTTGAAAAGATTATTGGAAATACCAATTTTAAAATTTACACTCCTTACTTGATTCAAATCAACGTCTTTTTTTACAAGCTTGTAGCAGGCCATATCAGATTTACTAATATTAGCTGTTTTCTCAACATAATTTAATATCTGATCGGTAGAGACAGTAGGCTTAAATGAAGAAATATGAATCCATTTCTTCTGTGGTATTACATCCAACTCATTAGACGAATTAGCGCCATAAATAGTAGCGCCCTTCCTATTAACACGACTCTGCATTACATTGGTATGTTTACTAACATTATTGGCATTCGAGACAGATGGTAAAGAAGAGGCAGATAACGCAGACTGTTTGTGTAATTTATTACAAGGTTGTTTTTGTAGTTGTATTTTTGGTGACACAGTTATTGAAGCCAATGCATTAATATTTTGCTCACTGTTTATGATAGAAGTCAGGGGAGACGAAAGATTGGTATCAATACAATTTGTTGTTTTCGGTGCATTTAACATGAAACATGAAATATCATCTTTCTCAGCAGTAACAGTATCAACATCGCTCAAAACAACAGCACTGTGCAATAATGCATGACTATTAGTTTGTTGTTGATTAGTTATAACATTACCATTATTGTTGTTGTTTGATAAATTAACAAAATTGTCACTCAATAGTTTAAAATTAATTTTTATAGCCGTACTAATGGTTTCTTTAAGCGCGCTAATCATGTTAATGTTATTAGCCTCAATTGTATCGGACAAAGTTTTATTAAAAGTTTCAAATTTATTTAGAATACAGTGTAAATTTTTTAACTCAGCCATATTTCGCTCACACGATTTTTGAACAACATCAATTTTTATTAGTCTTTCATCATATCTTTTTTCTATCGCTTGAAGCAATTTCATTATTTCCTTTTCATTTTGTGCTAATGATGATTTGAATTCATTTTTATAATCAACTAAGTGTTGTTTGTTTTTGTTTACACTATCTTGCATATCACTTAGGACCAGATCAACATTGTGAATGTATTGCAAACAATCATCACATATAAAACGAATAAAATTCTTTGCCTCCAGAACACCAGTGGAATATTGATCAAGATTAGAACACTTCATAGCGGAGTGATAAACCTTTCCACACACACCACTGCATCTTATTCCAGATTCACCTCGAATAGAGCCCTTGCATTTAAAGCACTCGGACATAATAATATAAGTATTATAAAAACTAGTTGATGCGACAAAAACAAAATGGTTGTTTCATATATATTGTTTCATCTAGTTCTCCATATAAAAATGCTGTCGAAACATCAAATTGCGCTAAGTGCATATTTTGGTTTGCAGCTATGCTTAAAACCGCTCGTATTGTCCCCATCTTTGCAACAGGACTAAATGTTTCATTATAATCTATACCTTCCTTTTGAACAAATCCTTTTATTACAAGCCTTGCTTTAAACTTATCAATGCTTCCATCTGGATTCAACTTCAATTTGTATACCCACTTTGAAGGAAGAGTCTTCGCACCTTGTGGTAAGAAATCCATAACCCATGTTTTATTTTCATGGAGAGACTTCATTTCTGTTTTCATGGCTTCTTTCCATTGTAAACTTTGTTTGCTATAAAGTGCTTCGTTATATGTGAGAGGAGTAACTATTCCATTCACAAAATTTTCTGAAATCATAACGTAGTCTTCATATTTTGAATTAGAAATCAGCGTTCGATCTCTTAAGCGTTTCAAAATTCGTTCTGGTTCAAAATCTACTTCACGTGGCCTTTTCCTTACATTTTGTTCTTCTAATGAATCTCTACCTTTAATTTCTTTTAAAGAAATATCATTATGCGTTCCTTCTGAAGACTCACTGGAATTTTCGTTTATAATTTCGTCAAATATTTCACTAGGTTCTTCATTTTCTAATTCGATAGAATCATTCTCGTCACATAAATTTTGATCAAAATTTATCATTGAAGGATGCGGATCATACTGCCTCATGTTTTCATGTAGTGCATTATCACTCTTGCAAGTTTCATTTTCACAGCTTTCAATGTTTTCATTAAATTTAACATCCCTTGATATTATCAAACTCTTTGTTTCTTTATTATAAATTCGGTAACTTTCATCTTCATCGTACCCAATAAGGTAGCCTTTCACTGCTTTGCAGTCCATTTTCTTCCTTTTTTGACTTGGAATATGAGCAAAGCCCTCACACCCAATGATTCTCAGATGTTTTATTCTCGGTTTTTTACCAATCCAAAGCTCATATGGACTTTTATTATCGATCGAAGATTTGCCAGTGCGGTTTAATATATAAATAGCCGTTTTGGTCAACTCTGCCCATATGGCATCAGGAAACTCTGCAGCTTTATTGGAATATTTAAAAGTCCTAGCCATTTCTATTACAGTTCTATTCTCTCTTTCACTTCCACCATTTTGTTGCGTTGTATATGGTGCAGTAAGTCTATGCATTACTCCATACTTATTTAATATAGTTCGTACATCATTATTATCAAATTCTCCTCCATTATCTGTAAGAAATTCTTTCACAGAATGACCCTAAGTTCTTGCTAAATTCAATACAATTTCAAGAAAATCTTTCACTTCCGATTTTTGCTTAAGTAAGTAGCCAAAACGATACTGGGTAAATGCGTCTTTAAATATTAGTAAGTATTTGTGGTTACTAAATGAGTTCACAAAAGGCCCACATACATCAGCAGAAATCAATTCTCCTGGACTGGAAGCTTTTATCCTCTTTCCAAACGGTAATCTATGTGCCTTTCCAAAAATACAGGGCTCAGAAATATTGCTGTTAACTTTTACATCAATATTTAAAATAGATTTTAACAATTTCTTTATGTGACGTTTGTCTTGATGTCCGAAACGTTCATGGTATAATTGCAATAAAGATTTATCTTCTACAATGTGAATTTCAGAAACCTTTGAATACACTGCCTCAATTCTTGCTCTATAGAGTGAACCTCCAGCTACACGAGAACCAGTTAATAATGTTTTATTATATTCACTGTTTTTTCGATTATCGTGAGCCATTAGTACCGAAAACAAATTTCTATTAATTTGAGGTACATACCACACGTTACATAAATCAATTAAAATTGTTCTATTATTGACAATTGATTTCATTTCAATTGTCCCTTTACCGACTGCTTCCAAAATTTCTTTTCCAGCTGCTTTTATATAACAAGGACTTATGAATTTTTCAAAACTTTTGAAAAATTTAAGGTTGTTACATACATGACGTGTCGCTCCATTGTCTATCCACCACAAATTTGAATTAGCATCTTGTGTCGCATTCGCTTCATCACATAATTGCAACGTTTCGTGTACTAATTCAATTTCTCCAGCTTTAATTTTTCCTGGCTTACCATTGTTTAACCATTTTCGACAGTCTCGTACCCAGTGTCCTCTCTTCTTGCAATAATGGTATATGTCTGACTTTTTATTTTGATATCTCGCCAGATTTTGGGTATCTTCCGGCTTCTTGCTCTTCGGATACCTCAAAACTAAAGCTTCAGCAGTATCCTTTTCTACTGAACAACCAAAATTACGTTGAAACATACATAGTTGTGTTGCCATTTCTTCAAATGTCTTCTCTTCATTCTTTGAAATTAACATCCAACTGGATTTAAACGTTTCAAACTGATTAGGCAATATCTGTAAAATTTTGCATACGAGTAATAAATCTGGTTAAACATTTTCGTTTCTTGCTCTGAGACCGTTATTTATTTCAGACCATAAAATTCTTAATATTGCAATATGCGTTGATACATCTAAATTATTGTTCCAATTAAATTGGAAAAAGTCAATACATATTTTAAAAACCTGATCTCTGGAAGTTGCTTCAAATTGCGATTTAAGTGCATCCCATGTATCAGAAGCAGACTCTTGATCCATAATTTTTTCATATATTTCATCACTTACTGTGCTTATAAGCATGGACTTTGCGTAACTGTTAGCTTTTCTGAAAAGATCGTTCTTTATTTTATGCTCTTTTCTAACTTCCGCGCTTGCATTTTCTTGTAAATCAGTTGGCTTCAATAAAACCCGATAAATAACGTCTACAGCTCCTTCGTGATAGTCAAGAATATCACGAATTTTTCTCTTCCACATCGGCCAGTCTGCTTCTTTTTGCAATGGCTTTAAATGCTTTGAAAAATCCGTTACTTTTACTTTTATTTAATTTATTTTTCAAAAACAACTATCTGGGCCCATAACCTTTTAGAGTAAAAGTTTTTATTGAACTAGTATATTTAATAAAAAGTGAAAAAATAATAATTACAATAAACTATATGTTAACAAGATTGAAAAATATGTATAAAAAAAACAAGGTACATATAATTTGTAATCAAACAATGTTAACTATACATAACATAAACAAATAACTTCAACACATACAAAGTATTAATTAACCCCATCGTAGGCCATCCCCTTGTAAAAGTGACAGGTCCGCTTCATAGAAGGTGTTAGAAATCGAACTGGTCCCTATCACTTCGGGACCGGTCACGTGACTAGTCTTGTGTCAGTTCCATTTCCTGCATGGTTATTACAAATTCAAATTCTTAAAACAGAAAGATATATGCAATCATATAAAAATAGGTAAAGATAAAATAATTAAAAATAAATTTACGAAATATTATGCAATCAACCCATTTGTACTTTGGCCCTAAATCCTGGTACTCTGTTCAACATTCCATGTTAAATGCTGTCAAAATACATATTAAAAAATTTTCATGAATTGTTCATGAACGAATGTTGCAGAAGTAGTACTCTGTTCGTCTTGGGGCAAAAATATGAAATATACATATCTTTAAAATTTCAAGTTTTCATTCTAAATAATATGAGTTGCACTTATTAACGCAGCATAGGAAAGTTTCAAGCGCAAATCAGCTCATTTGATCGCTGTTAAAAATGGAATACAAGTATTATTGACGAAAATGCCTCCCTGATCTGATTTCTGTTTAAAAAATTTCAAAACACGATAACATCTCAACATGTCAGAGTTGTATTTTCCACAAAAGTATTAATACTTGTATTATAGTCTGAAATGGCCTTTATTAAGTATTTTAATACAATAATCAAAACAAACAACAGAAAATGTATACTTAGTGAAATAAACAATTGAACATTTTTACAAAATTAAATGAAAGATTTTGTAGTAAATAAATATTGTCATAAATTAACACATTTTAAAGTAATAACACGAAAAAATATTACTGCTGTGAGAAACTCCTCATAATTTACAATTATAAATGTTGTACTTATTTGTATTTTAGTTTTAGCACCTTTGTCAGTGTGCACACTTCTACCGATATTCGGTAGATTCTACCGAATATGTTTGTGAATTTAACGATCTACCAATTCTACCGAACAAGGCCTGAAATCTACCGAATATTGAACGAACATTTTGATTAACAATGATGCTACAAGATCAAGTTGATCACACATACGGAAAATTAATCACATGTATGTTCTAAAATGTGGAAAGCTTTCCGCGGAGAAGAGAATATGTTTAACGAATTATTATTTAGTAATTTAAGTCGATATAGTATGTGTAAATTGGATATTTTGCCACATAGCAGTGCGGCCGCACAGCGGTCATTTTCTGCCATGAAAATCATTAAAACAGAACATAGAATTGTGCCTTGGGGTTGAAATATTTATTCCTACCAATGATTTAATCATTTTTGCACAAAAGTTTAAATTCATAAATAGATCTTATATATAATCTTTGTAGTAGCAAATGTTTGTCAAATAAAAGTTATTTTAGTAGCTTTATAAAACCTATGTACAAAAACTGAATTCCTGTTATTTGTGTATATTATTTTATGTATGCATAGCATATCTATATAAAAGGTACGGGCAAATACTGGGGATGACACTTTTTTTATTGGAAATGCTTCATTGTTTATGGCAGTTTAATTTCCAATCACACGTGAAGTTTTAAATGCGCTTTTGGAACCTGTTTAGTTTGATACTCCTTGCACTTACTCTTTATTAGAGTTCGACCGATTAATCGGCTTCGGCCTTCGGCCAACATTCGGCCTATGGCAAAAATCGGCCGATTAGCCGAAGCCGAATATTTTTCATTCGAAGCTTGAAAAATAAAATTATGTTTGGTCGTTGCTCGCCGACAGTTTCTATTGTGTTTAACGTTTTGAAAGGGTTGCTTTGAAATACAACCCTGTTGCTTTCTATTTTCTTTTACTTGGACGTTCTTGTGAGTGATCATATCAAAAAGCAATCTAGAAATTGCAAAATAGTTTTATTTTTCTTGTTATGTATTCAATAGATATTTCAGCTATTTCAGTGATCTCAAAAAAGCAAACTTTTTTCTTAATTCATATAAAAAGTAAGTATCATTTTTAAAATTTAAAACATTCGGCTTCGGCTTCGGTTTTGGCCGAAGTTTAGGATTTTAGCTGAAGTTCGGCTTCGGCAAAAAAAACGCCTTCGGTCGATTTCTACTCTTTATATATAATTACATATATTTTGTTATTTTTTATGTGGAGTTCTCGTTGTACCTTCATAGTGAACAGACATAATAGCGGAATTTTTCTTACATACAAACTAAATAAAAAAATAATCATACAAAAATATTCGTAGTACATATTGACTATAATAAATAAGCTTTATTTGCTTTGCAAATATTTTTTACATATAGAAATAACAAAAACAAAAAAAAAACCGTAAACAAAAAAACATACAAACATACCCTTGAGGAATACTCTATATGAGTACCCCAGAGGAAAAAAATAGTGAAGTGAGTTCTAACGGCAGAAATGCCTATTTTACTGTGAGTTTTGATGCTCATAATGATATCAATAAAAATAAAATATCTGATAATAGACTTGCTGTGAGTTCTGAAGCTCTTAATAAAAATCAAAAATCTGATAATAGACTTTTTCTAACGGCAAAACCACAGTTTCGTCAGCGATCAACTTCGCTTTGTCCAATGCCAACTAGTGAATCGTTGACAATATTGCCTAGTACTTCCACATTTAACTCAGCGATATCACCCGCCTCGGGCTCGGGGTCACCACTTAACCAAGTTGTCACTGAAAATAAGAGTAGCCCAAAACCCAAGGTCCAAGTCGGAATGGACAGATACATTACAATTTTAAAGCGCGGGCGAAGCCCTAATTCTACTAAAATTGCATCTGCTCCAAAAATGTCTAGGGATAACAGCGCATCCTCAACTAATCGCCAAAACCGCTTTAAAATTCTTCAAGAAGACAACGACAAACCCGAGGTATCCTCGAACAAAACATCCAAGCCGCCACCAATATATTTGAGACAAAAAAATTCAAATGCCCTTATTAAAAAATTAATTTCGGACATTGGTGAGAATAAATTACACATTGTTCCAATAAAACGTGGCAACATCGATGAAACTAAAATCCAAATTTATGACGAAAAAGATTTCCGCAAAATGGTTGCTGAATTTGAAAAAATTAAAACAAGCTTCTACACATACCAGCTTAAGAGCGCTAAAGGCATGCAGATCGTATTGAAGGGCATAGATTCTTATGTTGTCCCCGAAGAAATAAAAGATGCACTCGTCCTCCAGGGGTTCAAGGTAAAAAATGTGTCCAATATAATAAATAGAGAAAAGATTCCCCAACCCCTATTTCGTGTTGAACTTGAGCCTAATGATATAAAATTGAAAAAAAATGAGACGCATCCAATTTATAATTTAAAATACCTCTTGTACCGAAAAATCACAGTTGAAGAGCCACATAAGCGTTCAGATCCTGTACAGTGCCATAATTGCCAAGAATATGGCCATACAAAAACATACTGCAATTTACCCTCTGTTTGTGTTGTGTGTGGCGAATTACACGGCACCGCTAGCTGCAACAAACCAAAAGATCAAAGTGATAAAAAATGCAGTAATTGTGGACGTAATCACACCGCTAACTACAGAGGTTGTCGTGTGTACTCTTTGGTAAAGAAGACTATGGTGCAAAAACCTAAATTAGCTCCAGCACAATCAGCAAACGTTTACTCTGCCACTTTTCAGCAAATGAGCCAACCAGTTACTTCCCGTGTATCGTATGCAGATGCTGCTAAGGCTAGTTCTATTCCGACACAAAATGTTTCACCGCAAAATAATTCTACAAATACACACTCAAACTTTAATTATAATCGCCTTGAAGCCACTATTGAAAATCTTGTGCAAACTATAAACAATTTTACAACAAATATGACTAGCATGATGCAAGAAATGTTGCGAATGTAGAATACTCTGCTTCAAGCAATACTTAATAAGCCATGAGCACGTTAACAATATGTTTCTGGAACGCAAACGGCATTCGCCAACATAACAATGGACTTGAGCACTTCCTCACGGAAAAAAATATTGATATAATGTTGGTCTCTGAGACTCATTTGACTTCGAGAAGCCTTTTTAAAATTTATGGCTACACCTTATATGATTCAAAGGACCCGAGAGGAAGAGCATGCGGTGGATCAGCAATTTTAATAAAGTCAAGACTCAAGCACTATGTTCTTGATAACATTTGTGAAGAATACCTATAAGCAACAAATATTGGCATTGAAAGTTTTTGTTCAAATTTCATTATATCATCAATTTACTCGCCTCCCAGATTTTCAATCACTGAGAATCAATATGAGGATTTCTACAAATCTCTTGGACCTTGTTTTGTAGCAGCTGGAGACTACAATGCGAAACATACGTTCTGGGGTTCGCGCCTTGTTACACCCAGAGGTCGAGCATTGTTCAACACTATTTCAAAAATGGGCTTGGATGTCATTTCGAGTGGGGAGCCCACTTATTGGCCTACTGACATACAAAAAATTCCGGATGTTATAGATTTTGGAGTCATAAAAAATATCTCTAGGGATTTAATTCAAGTTCAAGCTTCTCTTGATCTCTCGTCCGATCACTCCCCGACGATCATTACAATTTGTAGCCCATTAAGAAGTAACTTACATGACCCATATGTGAAGATGATCAATCGTGTTAATTGGCTGGGGTTCAAAAAATATCTCAGCAGTCATTGTACGGAAAACATTACGCTTAGAACACCCGATGATATTGAATCGAACATTGCCAATCTCAGCGAGAATATTAAACAGGCTGCTGAACATGCCACTATCTCCCATCCGCAGATTGGGTTTAATAAAATTTATTCTACAGACATTGAACGTCTCGTACGTGAAAAAAGAAGGGCTAGAAGGGAATGGCAACAGCACAGATCACCACAAAATAAAATCAGATTTAAAGAGTGCACTAAACGACTCCAAGAATTGCTTGCATCTGAAAAAATTGCATCTCTTAAAAATTATCTGGAGGGTCTTGATGTTACACCGGCGTCTAATTACTCCTTGTGGCGCGCTGCCAGAAAGCTTAAAACACCCGTTGAGTATAAGCCACCTCTACGCACATCTACCGGAGGTTGGGCAAGAAGCGATACTGAAAAAGGTAAAATATTTGCTGAGCACTTAAAATCCGTTTTTACGCCAAATATATATACTGGTGTTGCTGATTTGCCGAATATAGTCGCTCTACCCCCTCAACACATAAAGTTTAAGACGCGTGATTTACAAAAATTAATTGCCGAACTCAACCCGAAGAAAGCTCCGGGTATTGATGGAATTAGTAATCAGATGCTGATGAACTTGCTTCGTATTGCAATGAGAATCCTGTTATTCATATTTAATGCTATTTTACGACTGGAGTATTATCCACACAACTGGAAACTTGCCAAGGTTAAAATGATTCCAAAGCCTGGCAAAGATATAACAAAGGCTGAGTCATATAGGCCAATAAGTCTACTATCTACAATGTCAAAGCTTTTCGAAAAACTGCTCAAAACAAAATTGTCCCCAATTCTAATTAGTAGTGGGTGCATACCAGACCATCAATTTGGTTTTAGAAGTCAGCATAGCACCATTGAACAAACTCACAGATTGGTTCAATTTGTAAGAAGAACTTTTGAGGAAAAAAATTATTGTTCTGCGCTGTTTATAGACATTTCCCAGGCATTTGATAAAGTGTGGGATGAAGGCCTAATATTAAAATTGAAGACTTACTTACCAATAAACATTTTAAATCTTTTGGAAAGTTACATTATTTCCCGTAAGTTCACTGTTGCGGAAGGAGACTTTACAAGTAGGCCTGAAACAATTTCATCTGGTGTGCCACAGGGGAGTATACTGGGACCAGTTTTATATTTAATTTATACTTGTGATATGCCTGTGAGCAGTAGTATCCATACTTCCACATTTGCCGACGATACAGCCTGCCTTAGTATGCATGAAAACCCTGATGAGGCATCCCGCAAACTCCAGGAACACATTAGCCAGATGGAGCTTTGGTTAAACTTATGGAGAATCAAGGTAAATGAACAAAAGTGTGTTCAAGTAACATTTACTTTACGAAGAGATACTTGTTCCCCCATTCGGATTAACAATCAAGTTGTTTCTCAACATTCACATGTGAAATATCTTGGTATACACCTTGATCGACGACTTACATGGAAACACCACATTGACTCTAAGTTAACTCAAATGAAACTTAAATTAACTCAGGTACATTGGCTGATTGGTCGAAATTCTACACTTAGCCTAGACTGTAAACTTTTAATATACAAGTCGCTTTTAAAGCCAATATGGTGCTATGGAATTCAACTATGGGGCACTGCTTCAGCTTCAAATGTAGAGAAAATTCAACGCAGGCAAAACAAAATTTTACGCATGATAACATCGGCTCCATGGTACATCAAAAATTCAAATATACATCCTGATTTGAATATGCCTCTAGTGACTGAAGAAATTGCAAAATACGCAGGCAAATATCTAACAAAACTCGAATCACATCCTAATCCGCTTGCTCGTAATATTTTGAACTTTACTGGACATATCCGCCTAAAAAAGAGGGATACTAGGGCTCTTATTCACAGCACTCCAGATGGGACTTCCTGAAAATACTTTTATTTTTTTTGTATTTTTTTCCTTTTGATTATCACTACTTATGTATTATATATAACTATTACTAAGCTTATGTACGACACTGGTCGGGCCTAATTATATTTTATATTTAAGATTTGAATACTTATTGTTAGTTCATATATGAAGATACAATAAATAAAATATGTAATAAAAAAAAAAAAAAAAAAAAAATTTTTTTATGTTTCTTTGAATTGTTATTTTTTATGTTTTTTTGAATAAAAAATATTTTCTACCGAATTTCATTCAAATCTACCGATTTTTTTTGTCGATTCTACCGACTTAAAAAAAATTAAGTGTGCACACAGACCTTTGTACATCGCTTACTTTCTCTCTCTCTCAATTCCTTTAGTAAACTCTCACACATTTCTACATGTAGTCAGGGCTGTCATATATGGCGATTTCTCGCCAAACGTGGCGATTTTTAAACTTGTTTGGCGTCCAATTTTTTGGTTTGGCGACATGGCAATTTTTCTGGCGATAAATAATTTTGTTGGCGATTATTATGGCTATTTTTTAACAAAATTGAACTTCAAAATGTTTCTAATTCAGGAAAATTAGTTAGTTTCAAAAATAAATACTACCAAAACTCGTCTGCATCAAATTAAAACCATTTGATTTTGATGATTTCTTTATATTAATTGTAGTCATTAATGCATTTTGAATTTAGATGAGAAAAATTTACAAGAAATAATTTTTGGCGATTTTATTTCTAGTTTAGGCGATTTTCAGATAAATTTTGATATGATAATTTTATAAAAATTTATATTAAAAAAGTGATACATAAAAATAAATTGATAATCAAATATATACTAACAAAAACTACATAAAACTGATTTTTGCCGAATTTTGGCGATTTTTAAAATCAATTTGGCGAAACAGGTCGGAAAAAATCTGACCACCCTGCATGTATTTATGACAAACACGGTTGCCAGATTTGACGATTTATCGTCATTTTGAGGATTTTGGGTGCCAAAAATAGCATTTTGACGACTGTACGATTTTCGCCTACAATTTGACGATTTTAAATAATTATAAATTAACACCTTTTTTCAGGACTATAAAACAATTTTGACCTTGACCAAGAACTTGACAGCTTTTGCTAGGAAATGCAATCAAAATAAGGAGTAAAAGGCAATCAATATTAATTTTTGTATCAATAATTTTGAAACTAAATGGTTTTTGATAAATTATGTTTACATAATTTAGCAACTGAAACAACAGAAATACAAAATTTATATTGTCAAATGTAAAAACTACTTGAAAATGTTATGAATAATTTTTTAAAAACAGACTTGCTTGAGTGTGATCATTTAGATTTGGTGGGTTATAAGGATGAAAATAATTATTTAGACATTAAAGAAATTTACTTGGGAATATATGCCAGGGATATATTTGCGGATGCTAATGTTAATCAAATTTAAAAATGTGCAATAAGATTTCAATAACATTTGACTTGAAGATGAATTCAAAGCCTTAAGCTTAATTGATCCCTGCAATACTATTATAGAAAATAAAAGTTCTTTCTACGATATTCTTAGAATTTTGTCACTGTGTTGAAGAATGTTAAAGACAGCACTAGAGAAATTTGTTACAAAATTTTATTCATTTAAAATAAAAAAATTAGAAAATATAGCAAATTAATTTTGAATAAGTTTACGCAAAAATTAATCTATATTATTTTGCATATTTGTACGCAAAAAATAACCCATTAAATTTTGAGTACTTTTAGGCAATCAGTAATCTATTAACTTTTGTATGTTTGTAGGCAAAAAGTATAGGGTACCGCATACTTTTTGAACTTCTCAAACAAAAATAATGGGTTATTCAGTCAAATTGTAAGTACTTACGACTGAGGAGTACATACACTTTTTTGCATTCTAGTAGGCAAAGTTTTTTGCTGGGCTAATTTTATTTTATTTTTACCGCAAATTTGGGTACTAAGGATCATTTAAAACTAAGAAATTGTAATTGTTTTGACTTGAAAGTAGTAACTGATCTAATAGAATTGTTTAAATCCAATATATATGTATGAACAAGTGTATGTTGCATTTTTGACGAATTTTTGCCTTTCTCGGATAATTATTTTGACGATTTTTGATTTTTTTGCTCGAAATTTGACGATTTTACCCCTATATCATCTGGCAAATATGATGACAAACAATATCTGAGCAAGCCTTATTACTTTATGACCGTTTTGTTTGAGCCACAACAAAAATTTTTAAACTATGTTAAATAGTTAAGACATTATGACACTTAGGACACTCAAGATAGTGGTGTGAATACCTCAAATGTGTAAAATATTATTAGTGTTATCAAAGTTATTAAAACTATTTTTCAAGTGATTATAGACTCAATTTTAAACGTTTCCATACAAAAATATAAATTTTTGACTTCAACTTACAAAAACCACGCAGCGAATGAGACCACAAGTATAAAATGAAAATAAATTTGAGCTCGTGAACTAAATTAAATGGAGGACTTTGTAGTGTTGAATTAAAAAACTTAATGTGAAAAAAATTATTAGTATTAAAAGCAGAGCTCGCGGTCTTCTCACTCAAAAGACCTAAAAAAATGAGACGGAATCACTCAGTGTCTGAACAGCAACTCTCTTCTTCGTTTCAATCGTGTTCTCGCTTCTGGGTTTTGGGTTGAGCGTAAAGCATTAAACACATTCACCACAGCAAGCTACCGACTACAAAATGTCAAAAATAGAATACACATGTTTATATGAGAATGATTATTTTGACGGCAACAAGGCAACGGGCTACAGGTTGTTGTCTATGCTGATTTTGTCGTTGTAGTCAGATTAAACTAATTTCTATTTCTTTGGCTACAATGAGCAAATGCAGTGTTGCCAGTGTAATACAAAATGTTGAATGAATGATATCGTACAATTATTTCATATTATTACCAGTACAATATCCAAAAATGGATGTAAAGAACAAATTGATTAATTTTTGTACTTTTACGTGAAATAAGTACATTTTAAAAGAAAAATTTATTTTTATAAATGCAAAATATATGAAAGTGGCAATACTGAACTATGTATTTGTACTTGAATATCAGCTGCAGATGGTGCTGCTGCCGTCTCCAAAATAATTAAGTAGCTGGCTACGAGGCGACAAATGCTGCTAGCGGCATTTGAAGTCGTGTGTTCGTGTAGCCTGCTGTGGTGAATGTGTTTAATGCATAACACACGAATCGGTCTCTTACTGACCGCATGATACGAACAGAATCGTTCGTTGCTCAGCTACTGAGGGTCAGTAAGTGAGCAAAACAAGCAAAGTGTACGCAAAAAAATTCTTTATTTTTGTTGTTGCGTTTGCTTTATGTTGTTGCCTTAGATATTTCGTCACATGCAACGCATTAAAGAGGAAGGGAGAAGATAATAATAAATAACAATAAAAATATCTGTAAATCAAACTATTTGTCAACGAAGTGTAAATGTAAAACAAAAGACAGATATGTGTACAACAAAAACAAAATTAATCTTCATGTATGTAAATGTTTACCTATCCACACTCGCAACACACATACTCGTATATGCTCAAAAGACCATTTCCCGAGATTTTACGAAATAAAGGGTCTCGAGTGAACACATGAGCCGAGCGATCGAACAAAAACGGTCGTTGGTTGAGCGAAGAGCAAGCCAAAGAAGAACGAAGTTTGAGGGTTTTTTCGCGGCAGTGTCGCATCGTGTCAGTGGACGAATATTTTTTTTTTCTGACAACAAGCACGAGAGAGACCAATTATTGCGAGCTCTTATTAAAAGTGATTAAAATTTGTTTTCAAATGATTACATACAGACTTCGTTTTAAGCATTTTCGTTCACAAATATTAATTTTTACTATTTATTTAGAAAAACTTCGCGGCGAATGCGACCACAAAGCATAAAATGAGATAACGTTAAAATAATAGCACGTGAAAGAAAAAGTAAAGAGGATTTGATGACTGTGTGAGCGAGACCTCAGAAAACACAATTATCTTCCGTCTCGTGCCATCTCTGGTCTACTTTGTGGTATTGGTCATCAAGGGGAATATTTCGAAAAACAATAAAGCTATTTTCATTTAAAAATGTATATGTATATGTATATATACATATACATACACATAATCGTACATAAGTATGTACATATGTATATATCGTTACCTTAGTATATAAATGTCCTAGCTCTTTATTTTTTGATATAGAGATTTTTTCATTTTTCGATACATTTGATTTTCCTCTATCGAAATACACAAAAAATTCGATTTTAAAGAATTGTGTTTATTAAGAGTCAAAGAGAAAAGGTTGGATCTATTGGACAGCATTAAAATGGTTTTCTAGATCAACATGACCACAGAAGTCAAACTAAAAAGCAGAAGAAGATAATTCACGAAGAATTTCAAAATATCAGCAAAAAACATAGGCAGAGATAACATTACCTGCAAGTGAACATCCAACTAGTGAATCTGAAGAACCTTTGTAGATTCCATGTCCCTTCTACTTAGAGAACAAATCTTTCCAATACATTAGTATTTCTAGTTGAACCTTCATAGTGAACAGACGTTATAGCAGATTTTTTTTTACATACATACGAAACAAAAATATAAAAAAAAACCACAAAATCAAAAACCACACAAAAAAATATTCTTAATAAATATTCACCTCGATAAATAAGCTTGTTGGCTTTAATAATATTTTTTACATAGCAAGAGATAACAAAAACAAAACAACCGCAAGCAAACACAAACAAAGTACCCTTGAGGAATACTCTATATATGAGTACCTCAAAGGAAAAAAATTGTGAAATGAGTTCTAACGACAGAAATGCAAATTTTACTGTGAGTTCTGAAACTATTAATGGAAATATTAAAAATAAAAAATGGAATGATGGCCTTTTTCTAACGGAAAAGTCACGTTTTCGTCAGCGATCAACTTCGCTTTGTCCAATGCCGACTAGTGAATCGTTATCATTACCATTGCCTAGTACTTCTACATTTAACTCCGAGTTCTCGTTGTACCTTCATAGTGAACAGACGTAATAGCGGAATTTTTCTTACATACAAACTAAACAAAAAAAAAAAAGAAATATCATACAAAAAAGTATTCGTAGTACATATTAACTTTGATAAATAAGCTTTTTTTGCTTTGCTAATATTTTTACATATATAAATAACAAACACAAAAAAAACCGTAAACAAAAAAACACACAAAGTACCCTTGAGGAATACTCTATATGAGTACCTCAAAGGAAAAAAATTGTGAAGTGAGTTCTAACGGCAGAAATGCCTATTTTACTGTGAGTTCTGATGCTCATAATGATAACAATAAAAAATCTGATGATAGGCTAACTGTGAGCTCTGAAGCTCTTAATAAAAATAAAAAATATGATGATAGACTTTTTCTAACGGCAAAACCACAGTTTGGTCAGCGATCAACTTCGCTTTGTCCAATGCCAACTAGTGAATCATTGATATTATCGTTGCCTAGTACTTCTACATTTAACTCAGCGATATCATCCGCTTCGGGCTCGTGGTCATTACTTAACCAAGTTGTCACTGAAGATAAGAGTAGCCCAAAACCCAGGGTCCAAGTCGGAATGGACAGATTAGAGTTTTTCTTTTCCCGGACTTTTTAATTTCCCGGGAATTCCCGCTCAGTACAAAATATTTTTAAATTTAATTTATTTCAACAAAAACAAATTATAATTCATGAGATCGATTAAATAATAACGTTTTTACACACATTCAAAAAATAATACCGTTTCCGTTCTTTATATAATAATACATAGTTACCAATATTATGAAAAAGAAATTATACGAGTATTATTAAAAAAAATATTACAAATATCCCCCTTATGAAAAAATCATTGTTAAACTTAAAATTGGTTTAACAAACGAATTTTGTATGGCAAAACCAGTTTTAACGCATGCTTTAACTTTAATAATCGTTTTTGCATAAGGGCATATTTCTTTGGAAATAGGACTTTAGTACAGAATAAGCTGTTAATGCTTTTAACCGTACTATTTACCAAAGAGAATCTGTAATTATATGCAATTTTCTTTTATTTCCTTACTCATTTCTGTTTTTATTTTTATAAATTGTTGTAGAAATTTTGATCGTCGCGCTCTGCTTTTTCCAAATAAAGGCATCTAAGTCTCAGAATGCATGTGTACCAGATGTAAACTCGGCCTTAGTTGTTGTAAAGCTTTAGCTATTGTGATATTGCCATCACCTTATTATTGCACGATCGCATTAATAAAGTGAATAACGACACTCATCAAGGAATGTGTTCGTAGAAATTAGGTTGCCATAACAAAATCAAAAAATCCCGGGAATTCCCGCACAAATTTCCCGGGATTTCTTTCCAGGAAAATGTGCGGGATCCCGGGAAATCCCGTATGAAAAACACTAGGACAGATACATTACAATTTTAAAGAGCGGGCGAAGCCCAAATTCAACTAAAATAGCATCTGCTCCAAAGACGTCTAGGGATAATAGCGCATCCTCTACCAATCGGCAAAACCGTTTTAAAATATTGCAAGAAGACAATGACAAACCCGCTGAATCTGCGAACAAAACCTCCAAGCTGCCACCAATCTATTTAAGAGAAAAAAACTCAAACGCTCTTATTAAAAAATTAATTTCGGTCATTGGTGAGAATAAATTTCACATTGTTCCAATAAAACGTGGTAATATTGATGAAACGAAAATTCAAATTTATGAAGAAAAAGATTTTCGCAAAATGGTTTCTGAATTTGAAAAAAGTAAAACAAATTTCTACACATATCAGCTCAAGAGTGCTAAAGGTCTGCAGATCGTATTGAAGGGCATAGATTCTTATGTTGCTCCCGAAGAAGTAAAAGATGCTCTCATCCTCCAGGGTTTTAAAGTAAAAAATGTATCGAACATAATAAATAGGGAAAAGATCCCCCAACCTCTATTTCGCGTTGAACTTGAGCCAAATGATATAAAATTGGAAAAAAAATTAGACCCATCCAATATATAATTTAAAATATCTCTTATAACGAAAAATAACCATTGAAGAACCACACAAGCGTTCAGGACCCTTACAGTGCCATAATTGTCACGAATATGGCCATACTAAAACTTACTGCAACTTACCTACTGTTTGTGTTGTGTGCGGCGAATTACACGGCACTGCTAGTTGCAATAAACCAGAAGATCAAAGTGATAAAAAATGCAGTAATTGTGGATGTAATCACACCGCTAACTACAGAGGTTGTCCTGTGTACTCTTTCGTCAAACAGACTATGAAGCAAACACCTAAATTAGCCCCAGCCCAATCAGCAAACGCTTTATCTGCCACTATTGCGCAAGTGAGTCAACCAGTTAGTTCCCGTGTATCGTATGCCGATGCTGCTAAGACAAATTCTATTCATACACAAAATGTTTCACCACCAAATAATTCAACAAATACAAACTCAAACTTTAATTTCTATCGCCTTGAAGCTACTATTGATAATCGGTGCAAACTATAAATAATTTTACAACAAATATCAATAGCATGATACAAGAAATGCTGCGAATGCAGAATACATTGCTTCAAGATTTAGTTAACAAACCATGAACACGTTAAAAATATGTTTCTGGAAAGCAAATGGCATTCGCCTACATAAAAATGAACTTGAGCACTTCCTCACGGAAAAAAATATTGATATAATGTTGGTCTCTGAGACTCATTTGACTTCGAGAAGCATTTTTAAAATTTATGGCTACACCTTATATGATTCACAGGACACGAGAGGAAGAGCATGCGGTGGATCAGCAATTTTAATTAAGTCAAGACCCGAGCACTACATTCTTGACAACATTTGTGAAGAACATCTACAAGCAACAAATACTGGTATGGAAAATTTTTGTGCGAATTTCGTGATATCATAAATTTATTCCCTCCCGAATTTTCAATCACTGAGCATCAATACGTATATTTCTACAAATCTCTTGGACCTTGTTTTGTAGCAGCTGGCGACTACAATGCAAAACATACGTTTTGGGGTTCGCGTCTTATTACACCCAGAGGTCGAGCGTTGTTCAACACAATTTCAAAAATGGGTTTGGACGTCTACTTACTGGCCTACTGACATAAATAAAATTCCGGATGTTATAGATTTTGGCGTCATGAAAAACATTTCTAGAGAATTAATTAACGTTGAAGCTTCTTTAGATATCTCGTCCGATCAATCTCCCACGATCGTTACAATCGGGCTACAGATTGTAGAGAAGTGATTTACCTCACTCGTATGTGAAGATGAACATTCGTGTAAATTGGCTGCGACTGCTGAACATGCTACTACCTCCCATCCGCAGACTGGATTTAATAAAATTTATTCTACCGATACTGAACGTGTCGTGTGTGAAAAAAGAAGAGCTAGAAGAGAATGGCAACAGCACAGATCTCCCCAACTTAAAATCAGATTTAAAGAGTGCACTAAAAGGCTCCAATACTTGCTTGCATTTGAAAAAACTGCATCTTTTAAAAATTATTTGGAAGGTCTTGATGTCACACCAGCATCTAATTACTCTTTGTGGTGCGCTGCTAGAAAGCTTAAAACACCAGTTGAGTTTAAACCACCTCTGCGCACATCTACAGGAGGTTGGGCAAGAAGCGATACTGAAAAAGGTAAAATATTTGGTGAGCATTTAAAATCCGTATTTACCCCAAACACATGTTCTGGTGATGTTGATTTGCCAAATGAAGTTGCGCTACCCAATCGACCAATAACCAATTTAAGACTCGTGATGTACAAAAACTAATTGCAGAACTCAACCCGAAAAATGCTCCGGGTATTGATGAAATTAGTAACCAGATGCTGATGAAGTTGCCTCGTATAGCTATTAGAATCCTGTTATTCATTTTTAATGCCATTTTACGACTGGAGTATTATCCAAACAGCTGGAAGCTTGCCAAGGTTAAAATGATTCCAAAGCCGGGAAAAGATCTTACCAAGGCTGAGTCATATATTCCAATAAGTTTACTGTCAACAATGTCAAAGCTCTTTGAAAAGTTACTCATGATAAAATTGTCCCCAATTCTAACTGATAATGAGTGCATACCGGATCATCAATTTAGATTTAGAAGTCAGCATAGCACCATTGAACAAACTCATAGATTGGTTCAATTTATAAGAAAAACTTTTGAAGAAAAAAAGTATTGCTCTGCGCTGTTCATTGACGTTTCTCAGGCATTTGATAAAGTGTGGCATGAAGGCCTAATTTTAAAATTATAGACTTACCTACCAGTAAACATTATAAATCGGCTGGAAAGTTACATTATTGCCCGGAAGTTCACTGTTGTTTAAGGAGACTTTATGAGTACGCCTGAAATAATCTCATCCGGTGTGCCTGTGGCCAGTTTTATATTTGACTTATACTTGTGATATGCCATTGAGCAATATTCACACATCTACATTTGCCGATGATACAGCCTGCCTTAGTATGCACGAAAACCCTCACGTGGCTTCCCGATATCTTCAGCAACATACTCAGCTAGAAATATGGTTAAACATGTGGAGAATAAAGGTAAACGAACAGAAGTGTGCTCAGGTAACATTTACCCTAAAAAAAGACACTTGTTCCCCTATTACAATCAATAATCAAATTGTTCCTCAAAACTTACATGGAAACGCCACATTGACTCTAAGGTAACGCAAATGAAACTTAAACTAACTCAGATACATTGGCTGGTTGGTAGAAATTCAACCCTCAGCCTAGATTGTAAACTTTTAATATACAAGTCGCTCTTAAAACCTATATGGTGCTACGGAATTCAGCTATGGGGTACTGCTTCAGCTTCCAATGTCAAGAGAATCCAACGAAGGCAAAACAAAATTTTACGGTTAATAACATCGGCTGCATGGTATATAAAAAATTCAAATATACATCGTGGTTTAAATATGCCACTAGTGACTGAAGAAATTGCAAAATACGCAGGCAAATATTTAACAAAACTCGAGTCATATCCTAATCCGCTTGCTCGTAATATTTTAAACTTTACTGGACACATCTGCATAAAAAAGAGGGACACAAGGGCCCTTATTCATAGCACTCCAGATGGGACTTCTTGAAAATACTTTTATTTTTTTATTTTTTTCCTTTTGATTATCACTACTTATGTATTATATATAACTATTGCTAAGCTTTTGTCCGACACAATTCGGCCCTTATTATATTTTAGATTTAAGATTTGAATACTTATTGTCACTTCATATATGAAGATACAATAAATAAAAATCATGTATTAAAAAAAAATTTAACTCAGCGATATCATCCGCTTCGGGCTCATGGTCATCACTTAACCAAGTTGTCACTGAAGATAAGAGTAACCCAAAACCCAAGGTCCAAGTCGGAATGGACAGATACATAACCGCGGTAAAACACGGGCGAAGCCCAAATTCTACTAAAATTGCCTCTGCTCCAAAGATGTCTAGGGATAACAGCGCATCTTCTACCATTCGTCAAAATCGTTTTTCATTATTGCAAGACAAAAACGACAAGCCCGCTGCACCATCGCAAAAGTGGCTTAAAACACCACCTATTTACCTGAGAGAAAAAAATTCTAACGCACTTCTAAAAAAACTACTTTCGACCATTGGTGAAAATACTTTTCACATCATTCCAATTAAACGAGGAAATATTGATGAAACTAAAATCCAAATATATGGAGAAAAAGATTTCCGAAAAATTGTTAATGAATTTGAAAAAAATAAGACAAATTTTTACACATACCAACTTAAGAGTGCTAAAGTCCTATAGATCGTATTAAAGGGCATAGATTCATATGTTGAGCCCGAAGAAGTATAATGTGCACTTTTCGATAGAGGATTTAAAGTAAAAAATGTTACTAATATAATTAACAGAGAAAAGGTCCCCCAACCCCTATTTCGGGTTGAACTGGAACCGAATGACATACAATTGAAACAAAAAATGAAACCCATCCAATTTATATTGTACACCGAAAAATCACAGTTGAAGAGCCATGTAAGCGTTCAGGTCCCGTACAGTGCCATAACTGCCAAGAATATGGCCACACAAAAACTTACTGCAAATTACCTACAGTTTGTGTTATTTGCGGTGAATTGCATGGTACTGCTAGCTGTATTAAGTCAAAAAATCAAACAGAATAAATGCAGTAATTGTGGAGGTAATCACACCACTAACTACAGAGGGTGCCCTGTATATTCTTTCGTTAAACAGGATATGGGCTCAAAACCTAAATTACCTCCAGCTTAATCAGCAAACGCTTGCTCCGCCACTTTTCCTCAAACTAGCCAACCAGTTACGTGTATCACGTGTATCGTATGCCGATGATGCTAAGATTAGTTCTATTCACACACAAAATGTTTCACCGCCAAATAATTTAACGAACGCAAACTCAAACTTCAACTTTACTCTCCTTGAAGCTACTATTGAGAATCTGGTACTAACTATAAACAACTTTACAACAAATATGACTAGCATGATGCAAGAAATGCTGCGAATGCAGAATACATTGCTTCAAGATTTAGTTAACAAACCATGAGCACTAAAAATATGTTTCTGGAAGGCAAACGGCATTCGCCAACATAAAAATGAAATTGAGCACTTCCTCATGGAAAAAAGTATTCATATAATGTTGGTCTCTGAGACTCATTTGCCTTCGAGAAGCTGCTTTAAAATAAATGGTTACACTCTATATGATTCAAGGGACCCGAGAGGGACAACAACGTTAGTGAAGAATATATGCAAGCAACGAATATTTTCGTAGAAAATTTTTGTGCGAATTTCGTGATATCATCAATTTACTCGCCTCCCAGATTTTCAGTTACCGAAGATGAGTATGAGAAGTTCTACAAATCGCTTGGATCTTGTTTCGTGGCAGCTGGTGACTACAATGCAAAACATACGTACTGGGGCTCGCGTCTTGTTACACCTAGAGGTCGAGCATTGTTTAATACAATTTCAAAAATGGGCTTAGATGTCATTTCGAGTGGGGAGCCTACTTACTGGCCTACTGACGTAAGAAAAATTCCAGATGTTATAGATTTTGGCTTCACGAAAAATATTCATAGGGCTTAATTCACGTAGAGGCCTCTCTAGATATGTCCTCCGATCACTCTCTCACAATAATTACAATTTTTAACCCACTAAGGAGTGATTTAACTAACTCATATGTGAAAATGATTAATGGGATCAACTGGCTAGGACTCAAAAAATATCTCAGTAGTCACTGCGTAGAAAACATTCAGCTAAAATCATCTGATGATATTGAATTTAACATTGCCAATCTTAACGAAAATATTAAACAGGCTGCTGAACATGCCACTACCTCCTATTCGCAGACTGGCTTTAATAGAATTTATTCTACAGAAATTGAACGCCTTGTATATGAAAAAAGGAGAGCTAGGAGAGAATGGCAACAACACACATCACCCCTAAATAAAATCAGACTTAAAGAATGTACTAAACGACTCAATGAGCTGATATCGGCGTAAAAACTGCATTACTGGAAAATTATTTAAAAGGTCTTGATGTAACGTCAGCATCTAATTACTCTTTATGGCGCGCTACTAGAAATCTTAAAAGACCCGTTGATCTTAAATCACCACTGCGTACTTCGACCGGAGGGTGGGCAAGAAGCGATAGTGATAAAGGTAACTTATTTTCTGAGCACTTAAAATCTGTATTCACTCCCAATTCATATACGGGTGGTGCCGATTTGCCGAGTGTAGTTTCTCTACCCCCTCGTCCCTTAAGGTTTAAGATGCGTGATGTACGCAAAACTTAAGTTCGTTAAAAGCAGATAACTCAAGTCATGAGTTTACAAGTATTGTAAAACAAGAATATTACACGGTTTGTAGTGAGCCAGGTGGAAGGTACCATTTTACTCCAGAGAAGAACTTAACGAAATGAAAACCTGCTGGAGTTATTGCTAACCATATTTTTGATTTCTTAAATAAGAACAGCACAGATAAAATCTTGCAGGTTATTGGTGGTGACTCAGCCAATGTAACCATTGGTTGGCAAGGAAGAATCATGCATTGGGTTGAAATAAAACTGAATCGTAAACTCATCTGGCTGGTTCTCTTCACAGTTATGAGCAACCTCCACTGCACTTGATCACAGAGTTGGATAGAAAAACTTTGTCTAAAAACAAGTGGAGTGGAAGGATTGTCAACATGTTCGATACTGCAACTGAACTTGAAATCAATCCCTCGTTCACCAGGTTATTCTTACCAGAGCCTTTGACTTCATTGAGCAACGATATTGTCAAAGATCTATCTACAAATCAGGCGTATGGTTACAGGATAAATCATACCATAAGGACGGGTATACTTACAACTGATCGGACACTATGAGAGATTGGTCCAGTAAGCCATTCTCGGTGGTTAACAACTGCAAATTGCATTTGTGGCTTATGGGTTTCAACACATTGCCTCAAAGGCAATAACTTGAAGACGTTACAACTTCTTGTGGAATGCATTGTCGGCGCTTATTGTCCCTGCTGGTTTACAATTAAATTTAAATTCTCTTGGGTTTAAGGACTTCGCCACATTTTTCTTCAATTAAAGCTCCTCAGATGTCAAAAGAAAGCAGTAGCCGATATTGTTTTTCCAACAATCCAACGTTCATCGTGGTTCGCATTTAGTGAAATGGTGCTTCAGATACTTTTATGCAGAAGAAATGATTGCAGGGGTCCAAAAGATAATTGAATTAAGAAATGAAGATGATAGTACTTTAGGAGATTTATCTGCTCGGCCTAGGTCAACACCTGCAGTAAATTTAAGTGCATCTTATTTTTTAGAACTAATAGACTAGTCAGATAAATTCAAAGTATAAGGACCTCCACCTAGGAGAAAATTTAAGATATCAGGAACAAGAAAGTTTGTTGAAGATCCAATGCAAGTTCGAAGGTGGCCATGCCATGGACAGTCAATATAGATGTATGTGAAACAAGTAAGAGAGGCTTCTGTACACGAATGAGAGATGGGACGGATTCATTAGAGATCAGGAAGCAAGCGGAAGAATGATATCTAGGAATGAATCGAAGTAAGATTTCATGAATATTGTTTGTTAAAGAATTTTAAATAATTTTTTAGATGTTTTTATAGTGTTTGTTAATCAGAAAAATATAAAAAAAAGTTGAACAATTCACTGCCTTACCTTGGCATGAGAATAATAAGACACAAAAACAGAATTATAACAGATTGGTACATGAAACAAATATTCCCAGGTAGAATAATAAATTATAATTCAACACAGGCCATTGAACATTAAACATCTGGCAACACTAAATATGTAAGCTTATCGTATGTATATTCCAAAGCACACTGAGAATAATAAAATAAAAGAGATAATTATTGAGGAAGGAATTATATTTGCACACAAACCAAAAAAAAAAAAACAAATCATAAATCTAAAAACAGAAATAAATAAAAAAGACCAAAGCAACGTAGTATATGAACTAAAATGTAATGGAAACGCACACGAAAGCTGTAAACAGGTTTACATCGGGTCAACAAAAAGGAATCTGGTATTAAAAGTAGCTGAACATGAAAGTTGTATTAAAAAAGGACGACAATCTACTGCATTAGCTCAACATAGTTTGGATTATTCTCACACAGCTGATCTAGAAAATGTGAAAATACTACACAAAGAGAGGAAATACAACAAAAGATACACTCTGGAAAACTTAAGGGATAAAATACATAAAATGAACTGACGCTTTGGTATACTAACCATCCCTTGCAGAAAGTAAGCATTCATTAAAAATTTTGGCACATCATAGTGGCTCAATCGCAATATATAGCGACTTGAAAATTTCAAAATTTAACAAAAATATACTATTATGGACTTAAAAATTTATTTTTATTTTCGGAACGTCTTAAGCAATATTCTTCGTTGTGGGACGAAATCAAAGGGGAGAAAATAAGCTTTTAAGGGATTTAAATTATTGATTTGAAATTCAAAGTTCAAAGGTTAAAATCTTATTATGTATTTTTGTTGGTTATTTTTCTAGAAAAAACGGTATTTTTAAAATTCTAAAAAAATATAAGTTAAAGAACAACATCTTATCTACAATTCCTGTAGGTTGTTTTTTTTTTGTACGAAATGGTTTATGAGATATTACAAAAAACATCATGCGAAGTTTAAAAAATTAACTAAAAATACTGTATTATAAATAGCAATATGCCAAAATCGACTTTTTGCGAAAATGAACTTTTTTATTTTTGAAAATGGTTCTTTAGGGCTTCAGCAGCAACTTTTGTTCTGCGACTTTTTCGTGATTCCGTTATTTACAAAATTACCGTTATTTTAGGTTATTGAAGAAAATCAGAATTTGGACCATTAAATTGCCAGAATTCAACCAAATAATGTTTGGCAAATTTGTACAAAATCCTTTGGAGAGTATTTTTGCTGAACATATGAACTCATAGTACTTGCAAATACAGTGTATTTTGATAAATTTTTTAATAACAATGAATTTTGCGCCATCTAATTTAAATACCTTTTCATTAAAAATTTTTTTTGGAAAATCGGTTGAAAAATAATCGAATGAGAAAGAGAAGATTTATATTTATATTAAAATATTTACAAATTTGATACATTTTGAAACGTTTTTTTTAATAAAATGCAAAGAAAAAAATAAAATAGGCCTTAATGCTTTTTGTACGGCACAAATTGGGCTGAATATTATGCCTTGAAATTCAACACATTTGTGATTTTTTTGAAATATTTGTATGGGGAACCCCCCAGGGGTGGTTCCAGCGTGTGTGCCACTGGCATAGGTGGGTCGGCCCTAGTAGTAGTGAACTGCCAATTCCGGGGCAATTAAACTTTTGAAATTTGGAAATTTGTGAAATTTGATACCTTGAGTTTTCGGCGGCACGCTTTGATGTTTTTTTGTTTATATTAGGAATTTTTTGTTTACATTAGTAGTTTTTTGTTTACATTAACCCTTGTGGGAATGGGTGATTTTGTTTTTTGTGGGAATACGTTAAGTGGGTTCACAGGTTGGAGGTTTTTTTTTGCAATGTATATACATGACAACGGGAAAATCATGAAAATAATTTTTCCTAGTACCAACGGAAAAATCATGAAATGATTTTTCTTAATACTAATGGGAGTGAAATAGTGAAAATTAATTTTTCCTAATGCCGACGGCAATACATGATTATTTATCTAATGCCCACGGTAAAAGATGAATATTATTTTTTCAAATGCTGACGGCAAAACATGATTATTATTTTTTTCAAATGCCGACGGGAAAATGATTTTTCATAATTCCGACGGGAAAAACATAAAAGTTATTTCTAATGCTAATATAGGAGTTTAAGGCTGGCCGTGATTTGGGTGGGTGGGGTTGTTGTTGTAATATATAACCGATGGGTTTTATGGATGTGTCTGTCTGTCTATTGTGCGAGGCTGTGATTGGCCAGGGGAGCGTGGTGTAGTTGAGGTAGATGGATTGTTGCAAGTCTGTAGGAATTTAAGGCTTATAGTGATTTGGAGTAGGTGAGGGTGTTGTTGTACGAGTAATATGTATCCATGGGAATTTGTGGATGTGTCTATCTGGGGGAATTTAAGCGAGGCTGTTATTGGGAGGGGGTGTGGTGTAGTTGAGGTTGATCGACTGCTTGTATGTATGTCTATATGTTTGTAGGAGCTTAAGCCTGATCGTGATTTAGGAGAGGTGAGGGTGTTGTTGTAATATGTAAACGTAGGAATCTATATGTATGTATGTCTGTGAAAATTTAAGGCTGATCATGATTTAAGGTAGGTGAGGTTGGTGTAGTAATATGTAACCGTGGGAATCTGTGTGTATGTATGTTTGTAGGAGTTTAAGGCAGATCGTGATTTGTGTTGTTGACCCTGTTGTTTGTAGGAATGACCGTGCGAATTTGTGTATGTATATCTGTAGGAATTTAAGGTTGGCCGTGATTTGTGAGGTCGGGGTGTGTTGAAATAATTTTAATTTTTCTTATATGAAATCTGGTATATGTGTGTGTGCATATGATTTTCTCGCGCTGGTAGTTTTATCTACGTTGAAATAAATTGTTTTCAATATCGAGATTTGGTGCTGTAAAATATTATCATATATCTGAACTCCCTAATCCTATATACATACATATACATATAAGTATATTTTCATACTCAAGGTTGCTGGTTATTTTGTCATGCTTAAAATTGTTCAGCTTTAAAGTCTGCCTGTGAGAAATTTGTTTATATTACAGATTTTATTTATTTAACTGCATCCGGCTTCTTTGACTTTTCATACGATCATGGGAATTTATAGTTCTCTGTCCATAATAAGGTCGTTTAGCTTTGGCATGTGCTCTGACTGAATGGTTTGCGCTGTTCATATATTTTCATGATGAAGATATGTAAGTGTGATTGCCATCTAGCGGCAATAATTTGTGCTAACTATATTCAGCAATTTGAAAAGTAATTTAAATACCTTTTCATTAAAAAAATTGGGTTGAAAAATAATCGAATGAGAAAGAGAAGAGCTATAAAATAATTAAATAGTTTCAAATTTATATTAAAATATTTACAAATTTTATACACTTTTGAACGTTTTTTTTAAATAAAATGCAAAGAAAAAAATAAAATAGGCCTTAATGCTTTTTGTACGGCACAAATCGGGCTGAATATTATCCCTTGAAATACAACATAGTTCTTCACAACTATAATATCTAAAATTCTGCGGTGGTGCTTGAAGATTACGTTCCTGCTTAAAAAGTTATATGTGAATGGAGGTGAAAAAAATCGAATTTTGTTTTCAATTTGTTCGCTTTTTTTAACATTTTCCAAATTTTCTTGTAAACGAAAAATGCGATTGTCACGCTCCACCGCAGAATTTTAGACCTTGAAATCATTAACAACTGTGTTGAATGGCAAGACATAATATTCAGCCCGATTTGTGCCGCGTTAAATGTTAGCAGTAGTATTTTCTTGCTTCCAAGTTTTGTTGTTGCCATTTATTTTTTCTCAGTGTATTGTTGCAATAATATCCGTAAACTAACTATGTAAAAAATAAAAACATTCATTTTGTAGCTGTTAACATAAATATTGCGTTAAATTCATAAAAAGTTAAAAAATTCAAGTTTTAATGGACACCCTAAATTTCCGTTATAGGACAAGTGAGGGACACTCTAATTACCAATCAAGGTAGCTGACTCTACCCCCGAAGCACGAAAAATCATTCGGCATTCATAGCTTTAAAATCAAAAAGTACATATTTTTTGGCATATTGCGAATTATAAAATACAACAAATTCCATAAAAGGAATTTAAAAAGCAAAATCGATTAAAAAAATTTGGAATAAAAAGTGAGTTGAAAAAATCGCTTTGTACAATAGTTTTATTTATATCTCATAAACAATTTCGTATCCCAAAATAAAACTTTCGGGAATTGTTGACAAAACTTTGTTCTTTAACATATGTATGTATATTTGTTTAAGAATTATAAAAATACCATTTTACGAAAAAAGTTACTGCAAAGACAAACTCACTAAAATTTGACCTTTAACCTTTAGAAATAAAATCCAAAGTTAAAGCCATCTTAAAGCTTAAGTAATTGGCTTTAATTTGATACTTCAATTATAAACATATGTTGAAAGATTATAAAGTTATTAGAAATTTTATAAAACCATTGTGGAATATTTTTATTGAATTTCCTGGTTTTAAATTTACTATATTTCGCGATTGAGCCGTGATAATTAGCCTAAGTTCTACATGCATGCTAAATCTATCACGTGCATGTATTTAACAAAGTTTCAGCCGATTCGGATTACAAATGGAATTACTCTTAAGTATTCAATCAAAAATGAACATAGCAATGAACAACAAGACTAATTTAAGTTTTAATGTAACTCCCCAGCAAAAAACTTTGCCTACTAGAATGCAAAAAAGTGTATGTACTCCTCAGTCGTAAGTACTTACAATATGACTGAATAACCCATTATTTTTGTTTGAGAAGTTCAAAAAGTATGCGGTACCCTATACTTTTTGCCTACAAACATACAAAAGTTAACAGATTACTGATTGCCTAAAAGTAGTCAAAATTTAATGGGTTATTTTTTGCGTACAAATATGCAAAATAATATAGATTAATTTTTGCTTAAACTTATTCAAAATTAATTTGCTATTTTTTCTAATTTTTTTATTTTAAATGAATAAAATTTTGTAACAAATTTCTCTAGATATACATATTTCCTTATTAACTGGAAAGTACTACAATAAGTACTTTCACGTAGTGATATAAATAAGTTCTTATTTTATTCATTACATGACAGTCATTATTATGCAAATAAAATAATTAGATAAATAAGTACCACTCGTTACTTTGTAAGCCATTAAAAGAGTACTACCCATTACAAAATTTTGCTGGGTCTAGCTGTTGTATTAGAACGTTAAGAAAAGCTTTAACGATATTTAAAATTTTTGATTATTTTTGCAATTATTTTTAAATTATGTGTTTTATGTTGTATGTTGTCATGTCGCGTAAAATAACATTATTAAAACTTAAATGCAAATTTTATTAGAAGATGGTATATCGTCGGTTGGTTACTGGTTTCATGTATGTAAGAAAAAAGTGTTTTCGAGAATATCGATAAAGAATGTTTAGTTCATTCGTTTTATAAAAATACACGATAGAATTTTTTTTAAGTAAAACTAATAGATACATATGTTTTTTATTCAAACTAAAGTTGATAAACTTTTTACATCCAACATGAAAAGTTATTAGGATTTAAAGAAAAAATTACAAAAATCTTTGTCAACGCATGTCCCAATCATAACAACAATATTGTTCACTACTTGTTCAAGTAGGTTAAATTACTGCACAGAGAAAACAGATTCGTTGAGACAACCGAATTTGTTGCCAATCGAATTTTGGTGGTTGCACCAACTATATAGAATTCTGGTATAACAACTGCAATTTTCTTTTGGTACCACTATATTTTAATTATAACCCTTACACAAATAGTTGCAGCAACAGAAAAAATTCGTTAACAGTATGGGAAAAAAAGTTATTCTTGCTACCGAAAATGTTGTTAGTATAATTGAAACAATATCATAATTGGTACCTGTGAAAGAAAAATTGGCCTTCCTTGCTGAAATAAAATAAGCAATAAACGCAAATAAAAATATGTAATATAAAAAATTTATTATTTAACATATTGTCATAAGTTATTTTTAATTGAAATTTATTTATTTCAACCAGACATTTTGAACAGGCACAAACCTATTATCTTATGCATAAACTTTCAAAAACCATTTGAGAATTCATAAATCATAATATCTTTGAAAGTCACAAAAGTTAATTTTTAATTTGCTGCAACGAGTATAAACTATGATAGTAAGCTCAACCTATAGTTAGTTGCAGCAACTGATAGAAAGTGTTTATTTTAACCTTAATATAGAACGACAATTTTTTAGTTGCCAATACCAAAAGTTGGTAGTAACATCCAACTCATAATATTTTATTCGGTTGTGTTAACCAATCAATGAATTAGTCATGGCAAAAGCATACGCTCGGTTGATGCAATCAATTTAAGAATTGTCAGAATCATATCTTTATTACAATTATGCCCTTATGGCAATAAACATGGATTGTTTTTTGGATTAACAGAAAATTGATTGTGTGAACTGAAATATAGTTTATGCAAATGATATTTTGTTGGCCTAACCATTTTCCAACCAATCTTTTTTCTGGGTGTGTATATACTTACATATTTATGGAAATAGATATAAAAGGTGAAAATATCAATTTTATTCATATAACATGACTTTTGTTGGTTATTTTCCTTATTATTTTCTAAAATAATGAGACTAATGTTGTTGAATATTGCCATATGTCATATTCTTGTAAAATGATTTTTTAAGAATATAGTCATATGCAAAAAATTACATTGAAAAATGGGCTTGAAGGCCAACTTTGGAGGCCGGACGAACCCCCTAAACGCAACTAATCGGTATGAATTTTTTTTTTTGTATTTTGTTACATAAAACAACCGATTTGGGGGGGGTGAGAGTAGAAGAAATCAAAAAAAAATTCTCCATACATCTAACGGCCACTCTAATGTACAGTGGCGACAATTTAAATAGCCCGTCTAAGCCTTTGAAAAAGTCGGCTAATACCTTAAGGATTCTTTTTGATTTGAGCAATTATTTTAACAGTTTTTACACAATTAGATCTAAACTCTTTATATCAGTAAAAAAAATTAAAATATTTATTTAGATTTTTTTGTTGTGTTACATTTATTAGAGCCAAAGCGATAAACTTAGATTCATCGGTGAATAGGACATTATTCCAATAATTTGTAGGATTTTTTAAGTGCTGTCTGGCAAAATTTAGGCGAATCTTTCTATTTTTTTCGGACACGTGTGGTTTTTGCCTGGCGATGCGTCGAAACAAATTGTTTTCACGCAGTCTATTTTTTTTATCGAACTTGTAGATAACTTTACGGCTAGATCTTGTTCGATTTTTTTCCCGAATTGTAGGAGCACTCATAAATGGATCCCGCCTGCACATTCGCAGTATTACATTGTCCGTTCTTTGACACGTTTTTCGACACCTTTTTCTTACACAATTTTCAGTCAATTTCGTTCTTTTGTAATAAGCAATAGCATTATACACTTTTTTTTCGTGAACAATTAAGTTTATGGGCAATTTCTGTTACAGATAGCATGTCTTTTCGATACTCAAGGACAACTATTCGAAATGCTTGATTAGATTGTTTTCCTCGACCCATTTCTACATAAAACAACAGATTAAAAAAAAATTTACAAATAAACTCTTTATTATTAAATATAATTACCGTTTTTTTAATTTATTACATTAATTTTTTAAAATTTTTATTACATATATTGAAAATTTGGACACGCGTGCTATTTTAAAAATATTGCATATTATCATCAAATAGCTTGAAATTAATAAAGAAAAGGAGAAAATACATGGTTTGGAAACACATTTCCATTGACAATATTAACAGGATGAAACAAACAAACATAAAAGATCAATATTGTGTTGCCACTGTTACTATCTTCGCATGGGGGAAAGTCATGATGAATTTATTTTTATAAAACAAACAAAACTTAGTAAACAATTTCGGGATTGACTGAATCCCGAAAACCCCGGGATTAAAAACTGAAATCCCGGGATTCGGGATTTTCGGGAATGACATCCCTAATTAAAAAGTGTCCAATCTGTAGTGCGATTCAGTAACTTTTAACGATCCGACAATCGTAATTGTTGTCTACACATTTTGTCGCTTGCAATAACGATTGTGTGATTCTGTAACTTCTTTTTAACGATAGTACGCTGCTGATATTTTCTGTTGATTTTAGTCCACAAAATTAACAGCATATAAATTATTGTCGCTTAAATAACAGCACAGCTGACATTAACCTACAGCGAATATCGTTAAAAATGTTATTGAATAGGAAATTCGATAAATTGTCATAATTATTTTAACGATGCGATTATCGTTAAAAAAAGTTAGTGAATCGCACTACTGGTGGTCTACTCTAGGGATGGGCAAAAATATCGATATATCAAAATATCGATATTTGCGAAAATAAATATCGATATATTTCGCCGATATTTCAAAAACCGATATATCGATACATCGATTCTTATTTACGAGCATCGGGTTTAGATACTTTGAAGAGCTATAGCCGTTTTTTAACTGTACGATGCTAAGAAAAAAAAATGAAAAAGCCACTAAGCCAGGTGACTTTTATTTGTTAACTAAGCTAAATGCCAAATTTTTTTTGTGTGGGTATAAGCCTGAAGAAGGAATTAGTTTTTATTTTCTGTTCTGTTACGAATCAGCTAACTCTTTTTTGTTTATAGAAATCTTATACAAGCCGTTAGTGTTTCTCTTTCATTATGGGGCCCGTTTCTGAAATCTATAAGTTACAAATCTAAAAATAAAATATACACAAAACAACAATAAAATTTGTAAAATTTTTGTTGTTTTGTGTCTGTTTTACTTGTAAATTTATAAATTGTAGGTTTGAGAAACGGGCCCGTGTTCTGTTTCGATTCAACTTCTGAAAATAAAAAACTGTTAAGTAATTGTAAGTGGCAACATAAATAAAATAAAAACATTTCGAAATAAACTGTGATTGTTCTTTAACCGTCGTACTCATAAAAAATATTTAAGGTTTATTAAGCGTTTATTTGACATATTTCTATAGGAAATTTGTCAAATAAACCTGTAATAAACCTAAAATATTTTTTATGAATAAGGCATTAAGGAAT
The DNA here is from genome assembly GCA_944452675.1 of Tachina lurida. Classification (NCBI taxonomy): domain Eukaryota; kingdom Metazoa; phylum Arthropoda; class Insecta; order Diptera; family Tachinidae; genus Tachina; species Tachina lurida. The sequence goes on along the minus strand of OX101752.1, from coordinate 66,544,078 downwards.
TTAAAAAATTTAATTTTTACCAGAAAAATATAAAATTGTATTTAAATATAACAATGGAGGAAGCGAAACTCATCACTTTTGTGGAAAACTGTAACCATTCTGGTCAGAAAAAGCTGATAATTTATTACAGAAAAAGTAACTATTAGAATTTAGAAACAGAACGGCACAGCACAGAACAGCAACATAAAGTAAAGACTAATGAAGCCTTAAGGACCTACAGTATGTTACAAATAACTTAACATACGTAGTATTTTTTTTGTATTAAATTTGTTAAAGTGACTAATTGTGCATTCGAGATGAATGAAGTTTTTCAGAAATTATCTTATAGTACAAATTAAACATACAGATGAATGGGTAAATGTAAAATAAAGAAGAAACCCTTATTGAAAAAATCAATAAGATAGCCTAATAAAATCAAGAAGAAACCTTTTTAAAAAAATCAATAAGGCAACCTAATAAAATCCCTATAGTCTACAATTTATAGTAAAACCTAATAAAATCAAGAAGTTTTTCGCTATGGATTGTTCTTTTGGTGCCAAAAATAATGGAAATTGATTAAAAAAAAGTTTAGAATAATAAGATTTCTTCTTGATTTTATGTGGTTTTCTTCTTGATAAAATTAATAAGATTTACCACATAAAAACAAGAAGGAATCTCTATGAAAAAATCTTCGCTTCTTTCTATTGGGATACCTCTTAGCCTAAAAACGATTCATAGAGAAAATCTTCCTGATTCTATGAGGCAGTTTTTTCTCTGTGAACCACAACTTAAAAAACAAATCAATTCATAAATTGCATATATTGATTTTTTTTTACCTACTTTTTAATAGCAGAAGTGAGTTTAAAAACTTTAACGAATAGCACATTAATTTGCCATTCATGGATGGCAGCTCTGGCTATAGCCAGTATAATCAGATATTTGAAAATGAAATTCTCGTTTATGATTTTTACTGCATTTGTGCCATTAAAGAATTACTATAAAATATTTATGCATAAACATTTTTAAAAGTAAATTTTATATCATTATTTATATTGTAAAGGATGATAATAACAACATCAAGGAAGATTTGAGGTTGAATAGAACATCAATCTACTTATTGGCCTGCAGATTAAGTTTATTTTAGAAAGAGAGAATCATAATACTATGAGAAAGGTTTTTAATGAAAGTGATTACAATATATATTATAAACTTGAAACGAGACATCACGTTCATCAATGGGGTTGTGTCAGATGTTCCATACGAAATGCATTATACAATGGGAAATGGTGCGGTTGCTAATATGTTAAGTAATACAAATTCTGCAAGCTTGTGTTTTAATTGCAAGGCAATTCCAACGAAAATGAATAACTTTAATTTCCCCAAAGTTCCAAATACGGATACTTATAACTACCGTCTCTGAGTACCGCACTGCTTAATAACATATTTCGAATGCTTATTGCACATTTATTACCGGATTGCCTATAAAACCTGGCGAATCGGTAAGAATAGTAAGGAAATGTTTTTTTTAGAAAAATTCAGAAAAAATAACATCTGACAGGACAAAAAGTTCTTTTCACAGTTACGGTAAAAACTAACCCACGAGTTGCGATTAATATGGTTACAAAAATAGGTTAGAAAAGGTGGTGCTGTATCGTATCTCTACTCGGAGACCCAATTGAGTCCATTGTCATAAAAATGTAAGTTTATATAGTTTTATTTTGAAAAATATAGCATATTCAACAATTTTGACTTTTTATACCATGAGCTGGTAGGCGTGTCCTTGGTCGAATTTCTTTCAAAACTTCAATTCTGCTACTAGATTTGTACAAATATTTCAACTTTCATGAAATTCTGTTAATTTTTGTAAAAGTTATTGCATATTTTCTTCAAAGGACACTTGACAGAACGAAAGGTCCTTTTCACAGTTACGGTAAAAACTAACCCACGAGTTGCGATTAATATAGTTATAAAAAATATATGTTTATACAGATTTATTTTGAAAAATATAGCAAATTCAAAAATTTTGACTTTTTGTAGGCGTGTCCTTGGTTCTATTTTTTTCAAAACTTTAATTTTTCTTAACTAAGGTTAATGTAAGTACTGTACCAAATTTGAGAAGCCTAGGTCAACTCCTATTTTTGTCCAATCGTTGTATGGGAACAAAGCACTGTGCGTGGCCCCGCCACTCCTAATTAAAATGTTTGGGTTTTTAGATTTTTCTAGTTGGTTTATCGCCTTGACCTACTTGCGTATCAACTTTCAGCTGGTTAAAATTTTCATGGTTTCAGATTTTTCTAGTTCATTGCTCACCTAGATCTACTCGTGTACCAAATTTTACTTCTCTAGCTACAGCGAAAGTGCTTCATCAATTTGATGAGTGATCAGTGAGTCAGTGAGTATGCACTTTTTGAACCTCCATATCTCAGGAAGCTTCTGTTGCAACTTCGCATATGTGGTGACATGAACTAATTCTAATTATGAATTAAATTTTAGAATTGTACAACGGCGGGGAACAAAGTTATAAAGGGGTAAAAACACGGCGAATGGCTTCCTGTAAATATACACACTGTGTGCATTGGCCGGAACTTGGCCTGACGCACTACCGTGCGCCTAGATCAGTATAGACAAAACTTTTTTTACTATTTTGTTTAATTAACCAAATGTATACTTTATATATGTAAAGTTTAAACTGCAGTCTCCTTGTTTCACTTTTTTAATAAATTATTTTTTAATAAGAGTATAAAAACATATATAGAAACAAATAAGTTTATATGCTTTTATACATATGTTAATGTAAAAATACTCCCTTTTTGAAGTAATTTAATAAAAAAAAAGATTTTTTGTATTGTCCACTGAATGAAATAATAAATTTATCAGGAATATCGGTATATCGTATTATAAACTTGATAACAGTATGTACCGATACCGTAATAAAAAAATACCGATACCGCTACCGATACCGATACCGAAATTTAAAAAATAATTGTACTGGTATCAATACCGATACCGTTATTTGTTTCGGTTTCCAACCTTGGTTTTAACGAATAAATTACATGTTTTTTAAAAAAGTCGTGAAAAATCACTATCAAAATAGTAGCACGCCACATATTCAGCTAAGAATATATTAATTTTATTTGTGATGTATATTTTTATGTGGAAAAACACAAATAATGCCCAAATAAATCATTTATTTAATTTTTATTTTTTTTTTCATATACAAATTTATTTATTGTATCTTCAAAAATGAACTAACAATAAGTAATCAAATCTTAAATCTAAATATAATTATTAGGCCCGACCAATATCGGACATAAGCTTAGTGATAGTTATAAATAATACATAAGTAGTGATAATCAAAAAGAAGTCTTTTTAAGCAGTCCCATCTGGAGTGTTGGGTATAAGAGCCCTTGTGTCCCTTTTTTTTAAGCGGATGTGTCCAGTAAAGCTCAAAATATTACGGGCAAGCGGATTAGGATGTGACTCGAGTTTAGTTAAATATTTGCCTGCGTATTTTGCAATTTCTTCACTCACTAGTGGCATATTTAAATCACGATGAATATTTGAATTTTTAACGTACCATGGAGCAGATGTTATCAAACGTAAAATTTTGTTTTGCCTTCGTTGGATTCTCTCGACATTTGAAGCTGAAGCAGTGCCCCACAGCTGAATTCCATAGCACCATATTGGCTTCAAAAGCGACTTGTATATCAAAAGTTTGCAGTCTAGGCTGAGTGTTGAATTTCTGCCAATTAACCAATATATTTGAGTCAATTTAAGTTTCATTTGGGTTAACTTAGAGTCAATATGATATTTCCATGTAAGCCTTCGATCAAGGTGTATGCCAAGGTATTTGACTTGAGAATGTTGAGGAATATTTTGATTGTTGATTCGAATGGGGGAACAGGTATCTTTTCTTAGGGTAAACGTTATATGAACACACTTTTGTTCATTGACTTTAATTCTCCATAAGTTCAACCATATTTCAAGCTTGGTAATGTGTGCTTGGAGATTGCGGGATGCCTCATCAGGGTTTTTGTGAATACTCAAACAGGCTGTATCATCGGCAAATGTAGAAGTGTGTACGTTATTGCTCACAGGCATATCACAAGTATATATTAGATACAAGACTGGCCCCAGAATACTACCCTGTGGCACACCAGAAGATATAGACTCGGGTACACTCATGAAGTCTCCTTCCACAACGGTAAACTTCCTATCAACAATATAACTTTCCAAAAGCTTTTGTATGTTTATTGGTAGGTATGTCTTCAATTTTAAAACTAGGCCTTTGTGCCATACTTTGTCAAATGCCTGAGAAACATCAATAAAAAGGGCAGAACAATACTTCTTTTCTTCAAAAGTCCTCCTTATAATTTGAACCAATCTATGCGTTTGCTCAATAGTGCTATGCTGACTTCTAAAGCCAAATTGATGGTCGGGGATGCACCCAGTATCAGCTAAAATTGTGGACAATTTAGTCATGAGCAGATTTTCGAAAAGCTTTGAAATTGTTGAAAGTAAGCTTATAGGCCTATATGACTCAGCCTTGGTAAGATCTTTGCCTGGCTTTGGAATCATTTTAATCTTGGCAAGTTTCCAGTTATGTGGAAAATACTGCATTCGTAAAATGGCATTAAAAATAAATAGCAAAATTCTTATTGCAATATGAGGCAAGTTCATCAGCATCTTGTTACTAATGCCATCAATACCTGGAGCTTTCTTAGGGTCGAGTTCAGCAACTATTTTTTGTAGTTCACGCATCTTAAACCTTAAGGGACGAGGGGGTAGAGAGACTACACTCGGTAAATCGGCAGCACCCGTACATGAATTGGGAGTGAATACAGATTTTAAATGCTCAGAAAATAAGTTACCTTTCTCACTATCGCTTCTTGCCCAGCCTCCAGTCGAAGTACGAAATGGTGATTTGAGATCAACGGGTCTTTTAAGATTTCTAGTAGCGCGCCATAAAGAGTAATTAGATGTTGACGTTACATCAAGACCTTCTAAATACTTTTCCAGTAATGCAGTCTTTTCCGACGATAGCAGCTCTTTGAGTCGTTTAGTACATTCTTTAAGTCTGATTTTATTTAGGGGTGATCGGTGTTGTTGCCATTCTCTTCTAGCTCTCCTTTTTTCACATACAAGACGTTCAATTTCCGTAGAATAAATTCTATTAAAGCCAGTCTGCGGATAGGAAGTAGTGGCATGTTCAGCAGCCTGTTTAATATATTCGTTAAGATTGGCAATATTAAATTCAATATCATCAGGTGATCTTAGCTGAATGTTTTCTACGCAGTGACTACTAATATATTTTTTGAATCCTAGCCAGTTGACCCTGTTAATCGTTTTCGCATATGAGTTAGTTAAATCACTCCTTAGTGGGTTGAAAATTGTAACTATTGTGGGAGAGTGATCGGAGGACAGATCTACAGAGCCCTCTACGTGAATTAAGTCCCTATGGATATTTTTCGTGACGCCAAAATCTATAACATCTGGAATTTTTCTTACGTCAGTAGGCCAGTAAGTAGGCTCCCCACTCGAAATGACATCTAAGCCCATTTTTGAAATTGTATTAAACAACGCTCTACCTCTAGGTGTGACAAGACGCGAGCCCCAGTACGTATGTTTTGCATTGTAGTCACCAGCTGCCACGAAACAAGATCCAAGCGATTTGTAGAACTTCTCATACTGATCTTCGGTAACTGAAAATCTGGGAGGTGAGTAAATTGATGATATCACGAAGTTCGCACAAAAATTTTCTACGAAAATATTCGTAGCTTGCATATATTCTTCACTAACGTTCTCAAGGATATAGTGCTTGAGTCTTGACTTAATTAGAATTGCTGATCCACCGCATGCTCTCCCTCTCGGGTCCTTTGAATCATATAGAGTGTAACCATTTATTTTAAAGCAGCTTCAGTCAAGTGAGTCTCAGAGACCATCATTATATCAATATTTTTTTCCGTGAGGAAGTGCTCAAGTTCATTTTTATGTTGGCGAATGCCGTTTGCGTTCCAGAAACATAGTTTTAACGTGTTCATGGTTTGTTGACTAATGCTTGAAGCAGAGTATTCTGCATTCTCAGCATTTCTTGCATCATGCTAGTCATATTTGTTGTAAAGTTGTTTATAGTTAGCACCAGATTCTCAATAGTAGCTTCAAGACGACTAAAGTTAAAGCTAGAGTTAGCATTCGTTGAATTACTTGGCGGTGGAACATTTTGTGTGGGAATAGAACTAGTCTTAGCAGCATCGGCATACGATACACGTGAATTAACTAGTTGGCTAGTTTGAGGCAGAGTGGCGGAGTAAGCATTTGCTGATTGAACTGGAGCTAATTTAGATTTTTGACCCATAGCCTGTTTAACGAAAGAATATACACGGCATCCTCTGTAATTAGCGGTGTGATTTTCTCCACAATTACTGCATTTTTTTTCAGCTTGTACTTTTGGCTTGGTACAGTTAGCAGTACCATGCAATTCACCGCAGATAACACAAACTGTAGGTAATTTGCAGTAGGTTTTTGTGTGGCCATATTCTTGGCAATTATGGCACTGTACGGGACCTGAACGCTTACGTGGCTCTTCAACTGTGATTTTTCGGTGTAAAAGGTATTTTAGACTATAAATTGGGTGCGTTTCATTTTTCTTTAACTGTATATCATTCGGCTCCAGTTCAACACGAAATAGAGGCTGGGGAATCTTCTCTCTATTGATTATATTGGTAACAATTTTTACTTTAAATCCTTGTTCGATAAGTGCACATTTTACTTCTTCAGGCTCAACATATGAATCTATGCCCTTTAATACTATTTGTAGGCCTTTAGCACTCTTAAGTTGATATGTATAAAAATTTGTTTTATTTTTTTCAAACTCACTAACAATTTTTCGGAAATCTTTTTCATCATATATTTGGATTTTAGTTTCATCAATATTACCTCGTTTAATTGGAATGACGTGAAAAGTATTTTCACCAATGGTCGACAGTAGATTTTTTAGAAGCGCGTTTGAATTTTTTTCTCTCAGATAAATAGGTGGTGGCTTAAAAGACTTTTGCGATGATGCAGCGGGCTTGTCGTTTTTGTCTTGCAATAATGAAAAACGATTTTGACGATTGATAGAAGATGTACTGTTATCCCTAGACATCTTTGGGGCGGATCCAATTTTAGTAGAATTTGGGCTTCGCCCGCGCTTTAAAATGGTTATATATCTGTCCATTCCTACTTGTACCTTTGGTTTTGTACTACTGTTGTCTTCAGTAACAACTTGTTTAATTGTTGACCACGAGCCCGAAGCGGATGATATCGCTGAGTTAAATGTAGAAGTACTAGGCAATAATGTCAACGATTCACTATTTGGTATTGGACAAAGCGAAGTTGATCGCTGACGAAACTGTGGTTTTGCCGTTAGTAAAAGTCTATTATCAGATTTTTGATTTTTATTAAGAGCTTCAGAACTCACAGCAAGTCTATTATCAGATTTTTTATTTTTATTGTTATCATTATGAGCATCAAAACTCACAGTAAAATAGGCATTTCTGCCGTTAGAACTCACTTCACTATTTTTTTCCTCTGGGGTACTCATAAAGAGTATTCCTCAAGGGTATTTTGTATGTTTTTTTTGTTTACGGTTTTTTTTATTTTTGTTATTTCTGTATGTAAAAATATTATCAAAGCAAAAAAATGCTTATTTATCAAAGTTAATATGTACTACGAATATTTTTTGTATGCTTTTTTTTTGTTTAGTTTGTATATAAGAAAAATTCCGCTATTACGTCTGTTCACTATGAAGGTACAACGAGAACTGATAAATAAATATAAACTTATTTTTATATATCTTTTGAAGTTGGAGAATTTTAATAATTTTATTTACTCTCTCACTCAAAAAAAAAAAAAAAAACGAAGGGAGAAACAAAATGTCAACAAATAAGCAAAACAACGAGCTTCGTAATATGGTATTACTCTTTTTTGTTCCCAAGGAATTTATGATTGAAGGAATTTTTTCTCGAGAAAATTATTTTCCGTGAAAAATAAATTCCGTGGGAATATTCATGATTGGGCTGTATATTTTATTTAAATAACACAATTTTAAATGCATGAAAATCTTATCCCTAATCATCAGCGTTCTTTGTGTTTGGTCCACTGTACGGTGGCAGTTGATGTAGATTTCTGCTTTATATACCCAGTTTTTTCAGTGCAAATGGAATATGTGAATTGTTTTGATTCATCGTATAACAATCAGGGAAGGAAAATGACGTCTTGGACTTTGTACCAACTTTGAAAACAAAATGTACTTTTTGGACCATGACGGTACCATTTTTTTTAATATTTATTAATAAGAACGGAAACGTAAAAAAAATTTTAAAAATTCAGAAGTAAATAATAAAAAGGCGAAACTAAAAATGTGTATAAAAGTTCAGTATAAAAAATAACATAAACAAATATAAAAATATTGTATTCATAAGGGTACATTAGTAGTATAGACTTGTTAGAAATCGGTTATTTTAAAAATATTGGTTATTAACAGGCCTGTTATTTTCATGCACTATAAAATCTAGTTATGTCATAAAAAATGCGCGATAAAACCTCAAACACACTATTGAAGTAAAGGAGCGATATGTAGTTTACAAAAATAAATATAACCACAGCCAAGGCGAGTTCATGTACGAGGTGCTGTCAAGTTACCAGGTACAGTTAAAGTACTAGAAAGATGTTTTTGTTGCAGACTTGACACCACCTGGTACATGAATTTGCCTTGACAACAGCATTGCAACAAAAACAGAGAACAGAGAAACAAGCCGATCGGCTCACAGCCGGCTCAAGAACCGCCGCCGACTTTTAATGTAAAATCAAGCCGCCGCCGATGCATGCGGCTACCATCGGCTCAAAATTGCAGCCGGCTAATTGTTTTTTGTAGTTGCAAATTTGTACTAAATCTTAGAAATTATTTTGTTTTTCTAATTTTTTTATACAAATGTTTTTTTAAAAAACTTATAAAAACCGGCTGTAACTGTCAGCCGGCTTATGAGCCGCCGCCGACTTTTTAAGACGGCTTGTTTCTCTGACCTCATAAAATAAAACACACACAAAAAAATTAAAGACAACATAGGCAAAATTAATGTTACCATATAGTGAAACATTGGCATTTTTAAATTGTACCAAGTAACTCGCGGTAGTACCACGGTACCAACGAGCCGAAAAATGTACCATAAAAAGTACAATTGTACCATGATTTCCATCCGTGATAACAAAGCTGAGACCTTTTTTTTGGAATCAAAGCTCAATTTTACCAAATCATAAATAAGAAAATTAAGTTCATTATAAAAATGAAAATTACATTCATACAAAGTACCTCTTGTGAAATATGCTCTTATGGAAAATAATTTCTTAAAAGTATCTTTGAAAAAAGTACCTTATCGCGAAAAAGTACGTTTCTTAAAAAGTTACTTGTATAAAACCTGCCTGTTATTAAGTTTTGTTATGAAAAATAACTACTTAAGTAAAATATACCTAATATAAAAAGGACCTTCTACAGTATATACATTTTTAAAAGTACATTTTATAAAAATTAACTAAGTACATACATAAATACATAAATATATTTTTTTTTAATTTTCAGCTAAAAAACAATCACAACTATCGGTCGTTGTGGTACCTGTTTCCTTCACTTTAATTGCTATAATTTTGGTTGTGTTCGGTGTATCTTATTATTTGCAAAGCCGCAACCGGTAAGTTTTTGTATATAATTTACTTTAAATAGCTATTAAAAAATTCTCTTTTCCTTGTTTATACAGCTTCAATGTTGAAGTGGCCGATTTTAACTTCGGCGAAACACAATCTGTTGATCTTGAATATAAAACATTCCATCAGCGTTTAATTGATAGTATACGAGATGTCTTGCCAACGAGACGGCCATTTTCACGATCTAGTTCTGATTTAGGACCAGAACCTGATAGTCCTGGTGTTGGCATTGATAGCAATTTGCGTTATAATACAATGAATTAAAATTAAATTCTACAATCAACTTCGCAAAAACACATTTGTTGATTTTTTTTTAACTTTTCCATGAAATAAATATACGAATAAACTTTAGTAATATTGAAAGCTCGAAGCGAATTAAAATATTTCATTAGGTGGAATATATATAATGTATTTGATATCTACTTTAAAAATTAGTTGTTTGTTGTTATATACATATAATTTCATTATTATTACAGTTATTATTTTTTATTATAAATTATACTTTAGTTTTACTATTTCTTTGAAAAAGATTTATATGTATATGTAATAATATTTATTTTTGTATTATTTTTTATGTATTCTCTCACAATTTATTGTATCTGTAAAGATCGTTTAAAGTTGTAAAAAAATAATATCCACTAAAAGCAGTTGTAATGGAAATTCTTTAAAAAAATGATATATCTTGACTTTCTAGATAAAAATATTTGAGTGAATTTTCAAAATTACAGTATAACTTAAATTTTGAAAAATCTGTTAATTATGCAAACTTATAATTAATTTCTCACAGTCATAATAATTTCCATGTACGTACCTTGCTCATTTATAAATTCTCATTGTTGGCCAAAATAATAAAGTAAATAAAAAAAATATTTAAGGGACACATTTTAAATTTATATATCTTTCAAAAATGATTGCAAACAAAATGATCGTTGTAAAAAGACATAGAAACATAATATAAATTTACATACATATGTATTAAACAAAAACTCCCTTTATATAAAGTTATAAATTATAAAAGAGAAGACTGTCTTCGTTCTAAAAAAATAATGATATGCAGACTTATAAAAAGAAAAGCTTAATAAAAACCAAACTTAATTCGTTTATACAATACCCCAAAAGTAAAACTTATGAAAAAGTTATTTCACTTTAATGATGCTGAATAGAGTTGTGCTTAGGTCAGTTCATTTCTAATGAATCATTTTGTCAAGGGAAAGAAAGAGCTACACACAAGCATAAAAAGTGACAGATTTATACAGTGTCACAGTTTGCCGCGTAGAACATGCTAGGTGGACAAAACTAGTTTATGTTATATAAAGATGCTTTTACATAGAGTTAGTCATATTTAGATATTATTTACAGTTGTTTGCTTTATTTTGTAATAAAAAACTTTTTGTTTTAAATAACAAAAATATATTTAAAATACTCATTTATTGATAAAGAAAAATTTACAAGTCAAGGTTTACATGTTTAGTACAAGCACGAGTACATACTACAATCATCATTAGAGTCTTCAGATGAGTCGTTTACTGTATAATCATCATTTTGTGGCATTGTGCGACAATATGATGACGATTCCAGTCTAGACTCTTCTATGCCAGGGCTTACAATTATTTTTAATACATCTCTACATATTTTTTCCGGCTTTTCTTTGGGAATCTCTCGAAGGCTATTGATCAAAGGTAGTCTTGTGTAGTTCATGAACGAACTAGTTCAAATGAACGATTCAGTACTTAGAACTATGTGAACTAGTTCAATTGTTTTACAATCACTAGTTCAATTTTTGAACTAAGAACTAAGACACAAAATGAACTAACACAGAGGATATGAACTAAATGTTTTCAACGTTTTGCTTTACTTTTTTACTGTTTGTGTGCTTTGCTTCTATACTCATCCATATCTATGTTTGTATTCATATATATTTACCCTGCAGAAAATGCGAATAGTGAAATTGTAGTGATTTACTAGTGACGTTGTCAGTAGTACTACTGACCAGGTGTACCCCAGCCAATGTCTATTGACATTTAACATTAGCTTGTCATTGAAAATCCACCACGAGAATGTATCACTACTAAGTAAGTAGTTTCCACCAAATATTCAGTAGTACTTTTTAGGGGCTCTAATCTACAATATCGATATTTCCTCGCTCGATGTCAATAGTAAAATTGTAGTGATTTACTAGTGACATTGTCAATAGTACAACTGAATAGGTGTACCGCAGCCAATGTAATCGCCTATTTACATATAAAGCCTGGTACTCTGTTCGAAGTTGTGAAAATTTTTCAGCAACATTGATTATTTCGCGTGAAAAATTTGACACGTAAGAAGTGATGCCCATTTTACTTTCTCGGAAAAAATGTTCGTATTTATTGGTTTGAAGTAGGCAACACTGATCAACTTTTGTCAACAAAAACATCAGCTGTCAATATTTCGCACGAAATAAATGCCAGTCTCATTATTTCACAGATAAGCCTGATACTCTGTTCACAATTTCGTGCGAAATGCTGTCAAACTACATATAAAAGTTGCCAGATACATTTCATACATTTTTCACGAGTTGAATAGAGTACAAGTTTTGCAACATTATTTCATGAAAATTTCACGTAAACTTTTTTTGTATGGAATATGTCAACATTTCGCGTGAAATTTTAAACAGAGTACCAGGCTTAACATAGGGTTGTCATTGAAAATCTACCAGTAGACTTTAGCACTATTCTTTTACGACCACATGGAGACATTTCAACTAAAGATTCACTAGTACATTTTAGTGACCCTCGTCTACAATTTTATAAGAATTGGAGCAACAAACTTAAATACATACATATGTACGTAAGTTTTTAACATTATTGCATAGCATAATTAAAAGTAAAAACAAACTATTGACGCGTTCATTGACAATGTCACCAGAAATACACTAGAAGTGTTGTCTCTGACATATCTCTACTTGTGCATAAAAGGAAAGTTGTCCACATTTCAACTAGTGCAATTGCCGCTAGAGAAAAGAGTGTTGACATAGAGACATATGGTTCTAGGCTGACTAGAGGGTAGTTCTTTTTATCGATGGCTACTACCGCAAATGCAATAAACAAGAAAACACAAGTAATGACTTAAAAATATTTTAAATTTGAGATTTTTAAAAAGGTTTTCACACTAAATATGTTTTATAAACTCATTATAAAGCAAATTTATTATTAATTAAGTAGTTTTCGTAGTTTTTTAATCACAGAATCTGTGTTTTAAATTTTGCCAAAGACCACACAAGCATACATACAAATGCATGTAGAATTGTAGATGTAAAATCATTGAACTAAAAAGACCTAACTAATTCATTGAACTAAAAAGAGCGATTGAACTAAATGAACGAACTAGTTCATTTATAAATAATGAACTAAAATGACCGGTCACTGAAATGAACTATATGACACAAGTCTAATCAAAGGATCAGGTGTTAAAATTAACATGGACAGTAAATCTCTATTCGTGGCAACACGCGAGCACTTGCGGGTGTTGTACTCCCTAAATCTGCGGAAATCTTTGTTCCGTGCTTCCTGAGCCTCTTCGGAAAGCTGCCCAATTGGAAGCAATGCCGCTTTGATGACTTCTGTGCTGTGAATTAATATTTTATGCACAGTAGGTGGAATACAGTACCACGAACGACTAATGCCCCTATCACTTTTAAAATAGTTTGGTTGGGATTGACAAATTTGCATTGCCATTCTCCCCTAAATTAACAGTTGACTTTTCAGTTGTGTTTTGGTATCGTCATTTACAACTCAGTGTAAGTTTGGTTGAGAAAAACGTTGAGTATACGCAACTGCTTTTTAGTACATAGGCCCCTTTCAGATTAGGCAACTTTAATTGCGCAAGTATAATTGTAATTTTTATTTATTTTCTTTTGAACTTGCTTTTATGTTCACATTCAGCAACTTTGTTGAACAAGTTTAATTTTCTTATGCTCGAATTTTCTTAATTTGTTGACGTTTTGTTTCATTTCTATATTCATTGTAATTGTGAAAGTGATTTGAAATTTGGTCTATACAATTGAAGTTGAAGAAAAAGATAATTTAGTTAAAGATATACTTGAATATACATAATTGCCAAGTACAAGTACAGAATTGCCAAGTACAAGCAAGTCTGTACTCAAGTCTCGGCAATTCTTTCCCCTTGAACCCGACCTTTCCTCTCACACCCACAAACACAAGACTTGCTCAAGTAAAGTTGCCTAATCTGAAAGGGGCCATAGTAGTGCTGGGATACTATCGATATTTTCTACTATCGATATCTATCGATAGTTCGGATTTCACTATCGATACTATCGACTGAATGTTTGTACTTGAGAAAGTAAAATATAACAATTTTTGATCGGGTTACAATTAGTTTTTTATCACTTTATTGAAAGTATATAGCCTTATATATATTTTAATATATATGTATGTATTTGCGAACGCTATTTCAGGTGACAGTTTTTGAAAAATTTTGCTGATGTCAGTTGAAAATTTTTTACGTTTTCAAAACTGCATTTTAAATAATATCGATGTCGATATTTTTTTCTATCGATATTTTAAAACTATCGATAGTATCGATAGTCTATCGATAGTATCCCAGCACTAGTACATAGTTGAGTCTGTGGTTGTGATTTTCTAATTATAAGTTGGTGCGAGATAAAAAGCAGAAAAAATGGAAAATTTCAACATAAAAACATTTCTTTAAATGTGATGTTAGGTGATTCAACATATAACAAAACGTTTCTTTGTTCTGCCAGAAATAACTAAAAAACCTTCCAAAATATTTTTTAAGGAATTCGTTCCCTATTTTGATTATTCCTAACCTTGCATTACGTAGTTCAAGAGGGTTGGAATCACCACGAATTTTTCTTTTGATACGTAGCACATTTTCGTCCTCATAAAATAAATTTACACATATTTTTATCTATTTGGGATGATTTCTTTGAACTAGAACACTAAAAAAAATATTTATTTATTAAACATACTATACAAAGTAAATTTGCATAATATGGTGTTGCACGAATATGGGCGGAGTAACTAGACCATATGCCCCAGATGTTGTTAACAGTATTTTCAAAAAAGGACTGACTGTACGACCTATGCCTTCACATAGGAAGTAGCAACGTGGTTGTTAAAGAAATTCCACAAAAAACCGCAGATCATACGACTATCCGTGGCAGATCAGTCAACCAGTGCGAGCGAGACGAAAAACTTTCGAAGGCCTAACAACAGACATAAGCTTGACCGCACTTAAGAAATAATTACGATGACGCGAAATGATGTTCTTCGACCCAGAGCTGCTTAACGACTGGTAAAAAAAATATATATTTTCTAAAACTTTGTGTTTTTAAATTTACTCACAAATTAATTGTTTTCTGTCAAACTTGATATTTTAAGTTGGCAACACGATGACAATTTCAACTAAAAGACAGTTTTGGTTCATGATACTAAAACACAGTTTGGTCGTGTGTAAGTTTGGTCTACTCTTAGACGACCAAACTGAATTTAGTTGACAACCGTGATAGGGGCATAAGATAATGTTTTCTGGTTTCAAGACAAAATTTATTGAATTCAACTAAGTTTATCTCAAATTGTTCTCAAAATAACATCAAACTTTTTTATAAGTGTAACATCCAACCCTGTGATTTGAGCACTAATCTCAGCATTCTTAAAAAAGCGACGGGCTGTGTTTCCATCATTGGAAGAACCAAATCCTGGCTTTGGTTTATCTACAATTAGTCCCATCTCATTCTTAAATTTCAATTTGATTTCCTCGGAACGAACCTTGATATCTGGGGGTCTACTCTGTAATTCGAAACGAAAGAAAATACTTTCGAATTTACATGTTATTAGCATACAAATTCGAAAGCATTTTCTTTCGTTTCGAATTACAGAGTAGACCTTCTGCTTTGTCTTCGTTGCTTCTAGTCTGCCATTTCTTAATATTCAACTTGTAACTGATATGTAAAAGACATTCGAAGCAACGAATCCAAGCATGAAGTGTAGATAAACCAAAGCCAAAATGTTCTTGATTGCTGTTAAACATTGTGGGTCATCGTTCATCGTCTTGGGGGTGGCGCCAGAGATGAAACACTTTTGAGATGATCGGGTTTCCGTTAAGGCGTTACACACCCTTCCGCCTATCATTGTCAGCAAAAGTTCGTGTTTTACAGAGATTTGAGAATCACCAAAGTTGACAAGTGTTGCAAGAAGAGCATTAACTTCTTCAAACAATTTATTTGTCTCCGCTAACGTGAACTCGTTCGTTCCTTTATAAAATATAAATTTGATTGGACGACAATACAACGTTGATGAAGGTCGAGGATTTTGCCAAATAATTTTGGGCCCATCATACAACTTAAGGGGAACTAAAGAAAATACGAAAAGAAACTCGTCCGTATCTTTAGTGTTCTCAAATCTCTGCTTGTATGTGCTGTGCCCAGAACTTCCATCACTTCCATCATTTACTAACAAGTGCAAACGATGAACTTGTGGGAAGCACACTGCTGATAACTTCATTCTGTGCTAATACTAGACGTTCCACTGCTTTATTTAATAAGGCTAGCAAATTTATTTCAGCGCGAGTTTCTGTTATAACAATGTGCTCCTCTGCAGGGTAACAGGCCTGTTTAGAGTTTTTTAAACTAAAATATGACGGAAACACATTATGCCCTGCCTTCATGCACCACTTCCTAGTTTGTTTTTAAGAATGCGTTGTTGACTTAGAACCTACATAGTAAGCTAAGGCTTCGTCACTACTTAATTGCCTAAGATTAATGGAACTGGTATTTTTGGACTTAATAATATTCTGTGGGCTCTCACTAATGTCTCTAATCACATTGGCAATTTTCCTTTGCCCTGCTGAACGTACAGCAATTTCGGCAGCAGTCACCAATTCACTGACACTTCGAGATTGTACGACATCCACGAGGCGACGTTTCTTCGTCTTAAACGACGATTCATCGTAATCTTTGCGAGGTCTTCCTGCAGGAGTCACAACCTCACTTGATATCGAAGGTTGTGACGCAAAAGAACTCACAGTAAACTGAATGTCTGCTTCATTCAACCAAGTCTTATTTTTAACTAAAAATCGCACCTTTGACTTTCCTGAAGCCAACCATTTAGCACCAATCTTATTAGACAAGTTGGATATCTTCAACTTTATGTCTTTTTGGCCACTTTGAGTAATGTCACCAAAGTGAAATTTTTAAGATATATAGCCATATATACGCGAGTTTTTTTCATTCTTCGTTGGTTTCAACCACTCCTCAAATAAGGCTACCCTTGAAATAGAGTAAACGTGTTCTGGAAAAGAGGAAAAAAACATGTACTGAAGTGTGCTAAACCATATCTGTATTTTTACGAAGAATAGAGTTATTTCTCCGTAATATATAAAAACTAGACCGGATAGAGGTGAATGTCTTTATATTTTGAATTTTAACATTTCTTTTTATAAAAAAAACGCTAAAATTTATGGGCTAAAAAAAATACTAAGACTTAAAATTAATAGATTCTAAATAAAAAAAAATACATTACAAAATAGTACTTACCCTCAGTATTAATATCCATCACAAAAACTTTCACAATATTTTAATATGCCACTATGAGATGTGCACGAAAGTTTCGCTAAATTACAACTTATTGATTAAAAGAGTTGCATTAAATTTATTACCTGACTTCTACACCTTGTGACTCATCACTTGCGAATTTGACAAACAAACTTTTCTCGGAATTCGGAGATATTAACTCATGTGATATTAACTACGTACTTGTGCGATACGTAAAAAATTTGCTAAGAAAGTGCGCAGTACTGATTGAATGGCTCACAGCGCTCAGTGAAGTGAATCGTCGCTAAAACTTGTGTTGCCAATAACAACAATTATAAGTCCTAATTTACACTCAGCCAGTCTTATTGCTAAGCTGATTCAGGGTTACCGTTCACCCGACTAAAGTCGCAATTTGACCCTTTTTTAGCGGTCTGCGACTTTTCGTGAGACTTTTTTTTGTCACCGACTTTTCCGACTTTTTTTAATTTTGTTGCTACTTTTTACCCTTTTTTGTGAAACTTCTCAAAAAACAGTTAATTTGCAGTAAATTAAAAGTTTTTTGATTATTTTCATCAAAAAAAAAAATCGTCATAATAACGTCGGCAAAATTTAAAAGCAATTCACAGATTATTGTTCATTTGAAAACACTTTTACCACTTTCTTGCAACATGCATGTCATGTATAAAATGTATTCAAGAAATGTTTCATAAATTTTCAGTAGAACTTGCAAAGAATAGTTTTAGCTAAAGTCTTCAGGGTACATGAAAACATGTACATACCCAGCAAAAAATTTCAAAAAAGGTAATCGGGTTTGGAGTGAAGCATTTTTGGTGGAAGCTGTTTCTTACTGGATTACCAACTTAATGATTTTAACAAGGCGTGAGACTAAAATAATCGATTCTTGAGAAGTACTTACTTTTTTATTTGGCAACTTGTTCACGTAATCTATTTAATCTAAAAAAATTATTCTCATCATTTAGCAACTTGTATATAATTTTTTTAAAATTTAGGTAATGTGATATGTAAGCGAGTAATGAAATTTGGTAATCAGAAAAGTAAGTCATTATATGATAATGTGTAATTTTTTGCTGGGTACATATATAAGCATGTATTATGCAACTGCATGTGTTGTGAAATATGGTAAAAATGGATTCTGTAATAAGCTTTTTGTGTTGTTTCAATTGTTTTTTTGTTTTGTTATGCTTTTTATTAATAAAAAACGTTAAAAAAAGAGGTGCAACTTTTATTTTCTCAAACGACTTTTTTGTGCGACTTTATTTTCACAAAACGACCTTTTGTGCGACTTTTCTAAAATTCCTAGCGGTAACCCTGAGCTGATTAGTTTTTTAGGAGAGAGAGACGAGGGGAAAAAAATTTATGTTCCCTTCGTCTCTCTCTCCGACAAACTAATCAGCTTAACAATAACTCTTGCTTAGTGTAAATTAGGACTAAACATGCACATTTAGGGCAATTTTTTATGTCTTTTATTTTTGGGATGTAAATTTTTTCCATATAAAATTTCTCAAGGCGTTTTAAAAAATGAAGTGCTTAATTTATTTGTACAGGTTTTATTTGAATATGTTGACAATTTAGCAAAAAATTTTGTTGTTTCTATCAAGTTGCTCTTAAAACCTTTTAAAATCTCACAATTCTTTAAAATAAAATCATATATTCAGCCTGATTATGGTTGGTAAATTTCGAGAAAAATGTTGCGGTTTTCTTTAATCTAATACTAGTCGTAGTCGAAATACGCCAACCGTAATCAGGCTGATTCTATCTATTTCTAGTACAACCTTATAATATGTATTTGTATTAAAGAATTTTTTGTTAGTGGTGCTAAAGCCTACTGGTAGATTTTAAATAAGAAGGCTAACAAATCAAACTTTTTTTTTTTTTTAAATTTTTTGTATTATACTACACAGAATACGGTTCGGAGGAATTAATGAATGAACTACACCTCTGTCTAAAAGTATAACATCGTGGGAAAAGAATTGAAAATTTAGTTCAACTACAAAAAAGAAAAAAAATAGATGTTCAGGTATGCACTACATATATGCAGGTAATTTTATCCGTTTTCTAGGCAAACATTAATTACAGCAAAACAGCTGGATCGATTTAGCTGATTTTCGCTATTCGAACTTTGAATGAACCTCTTAAGTATCGATATATGTATATCGCCGATATTTCAAAAACCGAATATTTACGAGTATCGGTATGATAAGATGACCAACAACAGTTAACGTTGCAACACCCAGTTCCAATGATAACGAGCCTGAAAATATCGTTCAATATTCTAGTCCAGAAAGTTTAAGCCAGGCTCGAGAGAGTCAAGAACAGGTAACAAATCATATTAATAAACGTTTAGAAGATATGCAGACTCTTTTATTAAATCAAATAAGAGCCATGCAGTCTCTAGTGGAGACAAATAATATAAACACATAGAATTCAATGACTGCCCTAAGAGACAATCTACGAATTGTAGAGTCAAATGTTGTACGTTTAAATAATCCAAATCAGAAACACATCTCAGCAGTTCAACTGTAAATGTTTCAACAGTTCCAAATTAGAAACATCTCTTACTACTTCAAACGTTAGTGTTTCATCTACAACAAATTTACCATTTCCAAATTGTACTATATCTTCTTCAACCACATCATGTATGTACTTTGTATTCAAATAATCCTATGTTTGGTTGTATTCCGTCACTATCCACTTTTGAAAACTCTCATCCTATAGTTTATAATGCGGCATTTATGTCACACCACACACAATGAAGTTGGTCACAATTTTTAAACAATCATCCACAATAGAAAATTATCCTTTACCAAAAGTGATTTTTGCAAAAAGCAGGACATGATCGATCAAAAACTGGGA
This sequence comes from Tachina lurida, assembly GCA_944452675.1. NCBI lineage: Eukaryota > Metazoa > Arthropoda > Insecta > Diptera > Tachinidae > Tachina > Tachina lurida. The sequence goes on along the minus strand of OX101752.1, from coordinate 66,523,938 downwards.
TTTTGAAGAAAATACGGCCAAAAAGCGGGATTTAAAAATAAATATCTTTTTGAAAGCGGGATGTGTAATATGCACATACATACATAGTTTCGTATGTAGTTAGAAAACATATTATTCAACTCATAAAACACGCTTTTAAAGAATCAAAAGTATTTTTTAACAAAAATATTTACACATCTATATAAAAAAAAATCAAATGTTATTTGGTAATCGCAACAATTAAGAACGATTGCACCGATTCCGATATATTTTTAATGTGGCACCTCTTATATAAAATATTTTTTATTATGATATATTACCCCTTTTAGACACGGAAAGTTTACTTTGCAAAGTTTTAATTCAGCTGGGAGAATGAAAGAAAGAGATAGTATTTCTCCCTCTGTCTTTCCAACAGCTGAATTAAGATTTTGCAAAGTAAACTTTGCGTGTCTAAAAGGGGTATCTCTTTGAATCTAATACAGCAGCAATAAATGTGAAATTTTGTGTAAGTAACGATTTTTATAATACGCATTGTCTTACAATTAAAGGTTCGAATTGGACATGCGGGTGTGGAACTACCCATAAAGAGAAAAAGTTTACTTTGAGATATCTGGAAACGTTGATGTTTTGTAGGGATAACTATGTTGATATTGTGCATTGTCTCTGGAAATATTTCATAATTTAACAAGTAGGCGTGGTGCCTCTCATGCGTTAAGTTGTCGTGGCACTTCCCAAATAGAAGCAAAATTTACTTCTAGATTTATTGTAAGCCTAAATAGTATTTAATATATATAAATTTGAAATAATGGAATAAAAAGTGTGTCATATCGTAAGAAAATTAAATATTAATATTTTGATATCTGCTACAAACACAAACTTAAAATTATGCTGATGCTGCTGATGATAGAAAATAATCGGGATTGGATTTCTTACTCTCTCAAATAGAGAAAAAGTCGATTAAAAAATATCTTGGAAACTAATGCAATGAGAATTTTGAAACTCCTCATTTTAATATTATAATTAAATTCTTCAAAATACTGAAGGTTTAACCGCAAGCAACACTTCTAATATAAAAAAAAAACTTTTCTTTTCATCTAAAAACGTACATAGTATATGGAGTGCATCGAAGCCAAAACTAATAACTAGAAAAAATATTTTTAATGAATTTTTATCAGTTACTTTTTTAATAAAAATTTAATAAGAGAATAAAAATTTCAAAACTCTAAAAAGCGGGATAGAAATTCGAGGCGGGATCGACCTATGAATGTCTGGTCAGGTTAGGCTTACCAGAAGATTGGCAAAATTTTTACGAAACCTTCGTATCTTCGACTGAAGAGTTCGAGTATTCTGATCTACACAATATTATGCACCTTATAGAAAGTCTTGAAGGAGATGCTCGAGAATCAGTGACAGCATTATTAGTAACCTCCAGAAATGTAAATGCAATAATTGAAACGTCACCACAAATATATGGACGCCCAGAACAATTAATAAAATCTCAAATTCAAAAAATTAGATCATTGCCAGACGTAAACGAAATGGATTTAAACTCTCTTATTCATTTTGCAAATAAAATTGGCAAAATGACAATTTTCTTAGAATCTGTTCGAGGCAGCTATCGTCTGACTAACCCATTGCCTTTGATTGAACTTCTTACGAACCTACCTGTATGAAAACGTCTTCAATGGGCGGAAAGATGTTTGACCCTTGATCTAGTTCCCACCATATCCGATTTTTCAAATTTTCAATTTAAAAAAGATTTCCAATATTAACCGATACATCTATGGAAAATAAAAAGGGCGTATATTTGACTACGAATCAAAAATGTAAGCTATGCGGTAATGGGTTCAAGTCATTAGCGGTTTGCAAAACCTTTTTTATTGGCCAATTGCTTCAAAATGGCAATCGGTTAGATTATTCAAAGTTTGTTTTTATTGTTTGAAATTTGGTCAACACGCAAGTTCCTGTTATTCTAAAGAGAAGTGTGAAAATGTGGTATACGACAGAACTCATCATAATATTTACATATAATAGAAAAGGGGGAAGATCTATTCCAAAGACCGATACTGCGACACGTGATGGATCTTTTGTACCATAGATCTGTGAATTAAATCAATATCTGTATGACTCTCCTTATAAAAGTCAGTACAGATATTGGAGAACCCCGCCTAATATCATCTGAACACAGAAACTCAGAATGAAAAACACTCCTTCTACTGTCACATAATACAATACACTCACAAAGAATGTCTGTCGTCGTCTCGTCATCTTCCAAGCATAAACGACACAAAGGAGATCGAACTTGGTAACTTTTCAGTCCAAAGTGACCAAAACAAAACCAGTAACAAGCCGTAAATTATTCCTGGTGAGGTTCAGGATAGGGATGGGCAAAAAAATATCGATATACCGAAATATGCGAAAATAAATATCGATATATATCGCCGATATTTCAAAAACCGATATATCGGTACATTGATTCTTATTTACGAGTATCGGGTTTCCATACTTTTAAGAGTTCTATAAGTTTTTAGCAGTTTTTTAACTGTAAGATATTGGCATCAATGCTAGTGATACAAAGAAAAAAAAGAGACACTTCATAATAACAGCCAATACGCATCTATAAGGTGACAGCCAGGTAACTTTTAGTTGTTAACTAACTAAATGCCGAATTTGGATTGTGTGGGTATAAGCCTGAAGAAGGAATTAGTTTTTACTTTCTGTTTTGTTACGAATCAGCTGACTGTTTTTGGTTTACATAAATAAACCTTATATGTACAATCCGTTAGTTTTTCTCTTTCGTTCTGGGGCCCGTTTCTTAAAATCTAAAAGCAACAAATCTAAAAATAAAATAGACACAAAACAACAATAAAATTTCTAAAAGTGTTGTTGTTTTGTGCGTATTTGACTTGTAAATTTGTAACTTGTAGGTTTGAGAAACGGGTCCCTGTTCTGTTTCGGTTCAACCTCTGAAAAAAACTGTTATCTTTTATCTGCAGACTCCACATATATAATTTGTTGCTAAACTCTGAAAGTTTCAGCCAAATATACTTTTATAATCCTTTCTCTGAATGACAAAAGTGTTAAGGGATTATCTATCAGGATTTATATTGTTATGGATCCAAAATTATATGTCTATCAGGCGAAAAAACACCTTCATATATCAGCGAATTGATCGCCTGGGAATACCCCTAAAAAACGAAATTTTAAAATAACTGATTAGCATATCCTCAAACCGCGGCACTTGTATAAATCTGACACTTTTCCAGAGACTAAAACATATAAGAAAGTTACCTCCTACAAACTTCTATGAAATTAAAGCTAAATAAATTTCAGTAATAATGCGACACATATCGTCGCTGTTTTAACTAACTGACCTAACTGAAATTTTGTAAATCTTAAAGGAGAGGAGCTTTTATGATTGTTTTCTACATGTATTCTTATGGAAACGTCTGAAATATTTGTACTGTTATAGGCTCGACTGTAATGTTTACAGTCATAAAAATTGTGGACAAGGTCTATTATGACTCATAAAGTCTAATAGTGGACTTAACTCATTTTTCAAAATGATGTCAGTTAGGTCAGTTAGTTAAAACAGCGACGATATATGTGACATGAGTTTTTTGTAAACCTTCAACGTCACATATATGTGACGCTGAGTGGCGAACGTGTTAAGAATCGAATTATTGAAGGACATAAAAAATCATTAAATGCCTTAATATTATTCGCAAATACTTTGCTTTCATTATTATTTTGTAATCAAAATATCGCAAATAATCTCAAATACGATGAAATAGCAGATGGAATTTTGAAGTAAATGAAATTTTTTTTAATAACTGATCTAAAAAAATGTGTGAATAAAGTAGGAAATTTATTTAAATTATTTGGAAACATCAAAGAAAGGATTACATAAACTATATATGATTTTTAATACCATTTTAACAATTAGTGAAAGAAACTTTTCTACTTATCCTTTTATTAAAATTAAAAAAAAAAGAATCGTCTACAAGCTAAAAAGTGAGATTAATTGCGGTTTTAAATGATTTTTAAAAGAAATCTATGCCATATTAAACTTTTTTTGTAAATGTGTATAAATACGTATACTTTTTAACTAATTTTGCTTCGGTTTTTAACCCCGGACCGAAGTCATCATAAATTTTGTATATATTAACTTATTCTTTTCTTTTTTGCGATTCTGCTACTTTAATAATAGTAGTGGTGTAGTGGTGTAGTGAAAATACACATGTATGCTTCGCTTGCATTATTAAATGCAAGTTATTCACCTTATGAAATATTCTTTCATTTTAATAAAAAATATCATATGTTAAATGCAAAGAGTTGATGACTACATGGATTCACATGACACCATGGATTGACAAATATATTTGTGTATTTTCTCTTGCCCTCAAATTCGCTTAGCTTTAAGATTTGTATTAATAATTAATAACTAAAAGTAGGAAAATTATTTCAATAAAGAAGCAATCGGAGAAGAATAAGCGTTTCATTTTTATTCCCGATAGTGTAACATAGAGTCCTTAACTTATGATACAGCGTCGACTGCTTCGCAGATTTTTAAAACTTTTAATTTTTGTTATTAATATTTTTATTTATTAATATTTGTTTGCTATTAAAATGATTTGTTTTTCTTGTGTAATGAATTATTTTGCGTTTGTTTAAAAAAAAAATTAACTAATACACTTGCGTGTCGTTTTTGCACACTTTTTTAAAATTATTTGAATACATTTTTTTATTCTTTGTTCGTTCGAATATTCGAACAAAAGTTCCAAATTATGCGTCTGTTCGAACAAGAAAAAAATCATTAAATTTCATTCGAACAAATATAAAAGACGAATAATTAACAACACTAATAAATACTCATTCTCTCAAAAATGCTACCATACTTTCAATAAATTTCATACATTTTAATGATCAAACAGAATTGGGGCATAAACACATTTTCCATACAAAATGACACAAAAAACTAGCCTCAGAAAGCAGTCGATAGATAGAATCTATTTTATTTTGAGAACGTTTTTTCTTATGCTCTCACATATAAATAAATATTCTCTCAAACATGTTACCATACTTTCAATAAATTTCATACATTTTGTGAACAAAACTACAAAGAAAAATAAGCACAAAAGAAAATAAAACAAAAATTAGAGAGCATTTGAAGTTACTGCCTTAGATTTTATTATGGGTTTTGTTAATTTGACAGCGATTTTTCCTGAAGTCGCGGACTTATTCTGTTTGATCATTTATGAACAAAACTACAAAGAAAAATAAGCACAAAAGAAAATAGAACTAAAATTATAGAGCATTTGAAGTTGCTGTCGTAGATTTTATTATGGGATTTGTTAATTTGACAACGATTTTTCCTGAAGTTGCGGACATATTCTGTTTGATCGTTAATAAGTAACATTTTTTATGGAAAACTTTTTTAAAAACCCTTAAAGTCTCAATAACTGTTCAAAATTTATGTCGCTTACACTTTTTTTAGCGATTATGGCACGATATGTTAGTATGTGTATTTATTTTAGATTTGGAATATTTTGGCAACATTTATAGGCAAAAAATATCGAAATAGCGATGTTTTCAAAAAATATATATCGATACTCTTAAAAAATATCGATACGATATATATCGATACATTTTTTTTTATTTGCCCATCCCTAGTTCAGGATGTCATTATATGTAAATGAATGAATCAAAGCTTTGGCCTGTCTTAAACCAGAAGAAGACAGCCACATTTCCTTAGCGGTCGAAGTGTCATCTTCTTTGATCAGATATGTTACAGCCGCCCGACTTAGACCACAAAACGGCTCTGGGCCCATAAAAGGAGCAGCAGAGGCCCTCTTGGCCAGTTCATCCGCTTCCTCATTCCCTGGATGATACCTGTGGCCAGGTATCCAATAAATGGAAACCTTGTTCGGTATGGATAGCTTTTGTAATGAGTCAAAGCACTCTCAAACTAGCCTGGAACGGAGTTCCCATGAAAGAGCTGCCTGACTATCGGAAAATATAGCTATATGCGCACCTCTGATTCCCCTATTTAAATTAATGTCAACTTATTTTGGATCCATCCGTATACCAACATAATCTTCTGGAATCCACATCAGGACCGTTTTCGTCCCACACTGCCCTGGGTGGAATTGTGACATTGAATGTCCCGTCGAACCTCAGTTCACAAGTCCTAAGCTGGTCATTGTACTCAGGACCGACGATTGCCCGGTGCCAATACAACGAGCAGATGTCCCGAAACCCATTCTATAAGCGGCCAGTGCCGCAGATGATTTAATAAAGATTTGTACGGGTGGTAGTTCAATCAAGGCCTCAATACTCGTAGCTAAGGTAGGACATGGCCTCATTGCGCCTATTGCAAGAAGACACGCCAATCTCTGAACTTTGCAGAGTTTAGTTGTCGCCACAATCTGGCGAGTCTTTTGCCACCAAATTATCGCGCCGTACGTTATAATTGACCTAACAATCGTTGTGTAGATCCACATAACCATTTTCGGGCTCATGCCCCAGATCACCCTAGTGGCTTTAATGTCGGTTCAAAGTTAGCTTTCTATAAAGGGTAATCCCTAAGTATTTGACATCGGTCGAATAAGGAATATTGCATCCATTCAACGATACTGTCTCCCTAGACCAAGTTTTCTTCTGAGAGAAAAAGGTGCCAGAATAGTCTTATCAGAGTTCACCGCCAGGCTGTCTCCCATGTCGTTACAGTGCACAAAGCATTGTTCATGACGTCTGAGAGAATGTTGAAGAGTTTTCCAGTTGCCATCGCAACCAGTTCATCAGCATACCCTATAACTTCGTGTCCGTGTTCACTAAGAATGAGGAGAAGTTGATCAATCACCACTGACTCTATTGAGTCATATTCTGTATTATCAAATTCGCCATTAATGTCTAAAAAAGGACACAACGCAATTTCACCCGACCAATGAGCCCTCTCGATCTTTGTAACAAGATGATGCAGATCATGCTCGGTCGATTTACAATTAGCGTATGAATATTGATTTGCATGCAAGCGGGCGGTATTCAAAACCGTCGATCTAATGTGCAGATCAATTAGTCTCTCCATAGTTTTCAACAAAAATGATGTTACGCTAATTGGTTTGCCTATTGCCCATTTTAGGTTGAATACAACGTCAGCCTTTTCCTTTTCAATGCACCTTTGCAAAGCGCTGGAAATATACCATCCCCACAAGGAGCTGAATCTTTTACATACTGTTACGTTTAACAATTTATTAAACGTGTGAGTTCTTTTGATTGCTCAAAAATAAAAACAAATAACGCACAATTTTTATTTGCTACTGTTCTGTTTCTATTATTTCTTCACTAAGCAAAATTACAAACTGACTTTACTTAATTATAACGTTATTTTCCACCGCACGAGTTCTTAAACGATGTTGCCTCGACTACTTTCTGTTTTGTACTGCCTGACTGTCACCCAGGCTGCCTCTTTTTATAGTATAGGAACCGGTTCTCAAATGTTCGCCATCTGCTTATAAGTGGCGTAATGACATGTATGTACTTACAGCCATCCCTAAACAAGGGCGGAAAGCGGAACGTTTTTTTCCGCCGAGCTTTAACGCTGAAATGCCATACCTAAACAAAAGCGGCAACGTTATGTCAAAACTATAGAACCAGGGTTATCAAACAAATAAATAAAACCATCCTGATTATTTTAACACCTGGACGGAAGACATTGTTGTTTGTGATTTTGTTATTAAAATTTTGTTACATAAATTTTGTTATTTAAGTTAAAATAAAATAATAAAGTTTGAAATAATTAGTTATTTAGAAAATTTGGAAAACATGCTTGTGTTTTATCAAAAACCTTCAAGTCGAACAAAAAAAATATTTTTTTCTCATTAACAATATTTTTTTGGTGATTTTACTCAAAATATATTAATATGCATTGATTTTACTGAATTCAAATTCAGGAAAAATTTATTTTGTTTCAAATGAACTAACCCTACAAAAATAATATCAGTCAATTGACCAGTCATTTGATTGGAAGTCATGTAGTCTATATTCATCATTGCGTATAACAAAGTTTCTATCACATTATTAAGGGAAAAATGAAAAATGTGATGGAAACTTTTCTGTACGTGTGATGTTGCATCTCTCTCTCTTACTAATGAATATAACATATAGTCGAACTGCTCAATCCAGCGATTTTTACTAATCAATTACAGCATAAATATTAATTCGACTGATCATAATTGACTAATATATCCGCCATAATAGAGCAGTCATACATGATTGATATACTGACAATAAATATAATTTTTATTATTTTAATCGATTTTTTATTTTAAAAAGTCAATTCAAAACATACAAGTAAATAAAATATTTAAAATTAAAGACAGAAATAAACAAAAACAGAATAACCTAGGCGATATCTAGTCATCTTCACACCTTTTCATTTCCAACACATCTTTTTTTTAACAAATATCTAAAATTTTGAAAAGAAATATATATTAAATTAAATTTTGTAAATTTATTTAATTCGCTATTATTTTTATTTATCTTTTTTAACACATAAATTTTAATTTTCACAGACAGAATGAATATTTTTAAAATAATATTCGAGTCATAAAAATTTTGGCATATGTATATAAGATGTCCCTCTCTAACATATATGCTGGTAGAGCAACTACAATTAATAAATAAATCCATCATCACTTCAGATCAAATGACTGTCACTATTAAATTCAATGTAAAATTGTTGCAAATGTGTGAAAAATTTTGTTTCTGTTAGTTTCAGTCATGCATTTCTTGTAGGGAACAAAGGTAAAGGTAAATAACACAAAATATTTACTGAATAGAACACATAAGGTGTGTTCATTTACTTTACTAGTAAAAATTAGTAACGAGAGAGTAACAAGAAATTTTTCAAAACTACTCTCAAAAATGTGAAAAAGTAAATGAACACTTTACTAGCTAAAATTTGCAAGTTAAAGTAGTGTTGTAATGTACAGGTAGGTATATATGAGTACTCAATAACTACCCGTATGTTTTCTGGACATATTATACATATGTACATATACATATGTATATTATTATAAAAATGATGTGATTATGGTCATTTATATTCACCATTGTCGTGACTAATAAATTATGTGTTAATTCAAATTTATTTGCAAATATATATCTGAACTAATTGAATTATTTGCCTGCTTAGTGCCTATTCAAATTATGCCTTTTTAGCCTGCCTTGCTTCGACAATTTTCTTTTAATCCCCTTCGAAAAGTCACGCACATTACATTAAGACTTTTTTCTTCAATATTTTTTTTTTTTTTTTTTTTTAAAGAGAAGTAACACTCAGGCAATTAATGCCTACTGCTAATACTAGGTGTTACCTTCTTTAGGAAAGGGATAGTGAGAGAGAAGACAGGTGGTGAAAGAAGAGATAGAGGAAAGCTTCATTCTTTTTACAACTCTGCTTTTTCGCACGTTTTTTTTAATAATGCAGTGTTGCAGCGCCTCTATGATGTTAAATGGGGCGTAGTAATTTTTTGAAGCTGTGTCTTGTAGCCATTTTATTGATTATTTTACTTCGCCGATGATTTTGCTACACAACGAAGGAGGGCGCTCTGATGTTACATTAGGACTAGTATCTGCTGAAGTCGGTATAGTTCAGTGACCAGTGACTATGCCTTCATCACTTGAACTTTCCTACAACAACTGACACAAAGGGACACTAATGCACATCAGAAAAATGCGTGGTGTTGTTATTTAATGACTGTCGGATACAGGGATTGAACCCAGGACCTTCGGTTTTGTAGTCAACGTGCTAACTACTTCAGCCAACGCCACCCTTGACGTTAATATACATGCTTAATGCTGAGAGTACGAAAAAACAAAAATAAATGTCAAAAATCCCCTCGAATTTTCATTTCGTGCCTTTTGTTTTACTCCGCATGCTTCTCAACACCTCCCACCAACAAACTTAAAAAGCCTGCCTGCACAGATAACCAGAAAAGGCCCAGTGTAAATATCTTCTTAGTGTAAATTACCGAGTAGCTAGGTACTCATAATATTTACAACACTAAAAATAACAGCTGGTCTGTGAAAGTTAAAGAAAAACAAAAACATTTCAGAGGCTGTAGAAAAATATTAATGCATATATATATTAGTTCAATTTCATTAGACATATTATTTTGCTTCTGTTGTTGCTAGTTACACAAAAATAATTTTTTTTATCTTTTTAACACTTTTTATCGTCTTAAAAGCTTACATTTACTTACAATTTCCAAAATATTTTTATTTTCAACTTAATTTAGAAAATTGTTTTGCAAACACAATCATAAAACAGCTGTTTGAAAAATTATTACAAGTAAAAATTTTACTTGTAAAAACTTGCAAGAATTTTTCTGTCTCTCAATTTTTTACGCTCTTTCGACGCTCTCTCGTTGCAAATTTTTTGGGTTAATGAACACTTTCCAGTAAAAATTGTTACAAATTCGTAAAAATTTTTAGTAAATGAACGCAACTATAATTCATACTTTTAATGAAGGAAAGAAGAAAATATCGAGCCATATTTTCGACTTTATCGTAAGCGACATGTTACGAAAATAGACTTTTTTATTGAAATTAAAATATTAAGGGCCTATCGATAGTTTAGAATTATCAAAATACCAAAATTGTTGATAACTTTTAAGATACAGGCTGTTCAATTTTATCGTAAGCGACAATTTACGTACAAAAACATATTTGAATATTTTAAAAAAACCTTCTCCTGAAAACTTTCATTTTTGTCGCTTACGATAAAATCGAAAATAAGGCTCGATATGTCAGTACTCTAGTCAAAAGGACATTAAATAAGGCATATATATATAAGTATTCTTAAAAACCTTATTTTTAACAAAGAAATCTTTTAGTATTTTTAACATCCCGAAAAACTTCGAAAATAAGATAAATCTTCACATATGGTAACTCTGATGATGGCAAACAGAAGGCAATTGTTTTCTTTTGCTACTAACTTCATTGTAAAACGCCTTGTCAAAATCGGATTTTCCAATAGCCAAGCGTTGCCGCCGCGTTATTTTGGTATGCTCCATACAAAATGTATGGACATGATAACTTTTGACAGCTAAAAAACGCTTGCCGCCCGTGTTTAGGGATGGCTGTTAGTAAAGCCAAATGGCTGCTTTGCACGTTGCCATCTGTATTGTCATTTACGATCAAACAGTCTTCTACCACAATCGGGAAAATTCATGTTGCTGTTTCTAGGCGTTTGTAGATAATTCGATTGGCAGTTATTTTGAATATCAGAGTACCTTTTTATGTTGGTAATATCATGCGTTACGGGTAATACAGGACTGTTACCATATGTGTTCGCACTTTTGAGTATGTGTGTACTATAGGTGTGTCTATCTTCTTAATAAGCAGACGCTTGTAGTTGTTGTTGGTTGTTTACGTTTAATCACCTATGTTTGTGCTACGCATGTGCATATGGTTGGTGCTTGTATGTGAATACGCGTGTACGTTTAGTTCTTTAGTTTAATACTTCTGGACAAGGTTGGCGAACGGTATCGTAAAAATACCGATACCGATTCAAATACCGCTATAATTAGATACCGGTATCGTTACCGATACCGAAATCCATTTCGGTTAGAAAATACCGGTATCCAGACTACCGTTTACGTCTATACCGGTACGTACCGGTATACCGATTCCGGCCAAAAAATAAATGATAAGTGAGTTGTAGTTGCCAAATTTTTATTATGTATTACAACTTTTTTCACCATGAGACATTTTGGTTTTTATTTCGACCATTGCATTCGTTTTGCTTTATTATTCCAGAAGCCAACCAATCCCATTTGTCAGCCAATATTATTGCCACGTTTATAAAACATAGAATCTCAAGAAAAAAGAGCAAAGCCAGAACTAAAAATATTTAAAATGTTTTGTAATAGATACTATGGTTTCAAAAAACATAGCATAGATAAGAACCTTTGTTTTTCGAGCATTTATTCGAAGACAACTAAAATTAGTTTTTATTCGGAATAAAGTTAAGTTGTTTCAGTTTCAATTCAACTTAGTTGAGCTGTAAACCGTAGTATGGGCAAAAATTGCAAAAATATACATATATCAATTAACTTTCTTTCTTTGGCTTAGAGAAAAAACTTCTAAACTTTTATATTTGAAGTTAAAGATTCCTCTCTTGAGGTGAAGAGAAGTGCCTGTTTTAATTTTTTAAATGTTAATTGTACAAGAAGGTTGTTTTCTTTGTTTTTAAGTTGGCTGAAAGAATATTGTTTATTCTTTGAATTGAAATATTCCAATGTTCGTTTCGTCTGAATTTGGCGAGAAAGTTATAAACAATATGGGTCCAGTACAAAAATATACATATGTACATATATGGTTCAAAAGGCCTTAGTCTCTTCTTTCTGTATCCGTTTATAAATTTAAAATCGGTTGATATTTAACTTAGTTAGAGGTTGATAAGTGACTACGGGTACGAAAAAGCGGTTTTTTATCCGTAAAGGCTGGTACTCTGTTCGAAGTTGAGAAAAATTTTCAGTGCAATTGGTTATTTCGCGTGAAAAATTTTACATGTACTAAATGTAGCCCAACTAGCGGTTGTTTTAATAAATTTCTCGCATTTTTGCTTGAAAGTATGCAACATTGCTAAAATTCCGTGCGAAAAAAGCACTGCTCATGTTGTTTCCAGCTAAACTAAAATGATACCAGATTAATTTTGCATGGAAAGACATACTTTTATATGTAGTTTGACAGCATTTCACACGAAATTGTGAACAGAGTACCACGCTTAACTCAAGATTTTGGAGAGGTCTGGAAAATTTTTATACTTAGCAGAAAAATAATAACACTTCGCAGGTATTTCGATTTCATTAAAATTTGTCACACAGTATAATTTATCAGTATAGACTTTATATATGCAAAGTTTGAACTGCAGTCTCCTTGTTTCACTTTTTTAATAAATTATTGTTTAGTAATAGTATAAAATCATATATAGAAACAAATAAGTTTATATGCTTTTATACATACATATGTTAATGTAAAAATACTCCCTTTTTGAAGTAATTTAATAAAAAAAAGTTTTTTTTGCTATGTCCACTGCCTGAAATAATAAATTTGTCAGTAATATCGGTATACCGGTATTATAAACTCGATAACGGTATGTACCGGTAATACCGATACCGAAATAAAAAAAAATACCGATACCGCTACCGATACCGAAATTTGTTTCGGTTTCCAACCTTGCTTCTGGATATTTCTTTACATTGACCCTGTTAGAATTTTTTTGCACAACAGTTACATTAACCCTGTTCGAATATTTTCACGTAACAATACAAATAGATCTCCATCTCAAAACACTAATCTATCAGAAGACGTTTCAACTCAAACTGTACTTTTTAAAATGATTCCTGTCAGATTACATGGACCAAAAGTCTTTGAAGAAATTTGCGCCTTTGTTGATGATGGAGCTGACGTATCTATAATAGATTCTGAAATTGTTCAGCAACTAGGTATCTCTGTTCGGAAGGACACTTTAGCAAATAATAGATGTTGAGTTAAGCGGCTTAGAAAATAATGAAAAGAGATACAAGACCTTCCAAGTTAAAGGCTTAACACATCCAAATACGATTATGCAATGAATAACTTACTTATTGAAATGTCCATTGTAGATATAATCAAATAAACCCTAAAATGATAAGTTTGGCCCAAGCCTATTTAAATGTTCCAATCGAAACACTACAATCATTATTTCCAAGTGGATTAATATCTACTACAATAAGGATAGGCTGGATAGTTTATGAAAATTTAAATAATAAAGAGTACCAAAGAAACTTACTTTCATATCATTTTGAAGGAGAACATTTTTGTTTGTATATAATTCTTTATTTACAATCCATCCACTAAAGGACATAAATGATTAAATGACATTGACATAGTATGTTAAACTCCATTGAGAACAACATAATTAACAAAAATATTAAGATATAATAATATATTAATAAAAATTAAATAATAAACTAATTTCTGAACTGCAGGTCAAAAAATGGTGCCTTTTAAGACTTGTGATTTCTTCTGTATCATCGAGGAGTGCAATAATAATGGGTTGATGTGCTGACTTAATCTTTGTAAATAGGTTTCTCTAAATCTTATAATTTTATCTTTCATATTTGGAATACGTAGATCATATTGTACAATATTATTTGATGCAAACCATGGATCGTTTACTATTAATCGTAAAGTTTTAGACTGGTGTAATATTTCGATATTTTAGTTGATCGCTGTTCCCCATAATTGTATCCTAGAAGTCCAAACATGTTTTAAAATGGTTTTACAAAGCTCTACTTAATTTTATAGGCATAAAGGAAATAATGGAGAAACAAATAGCGACAATGACTTGAAAATTTTAATGAAGAGTTATTTTGGAATAAAATCCTTTAATATTCACCATTTCGAACCTTTACCCCAGAATACGATAAAAAGAACTAAAAATAGATTCGTATATGGATTGATTTGGCGTGGAGATTTTAAATCATTCCCTGATTCATATAATAAGGCTTTTAGAAGATTAAATATTTTAGAAAGAAAATGTCATTGATCCACTGTATACTGAGGAATACTGTAAAATAATTGAAAAGTATTAGAAAAAAGGTTATCCGCACATACTAAATTTAATTAAGTTAATCGTAAATATTCTGACAAACACTAACATAACGGAACAACTAGATCTGTCCGAAGGTCGATGCATCTTCATCATCAGCCTTCTCTGTGTTGGTCCAATGTGTGTGGTGTCAGTTGATGTATATTTCTGTTTTATATACTCAATCCAAATGAAATATGTGAATTGTTTTGATTCATCGTATTACAATTTGCTGAAACCTTTTTTGTAATGAAAGCTCAATTTTACCATCTCTAAATTTACAACAGTCTTGCCATTGTCGTTTGTTCTTTAGTCCTCGTCCATACAGTGAAACATTTGCTGCAAAACATTTTTGTTTTCTCTTTTGAAACTGCATTCGTGTCCACACAGTGAAGTTTTTGTTTTGCAGCTTAATACATTTTCTCATATATTTCTCATGAGAATGAGGCGAGAATGACGTACTCAACAAGAACTTCGTGTACATGAAACAAAGTACCCTTTGCCATTCCTCCTTCCCCTCTCGTCAACAAACTCAATTCTTTTGCAGCAAATCTTTCACTGTATGGACGAGGACCTACTAATTATGTACATGTTAGTTAATTTGTTTATTTTAGCCTTATCAAATCATAAATATAGAAACAAATCTTTAATCGACTCTTTAGTAAAAGATTTGTAAATAGTCTTGTATATGCAGGCATTTTCGCCAATCACGGTAACATTTCATAAAAACGCACGAAATTCGCCACAAAAACGCCAACCGCAATAAGGGTGATTATGCAAGAAATGATTCTCGGAGCGGCCTGTGCCACTTCTACAGTTCAATTCGTAAAAAACCGAAATGCTAGAAACTATATGGACAAGTATCCAAAAGCTACGGCTAGTATTGTAGAAAAATAATATGCTGCCATTAACATCGATAGGGTTATGAAGTTAATTCATGAATCTGGAGGATTTCCAATGCATATCCTTATAACAAACTCAAAAGTTGTTGCAAAAGAACTTGAAATGGCAAATGACAATGAAATACGAATTAATACAAATAATATAACATACGTGACAGCAGTGGAAAAGCGTTATCAGCCGTTGGATATTGGCGCTTTATTCAAAACTCACGTTCAAATCTGGTTTTTGTAACAGGAAAAAAAGCTTGTGGTCCAATACCAAAATTGGAATTACAAGCAGCTGTAATAGCCGTAAGTCTAAAAGATACAGCAGTAAAATGTCATGATTGTATTAAAGTAAAAAAACAGTACTGGACCGAATCACATACTGCTATTCGTTGGATTAGGTCAGATCACCGGAAATATAAAAAATCCCCCTTTTTGTGAATGGCGTCGTCGACGCCATTAATATTGTCACTTATCTACTCTCTATCGGCAACAATTGGATCTTATTGACAATCTCTTACTAGTCTGTAAGGCTTTGTAAATTAATGGAGCATATTAATAGTAGTCAATTGCTGTCGACAAAGAGTAGACAAGTGCCAATTGTTACTGTCGTCTTGATGTGACGTCGATGACGGCATACGCAATAAGGGGGAATCATGTAATTATGATCCATAGCCATATGGAGGAAATAATGTGAGGATATTGATTCCGTAAATAAGTTATCGAGGTTTGGGCGAAGATTGTCAAAAGACCCTAGTGCTTCTGGGAATATTCAAAGATTGGATGGCTCATGGACGGAATCTAGCTCTGAGACACTTTCTGTTCTGATGGACACTCACTTTCCTGGCTGTAAGGAAGTAAGAGAAGAGGCAACGATGGATGTTACTTTTGACTATTTGTCGGAACTAGAATTAGAGGGAGCAGTGGACGACATAGTGACATTTGAAAAAGCAATATGGGCAATAAATACATTTGAGCCGTATAAATCACTGGGTCCCAGATGGTATTTTTCCGTCCATGTTTCAGAATGTCCCAGAGCGCGTACTACTGTATCTGGTGGGTATCTTTAAGATATACTTAATCAGGAGGTTTATATCGAAAGGCTGGATAGAGGTTAGGGTCATCTTCATACCCAAAGTGGGTAAAGTTGGCCACTCAAATCTGAAGGATTTCCGGCCAATCAGTCTTTCGTCGTTTCTTTTGAAAACATTAGAACACAATTGATACCCGCATCATTAGCGGCGCTCAGCATACCTATCGAAAAGGCAGGTCTGTTGAGAGTGCGCTTCGTGACGTGGTTTTTGTTATAGAGAGAGGACTGCAGCACAAGGATTACACACTGGCTGCATTCTTAGACGTTGAGGGAGCCTTTAACAGCGCTAGTATAGAGGCTATTAGGGAGTCGCTGGAGACACTAAGGGTTCACAACTTTCTAGTGGTGTGGATAGTTATTATGCTTAGTAGCAGAATCATCAACTCGAGTTTGAGAAGGGAAAACTGGGAGACTAGTGACAATGGCAATGAATGTCAAGACTTACAGATGGAGCGAGAAACCTGGGTATTTTCCTAGATAGCAAGCTTTCTTGGGGCTCAATTCCTACTACGCATGCAGGAACTCCATAGGAAGGAACTGGGGTCTGCAACCGAAGATAGTAAACTAGATTTACATATCGGTTGTCAGATCGGTTATTTCCTATGGTTGTATGGTATGGTGGGATGCATTGAGGAAAGAAAGTCACAGGATGTTACTAGCTAAGGTTCAGACGTGTGCCTAGTTTGGCATCACAGGTGCTCAGAGGAGCACACCTCAGTCTGCCTTAGATGTCATTCTTCATCTACTTTGTGGTGGGAAATGCAACTAGAAGTCTCCTTAGACTCGTAGAAATAAGTTTGGTGAGGACTGGAATAACAGGTCACACATCAATCTTAAAAGAGATCAGTTTAAGTGATCAGGGATCTGTCACCCCTGTATTCACCGAGTATAAAGTCGCTGAAATTGAACACCCTCCCTGATAATTCCGGATAGGGACTATTGGGTCAAATCCAATAAGATATATGAGGGTAGTGCGGTTTTTACAGATGGATCAAAAATAAGGAAAGGCACAGGAGCTGGTGTCTATATCTTGGGTCTCCGAGTGGAGCACACACTTTTAAGTATCTCATTGTCCATTTTTGTGAACAATTTCATGCATTTAAGCATATATTGTGTTTACGGCCATGATGAGCCAGTAAAACACATTTTACATCATCGGAGAGACTGCAATAAGGCATGCAAGTAATGTTTACGTTGTCCAGAAATATCAGGATCATCTAACCAGAACCGTCTTTCAACATTTTAATTACATTTATTTTACAAATATTGTTTTCTGTGTTGTTGATGATGATGTTGTATTTTTGTAGCGATAAGGTCACCTGTTATGAACTCGCCTTGGGCTGAATGTCAATAAATACACTTCGGTATTTTTTATATACAGTGGAGGCTCAAAAAAGTTAAGTAGTTTGTTTTGGGGGTGATGAACTTTTCCGAAATCTTAACTTTTCCGTAGTATGAAAAATTCAAGAGGTTATATGTGTATTTGTACATTGTCTATTTATTTTTTAATTGTCAATTAGAATTATATTCTACGACTAATTTCTTTTACAACCAACTGATGAGAGCAACTACATTATGCATATAAAATTCACAAAAAATATATATATAACGGTAACGGTTTTATTTTTGCATGTATACAGGCGCATATGACTCACTATATATATAAATATGTATTGAGGATTTACATACAAAAGTTGAGATCATCTTAGAAAGAGAAAAAAACTATATATAAAAAAATTGTCTCAGAAAAGTTGAGAATTACTTAACTTTTTGGAGTCACCAATGGTGAATAAAAGCTGCTTAACTTTTCCATATACTTAACTTTTCTATGACTTAACTTGTTCGAGCCTCCACTGTATTTAATCTTATGTAAAAATTTCAGATAAAAAACTTGTGCACGCACCGCACCTCCTCGGAAAAGAAAATATTTTTATATGTATCTACAATGAGTTGTATATAAATTAAAAATTTAAAACTTATTTTCTGAAAAACTATATTTTTGGGTTATGCTTCAGTTGCAACGAAGGAGCTATATGTAAAATTTAAAATCGGTTTTAGAAAAGCATCATATCACTAAAGTGAATCTAAACGAAGAAAATGAAATTAAATGAAAATACAACTCAAAATAATATAATAAATATTATCCATTAAATTTATTTATTGTTTTCATGGTTTTGAGGAGTCCGCAACAAACGTGGCCATATCTCACTCTCTAATAAAACAAATTTTATTTTTATTATTAATTTTTTTTATTTAAAATTTTTTACTTTATTTATTTTTTTAATTTTCTTTTGGTATGTTCTCCTGGGACGACATAAAATGTTTATAATTGTATATGTTGTAATTGTTGCATATGTTCAAACAAATTTCACTATTTTTTGTTTATCCTCTTTAAGTCTATTACAATCATATATGTATATCATATTAATATTTTTATTTTAATTAATAATGTCTGTTATTATGCAGAAACATTTCTTTTTTTATGAAAACAAAATATGCAACAAATTTTGAAAATTATGAAATGGTAATTAAGTCTTATGAAAAATTCAATTTGAAGTCCTTTATCCCCTTTCATTTTCTTTTATTAATTTTAAATGTTTGTAAGTATATGTATGAATGTATGTATGTATGTATATAATTTGTTGTTATTTAAGTGGGCCTTTTTGGTTTGGTTTTATTTTATTAAATAATTATTCCAATATAATATTATTATATAAGTTAATATGTATTTATTTATGTATTTATAAGTCACTAGCAATTGATAATTTTTCTTCTCATTTTTTTATGTTAAATTTTCTTACAAACTCATTATTATTAACTTATTACTATTGTTGAATATTTTTTCGATTTGATACCGATTTTTATTTAGCACAAACTGTCGAAGTCGAATCGATAAATTCGACTACTGTAATAAGTCAAGTTAATTGTTAGAGATGGCATCGTAAAGAACTGTTTACTTACAGGTTCATATATATTTTTTAGCTCAGACTACCGCAGCACAGTGTGATATTTCAACAATTCAATTGGACAAGAGTACTGAATTACGTAATTTTTTATGTATGCACATTAGAGTGGGTCAATTTATATACTTTATTAAAAAAAATTTCATAAAGCGGTTGTCAAAATCGTAATCTACGACAAATTCTAAAAATGTTTTTCTATGAAACGATGGGTCAAAACAATTTTGATGATAAGGTTAATTGAGACATTTTTAGATTTAATTGAACTGAACTGTAGTGAATTTTAATCTAAAAAAATTCTTAATCAGGCTTGAGTTCAGTAATTTCAATTCTTATTGAATGAAATATTTTTATTAATTAATGTGAGTATCTAAAGAAGAGAAGAAGAATTAAACTAGACTTTTAGCTGGGGGAAATACCGATATTTTTCTGTGCAGCCACGCACTTCATCAGCACCCATGTCTATCTACTGGGGTAGAGATTATTATTAACATCAGCTATTTAACTTAAATTTCTATGAAATGGAATATGAGAATTGATTGTGTATACAATTGAAGCACAGCCGCGAATAACGTTGTAAAAGACAGTTTTAAAAAAAAACAGTTTTTTCACAGATTACCAGTAACATAACTCTCTTGCTTTGTTCAAACATCAAACCATCCAAAACTATGCATCTGATCGCCGTCAAAATACAATTACAATCAGTCAGTCAGTGGAAAATTTTGTAAGTAACTAATAAAATCATGCAAACAAAATTGTCGAAAATAATTGATAAATGTAGCAGAGATACAAAAAGAAAAGATAATGCTAGTTATCATTATTTACGATACGCTAAAAAAATGTAAACGAGAAAAACAATCTTACCTTAAAATACGTTTTGTGGCTCTCCTGCAAAATTATTATTTTGTCACTTAAAACGTTATTCGCGGCTCACCTTCAATTATTGATTTACCTTTGGCAAACACATTTGTAAGTATCGCTATTCATTTTCTGTTTTTCCATTATCTATTTAGGTTAGCACGAAGTTATATCACTCTACCTATGTATGTTTAACTATTCTTACTTATCTTTTACGATCATCACATTAATTATTTTTACTTATTCGATGCACCATCGGTACATACATATAAGTATTATTGTAGTGGCTTTATGTTACTTTGTTTTTGCTTTCTACAGTTGACTTCGCTTTTCAGCATTCTGAAGCAGTGATAGCCAAGTGAACAGTGATCGCTAAGTTAATATTTCATTCACTAAGAATTGAAATTACTGAACTCAAGCCTGATTAAGAAATTATTTCTGATTAAAATTCACTACAGTTCAATTAAATTTAAAAATGTTTCATTTAATTCATCATGGGCACGTGACAAAAACATGCCAAAGGTAAATCAATAATTGTATACACAATCAATTCTCATATTCCATTTCATAGAAATTTAAGTTAAAAAGCTAATGTTAATAATAATCTCTACCCCAGTAGATAGACATGGGTGCTGATGAAGTGCGTGGCTGCACAGAAAAATATCGGTATTTCCCCCAGCTAAAAGTCTAGTTTAATTTTTCGTCTCTTCTTTAGATACTCACATTAATTAATAAAAATATTTCATTCAATAAGAATTGAAATTACTGAACTCAAGCCTGATTAAGAAATTATTTCTGATA
This sequence comes from Tachina lurida, assembly GCA_944452675.1. Classification (NCBI taxonomy): domain Eukaryota; kingdom Metazoa; phylum Arthropoda; class Insecta; order Diptera; family Tachinidae; genus Tachina; species Tachina lurida. The sequence goes on along the minus strand of OX101752.1, from coordinate 66,502,722 downwards.
AGGTTAATTTTAAAAAAGCTTTTAATGAAAATTGACATTGAATAATGGGAAAAGGCAAAACTTATTATTAAATGATACACGAAAAATTTAAAGAACATTGTGATCTTAAAATAATTTACATGTTTATAACATGTTTTTATAGAGAATTTTAAAAAGCTCTTGTATTTAAAGCAGAAAAAATTAGATTTTCAATTTCTATGTAAGTACACTCAAAAAAAATGAACTATAACTTTGGAAAATTTTCTAAATTTGAATAAAAAAAAGTTGTCGTATATCGCCAAATCTGTTTTTTACTTGAAACCAGTAAAATATTTACTAAATTTCTAGTTCATTAATGAATCAGTTTATAGTAATTATATTTTCATATTTAAGAAAAATTTTCCTAAAATTCACTAAAATTTTCCCGTAAAATTCGGAGCTTTGCAAAATAATGTTTTCGTCTTTGATCTCAAATTTAGTAAATTTTCCAATTTTTTTTTTGTCTTTAATTCTGGTACTTATTTTTATTTTTAATTAAATTCTATACTACATGATATGTTATTTATTATAACTTCATATTATATTCTTAATTAATTCACCATACATACATATGTACATATTAATTCGTTGAGGGGAGACAAGTAGTGAACCAGCAACCTTTTGAATAAGCATTGAAATAATTGCGCTTTTAAATTTGATTTTATTTACAAACAAATATATTTCAAGTTCAAATATTCCTCGAAAATGTGAAAAATTAGTTCATGAAATTGACTTGTCCTTAGTATAAAATTTCCTTAAGTTTATAACCATTTTCCTACCCTTAGAAAATATTTCCTTTCAGTCAGTAAACATTTCTTTAAATGTAAGAAATTTTTTGTGTATTTTTATGAACTAATTTTGAGGATATGAACTTTTTATTTTTTACTCATATTAAGTAATTTTTACTAGATTTTTGTAAAAATTTACTTAAACTTAGGAAAAATTACTTAAACTTAGAAATTTTTTTTACTTCAAGTTAAGAATTTTTTTTTTCTTAATTTATAATGGTAGATGTTTATTTTTGAGTGTACGTATGTATGTAAATATGTCAAAAAACTTATTTGCTTATGTTTTAGATTCTAAAATTTGAAAAGAGAAAAACTCATTAAAGTTTTCATTGTCAGATCCAGATATGATTTCAATCAATAATTAATATTGCTAGGATTGTCGAAATGTTAGCCAAAAAGCTGGCCATTACTTTTTTTTTAGTTTATATTGCTTGTGAAAAGTTTTTGAATGCTCCTAGATCAATGAAACTTAGCAGAAATATGTGTTATAGGCTGTTGACAAAAAGGTTTCTTACTCATATTTACCTATGCAAGATGAGAAAACCAGAAAAAATACGAAATTTTCAAAAAATCACCGAAAAAAATGGCGCAAGAGAGATTCTAAATTTTTTGTGGTATAAATCCGGTGACCGTTCGTCCTTCTTTTAAGAGGATAGTAATTTTGTTAACACGATTACCTTTTAAATTTTTTATTTATTTAAAAGTGTCCTTTTTTTAATCAATTATCCTTTTTTTTAATCAATTGTCCTTTTTTTAATTACCAATTTTTTTTGTAAACTCCAAAATTATAAGTTTTATTTTCATAAACCCGAAAATGTTAACATCAACAGTGCTAGCAACACTGAAAAAGTACATATCGCACACTAAATCATAAACGGTCCCAATTCAAAAAATCCTTGATGTTGAGGAGTGGCAAAAAACTGTTTATACTGTACAAGTAACACAAGTAAGTAACAGAAAAACAGACATAACGGTATTTTATATTGCTCAGGAAGGCTGTGTTGCAAAAGAAATTTTCCAAGTCATTGGAAATTCATTCAGTGAACTGTTTTATGAAAAAACAAAACTATTTTGATAATTTTGAGTTGTGACTGTTTATGATTTAGTGTGCCATATGTTCAATTTGTCGAATTAGTTGTCAACTCAGCGAATGCAAACAAGGCACGTCAATCAGGTACCCGTAATTATAAAATAACAGTATTCAACAAGGTTTTGGACTGGAGTAACCAAATATCTAGGGTAATATGGTCCATGAACTGTTTGGGAATTCGATGGGACATTCGCCTAAGTAATATTTTGGTCGATTTTTCATATTGAATCTAGAAACTTTTGTTAAACAGAAGTAACAATCGGTTTGGTGGTTGGTTGACTCTCTCCAAAATACTGGAATTGAAAAATGGAAATAGATCTTCTTGCCATTTGACCACTTGAATAAAACAATTCTGCAGCTATTGCAAAATATTGTCGGTGTCCACGGTTTGTTCAAGTATCGGACAGCAAAACCAAAACAATGTAAGTATGCATATTTTAATGATTCCGATATTGCATATTGTTACGGAAATGGCCGTCGGGTTAATATAAGTGTTACGCAAGAATATTCGAACAGGGCCAATATAAAGAAACATCCAGAAGTATTTAAATAGATAACTAAACGTACACTCGTATTCACATACAAGCAGTGTGACCAGATTTTAAAATAATATTAAGCTAAATCACGTTTGAAAAAAAGCTAAAATAAGCTAAAAAGTTACATTTTAGGCTAGAAAATAAAGCTAAACTTTTTTCCACTTCTTTGATCACTTTTCAATATTTCTTATTGCTAAACTAACGTTAAATATTACACAAACATATTTTTTCATTATACATAAAGCTTAATGAAATTATTTATTAATTATTATATTTTAGATTTAATGAAGAACAAAACAAAAACTTCCCCAAAATAATCTTAAAAAGTTTTTAAAAATGTAAAAACATTTATACTAAAATACGAAAGCTTTTTAAGTGAATTAATGCTATTTAAGGTAAAGCTGCACAATGTACCGAGTTTCGTCAGATCAGTAAAATAAAGTCATAAGTAAAGATTTTGCTCTAATTTATCGACTACTTGAAATACAAGGACATAATTGCGCCACACTGCATTGGTAATAAGCTCATATAGACTTATTCCAGAATTAATTGAGTAATAATGCCATTTTGGCTTATTACTTATGACTTTATTGAGGTGACCCGACGAAAATCGGTACATAGTGTTATCCAGGCTTAAGGCTATTTCAGGTTTTTGTTTTAAGTTAATTGATGCCGCTGAATGAACGTTCAACTCAAGTCAAATAATTTTATACCCAAAAAAATTTAAAATTGTTTTGGCCACTAATATGAATTAATTTTTTTCCATTGGAATTCTAACCATTCTGCCATTATCTACTATTTTTCTTCTTTCCATTTCTGTTATAAAATTGTCGTATAATTTACATTTTGTATTTTTTGTAAACTATTTTACAATGCTAAAAAATTATAATTTTTATAAGTTGTTTGTTTTTAATATATTTTTAGAGAACACGCAATTTAGACTAAAAAAGGCTAAAAAAGCTAAATGAGTTTTTAAAAAAAGCTAAAAAATAAGCTAAGAGCTAAATGAAAATTTTAAGGCTAAATCTGAAACAAATAAGCTAAATTTAGCTCAAAATAAGCTAATATGGTCACGCTGCATACAAGCACTATAGCAAACAACTATATACACATGCGTAGCACATACATACGTGATTAAACGTAAACAACCAACAACAACTACAAGCTTCTGCTTGTTATGAAGATAGACATAGCTACATGCATACATACATACATGCCTGACAATTCCAACTAAAGGCAGAAATAAAAGTAAACAACCACTTAATGATGTATGCATATACACACGTATGTACATAGTTACCACATGAACTTAATTACGCGCTTTGTAAACAACATTGAAGATAATGATGATTCGGTCTAGACTTTGCATGAAAATTCTAGTGGTTGTTGTGCGAAGTATAAAAAGGGGTTGACGCACCCAACAGCAGTTCAGTCGCGATCAAAAGTTAGTTGGGAATAAGTCAGTTGCGAGGAAGCTCAGTTGCGAAGAAGCTCAGTTGCGAATAAGTGCAGTTGATAATAAGAAGTCTGTTGTTAATCAAGTGAGTTGACAATTAAGTTGTGCGCAGTCCGTGATTTGTGATACAACAGTGCGTTGATATTTGAGTCTGTGCTTTACAACGTGAGTTGGAAATTGAAGAGACTATAGTACAGTCTATAGTGACAGTTAGAGTCTGTCGTGATTTGAGATTATTGTGGAGTCCCTTGAGTAAAGAGTAAGGGAGCAGTGGAAGCTGATAAACGTGTGTAAGTGAAGCCAGCGAGTGCTGATTAGTGTATCAACTGTGAGAGTCTGCCATAGAGTTGTTATTGGTGTATCAACTGTGAGTGACGGCAGAGTGAGTCTTGTGTGTGACGTGCAACAGAGAAAGCAGAATTGTGTCAACACTAGCGCAGCCGGTTGTCTGAGACGTGTATATACAACAGCGAAGAAGGCGTAGTGGTAACCAGTTGTGAATATTAAAGTAATCTACGTGTTTGTATTTAAGCTCTTGAATTGGATTAGTATAAGTTTTATTTATTGATTAATAAAGGTTGTATCATTCTTAACCCTAATTAGTACACTGGGGTCTTTTATTTATTGCAAATCTACGAATCTACGGAAAAGCGTTTTTAACAGAGAATAAAAACGTAACAATATCCTTTTTTTCCAACTAAATATTCACCACACACAAAGCAAAAATAGCTTGAATCAGTAACACACGATCTCCCTGATATGCTTAAACGCTACTATTATGAAGATTTAGAATGAATGTGGGCTTCAGTCTAATTAACAATTGTGAAATTGGAGTGTCAGTATTGACTGTTTTACAGTATTGACAGCATGCGATAAAAAAATTTACAAGACGTGATAGCCCAATTTTTATGCCACATTCAGTGCACTCAGATCAGTTAAAATAACATGCTTCGTTTCTGCAGTTAATCTTTTTCCAAATTTGTATAATTATCACAAAAGCAAAAATCACTTGCATTTTGTTGGTATAAGCTACCATCAGACTTTTCAAAACAGGGTAAAATTATCAAATGTCAAACACCATACAAAACTGAATATAACCCAAATAAAAACATATTTTTAGGATTATGCCCACACAATCCAAATTTTGACATTTGGCTTGGCTATAATACATCAGTCTCCTGGCATAGAAACCCGGACTCACTTAAACTTTTTAGGTCCATTGTGATACCACGGAGATTCTGCTTATGCGGAGTGCCCACCGTCGAACCAACCAGAGCTCAATATAAAGCTATCAATACGTTGCAATTCAACACTAGCAATGTCAGAAAGTTCCCTGAACTCAAGAGCGTAAATATAACACAAGCACTTGGAACTTGGTTATAGCCGGAGAAATAAAAAACACTAGGTTGGTTTGCGTGGTTAATTGTTTTTACCCGCTTTATTGATATTAAACAAAGGCTTAAATAGTAATTTATTGCTTAGTTGCGATAATTTTAGATAAAATGTAAAACAACAACAAATAAACCAAAAAATTTATTTAAAATAAAGTATACAAATAAAGTGCATTAGTCTTGTAGTTGGTCTTTTCGAGGTACTGTCACCAGGACAAATTGCGGTGATAACACAAGCACTTTAACTTGGTTATAGTAGGAGATGAAAACAAGGTTTTAAGTCAAGGATTATGTCAAGGCCGAATCACCAAGACACGTGTAAATATAACGCAAGCACTTGAAACTTGGTTATAGCCGGAGAAATAAAAAACACCAGGTTGGTTTGACTGGTTAATTGTTTTTGCCTGTTTTATTGATATTAAACAAGGGCTTAAATAGTTGCGATAATTTTGAACAAAATGTAAAACAACAACATATAAACCAAAAATTGATTAAGTATACATACATACAAAGAAAGTGCATTATTGAATTTATGGTAACTTAAATAAAATTCAATGAAGTTAACAAATGTTTAGTAAGCAGAATTAATTAAAAAATAAAAGTGTATTATTGAATGTATGGGAACTTTAACATAAATGCAGACAAAAAATTGCAAAGAAATTAACAAATGTTTAGTAAGCAAAATTAGCTTAAATAATATGATATGCAGTTTAAGGTGAATGAGCAAAATACTATTAAAGGTTTAGAGGAAGATCAGTAAGCAAAAAATATAAATAAAATATTATCAAATGCAAAGTAAATGAACTAACAGAATCAGGGCAATTATGTAAAAAAATTCCGCAGGAAATTTCTATCAGGGAATAATTCCAACTAATAGCAAATGATAGGGAAAACAAAAAATTCTAATTGGAAAAGGAAGAAATTTCCTGAGGAATTTTTTACATAATTGAACTGAATATGATATGCAATTCAAGGTTGTCATACATGAATTTTTTTTGGACAGAACTTTGTACATTTGTGCAAACATATTTCTGAACATAAAATGCAAAAAAAAATATTTGTGAATGTTTGAACAATATGAATAAAATTGATATTTTCACCTTTTATATCTACTTACATAAATATATACTGTATAATTTAACCTACTTGAACAAGTAGTGAACAATATTGTTGTTATGATTGTGACATGGGTTGACAAAGATTTTTGTAGTTTTTTCATTAAATCCTAATAACTTTTCATGTTGGATGTAAAAAGTTTACCAACTTTAAGTTTGAATAAAAAACATATGTATCTATTACTTTTATTACTAAAAAAAAATTCTATCGTGTATTTCTATAAAACTAAAGAACTAAATATTCTTCATCGATTTTCTCGAATACACATTTTTGTTCCAAACATCAAACCAGTAACCAACTGACGATATGTATGTACATTAGAGTGGCCGTTATTTATTTTTTTTTTATTTCTTTTACTCTCTCCCCCAAATCGGTTAAGTTTTATATAAAAAAAAAAAATACAAAAAAATTTCATAGCGATAAGTTGTGTTTTAGGCCCCTCAAAGTTGGCCTTCAAGCCTATTTTCAATGTAACTTGTTTGCATATGACTATCTTTTAAAAAAAAACATTTTACAAGAATATGATGTACGGCAATATTTTAGTTCTTCTAGTCTACAACATTAGTCTCAAAGAAATTTTTTTGCTAAAATTAATATTTTAGGAAATAATGAAGAAAATAACCAATAAAATACCAAAAATTGCATTTATATTGAAATTATTTTATTAATCGTTTACAATAAGAGTTTATATCTATTAAATTATTTCATACATATATTAGGTATAATAATAAGAAAACTAAAAAAAATTACATTGAATATATGGGTTTGAGGGCTAACTTTGAGGGCCGGACGCACCCCCTAAAACACAACTTATCGCTATGAAATTTTATTGTACTTTTTTTTACATAAAACTGAGCCGATTTGGGGGGTGAGAGTAGAAGAAATAAAAAAATTCTCCATACAATTAACGGCCACTCTAATGCACATCAGAAAAAATTTCCGTGTTTCTGATATAAATAAAATTTTCTTGCAAGTTTTTTAATTTCTGCATTGCTCTATATTTGCTAGTTGTGGCTAGGAAAGTAAATGAACACACCTATTATTGGCAACAGCAAAACATAAGACCTGTCCCACGATGTCACCAGAAATCGTTCGATCGAATACTTGTATGTACAAAAAATTTTCTAATGCTATTGTTGTTTGCAATACAAGTTGTCTGGTGACATCGTGGGACAGGCCAATAACGTTTTGGCGATTTAGCAAATTTTTGACAGTTTGAGTTGGGCGGAAAAGGTCAAAATAACTCTAACAACCTTCTTTTAATATGTTACATTCTAAAAACATAGATAATAAATAAAAGGAAAACATGTATGGCTGCGAAAGCCTAATGACGATTTGTTACGCTGAACTACCAGCAAATAAATTTCGAATTAAAAGGATAAAATTTAATACGAGTAATTTTCGAAAAAGTATACATTGTTTCGGTTGCCTGTTAATTGATTTAAAGTAATGTACATACGTTGATTTTTATTTAAAGAAGTAGATGTTTGAATTCATAGTATGTATGTACATACATATGTATGCATAAATAAATTCAATCAACAAATAATTTCATTTTGTCTAATGTATAGGTTTAACGAATTTACGTACGGGTCCAACGAACATACATATGGTTTCTTAGATTTAACGAACTGATACTTCAAATTCAACAAGAAAGTACGTTGAATTCAATGAACCTTTTTATTAAGTGAAACATAAGGAATAAATTCGTTGAATCGATGACTTTTTTCTTGTATTTATGTACCTTCTTTGTTCAGTCCAAATACGTTGAATATGACAAAATCATTCAATATTCACATACCGACTTAAAACATGGCGTAATTTCAAACTTTAATGGCAGCTAAAGTTTTGAACAAGCGATCAACTGTCACGAAACGATCACATGTGGCTTACGGAAATCAGAAACGAATTGCCCATCTCCATAATTTATGCAGTTTTAGTATACCTGATACGTTTCTGGAAGAAATAAATGCTTTTAAATTATTTTACAAAACATGAGTTTGAATGACAAACACAGCATTACATACATACATACGTGACTCCAACGCATAATCGGACAATAGTGTTGCTGATGTAAATGTGCTCGAAAGAAAAACAAAATTTATTTAAGGTTAATTTTTTCTATTTTATTTATACTTCACATACTTACTTACATCTGTGTATAATAAAAAAACAAAATTTTTTACAACGATAACTATACAGAGAAATAGAAAAATAAAAATAGCTCAAATTCTATCGCTCAACGAATAATCGGATATAGCATTTAATATACAAAAATTAAACAATTAATATCCTTTGTTGTCGAAAACGGCCTGTAGGCATTTGGGAATGGACTTGACCAAGTTTTGTCATACTTCCGGCGCTATAGAGTTCCGATCTTCTAACCAGCCCTTTTTCAGCTGGATGTTAATTTTTTTGATACACTGTTCTACCTCATTCAACCAAAGCTTTGCAACTCCTGATGTGTGCTTGGGATCGTTGTTTTGATAAAAAAAAGTAAAGTTGTTCGCAATGACCAAATTTTATGCTCTTTGACTACATTTTGCTTTAAATCTTAGAGGTAGACAAATTTGTCCATTTTACCTTCTATAAAATGCAAATTGCCTACTCCAGCACTAGACATGCAGACCCAAAACATTACAGAGGGTCCTCCATGCTTCACTGAAGCTTTTGTATTGTTATGGCTAGATTCGGTATTTGGTTTACGCCACACAAATCACCTGCCATCTGAACCATGCAAATTAAATTTGCTTTCGTCAGTGAACGAAACCTTAAACTAATTGCAAACTTTAAATGAAAATTAATTTCAGGATGACTTTCCACTAAATTACTTGATTCAAAAAATCTTCAGTTTTCATTTTCTTTGGCGAATTTTACTCTACGGTATTTATTTCTAAGGCTTATAAAAGGCTTTTTTCTGGCAAGTCTGCATTAAAAATTGTGCGAACCGTATTCAGAGAAAAATGTTTTCCAGTTCGAAATTTTAATAATATTTAAAGACCTTTTGCGGTTTTAAAGGGATCTCCTTGATTTCTTTCAAAATCGAACGTTCATCTTTTTCATTTAGTATTTTGCCTTGACATTTTCTGCCTTTATTTTCCAGTCAAAACTCATTACGGAACCCTTTAATAATATCGCGGACAGTGGATTTGCTTTTTCCAACCCATTCGGCAATTTCTCGAACAGTTTTAGCTTCCAAATTCAATTTACCTATTAATTGTCTTATTTCACTTAAAATTAATGTTTTTACCACATCTTGCAATTTACAAATGCATATGACAAAATGAAAAATGCAGTCTTGGTTTTGGTAATTGAAAAATAAAGGAATCTTTGCATGTCGAATCTTCTTTATCCGATTATTCGTTAAGCGCAAAAATTTTAGTTAATTTAGTTTTTGTTTTAAAATTAATGGTTATACTAAAAAAATATATGTACATTTTTTGGGTTGTTATAAGACTAAAGTGTGTAAAGTTTAAATAAAATAAAAAAACAGCAATCCCCTAACACCTTTTTGTTTCTGTTTAGGGGGCATTTATGTACATACATCAGTCAAACTCTTGTCTGATTTTGCGTTGGAGCCACTGTATGTATTTAATTAAATTAAAAAATATGAAATTGCATACAATTTAAAAATAAATTTATTTAACATTCTAGAATTTCACTCACACTTATTTTGTTAGAGGGTACATCCGAGTGAAATTTATAAAAATATTTACATACATACATATGTACATATATTTGTGCACTTAATTATGAAAGTGGTCTAACCCCCATTTTTTGACTGGCTAATCAAACTGTAATTAGGGCTAATAAATCAGTCAATGATTATTTGTATTTTATTTTTAAATCTTATTTAAACACAAAAATTTGTTTCTCACTGCACAATTAAATCAAACTTAAACAGCCAACACTGTAGATTTAAGTGTTGTTTAAATTTTACAAACACACCATATGTTTTGTGCATGTGTGTGTTTTTTGAAGGTACGTACATGAACATCATGTGGTCGTATTAAAATGAATTTCGTTTAATTTCCGCAAATGTACAACAAATGTAACACATATTTTCATATCATGAAATATATAAATAGAAAAATGCATTCTGATGCTCTTTTTGTATCATAAAATGTGTTTTTTGCTATTTCACTTTTCTGCAAATTGATAAATCAACTTTCTTGTTTATATTGAACAGCTGTTTTTTGGAAAGCTTTCCATAATATTGTAGTGCTACCGTACTTTCAACTTAATTTGATAATAACTTTAATTAACCACTGAAAAAATGAAAGTGTATTTAAACACATTTTAATTTTTAATGAAAATTAACTCAAACTATATTTAAACATTCACTGATTTATTAGCTATTATTTTTAAGTTCTAATTAAATACGAAATTGTGTTTTTGAGTGCATAATTAAATAATAATTAAATACCCAACCTTGTGTAATTAAATCAGACTCGGGCGTTTCTTGGCACAATTGAGAAGAGAATATTCACACGTATTCTTACCCTCTTTAATTTAGTCGTCGATGAGACAGCGATGAATGCACATCAGGCGGATGCTTACATATTTTTTTATATTTTTTTCAAGAATATTTGTCCAGCAAACATACGTGTTTCATTTCAAATTGATGATGATATGCGAAAATTATTTTGTTATAAATAATGCATTTGGTAACATACAATGCCTTTTATGTTATCAAAGCTTAAGGAAAAAAAGGAATATGTCATTAAAAGACATTATGATGCTTTTCATAGTAATATGAATAAGTTTAATGGTAAGGAAAGTGTAGCGTGTTCTAACTATCACTACGACTAACATTGCGTAGTAAAAATTTAAAGTCAACTTGACCGCAATATACATAACATCCAATGGCATTGAAATTATTTTTGCGCTGGACATTTGACACTCATGCAAATGCATTAGACAGACTGCAACGTAAATATGTATTTTGTACAAATGATATTTGACACTTACCAGTCTGATCGAAGGCCGCAGCAAAATGCACTTGAATTAATCAAAATTAATAACCACATGTGTTTATATAATAAACCCAAAGCCGCTGCTTCTGCCGTAAGATCTACTTATAATGTTTGCACTGCTTTACAAAATACTATTGCAACTAAAGTGACTATTAAAAGAGCTGAATTAAAAGTCGCTGGACTATTAGCTACTAAAAACTTGCCATTTATACTAATAGATGACCTTGTACCTGTGTTAAAATCATCAATTCCAGATTCAAATATATTGAAAGATGTAAGTCTTCATAGGACAAAGGCAACTGCATTAATGAAAAATATTCTAGGTCCAAGTTTTGCTCAAGATTTGTATGACAATCCAAAAAATACGATGTTTTCTATTATAATAGATGAAACAACTGATATTAGCTCCATAAAACAAATTGTCATAACAACTATTTTTTACAATGAAAATACATCCAATGCTCAGTATTCCTTTTTCGATTTTAAGGAATGTATATCATCTACTGCAACCGACATTTTTAATATTTTGAAAAACTCTATTGAAGAAAAGGATATACCTTTTACAAATTTGGTCGGATTTGCATCCGATACAATTCGGTAGCTAAATTACTAAAAAATTAAAAATCAGATATTGTCTTGATCAAATACTCTTGCCATTTAATTCATTTGGTAGCATCAAAATCTTGTTTAAAATTGCCCATTAACTTCGGGTCTTATTTTAATAGAAGATATATTCGCCAAACAAAAAGCTTCAAGAGTACTTTAAAACTGATGTGCATAAAATATTATCCCCAGCGATTACCAGATGGCTCTCAATTAGAGATGCTAAACGGGAAATCCCGAGCCCGGAAATCCCGGGCTTTTCGGGACTATGCAAATCCCGGAGCCCGGGATTTTTTAATTTTAAAGCCCGGGATTTTCGGGATTATCTGAATCCCGATTTTTAACATAAATAATGTTTTTGGCGGTCATCTTCTATATTAAAAATTATTAGAAACTCCTTGTTAAAATAAAAAATTTGCTTTGAATAAATATTTTCGTAGATAATATTAAATGGTATACATATGTATCTGTGGCAATAAATAATAATGGATTAAGTTGACATAAGTGCTTTTTCATTTTATTATATATTCTTATTCTCTTCTTCAAGATCTATCACTCAGCTAAATTCAATTTTAAAATGTCATTAATATTAAAACTATACGCATTTATATTTTAGCTTAAGTCTTCATGGAAAATAATACATCTTCACTAAACTTAATCTTTTTTAAGGTAGCTTTAATATTATTAATATTGAAATGTTTGAGCATTAAAACTTGTATACATTTAAGTTCAATAACTTACAGCCCATTCATAATATTCCTCATAAGAAAAATTTAAATTTAATTTAATTTGAAAACTTATTTAAAAAATATCTATACATTATCTCAGGTTTTCCGCAATTTTTAATTTAATCTAAAGCGACTTATCAAAATAAATTATTTTGCATTTCAATATAATAGCTTAAGTACACTTTAGTTTTTATTTTTCTGCCAATGGATTTTTTCATAACATCTTAACTAAAAAGCAACGAATATAAATAAACTAATAAAACGTTTTCTTTTTTTTATAAAATTAACAGTTTTGTTCCAAGTAAATGTGCATCTTTTTCGGTGGCTAAAAATTTTATATAAAAACTAAACACAATTTAGACAATACCCTTAATATCTCGAAACAAGACATTTCAACTTAAGCCATTATTATTTATTGCCACAGATATATGGCGTTTTCTTTTCTAGGAAAAATGTTTACATACATCGCACTTTTCAATTAAAATTTGCAATTAAATGTCTGAGTTATATAAGTAAACTTAAAATATGCAAAAAAAAATTAATTGTTAAATTAAAATATTATAATTACTATAAAGACGCACATTTGTGCACAATTTTTTCGGGATTTTGTAAGTCCCGAAAATCCCGGGATCCCGGTTCGGGATTTCGAGACTCCATCACTAAATCCCGAAGCCCGGGATTTCAAAAAACCTGTCCCGATTAGCATCTCTACTCTCAATTCATTCATGTGTTACTCGTGTTTTAGAACAATATGAACCTTTAAGAAGTTTTTCAGGCTTGAAGTTTTTGAAGATCCTTCAAAAATTACTAGTTCAATGCTAGACGCATTAGATAATCCAGCAACTAAAATCTATTTAGAATTTTTATCATATGCCTTAGGTATTTTGGTTTCTTTTAACGCACTTTTTCAATCTGAAAACCCTATTTTGTACAAAATGAAAGATGAAGTTATAAATATATTATTATTAAAATTATATTAAAATATCTGAATTAAAATTAAAAAGTCTATAGGAAATTGATGAGCGTGAAGAGCATTTTTTTCTAAATTTAGAAGAAATCTATATTGGAAAAGCTGCATATGAATCTTTTTCTAACTGCACTAGTACCGAAAAAAAGTTATACTTCAAAACTGTAGAGAGTTTTATATACAAGCTATTCACAAAATAAAATTAAAATTTGATTTTTCAGATGAAATATATACAATTGTCGACATCGTTCGTCCAAAATTTGCTCACAACTTTCAGTTAAAGACTGAATATCTTATCTTTGTTCTCAAAAAGATTTCCTACTTTTGATGTTGATCTGCAATTACTTGATAATGAATGGCGACAGCATGCATTTTTAGATCATGAAAAAATTTAACTTATTGTAAGTTTAGAACCAGAAGTATACTTGCCAAAAGTTTTTAGATTAAAAAATTCTTTAGGTGAAAGTTTGTTTCCAAATTTACCAAAAGTAATTAAATTTCTATTAATATTTCCATTTTCAGAAATAAGTTATCTTCAGAAACAATTGCGGCAATTTTTTTTACCAAAGAAGAAATTCGGAGAAGTGAAAATGAAAACTTCGAACCTACGCAAACTATGTATAATAAGCCAAATTGGAAAAATTGATTTTGTAAAAATTAAACATTTTAAAACATTATGGGCATAATTTTGCACAACGCAACGAAAAACAATAACAAATTTAAAATTATTTGAATAATTTTCTTTGTTAAAAATTTTAAACTTTTCAATCCCAAAAACAATGGAGCATTTTATATGAAGCTTAAATTTTAAATTAACATCCATATGTGTGTATGTACAAACCAACAACTATTTAAAATATTTTCAAATTTGTTATTTTCTGTCACAAAAACTCTGACTGCTGCGTTGCGTTTTACAAAATTATGACTTACATATATTTTATAGAAAAAATATAATTAATTGATATAAAAGTGTTGTATATACCAAATACTTACATATGTATATATAAAGTATTATTTTTATAATTCCATATGTACCTATATCTCTAAATGTAATGTTCAAGTTTGAATTACTATTTTTTTTGGTTGAATATAGTACATACATATATAAAAAAATCATGTGTAATTTTTCTTCAGATGTGTAATATTGGAAACAGTGATGTGTAATTTCCAAATCTTCATCGGCAACACTGAAACATACACATGACATCATGTGGTCAGGTTGAGAACATCATGTGGTCGGGTTAAGAAGAATTTTGTTTAAATTTCATAAATATATAATATATACAATACAAAGTTACATATTATGAAATAAAGTAATGGAAAAATGTATTGTAATGTTCGTTCGATTTCATAAAATGAGTTTTTATACAATTTTAAATTTCTACATGCTTATAACCTAACTTTTTTGTTTATGCTAAACAGCTGTTCTTTAGAAGTTTTGCAGTGCTGCCGTACTTTCAACGTAATTTAATAAGAACTTTAATTAACCACTGAAAAAATGAAATCGTATTTAATTACAACTTAATTTTAAATAAAAATTAGCTAATTACGTACTTAATTATTAAGTTAAAAACTGCGGGTAAGTCATATGCATTTTTGCTTCGAAATTTAAAATAAATTTTAAAAAAAGTTCAATAAATATTTCATAAATATTAAATGAATTTATATTAATCGAGGCTATTACACCTCTAAATTAAAATGTTGCATAATATAAAAATATTTTTTGAATTGTTCAAATGTAATCTACAAAATAAGTCGACTAAAGAAATATATATGTAACTTAGACCACTTTCATAATTAAAGGCACATTTATAATAAGGAGATCCATAAAAATCACACTCAAATAACAGTAGAACCTGTATTAAAATGCTGAAATCACATCAGGTTTCCCCAAAATATCAAAGACGATATTTGCTAAAAAAAATAATTTAACATTTTGTAAAGCTGTGTTTGTTTACTTTGTTTTTGGTTTTTTATTACTTGTAATTTTTGTTTTTTTTCTTAGAAAATCTTACTTAATCTTAGTTATTGTAATAATAAATACGCTTGGTTTTGTTGTTAATGTTGTTTTATAAAATACTTAAAAAGAATAGTTTGTTTTAGTTTAGTTGTTGTATGTTTTTTGTTAATTGATGTACAATAAAAAATAAATTTCAATACTTGTGTTTTTGCTGTTGCAGTTGTTAAAATTAATTATTTAATTAATTAATATAGCCATTGCTTAATTAAATACGTAATTATGTATAATAAAACTTGCTTAAAATAATTTGCTTTTAGTTTTTCATTTACAGTTTATATTTGTATAGGTATTATTATAATATTGTTTTGTTTTCTTTTTCTTCAATTTATAATTTATCAATTTATTATTAGTAATTGTATCCTTATTATTTGTATGTTTTTTTACAGTTAGTTTTTGTTTTTGTTTTTTGCTGTTTCACCACCGCACGATTCCTGCCTACGATTTTGTTGTTGTTTCTTCACATATAAATATATTTATGTAACTTTGTTTTTGTAAACATAAAAAGTATCATCCATTTTGTTTCTTTATCTAATCAAAATATATAAAACATAAAATAATTAATTGGGGTATTCACACCAGTATCTTAAGTGTCCTAAGTGTCGTAATGTCTTAACATTTTAAGATAGTTTAAAAAAAATTGTTGTTGTGGCTCAAACAAAAAAGTCATAAAGTAATAAGACTTTCTCAGCTATATTTAATGTTTGTCATCAGCGATGCCAACTATTTTTAACCCAAACGCGCTATACCCCTTCTCAAAACGCGCTAAGTTACAGCGTTATCAACAATTTATAGTCAAAACGCGCTATTTTCCTATGCGCTAAATTAAATTTTAATAAAGATCGATGTATGTATTAGTAAATACGAGTACAATTAATGTTTTAGTAACTCTTTTTCAGATTATGCAATAGTGCTTCTTCGAAATTATATCCTAAATAACTAAAATCATTTAATACAGAATCTGACTCGCCTTCCAAATATTCGAAATTCTACAACTAACAACTTATATAAACTGTCGAATAGTGTTGCGATTCAAATGCTTTTTGAAGTACAAAAATAATAGATGCTTAATAAGGTATATACATTTTTTGGGTCACGAGTACGAGTACATATTTTTAGCTGTGAAATTTCAAAATTTTTGCCAATTACAATATCAAAATGCGTTTTTAATTTTAACCACAGTCAAGGGAATTCTATTTGCAACATCTGAATCATTAACGAATTTAAACAAAAAGTTAAATTTTGGATATTAGACAAATGTTAAATTTATACAAAAAAGTAAAAAGATATTGAACTGAAATGATATTTTTGACTTTAATCAAAACGCGCTAACTTAGCGCTTTTTTTATTAAACGCGCTAAGACGAAAAAAAGCGCGTTTGGAATAGTTAAAACGCGCTAAAACTAGCGCGAAAGGCGCTAAATTGGCATCGCTGTTTGTCATAACTATATGTAGAAATGCGTGAGAGTTTACCAAAGGAATTGAGAGAGAGAGAGAGAGTAAGCAATGTACAAAGGTACTAAAACCAAAATACAAATAAGTACAGTAGAATCCCGATTATCAGAACACCGATTATCCGGAATCATCATTCGTCTCAGCTCTAATTGTCTAATTGCCTTACATAGGTATTATGTAATTCATTATCTATCGTTATAGCTCGGTTTTTGTATATTGTATTATCTAAACGACTAAAATTTATATAAAAGTTGACAAATGACAAACATGACAAATTTAAATGTATGTAAATTGATTTTTTGATTTGATTTGCTTTGAAATCGATTATCTGGATTTTCGATTATACGGAATACCCCTGGTTTTATTTGATCCCAATAATCGGGACTCTACTGTACAATATTTTTAATTGTAAATTATGAGGGGTTGCTCACAGCATTATATTTTTTCGTGTTATTACTTTAAAACGTGTTAATTTATGAGTACCATCTGAATACCCCAAATGTGTTTCAATGTTCACAATAACAAACATAAAGAGAAAAAAATTAAAACAAAAAACTTGATCAACTGCTGAAATTAAGAAGAGATTGTAAAATTCAAAAAGGTTTTGGTGTCATGTTATTGGTTTTATTTGTTGTTGTTGTCGCATTGATCTAATCATTAGATTCTAATGTAAATTGCATAAGTACATACATTGTATTTATTTATCTCACATACCCATGTATATATAGTATGTTCTTTTTAATTATTTGATTTGATTGATGTTTTTTAATTAAGTTTTGAAGAATTTTTTTTATAATTTTGTAATTAAATAAATATGTAGTTTTTTTTTTGGTGTTGTATTAGCAAAATGTTTAAAAATATGAAGCGAATTTCCAACCTAGACATCACACAGAGAGCTGACTGCTCAACGACCCATCTTTTAAAAGATAAAAGTTGCATGATCTGTCCTTTGAAAACGAACTTTACACAAAAAAATATTTCTCGATCTTCTTAAAATAATAATACAAAATAATATAAAAATAACTTTTATTAACGTATTGAAGTTATAAGGTTTAAGTGGCATAACTTTCTATTTCCTGGTTAAGCTTTATACATTTGCTCAGTTCTATCACGATCAATTGAAAAAAGACCATTCTAGGTGAGTGACATTTATCCCACTTCTGACACCACGTTTTATGGTAGGTACAGACTTAGCAACGTGTTTATGCAACCAGGCAGGTTACGTTGTCGGTCGCAATGTCTGTAGTCTTGTTTATGGTTGCGTTCGTAGTTGCATTCGAAGTTTCGAAAATATGAAAATGTTTTGATGTTTATGGGTTGAATTGACAGTTGCATTGTAGGTTGCAGTGTCTGTGTCAAAATATTCGAAAACGTGTTGCGTTCGAGTTCGAAAAATAGTATTTTCGACATTATTTAAAAGAAATCAACCACTTTGAGGTGATTTATCCATATGCAAAATGTATGGTAAATCATCATATAGAAATTAACATGATTTGCACAAATCATCATGGTTTGTATAAATCATGCCGGTGGAAACATACCATAAGCATAATAACCATACAACATCTCCCTTTACAAATAATAAAAAAAATATATGAATAACTAAAATTAAAGAATATATAATCATACAATTTCTAATAAAAATAGTTCAAATCAGAATCATAAATTTTCTAAAGTTACAAAATTCTAAATTCACAAATAAAGCCTTTCTGGTTGCCTTATAATTATAACTGCTGATCCCGACTAACAGTGCTTTCACTCTGTTGTGCCACTACTTCCTCCTCCCTGTCACCATCTCCCTTACAGTGTTCACCATTCTCAACCGTATTAAAATCCTCAACATTTGAATTATTCCTAGGCGACTTTCTAATGTGTTCTAAGCTCCTTCTATAAAGCGATCCTTTATTATCTAACACTATGTAAGACCTTGGTTCCTTACACACCTCTTTTACCTCATCACGAAACCATGAACCAGTTGGAGTCTTCTTAAATATAATTGTCTCCCCTTCATTAACTAACTCAGGACTTTTAGATTTGCTATTATAATAATCTGAAAATTTTATCGGATTAGACTTCAACTTATTACTGTATTCTTTGCTGTGCACCAGCCTGGGTATAAAGTTGTCTACAAGTGAAGGTACTCTTGTACGTAGTGAACATGACATCAACAACTCAGATGGACTCAGTAGATCTCCCTTCGGTGTTGTTCTATACTGCAAAAGAGAAATATAAGGATCGGAACCACTCTCCAAAGACTTTAATAAAAGTATTTTGACTGTTCGGAATTGTCCGCTCCGGCAAACCATTGTACTTGGCTAAATACGGACTAGAAGTCCTATGATCTATACCCCTATTTCCACAAAATAAACTAAACTCTCTTGAATTAAAAGGCGGACCATTGTCAGACATGAAAACATATGGAATTCCATGCCTCGAAAAAATTGACTTCAATTTTCTTATCACGTGAAAAGCTCTATAGCCTTCATTCAGCATTCTCTACAAATTTCGAAAAATAGTATACTACGAGAATATATGTTTTGCCCCTAAGCTCAAAAAGATCACACCCAACCTTATATCAAGGCACCTGAATAATTTCATGTGCCATCAACTCAGGCTTTGTGTTCGATTTCTGATACTTTAAAAAAATTTCGCAATTAGACACAATATTATCAATGGCATTGTAGATATTTGGCCAACAAACTCATTGACGTGCCAAATTTTGACATCTAGTAACATCAAAATGGCCTTCATGGATTCTACTTAAGACCATTTTTCGGAGACTCCGTGGGATAATTATTTTCAAAACACATATTTCGTCCTTAATTTTGTAATAAGGTGCAACATCTTGTTCCACTTATGTTCGGTTCTTAGGCCAGCCATTTTTTACGCAAAACATAATTTTTAAAAACGTGCCTTCTTTCCCACTATGTTCAGTTTTCATAGCAATATCCGCAAAAGGTATTTCCATATCCGAAGCAATAAAATTGCAGTGCAAAGCTATTTTACTGTCTACTTCAAATAATGTCGTATGTTCCAATGGTGGCCTAGAAAGTGTATCCGCTATCTTCAAATCCCTTCCTGACTTGTAAATCACTTCTATTCCATAGCACTGCAATCGCAGCATAAATCGCTGAAGTCTTGAAGGTATCTTATAAAGAGGTCGATCAAAAAGACTAACTAAAGGTTTGTGATCTGTTTCCACCACCACCTTAGAACCATACAGATATTCGTGAAATTTCGTACAACCAAAGAGAATTCCTAATGACACTGTTCTGCAAAAAATAAAAAAGGAAAGAGTCCTGACACTATTTCAGCTGATTCTTATGTAAATTGACCTCCTAAATCCGAATATGATATCCGTTTTTTGCCCCATCACCCACCATTTTCGAGGGTTCACCCCGCACTAATTTCGATGATTTTATAGCCCTGAATTCAATTTATAATGTATAAAAAACTATTTTAGCTGTTAAATTTTTCTATAGCTCTGCACTACCACTTTTATGTGCTCTTTTATTGTCTAAATTGAGTAAAACGGTTGTCCCTTCCCAGCTTCTTAAAACTGGTTATAAAATCTACTTTGGCGATCAAGACAAGCATTGGGCTCCCAAAAATTTGCTGCACTACTTGTTACAGTAGCTCGACTGAATGGCTTAAATGGACCCGTAAATCATTATCATTTGCTGTGCCCATGTGTCATCTCACGGATTGTTACTATTGTATGACTTCTATCAACGGGATCTCTGGAAGAAGTAAGCACACTATTTAACATTCGAATATTCCTTCAGGTCTACGACCAGTTCCTCACAACGAATTTTTGCCAATTGCAGTCCCCCTAAAGACCTATAAGCTAGAACCAGAAACATATTTCAAATACTGAGATTCAGGCTGGACCATCAAATGAAACGTGCAAATATTATGAGGATTTTCAAGTTGATTTAGCCCATCGACAACCTCATTTCACCACTCTGTCGGAATTGAATGCTCTCTTTAGGGATTTCAAATTGTCTAGGAGTAAATCTCAGTTGCTTCGGTCTCGATTTCAGCAGTGGAATCTCCTAGAAAATGGAGTAAAAATCTCTTCTCAGAGGACCAGACAGTCAACCTTGAAATTATTTATTTCGGAGGACGAAAGTAAGTGTTCTGTCCTGATTCAAATGAATGAACTGAAGGTACCTTGTGAATCTGACAAGTAGAGACTGTTGGAAAGTTGTACTGTTGGTCAATAGAAATCAGTTATCATCAGTCCCAGTTGCAAATTCTGTAGATGTGAAAGAGACCTTCGAAAACATCAAACGAATCCTTGATAAATTATTTAAGTTATCGTCATTATAATTGGAAAATTTATGCTGACTTAAAAATTGTTGCTCTACTTATGGGCTTACAATCCAGATTCACAAAAATCTTATATGAGTGTGACATCCGAGGCCGAGACAAACATTAGATTATACGAAACTGGCCACTGCGAGAAAGTTTAACTCCCGACCACAAAAATGTTGCCCACGATCCACTAGTACCGAAGGAAAATATTTATTTGCCACAAGGCAGGTAATGGATTTAAATTTTTAAAAACTAAATTTCTTCGGCTTAGTGTCGCTAAAATCAAAGAAGTACTGTTCGTAAGATCCCAAGTCAGACAACTTTTCCAAGACTCAACATTAGTTGAACTCCTGAATCTAAAAAAACGAGCTTGGCATGCATTGCAAAATATGTGTGTCAGCTTTTTGGGTAACAAAAGTGGAAACATGTTCAGGAGTTCCTGTCAGCCTATAAGGCTATGGAGTGTAACATTTCTCAGGTGTCAGTGCACTTCTTGGACTTCCTGCATTTCTAAACTTTTTCCTGCACATTTAGGAGCAGAGTCTGATGAACAAGGGTAACGATTTCATCTAGACATCGCTGTTTGAGAAAAGATTTTCTAGAAAAGGACATTTTTCTATAAAACAATTCTTGTAGCAAAAAATTATATAAATGATACAAAGTTTTTCGCAAATGAAAATAAACAATGCATTTATTACAGTCTAACTTTGTACATTTAAGAGACGTAAATATCTATGTATTGGGCGACGGCTCGAAGAAGTGTCAAAAATTTACTTACATTAGTACTTTGCTACCGTTTGGCACAGGCCCTTAATAATTAATAACAATCGATGATTGTCTGTCCCTCTGTCAGTACTTGAAATTGATTTTTCCAAGCCATCAGAATAGCTGAAGACTTCGATGTTGGATTTGTGTTAGCTCGATTGGTATTATTATGCTATGTTTAGACGACGAGTTGAATCACCTGCTTCGCTCTCTGAATCATGTTTATGAATCATGCTGTTTAGACTACTCATTCGTGCTTCGTGTGCAGCGTGCCAATTTAGTGCTTTTCGTACTAGATTTAGAGTTTTTTAATTGATAACAGTGCGGAATTTTTCAAATTGTTGCTTAAAAAAAGGCACTAAATTGGTGCTTTTCACCTTTGATTTTAGTGCGTTTTGCGAATCTACTAAATATTAATTTGTTAAAGTGTGGTGGCTTTATTTTCACTTTCCAAAAACTATCTGCTTTCACCCCTTTTAAACATGCGAAGTTTCCTTTGCAGAATGTTAATTCAGCTGGGTGAAATACGAAGGAAGAAAAACTTTCTCTTTCATAGTGAGAAAAAATATATTTCTAGAAATTACAGAGGATACCACGTTGGAAACACGTTATAAAATAACTTAATTACAATAATCTAATTACTAACCACTGAGGGAAGCAATGTATTGCTTTCTTGATAACGAAAGCTTTCAAAAATGCTTCTGAAAAGTACTAACGTAAGGCTCTCTAACAAAGTGGACAGAAGTAAAAAAAATAGGTTTGATCCCGTACTTTTTGGGCAAAGTTCGGTAAAATGAGAAAAAGCTATAATTTCTCTCAATAATGCAAACAATTTACAAAAGTACGGGAACAAGAAAAACTAAAAATCTTACCAAAAGCCAACGCACAAGTAAATACATACTTACACACATACACATGCAAGCGTTCACTTACATGCTGTGGCATAACTAGAACATTTTGTTTCTTAATTTTACATAAAAACTGATAAAACTTAGTTCACCACTTGTTTATAAACCTTTTTGATAAAAATTTCCAATGTTTTTAGTGTTTAGGACAATTTAATTTTACTTTGTAATTGGTTATTTTTCAAACAGCTGATCGTTTATCGGCTTGCCCAAACTAGCCCAAAGAAAAATTACGGGCTATTTCGGTCAAGAAGAAGAAGAACATTACTCTCTCAAAAGCTCCCTTACTTGCCCAAACTTTGAGTACGGGAACAGTTTTCGGTAAAATTGGGATCCCGCGGGCGCCCAATGTGGAGTACGGGATCAAACCTAATGTAAACCAGTAACTTTTGCATCTGAATACACAAAAACTACACATTATTACTTCTGTAAAACGAACTAGTAAAGCAAAAAATGAATGGCTTTTTGGAAACTGAATGCATTGCTTCTAGCTGTCTTACAAAAACTCTTCTGAAAAGCGGTAATTTTTGCTGGGATGGTGAAATTGAAGAAATGGAACGAAGTATCAGAAATTTATGGATACATAAATGGAAAAATTTGCTCAGAAGTGATCAATTTTGGGATTGAAGTTTATAATTATAGAAATTCAACTAATCATAATCCATTTCTAATACTGTCAATATTTCCTCTAAGACTATTAACATAACCATGTTCAAATGTTGAAGTAGAAATAACTTTTAGCGCTTATATCTATTTTAAAAGTAAGTAAGAAATACAATAATGATTTTATAAATCAAATTGTTTCATTCATATAAAATACGGTCTAAAAAGAAAAGGCTTATGTTGTTCAGTAACTCGTTTCTGTAATTCTCGCATCGTAAAATTTCTCACATGAAGTGTGAAACACAAAATTCCATCGTTTCTCGATTTGTGAAAAAAAGTGTTTCTGTATTTGAATGTGAAAACAGACAACACTGAATCTGTTTTTACTGGAATATTTCCAGTAATCGAGTGTCAAATGAAAACAAAAGTCACAAAAATATTATTTTAATAACAAAAAAATAATAATTTTAAAGAAAAATTAAATTTTATAATGAACATGAATATAAAGTGAATGTAAAATGCTTGAAATAAGTTTTTTTTTAGCAACTGTCTCTATTATAGAAAACTCCACAAAAAAATTGTAAATAAATATAATGATATCGACTCCTTAATAATAATTTTAGTTCAATAATTCGTTGCATATCTTTTCAACTAGTTTATTATTCATATTTTCATGTTTCATGTTTCTGTACAAATTTTGTTGTTCTCGCACAAATTTAAAATGCGAGTTATTTAGACGGTTCTTGCGAGAAACTTTTCACAGAATATTGTTACAGAAACACCCTTTCTCACATCCTTCCAATAATTGCTGGAAATTTATTTAAATGACAGATAGTTTTCGCAAAGTAAATATACAGAAAAACTTATGTGAGAAAAGCCATTTTGTGTTTCAATTTACACTGTTTTTGTTACGATTCCCTTGTTTCATGCGGGAAATTTTACGATGCGAGAAATACAGAAACGAGCTACAGAATGTAACATACTGAAAGAAATGAAACTGCATTTCCTGATCGTTGATCACGCTTTTCTTAAAATAATACACCATAATTGCAGTGTCTTGCCAAATGAACTTCAATTATTTTCCTACTCATATTCTACTTATAAGCAAAATCGAAATATGGCTCGATATAATTGAAATTATTACATAAGACCTATGAAATGTAGTAAATTTAAAATTGTAGTTAACTTAAATTTTTAATTTCTACTCATTCAATACATATATAATTATCCATGTGGGCTTTCTCTGTATTGAAAATAAATAGATAAATATAAAAATATAAATAAAAAATATATTGCATTTAGTGCTTTTTTATGAACACACAGTGATTTTTGCTCTGAAAAAGTAGGCATCATTGTTCGCGTGACATTTTTTTTATGTATATTCACGCAAACATACGTATCATACGCACGTGTATACATGCATACATACTTATATAAATTCGATTCAAGCAAAATCTTGTTTTTGAAGGCATCTCTATATTTTCTTCTTATTTCTCCTTTTTATATTATTCATAACTTAATTAAATTTATTTATATTAAACTCACATCTATGTTTTTTTGGCTTGTTTTCATTTATTTACAAACACACACATACACATATACCTATTTTGTTTTGATAGCTAGTTCAGATAAAGTGGCGATTAACTGCGATAAAAGTTAGAGAAGATACCAATTTTACGTGCTTCGCAAGTAGATTCATATTGAATCTACTTGATTCGCTCTCATAATTTTGTATGGCGAAGCAAGTGGATTCGGTCATGATTGGGGCGTGAAGCATGAATAGAGAGCGAAGCACGTACCGTCTAAACATAGTATTAGAAAACAACAAAATCATAAAAGCGATTCCCGACATTGAAATTTTTTTATTAAATGGAAAATGGAATTTTTTTTCGTATTTTTTCAAACACTTAGTACATTTGTAATTCCCAGGGTACTAAAAATTATTTTATCTTTATTCTTTATACATATTTTAGAAGGATCTTTATTCAAGCGCTTTAAAACTTATATTTTAATATTTGGCCATTTTTAAGTAAGTAAGTGCAATGGACGTCAATAAATGGTATTCAGATGTTCCGAAGTGGAAAAAAACTGTTGATAACATAAAAAAGCATAACGATAGTTTATATTGTTCAAAAAGAAGAAAAATAAATTTTTGCGGTCATTAGACATTTGTTCAGTAACTGGTTTATGGAAAAACAAAACTATTTTGATAGTTTTGAGTTGTGATCAGAGAAGCAAGTCGATAAATTTTTTTCGGCGGTAGCTGAAGGGATTAAATTTATCTTCGGCGACGGCTTAGCCGCTCACGCCGTGCTTTCATCGGCTCGCCAAAAGTGATATTTTTTCATCAGCTGATTTTCATTATTTTATTTTAATTTATTTGCTGGTTGTTAAGCATGTCTGTATGCATTTGATTAGTTCTTATCTACATCATCAATAAACTCCAACCATACATTTTGAATTAGACTTGTATCGAACTCTTTCAGTAGATTGCTTTTGAATTGTAATTTAAATGGGTTTGATCATAGGTTTGTGCCCAAAACGAGCTACTGAAAGTCTATTGAATAGCCACAAACCTCTTCTTTTATGCACATACTTTCAAAAACCAATTGAGAATTCGCAAATAGTAATATTTTTGAAAATCATAAAAGAATAAAATAAGCGTAGTAGGCCTAGAAACTTCTACAAATCCCGGCAGATAGTTTATATTCGATAGGAATCTATTTTATTTTTCTAAACTTTTATGCAATTAGAAATTCATTGGATAACAAATAAAAGTATTTAGAAGGCAAAATGAAAATTCAAATTTAACATTTAAAAAATGTATTATTCTAAGGTTGTTATCGTTGTGTTGTTGTGATTTATAAAAATAGGACATCAGAGGGATAAACTCGGACATTGTATTAAAAAAGTAGGACTTAAAAATAAAGTGAAATTGATTTTTACCCAACACTGTTGATATGTTTACATTAAATTGTACCTTCACCCAAAAAACAAGTTTTAAAATCAAAAAGAAAAAATTTCATTTATTAGGAGCAACAATTAGCTCAAGAGTGTTCTCCAGGGCATATGGGAGAATACATATACATCCTAATATTACCAAACACCCAATTCATTCTATTAGAATAATCTTTTAGATGCTAGACGTGGCGACATTTAGTACTAATTTTTAGTATTTATTATTTTACGTATTTCATAGCTCCTTCCTGAAAGAAAATTTAGTGTACAAGTTTTTTTTTGCTCTTGAAAATAGTTTTATTTTATGTTATGTTATTTATTTTAGCATTAAAATAAATTTGTTAATAAAATGAATAACTTTTATAGAAAGCTGATTACTTTTCCTTTTTTGTTTGAGCTTAAAATATTTCAAAGCAACAGAGATACTTTTATTAGAAGAGCGGAGCATTTTGCTGTAAAAGTTTTTTTTTTGCTAACTGTATGTACAGTGAAGGACTAAACTCTCCATGCAGCCATAATTTTTTGGGGTTTGACAAAATCTGGGAAAAATTCTAAAAAAATTATTTATGCCAATATTTAGGGTGATGATAAATATGTTTATACAAAAAATAAAAACGTAATTCGTAATTATAATAACTGCAATATTGACAAAAAATTCATTGGACAAAAGTCTCCATACAGGCATAAAATATATGAAAAATACGTTCAAAATGCATGGGATTGTTTGAAAATTCAGTGATTTCCGGTACCAAGCCGGCAACGAATGGCATGCAAATATGGTCTTATATGTTCTTAAAATAACATCAGTTTACATTAGCTTTGAAAGTGTCTAAAATATTTACTACAAATGACGCGATTGCCCTTTAAACATTAACACGGCTACCACCATTATTAACTGGATTTAAATTTAATTCGTTATTATGCATGAGATAAAATAAATTCAATAGCGTCGCATTTAGTGGTGAAAAATTAAAAGTTATGCATTAAACACATTCACCACAGCAGGCTACACGAACACACGACTTCAAATGCCGCTAGCAGCATTTGTCGCCTCGTAGCCAGCTACTTAATTATTTTGGAGACGGCAGCAGCACCATCTGCAGCTGATATTCAAGTACAAATACATAGTTCAGTATTGCCACTTTCATATATTTTGCATTTATAAAAATTAATTTTTCTTTTAAAATTTACTTATTTCACATAAAAGTACAATAATGAATCAATTTATTCTTTACATCAATTTTTGGATATTGTTTCTAGTAAATAGTATGAAATAATTGTACGATATCATTCATTCACCATTTTGTATTATACTGGCAACACTGCATTTGCTCATTGTAGCCAGAGAAATAGAAATTAGTTTAAAGTTGGCGACAGCTACAACGGTGGTCGTGCAGTCGTGTAGCCTGCTGTCGTTAAAATAATTGTTACCATAAGAATGTGTGTATTCTATTTTTGACAGATTGTAGCCCGTAGCCTGCTGTGTCGAATGTGTTTAATGCATTATAGGAAAAGTGTTATTAGGCATGATATAAATATAGAAGGTACTTCCATTCTCTCATTTTTTCTTGACATTCACCTTCTGACAAGGATAGGTATTCTGAAGTTTCCGGTAAAATCGTGCTACCGTATTAATTTAATATTTCCCCTCTGTTTCCTGTTTGCTTGAAAATTTTATTGAAAAATTATTTCAGAAGTTTTTTTATAAATTCAAACAATTAAAAAAAAATTGTGATGATAAATGTTTTATTATCTTGAAAAGCAATGAAATGCATTGTAAATGTATTGTTGTGTTAAAGATTCGGAAATGAGCTGCATTTTACAAACTGTGGACGTAAAAAATATCATTGTAAAAATATGAATGTATCATTCTTTGAGTTCTCTACACTATCTGGTGTTCGCCAACAGTGTCTAAGAGCCTGCAAAATCTGTGAAATATACTTGCCAAAATTATCTGATCGGGTATTTAAGCAATTTTTATAGAAAACATGTTACAATCAACAAGAAGCGAATTATATAGATTAAACAAGATGTAATATCAATCAATATTTGTTAAACTTAATGAAAATTCATTGTCAACTAATGAACATCACCAATCACTTTGGATGGAAATATAGTTAAAATACTTATTTTAGGCAGACAATTTAAAAAGATGCGCCAAGTTATTACATAACCACTTCTTAAACATCACAGATGTGTAGTCATGTATATCACTTTATTTATTCGCAGCTTTTGTTAAGATAATTACACATTTCTGTAAAAATTTTATGGGGGAAGACTTAAATTTTTTACGATATGGGAACATTTTTTTTATTTCTCTCAAAAAACAAACTTCAAAAATACTTATTTTTTAAAAACAAAGAGAGAATGGAAGTACCTTCTATATTTATATCATGTTATTAGGTGCGTTTGAGTACTTTTTCAGTAAAAACCAGTAACTGAGTAAATACTGAGTAATTTAAAGAAATTACTCTCAATAAAAAAATTTGCAAATAAAAGTACGCGAAAGCAAAAATTGTAAAATCCAGTAAAATTTATACAGCTGATTGACAATTTTGGCGCTAAAAAAATTATACATATGTATGTATGTATATTGAAAAAACTCTGCACATAATATTGGAACCACGTATTCCAATCTAGATGAAACAGACTAGTTAAATCATGGTCCCATGTAATGCAATCATGGATCATATCGTTTTCACGCAAGCATTCAATGCTGCACAATAAGTATTCGTGACTAAACGATTATGACCGTAGTCTACAACTATTCTATATGGAGCAGTTTTGGGGTTAGTCCGATGTAATGCAAAGTTGGAACATTTAGTCCAACCCTAGGACATCAACCTCCTTTTTTCATACATTTGGAGTAGTTTTGGAGTATTCCTACTCCTCTTTGCAGTATTTACATACATGTATGGACTAGTCGCATTATCTGCCGGGAATATACAAAACTATACATACATATGTACATATTGTCCGGTACCCAGCTCAAATTACTGCTTCCTAGAAGCGTTTTTGTAAGGGAGACAATGTTATAGAATCACTTGCTGTTGCGGATGAATTCAACTTCCAAAAAGCCATATTTGTTTGCCTTACCAGTGTGCTTCACAGAGGCAACAATATTGTATTGTCTTTGTGTACTCAGATGCAAAAGTTAGTGGCTTGCAAATTTTTTTTTACTTTTGTTCTTTATTTCGTTAGAGAGCCTGCCTTATGTTAGTGCTTTTCAGAAGCATCTTTCAAAGATTTTGTAATCAAGTAAACAATATATTGCTTCCCTCAGTTGTTAGTGCTTCCAAAACAGAATTTTTTTGCCGTGTAGTTACTGACCAGCCGCATGGAACAATTTTGTGTTTTTCAGAAAATCGATGAATGTTTTTTCATTTGTTTTATATAAATCTTACCGATGTCGACAATAAACTTTCTTATTTTGTCGACATCACGGGTCAGGCCGTTAAAGTTTCTATGCTTTTTACGCTCAAGGTGAAAAGTAATTAGGATGTACAGAGAAAGACAAAAATGTTTGTTGCCGCTTAAACCAATCACGACAACAACATTGTTTACTTCCTTGCAAGTAGGTCCAATGAGTGCATTTATTAAGAGAAATATAAAAGGGGAAAATAACTTTATATATCCTGATATATTCAAGATATCGAAAAACTGAAAACAAATCACATCAATCATATGTAAGTATATAATCGATCAATAACTAAATTTTTTAAATGTATCATGCTATAAAAATCTATTAACTTTATTCACGTTTAAAAACAATCGGTTATGTTCTGCATTCCACGTGAAATTACATCGTTCGGAAATTGTTGTTTTAAAATTTAAATACATATTTCCAACAATTTATAAAAATTCCGCACGTTTTAATTTCGCGTGGAATACATAACACCCCCTAATACTTTT
Source organism: Tachina lurida (assembly GCA_944452675.1). Lineage (NCBI taxonomy): Eukaryota > Metazoa > Arthropoda > Insecta > Diptera > Tachinidae > Tachina > Tachina lurida. Next base: position 66,472,121 of record OX101752.1, on the reverse strand, counting down.
CTGGCATCAAACTTAAACAAACGTAATATTGTTTATAGCTTAATACACTTGTTTTTTGTTATTTTTAAAATTTCATCAAAAAACAAAAATTTTTGTTTCCATTTGCTTTTGTTTGTTCATATTTAAAAACATATGGTTTCATTTTACTGGATTTTACTGGCAAAAATTTGTCCAGTAAAAATTTTCATTTAGAGTCTGAACATAATACAACGATAATTTATTGCGGTGCGGTTTTTCATACGATTTTGAAGTAAAAAACCGCAGTGCGGAACGGCATAAAATTAAAATCTATTTTATTTTCTCTGCGGACTTTCTTATTCTCTCAATTTTTGACACTCTTTCTCTTTCTGATGTTGCCACAGTTTTTGAATAATTGGCGGTGTTCACAACATTGTTTTCACAAAAAACATGATTTTTTTGTCATAATACATATATAAAATTTTAAAAAATATATCAAATATATCTGCGAATATATAAAATGTTAATCATTTTTTGTTTTTAGTTACTGCCATTACAAAATATTTAACACAAAGAGTATTTTTTTTATAAAAATGTATATAAAAAAAAATTAATAAAAATTTAAACAAACAATGACAAGTATTGCCGTAGCCGTCTTCCGTTGTATTATGTTTATTTTTCTTTCCCGCAACGAGAAATCGCACCGCACCGCAAACATTGTGTTTAGACCCTTAAGCCTGGTACGGAGTTCATACGTAATTTCAGGTTCTCATTAGGGTTTGGGATTTCCCGGACTTTTGCTCTTCCCGGGAAACGGGAATTCAAAATTCAAGTTCCCGGGGATTCCCGGGAAAAGCTAATTTTCTAAATTAAATACATTTATTAAATGAAAGTTGGTGAAATTTCGATTGTTTTATTAATGTAAGCATTCTTTTGAAATAAAAGTTAATAATAAAGCAGTTCTAGGACAAATTTTAAAGAATTTTTAATTGAATTTAAGCAAATGGAATAAAGTTATTACACAGCAAAAGACATATAAAAACCAATTGACGACTGTTACCACAATTAGTAGACAATTTTCTTCATTTTAATAAGAATTTGCCTTGCTTGTTTCTCATTCTTTTTGAAAATTTTCCAGGCGGTTTCTTATCGTTAAGTACAAGCAGGTTACAGTACCACACTGCGCTGCGCCGAATTTTGAATACTCTGAGCCACAGTATGTCTAAGTGGCTTTCATTTTATTTCTCCTAAAATATTTTCTGCAGGGTTTCCATAATAGCGTCTACTTGTAATCAATTTAAGTTTCGTCAACTCAGAGTTCTTACAGCTTAAAATTTTCACTACACTTTTCAAAATTTGTTCATTAATTCGAAAAATCACTTCAAGTTCGCTTAGCATCGAATTATTTACTTTAGGAAACGATTATATCATTGCAATCATTGATACTTATACAATTTATTCCACTTTTTTTAGGAGATATGGTATGATCTCAATTTAATGGAATTTTTATGAAATTTCAGACTCGATTTGAATAGCTCACATTTTTATTTTATATTAAAAAAACATGGACATTTTACTTCTTGTTTATCGGAGTCGAAAGAATTCTTTCTTTCTTACAGTTACATTTAAAACAAAAACTCAATTTAAATTTTTAGATTAAAAAACTTCCTTCGAACAAGGTATATGTAAGTGTTTAAACAGACGATGAAAAACGTGTCAACGTTCGTGTAAATTTAGTCATACAATCATTCAAACGAACTTTTGTAATATATAAAAAAATAATAAGTTTTTATATTAAAGTAAAATTGGATTATAAATTCTATATATTTATGAAATAACATGCACTTTTAATTTTAATATTTCCCACCCGGGAATTCCCGTTTCCCAAACCCTAGTTCTCATACAAACTGTATGTAAAAAAAAAATTCGGAAATTCAGGTTGGTAAATTTCATAAAGAAATTTTCATTTGCTAGTACGGACTTTCAAAAGAAAAATACACGGAATTTTTTATAAATACAAGTGGAGACTTTTTTCAGTCAACTGACACAAAAATTGATGTTCAAACAATTGTTTGGTGACGGAATTTTTGACATTTCTAATTTTCATCAAATTATAATTAATTTTTAGTGTTTTTGTGCGTTGTAAATTCATAAATAAACGAATTTGTGTTGATTCAAATATAATTCTACACAAAAGGCTACACGATTATTTTTCCGTGTAGAAATAAATGTAAATTTACAAACCTGAAATTCCGTAAGAACTCCGTACCTGGCTTTACTCAGTAAATTATCTGTAATTTTTCGCTCTCAATTCCCCTTTTCATTTACTGGATTTTTGTACGCGAACGCAATCCAGTAAAAAATAGTACAAATTTGTAAAAATTTTTGAGTTCTCGAACGCACTTATTAAGCCCGGTACGGAGTTCTTACAGAATTTCAGGTTTGTAAATTTACATTTATCTCTACACGGAAAAATAATAGTGTAGCCTTTTGTGTAGAATTATATTTGCATAAACACAAATTCGTTTTTTTATGAATTTACAACGCACAAAAACACTAATAATAAATTATAATTTGATGAAAATTAGAAATGTCAAAAATTCCGTCACCAAGCAATTGTTAGAACATTAATTTTTGAATCAGTTGACTGAAGAAGTCTCCACTTCTATTTATAAATCCCTAAGATAGGCAATAAATTAAAAAAATGTTGTGTATTTTTCTTTTGAAAGTCCGTACTGGCAAATGAAAATTTCTTTATGAAAGTTACCAACCTGAATTAAACGTTTGATTATATCCGCTGGTATTTCGTCATATCCTGCGGCCTTATGGTTTTTCGATTTCTTTATACCTTTCTTGATTTCATCCTTTGTAATTGGTGGTCGAGTGAGTTTTTGCATATTTATAGTACTATCATCATTCAAAGATCTAGTGTCGTCCGAGAACAGGGATTTCATATAAGGTGTGTTTTTTTTACTTTTGTAGTAAAATGCAGTAAATGAGTACTTACTATGAAAATTTTAAAATTTACTCTCAAAGTGCTGCTGGCGAAATAAAATACGTGAACGGAAAAATAGTGTTGAAAAATATATAAACTTTTGACATTCAAGTCTTTTAATTATTGGTACTCGATACACGAACAATCTAAGAATATATTTTGTAATTTATTTCATGTAATATTTGTAATTAATTTCTTTTTGATGTCCTTGTTTTGTTGTTGGTTAAATTAATAAAAATTACATGACTATTTGTTAATGTTACCGATTACCTTAAAAGCAATTGTAATTCTAAGTAACCAGATACTTTACAGTTTTACAACTCTGAGTAATTAGAATAATTTGCAAAACAAAAGGATTAATAAAGTAAATTACAAAATATCGTCCCCTCAATAAAACAATAGTGCATACGCATGTACACCATAATTTGTTTATTGCATAAGAAGAGTCTACATAACTGATTTCACCACATATTTAAATGACCACAGCTTAAAAACATTGAATATTTTCTGAAATATTACTGTTTCCCAGATGTCTAATAACACAAAAACTTTAAACTCCATTATATCGAAACGTAAAAAAAAGTATACACTATTGTTTTATTAAGCGGACGATATGTAGTATTTATATACTCGTATATTAGGGTTGTTATCCTTCCTCGGACACTGTCCTCTTTTTGGGATCTCTGTCTTAGAAAAAAATTAGCGTCCGGGAAAGTCCTACTTTTTAATTGATTCGCTTTTACATTGCTTGACAAATGGTATTTATTATAAACCAAGCTAAAAAGGGAAATAATTGGTATTGGATCTCCAGATTATCTTATAAATAAAACTGTCCATGAGGATTGTAATATGTTATTTTTAAACGTAGAATTGTTAAGATGTATTAAAACATCGATGGAGTGCGTAAAAAGGGCCAAAATAATATAGAACATAGCTTTAGGCTAAGTTCAAAATCTTTATTTTATGAACAAATAAGACACTAACCAAACAATGAAAGTTTATTTAAAGTTGGTAGCCCTAGGAATATTTGATGAATAATCGGTTGAACTTTAAATAACTTTGTGATCTCAGCTGATGAAGAACTACTTTTTTAATGAATTCTTGTGCTATAAAGTGTAAGTATAAACGACAAACCTATAAGTTTAAAAAGTGTTTTCCACATTTTAAATGATATTTGAAGTGCTATTTCTATGGGTTTAAGTATGCAAATATTCTCAAATGTGCACATACTTTTGTAGATACAAAATCGATAGTGTTGGGTAAAAATATTCTATATAAAATTTTTTTAGCAATTATCCGGGGTTTTTTCACTCTGATATCCTCTTTTTATAAATTACGCGATAACAAACCTATCGTATATTAACAGAATCATTATCATACTTGGTAAAATAATTATTTTTAAAGACTCACAATTTTTCACCTTTCCTAAAATGTATACACTTTTCATTTGTTTACATTTTCAATCATATGTTTTTATCTTACTAAGCTTTACTACGAAAAATTTCTGCAGTAAAAATTTTGCAAAACACTCAGTCAAGAATTGTTACTTTACTCTCTCTCGGTTACTGTATTTTGGGTAAACGAACGAAATTTAGTAAAATGCAGTAAAGTTCAGTAAAAATTTGTAAGAACTTGTATATACGTGAACACAATTATAGTTTTAGAAATGATTTAATTTTGATCGTTAAGAAGTATCGCATTTGCGGATTTTCTATGCAATCTAACTACACGTTTCATTTAACTTTTTATGTAAGTTAAAATCGTCATGTATTGTTTGAAGATATTTTATTTCCAAACACTGGTCCTCAAGCCAGTTATGCTTTGCTTCGCTTATCTTTCTGCGTATGATTTTTTGTATTCGATTGTATTCTGTCTGGTTATTGTTCCTAAATTTTCTTCTTTCCTCCATAGGACACAGAATCTCATCTGTAATCCATTATTTCTTCGGCTTTTTCGTCTTTATACCAAGTTTGTTTTTATGTACATATTTTAATATTTCCGTTGTTTTTCTCCATAGAGTGTATACATTCCTTACGTTGATTTGGGTGGATTGAACTTTTTTGTTTATTTCTAATGATAAACTGTTACTGACTATCGTTTAATTGAAGCTAGTTTTATTCGAAGTTTCGCTGCCAGTTAGTTATGATCAGTAGGTACATCTGCACCAGGAAACGTTTTTGTGGCTGAGTGGTAGCGATGCTAGCCCTACGTGTTTTCCGCAGAAAAGCTAATCGTTTTGCAAGGTTTTTTATTTTCTAACTATATTCTGACCAAGCTAAAAAGCTTGTGTCTCGCTACACCTCATATACGTTTTGAGATAAATAGAAAAAAATTTACGGTTCAACCTTCTCTATTTTGTAGAATACAATTCTCACTATTAACATAAATAGTCATGAAGAGTTTCAAAATTCTCACTGCATTAGTTTCCAATATATTTTTTCTCTCTTTGAGAAATTAATATTTAATTTATTTATGAGGTGACACACTTCTTGTTCCATTATTGACTCCTTTTTATAATACTTTTCTATTTATTTGCATTACTGCTTACAAAAAACTTTAAAAATTTCGACTACTTTGGCTTCTACGATATATTGAAATACGAGTAAATGTTGCTTCTATGTGGGAAGCGCCATGCCAACTTTAGATATTAAAAAGAAAAGAACAGAAACAAAATAAAAGCAAACGTTTTGTTTCGTTTATTTTCGTGCTCTCTTTTAAGTACAAAGAAATCAAAACAAAAATAAATTTATAACTGTAATAGTGTCGATTATTTTTGTTACGAAAATCACGTCCTAGCTCCCGTGTCTGGCAAAAAAGCATGCTCTAATTCATAAGCTGTTAAGTAATGATTACTAATCGTAATAATTACTAATTTGATTACTTTTTTTTAAAGGTGAAGTAATGATTAAATTACGATTATATTCAGTTTACTAAGAATCAAAAGTAATCTTTGAAAGCAGTCGGATTACTTTTTTATTAGTAATCCTAACCAATTATTTATCAGCAATTCTTTTGAAAGCAATTATATAATCATTACAATTCTTTTTAAAATGTAATCTAATTGATTACTAATCGTAATCGAAATTTAACAGCTCTGCTCTAATTAATAACCTATTGCTCCTTCTATACCATCAGTAATACGCCGTGGGCAACTCAGCAAGATCAGTAGTACGTACACTGCTATTATATTTGAAGACAAACAAAAATTTGCACTTTATGAGAGGCACAACGCCTAATTTTTCAATTCTGAAATTGTTTCCAGATACTGCACATTAAAAGCAGAGTTATCTCTACTGATTACAGAGTAATCGTCGTGGAAAAAAGTTTTATTACTTTTCTAGAATACAGTGATATCGCTTTTGACGTTCTTTGCAGTCAAAGAAGACTTAAGTTTAAGCTTGATTTACAAAAAAAAAGTTTCGACAAATTACGAGTTGTGACTGCTTTTAATATAGTCTGCGATATGTTTTTTTTAAATGTATAAACAAAAGTTGATTAAAACAATACTAAAATTGTAATAGAATTTTGTTAAATAAAAATATTTTATTTAAGAACAAACAAATTAATAAAAATAATAATAATAAATATAATAAAATTGTACAAATCAGTAATCAAGTGTCAATGATAAGGTTCATAAAATAACAATCCAAGGATTGAATTCTTTTTGAATATAGTCTGCGATGATTTTTTACTGCCTTACGCTACATTTACACATGAAAGTACTTTCTTGAAATTTTTGTATGCGTATTATGAATAAAAATTTTAATGAAAAAAATTACTTTCATGAAAATTTCTTGTTCGTTTTCATAGGAAAGTGAAAGTTCATTTTAAAAATGTCGTCGAAACGAAAAGTTGCAAAACTTGCTATTGCTATTGTTTTGTTTATTACTTAATTAGAATTACCCAGATTATCGCATACACACATTTATAGGGCAATAAGTTGGGAATAATTATTATTGTTAATATTTTAATAATATTATTGTTTTAAATAGGCACTAATTGTCTTCTTCATGTATATTTGAAGATACGAAATTTCAATTATTTAAATATTTATACAAAATAAGAATAATTTATAATAATTATTTGCCACAATCCTATATATTTGTATAAATTTTTGATGTGGGTAACAGTGTTCACGTCTTTGTCATTTTACTTTCTGAAAACATCAAAAATTTACTTTCTTGAAAAAATCGTTGAAAGCTGAGTGGAAATTAAAAACTATGTGAGTGTGGTAGTGAAAAAATGTGATTGTATTGCTACTTTCTTGCAATTAGTTTCATGTGTAAATGGTAGGTTATTCATAAAAAATATTTCTGTTTAATAAGAGGTTTATGAAACAAATTTTCTATGGAAATTTGATTAATAAACCTTTTATAAAATCAAAATATTTTTTATGAATTAGGCCCTTAATGTATAAACAAGTTGATTAAAAAAATACTAAAATGTAATAGAATTTTGTTAAATAAACATGTTTTATTTAAGAACAAACAAATTAATAAAAATAATAATAATAAATATAATAAAGTTGTACAAATCAGTAATCAAGTGTCAAGGATAAGTTTCACAAAATAACAACCCAAGGATTGAATTCTTTTTCAATAAAGAGCAAAAATTTAATTTGTTATTTAATTAATTTTGGCTTTTAGTTGTTATTTAGTGCAAAATTAATTTATCAACACTAAATAAAGTTAACAGCTTTTAAATTGCATTGTTAAGAAATGGAACGTTAAAAAATAATAATACAAAAATGATAATAATTTAAATAATAAAAACAAGTTTATAGGCTTTCAAAGGCATAATATGATTAGCAACTTTTTCTAAATATAGATAGGGTGAAGAGTTATAGCTGCTTTGTTTAAACTAATAAAGTTTTAGCTGTCTGTCAGGATGTTTAATAAATATTATTAAAAAAAATAACTAACTTAAAACAATACTTATAGTAAGAACAAAAAAATTTTAAACAATAGTTTTAGTTTGTAGCTGGATTTCTTTTGGTTTAAAAATATTGAATTAGAATAGGATATTTTTAAATAATATACATATGTATCTAAAACTAAAAAAAAATAATGACAATTCGAACAGATTGCAACTACAACTTGAATTGACACGAAACGTATTTAATACAAAAAATATATTTAAGATAAATATCATATTCATAATATCTAAATAAGATGTTTTAATTTTCATTTAAATGAAAAGTAATATCGCACACAAAAATATTTCAATAATGTTTTTCTTATTTTCAATTGTTCTCGTCATTCATTCTTAATTTTAACTCAGACAAAAAATGTAAAGCAAGGCAAAGGGCAAATACCAAATACTTAAAATTATATACATATTTATGAAGACTATTTTTATAGAAATTCATTGTTATTTTTTCCAGATTGGGAAATTTCAAATAAATATATAAATTACCGAGCAACGAAGTAACGATGTGGTTACGTTAATAGATGATACAGAGAGCAAATTTCAAGAAAAAAAAAATATGCTTTAGAAAAATTTGAGCTATGGAAATATTTAAAAAAAAAGTCAAAACGTCTCAGAAAGATAAATGTCTCTAAAGCGACATTATTTTTCTCCTTTATATTAACTAAATTACCCATTCATTAATGAAGTGTAATATCTGTGGTTTCCAAAAATCAGTAGAGCCAAAAAAAAAGGTGTTTTTGAAGTTTATTAAAAAAAAGTTGAAGAAATCCAGGACTGTAACAGAGCAGGACGGTAAAACGTCTAAAGAAAGATATCAGTTTGAAATTGAGTTCTTCAAAAAGATGAAAATATTCCTATCTATGTATGTGACGTGTTGTCACTCGTATAATTTCCTTTTTTATATATAAAACAAAAACACCTCAAAGTCTTTGCTTCGACAAAATTCATATACATACATAGCGTCACCTTAATATAGAAAGGCCTTAACTCATTATTTTATTGAATTAGAAATTTTTGCATTTTTCGATGAAGATATTCCTTCTATCGAAATATACAAAACAAAACTCGATTTAAAAAAATGCGTTAGGGCCTTTCTATATTAAGGTAACGATACATATCGCTCATTTACTAAAACAAAGTCATAACTAAAAAAAACTATGTAGTTTGCAGAAAACGAGTTTAAATTTACACACAACTATGTATGTATATGGAAAAAGAAAATTTTATTTTTCTCTCAAGAGTTGAGCAAACTATAGATATTTGTACCAATGATTTTTAGCTCAAAACTTCCGTTTTTTTAGTTATAACGTTGTTTGAGTAAATGAGCGATATGTAAATTTTTTATTTTTAATTTTGAAGGTGGGTGATGGATCCTTTGGTTGTAGTTGCAGTATTTCATGTAAATCAATAATAAGAAAAAACCCAAAATATGTAAAATATTCAATTTTGTAATATTAGACTTATCATTTTAATGATTTATACTTAAACCAAAATAATATAAAAAAAAGGTTGAAAATTGTAAACGATGTTTAAACCGGTCTGATTTGCTTTTATATAATCTTACATAATATACATATATGTATATATGTATATATATATTATATATTTATCATATTGTTCTGGTTCTTTTTTGCCAAAAATTTTGTTGCTGCTTTATAGGTGGTAATTTTGAATTTTTTTTCTATAATTTAGTATTCTTTAGTTTTTGGTTTGTCTAATAAAAATTTCTTTTACACAATTACACACATAAACTACATGGAATATAGCCAAACATTTATAGTAATAAGTTACTTTTTATGTGTATATTTTTCTTTTTTGTTTTTTAACTTAAAAGAAAATGTTCGACAAATTATTAAGAAATTAGTGAAAAACTATAAAAATAAGTTATCAAGCAGTTACTGTGACAAGACTCTAGAAGTCTGAAAAAATTTTAATTATATGTATGAAAAAATTGTAATTATATGTATATGACGGTTTGTAAGTAATAAATACATACTATGTATGTAATTATATGCTTATGTTTGTACCGCATCTAAAAAATTTAATTCAAATTTAAATTCATTCTAAGCTCTTAAGAAAAAACAAAAACTGGGCAATACAAATTAGATGAGAAATAATCAAAAATTGGATTTCCCTTCAACATAATTTAAATACATACATATGTGCTCTATATATACATACATACTTATGTGTATATAGTTTGTATATATGTACTATGTCTTAATGTATATATACGATTTTTATATGTATATGCATGTTTTGTAAACGATTCTTATGATTTTGTTTGTTTTTTTTTTAATGATTTTTGTTTTTTGTCTTTATGTAGTATTTATGTTTTAATATATATGCAATTCTAAATTTCTATGATGTTAAATGTGATTTTTTATGGTACTTTCTTCTTCCTGGTTCTCTCATTTTATGATGCGCGTATGTACGAGTTAAAAGTGGGAGCTTGTGTTGAAAATTTTCTTAGGTCTTTCTTATACAAAGAATAATAAATTTTAGTGTGTGTATGAAAAATGTAGTAATTTCGAGGACTTGGATTGGGGGACCATTTGGGAGAGGAGATCTTGTGGAGTGGGCAGTACAAAAGTAAGAAAAAAAAATAGAAAATATAATAATTGTAATAAATAAAATTGTTTCGTTTTCAATTCAAAAAGTATACTTATATGTCTAAAGAACGACGTCAGGCAGGTCGTGCGGCCTGGCCTAGGCGCGCATTTGGTTTTCGTGTACAATTTTTCTTTCCTTATAATAAATTTCTTCTGATTCTTTATCGCATAATAGTAGAACAACAGCTCCAAACAAGAAAATGGCCGCTCCCCAGCCCACCCCATAGGCCCAGCCAAATTCCCAAATTGGTCGATTTGCTATAGAAGAAATAGAAACAAATATATTAAAATAATTGATTATATAAATGCAAAATGCTATATATTATGATAGTAATAATTCAGTCTCACCCAGATTTAATTCGCCGGCAAAACATACAGGATATATTATTAAGGCCGATAAGACAGATAATACTATAATTATATAATAGGAAAATTAAAGTTACATGTAATTTATTAATCGTAAATTGATGCTAATGCTAATTTATTTTTTAAAAAAAGTGAAACACTTCCTAAGTTAATAAATTATGTGGCTTTAAATTTTTCTAATAAATTTTCACTTCCTAATGAGCATGAAATTTAATCCCTTTTCTTTGAGAGGACAAAACATTTTGTGCTTATTTTTAGAAAAGAAAACAATATAGTAGATTACGTCATATAATGCGATTCAAAAATAATTGTTTTAGACTTAAATTAGTTTTATTTTAAATTCCCGTCAATTTATTAATTTCAATCGATTTGCAGGGACGAATGTCGATGCGAAATGAGACTCCAGGAGATTTGGCCCAAACTGTTAATGCCCCAAGGTTTACATACAAGAATATTCCCTCGAAATTAATTTTTCACGGAAAATAATTTTCTCGAGAAAAAATTCATCTAATCATAAATTCCTTGGGAGCAAAAAAAAAAATAAACAAAATTATTAAAATTCATCAATAGATGAATTGGATTTAAGATTTGAATACTTATTGTTAGTTCATATATGAAGATACAATAAATAAAAATCATGCATAAAAAAAAAAAAAAAAAAATCAATATATTAAAGTTTACAAATGTTGTGTTTGACCCTACGTCTACACCTGATATATTGTTATCATGACAAATGTCAAATACAATATAAAACAAGTAAGAGTGCTATATTCGGCTGTGCCGAATCTTATATACCCTTTACCAACGTACGTACATATATATAGTATACAGACACATACATACATATTTGTTTTGTGATAAGTTTATCATTTTTTCTCTAAAGCAATTAATAGTAAGTGACCTTTCAGTATTTTTCGATTAAAAAATTTGATTAAATTATTTTATTTTCGATATTAGCAATAGTTAAATATTTTACTCTACACTCTGTGGTTAAGATATATTTTACATTCATTCTTATTTATTGCTGCTATTTAATAACTCTAAAATATTCTTAGTATTGCACCTCCATACCAAGGAAACTAACTTGTTTTATATTTTCCCGTATTTAATAATCATTGATGTTGCAAAACTGCTTAGTGTCTTGATTTAAAGTTCCAATTGCAAATGGTATACATCGTGGTATTATGTAAACGTTTTATTCCTACACGATTTTTTTGAAATTTGTTCAGCAGAAAAGAAAGGTATCAGGAAAATGAAACGGAACATGTCCTTTAATTTATCTTTAGCGATAAGTCTTAGTTTTATCTCCATTTACTAAAAATTAATAGCACAATAAGCACAAACCTTTGTTTATACTTCAATTAGTTTAGATATCTATAAAAAAATTAACCATGTATAAAAAATCTTGAGTAATGATTTTCCTAAAACATGAAATCTGTTTAACTGAAAAAAAAAATATTTTTGGTTATTTTTCTTACCGAAACTTTTTTTAAGCTCCAACCCTGTAACCATATTTCTGAGTTTCTTAATACTAATTTATTTCTTTATAAAATATAGAATTACCAAAGAAATAATTAGTTTTATGTACCAGAAAAAATTTAAGTTTTCCAGCTCTGGAGCTATGTCTTTTATTTTTTTTAATTTCTATGCCAAACTATTTCATTCTAAGTCATAAGGTATATAAAACTTGTAAACAGAAAGAAAACTAACTTGACCTAGTTACTTTTGTAGAAAAAACAATAAATTTACCAACCCTGGAATCAACCTTTTAGATTTTTCTGATTTAAGAAATTAATAAAGTGTGTTAAGTGAACAAAGAAATAAAAAAAAATTAATTTTATACTTTAATATTTAAAAAAATCAAAGTTTCCATCTTTGGAGCTGTAATTTTAATTTTCTAAATTTTATACGCCAAACTTTTCTTCCAGAAGCATAAAATATATTCAATTTATAAAGGAAAAAAAAAATTTTAGGACTATTTAATTGTACATATGTAACACAAAAAGTGTAAGTTTTCCAACCATAATTTAGGATTTTTCTAATTCCTTATACCAATCTAGTTCTTTAAAAAATACTTAAAATATGTTAAGTGAACAAAGCAAAAAGGAAAAAAGAAAAACTTTGTTTTATTTAGTTACTCTATTATCAAAAAAAGTTAAAATTTTCCATCTCTGGAGCCTTGGTTTTAATTTTTGTAATTGTATAGGCCAATTTTTTCTTTCAGAAGCATAAAATATATTTAATTTATAAAGGAAAAATTAATTATTTAGACGTATTTAATTTTACATAACACAAAAAGTGTAAGTTTTCCAACCCTGGAGTCATAATTTTGGATTTTTCTGATTATTGATACCAATCTAGTTTTTTAAAAAATACATAAAATATGTTAAGTGAACGAAGCAAAAACGAAATAAGAAAAAACTTAGTTTCATTTAATTCCTTTAACATTAAAAAATTCAGTAAAGTGAGACTTTGACTCGCACACGAAGGGTTCCGCACATTCGGTTCTGAGCATTTTTTAATGTGGATTTTTTGTTTTTGAAGTTTTTTTTCAGTTTAAAAGATTTTTTCAGTTTTGTCGCTTTTTTCTCATTTTGGCGATTTTTTTCTGTTTTTTTTTTGGGTTTATTTTCATTTTGACGATTCTTTTTTCATTTTGGCGATTTTTTTCTGTTTTTTTTTGGGTTTATTTTCATTTTGGCGATTCTTTTTTCATTTTGGCGATTTTTTCTGGTTTTGGGGCTTTTTGTTTCTTTTTGGCGATTTTTTCCGTTTTGGGGGCTTATTTTCATTTTGGAGATTTTTTCATTTTGGCGATTTTTTTTTTGGATTTTTGCAATTTATTTCTTTTTTGGGTTTTTTTTTCATTTTGGCGATTTTTTTTGATTTTTGCAATTATTTTTTTTTTGTTTTTTTTCTCCATTTTTGCGATTTTTTTCATTTTGGCGTTTTTTTTTCATTTTGGCGACTTTTTTCTTTTTTTGGGGCTTTTTTCCATTTTGGAGATTTTTTTCATATTGGCGATTTTTTTTCATTACGGCAATTTTTTCCTATTTTGGGATTTTTTTTCATTTTGGCGAATTTTTTCTGTTTTTGGGGTTTTTTTTCATTTTGGAGATATTTTTCATTTTGGCGATTTTTTTTCATTTTGGCGACTTTTTCCTGTTTTTTTTTTGCATTTTGGCGATTTTTTTTCATTTTTTTTTTCAATTTTTCCGGTTATTCGCGATTTATTTTAGTCTTAGATATAATTTTTGTAATTTGGTGCTTTTATCATTTTGGCGATTTTTCTTTTGTTTCTGGCGATTTTTTTCGATTTGGCGATTTTATAATTTTTTGATTTTTTAGTTTTACCGTTTTTGAAAATTTCAAGAGTTTTGCTCTTACGGTTTCCAAGATACAGCAAGTTGTCAAAATTGCATTAACTGATGGAACACCTTTTAATTTAAATTTTTTGAAATTTTAGTGTTAATTTTTGTAGTCTGTATAAAAATACACTAACCTTACAAATTTCAAGTGTATATACATACGTACATACAATTGTATGTATATTACATGGGATTTTAACATTTTTCGATGCTCGTTTTGGAACACCCTTTAATTTCCAATTCTCATGTATTTGTTGTTGTAGCGGCCAAAGGTCTACACACTGTGTCGAAATTTCAGGTCTCTAACTCTTACGGTTCTCGAGAAAATACCCTGCATAGTTTTAGACATAGTTAATTTTCCATAACACAAAAAGTTAAAGTTTTCCAACCCTGGAAACGTCTTTTTATTTTTTTATATTTTTTTAATTTAAAATTCCAATTTTAGTCGTACTGAAGTGTAAAATAAATTTATTTATTAAAAAAAAATAAAAATTTGTTTTCGGTAGTTACTTTTATATGGCAAAATGAAGTTTAAGTTTTCCAGCTCTGCAATCGTCTGCTCGATTTTGCTGAATTTCAATACCAATCTAAGTTGGACCATTTCTGATACACCAGTCCAAGAACGAAGTCTCTAGCTTTTCTGGGAGCTTCGGAAAACCGATTTCACGTACACCAGACGGACGGACGGACGGACGGAAGGACAGACGGACATCGCTTATTCGTCTTCGCTATTCATAAGGACCCAGAATATATATATTTTTTTGGTCGCAAATTAATATTATGGAAATTACACACGGAATGACAAACCTATATACCCTTTTCCATTTTTGGTAAAGGGTATAAAAAAGAGCTAACATAAAAAAAAATTATTTTTCAATATAAAAGTTGACTTTTGTTATGATAAAAATATATCAGGTATAAACGTAAGGTGAGCATTATTTGTGTTTTTCGATATACAAGGACTATAAAATATTATTGTATTTACATATGTATGTATATATATATCGTGACCCCAAATGTAAACGGACATAACTACAAAAAAATTCGAAATCGAGTTTTTGATTGATTATGGTTCATTTTACCAAACTACATACATACATGTTCACGTAAATATTTAGAATTCTGCGATCAAAAATGACGACTTTATTAAAGAAATTCAAAGGGATGTAATTACGAATGCATCTATTTTTTATTGCAAAGAACACAACTAACATAGGGTAAGTTAGGTTAGCAGGCTACTGGTGAGGAAAGGTGAAATTTAGAGTCCATCTCACTTGGGTCCAATACAATGATCCCTTTATGGTACCTGTGTGGTGAAGAGAAGATAGTGAGAGAGGGTGATAGGGAAGGGATAATGATAGAGAAGGCACAGAATACACAGAACTGAAGAAAGTGACAGGTAAAAAAAACCCCAATCAGGTTTTTTAAAATTCGTGGAAAAAAGAGAAAGGTATAGTGTATTTGATACAGTAGTGTATTACTACTTACCAATTAACACAACTAATAAAAATCGTTGTAATTTTATTGCACTAGAAATAAGAATCAAAACAAAAACGCCGACAAAATTTAAAGTAAAACGAGGCAAACAGAAAAATACCTTTATACTCCGTCTCGTGACACTTCTGTATGTTTTTTAAATGAGGCGTATTAAATTTTGAAGCTGTTTAGTAGCCATTTTATTGGTTATTTTACTTCTCCGATGATTCTGCAACACAATACCGACGAAAGAGGGGGCTCCAATTTTACATTAGGATTAGAATAAAAAAAGTTGTTTAAAAAATTGCTTTGAAGATTTTTTGAAGATTTTAAAAATAAAATGCAGATTTTGCAGATTTTTTCGTGAAAAATTTTTGAATTTTGCAAATTTTATCCTTAGAAATTCTGGCAACACTGGCGCTATCTTGTATTCTTTGTTTCATGTATGTAGAATGTAAAAATACATACAGTAAACATTTTGTGTTACATATTTAGGTCTATGTCTATTAAGGCCGTTTCACACTATAATACAAGTATTAATACTTTTGACGAAAATGCATCCCTAATTTAATTTCTGTTTCAAAAATTTCAAAAGACAACAACAACTCAACATGTCAGAGTTGCATTTTCCACAAAAGTATTAATACTTGTATTATAGTGTGAAACGGCCTTTAGGTGTTAGTTAGTTCACTTGAAACAAAATAATTTTAACTGAATTTCAAAGAATAAGCTCATAATTATTAAAAAAAAAAAAAAAGATTTTTAATGTCAAAAAAATATTTTTTTGTCGACTTGAAGATTTTTGAAAATAAAATATGGCAAGGGTGATTACAATTTTTATTATTTTACATTAAAAAAAATAGAAGCCCTTAAATTCGACGAATAATTGCATTCCAATGACACTAGTGAGATCAAATTAAAAAAAAAAATTAAAAAAGTTCCCCCTTTTAATTTCTATTTTTTTTTTAAGTCTTTTCAGTGCAAGTTTTACCAAGAAGAAGTCATTTAATAACTTTCAAACAACCATAAAATATCTTCTAGAAATTCCAGCAACATTGTAGTGGCAAACAGGTTTATTTGGACGAACAATCTACCTTCCTCTTCTAAACAGAAAAGGGATCCAAGCATTCCATCTGTTGAAAAGCTCTCCAATCTCACACGGATGCCGACAAATCGCCAAATTCTTGGAAACTTCACTTTTCTGTTCAACAACGAGAAACGGCGACTGGATCGAATCAAAAATATGATTACGGCTATAGAATTGCTCTGGAGGGAAACTCTAGACTTTCCACTTTTATCCAGCGCACTAATTAGAAAGAAACTCAATCGTCTGATTGATCTAAATGATAAAAACAAAAATAAACCGTCTGACAAATTCACTGCAACGCTTTCTCAGTTATTTGATGTCACCAACGTGAATGGAGAATGGAAAAGCTCGGAAGATAAAGAGTTCTACCAGAGTCAAGTTGAGAGTGGAGATAAGGTTGGTTATTCAACGGTCAAACAAGCACCTTTGGAATCAATCCACCCAAAAAACGAATCATATCAATCGAAACCCACATATATAATTGTCTCTGAATCTGCCTTCAGTTCTTCACCAAGTCTCCAAGCTATTCTTCCACGCCATCTTCTTCTGAATGCAAACAGAAATACAAAAGAGCAAGCACTACAACAGCTGGAAAACAACATTTCTACACATAAAGCACATAACGCTCTTGCAACCATTGCTAAACAGGGTCATGATGTGTCGGTTCCAAGTCAGTCGGGTGTCTGGAAACGAGAAATCTCAGAAGGACATCAAATGAAAGCCAAAATTATTGAAAAACTTCAAAGCAAAGATCTCTTGCCTTCAATTTGATGGTAAAAGTATCCAAGGGGAAGAATATCAAGTTGTTCTGCTAAAAAAATACCAAAACCGAAATCGAACTTGGTATTCTGAAATGTGAGAGTGGTTCTGCCGCGGATATTCACAAGGAACTACATCAGCTAATTGATGAATACGATGCTAGGGGAAATATTCGCATGATAATATGCGACACGACAGCAGTAAATACTAGTTGTTTGCACGGGATTGTAAAGCTGATACAGGATGATGTCTTGAGCAAGTGCTTTCAGAAGCCACAATACATTGGCTGTCAACACCATGTACTCGACCTCCTTCTGAAGCACGTCATGAATTTCCTTACTGAAGAGCCAAAGAGCAAACCAGAACTCAACTATTCCTTCAATGGCAAATTAAGAGAAAACTATGTCTCTCTTCAGTCTCATTACCACCAAGTTACGACAGATGATGTTAACACAGACGAGAACCCTGGATGGCGAGATGATTTAAAGTTCTTATATGAACTGTGTCAGGCATATCGTCACTAAAAAAACAACTTCACGATGGCCCCGAATCAGCTAGAAGAAAGTCCCAAACTTACACCAGGCAAGATGGAACTCGCGTGTTATAGCATTTTTTCATATGCCAGAGTGGCGCCGCATCCTCGGTACAGCATGCGACTTCATCTGCTATGAATGGGCAAATGGTTGGTTCCAGCCGCAACACTACAACGAAGCGTCCTTCAATGAACTGTTAACCTCACTCACCAACACAAGATGCAACAAGGCAATTAAGTGTTTGAAGACGCACTGGTCGGTCGAGTAGTCAGTAAGTCCTGATTCACACACATCAGGTTTACCTGATCAGTTTTTGTTCAATTTTCTTTTGAACCTGCATTTGCGTTCATACACACCATCAAGTCAACTCATCAAGTCTCATCAAATAGAGTATTACGAATGACAAAACAAAACGAAAAAGCAAACTTGACTGGTACGGTCAAGTCTGTACCCATTTCCATTCTTTTTTCCTCTCTCTCCTAAAAACTCAAGACTTGACGACTCAGACCTGACGTGTGTGAATCAGGACTAATTGATATTTCCATATCTAACCAAAATGCTGAACGTGCTGTAAAATTGATGGAGGGACTACATGCAAACTCGAAAAAATTTTAATTTTTGAATTTTCTGTACTTATTATTGTTTTATATTATTATTTTTTTTACTATTAATCTTTTGAATAAAGCAAAAACTGCATTTAATTATTTGAAAAATAATTTTTCACTTTTTTTCAACAGAATGAAAGGGGGGAACTTTTTTTTTCAAAAACACGAAAATGCAATTAATATTCTTAAATTACACAAAAATCTTCCTCAATTGCAAGTGGTTTCATGTTTTTTTTTTTTTTTTTTTTTGTAATTATACTAGTGAGTGCATATTATCATAAGGGCATTTCCACAGATAAGTCCACTTTTGTCACGTTACGTTACTTGATGACATATGTAGCTTGTTTTTCAAAGAAAGTTTTATATATATTTTTTTGATATTTGTTTATATCGCAGTTAGCTCTACGTTTAGTAAAAGATAGGAACAAATTGAACAGCATGGCTCTATATTACAATTAATTGCTTGGTGACATAACGTGACATTAACATAACGTGACATTAACATAACGTGACTGTGGAAATGCCCATATACAATTGGTACGAAATCTGCAGTCTTCTGCGTTGACTAATTGTTCCACCTTGATTGAGCGGGATGTCACAGATGATGTTGATGTACATTGTACACATACTATGTTAGGTTAGGTACGGCTCACTTGGGTCCACACAATTAGATCCCTTTGTGTTACCTGCAGGAGAAAGGAAATGAGTTTGAAAGGTCCGCTTATAGGCCCTTCATAAAGCGCGAAAGCGTTGGTTTTCAAGTGCATGAATTTTCGTCCCACATTGTTTTAGTTTAAGTCGCCGATAATAGTCCTGTGTTCATTCATCTATTTGAGACTTATAATCGTTTGGAATTAAGGGACCGACAAGATTTGGTGTATTACACATACCTTTAATCGGTTTTATATTCGAAGAAGCAGGCGAAAGAAACCTTGGAAGAAGAGAAATGAACAAAAAGACATTTTGGTTCTGAATGTTTGAATATAAACACCTCCGTAAAAACCCTCTCTATGGTGAAGGACAATCATCCGCAGAGGAAATTTTAAATTTTTTTTTTTGGCAGAAGTTCGTAGAATGCAGTAGTTAATTATATCATGGATGATACCTGTAGTCTGCGTTAAGCTGACATGAGTCATTTCCATTTTCAACAATGCTAAGTTTACCTTTTTTACACGAAAGATGTTCTCTGATTCAAATAATTCCTGGATAACAATCGTAAACTTGGAAAAACAACTTTTAGATTAAATCTCTATGTAGAGTACCCTCTGGCATAACCCTGTGTTCCTCTGGTCATTAACTATTTGCCATGGGTAGTGTGGTATTGACATATTTTGAAAAATTTCAGGACAGTGCTATTAGGAGAATAGATTAACAAACCCTATAAAGATGAACTATATAGGATTCTCTTTCTAGAAGTATTTGCAATAAAGAGCGTCTCTTTAAGTTGGTTAAAGCAGTATCCTTTTTTCTAGAAATTAATAACCTTATTTATATTTTATATAGATACTACATAGTATGTATATGTATGTACTTACATGACAATAACATTACTAACACTGCAATTCTATAAAATTTGTATTTTAAATTATGATTTTGTGTTTTTAAACCAAGTCCTGTTAGTATTGTTGCAATAACATCGGTAATTAATGTTATTACACACAGAACAGCAGTTGCTCTAATATAAACTTTATTAAAGAAAAGAAAAATAAATAAAAAATAAATACATTATCAATAAAAGTTAATCAATCTAATAAATAACATTATATACTTACAGACATCACGACTAGGATAACAGCCTGGAGGATCGTGTAAATTAAATGGAAGTGGAGGCAATACATCTTCTTCAATGCAGTGTACAAACAGGCCCTGACGCCAGCCTTCAGCCATTAGCCAATCCGTGGAAGCCAATGCCATAATCATTAGTAAAACAACTATGACACCACAAATAAATGCAATGACCTGAAATTCGAAAAGCAAAGTAAAATTTATGGTATATTAAACAAAAATTTATATTAGAAAAAATAAATAAATAAAGAATTCCAGTAAATAAAATCCCCTGAGTAGTTTCAAACTATACACATAGTTATGTATAGATGTGTTCCACAAGGTTTTGTACATGTTCGGACTAATGAGAGAAAAATGAAAATTACTCTCTGAATATGCAAAAGTTATCCAAAATAGCTGGAACGCAAAAAACCATAATTGGCCATCTTGAAATACTAGTGCTGCTTACTTTTTAAATTAAATTTTATTTTAGTGATTTTAGTCGCTTAATACTAAAGAAATGGAGAAATGTGCACAAATGTACTTACAACTTCAGCTTTATTTCAAAACATTCCATTATGCTTTTTAATAAATAAAAATTCATTGCTTTATTTGCAAATTTTCTGATTAATATTTCAGTTTCATATGTAAACAAGAAACAGCTGATTATTCAATTCTTGTCCGAACTTACCCAGAAGAAAAAGTTCGTACTAGTTTGTACAGGAAATGAAAAAAATTACTCTCTCATTCGCTCTCAAAATTGTACAAAAATTGCTATCTGGAACGCTTTTGGATAACTTTGTACTAGTTCGGACTGTTTTGTTATGCATCTGGAACAGACCTTGTATATTAGCGTGGCCGTTAGTTGTATGCAGGGCTGCCATTGAAAATTTCGAAAAAAAATGTCATAAAAAGGATATTTAAGAAAATAGGGTTTTTTAAAGTAAAATAGGGTCAAGTTTTTGGTCAACAAAGAAAAAAGAACATTTATTTCAATTAAAAAAAACAAACACGAATTTTAACAACTAATTAAATACATAAGACCACAACCAAATTAATGAACATAATTTAATTATAAATCAATGTTAAAACTAAAAGGAGATTCATAGGTGCAACCAATATACATAAGTCATATTATCAAAAAAGAGGTTACTTTTATAAAAACTTTTGATAATATTTATCACTTTTTAGAAAGACTTATTCTACATTTTTTTAACCGACTTCAAAAAAAAAGAAAGAAGGAAGTTAACAGTTCGTCTCTATTTTTTTTTTTAGGTGTGTAGGTTCATAACTCGGTGCATTTTAGACTGATTGTAAAAATTTTTTTGTTGTCTGAGCGGGTATAGCTTCCCATTGGTCCCATTTCAGAAAAGTGGGCGGGGTCACGCCCACAATTTTTTAAATTTGATTTTGTGATCTTCTACTCATTTGATTGCTGCGAAACCTAGCAAACATCTTTGGTTCTTGTAATTACAAAATTTTTAAGTTCAAAAAATGGGCGGGGGTACGCCCATTAAAATGTATTATAACATTACATGTGCTTCTACTTAACCGATTTTTACGAAACTTAGCACACACCTTGAGCTCTAAAATAGACACAATTTTCTTTTAAAAAAAATGTGCAGGGTCGCGCCCATTAAAATTTTATATTATATTTGACAGGGTTCTATTTCACCGATTTTTACGAAACTTGGCACACATCCTAAGCTTTAATAAAGGCACAAAATTGGCATTCTAAAAAGTGGGCGGGGCACGCCTATTAAATTTTAGTATAATATTTCATGTGCTTGTACTTAACAAATATTTACGAAACTTGGCACACACCTTGAACTCTTAAAAATACACAATCTTGTTTTAAAAAAAGGGGCGTAGCCACGCCCCATAAAATTTAATACTTAATTTCACGTGCTTTTACTTTATCGATCGGTACGAAACTTGGCACACACCTTAAACTCTTAAAAATACACAATCTTGTTTTAAAAAAGTAGGCGTAGCCACGCCCCATAAAATTTAATACTTAATTTCACGTGTTTTTACTTAATAGATTTTTACGAAACTGGACCATATTTCTAAATCAGCACCAAAAAGGTACAAATAAAACTTAAAAAAAAAAAAATTAAACCGACTTCAAAAATAAGCACTAAGAAGCTACAAATAATATAGATCTAGTTAAATAAAAGATATTTATATATGTTACCTACAGTGCCGTTTGAAGTTGGTACCAGTAATACTGGTACTAAACACATAGGAAGATGCACGGTAAAAAAACGGCAAGTAATTTTTATGTACATATGTATGTGCTTAGTTACCAATGTTGCTGGCACCAACTTCAAACGGCACTGTAGGTAACATATATAAAAATCTTTTATTTAACTAGATCTATATTATTATGAATTGAATAGGCTAAAGTTCGTAACGCTTTTTAAGCCAAATTGCATGTGATAATTATTAATGAACAAATAACATCAAAGTTAGTTGTAAATATTCTGACAACAACACATAGTTGAACGGAACAGCCAGCCGTTTTCGAAGGCCACTAAACCTTCCTCATCAGCGTTCTTCTGTGTTTTGGTCCACTGTGTGTGGTGTCAGTTGATGTAGATGTCTGCCTTATATACGTAACTTTATTGCAAATGGAATATGTGAATTTGTTTGATTCATTGCATTTCAATTTGCCAATGTGTTTCGTAATGTATACGCAAGTTACCATCTATATATATATACCATCTTCTATATATATTACCATCTTCTATATATATTACAACAGTCTTACCATTGTCGTTTTGTTCCTTACTAACTATACACATGTTTGTTAATTTGCTTATTTTTGTTCTACTTAAGACAAACTTTTTTGGTTTGTTACTATTAAGTATATTTTTATTTTTAATTTTTGCCACAAGCCAATGACTATTAATTAGCTAATTTAATTATTATTTTTCGAACTGTATTTGTTTCTATATTCTTATGAATTGAATAGGCTAAAGTTCGTAACGCTTTTTAAGCCAAATTGCATGTGATAATTATTAATGAACAAATATTATATTATTTGTAGCTTTTTAGTGCTTATTTTTGAAGTCGGTTTAATTTTTTTTTTAAGTTTTATGTAATTAATTCTTTACTTGAAGTCCATTCTTCCAGCTCTGATTCGGGCAAATTGAGAGAGGAAAGCATGGACTCACAAGTTTCTATTTTAAGTTTATTAAGTTTATTTTTAATGATATAAATATTAATATATAGTTTCATCAAATCTATTTTTCAAATTTCCAATCTCGAACCAAAACTTGACTGCGTAGTTATCTTACGTAAATCTTCATACGTTTTGCTGTTTATTAGTGTTGAATTATTCGTCTTTTATATTTGTTCGAATTAAATTTCACGATTTTTCTCTTTTTTTTCTCCCCTAAAACTCAACTTATCGCTATGAAATTTTTTTTTGTATTTTTTAGACAAAACTGAAGCGATTTGTGAGGAGAGAATATAAGAAATAAAAAAAAACAATAACGGCCACTCTAATGTACATATTTATACTATTTGATGAATGCTTTTGATTTAAACAGCAGCGATATGTCGCTAATATGAGTCTAGGGGCTAATACATAAATCAGTCAATGTATTTAATTTTTAAATCCTATTTAAATACAAAATTTTCTTTTTCATCCCAAAATTAAATGAAACTTATAAATAAAAAAGTTTGGTTATCAAATTAAAAGTGCATAAAAACAGATTTTATGAAACAAAAACTGCATCAGAATTAATTTTTCCATGACATGAAACTATATATTGTATATGTTATATGTATATTTATGAAAATTAAACGAAATTCTTTTTAAAACGGCCACATGACACTTGTTCAGGTTTTAAAGCTTTCAGAATTTGTTCACGTTTTAGAGTAATCAATGTAAAAATTAAAGTGTTCATGTTAGCGAGTCGTTCATGTATTAGAGTATTAACGTTTTCGCAAGTTCACTGTATATAAATAATATATTTAAATGTGCTGAGCCGAAGTACATGAAATAGGAGGCTTATGGGCGTGTTCTTTCAACGAAAATTTATAGCCCTGCATTATTGCAACATGTATGCCAAATTTCAATAAAATCTCTTGAGTTAAACTCCTTATATTTGTTATTTTTTTAATTCTGAGCTTTATGGGCGTAGCCCCGCCCTCCTGACTATAATTTCCGAGTGGTTACTCACCTAGGTCTTCTTGTGTACCAAATTTCAGCTCTCTAGGTATAGCGGAAGTGCTTCATAATATTGATGAGTGAGTTAGTGAGTCATTCTTTCAGTCAGTGAGTCAGTGAGTATATCTTAAAATATGTACTTTTAGTACTTCCATATCTCAAGAAGCTTCGCATATGAAGTGAGATGAATTAATTCTAATTATGAATTAAATTTTAGAATTTTACGATGGTTGGGAACAAAGTTATCATGGGAGTAAAAACACGACGAATGGCTTCGTGTAAATATACACTAGATTGAAAACAAAACTTCGTTTTTTTTTATTCTCAGAACCAGGTTTTAAACTTTGGTTTAGGTAAAAAAAATAAGCCTGTTAAAATATCAGATCATAATATAGTGCCATAACCGCAAAAAAAAAGCTTAACCGACATAATTTTCAAATTTAATTTTTTGACCAAAATCGACTATTAGCGATCGTTAATAATGGATTTTCGTCAAAAGAACGATGTCAAAAAAATGTGTCGGTTAAGCTTATTTGGCGGTTATGGCTCGATGTTATGATGGATGCAGCGCATCGCACTTTTCTATTTCCCATACGATTTACATGATATAAATTGATTTTATTCATTCTGATTGTCATAAGTAAAGAACGGAATGCGCAATGCCAATGCAAATAGCAAAATAAATGAATTCGTATTTAAAATATATCCTGCGAAATCCTAGAAAATGTTTCTACAGTTGTTTATATCGAAACATTTTTGATGTGTAAACATCTATCCCTATACGCTAGGGGATAAAAATCTTTTTCACGATACAATCACAAATTTTGAGTAAGATCGTCATCACAACGTATTATGAAGTATGAGTGTATTAGTGTTGGAAAGAAGCAACACAAACTTTTTTAAAATATTGTAAATACATAGGAATTTGCTGGTTTTTGTTTGTTTTATTTAACTTGATAATTGCTTTATTTTAATTGCAATGCGTACACAACAACAAGAACAGCAACAACTAAACGATGAACAAGAAGAATTAAAAATTAAAAAGTAGAAGTAAAAGTAAAGGCATTTACCATAGATGGGCACTTTGCAGTACTACTAACATTTCAGTAAAAATAATTTTTTACCCAGTAAATTTTTACTGATTACTAAAATTTTTTTCTACTATTTTTATAAAGTGCCTAACATGCATATTCACAGGAAAAGTCTCAAGTCAGTCACAACTTTTGTTATGACTGAGTTCCATATTTACTTTTGTGACTCGGTCTTTATTTTGTATTCTCCTAACATAGTCACAAAAATTCAAATTTTATAGTTTACATTCTATGTTAAACGAAATTTATGACATTTGAATATTGAATAAATTAATATAAAAAAATTAATAATAAATTTCAAAGTAATAAAAAAAATCTAAAATTATAATATTGAAGGGTAAAATCTGCGAACGTAGTAAATAATGAAAAACCTTAAGCGGCCCATGCACTACAACAGGTTGCTCGCGCAATCAAGCGATTGAACAATCATGCTCGAATCATATAGCATACCACCAAGCTGATACAATATTATTATTTCTTAAGGGGTCATACACTATGTGGAGATCTGGTAACACTGATATTTGATAGTTTGAATTAATTGACAATTCTGTTACAAAAGAATGTTATTTGAAAGAATATATAAAAGCTTATGAAAAATATTTCAAGAAATCTAATAAATAATTTGTATTGTAACTTTCCTTATTGTATTGGATTTGATGGGTTATTACACACTACACTATGGGCATTTTGTGTGATGGTACGTTTTGCTGTAGCGATGTCAAGTAAGAGCTTGATATTTTGCAAATTATGTTTCAACAAATGATATTTTTTAAATGTATGTTAATTCAATGACAAATTTCCTTAACTGAGATAATTTCACCATATACTACACCAGCAAGCTGCTACCATCAGCAAAATATCAAACTATACATATTTCACATCGCTACAACAAAATGTGCAATCGCAAAAAATGCCCATACACGACCAAACCACTGGCACAAACATTGATTTCGCATGCATGCTGTTGTACTCAGTTTCTAGCACAGCTTGTCCTTCGATTGTTTGCGGAAACTTTACTTCACCACCGAAATGAGCTTTTATCAAAAATGTCACAAATGGCATCAAGAAGCTATTTGAAAAAATCTGGATATTCAAATACTCATTTCATTCGAATAAAATTAATTGTGATAATTTTTCTTTATTCATTATATTATTTTTACTTTAACTTCATAGAAATGTTTATCTGTTTTTCTTCCATGTCAGAAGCTCATATTTTTTAAAGTAGGTTTCTTTACTTCAAGATAATAAAAATTTATTTAATAATATAAAAAATTATTTGAATACTCGAATGAAATTCTATTCGATTCTATTCGACGACAACTAGTCTTTATTTTAAACATTTATATAAATACAATTTTGTATTGGGAATCGGAAATTTTAGTCTTTAGTCACAATGTTAAAGTTATGATTATTTTTCAGTCACAATACTTTCTGTGAATAGGCATGTAAATGATTTATTATATGATGAGGTGCATTAAATTTTCAGTAATCAGTAATGCCCGCATTCATAATGAAATTCTACCAATTAGGTAAATTTTTTTCATACTAAAATTAAAAAATTTGGATAAAAAAAACTTTGTCACTTGCTACAATTTTATTATGAATACGGCCCTACGATTTTACTGGTAATGCAAATTAAATTTCATTATGAGTAAAATTTTACTGAATTTTTTCAGTAATCAGTAGATTTGCTGCTTACTGCAATTTTTAATGCAGTACATACTTATATACATTAATTTTCTGGTTAGTAAATGGGCACTACTAACCAGAAAATTCCTATGTATTTACAATATCGAAAGTTTTGATACTTTTAATTGATTAATTTAAAAAAAATATACTAAAATATATAAATATATAAATATATATATATATATATATATAAATATACTAAATACTTCCAACTTAAAAAAAAATTTCATTACTAGATGTTTAGTAAAGTCCTGCACAAGACCATTTATAAGAACTTTCAAGACATGAGGGATTTTTCAAATGCTTTACTACAGCGAAGTCTCCCAGTAAAAAAAGACACTCCAAAAAAGTCATGAAAATGTAGAGTTTGCGATCTGGAAGTAGTGCAAATTTCGATCCGATCTAATGATTTTTACATAGGGTTGTCATTGCAAGAAGTTCTCTTTTTCGCTGCCTGGTCACCGAATTGGAAGCGATTTTAAGAAAAATGTCCTTTTTTGTGTTCTATGATAATATTTTCATCTAGGAAAAATGGCTAATAGTTACCTATTTTAACAATTAGTTTCTTTTTATAGGAATTTAAACGCGAAACAGTAATTTAATGTAAATTTAAGCAAATAACTTTAAAATTTTAGACCAAAAATAGTTCATAAGTTTCTTCAAAAAAATAAATTTTTTAAAAATTCTGGTGAGTAATTTTTAAAACTACAGAGGAATTACAAGGTTTTGTATGACTAAAATAAACTTCTACTTGGTTTTCTGCTAACTATCGGCAAATTAAAAATATCGATTTTTTGGAAGCAATGAAAATGTACTTCCTTTAGAATGACTTCCAATTTTTTTTACTGGGCTTCTAAAACAAACGCTAAGCAACACTGTTTGCAAGAACTTGTTTCAGTTATTGCAAGTATAGGAGCAAAGAAGAAAATACTTCGTGACTGAAAAATTTGTGATGCTTGCTTCTTTCTACTCATGGGCGCGTATACAAGCGTCATGCATGTACATACACACACACGTTGTGTGTATGCTCTTTTATTTTTCTGCACACAAACAAACGTTCACATGCATTTACATTAGTTGTGTGCGCTTGCTTAAAAAAAACCTCCTTTAAACACATAATAGCCCTGCAGAAAATGCGAATAGTGAAATTGTAGTGATTTACTAGTGACATTGTCAGTAGTACTACTGACCAGGTGTATCCCAGCCAATGTAATTATCTATTGACATTTAACATTAGCTTGTCATTGAAAATCCACCACTAGACTGTAGCAATACTGACTAAGTAGTTCTTTTGGGACCACATGTAGACATTGGAACCAAAGATTCACTAGTAAATTTTAGGGGCTCCAGTCTACAATATCGATATTTCCTCGCTCCATATCAATAGTAAAATTGTAGTGATTTACTAGTGACATTGTCAATAGTACAACTGAATAGGTGTACCGCAGCCAATGTAATTGCCTATTGACATATAACATAGGGTTGTCATTGAAAATCTACCAGTATACTTTAGCACTATTCATTTACGACCATATGGAGACATTTGAACTAAAGAATCACTAGTACATTTTAGTGACCCTCGTCTACAATTTAATAACCCTGAAGGAAATGTCGATGGTGAAAATGTACTGAGTCGCTTTTGACTTTGTCACCAGTACTACTCTCTAATTATTCCCCATACAATACTTTGTGCTATAGACATTTAGCATGTGCTTGTCATTGAAAATCTACTAGTAACACTTAAACAGTTGACTAGGTAGTGTCTACATAGTTCTTATGGGAACATGGAGACAGACCAACCAGACATTTAGTGGTACATTTCTATACCTTACGTACATACAATTATACGAATATTGACAAGTTGTTGCAAAACCCACCTCAAATGCACCACATCTGTTTTCTCTCGTTCTTTTGTACTGACGAATAGAAGAGAAATTGTAGACAATGTACATACTACTAGAATTTTAGTGTTGACATGGGGACATTTGGCCCCAGTCTGACTGCAGGGAAGGGTTGGGCCAACAAACTTAAATACATACATACCTACATACATATGTACGTAAGTTTTTTAACATTATTGCATAGCATAATAAAAAAGAAAAACAAACTATTGGCAATATCAACAGAAATACATTAGAACTGTTGTCTCTAACGTATCTCTACTCGCGCATAAAAGGAAAATTGTCGACATTTCAACTAGTGCAATTGTCGCTAGAGAAAAGAGTGTTGACATAGAGACATATGGCACTAGGCTGGCTAGAGGGAGCTTACCATCTACATCTTACACACACACTCAAACGTACAATATGGAAAATAACAAGCATACACGTATTAGAGATCGACCGAAGGCGTTTTTTTTGGCCGAAGCCGAACTTCGGCTAAAATCCTAAACTTCGGCTAAAACCGAAGCCGAAGCCGAATGTTTTAAATTTTAAAAATGATACTTGTTTTATATGAATTAAGAAAAAAGTTTGCTTTTTTGAAATCACTGAAATAGCTGTAATATCTATTGGATACATAACAAGAAAAATAAAACTATTTTGCAATTTCTAGATTGCTTTTTCATATGATCACTCACAAGAACGTCCAAGTAAAAGAAAATAGAAAGCAACAGGGTTGTATTTCAAAGCAACCCTTTCAAAACGTTAAACACAATAGAAACTGTCGGCGAGCAACGACCAAAAATAATGTTATTTTTCAAGCTTGGAATGAAAAATATTCGGCTTCGGCTAATCGGCCGATTTTTGCCATAGGCCGAATGTTGGCCGATTACCAATTTTTGGCCGAAGGCCGAAGCCGATTAATCGGTCGAACTCTAACACGTATCAACACTACTTTGGTGACTGTTTGTTCATACCCTGCAGTCAGACTGGGGCCAAATGTCTCTATGTCAACACTAAAACTCTAGTAGTAGGTACATTGTCTACAATTTCTTTTCTATTCGTCAGTATAAAATAAAGAGAGAAAACAGATGTGGTGTATTTCTGGTGGATTTTGCAACAACTTGTCAATATTCATATATTTGTATGTACGTAAGGTATGGAAATGTACCACTAAATGTCTGGTTGGTATGTCTCCATGTTCCCATAAGAACTATGTAGTCACTATCTAGTCAATTGTTTTAGTGTTACTAGTAGATTTTCAATGACAAGCACATGCTAAATGTCTATAGCACAAAGTATTGTATGGGGATTAATTAGAGAGTAGTACTGGTGACAAAGTCAAAAGCGACTCAGTACATTTTCACCATCGACATTTCCTTCAGGGTAACAAGAAGTCTTGACGACATTGCTTGTTAGCACTCATATACACGCACACAAATGCATCTATGGTGCTTTGCTTATAATGCGACAGCATTTATTATTGGTTTAGCATTCTACAGCCACGAGAATATATTTAAATAAAACTTTAAAAAAAAAAATTAAACCGACTTCAAAAATAAGCACTAAAAAGCAACAAATAATATAGATCTAGTTAAATAAAAGATTTTTATATATGTTACCTACAGTGCCGTTTGAAGTTGGTGCCAGCAACATTGGTAACTAAGCACATAGGAACATGCCCGGTAAAAAAACTGCAAGTAATTTTTATGTACATATGTATGTGCTTAGTTACCAATGTTGCTGGCACCAACTTCAAACGGCACTGTAGGTAACATATATAAAAATCTTTTATTTAACTAGATCTATATTATTTGTTGCTTTTTAGTGCTTATTTTTGAAGTCGGTTTAATTTTTTTTTTAAAAAGTTTTATTTTATATTAATTTATTCAATATTCAAATGTCATAAATTTCGTTTAACATAGAATGTAAACTATAAAATTTGAATTTTTGTAACTATGTTAGGAGAATACAAAATAAAGACCGAGTCACAAGAGTAAATATGGAACTCAGTCATAACAAAAGTTGTGACTGACTTGAGACTTTTCCTGTGAATATGCATGTTAGGCACTTTATAAAAATTGTAGAAAAAAATTTTAGTAATCAGTAAAAATTTACTGGGTAAAAAATTATTTTTACTGAAATGTTAGTAGTACTGCAAAGTGCCCATCTATGGTAAATGCCTTTACTTTTACTTCTACTTTTTAATTTTTAATTCTTCTTGTTCATCGTTTAGTTGTTGCTGTTCTTGTTGTTGTGTACGCATTGCAATTAAAATAAAGCAATTATCAAGTTAAATAAAACAAACAAAAACCAGCAAATTCCTATGTATTTACAATATTTTAAAAAAGTTTGTGTTGCTTCTTTCCAACACTAATACACTCATACTTCATAATACGTTGTGATGACGATCTTACTCAAAATTTGTGATTGTATCGTGAAAAAGATTTTTATCCCCTAGCGTATAGGGATAGATGTTTACACATCAAAAATGTTTCGATATAAACAACTGTAGAAACATTTTCTAGGATTTCGCAGGATATATTTTAAATACGAATTCATTTATTTTGCTATTTGCATTGGCATTGCGCATTCCGTTCTTTACTTATGACAATCAGAATGAATAAAATCAATTTATATCATGTAAATCGTATGGGAAATAGAAAAGTGCGATGCGCTGCATCCATCATAACATCGAGCCATAACCGCCAAATAAGCTTAACCGACACATTTTTTTGACATCGTTCTTTTGACGAAAATCCATTATTAACGATCGCTAATAGTCGATTTTGGTCAAAAAATTAAATTTGAAAATTATGTCGGTTAAGCTTTTTTTTTGCGGTTATGGCACTATATTATGATCTGATATTTTAACAGGCTTATTTTTTTTACCTAAACCAAAGTTTAAAACCTGGTTCTGAGAATAAAAAAAAACGAAGTTTTGTTTTCAATCTAGTGTATATTTACACGAAGCCATTCGTCGTGTTTTTACTCCCATGATAACTTTGTTCCCAACCATCGTAAAATTCTAAAATTTAATTCATAATTAGAATTAATTCATCTCACTTCATATGCGAAGCTTCTTGAGATATGGAAGTACTAAAAGTACATATTTTAAGATATACTCACTGACTCACTGACTGAAAGAATGACTCACTAACTCACTCATCAATATTATGAAGCACTTCCGCTATACCTAGAGAGCTGAAATTTGTACACAAGAAGACCTAGGTGAGTAACCACTCGGAAATTATAGTCAGGAGGGCGGGGCTACGCCCATAAAGCTCAGAATTAAAAAAATAACAAATATAAGGAGTTTAACTCAAGAGATTTTATTGAAATTTGGCATACATGTTGCAATAATGCAGGGCTATAAATTTTCGTTGAAAGAACACGCCCATAAGCCTCCTATTTCATGTACTTCGGCTCAGCACATTTAAATATATTATTTATATACAGTGAACTTGCGAAAACGTTAATACTCTAATACATGAACGACTCGCTAACATGAACACTTTAATTTTTACATTGATTACTCTAAAACGTGAACAAATTCTGAAAGCTTTAAAACCTGAACAAGTGTCATGTGGCCGTTTTAAAAAGAATTTCGTTTAATTTTCATAAATATACATATAACATATACAATATATAGTTTCATGTCATGGAAAAATTAATTCTGATGCAGTTTTTGTTTCATAAAATCTGTTTTTATGCACTTTTAATTTGATAACCAAACTTTTTTATTTATAAGTTTCATTTAATTTTGGGATGAAAAACAAAATTTTGTATTTAAATAGGATTTAAAAATTAAATACATTGACTGATTTATGTATTAGCCCCTAGACTCATATTAGCGACATATCGCTGCTGTTTAAATCAAAAGCATTCATCAAATAGTATAAATATGTACATTAGAGTGGCCGTTATTGTTTTTTTTTATTTCTTATATTCTCTCCTCACAAATCGCTTCAGTTTTGTCTAAAAAATACAAAAAAAAATTTCATAGCGATAAGTTGAGTTTTAGGGGAGAAAAAAAAGAGAAAAATCGTGAAATTTAATTCGAACAAATATAAAAGACGAATAATTCAACACTAATAAACAGCAAAACGTATGAAGATTTACGTAAGATAACTACGCAGTCAAGTTTTGGTTCGAGATTGGAAATTTGAAAAATAGATTTGATGAAACTATATATTAATATTTATATCATTAAAAATAAACTTAATAAACTTAAAATAGAAACTTGTGAGTCCATGCTTTCCTCTCTCAATTTGCCCGAATCAGAGCTGGAAGAATGGACTTCAAGTAAAGAATTAATTACATAAAACTTAAAAAAAAAATTAAACCGACTTCAAAAATAAGCACTAAAAAGCTACAAATAATATAGATCTAGTTAAATAAAAGATTTTTATATATGTTACCTACAGTGCCGTTTGAAGTTGGTGCCAGCAACATTGGTAACTAAGCACATACATATGTACATAAAAATTACTTGCAGTTTTTTTACCGGGCATCTTCCTATGTGTTTAGTACCAGTATTACTGGTACCAACTTCAAACGGCACTGTAGGTAACATATATAAATATCTTTTATTTAAATAGATCTATATTATTTGTAGCTTCTTAGTGCTTATTTTTGAAGTCGGTTTAATTTTTTTTTTAAGTTTTATTTTAAAGAAAATTTTGTCTATTTTAGAGTTCAAGGTGTGTGCTAAGTTTTGTAAAAATCGGTTAAGTAGAACCACGTGTAATGTTATAATACATTTGAATGGGCGTAGCCCCGCCCATTTTTTCAACTCAAGAATTTTTTAATTACAAGAACCAAAGATGTTTGCTAGGTTTCGCAGCAATCAAATAAGTAGAAGATCAATAAATCAAATTAAAAAAATTGTGGGCGTGACCCCACCCACTTTTTTCAAATGGGACCAATGGGAAGCTATACCCTCTCAGACAACAAAAAAATTTTTACAATCGGTCTAAAATGCACCGAGTTATGGACCTACACACCTAAAAAAAAAAATAAAAAAATAGTGACGAATTGTTAACCTCCTTCTTTTTTTGAAGTCGGTTAAAAACAAGACGTATTTACATTTCAAGACTATTTACGCAGGTCTATAATGTTTACACATCTCCCCTGTGAGCGGACTCATATTGCTTTTTTTCTTTATTTCTTATATTCTCTCCTCACAAATCGCTTCAGTTTTGTGTAAAAAAAAATACAAAAAAATTTCATAGCGATAAGTTGTGTTTTAGGGGATGCGTCCGCCCCTCAAAGTTGGCCTTCAAGCCCGTTTTTTCAATGTAATTTTTTGCAAATGACTATCTTTTTAAAAAATCATTTTACAAGAATATGATATATGGCAATATTTTAGCTCTTCGAGTCAACAACATTAGTATCCAAGAAAGTTTTTTTGCTAAAATTAATATTTAAAAAAATAATGAGGAAAATAACGAACAAAATACCATACATTTTATGTAACAAATTATATTTTTATGGAAATTTTTTATATTAAGCATGCGTAATTAGAGCTTATATCCAGTGATGGTATCTCTAAGAAGAGCAAAAGCACATTTAGCTGTTGCAAAAAGGGTAAAAAGCGCAAAAAATTCGAAAAAAAGGGTAAAATAGCACCATTTGTTTTTTTTTTTTAATTTTAATACTTAAACAATTTGTAAAAGTGTAAAAACTCCAAATATAGTTTTGTTTTATAGTTTAAAATAAACAAATGACTTGAGATCAAGTAACAGAATTTATTGACATATTAATTCAAATAAAATAACAATTCATTTAATAAAAATAACAAAACAAAATCATTAATAAGGAGCATGTACATAGATAAATACTCGTATATGCATATGAATGTATGTACATATATAAAATAGTTTGTTTCTACAACACTAAAAAATATACACTTCTCTACTTTATTACAACATACATTCATACATTTGTAATCGTGTCTAAAAAAAGTGACACTTTTAAAAATGTTAGCAGATATGTACATATGTAGTCGATATTAAATTTTTAGTGGATATTACTTAGATTTAGATCATTGATGTCAGTTTCATGGCACAATTGTGCAAACTAAAACCACCACATTCTTATTCTCTTCCATTTAGTCGTCGATGAGACAGCGACGAGAACACATGCGTAGCGGGTGTATTAATTTGTTTATAGATACAGTGAAAGAAAAGAAGTGGTATGCGAAAAATATTCTATGATCACCAATGCTTTTCGCGATATTTACGGCCTGTCCCACGATGTCACCAGAAATCGTTCGATCGACAACTTGTATTGAAAACAACAACAAATTTCCTAATGTTATTGTTGTTTGCAATACAAGTTGTCGATCGAACGAATTCTGGTGACATCGTGGGACAGGCCCTTAATGTGTTTGATGTTGTAAAACGTTTAAACTTTAGAGACCAGTAACTTGGGAAATATGGCCTGCAGCAAATTTTTTTTATTAAGTTTTTTTTTCTTATTTTTCACATTACTATCTGATAAGTTATTTAAAAATTCTTTTTTTGAGATTTTTCAGAGTTTCCTATGAACCCGATAACTTGAAAAATATGGGTCGCCGCCAACTTTTATATTTAATTTTTTCATCTTATTTTTTAATTTTTTATCACATAGGCTCCTTTTTATTTATTTTTAGCTACTTCAATAAACATCAATTATTCCAAATAATTATTTTTCCTGTGTACTTTCGAGAGCAACGAGAAAACGTTTCTCACACACACAACTATAGTTTTATTTTTGACATCACTGATTTAGATTATGATATCTATGTATGCTACTGAAAAATTATTTACATATGTATGTATGTATGTTTAAGGAAACAACACTTTTTCCTAGGTGACTTAAGTTTTTTTTTAGATATGACTATGTTGCATTAAAGAGCAATATGTATATCAAAAAAATAAAAAATTTAATAAAGTCTTAAAATGTATAGTTTACACCAGTGTACGAAAATAAACTGTACATTATTTAATGTATTATACAAAGGGTAAGATATGACAACTTTCTACTTTGTGTATGTTTACATGTACACTACGCGATTAGAATCACAATGATGTTTCAACTCAAGTAAAATACTTTATAAAGCACTCTGCTTGACGGCCATAGCACTGAAATTAAAATTGTTGTGTACATCTCTGTGCAAATAAATTATATTTTAGTGTTCTTTGCCAAAGTGTTAGTGCTTCATAAGCAAACCCTGTAAAGATATGTACATCCATTCATGCATGCATGTATGCATGCATGTATGAATGGATGTTCATATAAAGATGTGAAATTTAAAAAAAAAATTGGTTTTCGGTGGGAGGAAAGTAACTAAGAGAGAAAATTATTGAGAGTATAAAGCAACACATCGTCGGTTGGTTTCTGGTTTGCTGCAAATAGAATGTATTTTGAATATACCGTGCCGCAAACCAATAGCCAAACGACGACAAAACATCAGTGTTGCCGAATTCTGCGATATTATCTATACATGGAACAAACCAATTTTTCCACAACTATATTTGAATTACAAAATATATATGTAATTTTAATATAATTTTGCTAGAATTATTCAGTGGAAAGAATATTATAGTTTACACTTTTGATAATCACGTTGCATACATAAATATTTTGACACATTTCGTGTTATATTAAAAAATTATATAAAAAGTATTTTGTTTGTCATTTATATATCGCACACTAAATCATAAAGAGTCAGATGCTGAGTAGTTGCAAACAACTGTTGATACTGTACAAATGACGCAAGCATGTGACATAAAAACAAGCATAACGATATTTTATATTCTTAAAGAAGACTGTATTGCAAAAGAAATTGTTGAGGTCCTTATAGATTTCTTCAATTAACTTGTTTATAAAAAAGAAAAGGCACTTCTATAATTTTGAGTTGTGACTCTTTATGATTTAGTGTGCGATATATTAAATACATGTAAACACTTAAGTATGGAACTAAACGTGTGGCAAACCTTTAACTGATGGCATAAAATCTTCCACAGGTTCATCAAAATTTCATGAATGACACTTAATAAAATATGACATTTTAATGCCTTTCGATAGAGAAAAACATACCGCATCGATTACCCTAAATATTTGTTTTAATTAGAAACTCTACATGTCGAAAAAACTTGACGTATTAGGTTAATTTCTTAACCAATGTATAGAAAATGTTAACAGTATTTTGTCTCTCCTGTAAAATTTTATTGAAGTGAGTTAGCAGGTTTGCACTCTAAGACGACGATATCTTACGATAATCGTTTATTGTAAGCATTATTTGAATTAATCAATTTTAAGGTTAAATATAACCTTTTTGTCATTTCTCCTATAATTGTTATGTCCCTGGTTATAACTTTTTATTTTTATTACTAAAATAATATTGCCCGCAAGATAGATCATTGGGAGAATTACGTCCAAATAAAGTTATATGTACATGTATGGAAGCATGTATGCATTTAAATAATTGTTTGTCTTATACGTATATGTAGAATTAGATTTCAAAACTCGCTACATGCAAGGTTAAAAAACGTTTAGTCCTTATTTACACTAAGCAAGTCTTATTGCTAATCTGATTAGTTTGTCGGTGAGAGATACGAGGGGAACATATAAGTTTCTTTTTCCCTCGTCTCTCTTTCCTAAAAAACTAATCAGCTTAGCAATAAAACTTGCTGAGTGTAAATTAGGACTTAATAAAGCAAGTCTGTCATTTACAGTTATGTATATTCGTTATTTTGTTGGATAGGCACATACATAGTAAATTTGTGCAAACAAATATTTTACTTAAACCATATATGTATGGCAGCACTACTTGGCAACGGAAAGTACGACAACTACACAAAGCAAAAACAAGAGTTACACATTAGGCTGGTTATGGTGCAAGGGACGAGTTTTGTTCTGTTCCACGTAAGCAAGAAGTTTTTTTCTCACTAGACAATGCAAAAAAAGAGTTTTGGAACTCCCTCCAAAGTTTAATATAATTTTCAGTAATTATTGAGCAATTTGCTTGTTATTTGTCAGAAGTTACTGCTATGGTGATTTATTTATATACATGCAAGTAATGTACATACTTATGTACATATGTATTTAGGAATAGAGCGCCGTAAATAAAATTACAAAAAATTTCGTAATATCTAAAATTTGGATTAGTTTTATCCCTGTAAAATGAATTACGATTCCGGCAACACTGAATAGAATACAAGATTAATCCAACCCAAGAACATTGCAGACGGACGACGCCATGCACTCTTTATACTTATCTATTGATAATTTTAAGCTAGGATTGCCAACTTTTACAAATGTAATCTAAAACAGTTCTTCTTGTAGTAAGTTTGGCAATAAAGTGTGGATAAAAATTTCTACAATTTTTTAACCTGTTTACATAGTATGTATGTACATATGTACGTAGAAAATAAAAGAATATTGTTTTTGTTGTATTTATCCTTTCTTGAATTTTAGCGGTAATTGCGGAATTTAATGTTATGGATTTGCAAATTGTAGCCGATGTATTCTAACGAGCTTTATTTTACTACATTTTATAGTTAGGAAGTAAAGAAAACTACTCGTAACCAATTTTGCCATTGAAAATGTCAAATTACTCTCACACACACACAAATGCGATAAGCAAGGTATTTTAAGCAATTTGAAGTTAAAAATCAGACAATATTATGGTTTCTAAAGTATTTATTTCAAAATTAAGTTTCATTTTTATTCGGCAGTCTTAGAAGTTAATAAATCACAATGTTATAATATTTTACTTAAAAGTATTGCAATATTTAACCTAATAATAAAATAAAAATACCACAGACTTTAGTTAAAATTTACACGAAAATCTCTTACATATAAATATTAAAATTCATTGAAATGCGTTTATTTAATTTGGTAAAAGTTTAATAAAAAAGTTAAAATGATATTTTTGCTTGTTTTGTTGACTAAACAATGCATTTTTTAGCTTATTTTATATATTAAAAGTTATGTGTTTTACACAAATACATACATTTGTATATACACATACATATATGTAAACATATGTAAATTAAAGCTAATCACTAAATAAAAATATTTTATTACCCCTCTGAAACTAAAGATCGATATTTTTTAAAGAGGATTCCCAAAACAATTAAGGGATCTAGAGATAACTGTTCACGTATAGGATCGTGTCTAAAATAGGTAAATTTTTATATATTTTTTTTTTGGAATATTTACGTATATTTTCGCAAGGCAATTAATTAAAAATAGATACTTTATCTGATTGATTTTTCAACCGCGTCCAATACTTATGTATATGTAAATATATACTATATACATACACACAAACATGGCTTTAAGGTATAGCTTTCAATTATTTATGTATTTAAAATAACCATTTTAAAATTTTCGATGGAAAAAAGTGGTTACAAATCCTTTTCGTTACCTGCTAACAACACATACGTATTATTATAAAAAAGAAACCATAAAACGTTGGAAAATCCCACAGCCCATTGTAAATGCATAAAATTTAAGTACCCAATTACTCGTAAAATCAAAGAGTATAATGGTAAAGAAAACATTCGACTTTATATTGAAAAAACAAAAACAAATTTTCATATTTCATTGTTGTTTTCAATACAAATTGTAAGTCGAACGATTTATTTCGCAGTTCGGAAATAGGCCATATATACAAAAAAGTATGATTAATTCTTGTCTTCCCTTTTTTTACCGAACTTAGCAAGAAAAGTGGGATAAAATTACCTGACTAAAGGCTGGCAGTCCTGTAGTAAAAAAAAAAATCTATATATGAAGTACACAGTGGGCAGTTAAAAGCAAAAAATAAGAGCGAAATTGTACGGATAACTAAGACTTTTCGTTTTTTTAATACATATGTACATATATACATACATACATACGCACATATTTTTGGAAATTGGAAACTGTTGCAATCAAAGATATGCCGTAGATTCTTAAAATTAGGCAGATTTTGAACATAATATAAAATCAGAAAGTTGAAACTAATGACATTTTGGGGTTTCAAGTTCGTATTCAAAAGTAGAAATTGATAATATGCCTGACTTATATGTTCATAATTCGTATAGCCGACACATGTAAGCAAACGATTTTAAACAATACAGTGTTTAATATCAGTTGTGGCTATCTTGGTAATATACATATGTATGTTTGTATCTACTTAAAAGTATTAATAGCATTGACGATATGCTTCAAAATATATGTATAGGCAACGAGTTAGAAGATTTGCAGTATGAAGGTGTGTAGAATTCAGTCGGCTATTATTGTTATAAATTAAAAATATTTATTAATCATATGAGTGAAGGTGGATTAATAAGCAAACCGTAAAATTCGTTAAAATTAAAAGTCTTATGTATTTTTTATATTTGTATATTTATATTTTTATATTTTCATTAGCATTCACAAATTTAGACAATAATTAAAAAAATTTAATTTTTCGCTTTCAAAATTTATGGAGAAAAATTATAATTTGTTCCACTGTGATGTTTTCCCAGTTTTTTTGCTTGTTTTTTTTCCTTATATTTTTCAGCCAATAGCAATGCATTAGAGATGTAACGAATGTTCGCATTCGCTTTCGCATTCGCAAATTATTCGCTTACTTTTGCTATTTGCATTCGCTAAAATGTATGCGAATATTTCAAGCGAATACTGGCGACAAAAAAATTGTATTTCTTTTATGAAAATAGTTGGCGCTTAACAAACGTCAAAAAAAAACACAACTACTTTTGCAAGATTGTTTTTGGAAAAATTTATTCCAAGTTTTTTTAAATTTATTTTGACAGCATTTCACATGAAATGTTGAATAGAGTACCAGGCTTTAGAGCCAAAGTAGGAATGGGTTGATTCCCTAATATTATGTAAACTTATTATTAATTATTATACATACGTACTCTTATATAAATTTATTTGCATGTGATATTTTAACGAATTGTAATATTTGCATTCGCTTTCGCATTCGCATTTGCTTTCGCAAAAATTAAAATGTATTATTCGCTTTCGCATTTGCATTCGCTAAACTGGTATTCGTTACATCCCTACAATGCATTATGCGTCAACAAGTACCGTAATCCTTTAATAGATGCATACATACATACATATCTGTATCATACCTGATCGATGCTAGCCAGTGCTGTCAGATTGATTTTTAGCCACAGCGCTGACACATTTGTCGTTTATCGTCAATATTATACAACATTAAATATTAGCTACACAACATTTTTTATTTAAAACATAATTTTATATATTTTTAGGTTTTTAGAAAAATGTGGTTCATTTTAGGA
This sequence comes from Tachina lurida, assembly GCA_944452675.1. NCBI lineage: Eukaryota > Metazoa > Arthropoda > Insecta > Diptera > Tachinidae > Tachina > Tachina lurida. The sequence continues at coordinate 66,430,539 of OX101752.1, read as the reverse complement.
AATATTCGTTAATTTTAGGGTACGAAATGCTTCATAGATATGTAGTAGTTGTGATATTTCTTTATTTTACGAAATATTTGTTGTCTGCAAACAAAATTTTGTATTTCAAATTTTTTTTCGTAAATTTAAGAAACACAATGTTAATAATACAAAATTAATTAGTGAATCATGAAAAGCAAGTTTGTGTTATATGCGAAATTTTGTATAAAATAAAAAAATACGTGGAATATAAAAATCTTCAAAAAATTTATATATCCTTGGAAAATAGTAAATTAATCTTTAATTCCTAGAATTGAAGGTTGTAATAACTATGAAAATAAAAAGATAACTTAAGGGAAGTTGTTACAGCCTCTGCATTCTTCATACGTCACATACATACATGAATATTTTGCAATGAAACTCACGAATCAAACTGGGAACACAATTGGGACGAAGACGAAGTTTTCATTGCGAACTTTTGTCATGGAAAATAAAATATATTTGTTCATATTAAAATTAACACAACGCCTCCATAAAACGAAATTTGTAGAGCGTGACGAGCTCTGCGATAGATTTATTTCTATTTTGTGCACCGACGAACTATGAAATACAAATTTTCTCTCTGTCTGCCTTTGCAAATGCTTCAAACAACTTTATAAATTATAACAGCTGAATTCGTTGAGTAAATTCGTCGTTGTTGTGTTTCACACGACGAATTAACGCAGCAAACTCTGCGTGGACGAAATTCGTCGTTCGTACCAGTTGTGTTCCTAGCATAAACTAAAAACAAATTTTTTATTACAATAATTTTTTATACAATAACAGGAAAATAAATTGGGGATATAATAAAAAGTAAAACAAAACAACAGTTTTTATTATATGTTTAAATTGTATTTTGTAAAATTCACGAAACTTGTGTAGGTTTAGGAATAATTTTGTACTGTAAACAAAATGATAACAAAACAAAATTTATTTATTTCACGAAATTTCCAATTTTGTAAGAATGTTTTATTTCTTCCTAAATTCAATGAAATAAACGAAAAATGTGTTACTATATACGAAAATAGTTGTAGGAAATCGTTTTTGTAACTTAACGACATTCGTAAAATTATGAAACTTGTTAAGGCCGTGATACACTATCATACAAAGTCGTGCGATCTACGAATAAATACAACCCTGATATGATGGAGTTTATAAAATATTTCAAAAGACAATAAGAATTCATCACACAAGGGTTGTACTTTTTTCGTAGATCGCACGACTTTGTATGATAGTGAGAAATGGCCTTTATCCTGCAAAGCTACAAATATTTTAGTAAAATTTAAAAATTTTTAGTTTATTGTACAAAAATTAAATTACGAAAAAGTGTTTCGTATTTTTAAGCATGGAATATTTTGGAGTGTAGTTCATTTATAAAACAGACATACATACAAACATACGTACTGAAGTATGAAACATACTAAAAATGAATTACATCAATATGAATCTTATTTTCAGTTATTTATATCCTTACCATGATGCATAAGGCTATTTATGCATCATTATCCAAAATGCTAGTTCCAAATTAATAAAAGGAAGTTTTCTCCACTATGTTTTATAAAAACCACACTTTAGATATAGAAAACAAATCTCTTATCATTAATTATTTTATGTTGTAGAAAACCTTCCTTGTATAAAATTTGCCATGTTTTTAACATTAATCTACATTGTTTAAATTGCATATGTGTGTTTAGCTAAAATAATCGCAAATGAGTTGAAATATATAAATGAACAAAAGGCTCGTCAAAATTATTATTTTAAAACAAAGCTTTTAGAGACAAATCGTTACATCCGACAGCACTGGCGGTGGTCATACTCTCAATTTTATATAATTGGGACAGTGCTATCAACTTTTAAATTTCGAAAAGCACTGCAACTATGAAAAGCACTTAATTTATATAAACAGATGTACTCAATGTTATTGGGCCTTATTTCGAGTGTCGTATTACGACTTCGGCTACGACGATTTTGTAGTAGACTAAAGAACATTGCAAGATTTTTTCTTTAGTCTATTACGAAATCTTCGTAGTCGTAGTCGAAATACGATACTCGTTATCAGGCCCAATATGTTTAACTTTTATGAAACCCACTCATATATTAAAAAAAATCAAATATTAAGGAACATGTATATAGCAAAGATAAAAAAGATCGAACATAACAAGGTTTCATTTCATAAAAATATCACAGTCCCTATTTAAAAAAGAACTTATTTAACAAAAAAACTGATATAAAAATATTATAAAAAATAGAAAAATGTCTATTACAATAAGTAAAAAATAAGTTTAAAGTACTAGAGAGATGTAGATATCATCGTTTCTCCGACAAAATCAGGTTTGTTTTCAGGAGAGCAAAAAAACTGTGTTATTTTGAAACCTGTAAATGTTTTTATATAAGTATTTCGTAAAATTAATCTTAAATAATTGTAGATTTGAGAGCTATAGCGGAAGTGCCTCAAAAACTACACATAACTAATTTTATTGTTCAGCTTCAAGAGCATTTCTAATAAAATAGTTTTTTATTTTAAGACATAACAGTTTATGTTGAATATTTTTTCATAAATATGTAGTATACTTTTGCTAACTTCTGAACCGACTAATATATCATTAAATGATTTGGTGGGTGAATGTATGACACATCAAGTTTTATAATAATGAAATAAACACTTTTTCTGTCAAAGATTTAGAGCCGGACATTTTAAATGCGTACTTCTGTTTCAAATGTGACTTGTTTTATTAACAACTGACTTTAACATTCAAATATTTTATTCAAATTAATTTCGAATGTCACCATTTCGAGTAATTTGTAAAGCACCAAATAAACATTTACTCGTTTTTGAAAATTTCTCGTTTTGAAAACGATTTACAGAACATACCCGATCACCTGAGCATAACATAGTTTTTTAAACTTTAAAGTTATATACATTACATTGCTATTTATATAAAAATCGTTATTATTTGTTATTTCATTGATTTCACAACAACAATTTTATCGTTTCAGACCTTTATTATATGAAAGCGTTAAACGCGTGCAAAAATATTGTGGTAAACCTTAAAAAATTTATAGAGCTTAAAACCCGTTCTATTTCTACATCTTAATATGGATGTGACAGAACTTGTATGTCAATTTTTACTAAATAGGTTTATATCAACTGAATCCATAAAGACTCAATTCTCTCTCAATTGCATTAATTGAATCATATTCCATATATTGTCTATAACAGACCAAATTTCGCTATTCGACTCTATTTGGAATGCTGATGACATTATAATTATCTCTTGTTAGACAAAACACTTTTTACATTAATTAAATTAAATATTAAAGTCAGAGTTTGATATAGCGCGTATTCCTTGAATCAATTTTCTAACAATACAAAAAACATCTTGAAATGCACAATTTAAATTTTTAAATGACAAGCATGCTCAAAACAAATTTGATTTAAAATTTTTAGTTTAGAGCTCTTAAGAAGAAAAAAAATTAAAAACTAATTTAAAAAGCACTGAGCACTGAGCACTACAAGTATCTTCATATTTTTTCGCGTTTAAAATTTTAAAAGGTGACAACATTGCAAAGCGAGTATAATGAGTGATGCTCACAGCCTATCCAAGGCGAATTCATAATTCGCCTTGAGCCTATCCATACACCCGCGAAGCACATATACTAAAAAAGAATAAGATAGTGTATGTGTGGACACAACAGCTCTTGATACATTTTACACTCAAAATATGCTGTTAGTAAATTCAAATTAAACATAATTTCAAACAATATTATTTTGATTTAAAAACCGCTCTATAACACGACCTATTTATTATACACGACATGTAGAAAGACACTTATGACGCCAGGAGAATTTCCAACACATTGGTTGCATTAGCGGCGTAAAATTTTAATAGTATTTTTGTGTCAAAATCCAAATGTAGGCAGCATTTATGTGTAAATACATGTGAAGATCTGCTCAAACAAAAAAGTCATTAAATAATAATAGATTCTCAGCTATGTTTATTATTTTGACATAACTACGTGGTATGTAGCATATGCAGCTTCATAGTGACGTCAATATTACGCCCAAGCTACATGCGCACGTGTTTTTTTATTTGCCGATTACAACAGGCTTTTTTTCATGCGAACCGAATGATTTTCAATTTATTTTAATTTCAAATTTCAGTAAAAAGATTTTTTTATTTTATTTTCAATAGCTAAAAACAACCTGCACATAATTAAAAGTATTGATTTTAAATCGTCTGTTTCAAAATATTTTTTTTCTAATTTGGGGCACAAGTATTAATTTGTGTATTCAAAATTTCAACTTAAGCAGGTGTGGCATGTCTACCACTGTTTTTCTAAATAATTTATTATATTGAGTGCACAGAAAATCATCAATATATTGTGGTTTGCTTATTAAACAATAAACAAAAAAGATTTTACATACAAATAACTTGGTAAAAATTTATCTACCTGTAAGATTTACTTTAATTTTAGTTAACAGAAACTTCTTGTATATTCAGTTATTGTAAAACTTTTTTGAGTGTAACCTACATGCATTAAATGTACATTAATAATAATGTCTTTAACATTACAAAACGTAGTGTTGATCATCATCATTTTGATTAGGTTAAATAGCGATTCTCGTTGGGCACAAGTTAACTAAGATTGTAAGTACTTATAATTTTAATGTACTCGGTATACGTACATTATTAGCGCTTGTGCGTGTGAGGTTGTACCTTACAGAACATTAAAGTACATTAAATAATGTTTATTTTCGAACACTGGTTTACACACATAGAATGGAGACTAATGCCCTAATTCTGTTCGACGAATGTATCGTCTTGTCTATGGACGAAACAAAGAAGCAGTTTTGATTCTTTAAAACGATTATTATTTATTGTCTGTGCTAGAAGGTTCGTGTATTTGCTTTATGATTTTGTTCCAACCATTATATCCAACACATATTTTTTCATGTATTTTTCAAACTATTGTATAATACTTTAATTGAATTTTTATATTTTAAAAACATGGCAATAATATTTATATTTTTCATTATCAAAGACAACAACCATTTTTGAAGAAAATAATTTAGAGACTTCAAAAACAAGAACTCAAAAGTATTTTCAAACAAAAACGTCCTAAATCTTCTTACTGAATTAGGGCATAATTTCGAAAACAAAATAAGCTAAAACTGAAATATAAACTCATTAATTTCATTTTGTATGTATGTATCTTAAAATTAGTTTTTAAATTGTTCATAAGAAATATTTATGATTTATAAGAGGTTTATAAAACAGTTTCTTATGCAAATTTTGTTTTATAAATCTTTTGTAAAACAAAATAAGTTTGTATGAATAAGGCAATAACTCTCTAAAAATAATAGAAATCCTGTAAATTCTAAATAACAATGAATTTATTAAAAATAAAGATGTTCAAAGTAAAACGAAATTCATTACATCATTTCAATCAATTGTTATTTCATTTTCACTCATTATGTTTTCAAAAACATCAAGTTCGTCTTCGCAATGAGGCCACACAACAGTTGGAATAAAATATTGAGATTTTTGGTAAACTTCGTTTGAATTTATTTTGTTGCAAACATCTAAAGGCGGTTGAAAACTGCTACAACAAGCATTTAAAAATTTTAAACCGTACTTAATATGCAGTAATGCATTTGCTGAATTTAAGGACATCCGGTTTCTAATTTTTGTTTTAAACAAATTCATCAAACTAAACGTCCTTTCAACCTCAGCGTTTGAATAAGGTAGCGAAAGAAGTCGTAAAACAAAACTACTTAGGGCAATAAATGGGGTTTCTCCCAAAGAATCTTTGAAACTGTGGACTTCTATCCAGAAGTCATCAGTTTATTTATGTAGCCTAATATTTGCTATACAATTGTAAATATATATACTATTGTATTAACGACGTTTGAATCATTTATAAATTTTTGTGTAAAATCTATAATATCATTTCTATTATTTTTAAAAATATTATCTATACTAAATAACGACAAGTTTTTTAATAAATGAAAATTTTTTGGCAACTTTCGTTTTAATTCTATTACAAGATTTTTTTTATAAATTCTACCAAATTCGTTTTATAATTTTTTTTGTCATATGTATATACTTATAAGAGACTTTTCAAATAAGTAACCAATATGACAGAAATCATTAATGTTCTCATTTAAATTACCTTTAATATAATCGAAGTCTTCATTCGGTACTATAATTCTGTTTGTAAGACTTTTCAATAGGCAATACAAATCATTATACAATTTAACATGGTCAGCGTTGTCAGCCTCGAAAGCCAAGTTCACCTTTTGAACTTCTTCTAATACTGAACCCAAATAAGTCAAATAAATTAAATTTGTATGGTCATTATACATATTTTTCAGCAAGTTATCTTTTAGCAAATTAAAATGCCTTTTAACTCCAGCCACATTTTTATAATTGCCTTTACTGCCCTCTCAATGGATAGCCACCTTGTATTAGACACCATTGGAATCTTTTGTGGATTCAAATCGTCGTCAATTTAAAAATTTTGTTATAAGCCTTTTGTCTTACAGGGGAGTGGGAAAACCAGTTGTGAGTTTCTTTTACGAGAAACTCTAAATTATTTGGAAAGCTTTTTTCTGTTGCAGCACATACAGCTAGTTGAAGAGAGTGACAGACACATCGAACCAAAATCAAATTTGGAAGATCGTATTTGTCTTGAATTTTTCGGTACAAACCATTATGTGCTCCAGTCATTACTGCAGCATTGTCGGTTCCTATGGCTATTAATTGTTTGAAGTCCAACTGCAAAATATTTAGAAGCCGCTCTGAGCCATACAGGCTATCTACAGCAGTACCACCTTGTAAATCTATTAAACCTAGGAAGGTTGTTACAAACGTATTCTTTTTAGCGCTGTAATATCTAACAACGACACCAAGTAATTTTTCCACTGAAATATCAGTTCCTTCATCTAATATAAGGCTAAATGGAACGCCTTTGATGTCTTCAACAATACTTTTTATAAAATATGGAGCTAAAATATTTGATATTATACTTGAGCACTTCCTTCTTTGTAACTTGAGCTGTATACCTTTACTATCGGAAAATACGTTTTTACAAATTTCAGACAAATGGTCAATAGCCGAAAAAGATGTATGTACTGCCGCATACATGCTTAAAAAGGCTTGTGCTTTTTGATTTTCTGTAGGCTCCCTTGTTTTAAATGATAGCTCAGGTTGCAACACAAGGCTGTTGTTTGGTTTCATTGAATTTTCATGTTTTTTTGTTTGTCTGTGGCGCAATAAGTCGCTGTGCCGTGCTACGATTTCACAATGGCAACAAACGCAAAATGCTTTTGAAGCATCTTTTGCAGGTCTTAACCATTTTTTAAACAATGGATTAGCCTCCCAAACTTTTCTGTATTTTTGTTTCTCCATCTAGAATGAATGCAAATATTTACATATGTAAACTTTTTCATACTTGCTTATGATACAAATAATTATTTTAAGAAGTTTTGCTTTCCAGACAAATGTTTTTTTTTAAATCCCAACTATGCAAACTATGTACGCGTCTTTTAATTTTGTTGACAGTATTGGCATTAAAAAATTTTAATAAGGCTTCACTCAAGGCGGATTAATACCAGTTGATCTCATGTGATGATCGGCTGCTAGTTTTAGTAAATAACAATTACAATTGAAAAGAAAATTCGCCTTGGTTTCAGTCAAAAGACGATATGAAAGATATATATGGTTGATTGAAAAGTATTATAAGTGCTTAAAAGAAATAGTTATTTTTAATTGAAAAATATTATTAGTTGCCCAAAAAAGCACGAAAAGCACTGTGAGAAATTTCGAAAAGCACTGTAAATACCCGCTTTTTAAAAACGGGTATTTAAAAAAATTTCGCGGTTATGAAGAGGCAAAAAGCACCAAAAAATACCCGAAACGCACCAAAATACCATCACTGCTTATATCTATTAAATTATTTCATACATATACATATAGGCAAAGGAAAACTAAAAAAAAGCAAAGAACAAAACAAAATACATTGAATAAATGGACTGGGGGGCCAAATTTGAGGGGCGGACGCACCCCCTAAAACACAACTTATCGATATGAATTTTTTTTTGTAATTTTTCTTACATAAAACTGAACCGATTTGCAAGAGAATATAATTAAAAAAACAAATTTTCCATACAACTAACGGCCACTCTAATGTACATACATATGTATATTAGCGTGGCTGTTACTATATTTTTTTTTAATTCTCTTCCCCCAAATCGGTTCAGTTTTAAGTAAAAAAAAGTACAAAAAAACTTCATAGCGATAAATTGTATTTTAGGGGGTGCGTCCGCCCCTCAAAGTTGGCCTTCAAGCTCATTTTTCAAGAACAAGTTTACAGGAGAAGCAAAAATCGTTATAAAATAACATCCGTAATAATTTTTATTTATTTATTTGATTGTATTTATTTTTATTTATTGTATCTTTAAAAATAATACGAACTAATAATAAGTAATCAAATCTTAGGTGTAGATATAATTAATGGGACCGATCAATGCCGATTACAAATGTACTGATAGTAATTATTAATACAAGAATGGTGTACTAGCACAAAAATATTCTCAAAAAGTGATGTGTCTAGTAAAGTTCAGGATTACGAGCAAGCGGATTAGGATTTGACTCAAGTTTTGTTAAATATGTATTTGCCCGCGTATTTTGAAATCTCTTCAGTCACTTGTGGCATATTTAAATCACGATGTATGTATATTAGAATTTCTGAACGTAAAAATTTGTTTTACCTTCGTTGGATTTTCTCAATATTTGAAGCAGAAACAGTGCCCCATAACTTAATTCCGTAGCGCCATATTGGCTCCAAAAGCGACTTGTATCGTAAAAGTTTGCAGTCTAGGCTGAGTATTGAATTTCTGCCAATAAACTAACTGTTCTTATTACGAGTGTCGTATTTCGACTACAACTACAACGATTTTGTACTAGATTAACCCTCCGATGAGTGACAGTTCTGAACTTCACGGCCGTGTGAAAAGGTCCCTACGGACCTTTTTTGTAAATCATGTTTATTTCATATAAAAGTTTTTTTTTATATGAAATAAAATAAATAAAATATTTTTTTTTTGTTTTTATTGTGTATAACTAAATTCTACATACAAAAATAATTGTTTAAATTTTTTTAATTTTTTTTTTTGCTTGAATTTTCTTAAGACTATTATAAAAAAGTTTAAAAATTATTGTTCTTGAGCGTGTACTTCTTGTCCCCCGCCCTGTGCGCAAGTGTTGCAGCGATGTAAAAGTGTGCTATGTTCTTCGCAAACAGCGTTGCCGCAACCGAAGCAGTATGCCCGCGTTTTCCGCTGCCGCCCGTACTCAGAACGGCAAAGGCGACATGACGGTCTACTTGACCTAGCCGCAAACGACGGTGCATTGCCTTCCATCGGTCTTGGTAATACCTGAAATGAAAAGAAAAATAAAAAACAAATAAATATATATTCTATTCTTGAATTTGAAGATGTTTTTCTTACCCTGACATCGAATGCTTCCATCGCATTGCGTATCCTTGGATATGAGATTATATGGTTGTTCAGGGCACGTTCTTCGATATTTGGTGTGGCCAATTGTTTCGTTAGCAGTAACAAGAACGACCGCCGTCTGTCACTCCTTTTTATAGGCTTCATTTCGTTGTAAATCGTAAAAGCAGCCAATGCAGCGACGTCCAGCATATTATAAAACATGGCCAACGGCCATCGTTGTGTTGCTCTTTTGCAGCTGTAAGTGCCTAGCATTTGATCCATGGTATCAACGCCGCATTTGTTGGCGTTGTAATCTAATATGGCATATAGGGCTTCCGCTTCTCGGTTTGCTCGTCAACGCGGCAAGTGTAGTGCATTGTGGAGAGCACGTTCACCACTTTATTTTTTTCCGGCACGTATGAGCATAACGCTATATCCCCTTCGTTGAACCCAAATAATGTACTATTGATGGTGCGCCTCGGGTTCTTCTTGAACTCCTGTGGAATGAATGTTTTGTTGTAGCGCACTGTACCAACATATGCGGTCTTCCTCCTCATCAAAATACGCGCCAAGTCAAGAGTGGTAAAGAAATTATCCGCGTATATAGTACGGCCAGCATCTAAATATTTTTCCACAAAGTCCTGCACTACGTTCTGCCCTTGGTTTATCTCCCGTTGTTGGTTTGGCAGTTTTCCGGAATATATCATTCCCTTCACAGGATAATAACTCTGTGAGTCGCATAACCACCATACTTTCAAACCATACTTAGCTGGCTTTGACGGAATATATTGTGTGAAGCGGGTGCGGCCTCTGTAAGGGAACAACTGCTCATCAACTGTTAGTGCTTCATGAGGAGTGTAAGCTGCTGCCAAGTTATGTTGCAACATTTGCCAAATATCGTCAAAATCCGCAGTTTTGCTGTTGATGAGTCGCTGTTGTCGAGTATTTCCATTGTCGAATCGAATAAATTGCTTTATACACATGAAGCGATCGTACGACAACGCAGCTTTGTATATTGGGCAACGCGTCGCGCCCCATAATTCCATAGCTGGTTCATGGTTTGATCTTGTGAGTCCAGCATACAAAAGAATAGCTACAAAGGCGTCAAACTCTTTCACTGTCACTGGCTTCCACTCCTTTTTCTTCGTGGTTTATTGCTAGTAGTATAAAATTAGAATATTGTGCCTTTCCTTGAAAGCAATAAAGTTCATGTCTTCGAATTTTTCTTAGAATTTTTTGTTTTTATCATTATCTCTAATGTCTTTGAGTTTAGGTCTTTGTGTTCAGAACAAGTAAATTATGTGTTCAAACAATAAAAAAATTATAATGATGCCCAAAAACATGCATTTATAATGAAATTCAGTACAAGGTCCATACGGACCTATTCACACGTCCGCGTACTATTCTCACTAAAACCTCAATAACTCCTAAAGTAATGATCCGATCGGCTTGATTTTTTTTCCAAAAGATGCGCAACAAAATACTCTTGGAATACAGAGTAACTTTGGGGGGTGTTGTAGTGGCCGAACTAGGAGTAATTTCAGTTTGAAAAGGCAAAAAGGTCCCTAGGGACCTTCTCACTCATCGGAGAAAAGCGGTTGCAATGTTCTTTAGTCTAGTACGAAACCGTCGTAGTCGAAGTCCTAATGCGACACTCGTAATAAGGCCCAATATATTTGAGTTAATTTAAGTTTCATTTGAGTTAGCTTAGGGTCAATATGGTTTTTTCATGTAAGCCTTCGATCAAGGTGTATACTTGAGAATGATGAGGAATATTTAGATTCTGGATTCGAATGGGGGGACAAGTATCTCTTCTTAGGGTAAACGTTATATGGACACACATTTTAGCTGATAACACGGTGCGACAGTCCAAAAAACCTGGGACCGCATATTATTTTTCTTGTAGGGCTTGTCGAGTTAAAGAAGAATCCAATAGTGAAATATGCCGAACACCTTCAAAATCCGGATTTACGGTTAAAAAACCGGTTTTTTTACCTTTGCGCACTTATAAGCCTGTAACTTTTTTGATAATGATCCTATTTTCAATTTCTTACAAGATTTGGAAAGAAGAAACTGAGATCTTTCGAATGATTTATAATTTATTTAAGAAAACTTGAGAAATTTTGGTGTTATTGTCCAGCAAACACAAATTTTGTAGATTTTTCAAACATTTTTCAACTTTGGTGACGTTTTTATACACTATTTTATTAAGAAACTATAATATTATTGAATTTATTCAAAAAGTACATTTAGTTACGATTACAATGCGTATTTGGGGTTACAAATAGATAAGCAATTGAATTTAAATTGCACACGATTTTTATTAAATTGTGAAAATTTTTTTAAATACACAGAAATACAAGAAATTGAAAATCGGATCATTATCAAAAAAGTTACAGGCTTATAAGTGCGCAAAGGTAAAAAAACCGGTTTTTTAACCATAAGTCCGGATTTTGGAGGTGTCCGGCATATTTCACTATTGGATTCTTTTCTAACTCGACAAGCCCTACAACAAAAATAATATGCAGTCCCAGGTTTTTTGGACTGTCGCACCGTGTTATCAGCTAAAATTTTTGACAATTTAGTCATGAGCAGCTTTTCGAAAAGCTTTGAAATTGTTGAAAGTTAGCTTATAGGCCTATATGACTCAGCCTTGGTAAGATCTTTGCCCGGCTTTGGAATCATTTTTATTTTGGCAAGTTTCCAGTTATGTAGAAAATACGGCATTCATAAAAGGGCATTAAAAATAAATAGCAGGATTCTTATGGCAATATAAGGCAAGTTCATCAGCATATTGTTACTAATTCCATCAATACCTAGAACTTTCTTCGGCTTGAGTTCAGCAATTCAAATTCAGTTTCTTAAACGTTAAGGGACGAGGGGCTAGAGAAACTATACTCGGTAAATTAACAGCACCCGTACATGAATTGTGAGTGAATATAGATTTTAAATGCTCAGCAAATAAGTTACCTCTCTCACTATCGCTTCTTGCCCAGCCTCCGGTCGAAGTGCGCGAAGATTTCTAGCAGCGCGCCATAAAGAGTAATTAGATGCTGATGTGACATCGAGACCTTCTAGCAGCTCTTTGAGTCATTTAGTACATTCTTTAAGTCTGATTTTATTTAAGGGTGATCTGTGTTGTTGACATTCTCTTTCTAGATCTCTTTTTTTCACATACAAGGCAGTTTTTCAGAAATTATCTTATAATACAAATTAAACATACAGATGTATGGATAAATTTATTGCCTTTTTCGATACCAATTTGGGTTTTCTCCACTCATTGAGTTCATTAAGTTTTAAATTAGTTGTTCGCAATTTCTTTAAATATTATTGTTTGGATGCAAAGTGGATATTTCTCGTATTCCACAATGATGAGCTTTGAAGTGTTAAACACTTCAAATGATTAACATCCTTATTTATAAAAATTGCTAAGGCTTTCTAAGGGCTTCACCAGCAACATTTTTAATAGAGATCTTTTTTAACCCCCTTAAAAACCCATAAGGTCTCAATAGTTGTTCAAACTGTATATCGCTTAAACTTTTTTTGGCGGTTTTGGCACGATATGTTAGTATGTATATTTTTTTTAGATTTGGATAATTTTGGCAACATGTGCAGGCAAAAAATATCGATATATCGAAATATCGATGTTTTAAAAAAATATATATCGATACTGTTCAAAAAATCGATACGATATATATCGATACATTTTTTTCATTTACCCATCCCTAGTGTGATTACCTCCACAATTAATGTATTTTTTATCACTTTAATCTTTTGGCTTATTGCAACTAGCAGTACCTTGTAATTCACCACACACAACACAAACAGTAGGTAATTTACAATAAGGTTTTGTTAAGCCATATTCTTGGCAATTATGGCACTGTACGGGACCTGAACGCTTATGTGATTTTTCGGTATAAGAGCTATTTTAGGCTATAAATTGGATGTGTCTCGTTTTTTTCAGCTGTATACCATTCGGCTCCAGTTCAAAGCGAAATAGAGGCTGGGGAATATTCTCCCTATTGATTATAATAGTAACATTTTTAACCATATATCAAATACGGGCGTTTCTTTGCACAATTGTGCTGAAATAATTCACACGTAGGGTAAGAACCCTCTTTAATTTAGTCGTCGATGAGATGCTTACATGTTTTTTTATATTTTTTTTTCAAGAATATTTGTCCAGCAAACATACGTGTTTCATTTCAAATTGGTGATGATATGCGAAAAAAAAACAAATTTATTAATTTTTTTCTTATAACGTATTCTACTAATTGATCTAATATAGTAATACGCTTAGTTTTATAAATTAGTCTGTGCAAAATCTTATCAAATATATTTTTAATATGTTTCCCATCTGAAAATGATCTTCCATGCCGAAAAATACTCGTATCAATGGTTATGAAGTTTGATACATCCAACCGCATATTTTCGTTTGGCGAATTTTCTGCGTTATGCTCCACCAAGCAACCATTCTTTTATTTTTTTTTTTCTTTTTCAATTGACTGTTTACTTAGAAAAAGTTTTATTTTCATTTAATATTTTAACTTAATCGACGTTTATTTTCAAGATAAAAAATAAGTCTACTTATATACCATCATCTTTCAAACGATTTTCTTTGTGTTTGGTGGGTACCCTGTCGGAAATTTGGCTAGCTTTAAGCTAACTAGTACTGACTGACACATGGATTACTTTGCAATGTAGTCAATTGTCTCACTCTGCATTACTTTTCAACTAACTTAAAGTTGGTTTTTTTAAATCACCTGGTAGTCAGTAAATTAAAAAAATTTTTCTGGGGTTCGAACATGTAACATCAACGCGCTACCACTCGGCTAAGTTGCCATCTAAAATAACAACAGCAAAATGTTAATATAAAACTGAAATGAGTTTCAAAGTAGCTGAGAATAAATTTGTTGGCTCTCACCAAATTCGATTACGTACTCAGCTTAAGAAGTAATTCTGGATTTGTTCTGGATGACATTGCAGTTAGCTTTTAGTCAATCTAAGAAAAGTTAACTATTTTTGTAGTCAACCACAAATTCTCCGACATTGTAGCTCGCAACCTCAACACATACACAATTTACCTATACATTGACAGTGCCCACCACAGCATCTTTTACTTCTTCGGGACTAACATAAGAATCTATGCCCTTCAATACGATTTGCAGGCCTTTAGCACTCTTAAGCTGGTATGTGTAGAGACTTGTTTTATTTATTTTTTTCAAATTCAGTAACAATTTTGCGCAAATCTTTTTCTTCATAAATTTGAATTTTCGTTTCATCAATGTTACCACGTTTTATTGGAACAATGTGAAATTTATTCTCATTAAGGACAGAAATTAATTTTTTAATAAGAGCGTTTGAATTATTTTTCTTTCACATAGATTGGTGGCGGCTTGGAGCTTTTGTTCGAGGATAAATCGGGTTTGTCGTTGTCATCTTGCAATTTTTTAAAACGGGTTTCACGATTACTAGAGGATGCGCTGTTAGCCCTAGATATTTTTACAGCAGATGAAATTTTAGAAGAATTTGAGCTTCGGCCACGGTTTACCACAGTTATACATCTGTTATATATTGTTATCTATAGTGATGACTTGGTTAAGTGATGACCACGAGCCCGAAGCGGATGATATCGCTGACTGAAATGTAGAAGTGCTGGGCAACGGTAATTTTAACGTAGGAAAAAGTAGCTTTGCCGTTAGAAAAAGACTATCATCAGATTTTTTATTTTTATTGTTTTCATTAAGAGCTTCAGAACTCACAGTAAAATAGGCATTTCTGCCGTTAGAACTCACTTCAAAATTTTTTGTTTTTGAGTACTCCTCAATGTCACTTTGTTTGTTGTTGGTTTTTTTGTTCGTTTTTGTTATTTCTGACTATGTAAAAAATATTAGCAAAGCAAATAAAGCCACACCCAAACGGATTCTGGTTCGCTGTTTATAAAGACATTGAACCCGAACCTGTTGAACCGAAAAATTCAGCATGGTTCGGGTTCAAAAATATAGAAATATTTAATAGAAGAATAATAAGATCCATTACATTTCGTGCATGCAAAAAAAAATTAAAAACAAAATCCATTTAATATAATATAACGACCAAGGCGTATTGAACACCAGGTGTAGTTTATATGTATGTACATGTAAAGGACACCTGGTGTTCAATCCGCCTTGGTCGTTGTGGCAGCACTGATCTAGGTCGAGAGATTGAAGACAGGTGGCAACGTAGTTGTAGAAGATATATGAGTTTTTATTATTATGCTAATAGCAGTTTTTGTAAAAGTAGCGTGTTTAGTGCTTTCCGTAAAAGTGAAATAAAATATTTAATTGTTCGTTTAATTCGTGTTGTGGCTTCATTTCTAGGGAGTATTACATTGGCGACGAGTGGTAAATATCCATATATTAGATAGAAAGAGCCTCGGGTTTTGAGAAAAAAGGATTTTTTTTTCTTTTTGGTGTTCGTTTTGTAATGCAATGGCACAATATAATGTGTGCGTGTGTGTTTTCTTTGCTTCTAGGCGATTCCATTAAACAGGATCAATTGTGTGATCGAAGGGACAGCACATTAAATTGTGAAATCGGAATCACATTAAATTGTGCAGTCGGAGTCACATTTAATTGTGGAAGGGGTGTCACATTAAATTGTGAAATTGGTGGCATATTCAATTGTGCTCGGGTATGTACAAATATACATATAAATCACATTAAATTGTGTAACACGAGGATTTAAAGGAATTATTGTCTGTTTTCTAGGCGTTAATTTTCTGAAGCGCATTTAATTGTGGAAGTGACAACACATTCAATTGTGAAATTGGCAACACATTCAATTGTGCTTGGGTATGTTTATAAATCACATTAAATTGTGTAACAGAAGGATATTAAGGGCTTATTTTCTGTTTCTTATGTGTTAATTTTTTTTGAAGCACATTTGATTCTGGAGTTGACAGCACATTCAATTGTGACATTTCCTTGTAAAGAATAATAATGGCCGACATAAAGCCGTTTTTGTGCGATGCGATAGACAAAGCTTTACTGCGTGCGGAGTGGGAAAAATGGTACCGATCCTTTAAGCTGTATTTGGCATCGGAGGAAATAGTCACCTCAGTTAAAAAGAAAAACAAGTTGCTTCATTTGGGAGGCCCGCAACTACAAGAGGTGATATACAATATCCCTGGCGCCTTGGTCGAGTACGATCCAAAAGAAGATAACGATGTATTCACAGTATTGGTTACGAAGTTGGATGAATATTTTTCACCTAAGAGAAATTCGACATTCGAAAGACATTTGTACAGGAGTCTAACACCATCTGATGGAGAGCCTTTTAACAAATTTCTATTGCGCCTAAGGCAACAAGTTGCGAAATGTTCCTTCGGATCGACAAAAACGGAAATAGAGGAAATATGTATTAAGGACAAAATTATTGACTCTTGGGCTCCACTTGAGCTGAAAAAGCGGTTATTGGAAAAAGAACAAAGTTTAAACGAAATAATGGAAGCTTGTCAAATCTATGAGCAAATTAACAAACAGTCTCAAAGTTTGCTGGCAAGAGGCGATGGAGAGACAGTAAATAAGATCTCATTGAAAAAGCGGTTTACTCAGAATCCAGATGCGGAGTGCTTTAGATGTGGACGAAAAGGTCACATTGGCAACTCCATGAATTGTCCGGCTCGAAATGCAAAGTGCAACAAATGTTTGCTTATTGGCCATTTTGCCCTCAAATGCAAAACAAAGAGTTTTAAAAGAAGATTTGACGAAGGGAGTGATGGAAAACAACGCCACACTAGACCGACAAAAGTACGGTGCATTCAGAATGAAGAAGGAATGTGCTCAGATGATGGTGACGCATTGCGCGAATTTGACTGCTTCAAAATCGACGACAACTGCAAAAGTGATGAAATCATAGAGTGCCGCGTTGGGGGACAAGCAATTTTAATGGTCATCGATTCCGGCTCGCGGTTTAATCTGGTGAGTGGAAAAGACTGGACGATGCTGAAGACTAAAAATGCGGTCTTATGGAATATCCGATCGAATTCATCAAACCAATTCAAGGCATATGCTTCCGATCAGGTTCTCAAAGTCATCTGTGTGTTTGATGCTCCAATTGCAGTAAGGGATGAGTCAGAAATGGTTGCTACATTTTATGTAATTGAGAATGGGAGTCAGTCGTTATTAGGTCGTGAGACATCGGTGAAACTGGATGTATTACGTCTTGGACTAGATGTTAATCATATAGAGAATGTAAATCCATTTCCCAAAATGAAGGGTGTACAAGTTAAATTGTCTATCGATACATCTGTGAAACCTGTACAGCAACCACTACGACGCATACCAGTAGCCCTCGAGGAGAAAGTGGCATCCAAACTGGAGGAGGCAATCAGTTTGGACATTATCGAACCTGTGGTTGGTCCAAGTCCATGGATTTCGCCGGTGGTGATTGTGTTTAAAGAAAACGGCGAAATGAGGCTATGTATTGATATGCGCCGAGCGAACAAGGCGATTTTGAGGGAAAACTACCCGTTACCAATTTTTGACTCTTTCATGACAAAATTGAGAGGAGCCAAGTACTTTTCAAGATTGGACCTTAAAAGCGCATACCACCAGCTTGAACTACACGAATGTAGCCGCGAAATAACAACTTTTATAACCCATAAGGGGTTATTTAGATATAAAAGGCTAATGTTTGGCGTAAATTCGGCGCCTGAAATTTTCCAACGTATGGTAGAAGGACTATTGGCAACATGTAGTAATTGCCTTAACTATATAGATGATGTTATTATATTTGGCAGCACTGAGGAAGAACATGACAAGGCCGTGAGAGAAGTACTTCATATATTTAAGGAACATAATCTGGCACTCAACGATAACAAATGCGTTTGGAAAACTCAGAAATTAAAATTTTTGGGACACATTCTGTCCGATAAAGGTTTCACGGCAGATCCAGAAAAAATCAAGGTGATTACAGAATTTCGAGCTCCAAATACTAGAGAAGAAACTAGAAGTTTTTTGGGTTTGATCACGTACGTTGGAAAATTCATCCCTGACTTGGCAGATGTTACTGAACCATTGAGAATCTTATTAAAATCGGGCGAGAAATTTGTTTGGGGCCCGGATCAGGCGAACGCTTTTCAAACTCTCAAAACGCAACTATCTCGGATTCCCAACTTATCATACTTTGACCCAAAGAGAAGAACTCGCGTAGTAGCAGACGCCAGCCCAGTGGCCTTGGGCGCGGTCTTGATCCAATTTGATTCCAATGGCGATCCGAAAATTATATCTTTCGCTAGCAAGAGTCTGTCTGATGTTGAGAAGAGATACTCACAGACGGAAAAGGAGAGTTTGGCTTTAGTTTGGTCTGTAGAAAAGTTCTACTATTACCTAGCGGGTTTGGAATTCGAGTTGGTGACGGACCACAAACCACTGGAGGCCATCTTTAAACCAACATCTAAGCCTCCGGCCAGAATAGAACGATGGTTATTGCGGCTACAATCATTTAAATTCCGAGTAGTTTATCGTACCGGAAAAGAAAATATAGCCGATTCGGTATCTAGGCTTTGCAAAATCTCTGACACAGGGTCATTCGACGGGAATTGTGAGGAGAACATATTTCATATTGTGGCGAACTTGATCACTCCACCTCTTACGATCACCGAGATAGCAAAAAGAAGTGCGGAAGAGGAAGAAATCTCCAACAATATTGCACATGTCAGAAACGAGTCATGGGAGGCGGATAAATCGAGTATTTATTATCCATTCCGGTTTGAGCTCTCGGCAATTGGAAGTATTCTTCTGCGGGGCACTCGCATTGTAATGCCTAAGTCGCTGCGAAGTAAGACACTTCAACTAGCCCATGAAGGACACCCTGGAGAGTCAGCTATGAAACGCAGATTAAGAGCCAAAGTCTGGTGGCCGTTGATAGATAGAGAAGCAGAAAACTTTGTTAAAAACTGTCGCGACTGCCTGCTTGTTTCCCAAGTATCAAATCCGGCGCCGATGCAGAGGCATGTGTTTCCAAATGGTCCCTGGCAATGTGTGGCAACAGACTTATTAGGGCCGCTTCCCAACAATGAGTACGTTCTGGTACTAATAGACTACTATTCACGATATCAGGAGGTAGTGTTTCTGAAGAACATATCGTCCGAAAAAATTATAAAGGCCATGGAGGAGATATTTTGTAGATTGGGATTACCAAAATCATTGAGAACGGATAATGGCCGTCAATACGTGAGCACAGAATTTAAAAATTTTTGTAAGGTGAATGACATCACACAAATCACAACGCCACCGTACTGGCCGCAGGCCAATGGAGAGGTGGAGAATATGAACAGATCCCTGGTCAAAAGATTAAAAATTGCGAGCGTCAACAGAAGCAACTATAAACAGGAAATTCAAAAGTTTATATTAATGTATAACGTCACACCTCATGGCACGACAGGATCACCTCCATCTGAATTAATGTTTAACCGAGTTATCCGAGACAAAATTCCAAGTATTCAGGACATAACAGAGGAAATGATTGACTCGTCAGCAAGAGATTTGGACTGCATAAATAAACAGAAAGGGAAAGAAAGAGGAGATAAAAAACGAAAAGCGAAAGAATCAGAGATAGCTGTTGGGGACAAAGTGCTACTCAAGAATGTCGTCTTTCCACATAAGCTTACAACAAATTTTGATGTAACAGAGTATGAAGTAGTACACAGGAGTGGAAACGAAGTGGAAATATCTGGTAATGGGAAATCGTTTAAGAGAAACATTAGCCACGTCAAAAAGATACCGTCATCGACAATGTCGCAAGAAACATCGTCACCAGTTGGGGACTCGTCACAGATATCGGCATCGACATCGATTAATACTCCGCCACCAGGTCATGGGGACGATTCATCAGCTGCTTTGGAGAAATCAGAAGACCCTGGAATAAAATTAAAGCTAAAAAGAATAGGAGGGATGTGGCAGCACTGATCTAGGTCGAGAGATTGAAGACAGGTGGCAACGTAGTTGTAGAAGATATATGAGTTTTTATTATTATGCTAATAGCAGTTTTTGTAAAAGTAGCGTGTTTAGTGCTTTCCGTAAAAGTGAAATAAAATATTTAATTGTTCGTTTAATTCGTGTTGTGGCTTCATTTCTAGGGAGTATTACAGTCGTTATTTTATATTTCTTGTATTAATAAAATAAATAAAAAAATTATAATGGCGCTTGCTTGCTTGAACGTAGCATCTTAAAAATATTTTTTGGCAATTTTTTCACAGAAGTGGCATTTTTAGATACAGATGGTACGTACGATTATAATCAAACTAATTTCGAGTACACACTATGACAACGCAATAGTGTACACTGGTGACAACGTTTTCCATTTCCGATATTTTTCGTTGTGTGGCATTGCTTTCCATATAAAAAAACATAATGGGAACGGTGTTGCACACATTTTGAAAATGACAACACATGAAATGCCAGATATGTACTCGGCATTTACATTTTACATGTACATAACACCATTTTTATTACAAACATTTTAAATTCTATTGTTGTTATTGCATGTAAATATTGTTTTTTAGAAGCGGGAATCGAATACGACATCGTATTGCTGATTAAATAAAAAAAGTTGGTCCGAGACAAGAATTGCGTGAAAAACTTTTCATGTGTAGGAGCAAAGCAGTATGTACTTTAAAAAGTAATATGTACATATATTATTTTTTTGGTAATAATGGAAAAATGTACATGCGTTACCAAAAATTTTAAATAAAAATATTAATTAGTGTTTTATTTTTGGGAATTTCTACAATTTAAGTTTAACGTTTATTAACGCACTAATAATCCCAAATTATTATTTTACTTAATTAGTAAAATAACTTTTTTATTAAAAATACATTTAAATTGATTATTGAGGGGTTTAACTGGATATTAATTAATTAAATAAAACTAATCAAAATGGCATTTTATTTATTTAACTGCACGATTCTGATAAAAAAAACCAAACTGGCATTTAATAATAAAGAACGCGAGACAAATGCTATTTTGGAACTCACGATCAGTTTTCAACAAATTTAATGGGTGTTGTTATTTATTGAACGTAAAATTATTAATATAATAATTAATCACCCTTATGGGTAATAAAAGGCGAACAATTTGTGTGGCGTTGGCTGAAGTAGTTAGCACGTTGACTACAAAACCGAAGGTCCTGGGTTCCATCCCTGTATCCGACAGTCATTAAATAACAACACCACGCATTTTTCTGATGTGTGCATTAGTGTCCCTTTGTGTCAGTTGTTGTAAGAAAGTTCAAGTGATGAAGGCATAGTCACTGGTCACTAAACTATACCGACTTCAGCAGATACTAATCCTAATGTAACATCAGAGCGCCCTCCTTCGTTGTATAGCAAAATAATCGGCGAAGTAAAATAAACAATAAAATGGCTACAAGATACAGCTTCAAAAATTAATACGCCTCATTTAACATCAGAGGCGCTGCAACACTGCATTATTAAAAACGTGCGGAAAGCAGAGTTGTAAAAGAATGAAGCTTTCCTCTATATCTTCTTTCACCACCTGTGTTCTCTCTCACTATCCCTTTCCTAAAGAAGGTAACACCTAGTATTAGCAGTAGGCATTAATTGCCTGAGTGTTAATTCTCTTTAAAAAAAAAAAAAAAACGTGAACAAAAAATGGTGAACAAAATTAGAAAATAATATACTGACACAACAACAACAACGCAAGCATTGACGATCACCCTTTTAGGGAAAGGGAACACATTTCACATGAAGTTTTATTCCCGATAAGGTGAATAGTTATAATAATAATAATACATATATTTCTGAACACACGTTTACTTTTGAGCAAGCTGAACTTTACATAATTGAAACCTGAATACACGTTTTTCACGAAACTGAACGAATTATTTAGTTTTCTGCTACAAGAAGCGTTTACGATGCAGAAAAAGTAACAAATATTCAGAAAAACTACACATTTGTTCGGATCTCTACTACATAATCTTTTTTGTGACCACACATACACAACTTTAATTAAGAAGAAAATATTTATTTATTTATTTCGGGAGAAAGAGTCCAACGTTTAATTTGGATTACTTCAGTTATTATTTTATTGGGATTAGTTCAGTTATGCTAGTTCACATAATTAAAATGTAGATCTTACCTTTAAAGGTCGCGTGATTGTTATAGTCTCGATAGTCGTTGTGGGGGCCATTTTCGATGGTGAAGGACGTCGTGAACTAGATAAATGAGAAGAAAATTAAATTTTAATGTTTAATAGTTATTAAAAATATGTACATATGTATGTACACACAAAAAAGTAATATGAATAATTTTGTAATATCAATTAAAATATTTGTAATATTAAAAAAATTAATTAAATTTTCACCTATAAACAATAATATCAATTAAGTTTTTCCACTCAAATTAATTAAATTAATACAATTAAAAATTTAATTGAATCAATTAAATTCTTAATTGAATACATTAATTGGTGAATACTTTTTTCTGTGAATACAAGTATAACAATAAAATTTTAAATCATGCATGAGTTGGTTCTTTTTAAAAAAAATTCAGAAAACGTGCGTAATTCAGAGTATGTATAACAACTTCGGAACCCAATTATTTTTTTTAATGTCCGTCGATATGCATAATCGCATTTAGTTAGGAAGTTTAGAAGAGAACTCACTTGTGCCCGTTAATTCGTTTCCATTATGATACCATAGGAGCACTTAACACGAAATTAGGATAATTGCATAAGCCTCGCTGCCTCGTCGAACCATTCGAATTCCTTAAGGAATGTGGATAGGTTGGTAAAGTCTACCCCTGCCAGAGAATTCAGAAATCTACACAGATTCCCATGGCGTGATTCCTTACTTTGTATCAAGAGCAGCTATGTCCGCTATTTATAACACGGTTGCCAAAAATGCAGATTTATCTGGATTTTGCAGATTTTTACGCTCCAAAAAGACGAAGTGCAGATTTGAAGATTTTTGGACAAAAAAAGCAGATCTTTCAACTCCAATTATAGTGAATTTTTTAAATTTTTCCTAATACTGATACTACTTCTTGTTTATTTTATGTGTGAACGACTCATAGTTTAGAGTTACAATTTTTGAACTTAGAAAGAAGAAAAGAAGAAGTAACTTTGGCAAGCTTCTGGAAACGAATATCTGATATAAAACGACCCAGTAAAAAAAGACACTCCAAAAAAGTCATGAAAATGTAGAGTTTGCGATCTGGAAGTAGTGCAAATTTCAATCCGATCTAATGATTTTTACATGGGGTTGTCATTGCAAGAAGTTCTCTTTTTCGCTGCTTGGTCACCAAATTGGAAGCGATTTTAAGAAAAATGTCCTTTTTTGTGTTCTATGATAATATTTTCATCTAGGAAAAATTGCTAATAGTTACCTATTTTAACAATTAGTTTCTTTTTATAGGAATTTAAACGCGAAACAGTAATTTAATGTAAATTTAAGCAAATAACTTTAAAATTTTAGACCAAAAATAGTTCATAAGTTTCTTTAAAAAAAAACGATTTTTTAAAAATTCTGGTGAGTAATTTCTAAATCTAGAGAGGAATTACAAGGTTTTGTATGACTAAAATAAACTTCTACTTGGTTTTCTGCTAACTATCGGCAAATTAAAAATATCGATTTTTTGGAAGCAATGAAAATGTACTTCCTTTAGAATGACTTCCAATTTTTTTTACTGGGGAGCGTATTCTGATTACGATTTTGCAGCCCTATGTTCATTTAAATTCTAATGTCTTTACCACATTCATTTGCAAATGTCGAAGGAATTTTCAGTCAAGTGACCTTGAATAAAATAAAACTTCGAAGTCCTTTGAATATTTATGCAACAAATTAAATTACTTTTTGTGTAATTTTTTATATATCCGATTTCTTTTCTCATTCTTTTTATATTATTTACACATATGTAACTATAAAAAATTCTTATTTGTTTGTTGCTGATACGCACAAGCAAAGTTTACTTTGCAAAGTCTTAAGTTTGTAAAAGAGAAGAGAAAATAGATCTTATTCCATATTCTATTTTCTTCAACAAGCTCAAGACTTTGCAAACTACACTTTGCGTGTGGAAAAGCCGCCAAACTCATCAGTAGACTTCAATCAATGTGGCAGCTAATTGTAAAAAGGCAATGAGAAAATAATAATGGATTCAAAATCGAAAATTTTAGCTTGTAAAGATTTTTGCTTGAAGCTTTTAAGCTTATTCTGCCATATTCATAGAAAGTTGTTTTGGCTTACAAAAGGTTTACACAACAACCTTTGTATGGAAATTTGTTTGTTAAACGTTTTGTAAACCAAAATAATTTTTATGAATATTACCTATTATGTTTGTGTACGTCATTCTTAATAACATATTGATAGTCGTTCTATAAACATATGTAGTTTTAACCTTATTTAAAGTATATTTTGGTTGAAGTCTACTGATGCATTTCTTAAGCAGAAACGAAATGTATATTCTTCATACATTACATACATATATTCATATGTAAATCGCGAAGCAATGGGTTACTTCCGCAAAGGGGAAACAAAAAGGTTAAAGTTCAAAGTAAAACTACAACGACGACAAACACACATACATATACACACGAGAAAGCTGCTGAGCGACAAATAAACGCAATCGTGTCAGACATCGAACAAAGCTGATAAAGGCCGTTTCACACTATAATTCAAGTATTAATACTTTTGACGAAAATGCATCCCTAATCTAATTTCTGTTTAAAAAATTTCAAAAGACAATAACAACTCAACATGTCAGAGTTGCATTTTCCACAAAAGTATTAATACTTGTATTATAGTGTGAAACGGCCTTAAGCGACAAATAAACGCCATCATGTCACACACAGTGTGCACCAGTTTGTATGTACATACGTAATGTATAGAAATGTACCAGTGGTTGGTATGTCTCCATGTTCCCATAAGAACTACGTAGTCACTACCTAGTCAATTCTTTTAGTGTTACTAGTAGATTTTCAGTGACAAGCACATGCTAAATGTCTATAACACAAAGTATTGTATGGGGAATAATTAGAGAGTAGTACTGGTGACAAAGCCAAAAGCGACTCAGTACATTTTCAGCATCATTCACAATATTTTAAACGAATTTGAAATGTATTTTATTTCAAATTTTTCATACAAAACTTTCCTAAAACAAATTTCAATTTCATTTTATTTTTTTATGAATGCGGGGGTAATTATATACATAGTATATATGTTTGTATGTATTATGCATGTATATCGAAACCTATTTTCGGTTTAATTGTAAGCAAGATGTTGTAAAAAATAAACTTTTGAATTGAAATTAAAATAATAGCCTACCCATAGTTAAGAATTATCAAAATGTCAAAATGTTTGATAGCTTTTAAAATACAGGCTGTAAAATTTTATCGTAAGCGACAGTTTATGTATGACGTAAAACATATTTGAATACTATAAAAACCATCTTCCGAAAACTTTAATTTTTGCCGCTTACTAATAATTAAAAATAGGGCTCCATATACACACATATAATTACATATAATACATAGTATATAATACATACGTATTCATTGTATCTACATTACGTAGGAAACACATAATTGTAAAAAATACATTTATAAAAGGAATTATTCTATACACTGAAAAAAAAAATTAACAAATTAGCATTTCTTATTTTAAGCAAATTCTACCAAAAAGCATCTGGCAGAATTTCTTCAAAGTTGAATGCTTTTCGGGTAATGAAAATGCCAGATCTGGCAGCGAAAATTCCAAAATGGCAACAATGGATCAACTTGATCTTGTAGCATCATTGTTAATCAAAATGTTCGTTCAATATTCGGTAGATTTCAGGCCTTGTTCGGTAGAATTGGTAGATCGTTAAATTCACAAACATATTCGGTAGAATCTACCGAATATCGGTAGAAGTGTGCACACTGGTCAGACATCGAACATGTGAGAAGAGAGGTGTAGTGGCTCGAACTCATCAGAGAAGTAAAAAGCGACAAAGCAACAAATTTGTAGCCGGCAGAAGGTATAAAAGAAGACAACACAACGAAGGAGCTCCTGTGCAGTGTGATTCAGAGTAGTGACAACGACCTAATAATAGGTCTCCAGCTTGTCAGCGGAGTGATTAGTCGTCGGATTTTTATCCGGAAGTGGGAGAGTGGAGGAGCTAGTGCATTATAGCTTATAGGGTATCGCCTTGGTCACCAGTTGCCCATAGCTGAGCAAAAGTTCAGAAATCTGTAAATACAAAAAAAAAAATAATAAAAGAAAAAAATATTAAACGTGTTTAATTCACAAAAATTTGGAAGTGAATCTTGGACACGGTGAGCATACCCCAGCTTCAAACCGGAGTAACCGTGGTCCGTTACAAGGCCTAATAAATCATACAAGGAACCAGTGTTACCATATGTGAAGATTTATCTTATTTTTGAAGTTTTTAGACACGAAAAAACGACCAAAAAGATTTCTTAGATACAAATAAGATTTTTGAAAATGTGGCTTTTGGTACTTTTAATATATTATTGAGGAGTCTTTTGACAAAAATACTTCCATATTTTCTCATTTGCTTCATAATAATCTTACACATATTCTATTCAGTAAATATTTTGTGTTATTTAGCTTTACTTTTAAAAGTTCCCTGGAAACGAAATAAATTTCAGATTATTTTCGTTCAATAAAATAACAAAAAAGATTTTTAATTAAAATAAAAGATTTTTTTCTCGACTTGAAGATTTTTGAAAAATATATATGGCAACACTGCGAGGAACTTAAACCAAGAAGCCAGAAGAGAAAGCAAGAGGACCTCAAGGCTTTAGAAGTGCCTTAACCAAAAACAAACCGAAGGAAGTTGGCCAAAGAGAATACATACCAGTCCCTAAATCTAAAACAGATTTTACTAATGAAGATGCATTAGCCCTTATTCTAAACTTGGGCCTAACAAGGAATAAATATAAAATATTAAGAAAAGCTAACACTGAAAAGTAATGGAGAAATTTGCCATCTACAAGGTCATTGAAGGCAACAAAGGATGCAATTTTGCCATCGATTGCGAACGCTAATAGCACGTGCCCCACTATTAAATTATCCAATAATTTCAACCTTTAGCAAAGAAGACACAAGTAAATGCCACAAGTCTGAGCTGGTATTAATTTGTAAATGGGGTTATGATTGGACTACTGGATTATCTGAATACAGACAACAAAGCGAAAATAACATATCTTTTTCATCGATATTTATGTCTACATTGGTACCCCTTAGAAAGCTTGGATAAAAAATTAATAAAAAACTATCAGGGACTGAAACCATGAAAAAATGGGTTCAGGTTCGGGTTCGGGTTAATCAAAATATTTTTTTTTTAATTTTTTTTTTTGCATGCAAGAAATGTAATAGATCTTATTATTCTTCTATTAAATATTTCTCTATTTTTGTATATTTTTGAACCCGAACCTTGCTGAATTTTTCGGTTCAACGCGTTCGGGTTAAAAGTATTGCCTCGTTTCTGTAAGGAATGTGAGAACTTTTCGAGTCGAAAAAATTGTTATCATCCTGTGAAACACAGGGTGAGTAAGAAAAAAACTGTATTTGTTGATTAAAGTCCTGCACAAGACTATTTATAAGACCTTTCAAGACATGCGACATTTTTTAAACGCTTTACTACAGCGAAATATTCTAAAACAAACGCTAAAAACACTGTTGGAAAGACAAAGAACTCAAAAAAAATATTGCCAACAGTGTTGTTTAGCATTTATTTTAGAATATTTCGCTGTAGTAAAGCGTTTGAAAAATGTCGCATGTCTTGAAATGTCTTATAAATGGTCTTGTGCAGGCCAATATTGTTGATATGTTTTGTAAGTTTATATAAGTTTTTATTTAAGAAATTTATTAATCGGCATATTGTCAAAAGTATTTTAATTTGAAATTTATTTGCTGGTGGTTCAGCGATGTCTATATGCATTTCATTGTTGCTGTAACAAATCGTCAGTAGACTTCAACCACAAATCTTGAACAGTCACAAACCTCTTATCTTATGTACAGACTTTCAAAAAAAAAAAATAGAATAGATTCATATCGAATATAAATTGTTTGCTGGGTTTTGTATAAGTTTCTAAGCCTACTATGCTTATTTTTCTTTTGTGATTTTCAAAAATATTATTATTTGTGAATTCTCAAATAGTTTTTGAAAGTCTGTACATAAGATAAGAGGTTTGTGACTGTTCAAGATTTGTGGTTGAAGTCCACTGACGATTTGTTACAGCAACAATGAAATGCATATAGACATCGCTGAACCACCAGCAAATAAATTTCAAATTATAAGTTTTTATGTGATTAACCCTGTGTAAAATAGGACAACCAATATAATTATTTAAATTTTTTCGAACTTCTCACAGAAATAGCGAACCTGGTTCGGTTTCAGTCCCTGGCAACTATTAAAAGTAAAAATCGAATCAATGCAGAAATATTTGACGCTTTTGCTAATGAAACAAAAGTACTGATAAAAAAAATTATACACATGGAGATCGAAGACGACAACTGTCCATAAGGTCATGGAAAAGAAATTATTGAAACCAGCATCCTACCTCTAGGATAACTTACAGAAGAAGCTTAAGAAGCAAGGAAGAGAGATGTAAATCAGTACATATTATTTAAAAGTCGAAATTGTTAAAAATTAGCAAAAAATTATGATTTAATGCTTCACTTATTGTTATCCTCAGATCCCGTTTTACAAGCAATACGATTGAAATGGTTACCGAAGACAACTAAAGAAATACCCAGCAAAAATTTTTCAAAATTTTGTAATGGGTAGTACTCTTTTAATGGCTTACAAAGTAACGAGTGATACTTATTTATCTAATTATTTCATTTGCATAATAATGACTATCGTGTGATGAATAAAATAAGAACTTATTTATATCACTACGTGAAAGTAGTTATTGTAGTACTTTCCAGTTAATAAGGAAATATATCTGGAGAAATTTTTTACAAAATTTTATTTATTTAAAATAAAATAATTAAAAAAATAACAAATTAGTTTTCTATAAGTTTAAGCAAAAATTTTATCTATATTATTTTGCATACTTGTAAGCAAAAAAATAACCCATTAAATTTTGAGTACTTTTAGGCAATCAGTAATCTATTAACTTTTGCATGTTTGTAGGCAAAAAGTATAGGGTACCGCATACTTTTTGAACTTCTCAAACAAAAATAATGGGTTATTCAGTCAAATTGTAAGTACTTACGACTGAGGAGTACATACACTTTTTTGCATTCTAGTAGGCTGGGTAGAGAAAGACGACAATGAAGAAACACAAATAAATAACCTCTTAAGCTTCGATATTTCAGATTGTTTTCTAAAAAATTATTGAAATAAATAAATTGTAAAATTATGGTAACGAACATAGCTAAAACATCTAATTTAAAAAGTTTTTCTTAGTTATAGCCTAATATTAAATGGATTATCTATTGGGAAATAATAAAAAAGCAATGCTTACAAATAAAACTTTTCCAATTTTGTATACAATACAGCATACTTTATAAGCTCTTTGCTAAGTTTGTCTAATTACCTGGTACTGTGATGTGTTATTTATTTTAAGCAATAGCATAATCAGGTAGCACCTTCCGATGGCGCTGTAAAGTAATGTGCGAAAACCTGTTTAAATCCATTAAAAATGTGTGTTTGTTATTCGTTAAATGCTACACTTACATGAAAATTATGAGAAATATTTTTTATTGCTAGAAGTGTATGAATTGATTTTGTTCATTCTTGGTACGCTTTTGTAGAAGATTGAACGTTCTACAAAATTATATAAAATTTTTTGTTAAGTTATCTGGATCAAAAGTTATTTACGGTCAAAGTAAAATTTACCCGACATTTACGCGATTTTTCAAGAAAACAGCAGAAATATTATGTTATTCCTGAAAATTTCACCAAAATTTCATACAAAATACAAACAGAACTCTTAAAAAGAGCCAAAAATGTGCTCTTCGTTATAAAAGCGAAAAATAAAACACTTTTATACATATTTCAATTTAATTTAGCCATAGCTGTATTAAGTGAATTGAATGAAAAACAAAAATATTTTTTTTTCTGCTTTAATTTTAAATTTTATTTTTTTTATAGAGCATCCAATTTTTTACAAAAGCGTACCAAGAAGGCTACTGTAGGACATTCCGTTCTTAACTTATGACCAGGGACAAGGACTTCATGCCTAAAATATGACATCAAAAACTCAAAATATGCATTAAAAACAATAAAATATGCACATATTTTAAAAAATTTTTATTTAAAAGAAACATTTTCAATTTACATACAACTTTTTTTTTTTTTTATGCATGATTTTTATTTATTGTATCTTCATATATGAACTAACAATAAGTATTCAAATCTTAAATCTAAAAAATATAATTAGGCCCGACCAATGTCGGACATAAGCTTAGTAGTAGTTATATATAATACATATGTAAGTAGTGATAATCAAAAGGAAAAAAAATAAAAGTATTTTCAAGAAGTCCCATCTGGAGTGCTGTGAATAAGAGCCATTGTGTCCCTCTTTTTTAGGCGGATGTGTCCAGTAAAGTTCAAAATATTACGGGCAAGCGGATTAGGATGTGACTCGAGTTTTGTTAAATATTTGCCAGCGTATTTTGCAATTTCTTCAGTCACTAGTGGCATATTCAAATCACGATGTATATTTGAATTTTTGATGTACCATGGAGCCGATGTTATCATGCGTAAAATTTTATTTTGCCTGCGTTGAATTTTCTCTACATTTGAAGCTGAAGCAGTGCCCCATAGTTGAATTCCGTAGCACCATATTGGCTTTAAAAGCGACTTGTATATTAAAAGTTTACAGTCTAGGTTAAGTGTTGAATTTCGACCAATCAGCCAATGTACCTGAGTTAGTTTAAGTTTCATTTGAGTTAACTTAGAATCAATGTGGTGTTTCCATGTAAGTCGTCGATCAAGGTGTATACCAAGATATTTCACATGTGAATGTTGAGAAACAACTTGATTGTTAATCCGAATGGGGGAACAAGTATCTCTTCGTAAAGTAAATGTTACTTGAACACACTTTTGTTCATTTACCTTGATTCTCCATAAGTTTAACCAAAGCTCCATCTGGCTAATGTGTTCCTGGAGTTTGCGGGATGCCTCATCAGGGTTTTCATGCATACTAAGGCAGGCTGTATCGTCGGCAAATGTGGAAGTATGGATACTACTGCTCACAGGCATATCACAAGTATAAATTAAATATAAAACTGGTCCCAGTATACTCCCCTGTGGCACACCAGATGAAATTGTTTCAGGCCTACTTGTAAAGTCTCCTTCCGCAACAGTGAACTTACGGGAAATAATGTAACTTTCCAAAAGATTTAAAATGTTTATTGGTAAGTAAGTCTTCAATTTTAAAATAAGGCCTTCATGCCACACTTTATCAAATGCCTGGGAAACGTCAATAAACAGCGCAGAACAATACTTTTTTCCCTCAAAAGTTCTTCTTATAAATTGAACTAATCTGTGAGTTTGTTCAATGGTGCTATGCTGACTTCTAAAACCAAATTGATGGTCTGGTATGCACCCACTACTAATTAGAATTGGGGACAATTTTGTTTTGAGCAGTTTTTCGAAAAGCTTTGACATTGTAGATAGTAGACTTATTGGCCTATATGACTCAGCCTTTGTTATATCTTTGCCCGGCTTTGGAATCATTTTAACCTTGGCAAGTTTCCAGTTGTGTGGATAATACTCCAGTCGTAAAATAGCATTAAATATGAATAACAGGATTCTCATTGCAATACGAGGCAAGTTCATCAGCATCTGATTACTAATTCCATCAATACCCGGAGCTTTCTTCGGGTTGAGTTCGGCAATTAATTTTTGTAAATCACGCGTCTTAAACTTTATGTGTTGAGGGGGTAGAGCGACTATATTCGGCAAATCAGCAACACCAGTACATATATTTGGCGTAAAAACGGATTTTAAGTGCTCAGCAAATATTTTACCTTTTTCAGTATCGCTTCTTGCCCAACCTCCGGTAGATGTGCGTAGAGGTGGCTTATACTCAACGGGTGTTTTAAGCTTTCTGGCAGCGCGCCACAAGGAGTAATTAGACGCCGGTGTAACATCAAGACCCTCCAGATAATTTTTAAGAGATGCAATTTTTTCAGATGCAAGCAACTCTTGGAGTCGTTTAGTGCACTCTTTAAATCTGATTTTATTTTGTGGTGATCTGTGCTGTTGCCATTCCCTTCTAGCCCTTCTTTTTTCACGTACGAGACGTTCAATGTCTGTAGAATAAATTTTATTAAACCCAATCTGCGGATGGGAGATAGTGGCATGTTCAGCAGCCTGTTTAATATTCTCGCTGAGATTGGCAATGTTCGATTCAATATCATCGGGTGTTCTAAGCGTAATGTTTTCCGTACAATGACTGCTGAGATATTTTTTGAACCCCAGCCAATTTACACGATTGATCATCTTCACATATGGGTCAGGTAAGTTACTTCTTAATGGGCTACAAATTGTGATGATCGTCGGGGAGTGATCGGACGAGAGATCAAGAGAAGCTTCAATTTGAATTAAATCCCTAGAGATATTTTTTATGACGCCAAAATCTATAACGTCCGGAATTTTTTGTATGTCAGTAGGCCAATAAGTGGGCTCCCCACTCGAAATGACATCCAAGCCCATTTTTGAAATAGTGTTGAACAATGCTCGACCTCTGGGTGTAACAAGGCGCGAACCCCAGAACGTATGTTTCGCATTGTAGTCTCCAGCTGCTACAAAACAAGGTCCAAGAGATTTGTAGAAATCCTCATATTGATTCTCAGTGATTGAAAATCTGGGAGGGGAGTAAATTGATGATATAACGAAATTTGAACAAAAACTTTCAATGCCAATATTTGTTGCTTGTAGGTATTCTTCACAAATGTTATCAAGAACATACTGCTTGAGTCTTGACTTTATTAGAATTGCTGATCCACCGCAAGCCCTTCCTCTAGGGTCCTTTGTATCATATATAGTGTAGCCATAAATTTTAAAAAGACTTCTCGAAGTCAAATGACTCTCAGATACTAACATTATATCAATATTTTTTTCCGTGAGGAAGTGCTCAAGTTCATTTTTATGTTGGCGAATGCCGTTTGCGTTCCAGAAACATATTGTTAACGTGTTCATGGCTTATTAAGTATTGCTTGAAGCAGAGTATTCTGCATTCGCAACATTTCTTGCATCATGGTAGTCATATTTGTTGTAAAATTGTTTATAGTTTGCACAAGATTTTCAATAGTGGCTTCAAGGCGATTATAATTAAAGTTTGAGTTTGTATTTGTAGAATTATTTTGCGGTGAAACATTTTGTGTCGGAATAGAACTAGCCTTAGCAGCATCTGCATACGATACACGGGAAGTAACTGGTTGGCTCATTTGCTGAAAAGTGGCAGAGTAAACGTTTGCTGATTGAGCTGGAGCTAATTTAGGTTTTTGCACCATAGTCTTCTTTACAAAAGAGTACACACGACAACCTCTGTAGTTAGCGGTGTGATTACCTCCACAATTACTGCATTTTTTATCACTTTGATCTTTTGGTTTGTTGCAGCTAGCGGTGCCGTGTAATTCGCCGCACACAACACAAACAGAGGGTAAATTGCAGTATGTTTTTGTATGGCCATATTCTTGGCAATTATGGCACTGTACAGGACCTGAACGCTTATGTGGCTCTTCAACTGTGATTTTTCGGTACAAGAGGTATTTTAAATTATAAATTGGATGCGTCTCATTTTTTTTCAATTTTATATCATTAGGTTCTAGTTCAACACGAAATAGGGGTTGGGGAATCTTTTCTCTATTTATTATATTGGACACATTTTTTACCTTGAACCCCTGGAGGACGAGTGCATCTTTTATTTCTTCGGGGACAACATAAGAATCTATCCCCTTCAATACGATCTGCATGCCTTTAGCGCTCTTAAGCTGGTATGTGTAGAAGCTTGTTTTACTTTTTTCAAATTCAGCAACCATTTTGCGGAAATCTTTTTCGTCATAAATTTGGATTTTAGTTTCATCGATGTTGCCACGTTTTATTGGAACAATGTGAAATTTATTCTCACCAATGACCGAAATTAATTTTTTAATAAGGGCATTTGAATTTTTTTGTCTCAGATAGATTGGTGGCGGCTTGGATGTTTTGTTCGAGGATACCTCGGGTTTGTCGTTGTCATCTTGAAAAATTTTAAAGCGGTTTTGGCGATTAGTTGAGGCTGCGGTGTTATCCCTAGACACTTTTGGAGCAGATGAGATTTTTGAAGAATTCGGGCTTCGCCCGCGCTTTAAAATTGTAATGTATCTGTCCATTCCAACTTGTACCTTGAGTTTCGAGCCGCTGTTATCTGTAGTGATAACTTTGTTAAGTGATAAACACGAGCCTGAAGGGGATGATATTACTGACTTAAATGAAGAAGTACTGGGCAACTGTAATGTTAATGCATCATTACTATTTGGCATTGGACAAAGCGAAGTTGATCGCTGACGAAAAATTGGCGTTGCCGTTAACAAAAGATTTTCATCAGATTTATTTTTTATATTTTTTTCATTCAGAGTTTCAGAACTCACAGTAAAATAAGCATTTCTGCCGTTAGAACTCACTTCAAGTTTTTCTGTATTTGAGGAATTCATACAAAGAATTCCTCAAGGGTTATTCGTTTATGTTTTTTTTTTTTTTTTCGGTATTTTTTGTTTTTGTTATTTATGATTGTTTGTTTGACTTTGAGGTATTCCTCAATATCACTTGTTTAAGTTTTTTTTGCGGTTTTTTTTGTTTTTGTTATTTTTACATACAACTAAATAAAGATAGAAACATATTTTATTTTCTCAAGAAGTGCGTGTACAAGGATTTAATAATAAATTTGTACATAAGATTAAATATGAAATAACGATTCTGCATTACTAACTCCAAACACGCAATTTTCGAGACATGTTTATATTGCAGTAAAGGAGCTATACGTAAATAGAAAAAGAAAAGTGTTGTTATTGATTTATTTTCATTCACAAATTATATATTTTGGAATGTGTATTACGGGCGGTTCGGAAACTTCTTAGCCTAGCACAAAAAGCGCGGTATAAACAGAAAAAAATTAAGTGTTTTGGAAACTTCCATCTCTGCTATGAACACATGTTAAATTTTGTTTCGATCTGGCAACTCCTTCATATAGAAACAGGTGTTCACAAGACGCATCCGCGATTTTTTAACAATGGAAAAATTAGAAATGCGTGGTGTCATTAAATATTTACATAAAAAAGGTTTATCGGGACAAGAAATTCATAATGATATGGTGAATGTGTTAGGTGAAAGTGCTCCTTCATATGCAACAGTAAAAAATTGGGTTGCTGAACTTAAACGTGGTCGTACAAGCATTGAAGATGAACCACGTAGTGGAATGTCCAAAAACAGCAACAGCAGAAATTGTAGCCAAAGTGCATGATATGGTATTAAATGATCGACGAATAAAAGTGCGTGAAATAGCTAATATCATGGGCATCTCAAATGATCGAGTCCATTTAATTTTGCATGAAGAACTACAGATGAAAAAGCTTTCTGCAAGATGGGTGCCGCATTTGTTAACAGTCGACCAAAAACGCATAAGAATGAACATTTCTCAAGCTTGTTTGGATCGTTTTAAGCGAAATAAAATGGATTTTAAGCGTCGTTTCATAACTGGTGATGAGACATGGATCCACCACTATACTCCAGAGACAAAAGAACAATCCAAACAATGGACTGAAGCTGGAGGAAGTGCCCCAAAGAAGGCAAAAACAATTCAATCGGCTGGTAAGGTTATGGCAACGGTTTTTAGGGACCAGGGTTACCGTTTACCCGACTAAAGTCGCAATTTGACCCTTTTTTAGCGGTCTGCGACTTTTTGTGAGACTTTTTTTGTCACCGACTTTTCCGACTTTTTTAATTTTGTTGCGACTTTTTACCCTTTTTTGTGAAACTTCTCAAAAAACAGTTCATTTGCAGTAAATTAAAAGTTTTTTGATTATTTTTATCAAAAAAAAAAGTTGCAAAGAATAGTTTTAACTAAAATCTTCAGGGTACATGAAAACATGTACATACCCAGCAAAAAATGTCAAAAAAGGTAATCGGGTTTGGAATGAAGCATTTTTGGTGGAAGCTTTTCCTTACTGGATTACCAAGTTAATGATTTTATCAAGGCATGAGACTAAAATAATCGATCCTTGAGAAGTACTTACTTTTTTTATTTGGCAACTTGTTCACGTAATCTATTTAATCTAAAAAAATTATTCTCATCATTTAGCAACTTGTATATAATTTTTTCAAATTTTAGGTAATGTGATTTGTAAGCGAGTAATGAAATTTGGTAATCAGAAAAGTAAGTCATTATATGGTAATGTGTAATTTTTTGCTGGGTACATATATAAGCATGTATAATGCAACTGCATGTGTTGTGAAATATGATAAAAATGGATTCTGCAATAAGCTTTTTGTTTTGTTTTTTTGTTTTGTTATGCTTTTTATTAATAAAAAACGTTAAAAAAAGAGGTGCAACTTTTATTTTCTCAAACGACTTTTTTATGCGACTTTATTTTCACAAAACGACCTTTTTTGCGACTTTTCTAAAATTCCCAGCGGTAACCCTGTTAGGGACTTCAAAGGTATTTTATTGATTGACTATCTGCAAAAGGGTAAAACAATAAATTCAGAGTACTATTGCAACCTTTTGGATAAATTAAATGTACAAATTCGAGAAAAACGTCCTGGCTTACAACACAAAAAAATAATTTTTCATCAAGACAACGCACCAGCGCACAAGACTGTTTTAACAATGGCTAAAATCAACGAATTAAAGTGCGAGTTGCTTGACCACCCACCTTATTCTCCTGATTTGGCTCCCAGTGACTTTTACCTGTTCCCAAATCTAAAAAAATTCCTTGCTGGCAAGCGTTTTACCTCAAATGAAGATGCAATTACAGTTGTAAACCACTATTTTGAAGACCTTGAGGAAAACTTTTTTAATCAAGGGATAGAATTTCTAGAAAAGCGCTGGACCAAGTGTATTGAAGTTTCAGGAGATTATATTGAAAAATAAAAATATTTTTGAAAAACTAACTATTCTCTTTCATTGATAGGCTAAGAAGTTTCCGAACCGCCCTCGTACAATTTGTTAACAATAACATTTTTTTTAATTTGAATTTTTGACAAAATATTGCACAAAACCATGCATTTATACCAAAATATGAGACAAAAATATGCATTTATTACCAAATTATGCAAAAACATGCAAAAATATGCACTAACAAATCGATGCCATTTTTACGCAAATTCATTGTTTCGTAAAGATATTTTGGTTTTGCCATTATCAGGGTGATGAGAAAAAACATGCATTTGCATGAAACGCCTGTCCCTGCTTATGACAATCATAATGAATAAAATCAATTCATACCATGTAAATCGTATGGGAAATCGAAAAGTGCGATGCGCACCATCTCATCATTAATATTATGAGCTGATATTTTAACAGGCCTATTTTTTACCTGAACCAAAGTTTTAAGTTTTTAATTAAAACACAACCTAATATAAGAACATTTTGTATTTGTTTAAAAAAAAAGAAAACTATATGAGAATTATATTGAATACCCCAATTGTATGTATGTGTGTGCATAAGTATTTTTATTAATTATATAATTATCTATCTTAATTTAAAATTGTATGTATTAAATGTATATACCCTCTAGTCAGCCTAAAACAATATGTCTCTATGTGAACACTCTTTAGTCTAGCGACAACTGCAATAGTTAAAATGTCGACAACTTTCCTTTCTAGAGTATTTCAGGTGACATTGTCAACGAACCCGTCAATACTCGTAGTTTGTTTTTCTTTTTTATTATGCTATGCAATAATGTTAAAAACTTAGTACATATGTACGTACATATGTATGTATCTATGTATTTAAGTTTGTTGCTCCAACCCTTATAAAATTGTAGACAAGGGTCACTCAAATGTATCCATATGGTCGTAAAAGGATAGTGCTAAACTCCACTGGTAGCTTTTCAATGACAAGCCTATGTTATATGTCAATAGGCGATTAAATTGGCTGGGGTGCACCTAGTCAGTAGTACTATTGACAACGTCACTATGTAGTAAATCACTAAAATTTTACTATTGACATTGAAATGTATTGGAATCAGGGATGGCAAAGTTGGTACAATTGTACCTTTTTTGGTACTATTCAAACTCGGAAAGTACAATAGTACACCAATGACTAATTTAGTACATTTAAGGAATCTCCCCAGTTTCACTCCGTATTTCTTTTCAATTGATTGCATATATCAATTGTCGGTGCAAAACGCACCTAGAAAACCAAAAAATGTGAACTCGTCCATTTTCCTATATAATTTTTCTTCTAAATTCGGATGTTAGAGCACATGCTATTAATTTGTACATTTCAAATTTCAACTTAAACAGTTTTAACCATATGCTTTAACATCCCAATTTACAAGCAAATTTGTGAAAACGATTGGGTAGCCAGAACAAAGTCGATTGTTTTAATGAAATCAAATAAAAATATGTAATTTGAACTAAAAAAATCTTTTGGTACAATTAAGGTAAAAAAAGTACAATTTTTGAAAGTTGTTGGTACATTTTTAAAATTCTCAATGTCTTTCCTGATTGGAATCACTGGTAATAATAATTTAGTAAGAAAAGTACTATACTACTAACATTCTCGAGAGTGAATTTTGTTAGCCATTTTAAAATTTCGTCATCAAAAGTAACTTTATTTAGTTTCGTAAATCCGTAACTATACAACTTTCAATTTCATTTATTTATATGTATTAAGATTTTCATTTCATTGTAAATTTTAGTTGCTTACATACATATGTATGTATGTATGTATTAGGGATGGGCAAAAATATCGATATATCGATATTTGAGAAAATAAATATCGATATATAACGCCGATATTTCAAAAACCGATATATCGATACATCGATTCTTATTTGCGAGTACCGGGTTTCGATACTTTTAAGTGCTATAGCCGTTTTTCAACTACGATATTGGCATCACTACTAAGGAGAAATTTCATAATAACAGCCCAGGCGCATCTATAACGTGACTCCACTAAGCTAAATGCCATATTTGGATTGATGGGTATAAGTCTAAGGGTAGAATTAGTTTTTATTTTCTGTTCTGTTACGAATCGGCTGACTCATTTTGATTTATATATGTAGATCTTATACAAGCCGTTCTTTCATTCTGTTCTGTTTCGGTTCAACCTCTGAAAATCAACATAAATAAAATAAAAACATTTCGAAATAAACTGTGATTGTACTTTAAGAAGTACAAGAAGTACTTAAACAAGTAAGAGTGCTATATTCGGCTGTGCCGAATCTTATATACCCTTTACCAACGTACGTACATATATGTAGTATACAGACACATGCATACATATTTGTTTTGTGAAAAAATTTATAATTTTTTTCTCTAAAGCAATTAATAGTAAGTGACCTTTCAGTATTTTTCGATTAAAGAATTTGATTCAATTATTTTATTTTCGATATTAGCAATAGTTAAATATTTTTCTCTACACTCTGTGGTTAAGATATATTTTACATTCATTCTTATTTATTGCTGCTATTTAATAACTCTAAAATATTCTTAGTATTGCACCTCCATACCAAGTAAACTAACTTGTTTTATATTTTCCCGTATTTAATAATCATTGATGTTGCAAAACTACTTAGTGTCTTGATTTAAACTTCCCATTGTAAATGGTATACATCATGGTATCATGTAAACGTTTTATTCCTACAGGATTTTTTTAAATTTGTTCAGCAGAAAGGAAATGTATCAGGAAAATTAAACGGAACATGTCCTTTAATTTATCTTTAGCGATAAGTCTTAGTTTTATCTCCATTTACTAAAAATTAATAGCACAATAAGCACAAACCTTTGTTTATACTTCAATTAGTTTAGATATCCATAAAAAAATTAACCATGTATAAAAAATCTTGAGTAATAATGATTTTCCTTAAATATGAAATCTGTTTAACTGAAATAAAAATATTTTTGGTTATTTTTCTTACCGAAACTTCTTTTAAGCTCCAACCCTGTAACCATATTTCTGAGTTTCTTAACACTAATTTATTTCTTTATAAAATATAGAATTACCAAAGAAATAATTAGTTTTATGTACCAGAAAAAATTAAGTTTTCCAGCTCTGGAGCTATGTCTTTTATTTTTTTAATTTCTATTTCATTCTAAGTCATAAGGTATATAAAACTTGTAAACAAAAAGAAAAAACTAACTTGACCTAGTTACTTTTGTAGAAAACACAATAATAATAAAGGAATCAACCTTTTAGATTTGTCTGATTTAAGAAATTAATAAAGTGTGTTAAGTGAACAAAGAAATAAAAAAAAATTAATTTTATACTTTAATATTTAAAAAAATCAAAGTTTCCATCTTTGGAGCTGTAATTTTAATTTTTCAAATTTTATACGCCAAACTTTTCTTCCAGAAGCATAAAATATATTCAATTTATAAAGGAAAAAAAAAATTTAGAACTATTTAATTTTACATAACACAAAAAGTGTAAGTTTTCCAACCCTGGAGTCATAATTTTGGATTTTTCTGATTATTGATACCAATCTAGTTTTTTAAAAAATACATAAAATATGTTAAGTGAACGAAGCAAAAACGAAAAAGAAAAAACTTACGTTTCATTTAATTCCTTTAATATTAAAAAATTCAGTAAGGTGAGACTTTGACTCGCACACGAAGGGTTTCGCACATTCGGTTCTGAGCATTTTTTAATGTGGATTTTTTGCTTTTTTGAAGTTTTTTTTTCAGTTTAAAAGATTTTTTCAGTTTTGTCGCTTTTTTCTCATTTTGGCGATTTTTTTCTGTTTTTTTTTTGGGTTTATTTTCATTTTGACGATTCTTTTTTCATTTTGGCGATTTTTTTCTGTTTTTTTTTTTTGGGTTTATTTTCATTTTGGCGATTCTTTTTTCATTTTGGCGATTTTTTCTGGTTTTGGGGCTTTTTTTTCTTTTTTTTGGGCGATTTTTTCCGTTTTGGGGGCTTATTTTCATTTTGGAGATTTTTTCATTTTGGCGATTTTTTTTTTGGATTTTTGCAATTTATTTCTTTTTTGGGTTTTTTTTTCATTTTGGCGATTTTTTTTGATTTTTGCAATTATTTTTTTTTTGTTTTTTTTCTCCATTTTTGCGATTTTTTTCATTTTGGCGTTTTTTTTTTCATTTTGGCGACTTTTTTCTTTTTTTGGGGCTTTTTTTCCATTTTGGAGATTTTTTTCATATTGGCGATTTTTTTTCATTATGGCAATTTTTTCCTATTTTGGGATTTTTTTTTCATTTTGGCGAATTTTTTATGTTTTTGGGGTTTTTTTTCATTTTGGAGATATTTTTCATTTTGGCGATTTTTTTTCATTTTGGCGACTTTTTCCTGTTTTTTTTTTTGCATTTTGGCGATTTTTTTTTTATTTTTTTTTTCAATTTTTCCGGTTATTCGCGATTTATTTTAGTCTTAGACATAATTTTTGTAATTTGGTGCTTTTATCATTTTGGCGATTTTTCTTTTGTTTCTGGCGATTTTTTTCGATTTGGTGATTTTATAATTTTTTGATTTTTTAGTTTTACCGTTTTTGAAAATTTCAAGAGTTTTGCTCTTACGGTTTCCAAGATACAGCAAGTTGTCAAAATTGCATTAACTGATGGAACACCCTTTAATTTAAATTTTTGGAAATTTTAGTGTTAATTTTTGTAGTCTGTATAAAAATACACTAAGCTTACAAATTTCAAGTGTATATACATACGTACATACAATTGTATGTATATCACATGGGATTTTAACATTTTTCGATGCTCGTTTTGGAACACCCTTTAATTTCCAATTCTCATGTGTTTGTTGTTGTAGCGGCCAAAGGTCTACACACTGTGTCCAAATTTCAGGTCTCTAACTCTTACGGTTCTCGAGAAAATACCCTGCATAGTTTTAGACATAGTTAATTTTCCATAACACAAAAAGTTAAAGTTTTCCAACTCTGGAAACGTCTTTTTATTTTTTTATATTTTTTTAATTTAAAATTCCAATTTTAGTCGTACTGAAGTGTAAAATAAATTTATTTATTAAAAAAAATAAAAATTTGTTTTCGGTAGTTACTTTTATATGGCAAAATGAAGTTTAAGTTTTCCAGCTCTGCAATCGTCCGCTCGATTTTGCTGAATTTCAATACCAATCTAAGTT
The DNA here is from genome assembly GCA_944452675.1 of Tachina lurida. Taxonomy (NCBI): domain Eukaryota; kingdom Metazoa; phylum Arthropoda; class Insecta; order Diptera; family Tachinidae; genus Tachina; species Tachina lurida. Next base: position 66,387,750 of record OX101752.1, on the reverse strand, counting down.
GGACCATTTCTGATACACCAGTCCAAGAACGAAGTCTCTAGCTTTTTTTGGTCGCAAATTAATATTATGGAAATTACACACGGAATGACAAACCTATATATACCCTTTTCCATTTTTGGTAAAGGGTATAAAAATTTAATTTTTACTAGAAAAACATAAACACTATATTGAAACATAACAATGGACTATGCAAAACTCATCAATTTAGTGGAAAACTGTGACCGTTCTGGTCAGAAACAGCTAATTTATTACAGAAAAAGTAACTATTAAAATTTAAAAATAGAACGGCATAGCACAGAACAACAACATAAAGTAATGTGTAGTTTCCACAATGCAAGCAAGCGACTTGTCTAGAAAAAAAATATATGAAAAGCACTCAAATTTTTGGGTGATTGCTATACAAATTTTCTAGACAAGTCGCTTGCTTGCATTGTGGAAACTACACATAATGAAGCCTTGCTTAAATTTTTTTGGCGGTTATGGCACGATATGTTAGTGTGTGTATTTATTTTGGAATATTTTAGTAACATTTGTAGGCAAAAAATATCGATATATCGAAATATGGATGTTTTCAGAAAATATATATCGATGCTGTTCAAAAATATCGGTACGATATATATCGATAAATTTTTTTTCATTTGCCCATCCCTAGTATGTATATCGCATACCTAGCTTCATATAGCAATTTTTTTATTTCTTATAAATTTTAAATTAATACAACAGATAAAATAAACAAAGACGACGCCTATCATATTGAAAATGAAACACCAACAACAAATCAAATTCGCCACTTTTCTGTCAAACTCGATATACTTCAAATGATCGCAATTTATTTTTTATATAAAAAATAGATATAGGTTCTCCCAAATTTTCCAAATAGTACCAAATGAGTCACGGGGTTACCAACAATTGTACCAACTTTATCATCCCTGTTGATAAATGTTTTATTTAATGTCGGCAATTATGTATGGAATACAATATCAGATAAATCTCCGCCTATGTTAGCCTCACAAATGCGAACCATTTTGAGCACATTTTCCAAAACATTCTCACACATTTCACGCGGTATTTCATTAATTTCATCACGAATATTTTGTCTGAATTGCTCAAGCGTTTCTGTTTTGTTTGCATAAATCTTGCTTTTCAGATATCCCCACAAAAAGAAGTCCGGAGCAGTCAAATCAGGCGACCGTGGAGGCCAATCAACATCAACATTTCTTGAAATAACTTGTTGTGGAAAAAGTTCTCGCAGTAATTCTGTATGCTGTATGCGATGTTTCACCGTCTTGTTGATACCACATGTTAAAAAGTTTTCAATTATACCACGATATCGCTCCCCATTCGCAGTTATCGTTACGCCGTTTTTATTTTCAAATAAGTAAGGTCTAATGATTCCTCCTGACAAAATTGCACACCAGACTGTCACTTTTAATTGATGCAAAAGTGACTGATGAATAATTTGAGGGTTTTCCATTGCCCAGAACCCACAATTCTGTTTATTCACATATCCATTCAAATGAATGGGTTTCTCCCAAAAATTTCACGTAACGTTCTCATCGTCGCAGTAATCGATGATTGGTTTTGATAAAATGTTTTAACGATTAAAACACGTTGGTTTATCAAGTATTTTTCTATAATAAATTTGCCACGTGTCTACTTTACGACTGCCAAATATGAACTGTCAAGACCAATGTTTACCAAAATGGTGGCAAAACAGAGTAGTACACCTTCCCGGCGGACACCCTGTATATGTACTATACATACATACATAAGTACATGAAGTTAATTTTTATGTTTTACCTTTAATTTTTGTATTGTTTTCTAGTATTTACATGAACTTTTAACTCTATTTTTTAATAAAGCAATCTAAAATCAAAACTTGTGTATAATAATTTTCTTATTTAAAAAAATCGGTTGACCGGTTTTTCATGAATTGTAAAAACCGAAACCGGGTTTTTCATAATTTGAAATATTCGAAAACCGTTTTCTGGAAAAAGTCGAATAATCGATCACCCTAGTTGTAGGGTTGTTGCTCCATATTCGATTTGTTTTGAAATAAAAACTTAACTTGACAGGAAAGTAACATATACGAGGGCGGTTCGGAAACTTCTTAGCCTATCAATGAAAGAGAATAGTTAGTTTTTCAAAAATATTTTTATTTTTCAATATAATCTCCTGAAACTTCAATACACTTAGTCCAGCGCTTTTCTAGAAATTCTATCCCTTGATTAAAATAGTTTTCCTCAAGGTCTTCCAAATAGTGGTTTACAACTGTAATTGCATCTTCATTTGAGGTAAAACGCTTGCCAGCAAGGAATTTTTTTAGATTTGGGAACAGGTAAAAGTCACTGGGAGCCAAATCAGGAGAATAAGGTGGGTGGTCAAGCAACTCGTACTTTAATTCGTTGATTTTAGCCATTGTTAAAACACTCTTGTGCGCTGGTGCGTTGTCTAGATGAAAAATTATTTTTTTGTGTTGTAAGCCAGGACGTTTTTCTCGAATTTGTATATTTAATTGATCCAAAAGGTTGCAATAGTACTCTGAATTTATTGTTTTACCCTTTTGCAGATAGTCAATCAATAAAATACCTTTGAAGTCCCAAAAAACCGTTGCCATAACCTTACCAGCCGATTGAATTGTTTTTGCCTTCTTTGGGGCACTTCCTCCAGCTTCAGTCCATTGTTTGGATTGTTCTTTTGTCTCTGGAGTATAGTGGTGGATCCATGTCTCATCAACAGTTATGAAACGACGCTTAAAATCCATTTTATTTCGCTTAAAACGATCCAAACAAGCTTGAGAAATGTTCATTCTTATGCGTTTTTGGTCGACTGTTAACAAATGCGGCACCCATCTTGCAGAAAGCTTTTTCATCTGTAGTTCTTCATGCAAAATTAAATGGACTCGATCATTTGAGATGCCCATGATATTAGCTATTTCACGCACTTTTATTCGTCGATCATTTAATACCATATCATGCACTTTGGCTACAATTTCTGTTGTTGTTGCTGTTTTTGGACGTCCACTACGTGGTTCATCTTCAATGCTTGTTCGACCACGTTTAAATTCAGCAACCCAATTTTTTACTGTTGCATATGAAGGAGCACTTTCACCTAACACATTCACCATATCATTATGAATTTCTTGTCCCGATAAACCTTTTTTATGTAAATATTTAATGACACCACGCATTTCTAATTTTTCCATTGTTAAAAAATCGCGGATGCGTCTTTTGTGAACACCTGTTTCTATATGAAGGAGTTGCCAGATCGAAACAAAATTTAACATGTGTTCATAGCAGAGATGGAAGTTTCCAAAACACTTAACTTTTTTCTGTTTATACCGCGCTTTTTGTGCTAGGCTAAGAAGTTTCCGAACCGCCCTCGCTGCACGTAGAGCAAAAAGTCATTCAGTAATAAATTTCAAGATTTCCTTCTGTTTTCAGGAATATAGAGCAAAATAAACACCATTTATCTCAGAAACGAGAAGAGATAGCTGAAAATGGATTGCAGATTTGAAAAATTTGCGGTCGAAAACCTGAGATGGCATACTTAAATCATAATTGTCAAAATGGCGTATAGATACGGTGACCATATTTTTCAGCAAAAAATAAAGGACATTTAGAAATGTAATAAAAATTAGTGCATTAATAAGGTGGCTGCACTAAGCCAGGAGACTGACATATGGTAGCCAAGCCATATGTCAAATTTGGATTATGTGGGCATAATCCTAGAAATATGTTTTTATTTGGCTTACGAGTACATTCAGTTTTGTATGATCTTTGACATTTCCTGCAACGAATTTCCAATGACTGGAAAATTTCTTTTGCAACACAGTCTTCCTGAACAATATAAAATACCGCTATGCCTGTTTTTCTGTTACTTACTTGCGTTATTTGTACAGTATAAACACTTTTTTGCCACTCCTCAACATCTAGCAATTTTTGAATTGTGACTGTTTATGATTTAGTGTGCGATACGTACTTTTTCAGTGTATCCAATTTTACATGATCATAATTTTTACTGTATTGATGTTGACATTTTCAGGTTTTGAGAAGATAAAACTTAAAACTTTTGGAGTTTAAAAAAATTGTAATAAAAAGGACACTTTTTGCATAAAAATTTAAAAGGACGTCGTGTTATAAAAAGGACTGTCCTCTTAAAAAAAAGGATGAATGATCACCGGACGTATAGAACACATAAAACCCCGGACGACGAAATAATAACCAAACTCGAACTCCCGCTGAGAGTTACCTAATATGTGAACAGCACCTTTAAGTAAACATCTTGGGATGGGTTGGACAGGTTGATGCGAATAAAAAGTAAGTTTTCAATTCACTTGGCTCCAAATAACAGATTTCTTTGTTATTACCTTAGGAAAGCATGTACAGATGATGAAGATAGTTAGATAGAGAGAGAAGATTAGCTTAAGTTTTACAGCTCTGTAATTGTGCACTTTGTTAATTTTGGATGGATACTACCATTTTGTTAGATATTTTACTTCGCTGACGATTCGCTGCTACAAATATCGATGTGCTTTATAGTCGTTAAAATAAAATCCTCCTGTTCTAAAGGGAGAGAAAATTTAAAATTTTATAAGTCAGCGATTTTGGTTCCAGCTGTTTTGTTTTACTTGTAAATTTGCAAATCATTCTTTTTGATAAGTTTAAAAACTTGTTAGTTTGCCTACTTCGTGTAATCGTGTTTTCCAATTTCACTTGTAAAAATACAAGTATTTTTTGATGGACATTTTAATTTGATGGAAACAAGTTAGAGAATCGCTGGATCAATGTGTTTTTTGAAAAGTCTTATTGACTTTGAAAAGTCTTATTGACTTTCACCTTTGTAGAAAGTATAAATAGTAACAAAAATATTTATGTAAGAGTTTTAATATTTAAAATTTTTAGTCATAAAACAGATATGTAATTCTGTAAATGTTTCAATAATTCATTCAAACTAATTGGATTCCGTAAACTTGTCATTGCTTATATTTAAATTTTGTATAAATTGAAATTGTAAAAACCAACTCAAACTTAATTAACAATTAGTTAGTTACTCATATACATAATTCAATTAAAAATACAACAATATGAAAAATATATACATATGAGAGTAAATAACAGTATGTTTCCACCGGCATGATTTATATCATGATGATTTGTGCAAATCATGTTAATTTCTACATGCTTTACCATACATTTTGCATATGGATAAATCACCTAAAAGTGGGTGATTTATTTTAAATAAAGTCGAAAATACTATTTTTCGAACTCGATTTATGTATGCAACCCTGCGTTGCTTTTAAAATTACAAACTCCATTCCTGGGTCATCCATCAATAGTGATTGACAATTTCGAAAAAAATTACATTAAGGAATATGTAATCAGTTTTAAATGTCAACCACATATGAATAAAATTCACATTACAGCTGCTGCGTTCACCTTATAAAGCACGTGCATAAATTGAGTACGCAAATTCGAACAACAAGCCACTCACAAGCTCGGTGGAAACACTTTGAAGTGATTTACTTAAACTTACTTGATTTATAGTCGGTGGAAACATACTATAAGAGAACTTATATTTCAATTACTACTTACCAGTTTGTTGAATAATGTTTGAAGTTTTAATTTTTGTTAATTGAGTTATAAAAAATTATTTTTGTATTTTACATTATTTTTATTTTGATAATATTATGGAATTTGTAAAACTTAATTGCTTATTTGGTTAATACTTTTGTAATTTACAAAAAAATGCTTTGATTATTATTTCTTCTCTTGTATTTTAGCTTTTTTTATTGTTAAAATTCCAGCGTTAATTTTGAATTTTTGCCGTTCTTTATCTGTTTTCTTTTTTTTTTTTTTGTTTTGTTTTGTTAGGAAATGCAATGCAATCAATTAACAAATTATCTAATTAAGTTTTTTTCATCAGTTTTATTTTAGTAGTTGGATTGCAAAAATTATTAGCACTGTAATAGCTGCTGTTTTAATTACTGCTTAACAGTAAGTTATGATGTCTTTTACTAGATCTTTTAATGCACTTTTGAACATCTTAAGCTTTGGAACTAGTATTTAAAACTGGGTTTAAAAAAAATAATTAAAATAAATATGATTTTATAGCAGCAAACAAACATTTAAACAAAAGTTTTAAAATAGATGCAGCAAAGGAAAATCTTCGTAATATGAGAATGAACAAATACAGGCATGTGCATGAGTGAAAGTGTAATTATGAAACAAACAATTTTTTATAAATTATTTTCCCAGCTGGGAACGAACATAGTTATTAGCAGATAGAAATTTATGTATATGGTTAACAGTGTTGCCGCTAACTTTATTTCTATTCTGTTCCAAATATCTTTTAGAAATTTATTGTTTAAAAATGATTTGATTTTAACTTAATATCAACATTTCTTTGACCGCTTTCATATGAGAGTAGCATCTTAAGTCTGAAGAATATTCCGCAATTTTAAAGTCTTAACGTTTTAGAAAGTTTCCTTTCTAGAGCACGATCTAGATCCATATGAAAAAATTAAGGCGATATGAAAAAACCTCTTAAAAAAGAATAGAACTGAACTTTGAAAATTTGTCTGCAATAACTTTTGCGATTTTCTACATTTAGCTCAAGAGCATGTACATATCGATGGCTTAATGTAAAAAGGGCGTATCTCAATATTTTTCAAAATCGCTTTTTTAACGTTTTCTGAGAGACAACGTATAATTGCATCGTCCTTGAAAATCTTAGTACATTACAATTCAAAATCAAGGACTTATGACCACTTAAAAAATTATTTCTGCATGTAAATGCTTTAGTGTTTCTTCAGTTTTTTGCTTCTCCTATAAAATATAGAAAACTCGAATTCCGGCTTCCTTATCCGAGTTGGTAAAATCGTCGCAAACGACATTGTCTTCGACGATTAATGTATGACATGTCGCCTGTCTACTAGGTTTTCTAATCGACAATTTAAAGGAAATCGTCGTTCGTGGCTATCTGAGCGTCAATGTAACACGTATTGTTTTCAATAAAACCTTGTTGAGGACAATCTGAGCGACAGTGTCATAAGTTTTGTCTTCAATAAGGCAGTGTTGACGACAATCTGAGCAACATTGTCGCTCATCTCGTCTGGAGCTGTCTTCAATATGTCTTCTACGACTTACCATTGTCTTGTACCCGTCGTCAAAGATGTCTTAAAGACGTGGCCAACTGGGATATTAAGCCATCGATATGTACATACATATGTATTATTGACCTGCACAAGACCATTTATAAGACCTTTCAAGACATGCGACATTTTTCAAACGCTTTACTACAGCGAAATATTCTAAAATAAACGCTAAACAACACTGTTGGCAATATTTTTTTTTTAGTTCTTTGTCTTGCCAACAGTGTTTTTTAGCTTTTGTTTTAGAATATTTCGCTGTAGTAAATCGTTTAAAAAATGTCGCATGTCTTGAAAGGTCTTATAAATAGTCTTGTGCAGGACTTTAATATGTATATCTACAAACTAGTGTTTTTCATACGGGATTTCCCGGGAAAAATTTCCCGGGATCCCGCACATTTTCCGGGAAAGAAATCCCGGGAAATTTGTGCGGGAATTCCCGGGATTTGATTTTGTTATGGCAACTTAATTTGTATTTACACATTCCTTGATGAGTGTCATTATTCACTTTATGAATGCGATGGTGCAATAATAAGGTGATGGCAATATCACAATAGCTAAAGCTTTACAACAACTAAGGCCGAGTTTACATCTGGTACACATATATTCTGAGACTTAGATGGCTTTATTTGGAAAAAGCAGAACGCGACGATAAAAATTTAATTCTACAACAATTCATAAAAGTAAAAAACAGAAATGAGCAAGGAAATAAAAGAAAATTACAAATAATTACAGATTCTCTTTGGTAAATAGTACGGTTAACAGCATTAACAGCTTATTCTGTACTAAAGTCCTATTTCCAAAGAAATATGCCCGTATGCAAAAACGATTGTTAAGGTTAAAGCATGCGTTAAAACTGGTTTTGCCATACAAAATTCGTTTGTTAAACCAATTTTAAGTTTAACAATGATTTTTTCATTAGGGGGATATTTGTAATATTTTTTTTAATAATACTCGTATAATTTCTTTTTTATAATATTGGTATCTATGTATTATTATATAAAGAATGGAAACGGTATTATTTTTTGAATAATGTGTGTATAAAACGTTATTATTTAATCGATCTCATGAATTATAATTTGTTTTTGTTGAAATAAATTAAATTTAAAAATATTTTGTATTGTTTTGTACTGGGCAGGAATTCCCGGGATTTCCCGGGAAACCGAAAAATCTTTCCCGCTTTCCCGGGAAATGAAAAAGTCCGGGAAAAGAAAAACTCTACTACAAGCAAACACGTATTCGTGGATTGACGAATTCGTGTCATCAGAGTTTTGACGTGAACACTATGGCAAATTTGATCATAAGACCATAAATGATGACGTTAATCTGATGATAACAAACGTCATCATACAATTTTTTCCATTTATGTAATGACAGCAACGAAATCGATGAGGTGACACATTTTAATAGCTAAAAAGGAAATGGTGTTATGATATCTGTATCTTGTACACTGAAAAATGTAAAAACTAGATTTAATTAACAAATACAAAGGTTCAATTAAGAAATTAATTAGTTTTCAATCCATCACGGAAATTGTAATCAGTATTAACTCAACAATTTTAATTGAAAATTTTTTGATTTTTTTAAATAAAAAAATATTACATTAACTACAAATTTAATTGATGTTTTTCAAAAGCTTCAATTAAAATTTAATTTAAATACTTTCAATGTTCAATTCTGATTCAATTAGAATATTAATTGAAATGTTAAAAAAATCCAATACTATAAAAATAAAAAAAACGCGTCATATAAAATATTCAAAAATGGGAACATTAGGTCAAATAATCACTTTTTTTGTGCAAAATTAATAAAAACATAAGTGACCTTTTACATTTTTTATCTTCAATTTTCAACACTTCAAAATAAAGATAAGTTATTTTAATTTTCGAAAAATATTAAGCACTGTCGCATATATGTACATACATGTGTGCATCAAAGTCAATGGCGCATTTCAGAAATTATCATCAAAGCTATGTACAAACGATTGTCAGATCTAACAATATTGTCAGATCTGGCAATGTGCTGACAATGTACTGGCAATCCAAAATTGCCGGCACAAGGTAGATTGCCAGTTCACACGGCCAGGCAGCTGTATGACAATAAATTCATCTGACAAAATCGACAGTCGAAAAATTGTCATTTCACACGGTCGTCATATGCAAAAATTGCCAGATATGTTGTTATGCGTTGTCAGACTCAAAGCACTTGTTAGAAATTGTTAAATATCAATCGTTTGTGGTAGTGTTAAATGTAAAAAGTGAAAATATAAATTATTATGGACCATATTTTATTATATATTTTTTCTTTAAAATCAAGCGTGCAGTGTTGCCCATAGAAAGAATTCTCTTACAATGGCGCCATTGTAAGATGCATAAACTTCGCGCATCTGACAGTATTAAAATGTCTGACAAATATCTGGCAATAATTTTGCAATGTGTTCACACGATTGTAAGACGTCTGACAAAAATTGCCAGTTCACACGGTTGTAAGATATTTTGTGCACATTTTACTGGCAATTATGTAAGATCTGACAACCGTCTGCACATAGCTTAAGAGTTAACTTTTTCAAGTACCTATTTAAGTTAGTCCCAGTTCACACTAGTCAAGTCTTATTGCTAAGCTTATCACTTTTTCTTCTTTGAACTTTCATCGGCGTCCACACAATTCAAGTTTTATTTTTCAGCTCATATTTTTTATGCATAGTTTTTACACTTGGTTAACACTTTGCTTTATATATAAATCGGCCTGAAACGAGACAAATTTGTTGTGAATGGAGCTACCGTTTTTGGTTAATTATAACCAGGGCAAGTTTTTTATGACATATGCCACTTTTTGCCATTTTCGCCATTTCTTAAATTTTTGACATAAAAAGCCATTTTTAGTCCACCTTTGCCATAAAATGCCATTTTTTTGGCAAACTTGAAGAAATTTTCATGTGTCACGAGTTTTTCTTTGACCGGAATCGCCCTGCTGAAATTAATAAGTCATAAAATTTTTGATCAATTTGTTGTATTAACAATATACATATACATACGTCCTTTTTTTCCAGTACACTATTTATATTTGATCATTTATTTTCGAAATACATATGTGTTATAAAATCTACAATCAAATTGCATAAAAGTAACGTTATATTAGAAAAAGGAATGCACATACATATGAGGTATGTTCCAGATGCATAACAAAACAGTCCGAACTTGTACAAAGTTATCCAAAAGCGTTCCAGATAGCAATTTTTGTACAATTTTGAGAGCGAATGAGAGAGTAATTTTTTTCATTTCCTGTACAAACTAGTACGAACCAAAGTATATTTATATAAAGTATATGCAGGTCTACAACAACTAAGAAAATACAAAAACAACATGCGCTTTGTTTGTGTAAAAATAATGGAGGAATGTCAAAAACAGATGATTACAACCAGATCTGGGCAACTTGCATTACTTTTCATAAGCACTGATTGGAAAACAAAAATTTTAGTGAAAATTTAAATTTGATGCTTGTAATGCACTATTTTTTTGCACTTAAATAAAATCTCTTAATAGTAATGGATTAATATTGCATTAGCAGCTAATCGTATGGCGAAAAATTCACTAATTTTGTATTGCCACTAAGCACATCATGAAGTAATGCAATATTATTGCAATAGCACATATTGTACACAGTAAAATTATATAAAATGTAATCATATTTTTATCAGATAATAGAAATAAGAAAATACAGTAAAGGAACATTGAAGGCACCTGTATAAGTACGTTCATACAAATGAAAGATCAAGACTTAGAATTTCGTTTATTTTATTGTAAAGTTATATCTTAAAAAATGGTGATTTTATAAACGGAATATACTACCGCTTGGAAAAATTTAATCAAGTTTTGTCTTTCTCTTGGAAAATGATTTTTGCCTTAAGTGGCGATATGTACATAGAAAAAAGTTTATATATTTATGTATGTATGTACAGATTTACGTTCTATTTTTCGCCATGTGATTTGGTGCTAGCGCAATATTAATGTATTACTTTGGAGAGATTTTAGTTTAATGCCAAAAAATTGCACTATAATTATCAAAGTTAGTTCTAATGTAATAAATTTGCATTTGTATTGATTTGGTTTAGTGCGGGAAAATGGTCAATGCATTTGCTTATTTAATGCAAGTCCCAGATCTGCATACAACAAAAAGGAAATGTATGGATACACAAAACCAAAGTAAATTTATTATTTGATAAACCTTTATTACGCGAAATAAGTATAAAAAAAAGCTACATATTTATTTTAATAATTAAATATAATTATTTTTAAATGTTTTGAAACACCTTTTTTAAGTAAAAGTTTATTTCAACTTTTTCACTACACACAATTGTGTATAACAAAGCAAAGCAAAACAAAATGGTGTACGAAAATCGTAAACAACTTTTGACATTCATGCATTGACACTACACGAGAAAAAAATTAATCACCTGAGTACTTGCATATACTTTATATAAATTTACTTCGGTACGAACTTTTTCTTCTGGGTAAGTTCGGACAAGAATTGAATAATCAGCTGTTTTTTGTTTACATATGAAACTGAAATATTAATCAGAAAATTTGCAAATATAGAAAAAAAGTTTTTACACACAGATTTATTAAAAAGCAAAATGGAATGTTTTTGAAATAAAGCTTAAGTTGTAAGTACATTTGTGCTTATTTTTCCATTTCTTTAATATAAAAAAAAATGATTTTTTAAATAATTCACGTAACTTTTACTTTTTTGGAGATTTTTTTTCATTTACTTTTTACAGCAAAATGATGCAAATTTTATGTTTTTATAATGTTATGCGTTTTAAGCGACTAAAATCACTAAAATAAAATTTAATTTAAAAAGTAAGCAGCACTAGTATTTCAAGATGGCCAATTATGGTTTTTTGCGTTCCAGCAATTTTGGATAACTTTTGCACATTCAGAGAGTAATTTTTTTTTACTCTCATTAGTCCGAACTTTAACAAAATCTTGTGGAACACACCTATGTATATGTAAGTCAAAGTTTTGTTCGTTTGCTTTAATTCACATTTATGTATGTATGTATGGGTATTAAAAATATAAACAAAATTCCTAAAGAGGAGGTAAAGGAATTTAATTTACGAGCGGTAAAAAAATGTCCGAATATACTAAAAGGAGATTCATCAGTGCTGTATTCTGTATACACAATACACTATAGTGTGCGACTGCAAAGCTTAATAAACCAAAATTGTATAATGTTGTAAAGCATTTCTCTTCTTTGAGGCATACAGTGCAGGTCGAAAAATTTAAATCTCGTTCGACACAATCCTTGCTGACAGATACCACAACATAATTGAACCCATACTTTTTGGATTTGTGTAACACTTTTTTAGCTGCCAACATACCGCTGTACAAAATATAAAACAGAGCCGAATGAATGAAATGAAAGGGATGAAACTACCGATAGCGAGCAGTGGATTTCGCGAATTTCGTATTTGGTTTGTTGGAAGAAGGAGGAAAAGGGACGTAATATCTCTTAAACATTGTTCACATAGAAAAAGCTAATGCCAGCACAATGGCAGCTTTTTTACAATTTGTTTTGTAATTATTGTGGGCTAATTGTAAATTTAAATTTTTTTTTTTTTTTTTTTTTTTTTTTATAAAGAGAAGTAACACTCAGGCAATTAATGCCTTCTACTATTACTAGGTGTTACCTTCTTTAGGAAAGGGATAGTGAGAGAGAAGACAGGTGGTGAAGGAAGAGATAGAGGAAAGCTTCATTCTTTTACAACTCTGCTTTTTCGCACGTTTTTACTAATGCAGTGTTGCAGCGCCTCTCTGATGTTAAATGAGGCGTATTAATTTTTTGAAGCTGTGTCTTGTAGCCATTTTATTGATTATTTTACTTCGCCAATGATTTTGCTACACAACGAAGGAGGGCGCTCTGATGTTACATTAGGTTAGTATCTGCTGAAGTCGGTATAGATCAGTGACCAGTGACTATGCCTTCATCACTTGAACTTTCCTACAACAACTGACACAAAGGGACACTAATGCACAACTGAAAAATGCGTGGTGTTGTTATTTAATGACTGTCGGATACAGGGATTGAACCCAGGACCTTCGGTTTTGTAGTCAACGTGCTAACTACTTCAGCCAACGCCACCCTCATTTTGTTTTTCAATGTATTTATTTGACTATCTTATGTTTTTAACAGGCGTCAAAACATTATTTCCAAAAATGTTACACAGACTAGCTGATTTTTTAGATTTTGAAAATGTAAACACGTTAGAATCAAGCTGTAAAGTCAACATTAGTTTTTACTTTCGAATCAGCTGACTCTTGTTTGTTTATAGAAATATAATACAAGTCGTTAGTTTTTCTGTTTCTTTCAGTTTTGTTTCGGTGCAACCTGTGACAATCAAAAAATTTTTAAGTAATTGTGACAGCATAAATTAAATAAAAACATTTTGAAATAATTTGTGACTGTGCTTTTAGAATTTAAAAAATTTAATTTTTAAAAGAAAAACATAAAATTTTATTGAAACTTAATAATGGACATTGCAAAAGTCATCATTTTAGTGGATTACTGCAACTCTTCTGGTGAGAAATAACTGATACGTTACTACAGAAAAAGTAAGTTCTCAAATTTAGAAGCAGAACGGCACAGCACTAAACAGCAGCTGAAAGAAAAAACTAATGATAATAGTTTAAAGGTGTATTTCTTAAGGTACAAGATCACAGCATTATATGTGATTTTGTATTTTACAGGCCCCTTCTCGAAACAATATTTTCAAATCAACGTTTCCGATCTTAAAAAACCTCCATCCCCTTGTGTTACTCGATGGAGAACATGGATTAAAGCTACAATGTATTACTGCGACAATTTTAAGGAAGTCTCTGAATTTTTAAAAAATCAGATAAGTTGAAAAAAGTTTAAGATCGAAATACCGGACTACATGCATTAATTAAAATAAGAAATAATATATTTTTTAATGAAAGTGACGCAGATGAATATATTGAAAACCTCTCTCCATCTGAAGTATTGGCATTTAAGTTTGCTCCAGTTATATCTTACGATGTCGAACGAGTGTTTTCCATTTATTCAAATTTTCTATCCGAAAATAGGAGATCATCTATTTTTTTGACAACTTGAAGAAACATGTTATTGTACTGTGCAATTTAAATTTAATAAAATAAATTGTCCTTAAATAACATATTATTTTGTTTGCCAGTTTTGCCATTTTGAACCATTTTTCGTGCCACAAAAAACTTGCCCTGATTATAACCAAAATTGGTAAAATTTGATAAACTTGCAAATCACTTTTTTTTATTTTTAACTTTGTTATTTATATTGCGTTTCCTGCACAATACTTTTGACACCTTTTTTATTTCGTTTAAAATTTATTACCTTTGTCACATAGTTCAGCTGCAGCCGAAAGAATGTTTTTACAGCATAATTTAATAACAACCAAATTTGGTAAGTCTTGATTTAAAAAAAATAAACTACTAAGCCCATCAATTTCAAAATGTAATCAGCTTTTAACCTCATAAATACTTGTCGATTACTGCCAACTTGATTTGCTCCTTGACGAAAAAAATTAATTTTTTTTTATAACTTCAAAAGTCTTCGTCAAATTGATTTTAGAATACACTGATTCCTATAGAATTAAAATGTCTATCGGATGCCTCTAATTTGACGTTTTAGGAACGGAATGCAAGGTCAACCCATTCCTTTATTTTTTTATATACGTACATATGTATGTATTTATAAATAAATTTTTTTTAATAAAATAAGAAAATTTTAAATTTAGTGCTTTTTTACTTAAATTACGCGCTTTTTTCCTGATTTCAGTGCTTTTAAAAATTAAAAAGTTGACAACGCTGACATTTACTATATTTGTTTTATAAAATAAGTAATGTACCATTTATGGTACGGTATGCATTTAAGGGTTAAATTTCTTCCCAAGTGTCCTCAAACTCTAATAATTCTGGTTTTATGGAGAGGTTATTCCTAAACTGTATGTATGCAATAGTGATGCGTATTCGAATTCCCAAATATTCGGCCATTTCTAGATATTCGTATTCGTTTAAAAAATATACATATAAAGAAATTCATAAATCCAAAATGAAATTTAAATAAATGGCACACAAATATAGTTTGTAATAATTTAAAAAATAACAAAAATTTTTTTTTTGGAATATGTTTTTCCGCCAAATAGTCTGGTATAGTTTTTCGTATTGATGACTGAGCAGTATTTGAAACACCAAGATTAGAATTGGCATTAGCCTCACGGTTGCTTTCACTAGTGTCTATAAATGAAGTCGTCGTATATTTCAGAGAGCTTGCAGATGACTCCGTTTGACCGTCTTCAAATAAATCTAAAATGTGCGTGATTCTAAAAAAAATTTATATCTTGGATCAATAAAGGTTGCCGTAGTGAAAAATATTTCATTTTCTAAAAGAGAAAATTGTTCCGCCAGTGCACTTAGCGGGAGGGCTTTAAACATACTTACACATTGTTGGGGTGTTTTGGGATATCAAATGACTCAAAATGATGTCCATTACGAAAGATATGTAATTTTTCTTTTCTTAATTTTTCACCCTTCTACAACATTAGATTTTCAATAGATAATAATTGCCAATTTAAAAAATATTCCTTAAAAATAACTTAAAATTAGAGGGGCACACAATCTAGTTCCTAGACGCATTTCACTGCTGTTTTCGAAATATTTTTTCTTAAGTTCGGTTGTATAACAAATTAAATGAATATCCTTATGAAAATACATGTATGTATGCATTGTAGCCTCAAGTAAACCAACAATAATTTTAAAACTTAATAATTTTATATTGTCATGTACATATATGGAAGAATATATTTTTTGAAAGGACACTTTTTTTGTCCATGCTTTCCTTGTTTGTTTTCCTAAGCTTCTGCAAATACCATTTCATGTTAATATATGTTGCAGTTTGATATGGAAAGAAGTTTTTATGTACATTAGGTATGGCGTAGTTAACGATTTTTCGATTTCGACTTGCAAGAACTCCTCATTTTGTGAGGTTCGGAAAAAAATATTCGAGCCAAAAAATGGTGGCGGTCAGATGGGGGCAAAGGTCTCCGCTTAGTGCTCAAAGTTGAGGGTAAAAGCAAAAAAATATACAAAAAATCATATGACTTTCCCGTGGTCACCGCTACAAGGGTCAAATGTATGACGAGCACCCATTAATTTTTTCCGCCCAACATCTTTTTTATGGGGGCTCCCATACAAAGGGGAAACTTTTATAAAATTTACTCGCAGGGCTCTAACTGCCGCTAGGGCGTACCTATCGAAGTCAAATGTATGACTGACCTCAAATATTTATTCAATACAAAGATTTTCTCCAAACATTCTTATCGCCTATCTTCAACCATTAAGGTGGTCCCCATACAAAAAAATTGTTTTTTGAATAATTTTTTTTAAGAAATCCCCTTTTTCCGCTTTTATGTTGCCTCCTAGGGGGGTAAAATGTAAGACGGACCCACAGTAATTTTTCATCTTCAACATTTCCTCCAAACATACCTATGCCCTATCTCGACTCATTAAGGGGGCTCATATACAAAGGCGGAATTTGTACAAAATTTACTCGCAGGGCTCTAGTTGCCCTTGGCGCGTTCCTATCGAAGTCAAATCTATGACCGGCCTCCAATATTTTTTCAATACAAAAATATTTTTTCTTCTTCGTCGCGGCATAACGCACTGCTATAATCTTCTATTAATTTTACGCCTCTTTCGGCAGCGTCGTTGACAACATGCAGTTTTTGCAATATCTTTAGCAACCCAGAGGCGACTACAAGGAATTTCTTGCAATGGCGTTGCTGTTTCTAGGTGAAGGTATAAAAAAGTTTCACTTCGCACCACCAGGACCTATCAGTCATGCTCGTTGGATGGTGAAAGGGATATACTGCATTAAAATTTTCTTATTTCGAGAATATCTGAGTTTAACCAAGAATGAATTTGATGGAGTCCGCGAGGTCAGTATTCATTGTCACACTTTATGTAAAAGCTTGGTTTAGTGCGACTAAGGCCATCGAAGCTCCAAACAACGATTTGAGCTTTTTAAAAGCCATTGCTCATTATGATGCAATTGATAACACAGTTTCGCAGCGTTTGGTGAAGAAATTTTGTGGACAACTCTGGTACCTTAGTGATGAACCCGTTGCTCTCGCATTATTTGACCAGAATGTTACCTGTGAAATCAAAAGGAAAATGGCGAATGATATTCGTATTTTTGCAGAAGATAGAGAAAAATATGAGGAAGAGTTGTCCGACGAAGAGGTGGACGAATCATCGAACGAAGACACCGACGGCGTAGATGATAATGAGGCAAAAGACGACAAAATAAATAAGCGGCGCCAGTGAAGAGAAAGGTCGTTTTCGCGCTAAAGATATTGCAAAAACTCCATGTTGTCAACGACGCTGCCGAAGAAGAAAAAATATTTTTACTTCAAGTCGTTGCCCAAAATAGAAAAATGTATCCAACACATGCCAAAAATAAATTAGTTATTTGACAAAGAATTCTTTTTTTTTTGTATGGGGACAACCTTAATGGTTGAAGATAGACGATAAGTATGTTGAATTTTATGGAAAAATTCAAATAAAAAAATCATATTGAACAGCTATGGTATGCATATGTGAGAAAAACTAAATTTAAATAAATTGCATCCTTCTGAATTCACTTTCTATTTAACGTCCCATTTCTCACAACCCTGTACAGAATAACACTTGCAAGCGTATAAAAAGAAAAAACAAAACAAACATACAATGACGACGACGATGATGATGACAACAACATTTGTTGTAATATTTTATAGAGATGTATAACATATGCTCCCATCAAATTTTTCTGGGTTGTTGGTTATCAGCAGCGTGACCATTTTAGCATTTTTGCAGATAAATTTAAAATTTTCTTCGTTGATTTAGCTGTAGAGTTTTCGATTTAGCAGTTAGCATTTTCTTCAGCATTTTTCAATTATTTATTTAGCATTTTGTAGCATTTTTTTTTAAATATAATCTATGCAATTTTGGGTAAATTCGCAATTTTCACAAGCAATAAGGTGAATGTTAACCTGGGGCCTGTTTCTCAGGACCCACAAATGTTGTGAAAGCATATTATTTTCATATAAATAATATATTTTTACAATTATTTCACGTGTGGTAGAAAACCAGCAACTTGATTCGATTTTGCTTCCTTTTTTCACAACCTTTCTACAATTAGGTGCAGCATTGGATAACAATAAAAGTATTTAAATGGCATATAGAAAATTAAAATAATTTTGGAAGGTATGTACTAAAAATTAAAATGGATGCAAAATCGAATAAACTTAAACTTATTTGCTCAATTCACAACCTATTGTAAGTGTAGTAGGTCGTCAGGCTGCACAATAGTTGTAAAAATGTTGTATGTAATTTCCATAGAAAAGTTTGCTACGACACACACTGTCGCGAAGGCGGCCAAAAATGAAAAAAACTTTGTTTTGAATTAAAACGAAAAAATTACTTTGTTGCATCTGCAATATTCTAATTAAGTAAAATAAAAAAAAATAAATTAAAAAGGTATATTTTTTAAAGAATTTTGATGATTCAAAGTCAACAGTTTTTGACCAGTATGCAAATATTTGAAAATATGTAAACTTTAACAGGTTAATTAAAAAAATTGTTAGATATTGCACTACAACTTCCAATAAAATATAAAGGGAATATTGTTATAATTACGGCTACAATAAATTTTTTCTATATTTTGTAACTCATATGCGACGTGCCGTTGCTTTTAATGTAAATCTAAAGAAAAACATCTGTGAGTGAAAAAGTACGAGTTAAGTGGTCTATAGAAAAAAAATATAAAAAATATATTTTTCATACTTTCACATTATATTTCTACAAGTAGATTACAAATTTTTGCATTCTTGTCCACCTTTCCCCCCTTACAATTTAACTGTACAAAGTTTTTTAAGCTAGAATTTGCATATTTTCAGTACGTTATTTAGTTACAGGACCTTTGGGAAGGATACTAGTGCATGAAATTAAAATGGCCAAATTGTAGGTGTAATTCATATTATATGTATACGAAGGCGGTTAGGAAACTTCTTAGCCTATCAATGAAAGAGAATAGTTAGTTTTTCAAAAATATTTTTATTTTTCAATATAATCTCCTGAAACTTCAATACACTTAGTCCAACGCTTTTCTAGCAATTCTATCCCTTGATTAAAATAGTTTTCCTCAAGGTCTTCAAAATAGTGGTTTACAACTGTAATTGCATCTTCATTTGAGGTAAAACGCTTGCCAGCAAGGAATTTTTTTAGATTTTTTTTAGATTTGGAAACAGGTAAAAGTCACTGGGAGCCAAATCAGGAGAATAAGGTGGGTGGTCAAGCAACTCGTACTTTAATTCGTTGATTTTAGCCATTGTTAAAACACTCTTGTGCGCTGGTGCGTTGTCTAGATGAAAAATTATTTTTTTGTGTTGTAAGCCAGGACGTTTTTCTCGAATTTGTATATTTAATTGATCCAAAAGGTTGCAATAGTACTCTGAATTTATTGTTTTACCCTTTTGCAGATAGTCAATCAATAAAATACCTTTGAAGTCCCAAAAAACCGTTGCCATAACCTTACCAGCCGATTGAATTGTTTTTGCCTTCTTTGGGGCACTTCCTCCAGCTTCAGTCCATTGTTTGGATTGTTCTTTTGTCTCTGGAGTATAGTGGTGGATCCATGTCTCATCAACAGTTATGAAACGACGCTTAAAATCCATTTTATTTCGCTTAAAACGATCCAAACAAGCTTGAGAAATGTTCATAATGCGTTTTTGGTCGACTGTTAACAAATGCGGCACCCATCTTGCAGAAAGCTTTTTCATCTGTAGTTCTTCATGCAAAATTAAATGGACTCGATCATTTGAGATGCCCATGATATTAGCTATTTCACGCACTTTTATTCGTCGATCATTTAATACCATATCATGCACTTTGGCTACAATTTCTGTTGTTGTTGCTGTTTTTGGACGTCCACTACGTGGTTCATCTTCAATGCTTGTACGACCACGTTTAAATTCAGCAACCCAATTTTTTACTGTTGCATATGAAGGAGCACTTTCACCTAACACATTCACCATATCATTATGAATTTCTTGTCCCGATAAACCTTTTTTATGTAAATATTTAATGACACCACGCATTTCTAATTTTTCCATTGTTAAAAAATCGCGGATGCGTCTTTTGTGAACACCTGTTTCTATATGAAGGAGTTGCCAGATCGAAACAAAATTTAACATGTGTTCATAGCAGAGATGGAAGTTTCCAAAACACTTAACTTTTTTCTGTTTATACCGCGCTTTTTGTGCTAGGCTAAGAAGTTTCCGAACCGCCCTCGTATTGTGTCTACTTAAACATTTAACTCACTATAAGTGAAGACAATTTGTTTTGCTGCTTTTTGCTTTTTTTAAAAAGGACATTTTTGAGGTATGCGTATCCTTTCTCTGAATTGACCGAAAATTTTACGAAGCATTATATGTGTTAAAATTAGTGTCTTTACACAATTTCAGAACACGAATCCTTGGAAATTAAATGGCCAAATTTTATGTGTGATTATATTTTACCAATTAAAACATGTATGTCAAATTTAATTTCTTTTCGATAACTCCTATTTTTGGCCGCTCGTTATATAAACTCACGACACTGTGCGACACCTACAACAGTTTTCCCTATGTTTGATGAATGTTGTAGAATTGCATCAGGAATGCATAAGCTTATAAAAGTGCTAATGTTTTTTAATTACATTTACCTTAATTTTTATTTATTAAATTAATAAAAATTAGTACAATCATAAATGCAAATAAATAAAAAAAATTCGCGAAATGACGAAAATTGGCAAAAAGCTACTAACAGCAGGATGATAACAAAGTCCAATAATGTTTTAAAACCTTCAAAATTGTTGCGCTAAAAACCATGCAAAAAGACGGTTTTATTGCGAACTTTGCAAAAAATTGCGAAAATTTGCAAAATTTTAAAGAAGCCATGATATTGATTAAAAATCGCCAAAATGTGTCCCTTTGTGTCAGTTGTTGTAGGAAAGTTCAAGTGATGAAGGCATAGTCACTGGTCACTGAACTATACCGACTTCAGCAGATACTAGTCCTAATGTAACATCAGAGCGCCCTCCTTCGTTGTGTAGAAAAATCATCGGCGAAGTAAAATAATAATTAGAATGGCTACAAGACACAGCTTCAAAAAATTACTACGCCCCATTTAACATCAGAGAGGCGCTGCAACACTGCATTATTAAAAACGTGCGAAAAGCAGAGTTGTAAAAAAAATAATTAAGCTTTCCTCTATCTCTTCTTTCACCACCTGTCTTCTCTCTCACTATCCATTTCCTAAAAGAAGGTAACACCTAGTATTAGCAGTAGGCATTAATTGCCTGAGTTGTTACTTCTCTTTAAAAAAAAAAAAAAAAGAATGCAAAAAATTCAGTAAAAATCACGAAAATTCGCAAAAATCTACTAACAGCGGGATGATAACAAAGTCTAATATTTTTTAAAAATCGACTGAACTGTTAGAGCCTATTCACATTATGCCTTTTTAGCCTGCCTTCTTTCGACAATTTTCTTTTAAACCCCCTACGAAAAGTCAAGCACATTTACATTAAGACTTTTTTCTTCATGACTTTTTGACGTTTGTATACGTTAGTGCTGAGAGTACGAAAAAACAAAGAGAAATGTCAAAAATCCCCTCGAATTTTCATTTCGTGCCTTTTGTTTTACTCCTCATGCCTCTCAACACCTCTCACCCACGAACTGAAAAAGCCTGCCTACACATGCAAGCAGAAAAGGCACAGTGTAAATTGCGTCTTAGGAAACTGAAAGAATGCAAAAAGTCGCTATTATCGCGAAGTGTGCAAATATAGATTAAAAATCACTAAAAGTGTAAGGAATGCAAAAAATTCGGCAAGAATCGCGAAAATTACGTAAAAAACTTATTAACAGCGGGATGATATTTTTTTAAAATCTGCAAAACTGCCAAGAATCTGAAGACATGCAAAAAGTCGCTTTTATCGCGAACTTTGCAAAAAAAAAACGCGAGAAGTTGCACAAGCCATAATATTGTTGAATATAATATTGTGAAGTTGCACAAGCCATAATATTGATTAATAAAAATTGCAAAAATTACGAAAATTCGCAAAATGTTACTAACAGTCTAAAATTTTTTAAAAATCGGCAAAACTGTTAGGAGGCTGAAGCATGCAACAGTACTTTTATCGCGAAGTTTGCACAAAAACGCGAGAAGTTGCAAAATTTTAAAGAAGCCATAATATTGATTAAAAATCGCCAAAAATGTAAGGAATGCAAAAAATTCAACAAAAATCGCGAAAATTCGCAAAAAGCTACTAACAGCGAGATGATAACAAAGTCTAATACTTTTTAAAAATCGGCAGAACTGTTATCAAACTGAAAGCATGCAAAAAGTCGCTTTTATTGCGAAGTGTGCAAAAATTCGCGAGAAGTTGCAAAATCGGAAGCAAGCTAGAATAAGAGTGATTGTCTTCTTCAGAATCGCTTAAAATTTTTTTATTTGTTATGAAATTGTAATTTTCCTTATTTTACAATCACCCGAATCCACCATAACATTTCAGCCGTATATTTTTCGCATAATGCCGATTTTTTGTTCGTTTGTTTTTTTTTTTTTGCTTTTATTAATTTTACACTATTTTCGTTATTTTTATTCTTTCTCTTCTTCTTTTTAAATGTTCGACATTTAAACACTAACAACAGGCCGTTCACAACTACCATAGTTGTATTCAAGGTTGGAAACCGAAACAAATAACGGTATCGGTATTGATACCGGTACAATTATTTTTTAAATTTCGGTATCGGTAGCGGTATCGGTATTTTTTTTATTTCGGTATCGGTATTACCGGTACATACCGTTATCGAGTTTATAATACCGGTATACCGATATTACTGACAAATTTATTATTTCAGGCAGTGGACATAGCAAAAAAACTTTTTTTTATTAAATTACTTCAAAAAGGGAGTATTTTTACATTAACATATGTATGTATAAAAGCATATAAACTTATTTGTTTCTATATATGATTTTATACTATTACTAAACAATATTTTATTAAAAAAGTGAAACAAGGAGACTGCAGTTCAAACTTTGCATATATAAAGTCTATACTGATAAATTATACTGTGTGACAAATTTTAATGAAATCGAAATACCTGCGAAGTGTTACTATTTTTCTGCTAAGTATAAAAATTTTCCAGACATCTCCAAAATCTTGAGTTAAGCGTGGTACTCTGTTCACAATTTCGTGCGAAATGCTGTCAAACTACATATAAAAGTATGTATTTGGTATGAAATATTTGCGAAATAAATTCGCAAGAGTAGTACTCTGTTCTTGGTGTGAAAAGCACGGAAAATCATGTCTTTCCATGCAAAATTAATCTGGTATCATTTTAGTTCAGCTGCGAAACAACATGAGCAGTGCTTTTTTCGCACGGAATTTTAGCAATGTTGCATACTTTCAAGCAAAAAAAAGCGAGAAATTTATTAAAACAACCGCCCCAACTCGCGGTCTACATTTAGTACATGTCAAATTTCTCAGGCGAAGTAACCAATTGTACTGAAAATTTTTTTCAACTTCGAACAGAGTACCAGCCTTTACGGGTAAAAAACCGCTTTTTCGTACCCGTAGGCACTTATCAACTTCTAACTAAGTTAAATATCAACCGATTTTAAATTTATAAACGGATACAGAAAGAAGAGACTAAGGCCTTTTGAACCATATATGTACATATGTATATCTTGTTTCAGTAAATTTCAAATATATGTCTGTATTTTTCACCAAATATAATTTTTTGGGTTTTTTTCGACACTTTTATACTTTGGACATGTTCTTAGGCAATATTTTTGTACTGGACCCATATTGTTTATAACTTTCTCGCCAAATTCAGACGAAACGAACATTGGAATATTTCAATTCAAAGAATAAACAATATTCTTTCAGCCAACTTAAAAACAAAGAAAACAATCTTCTTGTACAATTAACATTTAAAAATTTAAAGCAGGCACTTTTCTTTACCTCAAGAGAGGAATCTTTAACTTCAAATATAAAAGTTTAGAAGTTTTTTCTCTAAGCCAAAGAAAGAAAGTTAATTGATATATATTTTTGCAATTTTTGCCCATACTACGGTTTACAGCTCAACTAAGTTGGATTGAAACTGAAACAACTTAACTTTTGGTATTCTGAATAAAAACTAATTTTAGTTGTCTTCGAATAAATGATCGAAAAACAAAGGTTCTTATCTATGCTATGTTTTTTGAAACCATAGTATCTATTACAAAACATTTTAAATATTTTTAGTTCTGGCTTTGCTCTTTTTTCTTGAGATTCTATGTTTTATAAACGTGGCAATAATATTGGCTGACAAATGGGATTGGTTGGCTTCTGGAATAATAAAGCAAAACGAATGCAATGGTCGAAATAAAAACCAAAATGTCTCATGGTGAAAAAAGTTGTAATACATAATAAAAATTTGGCAACTACAACTCACTTATCATTTATTTTTTGGCCGGAATCGGTATACCGGTACGTACCGGTATAGACGTAAACGGTAGTCTGGATACCGGTATTTTCTAACCGAAATGGATTTCGGTATCGGTAACCATACCGGTATCTAATTATAGCGGTATTTGAATCGGTATCGGTATTTTTACGATACCGTTTGCCAACCTTGGTTGTAGCTAATACAATCTACAGTATGTTGTGAATTGGGTTATTGTTTGTATATGTTATTCTCAATAACATATTAAGAGTCTTACTATAAACATATGAAGTTTTTTCGCTTATTTACAGTCTAATATAGACGCTGGTTAGTTAACCAACAAAACAAACGAAAATTCATTATACGGACAGGTTCTGAAAACCATTTCGTTTTGAAACCGACAAATTTTAGGGAAAAAAATCAATCAGCTTTTTATTTAGTTTTAAGATTTTATATCCTTGAGATATTTTATCCGAAGATAATTTCGAATACACTAAATCATTTGATAAAGAGAACACTGTTTTCCGATTTCAAATGGAAATGGTTTTCAGAACCTGACAAATACATTTTTTATTTATTTATATATATACACATAGCCCACAAAGTCTACGTTCACAATTAATTTTTTTAAGGATTTAAAAATAATATACTAAAATGTACCTAATGTATTTTCTACTTTTTAGACATGGCTAAAAATACCAAAAACAAAATCTAAATTTATCTCTTCAGTTTAACAATACGTGAATATGGGAACCAAAAAGTCTGCGTTCACTTTGTTTATGTTAATAATGCCGTTACTTTTTAAGATTTTCTGGTTTTCGAATATGGAAGCTAAAGGTAATGAATTCAGTGTTTCGGAAAGAAAAATAATTAAAAAGTGCAGGAAGAAGGCAATAGTTTCCCAAAAATTGGTAACACTTTTTGGAGAACATATTCGTCCGTCCAACACGTCATATGTAATGTCAAAAATACAGGTATTTTGGTGTGGGGTTATATCGCGGCTGCAGGTGTAGGTCAAATGGAGTTTATTGAATCTTCAATTTAAACATTTTAAAACGAATCGAAAAAGTGCGGAAAAACTTAATTTGTCATCTAAATTTTGGTTCCAACAGGACAACGACTTAAAGGACACAGCGGCGATCCTTAGACTTTGGCTATTGTACAATGTTCCTAAGCACCTTAAAACTCCTAACCCCCCACCCCTCCCCCCCCAATCAGCTGATCACAATCCCACTGAGCACCTCCGGTATTTTTAGAGAAAAAAAATTCGTCAGCACATCATAATATGCAAAGAAGCACTTGGAAGTGTTATGAAGAAATTGGCCATAACCATGCCAAATAGATTAAGTGAAGTATTAAAGCAGCGTGGATATCCAAAAAAAGAATTAAATTAAGGTTTCCTTTGAAAAACCGTATCCCTTACTCCTTGAATTGCAACTGAACGCAGACTTTTTGGTTGCAATATTTATGTACTTACAACATTAAATGCCGCTATATGAAAAATTGGTAAAAGAAATTTACCAATTTTTTTTTTGTTATTTGCTTTTGTAAATATAGGGTTTAAGAAAGATTTATGTGAAAATAAATTTAATCTCAGTTAAACGTTTGCGTGTTATTTATTTTCAAATCACTTCAAATATTATTAAGTTGAACGCAGACTTTCTGGGCTAAGTGTAGGTACATACTTTGACATGTGCATGTTTTTGTTAGCTGGGGAACAAAATATTTTCAATTGTATGTGTTTTGGTTATGTGTAAAAAGTTCTTTTAACATAAAATTGGAATAGCCCAGCTAACCAAAACATTCGTAAGTAAAAACGCATTCGAATGTTGCGTAAACATTTCTCGGACAAAACACTCGAGAAGGACTATCGTAGACGGAAAGAGAAAGTGCTGCTAGAGTTCACTCGTCCCTCATTTTTTTACGAGAATGTTTCGAGAATTGTTGGCTATAGCGAACATTCGTTTATTTTCGAAACTAAGGTTGGCTGGGAGATGAAAGCTTTAAAATTTTTTTTTAAACGAAACAAAAGTGAGAAACGGAGTATGTTTTCGATGAACCGACTGTGACTTAATATGTTTGTTTTGCCTTTAATACTTTTTATGATAAATAAATAATTGGTTATTGTTTTGTTTTGGTCTAACAAAATAAAAATTTGAACGGTAGTTCAAAAGCAAAAAAAAAATGGCAAAAAAAAACACTTTTAAAGGAAACATTTGCTTAAAAAGAAGTATTAAATTTTAACATTATTTTTAGCACTTTAATTAATTTTTGGCATTTTTTACCTTTTTTTAAGTCAATTTAGCTGCAAACATTTTTAGGATCTGTAGCTCGTTTTTGTAGCTCGTTTCTGTATTTCTCGCATCGTAAAATTTCGCACGTGAAGTGTGAAACACAAAATTCCATCGTGCGAAAACAGATAACACTCATTCTGTTTTTACTGAAATATTTCCAGTAATCGAGCGTAAAATTAAAACAAAATGTCACAAAAATATTATTTTAATAACAAAAAAAAAACAAATAATGTACAAAAAAAATAAATAATAATTGAAATAAGTTTTTTCTATCAACTGTCTTTACATAAGACAATTACACAAAAAAAAAATTTAAATAAAAATATAGTCCTAGTTTACACAATGCAAGTCTTATTGCTAAAGGCCGTTTCACACTATAATACAAGTATTAATACTTTTGACGAAAATGCATCCCTAATCTAATTTCTGTTTCAAAAATTTCAAAAGACAATAACAACTCAACATGTCAGAGTTGCATTTTCAACAAAAGTATTAATACTTGTATTATAGTGTGAAACGGCCTTAAGCTGATTAGTTTGTAGGAGAGAGAGAGAGAGAGAGGGAGAGTGACGAGGGGAAAAGAAACGAGTAATCAGCTTCATGTACTGTCAACAGCGATACCAATTTAGCGCTTTTCGCGCTAGTTTTAGCGCGTTTTAACTATGCCAAACGCGCTTTTTTTCGTCTTAGCGCGTTTAATAAAAAAAGCGCTAAATTAGCACGTTTTGATTGAAGTCAACAATATCATTTCAGCTCAATATCTTTTTACTTTTTTTGTATTTTTTTTCTTAATATCCAAAACACTGATAAATTTTTGTTTAAATTGGTTAGTGATTCAGATGTTGCAAATAAAATTCCCTTAACTGTGGTTTGAATTAAAAACGCATTTTAATACTTTTTTAAATGGCAAATATTTTGAAATATGTACTCGTACTCGTGACCCCAAAAACTTATTGAGCATCTATTCTTTGTATACTTCAAAAAGCATTTGAGTCGCAACACTGTTCGACAATTTTTATAAGTTGTTCCAAAGTTTGACAAATAAAATTAAAATAAAAACTAAGAATTTCGAATATTTGGAAGGCGAGTCTGATTCTGTATTAAATGATTTTAGTTATTTAGGATATAATTTCGAAGAAGCAATATTGCAAAATCTGAAAAAGAGTTACTAAAAAAATTAATTGTATTAACTAATACATACATACATCGACGTTTAATAAAATTTAATTTAGCGCGTATGAAAATAGCGCGTTTTTACTACAAATTGTTGATAATGCTGTACCTTAGCGCGTTCTAGCGCGTTTAGAGAAGGGGAATAGCGCGTTTGGGTTATAAATAGTTGGCATCGCTGACTGTCAATACGTTTTGCTTTCCCATTCGTAACGTTAAAAAAGCACACATGCATACACAAAACTATGCATAAAAAATTCGAGCCGAAAAATAAGACTTGAATTGTGTGGACGCCGATGAAAGTTCAAAGAAGAAAAAGTTATAAGCTTAGGAATAAGACTTGACTAGTGTGAATTGGGACAAACATATCGACTTGTTAATAATATTTTAGTTCAACAATTCGTTGCATATATTTTTAACTAGTTTATTTCTCATATTTTTACACACAAATTCCAAAATTCATATGTTTTTGTACAAATTTGGTTGTTCTCGCACCAATTTAAAATGTGAGTTTTTTTGACAGTTCTTGCGAGAAACTTTTCACAAAATATTGTTACAAAAACACTTTTTCTTACATCCTTACAATAATTGCTGGAAATTTATTTAAATTACAGATAGTTCTAGCAAAATAAAGATACAGAAACACTTAAGTCATTTTGTGTTTCAATTTACACTACTTTTGTTACGATTCCCTCGTTTCATGTGGGAAATTTTACGATGCGAGAAATACAGAAACGTGCTGCTGGTCACACTGGTTATCAGTATCAGTGAAGTACGAGACACTGATATAGGAGTGTTTTTCTTTTATAAAAATAAGTAAGTTTGTTGGATGGAGAGGGCTCTGGGGTTTCACTCGTGTTTTAAAAGTTGCTTTTTTTCATTACATTTTGTTTATGTTTAGTGTTTTTTTTATATTCACTCGTATATTTTGTTTGTTTGGCTGTAACAAATTTGAACTCATTTACACTAGAGCGATTATATTGTTTAAATTGTTTATATAGTTCAGAGCTAGTAAAGAATTAACTCTTTTTTTTTGTATAAGTTTATGTTTTAAGATAAACAAACAAAACAAAACAAAAGAGAATGTTGTGTATGCTTAACATTTTACCCAATTTAAATGGAAACATATTTATGACAAACCTTAATTGCGGGTCCTAAAGAAACACCTAGTAATAGTAGTATCATTCCCCGATTGTTACTTCTCTTTTAAAAAAAAAATACAAATAAGGTACTAAAATTTTAATATATAAAAAAAAGGAAAAAAATTTAAGAATTCAGTTATGCCATCGTTATTTAATTAATTTAAAATATTTTGTGTGCAGAAGAAACACATACATATGTACATATGTCCATTCAGATACTAAACTTTAAATACACACCCCAAATCTGTAGTTTTAAGAAAACTAAAACTTTTCTGAAAACTTTTCAAATACAGTTTTATTTACATTCATTTATAAGTAGGGAAAGGATTTTCATGTAAATACATGTTTTTTATCGTTGGTCGTAGATCAGCGTAAATATTTTTGCGAATCAACAAATTTGCGACAAAATGGCAGCGATTGGTTAGTGCATATTTTTGCATATTTTGTAATAAATACATATTTTTGCATATTTCATTATAAATGTATATTTTTTTAGTTTCTTCATTATTAAATCAAATTTTTGTATTTTGATTAGTTGCAAAGTATTTAAAACATGCAGTTTTTAGGACTGTCTAAGAACAACAAAAGAGGAAATCGATATATCGCATTTTTTGTGATATTCGTGTGATATCGTGGTTGGCGTATTTCAAATACGACTACGACAGTTTGCTAATAGATAGATACGAGGGCGGTTCGGAAACTTCTTAGCCTAGCACAAAAAGCGCGGTATAAACAGAAAAAAGTTAAGTGTTTTGGAAACTTCCATCTCTGCTATGAACACATGTTAAATTTTGTTTCGATCTGGCAACTCCTTCATATAGAAACAGGTGTTCACAAAAGACGCATCCGCGATTTTTTAACAATGGAAAAATTAGAAATGCGTGGTGTCATTAAATATTTACATAAAAAAGGTTTATCGGGACAAGAAATTCATAATGATATGGTGAATGTGTTAGGTGAAAGTGCTCCTTCATATGCAACAGTAAAAAATTGGGTTGCTGAATTTAAACGTGGTCGTACAAGCATTGAAGATGAACCACGTAGTGGACGTCCAAAAACAGCAACAACAACAGAAATTGTAGCCAAAGTGCATGATATGGTATTAAATGATCGACGAATAAAAGTGCGTGAAATAGCTAATATCATGGGCATCTCAAATGATTGAGTCCATTTTATTTCGCATGAAGAACTACAGATGAAAAAGCTTTCTGCAAGATGGGTGCCGCATTTGTTAACAGTCGACCAAAAACGCATAAGAATGAACATTTCTCAAGCTAGTTTGGATCGTTTTAAGCGAAATAAAATGAATTTTAAGCGTCGTTACATAACTGTTGATGAGACATGGATCCACCACTATACTCCAGAGACAAAACAACAATCCAAACAATGGACTGAAGCTGGAGGAAGTGCCCCAAAGAAGGCAAAAACAATTCAATCAGCTGGTAAGGTTATGGCAACGGTTTTTTGGGACTTCAAAGGTATTTTATTGATTGACTATCTGCAAAAGGGTAAAACAATAAATTGCAACCTTTTGGATCAATTAAATGTATAAATTCGAGAAAAACGTCCTGGCTTACAACACAAAAAAATAATTTTTCATCAAGACAACGCACCAGCGCACAAGAGCGTTTAAACAATGGCTAAAATCAACGAATTAAAGTACGAGTTGCTTGACCACCCACCTTATTCTCCTGATTTGGCTCCCAGTGACTTTTACCTGTTCCCAAATCTAAAAAAATTCCTTGCTGGCAAGCGTTTTACCTCAAATGAAGATGCAATTACAGTTGTAAACCACTATTTTGAAGAGCTTGAGGAAAACTATTTTAATCAAGGGATAGAATTGCTAGAAAAGCGTTGGACTAAGTGTATTGAAGTTTCAGGAGATTATATTGAAAAATAAAAATATTTTCGAAAAAGTAACTATTCTCTTTCATTGATAGGCTAAGAAGTTTCCGAACCGCCCTCGTAGATAGATTTCTATTAATAAAATTAAAGAAATTTTAAAGTAAAAAAGACTTAAGCAATAAATTCATATTTGTGCTTTCTTGTTCACACTATAGCCCATATATAGGCTTTTGTTACTTTAACAGCTGAAGTTGAATTAATTGAACATGCGGTATAAAAATTGTGATCTAAAAATAAATTAGAAATATTTTAGTTAATTTAATTATTTTTCGAACTGTATTTGTTTCTATATTATTATGAATAGAACAGGCTAATGTGGTGTCAGTTGATGTAGATGTCTGCCTTATATACGAAACACACAGTGGAATAAAAACACAGAAGAACGCTGATGAGGAAGGTTTAGTGGCCTTCGAAAACGGCTGGCTGTTCCGTTCAACTATGTGTTGTTGTCAGAATATTTACAACTAACTTTGATGTTATTTGTTCATTAATAATTATCACATGTAATTTGGCTTAAAAAGCGTTACGAACATTAGCCTGTTCTATAAATTAGAAATAGTTATACAAGCAAATTATGGACTTAACCAATATGAAAAAAATTGCATCAATAGTTTATAGTTCTAACAAATAAGATTTAGAAACTGAATATTCTACAAACGCATTTAAATGTTAATTAATATATTCTACTGATATGGAACGTTTATTTTATTCATTAATGTACATAAATAAAATTTCGACTGAACTTAATTTTGTATTTCATATGATTTGACAAAATATTTGTTAAGAAAACATTGAAGCTGAGCTTTTTATATTTTTTTAAGTTTTTAATGTTATTAAGTGTTGAAAAAATTCATATTTTATTAGTTTTAAACACATATTTATATATTTTTACTGCATATTTTATGTACATAAAACGTGATTTTAAATGCAGGAGATGTTATTTCTGGCCATAAGCCTTTATGAGAATTTTTTAGGGTTTCTTTGCCAGTAATTTTTTCCTTTCTCACTCAACTTTCCTTACATTAATAGCATGCTCTATGGGATTAATGTCTGATGTTCAGGGAGGGCTATAAAGTTGTCGTGGAGCATAATGAAGCCGCCAATATTTCATCAAAACTGCAGTGTGCTTCGGATCATTATCTAGTACATACATATACATATGCATACGTACATACATTCATATGAACATCATAACTATCGAAAGTAGTGAGAATCTACTGGAGTACACAGTATACTAGTCTAGTCGCAGGTTCGATTCTTGCCGGAGACTCGTGGTGTTTCTACAGACAATCCAAAGTAGCTTTGCATTTTGTATTTGTTTAAAGCTTAAATTAGACGTGACATAACCATAAACATACAAAACAGCTGTTCGAACTAAACTTATGGGCAACACTGTATTTGCTTATACATGGGTGACTCGCCATAACGCCATAGCCATTCCCATAGAAACCAATTGAATTTGACGTCTAATTTAAGCTTAACTCCGTATAAATGAAACGACAAATACATACTTACACACTTACCCTCATACCTAAATAAGAGCGGCAAGCGTCGCGTTAGCAGCAGGGTACGTATTTTCAGTACAATCAAGTAATATTTTCATATTTAAATGTACTGAAAATGCGTACCCTGCTGCTAACGCGACGCTTGCCGCTCTTATTTAGGTATGAGGGTTATGTGCACATTAGAGCGTCTCGCCCAACAAACAACAAAAAAAGTGTCCCGCACACCAGCGAATATAAAATATTGTTCCAAGGAGATTTCAAAAAAAAATTTCATTTTTTTTTTGTCGAACGTAGGGGTTGCTTTTTTAGTTTTTTTTCGTTATATCTTCCATATTTACAGTCCGATCTTAAAGTTTGATTTAGCGAATTTTTTTATCTCAAGGAGGTCAATATTTTTGCTCTTAGGTCCATTGACCTCAAGTGTACCGTTCTAGTACTTACCCCCAAACCTCATTTTCTACCACCCTAATGTGACACTCTAATATTACAAATTTATAGCTCGCGAAAAATCATAAAACTTTTGCTAAGAAAGTATTTCGATAATTACAGCACAACTATTTAAAAAATGCTTTTATAATTTTTTTTTTAAATTTGTCATAGCTTCAGTATTTACATTCATATATTAAAGTATAATATATCGATGAGTTTGTCTGAGGCAGACCAATTTTTTTTTAATTAAAAAGTCTTTGACCTCAAGTAACCTTTACATCATGATTTAAAAATCATAAATACAGAAGGCATTCAGATGTCAACCGAAGAAAGTTAGAAAAGCACTAATACTCAGTGAAAGAAATTGTAAGTAATTATTTCGGAACTACTTTTCCTCTACTTTCAAAGTATCAATAAGTGTATATTTTGGACTTATCAAGAATCAGCATCCAGAAGAAGAAGAAGTTACATATTTCATTTATGCAAAATTGGTATGTAATCATTTGTAGTTTTCGCAAATGCTTACTTACGATATGTTTTAATTTTTAAAATTAAATAATCATTAAAAAAATTTTGTCATTGTTTCGCATCAGTAAATATTGAATCACAATAATTTTAGATCATTATTATGTTTCTTTTTCGGTCCTTTTTTTTTTTTTGTTTTCTCTGTCAGTCTGTCTGTCTGCCAATGTGTACTTGTAGATGTGACAGTGACAATACTAAAGTCAACAACCACAAATTTAACAAGAAAACTAGTTGAATAGTTTTGCTAGACGCCCATAATCAAAATAAGCGATGCATAAAGTAGGAAAACACAGTGGGACTGTATCAAACCAATTTTAGTATAAGTAAGTATACAAATTAGAGCTGCGCGCAGTTGTTCTTTTTCGGAATGTTATTTTTTTGCAATCATAATGCAATCCAACAAAAAATCATATATTTAATTTTGTTCGCTTTTAGTGATACGAACTTTAGCCTAATCAAATCATAAATAAAGAAACAAATGAAGTTCGTACAACAATAATAAAACTAACTAAAATTAATATCGATGGCCTTGTGCCAAAAATTAAATAGATATATACTTAATAGTAACAAAACAAAAAAGTTTGTCTTACGTAGAACATGTGCATATTTAGAAAAGAACAAACGACAATGGCAAGAGATGGTAAAATTGAGCTTTCATTACAAAAACCTTTCCATTTGCAATAATGGTTGACACCACACCCATTGAACCAAACACAGGGAACGCTGATGATAAAAACAGCTGGTTGTTACGTTCTACTAAGTGTTTGTCAGAATATTTACAATTAACTTTGGTGTTATTTGTCCATTAATAATTATCACATGTAATTTGGCTTGCAAAAGGCCGTTTCACACTATAATACAAGTATTAATACTTTTGACGAAAATGCATCCCTAATCTAATTTCTGTTTCAAAAATTTCAAAAGACAATAACAACTCAACATGTCAGAGTTGCATTTTCCACAAAAGTATTAATACTTGTATTATAGTGTGAAACGGCCTAAAGCGATACGAATTTTAGCCTAATCAAATCGTAAATAAAGAAACAAATGAAGTTCGAACAATAATAATAAAACTAACTAAAATAATATTTTTATTTGCCTTAAGATTGCTTTTCATGTCTTCTCTTATATCTTGAAGACCATATCTAACCATTATTAATGTCAATAAGACGTCTTTACGATCTTTTTTTTTTTTTTGAGTTTTTACCCATTCTTTAAAAATTTCCTTCAGCGAAGGAGTGGAGATCATAGTGGAAAAGTGAAATAAATGTATGGCAGTCGCAAAAATGCGCAAGATGCTTTTAATTTACCTTAAAGTGCACACTTGAAAGATTAACCCAAATATAGTTTTACACCGGAACTATCCGGAATAAACAGCTTTATCTATACACTTATCCCTCGATTTACACGATACTTTTTTTACACGATTTCACTTTTACACGATTATTTTGGTTTTCGTGTAAATTGAGAGATTTATGAAATACCTCGGTTTAGACGATTTTTATGTGTTTTATTGAATATTTTTGAATATTTTATGAATTACATTAATTTTGTTTTTATGAATAGCATTTATTTTGTTTAATGAATAAAGGTTTATTTTTATGTGTTTTGAGTAAACGCTTCTGATATTTTAAAAACTAAGTTGAAATACATATATAATTTCTTAATAAAATCAATTTTTTACGCGATTCTGCCTTTATTTTCGATATATGTACACGATTTTTCATACAAAAATTTTAAATTTCGATTTACACGACTTTCTCAGGAACGTATCTATTGTGTAAATCGAGGGATAGTGTACTTGAAAAAAGGGAAATATTTATTATTTGCACTTTCTACTTACAATGGAAATAATAAAAAGAAAAGTATAATATATTTCCTTAAAATAGAGCTTAATAATAATAAAAAAAAATATATTACGACAATCAGCCTTTTGTAATCATAAATGATCAAACAGAATTGCGGCATAAACACATTTTCCATACAAATTGACACAAAAAAGTACATCCAGAAAACAGTCGAGAGATAGAATCTATTTTATTTTGACAGCGTTTTTTCTTATGTTCTCACATATAAATTAATATTCTCTCAAACATGTTACCATACTTTCAATAAATTTCACATATTTTGTAAACAAAACTACAAAGAAATATAAGCACAAAAGAAAATGAAACAAATATTAGATAGCATTTGAAGTTACTGCCGTATTTTTTATTATGGGCTTTGGTAATTTGACAGCGATTTTTCCTGAAGTTGTGGATTTATTCTGTTTAATCATTAAACCTTCTCTTTAAAATCTGAATGCACGTGTTGATAACTGGCTTTAAAGCATACTTTTTCCTAATCAAAAATTTGTGGGTTTAAGGGTATTGAATTTTTCAATGCGGTGGTTTTGAATATCGAATAGACAGAAAACATACATATATTTGCCTGAACATCCAGAACCAAACGGCTGTTATTTTTGCCAAGTGGCTTACCAAAATAAAAGTCTGCAATCGCAACATTTTTACTTTAGAACAATTTAACAACTGTTGCAAATATAAACAGATTTTAAAAAATAATGCCTCGTTTGTTTTCGATATAACATTTTCTTTAAAACTATGTACAAAAAAAAATAAATAAGTTAATTGTTGTAGTCTGTATAAAAAGACACTAACTTAGCAAATCTCAAGTGTTTATATTATAATTGTATGTATACTCGTATTAGATGGAATTTTAACATTTTTCGTTGCTCGTTTTGGAACACCCTACACATTCTGTCAAAATTTCAGGTCCGTAGTTCTTGCGGTTCTCGAGAAAACACCCTGTAACGGACAGACGGACAGCGTAGCGAAAGCAATACGCTTCCTTTTCACCTTTGGTGTACGCAACCCTAAAAAATTTCTTCATATATAGAAAAAAGTTCTAATAACTATTGTTGAATTTCAAAAATTACGAAAACAAATTTGTTGAAATATACAATTTATGCATACATTTAATGAAAATTCTTTTAATTCAGTACCTTTCCAAGACTATTTAAAACTTTGAAATTGGTAAAAAAAATGTGTGAGTTAGAGGTACTAAAGTACCACCTCACCTAGGCCTACAACTACCACTAGGTCGCGTTTAAAGTTCTGACAAAAAGTGATTTTTGTAGCAAAAAATTTGTTTTATATTTCTGTAAAGATGACTTTCGGTTAAATATATGTATATATTTCCGAAAAAGATAACAGCAAAGATTTTTGGGCGAAAATGCGAACATTTTTAACATCAACGGTTCGATACTGATAAAGCTGACAAACTTTTGAAGCATAAATAGTTTTTAATCGAGCAAGTGCTTAAAGCGAAAAGAGCTAGCCTTTTATCTAAGATTTGAAATAATTTTACCAGCTATTTAAATATTATGTATTTTGTTTCCATTCCACTGTGCAAAATATGTATATGTAATTGAACAAATAAGTACAAATAACACTGTACAACAAAATAACATTTTTTGGCTGTCCTTTAGATAAAATTACGCGGACTATATGGATTTTGATGCGTTAAATTCAAATCTGCTGTCAGTTTTTCTCTATCACGTAGAGATTTTTTTATGGGCGTGGCTAATTTTGGCCCCTAAATTAGTCGGCCATACTAATATCTTTTACTATATCTCGAAAACCGTTATTTCGATTTTAATAAATAATAAACCAAAAGACGCGCAACAAACTTTTGTTAAAATATGTTAATAATCATTTTTTTCCTATTTTTTATGGTTTCGAAGTTATTCAGAATTTAAAAAAGAAAAAAGTTTTTTTTATGCAAAAATCGCGTAATTTTTTTACATGAAAATTACAATAAAAAAATCAGAAACTCAAAAGTTTCATATTTTTTAAATTTTTCTTAAAACCACATATCCTAGGAATAAAACAAGCTATAAAACGTGAAAATCCAGCAATAAATCTTTATTTTATTCACAATTTAAAGTTCTGTTACCTGCCCGCAATGCCTTTCAATAGCATTACCAGATGTCAGTGATGGGAAATGAGATTTG
Organism: Tachina lurida; assembly: GCA_944452675.1. NCBI lineage: Eukaryota > Metazoa > Arthropoda > Insecta > Diptera > Tachinidae > Tachina > Tachina lurida. Next base: position 66,350,058 of record OX101752.1, on the reverse strand, counting down.
CATTTCGGTATCAAAAACAAATTTTTTTAGTACTTTTTTGATCCCGAGAGTACCAAAAATTATAATATTTCTTATTTAAATTTTATTAACAAAAAATTATAAGAAATTCATTTACAAAAAAAGGAACACATAGGTACAAATATACAAATAGGTGTAGCCTGGATTAGACTTAATACTGTTGGAACATAAAGCTTGCCCCCGTATTCCATAGCTCGCTAAAGCTAAAGCTAAATTCGACCGCTAAAATGCTGAACAAATAGAAAATTTTAAATTTTTGGCGATGACATAAAGCAATAAAATTTCGGCGAATTACATTTTTAAGCCATTACCTGATTTATCAATACCCGTTTGAAAATTGCATTCGTAGCCGAAAATCGACAAATTGATTTTATGGATTCTTAGCCATAGAGATTTAGCTTTAGCGAGTTACAAAATACGATGGCTGTTGATTTATATTTTGTTTTCATGAAATTTTGGTAAGAGAAAATCCTTTAGACATTTACAGAGGAGTGAGGCATGGATAAATTTCCGTAATCTACTCTCGATATATCAGGAAACATGTATTCATCTAATGCGTTTTTATATAAGCCAATGCTCTATATTGGTTGTTAATATTTCAAATTATTTTTCTTTTCTTTTTTTCTTTTCCCTGGGAACATTTTAATTAAAAGTGGTATAATGATATTGGTTTAATAGATAAAATACTTTCAGGTGGAAACTTACTAAACCAAACTAACATTTTATTGTCAAAGTCCACTTTTGCCCTTAGAACTTAATATAAACTTTTTAAAATTTTCTTTAAACTGATTTAAAACAGTTGTTTCAATAGATCAACTTCTGTGCCACATAAAATATCATTGAATGAAATATGGTTTTCGTTGATATTTAATTGTGGTTACACTTTTCTAAAATATCTTTACTAATAAAGCTTCGTTCTATTTGTCGAAAAAACAATTTAATTCTTGGCAAAATATATGCATGCGCGAGTCTTCTGACTGCATTTCGAAACTGCCCGTGAGAGTATCAAATTTCTTAGGGGAGTACGGCACTTTTTCATGTCAAATAGTATCAAAAAAAGTACGATCGTACCAACTTTCCCATCATTGCCAGATGTAAATGTGACTGCATTTAATGCATTACACACATTTTCCCATTTTTAGGTACCTGCTTTAAATTGTGAATAAAATCAAGATTTATTGCTGGATTTTCACGTTTTATAGCTTGTTTTATTCCTAGGATATGTGGTTTTAAGAAAAGTGTAAAAAATATGAAACTTTTGAGTTTGTGATTTTTTCATTGCAATTTTCATGTAAAAAAATTACGCAATTTTTGCATAAAAAAAACTTTTTTCTCTTTTAAATTCTGAATAACTCCGAAAACATAAAAGATAGGTAAAAAATTATTATAAATTTTTTTTAACAAAATTTTGTGGCGCGTCTTTTGGTTTATTATCTATTAAAATCGAAATAGCGGTTTTCGAGTTATAGTAAAATATATTAGTATGGCCGACTAATTTAGGGCCAAAATTAGCCACGCCCATAAAAAAAATCTCTACGTGATAGAGAAAAACTGACAGCAGATTTGAATTTAACGCATCGAAATCCACATAGTCCGCATACTTTTATCGAAAGGCTATTTTGGCTGTTGTACAGTGTAATAAAAGCACAAAATATTTCAAAACTATTCATAGAATTGATATTAACAAAAACGGGCAGACAAAGGATAAAATTTATGAATATTGGCAATAAAGAAAGCAAATATAAGCACGACAAAAATATAAAAAAAAGCATAAAAAACATGTCGAAATAAGATAAAATTTTGGCAACAGCAGCAACATTTTTAATGAGACGAAAAAAGTATCAATGGATGAATAAGATTAATATAAAAAATGTACAAAGTAAGAAAAATAGCAGACCAAACAAAAATCTATTTGCATGTACATACTTAAATATCGTCACCTTAAATGAAAACGGACGTAACTACACTTTTATATTTTTTACAGGAGAAACGAAAAACGTTTCACAATCAATAATACTAAAGCGTTCTTAAAAAAATTCTTCGAAAATTACTTGTAATATGGATACATATACATACGTTTTTAACCATTTATTTCCTTTTTATATATATTTAAGCTTTTATGTTATTTACGTTCCTTGCAATAAAAAATAGATGCATTCGTAATTACGTCCTTTAGAATTTCTTTAATAAATTCGTTATTTTAAATCGCAGAGGTCTAAATTTTTGCATGAACATGTAGTTTGATAAAATGAACCATAATCAATCAAAAACTCGATTTCGAATTTTTGTGTTTAAGGTGACGATATATACTCGTATGAACGAGTACAATCTGTATGCATGTATTTAAAAGTAATTACGGGTTAAGGGATATATTCTTGTCATCAGCACAAATTGTTGTCCCCTAGTAACTTAAGTTGCAAAGGCCATCTATGAGCGAAAATTTTATTTATTTTGTTACAATAGTTTTTTTCTACGAAAATGTTTGTTACAGGAATAATTACACTATGATACAAAAAAAAAAAAAAAAATATTCAGGGATTCTAATGTACCAATTCGATTTTGTTGGAGTTCATGGATGACGAAAATACCGTTGGTTTTTTTAGGTCACTTCATAAAGTGATTTTATAACGGTAAATGTAGTGAAAAACGGGGTTTCAGTTTTAAACAGGTGTAACTTCTTTGTTTCCTAACGGATTTCTTTTAACTTTCCGTTGGTGTAAAGGACCGAATATTATCTTTCAACCAAGATATATTTTTTGAAAATCGACTCACAAATGGCTAAGTTACAGTCGTTGAAGTGTAGAAAAAACCCATTGAAAAAGTATTCTTTTGTTTTCCTCAGGCCATAAGTTGCTTATGAGTTACAAAAGAATACTTTTTTAATGGGTTTTTTCTACACTTCAACGACTGTAACTTAGCCATTTGTGGGTCGATTTTCAAAAAAAATATCTTGGTTGAAAGATAATATTCGGTCCTTTACACCAACGGAAAGTTAAAAGAAATCCGTTAGGAAACAAAGAAGTTACACCTGTTTAAAACTGAAACCCCGTTTTTCACTACATTTACCGTTATAAAATCACTTTATGAAGTGACCTAAAAAAACCAACGGTATTTTCGTCATCCATGGACTCCAACAAAATCGAATTGGTACATTAGAATCCCTGAATATTTTTTTTTTTTTTTGTATCACAGTGTTATTATTGATTTATGAAAATCTTTCAAATCATAGAAATTAATTTTTAATAGAGAATTGAACAAATTAACTGGAACCTTGCCGAACACATTATACTTTTTACTACAAAAAGACCTTCAATATAATGATAATGTTAATTAAATTAAATAAATTTGCCTATTTATATATATTTTATTTATTTGTTATTTATTTGGTGGTATATGTTACAATGCTTTAAATATGGATATTATTTTAAGTACATATGTTTTCAGTGTCGATATTTTGCAGTAGGTTGGGGAGACATGGATGTCCATAAAGCAGCTATGTACGTCCAAGCTAGAGTTTGCACAGCGATTATAATCGTAATCGAAATCGTGATTAATCGCACCTTTTAGTCGTAATCGTAATCGAATCCATTAATCGCTCGATTACGATTAAAAATTTCGACCTTCTTTAAGCAAAGTATTTATGTCAAATTTGCATAAAACCATTTATGAATAACTAGTATAAAATATATACATTTTGCCTAAATAGTTTTATTTGTTGCGGATTTATCATGTCTACATATACGCCTGCATTTCATTGGCGCTTTTGAAAAGTTTTAAAGTTTTTATCTTATGCACATACTTATAAAAACCATTTAATAACTTACATAAGATTTTTGAACTACTAAGCTCAGAAACTAATACAAAACAATTTATATTCGATGATCATATATTTTATTTTCCTACACTCAGGGAAAAGCTGCAACTTAAAAATAAGAACGCGTAACATTAATTCAATAATTTTGAATATAATAGAAGAGGTATATCATGAAATCCACGAGAAAGTGTAGCATGTGCGTGACAATACAGTTGGCTTTACAACGATGCAACTAAAAAGAAAACGATTTATAAAACCTTTGCATATTCTTTTTAAATTGTATAAAGTTTTCATCAATTGGTTTTTTTTTAATTGTCCATGGAAAGAAAAAAAACGTAACGCACGTTTTACATAATGTTGACTTTTCTGTGGATTTCGTGATATTGAGATACCCAAAAATAAATAAAATTAATAAATTAGTATTAATATTTTTCCATATTGAAAAAAGAATTTTCAACATGACTAGACTTTCGTTAGTCCCAGTTCACACCAGTCAAGTCTTATTGATAAACTTATCACTTTTTCTTCTTTGAACTATCTTCGGTGTTCACACAATGCGAGTCTTATTTTTAAGCACATATTTTTTATGCATAGGTTTGTGTATGCATGTATGCTTTTTTTAAAATTACGAATGAGAAAGCAAAACGTATCGACAATACATGAAGCTCAGTACTCGTTTCTTTTCCCCTCGTCTCTCTCGCCTATAAAGTATCAAACTTAAAAATAAGAATCTCTTCGTCTTAACACTTACTTAATGTTTCTTATTAAATCAATATGGTTTTTATTGATTTTAAACTGTTTTTTCTCTGGGTGTATACTAGGGATGGGCAAATGGAAAAAATGTATCGATATATATCGTATCGATATTTTTGAACAGCATCGATATATATTTTTTTAAAACATCGATATTTCGATATATCGATATTTTTTGCCCACAAATGTTGCAAAAATCTTTTAAGTTTAAAATAAATACACATACTAAAATATCGCGCCATAACCGCCAAAAAGTTTAAACGACATCATTTTGAGAACTTAATATTTTGTTAGCGATTTTGAATGTTAACATGCTTATTTATACAAATTATTGAGGCTTTGCAAAGCTTTTTAAAACAGATTTCCATAAAAAATTTTCCTTATTAAGCCTTTAGAAAGCCTTAATAATTTTTATAAATAAGGCTCTTAATAATTGTTTTATGAATGCTCAGTGTTGAACACTTCAAACTTCATCGTTGCAGAATACGAGAAATATGTACTGGGCATCCATTAAATAATGATTTAATATTTAGAGAAATCGCGAAAAACTATCTAAGTTAAATTTTAATGAACTCTAATAGTGAAGAAAACCAAAGTTGATATTGAGCTCCTTAAGGGTTCATTAGTCTTGACTTTCTGTTGCCGTTCTGTGTCTAAATTTTAATTGTTACTTTTTCTGTAATAAATTTGGAACTATAGTGATGAGTTTTGCATCGTCCATTGATATGTTTCAATATAGTTTTATGTTTTTCTGGTAAAAATTTAATTTCTTGCAAATTCCTAAATTCCTAAACCTTTCGAAAGGTTTTTATTTTACTTATGCTGACACCTACTACATACATTACACTACTTAATAGTTTTTTGATTTTCACAGGTTGAACCGAAACAGAATATAACGAAAGAGAAAAACTAACGGCTTGTATAAGATTTCTATAAACAAAAAATAGTCATCTGATTAGTAACAGAACAGAAAGTAAAAACTAATTCTGCCTTGAGACTTATACCCACACCAAATTTGACATTTAGCTTAGTTAATAAATAAACGTCAGCTGGATTAGTGGGGTCACCTTATAGATGCGTCTTTTCTGTTATGAAATTTCTCTATTTTTTGTTCGCATCACTAGCAGTCATGCCAACATCCTAGCGTTAAAATTTATAGAGCTCTTAAAAATATCGAAACCCGATACTCGTAAATTAGAATCGATGTATCGATATATCGGTTTTTGAAATATCGGCGATATATATCGATATTTATTTTTTCAAATATCGATATTTCGATATATCGATATTTTTTGCCCATCCCTAGTGTACACCTTTATACAATGACTTGCCCATTTGATAACAATAAAAGTATTATAAGGCAAAATGAAAATTAAAATTAAGCACTTATTAATGCCCCTATTACGGTTTTCAACTTTTAAAATAGTTTGGTTGGGATTTTAATTTTTATGCGGGAAAAAAATTCCGGGAATTCCCGGGAATTTTTTTTTTTGCAAATCCGGGGAAATTTTCAACGGGAATTTTCGGGTACTTAATATATTCGTTTTTGGAATTTGCTGTCTTACATTGCTGTTCGTTGTTTTATTATTTAGAATTACAACTCTGTAACGATTCATTATATTAGTATGGAAGCAGATGTAATAGAGTTTTCCGAGGTGACTTCAGCAACTTGAAGCGTTACGAAATATTTTCAACCTAAAAAGTCCTTATAGGGAATAGTATCTAGATTGGGAGATGTAGATGGAATTTCCATCCATGCTATAACTCAAAGCGTACGAATTTATTTGTTTTTGTTTTGTTTTCTAAATATTGTTGTTCATAAAATGAACGAATAAAGTTGTTTTGTTTTTATTAATTTGAATGTTGTATATTTTTTCATAAAATAATATTTTTTATTGAGGTCATTTAATTGAATTCATATGTTTTTGAAATTCCCGGGAATTCTCGGGAATAAAACATTTTACTTCTCGATTCCCGGCAGTTGGAAAAGTCCGGGAAATTAGAAACCCTAGTTGAGATTTATAAATTAGCATTCTCCACTAAATTAACAGTTGACTCTTCAGTTGTGTTTTGGAATCGTCATTTACAACTCTTCACAAGTTTGGTTGAGAAAAACGTTGAGTATATACTAGTATTGTTAATTATTCGTGTTTAATATTTATTCGAAAGAAATTTCGAACGAACAAAGAATAAAAAATGTATTCGAATAATTTTAAAAAAGTTTGTAAAAACGACACGCATGTGTATTTGTTAAATTTTTTTATTATTAACAAACGAAATATAATATAATAATTTTAATAAAAAAAAAATATTAATAAATAAAAATATTAATAACAACAACAACGCAGTTGATGCCGAAACAAATGTTGAGAACTTTTTGTTCCACTAATGTTATTAAGAAACAGTATCGCAAAAAAGAAAAGATTAACGGCCTGGCCCACGATGTCACGAGAAATAGTTCGATCGACAACTTGTATTGCAAACAACAACAAATTTTCTAAAGTTATTGTTGTTTGCAATACAAGTTGTCGATCGAACGATGTCTAGTGACATCGTGGGCCAGGCCGTAAATTAATATATCGAAATGTATGATAACTTCCAATAGACTACATAGATACATACAATCACGCCATCTTTCAAACGAAAGACACACAGATTCAAGAGAATATATTCAAAAAAAATATGTTTTATATGTTCTAAACGGCTGGACCAATTTTCTTCAAACATAGCTAAGAACACTCTCGATCAAGTCAGCTTTCAAACAAAAAAAAACAAATTAAAATTGGTCCAACTGTTTGGTCTGTACGTGGACTCGTACATAGAAACAGATACACAGACACACACTACAAACTTATAACACCCCTTTTTTAGTCGGGGGTTAAAACCCGAAACGAAATTAGTTAAAACGTATAGGAATTTATTTATTCACATTTACAAAAATTTTTTAATATGTCATTGATTTCTCTTAAAAAAGAACAAGTAGAAAAGTTTCTTTCGCAAATTGTTAACGTTGGTGATAGAGTTAAAATAGCATTAGGTGTTTCCAAATAATTTAAATCAATTTCTTACTTTATTCATAAAGTTTTTTAGATTAATTAATAAAATATTGTCAGTTATACCACTTTTAGACACGGAAAGTTTATTTTGCAAAGTGTTAATTCAGCTAAGATAAACAGAAAGGCATTGTATTCCTCCCTCTATCTTTCACACAGCTGAATTAAGACTTTGAAAAGTAAATTTAGCGTGTCTAAAAGGTCTAAAAAAAATATTGCAAAAACTCCATGTTGTCAACGACGCTGCCGAAAGAGGCGTAAAATTAATAGAAGATTATAGCAGTGCGTTATGCCGCGACGAAGAAGAAAAAACATTTTTGTATTTAAAAAATATTGGAGGTCGGTCATACATTTGACTTCGATAGGAACGCGCCAGGGGCAATTAGAGCCCTGCGAGTAAATTTTGTACAAATTCCGCCCCTTTAATGAGTCGAGATGGGACATAGGTATGTTCGGAGGAAATGTTGAAGATGAAAAATTACTGTGGGTCGGTCTTACATTTTACCCCCTAGGAGGCAACATAAAAGCGGATTTCTTAAAAAAAATTATTCAAAAAACTATTTTTTTGTATGGGGACGACCTTAATGGTTGAAGATAGATGATAAGTATGTTATAAAAATTTCCCCTTTGTATGGGAGCCCCCTTAAGGAGAGGAGTTAGGCGGTCGGTGTGTTTAAAAAAGATGTTGGGCGTAGAAAATTAATGGGTGCTCTTCATACATTTGACCCTTGTAGCGGTGACCCTGGGAAAGTTATATGATTTTTTGTATATTTTTTTGCTTTTACCCTCAACTTTGAGCACGAAGCGGAGACCCTTGCCCCCATCTTACCGCCACCATTTTTTGGCTCGAATATTTTTTTCCGAACCTCACAAAATGAGGAGTTCTTGCAAGTCGAAATCGAAAAATCGTTAACTACGCCATACCTAATATACATATACAAGTATATATATACATATGTATATGTATGTATGTATATAAGTTTGTGTTTTTTAAATTTACACACAAATTAATTGCTTTGTGTCAAACTTGATATTTTAATTTGGCAACGCGATGACAATTACAACTAAAAAACAGTTGTGGTTCATAATACTAAAACACAGTTTGGTCGTGTGTAAGTTTGGTCTACTTTTATACGACAAAACTGAATTTCGTTGAGAACCGTGATAGGGGCACAAATTTATAATTTCAAAAACGTCGTAATATCTCAAAAATTGCACTAGGATTTATACAAATGTGTGGGTGTAGTTTGTCTTATATTGGAACCTCGCGTTATCAGAAAAAACATAGAAAATTAAAAAAAGTATATAGTTATAAATGGGTTTCTGCACCTGATGAATTAATATCATGGTGAATGAACAACTTCATATAAAAAAACAATATTTTTTATACCGGGTTTTTTTTTTTAATTATTCATTCCTCATGATGTAAATTCATTAGGTGTGGAGATCCAGTAATTCATGGATTCGATAAATATAACTACAAATTAAATAAAAAATAAACTTAGAAATATAAAAATACTATGTGCGTGAAGATAAATTTAAAAAAAAATGTATAACCCTAGACACAAACCGTCTTGTTTAACAGAGCTCTGTTAACAAAAAAACAGAACTCTGTTAAATAATAATAATTAGTTTTTTCCCACAAAATGGACTTGATACCCAATTTTTTAAGCAAAATGAACCAGAAAATTTAAACCGAGATCCGTCTCTATGCCTTCTTTATATCTATATAACATTTAATACATCCAACAACACGAAAAATCCATATCTTGACCCACAGTCATAAAATGTTTTTTAGTCATTTTTTTCAAAAACGGTAGATGGGAAAAAAAGAATATTGGAGGAGACTCCTGGACGCCTCTAGATCAATGTCCAATAGTTGAAAGTCATAAAATAAATTTACATTACATACATATACATAAATTTACATAAATTTACAACAGTCTTAAGTAGAACAAAAATAAGCAAATTAACAAACATGTGCATAGTTAGTAAAGAACAAACGACAATGGTAAGACTGTTGTAAATATAGAGATGGTAACTTTGAGCCTTCATTACAAAACACATGAGCAAATTGAAATACGATGAATCAAACCAATTCACATATTCCATTTGCAATAAAGTTTCGTATATAGGGCAGAAATCTACATCAACTGACACCACACACAGTGGACCAAACACAGAAGAACGCTGATGAGGAAAGTTTAGTGGCCTTCGAAAACGGCTGGCTGTGTGTTGTTGTCAGAATATTTACAACTAACTTTGATGTTATTTGTTAATTAATAATTATCACATGTAATTTGGCTTAAAAACCGTTACGTTACGAACGTTAGCCTGTTCAATTCATAACATTATTTTTATTTATTTATAACAATAACCAACCGAGCCCATAGGGCCATATATAGTTGGTGGACTACAAGAATAGCATAAGAATAATTAAAAATTTAGGCAACAAATAAACTAGACACAATATTCGTAAAAAAAGCAATAAGTAGTTATAAAATTATTAGATGATACTACTACTTATAAATTGGAAGATATATTGCGCATGAAGTTAACTATATGTATTTAGAATCTAGATCAGTTCAATTGTGAAAAATTTTCAACAAGTTTACCTTTGAATGAATTACTGGTAAGATGGAATGCTCTTAAGGATCGCGGCAATGAGTTCCAACATTTGGCGACTCGTACAGTAAATGATCTTTCATTAATAAGACGATTTCTAATGGGGAATAGAAGCTGTGGGTTTCTATCACTTCGCAAAAACGTAAAATGTCTACGGACATAGTCTGGACAGTCTGTGAGCATAGCATTATAGAAGAAAAGTAGTGATCTAATCTGTATGAAGCTTTTAAAACTACAGCCCAAAAAATCATTAAGATACATTGAAACATGATCGTTAATTTTTAGTTGGTATATAAAGCGTATTATTCTGTTAAAGAGTAGGGCACACCTATTTAAATTTTCAGCGCTACAGCCAGAATATACCTCAATACAATACAATAGATTAGACATCAATAAGGAGTGAGCTATGGTCTTTCTAATATGTAATGGCAGGTATAAATTCATTGCATATAGTCTTCTTAAGGTGAAGTTTATTTTAGAAAATAGTCCTCTAATGTGGTTGGCCATCGATCATGATAGACAGGTTAAACGTAGCACTAGACGGTTTAAAAATCATCTCTTTGTTCTTAGAAGAATTTATACTAAGTTTGCTGTTACTCATCCAACGTGAAATATTGGACAATAAAGTGTTAATATCATATTCGAAAACATCTATAAGCTGCGTATGACCCTTAAATAATGGTTGTATATCGTCGGCAAAAACGAAGGCTTCACATTCAAAGCCCTTAAGTTAAGCAAAGAAATCATTCATATATATCATAAATAGTAAGGGGCCAATAACAGAGCCCTGTGCCACACAACTAGTGACTGGTAGGCATCTCGAATTAAGGTTACTGCATTGAACATATTGTGAGCGACCTGATAAATAAGAATATAATAATCTACAAGCGGATATAGAGAAATCGAAATAAGTTTGTTGATTAAAATAGCATGACCAACCTTTGATAGGTCTAAGGAAAGTAAAACGCTACATCGTCCTTATCAATAATTCTTATAATAGAATCGGAGAGACCAATTAAAAGAGAAGTTGTGCTATATCCTTCGCGAAAGCCTGACTGATACGGGTTTAGCAACAAATTTTGGTTTAAGAATTGTAAGATTTGATCTTTTATAACATGTTCAAAGATTTTGGACAAAACTGGAACAAGTGATATTGGTCTAAATTCACTTTCTGAATTTTTTTCCTAATAGGTATAACTTTTTTAAATTTTCCAATCCATGGGGAATTGAGAACTAGTGATTATATTTTTAAACAAAATTAAGAGTTGTTGTTTTATGAGTGGAAAAATTAGCCTAACAAATTAAATAATTTTAAATTAAAATGAATAAGGACAAATATTTTATTTTATATTTGTTAGCGAAATTCAAAAATTTTTTGGTTTGAAGTCTACTGATGAGTTCAAAGCGGGAACTAAATGAATATAGGCAATTGCTTAACCATAAAAACAAGCCAAATTTTCAAATATCTTGATAAAATAGATAACATTATAGAAAAATAAGAAAATTAAAATTCAACAGAATATTAAACAACTATAAGTTTAATAATATTGAGACCTGGGGCCCGTTTCTCAAAACTACAAATTACAAATCTACAAATAAAATACACACAAAACAACAACACTTTTACACATTTTATTGTTGTTTTGTGTGTATTTTATTTGTAGATTTGTAATTTGTAGTTTTGAGAAACGGGCCCCTAATACTCAACGTAGTGAAACACTACAAGGAATAGCTAATCAGTCGTATCTCCTGAAATAGTTTCCTCTTGTAAGTGTCAACAGAACAGTTAAATGCCCTTAAAACAACAGGCAATTCGTTATAATCCCTTGCCACTTTTACGTAAAATTATCGCTCTAATAAGGTTGTTAGCCTAGGAATCCTCAATTGTCTATTTCTATGCAACCTACCAAACTCGAAGAACTCTGTTAGGCACTTGTAATTTAATAACTTTGTAAAAGTGTAGTAGGTTCCTATACTTAAGAAAATCAGCAAAGCACAATCCAAAGAATTTTTGCACATAAGGTGATACATGTTGTCGCATTCTAAGAGAATAGAGATATCTAATAACTCTAAGGGCTAGTTTTTTACTAGTTAGTTAAACCTAGTTTAACATACGTTTGAGTTAACCAAGAAACAAAGTTAAACGGGTTTTAACCGCCCATGCTGTTTTTCAGTGATGGATTAATTTAGCTAGAAATGCCATACTTTGTTTTCAATATACATAGATATGGCATTCTTGAAAACATTTTATATAAATAGGGCAACACTTAAAAAGCGATATGACAATTATTAAAATTTATATTAAAAAAACTTCAATAAGTGTTTTCTGAAATTTTTTAGAATTAAAAAAATAATATGGACTTAAAAAAAGTGACGCTCCAAAAATAACCTACAAAAGAACATCAAATTTTAAATCCAATGAAATATTTGAAAGAATTCCAATTCATTACACACATAAAAATAATTGTGGCGTGATTTTATCTATCCAAGTTATAGGTTTCATAATCACTAAAATTTTCGTCGCCATAAGAAACATCCATTTTATTTATGTATGATTGTATTTATTTATTAAACTTGTCAGTGAAACTGTTTTTTTTTTTTCAATTGCGTTGTATTTATTTTATACATGTGTACATATGTATGTATATTTATAATTTGACAGTTCTAACTTGAGTTAACTGAGCAATGTTGCTCGGTTAAACCTAGATTATTAACCAGATAACCTTTATCTGAAAAACAAAATTTTAAGTTTAAACTACAGTTAACTGACAAGTAGAGTTTATCTTTATGTGAAAAACTAGCTCTAACTCTCTGTTAACTTAACTTTTCTGAGCACATACCCATATGTTTCAGAATACACTTCAAAAGTATATAATAACAATGTCATAATCGTTGCATGTACAATCTGCTTCTTAATGTAAAAAGGTAATACTAAGTCCAAACTGTATAACCGGCGCAATAAAAAGTTAACCTTCAATACTACCGAATTAATGTGACTTTCAAAATTCAACTTTACATCAATAATGAGGCCAAGGCATTTAATTTTATCAACAAATTCAATGGAAACGCCGTTTAACACAATAGTGTAATTGTCACTTCTACAATCACCAAATAACATTCCCTTAGTCTTACAAGGATTAACCGAAAGTTCATTATCAGTCATCCATCCGTAAAGCAAACCAACAGTATAGTCTATCATATTCTGTAAAACAGCAGGAAATTCCGAATTACCCTTGAATAATAGTTGCATGTCATCTGCAAATGAAAATGGCTGACAGATATTGTTGGTAAAAATCCCAAACAATTCGTTGACAAACACTATGAATAGCAAGGGTCCCAAAACAGAACCTTGTGGCACACCACTATATACAGGAAGCGTATTTGAACTGCAGCCTTTACTACTAACATACTGCTTTCTACCTGCAAGATAAGAAAAAACCAATCTACATGCCGACCTAGAAAACCCATAAAAACTATTCAATTTACTGACCAAAAGTGAGTGATTCACCCTATCAAAAGCTTTCGTCAGGTCCAAACCATTTCCAGAAATACATCGCCTAATATTGTCAGTTAGACCAATCAACAATGAGGTAGTGCTCCTATTACTCCTAAATCCCGATTGACAGTCATGTAGCAAGCTATTCTCGTCGATATGTTTAATCATATGTTTTTTAATAAGGGGTTCAACAATTTTTGACAAAATTGGCGATATAGATATTGGTCTAAAATCATTAAGTACTCCATTATTCTTTTTAATAGGAATAATTTTAGCAACCTTCCATGACAATGGAAAGCTAGATGTGATAAAAATGTGTAACTGCCAATAAGAGGCATTAATAATCTAATAAATTTGAGCGTTAAACCATCATAGCCAACTGCCCTGGACTTAATTAAGTCAAAAGACTCCAGCATTTCTAATAAATCCACTGAACGAAAAGAAACCCCATTATGAGGTATCAAATTTCAATTTTTTTTTTGAAATTGTGTTGTAATTTTTACAAAAACAGACTGTTATGACTTGCGACTATTGGACATTTTTTTTATTTAATAGTGAGTAGTATTTTTAATACTTTGAGAGTTTACATAATATAAAATATATAAAAATAAATAAATAAATAAAATAAAAGTTTTAAGTGTTCTGAACTAAATTATTTCTGATGAAATTTACAACTTTTTTTTTAACGCTATAGTATTTGGTTAATTTTTAATTTCATTTGGCATCAGGTTATATACTCTCAATCCTTTATAGAAAAATGTTCTCTTCATCGCATTAGTATGGGCCTGTTGTAGTCTGAAGTCATTAGCATTCCTGAGGTTATATGGCTGAGCTTCTCTTACGTATCTTGTCTGGTCCGTCAAATAATCAGGTGCAACCCCCATTTTCAATTTCTGAATAAAGTTTATTGTGTTCAGTTGCAGTCTTTGTTTAATATTTAACCACTTCAATGTATTGAGCATATAATTAATAGATGTTAATCGATTACATTTTAATATTGTACGCATAGCTTTATTTTGTAGTTTCTGTAGTCTTGAAATTTGTTGATCATTGCAGCTGGAATACAAGATTGTTGACCCGTATTCGAAATGCGGTTTAATAACTGTATTATAAATGTTTACTGATGTTAGTGTAGATACTTTATTTCGCAAACGTTCTAGAGGCTTCCAGGAATCTCCCCCAATATTCTTTTTCCCCATCCTAAATTGTGTTGTAATTTTATCAAAAACAGGCTGTTATTTCTTTTGACTATTGGACATTGATCTAGAGGCGTCCAGGAGTCTCCTCCAATATTCTTTTTTCCCATCTCCTACCGTTTTTGAAAAAAAAAAATACAAAAATAATTTTTCTAATTTCAAATTTTTTTTTTTAATTGTGTTGTCATTTTTACAAAAACAGACTATTATGACTTTCGACTATTGGACATTGATCTAGACACGTCCAGGAGTCTCCTCCAATATTCTTTGTTTACTCATTTCCTACCGTTTTCGAAAAAAATTACTAAAAACATTTTATGACTGTGAGTCAATATATGTGACGCGCAAAATAGAAAGGGATCTAAGGGTAAAAACCGGTTTTGTTCAGGAGAGCCATTTTAAAGATTTAAATAAGTGTATCTTTGGTGTACCATCAATTTCATAAAACACGCATATCTCTGGGAGGGAACACTTTTGGGGCATGGGATCGGTTTCATTCGATGCTCAGATGTTGTCCACATCAAAAAAAAAATGTGAAAATTGATTTATTTTACCCTTAGGTCCCTTTCTCTATGCGCTGTCACATATAGATTTTTCTTGTTGTTGAATGTAATGACTTTAACTTTAACTTATGTAATTTTGATGTGCTTAATACCTTGTTTGAGGCTATAAACTGGACTGATTCGTTTGATAAGTTAAATACTAATGATATCTGCTGTAATAATATTCGAACTAAGAATATAAAGCCTTATAAACTGCCATGGTACACTAGGGGTCTCAAAAATCTAAAGAATTTGCGTAATAAATTTCATAAGAAATTTTTAGATATGGGTGATTCTGAGTCTAAAGCCAAGTTTTTTCACTACCGCCGTGAATTTAACTTCTTGAATAAATTTCTTTATAAACAATTTCTCTTATCTAAGGAACAGGAGATAAAAAGTCGTTCTGGTCTTACATAAAATCTAAGAAACAATCGTCTGATATTCTTTCGACAGTTCAGCTGGATGGGATAGTTTCTAACTCTTGCGAAGAGGCCGTTAATATGTTTGCATCATTTTTTAAATCTAACTTCGAACCCCCTGGAGATAACATTTCTACTTCAGGGACTCATACTAACTTAAACGTGGGATTCTTTATTTTGTCTGAGGATGATGTATCTGAGGCGATCATTCAGGCTAAGATCTCGTTCAAATCTGATTTTGATGGCCTATGTACTCATTTATTGAAGAAGGCTGCCTCGTCTATTATTCCTGCATTGACTTTTATTTTCAACTTGTCACTTAAGGAGGGTGTATTTATTAATAGATGGAAGTATGCGACGGTCACTCCTATTTTTAAGGATGGAAGGAGAGACGACGTTAGGTGTTATAGGCCAATTTCTAAATTAACTTGTGTCTCTAAAATTTTTGAGCACATCATTCATAAGAAACTGTTCTTCCTGACAAAGAGTTGGATTTCGCCTTACCAGCAAGGTTTCTATGCTGGAAGGTCTACTGTAACGAATCTGATGCTATTTAAGGAATACTGTTTAGAGGCCTTGGTTAACGGCGCCCAAGTTGAGGTGATTTATACTGACTTTTCAAAAGCTTTTGATAAATTATCGCATTCGGTCTTATTATCTAAATTGAAGTTAATGGGGTTCCATTCTAATTTCTTAGTCTGGATTACGTCTTACTTGTCCAATAGAACTTGTTCCGTTAATATTGAAGGTTATAGTTCTGTGCCTTATCTGCAAATGTCGGGTGTACCTCAGGGTAGTATACTCGGTCCTTTATTGTTCAACCTCTTTATTAACGATATCGGTAGTTGTTTCTTGAAATCAAATTATTTATTATATGCTGATGATTTAAAATTTTTCTTAAAATTAGATGCAAACTGAGCTCTATAATCTTAGTGAGTGGTGTCGCCTAAATAGTTTAAGTCTGAACATTAATAAATGTGTGCATGTTTCCTTCTATAGGTCTGTTGCCCCCCAGTGTTGTAGCCTTTTATATTGATGGTGTAGTGTTGAATACCTCTAATCTTAAACTTGACTTAGGCGTTATATTTGATAACTCTTTGTCGTTTGATGCTCATATTGAGTATTTACTTCCTAAAGCATATAAAATACTGGGTTTTCTGAAGAGAATTTGTTCTGAGTTTGCTGATCCATACACTCTGAAATATATCTATACGTCTTTTGTTAGGTCTAAACTAGAATATGCTGCTGTTATTTGGAATCCCCATATCTCTAATCGTATTGCTCGTATAGAGAGAGTTCAACGCATTTTCGTCAAATATGCTACGCGCTCGTTACTTTATTTATCATCCGTTCCATATGAATCTAAATGCTTGTTTATTGGTCTACGTACTTTGGCGTCTCGTAGAAAAGTTCAATCTGAATTGCTGTTAAATGATATTATCAATGGTTCTATTGATTTTCCTGATTTGCTTTATGCCATACGGTTTTATATACCTCCCAGGAATATGAGGTTTGCTAAACTTTTCGATGTTCCATTTCATCGTACAGATTATTCTCGGAATGGTACCTTATCACGTACATTCTCTTTCTTCAACGAAATAAATTATAATATTCAAAAAGATTCAAAATCTTTTATCGAATTTAGCACTGAAAAATCAGAGTTTAAATTGCTACTTTTTAGCTTATTGAAATAACTGTGGTCTCAAAACTATTTAATTGTTTAATTTATACATATATGTATATATATATGTATATCCGTGATAGAATTCTTTTTTATTTTTTAATACAAATTTTATAAACAACCTTAGTATTAGTTCCTTATCTTTGAATGTTATATTAGTCTGTAAGGATTATTTGTCCATTGACTGAGCTACAATAAATAAATAAAATAAAATAAAATAAATGTTATATCGATATAAAGAAGGCGTAGAGACGGATTTCGGTTTAAATTTTCTGGTTCATTTTGCTTAAAAAATTGGGTATCAAGTCCATTTTGTGGGAAAAAACTAATTATTATTATTTAACAGAGTTCTGTTTTTTTGTTAACAGAGCTCTGTTAAACAACACGGTTTGTGTCTAGGGTAGGGTTTCTACGCGGGAAAAAAATCCCGGGAATTATTAAAGGCTTCCGAGGTGAATCCAATAATTTAAAGCGTTACGAAATATTTTCAACTTAAGAAGTCTTTATAGAAAATAGTATCTAGATTGGCAGATGTAGATGGAATTTGCATCCATGATATATGTAACTCAAAGCATATGATTTTTTTGTTGTGCTTTTTAAATATTGTTGTTCATGAAATTAACGAATAAAGTTGTTTTGTTTTTAATTTGAATGTTCACAGAAAAAAGGATTCACCAATTAATGTTTCCAATTAAGAATTTAATTGATTCAATTACATTTTTAATTGCATTAATTAATTTAAGTGGAAAAACTTAATTATAATTATCAAATTGCTTATAGGTGAAAATTAAATTAATTTTTTAATTGATATTACAAATATTTTAATTGATATTACAAAATTATTCATATTACTTTTTTGTGTGGTGTATATTTTTTCATAAAATTATATTTTTTATTGACGTCATTTAATTGAATTCATATGTTTTTGAAATTCCCGGGAATTCCCGGGAATAAAACATTTTACTTCTCGATTCCCGGGAATTGAAAAAGTCCGGGAAATTAGAAACCCTAGTCTAGGGTTATAAATTTTTAAATTTATCTTCACGTTGTAATCATACACTTTTGGCGGGAACTCATGCAGGCTTTTTGCTGTTTCATTATCAAAATGTTAGTTCCAATTTACAAAAGGAAGTTTTCCCCATTGTTTTTCATAAACACCAAATGAGATTTTGCAGCCCATATTTTTTTTTAAACTTCTTGAATTTTAGAAAATTTTGTTTGAGATAGAGTTTAGAAACTTTTGCACGAAATATTTTATATTGTAGAAAAAATTCCTTAAAAAAATTAAATCTTTTAAACATTTATTCTATTTTCTTTACATGGTAAAAATATAGCCAAAATTATCGCCAAAGAGTTCAAATATCGCCAAGTAAATCGCCAAGTGCCATTTCAAAATTGTCATCGCCAAAAACAAATTTTTGTCGCCACGTTTGGCGAGATATCGCCATATCTAACAACACTGCTGGTGACAATCAGGGTTCTCAGTTTTGGTGATTTCTCGGCAAAGGTGGAAATTTGTCAACTTGTTGGGCTTGTAAATTCTTGATTTGATAAATAAATTTGTTGGCGATTTTGACTATTTTTGTTAACAAAATTGAACTTAAAAATTTTTGTAATTCAGGTAAATTGGTTTGTTGAAGGAGTTGTTTCAAAAATAAATCCTACCAAAACTCGTCTGCAAGAAATTAAAACAATTTGAATTTGACGAGTTTTCTTATATTATATATAGTAATTCATTCGTTTTGAATGAGAAAATTAATTATTAATTATTGGCGATTTTATTTTTACTTTTGGTGATTTTCTGCGAAATTGTTATACTATTATTTTAATAAAATTTATATTAAAAAAATTTTATATTAAAAAATGTTAAACTAACATCAAATTTATTATCAAATATTTATTAAGGCCGTGATACACTATCATAAACAGTCGTACGATTCATTCACTGGAAAATCGGATTGAATTCTGTCACACTCTAAAAATATCGCAACAAAATCTCTTATAGGTGCCACACTATTACACAAAAAAATATGCAAAAACATTTAAAATAATTTTTATGTTTAATTATTTTGCATTTCCAAAGAAATAATAACGCAAAATGTAATTTTCAAAATGTTTCTCTCCATCTTTAAATAAATGAAGCAGAATTTGCTGTTTTCTTATCAACTGCCTTACAAAAATTATCATTTTATGAAAATTTTCATAAACTATTGGAAATCGGACAGACTTGTCAAAAAATCTGTCACAAATATCAAATTTTAATCCACACTATCTTACTTTTTGAGCACACACGATTTTTTTGACAGATCGAACGACTGTGTATGATAGTGTATTACAGCCTTTACCGCCCTTCTCCACTAGCAATAATAATGTTGGCAATATAGCAATAACGCCGGCAGAATAACAGAACAATATTGCTGATTGCTTTACTTATGTTAAGGCTATGGGAAATCGCAGCCACAATATGGAAAAAGTCAACAAGAAATGTGCAGAATAAAAATATAATTCACTTGTAAATATCTGGTTAATCGATCAAATTTTTATATGTATTAACTTATAATAATACAATATATTTCCCTACACACGTTTTTAAGAGACTATTTTCCTATTTTATTATACATTCATACGTATATTTTCCCAATTTCACTAATATTACATAAATGTCAATTGTAATACAGAAAATTCGAACATAAATTAACACCGAGTTTGATGTTTCACGCTTGCAATAATTGTTAACGAAAATGCGTTGACAATTATTGCAACATATATTGCAAGTTCCTGCAATGAGCTGTCTCCACTAGCAATAATATAATTTTGACAACTGCTGCAATATACATATGTCCACATATTTATTGCTAGTCGAGACGTAGGGTTAAGAAAATCTACATAAAATTTATTTCGCGACTTTTGGCGATTTTTAAATTTAATTTGGGGAAATTCTCCATCGACATTTCCTCCAGGGTATTTATTTACATACATAGAAATGTACATACTTACATACATATGTATGCAGTGAAAAACATTAAGGACAAATTAAGAATGAAAACATATCAAAAATGATGAGGTAAAAGAAAAGTGCAAGTAATATAAAAAATTTTATGGAATTTTTTTGTTTTTAAAGAAATGATGTTACAATTGAATAACTGATAGCAAGAAAATTTTTAAAAACTTTGCAATAACAAAAATAACAAACAATAAGTATTTATAAGAAAGATATATAAATAAACCAAAAAAGATATTAAGACAAACGGGCAAATCAACAAAAAAAAAAACAAACAAAACGAGATACAAAAATTTAAAACAACAAAAGAAAAACGAAAATTAACAAACTCCTTTTTTGTCTAGCCATACCTTTCCTTGAAATAGTCCAACGTTACCGATTCTGAATCAAATTCAGAATAATCGGGTAAAGAATCACTATCGAAAGAACTAAAACCACCTATAAGATTGTTAGCATTTGCAAGGGCATTATTATTTTTTTGTTGCTGCTGTTGTTGTATGTTGCTTAACACAGACTGTTGTTGTTGCAATAGCATAGATGACGAAGATAAAGAGGGCTGTTGCTGTATTAAATGATGCTGCTGTTGTTGTTGTTGCAATAGGGATTTGTTGCTAAGCTGAGAAATGGATTTTTCATACACTTTTGCCATTGTATTCATCTACTTTTTTTTTGTTTGTTAACTATTTTTGCTTTGCTAATATTTACTTCAGATTGAAGAAAACTTTTTCTTAATTTGCTTGAAAATATGAATAGGTAGATTTATTTTACTTTTATTCAAAAATATTGCCCACGAACTTTTTCTTAATTTATATTATTATTTTTCACTTCATAATATGTAAGGCCTCCAACACATACATATGTACACCAAAATGGCGTCAACTTTTTTTGTTCTAGTTTCTTTCTTTTTTTGTTTTAACCTTTGTAAAAAAGTTTTACTTTTTATCTTGCAATTTAACTTGATTCTTTGGGTTATTGTATTATAAAAAAATCAAAAGAAATAAAAAAAATTATAAAGAATTTTTGTGTCGAAAAAATTCCTTCGAAATTATAAAACTCCCGTATTATATTTGTCTGTTTCCCTTTTTTTTAGTTGTCTATCCAATTCAAGAAAATTTTATAAACTGCTGCTTTACTAACTAATACCGTTTTATATCTTCATCTTTCTCCCTCACTCCCATTCATCTTTTTCGTAGATGTTTTTACACAGATACTATGCTTCTTCTATTTCTTTTGCTATGTTTTCCCGAATTTGAAGAACAAAACAAACTTAAAATAATATACATTTGTCTGCAGGGTTGTACTGAGAGAATTCTCAAACCAATAGTACTATTAAGTGCAACACTATTTGTTTTGATTGTTTTGTTGTTGGAGTTGGATGTGTTTATTCAAGGCCTATTTATCAGGTCAACGCAATCGTCCTGATGATATTCTGTGTTTTCGTGTTTAAGCTGTCAAAAGTTATTTGCACCATATACTTTAGTTCATGTTTGTGTGTGTTTCTGACAACTTAAACATAAAGTTATTTTTTGTATTGCTCGGTTTTTGTAGAGTTGCATTGACCTGATAAATAGGCCTTGTGTTTATTCTTTTACCAACAGCTGCTGCCGTTGTCTCTTTTTTTAATTCGTTTAGAACAGAATTTGTTAAGCCGCGTCAAAGAGAAAATCACAGGGTATACCAGAGGTGACACGAGACGGAAGATTATTTGTGTTTTCGGATCTCGCGCTCACTCTGTCACTGCGTCTTCTTTAACCTTCTTTCGTGGTGGAATTTTGCAGCTTAATTTCAATTTATACTTTGTAACCTCATTCGCTTGACGATTTTTGTAAATAAATGATAAAAATTAATATTTTTTTAATGAAAATGCTTCAAATGAAATCTGCAATCATCTTAAAACAATTTGTAATTGCCTTTTTATTAGTGATAAGCTATTTCGCACTTTGTTTTTTAATTCAACACAACAAATTCTTTCATCTAATTTTGCAAAATTGTTTACTTGTTGAAATGTTTTTCGTTTAACACTTTGTGGTCTTATTCGCTGAGTGATTTTTGTAAATAAAAGGTAAAAATTAAAATTTTTCAATGAAAATGCTTAAAGTTAAATCAGGAATAATTTGCAAACAAATTTTAATAACTTTTTAATACAAATAATCTTTTTCACATTCGGTTTTTTTAAGTAAATGCAACAAATTCTTCAATTTAATTTTGTAAATGTGTATGTACGTATGTATGTATGTACACGTGTATATTTCACAAAGAACACATTTTCTCTTGTTTGTTTTGATTTTTTTGGTAACATTTTAATAATAAATATACTGCAGTTGTCCCTTTCTCGCAGAATCTGCGCGACAAATGATTTTAGCTTTTTTCATAAGTCACTTTCTTCAACTCTGGTCTACTTTGTGGAGAAAATAATCTTAGAAAATCTGAAGAATCCAAAAAAAATTCAAGAGTAATTGTTTGATTATTTATTGCAAAAATAATTTGTGATAGTGTTTTTAACTACTGACTAAGAATAAAACGTTCTCGTCGTTTTTATGGCCTTAAATGGAGTCTTCAACAACCGGTTTAACACAGATGCATACTATAACAATACTAGTTCCATCATCATCCAATATTAATACTTCTTCGTCTTCATTTGAAGATGATGCTATGATTCAATGTCCCACTTGTGATACCAAATTGCACCGTTACGAAATTGCCAAACATTGTGACCAAGAAATGCAGCGTTTGAAAGAATTACAAGCACATACTCTGGCGGAGGCCAGCGCTAAGACTGAGAATAGCAGCACTTCAGCAGAAGTTGAAGCTGGAGTTTCTACATCAAATAATCAATATACATCTGCAAAAAGGAAACCTTGGACAGTCTTTCAAAGAGTGCAAAGGAATCGTCAGTCGCGCATAAAGGTAATTATTACAAATGGTATTTAATCTTATATGGCTTCCTCAGTTGTGTAGATACAAGAGATGCCAATCAGGATGGATTTTTAAGAATCCCGGGATTTTGGAAATGCCGGGTATTTCGGTATCTATAATTATCTTTAAAATACACTTATTTAATAATCTATACTCCAAGAAAAATATTCATTAGATTATGTTGTAATATTGTTTATTTATTTATTTCATAAATACTTTACAAAACAAATTTGTAAAGTATTGTTGAACAAATATGGGCGGAGTAACTATACCATACGCCCAAGATGTTATTAACAGTATTTTAAAAAGTTTTTGTGACTGACTATACTCGACCTATGCCTTCACATAGGAAATATCAACGTGGTTGTCAACGAAATTTAATATATTTATTATTTATATA
This sequence comes from Tachina lurida, assembly GCA_944452675.1. Classification (NCBI taxonomy): domain Eukaryota; kingdom Metazoa; phylum Arthropoda; class Insecta; order Diptera; family Tachinidae; genus Tachina; species Tachina lurida. Next base: position 66,326,144 of record OX101752.1, on the reverse strand, counting down.
TTTAAGATATACTTTACAAAATCAGTTTATAAAATATACAGTGATGTGCGATGAAATAGAGCCACCCTATTTCATATATTTTCAAACTAAAAATAATGGTCAAAAAGTATAACAAAAGAATTTTTTATTTTGTTTTTATTCTTTTCACATACAAATCAAAAATATTGCAGCGCACAATTGAAAATTTAAAACTTAAAAAAGATCTCATACATAAACTTACAAAAAAAATTCAATTTTCGGTGTGAATAAAAATAGAGCCGCCGATTTTGGTTACTTGAAATTGAAGTTTCGCAAGTTTATTAAACACACATATTTGTAAAATTCTCTTTGTTTACCTTAATATTTAGTAGAATAACCATTATTTTTAATAACGGCTAACCAACGCTTAGGTATTGAGTCCACAAGTTTTTGGCAAGTGCCGACTTGGATATTTTTCCACGCGTCTTGAATTAATGCCCAAAGTTGGTCTTTATTGGACGGATTTTTGCCTCGAAGATTTAACTTAACAATTTGCCAAAGGTTTTATAGGATTTAAGTCTGGTGACTGTGCAGGCCAGCTTAAAACCTTAATTTCATTGCTTTGAAAAAACTCAATCGCTCTCTTCGATGTGTGTTTCGGGTCATTGTCCCGTTGAAACACCCATCGAAGCTACATTTCCCACTCAGCCTATGGCAACATGGTGCTACTTAAAATATTCGTGTAATATATTGCGTCCATTTTATCTTCAATACGAAACAATGGCCCCCGTTCCTTTGTAACAGAAACAGCCCCATACCATTATATTTCCTCCACCATGTTTGATGCTTTTAATGGTATATTGGGGACGGAGTTAGGTGTTGGGAGGTCTTCTTACACAAAGGCTGCTTCTGTCAGAGTTAAAAAAGTTTATTTTTGTTTAATCTGACCTCAAAATATTTTTCAATTTATTTGTTGACCAATTCAAATGTTCTTCGGCAAATTCCAATCTTTTTTGAATATGCTTTTAAGTCAGATACGGAACTCTACGCGCACTCCTAGCTTTCGAACTGTTTTTAATTAAGAGTTTTCGAATTGTGGAAGTGGAAACATCCAGGTTCGATGGGTGTTTCAACAGGACAATGACCCGAAACACACATCGAAGAGAGCAAAAGAATTTTTTCAAAGCAATGAAACTAAGGTTTTAAGCTGGCCTGCACAGTCACCAGACTTAAATCAAATAAAACCTTTGGCAAATTGTTAAGTTAAATCTTCGAGGCAAAAATCCGTCCAATAAAGACCAACTTTGGGCATTAATTCAAGACGCGTGGAAAAATATCCAAGTCGGCACTTGCCAAAAACTTGTGGACTCAATACCTAAGCGTTGGTTAGCCGTTATTAAAAATAATGGTTATTCTACTAAATATTAAGGTAAACAAAGAGAATTTTACAAATATGTGTGTTTAATAAACTTGCGAAACTTCAATTTCAAGTAACCAAAATCGGCGGCTCTATTTTTATTCACACCGAAAATTGAATTTTTTTTTGTAAGTTTATGTATGAGATCTTTTTTAAGTTTTAAATTTTCAATTGTGCGCTGCAATATTTTTGATTTGTATGTGAAAAGAATAAAAACAAAATAAAAAATTCTTTTGTTATACTTTTTGACCATTATTTTTAGTTTGAAAATATATGAAATAGGGTGGCTCTATTTCATCGAACATCACTGTATATGTATATCTTAGGGCACCAGGTAGCAAGACCATATGCGCCATAAAATTATTAGACAATGAAAAAAGTATTTATAATACATATCTTTATTATATAACATGTTTAGTTCCGTTATTGCAACAGAGGCATAACTCAAAATGTTAGTTTTGCAGAAAATAAGTTTTAAGTTTTCAATTTGCATTGAACTCAATGAAGATATCAAAATATTTTTTTATAAGTATGAAATGTTTACACAAGATTACACATGATAAAATGATTTACAAAAACGCCTTTAATGAGATATGTCGTATGTTGCAATAAAGTGGCGACATATGAAAATAAGGATAACACAAAATAGTTTTTTATATAAGCCGTTTATGTCGAAAGTGTTTTCAAAGTTAATTAATTAATTTTAATTATTAAAATCTAAGATCGCTTGAAAAAAACAAATAAGAAGGAAGAGAGAGATAAAAAATAAGGAAGAGTCGTTAAGCAGGTCGCGTCATCGTAATTATTTCTTAATTGAGGGTAGGCCAAACGCCAAATTTTTCGTCTGATATATTTCATTAAAGATGATACTATTGCCGAAATAGAGAATAGCTTAGAAAATACTAAACAGTATTAAACTTCACTCGTTTAAATCTTGACTCGTTTTTCACGTTAGTGCTTTTTAGATATCAAAATTACGCTTTTTGGTGTTTTTTTAATTTTGATGTGCTTTTGAGCTAAAAAAAAGAGTTGACATCACTGGGGCAGACTTGTGTGTGCAGCGATGCCAATTTAGCGCCTTTCGCGCTAGTTTTAGCGCGTTTTAACTATGCCAAACGCGCTTTTTTTCGTCTTAGCGCGTTTGATTAAAAAAGCGCTAAATTAGCGCGTTTTGATTAAAGTCAAAAATATAATTTCAGTGCAATATCTTTTTACTTTTTTGTATAAATTTAACATTTGTCTAATATCCAAAATTTAACTTTTTGTTTAAATTCGTTAATGGTTCAGATGTTGCAAATAAAATTCTCTTGACTGTGGTTAGAATTAAAAACGCATTTTAATATTGTAAATGGCAACTATTTTCAAATTTCACAGTTAAAAATATGTACTCGTACTCGTGCCTCAAAAATTTATATAACTTATTAAGCATCTATTCTTTTTGTACTTCAAAAAGCATTTGAATCGCAACACTATTCGATAATTTATATAAGTTGTTACAAACTTTGACAAATAAAATTAAAATCAAAACTAAGAATTTCGAATATTTGGAAGGCGAGACTGATTCTGTATTAAATGATTTTAGATATTTGGGATATAATTTCGAAGAAGCAATATTGCATAATCTGAAAAAGAGTTATTAAAAAATTAATTGTACTCGTATTTACTAATACATACATCGACCTTTATTAAAATTTAATTTAGCGCGTAGGAAAATAGCGCGTTTTGACTATAAATTGTTGATAATGCTGTAACTTAGCGCGTTCTAGCGCGTTTTGAGAAGGGGTATAGCGCGTTTGGGTTATAAATAGTTGGCATCGCTGTGTGTGTGTCGTTTGGCCTTCGAGAGTTTTTCGTCTCGCTCGCATTGGTTGACTGATTCGCAACGGATAACCGTGAAGTTTTGCGGTTCTTTTTGGAGTTTCATTGACAACCACTGTACTACTTCCTATGTCCCAGTTCACACCAGTCAAGTCTTATTGATAAACTTATCACTTTTTCTTCTTTGAACTATCTTCTGTGTTCACACAATGTGGGTCTTATTTTTAAGCACATATTTTTTATGCATAGTTTTTTGCATGATATATACATATGTATATATATATATATATATCATGGTTTTTTGTATGCATGTATGCTTTTTTTTAAATTACGAATGAGAAAGCAAAACGTATCGACAGCAGTGTGCACACTTAATTTTTTTTTAATTCGGTAGAATCGACAAAAAAAATCGGTAGATTTGAATGAAATTCGGTAGAAAATATTTTTTATTCAAAGAAACAAAAAATAACAATTCAAAAAAACATAAAAAATAACAAAATATATGTACATACATAATTATATATAAAGAGTAAGTGCAAGGAGTATTAAACTAAACAGGTTCCAAAAGCGCATTAAAAACTTCACATGTGATTGGAAATTAAACTGCCATAAACAATGAAACATTTCCAATAAAAAAAGTGCCATCTCCAGTTATTTGCCCTTACACTTTATATAGAAATGCTATGCATACATAAAATAATATACATAAATAACAGGGATTCAGTTTTTGTACATAGGTTTTATAAAGCTACTAAAATAACTTTTATGAATTTAAACTTTTGTGCAAAAATTATTAAATCATTGGGAGGAATAAATATTTCAACCCCAAGGCACAGTTCTATGTTCTGTTTTAATAATTTTCATGGCAGAAAATGACCGCTGTGCGGCCGAACTGCTATCTGGCAAAATATCTAATTTACACATATATCGACTTAAATTACTAAATAACAATTCTTTAAATATGTTCTCTTCTCCGCAGAAAGCTTTCCACATTTTAGAACATACATGTGATAAATTTTCCGTATGTGTGATCAACTTGATCTTGTAGCATCATTGCTAATCAAAATGTTCGTTCAATATATGGTAGATTTCAGGCCTTGTTCGGTAGAATTGGTAGATCGTTAAATTCACAAACATGTTCGGTAGAATCTACCGAATATCGGTAGAAGTGTGCACACTGATCGACAGTACATGAAGCTCAGTACCCGTTTCTTTTCCCCTCGTCTCTCTCGCCTATAAACTAGCAATCTTAAAAATAAGAATCTCTGCGTCTGAATACTGACTATGTGAAAGCATACGTGGTGTATAGTCAGTCACAAAAACATGTTCAAGACTATACATATTAAATAATATATGTATGTATAATAGGGAAGTAACGAATACCAGTTTAGCAAATGCGAATGCGAAAATGAATAATACATTTTCTTTTTTTTCGAAAGCGAATGCGAATGCAGAAGCGAATGCAAATATTGCAATACGTTAAAAAATGAAACAACATGAAGTTGTTTTGTATACATAGATCTACTTGAGTCTTGAATTCATCAAATATTTATTAATTAATTCATAACAAAAATTAATTAATAATTATTTAATTAATTCTTTAGAAATTTACATTAATTAATAAAACTATTTCATTCAATAAAAATTGAAATTACTGAACTTAGCATGATTAAGAAATTATTTCTTATTAAAAATTAAACATTTTAAAAACCCCCGATTATATCTAGAAACATAGCTAAGAACCCTCTCGATCAAGTCACCTTTCAAACAGAAAAAAAATCAAAATCGGTCCAGCCGTTTGGTCTGTACGTGGACATGGACAGACACAGACACACACTACGAACTTATAACACCTTTTTTTTGTCGGGGGTTAAAAATAAAAATTCTTAAACAGAAAGGTATATGAAATCATATTAAAATAAGTATAGATAATAATTAAAAATAAATTTACAAAATGTTAGACAGTCAACACATTCGTACTTTGGCCCTAAAACCTTGTACTAAGTCCCAGTTCACACACGTCAAGTTTTGTTGATCAACTCGTAATTCAGCTGTAAGAAAGACGGAGACGGATATACAAACATCTCTTTTTTTTCTACCAGCTGAATTGGAAGTTGATCAAGAAAAGTTGACGTGTGTGAACCAGGACTAAGTTCAACATCATGTTCATCTTGGGAAAAACATATGTGATATATAAGTTCAACATTTGAAGTTTTCATGCGAAATAATCTGCGTGACACTTGTTTCGCGTGGAAGTTACAACAAACAAAAACTAGTTAATCTACCGTATTCAGAAAAAGTAATTTTGGTTTACAAAAGGCTTACCAAACAATTTTTGTATGGGAATTCGTTTGTTAGACGTTTTGTAAACCAAAATTATTTTTTTTCTGAATAAGGCCTAATATCTTTTGCATTTAAAATTTTTTGTACGAAGTAATGAATGGAGCTTAAAATTTTTCAAAAGTTTGAATACACTAGTCTTAAGTAGAAAATATCTTCGCGCAAAAAACTGCCTTTTCTTTTTCATAAACTGAGAAATATTTCCAAACACCGATGGATTTTGCTTTCATTTTGATACTTATTGATAGAATATTTTTCCGCTAAAATCTTAAAGCTTTGCTTGTAAGTATGTTTATCTTTTTCATGCTGGGTTAAATTAATTTTGGTGTTTTTGACTTTTATTATTCGTAAACTATTTTCGTAAAAGTACAAATTTTTTTTTTGTCTAGTATTCGCTTAAATATTTGCATACATTTTAGCGAATGCAAAAGCGATTGCAAATAGCAAAAGTAAGGGAATAATTTGCGAATGCGAACATTTGTTACATCCCTAATGTATATACATAGGTGTGTTTTTTACTTCTGCAGTAAAATGCAGTAAATGAGTAGTTACTGCGAAAATTTTAAAATTTACTCTCAAAAAGAGCTGTTGCCGAAAAAATTACGCGATTAAAGAGGTAAAAGTAAGATTAAAGGAACAGCTGACTCCAACTCCACATAGTGTTGAGAAATATATAAATTTTTGACTATTCAACTCTTTTTTAATTATTGGTACTCGATACAATATTTTTATAACACGAACAATCTAAGAATAAATTTTTTAATGTGTTTCATGTCATATTTGTAATAAATTTCTTTTTGATTTCCTTGTTTTATTGTTGGTTAAATTAATAAAAATTAAATGACTATTTGTTAATGTTACTGATTACCTTAAAAGCAAGTGCAATACCAAGCAACCAGATAGTTTACAGTTTTACAACTCTGATCCTTTTGCAAAACAAAAGGATTAATAAAATAAATTACAAAATATGTATATTAGCAGCTTTTATTATTATTCTTAATAAATTAATTATTTTTTTAATGATTTTCGTAATTTTTATTTAACTTTTTCTAAAATTTTTACACTTTTCGTTTGCCTACTTTTCATTTGATTACATTTTCAATCATATGTTTTTATCTTACTAAACTTTACTATGAAAAATTTCTGTAGTAAAAATTTGCAAAACATTCAGTCAAGAACTGTCACTACTCTCTCAATTTGTGTTCTCATTTACTGTATTTTGGGTAAACGAACGCAATTTAGTAAAATGAAGTAAAGTTCAGTAAAAAATTTTAAAAACTTTTGAGTACGAACGCAATTTATATGTATATACATTAGCGTGGCCGTAATTTATATGGAGATTTTTTTTTATTTCTTTACATTCTCTCATACGAACGCATCCACATTATCAATCCAAGTTTAGTATAATGGTGTAATTATACAGGATTTGTTATACAAAAATACGGCAACCATAGCTGTGTAAAGAACCGAAGAATGTCAAAAGCACAAAAATAATTGTACGAAAACAAAATCGAAGTTTTTGACATTCTTCAGCTACAAAGCACATAGAGCAAAAAATTATCAGCTGAAGTAGCGCTGCCACCTGTTTAAATACACCTTGGTAATGAATTTGTAATTATTTTTTCTAATTCATATGAATTACAGTCAAATCCCGATAATTCATACCCCGATAAATCCTAATTCCGGATAATTCATAATAAACTGTCGGTATCTTGAAAAAATCTCGTTAATTCATAAAATTTCCATACATTTTGGTCCCCTCGCTAATTCGTATTTTTTTTTTTAAATAAAATCTTTACTTCTTATAATTCGTAGTTATTTACTAACTACCACTTACAATTCGTAATAAAAACAAGAGAAACATGGAAAGAATGATTTTTTGTTTACCGCTATTTTTGTTCGTGTGTTTTTTCTTTAGCTTGTGTGTGTGTGTTTATTTTCTTAATGCAAGCCATACACCTTGCGACCGTTGGTACAACACGTTGGATTAACAATTTGTGTGTTTTGCCCACAAACTTTACAACAACGTGTACAACATTAGAGCACAACTTCATTTCTTAATTTTTTTTTGGAGTAAACATGACATCGGGTGTTATGTCGCGTATTGAAATAGATGGTTTTTTTTTTGGTGACAAAATAAGAAGAAGAACGTAAAAAAGGACAGAAAAAAGAAATTGGTTAAAGGAGTGATTTATATAAAAAAAAACGTATTATAATAACAACCTTTTGGAAATATTAAAAGAAAATGAGCCAATGGGCTATAAAAATTACACGTGGGTGTCAGACGAAGTATTCAATGACCTTTTGTCAAAAGCTCCGATGCACATACAAAAGCAATTCTTCCGCGCAAACTCTTATACAATTATATAAAATCACTTATTTCTGTTGAATTCTTCATTTTATACGCAAATTTTAATTCGAGCGCGATATTTTTCATATGACCACAACGAAAATAAGAACAAAAATCCAAATTTTATAACCTGTCTATACAACTTGCCAAAAAATCAAATCTTTTTAGTCTTTCGTACAACCGATACACAACTTCATGCGACGACCCCACACACTTTACAATCTTATACACAACTTGCTCATGTACTAACAGTCGCAAGGTTTGTGACTTGCTTTACATGAATAATACAGAAAAATGTCATAGCGCATGCATAAAACTCTGTCGGTGTTACAAAACCAAAAATTTTTGCTGCCATTTGTATTTTATTTTTAACAATTGTTTTTATATTTTTTTATCGTTTTAGTAAATAAATTTAAAAACCCCGTTAATTCGAATTTATTTTATTTTAACCCCGTTAAATCGAAAACCCTTATAAATTCGTAAGAAATGGCCGGTCCCTTGCGATTACGAATTATCGGGATTTTACTGTAATTCAAAATCAATTCAAATGAATTGCAATTCACTTTGACAAATTCATTTGAATTGGAAATGAATTGCAATTCACTTTGACAAATTCATTTGAATTGGAAATGAATTACAATTCATTTCTACCAATTTAGGTGCGTTTGAGTACTTTTCCAGTAAAATCCAGTAATTGAGTAAATACTGAGTAATTTAAAGAAATTACTCTCAATAAAAAAGTTTGCATATAAAAGTACGCGAACGCAAAAATTGTAAAATGCAGTAAAATTTATACAACAGCTGATTGACAATTTTGGCGCTAAAAAAATTATACATATGTATGTATATGAAAAAACCCCTGCATATAATATTGGAATACGTGGTCCAATCTAGATGAAACAGACTAGTTACATCATGGTCCCATGTAATGCAGTCATGGATCATATCGTTTTCACACAAGCATTCAATGCTGCACGATAAGTATTCGTGTTTAAACGATTATGATCGTAGTCTATAACTATTCTATATGGAGTTAGACCGATGTGATGCAAAGTTGGACCATTTAGTCCAACCCTAGGACATCAACCTCCTTTTTATATTTGGAGTAGTTTTGGAGTATTCCTACTCCTCTTTGGAGTATTTACATACATGTATGGACTAGTCGCATTATCTGCAGGGAATATACAAAACTATACATACATATGTATATATTGTACTTACATATCGTCGGGTGCCCAGCTAAAATTACTGCTTCCTAGAAACGTTTTCGTAAGGGAGACAATGTTAGAGAATCTGTGTACGTACTCAGAGGCAAAAGTTGATGGCTTGCAAATTTTTTTTTACTTTTGTTCTCTATTTTGTTAGAGAGCCTGCCTTATGTTAGTGCTTTTCAGAAGCAGTTTTCGAAGCTTTTGTAATCAGGGAAACAATACATTGCTTCCCTCAGTTGTTAGTGCTTCCAAAACAGAATTTTTCGCTGGGTAGTTACTGGCCAGCCGCATGAAAAAATTTTGTGTTTTTGAGAAAATCGATGAATGTTTTTTTCATTTGACAATAAACTTTCTTATTTTGTCGACATCGCAGGTCAGGCCGTTAAAGTTTCTATGGTTTTTACGCTCAATATGAAGTGATTGGGCTGTACAGAAAAAGACAAAAATTTTAGTTGCCGCTTATAGCAATTATGACAACAATATTGTTCACTTCCTTTCAAGTAGGTCCAATGTGTGCATTTATTAAGAGAAATATAAAAGGGGAAAATAACTTTGTATATCCTGATATATTCTAGATATCGAAAAACTGAAAACAAATTTAAGAAAAGTACAAATTATTCATATGTATATGATCGATCAATAAGTAAATTTTTTTAAATGTTCCATGCGGGGAACCAGTAACCGTCCGACGATATGTATAAACAAAAATTTAACTATAAAAATCTATTAACTTTATTCACGATTAAAATCAATCGATTATGTTCTGCATTCCACGTGAAATTACATAGTTCGGAAATTGTTGTTTTAAATACATATTTCCAACAATTGTATAAAAATTCCGCACGTTTTAATTTCGCGTGGAATACATACACCCCCTAAATCCTTTTCTGTCATCAAAGTTAACCCTTCTGCACTCCTTGGGTCAATTTGACCCAACTTTGATTTTCAGACGCAAAATTTTCCCCTTTTAATATAAGATATGAACGTTAAAATTTAATTTATCTATTATAGGGCGTATTTATTTTAGTTTTTATTATTTCCTTTATTATACTAAATAAAAAAATAAAAACAACAAAACAGATAAATTTCCTATACTAAATATGAAATGTTGCTTATATTTTATTGTTGGGTCATATTGACCCAAAGGATCATAGGAAGGGCACATATGCAAGGGATGTAGAAGGGTTAAATAAACGTAATATTGTTTATAACTTAATACACTTGTTTTTTGTTATTTTTAAAATTTCATCAAAAAACAAAAATTTTGTTTCTCTTTGATTTTGTTTGTTTATATTTAAAAACATATGGTTTCATTTTACTGGATTTTACTGGCAAAAATTTTTCCAGTAAAAATTTTCATTTACTCAGTAAATTATCTGTCATTTTTCGCTCTCAATTCGCCCTCTCATTTACTGGATTTTTGTACGCGAACGCAATCCAGTAAAAAATAGTACAAATTTGTACAAAATTTTGAGTTTTCGAACGCACTTATTCATTTGAATTGACTCAAATTTAATCCAATTTTTTTTTTTAATTAATTCAAAAATGAATGAATTATTTACAGCTCTGCTGTATATGCGTGTTCACTGTCCGGTTTTAATAAGATATCTAATGCCTTTTTAAAATGTTTCTTATATTGCAGCAACGCAACCGAAAAAGGACATCGGTTCCCGAGCAAACATGTCCTGTGTGTAATTTACAATTTTCACAAGACGAAATACAACAACATGCGGAAGAGTGCTTACGACGAAGCCGGCGTACATCCAACGGGCTCTGTAATAGTGATGAACATTCCAGTAACGATGACGATGATATGGGTGGTAGTGAGGAATACGAAGAATATGAATGGGCCGGACAGAAACGTATAAGAGTCTCTAGTTTATTACACGGTGGCTATGCCGCTATTGGCATTGGGCAGCCTCTGACAAACGGAAGCAGCACCAGCGGCAGCAGTGTTAACCGGTTAAATGGCCATCAAAATGATGACGAAGATGAAGATCTCAATGTGGATGAAGATGATACGCAAATCTATGGACCAGCACAATATGGCGAAAGTGACGTAATACCATCGCACATTCTTAATGAAGATGAGAGTGATGTAACCTCCTACATGAGACGTTTAATAACAGGCTCTACTAGCACTCAATTGAGCATAAATCTAGATAATCTCAATGAAAGTGCAAGTTCACCACTACACAGTGTGGACAGTAGTGAAACAGCTGTTAACTTGGATACTAAAACTGAGACTGCCGCCCAGCCGTCGTCAACACCCGCTCACTATCGACAAATAATTGATTCTTTAAAGGCCAAGTTGTGTCAATATGAACAGCAACAAGTGCCAGGCAAATATAAATGCCTCATATGTCTAGATGACTATCGTAATCCGGCCATATCGGTAGCTTGTTGGCATGTACACTGCGAACAGTGTTGGCTGCGTTCGTTAGGCGCACGTAAACTATGTCCCCAATGCAATTTAATAACTACACCAAAAGATTTACGGCGTATTTATATGTGAACATACTTATGTATGTATTTAAAATGTTCGGCTTTTTATTATTAGAATAAATAAATAATGCTCACGCATGTAGCTTGTGTAATTTTATAATTCTCGTTAGAACCATTTATTTCCTCATTCGTGGCATGAAACATACATATCGTTACCTTAATATAGAATGGTCCTACCTAACTCATTATTTTTTTGAAATCGTTACTCGTATGTAAATGTTCTTCTATAGAAATATACAAAAACACGATTTCAAAAAAATAACAAGTTAAGGCCTGTCTATATTAAGGTAACGATATGTAGCTTTTAGAAAACTATTCCATTTGTTTTAAGTTTAATATTAAGTCATTCTGCTTTTATTTCTTAACCGAAATTTATTATCGATTATTGTAAAATTAAGTGAAAATTATTTTATTTGCAAAAACAAAAAATAAACAGCATAATATTAATATACATATGTTTAGCTTTTAAGCGATCAGTGCAGTTACAATAAAGACACTACTACCAGAGATCAATCCTTATACACAAATATATTAAATATGTTGATTTAATTTCATTGGTATAACTTAACATTTATTTAATAACAAAATATTCAGAATTCACCAAAGTAAATCTCGTATTGTAAAGAAAAAACTCCCAATCTTTATATACATAAATAATTCTACTGTAAGTGTGTATGTCACTGAACTCCTTCTAAACGGCTGGACCAATTTTAATGATTTTTTTGTATGCGTTTGGGTGGCGCCCTGCATAGTTTAGATTCAGAAATCAGCCCGGCAGATGGCGCTGCCGTCGGCATCTAGGATTTGAATTCAAGTGGGGACGTAAGACAACACTTGCCGCGCTCAGCTAGTATTGATATAAATTTAAAATGGCTCAGTTAACCAAAATTTTTTATTTGCATTTTTAAAGCTTCAATCAGAGCGAATAGACGATATGTAAAATGCTACATGTGGCTATGTCGTCACGAGAATTTCTCAACATGTTTGCATTTTACATCTGTGTGCCATGTGCCCAAAAAAGCGTAACCTCTAATTAATAATGAAAAACTATTTGATTCAGACACGTATGTATTGATTTAAACAGTTTCCAATCATGTTGGATTCTATAAAACTGTTTAAATTAATAAATACATGTCTAAACAACATATCAAGGTGTATTTAAACAGGTGGCAGCGTTACTTCAGCTGATAATTTTTTGCTCTATGTGCTTTGTAGCTAACGAATGTCAAAAACTTCGTTTTGTTTTGGTTTTGGTACAATTATTTTTGTGCTTTTGACATTCTTCGGTTCTTTACACAGCTATGGTTGCCGTATTTTTGTATAATAAATCCTTACGCAGTCACCTGTATAATTACACCATGCAACATATGTTGTATGATTTTTTATTTAAAAAAATTTTCAAACTTGAAAATTACATGAAAAAATGTTGAATTGCACATTGTTTCCAGTTAAATTTCAATTGCTTGAATTTAATTTTTTTTAGTATTTATTGGGAAACATTCGGTAAATAAATCCATTCTGTAATTTATAAAAACAATTTGAAATAATTTTTGAATAAAATTTTCAAACAGGAAACAGGGTAAATATTAAATTAGCGAAAGAGAAATTAAAAATAAAAATTTTAAGAAATTTCAGTAAAAAAAATATTTTATTAAAAAAATCTTTGAAAACAAACTTAAAAATAATAAAAAAAAACTTAAAAAATTGTGAAAAGTACATATACATATGTACGTTGCAAATTTTGTTAGTGCTAGATACTATTGGCCTGCACAAGACCATTTATAAGACCTTTCAAGACATGCGACATTTCTCAAACGCTTTACTACAGCGAAATATTCTAAAATAAATGCCAAACAACACTGTTGGCAATATTTTTTTGAGTTCTTTGTCTTGCCAACAGTGTTTTTTAGCGTTTGTTTTAGAATATTTCGCTGTAGTAAAGCGTTCAAAACATGTCGCATGTCTTGAAAAGTCTTATAAATAGTCTTGTGCAGGACTTTACTAGATACCGTGGAGAAATTTTTTCAAGTTTATGGGAATAATTTTTAGTTAGTGTTTTTATGGGGCTGCATGAAATAAGGCCCAATGAAATAAGGCCCAAACGTAAAAATGAAATAAGACCCAAATAATTTCATTTGGGTGTTATTTAATTTTTTTTGGGCTTTATTTCATTTTAAAACATTTTTGGGCTTTATTTCATAAAAACATTGCCAAAGGCCGGCAATGCAGAAAAATGTTATTAAGGCGGAAAACTTTGCAATGCAGAAAATCATTACTAGGCTGAGCCGTCTCGGGAAACACCATGGTGGTAAAAATCTTTAAGCCCGGCCAAAGGCCGGCAGTGCAGGAAAACATTATTGGCAAGAAAACTTTGCAAGGCAGAAAATCATTACTAGGCCGTCTCGGGAAACACCATGGTGGAGAAAATCGTTAAGCCCGGCTGAAGGCCCATAACTCGGAAACTAAGCCTCGCCGCCAATATTTTTATTTAATTTTTTTTTTCTTATTTTTCAATTTACTATAGGATGGGATATTTTTTTTTTTAATTTTGGGGAGGTGTCCCTAAACTAGATTTGTTCAAATATTTTTATTCTAAAAAATAAGTTAAATGTTTGGGCCTTATTTCATTTTTTATTTGGGCCTTATTTCATTTTATTTGGGTTTTATTTCATTATTTTTGTTTTGGGCCTTATTTCATTTATTTTGGGCTTTATTTCATTTTTTATTTGGGCCTTATTTCATTTTTGTGTTTGGGCCTTATTTCATTGGGCCTTATTTCATGTAGCCTTTTTATGGGAATTGTTAAAATTTAAGTTTAAAATTTTTAAACGCACTAATAATCCCAAATTATTATTTTACTTATTAAGTAAAATATTTTTTATTAAAAATACATTGAAATTGATTATTGATCCAGCTAAACCCCTCAATAATCAATTTCAATGTATTTTTAATAAAAAATATTTTACTTAATAAGTAAAATAATGATTTGGGATTATTAGTGCGTTTAAAAATTTTAAACTTAAAGGAATAATTTTTATTATGTATTATAATTATGTTGAACAAATCCTATTTTTGAAATTTTGGATAAAAGCCATGTTGTCTTTTTCATTGTTGTATTTTTTTATTGTTTTTGTAATCCTGATATTATCTGGAAATGAATGTGCCTTGGGAAGTATGTATCTTCTATTTTTGTACCATGGTAGCTTCTCGATGACGTCAAAATTACGTCACAACCACATGCGCATATGGTTTTGTACGTTCTTTAGATGTGAACACACATTTTTCAGTAAATTTTTTTGACATCAAAATTATAATTTTATCAAAGCGAATTGTGGCGATTATACCTTAAATGAATTTGCCAAAAATCGAAAGGTCTTGTAAACAAAAGTGTTCTTAAATATTTGCATTAAAGTGAGTGTCGGCAAAAAATTTTTTCGTGTTTTTAACGAATCGCATAAATAAGAAAGTTAGATTATCAGAATACAGAAAACTAAAATTGCATAAAAACACATTTTGTGAAACAAAAAGAGCATCAGAAAGCATTTTTTATTTATTTATCCATGATATGGAACTATATTTTTTACTCGTGCAAAATAAAAAAAAATTGAGACAATTTATTTTTATATAAACACTTTTATGTTCGGACGTTGTCAAATCGATTTCTAAATGTTTTAAAGAATATATACTGTGATATTTCGAAAAACTTGAACATTTTCTATACAAATTTTAAATGAGAGTTGTATGAGTATCAGTGGCATATTTTGCAAAAATTTAAAGTTTTTCTCACGAATTTCAAACGTTTAGAAACATTCAGGGGTGTTCTGTAAACTGCGCGTTTTGAAATCGTAAACAGTGTTTCGCTGATCGGACGATTTAGTGCATTCAAAGTTAAGTTCGTATAAAATGTATTAAACATCTAAGACATTAAAACCAATTAAAAAGCTGCAATAAGTCACCTTTTTAATTGAGGTCTTTCAAGGAAATAAGGCGATTTCAAATTGTGTGACTTGCAGAATACCCCTGATTATCTATCATGTCCATAAAAAATTAACTTGAACTTCAATTGTTCTTTTGTCAAAATTTTATGGAACTTTTGTTTTAACGTACAGACACTTGAACCTAAAATTATTTTTTTTTTGATACGGCTGGTAGTATACCTTGAGAGCTTAAAACCAGTGTTTTGTATGGTAATACTGGTTTTAAATTTTTACTTTGGGCCTGTTTCTCTAAATGCGAACGATATCTTCGAACGAACATTTATATTAAAAAAAAAAGAAATAACTGACATATGTATGAATCTATCGTTCGCATTTAGAGAAACAGGGGTTTTGTTTTGACTATGGATATGCTTCGTTTTCTTTTCAAAATTAAATAATAGTGAACGAAAACGTGCAGAAACATTTCCTTTAACAGAACATTGTATGTATGTACACCTAAAACTTTACGCTTGTTATCTACGATTCTTTTAACTGAACCACAAACCTTTTTGTGGTACGATGGAGCGAAATAATAAAATGCGGCTTTAATAAATGACAGCTAGATGGAGCTGTCGTATGACCAAATTGAAAATATAAATTTTTAGGCAAGACAAGCACCAAACAGGAACGAAACAAGTTCAACAACAAATTTAAATAAAATAGGGATTCGAGTTAAGTCAAAAATTGTAGAATAGTGGCTTATTTATATTAATACCAATTTTTCTGAAACGAAAACCTAAATAAAACCTAAAATATTTTTTATGAATATGACGGTAAGCGTTTACAAATTTTGTATTTATTTGGTTTTTGTAAAATTTGTCAAAGTTTAACATTTTCGTTTTACTAAATTTGGCCTTCTACTTCTTCAGTCACAAAAACAGTTTTAAGAATACTAGTCACTCACTCCGTCCATTTTTGTGCAACAGCATTCTGCAAATTTATTTAAAGGGAATTATTATTATCTTATAATTATTTATTACCTTATTGCTTCAAAAAACATGAAAATTTTTTTGCTGGGTAGGTATGTATGTAGATATGAATGTGTATGCCAAAAATTTTTTGTATAACTGGGGAATTCAAACGGTAGTATTCAAACTACATGTTTTAAAATAATAACACGAAAATATATGTATGATGGTTTAACTAACTGCCCTAACTAAGATTTTTAAAATTTTAGAGGTGAGCAGCTTTTATGATTGTTTTACACATACATACATATGGATATGTATTGCTGAAATGGTTTTAATTTTATAGGCACAACAGTAATGCTTACAGTCATAGACAAGGTTTATTATGCAGGGGTGTTCTGTAAATCGCGCGATTTGAAATCGCCTAATTTCCAGGAAATATCTCAATTAAAAAGGTGACTTATTGCAGCTTTTTAATTGGTTTTAATGTTTTAGATGCTTAAGAAATTTTAAATGAACTTAACTTTGAATGCACTAAATCATCCGATCAGCGAAACACTGTTTTCGATTTTGGAAATCGTACGATTTCAAAACGTGCGGTTTATAGAACACCCCTGATGATGTCTAGTAGTGGACTTTACTAATTTTTCAAAAAATTTCGGCTACGTCCTGGTTGTCGTATTTCGACTTCTACTACGGCAATTTCACCCTAGATTAGCATAGTGTCCACACCTGATGATTTTATATCATAACTCGTAATATAACGCCGGCAGAGCAACTGTAATTTTTTCATTAATATCAGCCCAAAGGAGTAGACGTTGATGATTTTATATGAAACAAATATTTGAAAAATACTTGCCAAAAATATCTAATTTGCGTGTTGATTAATTTTTTGGTCACAGTGCGCGTAATTACAAAAACGTCGAAATACGCCAAATACGTTAAGAAGAAATGTTTAATTTGTGGGCTGTGCTATACTTTATATAACAATTTTCCCACAAACTATTGTAAAATGAAATAAAACACACGCTTAAGCTTGTTCAGTCGGAATAATCTTTTATTGCTGTCAATTGAGTCGGTTAAATTGAAAAAGGTATTTGTACTAGAGCTGCCACAGGACTCTCCTCCCAGTGATTTGGTCACGGATTCTGGATTCTTAGAGACTACTGATCTTTTTCTTTCATAGGTTCTCAGTAGTGGAGGTCTAACATCTGGATCTTTAAAGACAACAGTTTTTTTTCATACGTTCGCAGCGGTAGTGGTTGAATATCTGGATTTTTTAAAATAAAAGCTGGCTTAAGCCTCTCCACAGATACGTTTTGGAGTTTACCATTCACATTGATTGAGAATATTCGATCCGAAATTCTCTTGATTACTTCGTGTGGACCACTATAAGGAGGCTCTAAAGGTTTTTTGACGTGATCAGAACGCAAAAAGACATGTGTGGACGTATACAAATCTTTGTGAATAAAAATAGTTTTATTGCTGTTGTGATGGCTCGGTGGTTTAGCTCGAACCAGTTTCATGTGTTCTCTGAATTTTATCAAAAACATTTGTGGGTTAAAAGGCTCTTCCATATTTGAAAAAATTCTCCTGGTAGTCTGATTGTCGTTCCATAAAGCATTTCAGCTGCTGAAGATTTTATATCCTCTTTGTAACACGTTCTGAGTCCTAAGAGTACAGTTGGTAGCAATGACAGCCATGGAGTGTCTTTGGTGCTCATTAGAGAGGCCTTGAGTGTTCTATGCCACCTTTCAATCATACCATTGGAAGCTGGATGGTAGGGTGTGGTTCTTATACGATGAGCTCCAATTAATTTTGAAAGAGCTGAAAATAAGGCTGACTCGAATTGGGACCCTTGGTCCGTAGTGATTGTTTTCGGCGATCCAAAACGTGAAATCCAGGTAGAGTAAAATTTTTCCGCCACAGTTTCAGCAAACATGTCCTTAAGAGGTGCGATTTCTGGCCACCTGCTAAAACGATCTATCATTGTCAAGCAGTATCTGTAGCCTTTGTACTCAGGAAGGACGATGATGTCTATATGTACGTGATCAAAACGATTAGATTTTGGAAACTCTCCTGGGCTGAGATGACTGTGACGTGTGACTTTAGCTCTTTGGCAATCGATACATTCTTTTACCCAGCTGGTGACGTCACGATTCATTGCGATCCATACATATTTCTTTTTAATTTGCTTGAGAGTTGCTTTTGAGCCTGGATGGGCCAAGGCATGAACGCTATTAAATAGTGCTCTGCGAAGATTTTTCGGGATGTATGGTCTATTTTCGGATGTTGAAGTGTCACAAATAATACTCATATTTGGTTCCAGCTGTATTCGCTCAAGGTTTAGAGTCGTCTTGTCGTTGTTAAAAATGTCCTGTAGCTCGGAATCGTTGCTCTGTGCTATTTGTATTTCCTCTAAAGATAAGTTCATTGGCATGGAAATTTCATTTATACGCGAAAGTGCGTCTGCGACCATATTGTTAGGACCAGAGATATGAACCAAATTTGTTGAAAATTGAGCTATATAAGAAAGTTGTCGAAGTTGTCTTGGCGATGCTTTATCAGGTTTTTGCTGAAAGGCGTAAATTAATGGCTTGTGATCCGTTCTAATTAAAAACTCCCTACCATCTAAAATGAGCTTAAAATATTTAATAGCTACATAAATAGCAAGAAGCTCGCGGTCATATGCACTATAGTTTCGTTGAGACTGCTTCAGCTTTGTTGAGAAAAATCCAATTGGTTTCCACTGGTCATCAGTTTGTTGTTCTAGATGCGCACCAATAGACACATCTGAAGCATCTGTAGTTAACCTTAGTAGTGAATTTGGACTTAAAAAGTTAAGTGATGTGATATCCACCAGACTGTTTCTGCAGGCCTCAAAAGCGGCATCAAGAGAAGGTGTCCAGATAATTAAGCGCTGATCATTTTTCTTACCACCTTTGAACAAGTTGTTGAGTGGTGACTGCAGTTCAGCTGCGCTAGGAATGAATTTTCTATAAAAGTTTAAAATTCCAAGCAATCGTCTCATCTCTAAAATTGTTTTTGGATTCGGGTATACTTTGATAGCAGAAATTCTATCCTCGGGTGGTTTTAAACCTGTGGGAGAAATATCGTATCCCAAAAATGTAGTCCTAGTTACACCAAATTCACATTTAGATGCATTAATGGACAGGTTTGCTTGTCTTAGCTTCTCGAGAACGTTTTGTACATGTTGTTTGTGTTGATTTTCAGTTTCAGAAAAAATGAGGATGTCATCCAAATAACAAAAAGCAAAGTCTACGTTGCGAAAAATAGTGTCCATGTATCTTTGGAAAGTTTGAGTGGCATTTCTTAAGCCAAAAGGCATAACCACAAACTCAAACAATCCGAATGGTGTTTTAAATGCTGTTTTTTCAATGTCATTGGGGTTCATTGGTATATTATAGTAAGCCTTATTTATGTCAATTTTAGAAAATATTTTCATGTTGTGTAATTTTTCGCCGATATCATCTAACCTTGGTATTGGATATCGGTCAGGAGTAGTGTGTGCATTTAATTTCCTATAGTCCCCACAGGCTCTCCAGCCGCCAGTTTTCTTTTTGACTACGTGTATAGGGCTAGACCAGGGACTACTAGATGGTCGAATTACACCTTGCTGTAGAAGTGAATCAAGTTCTTCTTTCATGACCTTTAACTTTTCTCCAGCATAACGATGAGGTGGTTGCGCGATTGGTTGGCAGTCTACTAAGATGCGATGACAAACGTTGGATGACGTTGGAAGCTTGTATGTGTTTGCTCCAGTTAAGTTAATAAATTCGTTTATATAATTGTTTATAGTAGATTGCGAGTTTATTGTGGAAACACTGTGTTGATGTGTGTGCTCCAGGCTACCATTTGCCCTGAGTGACGTGAGAGGGTCTAGTAATTTTGATGATTTTAGGTCTAGAATTAATCCATAGTGGTAAAGAAAATCTGCGCCCAGAATAGCAGTGTGTACGTTTGCTATTATAAAATTCCACCTGAAAGATCTTCTCAAACCCAAATCAACTGCGAGTTGTTTGGTGCCATAAGTAGGTATGGGTGTACCATTAGCAGCAAACAGTTGCAGTTTTTTGGTAAGACGGAAACTACAGAACCTGAGTCTATGAGAAATTTTATGCAATTCTTTTTATCAAACATGTGTAGTCGTTTTTCTTTGCTGCCGCCAATGCTATTTATTGACGGCAGCCGTTGGAGTTTTCCTGCAAATTTCCTGAAAGTTGGCTGTTTAACTCGCACGGTTGTTGACATTTGCGTGAAGATGAACCAAATTTTATATGATAGTAGCATACTTTTTTCGGCTGGCTGCGGCTTCGAGACCTACTACGGTTCTGCCGGCTGTCATTGTTGTTGTTGTTGTTGTTGTTGGCCATATTTACAGCGATATCACTTAGTTTTTGTATCATCTGATGTATTGATGTTTCTATGGCTGTTATTCTAGATTCAAGAGATATTATTTTTGACGGCCCAATAGCGTCACAATACGATCTCTCAGGCGTCGACGTTGACATTACATGGTTGGTCAATGAAGAATTGTCTACTATTCGGTCTGCAATTTCGGCCAAGTTTTCAAGATTTTGACCCTTGCAGACAGATATTATACACCGCACGTTGTCAGGCATTCTTTGCATCCATAATGTTGTTAAGGCATCTTCTGAAACATTTGCGCCTGCAAGATTTTGCATTTCGCGTAACAATTGACTAGCTCGTCTGTTTGAAAGGTCTAAGCCTGTTACCAACTTTAAAAGTTGCCTCTCTTTTGTTTCTCCAAATCGAGCAATTAGTTCTTTTTTTAGTTTGTCATATTTCCCAGTTGCTGGGGGATTCTTCGCCACATCCGCTATTTGATGAAGCGTATCGGGATCTAGTGCGGTTATGACAGTGTAATATTTTGAGAGATCAGACGTGATCCGGTTAACATGCAAAAGCCCATCAACTTGTGTGAACCATAGCTCCGGGTCACTTGCTAAAAAATGGGGTAAGCGTATGGCATTGATAGATTCAACGTTGGACGGTGTGAGAGCGACAAGTTTTCCATCATTGCTTTGGGTATCAGCTCCATGTTTTTCATCATTCTTCTGCATGCTGTCATGACAAGTGGGACGTTCGGGTGATCTGTCTATACCCATTGCGTTAATTTTCTTTTCCTTTTGCGTGTTTTTTTTTCTTCTCGGGGTCACCAAAAATGTGGGCTGTGCTATACTTTATATAACAATTTTCCCACAAACTATTGTAAAATGAAATAAAACACACGCTTAAGCTTGTTCAGTCGGAATAATCTTTTATTGCTGTCAATTGAGTCGGTTAAATTGAAAAAGGTATTTGTTCATAAATTAGAGTTGCTTTTTAATTCACATTTTGACTAGAGCTGCCACAAATTGTAGTAACTTATGCCATCTTGTGGTAAGTGTTGTTAGTTTTATTGTCCGCTTATATGATATGCTGTTTCACTACGTATCAAGAGATGGCGCATATTTTAAGTTGTATTTGCATAACAGAAAAAAAGCGAAGTAGTAGTTTCATTACATGAAGTGAATTCCGAAACCCGAATAAATTCGTCATGATGAAACTTAACATCCAACAATAAAACTGTGTGACAAATGTTAATGAATTCGAAATGCCTGGGACGTGTTATTATTTTTCTATTGTCGAGCATAACAACAATCTGGGGGTCTACAATGCTAATAACTATGGAAAGGATTTTCATGCATTTAAAATATGCAGTAAAAATATAAAAATATGTATTTAAGACTAATAAAATATGCATTTATCAACTTTTTTTTAACATTTAATAACATTAAAAACTTAAAAAAATTATCTTCTTTGCTTTCTTAACAAACATTTTGTTTGTCATTAAAAACTTAAAAAACATAAAAAGCTCAGCTTCAATGCTTTCTTAACAAAAATTTTGTATTGGGGATCCGGGGATTTGTTGGGGATGATAACCAAATTTTAGGGGATTTTTTTATAACTGATGGTAACAAAAATGATTTTTGAACTAAGAAATATGCGTCTGGCAAGTCTAAAAATGTGTATTACTATTCCTAGTGAGTGGTTTCTAATAAATAAGAAGGCAGATTAACCAATAATGAACACTTCCAAAACAAAAATTCGTAACAAAATGCATTTTGATTTGTTGGAAGCACTTCTTAGAATAAACACTCACTTTAAAAATAATTCAATTTGTTGTGACAAATTTAATCCTTCTGCTGAAATGCTGAAGCTTTTTAATACAAGTACTATTACAACAAAGTTTGAAGCCTGATGAATCGGAAGATTTCGAATCTGAAGTTTTTGAAATAGTAAACTTTGGTTAAAAATGTTATACTTGTGTATATTAAACTATGTATGTGTAATTTTTTCTCTACAAGTTTTATAAGTACAAATTAAATTAATATGAATGTAAATGTAGCTATCGATATAAATAAATTTTATTGAATAAATATGTTATTTTTGTCATTATTTTTCAATCAAACAAAATTTTAATCAGAAAAACTCAATTTAGGGATGACATATCAAAAAAGCTCTAGAAAAAACTGGCAACAACCTCTAACTAACAGCCATCCCTAAACAAGGGCGGAAAGCGGAACGTTTTTTTCCGCCGAGCTTTAACGCTGAAATGCCATACCTAAACAAAAGCGGCAACGCTATGTCAAAACGATAGAACCAGGGTTATCAAACAAATAAATAAAACAATCCAGGGGGCAAATTACGGCACTCGTTATCGAACGAAATTACGAAATAATTCAATAGAGTTTATATGGAAATATTTTAAAATTTCGAATCGTATCGAATGCCGTAATTTGCCCCCTGATTATTTTAACACCTGGACGGAAGACATTGTTGTTTGTGATTTTGTTATAAAAAGTTTGTTATTTAAATTAAAATAAAATAATAAATAATAAAATAAAATAATAATAAAATAAAATAATAATAAAATAAAATAATAATAATTAGTTATTTAGGAAATGTGGAAAACTTGCTGGTGTTTCATAAAAAACCTTCAAGTCGAACAAAAAAATATTTTTTTCTCATTAAAAATATTTTTTTTGGTGATTTTACTCAAAATATATTAATATGCATTGATTTTACTGAGTTCAAATTCAGGAAAAATTTATTTTGTTTCAAATGAACCAACCCTGCAAGAATAATATGAGTCAATTGACCAGTCATTTGATTTGGAAGTCATGTAGGCTATATTTATCATTGCGTATAACAAAGTTTCCATCACATTATTAAGGGAAAAATGAAAAATGTAATGAAAACTTTTCTGTACGTGTGAATATAACATATAGTCGAACTGCTCAATCCAGCGATTTTTAATCAAATATAGCATAAATATTAATTCGACTGATCATAATTGATTAATATATCCGCCATAATTGAGCAGTCATACATGATTGATATACTGACAATAAATATAATTTTTATTATTTTAATAGATTTTTTTATTTTAAAAAGTCAATTCAAAACATACAAGTAAATAAAATATTTAAAATTAAAGACAGAAATAAACAAAAACAGAATAACCTAGGCGGTATCTAGTCCTATCTAGTCACACCTATTCATTGCCAACACATCTTTCTTTTAACAAATATCTAAAATTTTGAAAAGAAATATATATTAAATTAAATTTTGTAAGTTTCTTTTATTCACTATTGTTTTTACTTCTCTTTTTTAATACATATAAATTTTAATTTTCACAGACAGAATGAATTTTTTTTTTAAATAATATTCGAGTTATAAAAGTTTTGGCATATGTATAAAGATGTCCCACTCTAACATATATGCTAGAGTAGAGCAACTATAATTAATAAAAAAATCCATCATCACTTCCGATCAAATGACTGTCACTATTGAATTCAATGTAAAATTGTTGCAAGTGTGTTAGTGAAAAAATTTTGTTTGTGTTCGTTTCAGTCATTAATTTCTTGTAGGGAACAAACGTAAAGGTAAATAACACAAAATATTTACTGAATAGAACATGTATAAGATAAATATATGTATGCACATAATTCATACTTTTAATGAAGGAAAGAAGAAAATATCGAGCCTTATTTTCGATTTTATCGTAAGCGACATGTTATCGAAAATAGACTTTTTCATTGAAATTAAAATATTAAGGGCCTATCCATAGTTTAGAATTATCAAAATGCCAAAATTGTTGATAACTTTTAAGATACGGGCTGTTCAATTTTATCGTAAGCGACAATTTACGTACAAAAACATATTTGAATATTTTAAAAAAACCTTCTCCTGAAAACTTTCATTTTTGTCGCTTACGATAAAATCGAAAATAAGGCTCGATGTAGTCAAAAGAACATTAAATAATAAACTAAAAGTATTAAATATCATATTCTTAAAAACCTTATTTTTAACAAAGAAATATTTTAGTATTTTTAACATTCCGAAAAATTTTTAAAATAAGATAAATCTTCACATATGGTAACTCTGATGATGGCAAACAGAAGGCAATTGTTTTCTTTTGCAACTAACTTCATTGTAAAACGCGTTGCCAAAATCGGATTTTCCAATAGCAAAGCGTTGCCGCTGCGTTATTTCGGTATGCTCCATACAAAATGTATGGACATGAGAACTTTTGACAGCTAAAAAACGTTTGCCGCCCGTGTTTAGGGATGGCTGTAATAGTAAAGGCGGTGTCAGATACAACGTCAACGCTTTGCGTGACGTTTCTAACTTTGGGAAAAAAGCGTGACGCGAAATGTGTATGACACAACAACACTCACTTTTTGTCTCACTGTTTGTTTTACGCTTAAAAAGTATCACAATTCGATTACTCTGATGCCACTAACTAGTTTTTTATGTAAATTTACAGCAATTTTAATAAAAACTTCATAATTACATGAGAGTTTGGTCAAACAAATTAAGAAAAGTTCACGAGTACCAACTGATTTTTAAAGCACGCAAAAAGTTGAGAGTTGCCCAACTTTTCGCTTCGCTTTGGGTTAAAAGTACTTTATGTGACATGTTTCATATAAGCATGTACATTTCATCTTAGATATCGAAGAGAATCTTCAACGCAACGCGAAGCAAAAGTTTTATCTGACATCGCCTTATGTTTCCACCGACTTTAAATCAAGTAGGTTCAAAGTGTTTCCACCGAGCTTGGGAGTGATTTGTTGTTCAAATTTTCGTACTCAATTTATGCACGTGCTTTACAAAGGTGGGCGCAGCATCCATCACTATTGATGGATGACCCAGAGATGGAGTTTTTAATTTTAAAAGCAACGCAGGGTTGCATACATAAATCGAGTTCGAAAAATAATATTTTCGACATTATTTAAAACAAATCAACCACTTTGAGGTGATTTATCCATATGCAAAATGTATTGTAAATCATGTATAAATTAACATGATTTGCACAAACATTGCCGGTGGAAACATACTATAACCGATAAAATTATTTCAAGTGGGATATAAAAGACTATTTAGTCCCTTTCTTCACTTTTGGTTTTTTTTTCTCAAAAAATCTAAAAGTTTCAGGTGTATCAGGGATTTTTAATAACTTTAATTGTCTGAATTCATATTCAATTGCCTGTCTTTAACATTCTTCAACAAAGTGACTAAATTCTTAGAATATCGTAGAAAGAACTTTTATTTTCAATAATAATATTGTAGGGATCAATTAAGCTTAAGGCTTTGAATTCATCTTCGAAGGCAAATGTTATTAAAATCTTATCACACGTTTTTAAATTTGATTAACTTTAGCATCCGCAAATACATCCCTGGCATATATTCCCAAGTAAATTTCTTCAATGTTTAAATAATTATTTTCATCTTTATAATCCACGAAATAATAATAATCACACTCAAGCAAATCTGTTTTTTAAAAATTATTCATAAAATTTTCAAGTAGTTTTTGAATTCGACCTTATATCACAAAGTACACAGAGGTGACACGAGACGGAAGATAATTTGTGTTTTCGGATTTCGCACTCACACCGAACCCGTGTCTTCTTTAAGCTTCTTTCGTAGTTGCATTGGTTTAACGTTTTTGTATTTTATTCTTTGAGTCCTCATTCGCTATGAGATTTTTGCAAATAAAATGTTAAAATTAATATTTATGAACTAAAAAGCTCAAAGTTAAATCAGGAATCATTTGAAAACAAATCTTAATCACTTTTTTAATACTAATAAACATTTTCACATTCAGTTTTTTAATTCAACACAACAAATTCTTTGATTTAATTTTGTACAAATGTTCACTCGTTCAAATGTATTTTCATTTTATTCTTTGTGGTATTATTCGCTATATGCTTTTTGGAAGTAAATGGTAAAAACTAATATTTTTTAATGAAAATGCTTAAAATGATGTCTGTAATTATGTGGAAACTAATTTTAATCACTTTTTTACCACTAATAACATTTAACACATTAAGTTTTCTAGTTCAACACTACAAAATCTTTCATTTAATTTTGTAAAAATGTCCTCTTGGTTATTTCACAAAGTACACATTTTTTCTTGTTTGTTTTGATTATATTGTTAGCAACTTAATAACAAATATACTACAGTTGTCCCTTTCTCGCCGAACCCGTGTCGTAGCTGATTTTAGCTTTTTTCATCACTCACTTTCTTCACCTCTGTATACTTTGTGCTTATATTTTTGTATTTTTGTTGTTTCAGTTGATAAATTATGTACAAGAATTTGTTTAAAAACCATTTAGTTCCAAAATTATTAAAACAAAAATTAAGATTGATTTCCTTTTACTCCTTATTTTGATTACATCAAGGTGTATTTAAACAGGTGGCAGCGCTACTTCAGCTGATAATTTTTTGCTCTATGTGCTTTGTAGCTGAAGAATGTCAAAAACTTCGATTTTGTTTTGGTTTTGGTACAATTATTTTTGTGCTTTTGACATTCTTCGGTTCTTTACACAGCTATGGTTGCCGTATTTTTGTATAACAAATCCTTACTACGCAGTCACCTGTATAATTACACCATGGATTACATATTCTAGCAAAAGCTGTCTACTTCTTGGTCATGTCCAAATTTTTTTTATACTTCTGAAAAAAGGTGCTATTTTATAATTATTTAAAATCGTTAAATTGAAGTCGAAAATCGTCCAGTCGTCAAAATGCAATTGTGGGCGCTCAAAATCGTCAAAATGACGATAAATCGTCAAATCTGGCAACCGTGCTTGGGACCGTGTCTCAGTAATGCAAAATGCGGACATTTGTGGCAGTTTTGGATGTTTCAGCTCAAAGTTCATCCCTGTTTTAAACACTACTTTTATTTTTCGAGATTTTTATTTAAACTGGTTTCCGAAATTTGTGCCAGATCATGTTTTACGTGGGGCGCCAATGGTATTGCACCACTTGTTATTAAACTTTATCCAAACGGATCAGATATTAAACAAATAAGTAATGAATATAGGGCACTGTCGGAAGTTCCAGGATTTTAAAAGTTCAAATATTTTCAAAAACAGCTGACATGTTACTACAGAAAAAGTAAGTACTCAAATTTAGAAGCAGAACGGCACAGCAACAGAAAGTAAAGACTAATGAAACCTTAACACGCATACTGATTGTTCAGGAAAATTAAAACAAGAAAGCAATTTATATATTTACAAAAAATTTTAAGATATTTGCAAATTAAAGATAGTGGTAAGCTTAATAATGTTTTGCTAAGAATATTCTTAACTTGGGAGTCACACGTTAAATTTTTACCTTTCAATTCCATTCAATTTTCAATACACTCACATTTTTTTTTATTTACACACTCAAACTTTTTAAATTGAAAGCTAGATTACTATCAATTTCACCTATTCATTTAAATGGCAATTTAATTTTCAATTTGAACGGCTGGTCACAGCACACATTGATTGAAGCTACAAATTTGAGTTGTTTCTTCGCCGGTTCAATTAAAAAATGAAATTGACTATCAATTTATGCAACAGCTATCAATTTCAAGGAATTTTGACAAACAGTATTACTACGTTTATACGCGCACTATTTGCAAATAAAATTATTTGCAAATAAATTAACTCACTGTTTATACGGCATAGCAAAAGTACACAAACTTGGTATCACTTCTATAGAAAACTTACTTATGTTGACAAAAAAATAGTGTAAATGTACAAAATATCAAATAATTGTTTGTTTTAATCGTCATTATTTGCTTCTATCCATATTTTTCGTTGCAATATTTATCCATTTATTTTTTGTTTTTTGTTATCAAACATTTGTAAGCGTGGCAACCTCAAGCATTTTATTTGCAAATAGTGCGTTGATCCAAGGCGAATTCAGTATCAGGTGACCTTATCAGCCCAGCTGATTATCAGCTGTTGCTACCAAATTGAGCATTTTGAACCAAAACGTCAAAATTTGCTTAGAAATCTTCTGACAGATTGGTTTTGTAGCATAGCAAACTACGTGTTGTTTTTTGTGTTGTAAAATTGTTGTAGCGATAAGGTCACCTGATACTGAATTCGCCTTGCGTTAATCGTGAATAGTTTTCTGAATTAGTAAGTCGCAATAAAAACAATAATATGGCAACAATTTACTGTTTTATTTGCAAATAACCCCTGCGTATAAACGTAGTATATGTGTGATGTAATTGAAAGCTATTTATTGAACGTGTAGCCGCAACGTAATAATTTAAATTATTTTTCTAGTACAAAAAGAAAACGATCATGAATATGAATGTGTTGAAAAGACTGTTGTTATACCCCATTTAGACACGGAAAGTTTACTTTGCAAAGTCTTAATTCAGCTAAGTGAAAGACAGAAAGAAATAGTATTGCTCCCTCTGTCTTTCACACAGGTGAATTAAGACTGTGCAAAGTAAAGTTTCCATGTCTAAAAGGGGTACAACTATGATTGAAGTTTTGTAATTCTTAAAAATTAATTGAGATTTTGGGGTTTTGAAGGCTAATTTTTATTAATTTTCACACACGTTAAATAGTAAATTAAAACATATAATAATAAATGTAATAATTATGTATTATCATTTCATAAAATACGTCAAATTACATATAATTGTTATTTTTGTATAATTAATAAAATTTAATGAAAAACTCATGCCGATTTTCTTGACGATTTTAGAAATTAGTATGCCGATGATTTTTCAAAAAAGTGCAAGATTTTTCAGCAGAATATTCTGGCAGCCCTGATTTCACAACCACTCACATTCACTCATTAAACAAAAACTGCATACAAAATGAAAGGTTCGACGGACAATTTTTAAAAACATTGAATTTTTTCGGAAATATAGCACAATAATTAAATACTAAACGTGCAGGATATCTAATTAATTAAAGTAGATTTTGTGAAATAGAAGGGTTTTTAAACAAATAATTAATTGATTCTTCAAAATAAAAAAAATAACCATTCAAGATTGTGTAGATTTGTGATTATGTGTATATATACGTAAATCGTATATGTATGTTTGGTTGTGTGTAACAAGAGAGTGCGGATATATACAGAACAAAAAGGAAATAGTGCATAAAAGAAAATGTAAAAGATATGAAATAAAATAAGAAAATAAATAATAAGTATGTTGAATAGATTAGGAAAGAATGAAAGAAATACGAGAATAAAGTGCAAAAATACATGTAAAATATAAACAACATTCGAGTAATATAAATAAAAGCACCACACTGAAAAAAGGCAGCCAAGACCATAAAACGAATTTTTAAACAGAAGATAAATAAAAAAAATAAATATGAAAGAAAATGTTTGCTGTATAGAGTTATTTTATTCTTAATAGAGAAGAAAAGAAAAAATAAGAAAAAGAGTTGTTAAAAACCAAAAGTGAAAACTTGAAAAGTAACTTTTTCTATGGCGGTGTGAGTGTGTTTGTGCTAATGATGATGATGATGATGGTGGTCGACGTTATTGTGTCTCCTCTCCGCTTGAAGTAAAAAAAAATATATGTTCGTTTTTATATCGTTATCGTGTTCGGTTGTATGTTGACGTCGTTTTTTGGTTTTGTGCTTTATCAGGGCCGTCGCAATAAATTTCTGCAACATACATACATACATAGTTGTTGTTGGCCTTTCATTTAATTTGAAACCTAAAAATGTAGAAAATTCTTAGAATTAACAAAATAAAAAAATATAAATCATTCTTTAAGATATAAATGGTGCATATAAATATTGTTTGTTTGGAAATTCGTGCATATGTTTAATGAAGATAAAGAGAAACAAATGAAAAAATTTCAGAGAAAAAGTGTGAAAGAAAAAAATATAAAAAAAAACAAAATCCAGTCTGCTGTAGTGGCGGCCACCATTGAAACCCGTCGCCATCATTTTATGCAAAACTAAAATGGTTCGTTCATAAGTTTCATGAAAGTACATACAAACATACATCCAAAATGGCCGGAATTATGTCATTTCAAAAGTGTTTAGAAAACATTTGCAAATAGCAATAAAGAATTTAATACCAAAAAATTTAAAAATTAAACAAAACAAACATGTTTTAACTATACAGTAAACGCCTTGTGAAAGGATGTGTAACTTGGAATACCCCCAACTAATTAAAACACATGCCGTGGCAAAGTTGCCCAAACGCATACCTACACATGTTTGGAATAAACTAAAATAAATTAACTATAATTCCAAATAATTTAAAAAAAGGAAAGAAAACGAATTTAACTTGAAATTAATATCGGCCCAAAAAGCAAGTGAATGGCATCATTTAATACCAGCCACCATCATTCGGCAGTAGCAGATGTGTTGAGTAGTTCTTTAGCCGCCGGCGGCTCAAATACTCACCATAACCACCAACATCATCAATACTCCAGCCATCCACAACCGCCGCCAGCATCTCATTCGTTGCATCATTCCCATCATCCGACTCCACAACATTTCGAACGAAGCAGTAGTAGCAGCAGTACCACTTCCACAACTTATCTTGTGCCCGTTACTTCGTCCCACTTGCCATTGGACTCGACCGCTTTTCTCTCAGCCTCACCACACTTTGTTACCTCTAATCCGGTATCGCTAAATTCTCATTCGGCCTCTAACACATCCTCTTCGTACACTTTTGTACAAATTAAGCGCGAGCCTTGCCAGGTGTCGGAGGTAACCACCTCCAACACTAATAACCATCATCATACCATTGGTTCTATAGCAGCGGCTTCGTCTGCTTCCTCTTCCCTGTCTTCATTAGCGGCCTCATCCGCCACAGGTTCTTTAGCTGCTGCTAAAACTATGTCATCTACCTTAACAACATTGGTTAAAATAGAGGCTTCATCTCCGAAAGTTCATGAAATGGACAAAACTCATATTAATGCACAAGGTGGTGCTGGCGGGGGATGCAATGTTTTAAATAGCTCAAGTAAGTGTTTGTCTGATATTTAAGTGAAGTAAGTGCTTATTTATAAATTAAATTTGTATTACATTCATATGTACATACATACATATGTATGTAGTGCGATTAACGAATGTCAAATTTTGATATTCGCGTATACAAATATTTGAAACGAAATTCGCGAATTCGAATATTATGTCTGAAATTTATAGACATAAAATTGGTTTTCTATTTACGCCTGCGAAATAAAGTATGAAAAAATTGTTATGAAAACGAACTTCATATTCCTGTTGGCGTACTTTAAGGTTAATAAATAAATTCAGTAAAGTGCGACTTTGACTCGCGCACGAAGGGTTCCGTACGTTTGGCTTTGAGCATTTTTTTAATATAGTGTTTTTTTACGTTTTTCAGCTGAAATAACTTTTTTGTTCTTTATTTTTCGCTTTTTTCTCGTTTTGGCGATTTTTTTCATTTTGGCGATTTTTTTTATTTTGACAATTTTTTTCATTTTGGCGTTTTTTTTTATTTTGGTGATTTTTTTAATTTTGACGATTTTTTTGTTTTTTCGCGATTTATTTTCGTTATAGAATTTTTTTTAATTTTGTGCTTTTTTCGTTTTGGCGATTTTTTTTTGTTTTGGCGATTTTATAATTTTGGGATTTTTTTGTTTTACCGTTTTTAAACATTTCAAGAAGTTTGCTCTTACGGTTTCCAAGATACAGCAAGTGATCAAAATTACATTAACTGATGGTACACCCTTTAATTAAACTTTTTTAAATTCTAGTGTTAATTGTTGTAGACGGTATAATAATACACTAACTTTACAAATTTCAAGTGCATATACATACAATTGTATGTATATTACATGGGATTTTAAAATATTTTGTTGCTCGTTTTGGCACACCCTTTAAAGTCTAACTCTCATGTATTTATTGGTGTAGCGGCCAAGGGTCTACACACTCTGTTTCAGGTCCGTAGTTCTAACGGTTCTCGAGAACAGACGGACGGACAGCGTAGCGAAAACAATAGGGTTTCTTTTTACCTTTGGTGTACGAAACCCTAAAAACTACCCATCATTTTAATGATCGTCATTAAATAGCATTTGAAAATGATACAAAGCACAAATTTCTATAAAATAAAAATAATGAATTCGCACATAATACGAAAAAATTTAATTTTTTGCAAAAAGTCACTTTATGCCAAACAATTTCGAGACAAATTGAAATCAAATTGTTTAAATGGTTTTCATTTCGTCGTCTCTTTTTCCCTCTACATTTTTAAATATGTTTAATACACATAAATAACTTATTTCCTTATAAAACCACAACATTTATTATCAATAAAAGTGACAAATACATAGAAGCAAATGGTATTGCAGAAGCTTATGAAAATATTTCTTCACCCAAAAAAAAAAGTTTTAAAATCAAGAAGAAACAATTTGATTTTAAAAACGTAACCTTTATGAAATAGAACTTAGTTTGTTTTCTGTTATTTTAAAAATTTTCATTCTTGTTTTAAAAATGAAAAATATTTTGAAATCAAAAAAGAATATTTTTTGTTTGAAAAAGACAACAACCTTGATATAAAGTTGAACATACTCAAATTAAAAGATTATGTTTTTGTGTTAAGAATGAAATATTCTTGAAGTAATAATGAAGCATTTTTATTATAAAACTTATTATTTTTATATTAAAAATGAAGCGTTTGAATTAATAATGGAGAATTATTAAATTAAGAATGAAAGATCTTAAATTAATAATAGAGAATTTTTGAATTAAGAATGAGACGACTTAAATTAATAATGGAACATTTTTTAATTAAGAACGAAACGTCCTAAATCAATAATGGAGCATTTTTGAATTAACGATGGTTCGTTTTTAAACTAAAAATGTTACCGTTTTATTTTAATGGTGCTTCATACTTACAATATACTATGGAATCAAAAAGTACACGCATAAGAGAGAGATTTTTTTATTAATTTTCATTTATTTTAAATATGTAATAATTTTACACGTACTACAGGAAAAGCTTGAATTGCAAGATGAAGATGCTGTTTCGGAATTTTGCAAGCAATCCTTCAATGGCAGCGACAAAGATTCGTAATCATTTCATAATTCTTTCTTTCTCCATTCAAATAATTTTTCGCGGAACTGCCCTTCTAATTACCGAATGAATAACTTCTTTTAAGTCCTCATTTAATAAATAGTTGAGTCTCTTGACAGAAATATCTGCATCTGCAAGAATTAAAAAAAAATAATAATATGCGAAATGCGATACTGTATCGCACTATCGGCACAATGTATCGATTTTCGTCGATGCAATTAAGCTTGTAAACTTGGAAACTTTCCAATGTATCTGCAGCAAAAACGTCACCAAATCCCAAAGCAGTGTTGGTTGTTTTCTTTGTGGAAAATTTTTTCACATCAATTGTGTAAATGTTACAACTGAACAGCATAAAATGTTTTGTCAAAACAAAAAAATTTTTCGCTATGTTTGTGACTGTTGTAGCTCACCACCTAATGAAAAGCGGATTTCCAGCCTGCCAGTTGTTACTGGTGATTTACAGCAGGAGCTTCACAATATTACCACGGGCATTGAAACTGAGTTCGAGAAGCATAATCGTATTTTTGAAAATCAAGTTCATGCCAGTATTGCAGCCTTTGAACGCAAAATGCTTGAGTTATTTGATAAGTTTAGAGCTGAGCAGGATGAAAAGATTGAAAGGCTTAGAAATGCGACGGCAACTCACCTAGAAAGTCATAAATATGTAGAAATACAAAAGCGTTTGAATGATTTGGAGACTCATAACTGTGTGCTGCAAAGGAGGCTTAATAGAAGTAATCTAATAGTAAGAGGTCTACCAAAAAATATTAAAGATCTCAAAACTCCGATATTTAAGATTGCATCACTTTGTGGCTCATCTATTAATCAAAGTGATTTGGGACATTGTGCTTATATACATAGTGGAAAAGCAGTTTTAGTGAAGCTGAACTCAGTGCAGTTGCGTGATCGCATTATGGTCAACTTTTCAAAAAAGCGTTTCATATGGCTTAAAGATATAGTAGGTGGTGAAATTACATCTAAGGTTCATATCTCTGATCATTTGACATCGGCAGCGACCAAGCTTATAGCGGTTTGTAAAGACCTTCATTCAAAGAATAAGATTATTAAGTACAAATTCATTAATTATGATGTCCCAAAAGTAAAACTGACTTTTACAAACAATACGCAAAAGGTTTTAAATATTGAGCAATGTTTGAAAATCTTGAATAATGGCTGTGTATCAAATGAATTGAATTCTGAAAATAATATGTATCCTAGCGGTTCCAATGGTGCTGTCTTAGAAACTGAATCTGTGATGTTAAGTGCACCATTTGATGGAGATGAGTCTTTAACGGATGATCAAACCTAATTGCTCCTGTACTTCATTTTTTGTTATGGGCTTATGTGTATTTTTGCTTTGCTATTTTAACATGTTAGTTCTTTTCTTCTTTTTTTTCTCTAGTTGAAAATTAGTAGTGTGTGTTAGATGGAAAATTTATACTTTAATATTTAATTACTATTTATTTTTGTTTTGCTATTATAACGATTATTGTATACATATATTTATTTTTTGTTATGAATGTTATACAGAATTTAGGGCCAGTTATTAGCGATAACAGTTTTCTTAGATCTCATTTTAGTAACCTGCAACAAAATGTTAATATAGGACATTTAAATTGTACAAGTTTTAATTTGAGACCTGATTCTACTAAGTTTAGTGAAATTAAGCAATTGTTAGATGGCCAGTTTTTAAATGTGTTTGGTGTTAGTGAAACTTGGCTTAAGCAAACTGTTTCTACTACTGTTGTGGATATTCCAGGCTATGTGTGCCACAGAAATGATCGTTCATGTATGAGGGGTGGTGGAGTTGCTCTTTATGTTTCGAAGGAAATTAAGCATAAGGTGGTGTATATGGGTAACAATTATGGAATTGTTGAGTGTTTGTTTATTGAACTTTATATTGGAGATATTAAAATATTGGTTGGAGTGGTATACTTACCTCATGGTGACTTCGCTTCGTTCGAGAGTGAAGTGTCTGACTTGATAGTTCAATATTCAAATATTGTTGTTGTCGGTGATTTTAATAATAACCTATTTAACATTAATAAATCTCTGGCGGTGCGTAATAGCTGTGATAGAATGGGACTTTCTCTTGTTCACAACTCTGTGCCAACTTATTTTGATGTTCGATGTAATTCTACTTCTTTGTTGGACTTTTTTTTAGTGTCTGAATCTGAAATGGTTACTAAATCTGGTCAGTTTCTTTGTCCGGGGATTACGCGGCACTCTTTTATTTTTCTATCTTTAAGGGCATTGCGAGTGTCGACTGAGAGTTTTTATGAGTACTATGATTATAATGCAGTTACTATTGAATCTATTCAGACCAAGTTGTCAGATTGTTGGTTGGATAATATGTACTTCACAAACTGCGTTGATGAACAGCTGAGAATTTTGAGTGAGAATATGCAATTTCTTCATTCTGTCGTGCCTTTAAAGCGCCATGTTTTTTCAAATCGTGGTGATAACTGGGTTAATGCTCCAGAAATTAAACATCAAATGTCACTTAGAGACCTTGCTTATGGAGCTTACCTATATGATAGGTCTCCTGAGAACTGGAGAATTTTCTGTCGTTATAGAAATAGGGTAAAATCTGTTATGAGAAAGTTTAAGAGAAAAGCACATGGCTTACTTTTTGAGAACAAAGATAGTAAGCAGATCTGGTCCATACTAAACAAGAATACTGTTGGGAGGAATACTGATGATTTTGAAGGTACGGATCCCAACCTGCTGAATGATGCTTTTTCGTCTAATCAATCTTTGCTTAATGCACACACAGTTGATTTCACTAGTATACCTCGTAATGGTTTTTCTTTTCGTTCAGTGGATTTATTAGAAATGCTTGAGTCTTTTGACTTAATTAAGTCCAGGGCAGTTGGCTATGATGGTTTTACGCTCAAATTTATTAGATTATTAATGCCTCTTATTGGCAATTACATATTACGCTTAGTTAACACCATTTTTATTACATCTAGTTTTCCATTGTTATGGAAAGTTTCTAAAATTATTCCTATTAAAAAGAATAATGGAGTACTTAATGACTTTAGACCAATATCTATATTGCCAATTTTGTCAAAAATGTTTGAACACCTTATTAAAAAACAGATGATTAAACACATCGACGAGAATAGCTTGCTACATGACTGTCAATCGGGATTTAGGAGTAATAGGAGCACTACCTCATTGTTGATTGGTCTAACTGACAATATTAGGAGATGTATTTCTGGAAATGGTGTTTGTGTTTTGCTTTCTTTGGACCTGGCGAAAGCTTTTGATAGGGTGAATCACTCACTTTTGGTTAGTAAATTGTTTAGTTTTTATGGGTTTTCTAGGTCGGCATGTAGATTGGTTTTTTCTTATCTTTCAGATAGAAAGCAGTATGTTAGCAGTAAAGGCTTCAGTTCTAATATGCTTCCTGTATATAGTGGTGTGCCACAAGGGTCTGTTTTGGGACCTTTGCTGTTCATAGTGTTTGTCAATGACTTGTTTGGGATTTTATCCAACAATATATGTCAGCCATTTTCATTTGCAGATGACATGCAACTATTGTTCAAGGGTAACTCGGAATTTCCTGATGTTTTACAGAATATGATAGACTATACTGTTGGTTTACTTTACGGATGGATGACTGATAATGAACTTTCGGTTAATCCTTGTAAGACTAAGGCTATGTTATTTGGTGATTGTAGAAGTGATAATTACACTATTGTGTTGAACGGTGTTTCCATTGAATTTGTTGATAAAATTAGATGCCTGGGCCTCATTATTGATGTAAAGTTGAATTTTGAAAGTCACATTAATTCGGTAGTATCGAAGGTTAACTTTTTATTGCGCCGGTTATACAGTTTGGACTTAGTATTACCTTTTTACATTAAGAAGCAGATTGTACATGCAATGATTATGCCATTGTTATTATATACTTTAGAAGTGTATTCTGGAACATATGGGTGTGTGCTCAGAAAAGTTAAATTAACATTAAATAGAGTTATTAGATATCTCTATTCTCTTAGATTGCGACAACATGTATCACCTTATGTGCGAAAATTCTTAGGATTGTGTTTTGCTGATTTTCTTAAGTATAGAAACCTACTACACTTTTACAAAGTTATTAAATTACAACTGCCTTTGTACCTAACAGAGTTCTTCGAGTTTGGTAGGTCGCATAGAAATAGACAATTGAGGATTCCTAGGCTAACAACCTTATTAGAGCGATCATTTTACGTAAGAGTAGCAAGGGATTATAACGAATTGCCGGTTGTTTTAAGGGCTTTTAGCTGTTCTGTTAACACTTACAAGAGGAAACTATTTCAGGAGATACGACTGAGTAGCTCTTCCTTGTAGTGTTTCACTACGTTGAGTATCAGGTCTCAATATTAGTAAACTTATAGTTGTTTAATATTCTGTTGAATTTTAAATTTCTTATTATTTATAATGTTATCTATATTATTCGATACTAAATATTTTTAAATTTATTTTTTTTTATATAGATTTTAATATTGTTACAAATTATTTATTACATAATATTGTTATTTTTTTATTTTTTACATACATATTACACTTTAGTGATAATTGATGTAGACCTTTGTAGTAGTATAAGTGAAACCGATTATGGCCATAAGGCTAGGTTTTTCTATTTTGGATGAATAAATGAAATGAAATGAAAAATTGTATTTTAGAGCTATACTATTCGTTTGTATTCTAGTTTTTACCGAATGTAGACCTAATTGCTATCTATACTGACATGCAAAAAAAGTATATAAAACATTATGTTTTCTTTGAAAAACAAGGTACATCACAAAGTAACGTTACGTGACAAAAAGTGGACGTTTCTGTGGAAATGCCCAAATGTCCTTATATTTTATTTTTAGTTGAGAAATAAGGCATATTTAGCTGATTACATATGACTTTATTTCAGTGAGCCGGCGAAAATTGGTACATTGTGCCGCTAGTGTGATCTGGCTTTAGGCTCATTACCCATTCGAAACAAATCCAATTAATAATATTGAAACCTGTGATTGCAACAACTTACCTTTCAAATATGGCAATACGTTGACCACAGATATAATACGTTGACCATATCGATAAATTAATTGAATTGTTTAATAAGCAGAATCGTACATTTTTGTTTTAAAACTGCTGCGTTATAAAAATAAGAATGTTGTATATTAAAATTATAAGAAACATTCTAAATTTAAAAATGCTGCATTTTTAAAACGAAAACGCACATTTTTGTTTTGAAACTGCTTCGTTATAAAAATAAGAATGTTATATATTAACAGCATTATTTATAAAAATGATTAAGGATTTATAAAGGCTTTTTAAGAAATTTTTTTATGAAAATTTGTTTTAAAACCCTTTTATAAGCGTTAATAAGTTTTATAAATAAGGCTGTAATATTATAAGAAACATTCTTAATTCAAAAATGCTCCATTTTTAAAACGAAAATGCACATTTTTGTTTTAAAATGTTTTATTCTTAATTAAAACATTATTATTATTACTTCAAGAATATTTCATTCTTAACACAAAAACATAATCTTTTAATTTGAGTATGTTCAACTTTATATCAAAGTTGTTGTCTTTTTCAAACAAAAAATATTCTTTTTTGATTTCAAAATATTTTTCATTTTTAAAACAAGAATGAAAATTTTTAAAATAACAGAAATCAAACTTAGTCCTATTTCATAAAGGTTACGTTTTTAAAATCAAATTGTTTCTTCTTGATTTTATAACTTTTTTTTGGGTTAGTTTAGTAAGAAACATTTTTAATTTAAAAATTGCTTAATTTTTAAAACGAAAACGCACATTTTTATTTTAAAACTGCTTCGTTATAAAAATTAAAATGTTGTATATTAATGGTATAAGAAACGTTCTTATTTGAACAATTATTTTTAAAAATGATGCATTTTAAAAACGAAAACGCAAATTTCTTGTTTTAAAACTGCTTCGTTATAAAAATAAGAATGTTATGTATTAATGTTATAAGAAACATTCTTATTTTAACAATTATTTTTAAAAATGCTGCATTTTAAAAAAGAAAACGCAAATTTCTTGTTTTAAGAATGCTTTTTTGGTTCAGTGTACCTACATATCTACAAGGTTTTATGTGCATGTAATTTTGTAAAATTTTTTTTAGAAAAAAGAAGGATTGGATTCCCTGTTTTATAAAAATGCTTCTTTGCAGTCAAAACTAATCGAAAAGGATATTCAAATACTCATTTCATTCGAATAAAATAAATTGTGATAATTTTTCTTTGTTCATCATATTATTTTTACTTTTTCTTCATAGAAATGTTTATCTGTTTTCCTTCCATGTCAGAAAGTCGTATTTTTTAAAGTAGGTTGCTTTACTTCAAGATAAAAATTTATTTAATAAAATAAAAAATTATTTGAATACTCGAATGAAATTCTATTCGATGTTGTACATCATAAGCTGTGGATTGGTTGTTGAACACGGTGGAGTTACCAGTATTTATTATTAAATTACAAAATAATTAAAGTTGTCTTTTGAATACAATATCCTAATAAAGCAATGTTAGCCTTAAAGTGCTTGCTAACAGGGTTGTCAGATTTAAAAATCGCCAAAAGTGATTTTATGTGGTTTTTCTTAATATATATTTGATAATAAATTTGCTTTTATATAACACTTTTTTTAATATAAATTTTTAAAAAATAATCGCATAAAAATTCAGCAGCAAATCGCCAAAAGCAGAAATAAAATCGCCAAAATTTTTGTTTGTTTATTTTATCAAATTCAAAACGCATTAGTAATTAATTAATATAAGAAAAATCATCAAAATCAAATTGCTTTAATCGGGTATGTTCTGTATTCCACAGCTTTTAATTTCACGTGAGATACAGAACATACCCGAATATCTTGCAGACGAGTTTTGGTAGGATTTATTTTTGAAACTACTCCTTTAACAAACTAATTTTCCTGCATTACTAAAATTTTCAAATTCAATTTTGTTAAAAAAATAGCCATTAAATCGCCAACAAATTTATTTATCGCCAGAAAAATCGCCATGTCGCCAAATCAAAAATTTAGTCGCCAAACAAGTTGAAAAATCGCCACGTTTGGCGAGAAATCGCCGTATCTAACAGCCCTGCTTGCTAACTACTATGAACTTTAAAGCTCAAGTAAAATATTTTTTTTTTAATACGACCCTTAATGTTTTTCTCATTTTTATCGATTTTGACACACTAGTTCCCTTTTATCTCAGAGAAGGTCACAAAGCTTCTAGATTTAAAAATTGTTTTTCCCTCTTTTATATGTTAGCTTTATTATCAGGCTTTACGTTATATGGCGTTTCGTTACTAAAATTTTCAGTTGATATTTTATCGGTTAACAAATAACTGAAAGGTATAAGTATAATAAAACTATATCTGTTATCTAAATATATAATTACCAGCTTTAACCCGTGGTTCCTTCGCTTTGTATTTTGGAAATTATACTTAAAATTTATGAATATTTTGTTATTTGTCACTCACTTATAAAGGCGATAAAAAAAATAAAATAACAGAACAAAAACCGGTTTTAAGACTATATAAAAACCGGTTCCGAACCGGATACAAAAAATAGGCTGTGTTTAACGCTTGTAATGCAGCTTTCGATTGGTGAATGAATTTTGAAAATTGGTTAAGCGATTTGGGCGTGAAAGCGCAGCAAACAAACTCACTTTCACATTTACATACATATGTACATACATACATATGTATGTATATTAGTAAGGAAGTCTATACACACATTAAGGTGTGTGTTAGAAATATGGGGATTTTTTTCAACTTTTCCTCACTCTCACTCAATTTGGTGACCATTTGTAAAAAATATGACCTACAAAATTCCAGGTCAATTGGTGATGATTAATATCTCTGAAAATCTATCTTTATGATATTGGAACAAGAAAAATATTATTTTTGTAAGAGAAAACAAAAATTTTAAGTAAATTTTAAATAAACATTGTACTTTGCAAAAAAAAAAAAAAAAAAAAATACTCACAATCCGGCGTTACGTTACACACTTTTGAAAATTTATATTATATTAAATGTTTGTTTATAAACGATTTTTTATTATCACATATGTTAATAACACTTTGTTAACATGCAAAATTTACATTATATTGAATTATCATTTTAAGAAAAATTAAATTGTACCGTTAGTTGATATAATATATGTAGTTTTATTTTCATTTGTCTATCATGAGTTGTTGTTGTAGCAACAGTTTTGAAAAAAAAGTATTACTGTGCAATTGCTCCTAGAAGAATAAAAATTAAAGAGAAAATGCTCCTGAAATTAAGTAAAACTTACCAAAACGAAAAGCCTAACTTTTTAGCCACCACAACTAAGGAAAGCTTCGAACTCTTAATATATAATATTTCTCATTTTTAATACAAGAAAACACATCTGTTGGTGAACTTGAAATTTTTCCGTCATGGTAGACTTTTCTCTGGAAGTGCACATATTTGTTATCTTCTCCCTATAGGAATTTACCCCATTTTACAAAAATTTTGTTTCCATCACAGTGTTGAAAAATTCATTACTTTAGTACTTTTTCCAGTACTTTTTCATTTCAAAAATACATCGGTACCCCCACGACATTTTCAGTACTTTTTCATTACTACATATTTTACATTTTGCGCCTTTCAATTCTTAATACGTTGGCAATACTTTCAACGTAATGCTAAACAAAAAATGTGTGATGTGATCATTTCGATAACAGACTGTGATAAGCATGTGTTTGTTGCACAATTGATGTTGTTGTAAATAGAAATATCATCACTTTGAATTCTAGTGCGTGTGTCACAATCGTCTCAATGGGCTGTCACACATGAGACTAATTTTTATGCCAGCACATACAAACACACATATTTACGCTGGCATATCAAAAGAAAAAAGTTGGGCTGCATTTACAAACAAGAAAGTTTTGTAAATAATGGATTCCTCATCCAAAAGGTACATATATACATAAATCATTTGATATTCGTTTAAATATATTTAATTTATAATTACAAAATTTTAGCAAAATAAAAACATACAGTGCTGTATTCCGAGAAGAATGGAGGGAAAAGTATCCAGGGTTGATAAAAGACAAAACAAATGGTAAAAAATGTACTATATGTAACATTGGCATTGTCGGTGGCTTAAGTCATATACAACGCCATGCAAGCCGAGAGTGTCATATTAAAAAGTTTCAAATGGCAAAGAACACACCAAAAATCAATGCATTTTTGGAAAACACCCGCTGTATAAGTACTGATGCGGTAAAAAAATTCAAAATAATGTTGTTTTTTCATTTTCAATTTTGGACCACTTAAACAACATTATAAAATATGCAATATCGGAATCGCAGATAACCAAAAAATTTTAATTAATCGGCAAAAGGCACAGAGTATTATTACAACAGTTATTGGACCAGAAAACACAAAAATTGTGTCAACATTTTGTAATAATAACTATTTTTCAATTATAATTGATGAGAGTAATGATTGTACTGAGTCGAAAAATAGTTGTTAGAACTTTTGATGGAAAATGCAGATATCGATTTCTATCATTAGAGTCTTTAAGCGATTATTCAGCAAACGAAATTGTGAAAAAAATGTTGGAAGTTTTAAAAACAAGCAAAATCCCTTTGAAAAATCAAATAGGGTTTACGGCGGACAACTGTAACGTAATGATGGGACAAATTAATTTTGTGCAAGCAAGGTTAAAAACTAGTTCCAAATTTTTTTGTAAATGGCTGTATATGTCATATTTTAAATTTATGCTCCTCAGCTGCATATTTGTGTATTCCTAAAGATATAGACAAATTTATGAAAGAAATTAGTTTCTATTTCTGCAATAGTTCGATCAGAAAAGAGAAATTTATCGCATTTCAAGAATATTTTGGTACAGATATTCACACAATCTTAAGATATTCACAACCTAGATGGCTTTCTAGACATGCCGGAATGGAATTTTTGTTCCTACAAGTGGCAAGAAATTTTATAAAAAGGAATGCTTTGGATAATATGTCAGTGGAAATTTTAAATTTGAATGAAAACCATTTGCCTTTAAATGAAGTCTTTTGTGGAGCTATATTTGACATACATATGTATATGTAGAAACATGCAAGGTTGACAAAGAAATTGTTTATAAATTTAAAGAAACCGCAACATCTTTTTATTTAAAATTTTGCGAATCATTAAAAGCTAAGTTTTGTTTTGAAAATAAAACATTAAAAATGATAAATAGTTTTACTCCAGAAAATATTCTCTCTGGTGCAACCAATAGTATAATACCATTACTGTTAACGTTA
Organism: Tachina lurida; assembly: GCA_944452675.1. Taxonomy (NCBI): domain Eukaryota; kingdom Metazoa; phylum Arthropoda; class Insecta; order Diptera; family Tachinidae; genus Tachina; species Tachina lurida. The sequence goes on along the minus strand of OX101752.1, from coordinate 66,281,971 downwards.
TTTCCTAACGAAGAAAAAAACTATGAAAATATTAATTCCCAATTCCGTGCACTAGCGGATCTTCCAGAAATAAAACATTTTAAAACAGAAAATGTTTCAAGTTTTTGGAAAAATGTTGCCAAAACTAAGAACGAAATGAATGAACTAATGTTTCCTGATATTTCGCGTATTGCTTTTGGAGTATTATCAATACCACATTCGTCAGCAGCAGTTGAACGCATATTTTCAACACAAAATGCTGTAAAAAGTAAAGAAAGAAATCGCTTACATGTAGAATCTGTTTCAAGTTTGATCAAAGCTAAAGATCTATTAAAATCAAATGACAGTTGCTGTTTTAATTATAATATTTCAAATGATCTCATAAAGTAAATTTGCTTTATCATAAAAAAAAACTAATCGAAAGCTTTATTTTTAAATATATGTATGTAAATACTTTTAAACTTAAGTAAGAACTGAATTAAATTTTTAGTTTTTTATATCTTGTTATTTATAAAAGTATAAACCATGGTATAAACTACATACATATCTGTGGGCTTTTGACAAAAGAACTTCTCTCGAAATAAGAAATTTTTGCAAGATTTTTATATTAAATATAAATTTTCAAGACGGTTCTTTTTGTGAAATCCTTGCATTTCTACGCCATTTGGTTAAAAATCTACAGTTCTTGGCAAATCAACTTCTTTCATTATATTTGGAAAAAATATTTGATAAAATATCTTATCTGAAAGAGTTTAAAAATTTTCTAAAATGCAAGAAATAAAATTGGTATATCCTTTTGACAAAACATCTGAATTGTATTTAATATTTTTTTGCATATATACATTTTGTTTTAACAAAACAACTTCTCTTCAAAGAAGTTGTTTTATCAAAACTGAAATTTAGAAAATATGTAACTTGGCTTGAGATAAGCGCAAAATATGAATCACGTTTTTGTTTAAAACCATTTTAACAAAACAGCTTGTGTAATGTAAGTTATTTTTTTTTTGTTGAAAACAATTTCGACAAAACATCCTATCTTTTTAGTCTTAATTTTTCTAAAAATCTTTTGGCATTAGAATAGAATTATTCATATCTTCACTTCAATTTAGTATTTAAATTTAATACTACACTTTCACTTTTTCACCCAATATTTCAAAATCAATGTTACTACATATTTTATCAGTTTTTTCGTTCTCCTGTAAAATGTGTTCCTTTACTGTGGATTTCTCAACCTAATATTCATCACAAACCTCTGGTTATTGAAATTGATAACATAACATTTTTCAAATATTCTCAATCGGCAATTGCTAATGACTTTAACTTTAACTTATGTAATTTTGATGTGCTTAATTCCTTGTTTGAGGCTATAAACTGGACTGATTCGTTTGATAAGTTAAATACTAATGAATGTTATGATTTATTTCTACAGAAAGTGCGTGATATCTGCTGTAATAATATTCCAACTAAGAATAAGAAGCCTTATAAACTACCATGGTACACTAGGGGTCTCAAAAATCTAAAGAATTTGCGTAATAAATTTCATAGGAAATTTATAGATATGGGTGATTCTGAGTCTGAAGCCAAGTTTTTTCACTACCGCCGTGAATTCAACTTCTTGAATAAATTTCTTTATAAACAATTTCTCTTATCTAAGGAACAGGAGATAATAAGTAACCCTAAGTCATTCTGGTCTTACATAAAATCTAAGAAACAATCGTCTGATATTCCTTCGACAGTTCAGCTGGATGGGATAGTTTCTAACTCTTGCCGTTAATATGTTTGCATCATTTTTTAAATCTAACTTCGAACCACCTGGAGATAATATTTCTACTTCAGGGACTCATACTAACTTAAACGTGGGATTCTTTATTTTGTCTGAGGATGATGTATCTGAAGCAATCATTCAGGCTAAGATCTCATTCAAATCTGATTTTGATGGCCTATGTACTCATTTATTGAAGAAGGCTGCCTCGTCTTTTATTCCTGCATTGACTTTTATTTTCAACTTGTCACTTAAGGAGGGTGTATTTATTAATAGATGGAAGTATGCGACGGTCACTCCTATTTTTAAGGATGGAAGGAGAGATGACGTTAGGTGTTATAGGCCAATTTCTAAATTAACTTGTGTCTCTAAAATTTTTGAGCACATCATTCATAAGAAACTGTTCTTCCTGACAAAGAGTTGGATTTCGCCTTACCAGCATGGTTTCTATGCTGGAAGGTCTACTGTAACGAATCTGTTGCTATTTAAGGAATACTGTTTAGAGGCCCTGGTTAACGGCGCCCAAGTTGAGGTGATTTATACTGACTTTTCAAAAGCTTTTGATAAATTATCGCATTCGGTCTTATTATCTAAATTGAAGTTAATGGGGTTCCATTCTAATTTCTTAGTCTGGATTATGTCTTACTTGTCCAATAGAACTTGTTCCGTTAATATTGAAGGTTATAGTTCTGTGCCTTATCTGCAAATGTCGGGTGTACCTCAGGGTAGTATACTCGGTCCTTTATTGTTCAACCTCTTTATTAACGATATCGGTAGTTGTTTCTTGAAATCAAATTATTTATTATATGCTGATGATTTAAAATTTTTCTTAAAATTAGATTCGATTCATGATGCCCAAATTATGCAAACTGAGCTCTATAATCTTAGTGAGTGGTGTCGCCTAAATAGTTTAAGTCTGAACATTAATAAATGTGTGCATGTTTCCTTCTATAGGTCTGTTGCCCCCAGTGTTGTAGCCTTTTATATTGATGGTGTAGTGTTGAATACCTCTAATCTTAAACTTGACTTAGGCGTTATATTTGATAACTCCTTGTCGTTTGATGCTCATGTTGAGTATTTACTTCCTAAAGCATATAAAATACTGGGTTTTCTGAAGAGAACTTGTTCTGAGTTTGCTGATCCATACACTCTGAAATATATCTATACGTCTTTTGTTAGGTCTAAACTAGAATATGCTGCTGTTATTTGGAATCCCCATGTCTCTAATCGTATTGCTCGTATAGAGAGAGTTCAACGCATTTTCGTCAAATATGCTACGCGCTCGTTACTTTATTTATCATCCGTTCCATATGAATCTAAATGCTTGTTTATTGGTCTACGTACTTTGGCGTCTCGTAGAAAAGTTCAATCTGCCTTGCTGTTATATGATATTATCAATGGTTCTATTGATTGCCCTGATTTGCTTTATGCCATACGGTTTTATATACCTCCCAGGAATATGAGGTTCGCTAAACTTTTCGATGTTCCATTTCATCGTACAGATTATTCTCGTAATGGTACCTTATCACGTACATTCTCTTTCTTGAACGAAATAAATTATAATATTCAAAAAGATTCAAAATCTTTTATCGAATTTAGCACTGAAAAATCAGAGTTTAAATTGCTTCTTTTTAGTTTATTGAAATAACTGTGATCTCAAAACTATTTAATTGTTTAATTTAATTGTAAACTTTTCAAAGTAATATTGTATATATGTATATATATGTTTATCCGTGATAGATTTCTTTTTTCTTTTTTAATACAAATTTTATAAACAACCTTAGTATTAGTTCCTTATCTTTAAATGTTATCTTAGTCTGTAAGGATTATTTGTCCATTGACTGAACTACAATAAATAAATAAATAAATAAATAAAAATTGCAGTTTTTGAAAGAGGTTGTTTTGTCAAAAGTCCACAGATATATAAAAGCATTTTTTTTAAACTGAACACTATAAATGTACCTTTTGTTTATGTATAACAAAGTTTATTTAAATATACACATATTTGCCTTTATTATACCTATAAATATTGTAATTACTTGACATACATATGTATATGAATTGAAATAAACCATTTTTTGTTTAATTAATTTTTATAAATAAATATTTTTTACAAAAGTACCATTTAATGCAAAAAAGTACTCTTTCAGTTATAGTTCAGTACCATTTCAAAATTTTAATTTTGCAATACTGTTCCATCATATCTGTGGCAAAAAGGAAAAAGTGCTTAAGTCGAGATAAGCTGATTTTGAGTTAATGGCACCTCCGTAATCTGCATATTCGAAAGTACTCCTGGTCAAAATTTCAATTAATTTGTGTGATTTTTCAGGAAGTTATAGCACTATGACTTGCGTCTTATATTTTTTAGACTTCTAATCTCATTTAGAATAATATCTTAATTTAGGTTATACTTTTGCATATTTCAACTTAAATGTATTACTTATAGTGTGTAGAACGATGTTTGCTTAAAAAACTATAGGTTAACAAGGATTTTCTCAATTTAACTGTAAAAGAAATAAATTTCTGAAAATCGACTTGAACGCTTAAAATTGCTCTCCTGCAAAACAGTAAAATATGACTTAAGCACTTTTTCCTTATTGCCACAGATATTCCGACATTTTGAGGTCCTGGGAGTCGATTCTGACTATTTTCGTATGTATGTATGCATGAGTGAATGTATGTATGTATCAGAGAACTGTATGAGTTGATTCACTCTCGCTCTCCACTCACTATGTCCTCTTTCGTCAGGTTTACCTGTGCAGTTTTTGTTAAATTTTATTTTGAACCTGCATTCGCGTTCATACACACCGTCAAGTTTGTTTCATCAAGTTTCATCAATTTGTGTTGTTCGTAGAGTATTACGAATGATAAAACAAAACGGAAAAGCAAACTTGACTGGTACGGTCAATTCTGTGCCCCTCTCCATTCTATTTTCCTCTCTCTCCTAACAACTCAAGACTTGAATAGTCACACCTGACGTGTGTGAAAGGGGACTATTACAATGCTTTTGTTTTGTTTTTTAACATCAGTATGTACTAAAGCTATATTTACATGGTAATACAATGTATTACGACATGTCAAAAAATGCTGTAGAATGTACAAAAACTTATCATGTAAACGCAAAATGTATCGAGTAGGAGAGAATACGGATAGCAAATGTGACAAGCGGTCGGTAAATGTTTTGTTTTCTAAACCATTTTAGAAACTTATGTAAGTATTCTGATCACATTTCAAAGTAAATATTGGCAGCACTAATGGTATCTATTGAAGGTGTTAACAATTTTGCAGAAGCAACCAAAATCAACTCAGGAAATGTTCATGTTGTTTTTGTAAATATTGTACAACTGCAACCATCAAGTAGCTAATGGTACAGCAAAACCAAACAAACAATAAACAAACCTATAAAAAAATAATATTTTGTAGTAAAATTACATTGAAATAATAAAATGTTTTCTCCAATATTCAGTTTTATTAGTAAACATATTTTTTTTTTGCAATTTTCCCATTTTTATTATAAACTCAACAGTTCAATATTTTTGCTTGCGTTTTACTATAGTATCAGTGTAAACATGAAAAATACCTACAACAGACTTTTAATCTCTTTTTTTTTAACACGAGAGAGAATATCCTAATATTTTGATTCTACAAAGCCGTAATACTTTGTATTACCGTGTAAAGACACCTGAATGATATTGCTTGCAGTGTTGCCTCTCTAACAAGTGACTGTCATTAACTCACTCTCTTTTAATAAGTGTTGTTAGTAACCCCCCGTTGTCACGTGCCAGTAATTACTTGCAAGTAGTGTTTATGTATGTATTACTAAAAGCCGTTTCACACTATAATACAAGTATTAATACTTTTGACGAAAATGCATTCCTAATCTAATTTCTGTTTCAAAAATTTAAAAAGACAATAACAACTCAACATGTCAGAGTTGCATTTTCCACAAAAGTATTAATACTTGTATTATAGTGTGAACCGGCCTTAACGAAAATGAGGAGACATGTAAAAAACCCAAAATATTTCGAGTGGCTATACAACACAGTGCAAGTTCATTTTTAAAATGTCGTCAACAAGTAAATTATAGCTGAAATGGCGTTAGTACAGTGTTGCCAAGTATTCAATATTTTACTTTAATTGTATTGTGATTATATTTCTTTTATTTAATCATGAAATTTATGTTCAAACTTAGCTCTAAAATTAGCCTTTGTGTCATTTCTCAATATCCTTTTTATATATACAAAAAAAAGCTATAATATTAAGCAAATTAATGAAATAACTCCTTACTCGGCAACACAATTTTTCGTTTCGTTTTGTCACTTTGCTTGCGACAAATGTAAAACTTTACTTGCTCCTAAATTTCTTTGCAAGCTGACTCGCAAGTGGCAAAAGTGTGGCAGTGTTAGTAAAAAATGTGAATGTATTGAATTTTTTTCATTTGCACTTGCATGTGGTAACGGAGGGTAAAAATCAATAAAAATTCTTACTGTTGTTTGATTGTTTTGTATATCAATCAAATAACTCACCAAAGCATATTGACTAAATGAAGTCTTAAGTTAATAAAACATGGCGTATTAATTAATAGTTTTTCTCGTATTAAATCACTTTATAAAATAAAATGGGGCTAGGTATTTTATTTTATAATATTACATAAAACTAATTGTCAGAAGGGGTTTTAAGAAGTATTCAAAACAATCATACTGATTCATTGCTTAAATGAATCATATGAATGAATAGAGATTGCAGGCAGTGGCATGCATTTATTACCAACAGTCTCATTGATATGAATCATGCAATAGCATTATTCATTATTTTAATGTTAAGTGCTAGCTCAATATTCATTTTAGAAAATGCAAAATTATGCCGTTTGATTCGTAATCATGCAGATCACTGGTATGTATGCAAACAGCTTAGAACTTAATTAACGAGTCAACGGTAAGAGCCCGTTTAGATGAAGGGTGGCCTAGCTGCGACAACGCTTACGTTCTCTTTTGAAGTGCCTTCTTAAATCCACGCGCGTTTACATGAAGACTTTTTTGTCGCAATAGTCAGGCGACTTTTTGATATTAATTTTATCAATGTTTTTTTTCGTTCATTCGTAGCAGTGTTGCCGTAAAGGAACTAATTTTTATTTTGGGAAATGTAGAATTAATATGTCCATATATTTTTATTTATTTTTTTAATTTATTACCAAAATACAATAATTACTTTTCTCTCCTTACTTTATTTGCTTATAATTTTTATATTATAACTGTTTATTTCATGCATGTTATAAAAAATTAGTCTGGCAACACTGCTTGCACAAAGCATACAAAACATAAGAGAGAAAAAATATATGAGAGAGAAGAGATAAAAATGACTCTTCAATTCCCAGCACTGTTGCCAATTCAGCTATTTTCTCGTCAAATCTAGCGATTTTTAAGTACATTTTGCGGGAAAAAATATGATTTAGCTATTAGCGGGAAATCTAGCGATTTTTTGTGCATCATAATTCGCTTTAAAATGTGAGCTTGATTAGAAAAGTGAACGTATATAAAGCAAGCTATGTTAAAAAGGTGATTGATTAGAGCCACAACAATTCAAAAAAGGGATTTTGTGAGCAAAAATGTAGTACTCCAAACAGCGAACTCGTCATACAAAAATCAGCAGGCTTGTGCGCGCTACTTTTACTATATAATAGCAGAAGCATGCTTTATTTGAAGCCATTTTTTACTATGGTAGTACCGAATTCAGTACTTAGCAAATTTGGTACCAATTATACCTACGAAAATATAAATGTTGAAGATTTTCTTAAAATTTTTAGTTAAAAATAATACCGCGTATAATTTTGTATGTATATCAGAGCTGGCCACCAAGAGAAATGTATTCGCGTATGTGCATTCATTTGTATAAGAAGTCGATTGTTGTTCGGCACCCTGGTGCTAATTTGGGCAGGATGGATGTATATGTTTTTAATAAAAGAAGCCTTTTTTTATATTGCTCTTATTTGATATTTTATAAAATTTCTAGAGACATTTTGGAAATATGAAGGAAGTTAACAAGTTACAGTAGAATTTCTGAAACATCCTAACAATAAATTTGTTTTTTAGCTATTTATCGCTAAGTTTTCAAATATTTTTGAAGTTTAGCTTTTTTCTAGCTATTTTCATGTCTACTTTAGCGATATTTGTTGGAAAAAAGTTGGCAACAGTGATTCCCAGAACGTGCGACTTTTACTACACCGCAAGCTTCTCCTCACTTCTCGCCTACAATCTCCACTCGCAGGCGACGTGTCGCAGAGAGGCCACCCTTCATCTAAACGGCCTCTAGGAAATTTTCAATAATTTTTTTACATGTCTGATTAAGTTTCGAATAGAGATAGTTGGTGCAACATTTAGTAGAAAAATCTTATGTAATTTAATAAAACTTGCATTAATTTTACATTTTACATATAATTAAAAATGGCTAGAGGAGATCACTGTTCACTTGAATATAAAAATATGATTATTTGGGACCTTTATCAAAAAGACCCAAACCAAGTTAAAATATACCAAATAATAAGGTGTTCTAGAAACTTGGTTTACAATATCATCAAATATGTTAGTATGCATATAAGAAAAAGAACGAAAGCAAACGGCACGAAATACGACAATATACATATGTGTATGTATAGCGTTGTGGTAAGAAAAATTTAGCTTGAACCCTTTAGGTCCTCACAAACAATCACCCTTATTCCAGTTGTCGCCATCGACGTCACTTTAACACAACACCAAACAATTTATGCTCATATATCCGTTGGCGGAAACAACTGACTTATGTTGGCAGGGTTACGCTATTTTATAGACCTTAAGGAACGGAAATAGATTGTCAGTTGCGCAAAATTTCTCTCGAGAGCGAGTAAACGAGCCACAATTTTTTGGTATTGTGTTAAATTGACGTCGATGACGACAACTGGAATAAGGGTGAATATTGACAGAAATAAACCATGAGTTTGGCCTGAATGTGTCCTATAGACTTATACGAAGACGCATTAACAATAATGTGTATGTACATACCTATGTGTTAGTAGAAATAAACCAATGCGTTACAAAAAGAAAAATAAAAATGTTAAGGTGCTTTTAGCTTAAGCAAATTGACACCGTACTAAAAATATAAAATATTGGAAAATAATTCTTTTTACGGACGAAATCCAAATTAATATCATTTTTCCTGATGAGAAAACGTTTGTTCACTGAAGAAACAACGAAAAATTTAATCCCCGATGTACTAAACAGACGGTTAAGCACGATGGAGACAATTTGAAGGTTTGCGGATAGTTTTCATGACACGGAGTTCACCATTAGTAATAATAAATAGCAATATGTATAAGTTTTCATATGTTAACATCTTGAAGGACTCGATAGAACCATATTGCTTCGAGAAAATGCCATTAAAAATACAGTAAAGGTGATAAAAAAAAACAACTTTATTCATAAACAAACCCATGCAATTCTTTCCTCGCCGCCACAAAACCCAGAGTTTAATCTTATAGAAAAGTTGAGGAACCTCGATCTTCGGCTCGATAATCTATACATTTAAAAATTTATATCTTTTCTCTTTGTCGCAGCATCACGCGGGAACGGCTGGACCGATTCCGTAATTCTTTTTTGTTTTGTTTTTATGATCTGCAAAAGAATGATATGAAAGAAAAATTAATAATGTTGCACGGAACATTTAACGGTGTAACAAAAACTCTAATACAGGCAGGGTGACCGATGACATTTTTCCAAAAGTGGCACCAAATAGGGATTTATCAAAAAAGGGGCAAAATTAAAAAAAAAACGGAAAACTACACTAAATTTTTTATTTTAAATGTATTTTTATATAACTCACCCTAAAAAAAGGGCGACAAAAAGTGGCAATGCAGTCGAAAAAGTGAAAAAGAAATCGAAAAAGTGGCAATTTGCAACTTTAGTCGGTCAAACGGTCACGCTGAATACAGGTATATGATAGAATTCGTTTTCGATTTAAAATCGATTCAAAAACGTAAGAGGTTGTGATACACGAATTTATTTAGATTACATTCTGGTTTTGTTTTAAATCGAAATCGATTTCATTTCCCATCTTGTTCTCTGAAAATATTAGAAAAAAAAGATGTGATGGAAAACGGAATTTGTGTTATTTTTGCGTTTTTAAATCGAGTAAGTAGGACTTGACATTTAGGAATTATTTTATATCGAAGCAAAATTTTCCTGGAATAACTTGTGTGAAAATGTAAGTAAAATTCTTTAAAATAATTAAAGACAGATTTACCTACATACATATTGATATAAGTAAGTAAATTATTAAATGATGACAATAAAAGGATTTTTTGACAATTTAATTGTATGTAGGATGAATCCGATCAGCTAAAATGCGCCGCCGTCATGTATTTAAATCACTTAGCCGCCTCCGACGTGCTTAAAAAATAAAATTTTTTCAATATAAAAGTCGGTATTTAAAATCAAGAAAAAATATGCCATTCCTTACAGCATTTACTTCAGCAGACAGCTATCCAACGATTTTCGTTTCGCCGTCGTCGAAAATATCCAAAACGAGCAACGAAAAATTTTAAAATCCCATGTAATATACATACAATTGTATGTATGTATTATATACACTTGAAATTTTTAGGGTTAGTGTATTTTTTTACTACAACAATTAACACTAAAATTTCTAAAAATTTAAATTAAAGGGTGTTCCATCAGTTAATGCAATTTTGACTACGTAATTTTGACAAATTACTGTATCTTGGAAACCGTAAGAGCTAAACTCTTGAAATTTTCAAAACCGGCAAAACAAAAAAATCCCAAAATTATAAAATCGCCAAACCAAAAAAAAAATAAAAAATGTTGCCAAAAACAAAAAATCGCCAAAAAGAAAAAAATCGCCAAATTAAAAAAATTCTAAAACGAAAATAAATCGCAAAAAACCGGAAAATAGCCAAAATTAAAAAAAAATCATTTCAGCTGAAAAAACGTCAAAAACGCAAAAGAAAAATGTATGTCATATTAAAAAAATGCTCAAAGCCCAACGTACGGAACCCTTCGTGCGCGAGTAAAAGTCGCACTTTACTGAATTTATTTTGTAATCAACGGAAAATGATACAAAGTTGGAATATGAAATCGATGCGTTTTCGGTAACAGCAAAAACGGGTAACATATGGTCCGGATAAACAATACAGAGTACTTTTTAGGTGGTAAAATGGTTGAAAATGTGTACTTTTGGTACTTTTTCTGTTTGAGACTTTATTTCTTTGAATAAATTGTACGAATGTTAGTGTATTCCATATTCACCGTTATGACAGTACAACGTCTGTCGTCGTGTAAGCCAAATTAAATGAAAATTTACAAAATTGCTTTTGAAAGTTTTGCTTTTCTTTTGGTTAAGGCGTCAAAAGAGTTCAGCGAATCGGGAATGAAATGAATATTGACATTGCTTAACCAAAAAAAAAAAGAAAAGCAAAGTTTTCAAATTAAATAAACGCCCCTATTATGAATTTTGTGTTCAGTTTTTTGTTTTCCCTATCATTAATTCCCGGGGAATAAATCTTCTATTTTAAATAGCCGGGGAATAAGCAAATACGCGAGAGAGTAAAATCTGGATCACTTGATTAATGGAGATTATATGAAAATTTTGTTTTCATTCATTTCATTCAATTAAAATGTTTGTTAATACAAACATCTCTTTTTCTTAAATAAGATAACTCAACGTATCCATTCACAAACATGCGGAATAACTTTATGCTGAGAAAGTGGAGCTAAAACTGGTTAGACGCAGATACGATAGTATCTATATAGGAGCATGTCTCATCCCTGGCCCCTTGCTTGTCTTACTTTCGAGAAGGTACATAGAGTATGTCTCGTTCTAAACGAAGGGATATCTATATTTTAAATTTCACTAATATTGAGTTGAGACTCAGAAATTGCCCCTACTTCCTCGTGGTCCTACTTTAGAAGATATCTATGGTAATTTTGTGACTTTCTAGACGCAGATTTATGTTCTGAATTTCATCAAAATCGGTTGCAACGATTCGGAGGGCAGAAATTTCCCCCTTTCACCCTTCTGGTTCTAGATTTGAAAATGTACATAGCTTATGTAAGTTTTTAGATGCAGATCTATCTGTGTTCTAAATTTTATTACAATCGGTTTGAACGTTTCGGAATGCAGAAATCTCCCCCTATCGTCCAACTTTTCCTAGTTTTAAAAATTTAGATAGCCTCTGTGGCTCTTTAGACGCAGATATATATATGTTCTAAATTGTATTAAAATCGGTTTGAACGTTTCGGAGGGACATAAATTTTCAACGTAACGCCCCCCCCCTGGTCTAGTTTTGAAAATGTACAGAGCCTATTTAAGCTCTTGTATGTGACTTTTTAAACGCAGATCTATCTTCGTTCTAAATTTCATTACAATCCGCTTGTGGGGCAGACATTTCACCCCAATCGCCCTCCTTTTCCTAGTTTTAAAAATTTAGATAGCCTCTGTGACTCCTTAGACGTAGATCTATCTATGTTCAAAATTTTATTAAAATCGGTTCGAAGGTTTCGAAGGGCGGAAATTTCCCCCTATCGCCCTCCTGGTCGAACGGGATAAAAAGTACCTTATGTCCGTCTCCTGATTCTAAGCTACCTTTCCACCAATTTTTAGCCAAATCGATTAATCCGTTCTTGAGTTGTAAATAGTGTAACTAACACCGCTTTCTTTTATATATGTATAGATTTTGAACCGTTCAAGGATCATAGTTGCACTTCGGGAGGATTTAACAAATTAAATATTGGCTGTCTAGTTTTGTCTGAGACTGATGTGTCTATCGCTATTACTCAGGTATAGAATTCATTAAAATCTGATTTTGATGGTCTTATCTGCTAAAGGAATCGAGTACTTCCATAGTACCAGCTCTAACGTTTATTTTTAATTTGTCTCTGAAAGAAGGGCAATTTATAAGTACGTGGAAGTCTGCCGTAGTCACTCCAGTTTTCAAAGATGGCATCAGAAATGATGTAAAATGTTACAGGCCTATCTCTAAGCTTTCTTGCGTTTCTAAAATTGTTTAGCATATTGTGCATAATAAGTTATTTTTCCAAATTAAACCTTGGATTTCTCCGTATCAGCACGGTTTTTATTCTGGCCGATCAACTGTTACTAACCTGACCCTCTTCAGTGAATATTGTCTAGATGCTCTCGAGCATGGTAGCCAGGTAGAAGTTATTTACACAGACTTTTCTAAAGCGTTTGCTGTAGTTTGTCAAAATTTAGTTTACTTGAGGGTTACACGATCAAGTTTTGCCTTTCAAATTTCAATACATTCACACTTTTTCACTAATACATTCACACTTTTAGAATTTGATGCGACCTTGACTTCAAATTTTCTTTTCAATTGTGTATTCAAATTTATAGGCAAAAAACAACTGACACCAATTTCAATGAGCACACTTTTCGTTTTTGTTTTCAAATATTCTGCCGGCAAAGTATTTTTATGTTCTTTTATTACACATAATGTCCTAAAAACTTTAATTAACTTTAAATAAATATTATTAGGAACAAAAATATGTAAAAAATGTAATGATGTGTTGCGGTTTATAGACCTAAATAGAAGCCATGAAAATGTGTGTTTAAGATGTTTTCTTATCAACGGCATATTGAAAATAAATTTGCTTGAAAATTGCGTTCAGCCTACGTCACAGCTTTCAATTTAAATTACTTTTGACAACCAGTATGTGTGAAAAACTTGAATGTAAATCTTGGTCGTGTAACTGTAGCGTTAATGAGATTCCATTCCAATTTTTTGTTATGGCTTAAGTCATACTTATCTAATAGAGTTTGCTCAGAATTGATTGAAGGTTTTCAATCCTCGCCCTATTGTCAAAAGTCTGGAGTGCCCCAGGGGAGCATCCTTGGCCCGTTATTATTTAATTTATATATTAATGATATTGGTGGCTGCTTTATTAAGTCAAAATATCTGTTATATGCTGATGATTTAAAATTTTTCATGAAATGTGATTTATTGAGTGATATTTGCACTATGCAAAATGAGCTTAATAATTTAAGCAATTGGTGCCAACTCAATTACTTGCATTTAAATATAAATAAATGTTTACATGTTTCATTTCATAGATCCATGAACCCCATTGTACTGACATTTAATATTAATGGCATTAATTTGAACATATCGAATTCTAAACTTGATTTATGCTGCTCTGAGTTTGTTAATCCGTACACGCATAAATACATTTATACGCCCTTCGTTAGATCTAAGTTGGAATATGCTGATGTTATATGGAGTCCTCATGTCTCAAATCTTATCTCTCGTATCGAGAGACTTCAACGCATCTTTCTTAAATTTGTTACACGCTCATTATCATATTTAATATCTGTTCCTTATGAATCTAAGTGCCTTTTTTTTATTGGCCTACGTAATTCAGAAGGACGTAGAAAACTCCAATTCGCCCTTCCGGTGTACGATATTATTAACTGATACATTGACTGTACTGATTTGCTTCATGCTGTACGATTTTTTATACCTCCTAGAAATTTAAGGTTAACTAAACTGTTTGATGTTCCTTTTCATCGGAATAAGTATGCTCCTAATGGCACACTATCCCGTGCTTTCGTGTTTCTCAATGAAATTAACTTTAAATTGCAAAGAGAATCAAAGTCTTATATAGAGTTCAGCACTGAGAAAATGATTTTAAACTTGTTCTTCTAAGTGTAATAAAATAATGTTGTTATTTGAAATTTTGTTTTAATTTCATAACTTTGTATATACATACATACATTCATTAAGAGATTATCCTTCTTTATTTTTTTGTTGATGTTTTACTATTTTACTATATATAAGTTATTCAATCTTAGTTAAGAAAAAATGTACCTTTATATCGTAGTCTGAAAGGACTTTCTATCCATAGACTGAAATAAATAAATTTTCATAATATGGTGTTGCACAAATATGGGCGGAGTAACTAGAGATGTGCACGTGAGTGTTTTTTGACTCACGACACGCACGCTCATGCAGAAAAATATTTTACTCACGCACTTTCACGCACGAATGATCTTGAAAATATTCACGATCGCGCACGTTCACGAATAAAATATTTTTAATCACGCACGAGTGGTTTACAGCTTATCACGATCACGCACGCTCACGAAAAAGTATATAATTCAATTTACATGTTATTTTGGTTGAAAAATAGATTCTTACATATGTACACCCAGAGAAAAAACAGCTTAAAATCAACAAAAACCATATTGAATTAATAATAAACATTAACGAAACTCTAGTCATGTTGAAATTTCTTATTTCGATATGCAAACATTTAATGAAAACTTTGTTGTTTGTAAAAAATAAAATTTTTAAATAAAAATTTATTGCCGTATAAGAACAACTGTTGACGTTAAAGCATTAATCAGACAGGTTTCCCTTAAAAAATTCTTGGACCAATATTAATTTCAGGGTTGCAACCGGATCTAATGGATCATATGAAAATTTTCAAAAGACAATAACAACTTAATAGATCAGGGTTGCATTTTCTGAAAAGTCGAACGTAGGAACCTAATTGTAGTGAAAACTATGCATATACACAGAAAAAATATCATCGAAATGCAACCAACAAAACAAATTGTCAATATTTAACAAATTTAAATTTTTGTGGTCAATTAAATTACTCAACAAAACTATTTGTTAAATTGTATCATTAACGGAACATGTAGAAGAAACGAAAAATCATGTTTTGTGTGTATTCATTATTTGCGTATTCAATAAAGTGTTGCTCGTTAGCTGAGAGGTTAGTAAGTTAGTTTATCAGTCCTGAGGTTGCCGGTTCAACTCCGCCCAAAGACATTAATGTTTTTCGCAGACAAAAAATCGTTTCGAGGATTGTGGTTGTGTTAAAAAACATTGCTAATATAACAATTATGGTAATCAAAATTTGTAAGGAAATTCAACAATTCGCATTGTTAATATAACAATAGGTTTGAAATCTAACAAAAATTAATGCTGAAAAAATAAATAAATTTCAACAAACTATTTGTTGATGTATTTAATTGAAAATATTTTTCAGATTTTCCTTTAACTTACAATTTCGTTAATTGTATTTACAAAAATCGTTGTAGGTTCAAAATCAATTAATTATTTAATTGATATAACAAAATAATTAATTGTATTTACAAATAATTTTTTTCTGTGTAGTAAATATAAAGAGTATATCAAATCTTTTTTGCGTCTTTCATACAAATTCTTCAATGAAATAGAAATTCAGACATTGCTTTGCATTTGACTCTTATTGTTTTTCGGTTTCATTCAGGACATGATGGATGAGCGTAGTTATGAATTTGTCACTCATATGAACCTGTATTAGCGGAGAAAAGTTAAATTACTAATGGTTTTATATACTGTGTTTTGGAATTGAAAAATTTAATGAAAAGTAAAAGAGGCAAAAGCAAAAAAAAATTAGACTTAAGTTACTAAAATGTACTAGTGAGTCAATGTCTATTCCCAAGGGCAGTAGTTGATTTTCAATAACAAGCACATGTTAAATGTCTACAGCAAAACACATTTTCTGCGGTACACTTCGTCAGTAGTACTGGTGGCAAAGGCACTATTGAATCAGTAGTGTTTCTCAATTGATACTTCGTACAGGGTATCTAAAAAACATACTTATGTACATATGCAGGAATGTTATCTCGTGAGAGCGTGAAAGCAGCTCACGCACGATCATGCAGGAGTAATTTTTTTTAAGTAACGCTTACGCACTCACGAGTGACTAATTATAAATTTGATCACGATTCACGTGATTCACGCCTGACACGATAAAATCACGGCATTTGCACATCTCTAGGAGTAACTAAGACCATATGCCCAAGAGATTATTAACAGTAGTTTAAAAAGTTTTGTGTCCGAGTGTACACGACCTATGCCTTCACATAGGAAGTAGCAACGTGGTTGTTAAAGAAATTCCACAAAAAACCGCAAGATTATACGGTTATCCGTGGCAGATCAGTCAACCAGTGCGAGCAAAAGAAATAATTACCGTGATCGAAATTATATCCACTTGTAAAGTGGGAAAAATACAAAGTAATTTTACCCAACATCAGTGCATTATGAAATATTATTTTCTAAGGATGGGTTAAGAGTATGTATGTAACTCATCAAAGAAACAGGCTCAGCAGTCATCACATAAACAACAGCAACTTTTTTTTACAAAATCTTAGTGAACAAGATTGGCTTGATAAATGACATCTTGGGTATATATGGTCTAGTTATTCCGCCCATATTCGTGCAACGCCATACTATGCAAATTTACTTTGTATAGTATGTTTGATAAATAAATATAAATATATTTTTGCATATTTCGTTACAAAGTTTTTAGTTTTTTTATGCTATAAATCCAATTTGGTTTTTTCATTAGTTGTAAAGTATTTAAAAGCTGCAGTTATTTAATGTTGAAAAAAAAGTTGATAAATGCATATTTTATTAGTTTTAAATACATATTTTTATATTTTTACTGCATATTTTATGTACATACAATCAGACTTATCATAAATAAAATTTTACATGGAAATTTCCTAACGTACAACTTCGTACAATTGCGAAATATTTTGACAATTTATGATGAAAATTATTCACAAAGATTTCTGCGTTGGGAGAAGTGGTAATATGTAAGTTTTTAATTTTATTGAAACTGATGATACAAAATTAAAATATGTACATGTGAACGAAAAATTTTATTCGGAAATGTGATTTTAAATGCATGAAAATCCTTTCCCTAGTGATTAGTAAGAGAACATTTAAACTAATAATCCTTAGTTATAATTTTTATTTAAACTTCGATAAAAATTTTACACTTTTCGTTTGCTTAGTTTTGCTTGTTTACTTTACTGCAAAGTTTTTTGCAAATATGTACGAGTACTCAGTCATAAACTATCACTTTAATCTCTGAATTATTGTTCTGATTTACTGTATTTTAAGAAAGCGAACGCAATTTAGTAAAATGCAGTAAAGTTCAGTAAAAATTAATTTAAAATAAATTCAGTAAAGTGCGACTGTGACTCGCGCACGATGGGTTCCGTACGTTGGGCTTTGAGCATTTTTTTTAATACAGTGTTTGTTACGTTTTTTCAGCTGAAATACTTTTTTTATTGTTTTTCGCTTTTTTCTCGTTTTGGCGATTTTTTAAATTTTGGCGATTTTTTTTTTAATTTTGGCGATTTTTTTTTAATTTTGGCGATTTTTTTCATTTTGGTTATTTTTTTTGAGATTTTTTTAATTTTGGCGATTTTTTTAATTGTTGGGGTTTTTTTCATTTTGGCGATTTTTTTCCGCTTTTCCGCGATTTATTTTCGATTTAGAAATTTTTTTTTAATTTGGTGCTTTTTTTTCGTTTTGGCGATTTTTTTTTTGATTTTGGCGATTTTTTTTTTCGGTTTGGCGATTTTATAATTTTGAGATTTTTTTTGTTTTACCGTTTTTGAAAATTTCAAGAAGTTTGCTCTTACGGTTTCCAAGATACAGCAAGTTATCAAAATTACATAGTCAAAATTACATTAACTGATGGTACACCCTCTAATTAAAATTTTTTAAATTTTAGTGTTAATTGTTGTAGTCTGTATAAAAATACACTAACTTTACAAATTTCAAGTACATATACATACAATTGTATGTACACATATGGCCAATAAAATAGGTGCCACCTTTTTAACCAGTGAAAATTCATTTTTTTCGATTTTATGTAAACAAATTGTGGATATTCGTTCATATTTCTTTCGTACAGCATTAGACTAAATAAAAATAACAATAAAAAAGTAACATTTTAAATTAATTAACATAATATGCGAAAAAAACACAAAATTCGCTTGGCCATAAAAATAGGTACGAAGAGTAGATCCTGAAAATAAAAGGATTATTGAACCTTTTTTTCGCAAAAACAATATTGAAACAGCTAAATTACGTCAGTAGCCACAAAGTCCACTATTAATTTTAATGTAATTATCTAATTTGTTGGACATAGAAGAGATAATATTGTGACAGGTGTCAATATTGGCATCATACCATATTTTCTGCACTTTTTGTCATAATTGAGTCTTGTTTGTATACATACATACATACAATTGTATGTATATTACATGGGATTTTAACATTTTTCGTTGCTCGTTTTGGCACACCCTTTAATTTCCAACTCTCATGTATTTGTTGTTGTAGCGGCCAAGGGTCTCATGTAATATACATATATACAATTGTATGTATATTAAATGGGATTTTAAAATTTTTCGTTGCTCGTTTTGGCACACCCTTTAATTTCCAACTCTCATGTATTTGTTGTTGTAGCGGCCAAGGGTCCCATGTAATATACATACATACATACAATTGTATGTATATTACATGGGATTTTAACATTTTTCATTGCTCGTTTTGGCACACCCTTTAATTTCCAACTCTCATGTATTTGTTGTTGTAGCGGCCAAGGGTCTACACACTGTGTCCAAATTTCAGGTCCGTAGCTCTTACGGTTCTCGAGAAAATACCCTGTGACGGACAGACGGACGGACGGACAGACGGACAGCGTAGCGAAAATAGGGTTCCATTTTCACCTTTGGTGTACGGAACCCTAAAAACTTGAGTACTCGAAATCAGCTAATGTTATATAATGTTTACTTGATTATTTAAAATGTTTACTTCAATTTTTTTGTCTACTGCATACATATTTTTCAGTGCAACTCGAATATGGGCATTTCCATGAAAATGACAACCACGACTGAAAAATTAAAAAACCTTGAAAATTTGTTTAAAATATGTCAAAGACGAAAAAATCAGTCAAATTTTACTATGCAGAGGTATTAATAACTTATAAAAATTTTTCAAGAGCAAAAATAGCAATTTAAATTGACCTTCTCTTTGATTAATGTTAAGAAATTGCAATCACCTATTTTTTCTTAACTAGCGACTCGATTCAGGTATTTGTAACATTACAATTATACTTTAAAATTAATGTTACAACAACAATGAACAAGATCCATGAGGAAAGAGAAAATTTAGAGTTCGATAAGCGGTATTTTTTTGGTTTGCTTTGGATGCTATTCTAATGTCACGTACGCGGTGCAAAAACCGTATTTGTCTATATCATTTGAATTTGACCGGTCGCAACTGTTTCAAAATAAAAGTTCAAAGCAGGATAATTGTCGCAAATAAATATTGTTCGAAATTTTTTCTCAATTTAGTGTAATAAAAATTTTATAAGCATTTAAAGTTCGTCACGTACGCTATTGTAAGTATTAAAATTGCAATTAAATGTATCAGCGTTAACTTGATAATTATCAGGCATGTTCTGAAAATCACTTTTTGTGAAAGTGAATTGAAAATACAAGAAAGGTGCTCTGCACACACAACTTTTTGAATTTTTGTGATTTTAAACCGGTCAGCTAAATGACTGGCGATTTGAAATCACTTGGTTATTTTTTCAATCACTTTATTTTGAAATTCTCAATAGATTAGTTAAATGAATAACTTAGTATCTTCTTTATTGATTTTTATAGTAAAATGAGCAAGTTTCTACGAAAGAATTTACGAAGTTAGGAAAAAAGTTAAAACTCTTAATTTTGCAAAAATGTTGTTATTTGCTTTGTGATTTACATTTGTGATATTGCAGTTACGAAACAAAACGTCAGCTGTTTTCTTCTATTTTTTAAAGGGTAAAATCACACAGAAAATTTAAAACTTTTGTAATATTCAGAACACCATCAAATCACAATTGTGATTTTAAAATCACAAGTGATTTGAAAACTTGTGATTTCCAGAACATGCCTGTATAAGATGGCGGCAAAAACTCAGCGCCCAAGTAAACAGTATGTAGTAAGAAATGCAGTTGACTCTTTATTTTTTTATTGCTATTTTCACTGAATACATATTTTTGTTTTGTTTTTAAGTTTTTTGTATGCATATATTTCTGTGGCAATATATAATAATGGCTTAAGTTGACATAAGTGCTTTTTAATTAATTAATTTTATTACATATTCTTATTCTCTTCTTCAATATCTATCATTTAAACTATACCCATTTTTATTTTAACTTAAGTCTTCTTGGAAAATAATACGTAAGCCATTATGTTATATTTAACTAACTCCCTGTTTCTACAACGCAGACGGTTGACTTGAGTATAAAATTTGTATGGAAAGCACTCATCTTTTTGAGTGATTTTCATACAAATTTTCTAGACGAGTCGCCTGCCTGACTTGTGGAAACAGCACATAAGCTTTTAAAAACCTATCTTATTTCAGGTTTTCCCCATTTTTCAATTTAACCTAAAGCACTTATCTCGACTTACTATCAATAAAAATTATTTAGCCTTTCAATATAATAGCTTAAGTTCACTTTAGTTTTTATTTTTCTGCCAATGGAATTTTTCATAACATCTTAACTAAAAAACAAAGAATAATAACTAATAAAATCGTTTCTTTTTTTTTTATAAAATTAACAGTTTTGTTCTAAATAAATGTGCATTTGTTTTCGGTATCTATAAATATTATACATATATAATAATCAAACACAATTTATTTTAGACAAAACCCATAATATCTCAAAACACGAAATTTCGACTCAAGCCATTATTATCTATTGCCACAGATTAAAAAAAATTGTTTACTTAAAAATATTATAAGAGAAAAATCCGTCACGTACGCTATGTCACGTACGCTATTAAACTTCATTCATTATAAAATCAGCCAAAAGTCTTTTTTATTTCAAAATTACTGATAATAAAGGAAAAATAGTTGGCTTCGTGTAAGAAATTTAAAACAAGAAAAAAAAACTTCACAATTCGCAGATTTTCGTATACTTTTACATGCACCTTGATATCAGTTCCGTTTTATGTCACGTACGCTATGCCCTTATTTCCCTCGATATTTTGGACAACAGGGTTCCAAATGTAATAATTTTTTTTCGCACATAGTACGCCCTGAATACACAATAACAACAAAATGTTTTTGAGTTACTTCTATTTTTTCAGAATCTATTCCCTTTTGTAGGCGTACAAAACGCTGATATGGAAATGCCCATATGTGAATTATTTTTATTCATCGTCTTACAATTTGCTAAAGGCTTTTTTTTTGTAATGAAAGCTCAATTTTACCATCTATGTACATATGTCATGCCATTTTTGTTTGTTCTTTACAATGGTAACGTTGATTGGATGTCGTACTTTCGATGCTGATATCTGCACTCAGTACAAAATAATAAATTTATTCTATTGTTTTCTTATCGGTTAAATAAAACTCTTATACCTACCCTCTGCTTTGTTTTGTTATTCTATATGAAAATGACATGACATGTCATCCATTAATTATAAAGTTGCTTTCATGTGTTTAATTATAAAAATGTGTTACAATCATTAGTTCGGTGGTAACGGTGTTATGGTTAAATTAAAAAAATAAAACTTAAATTAAAAAAATTAAAACCGGTTTAATTTTTATCTTTCTGTAACTGCTATTTGTGTTGGTAACAATATTGCGGATGAGCTGGCTAAGGCTGGAGCTCAAATGCAGGATGAGGACATTGATAGGTTGGTAGGTGTTCCGATGAATTGCTGTAAAATGCAAATACAGCAGAACCTTTTCAGGGTTGCACAGGCTAGATGGTTACATGAGGTCACATGTTCAACCTCTAGAATGACATGGCCCTGTTATGATATGAGGAGGTCCGCAATATTGGGGAGGATTCCAAGAAGACAACTCCGCAATTTGGTCGCAGTCCTAACAGGACATTGCTACATAGGCATACATGCTGGTAGATTAAATCTACCTTATAATGATTTCTGCAGAAGCTGTCAGGACGAGGAAGAGGAGGAAACTGTTGAGCATTTTCTCTGTCATTGCCCAGCACTTGCGGAGGTGCGTTCACTCCACATGGGGGCTCCGATACTGCAAGGTTTGGAGAGTCTGTCGGAATGTGAAATCGGTAGTGTGAATTCATTCATACGCCTTTCGGGTTGGTTTCAGCTGAATACGGATAATGTATAGGATAAATGAGGATGGGCAGCCCACCTCAATCTGCCCAGGCAGCACAACGGTACCTCTAAGGACCCAAGTGGGCTGGTTTACTATAAAATCAGCAGCCTGTTATAACCTAACCTATAACCTAACCTAACTGCTATTTTTTATAATTTGAAATTCAAATTGAAGGAGTAATAGATTTTATTTTCCTAAAAGAAAAACAATTTTAAAATACATGCGCAAAATGCATTTGTATGTGTGTACATACATATATATGTACTAGTGATGCACGAATATTCGTATTCGAATTGTCGAATATTCGGCCATTTTTAGATATTCGTATCCGTATTCCTATTAATATTTTTCCAAAAAAATTAAATAAATAAATGCATAAATCCTAAACAAAATTTAAATAAATGGCTAAAAATATTAGTTTGTATAAATACATTAACTTTTTTATAGACATTTGTGCTTTGCATCATTTTCAAATATCATTTAATGACGATCACATGACAGGAGTATGAAGTCCTTTTTCATAACAATTTGTTTAATGTTTCAGGCGTAAATAGAAATCAAATTTAATGTAAATATAAATAAATATAAATTTCACATATAATATTCGTATTCGCGAATACCGCTTCAAATATTCGTATTCGCGAATATCAAAAATTGACATTCGTTGCATCACTAGTATGTGCATACTAATTTCATTTATTCAATTCCTACTTACGACTACAAAAATGAATTAATTTTTGTGTGAAAAAGAATGTGTTTAATTGTCTCTTGTTGAACATTAAAAATAAGAAATATGTATTACGTTTTGCCGTCGGCATATTTTAGAATTTTATTATTGTTGCTTTAAGTTTATTTAAATTCTTTTTAACCCCCGACCAAAAAAAGGGGTGTGTGTGTCTGTGTATCTGTGTGTCTGTCCATGTCCACGTACAGCCCAAACGGCTGGACCGATTTTGATTTAGTTTTTTCTGTTTGAAAGGTGACTTGATCGAGAAGGTTCTTAACTACATATGTTTGAAGAATATCGGGGTTTTTAAAATTTTTAATTTTTGTTATTATGTATTTGCTTTTAATTTACATTTGTTACTGTGATATTCAAGAAAAGTAAAACTTGGGAGTTTTCGTTTTGCAAAATGGCCGCCTTCTTTGTTATTGATTTGCGATTGATTTCAGTTAAATAAAATAATAAATACATAATTAATTTAGACATTTTTAGATTTAATTTCTATGAAATTTAAGTTAAATAGCTGATGTTAATAATAATCTCTACCCCAGTAGATAGACATGGGTGCTGATGAAGTGCGTGGCTGCACAGAAAAATATCGGTATTTCCCCCAGCTAATAAAGTCTAGTTTAATTTTTTTTCTCTTGTTTAGATACTCACATTAATTAATAAAAATATTTAATTCAATAAGAATTGAAATTACTGAACTCAAGCCTGATTAAGAAATTATTTCTCATAATTAATTTATATATAAATATATTTTTGTCACATATAGACAATTACTGGCCGAAGGACGCGACATTCGTGCACTTTTAGTTGTAAAGATATAATATATGTATGTATGTATGTACATACATATGTATGTAATAGTGATGTGCCGAATGTCAATTTTTGATATTCACGAATGCGAATATCAATAAATAATATTCGCGACTACGAATATTATATGTGAAATTTATAGATATTAAATTGGGGTTCAAATTACGGCTGCAAAATGAAATATGAAAAAAAAATCTTTTTAAGTTAAAGTTAAAAATTAATATTTTTGCATGAAAATGGTTAATTGGGAAACTAATTTTAATCACTTTTATAATACTAACAATCTTTACAAATTGTGTATTTTAGTTCAACACTGCAAAATCTTTTAATCATTTAATTTTGTAAAAATGTTTAATTGTTCATTTCATTTTCAGTTGCTTGTTTTGATTATTGTACTAAAAATACTCAATAACGAACACACTATATTTGTACCTTTTTAGGGTTTCGTACACCAAAGGTGAAAAGAAACCATATTGTTTCCGCTACGCTGTCCGTCTGTCCGTCACAGGGTATTTTGTCGAGAACCGTAAGAACTACGGACCTGAAATTTGGACAGAGTGTGTAGACCCTTGGCCGCTACAACAACAAATACATGAGAGTTGGAAATTAAAGGGTGTGCCAAAAGGAGCAACGAAAAATGTTAAAATCCCATGTAATATACATACAATTTGTAAAGTTAGTGTATTTTTATACAGACTACAACAATTAACACTAAAATTTAAAAAATTTTAATTAAAGGGTGTACCATCAGTTAATGTAATTTCGACTATGTAATTTTGATAACTTGCTATATCTTGGAAACCGTAAGAGCAAACTTCTTGAAATTTTCAAAAACGGTAAAACAAAAAAATCTCAAAATTATAAAATCGCCAAAATCCAAAAAAATCGCCAAAACGAAAAAAGCACCAAATTAAAAAAATTTCTAAATCAAAAATAAATCGCGAAAAACCAGGGACCGTAACTGTTATAACTTTTATCGTAAAAGTCAGAAAATAAAAGTTATTTTTTGACTTTTTTTTTTTCGAGCAGAAATAAAAGTTATTTTTTTACTTTTATTTTTTTGAGCAAAAATAACAGTTATTTTTGACTTTTATTTTTTCGAGCAGAAATAAAAGTTATTTTTTGACTTTTATTTTTTTGAGCAAAAATAACAGTTATTTTTGACTTTAATTTTTTCGAGCAGAAATAAAAGTTATTTTTTTACTTTTATTTTTTCGAGTAGAAATAAAAGTTATTTTTTGACTTTTATTTTTTTGAGCAGAAATAAAAGTTATTTTGTGATAAATTCATTATATTTATTATAAATTTTGGCGCTTTTGCAATAGTGAATCGTTAAATTTACTTATTTAGAAAAGAATATTTGGAATATTAAATAATAATTTCTTTGTCAAAGGGGTTGAAAACACAAAAATAACTTTTATTTCTGCTCAAAAAAATAAAAGTCAAAAAATAACTTTTATTTCTACTCGAAAAAATAAAAGTCAAAAAATAACTTTTATTTCTGCTCGAAAAAATAAAAGTCAAAAATAACTGTTATTTTTGCTAGAAAAAATAAAAGTCAAAAAATAACTTTTATTTCTGCTCGAAAAAATAAAAGTCAAAAATAACTGTTATTTTTGCTCAAAAAAATAAAAGTCAAAAAATAACTTTTATTTTTGCTTGAAAAAATAAAAGTCAGATTTTTAAAAAGCATCGTATTTTCTGACAATTTGGTCCAATACTTGCAAAATGGTATACTTGGTTTCATTCTCCGACATTTCCTTGAGGTTGCTTTTTTCAATCAAAAATTCAAAAATAACAGTTATTTTCGGTCCCTGCGAAAAACCGAAAAAATCGCCAAAATGAAAAAAATCGCCAAATTGAAAAAAATCGCCAAAATGAAAAAAAATCGCCAAAATGAAAAAAATCGCCAAAATAAAAAAAAATCGCCAAAATTAAAAAAATCGTCAAAACGAGAAAAGAGCGAAAAATAATAAAAAAAAAATTATTTCAGCTGAAAAAACGTAAAAAAAATGCTCAAAGGCCAACGTACGGAATCCTTCGTGCGCGAGTCAAAGTCGCACTTTACTGAATTTATTAATAAAATCAGTGGATTTTAAGTTTTTTCATAAGTCACTTTCTTCAGCTCTGGTCTACTTTGTGCAATACTCGTATATACATATGTACATATGTATGTATATACTAAAAATTTTGAACTAGCACAATTAAATACATCAGATCCAATGAAAGTTAAGTTTAATTAATTTTTGGATTAGAAAAAGAAATTAAGAATATATCCATTTTGCATACGCAGAGTTTAAGTTAGGTTAGGTTTTACCTATTATTTGAAAAAAGTTTGACTTGATAACGGCGATAAATAGACAACACCTGAAGAGTAACGTTCGAGCAACATTTTTACAGTAAAAACTGTACAACACAGTTTATTTCATGTAATTAATGAAAAAAAATAAACTCTAACAGCCTTAAGGGGCCCATACACTACAACAGCATGTATGCGCAATCAAGTGTTTGTGCCAGCGGTTGGTTCGTGTATGGGCATTTTGTGTGATTGTACGTTTTGCTGTAGTGATGTCAAACAGAGTTTGATATTTTGCTGATGGTACCAGCTTGCTGGTATTCTGTATGGTGAAATTAGCTCAGTTAAGTAAAGTTATCAAGAAGTAAATATGGGCACTTCCAAAAAAAAGTCCACCATGACGGACAAATTTAAAGTTCACCAACAGATTTGTTTTCTTGGGGAAAAAGATTTTTTAATCTAGAAGCTTGGAAAATAAGTGTATATCAGTCCAAGTCCTAACAAAAAAGTTTTGTATAAAAATACTTGGCCAATTCGCAGAGTTAAGCAATTTTGTTAGTCAAGTCAAACCCCACTTCTGTTTTTTGTAACGTAACGCCAGGTCATATTTTGCGAATATCTTGAAATCCTTAGGTGTGATTGTTATAATTTTTTCACTGAATATAGACCTATTTAATCACTTCTCAAATGTAAGAAAAAATTTTTTCAAACACAATTTTAAAACTTTTTTTTTCAACCTTTTGTCGTGGAAATGGCATGTAACGCCAGAATGGAATTACCCATATGCATTTAAAAATCGTAATTTGATGAAAAGTAATTTGTTTCATTGGAAAATGGAATTTGAGCACTTTAGTTATGCATACCTGCTAATATTAACAAAATATCAATAAAAATTACAGCAAAAACTGTGTCACTATTTATAACCTCCCTTCTTGAATTTTTCTAAAAAGTGAATATTGTACCAGATTGCTCAATAGCTTTATTGCGCGTGCATGCTGTTGTAGTGTATGGGCCGCTTTATGCACAACGAAAAACTGGCATGAAGTTACCATGAGTTACTCAATTGATCCAGATGTTAACGAGTTCATCCATACAATTTGGCACTAAAATTAGGCGCATGATATTGTTTGCACAAACAAAAAACTCGTCAAGACCATGTTTAATTTTGCCTCTTATGGCGAGTATACACGATACTACAAATCGTACGATAAATCGTACAAGTATGAAATTAGTAACGTGTATCATGTTGTCGTACTTATGAAGTATACTTTGTAGTATGAAAATCAAAAATTTTTGATTTCTGTGGGCGGAGCTTCGCTAAGTACGATAATAAGTATTGTGTATCATGCTGTTGTACAGCGAAATTAGTTTTATGAGGAGCTGATTTAGAAAACGCAGTGTTTCTGCGGCTCAATTTTAAAATTAGCTTTATGTAGCGGATATTTTAATTAAAAAAAGAACATAAAACACTATTATAACCATTCTCTACAACATGCTCCTTTTGTTTTTGCATTTTTTTTTTATTCTTTTCAATTGCAGTTCACTTATTATAAATAAATCCACCACATTATTCATTAATCCGCGTGTGTATTGGCTTAAAAATTATCTTTCAAATGAATTAGTATGATTTGTAGTAACGTGTATCTGAAAACCCGTACTACAACTCATACTACGCAAAGTACGGAATTAAGTATCGTGTATACCCGGCATTACGCTAACTTCATGCCAGGTTTTCGTTATGCATAATACTGTAAGGCCGGGTTTACATCGGTGTGCCAAATGCCACACAAAAAAAAAAAAGGTTAACCACTAATTACTAATGAAAAACTGTTTCATTCAGACATGTATTTATTAAGTTAAATACACAATTTTATAGAATCCAAAATGATTGGAAACTGTTTAAATCAATAAATACATGTCTGAATCAAACAGTTTTTCATTAGCAATTAGTTGGTTACGCTTTTTTGGGCAAATGGCACACAAGAAATGCCAGATATAAACTCAGCCTAAGAATATGGAAGCGGAATTGTTGCGTCTTTGACACTTTTTTTTATTAACTTTTTTTTGTCAAAAAAGTAGGACTTTTCCGAACGCAAATTTTTTCCAATGACAGATGACAAAAAAGAGGACAGTGTCCGGAAAAGGCTGTGGATAAAAACCCTAGAATATTCGCCCTTTTATCAGAAGTAACGGGTCAGTGACAAAGTAGAGTAGAGTGAATACGATGAATCAAAACAATTCACATATTCCATTTGCAATAATGGCTGAGTATATATGTAAAGCAGAAATCTACATCAACTGACACACACAGTGGATCAAAAAACAAAAGCACGCTGATGGTGAAGGTGTAGTGGCCTTCGAAAAAAGCTAGTTGTTCCGTTCTACTACGTGTTTGTCAGATATATGTACATATGTGATAATTATTAATGAACAAATAACACCAAAGTTTGTTGTAAATATTCTGACTAACAACACATAGTTGAACGGAACAACTACCCGTTTTCGAAGGCCACTAAACCTTCATCGTCAGCGTTCTTCTGTGTTTTGGTACACTGTGTGTGGTGTCAGTTGATGTAGATTTCTGAGACTTTTTGACATGTTATGCTTATGTACATACGTAATTCTCAATAATAGTTTGAAAGTTTTTCTAAAATCATATGAAATAAAAAAATTACTCGACAATTTACAGAAAAAGTGTGTCTGTAAAATTTTCGTGAGAAAAGTTTCCGCTTTGTACTGTCAAATATACTCACAAATAAAAACGGGGCGAAATAAAATTTTAACAAAAAACCACATGTTCAAAATGCAAAATGCAATGAATAATAATGCAAAAGAGGTAAGCATTTGAAATATAAAACATATTTTATTTTTATTTTTTTCAACAATTTTGTAAACAAACATTTATCAAAGACGCACTATATATTATTTGGTATATCCGACGGTTGTATTTTCACCGCCGTCGTTGAAAGTTTTGGACTTTTAGTCGCCGTCAAATATATTTTTGATAAACCTTTACAAGGTCTGTTATTTTAAATCGGCTTGTGAGTTGTATATTATGACATTTCTAACGTAATGATGTAATCACTGTTAATAGTTTTTGACATGAGTTACTGATACACTTTTTTCTCGCTTTTCGAGAAACGATGGAATATTTTTTGTCACATCTTTCCGACGCGAAAAGTTCTCACCAAAGTTACAGAACATGGGTACAATATAATTTTATATTAATTGAGTTTTTTTTTAGCTCTTTTTCAATTTACATACATTTATTTTTTTTCTCTGAAGATTAATTTATTATATTATGCTTGGAACCTCCAATGTTCCAAAAATCCAACTGCCATTATCCTGTGTCCGAAAAGGTACAAATGAATACTTAATTTGATTAAGTTAAATATAAATACGTGCATATATGAATACAACTAAAAGACTTTCGCTGCTTTAGTTTTTTAGCAGACAATTCCTGTAATGAGGAGAGTGTTTCATAATTTTAATTATAGTTTCAAATTACTGAAATGTTTTTTTTCTTTGAAATATACATTAGGGTCAAAACTTTTTGCATTTTTTGCAAACATATGTACGTAAAATCGTGTAAGGCATGGACAAATATTAAGAACTGTATTTTTGTTTTTTTGCGATCGTTAAAAAATTTCACGCACCAAACGTGATGAAATTTTTACTAAAAAATATTGCTTTTTTTACTGAAATTATATACATAATATTTATGTCCAAATATGATTTTTTTTTTGTAATTTTCGCACATAATACATATGAAGTACATGCAAATGTATATATGTACATATGTACATACAAATATTTACCATATTGAAAAAAGTAATTTAAACTATTAAAAAGAAAATACTAACTGCTCTATGGCCCCATGCTCCTTATAAAGAACCAAAGGAACCAATATATATGTATATATGAGTAGGTGAGATGCAAAACTCGTTCGTTACACGTTAATAGAATTATGGAAAAAAGCAAAAAAAGGTATAGCAGCTGATTAAATGGACCAAATGAGTGGAATACTTTAAATTCTCATGAAAGAATATAAAAAAGAGCAGACATTGATACAATCTCTATATGTGACAGCGCATAGAGAAAGGGACCTAAGGGTAAAAAAATCTATTTTCACTTTTTTTTTTGATGTGGACAACATCAGAGCATCGAATGTGACCGATCCGATGCCCCAAAAGTGTTCCCTCCCAGAGATATGCGCGTTTTATGAAATTGAAGTCGACGATTCTAAGGTTATGTGGAAAAATTTTCGTACTAACAGAGTGATATTCACGATTTAAAAGAATTATAATAATTTCAGAAAATAAACCTGGATTCGAAAAAACGCGAGCAAAATTGATATCAAACTCATGGAAACAGCCCGCTAGGCAGAAAACAGTAAAAACCAACTACACAAAACATTAGGTAAGGACGACCTACGCGCGCTTTCAAGGTTGACCAACACGTTCCTGACGTCATGAGATGTGTCGCTTTCAAATGAGACCAATACCAACACGCTCAGTGATGGTACACCAAAGATACACGTATTTAAATCTTTAAAATGGCTCTTCTGAACAAAACCGGTTTTTACCCTTAGGTCCCTTTCTATTTTGGGCGAACATTGAAATAACAGTGCCACCACATTTTCAAAAAAAATTTCTGAGAACAAAGTTTTTATTTATAATTTTTATTGCAATAGAAAATATATGTTAAAACAGAAAATAAAATGTATGAAAATTAAATTCCGGTGTCGAATCGTCTCATACGTGAACGTACAACTCGTCACGTAAAAACACCATTTTCGGATTATGACATACGTGAACGTACTCACGAACGTACGTATACGATTGACGTATCACATAATTTGTTTTCGTACGATTGTCGATACGATCACGGGTGTGACAATTTGAGACCTGGTTGGTAAAAATTTAATTTAAGCGTAAAAAGTGTGGTATTCGCACTGAACAGAAAAATATCTGTGGCTACAGGTATGTCGCGTTCTTTCCAAAATATACGAAAAAGAAACATTTTAAATGTAGATTTAATATTTATTGCCTAGTCGCAAATTCTTAATTTTTTGCAACTGCAGCACAGTGACATGCCATTGAGTTGACTTAATCTTGACATCGTGTCACAGGGATCTTCTTCCAAGCTTTTTCAACCATTTCCCAGAGCTGGTAGATGGTTTCAACACTTTTTAATAATCTTTTTAATATCTCCACAAAAGATGTTCTATTTGCTTAAGTTCAGAAAATTACGTTGACCATTGCATAGCCTCAATGTTGTTGACTCAAAACCACTCCCTATCTTTTCGACTAGTATGCTTTGGGTCGTTGTCCTGCTGGAAGACCCATTTCAGTAGCATTTATTCACCACTATGTGGTAACATTACATTCTTCAGAACGTCAGCATACGCGTATTGACCCACAACGCTAGACCATAGTATGAAAAACAACAAAATATCGTAATTTTTTATTCACCGTACTTCATAGTATACAGTGGTCGACATGCAGAAGATGGTGAAAGCCGAAGTTATTGTCCACAGCCAAAATTTCCATACAAAGCAATTGCAGGCTTATCAGTCCACAAAATATTGCGCCACTTTCTTGCAGGCCAATTGACATGATTTCTAGCGAACTCCAAATGTTTTTTAAGCAGTAGGGCTTTTCTCGGGCAAACGTCTTGAATCCAGAAGTCGTCTTCTGACAGTTATATCACTAAGTTTTAGATTTTGTTTGGTTTTTATTTCCCTGGCTGCTTTAAAAGCCTTGTGGTAGAATTAGTAGATTCGTATCGTGAGTTGACGGAGCAGCTGACAAAATCTGTAACATAAATAAAACATGATGCTGTTTATTTAATATGTATCGTAACGTATTTGAGGTAGAAATCTACAGAAAATTGATTTTTGCGTTAACTTCTCCCTTACATACATACATACATACACACATGTATAAAGCAAAGATAAATACAATAACAGCTGATACGTTCGCTGGCAACCTCACGGTTTTACTAACTAACATCCTGAATTAAACGATACGACCACTTCAAAAGTAACACGATACGAATCGACTAATTCTACCAATTACACTTGGCTGGTATTGGGTGAACTTTTTCTTTTACACCTCTACTTTCTGCTTTATTTTTTTATATTATTGCATTTGATATTATTTTTTCAGAGCATGTAAGAAGCCTTTGAATATCTAAATAAGATGTTCTTCCCTCTTTCCTCAATTCTTAAATTCATTTTTATTGACCAATAGTATAAACATTGTGCTAGTGTGATCCACTAAAGCCAAAATACAGTAAATTAATAGTATTTAACTTACTTTCACTTTATTCTTAAAAATTTTTTACTTTTTGCCATAAAAATTAGGAGAAAAATAACCCAGTCATTCGTTTGTCACTGCTATTTCAATGTTAATAACAAAATACGCTTTAAAAATATAATTTACTTTAATTTATTTTCAAAACTTATTCCAAAAAAATATATATTACAAACAATAAACAGACTTGCCAGATTGCTATGACGCATAAAAGTTTATTTAACCAGGGATCGCAAATAACGATTATTTTCCAAATTTAAAGTAAAAAAATCACAATAATAGAGAAGTGCTACGTGCACAAGGAATATACCAAGATACTCCATGTTACATGGACTACCGATAGATGCAATGATTTTTATTTTTTTGATTTTTATTTATTCCTCACAAAATAACTCTTATTTTGTGACTTTTATTTATTCCTCAGAAAATAACAGTTATTTCTTGATTTTTATTTATCCCTCACAAAATAAGAGTTATTTTGTGACTTTTATTTATTCCTCACAAAATAACAGTTAATTTTTGATTTTTATTTTTTTGCTCAAAAAAATTTTAACTTTTAAAATTAATAAATAATAAAAAAGTAAATTTAATTTAACATATAAGAGTTTTTTTTAAAGACTCTGGCGATAAATTCAATTTTAAATCGGTTAATATTCATTTTAACGCAAAAATTACGCTTTCTACATTTTAAAAGTTAAGCAAAAAAATAAAAATCAAACAGTAACTGTTATTTTGTGAGGAATAAATAAAAGTCACAAAATAACTCTTATTTTGTGAGGGATAAATAAAAATCAAGAAATAACTGTTATTTTCTGAGGAATAAATAAAAGTCACAAAATAAGAGTTATTTTGTGAGGGATAAATAAAAATCAAGAAATAATGATTAAAAAGTGATTTTTAAAATAAAAATTATAACCGTTACGGTCCCTGTATTTAACAATTTTTTAAGAATGCAGTACACAGTTTTAAAAATATATATGGTACTGCTATTTTCCTGTTCGCAACTGTATATGTATATATACATATGTACATATATATAAATGCATTTTAGAAATCGCTTTTGGTGCGTGAAGTTTTTGTTTACCAAATTGAACTAAAAAATGCATTTTATTATCAAAACAATTTTGCCCGTAAGATATACCCTTGGGAGAATAAAAGTTATAACCAGGGAAATCGCAAATATGCAATTGCATGTTTGTTCTTGTGTTACGTATTGATGTGGGGATAAGATATTTATCCGTTTCAGAATTATTTATGAATTTTGGCATCGATTTGTTAGTGCATATTTTTGCATATTTTACCCTTTAAAGCATGCTTTTGCATATATCAGTCTTACACGCATATTTTTAGCATATTTTCAAATTTTTAGAGCATAATTTACGCTTTTAGAGCATATTTTGATACTTTATAGATTTTTTTTATTTTAACCTACTTGGCGCAATCGTCCTTTTAAAAGGACACCTTATTCCTTATTATTATAAAAAAAAAAATGTTTGCTTATTAAAATTTCATTTTCGAAATAAAAATTTAAGTTTTAAAGAAAAAATTCTTCCGGTGCTATCTGGGTTGGTAAAATATTTTATTTTTATTTTTCGTCATCTAAATTTCATTTCCAATTTCCATGTAGAGTATAAATGTTTGTTTTTATATCACTCGAGTTTTACGGTCATTAGTTTCAACAAAAACTCGGCTTTGTTATTTGTGACGGAATCTCTACCCTGAGTAGACGTTGAAAGAACATTGTCAATGTATAAAAGTTTATTTAGATGTGGTAGAAACGATTTTTATTTGAAATTCTAGGTCAATATTTTGTTGTTTATTGCAATAAAAATCTTGACTTATTTATCCAAAATACAGTTCCAAAGCCTTAATTCTGATATCGTCATCTTTTGAAATCAAAGTTAAATTCTTATGAGAGTATCCAATAAAAATTAATTTGTGTTATTTGCTTTAGTAAAAATTTTTATGGTGATTTTGTTTTAACGTCCAGTTCAAACTCAAATTATTTTTTTTAATACGGCAGTTATACTTTGTTAATTTTTTTATTGCTTCCTTTTTTTGTTCATTCTATGTGTCTTATTTTATATGCAAATGTTGTTGAATTTTTGAATTAAAAATATATTTTCATTTACAAATAAACCAATTTATTTAATTTTTAAGAGCGAGCATATTTTTTTAGTGCATATTTTCATGTTTTTACTGCATATTGAATGCGCATAAAACACTTTTTTTAGAGCATATTTCTGGTTTCCCTAATGCACATACATATGTGTTTGTAGTAATAAAAGCAAATGCTCCCTGCAAACAATTTCCATCGCCGAATCATTGCCCGCGAATCGCCGGCAAGTTGTCTAAGATCGCTGCGATGCATCGCGTGGAAGCTAAATGCGATCCTCAGGCGAATTGCGAAAACGATCGCATGTGTCAACCGCGCTTCGCGGATAGCGACTCGCCGGCGATTCGAGTAAAGAATGCAAAAATATATTGACTATTGGGAGGAAGATTTGCAGTTACTTGTGTGCGCTCGCGTATTCATCGCTTAGTTGTAAGGCGTAGGCGATGGTTAGCGATTCGTATTCCCTGAGAAGGAAACAAGCCAAACAAGCAAGGGAACAAGGGCCTTAGCCCTTTTTTTATATATAAATTTTTTATATATAAAAACATATTTCGAAAATGTGATACATTTACCTCACTTTTTTCCAAATTTCAAATTCACTGTCTTTTTTACGAAATAACATCGTAAATGAGAATCGCATTCACCTTTTCATACCAACAGAAATATTTGAAAAATTATGAAGAGAAAATTTAGAATAGAAATTTGTTATAAAAGCTGACAAGTTAAGTTTGTTAATATAAAAAATTTTTTTTTTTGCTTTTTCTTATGTGTATGAATGTGTGTGTGTGCGCTTGTGTGAGTGAGTGTATTTGTGTGCATCTATTTGCTTATCAAAAAAGTATTTAACGAACTCAAAGAAACTTTGTAACAATATTTTACTTTTAAAAGCCCTTTGTTTCTTTGTCAGGCAACAAAAACAAAAAAGGAAACAATTGAGACATTTCTTTTCCTCTTTTTGTTTACTTCTTAAGGCTAATGCTATGTTTAGACGACACCTGCTTCGTGCTCTATTCATGCTTCACACCCCAATCATGACCGAATCAACTTGCTTCGCCATACAAAATTATGAGAGCGAATCAAGTAGATTCAATACGAATCTACTTGCGAAGCACGTAAAATTGGTATCTTCTCTAACTTTTATCGCAGTGTATCGTCAGTTTATCTGAACTAGCTGTCAAAACCAAATAGAATTGTCAAACAAAACAAAAACAAAATAATAATCAAAAGTAAAAAATATATATTTTTTGTAATAAATAAAATAAAACAAAACATAATAATGGATGGAAAAAAACAGTTGATAAGTGCTTTTCTGACAAGAAGAACATCTTCAAAGGTAAGACTTATGGAGGATTCAAATATGTGCTTGAATTTCCTGATGGAGCTAAAGCAGATGCATTCCCAGCTTTTAGAGCAGCTGCGACTGCTAAATGTTGTTAAATTGTCGCTAACTACTGAAAGACTCGCTTGGAAACTTGTAAGTTACATAATGCATGGATATACACATACATAATTATGTATATATATAAGTATGTTCTTGTGAATTATTTATACAACTTTTAACTATTTCAGGATCGAAGTCAAACTTTCTGGGAGAGAGACTGCCAAGCAGCTGATGAAAGTCTCTTCCAAAATAACTTTAGGATGTGTCGGAGGTCGTTTTTTAAACTGTGCGAATTTTTAAGTGAGCTGCGGAAAAGCGATACCAATATGCGAGAAGCAATACCATTAGAAAAGAGGGTAGCAATTAGCTTGTATGCGCTGGGCTCGTCCGCAGAGTACCGTACTATCGGTAATTTGTTTGGAGTTGGAAAAGCAACAGTATGTGTAATTCTGTTGAGCTTTTGTGCCGAAGTGTGGAGAGTTTTGTCTCCATTATATATAAATAATTTTCCCTTAAAACTGGAAAAAGTTGAAGAACTTGTCCAAGAGTTTGAAGTACTTGGATATCCCCAGTGTATGGGAGCTCTTGGTAAGTTAAATGTGTCACCATTAAGATTTATTTGTTTTATACGTCTTTAATTTATAGACGGTTGCCATATTGAGATTCACCCAGGTCACGAAGAGGCTACAGATTATTATAATTACAAAGGGTGGTATTCAATTGTGCTTCTAGCATTGGTTGACGCAAGGTATGTTATGAAATCGAAATGTATGGCTTAGTAAACCGATGTGTATGTATTATATTACAGATGTCGTTTCATTTATGTAAGTTGTGGTAGCCCAGGGCGTTGCAATGATTCACAGATATACCAGGAATCGTCTTTAAGGCAACAGCTGGATCAGTGCGATATTTTGGTGGATTTGAAGAAAAACATTTCTGAAGTAGATGTTCCAGTCCACATAATCGCCGATTCAGCATTTCGACTAAGCGAAAGGATTATGAAGCCATATCATTTTCAATTGTCGCAGGACTACCAACAAAAGTGTTTTAACTATTCACTGTCCAAATCACGTCGAGTTGTTGAAAATGCTTTTGGACAGATGAAAGCACGTTTTAGACGCATTGGAAAAGGCGTTGACAATGCCATAAGAAATGCGAACGCCGTTATATTGTCGTGTTGTGTACTTCATAATTTTCTAAATGAAAATAATGACAACATAAATGAAAATTGGTTACAGGCCTTAGAAGCAGTGGAGGAAAATCGGTTGTATCCGGAATATATAACAAATTTAACGGATCAAAGAAACAATGCGGAAAAAATAAGATCTGCAATATCTGAATATTTGTGTAAGTATTAATTTATTCAATTATTATTATTATTTCAATTATTATTATTTATTTCAATATTTTTAATACACTTATAACTTAAAATAATAAATAGTAATACTTATAACAAAATAATATCGTTGGTCGCAAGTAGAAAAGCCCTAGCTCAAATAACTGTGACTTTACAGGAGAAGGCAAAAACATAATAATAAACAGTACAATAGCTTTGTAAAACTGCTTGTAAAACAATTATTTTTTACACTATTGCAATAAACTTTTGTGAGGATGCGTATTTATATTAAGGATGTAACGAATACCAGTTTAGCGAATGCGAATAATACATTTTAATTTTTGCGAATGCGAAAACGAAAGCGAATAATACATTTTAATTTTTGCGAAAGCAAATGCGAAAGCGAATGCAATTACTAAAATTCGTTAAAATATCACATGCAAATAAATTTATAAAAGAGTACGTATGGATAATAATTAATAATAAGTTTACAAAATATTATGGAATCAACCCATTGGCCCTAAAGCCTGGTACTCTATTCAACATTTAATGTGAAATGCTGTCAAAATACATATTAAAAACACATGGAATGAATTTTTCCAAAAAAATCTTGTAAAAGTAGTTCTGTTTTTTTTAACGTTTGTTAATCGCAAACTATTTTCATAAAGGAAATAAAAATTTTTTGTCGCCAGTATTCGCTTGAAATATTCGCATACA
Source organism: Tachina lurida (assembly GCA_944452675.1). NCBI lineage: Eukaryota > Metazoa > Arthropoda > Insecta > Diptera > Tachinidae > Tachina > Tachina lurida. Next base: position 66,243,532 of record OX101752.1, on the reverse strand, counting down.
TTTTAGCGAATGCAAATAGCAAAAGTAAGCGAATAATTTGAGAATGCAAAAGCGAATGCGAACATTCGTTACATCCCTAATTTATAAGAAATGCATTAGAATCACTAAAAAACTGAAATTTGTGAAAATACGAGTAAGAACCTTTTAGCTTGTGACCATCGATCAGAGCTGTAAATGAAGCATTAATTTTTGATTTAATTCTGTACACACGAAAAAATTAATTGAATGAAATTTGAGCCAATTAAAATGAATTTGGTAAAAATGAATTGCAATTCATTTCAAATTGAAATGAATTTGCAATTCATTTTAACTTTTACAAATTCATTTGAATTGAAATTCTGCCAAATTCGTTTGAATGGTTAACGGCCTGGCTCAGGATGTCGGCAAGAAATTTTCATTTGCTTATTTATACTGAAAACAAAATAAGAAAACTTGTTTTTGTTTTCAATATAAATAAGCAAATGGAAATTTTTTGTCGACATCGTGAGCCAGGCATTAAAATTTCATTCAATTCTTTTTTGTTGTGAAAAGAATTAATTTCAAATTTGGGTAATTCGTAACTTATTAAAATCTAAAAAAAAAATCATTCATTTACAGCTCTGGCATCGATATGTACATACATATTCCATATAAAAAATTCAAAAAACAATATGTATGTACATAAATATATGATATGCATATATGATAAAACAAACAAACACATAATCCAAAAACGAGATCATATAAAACGAGATCATATAAAATTAAATATATATAAATTAAAAAACTATGGTTGTTGCAAAAATTCCAGTAAAGCATTTTGAACCTCGGCTTCTTTGGCAGCGAAAGCTTTTAAAATTTCTTTTTTATCCTCTTCAATTGCCAACATTCTTTCCGTGGTACTTTTTATATTGTCTTGTATTTTATCCACATTGTTCTCAATTGATTTTAATACCCTTTCCAAATTATTCTTCTTTTTATTTGCAGACATACGAAGTTTAGACGGTCCTGGCGCATCTGGGATGGATAGTGACGGCGATGGCGATGGCGATGGCGATATAGGTACACTATTTGATGAGGGTGATGGTGCCCGCATTGGTTCTGCTCCAACATTTAATGCAATGTCTTCAAAATAAATAAATAAAAAAATAGTAATCTTTTTAATTTGAGTATTTTTACTTTCTATATGTGTTCATATTGTTTACCATTTATACTATCGGAAACTAAGGCTTCGGTGTGATAGCTCTTAAATGGAGCCAATAAGCTTTCCATATTCTTATAGAGGTCCCATTCTGAGGGAGAACCACCGGTTGAACCAATTTTTAGTTTTTCTTTCCTGTAAATATACATATGTATATATAATAGTTATGTAAGAAATACTCAAGTATGTATATATCGCTCCTTTATTGCAACATCGTCATAACTCAAAAAGCAGATTTTGCAGAAAATAAGTTTAAAGTTTTCAAGTTACATATACTTCAATGAAAATATAAAAATATTTTCTTTTCTCAATATGTGAGCTCAAAAGCCTCTTGTATGAAATTTTTATACAAGATTAAATATGATATAACGAATTTCTCTGCATTATTAGTTCAAACAATTAATTCTTTTCGATATGACTGTGTTGCAATAAAGGAGCCATATGTATATTAGGTATGGCATAGTGGACGACTTTTCGTTTTTGGCATGCAAGAACCCCTCATTTTGTGAGGTTCCGAAAAAAATATTTTAGCCAAAAAATGGTGGCGGTCAGTTGGGGGCAAAGGTCTCCGCTTCGTGCTCAAAGTTGAGGGTCAAAGCAAAAAAAAAAATACAAATAATCATATAACTTTCCCGGGGTCACCGCTACAAGGGTCAAATGTATGACGAGCACCCATTAATTTTCTACGCCCAACATGTTTTTTAAGCACACCTACCGCGTGACTACTCTCCTTAATGGGGCTCCCATACAAGGGGGAAATTTGAATGAAATTTACTCGCAGGGCTCTAACTGCCCCTAGGGCGTACCTATCGAAGTCAAATGTATGACTGGCCTCCAATATTTTTTCAATACGAAGATTTTATCTAAACATACTTGTCGCCTATCTTCAACCATTAAGGTGAGCCCCATACAAACAATAATTTTTTTAATAATTTTTTTTTGAGAAAGCCGCTTTTATGGTGCCTCTTCACGTTGTCCCAGGTTTCTGGATCGCAATTTAAAAAACTTATTTTGTAATAAGACATCGACGGCGCAGATGCTAATGAGGCAGAAGACGACAAAATAAATAGCGGTGCCAGTGGAGAGGAAGGTCGTTCTCACCCAGTCATTGGCTTCACAGGTGTGAAGTGAATTACCTTAGCTCCCATTATGATTAACTCCGGTGAGCTCTACTACAAAAAGGCAATATCTTCCGCAACAAAGTCTGCATTGGAACGTGCGTGTTCGGACTCCACCAGCATATGCATATGTACAAACATACATACATTCATGTTTTAATATACTTACCGATATCTGCAAGTCATGTTGTGCATTTTTGTTCTCAATTCTTCCGGGGTATATTTAAAGCCCTGCATTTCCAATTCAGAAGCCATTTCCATATGAATGTGGCTGTTCTTCCGGCAGCTACGCAACTGGGGCATCCTCTCTGCCCATATTTCAAGCAGAGCCAGCTCACCTACCTGGTCCCATTTGCTAGCACTTTTTCTTATTGCTGCAAATACAGAAAATAAATCTTTCGGTTTCAAAAATCTTATATATTTATTATCACTTACTTTTTTTTTCCATTTAAGTCAATTGTTGTATTTATTTATTAAATCAAATATTTTTGCACAAAATGGATGAAGAATTGCAGATTTTATTTACGTTTGTTTGTTAGAGAGAACTGTCAATTCGAAGCAAGTAGATGAGTCATATAAACAGCATGATTCATATACACGATTCAGAGAGCGAAGCAGGTGATTCAAATAGTCGTCTAAACATAGCATAAAGTGTCTCAAACAGCGTTACCGTTGAAAATTTTCGAAAAGGGGCACAAAAAGGGGATTTTCAAAAAAAAAGTGGCACAAAAAGGGGATTTCAAAGAAAAAAAGGGGCAACTTCAAAATCAAGAAAAATTAAAGAAACAAGTACACTTGTTAAGTTATTTTTATTTAAAAAAAAACAATATAAACAAATTTCTCATGTATAAGAAGTTCAAAAACATTCATTTTATGAGAACTCATGTACTTTTATAAGCACGTGTTATTTGCAAGTAAGAATTCTAACTTACTAATTCACGAGAACAATTACTTATTACTGGGGATGAGATGTATATGTATACAGATAAATAAATTTTTAGTTTTATAATTGCTTATTTTACTCACAGTCTTCATATATACTTTTATTTGCAAATTAGACCAGTATAAATGCAGTATAAATAGCTACTAAATAAAAAAATTACAAAATCTATTTTAATATCGATCGAGATTCCAAATGGAAATTTCGATGGATTTCGATATCATGCAGTAATTTGCCCCAGTTCTTAAGATTTACAAAAAGTTAAAGAATCAGCCCAATCATGAATATTCTCTCGGAATTGATTTCTCACGGAAAATAATTTTCTCGAGAAAACATTCTTCCAATCAAAAATTCTTTGGGAACAAAAAAGAGTAATACGTGGCATCACTGCAGTACGAAGCTCGTTGTTTTGCTGGTTTGTTGATATTTTGTTTCTCCCTTTTTTTTTGAGTGAGAGAGTAAACAAATTACTAACTGCCACCAACTTGAAATTTTTTTTATAAAAAAGCTTATAAATGATTTATTTGAGCATTATTTGAGTTTTCCAAATACAAGAAGAATAAAATACAAGTTTAGGTATATAAAATGTGTTTTAATGGAGTATTAGCCAGTATTAACTATGTCGCGTAGTCATAGTCAAAACAAATTACACTTTAAGAAATTAAAACCAGTATTTTGTATGGTAATACTGGTTTTAACTTCTTAAAGTGTTCAATTGCGTTCATAATGCCTACTTTTTCCCCGGAGAGTTTTTTATTCCTGCACAGAGGGTATCGAAATTGAGTTAAGTCCCCTTGTGCTTACTTTGATAACGTTTGGTATCAATATTTTAAGACCAGCTCGGTAACATTTTATTACCAACCGTTCTTGTTTTGATAACACATTATTCTTGTTTTGTTACCAATTGTTCTTATTTTAATAACGCATTGTTCTAAATTTGATACCACCCCGTTCTTAATGTGATTAAAGTAGTAACAGGTCGTTCTTAATTTATTAACTCATGGTATTTTTTACAATTTGTTCACGATTTTACTACAAATCTTAGTTTGATAACGCATTAAGCTTAATATGATACCGAAAGTTAACAAACTGTTGATAACAAATTGTTCTCAATTTGATACCATCCGCTAACAATTTTAGAACCCCTTTTTTCCCTCTGTGTGTATTTGGTAAAAACAGGAAAAAAACAAATTCATAATAGGAGAAAAGGGAAAAAAGGCTGAATACATAAATATATTTTTTATCATTTTTGGGTCATGGTTCATATCACTAATTAATTATTTAAAAACCAGCATAACTCAAAAAATTTACTTAACCATATAAAGTTTTAATAAAAATTTTAAAATTCGATTCTGAGAAGGATAATATTATTCTTTTTAGGCATTATGCATAGTTATTAAATACCTTAAATACCCTTTCTTTTGAAATTGTACATTTTATTTAATAATAAGGTTTTTACTTGGAATCCATTCTTCTAAATCGTTTTGAAATACATATGTAAATTTAAAGCGGACAGCATAAACTGACAAGTGTCATTTGATAATTTTTTCGTAATACTAATTTATGTTTTTGCTTTATGTTTTTTTAATTTTACCTTTTGACGCAATTTACACTGTGCCTTTTCTGCTTGCATGTGTAGGCAGGCTTTTTGAGTTCGTTGGTGAGAGGTGTTGAGAAGCATACGGAGTAAAACAAAAGGCACGATATGAAAATTCGAGGGTATTTTTGACGTATCTCTTTCTTTTTTCGTACTCTCAGCACTAAGAGTGTATAAAAACATCAAAAAGTCATGAAGAAAAAAGTCTTAATGTATATGTGCTTGACTTTTCGTAGGGGGTTTAAAAGAAAATTGTCGAAAGAAGGTAGGCTAAAAAGGCATAATGTGAATAGGCACTTTATATACATGAAGACTTTGCAACTGGTGAATATGGATATATTTTTGCATTTATTTTGGCCCATTTGTGCATTGACTTAAACGAGTGGGTTCATGTTATCATCTTTCAAAAAAGCTTAATTTGAGCAATATACACTTTCCTCGGAACATCGGTATTTTTTGTGGTAAAAGCTCGGATATTTTTACATCATTTATTATTGGGAATTTTCTACCTGCGTGGCTGTTTTAACATGAGATTCAATGATTCATTCGGCAGATAACAACTGATTGCAGAAAATACAAATGGGTTTTTTGGTATCTGCATCCATCTGAACCCACTTATGCCGTCTCTCCTAATCATTGGAATATTTTCGTGTTGCTTTTTTCTTTTTTACTGGTTTTTCCAAGATAATAGGCTCACATGATGAACTAATTTCATGGAAACTTAAATCAAAAGCATTACTTGATGATAGCAATTCAGTGTGGTATTTTCATACAATATTATTTCCCTTAGCATAAAGTTTTTCACCTTTGAAAATTATGTACTTTCATGAAATTTGGCTTTCAAATCAAATTTGTCTGCGAAAAAACAATTGAAAAGATTCATACCAAGGCTTTTTAACACCATATACTACCACAGAAAATAATATTGCGCCATACTATCAATTTGCCAAAAAAAAATTATTTTTTCATATATACACATAGGAAATAAAATCTTGTTGACGAATGTGGTAGAATATGTACAAATTTGCGTACATTTATTGTAAAAATAAAAGTTAAAGTTGACTTTGAACAAAAAGGGGCAAAAAGGGGCACAAAATAATGAAAATGATACTAAAAGGGGATTTAAAACTAAGGGGCATAAAAAGTGGCAAGGCATTCGAAAAAGGGGCAAAATGAGACTTTAGTCGCACAACGGTAACGCTGGTCTCAAAGCTGATTCTGATTCTGCAGTCGGGAGAGGAGGCCGGGGCAAAAGTTAAATGCTGTGTAAATAACGTCTTCGCCACAGGAGACACACGTGTCGCTGTTAGTTAACCCAACCATGTCATTTAACAAATGAAGTGTGACTAGCGCGACGGTTAAGCCAGAAAAAAAATAAAAATAAAAACAAATGAACTTTCCCTTTATGCTTACACTCACTCTCGCTCGCACGAAGGCAGCAAAATGTGTACAAGAAATACCTATAACAGAAAGTCTTCAATAGAAGAGGGGATTTGTTTGCCTTTTTGCAGTTTAAATTAAAATTATGCAACATATTTTTCATATGTCATTTCTAATTGTGGCCGCCTGAAGTTGATTGAAGGGTTTATATTTTATTTTTATTTTATGCAATAAGTTAAGTGGACAAACGTTTCAAATGTCCTACATAAATACAAACTTAATTTTAGCATTTACAGCTGTCAATAAATTGAGTTTGAAGTAACATATAATGTGTCTTTTGGTTAAAATGTTTGTGTCTTATGTATAAGAAATATTTGGCATGAAGTTAACACATTTATGACTTATAAAGCGCTATCTTAAGAATTGCCAATAGCAATGATTGTTTGCTACATTGTAAATTAACAGCTGATAATAATAAAAAGTTGTTCTAAAATTCTTTTCTTCAGACATCATGTGCCAAAACAAAAGCGTAACCACTGATTACTAATGAAAAAATTTTTGATTTAGACATGTATTTATCGATTTCCAATCATGTTGGATTCTATAAAATTGTCTATTAGTTATGTATGAAACTGTTTAACTTAATAGATATGTGTCTGAATCAAAGAGTTTTTCATTAGTAATTAGTGGTTACGCTTATTTGGGCACATGGCACACATGAAATGCCAGATGTAAACTCAGCCTTATGGTAGAATTAGTAGATTCGTATCGTGAGTTGACGGAGCAGCTGAGAAAATCTGTAGCATAAATATAACATGTTGCTGTTTATTTAATATGTATCGTAAGTGTATGTGAGGTAGAAATCTACAGAAAATAGATTTCTACGTCAACTTCTCTCTTACATACATGCACACACATGTATAAAGCAAAGAGAAATACAACAACAGCTGACAAGTTTGGTGGAACTCTCACGTTTTTACTAACTAACATCCAGAATTAAACGTTACCACCACTTCAAAAGTAACACGATACGAATCGACTAATTCTACCATTACTTTGCAAATTTCGAAAGTTTCGAGGAACAACTAAACTTGACGTTAATCTATACTATATCATGATATCAGCAGTCAGTAAAAGAATCTAATCGGCATCATCTTTAATAAAAACTAAATTGAAAAACAGAATGTCTCCTAAACATTTGGATTGTGATTTGTTATTTTAAATCTCTTTAATTATGTAAAATCACATTTTTGTTTCCTTGCACTGAATTTTCGTGTTGAACCAACTTTAACCCTGCGCTTAGATGTGCAATTACTTGCATATACAAAGTTCTGTGTACGTTTTACCAATAAAAACTTCGTAAAAATGTCCGACTGCCTTGCAAGTTGGGTGTTTAGTTTTCCATGCAGTTGTGCACAACATAAAAAAGTTTAATATTAAAAGACTCAAATAGCATTGAACTTTATTCGAATTGTTTCAATGATACTTTTGTCTCATAACTTCATTAACTGCTTGATTTATGAATAGTTAAGGAAAAAATTTGCAATGTTTATTGTTATTTAACTTTTCATTTACTTGCTGCAAGTGACTAAAAATCACTGTCTTGTAAAATTCCTCGGCAATTGAGTTGGAAATAAGCTGCAAGTGTAATTGTGTTAGTAAAAGAGTTTGAGTGTTTTGAGTTTTTCGAACTTGCACTTGCACGTGTAAACACTAAATAAATCGTTCACTTAAGTGACTTAATTATAAAAGCACAAGTGTAAATACGTACACTGAATGAAAAACACTCCGTAATGGTAATGAAAACATTACGTTGAAACCCTTTCATTAATACAACGACAAATTTAATTAATAAAATGAAACTTTATATTATATTTTATTTTTTTTTTATGGAATTAAACCTTTCTAATGCTTAACATTTTACATTTCGTAGTATCATTAATGTTACGAAATGATTTTCATTCGGGTAATGAAAAACTTAAATACATGTTTGTTTATGAAGAACTCATATAAAAAAATTTTTAAATTGATTAGGTGACATAAAAGAAGATCGAAGTATCAAACCATAATTGTAACTATTCTATAGTTGTGGAAATTATAGTTCCGTTGAAACTTTAATGAAATATTTTCGTAACTACAATGAAGAAAACTTCCTGCTACTGGCTAGTAGGCAGTGTGCTAGCCTTGCAGTCAGCGTGACCGTTTGACGGACTAAAGCCACTTTTTTGACTGCCTTGTCACTTTTTTTCTCCCTTTTTTTATTGAATTATATAAAAATACATTAAAAATAAAAAGTTTAATGTAGTTTTCTCGTTTTTTTAATTTTGCCCCTTTTTTTGATAAATCCCCTTTTGGTGCCACTTTTTGAAAAATGTCATCGGCCACCCTGGTCATCGAATCCTGGGGGGCTACCGCGTATTTCGTTTCGAAAGAAATAACTTACGAATTCGAACGAATTGTACTGTGTATTACGATTTTCGTACTACTTGTTTCGAATTTACGAACGGTTTTTGTACTCTATCGAAAATTAAAAATCCCTTTCCAGACAGCAACTCTGTATTACGAACAATAAAAATCCCTTTCGAAAGGGCTACTCTGTAATACGAAAACGAGTGTCAGTTATGCAAAAAGCGTTCGGAAATGATTCGAAAGACATTTTGTTAGTGACAACTTGAGAGAAAAATAGAAAATGTAATTATATAAATATTTCAATATAAATAAAAGGTGTTATAAACAAATTATACTTAATGTTTGATTTGCTAAAACATAGTGCTTATTTATGTTGCTATAAATGTTTTAATATTTGTGATTTTGAAACATTCAAGGAATACTAAAAAAAATTACACAAATAAAAGTAATATGAAGAAGTGGTAAACTATGTATGTATATGTCTCTGCATCCATACCTCGCAAGAGGGCATCTAAATGTTTCAGATGCTAAAAACAAATCGTATAATAATCATCCTCGTCCAACCACAGCAAACACAATCCACTATAAAAATTACAACAAGCACTTAATTTTTCTCACAAAATGCGTATAACATTAAATTTTTTTGCAAGGCAAAGATTTTTTTGTTATGGGATATTTTTTGCCATTTTGGTACTTTAGCAATGCTACCAACTTTTCATATAATATCCCATTCGTTTCAAAATACAACTCTGTAATCGTTTCGAACGAGTTACGCAGTACGGTTTAGCATTCGATTCGGAAATTTCTTTCGAAAAATTTTACTTTTAGAATCGAAATACACGGTAGCCCCCCTGGAGACAAGGCAAAGAATTTCTTTTATATGTAAATGATCAATTAAATAATCTTGAATTAAAATTATTCCTGATTAAAGTTGAATTATGATTTTATTAATGATACTATATATACATATGTACATATTTAGTGTGTATCTAAAGAATACGAGGGTGGATCAATAAGTCCGTGATTTTTTTAATGAAACACAGTATTTTTTTGCAAAACAAAAATTTATTTTTCAACATAGTCTTTTTTTAACTCAATACACTTAGTCCAACGTTTCTCCAGTTTTTTGTATCCTATCCAAAATAGGATTTTTCGAGGTCCTTAAAATAGGCATTTGTTGGAGGAATGATTCATTGTTGGAGTCAAATCTCTCCGACTAGCCATTTCTTCAAGTTTGGGAATAAGAAATAGTAACTCGGGGCTAAATGATGCACATGCGTTTGTGGTCGATCATACCCAAGTAATCATTCAAAATATACACTTATACTGTTCGATCGCCCAACACTATATCGTGGATTTTTTCCACATTTTCGGTTGTACTGGCCTCAATTGGCCGTCCAGAACGTTCAGCGTCATTTGTACTTGTGCGACCACAACGAAAGTCAGTAAACCACTTTTTTACCATTGAAATCAATGGTGCAGAGTCCCCATAGTATTTATCGAGCTTTTCCTTGATTTGATTGACGGTTTTTTTTTTCGAAAATAATGTTTAATGAGCACTCGAAATTCATTTTTTTTTCATCTTTAGAAAAATACACGAGGTTGTATGTATGTATGTTTGGAACAGCTGTTAAACGCAAAGTAAATGACGCTTGCTCAAAATTTGGCAGTAGTCTAGTAACATGTGGTACTTGATGGGAACAGTGTTGCATTTCATATAACTACGAGGGAAGCTCAAAAAGTCACGGACTTATTGATCCGCCTTCGTATTTGGGGTTGATGTGTAATAATTATGCTTGTAATAATTTAAAAATTCCCTACTGTCTACCTGCCCGAGGGTGCCGGCGCTAATAAACGCCACTGGCTCAAAATAGTTGAAGGCAGATGAATGCCTGAATGAAGTAAACTATTTCTTTTATTATTAGAGCTCAGCAAGGAGCTCACAAGAAAGTTGTTTATTCATTAATTTTAAAATAAAAATACATTGTCTTATATACTAGTTATGAGAATAAAGCTTAACCTATCTTAACATAGGAGGGAAAAGAAATGGTATATGCTTAATAAGCAAATTGTTCCTTTTAGTTTCCCACGGTAGGCGTGCGGCGTGTGTCTCATAAGAAATTTGGAAAACATGGATTTTGTATTGTTTATATTTATTATATAAACACATGTGGTTATTAATTTTGATTCATTCAAATGCATTTTGCTGCGGCCTTCGATCAGACTGGTGAGTGTCAAATATCATTTGTACAAAATACATATTTACGTTGCAGTCTGTCTAATGCATTTGCATGAGTGTCAAATGTCCAGCGCAAAAATAATTTCAATTCCATTGGATGTTATGTATATTGCGGTCAAGTTGACTTTAAATGTTTACTACGCAATGTTAGTCGTAGTGATAGTTAGAACACGCTACAGATGTGACTGCAGCGGTAAGCGCGTTGACTACCACGCGATGAGTTCCAAGTTCAAATCTTGGCCGGGGAAGCCAATTATATACATACAAAAAATTTTTCTGATGCCTGTGCGAATATACACACGTAAGTTAAATAATTAATAAAATACAATGGCTGGCAACATTAAACTAATGAATCAGAGTTATTACAACAATCACTTATGTTGTATTTTATGTTAACACAAATACTGTCATGATATACATGAAAAATTTTGTTAATTCAATGAAATAGTTCGCTAAAAAAATTTAAAACTGCGTCACTTCTGTGTATAACCTAAAAAGTTTCACTGCAATAATTACATTTTTTATTTAAAATATGTATGTACGTTGCTTAGTAAAAAACATGTCGTTACATGAATGAAAATATTTCGTTGTATATATGAAATTTTTTCAGCTGATGAAACAATGAAGCGTTCGTTGCATTGGTTGAAAAATAATGACAAAATCATAAATGTAGGGTGGGCTAAAAGTCACGCCTGCGTGTAAAATTGAATGCCCATTGGAAAAGTAAAATTCTACCACTTTGATTCGTTGCTCGGTTGTTAAATTTTGCATGGTGGTGTAACACGGTTCGATGAATAAAATCTAAAAAGAAAACAATAAAAAAAAGTTATTAAATTTTAACACGCAGGCGTGACTTTTGGCCCATCCTATATATTGTAAAAAAACATTGCATTTACGAAGGTTTTCCTCTTAGTGTACATAATATGCATGTGCATATTTGCCACAAAAAGATTTTATTAATGTGAAAAAACACAAATACATACATACATACATGTGTATGTAAATCCAGGCTGCCCAGAGAAGCGCCTGAGGGCCGAACATCAATCGGCTTTTTATACAAATGAATAGACACACGCTTATAGATTTCTCTCTTGTTTCTCTCGGTGGCCAGCCCTGATGTAAATTTATCTGTCATAATCGGGCATTATGCTTATATACATACATTCATACTTATATAATTAATGTCCTGGTCCACGATGTCGACAGAAAACGTTCGATCTACAAATTGTATTGAAAACAAACATAAATAAGAAAATTTGTTTTTGTTTTCAATATAAGTAATCGGCCGTACGTTTTCTGTGGACATCGTGGGCCAGGCAGTAAAACTCAGAATTAATATCTAAGAAACCAGCAAATTGATTTAAAGATTTTATGCACAACCGGTATGCTAACGACATTGTTCCGTGTATGTTGGTGAATTTTTGTTAAAGTGTTTAAATTTCAGTTTGTTTGTATGCGAAATGTTTCTTAATATTTTTTCCGTTACATCATTAAAAATTTCGTACAGGATGTCCTGGCTCTGAACTCTCTTTGATGTTTTAAATGAAAATATGAAAAGTTTTTGCATTTTTCTTTTTGTTGTACATATTTAAAATGCCGTCGCTTTAAGCCTTTTTCACTTTAATACCAGTCCTGTGTATTGAATAACGAAATGAACGAGCAAAACGTGGAAACGTGATCGGAAGTAAAATCAAATATTCTCACGCAAAACGTGCGTGGAAATGTGCGTGTAGTCAGTCAACAGCCTTTATATTTTTGAATTTTGTGCAGTAACCTTTACAATTCTATAGAAATTAATGTTAACACACATACATATGTACAGACATATTATATACCGTTATAAGTAGAAAGGTCCTAACTCAAGTAACTGTAACTTTACAGAAAAAGTTAAAAACTTAATAATAAAACAGTTCAACTGCTTGTACAACTGCAATTGCAATAATTTTTGAGACGAAGTGTATTTTTGTGAAATGTATTGGAATCAGTGAAAAACTCAATTTCATGAAATTACGAGTTAGGGTCTTTCTGCTTGTGACCATCGATACATAAATATGTATGTACATATGTTTGTATGAAGGTACACATGTAGATATCGTTACCTTAATATAGAAAGGCCCTAACTCATTTTTTAAATCGAGATTTTTGCATTTCCCGATACATTAAATTATATGCTCTTTTAGCGAAATATGTATACATATAAAAATCCCGATTTCAAAAAAATAATAAGTTAGGGCCTTTCTTTATTAAGGTAACGATATGTATATTTTCGTATATTTAATTTTTTTATTTTTATTACTGAATAGCATTATTTTCAATTTGTTTAAGCTTTTTGCTCTAAACATTTAACTCTGGAAAGTGCTTTGGAATTTTAGACAATGTGCTTTTTAATCTGGAATTATAATAAGAAAGTTGCAAAATTTTTTGATTCCACAGGAAAACGACGGTATGTTCATCGATAGTGTGGTCGGATGGTATATGTAAGTAGAAAATATGTTTGTGGTGGACAAATTATACAGAATTCAAAAATCTATCGCTTGCATTCTTGCCATTTTAGCATTGTGACTGCTAGAATTAGCATATTTTTTGTAGAAAAGCATTCCAGTTAAAAACAAGTAATGCCGGGTTTACATCGGTGTGCCAAATGCCACACAAGCGTAAAAAGAGCGTAACCACTAATTACTAATGAAAAACTGTTTGATTCATACATGTATTTATTAAGTTAAATAGTTCCATACATAACTAATAGACAATTTTATAGAATCCAACATGATTGTAAACTGTATAAATCAATAAATACATGTCTGAATCAAACAATTTTTCATTAGTAATCAGTTGGTTACGCTTTTTTGGACAAATAACACACAAGAAATGCCAGATGTAAACTCAGCCTAAGAGTGTTATATTCGGCTGTGCCGAATCTTATATACCCTTTACCAACGTATGTACTAGTGATGCGCGAATATTCGTATTCGTATTCGAATTGTCGAATATTCGGCCATTTTTAGGTATTCGTATCCGTATTCGTATTCGTTAAATTCAGGCGAATACGAATATGTTTCCAAAGAAATTATATAAATAAATGCATAAATCCTAAACGAAATTTAAATAAATTGCTAAAAATATTAGTTTGTACAAATCTATTAAATTTTTTATAGAAATTTGTGCTTTGTATAATTTCAAATATTATTTAATGGCGATCATTAAAATTTTGGGTATTTTTTATTAACTTTAAAGTACGCCAAAAGGAGTATGAAGCCCTTTTTCATAAAATTATTTTAACATTTCTGATTCAGGGCTGTCAGATATGGCGATTTCTCGCCAAATGTGGCGATTTTTCAACTTGTTTTTTTTATTACTTAAAGTAATTAATGCGTTTTGAATTTGAATGAGAAAAATTTACAATAACTAGTTTTTGGCTATTTTATTTCTGCTTTTTTCGATTTTCTGCTAAATTTTTATACGATTAATACTAAGAAAAACTACATAAAACTGATTTTGGCGATTTTTAAAATCAATTTGGCAAAAAAGGTCGAAAAAAATCTGACAACCCTGCTCACGACTACAATTTGAGCTGAATAAAAGTCAGCCAATGAACTATAGGTCAAATCATCACTTTTTCTGTGCGAAATTAAAACCGCCTACCCAAAAATCATGGTATTCAAACCAAATTCTGAAAAAATTTCTTCAAAATTTAATTTAACCCATTATCGACCAAAAATTAACCCTTTAATAACAACAGTACATATATGCATTAACAAATTTTAATTTTAACAAAACATTAGCTAAATGTTTAAATTTACTTTATTTGGTAAATTTAAATAAAAAAAATCATCTTCAATTTTCATTATTTCACCAACGGTTCAGTTGTTTTCATACAAATGTTACCTAATAAAAAGAGGGATTACTCGCAAAACGCAAAAAATCGCACTTTGAAATAAATTGCAAATAACTCATTGGTTATCTTATCTTAATATATATATACTATATATGTATATAAATCAAAAACACGTTTATTTGTTAGGGGTGAACTCTTCAATGCCCCAACAGATTTTCGCCTTGATTTTATATATATTCTACCCCGGTAAATGCTACGCCCCTTCAGAAATAGTGATTCGTCCGACAGATGGCGCCATATTTAGTTTTTTTTTGTGATTTTGCACCGTAACTCAAGAACTACTGCACCGATTTAGACCAAACTTTATATACATGCTCTATGGGGCGTGAGGAGCGTTTCTGTGTAGTTTGAAGTTCGTCCGGCAGATGGCTCAATATTTTTATTCGTGGGCAAAATCCAATTTTCATGTTGTACCACCAATGCCATATACAACACTAATGTTTGCTTAGGGCCAGCAACGCGGGCCGGGGTCAGCTAGTTACTTAATAAAGTAATAACCTACATAAAGTCAGTGCTTATGATAAATTATATTATTGAAGTTATAGCTCATATATAATGAGTTATTTTAAAGCATAATCGATATAAATATAAAGAACTTTTCATGAAAAGCAACAATACTTATTTGTCGCTTTATTTTCCATCTCACAGCACTCAGTTAATACCAACGCGATTTGAGAAAAACGCACTTAAAGTTGACCGACCGATTTCTACTGAACTCACAATCTTATTTTCACAAAAAATTAAATGTATTGACTTTGATTTGATTGATGCAAAAATATGCGAGAGTGGTTAATATTTTCCGAAAATTCAAAAAACATGTCTTTATTTTTAAGTGTTGACAATTGAAAACAACGACAAAAAAGTAAAAAGTGCACTTTTATTTTTATTACTTTTGCACAGAAAAACTGCTCATTTGACCTAATGTGCAATGTAACAATGGTAAAGTAAGAAAATAAAAAAACATGTTGACGGTATTCGATGTTTGATGCAAACTGTCTTGCGTAAGTGCAAGTGCAAAATATCGTAGCTTTTCTTTCAAATCCAACAACAAAATACACACACAATCCAAAGAAAAGCTAAGATATTTTGCATTTGCACTTACGCAACAAAATTTGCAGCAAACATCGAATAACGCCCTTGATTATTGAGTTGTTGTTTCTACTTTGTTGTTTGTTGAGCTTCTCATTTGTTTAAATGAAAGTTCAACATAATAACTTTAGTTGTTCTAAGAAACTTTTGAGTAAAGGTTCCCTGATGGTCTGCATTAGCAACAGTGAAATGCACATAGGATCCAGCTAAACCCCTCAATAATCAATTTCAATGTATTTTTAATAAAAAAATATATTTTACTGAATAAATTAATAAAAAATTTGGGATTATTAGTGCATTAAAAAATGTTAAACCTAAATTGTAACAATGCCCATAGAGCTGGCACATGGCTTACATGGTTGAGCACAGGCCGTGCGTATCGAAGGTCAAGCTAGGAAAACTTGTGAATTTTGCATTAAAAGAACTCCAAAACTTTTGGAGAAACATTCTTTTCAGTAGTGAAAGTAAATTGGAATTTCTGGGTGCAAAAAGACATCCAAAGATATGATGAAGTAAAAACGAAGTCTATGATAGATGTGTTATCAAAATATATAGAACATGATGGAGTTATTTTTCAAATCTACGATGAAACAGGAAGATTACTTTGACATTACATGTATACTTTGTGCTTCAATACTTTGTTTTGAACCACATATATCTTCATCAGAGAAATCGAAACCATATGGATTTTTATCGCGGTCCCAAGTATTGATTTCAGAAAGACAGAAATTAGCTAAAAGATTAAGAGTAGATAAAGTTGAAATTGTATTATTCATATCCTGACAAATCGTATCTGTGGCCCTTAGCTGAACAAGAGGTACGCAGTCCTCATCTTCCCATTCACTTTCCACTAAAAGTTTGACCACAACTTATTAATCAATAAAATATTTTGCCATGCAGACTTAAGTAAAAAAACAACATTTCTTGTAAATTAATTGCATTTAAAACATTACATACATTACTTTTCGCTTAATTGCTCCCCGCATAATTGATTTACCCGGTTAATTTCTCTAAAAAAAACATTGACAGGGCAAATTTCCGCAGGAAATTTCTACCTTTTCAAATTATAATTTTTTCCCCTATTACTTGCTATTAGTTGGAATTGTTCCTCGGGAAAAATTTCTCGCGGAATTTTATTCATCATTTTATGCCTTCTGAATGAAAATGTTCCATATAAAACACATGGAAAAATACCCGTTTAAATGAGTTCCGTTTAATTGCGTTACCCTCTTAATTGACTCTTAAATAAAATTCATTTTCCGAAATCCCAAACAAAAGTGCCGGTTAATTGTTAAGCTATGTACACACGGTTGTCAGATCTTACAATATTGTTAGATCTGGCAATGTGCTGACATTGTACTGACAATCAAAAATTGCAAGTGTATGGCAGATTGACAGTTCACACGGTTGTATCAAATTTTTCAGGAAATCTTACAATTTATTGCTAGATGATTGTATGACAACAAAATCAGCTGACAAAATCGTCAGCAAAAAAATTGTAAGTTCACACGGTTGTCATATGCAAAAATTGCCAGACATTATTATGCGTTGCCAGACTCAAAGCGCTTGTTAGAAATTGTTAAATATCAATCGTTTGTGGTGGTGTTAAATGTAAAAAGTGAAAATATTAATTATTATGGACCATAAAGAAGCAACTGCACTGATTTTGGCTGCATATATTTTATTAAATATATTTTCTTTAAAATCAAGCGTGTACAGTGTTGCCCATAGAAATAATTCTCTTACAATGACGCCATTGTCAGATGCACGAACTTCGCGCATCTGACAATATTAAAATATCTGACAAATAGCTGGCAATAATTTTACAATGTGTTCACACGATTGTAAGATGTCTGACAATTTGTTGTCAGCTGCTAGTCTTGCAATGGACTGACAATGATTTTTCTGGCAACGACGTCTGACAAAAATTGCCAGTTCACACGGTTGTAAGAAATTTTGAGCACATTTTACTGGCAATATTGTAAGATCTGACAACCGTCTGTACATAGCTTTAGTTGAAAATTTTCACATTTGGTTATTTGTAAAAAAACTAAATAAAAAGATGTGTCAAATCTTAAAATCATATATATAAATAATCATTGCAGCGTGTGGTAACATGTTCCGGATTATTGATCTCAACGCGTTTTCTTTTAATTGAGTTAGGGCCAAATTTCCTTGTTCCAACGCATTTCAGTTCGATTTGCATACCTTTTAAACCAATTTAACCTCTTTTTTAAGTGAAGTTTGTTTCGATATGAATGCTCTTCTTGTGACTTTGAGGCCAAAGCTAGGTTAGGTTAATCTGGGTGGTCACAAGACCTCGGGATTGATCCTTAGCGATACCGGCAGATGGCAAGAACCCTATAAGTATGGCAGACTAACTCGTGGTACCTGACTAACCAATGACTCCCACACATATATAATGAACATTAGCAGTCTACACAACTGTGTTCCAGTCGAGAAGTAGTTGTTGTTTGCTGCATTTGCCTTAGTTGCTGCTTGACTGTCAATATATGTACATATTCACACGCGCATTCATGGTTTCAGGTATGAAAGCTAATTATGCAGGTTTAGATTTCCGCCTAGAAAACTACAGTAATCAGGAAATTTATAAGATTCCTCGTTACCGAGATTTGGACAGTACACCGCAGCTCCCACCCTTCCATCCATCTTTGAGTCATCAGTGAAAAAGTTGAAACTAGAACCACTACATATATGTATTTAAAACTTTCAAGGAATCTTGTGATCTGCAGTTTGGCAAATAATTTAATTACTGGAACGATTTCGTTACTTTTTAGAAAATTATTGTGGTCTGTACGATATCTGTCCTGTTGCCTCGTTCACTGCGATTAGTTTGATTGGTTTAAGGTAGAATATAACGTTCAAATCTGGAGAGTGGGTGTGCTTTTTAGAGCTCCAATGATGCAGAGTTCTCCTAGCCTGGATATTCTCTCACTTTTTCATGTATGACTTTGTTTCAGTCACGCTCCACCATGCAAGTATTGCGTAGAGTATAATTGATTTAGCTATCGCTGTGTAGCTGAATACAAGAGGCTTGCTCAGAATGTTTTTATATGCGTGTAGAGAAATGGTAGGCTTTTTAACTCTATCTTCTACATTGAGTTTCCACGTCAAATTTGCTATCCAAAATAACTCCCAGGTATTTTGTATATGTTTTGAGTGCGAGAGATATACCATCTAATTTTGGTATTACCGATTCTTTGGTAAAAAGTAAAAGAACAGCTTTTTCATGGTTCACGTTAAAACCTATTCATATTGTCCATCTGTGAAAATCCTTTAACGTAGACTTCATTATGGAACTATTTGTGTCGAAAAACTTAAAAGTTATGATAATGGATGCTGGCGTCTGCATACGTCTTAATCTTAGCTGCTTTACACTCGAGTTTAATGATAAAATTTTTGGAGTACTCAAAAGTAGCTACTCGATATTTTTAGAGTGATATATATTTATATTTTTTGAACGAAGTTCAATGAAAATTTAATTTTCGAGAGCTTCTTCGAAGCTTTCTTTTATTAATTAAAGAATTTAATGATAACAATTTGTTGCCGCCAACTGGTTATTTAAATCGTTGTATAATAAAATCCAAAAGTTAATGAATTGGAAATGGAACAAATGTAGAAAATGAAATCAATATGATTTCAAACACACTCAGTTAAACCATGATATTCTAATTAAATAAATACATACATACACACATATATACATAAATACATACATAGGTTAGGTACACAGAAAAAAATATGCAAGAATTATTTTCAACAAACAATGTTATTGAATAAAATTTTTAAATTCAATAATATTTGTCATTAACTTGAATATTATGTTTATCAATACTAGGGATGCCAATCGGGATCGATTTTTGGAAATCCCGGGATCCCGGGATTTTCGGGATCTCGGGATTTTCGGGATCCCGGGATTTTTCGGGATTACGGGATTTTCGAGATTTCGGGATAGAATTTTTTTCGTAAAATAAACAATTTTTTTAAATAAATATTACCTTAATAACAATTTAATGTATTTTAGAAGGTTTTATGTTCATAATTTATCATTCCACAATTGTCTTTAAAGTGAACAATTTTCTAATACGTGTATGAAAATAAAAATCAAAAGAATTTTTCTCATCTATTTTTAAGTTGATTAATCACATTTGATGTTAGAGAATTTATAGTGAAAACAATAACTTAATATATTGTGAATTATATTGTTTTCAATATAAATGTTTTACTATAATCTAAACCAAAACTAATGTATCTGTGGACTTTTAGCACTACCGCTTAAGTTGACTTACGAAAATTTTTAGATTCACTTTCATTTCAAGCATTATCTAATTTTTTATCGATTTCGTTACGACTATGACAACGATAATAAAGCTGAACATGTCGAAAAATTAAAAGAAATGTATACACTATTCTAATAAAATTCGATTAATTACGTCTAACGATCACATTTTTATAGGCACATATATTAAAAGTTTGCGTGAGCACTTGAAAAGTATTTTTACTATACTGAAATATTTTTAATTCATACATAGGTTATTTTCTACAAGCTCAACAGATACGATATGTATTCATACGTTCGCTTAGAGGAGTATGGTTTATTAGTGTCCTGGCCTTTTCCTCTGCAACTCGAATAAAATTATAATTGAGCGCACTCATTCAGTCGGTCGTTTCTTACTAAAACTATTTATCAAACCCATGTAATTTAAATGGGTTTGATCTTAGGTTTGTGTCAAAAACTACCTAAACGGTCTAAGTAAAAAAGAAAATAATTTTGAACTGCAATGTGAAAAACATGCACACACACTCGAGCAGTTTTTTGGACAAAATACTCCGCATTATTCTATAAATATTTCTCGCTTTTACGTTAACCGGACAACAAAAAGTTTTCACTTGCCTTGCATCAAAGAATATAAATTGTGAAGAATATAAATGATGATTTATGATTCCAAAGCTAATATGTATCTTTTGTTTTCAAAATAATTCTAAAATGTACATGTATTGTAGCACCTTTGATGAAAATTACCGTAAGAAAGTAGTTTATTTATTTTGCTCTTATTGTTAATTTATAAGAAACACGTATAAAATTGTATGGGACTTTTAAATATTGTAAAAAATACCATAAAATCAACGAAAATATGAATTTATAACGTTTTTTATATAAAAATTGCTAAGAAATCCCGAAAATAAAATCCCGGGATTGAATTTTACAAATCCCGGGATTCGGGATTTGCTAAGTCAAGAAAATCCCGGGATTTTCGGGTTCGGGATTTCCCGTTTGGCATCCCTAATCAATACCGCGCATTTTAAAATATCATTTAATTTAATTTGTTTGTGTTGGTGTTTATCTTGCTTGTTGGTTGACCCAACGTGGTAATGTGCTATTGTTGTTGTTTATTTTGATTGCTCGGCTTGTATACGCGTGAATTACAACAAGTAGCCGAAAAACGTCGTGGCTTGTTTTTTTTTTCTCAACAAAGTTATTTTTAGATTATATCATAACGCAATGCGCAAATGTAGAAGAAACATAAGAAATCATGTTTTGCGTGTATTCATTATTTGCGTATATAAAGCGATTTACTCTTTAGCTGAGTGGTAAGTATGTTAAACTATTAGTCAAGAGACTCCCGGTTCGACTCATCCCAAACACATTTAGTTTTAATCGCAGCCAAGCAAAAACAAACAAAAGCGGTTAAAAAAATGCGACATTCATCCACACACACACACACTAAAACAAATATCACTGAAAATAAAATTTCAGCCAACAATTTTTTTCTTTGATTCATTAAATCGCTTTATTGACTTTATATCCAATAAACATGCTTACAATTTTATTTATCAATATTGTAAAAATCGTCATCACAGAAAATTTAAAAGATTTTTTTGTTGAATCAAAGATTTTCGTATCCAAATATGAAAATCATTTTTTTCTGTGTATATAAATCTAATGAAATGCATAAAAAATTTATTTATTTTTTGGTATTTTTAAAAACTCATGCTTAACATACTTAATATTTTATTGGACTATAATCTCGTAAAAATTCTCTCGCCGCTGGTAGTAAAACTTGTGTTCCCATTAAAAAATAAATACACAAGATAAGGCTAGGCTAGATCTATAAACGCTAAATATTATGCGGGTCTATTCGAATGTGCAGCAAAATGAATATTAAATAAACTAAATTAATGTGCATTTTATTCCCACTGTATAATGGATCTTGTCTGTTACGTTCAAGTAAGGAAATGGGCGTGTTAAAATAGAAACAACGTGCAACGAACGCCTCCTTTATTATTATGACAAGTTTGAAAAGTATGTTGCCAATTTAGTGCCACCAAGTCTATTTCATAACTTCCAGCTGAAATACATACAGTACTGTGCAGAACAAAAGCAACAAAAACCCTATTTGACTTAAAATTGAAATATTTTAAATATTTGATTATTTCAAGCAGCCCTTTTAACAAACTTTTGTAGGCATTCATACTAGAAAACCAATTCGCATTTTAATTTTTCAATATTGATATTTCCTGAAAAATAAAATAACTAACTTTCTCAAACCCATGTATCGAAATTGTGCATAACAATAGCAACAAAATGGAAAATGTATAATTATCAATAAAATCTTTGATATAGCGCTATAATTCCAAAGTCCAACAGGCTTAAGGGTACTTAATAGTCCCTATATTAAATATTAAAATGCCTTTCTCAATGTTATTACTGCTGCTTGACTTAGCAAGAATGGGAAAGAGTAGGTATTGCTGAGTTTTCTAATCTTTAAAAATTTAAGAGTCTAAAAACATTAGATAAGCGGCTGTTAATTATTTAAAAGTATAATAAAAATATATTTCTAATTGTCTGATGGATATGTCGGCAGAATAATTACGTATTGAGCAGTTTTGTGTACCACCACGAAAAACTTCCGCAGCTTATCATAGCAAAATGCATTTCAAATAATCCAAAAGCTCGTTTGTTGTTTCTAGTGAGGTTATAATATCTCGAAATTAGAGTGTGCATTATTGTACAACTCGATACCGTGCCAGGGAAGGCAATTAAAAAAGTTACAGACTAAGAAAATACTAAAGTTGACCAAGAGGTAGATGATTAAAAAAAAATCCAGGTAAATCTTATATTTAGTTCATACAATTTTATTGTTTTTTTGCTTAAAACGGATTTCAGTAAAATACACTGTAATTGAATCCTAATAAAATCGGAAACCGATGTGCTTATTGCAGAATTCAAGTTCTATATATCGAATTGGTATATCATCTCTTCAATGCGGCGCTTGCCTAGCAAACAGTTTTCGCCACGAAATTTTAAAATGAGTTTTAAGCATAACAGCGGTTAGGTGATGGTTATGTCTTATCTTCCGACGTATAAAGTTAGACCATTCCCAAAAATTAAAAAAAAAATATCCTTGAAATAAAAATTATTTGGCATTTCGATTGGAATATGACACTTTTATGGGTGTTTCAATGCGGTAGTATTCCATAATATACTTGGAGATTGGGCAAAAAAGTCAGGAACATTAATTTAATTCCAATCCTTGATTTACCGACAAACGCAGCTTTCTTGAACGCCGTCGCAAACCTCTTTGCAAGATTTCGCAGGAGTGTTTTCGGAAAATGGATCCTAAATTGCAACAAATACTTCAAAATTCCATTAACTTTGCGAAAATGTATTGCTTAATGCATAATAAATAATATTTGTGAATTTATCCATCGTTGATATGCACGTATTATGAAAAAACTAAGGATTATACAAAAAGGATTAATTTGTTGCTTTTGTTATGCACAGCTTCATATCAAAGTCTGGACTATTTTAAATAACTTTTGAAAAACCAGTTTTTTTAAGAAAGATTTTATTTAATACGATAGATAGGGCATATAAATACAAATAAATTATGGTCAGAGTTTTCGTTGCATATGATGTATATTCTGAAATAATCGTCTCCATTTATTTTTGCAGAGTTTGTTGCTTTTGTTTTGCACAATACTGTATACATACTTACATACATATGTACATACGAGTATGTATGTATGTATATGTACTGAGCTTTTCAAACACCCCAGCTAGCATTTGGGTGATCATTTTTGGCAGAAATATCTTATATGATTCTCTACAGATCGCTTTTGATGATTAAAAAGTGATTTATCACTTGTGCGATTGAAAGAGGATTCACTTATGATTCATCTGTATGATCAAATAATGATTTCTTGAAAATAGAGAAACATCGTGCAAACCGCAAAAAGGTGATTTAAATGATTTAATATGAAAATTGCTCAAAAATAATCAGCAAATCGTATCATAATTGATTCTTTGGTATGATTCATCTGTAGGGTACCATTTTCTCAACGGGAGTATCATTTATGCTCGAAAAATGAGCTCATATACGGCTATTTTTCCCGTAAGCTGATTCGGAAACGATTGGATTATGATACAAAATGCTACCTGGGACAGAATTACTTACGTACTCGTACAGTGGTGCTCACATATTTGGAGACAACGTTCAAATCTCAAAATGTTAACTTATTTTGAAATGGTGTAACATATCGCTCATTTACTTCAATAGTGATGTAATTCAAAAAATTAGTTTCTTGAGTTAATAATGCAGAATAATGCGGCATTTCGTATTTTATCTTGTGCAAAAATTCCATATAAATAGCTTTGTACCATCATGTCTTCATTGAGTTGTATGCAAATTGAAAACTTAAAAGGCGTTTTCTGCAAAACTGGTTTTGAGTTGTGACACTATTGAAGTAAATAAGCGATATGTTTTCACACAATGTGACTTCTTAACTTGTAACACATGGAGTACTGTTTTTATTGCGACAACATCAATTGTTGAATTTTAAATTATTTGGCCAATACTGTTTGTAGTGTGTGTTCCAATTGTTTGAGCTAATAAGGCCTAAGATATTTCTAATGTTAATAAAACAACTTCATTACATTTTTTCTCAACGTTTCGTCAATTGTTTGTTGACTTCTTCAGGGGATTTTTTCGTATAGGTATTTAAATTTTGAAAAAAAAACTGCATTATAATTTTTAAAAATTAAATAAAATAAAAATAAAACTTACAATAGTTATTTATCTTTTACAAAAAATATTTTAATGTTTAAAACAAAAATTTTCTTTAAAACAAACTTTTAAAAATTATTTGCGCGACTGTTGTCATGAAGCCCCTTTTCAACTTTTCTGCGAACATTTAATGCAAATTTGAAACAAACCTCAAAAATTTCATTTAATAAAAGTATAATAAGAAACATTTAACAAAATTTTAAATTTATATAAGTACATATCGTCCCTACCACGTCAAACTATCCAATATGAAAAATTCGTTTTTTAGATGGGTTATCTTGGTATCTTAATTTATAGGATATAGCTCGTTCCAAAATGCTGAAGTTCTCATGGACGATAGAGAACTCAATAAGAAATGTTTTAAGCCTGACGCTTTTAGGAATACGCTGTCTTTAAATTCACAGTTGACGGGTCTTCCCGCTCTTCTGAAAATTACAAATTTGCATATTGGATAGTTTGACATGGTAGGGATGATATGTACGTTAGGGTTTGGGATTTCCCGGACATTTGCACTTCCCGGGAAACGGGAATGAAAAAATTGAGTTCCCGGGAATTCCCGGTAAAAGCAAATTTTCTAAATTAAATAATGTAAGGATTCTTTTGAAATAAAAGTTAATACAAATGCAGTTTTAAGACAAATTTTTAAGAATTTTGAATTGAATTCAAGCAAATGGAAGGAATAAAGTTATTACACCGAAAAAGATTATATAAAAACCAATTGACGACTTTTATCACAATTACACTGAGAAAATTAAATCGTAAAATCAAAGAAAATACACTTTGTTGCAAAGATTTTTATTCGTCAGATTGTGCCCAAAGACAAAACAACTTTACCGGAAAGGCGCAAAGTTCTTTAGATTCCCATGAAATATATACTTAAAATCGAAGACTTAAAATCTTGTGGCAAGGATTTACGTCTTTGGAAACACTTAAAAAAGTCCTTAAACTAAGGAAAAAGTATTTTGGCGCAAAGACTTTCATTCGTTAGTCTTAAGACTTGAATTTTTGATTTTAAGTACAATTTTCATTGTAACAAAGACGTAATTTTAACATTATTACAAAGAAATGCAATTAAATTCAACGAAATAATTCTTTGAAATACTAAAGACTGATATGTAGGAACAAAGGCAATTTTCTTTGAAATCTGCTGTAGAAATGTTTTAAAAAATTAAAATTTTTCTGCAAAATAAAATATTTAATGAAACCAAACACAGCATTTTTATAAAATTTTTTTATTTCAGTTTAATGTAATAAAAATAAAAAAATAGTTCATATACAGCATAACTTTACTTAACTAATTAAAATCTAACAACATTTTTAGACTTTGACTTTAATACTGACTCTAGACATTTTTAATGTTAAAAGAGTTATAATACATTTTTTTATTTTAATGCAATAAAAATAAAAAAATAGTTCATATACATAGTTCACTTTTCACCTACTAATAGTTATAAGTATATTGACAAAGGTCAAGTGCTGCCACGACGATAGAGCGTTTTTTTATTTTATTTTTTTATATTGTTATTATTATATATTTTATATTGTTATTATAATATATTTAAAAAAACACAACACTTCAATTTATATTAAAATTACATATTAAATCACTTGACGAAAAAGAAGAAAAAAAGACAAGGCGCACATGCACAATTGAGCGTTCCTATCGACTGACTTACAATTAATGACAACCACGAAAACAATTCTTTTTATTTTTTACATAAACGTAAAAAAATTTAACTTTGAAGACTAAATTCTTTAAAGATACATGCCCTTATGCAAAAACGATTGTTAAAGTTAAAGCATGCTTTAAAACCGGTTTTGCCATACAAAATTCGTTTGTTAAACCAACTTTAAGTTTAACAATCATTTTTGCATAAGGGGGACAGACTTTTGCCCTTATGCAAAAACGATTGTTAAAGTTAAAGCATGCTTTAAAACCGGTTTTGCCATACAAAATTCGTTTGTTAAACCAACTTTAAGTTTAACAATCATTTTTGCATAAGGGGGACAGACTTTATCTTTATTTTTTTTTAACCGCTCTTGTTTACCGTTGCAAGCCAACATGTGTGAACAAGCAAAAATGTTCACTTATGCATTGAAGACAAAATTCTTTAAAGTTACAGACTTTGTCTTTGTAGCAAGGATGCTTAGCTTTAAAAAAACAAAGAATAGTCTTTAATTTTAAATACGTTTTTCAATCCCTTATTAGCAAAGAAATTAATCGTTGTAGCAAATATTTTATCTTTACGGAAAAGATAATTTCTTTGATTAAGCTTCAAAGAATTTTAGTCGTTTGTGTTGAAGACGCACCATTTGCTTGTTTAAAGAATAAATCATTGATGCAAGGATTTTTTCCTTCTAACAAAGATATTTTCGTTACAATTTTACAAAGACGTTTTTTCTTTGATTTTAAAGCTTTTAATTTTCTCAGTGTAGTAGACAATTTTATAATAAGAATTTGTCTTGCTTGTTTCTCATTCTTTTTGAAAAACTTCCAGGCGGTATCTTATCGTTAACTACAAGCAAGTTACAGTACTATACTCAGCTGCGCCGAATTTTAAATACCCTGAGCCACAGTCTGTCTAAGTGTCTTTCATTTTTAATTTTATTTGTCCTGAAATATTTTCTTCAGGGTTTCAATAATAGCGTCGACTTATAATAAATTTAAGTATTGTCAACTCAGAGTTCTTACAGCTTCTATGAGCTTAAAATTTTCACTACACTTTCCAATATTTGTTCACTAATTCGACGAAAAAGCACTTCAAGTTCGCTTAACATCGAATTATTTAATTTAGGAAACGATTATATCATTGCAATCATTGATACTTATACAATTTATTCCACTTTCTTATACGTTATGGTGATTAAACGATAGTGATGAAGGCTGTTTCAGACTATAATACAACTAGTTATTAATACTTTTGACTAAAATGTCTCGATTATCTAATTTCAGTTTCAAAATGTTCAAAAAACAACAACAGCTCAGCATGTCAGAGTTTCACTTACCACAAAAGTATTAACACTTGTATTATACTCAGAAACGGCATTTACTAAATGCATCATGCATATAGTTTTCGAATGGAGCAATAATTTTTCTCGTAGACGCATTAGGAGATATTGTATGACTTAATTTTATAGAATTTTTATGAAATTTCGGTATACGAGTAAATTTGAATAGCTCACATATTTATTTTACATTAAAAAAAATATGGAAATTTTACAGCTTTTGTTTATCGGCGTTGAAGGAATTCTTGCAGTTACATTTGAAACAAAAACATAATTTTAGAATTTGTTTAAATTTTAAGATTGAAAAATTTCCTTCGAACAGTGTGCATATGTATATGTAAGTCTTTAAACAGACGATGAAAAACGTATCAACTTTCGTGTAAATTTAATGATACAATCATTCAAACAAATTTTTCTAATACATATATAAAAAAAAAACAATAAAAGTTTTTATATTAAAATAAAACGGGATTATAAATATGTATGTGTGCCACAAAACTGTATATATATGTATATATGTATATGAAATCACGTGTACTTTTACTTTCCCGTTTTTTTGACATTTTCCCGGTAATATTAGACAGACATTTACCGGGATTTCCTGCCCAGGAATTCCCGTTTCTCAAACCCTAATGTACATATGTACATACATATGTATGTATGTATGTATAGGGTGTTTTTTATTGAGGTATAGAACTTTAAGTTGGCATCACTTTTTTAACTGGCGGCCATTTTGTCAGCTGTCAAGTGATTAATATTTAGTTTGGTTTGCCATTTCATCATGAACAGGTTGACAAAAGAACAACGCTTGCAAATCGTGCAAATTTATTTCGAAAATAATGGTTCAGTTCGCGAAGTTTACCGCAAGCTCCGTCCATTTTATGGTCGACATAATCGTCCATCAGAGCAATTAATTCGGTTAACCATGGATCGTTTTCGCACTACGTTTACTCTATGTGATAATACGCATCCGCAGAGACGTCGAACAGTGCGCACCGAAGAAACAATTGCCGCTGTAGAGCAAAGTGTTGAAGAGGACCCGAATGAATCGATTCGCCACCGTGCACAGCAATTGGAGTTTTGTCCATCAACTTTATGGAAGATTTTGAATGTGGATGAGTTGTGGTTCCAACAAGACGGCGCTACATGCCACACAGCGCACGTCACAATCGATTTATTGAAGGAAACATTCGATGAGCGCATAATTTCGCGGAATGGACCTGTCAATTGGCCACCAAGATCGTGTGATTTGACACCATTGGATTATTTTCTTTGGGGATATGTGAAGTCGCTCGTCTACGCCAACAAACCAGAAACGTTAGGGGACTTGGAAGCCAACATTCGTGGCGTTATTGCTAACATACGGCCCCATATGCTCGAAAAAGTGGTTGAAAATTGGACCTGTAGAATTGGCTTTATTCGAGCCAGCCGCGGCGGCCACATGCCCGAAATCATATTTAAACATTAATGGCATAAAATTATCCTTCCAATAAAGCCAAATTGATGGACATTAAAACGATTTTCTTGTGTTTTATTTCAATTCGAAGTTATATACCTCTAAAAAAAACACCCTTTACATAAAAGTGTAAATTGTGTTAAAGAAAGCCAAATATGTAACTAAATTGCTCAGATTATTCAAAGAAGTTGTTTTTTACAAAATGCACAATTTCACAGCTCAAGTTTACGAGTCAAAAGTTTTCCGCAAACTTAACGAGGTTTATGTACATAAATAAATTTCCATAGAATTTTTGACAGTTTATTTACGAAAGCGAAAATTTAAACACATACATACACTGTTGCCAGATTTGCAGATTTCTCTGCATTCTGCTGATTTTTCATTGCAAAAATTACAAAGTGAGATTTGCAGATTTTCACTGCCAAATTGCAGATTTTCTGAAATGCTTGTGGAATTTCAATATTTCGTATTTTTCTTTACTCCGTAAAAGAAATAACCATGGTGTTACTGTCAGAAACATACACATAAGAAATACTAACAAATAAGTAAGTCGTTTTTGACGTTTACTTTTGGAGTAACCATACTAGGGATGGGCAAAAATATCGATATATCGAAATATCGATATTTGAGAAAATAAATATCGATATATATCGCCGATATTTCAAAAACTGATATATCGATACATCGATTCTTATTTACGGGTATCGGGTTTCGATACTTTTAAGAGATATTGGCATCACTTTTTTGGCAGAATTAGTTTTAATTTTCTGTTCTGTTACGAATCATCTGACTCTTTTTGGTTTATATAGATCTTATACACGCCGTTAGATTTTCTTTTTCAGTCTGTTTTGTTTCGGTTCAACCTCTGAAAATCAAAAAACTGTTAAGTAATTGTAAGTGGCAACACAAATAAAATAAAAACATTTCGAAATAAACTGTGATTATGATTTAGGAATTTAAAAAATTAAATTTTTACCTCAAGAGCATAAATACTATATTGAAACATAACAGAGGTACAATAAAACTATTTCTTTAAGCTTTAGGTCCGTAAATTTTATATATTTTTCTTATATATTTTTATTTTTGATCGATATTTCGTAAACCTTTGGTTTACTTCTTCAGGATATAGTAAAGTAAGAAGTAAACCAAAGGTTTACGAAATATCGATCAAAAATAAAAATATATAAGAAAAATATATAAAATTTACGGACCTAAAGCTTAAAGAAATAGTTTTATTGAACATATATAAAAGGTCGAAAAATTAGATAAACAATTTAATAACAGAGGGACGATACAAAACTCATCACTTTAGTAGAAAACTGTAACTGTTCTGGTCAAAAAAGGCTTATTTATTAAAGAAAAAGTAACCAGGGTGACCGATCACATTTTTCAAAAAGTGGCACCGAATAGGGTATTTATCAAAAAAAGGGGCCACAATAAAAAAAAACAGACAACTACGCTAAACTTTTTATTTTAAATGTATTATTATATAATTCACTCTAAAAAAGGGGGACAAAAAGTGGCAAGGCAGTCGAAAAAGTGGCAATTTGCCACTTTAGTCGGTCAAACGATCACGCTGAAAGTAACTATTAAAATTTAGAAATAGCACGGCACAGCAACATAAAGTAAATACTAATGAAGTCTTGTGTATACGCGCACAGTAAACGAATATACCTATTGTAGGCTTAACGAAACTCTGTTTTGGTTAATCCCGTCGCCTAAATGAGTTTCGTTTGTTAAGCTACAAATTATACTATTCTATACCCTCTTAAGGTACGTTGTACATTAAAATCCCATGATACATTTTAAATCAATAAATTGAATACGTCTTATAACGTTTATAACAAAATTTCTAACTCTTTTTGGTTTCATATTTTGGCAATTTTCGAAATAAATATTTTACGAGAAAACACCTTGCTTAAACTTTTTTTTTGCGGTTATGGCACGATATGTTAGTATGTGTATTCATTTTAGATTTGGAATATTTTGGCAACATTTCGTAGGTTGGTTTCAGGTTTGCGGCACAGTATATACAAAATTAATTATGTCTGCAGCAAACCAGAAACCAACCGACGATTTGGCAAAAATATCTATATATCGAAATATCGATGTTTTCAAAAAATATATATCGATACTGTTCAAAAATATCGATACGATATATATCGATACATTTTTTTCGTTTGCCCATCCCTAAACCATACCACCATCATAACAGTGTTAAAAAGAAACTAACAAATCTGTGCAAAGATATACATATATATACATACAATTTAAATAAAGTTTCAAAATATATTTTTCAACAAAACAGTATCAACTCAAAATACAACTAAATTTAAATAAAACAATTGGTTTATTTTTAACTTGAATAAAGTCTCAAATCAAAATAATACCTTTTTTATGAAAATATAAGATACATTTCTGTGTCCACTTTTGTACTAACTCAAAATAATACCTTTTTGATTATATAAAGGTAGTCACTACACTATCACAAAAATGGTCTCAAATGTGGTTTTCGAGGTGAAAGAGTAATCGGAATAAGTTGAAAATCTTACAGTAGATATATATTGATGTTGTTAGTTGATTTCTTGCAAAAAGTGAAATATCAAAAATTTTGAGTTAATACCCTCTTGTTGACAAGGTGCGATATATGTATGTTTTTGTATAGCAAGATAATTTATGTTAATTCGAAGACAAAATGAAAAACAATTAAAAATTAAGGTGTTCTTTCTTATTGTTGCAGATTTTTTTTTGCCGATTTTTCTAAATTATTTTTCAGATTTTTAAGCCACCTTTTGCAAATTTTTTATAAAATTATCTGGCAACAGTGCATACATATGTAATTCTGTTTTTTCAACTTATTACAGAATAATATTTCTTTATGACATTAATTAAAATAAAATATTCGTATTGGTATCTAAAAACGCCCGAGCAATCGGGAATTCGAAAACGAGTACCAATATTCGCACATCACTAGTATGTAAGCATGTACGTGTACATGTGATGCACGAATATTCATATTCGTATTCGAATTGTCGAATATTCGGCCATTTTTAGATATTCGAATCTGTATCGTATTCGCCAAATTCAGGCGAATACGAATACGAATATTTTTCCAAACAAATTAAATAAACAAATGCACAAATCCTAAACGAACTTTAAATACATAAAGGGCTAAAAATATTAGTTTGTACAAATCTATTAAATTTTTTATAGAAATTTGTGCTTTGTATCATTTTCAAATATTATTTAATGACGATCATTAAAATTGTGGGTAGTTTTTATTAACTTTAAAGTACGCCAAAAGGAGTATGAAGTCCTTTTTCATAAAATTATTTTAACATTTCAAATTGCAGGCGTAAATAGAACCCCAATTTAATGTCTATAAATTTCACATACAATATTCGTATTCGCGAATATCGTTTCAAATATTCGTATTCGTATTCGTGAATATCGAAAATTGACATTCGTTGCATCACTAGTACGTATGGTTGAGTAGGGGTGGAAAACTATCGATGGCACTATCGATAGTATCGATAGTTAATTTATTTTGTGACTATCGATGTTTTATTTCTGCAATCGATTAATAGTTGAAAACTATCGATAGTTTTTAGTCACTATCGATAGTAAATGGTACACCACTAAAGGCAAAAAAATAGAAAAGATGTTGCTTTTCATAAACAATAAAACTTTTAAAAAAAAAATTAAACCGACTTCAAAAATAAGCACTAAAAAGCTACAAATAATATAGATCTAGTTAAATAAAAGATTTTTATATATGTTACCTACAGTGCCGTTTGAAGTTGGTGCCAGCAACATTGGTAACTAAGCACATACATATGTACATAAAAATTACTTGCAGTTTTTTACCGGTCATGGTCCTATGTGTTTAGTACCAGTATTACTGGCACCAACTTCAAACGGCACTGTAGGTAACATATATAAAAATCTTTTATTTAACTAGATCTATATTATTTGTAGCTTTTTAGTGCTTATTTTTGAAGTCGGTTTAATTTTTTTTTAAAAAGTTTTATTTGTAGCTTTTTAGTGCTTATTTAGAAATATGGTCCAGTTTTATAAAAATCGATTAAGTAAAAACACGTGAAATATAGTAATAAATTTAATGGGGCGTGGCTACGCCCCTTTTTTTAAAACAAGATTGTGTATTTTTAAGAGTTCAAGGTGTGTGCCAAGTTTCGTCAATATTGGTTAAGTACAAGCACATGAAATATAATACTAAAATTTAATAGGCGTGCCCCGCCCACTTTTTTGAACGCAATTTTGTGCCTTTATTAAAGTTTAGGGTGTGTGCCAAGTTTCGTCAATATTGGTGAAATACAAGCACTTGAAATATTATACTAAAATTTAATAGGCGTGCCCCGCCCACTTTTTTGAACGCAATTTCGTGCCTTGATTAAAGCTTAGGGTGTGTGCCAAGTTTCGTAAAAATCGGATAGAACCCTGTGAAATATAATATAAAATTTTAATGGGCGTAACCCCGCCCATTTTTTTAATAAAAAATTTTGTCTATTTTAGAGTTCAAGGTGTGTGCTGATTTTCGTAAAAATCGGTTAAGTAGAACCACGTATAATGCTATAATACATTTTAATGGGCGTAGCCCCGCCCATTTTTTCAACCTAAAAATTTTTTAATTACAAGAACCAAATATGTTTGCTAGGTTTCGCAGCAATCAAGTTAGTAGAAGATCATTGAATTAAATTTAAAAAATTGTGGGCTTGACCCCGCCCACTTTTTTCAAATGGGACCAATGGGAAGCTATACCCTCTCAGACAACAAAAAAATTTTTACAATCGGTCTAAAATGCACCGAGTTATGGACCTACACACCTAAAAAAAAAAAAAAAAATAGAGACGAATTGTTAACCTCCTTCTTTTTTTGAAGTCGGTTAAAAATACCTGGATGACCGAAAATTTCTTCTACTCATCACACTTATTTATCATAAAAGTATTTTAGTTTTGTTATTTATTGAACAGACAAATAAAATTCTATTTTATTTTGTTTTGTTTAAAAATACTCTGTTTTGAATTTTTAGTGTAAATAAATACATACGTAGATTATACGAGAACCATACAACTTCGATACTATCACGATAGTATCGTCGATATATCGATGGTTTTTCTAGCTTTCGATAGTCTTGAAACGATATATCGATAAAGTTTTTCAAACTATCGAAAACTTTCGATAGTGACACTATCGATAGTTTTCCACCTCTATGGTTGAGTGTGTGCATGGTTTTGCTATTAAAAATTGTCATTAAATGAAAAAAAATTTATAATGGACGTTTTCCGATCGTAAACATTTAACACTCTTTAAAGTTTAAACTGACCGGAATATTTTTAGTTGTTTTTTGCTTTCTTTCAAATTACAAATTTTATTTCATTAAGTTTGTTCTGTGGAAAACAGGCAGTCAGTCAGTCAGTCGCTGGCTCTGCTCTGTCCATATTTTACTTCACACAAGTTGAAAATTTTTGTTTTAGGGAAAAATAAAACTGGAAGAAAAACAAACAAAAAAGAAAAGGCAACAAAATATTGGTGACAAAGCGTTATAAAGTATACCTACACCGCAAATATTTTTTTTGCTGTAGGTATTTGTTGTTGTTCTTTTTTTGCAATAGGCGTTACAAAAACCATAACGAAATTCGCCAACGAATTTTTATCCTTTCTTTTTGTTGCTTTTGGTCCGAAACGCATAAAAGCTTTTTTATACACTCCGCTATGTATGAATGTACATATGTATGTAAGTATGTCATACATACATATATACCTACATACATATGTATGTATGTATGTATGGATATAAATATGTGCAAATTCATGCATGCACATGAACGTAAGTCATGTGTGTGTGAGTGCTGGGAATGAGCAATTTGCCGACGGCAACTTTTTCTTCTTAATTTTATGCACTTGTGTTCGTTAATACAAGTTTTAACAATATGTAATAGGTATTGAAAAAGATAAAAAATAAGGTTTTTGTAGCTACATACACAAATACAGTGGTGCAAAAAATAATAGAAACAAGGTGTTTTTAACTAAGTTTCTTAAACATTTTAATAGTAAAAAAGTATTTCGAAAGAATTCAATTGTGGTTTTGTAACTTATTAATTTTCTAAATAAAAGCAGAAAAAGTTTATCGAATCCTACTTCTCCCTATTTTTTTTTTCAAAGTTCCGCTTTCTTTAAGATTCACCATAGATTATTTTATGTATGATATGAACTGGAAACTGAAATTGCAACAACAAGACAATCAAGCAGTATTCTTAAGTAATTATTCTTCATCATAATGGATGTCATTGTCTTGCATAAACTTCCATTTAAGATGCATTTCCTCTTTCGCAAATGGCAGCCATTTGATCCGCAATATTTTAAGATAATCAGATGCACATATACTACCTCCTATCCAGTGCAACCAGATTAGAGGATTTGTCCCCAAAATGGGGATTCCGACTCTCATTTGGGGACCGAATTTCGTATGAAGGGATTTGGGGCTTTTCATTTTGAGCTCTAACATCACTTTTTCTTATATTTTATCTTAAAAGGTACAATATTATTATTAATTTTTTAACATTAGTTTAATTTTTATATTAAATTGAATTATTTTTTATATGCAATATTGTTTGCCTACTAGCCATATATGGCCTTCATGGCTCGGTTAGTTAATTGAATTTAAATAATAAAAAAATAAAAAAAAATCAAGGTTGGCAAACGGTATCGTAAAAATACCGATACCGATTCAAATACCGCTAAAATTAGATACCGGTATCATTACCGATACCGAAATCCATTTCGGTTAGAAAATACCGGTATCCAGACTACCGTTTACGTCTATACCGGTACGTACCGGTATACCGATTCCGGCCAAAAAATAAATGATAGTTTCCAAATTTTTATTATGTATTACAACCTTTTTCACCATGAGACAACTGCTTTTTATCAGTTATATTTTGGTTTTTATTTCGACCATTGTGTTCGTTTTGCTGTACTATTCCAGACGCCAACCAATCCCATTTGTCAACCAATATTATTGCCATGTTCATAAAACATAGAATCTCAAGAAAAAATACCAAGGCCAAAACTAAAAATATTTAAAATGTTTTGTAATGGATGCTATGGTTTCAAAAAATATAGCATAGATAAGAACCTTTGTTTTTCGTGCATTGTTTCGAAGTCAACTAAAATTAGTTGTTATTCAGAATACCAAAAAACAGTTGTTTAAAAGTTAAGTTGCTGCAGTTTCAATCCAACTTAGTTGAGCTGTAAACCATAATATGGGCAAAAATATATTTCAATTAACTTTCTTTCTTTGGTGTTGGTCTTGTTTATACACTTCACCGTAATATATAAGGTTGGTACAGAAAAAACTTTTAAACTTTTATATTTGAAGTTAAAGATTCCTCTCTTGAGCTGAAGAAAAGTACTTTTTTGTACCAATTTTGTAGCTCGTTTCTATATTTCTCGCATCGTAAAATTTTCCGCATGAAACGAGGGAAACGTAACAAAAACATTGTAAATTGTTGAAACTTGAAATTGAAACAAAAAATGGATTTTCTCACATATGTAAGTGGTTCTGTATATTTACTTTGCGAGAACTATTCGTCATTTGAATAAATTTCCAGCAATTATTGAAAGGATTTGATATTTTGTGAAAACTTTCTCGCAAGAACTGTCAAAACAACTCGCATTTTGAATTGGTGCCGAGAACAACCAAATTTGAACAAAAACATATGAATTTTTGAATTTGTGTGTAAAAATATGAAAAATAATTTAGTCGAAAAGATACATATGCAAAGAATTGTTGAACTAAAATAATTATTAACGATTCGATATGATAATGTTTATTTAGAATTTATTTTGTATTATATTCTTATGTAGAGACAATTGATAGAAAAAACTTATTTCAAGCATTTTACATTCACTTTATATTCATTTTCATTATATTATTTTTCTTCTTCTTCTTTTTCTTGTAAATTATTTAATTTTTTTTGTTATTAAATAATATTTTTGTTACATTTTGATTTCATTTGACACTTGATTACTGGAAATATTCCAGTGAAAACAGATTCAGTGTTGTCTGTTTTCACATTCAAATACAGAAACACTTTTTTCTCACAAATCGAGAAGCGATGGAATTTTGTGTTTCACACTTCATGTGAGAAATTTCGCTATGCGAGAAATACAGAAATGAGCTACTGTGTTGATATTAGGGTTTGGGATTTCCCGGACTTTTTCACTTCCCGGGAAACGGGAATTAAAAAATCAAGTTCCCGGGAATTCCCGGGATTCCCGGGAAAAGTTAATTTTCTAAATTAAATACATTTATTAAATGAAAGTTGGTGAAATTTCGATTGTTTTATTAATGTAAGCATTCTTTTAAAATAAAAGTTAATAAAAAAGCAGACACATTTTTAAGAATTTTTAATTGAATTTAAGCAAATGGAATAAAGTTATTACACAGCAAAAGATCATATAAAAACCAATTGACGACTGTTACCACAATTAGTAGACAATTTTCTAATAAGACCTACCTTCATTTTAATAAGAATTTGCCTTGCTTGTTTCTCATTCTTTTTGAAAAAGTTCCAAGCGGTTTCTTATCGATAAGTACAAGCAGGTTACAGTACCATACTGCGCTGTGCCGAATTTTGAATACCCTGAGCCACAGTATGTCTAAGTGTCTTTAAATTTTCATTTTATTTCTCCTAAAATATTTTTTTCAGGGTTTCCATAATAGCGTATACTTGTAATCAATTTAAGTTTCGTCAACTCAGAGTTCTTACAGCTTAAAATTTTCACTACACTTTTCAAAATTTGTTCACTAATTCGGCGAAAAATCACTTCAAGTTCGCCTAGCATCGAATTATTTACTTTAGGAAATGATTATATCATTGCAATCATTGATACTTATAAAATTTATTCCACTTTTTATAGGAGATATGGTATGACCTCAATTTAATGGAATTTTTATGAAATTTCAGACTAGATTTGAATATCTCACATTTTTATTTTATATTAAAAATATATCGACATTTTACTGCTTGTTTATCGGCGTCGAAAGAATTCTTTCTTTCTTACAGTTACATTTAAAACAAAAACTCAATTTAAATTTTAAGATTAAAAAATTTCCTTCGAACATGGTATATGTAAGTGTTTAAACAGACGATGAAAAACGTGTCAACGTTCGTGTAAATTTAGTCATACAATCATTCAAACGAACTTTTGTAATATATAAAAAAATAATAAGTTTTTATATTAAAGTAAAATTGGATTATAAATTCTATATATTTATGAAATTACATGCACTTTAAATTTCCCGTTTTCCCGGGAAAATCTCAAAAATTTCCCGGGAATATTAGACAGACATTTCCCGGGATTTCCCGCCCGGGAATTCCCGTTTCCCAAACCCTATTTGATGTACATCTATTAAATTGTACTTTCATCATCCTGGAAGCTTAAATACAGCGAAAACGTATAAATATTTAGAACGCGAAATTCATCATACAGGTAGTTCTTTAACAAAAAGTCTCCTAAAAAATATTTAAAACAGTTCTGCGATTTACTCTTATTCAATTACGTTTTATAAACAAAGTTATAAACAATATAAGTCCAGTACAAAAATATTGCCTAAGAACGTGTCCAAAGTAGAAAAGTGTCGAAAAAAAATTATATTAGGTGAAAAAATAAAACATATATTTGAAATTTACTGAAACAAGATATATATGCTTCAAAAGGTCTTAGTCTCTTCTTTCTGTATCCGTTATAAATTTAAAATCGGTTCATATTTAACTTAGTTAGAGGTTGATAAGTATCTATGGGTACGAAAAGCCGGTTTTTTACCCGTAACTGAAGATTTTGGAGGTGTCTGGAATATTTCAAATACAATTTGTATTGTTATACTCGACAATACCTAGCAGAAAAATAGTAACACGTCCCAGGTATTTCGATTTCATAAAAATTTGTCACACTGTGTAATATAACAGTATAGACAAAACTTTTATTTTCACTATTTTGTTTACTTAACCTAAATGTATACTTTTTATATGTAAAGTTTGAACTTCAGTCTCCTTATTTCACTATTTTAATACATTATTTTCTAATAATAGTATAAAAACATATATAGAAACAAATAAGTTTATACGCTTTTATACGAGTACATATGTATGTTAATGTAAAAATACTCCCTTTTTGAAGTAATTTAATAAAAAAAAAGATTTTTTGTTATGTCCAATGCCTGAAATAATAAATTTATCAGTAATATCGGTATACCGGTATTATAAAATCGATAACGGTATGTACCGGTAATACCGATACCGAAATAAAGAAAATACCGATACCTCTACCGATACCGAAATTTAAAAAATACTTGTACCGGTATCAATACCGATACCGTTATTTTTTTCGGTTTCCAACCTTGAAAAAAATAAATAAATATTTACGTTTTATGGGATTTGCAGATTATTTTGAAATAGTAGGTATTAGCACTTCGTCAGATGGTTACTGGAGTGACGTATGGAACATTAAAAAAATTCAGTTATTGATTGATTATATGGGTGGTCACAAGTAGAAAGGTATTTTTACGAAATTGAGTTTTTCAGTGATTCCAATAAATTTCACCCAGGTACACCTCGTCACAAAAATTTATTGCAATAGGATAAAAAATAAAACTTTTGCAAGTAGTTGTACAAAGCGGTTGAACAATCATTTCTACTGTTTATTATTATGTTTTCAGCTTCTCCTGTAAAGTTTCAGTTATTTGAGTTAGGGCCTTTCTATTGGTGACCATCGATATACATACATATATATATATATATATATATGTATATATGAAAAATGGTTCCTCTTTTCAAACTTGTTCTCAGTTTTTCGAAATATTGAATATACCTATCAGGAGATATAGAGTTCCAATATTCATAACCACAATTGTTAAAAAATTTTAATTCTTAATAGTGCTTAAGTTTAGGGGGCAAATCATGGCACTCGTTATAAAACGAAATTACGAAATATTTCAATAGAGTTTACCTATCTGGAAATATTTTAAAATTTCGAATCGTATCGAATGCCGTAATTTGCCCCCAGTATTTTCAATTCTTATTGACTGCAATGTGAGCTTCTAAAGAAGAGAATAAAAATTAAATTAGACTATTAGCTGGGGAAATACTGATATTTTTCTGTGCAGCCACGCATACATATGCAAGTATGTATGTGCTTAGATTTTTTTAAAGCAAAGTATATTTTCGTCTATCGTCTAGTTTTGTTGAGATACATATATTCAATGGATCACGAGCTGTATGATAATTTCCAAATACTTAACAAAGCTTAGAATAAACTGGTATGTGTTGTTTTGATCCTTATATTAGTAAATGATATATATTTGGACCAAATGTAATGGGGCTACATATATGATCTACAGATTTTCTTTATAAAATAATGAAAACGGATTATAATTATTGCTTTCCAACTTTTGCGAGCAGCTATAGTTGTTGAAAAAAGTCTTCCTAAAAGAAATATGGGGATATGACCTGGAAACAGAAATTGCAACAACAAGACAATCACTCTATTGCTTCTTAAGTAATTCTTCATCAGAATGGATGTCATTGTCTTGCATAAACTGCCATTTAAGATGCATTTGCTCTTTCGCAAATGGCAGCATTTTGATCCTCAATATTTTAAGATAATCAGATGCACATACTGCCTCCTATCATGTATGTATATAAATTAGACCTACACCATTTTATGAAAAGCAGCCCTAAGACATGACAAAACCACCACCATCCTTAAAACTCTTCTAAGTACACTTCGGATCATAGACTGTGCTTAATGGATGTCGTACATATCGTCGCTGTTTTAACTAACTTACATCATTTTGAAAAATGAGTTAAGTCCACTATTAGACTTTATGAGTCATAATAGACCTTGTCCACAATTTTTATGACTGTAAACATTACTGTCGAGCCTACAGTAAAAATATTTCAGACTTTTCCATAAGAATACATGTAGAAAACAATCATAAAAGCTCCTCTCCTGTAAAATTTACAAAATGTCAGTTAGTTAAAACAGCGACGATATGTATGTATGTAGTTTTTGTCATCGAATGAAAATATATTTATTTCAATTTCGTCTCACCACAATACGTTTTTCCAATGTGGGCGGTCCCTGTGTATCTGGGCAAAAGATAACCGCTGTGTAATGTTTTTACTAGATTGTATTGGTACCTTTCTTGGACTTCTAGCCACTAATTCCGCTTCCTTAAGCATATTCCCAATTGTTCCGTTTGTGATATTCATATCGGTTAATTTAGCAGTCGTGACTCAACTCGCGTTTGGCATGGATTGCGCTAAAAGCCTTTCTCAGCATTGCATAATTTTTTCTATTTTATAGCATCCTTTTCCGGTTCACTTCAATGTTTTCCACGACTTTTTGCATGTGTGATTTTAAATAATTTCACATAACAAAGTTTAATGGAAATTTTGACTTTTTTAATGATAAATGTTGTTTAAGCTCAGAATTGCAATGCTCACCTCTTGGGTGCATAAAATACATTTGATTATATTATTTTTTCCAAGAAAAAAATTTACCTACATTACTTCAGGAACTAAAAAACACGAATGAGATGAACACGAAACTAACTAAGACAGCCATGGAAAAAAATAACATTTGGAATTCTTTTCAGTTTGTTTCTATTATTTTTTCCACCACTGTATGTACATATGTACATACATATTTATAAAAATAATATGGATGCAATCTGCAAAGGGAATAAAAAGGTAAAGAAGAACGATTGAAGTTTTTTGTTTCATTTAAGTATGTACACTAGACCGTCTCTCTTTACAGGCAAATAAAATGTTCGCTGTACACCACCGAATACAAAGTATTGTTGCAAAGCAGTTTCGAAAAAAAAATTTCGAACGTAGGGGTCGTCAAAATACATTTTTCGATGTTTTTGTCTCGAGGAGCCCAATGTTTTGTTTCAATATTCATTGACCACAATTATCCCGTTCTAGTATTTACCCACCAGATCTCAGTTCCTACCACCCTAATTTCATAAAATTAAAGCTCGCAAAAATCACTAAACGTTCGATAATTCCAGCTGAACTATTTAAAAAATGTTTTGTTTTTTTGCCGAATGTATGGGTTGCTTTTTAAATGTTTTCACATCTTCGATATTTATAGTCGTATCCTAAAGTATGATGTATCGATGTTTTTGTCTCAAGGAGCCCTTTTTTTTCTTTAATAGTCGTTGACCTCAAGTACCCTCTTCTAGTACTTACCCATCACATCTCAACTTATACAACAAGAATTAAAAAATTAATCATATTTTCCATGATTCAAGTTGGCAGTATTTTTGGCGGCTCTCGAGTTTGGCACATGCGCTGATTATCGGTGACAGACATGGCTTCTCGCTGGCTAATCTCTTCTCGCATTCTCTGGTATGAACAGCTAGAACCATACGATACAAATAAAACTGGGGGCAAATTACCGTATTCGAAATCGAGTCATCGAAATGTTGTTAAAGTGGATAACGGCTAACGTTATCGAAACGTATCTACTCTACGAAA
Organism: Tachina lurida; assembly: GCA_944452675.1. Lineage (NCBI taxonomy): Eukaryota > Metazoa > Arthropoda > Insecta > Diptera > Tachinidae > Tachina > Tachina lurida. Next base: position 66,200,566 of record OX101752.1, on the reverse strand, counting down.
CAAAACAAAGGAAAAAAGAAAGGTGTAATAAAAATATAGGTATTTTCCAGATATTTTCACACAATTAGTTTAGAAAATATAATTTTAATTGTTTTTAGGGAAAGTGAATATCAATACAAATATGGCCCAATAGATAGTGCAAACAAATAAATAAGGGGAAAATCGCTTCCAGAACAAATACAAATAAAGTAAATGGGAAACAAAAAGAAATATTGGAGCTATTTATGATGGAACATACCGATTTGTTTTTCTTATTGTCATATGCTAACAGTAATGTAAAAAAAATAGTAGTAGGTAACATAAATTACAATCGAATACCGTGATCGAAAAAATTTTAGTCATCGAAATATGACTCTACACGAACGTGCACTCAATTTCGAATGCCATGATTTGCCCCCTGATCGTCTCGAACTTTCCAGCCTTCGAAATGCGTTCGAAATTTTTATTGACCTGAGCAAACGGAATAAACAATAAAAGGTCCGAATTATTAATTAAATACTTACAATTACATAGACGCATAGTATGCGGAACACAATCAAGTATTGCTAAAAACTGTTAATATAATAAACTTACAGAATAATGTATGCAATTCTAAATGCCCTCTCCGATACTTCCTGGTCAAATTCGGTTTCTTTCTTTCTGTTTGCCAAGCATTTAATAAAAAATTAAAAAGTTCTGCTGGAATTAATGACACATTTCCTTAGCAAATTTTAGTGATTTTTTCCTGGACTTAATTTCTGAAATTTGTTAACAAGTACAAAAAAACACGAAACACAGTATACTATTTTCTAATTTTGTTCATTAGCCGATGGCCATAGTCGTAGTTTAGACGGGCGAACATTTTGAAGGAAAACATCTGGAATTCTCTTTTGTTGTTTCCGTCGTGTTCACACGGACGAAAATGTTGCCGGCGACATTCCAATATTATTGTATAATACCAACCATACATTCATGTATATTTGTGTATATGTAGCAACGAATATGAAAACAAAGCGTGTCCGCGAGTACCGAACACAAAAATTATTCTCTCTTCCTCACCCGTAAATTGCCACCAAACTAAATGTTTCCCTTCCAAATGTTTTCGTGTCTAAATGCTGACGTAGTAGCTAGTGCTTCTACCCCTCTTATATTGTTATTGTATTGATCTATAATATCAGTATTTTTTGAAAAAATGGTGAACTATTTCCCGTAAACAAAATGTTCGCCTTTTATTTGCGGTAGGGGTGATTATAATTAACAAACCCCAAATAAGAAAATAAACTGTAGGATATGATCAAACAGGTAATGGGTATTTTTTATTGAGGTATAGAACTTTAAGTTGGCATCACTTTTTTAACTGGCGGCCATTTTGTCAGCTGTCAAGTGATTAATATTTAGTTTGGTTTGCCATTTCATCATGAACAGGTTGACAAAAGAACAACGCTTGCAAATCGTGTAAATTTATTTCGAAAATAATGGTTCAGTTCGCGAAGTTTACCGCAAGCTCCGTCCATTTTATGGTCGACATAATCGTCCATCAGAGCAATTAATTCGGTTAACCATGGATCGTTTTCGCACTGCGTTTACTCTATGTGATAATACGCATCCGCAGAGACGTCGAACAGTGCGCACCGAAGAAACAATTGCCGCTGTAGAGCAAAGTGTTGAAGAGGACCCGAATGAATCGATTCGCCACCGTGCACAGCAATTGGAGTTTTGTCCATCAACTTTATGGAAGATTTTGAATGTGGATGAGTTGTGGTTCCAACAAGACGGCGCTACATGCCACACAGCGCACGTCACAATCGATTTATTGAAGGAAACATTCGATGAGCGCATAATTTCGCGGAATGGACCTGTCAATTGGCCACCAAGATCGTGTGATTTGACACCATTGGATTATTTTCTTTGGGGATATGTGAAGTTGCTCGTCTACGCCAACAAACCAGAAACGTTAGGGGACTTGGAAGCCAACATTCGTGGCGTTATTGCCAACATACGGCCCCATATGCTCGAAAAAGTGGTTGAAAATTGGACCTGTAGAATTGGCTTTATTCGAGCAAGCCGCGGCGGCCACATGCCCGAAATCATATTTAAACATTAATGGCATAAAATTATCCTTCCAATAAAGCCAAATTGATGGACATTAAAACGATTTTCTTGTGTTTTATTTCAATTCGAAGTTCTATACCTCTAAAAAAACACCCTGTATAAAAACCTTTTTTTTTAGTTTAGGAGTAAACCCAAGCAAAACTGTCAAGATCATCATTAATATATACAGTAGATTTGAGTAGTATAAAGAACGCAATATTAACAAACGCCAAATAAGCGAATCTTACACCGAAATGGCCAATAAAATGAATCTGTTATCCAAAAAACTAACCCTGGTAAATTCTACTAGGTACATACTTGAAAATACTCAAGAGTACTTCATATTTTTCATTTGGACACTCAATACTTACTCCCTATTCTTTAACGGCTTTTTAAATTTGCAACTATTTAAATAGGTATGTATGTATGTATAAAAGAAATTTGTTTTAATGCAGGGAATAGTTTTTCTATTTTTATATTATAAATGAAAATTTTCTTTAAGAATATAAGAAAAATTCATTTAGACCGGCTGAGGAAACTTAATAGTTTTTGTGCCACCACGACGTCAGTATCACCCATGTTTAATCTACTGAACGGAGATCAGTTAATGCCGTTTCACACTATAATACAAGTATTAATACTTTTGACGAAAATGCATCCCTAATCTAATTTCTATTTAAAAAATTTTAAAAGACAATAAACAACTCAACATGTCAGAGTTGCATTTTCCACAAAAGTATTAATACTTGTATTATAGTGTGAAACGGCCTTTATTAACATCCGCTACTTAGCATGAATATTTCGTGTAATGAAATAAGAGAAGTTTGGTTCTTGTATTGCAATTATTGATTTATATAGGTTCATATATTTATTATATTTGTAAATTTATTTGATTTTCATACCATATTTTGTTTTCTTGCGATTAATCAACTTATCAGCTGAAAATTTCCATTTAAGTTCAATTTTAAACCAATTTAACCTATTTTTTAAGTGAAGTTTGTTTCGATATGGACGCTGTTCTTGTGACTTTGAGGGTGGCGTTGGCTGAAGTAGTTAGCACGTTGACTACAAAACCGAAGGTCCTGGGTTCAATCTCTGTATCCAACAGTCATTAAATAACAACAGCACGCATTTTTCTGATGTGCATTAGTGTCCCTTTGTATCAGTTGTTGTAGGAAAGTTCAAGTGATGAAGGCATAGTCACTGGTCACTGAACTATACTAACTTCAGCAGATACTAATCCTAATGTAACATCAGAGCGCCCTCCTTCGTTGTGTAGCAGAATAATCGGCGAAGTAAAATAATCAATAAAATGGCTACAAAACACAGCTTCAAAAATTAATACGCCTCATTTAACATCAGAGAAGCGCTGCAACACTGCATTATTAAAAAAAACGTGCAAAAAGCAGAGTTGTAAAAGAATGAAGCTTTCCTCTATCTGTCCCTTCACCACCTGTCTTCTCTATCACTATCCCTTTACTAAAGAAGGTAACACCTAGTAATAGTAGTAGGCATTAATTGCCTGAGTGTTACTTCTCTTAAAGAAAAAAAAATAGCTAGGTTAGGTTACTCTGGGTGGTCAAAAGACCTTGATTGATTCTTAGCGATACCAGCAGATGACAAGAACACTATAGGTATGGCAGACTAGTTCGTGGTGCCTTACTAACGAATGACTCCCACACAGATTTCATTACTGGAGTAACTCCATATCTTTTAATAGTTTACCGTGACCGAACGGTCTCTACGATATGTGTCCTGTTGCAATGAGGCGAATAACGGATTTCCATGCCTCGTTCACTGCGATTAGTTTGACTGGTTAAAGGTAGAATATAACGTCTAAATCTACAGTGGGTGTGGTTTTTAGAGCTCCAATGATGCAGAGTTCTGCTAGCCTCCACGATGCAGGTATTGCGTAGAGTATACTTGGTCTAGCTATCGCTGTATCCAAAAGGCCCCATGGCTTGCTCAGCATGTCTTTATATGCGTATAGAGCAATGTTGGCCTTTTTAACTATATCTTCTACATTGAGTTTCCACGTCAAATTTATTATCCAAAATAACTCGCAGCGAGAGAGATATACCATCTAATTTCGATTCTTTGACTTTCCTAGTGGTAAAAAGTAAAAGAACAGGGGGTCTACTCTGTATTTCGAAACGAAAGCAAATGCTTTTGAAATGCAATGTTAATAGCATACAAATTCGAAAGCATTTTCTTTCGTTTCGAAATACAAAGTAGACCCCCAGCTTTTTCATGGTTCATGTTAAGACATACTCATGTTGCCCATCTGTGAATATCATTCAACGTATACCCCATTATGGAACTATTTATGCCAAAAAAATGGATGCCGTCGACTGCATACGTCTTAATCTGTGCTGCTTTACACTCGAGTTTAATGAGAATATTATATTAACGACCAACGTCCAAAGAACCTTTGATAGGACTCCTCCTTATGCAGTTCCTCTATGAGCTACCTTATTTATGGTGGCATTGCCCAATTTTGCAGTTACTATTATACACTTTAACAACCAACCCAGGGCTTGACCTGAGAGTGAGCACCGCTACGACCAAAGCCTTCCATGATTGCGTCCGTAGATACATTATTGAAAGCGCAGGAATGCTTCTATAGCATGGTGTTAATAGTGTAACTATTCTTCGATCAGTTCGACAACAATATGAAGTAACTCGAGATCTCTGCACCAATTCTTCTGTACCTTTTGTGTATACATGCTAGTTAGAAGTCAGAATGTTGAGATATTCAAATTCCTTGATGTGTATATCCAATATTCTCTCGAGTGTCTTCAGGAGAAAGGATGTCAGACTAATGAGCCTAAACTCTTTTGTTTTGATGTGGTTACTCCTAACTGCTTTTGGTATGAAAATAACCTTAGCTATCCTCCTTGACTTTGGCTCATAATTTAGTCTGAGACAGCCCTTGATGATTCCTGTTAGCCAGGAAATTATCCTCTGTTTACCATTTTGTAGTAGAGCCGGGAAGATATCATCTGGTCCTGCAGATTTGCACGGTAGAAAGGAATAAATGGCCTATTTCACATTACTAAAGGTGGACTGTTATATGTAAATCACATAGGGTAAGTGCACCAGTAGTCGGCCAGTTAACTTTTTTTTTCGTTTTCAAACTTGTGCCATTTCTGATGTGAAAATGATATTGCGATGATACGTACTTATTATAATTCTGTTATAAGTATTGTTTTATGCTCATTTAAGTGTTTTCCAATAAGAAATATATAAATGCAAGAAATTTTAATATTTTTCAAAATGCATCTTTTTTGCCAGTAGTCGGCACCCATGTTCCTAAGTTCGGCAATTGATGGCCCTATAGTCGGTATGCAATTTTCTGCTAAAGAAAGGGTGACATTTTATAGGAATTCAAGCTCCTTTTTATATAGAATAAAAATTATTTATATTTTTATAGTTCTGACTGCACCTAATATGAAAATGGTGCCTTCTCTTATTTCTTACGAGTTTTTTCAAGATTCGGCGTATTATTGGTGAATTCATTGGTTCAATTTCCTTGAGTAGTCATATTTGAATGAATTAATAATTATACTTGAGGCACAGGGCCCTGCGAACGAAAAGATATATTGTATCGCTTACCAGGTACTAGAGCACCTCGTCTATACCTGCTATCCTGTGGAACCACAGAGGGCATAAAGATTCATAATACTTCAGAGTACTACTGCTCTAAAGTTTCATCATCTGCACAGGCAGACTTAAATATGCCACTAGTGACTGAAGAAATTGCAAAAAACGCTGGCAAATATTTAACAAAACTCGAGTCACATCCTAATCCGCTTGCCCGTAATATTTTGAACTTTACTGGACACATCCGCCTAAAAAAGAGGGACACAATGGCTCTTATTCACAGCACTCCACATGGGACTTCTTGAAAATACTTTTATTTTTTTCCTTTTGATTATCACTACTTACATATGTATTATATATAACTACTACTAAGCTTATGTCCGACATTGGTCGGGCCTAATTATATTTTTAGATTTAAGATTTGAATACTTATTGTTAGTTCATATATGAAGATACAATAAATAAAAAGTCATGTATTAAAAAAAAAAAAAAAAAAATCTGCACAGACTGTTACTCCCAATGATAAGCCTGTTTAGGTGTTTTCTCAGTCTGTAAGGAAGCCTGTGAGCATTCCTAGATTATTTTTATTTTAGGACATGGGATCATTCAAACGATTTTTGTTATACTTTATAATCATTAGGTTTCCATACCTCGATCCAGGGAGAGGTGTTTCCTGGTATTTCTGATCTCCATCCATATATTCCCGGATTTTATCCGATCCAATGAGAGGAAACGGTTCTGGTCCGACCTTGTGTGCGCTGACCAGTTTGTCTGCATTTTCCTTTCCATAAACTCCAACGTGTATGTGAACTCAGCAGAGTACGACCTTATTTATGCTGTGTAGCAGATTAAGCTTAATGTGGCAGTCCCACGATAACTTCGAGGTATAACTATATGAACTAAGTGCTTTAAAGTCCCCCACACTGGTGCCACTTTGAGCGACTATGCTTTAATGGCACCAGGTTGCTATTTCTCATCCTCGGTAGTATCTGTCAGGATAACATTGTGTGCATATCTCAATGGCATAAACTTCTGATAAAAAAGTTAGAGATCTGAAACGATCAGAGTCTTCCAGGGATCATTGTTCCCATTGGTTAATTAGACAGTCACAATCTGTTATTCCCGGGTCGTTGATGACTTTTTGCTTGGCAGTAGTTTCTTTAAAAAATTTTCGAGGTGCGATCTCAATGAGAGCCTCAGTGAATCTCCAACCGATCTCTGGTCGTAGCTTTCCGACCAAGCAACAGCATCATAAGTGATGATAAGTTTCACTATCTTGGTGTATATTCATCTTAAGGTTTTGCGTGTGCAACTCTTATGTTCTTCCTGCATAGATATACTCACCTTTAGTGAATCTAATATCACTCCCAGGTACTTGACCTCAGATGAGCTTTCTAAAAGCACGCCATCTACTGGGATGGTTTGCAGAGTATGATTGCCCTGATTGTTCTTAATCGCAGGGTTGATATTCAACCCTGCGATTAAGAACATTTCCTTCGCTATCCTTAGTCCGTTCTGTACAATGTTACAGAAAGTCTGTTCAAAGTGGTCATATTTACAATCATAAAATTTTCTGTTATTGCATGAAGTAATTATCTCTTCTGAATTACAAAATTTCAATCTTTTTAGGATCCTCAGTTCAATAAACTTATAATAAAAGTTCATACCGACCTTAGGAAACTGTATGCCTGGTATAGAGTATGTAGTATGTATACTCCATACATATTACTATGCCGACTACTGGGTAAACTCGTTTTAAACTAATTTTTTTTAATAGCAGTGGCAAGAGAGATGATTACTATACTATTTTGCAATTTTTGAGCTTAATATGAGAAAATACTAATTTTCCTATAGTCGGCACACCCCTGCCGACAATTGGAAATCATGAAAAATTTTGTTCCTAAAGACGGCACCCATTAAAATCAGTAAAATAAATAAATTTTATTAAAATTTTCACGTTAATATCAATATTTTAGTTGATTTGAATCCATAAAAATCGGCACTTTTAAGAAATTACTTCATTTAATGTGAATACTCACTTGTTTAAGTTGGGCTCACCACTAAAAAATTTCTTAAAAAACAGGCACAATCGCCCTCTTTAAAAACAGTCACGGAAAGAGGCAAAAAATATACCAATATACTCATCTCATTAAAATTTACTCAATGTTTAGAGAGAAGTAAGTATATTTCTAATGAAAATCAGATCTTACTTATATATTTACGGCACTATGTATAAGCAAAAATTGGCATGAAGTTAGCAAAAGTGACGAAATTGAATTAGGTGTTAACGAATTCCTCCATACAATTAGACATTAGAAATGGTTGCATTACCTAATTTTAACCCACCTCTACTCCCTAGCATAATTTGTTATGTGAAGTTTCATGGCAAAACTCTTTAAGATCATGTTCAATTTTGCCACTTATGCTAACTTCATGCCAAATTTTGCTTATACATAGGGCCGTTAATGGCCGCTATTCTTATTTATATACATTTTTATTTAAAAAGGCCGACTACTGGTGCATGCCGACTTTAGGAGCCTTTAGCCTAGCTAATGTGAAATTGCCCTTAAAGCCGGCATAATTCGCTGGGAAGTCTTTGGTCGCGCCTATTAGTCGGCTCTAAGCCCGCTCACCTTTTTTTCTTTTAAAAATTGCTTACATTCCGAACTCGTCTTTTTTTATTTACATACATACATACATATGTACATACATTCATACTAAATGCAACAAAATTAATTCTAATAAAAATGCTTTTTATTATTGTTACAAACTTTGTGCAAAAAGAATAGCAAAGAAAAAAAAATGTTAATCATACACACACACATAAACTCCATTTTAAAAGTAAAAGGAACAATAAATACATTTTGTACTTATATTACAATATCCGTTGCCGTCGGCATTTGGATTTGATTTGTTGTCTTGTTTGGGGTTTTTATTGTTTGTTTTGATTTTGCTTTTTATAAGGAGACTCAATTATTCTTATTATGTGCTCTTGATTTTTTTTCTTCTTCTACTCATTATTATTCAGAATTGTTTTGCTAATTTGATGTTGATTTGTTTGTCGTCTTTGTTTATTATAACAGTGTTGCCAGGAAACGTTTTAAAAAGTTTATTCGTATATTCTTTCAAAAAAGTTACATTTTATCATAAAAAGTTAGTTACATATCCAAATTTATTCAAACAATCAGCACATTTTTATTTAAAATTTCAGGGGAAACAACAAAAAAATAGCCTAATGATGAGTTACAAACGTTACTAAATTTCGTTTACATCATTACTGCGACAGCATGATACACGATACTAATTTCACGTCAGTGCTCGGCATTACAAATTCATTAATGGAAAAGAGTATCTACAAACAAAACTCAAACAAAAATTTTAATTGGAATTATAAACCAAAGCGTATTTAACTTGGTGGTAGCGCTATTTCATCTGATATTTTTTTTTCTATTTGCTTTGTATCTGACAAATGTCAAAAACATGCTATGGTACAATTACATATCGCTCATTTACTCAAAGAACGTCATAACTAAAAAAATGGGATTTTTGAATTAATGATACAGAATTAATCTTCATATTGTGTAAAAATTTCATAAAAATATCTTGTTTACTCAACTCTTGAGAGAAAAAAATTTTTTTTACCATTAAGTTGTTTGCAAAATGAAGACTTTAAACTCTGCAAACTGGCTTTTTTTATTTATGACGTTCTTTGAGTAATTGAGTGATATATGTACATATGTTTTTCCCTGGTTTGGTTGTTTGTCCAGCTATGGCTGTTGTATTGTTGTCACGTGCACCATGATACAAATGTTAAACATATTGATTTTTTAATTTTTGAATAATGGTTTATACCCAGCTTGTTTTATATGTATTAAGAAAATATTTTTTTTTTAATATTCATCAACATTTACATATGTGCTTAGGCTGGATGAATGTTCAAGTCATTCTGCCTTATCGTGGTTGGCGTATTTCAAATACGACTACGACTGTTTGTTTGGTAATAGATTAAAGAAGACTTCAACAGTTTTTCTTTAATCTATTACCAAACAGTCGTAGTCGTATTTGAAATACGCCAACCACGATAAGGCAGATTGACTTGAACATTCATCCAGCCTAAGCACAGGAATGCTTAGGCAGATTATTTCTGGAAATCCGTCTGTGTCGTTAACAAAATTAGTTTCTTATAGGCTACCAGTTCCACAGGAACGATTGATTATTGATATGTCCGGTTGTGATATTAACGTCCCTTTTCACAATGTGTGATTAAGAGTTAACGTGAACTTTAACTGACAGTTCTTCATACAAAACTTGCCGTTAAAGACCCAGTTAGCTTTTCATTGTACATTGTGAAAAGGGTTGTAAAGTCTATATTAATAGAAATTTAATGATATTAAAAATATCGTGCCTCTTCTACTGTGTTGAAAGAATGTCATCATGTGCATTCTAAGCTAAAGAAAAATTATTTTCATTTCTCTATCTTATACTGTATGAACTTTGACTCGAACAACAAGTTCCAAGAAAACGTACTTGTTTTCATACAAATTTTGATAGTACTAACTAACTAAAGCGAACGCAATGTCAAAATCATGAACTTGGTATTTTGCTTTCGACTAGTAAAATTTATTTGCAAACAATCCATTACTGTAATGCTCCCGGGAATTCCACTCTTTCTGGGAATTTTCATGGGATTTTCTGGGAATTTTCATGCGGGATCCCGGGAAATAAGAATAATAAGAAAAAAAATTGTCAACTTTACATTTAGCAAACAGCTGCTTTCAATTTGCCATTAGTGAAAGTTTATTGCGTGCAGCGGTTTTTCTAACAAATTTTACATTTTGTCAAATATATTGATGTTTTAAGGTAATTTATTGAAATCATTACTCTCTTTTTTGTTTTTAATAAAAACAAATAAAATTATTTTAGCCTGATAACACTTACGATAGATCAGGGAGGGCAAAGTTGGTACAATTGTGCCTTTTTTGGTACTATTTAAACTCGGAAAGTACATAGTGCACCAATGACTAATTTAGTACATTTAGGGAATCTCCCCAGTTTCACTCCGCATTTCTTTTCAAACGATTGCATATATAAATTTTCACTTTTGAACAATGAAACTCATACTCTTCTCACTTGAAAACAAGCAAATTTGTGAAAACGATTCGGTAGCCAGAACAAAGTCGATTGTTTTAATAAAATTAAATAAAAATATGTAATTTGAACTAAAAAAATCTTTTAGTACAATTAAGGTAAAAAAAGTACAATTTTTGAAAGTTGTTGGTACATTTTTAAAATTCTCAATGCCTTCCCTGCGATAGAAAGGCTTAACTATCAAACGGGCTGTCATACTGCGCTCACGTTTTGACATTTACGATCGCCAAATTATCATAAATAGATTGAACGCTTTATCCAGATTTATTCTGAAAATCAGTCGAAGCAAAACTTATAGACGTCTGAGCACGCCATCCGGGCTTGTTAATAAAAAAATTTCCGCTTATAGAGTAAACCAATCCACAAAAGACCCTATATACACCATTATATCCAGAAATAATGGCATCATTGAAGTCTGAGCTCGCATTACGGTCAGTAGTAACGAATCAGCAACAATTGGTGTCTTGAAGGCCAATGTTGTTCGTGTTATTCGTGACACAAGGCCAGCAATGCTTGTCAAGAAAAGACACAGTGGCCACAAATAAAAAAAAAATTTTAATTAAAATTAAATTATTTGTGCTATTTTTTTAAATTTAAACTTTTACCGGGCTTTGAAATTGCTTTTTAACCTTTTTTCGTCCATAACAAGACTAAAAAGTTACTTGAAATGATACTTTCTCTTATGTTTTGAATCAAAAGTTACGAAAACAGGGACGAATATTACTGATACAAATTTAAAGGGTTTCGTAGAGCTCAAAAGTTGCGGAAAATGTAAAAAGAATTTAACCAAATCGCGGCATCCATCACTGGTTGATATTTTAGTACATACTTGCGTATTTCTGTACATACAGTGTATCACAGCTTATTTCAACCAGAATCCTTTAAGAAAATAAATCCCATATAATTTCGAAAGTAAATGAAATTTCGAAAACATTTAAATGAGAGTTTATAGATTACTTCCTAAACAAACAATTAATAAGTTTCACTCAGTCTCAAATCTACACTTTTAAAAAAATTACAAACTAAAAACCAAAATCATAGATGCATAAGTAGTCACATCTTATTTCAACAAGTAGTTTCTGAGATCTGTTAAATTGGTATCACTCCTGGAGGAGCGGTAAAAATGTTCATAAATACATTATTTCGTAATTATGAATATTTACGATTATTTGAATAAGTATTTATTGTGATTTCGTCAGTTAAGTGAACCAAAGGCGCATTTCATCTAAAATGGGAATTATTTATTAGCCATTTTAAAAACCTTCATTCGCGACAGTGCAAAACATAATATCTTGATTCGTTCATGAAAAGAGGATACATGAGAAAGGCAGAAAAACTACTAACAAAATTTTTAATGAAACTGCTGAGTGCTACAGTGTCAGAAAAATAAGGGAAACCCCGAAGCTGTCCGCTTAAAAATAAGCTATAAAAGCTAAAAATGAGCTTAGCAAAATATGTAGTGCATAAGTTATTCGCCGTGTAGTTCGAAACTATAGTTTTGATGGTAGAGTATCGCGAGTAAAAATCATGCAGTGTGCCTAAAATGCGCCAAAATGGCATTACCTAAGACCCCAGCTTTTCTGAGAATGTTAATTTTGCGGATGAGTCTTAAGTTTAATATCTAAAACCAAATACAGAGCTCCGTAATAAAAACTTAAAAGCGGCAGTTAAACATGATGGTGGTAGTGTCATGGTGTGGGCTTGTATTTCATCAGTTGGGACAAAAAACTTGCAGTTTATTGAGAGTACAACCTGCAAAGATATGTACCTAGACATTCTAAAATCCAATTTAATGCAATGTGCCGAAAAGAAAGCAGTCTGGATCCTATCAGGACAACGACCCGAAACATAAATCAAGTATTGTACAGCCATGTCTTATGTCCCCACTTGATGCAACCACTGGCACAAGTATCTGATCTAAATATAATTGAAAATTTATGGGCAGTTTTAGATCAAAACGTACGCCAACACCAGGGGGGTTACTCTCTATTACGATGCGAAAGAAAAATGGTACGAAATCGCTCGATTGGTACTCTCTAATGCGTTTGCGCATTTACCTTTCGCATCTTTTATTTTCCGTTTCGCAAGTCTGGTATCACCGTACTCTACAATGCGAAAGCGCCTGTCAAAATCGCTCGATAAGCGCAAATATCTTGCGTTAGCTTAATACCAAACGCAAATTGAGAAAAACATGTAAATACGTTGAAAAAAATATTTATATATTGACTGTCTTATGCATAAAAAATATTTTTGTTTTATAAGAGGTTTATTAAAATAATTTTCTATGGAAATTTGACTAATAAACCTTTTATAAAACCAAAATATTTATATTTAAATCGTAGTTTTTAGGGAAAATGCAAAAAAATTAAAAACAAAACAACGGCAGTTTGAAATTTTAGTGGATTGCATGTGAGCAAATAGCAAATAAGCCGCAAATAATTTGTGGACAAAATTGACAGACGGCCTAAATTCTAATGGACCTCCTGTAAGGGATGTAGCTGGTTGTTTATAATGAAATGTGACACTAATAGTACTTATAATATTACACATGTATGTTTGTATGTATGTATTCATATTTGATTTTAAAAATCACACCAAGTGAAAATGCGTAAAAATAAATTAAGCATTTCCAGCACAGGTGATGGTCCCCATCAGTTTTGTATTTTCTCAATCGCTACGTAGAGCGCTTTTAAGCGACGGGACATTGACTGCTGCTATATTCCTAAGTTATGGTCCTGGCGAATTTGATGTTGGTATCTAGCTTGGCCAAGTAATTTTAAGGCAGCGGCTAGTTTTAAACCTTTAAGACTCGTCTTGCAACTCCTTATACATGGACGTTTTCTTCATAAAACCATAACGCTACAGAATCCATCACTTTATTTTCAATTAAAAGCTGTTACACTTCACTTTTTCTTAAATTTTGATTTTAAATGTCGTTTTTTTATACATATTTTGACATTTCAGTACTGCCAACCTTTGCCATATTTTCTTTTGCAATGTCCGTGGTGCCACTTTTTCAAACAATTTTGCGAAAGGTTTTGCGAAAGTAATAGAGAGTACCAAATTTGCATATCAACGCTTTAGCTTTCGCATCGTAATTGCTTTCGCATCGCAATAGAGAGTAACCCCCCAGATCTCAAACAGGAACGACCACAGAGCAGCGCTACAGAAGGGATGGGGAAAAATAACTCCCTAAATCGCATGAAAGTTAGTAAAATCCATGCCAGTTGGAACTAATTGACCAATAAGGACGTCATACTAAGTTTTAAAACCAAAAAAAAAAATTATTTATCTAATCGTTTGAATGTTCGTTTAAAATTACTGGTTGAAATAAGCTGTGACTGCTTATGCACACCTACATATGTACATATATTTTTGGCTTTTAGTTTGTAAATTTTTAAGAGTGCAAATTTGAGGCTGAATGGAACTTATTTTTTATGTTTGGGAAGTATTTATAAGCCATCATTTTCAATATATTTTCAATATTTTGTTTCGTTTCGAAATTATATGGGATTTATTTTTTTAAAAGAGACTGGCTAAAATACGCTGTGATCCACTGTATATATTTGCATACATATTTCTTGTTGCCATATTTTTATATTACATTGTATGATTATTGTTGTTATTGTTATTACTTTCAGATAACACTGTACCAATTGGTATTGCAGTGGCACGTAAACGGCCACAGGAAACAACAGCACCTGCTCCACCATCTTTAACAAGTTCCTCAACGTTGCCTTTGTCACAATCACTTAATAAGGACATGAATTGTTTTGGTATACGAGTTGCTGATTTGGGTAAGTCATAGAAACTTAAGTATTTATGAATTTATGTTTTTGTGTCTATAAGCGCTCGTACTTATATATAAGTACATGCATAAATACACTTGTGCATATTAGTGCTGGGATACTATCGATAGTACTAGTTTTAAAATATCGAAAATATCGATAGGAGAAAATATCAATATCGATATTATTTAAAATGCAGTTTTATAAACGTGAGCTGTTAAAAAAAATTTTTAACTGACATCAGCACAATTTTTGCAAAAGCTGTCACTTAATATAACGTTCGTAGATACATTCATACATATTAAAACAAAAAGACTATAAACTTTTAATAAAGTGATAAAAAACTAACTGTGACCTGATGAAAAATTAGTTATATTTTTCTCTCTCAAGTACAAACATTTCGTCGATAGTAATATCGATAGTATCGATAGTGAAATTTGTACTATCGATAGATATCGATAGTAGAAAATATCGATAGTATCCCAGCACTAGTGCATATGTACATACTTACATACATACTTGTCTGAGTTCCATGTGTATCAGAGAACAGCAATGCGTAGTGAAAAAGTGTGTAGAGTTGAATCATGACTTATAATTTCTTGTACTTATGCGCACTCATACTTATTACAATGTTGTATATGAATCATATTCACTCTAAACTTTGAAGTGCGCACCGAACTCATACTTAGCATACTATTTATGACGTTGTTGATTTCGACTCTCCTTAACTGATTGCCTATGGACGATACAAAATAAGTATGACTCACAATGCGAACTTTCCATACGAACATTAAAGTTCTTATTATGAGGTTATGTGTTTCTCTGTTGCCTTTTATTTGTTTATATTTTTTGCAGGAATTGAAAAACAACCATATTTACTACAATTGTATACTACTTGCAAACTGTTTAATGACTAATAAATAAACATACATACATGCATGAGTTGCATTCATATTTATTTCAACCTATACTTATGAATCAATGTCATCATGAGTATGTGTAATTCAGAGTAGTTGAGTTTAGCTGATGTCTACTCACTTATATTTAAAACTAGCTTAACGCGGTGTGCTTCGCTACACCTCCCCACCCCTCAAAAGGCAAAAAAAAAAATAATATATATATATGGCATTGGTGGTGCAATATGAAAATTGGATTTTGCTACGCCCCTCCGCCCGCATACCGAAAATCAAAAATCAGACTTCACAGTGTCAACCGCCTGAATATTCTGAAGATTCCCTGAAAATTGCATCAAAATCGACCCAGCTGTTTTGGAGTCCATACGTTACATACATACATACACACATCCTGTTTTATATACATATGTATATAGATTTCATGAGTCAGTAACAGCGTGACCATATTAGCTTATTTTGAGCTAAATTTAGCTTATTTATTTCAGATTTAGCTTTAAAATTTTCATTTAGCTCTTAGCTTATTTTTTAGCTTTTTTAAAAAACTCATTTAGCTTTTTTAGCCTTTTTTGGTCTAAATTGCGTGTTCTCTAAAAATATATTAAAGACATAAACAACTTATAAAAATTATAGTCTTTTAACATTGTAAAATAGTTTACAAAAAATACAAAATGTAAATTGTACAACAATTTTATAACAGAAATGGAAAGTTGAAAAGTAGTAGACAATGGCAGAATGGTTAGAATTACAATGGAAAAAGTTAAATTCATATTAGTGGTCAAAACACTTTTTGAGTTTTTTGGGTATAAAATTATTTGACTTGAGTTGAACGTTCATTCAGCGGCATCAATTAACTTAAAACAAAAACTTGAAATAGCCTTAAGCCTGGATAGCACTATGTACCGATTTTCGTCGGGCCACCTCAATAAAGACATAAGTAATAAGCGAAAATGGCATTATTACTCAATTAATTCTGGAAGAAGTCTATATGGGCTTATTACCAATGCAGTGTGGCGCAATTATGTCCTATGTCCTTGTCTTTCAATTAGTCGATAAATTAGAGCAAATTTAGCTCTTTACTTATGCCTTTATTTCAATGATCTGATGAAACTCGTACATTGTTCCGATAGTGTGATCCATGCTTTACCTTAAATAGCATTAATACACTTAAAAAAACTTTCGTATTTTAGTATAAATGTTTTTACATTTTTGAAAAGTTTTTAAGATTATTTTGGGGAAGTTTTTGTTTTGTTCTTCATTAAATCTAAAATATAATAATTAATAAATAATTTCATTAAACAAATATTCAATGTGTATAATAAAAAAATATGTTTGTGTAATATTTAATGATAGTTTAGCAATAAGAAACTATTGAAAAGTGATCAAAGAAGTAGAAAAAAGTTTAGCTTTTTTTTTCTGGCCTAAAATTTAACTTTTTAGCTTATTTTAGCTTTTTTTCAAACGTGATTTAGCTTAATGTTATTTTAAAATCTGGTCACACTGGTCAGTATGAATAGCGAAAATACGATTCATTGCCTATCACTGATGTGTATGTGAAGTACATTTACCAAGTTTACACATTCTTTTTTCGCCTCTGCATTTTTTCTTTCTTTAATAAGTAAGTGTTTGTTTTTTTCAATTTTTTTTATTTACACACTTGTTTGTATTTTGTGTGTGTTCTTATTTGTATATTCTGTTTGTTTTTATTTTGTTGACATTGCATGTGTAGATAAGAATACAGGGTGTCGCATAATTGAGTCATTAGTTGAGTATGTCTAACATAGAGGGGGTAAAAGCTAAATACCCAACTAACTTTTAAATAGTGCTTTCATTTAATCTACAAACTGTAGGAATATACAGATTATCCCACATTTCAACGTCAAGCCGAAAGCTGCTGATTAGGGCAAGTAGTGACTGCTAAAAAAATCAATAAATATCAATTATTTGAAAATAAATCACCGTGATATGATCTTTCAGTTGTTGTGGCTACACTTCACTTTTCTTTTTTTTTTCTCTCATATTATTGTGAGATATCCTTCTGTAAATGAAAGTTAAAAGTTCATAATGCAGTGGCCTAAAATTATTACTACACTCAACTTTAACCGGCCGTGTTATATCATTTTGGCAAGTGACATCGAAAGTTGGCACGCTTAGCCCGAATTTCAAAATGGTATAACACTTGGTGGATTTGTCTTTCAAAATGAGAAAAAACTCAACTGCCATTTACAGATGGATATCTAACAATAATATAAGAGAAGAAAATTACAAAAGTGAACTTTTGCAGTCACAGTAATAGAAAGATCACCACTGGGTGATTTTTTTTAAATGGCATAGAATTTTTATTAATTTTTATGGGAACAGTCACTTTTTGTCCTATCGGCCGCTTGCGGCTTGACGTTCAAATATGGGACACCCTGTATATTCCTACAGCTTGTGGAGTAAATGAAAGCACTACTAAAAATTAGTTGTCTATTTAGCTTTTGCCCCTCTTTATTTGACATACTCAACTAATGACTCTATAATTTTGGCAACTGGCAACGCAACAGAAACTAAAATTAGTATTATGTATAGCAACTTTCTCCAGTTGCCAAAAAGTTGTCGTACATATCGTCGTTGTTTTATCTAACTGACCTATCTAACATTTTTAAAAATTTACAGGAGAGCAGTTTTATGATTGTTTTCCACATGTATTCTTATGGAAAGGTCTGAAATATTTTTACTGTTATAGGCTCGACAATAATGTTTACAGTCATAAAAATTGTGGACAAGGTCTACTATGAATCATAAAGTCTAGTAGTGGACTTAACTCATTTTTCCAAAATATTTCAGTTAGGTCGGTTAGTTAAAACAGCGACGATATGATTATGGAAGATTGTCGACTGAAAATAATGCAATAAAAATATTCAAGATATAAGTAATACAGTTGCGAAAAAACAAACTCTTAACTAAAATTTTTTTAAAAAATTACTCATCATCGGCCAAGGTTTTTGTGGCATTTTATTTTTTCGTTCGTTTTAAAATTTGTAAAAATTTTTTTAAATTTGTTAAAAATAAAATTCGGAAAATTCTATTTTAAATTCTTGTTTCTTTTCCGAATTTTATTTTATCATTCTAAGGAACGAATGCCAAAGAATAATTCTTATAAAATTTGTTAGTCAGCTAATTGAGTTCTTTTTGACATATCATCGCCTAGCCCAAACCACTATAGCTATAGAGCTGAAATTTGGTGTGTAGATTCCTCTTCCGATGTGTAAATCCACTAAGAAGGAATTTTTGGAAATTCAAACGCGAAAAGGGGTAAAAAAAGGTAAAATTGGTATCTTCATATCTCGGAAACTACATTAGATAGACTAAAAATTCTAAAAGCATACGAATGCTGATAAAAAAAAATAACCCTTTTTAGAAAAAGTACTTATTAGAAAAAGGTGCTTTTTGGGAAAAATACTTTTTAGAAAAAGGTACTTTTTGGGAAAAGTATTTCATAAAAAAAGGTACTTTTTAGAAAAAGGTACTTTTTAAGAAAAACACTTTTTAGAAAAAGGCGCTTTGTGGGAGAAATACTTAAAAAAAAGTACCTCGTCGTGTTTTATCCAAGGTTGGAAACCGAAAAAAATAACGGTATCGGTATTGATACCGGTACAATTATTTTGTAAATTTCGGTATCGGTAGCGGTATCGGTATTTTTTTTATTTCGGTATCGGTATTACCGGTACATACCGTTATCGAGTTTATAATACCGGTATACCGATATTACGGATAAATTTATTATTTCAGGCAGTGGACATTACAAAAAATCTTTTTTTATTAAATTACTTCAAAAAGGGAGTATTTTTACATTAACATACATATGTACTCGTATAAAAGCATATTAACTTATTTGTTTCTATATACATATGTATGTTTTTATACTATTATTAAAAAATAATTTATTAAAAAAGTGAAACAAGGAGAATGCAGTTTATATATGTATATAAAGTATACATTTTGGTTAATTAAACCAAATAGTAAAAATAAAAGTTTTGTCTATACTGATATATTACACTGTGTGACAAATTTTGATGAAATCGAAATACCTGGGACGTGTTACTATTTTTCTGCTAGGTATTGTCGAGTATAACAATACAAATTGTATATGAAATTTTCCAGACACCTCCAAAATCTTGAGTTAAGGGTAAAAACCGGTTTTTCGTACCCGTAGACACTTATCAACCTCCAACTAAGTTAAATATCAACCGATTTTAAATTTATAAAAGGATACAGAAAGAAGAGACTAAGATTTTTTGAACCATATAGATATATCTTGTTTCAGTAAATTTCAAATATGTCTTTATTTTTTCACCAAATATGATTTTTTCGGTGTTTTTCGACACTTTTATACTTTGGACACGTTCTTAGGCAATATTTTTGTACTAGATCTATATTGTTTATAACTTTGTTTATAAAACATAATTGAATAAGAGTAATTCACAGGACTGTTTTAAATATTTTGTTAGAAGACTTTTTTTTTTTAAACTACCTGTATGATGTATTTCGCGTTTTATTTATACGCTTTCGGGGTAAATAAACTTCCAGGATGATGAAAGTACAATTTAATAGATGTATATAAACACAGAATACAAAATTGGTACAACAGTGGTCGCCAAAATTTTTTCCTTCATTTCAAAAGTAATTTTCTTCACCTCAAGAGAGGAATCTTTAACTTCAAATATAAAAGTTTAGAAGTTTTTTCTCTACCAACCTTATATATTACTGTGAAATGTGTAAACAAGACCAACACCAAAGAAAGAAAGTTAATTGAAATATATTTTTGCCCATATTATGGTTTACAGCTCAACTAAGTTGGATTGAAACTGCAGCAACTTAACTTTTAAACAACTATTTTTTTGGTATTCTGAATAACAACTAATTTTAGTTGACTTCGAAACAATGCACGAAAAACAAAGGTTCTTATCTATGCTATATTTTTTGAAACCATAGTATGCATTACAAAACATTTTAAATATTTTTAGTTTTGGCCTTGGTATTTTTTCTTGAGATTCTATGTTTTATGAACATGGCAATAATATTGGTTGACAAATGGGATTGGTTGGCGTCTGGAATAGTAAAGCAAATCGAACACAATGGTCGAAATAAAAACCAAAATACAACTGATAAAAAGCAGTTGTCTCATGGTGAAAAAAGTTGTAATACATAATAAAAATTTGGCAACTAAAACTCAACTATCATTTATTTTTTGGCCGGAATCGGTATACCGGTACGTACCGGTATATGGATTTCGGTATCGGTAACGATACCGGTATCTAATTTTAGCGTTATTTGAATCGGTATCGGTATTTTTACGATACCGTTTGCCAACCTTGGTTTTATCTCATTCAATAAGAGATCGAATTATTTCAATGAAGAAAGAGTGAAACTTTTTTTCTTTTTCAATAAGACAAGGCGAATTAATACTAATACAGGAAATGCTACAATAAGACCAAATTCCATATAGAAAAACACAACTTTCGTGTGAATTTCCTCTTGCTGCTTGAAAAAGTACTAATAAACCTTAAACCTTATATTAAGCGAAATGGGTAAAACTATGGCTTCAGATATCGGAATTAAAACAAAAAGCAAAATTGAGATTAAAAAGTAAAAAATGCAAACCTGCATAAACTGCACAATTTATAGAAAAATTTATTTTTAAGCAAAAATCTGCAAAACTGCTCAATGCTTAGAAAAACTGCTAAAATCACTAAAAACTGCACATTTGGCAACGCTGTTCATAATCCCTACTTTTATCCCGAGGACTTATTTATTCCCGCATTTGCTCAAATAAAAGCGAAGAACTAATTCATAATAGGAGAAAAGAAAAAAGTGTTTTTTTTCGGACGTAAGTAACACAAGTAAAAAATATTGTTCTAAGATTTTTTTTTAAATATTGTTTTTTGTGGCGAAAACACGGGAAGGTCAAGTCAAGTTCATACAATAATTGACTTGGACATTCACAAAATTTAATGAATTATGCTCTTTTAGTACTTAACTGCTGTACTTATTTAATTAAAATTAGCAAAATATTGAATTCTTATTTGCGCTAAATTAAACTTTTTATTAAAATATTTACGGCCCAATCTATAATGAAAAACTGGCATGAAGTTAGCATAAGTGACAAAATTGAACTGCTTGTTGACGAGTTCCGCTATACAATTTGACATTTAAAAATCAGAGCATAATGTAGATTTAATACACGATTACATCCTAGCATGATTTTTAATGTAAAATTGTATGGCAAGATACGTTAAGATAAGACCATGCTCAATTTTGCACACTTATACTAACCAGGGCGAATTCAGTATCAGGTGAACTCTTCCCTACAACAATTTTACAACACAAAAAACAACACGTAGTTTGCTTTTCTACAAAACCAATCTGTCAGACGATTTATAAGCAAATTTTAACATTTTGGTTCAAATTGCTCAATTTGGCATCAACAGCTGATAATCAGCCGGGCGGAAGAGGTCATCTGATACTGAATTCGCCTTGATACTAACTTCATTCCAGTTTTTGAATATACATAAGGCCGTTAGAAATTTGCTTATTGTTCCACAGCGAAACTGAGCCTTCTTTTACTTGCGATTCACTTTTTTTTGTTAGAATAGGTTTTTTCGATTCTTGCGTAACTGAATGCAGAATAAGGGTGATTATTTTTGTAGGGCCTTTTTGAGCTGCTCATGTTTCTCCATTTTGTGGTATTGGAACTTAACCGTAGCGGAAAAATGTCAATTATTTTATTTGTTTTCGAAGGTTGCTAGAACTTACCATTGAAATTGTATCTGTTTGTGTAATAATTAGGGTTTGGGAAACGGGAATTCCCGGGCGGGAAATCCCGGGAAATGTCTGTCTAATATTCCCGGGAAATTTTTGAGATTTTCCCGGGAAAACGGGAAATTAAAAGTGCATGTCATTTCATAAATATATAGAATTTATAATCCAATTTTACTTTAATATAAAAACTTATTATTTTTTTATATATTACAAAAGTTCGTTTGAATGATTGTATGGCTAAATTTACACGAACGTTGACACGTTTTTCATCGTCTGTTTAAACACTTACATACATATACCTTGTTCGAAGGAATTTTTTTAATCTTAAAATTTAAATTGAGTTTTTGTTTTAAATGTAACTGTAAGAAAGAAAGAATTCTTTCGACTCCGATAAACAAGAAGTAAAATGTCCATGTTTTTTTAATATAAAATAAAAATGTGAGCTATTCAAATCTAGTCTGAAATTTCATAAAAATTCTATTAAATTTAGGTCATACCATATCTCCTAAAAAAAGTGGAATAAATTGTATAATGATATAATCGCTTCCTAAAGTAAATAATTCGATGCTAAGCGAACTTGAAGTGATTTTTCGCCGAATTAGTGAACAAATTTTGAAAAGTGTAGTGAAAATTTTAAGCTGTAAGAACTCTGAGTTGACGAAACTTAAATTGATTACAAGTAGACGCTATTATGGAAACCCTGCAGAAAATATTTTAGAAGAAATAAAATGAAAGACACTTAGAAATACTGTGGCTCAGGGTATTCAAAATTCGGCGCAGCGCAGTATGGTACTGTAACCTGATTGTACTTAACGATAAGAAACCGCCTGGAACTTTTTCAAAAAGAATGAGAAACAAGCAAGGCAAATTCTTATTAAAATGAAGGTAGGTCTTATTAGAAAATTGTCTACTAATTCTGGTAACAGTCGTCAATTGGTTTTTATATGATCTTTTGCTGTGTAATAACTTTATTCCATTTGCTTAAATTCAATTAAAATTCTTAAAAATTTGTCTTAGAACTGCTTTTTTATTAACTTTTATTTCAAAAGAATGCTTACATTAATAAAACAATCGAAATTTCGCCCAACTTTCAGTTAATAAATGTATTTAATTTAGAAAATTAGGTTTTCCCGGGAATCCCGGGAATTCCCGGGAACTTGATTTTTAAATTCCCGTTTCCCGGGAAGTGCAAAAGTCCGGGAAATCCCAAACCCTAGTAATAATTTAAGAACTTTCAAGCGAATAGTCCTAATTTACACTCAGCAAGTCTTATTGCTAAGCTGATAAGTTATTTAGGAAAGAGAGACGAGGGGAAAAGAAACTTTCATGTTCCCCTCGTCTCTCTCTCCTACAAACTAATCAGCTTAGCAATAAGACTTGCTTAGTGTAAATTAGGACATAATGACTTCAAAATTTACTGTGTCTAGGAATGCAACGCGTACATGAAAAGCTTTGTATAGTTCATCAGAAAGGAAAGAAATGAATATATCCACTCAGATCTCCAAATAAACTGAATTTTATAAGATTAGATTGCAAAATAATTTATGATAAAAAAAAAGAAACAAATTGTGAGCAGAAAAGGGAGCGATCTCTTTTAGGCATAACAATAAACCGGATTTTTAATTGAAAAAAAAAAAAAGAATTACAATGAAAATGTCAAAGATTTCAAAAGGTGTAACCACCACCACCGCTGGCATTCATCCATCCATCACCAACACACAAAACATAAGTAAAAAGCCACAACATTCATAAAACCACACAGCACGTGCTAAATATTAAAAAAAAAAAAGTAACAACTGACTGACTGCCTTTCTGGCTCGATGACTGACTGACTGACTGGGTGTTTGGTTGTGTGGCCAGAAGAAAAAACACAAAATTAAAGGAACGAAACAACAAACGAGCGAACGCAAGAAGAATCGTAGCCACTTTTTTGTAAGTCAGTCTGTTGGTTTGCCTGTCAGTCAGCTCAACAATTCCACCATAGCAGCAGCAATATGAGCATATCGTCACCTAAAATCCAAAAGGCCGTAACAACCATAAAATTCAAAATAGATTTTTTTATTGATTATGATGTGATTAAACAAAATACATATTTCCTTAAAATCTTACTCGCATATGTTCAAAAATACCTATTTTATTCATTATTCAATTTGGCACCTAACAAATAAATAGTCTTAAATACTCGTATATATGGTTTTTTGCTTCTCCTGTATAAAAGTAAAATGTGTATGTACGGCCTTACGGATTTTCTGTGACGATATGTATATTTGTATTTCCACGAAATTTCTTAAAATTAAATTGCTGGCAGTTAAGTTAATCCCCAAATGTTTGAATATTTCCCATGATTATATTACTTTATAATAAAGTTTATATTATAAATAGGTAGTTTGGTTGTTTTCTTGTTATACTCTTTACCAACAAAAATGGTAAAAGGGTATACATATATAGGTTTGTCATTCCGTTTGTAATTTCTATAATATCAATAAGCGACCCATAAAATATATATATTCTCGATCCTTATGCATAGGGAAGACGAATAAGCGATGTCCATCTGTCCGTATGTCTGTACGAGAAATCGGTTTTCCGAAGCTCCCAGAAAAGCTAGAGACTTCGTTCTTGGACTGGTGTGTCAGAAATTTTCCAAAATAGGTTGGTATTGAAATTCAGCAAAATCGAGCAGACGATTGCAGAGCTGGAAAACTTAAACTTTATTTTCCCATATAAAAGTAACTACCGAAAACAAATTTTTATTTTTTTTAATAAATGAACTTATTTTACACTTCAGTACGACTAAAATTGGTATTTTAAATTAAAAAAAATATAAAAAAAATTAAAAAGACGTTTCCAGGGTTGGAAAACTTTAACTTTTTGTGTTATGTAAAATTAACTATGTCTAAAACTATATTAGCTACAGATCTGAAATTTGGACACAGTTTGTAGACCTTTGGCCGCTACAACAACAAATACATGAGAATTGGATATTAAAGGGTGTTCCAAAACGAGCAATGAAAAATGTTAAAATCCCATGTAATATACATACAATTGTATGTATGTACATATGTGTATATACACTTGAAATTTGTAAGGTTGGTGTATTTTTATACAGACTACAAAAATTAACACTAAAATTTCCAAAAATTTAAATTAAAGGGTGTTCCATCAGTTAATGCAATTTTGACTATGCAATTTTGACAACTTGCTGTATCTTGGAAACCGTGAGAGCAAAACTCTTGAAATTTTCAAAAACGGTAAAACTAAAAAAACAAAAAATTATAAAATCGCCAAACCGAAAAAAATCGCCAAAAACAAAAAAAAATCGCCAAAACGAAAAAAGCACCAAATTAAAAAAAAATCTAAGACTAAAATAAATCGCATAAAACTGAAAAATTGCTAAAATGAAAAAAAAAAATCGCCGAAATGAAAACAAAATCGCCAAAATGAAAAAATCGCCAAAACGAAAAAACCGCAAAAAACAGAAAAAAATCGCCAAAATTTAAAAAAAACCAAAAAAAAAAGAAAAAAATCGCCTAAATAAAAAAAACCCTAAAAACAGAAAAAAATCGCCAAAATGAAAAAAAAATCGTCAAAATGAGAAAAATCGCCAAAATGAAGAAAAGCCCAACAACAGAAAAAAATCGCCAAAATGAAAAACCTCCAAAAACAGAAAAAAACGCCAAAAACGAGAAAAAAGCGACAAAACTGAAAAAATCGTTTAAACTGAAAAAAAACTTCAAAAAAGCAAAAGAGCCTACCTTTCGTGCGCTATTCAAAGTCGC
The DNA here is from genome assembly GCA_944452675.1 of Tachina lurida. NCBI lineage: Eukaryota > Metazoa > Arthropoda > Insecta > Diptera > Tachinidae > Tachina > Tachina lurida. Next base: position 66,174,466 of record OX101752.1, on the reverse strand, counting down.
ACTTTACTGAATTTTTTAATATTAAAGGAATTAAATGAAACTAAGTTTTTCCTTATTTCGTTTTTGCTTTGTTCACTTACCATATTTTATGTATTTTTTAAAGAACTAGATTGGTATCAATAATCAGAAAAATCCAAAATTGTGACTCCAGGGTTGGAAAACTCACACTTTTGTGTTATGTAAAATTAGATAGGTCTAAAATTTTTTTTCTTTTTCTTTATAAATTGAATATATTTTATGCTTCTGAAAGAAAAGTTTGGCGTATGAAATTTGAAAAATGAAAATTACAGCTCCAAAGATGGAAACTTTAAAAAAATTATAAATTTTTTCACAAAACAAATATGTATGTATGTGTCTGTATACTATATATATACATATGTATGTACGTACGTTGGTAAAGGGTATATAAGATTCGGCACAGACGAATATAGCACTCTTACTTGTTTTTTTTTTAATTTCCAATTGAAATTAGAAATATGAAATGATTTCTTACTTTTATTTCTTTTTCTCTTAATATTATTTCTAAGAAGCTCTTAACCACTAAAAAAGTGTTAAAATATAAAACTGAATTCTATAAAAAAATGAACTCATAAACCCGATTATATAAAGTCTTGAAAGCAATTGGTTGAGAGCGCACAAGAAATATAAAAATGGATTTAAATAAAAAATTTGCTTTCATGGTGCACACATATATTTGGGAAGAGGGACGGAAATAATTTATTGTACGGCTCGAGCCGTTTTTTAATTAAAGTTTTGTGACCGTGTGGGCACTGTTGGAATTTGTAAATGTTAAAATTGTGTCTAACGACAGAGAAAATCTTTGTAATCGGAATTATTAACACACTTTTTATTCTTTAATGACAAGTTCCATTAACAAAGTGCATGCAAACGAAGAAAATTACTGGCCATAAAAATGTTTTGAAAACGCCTGATCTGATGAAAGTTGGTGTTATTTGGAATTCTGGGATAAACTGGTAAAAAAAACAGTCCACATATTTGACAGATTCAGGGGTCTAATCGTCGATTTCGATAACGAGCTGATTCGATCACATTTTTTCAGTTTGAGATTACGGGATTCGATATCGAACCATATTATTACTTTGTACGATAGCGAATGCCATAATCTCAAACTAAAAACCGAGATCGAATCAGCTCGTTATCGAAAGCGACGATTAGACCCCTTACCTCCTGTGGGCAGGTTTATGCTATTTTCTAGACCTTAGGGAACGGAAATAGATTGTCAGTAGCACAAAATTGTTTTCGAGAGCGAGTCAACAAGCCCCAATTTTTTGGTATTGTGTTCAAGTGACGTCGATGTCAACAACTGGAATAAAGGTGATGATTTATGGAACTGTAAGAGTTGTGTGGCTAAAATTTTCAACACAGGTTCGGATTAATATCCGGTAGTAGGTTTCGCACTGCGATTATAAACGTAATCGAGATTTTGATTAATCGCAACTTTTAATCGTAATCGAAGCCAATAATCGCTCGATTAATTTTTTTTACACCCAGAGAAAAACAGCCTAAAATCTATAGAAACCATATTGATTTAATAAGAAACATTAACGAAAGTCTAGTCATGTCGAAATTTCTTATTTCAATATGGAAAAATATTAATTTATTAATTTTATTTATTTTGAAGTATCTCAGTACACATTTTCTATTATATTGAAAACTATTGAATTAATATTACGCGTTCTTATTTTTAAGTTGCTGCTTTTCCCTGAGTGTACATTTAAGGAAATGTTTAATGCCTTAAAGGAAAAATTTACTAAAAATAGGAAAATGTTTATAAGCTCAAGGAAATTGTATACTAAGGACTAGTCAATTTCGTTTTAAATCAAACAATTAATTTTAGGAAATGACTGATTAGTTCATGAAATTTTACTTACTTAAAATATGTAAAAAGGTATTCTCAATTTTAGAAAAATATTTACCAGTTTTAAGTATTTTTTCTTTGAATTATTTGCATATATTATTTATTTGCATTTAAAAAAAATATAAGTATATCTTTTCATATTTTCGAGGAATATTTGAACTTGAAATGTTATTTTTTAAAACCGAACGGCAATCCTTATTCGTACGTATAATCAAAAAGAAATATTTCATGATATTTTATATCAAAGTATATTATTATTTTTTTTATATTAACTACCATTATAGGTATACATATCTTAGGATTGTTATCCGTCCTCTTTTTCCCGGACACTGTCCCCTTTTTGGGATCTCTGTCCTCGGGAAAAATTAGCGTCCGGGAAAGTCGCTTTTACATTGCTTGACAAATAGTATTATTAAAAATCAAGCTAAAAAGGAAGAAAATTGGTATTGTATGGTTATTTTATGACGTAAAATTATTAAGATTTATTCGTTCGATGTATCGATGTAGTTGCGTAAAATGGGCCAAAATAATATAGTACATACATAGCATTAAGCGAGAGCTCAAAATCTTTATTTTATGAACAAGTAAGACATTTCAACCTAACAGTGAAAATTTATTTAAAGTCGGTAGCCCTTCCGTTACATATATTTGATGTGTAATCGGTTGATCTTTAAATCATTTTGGGATCTCAGTTGATTAAGAACTATTTTTTAAGGAATTCTTGTGCTATAAACCTTTTTTTTAATAAGTATAAACGACAAAAGTATAAGTTTAAAAAATGTTTCCAATATTTTAAATAATATTTGAAGTGGTATTTCTGTACGTTTATTTATGTATGCAAATATTCTCAAATGTGTATATTAGAGTGGGTCAATTTTTTTCTCGACCGAGCTGTTGTCAAAATCGTAATCTACATCAAATTCTAAGAATGCTTGCCCAAGAAACCATGGGTCTAAAATCAAAATCGAGCTTCCCATTTTTAACGAGAAACTTTTGTTTTCGTATATGAAATTTTTTTTTAATTTGCCTAAATTGTATTGAATATTAAATACTTAAAGAAAAACTTCTCGTTAAAAATGGGAAGCTCGATTTTGATTTTAGACCCATGGTTCCTTGTGCAAACCTTCTTAGAATTCATCGTATATTACGATTTTGACAACCACATCGAGAATTTTTTTTAGTCCATACAAATTGACCCACTCTAGTGTATGTATATACTTATGTAGGTACAATTTAATGTAAACATATCGACGGTGTTGGGTAAAAATATTGTATGTAAAATGAAAAAAAACCATGGATATGCTTTTAAGATTTTATTGGTAGTAATATTATTGAAAAAAATTAATTACGTTTAATTCTTAAGTCCCACTTTTTTAAGCAAATGTCCGGGTTTTTGCCCTCTGTTGTCCTCTTTTTATAAATTCTGCGTTAACAATCCTAATGCAAGCCATACACCTTGCGACCGTTGGTACAACACGTTGGATTAACAAGTTGTGTGTTTTGCCCACAAACTTTACAACAACGTGTACAACATTAGAGCACAACTTCATTTCTTAATTTTTTTTTTGGAGTAAACGACATCGGGTGTTATGTCGCGTATTGTAATGCATGGTTTTTTTGGTGACAAAATAAGAAGAAGAAGAACGTAAAAAATGACAGAAAAAAGAATTTGGTTAAAGGAGTGATTTATAGAAAAAAAAAACGTATTCTAATAACAAACTTTTGGAAATATTAAAAGAAAGTGAGCCAATGGACTATAAAAATTACACGTGGGTATCAGACGAAGTATTTAATGATCTTTTGTGAAAAGTTCCGATGCACATACAAAAGCAATTCTTCCGCGCAAACTCTTATACAATTATATAAAATCACTTATTTCTGTTGAATTCTGCATTTTATACGCAAATTTGAACTCGAGCGCGATGTTTTTCATATGACTACAACGAAAATAAGAATAAAATGAAATGAAGTTGTACAACAAACTCCTAAATTTTACAACCTGTCTATACAACTTGCCAAAAAATCAAATATTTTTAATCTTTCGTACAACGGATACACAACTTCATACGACGAACCCACACACTTTACAATCTTATACACAACTTGCTCATGTTGTACCAACAGTCGCAAGGTATGTGGCTTGCTTAATGACGTAAGCAGGCCTGTTATTTTCATGGACTATTAAATCTAACGGCCTGTCCCACGATGTCACCAGAATTCGTTCGATCGCATACTTACTATTGGCCTGCACAAGACCATTTATAAGACCTTTCAAGACATGCGACATTTTTCAAACGCTTTACTACAGCGAAATATTCTAAAATAAATGCTAAACAACACTGTTGGCAATATATTTTTTGAGTTCTTTGTCTTGCCAACAGTGTTTTTTAGCGTTTGTTTTAGAATGTTTCGCTGTAGTAATGCGTTTAAAAAATGTCGCATGTCTTGAAAGGTCTTATAAATAGTCTTGTGCAGGACTTTAATACTTACTCGTATATTGAAAACTACAAAAAAATTTCTAATATTATTGTTGTTTGCAATACAAGTTGTCGATCGAACGATTTCTGATGACATCGTGGGAGAGGCCGTAAGTTATGCATTAAAAATATGCACTAAAATTAAAAGTGAAAATAAATCAAAAGAAATCCTAACTGTTAATACTTGTTTCAAACGCATTAGATAAGTGAATTCATAACTAATACAACTACAAGTTATTATTCTGTTCAATTCTTAAACTCCATATATAAAAAGGAACGAAATTTATGTTGATAATATCTACCTCTTTTGGGTAACTCACTCAACTCTACGACTTTGCGAGAAAAATCTACCACTTTTTTAGTTTTTCAATAATAATTCTAAAGTAAAGTTACCCGAGTTTTTTAATCTAATTCAAGCTGAAAGTTCAACTGAAAATATTTTCAGCAATGAATGTAAACATCGCTGCAATGATTACACTATCTAAAATCTGCTACATGCCCAAATAATTCCTTTACTGGGCTAATTTGTGAGAAAATTCCTCGTTCGTCTACATAAGTAAATAAATAGTTCGAATTTGGAAGTTAATTTGTTCAATAGTATTTGTATTTAGAAACAAACTTTGGTAATACTCTGCAAGGATTTCTGTACACTGAACGATGTATCAGCGCTATCGCAGCAGAGGAGCATCACAAATTATTTAATGAAAATATTTATTCCTTTAAATATGAAAATAAACATTTATGCTAAATATCGATGGTCTCAAGTAGAAAGCCCCTAACTCGTATTTGTTACGAATTTGAGTTTTCAGTGATTTCAATACATTTCACATAAATACACCTCTTGAGAAAAGTTTATTGCAATACAGTGAACTCGCGAAAGCGTGAACACTCGAATACATGAACGACTCGAAAACATGAACACTTTAATGTTTACTTGGATTACTGTAAAACGTGAACAAAGTCTAAAAGCTTTAAAACGTGAACAAGTTTTCTTAATTTGTATTGTCTTATTATTTGAATTTTCGAAATCCCAGAACAAATTTTTATGTTTACGTTGATTGTTTTCAACCAATCATGCATATATGAGTACTCGTACGTACATATGTACGTGGTATATGTGAGGAAAATACTCCATAACAAACAAATCACATATTTTATTAAAGTGAATAAATATTAAAATTTTTTAATTTTTATTTTAATTTTATTATATGATATTTAATTTGAAGCTATTATTTGGAGGTAAACTCTGCTTTTTTGTTCTAAAACTTTCACAATCGAAAACGCGAACAAATTTGAAACCAGAACACCCTTGGTAAAAGTTAGATCATGTTTTCGCGAGTTTACTGTAGTTTAAACAAGTAAGAGTGCTATATTCGGCTGTATATGTTCTTAAAATAACAACAGTTTACATTAACTTTCAAAGTGTCTAAAATATTTACTACAAATGACGCTATTGAATTTATTTTACCTCATGCATAACAACGAATTAAATTTAAATCCAGTGTTAATGTTTAAAGGGCAATCGCGTCATTCGTGGCAACTGTTTTAGATACTTTCGGAGTTAATTGAATTTTTTACACAGATTTTTCATTATTAAAGCAGCGTATTATGTTTTAATGTTTTGTGTGATGTTCATTGTTAGATATGACCACTTGCATACGTCCTAGCATAGATTCCACTAAATTTCGGAAATTTTTAAGTACTTTTTTTATACATTTCTTCTTCCTATACTCGTCCTAAGCACACTTTTTATAAAATGCTATTTTCCCGGATTTTTTTTCCAAATAAGCCCAAAGTTTTTCAATAGGACTCATGTCGAGACTTTGGGGTTTTATTGGCAGATGTTTGGTATTATAAAATATCCATAATTTAATGTCCAGGAATATATGTTTTGGGTTGTTGTCATGTTGGAAGTAATACGCATTGATATATTGATCCATTTGTTCAGCACTGGCATGTAGGTTTTCTCTAATAATGGACAACTATAGATGTTTATCCATTGTGCTTTATATAAACACCAACTTTCCTACTCCTAGTGCCGACGTACAGCCCCACACCATGAGAGAACCACCACCATGTTTTACTTTTGGCCTTATATTCTTAATAGTTAGTGATTTATTTGGCTTGCGCCGCACCATTAGCTGTCTATCTGACCCAAAAATTATAAATTTACTTTCGTTGCTAAATATTATCGTGTTCCCGAAATTAGAAGTCTGAAATTTATGTAGTTCAGCATATAACTAGCGCTTCTGTCTATTAACTTTCGAAATCAAAGTTTTTTTCTAGCTACGCTGCCGTTAGTATGGTTGGTTTTTAGAACTTTACGGATGGACTTGCCACTTAAGGGCCACTCAGACTATTATACATGTATAAAGACTTTCATCACACTTTACGAAAAAGAAATCTAAACACATTTGTTTCGACTATCAAAAAATCTAACGTAAATTGACATTTTATGTTCACACCATCACACCTCATATTACATTAAAAACACAAGTATAAAGCAAACAGCTGTTGAGGATTAACATGCCTACATTAATCGTTGACTTCCGGCGGCAGAGCAATTTCATACACGCTGTGGTCGTGCCGGCCTTTGAAAATAGACGGCGGTTAAAGTAGTTGATTCTAATAAGATAAATAAAAAGAAAGTACGATAGTTTCGTTAACTTTCAGACATGTCTTACACGAAAAATTATTCAATACGATAAGCACATTCAATATTTAGATCCGTTTTAATACAAAGACATATAACATAAACGACGGCACGGCATCGGCGTCGAAACAGACGGCTTGTTAGTTTGGATTTTGTAATAATGAAACCCTGATCAGATGAAAAGTATTATCGTTTAGAAAATTTTCAAAAAATGGTCAAGTATTATGGGATGTCAAATTTTTATCGTATTATTTACCATTCGTTATGACATTTTGCATTCACAATATCGCACTTGCACGTAGGTATTATTTGAATTTTTGACATGTATGTAGGTATTAATACAAAGTATAATAGTCTGAGTGGCCCTTTAGGTGTATCCGTAGTATGGCCGTAGGGTCCCCTTTAGCATTTCTTTAAGACTTGGAACATATAAATAGTGGGTTTTCCTATTTTTTAATAGTTTTTCTTGTATTTCTCACCGTTAACAACTTTCCTCGACTTTTTCGTGGAATATTTTGAATATAACTGCGCTTTTTTGCACCTTTAAAAGTATTTTATCTTGTTTGTCTACATCGACTAAACATATCACAAACATATTGGATTGATTTGCTCTATTATATAGATATAGAATGATCTTATTCGCAGATCAATTTAATTCCTTTACTTTAGGCATTTTTTTAAACAAAAACTTCACGTGTTGCACTCAATAAAAAAAGATTGGAACCAACTATGACAAAAAATGCATAACAATTACTATTACAAACGAATAGCAAAAAAAAACACATTTAACAACACAAATATTTAAGAAATAACGGGAACGCTAAAAGAAGCAAAATACTTTTGTGATGTTGAATTGAAAAAAAGTATAACAATTAAATTCAAAGTTGTTGTTTTTTTTTGTATTTTCCATTCTATAGGCTTTGCTATCTCAGTTACAAAAGAAATAAATTTAACATGTTTCCAAAATTTTCTATTTTTAATAAATTTATTCAACTTTTTTGCGTAAAAAATGTAGGCAAAATATATTTGAGAGTAACTGTATGTATCTATAAACAAAAATGTAAACTATAAATAAGAAAAACCCCCAAAAATTTCAAATAGGTACATACCTATCTACCTACATACTTACATACATAAATAATAAAACTCATTAAGTTGAAACATTAGTTGAAACATAGCCACACACACTCATGTGCAATTAAATTAGTTAAAAGAAAAACGAATAAATACATAAATAAAAATAAAACAAATTAATACCTACCTATCAAAAAAAAAGTAAAAAATTAAATAACAACAAGAACATAACATAAAAATAAAGAACCTAAATAAAAAAAAAATATGATAAAAACAAATAACGAAACACATCCATACATACATATGTACATATGTATGTATGTATGCATACCTATTCCCCCTGTTGTGTTTTTTCTTTACAGTTGTTTTTTTTTTTGTTCTTTATAACAACGACCACAGAACAACGATTGAAACAAAAACAATTTGAACTAAGAGAACTTGTTTTCTCATATGTTTTTTCTGTGTGAATTTTTCATTTCCTTTTAAACTTATTTTAAAGTTGAAACAAGTATTTTAAAATGAAGAAAAAAGCTTTAAAACAATACTGAAATACACAAATCCATTCAAATTAGAGATGAGCGATATTTCGAAACCTGTTACTTTTTCACAGCGATTGAAAACTCAACTGCGACTGGATTTATTAAGTAACAGGTTTTGGAAATATAGTTATTTTTGTCTTTGCAATCTTATTACCTCTCTGCGTTTTATGCGACAATATTTGGAAGAGGTTGATTGCTAATAGTTTGTTCTTGCCGCTCTTCTCATTAGCATTTCAAAATACTAATACTAACAAATACTGCTAATCTTCTTATTAGTTTTTCTCAAAATAGCAGAATTACTACAAACAAAATAGAGCTAAACTGCGATCACGGTAAAAAACACTGATTTGGAAAACACGTTCACAAGGAGCAACATTTTTGAAAAAAATCACGAGATCACTTATCCCTAATTCAAATGTTTAAGCCAAGGTTGGCAAATGGTATCGTAAAAATATCGTTATCGATTCCAATACCGTTAAAATGAGACACCGGTATGATTACCGATACCGAAATCCATTTCGGTTAAAAAATATGGGTATCCAGAATACCGTTTACGTCTACATCCGTATGTACCGGTATACCGATTTGCTCCAAAAATATAGTGTAAAATAAAATTGCAAAAATATATTTCAATTAATTTTCTTTGAATTTACATAAGCATGTTTTTGTTCTCATTTAAACATTCTTATGCTGCACTATTTTTAATATTTTTTATCAACAGCAAAGTGCAACCACATCATTATAATCGCAAGTGCCAAATGTCGTCAAACAGACCTTTATACTGGGGATGTACGAATGTTCGCTTTCGCGTTCGCAAATTATTCGCTTACTCTCGTTATTTGCATTCGCTAAAATGTATGCGAATATTTCAAGCGAATACCTACTAGAGACAAAAATATTTTATTTCTTTTATGAAAATAGTTTACGATTAACAAACGAAAATTATTTTAAGCCAACATAAAAAATATACATAGTATATGTACTTACAAGTAAATTATTCTAATCAAAGCTTTAAAATTTTAGCGGAAAACTTTTCTATAAATACTTTCTCATAAGTATCAAAATGAAACCAAATTCCATCGGTGTTTGATTTGCCCGAAAATATTTTCTGCTTAAGACTAGTCTGTTCAAACTTTTGAAAAAATGTTGACCACCATTTATTACTTCAAATACAGTATTAACTAGTCCTTGTTTGTTGTAAATTCCACACGAAACAAGTGCCACTCATATTATTTCTCATGAAAACTTAAATGTTTCATATGTTTTTACCAACATGAAATATTAAACAAAGTACCAGCCTTTAGGGCCAAAGTACGAATGGTTTGAATGGTTTGCCTAACATTTTCTAAACTAATTATTAATTATTATTATTAATTATTATCTATACTTACTCTTATATCGTGCCATAACCGCCAAAATAGCTTAAGCGACATAATTTTCGAACTTAATTTTTTGACCAAAATCGATTCTTTGCGATCGTAAATAGTCGATTTTCGTAAAAAAAAACGAAGTTCAATATAATAGGAGCAGCGTGACCATATTAGCTTATTTTGAGCTAAATTTAGCTTATTTGTTTCAGATTTAGCCTTAAAATTTTCATTTAGCTCTTAGCTTATTTTTTAGCTTTTTTTAAAACTCATTTAGCTTTTTTAGCCTTTTTTTAGTCTAAATTGCGTGTTCTCTAAAAATATATTAAAAACATAAACAACTTATAAAAATTATAATTTTTTAGCATTGTAAAATAGTTTACAAGAAATACAAAATGTAAATTTTACGACAATTTTATAACAGAAATGGAAAGAAGAAAAATAGTAGATAATGGCAGAATGGTTAGAATTCCAATGGAAAAAGTTAAATTCATATTAGTGGTCAAAACTAGGGATGTAACGAATACCAGTTTAGCGAATGCGAATGCGAATAACACAATTTAATTTTTGCGAAAGCGAATGCAAATATTACAATTCGTTAAAATATCACATGCATATAAATTTTTTTAAGAGTAAGTCTAGATAATAATTAAAAATAAGTTTACACAATGTTAGGCAATACACCCATTCATACTTTGGTCCTAAAGCGTGGTACTCTGTTCAACATTTCATGTGAAATGCTGCTAAATACATATGAAGAAAACTTGGAATGCATTTTTCCTGAAAAAATCTTGCAGAAGTAGTACTCTGTTCATCTTGGGAAAAACATATGAAATATATCTTCAACATTTTAAGTTTTCATAAGAAATAATATCAGTGGCACTTGTTTCGCGTGGAATTTACAACAAACAAGGACTAGTTAATATTGTTGTACGAAGTAATGAATGGTGTTCAAAAGTTTGAACAGACTAGTCTTAAGCAGACAATATTTTCGCGCAAATCAAACACTGTCTTTTCTTTTTCAAAACTGAAAAATATTTCCAAACACCACTGGATTTTGGATTCATTTTGATACTTATGAGAACTTATTGATAGAAAAGTTTTCCGCTAAAATATTAAAGTTTTACATGTAAGTACATGAATCTTTTTCATGATGGTTTAAAATAATTTTCGTCTTTTTGATGTTTGTTCATCGTAAACTATTTTCGTAAGGAAGTACAAATTTTTTTTGTCTTTAGTATTCGCTTGAAATATTTGCAAACATTTTAGCGAATGCAAAAGCGAATGCAAATAGCAAAAGTAAGCGAATTATTTGCGAATGCGAAAGCGAATGCGAACATTCGTTACATCCCTAGTCAAAACACTTTCGAGTTTTTTGGGTATAAAATTATTTGACTTGAGTTGAACGTTCATTCAGCGGCATCAATTAACTTAAAACAAAAACCTGAAATAGCTTTAAGCCTGGATAGCACTATGTACCGATTTTCGTCGGGCCACCTCAATAAAGTCATAAGTAATAAGCCAAAATGGCATTATTACTCAATTAATTCTGGAATAAGTCCATATGGGCTTATTACCAATGCAGTGTGGCGCAATTATGTCCTTGTATTTCAAGTAGTCGATAAATTAGAGCAAAATCTTTACTTATGACTTTATATCACTGATCTGACGAAACTCGGTACATTGCGCAGATAGTGTGATCCATGCTTTGCCTTAAATAGCATTAATTCACTTAAAAAGCTTTCGTATTTTAATATAAATGTTTTTACATTTTTAAAAACTTTTTAAGATTATTTTGGGGAAGTTTTTGTTTTGTTCTTTATTAAATCTAAAATATAATAATTAATAAATAATTTCATTAAGCAAATATTCTATAAGTATAATAAAAAAATATGTTTGTGTAATATTTAACGTTAGTTTAGCAATAAGAAACTATTGAAAAGTGATCAAAGAAGTGGAAAAAAGTTTAGCTTTATTTTCTAGCCTAAAATGTAACTTTTTAGCTTATTTTAGCTTTTTTTCAAACGTGATTTAGCTTAATATTATTTTAAAATCTGGTCACACTGAATAGGAGGGCTGCAGCCACTGTTGCCAGATTTGCAGATTTCTCTGCATTTTGCTGATTTTTCATTGCAAAAATTATAAAGTGAGATTTGCAGATTTTCACTGCCAAATTGCAGATTTTCTGAAATTCTTGTGTAACATCAATATTTAGTGTTTTTCTTTACTCCTTAAAAGAAATAACCATGGTGTTACTGTCAGAAACATAAACCATCATAATAATGTTAAAAAGAAAGTAACAAATTTGTGCAAGGATATGTATATACATATGTATATACGTAAACAGTCACACAACTCAAAAGTCCTAATTTACACTAAGCAAGTCTTATTTTTAAACTGATTAGAGAGAGACGAAGGGAACAGAAACCTTTCTTTCATAAAAGAATTGTACGAAAAGTTTTTTGTGTCTAATGTAACACCTAATTCACACGAACACTTTTATTAAGTCTATTTTTCGACGTCATTTTTGGTTTGATAGCGAACGGGGTAGAGAAGAAAGAGGGGTAGAAAAGTGTCTCGATTTCTGTTTTCTATAGTTTTTTCTTCATATTTTTCTTTACTTTTCTGTGAAGTGGAAAGAAAACGTAAGTGTTTTCACGTAAAATACACTTCAGCTACGGCTATAAGACTTAATGCTATGTTTAGACGACAACTTGAATCACCTGCTTCGCTCTCTGAATCATGTTTATGAAAAATGCTGTTTAGACTACGCTTTCGTGCTTCGTGTGCAGCGTGCCAATTTAGTGATTTTCGTACTATATTTAGACGCTAAATTGGTGCTTTTCACCTTTGATTTTAGTCCATTTAGTGCGTTTTACAAATCTACTAAATAAATATTAATTTATGAAAGTATGGTGGTTATAAATAAACACCAAGTAAGAATTTTTCACTTTTCATCCCTTTTAGACACGCAAAGTTTACTTTGCAGAATGTTAGTTTTGAAATACAAAGGAAGAAAAACTTTATTTTTCACAGTGAGAAAAAAGAAAATATTTCTTGAAATTACAGAGGATACCATACACGTTATAAAATAACTTAATTACAATAATCTAATCTAATAACCACTGAGGGAAGCAATATAGTGCTTTCTTGATAACAAAAGCTTCGAAAAATGCTTCTGAAAAGTACTAACCTCAGGCTCTCTAAGAAAGTGGACAAAAGTAAAAAAAAATTAAACCAGTAAAGTTACATCTGAGTACACAAAAACTATACATTGTTACTTCTGTGAAACGAATTAGTAAGGCAAAAAATTAATGGCTTTTTGGAAACTGAATGTATTGCTGGAAAAATTTGATCAAAACTGATCAATTTTGGGTTGAAGTTTATAATTATAGAAATTCAACTAATGATAATCCGTTTCTAATACTGTCAATATTTGCTATAGGACTACTAACATTACCATGCTCCAATGTTAAAGTAGAAAAAACTTTTAGCGCTAATAACTATTTTAAAAGTAAGTTAGAACTACAATAATGATTTTTATACATCAAATTGTTTAATTCATATAAAATACGATCAAAAAATAAAAGACTTATGTTGTTCAGAATGTAACATACTGAACCAAGTACATGTAAAAATTAATTCAAATGAAACGCCTAAAAATCTAATTGTTTTATTAAAACATTTTTATGGCCAGAGGAAAAAGATGAAACGACATTTCCTGAAAAGAGGATTATAATTCTCGTTGATCACTATTTTGTTAAAATAATACACCATAATTGGAGTGTCTTGCCAAATGAATTTCAATTATTTTCCTACTCATATTCTACTTATTAGCAAAATCGAAATATAGCTCGATATAATTGAAATTATTACAAAAACCTGTGAAATGTAGTAAATTTAAAATTTTAGTTAACTTAAATTTCTAAATTATACTCATTCAATACATATATAATTAGCCATGTGGGCTTTCCCTGTATTGAAAATAAATAAATAAATATAAAAAAATAAAAAATATATTTATGTACATACAAATATACTCATTGCATTTAATGCTTTTTTATGAACGCACAGTGCTTTTTGCTCTGAAAAGTTGGCATCACTGTTCGTGTGGCATCTTTTTATGTATATTGACACATTCACATAAGCATACATACTTACATATATTCGACTCATTCAAAATCTTGTTTTTGAAAGCATCCCCATATTTTATTTTTATTTTTCCTTCTTTTATTATCCATAACTTAATTTAATTTATTTATATTAAACTCACATCTAGGTTTTTTTGGTTTGTTTTTATTTGTTTACTAACATACACATACACATATACTTATTTTGTTTTGATAGCTAGTTCAGATAAAGTGGCGATTACTGCGATAAAAGTTAGAGAAGATACCAATTTTACGTGCTTCGAAGGTAGATTCGTATTGAATCTACTTGATTCGCTCTCATAATTTTATATGGCGAATCCAGTTGATTCGGTCATGATTGGGGAGTGAAGCATGAATAGAGCACGAAGCAGGTATCGTCTAAACATAGCATAAGGCTCAGTTACCCGACTGTAATGTAAAGTAACTGCAACAGTAGGAAACAGCTGATCGATATTGTTATGTGAAAAGTAATGAAAATGGTTATAGAGATGTAATGTAACTAGAGTTTTTCTTTTCCCGCACTTTTTCATTTCCCGGGAAAGCGGGAAAGATTTTTCGGTTTCCCGGGAAATCCCGGGAATTAACGCCCAGTACAAAACAATACGAAATATTTTTAAATTTAATTTATTTCAACAAAAACAAATTATAATTCATGAGATCGATTAAATAATAACGTTTTATACACACATTAGTCAAAAAATAATACGGTTTCCGTTCTTTATATAATAGTAATACATAGATACCAATATTATAAAAAAGAAATTATACGAGTATTATTAAAAAAAAATATTACAAAATATCCCCCTTATGAAAAAATCATTGTTAAACTGAAAGTTGGTTTAACAAACGAATTTTGTATTGCAAAACCAGTTTTAACTCATGCTTTAACTTTAACCATCGTTTTTGCATACGGGCATATTTCTTTGGAAACAGGACTTTAGTACACAATAAGCTGTTAATGCTGTTAACCGTACTATTTACCAAATAGAATCTGTGATTATTTGTATTTTTTTTTTTGTTTCCTTGCTGAATTGTTGTAGACTTAAATTTTAAACGTCGCATTCTGATTTTTCCAAATAAAGGCATCTAAATCTCAGAATGCATGTGTGCCAGATGTAAACTCTGCCTTAGTTGCTGTAAAGCTTTAGCTATTGTAATATTGCCATCATCTTATTATTGCACCATTGCATACATAAAGTGAATAACGACACTCACCAAGGAATGTGTAAATACAAATTAAGCTGAAATAACAAAATCAAAAAATCCCGGGAATTCCCGCACAAATTTCCCGGGATTTCTTTCCCGGAAAATGTGCGGGATCCCGGGAAATCCCGTATGAAAAACACTAAATGTAACGTAGCCTACTTTTCATATAAAATTATCGATCAGCTGTTTTCTACGTTGCAGTTACTTTACATTACAGTCGGGTAACTGAGCCTTTAACAATACGAACTCAAATGTCAAAACCACTCACTTGGTATTTTGCTTTCGACTGGTATAATTTATGTCGGAAGAAGCCGATAAAGTTTTCAAAACGATTAATTTATAACTTTTATTATTTTATTTATTCACATTTTTTGAATAATTTTTTAATTTTTACACAATTGAAAATTTTTGTTTTGAGTATTGTTTTATTATATTTATTATACTCGCATATTTCAAACAGAACGAATGTAGTTGTAAAACAAATCAATAATAACAGGGTGTTGTTGTGCCACTCTTTTGTTGAATGTTTTTTCATTGTTCAATATGGTTGTATTTATTCTCATGCAAATGAGTAGTATTATTTTTAAATTTTCAAGAAAACGACTAAATACAAGGAAACCTTGTTATCTGGTTTTGATTCATCAGCACGTAAGAAACATCAACTGACAAACGTAAGTGCATGCGAAAGAACACTTTCGATATCGTTGAATCTAAATTGACTCGAAATCGAGTGACTGGCTTTCGATCGCTCAGATTTTCTTGCGATAATAATTGATATAAATAAATAGGTATTTTTAATTTATTATTTTCTATGTTAAAACATCTCTTCAAAGTAACTGACAATAGTGTTCGACGGAGTTCATCTCTTTGTCTCGGTTCACACATTTCATGAAATTTTTAGTTCATGAGCGAGAGAAGAAAATATGATGACTCTCCTCCTCCTCTTCCATAAGTTCGAAAGTTGCTCAACTAAAATTAGTTTGAGTGAACCCAGTATTTAGGTACATCCCGAACTTTGCTTATTAAACTCACAATAAGAAATAATTTCTATTTAATTGGTAAATTAATTAAAATTAACAATCTGTTAGCATACAAATTTTTAACGTTTAGGTTAAATTTTATTAATCAAACGTGTAGGTACAAACTTAACTTTGTAAATGTTGAAATTGCGGGTACATATAGTCAGAAAAAATAATTCGTAACATATAAATGTTTTTAGTAAAACATAATAAAAAACAAGAATTTATTATATGTACCGATTTCTGTTTGAATCTTACGTATGTACTTTCGCACTTATTTCTACAATCGGAAATCGTTATGGCATGAAAAGTCTTTTTTTTTTTTTTGTTTGAATTGTAAATATAAAAAATTCCGGGAATTTTCTTTTTAAAGTCAGGGCTATACAACGGAATGGTACTTTAGAAATTTACCAATGTGAATTTGTACAATTTTTTTGCGCACCATTCTTAGAAGTCCATTGGATAACAATAAAAGTAGATATTTAAAAGACAAAATGAAAAATTAAATCCAAATTTAACGCTTATTTTTCTTTTGTGATTTTTAAAAATATTAAACTATTGACGTATGTAAAAATTTTTACTAGATACGCGGGGCGGCAACACTGAAATGAACATACACACCAGGGTTGGCAATATTGGTACAATTGCACTACTTTCTGGTACAATATTACACCAATGGTTAATTTAGTACATATAAGGAATCTCCCCAGTTTTAGTAATTTCACTCTACATATATTTTCAAACGATTGTATATGTCAATTTTTGCTTTTGAACAATGAAACTCATATTCTTTTCACTTGAAAACAACATTGTGAAAGTAAAAAGCAACGAGAACAATGTGAACTCGTCTATTTCCAAAGTATTTTTCTTCTAAATTCGGATAAAATTTCAACTTAAACAGGTGTAGCATATGTTTTAAAATACGAACTCAAAAGAAATTTTGTGAAAACGATTCGGTAGTCAGAACAAAAGCAATTATTATATGTAATTATAATTCTTAATCCGAAATCAAATTGAAAACCATTACGTTTCTTGTTTATATTAATAAATGGTTTATGAAACGTTTGTTTTTTTTTTTTGTTACGGGTTCTGTATTGCACGTAAAATTAAATCGTTCCGAATTTTCATAGCTTTGTTCTTATAAATTCATATTTCCAACAACAGTTCTATGGCAATTCCGCACGTTTAAATTTCACGTTGTACACAGAACATACCCTTTAATATACCTTTTGATTTTAATAATAACAAAAATTAAAAATTTAAAAAACCCCCTATATTGCTAGAAAAGATGTGACATCTTCTAAACGGCTGGACCGATAGTTAAGAACCTTCTCGATCAAGTCACCTTTCAGACAGAAAAAACTAAATCAAAATCGGTCCAGCCGTCCGTTTGGGCTGTACGTGGATACGGACAGACACACAGATACACAGACACACACTACAAACTTATAACACCCCTTGTTTTGGTCGGGGGTTAAAAATAAATAAAAATAATTACAACTAAAAATTCGTCTAGTACAATTTAGGTAAAAAAAAGTACTATTTAGAAAGTACTATTTAGGTAAAAAAAGTATAATTTTTGAAAGTTGTTGGCACAATTTTAAAATTCTCAATCCCATCCCTGATACACACACGAGCTCCCTCCCATGCACACAAATTATGCACATATATGTATGTATGTATGTATGTAGCTCAGCAGAATAAAATAAAAGAGGAAACAACAAAAAATGCCAAAAATTGATAAAGGGGCCACTCATTAAATTGTTGTGTTTTTACATTTTATAGAAAGAAGAAAAAACCTGAAAAGCTCTGTACAAGATATAGAATAAGAAATTGAAGAGTAAAATGCCGACGGCAAGACATAAAATCCACTTTTTCTATATTTTCCTTGTAATCGCCGCATGCGAATTTTCAAATTGACATCGTTGTATTCGATATCGAATAAAAAGTATTGTAATTTAAGATCATAACATTCATTAACCTGTAAGCAAAGGCATATCTACATCTATCTGCATATTTTTCATTCGATAGGTAAGAGCCATACATACATACATATTTTTAAAGCTTAAAAAAAGTAAAATCAAACTATAATTGTATTGTAAAGGGTGTTTTTTTTAGAGGTATAGAACTTCGAATTGAAATAAAACACAAGAAAATCGTTTTAATGTCCATCAATTTGGCTTTATTGGAAGGATAATTTTATGCCATTAATGTTTAAATATGATTTCGGGCATGTGGCCGCCGCGGCTGGCTCGAATAAAGCCAATTCTACAGGTCCAATTTTCAACCACTTTTTCGAGCATATGGGGCCGCATGTTGGCAATAACGCCACGAATGTTGGCTTCCAAGTCCCCTAACGTTTCTGGTTTGTTGGCGTAGACGAGCGACTTCACATATCCCCAAAGAAAATAATCCAATGGTGTCAAATCACACGATCTTGGTGGCCAATTGACAGGTCCATTCCGCGAAATTATGCGCTCATCGAATGTTTCCTTCAATAAATCGATTGTGACGTGCGCTGTGTGGCATGTAGCGCCGTCTTGTTGGAACCACAACTCATCCACATTCAAAATCTTCAAAATCTTCCATAAAGTTGATGGACAAAGCTCCAATTGCTGTGCACGGTGGCGAATCGATTCATTCGGGTCCTCTTCAACACTTTGCTCTACAGCGGCAATTGTTTCTTCGGTGCGCACTGTTCGACGTCTCTGCGGATGCGTATTATCACATAGAGTAAACGTAGTGCGAAAACGATCCATGGTTAACCGAATTAATTGCTCTGATGGACGACCATAAAATGGACGGAGCTTGCGGTAAACTTCGCGAACTGAACCAATATTTTCGAAATAAATTTGCACGATTTGCAAGCGTTGTTCTTTTGTCAACCTGCTCATGATGAAATGGCAAACCAAACTAAATATTAATCACTTGACAGCTGACAAAATGGCCGCCAGTTAAAAAAGTGATGCCAACTTAAAGTTCTATACCTCAATAAAAAACACCCTTTACTACCAATAGGTATTAATAAAATTTTATGTTGAAAACCACCACCGGCAATAAAACAAAATCAGGGCTATCATGAATAAAATTCCACGTGAAATTTTTCCCAGGGAAAAATTCCAACTAATAGCAAATAATAGGGAAAACAAAAAATTCTAATTGGAAAAGGGAGAAATTTCACGCGGAATTTTATTCATGATAGCCCTGAAAAAGTCGTGAAAAAAACATGGAAACCTTATTACGATGTTCGAATTGACTTCGGTTATTGCCACTGTTGCCATATTTGCAGATTTCTCTGCATTTTGCTGATTTTTCATTGCAAAAATTATAAAGTGAGATTTGCAGATTTATTTTCACTGCCAAATTGCAGATTTTCTAAAATGCTTGTATGACATCAATACTTCGTGTTTTTCTTTACTCCGTAAAAGAAACACTAACAAATAAGTATATTTTGACGTTTAATTTTGCAGTAACCATACCACCAACTTAACAATGTTAAGAAGAAACTAACAAATACATATGTGCAAAGATATATGTATGTATATGTATACATTCCGCACACTAAATCATGTCATGGACATGATTTGGACTGCAAAAATTTCTTTTGCAGTAAAGTCTTCTTGAACAGTTTTTTGCCACTCCTGGACATCTGGGATTTTTGAGTTGTGTCTGTTTATGATTTAGTGTGCGATATGTATGTTTATATGTATATTTATTTTAAGGTTTTTAAGTTTTATTTAGAAAACTTATGCATAAATTTGTACTTAGGGCCAATTATACGACGACGACATCGTTCGACTTGTCGCACACTTACATTTGAAACAACAATAAAATATGAAAATTTGTTTTTGTTTTGAATGTAAGTGTGCGACAAGTCGAACGTTGTCGACATCGTGAAATTAGCCCTTATTCTTTTCTTAAATGCTTATTTTTATTAAACAATTTGTAATAGCAGCATATGTATGAAAAAATTATGCTGTTTTTGTTGTTGCAGATTTTGGAAAATTATTTTTCAGATTTTCAGACTTTTTAGCCAATTTTTGCAGATTTTTGGTAAAATTTTCTGGCAACAGTGGTTATTGCACTACCTGAAGGAAAAAACACCAAATGTTTCTTTAATTTAATACAAAATGTCTAGTCGATTCAACAACCAATGTAAAAGAAACTTGGCACACTTCTTAAAATTTCGATACGAAAGCTATCGAATGCAGTAATCCGTTTATTCGATATGTCTCGAAATTTTATTCGATATCTAAAGCCGCGATTAGCCTCCAGATATACATACATACCTACATCGTCGGTTGATAATTTAAATGTCGTATGTGGATTTTTTGCGGTTTGGAGTTAAGATCGATGCCTTAATGCTTCCGACCTAATCTTTCACTTGGCGTAATCAGTTTTTCGATACCTCATACGGTTTTCGAGATATGGAGTGTTGAGTTTGTCCTATGTGGCACTGGCTGATACAATTTTCAAACTTAAAACTCAATTTACTCGAAACTATCAAATCCGCATACGACAATTAAATTATCAATCGACGACATGGTCGGCAAGACAAAGAACTCGAAAAAAATATTGCCAACAGTGTTGTTTAGCGTTTATTTTAGAATATTTCGCTGTAGTAAAGCGTTTGAAAAATGTCGCATGTCTTGAAAGGTCTTATAAATGGTCTTGTGCAGGTCAATAATATATATAGATGTAAAGTTGCCAACGATATATGTATTGAGGGCCTGTTTGTCTAAATGCGAACGAACGTTTCTTTCGAACATTTATATTAAAAACAAAAACAAAAACATAAATTTGTTTTTGTTTCCAATACTGATATTCGATAGAAGCATTTGTGTTCACATTTAGACAAACAGGCCCTGATTGTTATTAAATACGTACCACGATTTTTATTAGCTCTTCAGAAAGGAAAGGAAAATTCACGAAAAATTCTCAATTACCTTGCGAATAGAGCCATGACAATTAATCACCCTTATTGTGAACAAAGGCGAACATTCCCCTGAAAATTTCAATTCCATCGAAAAACAATTTGCTATTGTAAATTTTTCGTGAATTTTGGCTCCGTACGGAACATACAAGTACATATGTTTTTATTCGGAAAATGTAAAAATAAAATTTAATAAAAATAAAATGTTTAAATGATAAATAATTTTTTTATTACGGAACGGAAATTATGTATGTATATGAAAAAAATACCAAATAATTCAAATCCTTTGAAATTGCCTGTCTTGTGAGAATAATTTAAATAGATATGCATACTATTATTTTTTTGCATCCAGATTTTTAAGCATTATAGAGTTAACACAGCATTATTGAATTATCTTGGAAACATTGATGATATCTCTATGGCTTGGAAAAAACACTGCTGTTTCTCTAAGTACTAAACTCTGTTCCATTAAAAAGTTATGGACAGCGACTACGACGTGACATTTGCTCAATCAACGTTCAGCGAACTCCTTTGAGAATTCCTGGATGTTCTCGCAAATAGCACATTTCCCATTTTATTATAATTTCAAATAAATTTATTATATTTTATCTCTGATGTTAGAATCTTTGGTGTAACCTCCAGCAATGGACAGATTTTTCCGCATCCAACAACAACGTGATCTCAAAAACAAACTATTTATAGGTGGGGGCAAATTACGGCATTCGATACGACTCGAAATTTTAAAATATTCCCATACAAATTCTATTGAAATATTGCGAAATTTCGTTCGATAACGAGTGCCGTAATTTGCCGCCTGATTTGTTAGGGTAAACATCAGCTATTTAACATAAATTTTTAATGAAACGGAATATGAGAAGTGATTGTTGTGTACACAATTATTGATTTGCCTTTGGTAAATACATTTGTAAGTATCACTATTAATTTTCCGTTTTTCCGTTTTTTCATTTTCTACCTAGGTTAGCCTGAAGTTATATCACAATATGTGACGTGCAAAATAGAAAGGGACCTAAGGGTAAAAACCGGTTTTGTTCAGGAGAGCCATTTTAAAAATTTAAATACGTGTATCTTTGGTGTACCATCACCGAGCGTGTTGGTATTGGTCTCATTTGAAAGCGACACATCTCATGACGTCAGGAACGTGTTGGTCAACCTTGAAAACGCGCGTAGCTCGTGCCTACCTCTTGTTTTGTGTAGTTGGTTTTTATTGTTTTCTACCTAGCGGGCTGTTTCCATGAGTTTGATATCAATTTTGCTCGCGTTTTTTCGAATCCAGGTTTATTTTTATTTTATTATTAATTGTGAATTATAATAAATACTCATTTATAATTCTTTTAAATCGTGAATATCACTCTGTTAGTTCGAAAATTTTTTCACATAACCTTAGAATCGTCGACTTCAATTTCATAAAACGCGCATATCTCTGGGAAGGAACACTTTTGGGACATGGGATCGGTCTCATTCGATGCTCAGATGTTGTCCACATCAAAAAAAAGTGAAAATTGATTTGTTTACCCTTAGGTCCCTTTCTCTATGCGCTGTCACATATACATACATATAACAATCTTTACCCAAGTAGATACTATTAGATTAGGGTGCTTATGAAGTGCGTGGCTGCACAGAAAAATATCGAATTTCCCCCAGTTATAAAGTCTAGTTAATTGTTCTTCTCTTCTTTAGAAACTCACATTAATTAATAAAAATATTTCATTCAATAGGAATAGAAATTATTTCTGATTAAAATCTTATTTCGTATTTATTTTTTTAATCCACAATCTCGAATGGAGCAAAATGAAGAATCACTCAAAAATTGATGTAAAAAATTTCTGATTGCTCAGTGACTTTTACTGATTTCACATTTTGTAAATAATTTAAAATGTTGAAACATATAAAAATTAATTTTGGTGATTATTCATTCCAATTTTGGGTAATTTGTCATAGTGAGTAATCACCAAAAGTTCTATTGCTCACATTGTTTTTTGGGGGCCTTTTTTTTTTTTGCTTCTTTACTGTGAGCTTTTCTTTCAACATCATGGGCCTGGCTCCAGATTTTGTTGGGATTTATTTGAGTGATAGCTTCGTGCTGGAGAGTAATGCCTTGTTTTCAGTAACGCGATTGTTAGTGTAGTTGAGTAGAAAAGCTTTCAATTGTTTACGCTACGCTGACGTGAGCTAAAAAAACTAGCTAAAAGTCATTTGCATTTGTGTATATGTAACGCTTGCAATCGCTCAGGAGCGTGAGACAAAAAAGCAAACTAAAATTCAGTCACTCAAACATAAGTATGTAAATAAGTGGTAAAAAGCTACTCACCAACCCATCTCTAGTTTAAATATTTCTAGCATATGTGTATGACTATATTTGTTTTATTAGATTTTAGAACAATGACTCATTCGTTAATTCCCGAGATTATTATGTCATGTCAAGTGTTTGTTGTTTGAATTGTTTATTTTTTAAATTTAATTTTATTACTTTTTTATAATCAACTTGGTTAGCACAATTGAAGTTAATTATGTATGCAGCCATCTGTCAGTCAGAGTGTTGGTAGATTAATGAAATTTTTAAAAGTTCTTTGTTTTTATATGTATGTATGTATAACAAAACTATATAATATTTAAGTTCATAAATAATCAAATACTAAATGAACCTTACAAGCCCGTATGTACATATGTATGTATATGCGAGGACTAACTTTATAATTTTAAAGCACTAAAAGAAAGTTTGGAATATAATTTATCAGAAGATAAACTGAGATTTTTGAAAGCTCAAACAAAATTTTTATTTGTGAGTGATGTTGAAATAGAATTCGAGAGTTATTTCTAATTAATTTTAGTTTTAATTAAATTAAGTCTTCTATACACTTGAGCAACACAGGGCTTTTTACTATAACTACTTCAGAATCAACATTTTCTTCGTCCGCAAAAGTGAACAAAGAAATTATTTATTGCACTGCAAGTGTGGCTGTAATTGTTTTACATTTAATCTTTATAACTATTGTTAATTATATTTCCAATTCAATAACAATTGCAACTACGTTCAAGTTTATTTTTTCATTCATCTATTAGTAATTTAAATGTTATGTATCAAGGAACATTCACAAGGTAGTAGCGGAAATGCAGCTGAGCTATTTTTTTTTTTCAAATTAAAGTTCATCCGAAACTTCAAAAATTGTTTACGAAAGAGAAATTAAAAGAAAATGTAAAAAAATTTCAATATGAAAAATATTTTATTAAAAAAATTCTGTGAAAACAAATCTAAAAATTGAAAAAACTATTAAAAAATTGTGAAAAGTGCTAAACGTTGCAAATTTTTGTTATTATTATGTTAAACAAATTCTGTTTTTAAGTTTTGGATGAACTAATAAAACCCTTTATTGTTTTTTTTCATTGTTGTATTTTTTCATTGTTTTTGTAATCCTGATATCACCTGGAAATTAATGTGCCTTGGTTATGTATCTATTAATAAATGAAATAACTTTTAATGAAGATAGAGGGTACGTTAAATTCAAATTATTTACAAATTTATTTTTTAAATTAATTTTTTTTATATAAGTATGCACTCGTATACATACGTTTATACCAGCGTTGTCCACAAAGAGAAACAGCTTAAAAATGTGTGTGTAGTGGTGAGTGCACTGGGAGAAATTTGCTGGTAAATGTATTGAATAATGTTTTTGTATACAACATTTTTTATGTTTAATTAAGGCCGTTTCACACTATAATACAAGTATTAATACTTTTGTGGAAAATGCAACTCTGACATGTTGAGTTGTTATTGTCTTTTGAAATTTTTGAAACAGAAATTAGATTAGGGATGCATTTTCGTCGAAAGTATTAATACTTGTATTATAGTGTGAAACGGCCTTTAATAACATGAACTGAAGTATGAATGAAGCATTAAAAAAATTAAATAGTATATCCATGAAAAAGATTAAGTGGAAATAAAAATAAGTTCAATTACGAATGATTGTTTTACGCCGCCCCTTTTTTGCTAAACCTAAGGCAATTAGGTATGTAGCCTTTAGTTGGCTGCATGTTGCGGTATTTGTATTGATTTTACAATCACGCAAAGCTTTATTATTTTTCAATTCCAAATTCTTTTATAATTTTGTTATAAGCCTATCTCTGTCCTCCCCTGACAAACTACACAGTTCTAAATGGCGACTTTCATAATGACGCTTAAAACTGTATGCACTTATTTTTTTTTAATTTTTGCATACAAGGCACTCAGCTTCATTAAATATGTTTAGTGAAAATAAAAATGTTTTCTCATAATATACCTTCCACATTTCAAAATAATAAAAAATGGTTAATATGTAAACATACAATTATTCCAAGTGTATTGAAATGCTAGAAAAAAAATCATAAAAATACTCAGTTGTTCTTCTCTTTTTCTCTAACTTGTAATCTCAACTGTGTATTTTGTTGTTGCATCATAACAAATCAAGCGACATCAACCTTCTTGCTTAAAATTTGGCATACAACTGAATAAAATTATAACTTTTGTACTCTTTGTAGTGCGCTTCGTCAACATTCCTGTCAAGGCGCATTTATTAGGTGGCAGCACTACACCAGGTGACTAATGTCATTATACCAAGCCAAATGTCAAATTTGGATTGAGTAGGTATAAGCCTAAGATCAGCGTGACCATATTAGCTTATTTTGAGCTAAATTTAGCTTATTTGTTTCAGATTTAGCCTTAAAATTTTCATTTAGCTCTTAGCTTATTTTTTAGCTTTTTTTAAAAACTCATTTAGCTTTTTTAGCCTTTTTTTAGTCTAAATTGCGTGTTCTCTAAAAATATATTAAAAACATAAACAACTTATAAAAATTATAATTTTTTAGCATTGTAAAATAGTTTACAAAAAATACAAAATGTAAATTATACGACAATTTTATAACAGAAATGGAAAGTTGAAAAGTAGCAGATAATGGCAGAATGGTTAGAATTACAACGGAAAAAGTTAAATTCATATTAGTGGTCAAAACACTTTTTGAGTTTTTTGGGTATAAAATTATTTGACTTGAGTTGAACGTTCATTCAGCGGCATCAATTAACTTAAAACAAAAACCTGAAATAGCCTCAAGCCTGGATAACACTATGTACCGATTTTCGTCGGGCCACCTCAATAAAGTCATAAGTAATAAGCCAAAAGGGCATTATTACTCAATTAATTCTGGAATAAGTCTATATGGGCTTATTACCAATGCAGTGTGGCGCAAATATGTCCTTGTATTTCAAGTAGTCGATAAATTATAACAAAATCTTTACTTATGACTTTATTTCACTGATCTGACGAAACTCGGTACATTGTGCAGATAGTGTGATCCATGCTTTACCTTAAATAGCATTAATTCACTTAAAAAGCTTTCGTATTTTAGTATAAATGTTTTTACATTTTTAAAAACTTTTTAAGATTATTTTGGGGAAGTTTTTGTTTTGTTCTTCATTAAATCTAAAATATAATAATTAATAAATAATTTCATTAAGCAAATATTCTATATGTATAATAAAAAAATATGTTTGTGTAATATTTAACGTTAGTTTAGCAATAAGAAACTATTGAAAAGTGATCAAAGAAGTGGAAAAAAGTTTAGCTTTATTTTCTAGCCTAAAATGTAACTTTTTAGCTTATTTTAGCTTCTTTTCAAACGTGATTTAGCTTAATATTATTTTAAAATCTGGTCACACTGCCTAAGATGGTAATTTATACCAACAAAGTATATGTGGTTATTGCTGTTGTAATATTTGTTGTAGAAACGCGGGTACCTGATTGATGTGCCTTGATTCCTGTTGTGTATGTGTAAATCGCGAAAAGTGTTCGGCCCCCGGGGGCATTGTGTGCGCATCATTGGTTTATACCTACAAAAACTTAAAAATAAAACAAAAAAAAAAAAATTAAACCGACTTCAAAAATAAGCACTAAAAGCTACAAATAATATAGATCTAGTTAAATAAAAGATTTTTATATATGTTACCTACAGTGCCGTTTGAAGTTGGTGCCAGCAACATTGGTAACTAAGCACATACATATGTACATAAAAATTACTTGCAGTTTTTTTACCGGGCATCTTCCTATGTGTTTAGTACCAGTATTACTGGCACCAACTTCAAACGGCACTGTAGGTAACATATATAAATATCTTTTATTTAACTAGATCTATATTATTTGTAGCTTCTTAGTGCTTATTTTTGAAGTCGGTTTAATTTTATTTTTTTAAGTTTTATTTGTACCTTTTTGGTGCTTATTTAGAAATATGGTCCAGTTTCGTAAAAATCTATTAAGTAAAAACACCTGAAATATAGTATTAAATTTTATGGGGCGTGGCTACGCCTACTTTTTTAAAACAAGATTGTGTATTTTTAAGAGTTTAAGGTGTGTGCCAAGTTTCGTACAGATCGATAAAGTAAAAGCACGTGAAATTAAGTATTAAATTTTATGGGGCGTGGCTACGCCCCTTTTTTTAAAACAAGATTGTGTATTTTTAAGAGTTCAAGGTGTGTGCCAAGTTTCGTAAATATTTGTTAAGTACAAGCACATGAAATATTATACTAAAATTTAATAGGCGTGCCCCGCCCACTTTTTTGAACGCAATTTTGTGCCTTTATTAAAGTTTAGGGTGTGTGCCAAGTTTCGTCAATATTGGTGAAATACAAGCACATGAAATATTATACTAAAATTTAATAGGCGTGCCCCGCCCACTTTTTTGAACGCAATTTTGTGCCTTGATTAAAGCTTAGGGTGTGTGCCAAGTTTCATAAAAAACGGTGAAATAGAACCCTGTGAAATATAATATAAAATTTTAATGGGCGTAACCCCGCCCATTTTTGTTTAAAGAAAATTGTGTCTTTTTTAGAGTTTAAGGTGTGTGCTAAGTTTCGTAAAAATCGGTTAAGTAGAACCACGTGTAATGTTATAATACATTTTAATGGGCGTAGCCCCGCCCTTTTTTTCAACTTAAAAATTTTCTAATTACAAGAACCAAAGATGTTTGCTAGGTTTCGCAGCAATCAAATAAGTAGAAGATCATTAAATCAAATTTAAAAAATTGTGGGCGTGACCCCGCCCACTTTTTTCAAATGGGACCAATGGGAAGCTATACCCTCTCAGACAACAAAAAAATTTTTACAATCGGTCTAAAATGCATCGAGTTATGGACCTACACACCTAAAAAAAAAAATAGAGACGAATTGTTAACCTCCTTCTTTTTTTGAAGTCGGTTAAAAAATTATATTTAAAAATAAATATTTTTTGCTTTAAATATGCCAGAAAATTATTGCGAAATCTTTCAAAAGCTGTGCCTCGTTTCTGTAAGGAATGTGAGAACTTTTCGAATCGAAAGAACTGTTATCATCCTGTGAAACACGGTGAGTATGAACAAATTATATGTATGTATATGTTAATATACTACTCGTATATTTTGTAAGTTTATTTATTTATGTTTTTATATGAATAACCCTGTGTTAAATAGAACAACCAATATAATTTTATAATTTTTCTCGATGCGAGAACTTCCTACAAGTTACAGAAACGAGGTACTGTAGAAGCTACTGCAACCACTGTTACCATATTTCACAATTTATTGTCATTTTGAAGATTTTGAGTGCCAAAAATAGCATTTTGACGACCAGACGATTTTTGCCTTCAATTTGATGGTTTTTAAATAATTATAAATTGACATCTTTTATGAGAACTTTAAGAAAACAATTTTGAACTTGGCCAAGAACTTGACAGCTTTTGCTAGAATTTGCAATAAAAGTAAGGAATAAAAAAGCAAGCAATCTTAATTTTTATATTAATAATTTTGGAATTATTTAATGTTAAACATGTTATTGTAGATAATTTCCCTGCAGGAAATGGAACTGACACAAGACTAGTCACGTGACCGGTCCCCAAGTGATAGGGACCAGTCCGAGTTCTAACACTTCCTATGTAGCGGACCAGTCACTTTTACATGGGGATGTCCTAGGAGTGTGTTAATTGATACTTTGTATGCACCTTTTGACTTGGCACTGAATTATCCCATAGGGACCTATTCGATGTATAATAATATAAATATAAATTATTTATAAATGTAATTTCGACATTGAAGGGAGCAATTAACATTATATTTACACTATTTGATAGGTCCTGTATTCGACCATATCGAACATGTTCAGTGCGGTTTACTACAATACTAGACTAATGTGTAGTTTCCACAATGCAAGCAAGCGACTTGTCTGGAAAAAATATATGAAAAGCACTCAAATTTTTGCGTGATTCCTATACAAATTTTCTAGACAAGTCGCTTGCTTGCATTGTGGAAACTACACATAAGTCCAAATTAAATTGGCTCAAGATCAAGACGATACGATAGTCACGAAAATGATCAATATGTCACCATTTAAACGATATGACTTTTTTCACCATACAATACTCGGTACTTTTGATAACACCCACATTTTGTCCAGTTATAGGACGAGTACGTTTGGATCAATTGTCACCAAATTTTCAGCAGGGTTATGAAACAACAGAAATACAGAATTAATATGGTCAAATTAAAAAAATAGTTAAAAACTTATGAGTAATTGTTCAAAAAGAGATTTGAGTGAGTGTTATAATTTTGAAAATAGTTGTTTAGACATTTATGAATTTTACTTAGGAATATATACCAGGGGCCCGTTTCTCAAAACTACAAATTACAAACCTACAAGTAAAATACACACAAAACAACAACACTTTTACAAATAGCCTTTTTTTAGCCTTCGGTCGATCTCTAATTGCCATCACCTTATTATTGCACCATTGCATACATAAAGTGAATAACGACACTCACCACTAACAAAATCAAAAAATCCCGGGAACTCCCGCACAAATTTCCCGGGATTTCTTTCCCGGAAAATGTGCGGGATCCCGGGAAATTTTTCCCAGGAAATCCCGTATGAAAACCACTAGCTGCAACCAATAGAATCATTAAATTTTTTTTTGCCAATTTTATTAAAATTTAGGTAAATTAATACAATTGCAATTTAAATGTTAACTTTTTATACATTTTAGCAGTTTTCATTGAACATTCTCAGATATACATATCGCTAACTTAATATAGAAAGGCTAACTCATTATTTTTTGGAAACCGATTTTTTTTTTGTATATTTCGATAGAAGAACATTTAGTGTATCGAAAAATGCAAAAATCTCCATTTTAAAAAAAATAATGAGTTAGGGCCTTTCTATATTAAGGTAACGATATTTACATTAGCCGCTTTTTGTTTTAAAGTTTTAAAGCCTAAAAGTATGAGTCCGCTTCTGACATTAACGGTAGCTAAGAGATTTGCTTGACATTAGCCGACTTCTAGCCGAGATACACTGTTTGTCGGCAGCCGCTGCCGAGGTTTTTAGCCGCTGTCGCAGATATTTTTAGTCAGCTGCCGCCGCCGACAAATCAGCATCGGCCTCGTTCTCTGACTTGCACTCCTCATTCTCCAATGGTTTTTGTGTTGCATATATAAATTAGTACATACATATTTATTTATATTAAATTTTAATTGCATAAGATTTGTTGTTGAGATCCTAGATTGATACACCTGCAGTATTAGCGCCATCATCGAAGAGTGATTTCTACTAACATATTTCCATTTAAAGTATGTATATTGAAATGTTTAGAAAATCTATTCGAATTATTGATGATTTTTCTAAATATTAGTGTCTTGCAATTAGAGGTTTCATGTTGATATGTAAAAACGAATATTTTTAAGCGATGTTTATTTCATTGTAAAGACGACAGTGTGCCATTAATAATGGAAAACAACCTTTTCATTTAGAGCTTTTAAACATTAATTTGGAATTTAAACTAAACTTTGAACTAGTCTGCGAGCTGTTGTGATATGTTCTTATAAAAATTCGGCCGCAAACTTGAGCCAAACTGCATTTTTATTTTACTTCCAAACAGAGAAACAAGAAGCTTTAAGAAGCTTTAGAAACTGCGGAGGCAGTTCATAAGCCGGCTTATAAAAAAACTTCAAACACCTGGGGGTCTACTCTGTAATTCGAAACGAAAGCAAATTCTTTCGAATTGCAATGCTATTAACATACAAATTCGAAAGCATTTTCTTTCGTTTCGAAATACAGAGTAGACCCCCTGATGACTATATAATTTTTAAGATGTGGTAAAAATATGCCATTTGAACCGTGGCTAGCCGCATGCATGGACGGTGGCTTGAAGTTACGTTGAAAGTCGGCGGCGGCTCTTGAGCCGGATGTTTTTCTGCTTCCGAAGACGCTGTCATTATTAAACTTTTTTTAATATTTTTAATAAAAATACTCTATACTCTATAAGTTTTACCACAAGCCTTTCACTAGTTTGAATTTTTTTTTTTATCGACTATTGATTTCATTTTCAAATACAATTTAGTTATAACCGATACTCTATATAAACATTTGTATAAGAAAGCAAAAAATTGTTTTCACTGCTAATGATTTGATTACATAGGTTGAACATCGTATCGCTCTGTAAGCCAAATTACATGTGATAATTTTTAAGGAACAAATAACGCCATGAACACAATTAAATTCTAAATAATCTGATAAACACTAGCTGATTTTTTTGAAGGCCGCCACACCTTCATCATCAGCGTTCCTTGTGTTTGGTTCACTGTGTGTGGTGTCAATTAATGTACATATCGTCACCTTAAATGCAAACAGACGTAACTACATAAAAATTCGAAATCGAGTTTTTGATTGATTATGGTTCATTTTATCAAACTACATGTTCACGCAAATATTTAGACCTCTGCGATCAAAAATTTCGACTTTATTAAAGAAATTGAAAGGGACGTAATTACGAATAAAAAAATAGATTATATTGCAAAGAACGTAACTAAGATTAAAGCTTAAATATATACATATAAAAAGAAAATAAAATGTTAAAAACATATAAGTATGCATACTACAAGTAAATATCGAAGAAAATTTTCAAGAATACTTTATTATTATTGATTTTGTAACGTTTTTTGTTTCTCCTGTAAAAAATACAAAAGTGTAGTTACGTCCGTTTGCATTCAATTCAAATGAAATATGTGAATAGTTTTGATTCA
Organism: Tachina lurida; assembly: GCA_944452675.1. NCBI lineage: Eukaryota > Metazoa > Arthropoda > Insecta > Diptera > Tachinidae > Tachina > Tachina lurida. The sequence continues at coordinate 66,142,080 of OX101752.1, read as the reverse complement.
ACATACTCCAATTTGCTTAAAACTCAAATTTAACGATTTTTTTTTTTCAAAAATTTTATATAAAATAGTCTTTTTTCAATATTCAAAATTTTTTGCAATTCGTGAAGTAAGTGTTAAAAAATGTCTACTGGAACAATTATACTATTTGCGACTTCGACGTTTTTTTACTAAATCAAATTTCTGCAATCTGCAGTAAAAAATTTCCATGCTTTTCAAGCAAAAAGGCAATAAAGTGCATCATTAATCGCTTTAAAATATGAGCTTATTTAGAAGCAGTGAAAGCATTTGTGAGCAAAATGTAGTGCTACAAACCGGGAACTCTTTATTTGATGCATTTTTTACTGGGATATAGTAATCTTTTGTATTTAGGACCAGTAAATGTCATCCATAATGTTAATTTGTAATAATCAAAAAGATTTACATGGCAGATTGCATCCTTAGTTTAACTATTTTTAAGTTGTATGCAATAATGGCCCTTAAAATAGTTGTTGCTATTTGTATAATTCTTGGGCGAAGCGAATTTAATTTCTGGGCTGCCAACTCTCAACATGATATAGAGACTGTGGGTAAATATAAAAGGGCAGAATCAAGAGCTGAGCTGCTCAAAGTAGCACCAGAGTGCCGAACATCAATCGGCTTTTTATACAAATGAATACACATACGCGAGTATATTTCTCTCGGTGGCCAGCTCTGATCAAGAGTGATAGAATACAACACTTGGAACAAAAATTGCAAAGGCAGGCTTGTAGGAGCTTCCATCGGGAAAATAAGAATAAATTAAATAATTGTATGTGTTCTTGATTAAACGCGACATGAATAGCATGTTTTGATTTACGCGAAATGCTAAATTCTTGGTCCCAAGAAAAGATTTTGTACCAATACTGACTGAACATTATTTTATGCGAATTTGATTTATCGAGTACACATATTTTCCAAAGGAGCAAAATATCTGTACTTGCAGATAAATAAAATAAATTTTTAAATACATACTCTCTACTTATAAATTTTCGCTTGTGGATAAACACGAAATTAATTTCCTTCCATTCGCAAGGGCAAAAAAGTTTGTTATTAGTTTTAGTGAAGAAAACTTCATGAAAATCAACTGCGCTCAGTAGCGGCTTCTGTTCATAAAAAATTTACAAAATATACTGATTATTTGAAACTTATTTTCAAATCAAGATGACCCGAAACGTAATTACATTTCCATTTAATTTAGTATTTGCCTTATATAATTATTTAAGGGCCATTATTACAATTTAAAGTTAGTTAAAAGTAGGATTTTATTGGAGGTGTAAAATGTTGTTCATTATTATAAATTTAATTTAACTTACCAGGAAGGATAAACTTGCCTTTAACTTGGTGCTTAGTTTAGGTCAAACTAAAATAGTACTAATGAACAACTTTTTATCCTACTTTTAACTAAACCTAAGTTGTAATAATGACCCTAATATTTATAATTGTTTAATGTGGTGTTGTTTAATTCAAAAAACTTGATATACCTACTTCCAGTTCTACGAGGGTTAACTGCTATATGTCGGTATATAACAAAAACTCAACAATTAATGCGTGTAGAAAGTTTTCTGGTACGAGTGATAACTGATATGGAAAAAATCGTTTTCTCTAATCAATTATATTAAAATTTTTCTAGATTTTGTGTGCAACTCTCGTAAGAAAATAAAAAAAAACCGTAATTAGAATTGCAAACTTGCGGTTGGTTTTCCAACTAAAAATTAATCAGATAAAATATCGTATCTGGTTGTTTGTTTTTTTTTATAATTACTGTTTGTTGTTGCAGCAAAACTTAAAAAAATAATTAAAAAAAAGCATGGAATCGATATTAAAATATAAAATCAGTTTCCATAGAAACTCGGCGCCATAGAAGTCTGCATGTACATATGTATATACAATGAATTTATTTATTTTTATATAAATTTATTATCAGTGTCACGCGTTTACAATGTAGTGTTGCCAATTTAAAGTTTATGGTAATAGTATGTTCACACGGACAGCAATTATCGAGGTTCGCTCTCCCATTTACGGTTCGCGGTCGAATCTTGATTGAATCAACATGGTTCGCCATACAAATTTTTGAGAGCGAACCAACTTGGTTCATTTTGAACCTAGCTGCGAACCATGAAGAAATTGCTATCATCGCTAGTTTTGATAACAAATTATCGCTAATTTATCTGAACTAGCTATCAAAACAAAATGAGTACATACATACACATACACATTTTTAAACAAAAAAACACAAAAAAAAAATGATTGCGAGTATGAATTAATAATATTAGAACACATTTTATTAATTATTTTTGATTAATTTGTTTATCTACTGTAAAAAAGCAAATAACACAGAATATAAAACGCGTATCAACTATTCACGTATATATGTATGCATGTATGTATATACATGAAAACAGTGATGCCAACTTTTGATACTCAAAGCGCGTAAAATTTTTTTGAAAAAGCGCTAAATTGAAAAAATATGCATTTAGCGCAAAATAAAGTAAAATTTTTTGAATAAGCGCGAAAAGGAGCTAGTTTTAAAATGTTTCTGTTTTAAATCAAAACATCAAAAAAATTTGTTAAGTAATTTATTAAAAATTAATATGTACCTATCATAAGATCAATACATTCATAAGTACATTAGCTCGAGATATTACATTTCATATTACATTTTAATAAGGTAGATATAAATAGTGTACCTACATATATACATAATAGAAGTACATATATATGTATGTATGTATGTTTACATAAGTATGTACATACATACAAAATTTCAAAATTTTGCTCTTTCAAAAATATACATTATCCTGTTTTTAGGCTATACTGAATATCTTTCAAATCACAAAAAATTCGAAGAAATAGATATTTCTATATTATTCTTATTGTTTAAATTGGTAAACTAACAAAATAAAATGAGTTAAAAGTCGATATTGCTAAATTAAATTATTGAACAAAAAGTAAAAAGCTGAAACCAAATTCGATCGAAATAATTTAATTTCCGTAATAAGGTTCTGCAGAAAACGAAAAACGAAGAATTTGCTCGATGAATAATACTCGGAATTGTAATTTTCTCTATGTGAAAGTACAAAAATCTGTTTGAAACAACTTTATTTCAACAAAGAAAAATTTTTTTCAACCATTTATTTAAAATATATTTGTTTTATTTAATTTTTTTTACATATTTAAGATATTTTCTCAAGTCTTAAGGAAAAAATGCACCATCATAAAAACTGAAATATTCTATTCCTTCAAATAAAATTAAATAAAACTTTAACACATACACTACGTTTGGATATGAAAGTGGACCTGAAGCAATTTTTCGGCAAAATCTTGACCGCTCTGGGCATCCAAAATTGCAGTTATTGCAATTCCATACAATGAATGTATAATTTTTTTAATTTGGTTCACTTCAATAAAAAAATTGATCCTTTGGTATTTTGTTGATCTTCTAATACGAGCAACAATGTGTTTTTTGTTGTATTGCCACATTTAAATTGAAAACTATCGAATTGACGTTTTTTCGGAATGAACAAATCGATCGAAATCTGAAGAAGGTAAAACGAAATCGATCGAAATGAAAATTCGTAATCAAAACAATTTCGAAACTGAAATGAAATGATTTCTGTGACAAGCCTGATAATTATAAAAATTGCTAGATTTTCGTGTTTTTTCCGCGTTTTGAGTGACTGAAAACGGATTAAATCCAGCACGAAAAGTTCTAAGTTGGCATCACTGCATCAAAAATAGTTATCAAAATGAACCACGAATGGAGTCGTCTGAACACCAGGGTTCGCAATCGTGGTTTAGAGAGCGAACCAAGTGGTTCATGTTGCCGTCTGAACATAGCATAAATTAGTTCGTTTTAAGAGTTTTTCGCTTTAGTTGTAAGGCAGACACAAGGCACATTTACTACAGGTACGCGCATTAGGGAAAACACTGTGGCAACTCTGTGCTTCTCCCATAGTTTTACAAAGTAATTGTCAAAAAATTGTATGCATCAAACAAGGCACAAAAGTAATTGTCAAATGAATTCTTCGTTATAAACGTGTAAACAAAAAATCAGCGGATGAGCAATTTGTCTGATGCATGTACCTGTTTGATATGCCTTGGGCAGACATTTCCAAAACACGTCACTTTCTCTGAGTACATCTCAATTTCAAGTGCAAACTATTAAAATTATTAAGAGCCATCCCCCTGTGCAATGTTTTGAGAATGTCTGATGGAGATAATATTGACAACATTTCAGATACAGTATAAGTATTACAATCAACTCTTTTTTACACGGTCTTTTTTTACACGATTTTGAAATAATACGGTTCAAAATAAGAAGAAATGATTTTTTGCACTGGCACGATATTTTTGATTATTTTTTTTTTAATTTTGTATTCTGTTTGTAAGAAGCGTGCGCGTGTAAAATTAACTTTACATTTAGTTTTTCAAGCTTGGAATAAACTTTATTTTATTTTTCTTGTACAAATGAATTGTTATTGTTATTAAATATGTATGTTTTTTAATAAAACTTTTTGATATTCACTTTTTCACGTTATACTCAGTAAATGTTGTTCACCACAATTTCAAAAAATGGTTGGACGTCATTTCGAGTGGGGAGCCAGCTTACTGGTCTTCCGACATAGATTTTGGTGTCATGAAAAATATCTAGATCACTCTCCAAGGGTCGTAACAATCTGTAACCTACCAAGAAGTGACTTACTTCACCCATATGTGAAGATGATCAATCGTGTTAATTGGCTGGGATTCAAAAAATATTTTAGTAGTCATTGCACGGAAAACATTAAGCTAAGAACACCAGATGATATTGAATCTAACATGGAAAACCTTAACGAAAAGATTAAACAGGCTGCTGAAAATGAAAAATATTATATTATATATTTAAAATATTAATTTACAAAATATAAAATAATTTCCATTTTAGAGCGCATTGTAAAGTTTCTTAGGTTTTCATACAAACAAAAACAGCTGTACACACGGCTGCCAGATTTGACGATTTTTGTGCCAAAAATAACAAAATGACGATTGGACGATTTTTTCCTTAAAATCGACTATTTTTTAAAAGTCCAAATATTTTAGTTTTTTTTTATGAAAAATCTACTATTACAATTCATGTATTACTTACCTTCTAAAAGTTTTTGGTATAAAGTACTGAGACCAACACTTTGACATAACTTGGCAATATTGTTCATAATTTTACCAGTGTGAGGAAAAAATTTATAAGGGGTTAAAAGAGGACAATGGTTTAAATTTACCAATAAACATATAAATTAAAATATATATGTATATATTAGAGCGGGTCGATTTGTATGGAGGCAAAAAAAAAATCGCTCAAATTACAAGGAAAATGGTATTCTAGGGATCAAACTAAGAAACTTTGAGGAAGGAACCATACCTCCAAAATATATTTTGATCCGAAAGGTCAAATTTTCTCGAAGGGTCAAATTTTGAAAAATCTCACTTTGACCCGTTTAGAGTTCCTCAATTGAGTGTGATTTTTTGCAATATATGCATGGGGAACCCCTCAGGGGTGGTTCCAGGTTGTGTGCCACTGTGGGTTGGCCCTCTAAAATTAGTGGGGGTCGGTCATACATTTTGAGTCGATTGAGGAACTCTAAATGGGTCAAAGTGAGATTTATCAAAATTTTACTCTTCAAGAAAATTTGACCCTTCGGATCAAAAGTCGGGACATCAAAATACATTTTAGAGGTATGATTCCTTCGGTAAAGTTTCTTATTTTGGTCCCTAAAATACGATTTTCCTTGTAATTTGTGCGATTTTTAAATCGACCCGCCCCAGTATATATACATTAGGACGCAAATACGTAATCTACACGAAATTCTAAGCAAATTCTCCGATGAAACTACGTCTAAAAGCAATTTTTTCAAATAGGAAAATGTATGTCCTGAATTAAATGCTACTAAATTCGGATCATTATTATTATCCTCCCACGTACGTACTCCCTGTTTTTATATTTTTTTGGGAGCTACCTTAGATTTATTCATAATATTTGGTTAAGTTAAAGCTCAGTTTTTATGCATTAGACCCAGTGTCCTTAAAAAGGCAAGCTTTAGCCAAACAAGAAGCAGCTCAGGAAAAGAAAATACATTTTCATGCCGAGATGCGTGGTATAGGGTTTAATTTTAGACCCACGGGTTTTTCGTAAAATTTTTTAAGATTTATATGTAGATTTCGTTTTTACTATACGATTTTTAATTTTTTTTTCATCCATACAAATTGAACCGGCCTAGTATACACGTTAAAAAATTTGTTTTGATTTGTCCGATTTTTCTGACGATTTTTCGAATATAAATTGACGATTATTTTATAATTTATCGGGATTTCGACGAGTTTTCGTTAATTTTATCTGGCAGGCCTGGTTGTACAGTCTGTCAAATAAGTGTTATAAAAAGCAGACAAAATACTGCAACAAAAACACGCATTTCTGCAGGAGATGTATTTTATTTTGAGCAAAGTTATTAGACAGTCTGTGAGTTAAAACCTGAATGCAAAATCAGCTGTTTGTGGCTTGTAACGTTAAAACCAGGTTTTAACTTGCAATGTGAAAACACTATAAGAAAACTATATTTTTTATCTAAATATATAATTACTAGCTTTAACCCGTGGTTCCCCTCTCTTTGTATTTTGGAAACTATACTTAAAATTTATGAATAGTTTGTTATTTGTCACTCTGTCACACTGATAAAGGTGATAAAAAATAATAAAAAACAGAACAAAAACCGGGTTTAAGACTAGTTAAACAATCCAACACGAATCGAAAACTACCCTAGCTAGCCCAACAATTTATTTAAAAAAAACCGTATCATATATAAAAACCGGTTCCCAACCGGATAAAAAAAATATGCTGTAGTTGACGCTGGTAATGCGGCTTTCGATTCGTGAAAGAATTTTGAAAATCGGTTAAGCGTTTTGGGCGTGAAAGCGCAGCAAACAAACAAACTCACTTTCATATTTATAATATTAGTAAGGATGTATGTACATTAGAGTGGGTCAATTTGTATGAACTAAAAAAAAATTACGATGCGTTGTCAAAATCGTAATATACGATGAATTCTAAGAAGGTTTGCCCAAGGAACCATGGGTCTAAAATCAAAATCGAGCTTCCCATTTTTAACGAGAAGTTTTTGTAGATTACGATTTTGACAACCGCTCGGTCGAGAAAAAAATTGACTCACTCTGATGTACATATTGTTATTTCCATATGTTTATTACATATAAAATCTGGGGGATTATTATGTAACACGAATTGAAAATATAGCTATTAAACAGATCAACAGAATAAATCGTTTTTGCGTTATTAGTGGCAAATCACTGCTTTCCTAACTCCCTTACGTCAAATCCTCGATATACCTACCTATAATACGTACAAAATATACCTAGGCAGTGATTTGTTATTAATAACTCAAAATCGGTTTATGCGGTTCTTAATAAAATTCGCTCTTTTGCATAAGTATTAAGCTTTTTTCCGTATAGTAATAACTGATTTACATTTTATTCAAATGAAAACAGCGTAATTTCAATTTCATCAGAAACCTTTTAATGCTAGGAGTGGTATTCACTGTTGCCAGATTTGCAGATTTCTCTGCATTTTGCTGATTTTTCATTGTAAAACTTATGGCGAGTATACACGATACTACAAATCGTACGATAAATCGTACAAGTATGAAATTAGTAACGTGTATCATGCTGTCGTACTTAGGAAGTATACTTTGTAGTATGAAAATCAAAAATTTTTGATTTCTGTGGGCGGAGCTTCGCTAAGTACGATAATAAGTATTGTGTATCATGCTGTTGTACAGCGAAATTAGTTTTATGAGGAGTTGATTTAGAAAACGCAGTGTTTCTTCGGCTCAATTTTAAAATTAGCTTTATGTAGCGGATATTTTAATTAAAAAAAGAACATGAAACATTATAACCATTTTCTACAACATGATCCTTTTGTTTTTGCATTATTTTTTTTATTCTTTTCAACTGCAGTTCACTTATTTTTAATAAATCGACCACATTATTTATTAATCCGCGTGTGTATTGCCTTAAAAATTTTCTGTCAAATGAATTAGTATGATTTTTAGTAACGTGTATCTGAAAACCCGTACTACAACTCGTACTACGCAAAGTACGGAATTAAGTATCGTGTATACCTTGCATTATAAAGTGAGATTTGCAGATTTTCACTGCCAAATTGCAGATTTTCTGAAATGCTTATGTAGCATCAATATTTAGAGTTTTTCTTTACTCTTTTAACAAATTTGTGTAAAGATATATAAGTACATATGTATGTAGATATCGCACACTAAATCATAAACAGTCATACTCAAAATTATGCAAATGGTTTTGTTTTTTCATGTGCCGTAAAAATTTATTTTGCAGAAAAGTTTTCTTGAACAGTTTTGTATGTAATGTACCATTTTCTTTAAGTTTTATCAAGAAAACTTGTGCATAATTTGTCCTCATCCTTTTGTTAATGTTTATTTTTATCAAACAATATCAATCATATGTTTTTGTATAGCAAGATAATTTATGTTAATTCGAAAACAAAATGAAGGTGTTTTTATTGTTGCAGATTTTTTAAAATTATTTTTCAGATTTGTTCGCCAATTTTTCCAGATTTTTGATAAAATTATCTGGCAACAGTTGTGGTATCTGTATACTAGGGGTGGAAAACTATCGATGGCACTATCGATAGTATCGATAGTTAATTTATTTTGTGACTATCGATGTTTTATTTCTGCAATCGATTAATACTTGAAAACAATCGATATTTTTTAGTCACTATCGATATTAAATGGTACACCACTAAAGGCAAAAAATAGAAAATATGTTGCTTTTTATAAACAAAAATAGCTGGATGACGGAAAATTTATTCCACTGATCACACTTATTTATCATAAAACTATTTTAGTTTTGTTATTTATTGAACAGACGAATAAACTTCTATTTTATTTTGTTTTGTTTAAAAATGTTTTGTTTTGAATTTTTAGTGTAAATAATTATATACATTATACGAGAACCATACAACTTCGATACTATCACGATAGTATCGTCGATATATCGATAGTTTTTCTAGCTTTCGATAGTCTTGAAACGATATATCAATAAAGTTTTTCAAACTATCGAAAACTTTTGATAGTAACACTATCGATAGTTTTCCACCTCTACTGTATACTAGAGATCGACCGAAGGATTTTTTTTAGCCGAAGCCGAAGCCGAACTTCGGCTAAAATCCTAAACTTCGGCCAAAACCGAAGCCGAATGTTTTAAATTTTAAAAATGATACTTATGTTTTATATGAATTAAGAAAAAAGTTTGCTTTTTTGAGATCACTAAAATAGCTGTAATATCTATTGGATACATAACAAGAAAAATAAAACTATTTTGCAATTTCTAGATTGCTTTTTCATATGATCACTCACAAGAACGTCCAAGTAAAAGAAAATAGAAAGCGACAGGGTTGTATTTCAAAGAAACCCTTTCAAAACGTTAAACACAATAGAAACTGTCGGCGAGCAACGACCAAACATAATTTAATTTTTCAAGCTTGGAATGAAAAATATTCGGCTTCGGCTAATCGGCTGATTTTTGCCATAGGCCGAATGTTGGCCGATTACCAATTTTGGGCCGAAGCCGATTAATCGTGTAGGTATTTATTTCAGAAGATTTTGTAAGTGTGTATTGCTGTTGCGCTTCTTTGAGTTTTCAAAAACATGGATGAAATGATTAAAAGTTAATTGCCATGGCAACACTCATAAAAGGCGTAGCTAAATTTTGATTGGCTATGAACGGTTGCTAAGTATTAACAAATATGGCTCCTCCCTCCAACGCTTTTAATTAACATAACAAAACAATTATTGATATTGTAATTTATTGTACCTATTACCATGAAAACTTTAATGGTATGGTAAATACCTAATTACTTTTGCCTTAATTATGAAATGATAAAATTAAATTTAATTATAAAAGCACCGAAAGTTTGTGATAAATACAGATAGGTACCTATAATTGAAAAAAATATATGAACCTACCTACGTATAAAATACTATAAATTCTTAAAATTATTTGAAATTTATAAAAATAAATCCTTTAAAATATTTACGCCTTTTTAAATTTCCCGCTTCTTTAAACACAAAAACTACAAGCTGACAAATTAAAACGAAATCATTGGCAATTTTAGCCACCATTAATCGTTTTTATTATGATCTACATGAAGTGCCAACAACCACGTGCATACGTACATAAATATATATGTACATGTATACATACATACATATCTACATGTATAAATACATACATATGTACATTTATTCATTCATTCATACGTACACACGTTTATACTGTGTTCATGAGTGTGTATGACGTTCTTTTTGTCCCTTTTTTCTCCACCTTGCAAACCATACAACCAATAACAAAAACAACAACAATCTAAGCAAAAAACAAAAAACCATTAAACACCACCCTTCAACCTCATCATACTTGTTTATGATTGGCCCTTGTGTTAGGCATGTGTTTGTTGTCGTTATTGTTATTGCCCCAATCGTTTTCTTTATTTTTGTTGCTTTTGCTGTTGGTGTGTGTTAAGTGTGGTGCTTGCTGGTTTTTTTATAATAAAAAAAAAAAACATCAAACATTTACACAAACGAATAAAATGTAAAGAGCAAAACAAAGCTGAGAAAAAAGTGCACTAATAAGATTTCTTTATTAAACACCGCACAACACATCAATTTACAGTGTAAGTTTTACACGCTCCCACTTTTGTACCTATGGGATGGATGCAGTAGGGGATTTATGTTTGATTTCGCCTTAGGCCCCGTGATATGCCTATGCCGCCCTTATTGCTCTATGAAGAAAAACTTTTTAAAATTAAATATGGAAATGTACCTATAACTATTTAAATTACACGTGCAAATCTGGTGGTATAAGTTCGTTAGTATTATCAAAAGAAAGTAAACCCCTGTACCCAGTTTGGCGATTTTAGTGACCAATTAATTTTTATGAACCTTCGAAGATTACGAAAATCAGTGCGCCCCCAAAAAAATGGTGTCAGCAGTTTTTGGCCAACAACTAATTCACACTTAAGCCTGGTATTCTGTTCAAAATTTCACGCGAAATATTGCCAAAGTACATATAAAAAAAATTGGCACGAATTGTGCATGAAAAAATGTTACAGAAATAGTACTCTGTTTATCTTGTGTGAAACATTTGAAATGTATATGCAACATTTTAATTTTTCATGTGAAATAAGTAGAGTGCCACTTGTTTCGTGTGGAATTTACAACAAACACACGGGGTGTTTCTACAAACATAAGAAATTGTAGCATATTTTCAGGCCTAGTTTACTTTTCATCTGATCAGGGTTGCATTATTACAAAATCCAAACTAACAAGCCGTCTGTTTCGACGCCGATGCCGTGCCGTCGTTTATGTTATATGTCTTTGTATTAAAACGGATATAAATATTGAATGTGCTTATCGTATTGAATAATTTTTCGTGTAAGACATGTCTGAAAGTTAACGAAACTATCGTATTTTCTTTTTATTTATCTTATTTAAATCAACTACTTTAACCGCCGTCTATTTTCAGAGGCCGGCACGACCACAGCGTACATGAAACTGCTTTACCGCCGGAAGTCAAAGATTAATGTAGGCATGTTAATCCTCAACAGCTGTTTGCTTTATACTTGTGTTTTTAATGTAATATGAGGTGTGATGGTGTGAACATAAAATGTCAATTTGCGTTAGATTTTTTGATAGTCGAAACAAATGTGTTTAGATTTCTTTTTCGTAAAGTGTGATGAAAGTCTTTATACATGTATAATAGTCTGAGTGGCCCTTTTAGTGAAAGCGCTTTACTACATATGGCAATAATATATAGCTAAGAGTCCTCCAAATAAATCTCATTAACATCTTCGTCGAAAAAATTATTTCTTCATGCACTTTTTTGGAAAAGTAGGTATAGTAAATTTTTTTTTTATTTCTTTCAGAATAACTAGCACGGACTCCTAATTTTTTGCTACCAATATTTGGCAGTATAATGTGAACGTGTCTAGGCACCCTCATAGGTCGTACAGACCACTTTTTAACTCAAAAATGTTCGTCTTTCACAATTTTTTTTTTCGAAAATCATATAGGGCCTTATTCTGTAAAACGCTACGCTCAGCGTTGACAAATTTTATATGAAAAAAAAAATGAATTACAAAAACAAAATACATATGTACATATAAAATTTGTCAACGCTTGGCGTTGCGTTTTATAATATTAGGCCCATAATTCTGTGGCAAAAAGGAAAAAGTGCTTAAGTCGAGATAAGCTATTTTTGAGTTAATGGTACCGCCGCAATCTGCGTATTTGAAAGTATCACTTAGCAAAATCTCAGTTAATTTGTTCGATTTTTCAAGAAGTTATAGCAAAATTAATTGCGGCTTATGTTTTTTGGACTTGGTAATCTCATTTGGAATAATAGCTTAATTTAGGTTATACTTTGATATATTTTAACTTGAATGTATTATTTACAGTGTGTAGAACGATGTTCGCTTAAAAAAATAAATTTTAACAGAGAATTTTCCAATTTAACTGTAAAAGAAATATATTTCTGAAAATCGACTTGAACGCTTAAAAGGTCTCTCCTGCAAAACAGTAAAATATGACTTAAGCACTTTTTCCTTATTGTCACAGAATGAATGCACACTTCTAGTAAAAAACGAAAATTTAACATCCGAATTTATTTAAAGGAGCAGTCAGTCAAACCGACAACTATTCGAACATGTCGACTGCTGAAATTCTCCGTTGTGTATAATTTTTCGTTTCACGGTTTACATCTTCAAAAACAGAAGCAAAAGCAGTCAAATATGCTCACCCGAACTGTCGTTAAATCTGAACAAACCACAATGGTCTACTTAAGTGTTTTATAATACTATCATATAAATCTAAAAAAAATTTACATACCAATTTATCGAAATTAACGGGTAAGGTCAGTGTTATATTCAAAATTTTTCATTAATGGATAAAATTTCAATATCAACCTATTTAAAATTAGTGTTTTCACACTGACTTGGTTTTAATAAAAGTGGATTTTAACTTTAAAACCAACTGTTAAAACCTGGTTTTACCAAACAAATTGTTGTTGTTAAAACCAACTTAGATTCAGTGCTGCCAAGTTAAAATGACCGGAAGCAGCTGATAATATTTATGCCAGTGAATAGGAATAGTTATCAATTTATAAATGTTAACTTAAAAATGGATGCAGCCGCAATAATAACAAAAAAAAATTGCGGAAAAAGAATCTTTCGGACGGAAAAAAACAACGAAAATATTTTCATATAAAAAAGCTTTATTTTGTAATGTATTTCTGCATTTTTTTATACAATAACTTAATTTCCAATCACTTCTTCACTTTGTATAAGTAGTTCCATAATTTTAAAATATTTATTTACAAAATATACAATAATTTCTGAGTTTTTCATACAAACAGTTTGTCAAATAAATGTTATAAAAAGCAGAAAAAAATACAGCAACAAATACACGCATTTCTGCAGGAGATTTATTTTATTTTCAGCAAAGTTATTAGACAGTCTAGTCTGTGAGTTAAAAACCTGAATTTAACAAACTTACAGTGTGAATGCAAAATCAGCTGTAACGTTAAAATGGCTTGTAACGTTAAAATGAGGCATTAACTTTCAGTGTGAAAACATTATAAAAAATATTCATTTAGGTGGGCTAAAGGTGATTTTTGAAATAATAAATTAATAAAAGTACGTTCTTGATGAAAGTTCATTTTACAAATTTAATTTTTTATAAATTGTCTTATAGGGCATTTACACATGCAGAAAATCTAGCATTTTGTGATTAAAATCTTTATGAAAATCTATACCGTTTACACCAGCTTTTTTTTGACATTTATCAAGATATTTTTTATCCAAAACAAAACCCATCAACTGATTTGTTTCCAAAACTACAACCAAACAACTGCATTGTAGCCAATTCACACACTTGTTTAAGCAGACTGTAGCTAATTCACTCACCTTTTGTTGTACAGGGTAGTAAAGAATAAATAAAAACATTAGATTTTCATTAGATTTCCTACAAATCTACTGAAAAATTAGATTTCCTTTTGTATGGGAAATCTGGAAAAAATCAGCTTGATTCAACTCGAAATCTCGCAAGTACTAGATTTCGAGACATTGTAAATGCCCTATTACATTTTTTTTAAATTTAGTATTTTTAAAAACTTTTTTTGAAACAAAATACCTCACAAAAATTGTCTTTTTTTATTCCAGTTGCCGGCATTGACGTCACTTTAACACAATACCATACAAAATTGGGGCTTGTGTACTTTTGTCGAAAATAATTGACTCCTGTTGGCAGGTTTATGTTATTTTCTAGACCTTCGGGAACGGAAAGAGATTGCCAGTAGCACAAAATTGTTCTCGAGAGCGAGTAACAAGCCCCAATTTCTTGGTATTGTGTTAAAATGAGGTCGATGTCAACAACTGGAATAAATGCGATTTTATTTTGCAACATTGTCTGCTTTAAGCTCTATACACTTTGTCCAACGTTTCAATAATGTTTTTATGCCTTCCAAAAAATATAATTTGTCGAAGTCATCAAAATAGTTTTGTGAGATGATTTCATTGTTGAAGTCAAATCACTTTCCTTCCTCTTTCTTCAGGTTTGGCAGCAAGAATTATTCACTGGTGGCTGAATTCGCCGAAAAGAGCGGATGAAGGAGAAATTCGTAGCCCAATTCATGGATTTTTGCCATGGAAATAGCACTTGTGTGCACTCTTGCATTGTTCTAGTGGAAAAACTTTTATTGACTAAATGTGGTCGTTTTTTTTTTCAAATCTTCATTAAATCGACCCAATGAGTTAGCATAACATTCGCCATTTATTGTTTTACCCCTTTGAAAGTACGTAGTTCATATGGATTATACCATGTGCATTCTAAAGCATTAAACACATTCACCACAGCAAGCTACTGACTTCTATTTTACATGGCCAAAAAACAAATATGTAGATATGTATGTAAATAAAATTAGTGCTTAGAAATGTTTTTATTGCAAAGCAAAAAAAAAGTTACAAAAGTCTTTCAAGCCACCACCTATTTATCTGAGATAAAAAAATTCTAACGCGCTTCTAAAAAATCTACTGTCGACCATTGGTGAAAATACTTTTCACATCATTCCAATTAAACGAGGTAATATTGATGAAACTAAAATCCAAATATATGATGAAAAAGATTTCCGAAAAATTGTTAGTGAGTTTGAAAAAAATAAAACAAATTTTTACACATATCAACTTAAGAGTGCTAAAGGCCTACAAATAGTATTAAAGGGCATAGATTCATATGTTGAGCCCGAAGAAGTAAAATGTGCACTTATCGAACAAGGATTTAAGGTAAAAAATGTTACCAATATAATCAATAGAGAGAAGATTCCCCAGCCTCTATTTCGTGTTGAACTGGAGCCGAATGATATACAGTTAAAAAAAAACGAGACGCACCCAATTTATAGTCTAAAATACCTTTTACACCGAAAAATCACAGTTGAAGAGCCACGTAAGCGTTCAGGTCCCGTACAGTGCCATAATTGCCAAGAATATGGCCACACAAAAACCTACTGCAAATTACCTACAGTTTGTGTTATCTGCGGTGAATTGCATGGTACTGCTAACTGTACCAAGCGAAAAGTACAAGCAGAAAAAAAATGCAGTAATTGTGGAGGTAATCACACCGCTAACTACAGAGGATGCCATGTATATTCTTTCGTTAAACAGGCTATGGGTCAAAAACCTAAATTAGCTCCAGTTCAATCAGCAAATGCTTACTCCGCCACTCTTCCTCAAACTAGCCAACTAGTTACTTCACGTGTATCGTATGCCGATGCTGCTAAGACTAGTTCTATTCCCACACAAAATGTTCCACCGCCAAGTAATTCAACGAATGCAAACTCTAGCTTTAACTTTAGTCGTCTTGAAGCTACTATTGAGAATCTGGTGCTAACTATAAACAACTTTACAACAAATATGACTAGCATGATGCAAGAAATGCTGAGAATGCAGAATACTATGCTTCAAGCATTAGTCAACAAACCATGAACACGTTACAACTATGTTTCTGGAACGCAAACGGCATTCGCCAACATAAAAATGAACTTGAACACTTCCTCATGGAAAAAAATATTGATATAATGTTGGTCTCTGAGACTCACTTGACTTCGAGAAGCTGCTTTAAAATAAATGGTTACACTCTATATGATTCAAAGGACCCGAGAGGTAGAGCATGCGGTGGATCAGCAATTCTAATTAAGTCAAGACTCAAGCACTATATCCTTGAGAACGTTAGTGAAGAATATATGCAAGTTGCGAATATTTTCGTAGAAAATTTTTGTGCGAATTTCGTGATATCTTCAATTTACTCACCTCCCAGATTTTCAGTTACCGAAGATCAGTATGAGAAGTTCTACAAATCGCTTGGATCTTGTTTCGTGGCAGCTGGTGACTACAATGCAAAACATACGTACTGGGGCTCGCGTCTTGTTACACCTAGAGGTAGAGCGTTGTTTAATACAATTTCAAAAATGGGCTTAGATGTCATTTCGAGTGGGGAGCCTACTTATTGGCCTACCGACGTAAGAAAAATTCCAGATGTTATAGATTTTGGCGTCACGAAAAATATCCATAGGGACTTAATTCACGTAGAGGGCTCTCTAGATCTGTCCTCCGATCACTCTCCCATAATAATTACAATTTTCAACCCACTAAGGAGTGATTTAACTAACTCATATGCGAAAACGATTAACAGGGTCAACTGGCTAGGATTCAAAAAATATATTAGTAGTCACTGCGTAAAAAACATTCAGCTTAGATCACCTGATGATATTGAATTTAATATTGCCAATCTTAACGGATATATTAAACAGGCTGCTGAACATGCCACTACTTCCTATCCGCAGACTGGCTTTAATAGAATTTATTCTACGGAAATTGAACGTCTTGTATGTGAAAAAAGGAGAGCTAGAAGAGAATGGCAACAACACCGATCACCCCTAAATAAAATCAGACTTAAAGAATGTACTAAACGACTCAAAGAGCTGCTATCGTCGGAAAAGACTGCATTACTGGAAAAGTATTTAGAAGGTTTTGATGTAACGTCAACATCTAATTACTCGACCCGAAGAAAGCTCCAGGTATTGATGGCATTAGTAACAAGATGCTGATGAACTTGCCTCATATTGCAATAAGAATCTTGCTATTTATTTTAAATGCAATTTTACGAATGCAGTATTTTCCACATAACTGGAAACTTGCCAAGATTAAAATGATTCCAAAGCCAGGCAAAGATCTTACCAAGGCTGAGTCATATAGGCCTATAAGCTTACTTTCAACAATTTCAAAGCTTTTCGAAAAGCTGCTCATGACTAAATTGTCCACAATTTCAGCTGATAGTGGGTGCATCCCGGACCATCAATTTGGCTTTAGAAGTTGTAAGGAGGACATTTGAAGAAAAAAAGTATTGTTCTGCCCTTTTTATTGATGTTTCTCAGGCATTTGATAAAGTATGGCACGAGGGCATAGTTTTAAAATTGAAGACATATGTACCTACCATTAAACATACAAAAGCTTTTGGAAAGTTATATTGTTGATAGGAAATTTACCGTTGTGGAAGGAGACTTCATGAGTGTACCCGAGTCTATATCTTCTGGTGTGCCACAGGGTAGTATTCTGGGGCCAGTCTTGTATCTAATATATACTTGTGATATGCCTGTGAGCAATAACATACATACTTCTACATTTGCCGATGATACAGCCTGTTTGAGTATTCACAAAAACCCTGATAAAGCATCCCGCAATCTCCAAGCACACATTACCCAGCTTGAAATATGGTTGAACTTATGGAGAATTAAAGTCAATGAACAAAAGTGTGTTCATATAACGTTTACCCTAAGAAAAGATACCTGTTCCCCCATTCGAATCAACAATTAAAATATTCCTCAACATTCTCAAGTGAAATACCTTGGAATACACCTTGATCGAAGGCTTACATGGAAATATCATATTGACTCTAAGTTAACCCAAATGAAACTTAAATTAACTCAAATATATTGGTTAATTGGCAGAAATTCAACACTCAGCCTAGACTGCAAACTTTTGATATACAAGTCGCTTTTGAAGCCAATATGGTGCTATGGAATTCAGCTATGGGGCACTGCTTCAAATATTGAGAAAATCCAACGAAGGCAAAACAAAATTTTACGTTTGATAACATCGGCTCCATGGTACATTAAAAATTCAAATATACATCGTGATTTAAATATGCCACTAGTGAGTGAAGAAATTGCAAAATACGCAGGCATATTTTTAACAAAACTCGAGTCACATCCTAATCCGCTTGCCCGTAATATTTTGAGCTTTACTGGACACATCCGCTTAAAAAAGAGGGACACAAGGGCTCTTATACTCAACACTCCAGATGGGACTGCTTAATACTTCTTTTTTTTCCTTTTTGATTATCAACTTATGTATTATTTATAACTATCACTAAGTTTATGCCCGATACTGGTCGGGCCTAATAATTATATTTAGATTATATTTAAGATTTGATTATAATTAAGATTTGATTACTTATTGTTAGTTCATTTTTGAAGATACAATAAATAAATATATGTATATATGAAAAAAAAAAATAAAAATTATTTTTATAAAGCGAAAATCGCGATAGTTCTCGAAAAGGTGCAAAATATTAAAAAAGACATACTCGTAATATTGATTAAAAATCGCTAAATCTGTAAGGAATGCAAACAATTCGGCAAAAAAAATTGCGGATACTTACTAACAGCTGGATGATAAAAAAAAGTGTAATATGGTTTAAAAATCGGCAAAACTGTTAAGAACCTGAAAACATGCAAAAAGGCCGAACTTTGCCAAAAATCGTGAGAAGTTGCAAAATCGGAAGTAAAAACCCCAAATGATTGGAAATCTCCAAGGTCATTAAAAATAAAAAGATTTGGAAAAACGTGAAAAATCGCCAGTTAGGAAAAAATTGCTAAATGTATTAAAGAAATTACTTGTAAATAGTAAAATTCGCGAAAATGTAAAAAAATAAATTGAATTGTTTTTAATTTTTGCGCTATTTTATGAAATATGTGTTTATACTTCAATTATACATACTTCAAAATAATAAGTAGCTGACTACCAGGCAACATTTGCAGCCGCAATCACTTGTAGTCGTGTAGCTATGAAGCCTTGTAGCCTGCTGTGGTGAGTGTGTTTAATGCTTAAAAAACTTTATTGGCTGAAAAATGCACCTTGAACTTCTTTGTACCAAACTATTTATCAAGCTTAGCCTTGGCTTGAGCGATCGTTCTCTTCCACAAAAAATAACGCTTAATGAGCACACGAATTTCCATTTTCTTCTCAAATCACGTGGTAGTCTGCAATGGCTGTCAAATACAAACTAAATGACTTGGCTTGTTCAAATATTGGAGAGGAGTCAACTATCCTTTTCGTTAAGAAGATAGATATCCAAAAAGTCGTGTTCTTATTGCCCTCCCTCGTAGTAGAGATAGGCAAAAATATCGATATATTGAAATATCGATATTTAAGAAAAAATATCGATCAATACTGCCGATATATCGATTCTTATTTACGAGTATCAGGTTCCGATATTTTTAAGAGCTTTATAAAATATAGCCGTCTTTACAATGTATACGATACTGGCATCACTGCCAGTGATGTGAAGAAAAAGAGAAATTTCATAATAACAGCCAAGGCCCAATTATACAAGGTGACCCCAATAAGCCTGGCGACTTTTGTTTGTTAACTAAACTTAATGTCAAATTTGGTTTGTGCGAGTATAATACTAAGACTATATATAGTCTTATGGTGCTATTATCGAATTCATAATAGATATCATACAATTGTTTCTATGTAGTAACATATTTCTTGTCACAGGTATTTGAAATACCTATTCTAGAATTTCTGTTTTAATACAGGGTTTTTTTTATAGAGTGACACAAGTTTAAATCAAAGTAACAAAAATTAAAAATTTTAAAAACCCCCGATATATGGGTCATTCTACGTTAACAGGTAATTTGATGTTAGGAAGGGCGGCATGATAAAAATACTTAAAATAATAATTTCTTCCAAGATAATAGTATTTAATCATGTATTTTGTATGCATGCTTAACAATGGCCAGGCAATTAATCTACTTTTTCACGTATTTTAAGTGGCCAGGGGTGATATTCTATACAGGGTAGAGACATGAAGGCCACCTTAATTTGCAGGGGAATATAAATTTAAAATAAACCTTATTTTCGTAAAAATCAACTTTAATTATTCACTATTTGGTGATAGTTTATACAAAAAAAAAATCTGACGATAATTTCCATATAGTCTTTTTTGTTTAATTTGAATTAGGTATTAAACTTCAAAAAAAAAAAATACTTATGGCGTTTTCTTTTCTTTTTATTTGTATGTGTTCTGGCTTTCACATCGTTTTCACATTTTTTCTTGTGAAATCGGATGTTAAAGCACATCCTACGCCTGTTTAGGTTGAAATTTAGAAAATAAAAATTAATAGTATGTATTCTTCTTCGTATTCTTTTCACTTGTTAATAGTCTTGTGAAAAGAATACGAGTTTTTTTGTCAAAAGTGAAAACGAAAAAAGCTAAAAATTTGAAATCGTCCATTTAAAAATCGTTTTCATCTAAAATCGGATGCAAGAACACATACTATTAATTAGTATTTTCTAAATTTCAACCTAAACAAGCGTAGGATGTGCTTTAACATCCGATTTCACAAGAAAAAATGTGAAAACGATTTGAAAGCCAGAACACATACAATTAAATAACAAAAATTAAAAATTTTAAAAACCCCCGAATTATCTAGAAAAGATGTGATATCTTCTAAACGGATGGACCGATTTTCTTCAAACATGGTTAAGAACCATCTCGATCAAGTCACCTTTCCAACAGAGAAATCAAAATCGATCCAGCCGTTTGGGCTGTACGTGGACACGGACAGACACACTGATACACAGACACACACTACAAACTTATAACACCCCTTATTTTGGTCGGGGGTTAAAAAAATTCAATTTAAAAAAATATTTAAGTTATCAAAGAATAATTTCTAATAAAATGTATATTTCAGAGAATGATTTTATTGCGAATTTTCATTGAAAAGTGTAATAAGTGTAACATTTTTGTCCAGAAAAGAAAATGTCATTACTATCTGCTTGCGAAAATAACATAACAGCCTTTTTCTAAAATAACATAAAAGTACTCGAAAGAAAGTAAATTATTTAATTGCACATATTTTGCAATGTGCTATGACAAAAACATATAGAGCATCAAAGCTCTGATAAAAACTTTAAACTTAAATAAGAACGTTTACTTATAAAAACAAACATTAAAAATATAACGATTGAAATCACGCCTCTTCAAAGAAGTTAACACTTTCGTCAAAAGCATAAAAAATTCTCTGTCCTTGCATTTTTAAATCGACGGCTTGTATGTTGATGGTTGTTCGTTAACAAACTGGCATGCCTTCTCGCAAACTGCCCGAGAACAAGACTGAGAAGATACTTCAAGCTGATTTGACTTTTTATAATTTACTAGCTGACCCTGGTCCGCGTTGCTGGCCCTAAGCAAACATTAGTGTTGTATAAGGCATTGGTGGTACAATATGAAAATTGGATTTTGCCCACGAATAAACTAAATATTGCGCCATCTGCCGGACGAACTTCAAACTACACAGAAACGCTCCTCACGCCCCATAGAGCATGTATATAAAGTTTGGTCTAAATCGGTGCAGTAGTTCTTGAGTTACGGTGCAAAATCACAAAAAAAAAACTAAATATGGTGCCATCTGTCGGACGAACTTCAAACTACACAGAAACACTCCTCAAGCCCCATAGAGCATGTATATAAAGTTTTGTCAACATCGGTGCAGTAGTTCTTGAGTTACGGTGCAAAAACACAAAAAAACTAAATATGGCGCCATCTGTCTGACGAACTTCAAACTACACAGAAACACTACTCACGCCCTATAAAGCATGTATATGAAGTTTGGTCAAAATCGGTTCAGTAGTTCTTGAGTTACGGTACAAAAACACAAAAAAACTAAAAATTGCGCCATCTGTCGGACGAATCACTATTTCTGAAAGGATTTACCGTGATAGAATATACAGTAATGGTCAAAACATTTGGAACTGAAGCAGCGCTCAGGCTCTTCAACAATGCATCATGCTCCATGCTTTTTTTGTTGCCTAATTTTTGGTATAATTGTTCTTTTTTTATTGCTTTTTCATGATAATAATAAAAAATCATAGTATAATAACTGACAACAACAAAAACAAATTTTTGTAAGAGAGAGTTTGGATTTAGCTGTTCAAAACATGTGGAACTCTTATTTCTCATTCTCAAATGAGCAACAAAAATACTAGCAAATGTTGAGAAATAACGGTAATCACATTCCTTTTACATATTTTGAGTTTCTGGCGATTACACTTTATCAAAAAATTGCACATTAGCCATTCAGCTCTATAAGAATAAAGTTATTTGCAAAAAGATATTTGTGCAACGAAATTTTTAAGCAAATGGCGGGAAACAAATACAATTCTGTATTTAAATCAAAGATTTTAAATGATTATCGCAGTGGAACTTCACAAAAAGAAATTGGGTTAAAGTATTCCATTCCAAAATCAACAGTTTGTCGAATAGTCAATAGTGGCAGAACCATTACGGCGCACAAGGGAGGAAGACCACGTGTTACAACTGTACGAGAAGATAGAAAAATCAAGAATTTTTTCATGAAATACCCCAAAGCTGTTCCTAGAGAGGCAAAAACAGAGATTCATATTGATGCTAGTCTTTCAACCATAAAACGAAGAGCACGGGAATATGGTCTTATAAGCTATAAAAGTACCAAAAAACCCTTCGTATCCGAAAAAAACAGAAAACTTCGTCTTAGCTTCGCCCGAGCACATTTAAATTGGACTTCACAACAGTGGAAAACTATATTATGGTCTGATGAGTCTAAATTCAATCTCCGAGGATCGGATGGAAGAGTCGGTGTTCGAAGACCACGAGGAGAAAAATTCAACCCCAGATACACGACAGCCACAGTGAAACATGGTGGCGGAAACATAATGGTGTGGGGATGTTTTTCGGGGCAAGGGATCGGACCAATTCACCGCATTGATTGCACGATGACAGCAACAATATACAGGGACATTTTAAGATCAATTATGCTTCCATATGCTGAATGGGAAATGCCACTTTCTTGGACATTTCAGCACGACAACGACCCCAAGCATACCTCGAAGGTTGTCAAAGCTTGGATAGAAGCAAATAAAATTAATGTGATGTCGTGGCCACCTCAATCTCCTGATCTCAACCCGATTGAGAATATGTGGATGATAGCGAAACGCAGTATTGGGAACAAGGCGTTCCGTAATGGTGATGAACTTTTCCAAGAGTTGGAAAGGCATTGGAATTCAATCCCATTGGATTATATTGAGAAACTCATAGCTTCAATGTCCAAAAGATGTTCTGAAGTAATAAAAAATAAAGGATATGCAACGAAATACTGACCACCTGAAGTTGTTCCCTTGTGTTCGTTTAATTATTCCTAGAGTTCCATATGTTTTTAAGAATTGAAATTTGAACTACTTTATTAAAACGGTTTCTTACGTTTTAGTTTTTGAAAAAGGTTTTATTTTAAATATGTAGTGAAAAACATCTAAATATGTATATTAAAAAAAATTAAAAAAAAATTATTAATTTAGTTTTATATTTATCATATGAATGATTCTTGAGTTTATGAATTTGGTTGCAAATGTTTTGACCACTACTGTATATATAAACACGCACAAGTCTCTTACGAATATTTTGCGGGGTGGAAGTCGAAAATCTGTTGGGGCATTGAAGAGTTTACCCATAACAAATAAACGTGCTTTTGTATTATATACATATAATAAGATTAGTGGTTCATCGACAGGTTCACTTTCAGTCCCATATATATTACCAACATTGCGGCGAGGTTGTATATTCATGGAAGCAAAGTCGAAAGTGCCGAACACAAAATGATTGCATACTTCAAGATCACAGAAACAGCCTAAGCTGTAGCGTTGGCTGAAGCGGAGGAGGCGTCCTCCTTCGTTGTGTATAAGAATTATCGGAAAAATAAAATAACCAATGGCTACTAAACAGCTTCAAAAAATTTTATACGCCTCATTTTACACCAGAAGGACCTGCAAACTGCATTACTAAAACAACATGCTAAAAGCAGAGTTGTAAAATAATGAAGCTCTCCTCTATCTATTTCTTCCTTCACTACCTGTCTTCTCTATCACTATCCCTTTCCTAAAAGAAGGTAACACTTAGTCATAGTAGTAGGCATTCATTGCCTAGTGTTACTTCTCTCTAAAAAGAAACAGAAAAAAATATCTTCATTTTCAAGTGATTGGGGCAAGATATATTAAAACTAGTTTGATGGAGGACCTTCATAGCATCTGACAAACTTTTTAAATTTGTGGTATCTTTGAGTTCCTCTTCTTTCCCCTAGCTAATAAAGTCTAGTTTAATTTTTCTTCTCTTCTTTAGAAACTCACATTAATTAGTTAAAACATTTCATCAATGATGAAAACTTTTACATTGGAAAAATTTTTCTTCCAGCGACGAAATGTCGTTCTAAGCTCCGACAAGTATATTTGCAGTCATTTTTCACGTCGCACCTACTCCATCAAGCGCGCCCTAGCCGTGGCCGGTTTCGTGGCAATTCCACGTGAAGACATAAATTTTTAAAACATTATTGGATATGTGTTGGTTTAACGTAAAATAATGTACATGAAATAATAAGAAAGAAGTAATATTACACTTCCTTATCTACCCTGGAAGCAAAGTCTCTACCCTGGCATCTGATGAAGCAGGGGAGATAAGGCAGGGGAGACACGTTTTCATTAAAAAACTCAATCAGAAAAGTATGCACTGTAATTGAAATAAATTAATCTTACAAACAATATTAAATGATTAATAACGAGTAAATAAAACTAACCAAGGGAGATACAGCAATTGTATTGAAACGTTCGATCGAGATGAGTAGCGTGGTCGAATTATCGGGCCAATGAGAGCACGCTTTTGGCTTGCGCGATGTTTTTTGTTAAATTCAGTTGAAAACAAATGTCCTGCTTTTAAAGTTTGCAGCGTCAACGCATTTTGGCGGCATTTTTAAACCGACGAAATTAGTGCTGGGGAGGAGACTTAAAATACGGGGGACAAAATCTGCGTTATATTTTTTAATAGAATCTAAAAAAATTTTTAGATTTTTTAAAAATAATTATCATTGCTATTTATACTACTTTATGTAATAAACAACGCTTAGATGTTTAATGAATTAGTAATGTGTAAAATTTCAAAGATTTTGTTACAGAATAGTAAAGGGACAGGCCAGGGTAGATACTTTTTTTTTTTTACTGGTAAACATGAAGTTTTGACTAAACTAAGCTAATTTAGGTATTGTAATTTATTGGTAACAAAGTATATTTTGTTTATTACTAAATATGTTTGATATTTCCGCAAAATTTACAAGTAATATATGATTTTTTGATGTCGCCTCTTAACGTAGAATGACCCATATCTAGAAAAGATGTCATATCTTCTAAAGGGCTGGAGCGATTTTCTTCAAACATAGTTAAGAACCTTCTCAAGTCACCTTTCAAACAGAAAAAACTAAATCAGAATCGGTCCAGCCGTTTGGGCTGTACGTGGGCACGGACATATACACAGACACACACTACAAACTTATAACACCCCCTTTTTTTTGGACGGGGGTTAATAAAACAAGGAAATATATTTTTAATATCAATGAAACGGGCTTTGGAAAGAAAATTTTATGAAATTAATGTTTAAATATAATTTCTGCCGTGTTGCCATAGAAGGCGCAATCTGGAACACGAATTTTCAGCAATTATTCGCAGCATTTGCGGCCGTATTTCGCCGATAAATCTTCGTATGTTGATTTCCAGGTGTTCAATTGTTTATGGTTTATCGACGTAGACAAGGGACTTAACATAATCCCAAAGAAAATAATCCAATATGATTAAATCACACGATCTTGGTGGCAAATTAATTTGGCCATCACGTGAAATTATTTTGTCATCAAATCAATTGTAACGCCCGCTATGTGGCATGTGGCTCCGTTATGTTGAAACCACATATCAGCAAGATTAATGCCACGTAATTGAAGTACGAAAAAAATTTGGAACCATGTTCCTATACCGTTCACCAACATTCTGACCATCATCGTTTTTGAAGATATATGGGCCTATAAAGCGCACCAAACAGTAATTTTCTGTGAATGTAATGGTGTTTCGACAAAAGCTTGTGGATTCTTCTCACTCCAAATGCGACAATTCTACTTATTACGTACCCATTCAACCAGAAATGGGCTTAATCGGAAAATAAAATGTTTAATGGAAATTCAAAATCAATATCAATTTGTGCTTTAGCCCATTCGCCGAATTGGCGGCGCATACGATGGTCATTTGGCTTTAATTCCTGCACAAGTTGAATCTTGAAAGCTATTAAGCCAAGATTCTTTCGTAAAATCTTCCATAAAGTGGAAGGACAAAACCCCAGTTGCTGAGAACGTCACGAATTGATTGATTAGGATCATCTTCAATGCATTCCTGTACAGCGGCTACAGCTGTTCGGCGTCTCACGGGATGCACGTTATCAGTAACAGTAAATGTGGGACGAAAACGATCTATTGTTCTTCGAATTAGCCGCTCTGAAAGACGATTACGTACGTCGTAAAATGGAAGAATTGCACGTTGAGTTTGACGAATAGAAGAATTATTTTGATTAAAAATGTCAACAATATGCCCGCGTTAATTCGATTCATAAGGAAATTTCAAAGCAAACTAAACAAAAATCAACTATCAGCTGTTAAATGGATGCTCAAATAAAGCAGTGACACCAACTCAAAGTTGTGACAACATAAAAACACGCTTAAGATAAAAATTTTTAATTGAAATTTTTTTGCTGGTGGTTTAGCATTGTCGATAAATTTTTCATTTTATTAATGAAATTTGTCGTTGTACTAATGAAAGGTGTTCAACGTAACGGTTTCATTCCCGTTAGAAAGTGTTTTTCTTTCAGTGTAAAGGTTATTCAATCAATTGCTTGTTTACTTGTTACCAGTGTTGTCATATAAGATTTATCACTTTCTACAATTTTTTTTTGAGGTGCTAAAAAATTTATAAGTTTTTTTTTGTGTCAAAATAAACATTTTGCAAACTAGTTTATTTACCTTTGTTTAATTCTTTAGCTCAGTTGTATCGTGAACAAGTAGTTTTTATTGTACATATTAATTTCTCGTAGTGCTAAATTTCACAAATAATGAAGGCAGGCAACAAGTTTCTAAACTATATACATATGTAAGTTTGTACATTAGGCCGGGTCAATTTGTATGGAGGAAGAAAAAAATTAAAAAATCGCATGGTTAAAAAAAATCTACATATAATATAATAAGAAAATTTTGTGAATAATCCATGGGTCTAAAATCAATCCCTATACCGCGCCTCTCGATACGGATACGGCCGTCTGCCTTATTTAAAGACCTTGGGTCGTATGCAAAAAAGTTAACAAAGCTTTGCCAAGCAATGTTAAGTAAAGTTGTATTCTAAAAAAATTATTATATCAAAATTCTAAAGTAGGCACCTACGTTTGTTAAGGGTCCTTTAAGTTGATATTTCCAAAATGTGTATTTTGTTGTTCAAATATTTTTGTTAATATAGCACATATTGATTCATGATACATCTAAAAATGAAGCTAGAAGTGTTAGCTCTTATCTTAAATTTATTATTTCTGTTATATTATGGAAAACATCACCAAATTATCCAACTGATTCGAAATACATAGCAAAATCCATAAAAAAATATTAAAATAAATTCAATTATACAAAAATGTTTTAGTGATGTACATACAGTCAAAACGAATTGAAAAAATCTGGATATTCAAATATTCATTTCATTCGAATAAAATATATTGCCATAATTTTTCTTTGTTCATCATATTATTTTTACTTTTACTTCATAAAAATGTTTATCTGTTTTCCTTCCATGTCAGAAGCTCATACTTTTTAAATTAGGTTGCTTTACTTCAAGATAATACAAATTTATTTAATAAAATAAAAAATTATTTGAATACTCGAATTAATTTGTATTCGATGTTGTACATCATAAGCCGTGAAGTGGTTGTTGAACACGGTGGTGTTACCAGTATTTATTATTAAATTACAAAATAATTAAAGTTGTTTTTTGCATACAATTTCTTAACAAAGCAATGTTAGCCTTAAAGTGCTTGGTAACTACTATGAACTTTAAAGCTCAAGTAAAATATTTTTTTGCATACGGCCCCTTGACTTTAAAGATAAAAGTGGGAAACCAAATATTATGGATAAATCTAAGGTAGTTTGCTAAAAAATTAAAAGCAAGGAGTTCGTACGTGGGAGGAAGAATAATGATTCGAATTTAGTAGCATTTATTTCAGTACATACATTTTTCTATTTGAAAAAATTTCAATTAACAAAAAATTGTTTTTCTAAATTGTTGTTGTTTGGTTTTTCTAAAAAAGTTGCTTCTTCTTGCCAGTAAAAAACAAACTTCTTGAAGTTCAAATGTCCAAACTGCCACTTCTTGTGGCAGTGTAAGGACACTCTACTGCTACTTTTAACTTTATTTAAACACATTCGTAGAGCTAAATAAAAACACATTCAACTTCTGCGTTTGAGTACAGAAGTGATAAAAGTTTGGTGGGAATTTTTGCTAATGCCTCAAACGAGTTTATATCAAATGAATCGGTATTACATTTTATTTCTGCCCCAAACTCGATAGTGGACTCAATGTTTTTCCATTGCATTAAGTGAATAATTCTCCAACCATACAAGACAAAATTTCACTATTAGACGATTTGGATAGCAAATGTTATTATGGTTTCTTTGTTGCATTTTTGCATTAACTATGTCTCTCTTGCTTAAAATTTTAAAGTTTGGGGGTAATTTGGCGCGTATTCCCTTCTTCTAGCAATCTTCTTACAAATTTATTATAATTTTTTGAAATTCCAAATTGAACCTTAAATCTTTCTCGAAATAAAATATATGTGACCTTCTCCGAGAAAAGGGAACTTGTGTGTCAAAAATCGGGTGTGTGCCAAATTCAAAATAAAAATGAGAAAAACATTAAAATTTTACTTTTTAAATGCGTTTTTCTCAAAACTTCATTTTCACACACTAGGTCCTTTTCTCGGAGGAGGACACATATAAGGAAATTTCTTTTTGAATTTTGGGTTCAGTGCTATCGCCAAGAAAAAAAGCACCAACAATTAATTTAAAAAAGCACTGAGCACTAACTTCAACATTTTTCGCGTCGAAAAGTTTAAAAAGCACAAAAAATAAGTTGGCAACGCTGCTGCTCACTTGTGCACTCATATAGATCAGAGCTGGCCACCGAGAGAAACACGAGAGTAATGTATTCGCGTATAAGTACTCGTATGTATTCCTTTGCATAAGAATCCGATTCATGTTCGGCACTCTGGTGCTACATTGGGCTGCTCAGATACACATAAAAAAATATTCCTGAATTTTAGTTTTATTTTCAATTAAATACTTTATTTTTAAACAAAAGTATAATTGGCTTAAATACATTTTTAATTGGTTTTTTGGTTTTATTTTCAATTGAAGTTGTTTATTGCAGGAATATTTTTTTCTGTGCATAGATACTCACTACACGCAAAGAAAAAATATGGTTGAGGTAACCATAATCAAACAGCAATATACTATGATTGAATTATATGGTTGCAGTCAAATCATATTATTGTCAATGCAGTCAAATCATATTATTGTCAATACGAGACATTCAATTTCCGTAGAACAAATTCTATTAAGACCAGTCTGTGGATGAGAGGTATGCTCAGCAGCATATTTAAAATATTCATTAAGATAGGCAATGTTAAATTCAATATCATAGGATGTTCTTAGCTTTATGTTTTCCGTACAACGACTACTGAAATATTTTTTGAATTCCAAGCAATCAGCACGATTGATATTCTTCACATATGGGTGGGGTAATGCAAGGAACACAACTGGGACGAACGACAAATTTTTCGGTGCGAACTTTCGTCATAAAAAATAAAACACATATGTGCATATGAAAATGAACACAACACCGCCGTACAACGAAATTCGTCGTGCGTGACGAATTCTGAGATAGATTTATTTCTAATTTGTACGCCGACGAACGACGAAAAAACAAATTTCTCTCTCTCACTCTCTGTCTTCACGCAAAGAAAAACTATGGTTGAGGTAACCATAATCAAACAGCAACATACTATGAATGAATTATATGGTTGCAGTCAAATCATATTATTGTGAATGGAAAAGCAAAGTTTAAATAATATTATTTTCTGAGTTACTTTGTTATACCTAATATTATTATTGTAAATAAGACAACACTATTGTTAGATGTGACTAAAATATAATTGATACTTACAATTCCATATTCTAATATTATAATAATATTGTTAAATACGACCATAGTATTATTTTATGTAATAATAATATTTTGTTTTTTAATCATATATTTATTGGCAAATCTTTTGTTTAAAACAGCTGTGCGGTAAATCCGAAATAAAAATAAGTTAATATTGTTGAAAGAAAATGTATGTATGTATGTATAGAAATGTATACTTACATATATGTGTATACACTAAATACAGACATATCTGTATAAAGAGATATACATACAGACATATATACATACTATTTTTACTTATCTACCCTTTTGTTTATACTTTTTTTATTTATTTAGCACCACGCGTGCACTACCTATAGCATACAAGCGAAACACTGAACTGACAGAAGGTGTTTCTGAAAAAGATTTTTTTAAAAACTTAACAAAGTATGGTTTCGGATAACATTATATTGTTATTTACATCATATTATTTTTACACAATAATACAAATTATATTGTAGTTATACATTTTTAACAAAACTATATTGTTAAACTCTAACCATATCGCACTTTTATGAATATAATAATGTAATTATTAAATTCAAACATTACTGTGTTTATCGTAACGAAATTAATGTTTAAAATAACAATAACTAGTTTTCAACGACCACACATTTGTTACAGAGAACATAATATTGTTTTCTCAACCATATTACAACCATATCTTTTCTTTGCGTGTATATTCAATACAGTATCTCAACACCACCACCAGCATCTTCATCGTCATCATCACAATTATCTTTAGCGCCATCCATCGTCATCATAATTTGAATGTTTGTTATCGTAATTATTGTTATTTTTAATGCATGTAATCATCATGATGTAGTTTAGATTCATTCCCAGCTAGCCAAGAGTTGTTTAATAGGCGATGGTGTTTAATATACAACTACTAAACGAATCTCCTCATGATTATTTGGAGCCCTTTTCGGGCTAGATTTAGCCCGTTTTGAGTCACTGAAACTAAAAAACGTGCTAATGTAGCACTTTTTACAATTATCTTTCAGCCCTTTTAGCCCCTTTTTACTTTTTGCTCGATATGTCTACATTTAATTTTTTACGAACTTTTTTCTTCCTTTAATCCAGCAATATCGACTTATGAAATAACGCGACAGCATTGTTTTACTAATTTTCTTCTGTTAGTTTGCTTTAGTAATTAAAAAAGAAGAAACAATAAGGTATAGTGTCCTATTTCTTCCAAATTGTTTGTGCTTTGAAAGATTCTCAGTATAGCCTAAAAACAGATTTTTATTTAATAACGCCCAAATTTAAATTTACTTACCTGTACATGTGTATGTATATGTGTGTCTACAAGCTACCGGCCTGTCCCACAATGTCACCAGAAATCGTGGGACAGGTCGTACAAGTATAATTACTAGAATAGCAAGAACTAGTGCAAAAAGGCTTAAAGTTTTGTGTAGTGCTGATGAGTTTAAAACTAGCCCCTTGTCGCGCTCTTTTCAAAAGTTTGACTTAATGTTGCGCCAAACGTATATTTTTTCAGTGTATCCCTTTTTAGCCCTTTTTTCAAAAATTTTTAAGCTTTTTGAGTCTCAAAAGTTGGCATCACTGATTTGGAGAGTGATATTCTACACTTTGTGTTTAAGTCTCTCTTATAATTTTTTTTTAAATAAACACAACCCGCGAAGCGATTAGCTTGTCTGCAGAAAACACCCAGGGTCTATGGCGGGAATCGAACCCACAATCTTTGGACTGAGAGGCTAGCATCGCTACCACTCAGCCACAGGGGCACCCATATCTTGCAATTTTTAATCGTGTAACAGTTTCTCCCGTGCGAAGCATCTTCCATGCGCGGCTTACGATTTCCAATAGATTCTTTTGCGAATTAAAATGTTAGCTAGGTTATTACCAAAGTCGTCGTAGTGTTCTTTGTTTGATTTTTTGTGTGTACAGATCTCTCTTTTAAATTGTCATAGATATGAAAATTAGATTATAAATGAGTTTGAAAAATTTTAATGAGTAAAGGATAAAAAAATATATACAAAATTGAATACATATATGTATAAGGTTTTCCAATGAGGCGTTTAATTTTAATAGCCCGACATAATAAAAAATGAAATCATATACAAACACTTCAACAGTGCATAGGAATTATTGAAAATGATGAAAAAATTGCGGTCAAGTAACGATACCATCGCCACGAGTATTTTGCGTGAAAAGTTTCCCAATTGGATACCGAGATTTTGTGATTTAACATCCCTAGACTTTTTTCTTTGCAGCTAAGTGAAAGATAAGGACTATATCAATCACCCCCAATCTCAAAGATGAAACTCGTGAAATAATCGAGAACACAAAGCCGCAAATGTGCGAATTAGTGATGATTATGATTCTGAAAGCATAGCCATAGTGGAGGCCATTTTCTTGATATATCTTTTTTAATTTAATAATTTAAATTGAATAATTTATGAAAATGTCAAAACTCGTGTATGTGTACACAGTGCATATGTATGTACATAATTTTTTTCTTTAACGACATAGTGGGACTTTCCAGAAGTGGGAGACTTTAACATGCTAAACCACTTCGGTTCCACGAATAACTCTGTGGTAATATCGCATTGCTTTCAATCACAAGGTTGTGTCAGTTGTTGTAGGAAAGTTCAAGTGATAAAGACATAGTCGCTGGTCACTGAATTATACCAAAGAATATAAATCATAGAATGCTAAAATTTTCTATGCGGGTATTTCCAGTACTACCCGTCCAGCATACACACTCTCATTTCTTTCTGCAGTGTATGCTGCGCTCGCATTGCTGAGAGCGAAAGCATGTGTGTATTTATGTTTGATTTTTATTATTTTGCTTTTTTACAGCAGTGGTGTCAAAAATAAAACTATAGTTGTATGTGTGAGAAAAGTTGTCTCATTCGTCTCTGAAGTACATAGGAAAAAATAAATATTTGGAACAAATGCAGTTTAGTAAAGCAGCTAAAAATAAATAAAATGGAGCCTATGTGATATAAAATTAAAAAATAAGACGAAAAAATTAAATAAAAAAGTTGGCGGCGATTCATATTTTTCAAGTTATCGGGCTCTGAAATTTTCATAGGAAACTCTGAAAAATCTCAAAAAAATAATTTTTATATAGCTTATCAGATAGTAATGTGAAAAATAAGAAAAAAAACTTAATCAAAAAAATTTGCTGCAGGCCATATTTCCCGAGTTATTGGTCTTTAAAGTTTAAATAGAAAGTGCAGTTTAGTGAAAATGCTCCAAAAAAAGTCAAAATTTCTTTTAAATACATATTAATTTCTTTCCTTAAACGTTTTACAACATCAAACACATTAAATATCGCGAAAAGCATTGGTGATCATAGATTATATATCGCATACCACTTCTTTTCTTTCGCTGTATCTATAAACAAATTAATACACCCGCTACGCATGTGTTCTCGTCGCTGTCTCATCGACGACTAAATGGAAGAGAATAAGAATGTGTGTGATTTTAGTTTGCACAATTGTGCCATGAAACTGACATCATTGTTTTACAGTCTCGTAGACAGCGTATGCTATGATCAGCGTTGCCGTTTTGGTTAATTGTAACCAAAATTGGTTACTTTTTTCCAATGTGTACTTGTGTACTTTTTTCCATTTTGGTTACTTTTTTAACACAAAATTAACATTTTTTATATGGTATTTAAATTAGAAGAGAAGATTATTTTTATAATATTCAAATTTGTTTTACATAATTAATTTTCGCTTACGATAAAATTTTACAGCCCGTATCTTAAAAGTTATAAAATATTTGGCATTTTGATAATTCTTAACTATGGATAGGCCCATAAAATTTTAATTTGAATAAAAAGGTATATTTTCAATTAAATCTCACTTACGATAAATATTGAAAATAAGGCTGAATACAAATACGGAACTTAAATGTAATAGCTTAAAAACATGGCATCTGAAACAAAAAATGTGTGTATTTCTCACTATCAAACATAAATTTGTCTAATTTTCTTCCCGTTTTTTACATTCACTGCGAATCAATAGCGGGAACAAACGTTCCCATGAAATTCCCGATAGCATATTTCCCCTCATGGGGAATGACAATTTCATGGGTTCAAAAATTTCACATTTTATTCACGATAGGGGTGAATGTTTACAACGTCAA
Source organism: Tachina lurida (assembly GCA_944452675.1). NCBI lineage: Eukaryota > Metazoa > Arthropoda > Insecta > Diptera > Tachinidae > Tachina > Tachina lurida. The sequence continues at coordinate 66,107,354 of OX101752.1, read as the reverse complement.
GCACTGGTGCCAGAACATTTTACAAAAAATCTGGAAAAATTGGCTAAAAATCTGAAAAATCTGCAAAATAATTTTATAAAATCGGGAAAAAATCAATAAAAACACCTATATTATGAACTGCTTTTCATTTTGTTTTCGAATTATTAACCGACTTCAATTAAGGAGGAGGTTATATGTTCGTCATGTATGCATTTTTTATTTAATTTGCGAATTAACATAAATTATCTCGCTGTACAAAAACATATGCCGATATTACAAATTCTTTAAAATAATGGGACATATACATACAAATCTGTGCAAAATATCGCCCACTAAATCATGAACAGTCACTACTCAAAAAATCGCAGTTGTCTAGGAGTGGCAAAAAACTGTTCACGAAGACTTTGCTGCAAAAGAAATTTTTTCGGCCTATGAAAAATCAAAACAATTTTTATAGTTTTGAGTTGTGACTGTTTCTGCTTTAGTGTGCGATATGTATATATGTATGTATATACATTCATCTTTGCACAGATTAGCTAGTTTCTTTTTACCATTGTTATGTTGGTGGTATGGTTACTGCAAAATTAAACGTCAAACACTACTTATTTGTTAGTGTTTCTTATGTGTATATTTCTGACAGTGACACCATGGTTATTTCTGTTACGGAGTAAAGAAAAACACGAAATATTGATGTTACACAATCATTTCAGAAAATCTGCAAATTTCATTTAATAATTTTTTCAATGAAAAATCAGCAAAATGCAGAGAAATCTGCAAAACTGGCAACAGTGGCGACAAGCTGTAGCAAGAACACGAAGCTCTGTCGCTGTAGCGTACAGTGTGACCGTAGCACATTTCCACTTTTTCGATTGCCTTGCCTCTTTTTGTCCCCCTTTTTCTAAAGTGAATTATATAATAATACATTAAAAATAAGAACTTTAATGTAGTTGTGTCGATTTTTTTAATGTTGCCTTTTTTTTTTTGATAAATCCTCCCCTATTTGGTGCCACTTTTTGAAAAATGTCATCGGTCACCCTGGATCTCTCATTGCTCTCTCTGCGTGTTTGCTTGCGCTTTATACTTTCCCCCCGCATTTGAAGCGTAACCAAAAAATGTTTAATTTGTTAGCTCAGATGCGCATTCTATATAATTTATATTCTTTGATTATACCCACTTCAACTGATAGTATTGCTAATGTAACATCAGAGTGCCCTTCTTCGTCGGTATTTTGTAGTAGAATCTTAAGCGAAGTAAAATAACCAATAAAATGTCTACTAAATACAGCTTCGAAAATTTAATACGTCTCATTGACACCAGAGGCGCTGCAACACTACCTTTTTAAAAACGTGGAAAAATCAGAGTTGTAAAAGAATGAATCTTGCCTCTATCTCTTCCTTCACCTCTTGCCTTCTCTATCAGTATCCCCTTCCTAAAGAAGATAACATCTAGTAGTAGTAGTAGTAGGAATTGTCTGAGAGTTGCTTCTTAAAAATATACTGATTCTTCTGCGAATCTGTACTGGCTTATATAGTTCTAATAGAACTATTGTTAAAACCAAATTTAAAACTTTTTTAATTTCTTTTAAGCAGGTTTTATGAAATGCAACCTTGTTTTCGCTGTACTGAATTCAGTGCATATAAATTAAAATTACCTTAAGCAGCTGATAATGTTTATGCCAGTTAATAAAAATAGATACGATTAAATCATTTTCAACTTAAAAAGACATGCAGTCACAATAACAATCAAACAATTTTGGAGAGAAAGACCTCTTCTTTGACCTCTGGAAGAATAAAGAGAATATATGACACACATCCATCTGGCGATAAAAAAGGTTTAGTTTATAATGCATTTGTAAAGTTTTTATATATAATAACTTGATTTCTAAGTGCTTTTTCACTTTGTATAAGTATATCCACAGTTGTAAAATATTATCTTAGAAAATATAAACTAATTTCCATTTTAAAGCGCATTGTAAAATTTCTGTGTTTTTCATACAAACAAAAACAGCTGTTGTGCAGTTTATCAAAGAAGTGTTATAAGAAATATGAAAAAGTGCTGCAACTCTGCAAAAGGAGATTTATTTTAGTTTGAACAAATTTATTAGACAACCTGCGTGTTAAAACCTGAATCTATTAAATTTGCAGTTTGAACACAAAATCTACTTTTTATGTTTTTAAAACCAGATTTTAACTTTAGGTTTAAAAACACTATACCGCAGAATTCGTAAAACCAAACACCGAAATTAGTCACAATTTAGTAAAATGAAACACGCATTTTTCTTTATTAAAATAATGTACCATATACACTTATCCCTCTTTTTACACAATACTTTTTTTTACACGATTTCACTTTTATACGATTATTTTGATTTTCGTATAAATTGAGAGATTTATGAAATACCTCGAATTACACAATTTTTGATGTGTTTTATTGAATATTTTATGAATTACATTAATTTTGTTTTTATGAATAGTGTTTATTTTGTTTAATGAATACAGGTTTATTTTTATGTGTTTTGAGTAAACGCTTCTGATATTTTAAAGACTAAATTGAAATACATATATAATTTCTTAATAAAATCAATTTTTTACGCGATTCTGCCTTTATTTTCGACTTACACGATTTTTCATACAAAAATTTAAAATTTCGATTTACTCGACTTTCTCAGGAACGTATATATTGTGTAAATCGAGGGATACTGTATTCATTAAACCAAATACAGGCAATAATAAAATTGAAAATTAGTTTCAAAATCCTGAAGTTTAAAACACAAATCTTGTCAATTTTTTCAGTGCAGTTAGTATGACAGTATTCTAGCATAATCCGAATTATGCTCTGCGTTCTAATGCTAAGCCCTAAAGTTCCAAATGCGATCCGCAATTGTGAACAAACGAAGAAAGCATGCTTAGCATCATAACATACAACAACTAGGGATGAAACGATACCACTAAGGTATCGATACTTTTACGTGACACTTGATAGATGTGAATCAATCATCGCATATGCCAACATTAAGAGTAATGGTTTCCCCAGTCTTTCGATTAGTTATGAGGACCGCTTCTGTTTCATGGTCAGCTGGAGTGAACCCCATTGACCTAATCCAAAACTTTGCGATCTGTATACCGAAATTTGCAAGGTCTTCTGCCCCAAATAACTCTTTGGATTTACATACTAGCTGTATGTCGTTTGCGAATCCAACTATCTTTACCTTTTCATATGTATGGAAGAATACTAATTTTGACTTTATTTGACTGAACTTATAAAGGGTGTTTTTTATTGAGGTATAGAACTTTAAGTTGGCATCACTTTTTTAACTGGCGGCCATTTTGTCAGCTGTCAAGTGATTAATATTTAGTTTGGTTTGCCATTTCATCATGAACAGGTTGACAAAAGAACAACGCTTGCAAATCGTGCAAATTTATTTCGAAAATAATGGTTCAGTTCGCGAAGTTTACCGCAAGCTCCGTCCATTTTATGGTCGACATAATCTTCCATCAGAGCAATTAATTCGGTTAACCATGGATCGTTTTCGCACTACGTTTACTCTATGTGATAATACGCATCCGCAGAGACGTCGAACAGTGCGCACCGAAGAAACAATTGCCGCTGTAGAGCAAAGTGTTGAAGAGGACCCGAATGAATCGATTCGCCACCGTGCACAGCAATTGGAGCTGATAACCGACTATTTTGTTCCCGAATTGGATGGCATGAATTTGGATGAGTTGTGGTTCCAACAAGACGGCGCTACATGCCACACAGCGCACGTCACAATCGATTTATTGAAGGAAACATTCGATGAGCGCATAATTTCGCGGAATGGACCTGTCAATTGGCCACCAAGATCGTGTGATTTGACACCATTGGATTATTTTCTTTGGGGATATGTGAAGTCGCTCGTCTACGCCAACAAACCAGAACCGTTAGGGGACTTGGAAGCCAACATTCGTGGCGTTATTGCCAACATACGGCCCCATATGCTCGAAAAAGTGGTTGAAAATTGGACCTGTAGAATTGGCTTTATTCGAGCCAGCCGCGGCGGCCACATGCCCGAAATCATATTTAAACATTAATGGCATAAAATTATCCTTCCAATAAAGCCAAATTGATGGACATTAAAACGATTTTCTTATGTTTTATTTCAATTCGAAGTTCTATACCTCTAAAAAAACACCCTGTATATATATACAGTGAAACCTCTCATAACGGACACCTCCCATAACCGGACACCTCTGATAACCGGACATGTTTTGTAGATCCAAAATTAAAATAAATGAATGTTTATTACTCTCATAAGTGGACACCTCTAATAACCGGACAAAAATACCACGACGGTGAGGGCCCGGTTATGAGAGGTTTCACTGTATTCATAAATTTGACAGGAATGTAGCATTCTAATTTTTTTCGGGCATTTTCGATAACAATTTTTCATAAATGCTCCATCGATTTTCATACATTCACTTAAATACTCGTACACTGGGGGTTTTTTTTTTTGCAATTTCGCATAAAAGGGAAATACCTACCCGTCTTAATTCAGTGGCCCCACTACTGTATTAAGTTGAGTGTAACTAAGTAGTTACCGTTGTATGTATGTAGTTGTTGATTCACTTTTTTATGTTACTGTTGTGAGTATGTCGCGTGTATTAAGTTGCTGTTGTTGCCATTATGTGAGCGAAGTGAACAAGCCAAACAACAAAAATTAAAAAAAAAAAAGGTTTCAAGTTAAAGCAACGTGGCCAATAACTCATACGACAATAACATGCCCGTTGATTCCACGAACAGCCATCAGAATTTACACACGACGAATGCGATTAGTTTTTTTTTAGAGTTGCACCTTCCACCAAATAAACGAAACGACCGACCAAACCCCCAGTCAGCCGAACAACCAAACCAACTAACCATCATTCATCCATTCTAACTACCTACACAGAAAGTTCACAAGCACAGTGATGCATAACAGTGTTTGTATTAAAAAAATATATATGTATACACCCAGAAAAAAGATTGGTTGAAAAATGGTTAGGTCGATAAAATATTAGTTGAATCAACACTATGTTTCGACTCTCACTATAAATTTTTTATGAATCCAAAAAATAATCCATATTCATTAACGTAAGAGCTAAATTGTAATAATGATATGATTATGACAATTCTTAAATTGATTAGATCAACCGATCGAATGCTTTTGTCATGACCAGGGAAACCGCAAATATGAAATTGCATGTTTTTTCTTGTGTGACGTATGAATGCGGGGACAAGATATTTATCCGTCTCAGAACTTTTTATGAATTTTGGCATCGATTTGTTAGTGCATATTTTTGCATATTTTACCTTTTAAAGCATGTTTTTGCATTTACTAGTCTTACACGCATATTTTTAGCATATTTTCTAATTTTAGAGCATAATTTACGCCTTTTTTGGGGCATATTTTGATACTCCATAGAATCTCATTTCCAATGGTCCATGTAGTCTATAAATTTTTCTTATATTTGTGTTACCATTTATTACGGACGATAGTTTTAATAAAAATTCGGTTTTGCTATTTGTGACGGACATTGCTCCGAGTAGAAGTTGAGGGAACATTGCAAATGTATAAAAGTTTATTTAGATGTTACAGGCAACGATTTTTATTTGAAAATCTAGGTCAATATTTTGTTGTTTATTGCAACAAAAATTATAAAAAAATTCTAGTCCTATTTATCCAAAATACAGTTCCATAGTCTTAATTCTGATATCGGGATATATTTTAAGTTCAAGTTAAATTTTTACGAGAGTATCCAAAAAAAAAAAATTAATTTGTATTATTAGCTTTAGTCAAAATTTGTATGGCAATTTTGTTTTAACATGCACTTCAAACCAAAATTAATGTTTTTAATACGGCAGACATTTTTTGTTAATTTTTTTTGTTTGCTTTTTGGTTTATTTTATTTTTGTCTTATTTTATATGCAAACTAGCTTAATCCGGTGTGCTTCGCTACGCCTCCCCACCCGCAAAAAAATTCATATATATACATATATACATATATATGGCATTGGTGGTGCAACATGAAAATTGGATTTTGCCACGCCCCTCCACCCGCAGACCGAATATCAAAAAATCAGACTTCACAGTGTCACCCGCCTGAATATTCTGAAGATTCCCTGAAAATTTCATCAAAATCGGCCCAGCCGTTTTGAGGTCCATACGTTACATACATACATACACATATCCTGTTTTATATATATATATAGATGTTGTTGTATTTTTTAATTAAAAATATATTTTCATTTACAAATAAACCAATTTATTTTATTTTTAAGAGCATATTTTTTAGTTTTTAGTGCATATTGAATGCTATGTGCACACTTCTTTTAGAGCATATTTCTGGTTTCCCTGGACTAAATAACAGATATGATGAACACAACCGAATAAAATATTATGAATTGGATGTTAGTACCAATTATTGGTATTTGCAACTAAAAACATTGTCTATCTAAATTTATTTCAAAAACAAGACTATTAAGTTGTTGCAATTGCAATTGCATTCGTGAATGATAATTAAATGTAGTAAACGGTTTGATAATAGAACCATTAAAGGATTTACACAACCGAGCTCTGTGATGTTACAGCAACGGCAAAAATTCGATTTGCAAAAAATTCGGTTGTCTGAATCAATCTGTTTTTTCTGTGTATAAAAGATAAAAAACAAAAATTATTTAATAATGGGAGTTGCGTGGGGAAATCAATCAGTGTTTGCAATTGTGTAGGTATAATGGTTGGTGATTCGTATTGAGGATATGTCAAACATCGGAGGAGAAAATTTCCTAGACACTTAAGCTCCCTTCTGAATCTGATCTAAAGAAATGTGGTACCTATTCCCTTAAAAGTGCATATTAATTAAACAAATTATTTATTTATTTATTTATTTACTTGATATTAAAATTATATAAAATATAACGCTAATATATACATTGATAGCACTGGCTGCTAAGGCCATCGGCTAAAACAAATTAATTCTTATGATAAAAGCCGTGATATTCTCGAAGTAACAAGCCGCAACATCCCTTAGTATTTCTTGTAATCTTCTACCGAGCCATTGAAGTCTGTGGCGTCAATGATACATAATATGTTGTACGGTCTCCAGCTTTCTTCTCATCTACGCATAGCCAGTAACCACGCCCATTAGGATCGTTAAAACCGTTCAATTCATTCATAATCGTAGTTTGAAGCTTTCCAGTTTAAAAGTCCTCGAGATCTTGCAATGCCCCTACTATCCTAGGAATGATAGATACATTCCTCCTAAAACCCAATTAGTGACCCAGTAAAAAAAGACACTCCAAAAAAGTCATGAAAATGTAGAGTTTGCGATCTGGAAGTAGTGCAAATTTCGATCCGATGTAATGATTTTTACATAGTGTTGTCATTGCAAGAAGTTCTCTTTTTCGATGCCTGGTCACCGAATTGGAAGCGATTTTAAGAAAAATGTCCTTTTTTGTGTTCTATGATAATATTTTCATCTAGGAAAAATTATTAATAGTTACCTATTTTAATTAATAATAATAATTAATGTGATGATCGTAAAAGATAAGTAAGAATAGTTAAACATACATAGGTAGAGTGATATAACTTCGTGCTAACCTAAATAGAAAATGGAAAAACAGAAAATGAATAGTGATACTTACAAATGTGTTTGCCAAAGGCAAATCAATAATTGTATACACAATCAATTCTCATATTCCATTTCATAGAAATTTAAGTTTAATAGCTGATGTTAATAATAATCTCTACCCCAGTAGATAGACATGGGTGCTGATGAAGTGCGTGGCTGCACAGAAAAATATCGGTATTTCCCCCAGCTTATAGTGTCTAGTTTAATTTTTCTTCTCTTCTTTAGATACTCACATTAATTAATAAAAATATTTCATTCATAAGAATTGAAATTACTGAACTCAAGCCTGATTAAGAAATTATTTCTGATTAAAAATTCACTATAGTTCAATTAAAATCTAATAATGTCTCAGTGTTTAATATTTTCTAAGCTATTCTCTATTTCGGCAATAGTATCATATTTACTGAAATATATCCGACGAAGGTATGAGTTACGCTGAAAAAATAAATACACCAAGTTTTTTTTTTAATAATTTTAAGAAATACACAAATTACTTAAAAGCACTACTTAGTGATTTTTCTTAGTTTGGCACTAACGCTCAAAATTTGGCGTTTTGAGTCTTCAAAAAGCACTAAAAATAGTGCTAAAAGCACCAAGTTGGCATCGCTGGTTATACCTGAGTGTGATTACTTTTTACTTCATCCCATTGGCTTTGGATAAACGAGCTTAACTTTCTGATACCATACTCCAGTATACTTGCAAGGTTTTGCGTAGTCGGAATGGCCATGAAATACGCGCTTTTCACTGCGAGAAAATGTTCAACAATTTCCTTCTCTTCATTACGGCAGTTCCTAGAGAAGTCGTTGTACGGTGAATTCAATCTGCTATTTGGCAGTGGGCTGTACATTTCCACCTCCCGGCAGCCAGAAAAGCTAACAGTTAACAGGTTATGTTACCACAACTCTTAGTTAGTAGTTTCAAGTTCGGAATGAGTCTTTAATCTGCCCTTTAAGCTTAGGCTATAGCCTTCATGAGAATATTACAATCAGCGTTGTCAACTCGGTGCTTTTCGCACCGTTTTTAGTGCTTTTTGAAATTTTCGACGCGAAGAATTTTGAAGTTAGTGCTCAGTGCTTTTTTAAATTCCTTTTCGGTGCTTTTTGTTTCGAGCGGTGGCACTAACCCAAAAATTCAAAGAGAAATTTTCTTATCTCTTTCTTTTTCGAGGAAGTCTATCGTTGAAAAAACATAAGCTCTGAAGTTAAATATGCCATTAAAAATATTCTAATAAGATTTTACAAGACTTGGTTGAAGAAATAAGCGCCATATTACCCTCAAACTTTAACATTTTAAGTATAATTAATGTAAGCAGTGTTTTGCCACACAAGATAGACATAATACAAGTATTGAGTCCACTATCGAGTTTTGGGCAGAAGTAAAATCTAATAGTGATTCAGTTAAAATGAACTCGTTTGAGGCATTATCAGAAATTGCATTAGCATTAAGCTTCTGTCACTTCCATATTTAAGCGAAGAAGTTGAACGCGCTTTTACCTCTATGACTGTAGTTTAGTCTAAACTACGTAACAGAATGTCCTTACACTTGGTTAGCACTTTGCTTTATATAAAAATCGGCCTGAGACGAGACAATTTTGATGTGAATAGAGCTGCCGTTTTTGGTTAATTATAACTAAAATTTGTACAAATTTTTCCCAATATCCAATATTTTCATTTCGATTATGTTTTGCTATGAATATTTTTGTATATAACTTGATAAACTTGCAAATGACTTTTTTTATATTTAACATTGTTCTTTATTTATGTATATTGCGTTTGCTGCACAATATTTTTGACACTTTTTTTATTTCGTTCAAAATTTATTGTCTTTGTCACATAGTTCAGCTGTAGCCGAAAGAATGTTTTTACAACATAATTTAACAAATTTGGTAAGCTTCTTAACCTCATAAATACTTGTCGATTACTGTCAACTTGACTAAACTCGAGTGATTCGTTTGTTCCTTAACAAAAAATAAATAAAAATTTTTTTTATAATAACTTCAAAAATCTTTGTCAAATTGATTTTAGATTACACTGATTCCTATAGAATTAAAATTTTAATCGGATGCCTCTAATTTGACGTTTTAGGAACGAAATGAAAGGTCAACCGATTCCTTATTTTTTATATATATACGTACATAGTATCTCACACTAACATAACTCAAAATTATAAAAGTGCCTTTTCTTTTTTATAAACCAGTTGATTGAAGAAATCTATAACGATCTCAACAATTTCTTTTGCAATACCGTCTTCTTGAAGAATATAAAATACCGTTATGCTTGTTTTTATGTCACATACTTGCGTCATTTGTACAGAATCAACAGTTGCTTGCAACTACTCAGCATCTGAAATTATTTATTCTGTGATTCTTTATGATTTAATGTGCGATATGTATTTATGAATAAATTTTTTTTAATTAAATGAAAAAATTTTAAATTTAGTGCTTTTTTACTTAAATTACGCGCTTTTTTCCTGATTTCAGTGCTTTTTAAAATTTTAAAGTTGACAACGCTGATTACAATTAAACCAGTAAAATTTTCTTCCTACATTATTTCGCTCTTCATTTCCAGTTTCCTATACTCGAGTCTTAACTGATTAGAAAGAGAAATATTTTGCAACTTTTTAAGTGTGTTTAAACTACACTCTTTTAATTTTCAATAGTCGTAATTAACACCGAAAGTTAAGCCGCTGGTTTCTTTGAGTTGCTTGTTTTTCAGTTTTATCATGAAGTTTGCAAGTGAAATAAAATAATTCGTCAACAAATACCGAGATTTGTAAAAATCCCTAAATTGATTACATTCGCTTTGCTGTTGTTGTTGCAGTTGCTTACAGGTTTTTTTTATGTACGTACCACTGTTGGGATTTGTGGTACAATTGTACCAAATTTGGTACAATTGCGTTTGCATTGGTATACTGGTACACTTTATACTTCAGTGGTACAATTTGAAAAAAGTTGAACTTTGCCATACAATAATAATAATTTTTCATAACATGTTGCCCAACACTGATCATAAGTACCGAAACTTGCAACATTGGCAGTTTATGGTAATATTATTAATTTGTTTTGGTAGCTCTTACTTAGTCCTAGTTTACACACTGCAGGTCTTATTGACTAAGCTGATTAGTTTGTGGGAGATAAGGACGACGGGAAAGAAACTAGGACTCAGCTTCATGTACTGTCAATACGTTTTGCTTTCTCATTCGCAATGTTAAAAGTAGCACACATGCATACACAAAACTATTCATAAAAAATATGAGCTGATAAATAAGACTTGCATTGTGTGAACACCGATGAAAGTTCAAAGAAGAAAAAGTGATAAGCTTAGCAATAAGCCTTGACTAGTGTGAACTGGGACTAACATAGATGTATTAGTTGATTTCTTTATGTTTTCGTTTTTAATAAATGAAAATTTTTTATGAATTCTTACGGTGTATGCTTATTTAGCATATGGCTGGCTACCTTTTGGTACAATTGATGTTAATTTGGTACAATTTTACCAAATAGCCGAATCCCAACACTGGTACGTACATAGATTGGTGGCAGGTATGAGTATAAATTAGGGATGCCAATCGGGATCGATTTTTAGAAATCCCGGGATTCGGGATTTATAAATCCCGATCCCGAAAATCCCGGGATATTCGGGATCGCGGGATTTTCGGGATCCCGGGATTTTTCGGGATTCCGGGATTTTCGAGATTTCGGGATTTAAATTTTTTTGGTAAAATAAATAATTTTTTTTAATAAATATTACTTTAATAACAAATTTTATGCATTTTAAAAGTTTTTATGTTGATAATATATCATTAAACATTTGTCTTTAAAGTTAACAATATTTTAATACTAGTATGAAATAAAAATCGAAAGAATTTTTGTCATCTATTTTTAAGTTGATGTTAGAGAATTTATACTGAAAACAATAACTAAATATGAAAACTTGTTTTTGCTTTCAATATAAATGTTTTTCTATAATCTAAATCAAAACGAATGTACATATCTGTGGACTTTTAGCACTATCGCTTAAGTTGATTTACGAAAATTTTCGATGCACTTTCATACAAATAAGCTGCAAAAACATTATTGTGTTTTTAAATATATCTATTAAGGTTTTTTTAATTGCGATTGACCAACAAGTAGCTATTACGGTTGTTACATATACCAGGCATTGCCTATTTTTTTAATTAATTTTGTTACTACTATGACAACGATAATACGGCTGAACATGTCGAAAAATTAAAAGAAATGTATACACAATTATAATCAAATTCTATAAATTACGTCTAATGATCACATTTTTGTAGGCACATACATTAACCGCCGTATTCATAAAAAAAATTTAGGTTTATTACAGGTTTATTTGACAAATTTCCCAAAGAAATACGTCAAATAAGCGCTTAATAAGCCTAAAATATTTTTTATGAATATGCCATTAAAAGTTTGCCTGAGCACTTGAACAGTATTTTTGTTCTACTGAAAAATTTTAAATTCATACATAAGTTGTTTTCTGCAAGTTCAACAGATACATATGTAGTCCTAAGTTCGCTAAGAGGAGTATGGTTTATTAGTGTGCTGTCCTTCTACTCTGCAACTCGAATAAAACTATAATTGAGTCGAAGTCATTCAGTCGGTCATTTTTGACACAAACCTTTGATCAAACCCATGTAATTTAAATAGGTCATAGTTTTGCGTCAAAAACGACCTAAACGGTCTAACGAAAATAATTATGAACTGCAATGTAAAAAAAAACATACATTCACACTAGAGCAATTTTTTAGACAAAATAGCACGCATTATTCTGTAAATATTTCTCGCTTTTACGTCAACCCGACTTTTTATTTTCTACTTCAATTGTAAGGCGCTGTCAGTAGTACTCAATTATTACCGAAAAGTGGATAAGGGTTGAGGAGTCGATATACAGAGTTATACACTGCAATTATGAATAAATTTCCGCAAGAAATGTCTCCCTTTTCCATATTTTTTTTTTGTTTTCCCTATTATTTGCTACTGTTTGAAATTATTCGCCGGGCGAAATTTCTCATGGAATTTTATTCATAATTGGCCTTATAATATAGAATAAGACGCAATAAATTTGTCAAACTTATTGAATTTTCCAAATGTTATTTTCCTTCCAAAGCTCATATGCTTCTTTTCGTTTTCAAAATAATTCTTAGTTGTATATTGTATCACCTTTGATGAAAATAACCGTGAGAAAGTAGTTAATTTATTTTGCACTTGTTGTTAATTTATAAGAAATATGCCACGAATAGTCATTAAATTGTTAAAACTGCACGTATAAAATTGTATGGGACTTTTAAATATTATAAAAAAATACCATAAAATCAACGAAAATTTTAATCTATTAAGTTTTTTATATAAAAATTGCTAAGAAATCCCGAAAAAGAAATCCCGGGATTGAATTTTACAAATCCCGGGATTCGGGATTTGCCAAATCCCGAAAATCCCGGGATTTCCGGGATCGGGATTTCCCGTTTGGCATCCCTAGTATAAATGTCGCACAACATTCATCATGTAAATGTACATTTACTAGATGCACACATAAATATTTATGTATGTACGTACTCATACGTACGTGCAACATAAAATTTCATTACGAACGTGCTGAGAACGATGACGACAACCATAGCACCAAATTGTAAGACAGTGGGCAAATCTCTTAAAAGTACATACATTGAAAATTTTAACTGTCATACATTTATGGTTGTAAATTAATTATTCCAACTCGTAGTTCCATATTACCTATAAAAATTTTAATAATGGAATAAATTTTAAAGGTTTATTCGAGTAATCGCATGCATTTAAAATTGTATTACATTGTCCGAATGAATAACGAATAAAAAATGTATTGGAATAGGTATTGAATAAAAAATAAAAATTTAAAATTTTATCGCGATATTCGAATTCATAACGAATAAAATAAATTTGATAGAAGTTATGGAATCAAACAAATTAATATGTAATTTAAATACAAATCTAAAGTTTCATTTAATCATTCGATGAAATGTTTATTTAAATAAATAACGAATAAATTTTTTTTATTTGAATAATGGATTAAATCAAATAATTAAATTATATTTCAAACACAAATTTAAAATTTTATTCGACTGTTCGAACAGTAGACGAATAAAAAATTTTATTTGAATAAATTAGGAATAAAAAAATTGCATTTCAATAATGGACTAAAAGTTTTATTCGATTGTTCGAAAAATTTATATAAAAAGTTTTTATTCGAATAAATGAGGTATAAACACAATTCAATTTAATTATTAATTTAAAACCCAAACTTAAAGTATTGTATTATTCGACTATTCGTAAAAATAATTTTTTTTTCGAATAAATAAGGAATAAAAAACTTTTATGTTAATTATTAATTTGAAATGCAAATTAAAGGTTTGATTCAATAATTTGAAAAATTCACAGTAAACAAATTTTATTTGAATAAATAACATAAAATTATTCGTTTAATTTAAAACATCAATCGCAAAAATGGCTACATACACATGTACGTATGCAAATAATAGAATAAAACGATTTCAAAGCTTATTCGATTTATTTAATGAATAATGATTAAATAATTATTCGATTTTCCTAACAATTGATGAATTAAAAAGCTTTATTCGAATAAATGAGCAATAAAAAATATTATTCGAATAAATAAGCAATAAAAAAATTTATTCGAATAAATGAGCAATTAAAAATTTTATTCGAATATTCGACCCAAACAAATACGGAATTAAATAGCATTTGAAACACAAATTAAAAGTTCTATTTGATTCAGACATTTTAAATTTTAATTGAACTATAGTGAATTTTAATCACTGCACACACTGTTGCCACATAATTTTATCAAAAATCTGCAAAAATTGGCTTAAAATCTGGAAAATAATTTTAAAAAATTTGCAAAAAATCTGCAACAATAAAAACACCTTCATTTTGAATTTTTTTTTCATTTTGTTTTCGATTTAACATAAATTATCTTGCTATACAAAAACATATGGTCGAAAATTTGGTCTGTTACGTGAGATTCGAACGACGAAAAACGTCTTTAGCTCTAAAAATACGGCACATTGTACATCGTTGTGCCAACATTTTATAATATTTCAATAATATATTCAAAGGTACACAATTTTTTTATATAAAGAACATCTGTATGTATTACGGTAAGAAAATAATTGGAGTCAAACATTGATCTGTTACGTGAGAAAATTTGGAAGCTGATTTTAAGTAAGTTTCAAAGAGCTAATAAAATCTGCGAATCTGTTCAAATTAGATTGAAAGTTTCTTCGGCAAACTTATAGCCAATAGTTCAGAGAACATTTTGAGTCCAAGAACGTAATAATTGGTGCACAATTATGGTTACCATGCTCCAAAAATTGTATATCTGCTACGTGAGAAAAAAGTTTGTTACAAAATTTGCGCGATTTTTAAAAGAGAAAATAGCATTTATTTGTTTCAAAATTTATTTTGCTTGGCTTTAAGAACAAGTTAAGAGGCGAAATATATATCAAAATATTTTTGCACCGCTATATCCTAACTTTGACGTAAGAAATGCGTTTTTTCAACTTGTCTACGTACCTTTGCTGTTTGCTGTATCTGAGCTCTCGACTTCATTTTTAATAAACAGAGTTTTTAAGAAATGTATGCAAACAATAAATGTGCGTAGATAGCACAAAACTTACATCTTTTCCATTGTCTTTAGTTTTGGCCATGGTTATTTTAATCTTTTACAGCTTGAAATAATAATTTTGCAATTTTGAAGCTAACAAAATTAAAGAACAAGCAGTGCCGGCTCCTGATAAAGTGTAAGCTAAAAAATTTTTTCTGTTTGCTTTGATTTTTATTTTTCATTACGATTTCAAAAAATTTACGTATAAAACACACCGCACAGAAAATTGCGAATAAGAAAACAAAACGAAATAAGAGCACGGGCAAGGCCTATTTATCAGGTCAACGCAATCGTCCTGATGATATTCTGTGTTTTCGTGTTTAAGCTGTCAAAAGTTATTTGCACCATATACTTTAGTTCATGTTTGTGTGTGTTTCTGACAACTTAAACATAAAGTTGTTTTTTGTATTGCTGTGTTTTTGTAGAGTTGCGTTGACCTGATAAATAGGCCTTGAGCACGGGCAAGTCTGTAACCCGTTTAATTCCTTTCACCTCTCTCTCCGGTCTGTTACGTGAGAATATTTTATCGCTATTTTTTATCTAATTTAAAATACAAACCTACCGATTTTTTTTTATTTTCTGAAAATGTAGGCAAAACACACGATAAATCCGAAAGCACGGATAATTTAGACAATTGTTCGTCTGTATAAAAACTTTTTCAGTATTTTATCTGTTACGTGAGAATCGAATTTGCGGCAGTTTTTAATTTCTTTTAAATCGGAAAATAACAAAAGAAACGATACTATTTTTGGTTTGCACTTTAAAAGGGAAAAATATAGTTTCAGAATACTGCAAAAAATTATGTTTAAAATAACTTTAAAAGGCCAAATTTCGAAATTCTTGTAAATGATCAACAAATGAAAAATATTTTTCTTACTTCAAAGCAATGAAAAAGACCGCTAAAAATAGGGTTTTTGATAATTTTTGAGCTTGGATTTTTGCGGATAGGTGCATGGAACTACCCTTTATCAGATTATGACAACAAATCCAGCAAAATTAAAAAAAAAATTTTTTATTCTGGTTTACTTTTTCAAATTTTTGACCATATGCTGATATTACAAATTGTTTGATAAAAATAAACATTAACAAAAGGATGAGGACAAATATATGCACACGTTTTCTTCATAAAACTTAAAGAAAATGGTATATTACAGTTTTGTATCTGTTCAAGAAAACTTTTCTGCAAAAGAACTTTTTGCGGCACATGAAAAAACAAAACCATTTGCATAATTTTGAGTGTGACTGTTTATGATTTAGTGTGCGATATCTATAAACATATTTACTTACTTATATATATACATATTTGCACAAATTTGTTAAAAGAGTAAAGAAAAACACTAAATATTGATGCTACACAAGCATTTCAGAAAATCTGCAATTTGGCAGTGAAAATCTGCAAATGTCACTTTATAATTTTTACATTAAAAAATCAGCAAAATGCAGAGAAATCTGCAAATCTGGCAACAGTGACGCACAGAAAAATATCCGTATTTCCCCAGCTATAAAGTCTAGTTTAATTTGTCTTCTCTTTTTTAAAAACTAGCATTAATTAATAAAAATATTTCTGATTAAAAGTTCTATTTGATTGTTCGAAAAACTGACAATTATAAAATTTTATTCGATAAAATAAAAAATTATTCGATTAATCAAATTGAAGAAATAATCGAATAAAACAAATTCAAATATTTTATCGTTTCATTCCAGTAATGCAAGAATTATTCGAAGAATGAAATGCAACCAGTAATCGAATAAAACTTTAAATATAAATTTATATATTTATTCGATTATTATAATAAAACAAATAAAAATGTTACATTATTTTAACTATTTATTAACAAAAGTTTTTAATGAACAAAAAACTTTAAAAAATATCCAAATGTTGAGCCCATATCAATATAAAAATTTCCGTACCACTGTGTTAAGTTCATTCTAAAGTTTAGAATCGAAACACTTTTGTGTTCACGCGTTTGTTCGTACGAAAAGAATGAATTTTCCCATACATAGAAATCGAGTTAAATCGAAATGTTCTTTAATATTAAAGGCGCCGACAACATTCTCGTTGTTCGTGTTTGCTTTTGTTGTTCTTCTAGTTAAGTGTTCGTGTTTGTAAAAGCTTGATGTTTTTTTTTTGTACTTTGTACGAGTATTCGTAGTCATACACACACAAACATTCCATTTAGATGATAATGATGATGGTTATGCTGGCGGTTGCATTAGAGATGTGCAACGTTTACATAATTGGCGTGAATCAGGAATAGTCGCAAGTGACAGAAGCAATATCTTCGTTGGAGACGAATGTAAGTAAAAGAAGAAAGAATTTTGTCTTGATAAGTAAATTACTTCTAACTATTTGTCCTTATACAAATTACTTTCTTTTTTCGCTGACACGACATTTTAATAATAATGCCATTCTTTAATATTCTTACGATAGCTTACAGCTGTTGTTTAATTGTAAATGTCAAAATAAGCGAAAAGCACAAAGAAGAATAAAAAAATAATAATTAAATGAATTTGAGTTTGTGATTTTGCTTCTTTTATTTATCGTTATGATATGTTACCGGATAGCACAATCGATACCATTGTTAAAAAATTTTAAATTACATTTTTATGTTAAAAATAAAGAAATGTGTAATATAATTTGGCATATTTGTATGCACATAATGGGTTATCAACTTTTCGGTTTCAAAAGTAAAGTTAAATAAAACTCATTAATTTTAATGCTTGGACTTTTTCGCACATTTCGGGTGATATATCTTCGATAACTTGACGAATGTTGGATTTCAAATACTTCAAGTCAGCCGGCTCTAATTGTTGCGTGAGTTGTAGCGTATATGGATGGCGGGGCAAATACAAATGAGCCGTAAAATAAGCCTAATTGCTGAGAACGCCGTGAAATCGACAAATTCGGATTATCCGCCATACTTTCACAAACAGAAGCGATATTTTCGGCGTGTGCGCCACTTTTTAGTAAGTTTTATGTATTTTTACGCGTTCTTAGGTTGTTGCTGATGTGATCAATTCGCTGTAAAAAAAAACTTTAGACAGATGGCCGGGGGATCGGTTCTATTTCTGTGAAAAAGTTTAAATGGAAAAATTTTCACTTTATTGAAAATGCGATTCAGGTTTTACATTTTATGTGATGTTTGGGACAATGAATTAAAATTATCATGTCAAACTGCTTTCTGAAAACTTCCAGCGGCGAAAATTCGTAGTGCTACTAAACAATTTTATGTGGCTTCGCATAGCATTACAATTTGAAGTTGGCTTTATATGTGATTTTATTTCGTTTAGCAAATCCAAAGAGAGACCTTAAGGAAATCTGTATAATTCCTTAAAATGTTACGAGTAGTAATCGCAAAATGATTGCTGCTATAACCCAATAACCTTAAGGTCGAAATACATAACACGCGTTTGTTCGTCGACGAATATCGTGCGCTTGAAAACTTTACGCATGAAAAATTGCAAGTTACACAACACGCCTTACAAACGCCTTTTCTTTCAGCTTTTTTTGAAAAATGATCTTGGAACCTTTTCAATTCCTTTTTTGTGCAATACTGTATAGTTTTCAAACTATTTATAAAGATTTTTCTTCATGATTCTAATATTTTTTTTTGTTGTCGGCCGATTAGTTGTCAAAACAACACAACGCGTTAAAAAGTTGAAAGTTAACCAACTTTCTGCGGCAAACGCGTCTAAGAGTTTGCTATGTATCTTGTCGTATGCAGAAACACTATTTCAACTTTTTTTGACAGATGCCTACAGTTCTCACGCGCACTAACGCGTGTTATGTAACTTCACCTTTAGGTACAAAATTTTAAATCTTTATTTTTCTTTTATTTTATTATTTATTTTAATTTGTATGTATGTATGTACATTAGGTATGGTATAGTGGACGATTATTCGATTTCGACTTGCAAGAACCCCTAATTTTGTGAGGTTCGGAAAAAAAATATTTGAGCCAAAAAATGGTGGCGGTCATATGGTGGCAAAGGTCGCCTCTTTGTGCTCAAAGTTGAGGGTAAAAGCCAAAGAAATGACAAATAAAATAAAAAGATACGAGTATATCCAATACATGGCAAAAATAAATTAATGATTTAAAATAATTCTTTTTTTTATGGGGATAACATTAATGGTTGAAGATAGATGACAAGTATGTTTAGAGAAAATCTTAGTCCTAATTTACACTATGCGAGTCTTATTGATAAGCTGATTAGTTTGTGGGAGAGAGAGAAAAAATTGAAAAAATATTCTAGGTTGTTCATACATTTGACTTTGATAGGTACGCCCTAGGGGCAGTTAGATCCCTGCGATTAAATTTTATACAAATTTCCCCTTAAGGAGTGGAGATAGGGCATAGGTAAGTTCGGAGGAAATGTTGGGGATAGAAAATTATTATGTGCCGGTCTTAGAATTTACCCCCCGGGAGGGACCATAAATGCGTTAAAAAAAATTATTCAAAAAATTCTTTTTTTTATGGGGACTACCTTAATTGTTGAAGATAGACGATAAGTATCTACTTCGTTTGTGGGAAAAACTAAAATACGGTACAACTAAAAACTAAAAGGCACATGCGTATCAAACGCATTGACCGTCATATTTATAGTCTGAGTATACTTATACTCAGTTATGGATATTTTATCGGACAAAAAATATACGCATAATATTCGGGATATTTATTCATAATTCGCCACCGTATACATACATTTATTTATTAATTTTTTCAGTTTGTGGGAAAAACTAAAATACGGTAGAGCTAAAAATAAAAAGTCACATGCGTATCAAACGCATTGACTGTCATATTTATAGTCTGAGTATACTTATACTCAGTTATGGATATTTTATCGGACAAAAAATATACGCATAATACTCGGGATATTTATTCATCATTCGCCACCGTATGCATACATTTATTTATTAATTTTTTTAGTCTATGTACAAAAACTCCTTACCGACTATGTTAATAAAAATAACTTATAAACTAAATAATAAAACAAGAGTAAATAATAGAACTAGTAACAATAAAGAAAGAAAATAAGAAGTTTTCTCGTATATACAGAATTAAAAATTGACACGTGAATGGCCATTCACATAGTATTACGTAACACTATTTTCGAAGTATTACTTTTTACAAAATTTTGAGTATAAATTTTCTTAACCGTAGCAAATCCTTTTTTCTTAACCGTAAAATTACCATAAATGACAAAATAATTCATTCTCACAGTTGTGGACGCACAAATCAACAAATGAACACAGAAATTAGTGAACACTTCAAAACGCACCATTGTGGATTTCGATATTCTACTCAAAATCGATGTATGTCCGACCCTCAGTTATGGTGGGACTATTTAAATCTTGAAAATTTTAGCAAATTAAGGCATTCGATATGGATCGAAATTTTAAAATATTTCCATATGAAGTCCATTGAAATTTCGTTCGATATCAAATACCGTAATTTGTTCCTCGGTGAAAATGGACGATTAAGAACATCCACTTCGAGATTGTGGATGAATATTGAAAGCTTTTCACTTTACATTGGCAACAGACAGACATTGTGGGATATCAGTTGGGTTTTTTTTTTGCGAAGATGCGCTCGGAGTGATATTAGCGGTGTTCATGGGCAAATGTAGAAGTTCAGTCGCCTGGTTTTTCCAAACTGTCAAATGCTCTGAAGATCATACTTGAGCATGAAGGAACGTGAAGAAGACAAACATTAATTATTAATTTGTGTGCGTGTCACTCACGCTGTCATCTCTAGTTTGCATTAAAGCATGAAAAATATGCACAATGAAGTTCTGTTGTTGGCTTTCATGGAGTATTTGTTGTTGTTTGTAGTGTTCAAAAACTGCTTAAAGAATTGTTTTGTATCAATTTTAAATATGTATGATGATTTTGTGTGAATGTTGATATTTAGATGGAATGCATGGGTAATAGAGTTTTTCTTTTCCCGGACTTTTTCATTTCCCGGGAAAGCGGGAAAGATTTTTCAGTTTCCCGGGAATTCCCGGACAGTACAAAACACTACAAAATATTTTTAAATTTGATTTATTTCAACAAAAACAAATTATAATTCAGGAGATCGATTAAATAATAACGTTTTATACACACCAGTGTTACCAAACTATATATTCAAAATTACACCTCGTAGGAGCCAAAATTACCCGATTTCAAAGGAATTACACCCAATATTAAAATTGAGCGAAAAACTCTTATTTTTTCACAAGACTGTTAACAAATGAAACTCGTATTTTTTTCACAAGACTGTTAACAAGTGAAAAGAAAATCGAAAACAAAATAGAAAACGAAAAAATCTAAAAGTTTGAAATCGTCAATTTCCAAATAGTGTTCTTCTAAATTGGGATGCTAGAACACATACTATTAATTTGTATTTTCTAAATTTCAACTTAAGCAGGCGTAGCATGTGTTTTAACATCCGAACTCACAAGAAAACGCGTGAAAACGATGTGAAAGCCAGAACACACACGATTTATTATATAAAACAGACGAATTTCAAATTACCCGTAAATTACACCTGAGAGCAATTACCCACGCGCTACACTTGGACATAAAAATTACACCCGATTCGGGTAATTACCCGCAATTCGGCAACACTGATACACACATTAGTCAAAAATAATACCGTTTCCGTTCTTTATATAATAGTAATACATAGATACCATAGTATTGGTATGTATATTATACGAGTATTATTTAAAAAATATTACAAAATTTCCCCCTTATGAAAAAACCATTGTTAAACTTAAAGTTTGTTTAACAAACGAGTTTTGTATGGCAAAACCGGTTTTAACGAATGCTTTAACTTTAACAATCGTTTTTGCATAAGGGCATATATCTTTGGAAATAGGACTTTAGTACAGAATAAGCTGTTAATGCTGTTAACCGTACTATTTACCAAAGAGAATCTGTAATTATTTGTAATTTTCTTTTATTTCCTTGCTTATTTGTGTTTTTTACTTTTATGAATTTTTGTAGAATTAAATTTTGAACGTCGCGTTCTGCTTATTCTAAATAAAGGCATCTAAGTCTCAGAACGCTCGTGTGGCAGATGTAAACTCGGCCTTGCACCATCGCATTCATAAAGTGAATAACGACACTCATCAAGGAATTTGTATATGTATATAAATTAAGTTGCCATAACAAAATCAAAAAATCCCGGAAATTCCCGCACAAATTTCCCGGGATTTCTTTCCCTGAAAATGTGCGGGATCCCGGGAAACCCCGTGTGAAAAACACTAATGGGTATCAACATCGTTGCCCGATGAATGATTTTTCGGGTTTTTGTTGGGAATTGTTAAATGTGTTTAAGTTTAATATTTTTATAGCACTTTTTCCCAAAATTAATAATTTTATTATTATTTGCTACTTAAAAATACATTGAAACTGATTATTCACCCTTATTTAACACAATTCAAAAATATTGGGGCTTGTTTATTCGCTCTCGAGAAATATTTTGTGCTAAATAGCATAAACCTGCCAACAGGACTCAGTTGTTTTCGCCAACGGATATACAAGCGTTTCTTTTTTGGTGTTGTGTTAAATTGATGTCGATGTCGACAATTAGAATAAGGGTGATTGAATTATGTATTGTTAATTTCATTCGGTTTTTAAAATGACGTTCGATAGATTATCGTCCTTAACCAATTATTTCTATGCCATTACAATTCTTTTTTTATATATGCACCTTCATGCATATCGCTCATTTACTCAAAGAACGCGTTTGAAGTTTTCAATTTACACACAACTTAATGTAAAAAAAAAATTTATTCAAGAGTTGAGTATACAAGATATTTATATGAAATTTTTACACAATATGAAGAGCGATATGAAGATTAATTCTGCATCATTATTTATTTTAAAAACATTGATTTTTTGAGTTATGACTAGGGTGATCGACTCGGGTTTTCAACCGGTTTTAAAACCCGGTTCTTTCATTAAATAATATTTGAAAATAATACAAAGCACAAGTTTCTATAAAAAATTTAATGGATTTGTACAAACTAATAGTTGTAGCCATTTATTTAAATTTCGTTTAGGATTTATGCATTTATTTAATTAATTTGTTTGGAAAAATATTCGTATTCGTATTCGCCTGAATTTGGCGGATACGATTACGGATACGAAAATCTAAAAATGGCCGAATATTCGACAATTCGAATACGAATATTCGTGCATCACTAGCATTAAATATTTGGCCTTGTGTTTGGTGGGTACTTCCATAGATGGTTATAATGATTATACTCGTACCTACATACATATGTATAGATTTTTTTGTGGTAGTGCCCTTGAATATTTTCACAGCCACGTTGATGAAAGCAACAAACTTATAACAAAAAAAAAAAAAAAAAATTAAGGATAAAAAGTTTCTTGCACATGTTTTTGGGGGACAAAATAAAAATAATGAAAATACCAAGCATTGTTGTGACGTAGTTCTTTTTAAATAGAAGAAGAAAAACAATGAAAATACTAGAAAATGAATTAGTAAAACAAAAAAAGAAATATGTACATAAATAGAAATGGGGAGGGGGGAGGGAGTTGAACACAAACACATCATTTTCCAATTTATACAAAGTACGTACATTTATTTTTAAGAGTACTTACTTATTCTATAAAAAGAATTGTTAACATGAAGGAAGCAAAAAAAAAATAAAAATAAAAAAATTGTTTTTCAATGGGGATGTTTTTGTCACAGTGATGCCAACTATTTATAACACAAACGCGCTATAACGCGCTAAGTTACAGCATTATCAACAATTTATAGTCAAAACGCGCTATTTTCCTACGCGCTAAATTAAATTTTAATAAAGGTCGATGTATGTATTAGTAAATACAATTAATTTTTTAGTAACTCTTTTGCAGATTTTGCAATATTGCTCCTTCGAAATTATATCATAAATAACTAAAATCATTTAATACAGAATCAGACTCGTGTTCCAAATATTAGAAATTCATCGTTTTTATTTTAATTTTATTTGTCAAACTTTGTAACAACTTATATAAATTGTCGAATAGTGTTGCGATTCAAATGCTTTTTGAAGTACAAAAAGAATAGATGCTTAATAAGTTACATACATTTTTTGGGTCACGAGTAACGAGTACATATTTTTAGCTGTGAAAATATTTGCCATTTACAATATTAAAATGCGTTTTTAATTCTAACCACAGTCAAGGGAATTTTATTTGCAACATCTGAATCATTAACGAATTTAAAGAAAATTTAAATTTTGGATATTAAAAAATTGTTAAATTTATACAAAAAATGTAAAAAGATATTGAACTGAAATGATATTTTTGACTTTAATCAAAACGCGCTAATTTAGCGCCTTTTTATTTAACGCGCTAAGACGAAAAAAAGCGCGTTTGGCATAGTTAAAACGCGTTAAAACTAGCGCGAAAGGCGCTAAATTGGCATCGCTGTGTTGTCAGTGATGCACGGGAAATTCGAGTTTCTAAAATGGTACTTGAATTCAATACAAAAAGTACTTTTTACCATTAAAAATACAAATGATTTTAAAATATATTAATCCTGCGATGATTCCTTTAAAGATACGTACTTACTCACCGAAATTAACATTATGGATTGTTCAAAGTGAGCATGCACATTTATTTTATAATTTTGAGAACAAATGTTCTCCTTTTCACCGTATAGATTTTATTTTAGGAGCAAACATTCTTATTTTCATTTTCTCCTTTTTTGTTTAATAACAGGGCATCTTGAATAGATATGTATATTTTTAATTATCTTCATTCGACATATCACTTCGCATGTTCTTTTTATTATAAAATCGTTTTTTAAGCTGAAAATATATTGTTCTAGATTTGAGTACAATAGTTGTCGAAAGATTAAGAAAGGTTGCTGTCAGCTTGATACTTGCCGGTGACAATTTAAAAATGTTTTTCTTTTTTCTGTAAGAAAATTCTTGCGTAAAAATAAGTTTGTGGATGGCGTTGCAAGTTTCTTTAAATGTGCTCGTAGCTCTCACTTTTCCCTCTGGGTTTTTTGGATTTTCCATTCATCAAATAATTCCTAGTTTAATGCCAATGTTAGTCGGTATAATTTTCCTGTACTTTCTGCTCTATAAAATGTATAAAGTTCTAACTAAAAATTTTATTAAAACAAATATGGTGTGTGTGTAAAATCAGCATTCATATGTAAGTAATTCTTGTGCTTTTTTTCAAAATTAATCACCCCTATCGTGAAGGGGGTTTCCCTTTTCCCAAATTGCAATCGTGAATAGTTTTTCCCTAGAAATGTGCTCTTTTTTTGTTTTTGATTCACCTTATCATGAATAATATTTTTCACATGGATTTTTTCACTTTTCCCTTGCTTTTGTTCACTTTATTTTTGCAGGCGACCTGAATCAATATATTGCGTAATTTCATTATTAAACTTCCAATTAAATATTAAAAGTTATAAATAATTATTTTTATGACAATATCAGTATATAATATCCACGATTAATAACAATAATTCCGTACAAGAAATTTGTTCGTTGAATATGAACCTCTTCGGTTCACATGCAGCAAATTTTATGGCGATGGCAAATACCTAGGAATTTTTTCCACGCCACCTAAAATATTTAAAAACACAACTTTACACTTAAAAATATTGCGTTTGAATCAAAAAAATTGCGTATTTCTTACTATCAAACATAAATTTCTCTGATTTTAAATAAATTTTTAAGCTTCACAAATATTCTTCCAGTTTTTGACATTCACTACGAATTGATAGCGGAAACAAACTTTCCCATAAAATTCCCGATGGCAAATTTCCCTTCATGAGGAATGAATGAATGAATCTCATAGGAACAAAAATTTCTCATTTTATTCACGATACGTGTGAATATTTAACCTGTTCAGCAAACTATTAATTGTTTCTTAAAAATGCACTGAAATTGATTATTGGGGGATTAGCTGGATCTTATGCACATTTTACTGTTGCTCAAACAGATCATTAGGAAACGTTTAACCGAAATTTTATTAGAACATCTATAGATATTGTGTTAAATTTTCATTTAAATAATAAATAATCCTTTTTAAAATGATTACCTCTAGCCGCATTGGATTCTATTTTAAAATCAAATTTACAAATTATATTCAGCACATTATTTCTTGCTCATATCACGAAGGAAATGTATTAGGGCTGTTTGATACGAATTGATAGCGGAAACAAACGTTCCCATAAAATTCCCGATGGCAAATTTCCCTTCATGGGGAATGAAAATCTCATAGGAACAAAAATTTCTCATTTTATTCACGATACGTGTGAATATTTAACCTGTTCAGCAAACTATTAATTGTTTCTTAAAAATGCACTGAAATTGATTATTGGGGGATTAGCTGGATCTTATGCACATTTTACTGTTGCTCAAACAGATCATTAGGAAACGTTTAACCGAAATTTTATTAGAACATCTATAGATATTGTGTTAAATTTTCATTTAAATAATAAATAATCCTTTTTAAAATGATTACCTCTAGCCGCATTGGATTCTATTTTAAAATCAAATTTACAAATTATATTCAGCACATTATTTCTTGCTCATATCACGAAGGAAATGTATTAGGGCTGTTTGATACGAATTGATAGCGGAAACAAACGTTCCCATAAAATTCCCGATGGCAAATTTCCCTTCATGGGGAATGAAAATCTCATAGGAACAAAAATTTCACATTTTATTCACGATACGTGTGAATATTTAACCTGTTCAGCAAACTATTAATTGTTTCTTAAAAATGCACTGAAATTGATTATTGGGGGATTAGCTGGATCTTATGCACATTTTACTGTTGCTCAAACAGATCATTAGGAAACGTTTAACCGAAATTTTATTAGAACATCTATAGATATTGTGTTAAATTTTCATTTAAATAATAAATAATCCTTTTTAAAATGATTACCTCTAGCCGCATTGGATTCTATTTTAAAATCAAATTTACAAATTATATTCAGCACATTATTTCTTGCTCATATCACGAAGGAAATGTATTAGGGCTGTTTGATACGAATTGATAGCGGAAACAAACGTTCCCATAAAATTCCCGATGGCAAATTTCCCTTCATGGGGAATGAAAATCTCATAGGAACAAAAATTTCTCATTTTATTCACGATACGTGTGAATATTTAACCTGTTCAGCAAACTATTAATTGTTTCTTAAAAATGCACTGAAATTGATTATTGGGGGATTAGCTGGATCTTATGCACATTTTACTGTTGCTCAAACAGATCATTAGGAAACGTTTAACCGAAATTTTATTAGAACATCTATAGATATTGTGTTAAATTTTCATTTAAATAATAAATAATCCTTTTTAAAATGATTACCTCTAGCCGCATTGGATTCTATTTTAAAATCAAATTTACAAATTATATTCAGCACATTATTTCTTGCTCATATCACGAAGGAAATGTATTAGGGCTGTTTGATAATTCCGCGACTGTATGAGTAAAATAAAATATTTTTGCACAAAAAGCGTTTTATTTCTCAAGCATGTCTTCCTGAAGCTCGATACATTTAGTGATACATTTAATACGATTTCTCAAATCCCCCCAAAAAAGGCGATTGTTTCAATGTTGAACTGTTTGACCCAAATCTCTTGTCGCCCAGTAATTTTTTCAATTTTGGAAATAGGAATTAGTCGCAAAGAACTAAATTTGGATAACACGATGGATGGGTTAGCAGTTCGTGGCTCAATTCATGGATTTTTTTAAAAGAGACCACACTTGTGAACCCGCGCAGTTTCCTGATAAGACAATACTTTTTTCTTCGCAAGATAAGGTCGGTTTTGATATAAATAAAAAATAAAACCTTTAGTGCAAGAAATCCACAATTTTGATTGTTATTTGGTCTCTGATATATTTTGATGGATTCATGATTAGTACACCGTTGAAAAACGGCGGGTTAAGACTTAAGTAGTCCTTTCAAGTGGTCAAAGGGTTGCGCTTATGATCCAATGTGAGCAAACCATCGGGCGTATAGCTTTTCCATATCTAAATGTGATGTACTCGCTCGATAGTATTTATCAAGATTTAATTTGGCTTTCCTTATTACTTAAAAAATAATGTTTAATCAGCATACGAAATTCTACTTTTCCAATTCCGGTAAAATTAACCAGTTGTCAAATGCAAACTAATAGACGCAGCTTCGTCAAAAGCATGGTGCAATAGTTTCTAATAATATTTATATATCGTCACCTTAAATGCAAACGGACGTAACTACACAAAAATTCGAAATGTAGTTTTTGATTGATTGTGGTTCATTTTATCACACTACACGTTCACGAAAATATTTAGACCTCTGCGATCAAAAATGACGAATTTATTAAAGAAATTCAAATAGACTCAATTACGAATGCATCTATTTTTATTGCAAGCTTAAATATATATAAAAAGTAAATAAATGGTCAAATACATATAAGTATCCATACTACAAATAAATTTCGAAGTACGTTTTCAAAAATACTTTATTTTATTGATTTTGTAACGTTTTTTGTTTCTCCTGAAAAAAATATAAAAGTATAATTACGTCCGTTTGCATTTAAGGTGACGATATGTATTAGGGAGGTAACGAATACCAGTTTAACGAATGCGAATGCGAAAGCGAATAATACATTTAAATTTTTGCGAAAGCGAATGCAAATATTAAAATTCGTTAAAATATCACATGCAAATAAATTTATATAAGAGTAAGTATAGATAATACTCGTAATTAATAATAAGTTTACAAAATGTTAGGCAATCAACCCATTCGTACTTTGGCTCTAAAGCTTGGTACTATGTTCAACATTTCATGTTAAATGCTGTGAAAATACATATTAAGAAAACTTGGAATGAATATTTCCTGAAAAAATGTTTCAGAAGTAGTACTCTGTTCATCTTGGGAAAAACAAGGATTTCAACAATTTAAGTTTTCATTAGAAATAATATGAGTGTCACTTGTTTCGCGTGGAATTTACAACAAACAAGGACTAGTTAATATTGTTTGGATTTTAAATTTAATGTACGAAGTACCGAATGGTGCTATAAATTTTTTCAAAAGTTTGAACAGACTAGCTTTAAGCAAAAACTGAAATATATTTCCAAACACAGCTGAAAATTGGTTCCATTTTGATATTTACGAGAAATTATTTATATAATAGTTTTCCGCTAAAATTTTAGAATGCTTTAATTGTAAGTATATGTGTTTTTATTATGTTGGCTTAAAATAATTTTCGTTTTTTTTGAGATTTGTTAATCGCAAACTATTTTCATAAAAGAAATAAAATTTTTTTTGTCTCTAGTATTCGCTTTAAATATTCGCATACATTTTAGCGAATGCAAAAGCGAATGCAAATAGCAAAAGTAAGCGAATAATTTGCGAATGCGAACATTCGTTACATCCCTAACATGTATCATTTTATTTCGAATTTTCATTGAAAAGCGTAATAAGTGTAACATATTTTTCCAGAAAAGAAAATGCCATCAGATAAAATTCGCTTTTTTACCCACAAACCAATAAAATGCACTAAAAAGCAAATGGTAAACTACAAATGTGTTGTTTATTTTGACATTTTTGTTTTTTCCAAAGCACTATTTTTTGTTTGACAAAATAGAAGAAAAGGCTCCAAAAAATTCGTTGAAACTAAGCCAAACTAAAATTGCAGATTTTTTTACCTTAAACACTTTGTTATTTTTTATGAATAATTTTTATTATATTAAGGGCCATTTTCACAACTTGTCTTTAGCTAAAGGCAGGATTTTGTCTGCCCGATAAATGGCTTTGCATTATAAAACCTTCATTTATTATTCTTTTATCCATTAAATATTATTATTATTGATAATAATAACAATAAAAAATTTAAGTTGTAATAATACAAAGATATTTATCGGGCAGTCAAAATCCCAACTTTAACTAAAAGCTAGTTGTGAAAATGGACGTAAATCTTTGACCTTTTGAAGTTTCGTTATTTCAATCAGAAAATATTTAATGGAGTTTTGAAGGCAATCAATAATTTTTTTTAGTTTTTTATCAGAATATTTTTTTCTTTTACTTTATTTTATTAAAGATTTTATAATTTAACCTTCTAACGTACAAAGTATTTGTTTATAACGTCTACAATACCTATGTTTACGCACGTACTACACATATATATATATAAATTAAATAAATCTGTTTTCTTTTTTATAATTAAACAACATGTTAATATCCGATTTTTTTATATGCCATATTGCGGCACATAAAAAAATTAGGCTTATAATCACATTAGCGATATAGTCA
Organism: Tachina lurida; assembly: GCA_944452675.1. Taxonomy (NCBI): domain Eukaryota; kingdom Metazoa; phylum Arthropoda; class Insecta; order Diptera; family Tachinidae; genus Tachina; species Tachina lurida. The sequence goes on along the minus strand of OX101752.1, from coordinate 66,076,776 downwards.
CAACATTGCGTGCAACTAAGGGATGTGACTACCCAGTAAAAAAAGACACTCCAAAAAAGTCATGAAAATGTAGAGTTTGCGATCTGGAAGTAGTGCAAATTTCGATCCGATCTAATGATTTTTACATAGGGTTGTCATTGCAAGAAGTTCTCTTTTTCGCTGCCTGGTCACCGAATTGGAAGCGATTTTAAGAAAAATGTCCTTTTTTGTGTTCTATGATAATATTTTCATCTAGGAAAAATGGCTAATAGTTACCTATTTTAACAATTAGTTTCTTTTTATAGGAATTTAAACGCGAAACAGCAATTTAATGTAAATTTAAGCAAATAACTTTAAAATTTTAGACCAAAAATAGTTTATAAGTTTCTTCAAAAAAATAAATTTTTTAAAAGTTCTGGTGAGTAATTTCTAAAACTAGAGAGGAATTACAAGGTTTTGTATGACTAAAATAAATTTCTACTTGGTTTTCTGCTAACTATCGGCAAATTAAAAATATCGATTTTTTGGAAGCAATGAAAATGTACTTCCTTTAGAATGACTTCCAATTTTTTTTACTGGGTATAAACGAAAAGTACTGTAATTTATAAAATAATTTGGATGTTACGATGTCTGCTTAAAAGTACTGAAAAAAGTACTGCAGCACACTGATTCAAATAGTGAATAACGGGGAGAGGAGAGGGTGAATTTTTTGGTATAAGATAAGAATTCATCTGCGTGTTAGTGAGATAGAATCAGTGGGTGAAAAGGAAAGCTTTGTTAATGAATGAATTTCTGTTAAACAAGAATGTTTGATATTTTGTAGCAGGGATGGAAAATTGTGACTTCACTAATAATCGGAACGTATGCATGCACATACTAGTGATGCACGAATATCCGTATTCGTATTCGAATTGTCGAATATTCGGCCATTTTAATATGTATATTCGTATCCGTATTCGCCAAATTCAGGCGAATACGAATACGAATGTTTTTCCAAACAAATTAAATAAATAAATGCATAAATCCTAAACGAAATTTAAATAAATGGCTAAAATATATTACTTTGTACAAATCCATAAATTTTTTTTATAGAAATTTGTACTGTGTATCATTTTCAAATATTATTGAATGACGATCATTAAAATTTTGGGTAGTTTTTATTAACTTTAAAGTACGCCAACAGGAGTATGAAGTCCTTTTTCATAAACATTTTTCAATATTTCATATTGCAGACGTAAATAAAACCCCAATTTAATGTCTATAAATTTCATATATTATATTCATATTCGCATTCGTATTTGCGAATATCGTTTCAAATATTCGTATTCGCGAATATCAAAAATTGACATTCGTTACATCACTAATACATATTTATGTATCTATATTTGGAAAGTTTTGATCATTAAAGCTAAGTGCCGATTTGGGTTAATTGCCAGCTGAAAAATTGCTGCAATTACATGATTAATCATAGAATGCAGCAAGTGTTAGAGTGCGACTGATTCTTTTGTAATATGAATGCACGAAAACATACACAATATAGACCTGCGTAAATAGTCTTGAAATGTAAATACGTCTTGTTTTTTAAATATATTCTCGTGGCTGTAGAATGCTAAACCAATAATAAATGCTGTCGCATTATAAGCAAAGCACCATAGATGCATTTGTGTGCGTGTATATGAGTGCTAACAAGCAGTGTGGCCACAACTAAAAAAATTTTTAATGCTAAATGGGGCTTAAAATAATGCTAAAAATGCTAAAAAAATATTTGAAAATGCTAAAATATAATGCTAAAATTTTTTAATGATTTTTTATTAATTATATCGGTATAACGAAGAAATATTTAATTTAATTTTAATAAAACAGACAAAGTTGATTCAAAAGTTAAAACAACAATTCAGGAACATACAAAATACGAGTACAATTGCTGAATTCATAAAACCTCCTGTATCTTTGCACGATCGTATTAAATATAAAAGTGTAAAATTTGTTGTTGGTAATTTTCATATAAAAATTAAATACATAAAATAATTTTACACTTTTATTTTATATGTATGTTTTAATGTATTAGCATGCCTGCTATCAACATAATATGAAAGACATTTAAAAAATACTTTTTGCATTAAAAAACGGATTAATTTACTTTTCTATTTTTTACTGTACGTCCAGGAGCCGGATTCAGCAACGATGAACTTTGAAGTGTTCGACTCCGAAAAACATAATTAAAATACTTGTTTTCTTCTTATTATTAGGTGTTTGACGTTTAAAATACATTAAGACGGCTATTAGACGCTCATACTCGGTATATGAGCATGACAGACTTTCGTACATTCCAACAAACACCTCTTAAAATGCGCGATCTAACTAAGTCATCTTTATGCTTTCCGTACTCTACGTTTCCATATGACATGAAATTTCGTTGTAACTTGAAGTTATAAGTGATTTGTTAAAACAAATGCACTATCAATAATGTTATCACTTGAAAAAAGCATTAACTTGAGCAGTCTTCACTTAACATTAACTTAAAGTTTATGTTCAAGTGAGCCTTCTTATGTCAGGTGGAGACCGCAAGTTACGAAAACATAAATGAAATTTGCACTGAATTTGACAGAAGATATATTAAGGGAGTATGATGACAAACACAAAAATTCAAAATTCCTTAAATCTGAAAAACACGAATTTTGAATTATCACACTATTCTCAAATACCAAGTATGACAGCCTAATAGCCGCTTAAGACGTCTTTTGCTGTTTACATGGTTTCCATCATTATACATTTCTACAAAAACGACAAAATACAATGAAATACAGGAGTTTTTACCTGTATAAATGGAAAAGAATATATGAAATTTATAAAATTAAAAATGATAAATAATGCTAAAAAAATTAATACAAAAATGCTGAAAAAAATGCTAAATGCAAAATAAAAAATTCACTGCTAAATCAAAATATATAATGCTAAATTTAGCAGTGAAAATGCTAAAAGGGTCACACTGCTAACAAGCAATGTCGTCAAGACTTCTTGTTATGAACAAACAGTCACCAAACTAGTGTTGATACGTGTATGCTTGTTAATTTCCATATTGTACGTTTGAGTGTGTGTGTAAGATGTAGAGGGTAAGCTATTATGTGTTTAAGGGAGGTTTTTTTTAAGCAAGCGCACACAACTAATGTAAATGCATGTGAACGTTTGTTTGTGTGCAGAAAAATAAAAGAGCATACACACAACGTGTGTGTGTATGTACATGCATGACGCTTGGTATACGCGCCCATGCGTAGAAAGAAGCAAGCATCACAAATTTTTCAGTCACGAAGTATTTTTTTCTTTGCTCCTATACTTGCAATAACTGAAACAAGTTCTTGCAAACAGTGTTGCTTAGCGTTTGTTTTAGAAGACTTCGCTGTAGTAAAGCATTTGAAAAATCCCTCATGTCTTGAAAGTTCTTATAAATGGTCTTGTGCAGGACTTTAATACACAAGCCTGAACTTTACATAAAAAAAAAATGGAAATATGAACTTTGTACCAAGTATAACTGATCTAAACTACCATAAAGTAAATATAACAACAAATAGAAGATAAAAGTGGAACTGTTTGTTGTATGCGAAAATATAAAAAGGAATCTGTTTTTATCCATTGTGGCATTCTGGTATCATTTAAGAAAAGCAAAGGAATTTTCTGTGGAGTATTTGAGGGATTTTGAGTTTCAAATAAAAGTTTGATTTGAAACAAAAATAAGCAGCTGAGTTTTCATTATATTTTATTTCATGTTTCGGTTTATTGGACATTTTTTTTGTGACATCATTTGTAAAGTAATCAATTGACATTTTTCACTGGCATCAATTAAAACCATTAGAATTTAATTGAATCAATGAAATACGTCATGAAAAATATCTCTAGGGTTTTAATTCATGTTGAAGCTTCTCTCCATCTCTCTCCCACGATCGTAACAATTTTTAACCCACTAAAAAGTGACACTTACTTCACCCACATGTGAAGATGATCAATCGTGTTGATTGTCTGGGGTTAAAAAATTATCTCAGTAGTCATTGTACGGAAAATATTAAACATACTGGATTTAATAGAATTTATTTTACGGATATTGAACGTATGTGATAAAACATCTAGAAGGGATTGGCAACAGCACATATCACGCCAACATTAAATCAGATTTAAAGACTGCACCAAACGACTGCAAGAGTTGTTTGCATCTGAAAAAACTGCATCTCTTAAAAGTTATCTGGAAAGTCTCGATGTCACACCAGCATCTAATTACTCGTAAGTGGCGACCTGCTAGAAAGCTTAAAACACCTGTTGAGTTTAAACCGCCTCTTCGCACATCTACCGGAGGTTGGGCAAGAACCGATAATGAAAAAGGTAACATTTGTTGAGCATTTAAAATCCGTATTTACCCCAAACACATGTACTAGTGTTGTTGGTTTTCCGAGTGTAGTTGCTCTACCCCCTCGACCCATAAAATTCAAGATGCGTGATGTACAAAAACTAATTGCTGAAGTCAACCCGAAGAAAGCTCCGGGTATTGATGGAATTACTAACCAAATGCTGATGAAGTTGCCTCATATTGCAATTATAATCCTGTTATTGCCACTTACGACTGGAGTTTTATCCACACAGCTGGAAGCTTGACAAGGTCAAAATGATTCCAAAGACGGGCAAAGATCTTACCAAGGCTGAGTCATACAGGCCAATAAGTTTACTGTCAACAATGTCAAAGCTCTGCGAAAAGCTGCTCATGACAAACTTGTCCCTAATTCTAACTGACAATGGCTGCATACCGGACCATCAATTTGGTTTTAGAAGTCAGCATAGCAGCATTGAACAAACGCATAGATTGGTTGAATTTATAAGAAAAACATTTGAAGAAAAGAAATATTGTTCTGCGCTGTTTATTGACGTTTCTTAGGCGTTTGATAAAGTGTGGCATTTTTAAAATTGAAGACATATATACCAATACACATTTTAAATGTTTTGGAAAGTTCCACTATAGCCCTTATGTTTACTGTTGTGGAAGAAGACTTCATGAGTGTGCCCGAAACTATCTCAGCCGCTGTGTCATAGGGGAGTATACTGGTGCCAGTTTTGTATTTGATTTATACCTGTTAGCAGTAATATCCAGACTTCTACATTTGCCGTTTATACAGGCTGCTTTAGTATGCATGAAAACCCTTACGAGGCATCCCGATATCTTCAGAAAATTATTACCCACCTGGAACTATGTTGAACTTATGGAGAATAAAAATAAACGAAGAAAAGTGTGTTCATGCCACATTTACCCTACGAAGAGATCCTTGTTCCCCCATTCGAATCAACAGTTGTTGAAGGAAGTTCAAATACCTTGATAAAGACCTTGAGCCACGGCTTACATGGAAACACCACATTGGCTCTAAGCTAACACAAATGAAACTTAAATTAACTCAGATACATTGGCGGATTGGTAGAAATTCAACCCTCGGTCTAGATTGTAAGCGGTTAATATACAAGTCGCTTTTGAAACCAATATGGGGCTACGAAATTCAGCTATGGGGCACTGCTTCAGCTTCCAATGTAGAGAGAATCCAACGAAGGCTCCATTTTACATAAAAATTCAAATTTACATCGTAATCTAAATATACCATTTGCGACTGTTAAAATTGCAAAATACGCAGGCAAATATTTAACAAAAAATCTTGAACTTTATAGGACACATCCGCTCTAATACGCAACACTCCAGATGAAGCTTCTTCCACATATTTTGGTGCTTAATTTTATCATGCCCGAATTCTAATGGACTGCGGGAAAAATTTGTTTAGGTCGAAGTTGGTTTTTTTCAATTATGAACTGGAACAAATTTCAAAGTACTTGATATCTTGGGTCAGTTGCTTGGTCTATTGTGGTTAATTGAAAAAAACTTAAATTGTTATTAATGCACTTTTTAATACGACATTTATTTATTATTAATTACTATCACTAAGTTTATGTCCGACACTGGTTGGGCCTAATAGTTATATCTAGACTTAAGATTTGAATACTTATTGTTAGTTCACTTTTGAAGATATTATTTTTTTTTTGTAAAAAGTGCCAGTCTTGAAATTTATTTACTTTTAGTTTTAGATTCCGCATAAATCTCCACTACGCAGTACTCTTCTCATAATATTTATTTTTCAAATATGTATAATAAAACAAGTATTGTTTTGTTGCAACTATGTATGTTAAAAATGGAATTCAAAGAGTTGTTTGGTACAATTTGTAAATACTGTTTGCCGTCCCTGGTTGAATGGTTGAAATGAGAACAAAAAATCGTATCCTAGTTTGCTCTCGACAGCGTTACCATATGTGAAGATTTATCTTATCTTTGAAGTGTTTCGAGATGTTAAAAAGATTTCTTGCTAAATAAAGATTTTTTAAAATATGATAAGTGGTACTTTTATCATGCATATTAACAAAAGCAATAAAAATTCTACACGCAAAAATCTTCAGTGCTAATTTAACATATCGAGCCATAACCGCTGAAATAGCTTAAGCGACACATTTTTTTGGGCTTCGTTTTTTTTCTACGAAAATCAACTATTTACGATCGCTTATAATCGATTTTGGTCAAAAAATTAAGTTCGAAAATTATGTCGCTTAAGCTTTTTTGGCGGTTACGGCACGATATATTGGCAATGATTTTGATTAATGTTAATTAAACATGATTTACAGTAATCTTCACAGAAAATTTTTTATTTTGAGAAATCGTTCTTTAATGTTGATTTAACATTCCAATACTGTTAAATCAAAATGAAAAATCATGTTGAGTCAAAGTAATTTAAGTTGAAACAAAAATTTTTTTTAAGAGAAGTATCACTCAGGCAATTATGCCCTAATTCTGTTCGACGAATGTATCGTCTTGTCTATGGACGAAAAAAAGAAGCAGTTTTGATTCTTTAAAACGATTATTATTTATTGTCTGTGCTAGAAGGTTCGTGTATTTGCTTTATGATTTTGTTCTAAACATTATATCCAACACATATTTTTTCAAATATTTTTCAAACTATTGTATAATAATTTAATTGAATTTTTATGTTTTAAAAACATGGCAATTATATTTATATTTTTCATTGTCAAAGACAACAACCATTTTTGAAGAAAATAATTTAGAGACTTCAAAGACAAGAACTCAGAAGCATTTTCAAACAAATACGTCCTAAATCTTCTTACTGAATTAGGGCATTAATGCCTACTACTATTAATAGGTGTTACCTTCTTTAGGAAAGGGATAGTGATAGAAAACAGGTGTTGAAGGAAGAAATAGAGAGAGAGAGAAATTTTTACAACTCTGCTGCTTGCACGTTTTCATAACGCAGAGTTGAAGTCGGTATAGTTCAGTGACATGCTTATTAAATGTTACGGATTTTGTCAGCTGATACGCAACAGCACGATACGATTTCAGTAATCCTACCATTACGCGATAAATGCTCGAGATATATTCGAAATCGCTATCATTAACGAAAGTCTTGGTTTTACATAAAGGGTGTTTTTTATAGAGTGACAGAAGTTTAAATCGTAATAAAACAAAGAAATATATTTTTAATTTCAATGCAACCGGTTTTATTAGAAAGAAAATTTTATAAAATTAATGTTTAAATATGATTTCTCCCATGTGACCGCCACGGCTGGCGCGTAGAAGGCGCAATCTGGAACACCAATTTTCAAAAATTTTTCGCAGCATTTGTGGCCGTATTTCACCGATAACTCTTCGAATGTTGATTTCCAGTTGTTCAATAATTGTTTGTGGTTTGTAGACGTAGACAAATGACTTAACATAACCCCAAAGAAAATAATTCAATGGGTCAATTAATTGGGCCATTCCGTGAAATTATTTTTTCATCAAAAGTTTCATTGAATAAATCAGTTGTAGCGCCTGCTGTGTGGCATGTGGCTCCGTCCTGTTTGAACCACATATCAGCAAGATTAATGCCACGTAATTGAGGTACGAAAAAAATTTCGAATCATGTTCCTATACCGTTCATAATTGACAGTAACATTCTGACCATCGTCGTTTTTGAAGACATATGGGTCAATGACTCCGCCAGCTCATGAAGCGCACAAAACAGTAATTTTCTGTGGATTTAATGGTGTTTTGACAAAAGCTTTTGGATTCTCCTCACTCCAAATGATACAATTCTGCTTACTTAAGATACCCATTCAACCAAAAATGGGCTTCATCGGAAAATGGAAGAAGTACTCGATGAGTTTGACGAATAGAACAATTATTTTAATTAAAAATTTCGACAATTTGCACGCGTTGCTCTGGTGTCGATTCATAATGAAATTTGAAAGCAGTGATGCCAACTTAAAGTTGTGACACTAAAAAACACCCTTTATTTAGGTTTATGTCTGTTATGTTAGTTGACTTGAAACAAAAGAAATTTTAACTGAATTCGAGTGCAGTAAACTTTGAGTAAAATTATTAAAAAAGATTTTTGACTTGAAATTTTTTTGAAATAAAATGTGGCAACACTGACTCTCAAGTACATACCTCTCTTTTAACTTTATACTGTTATTGCCATTCATTATAATTATAATATGTGTTATTATTTGATTTTGAGAAGTGTCTTGTTTCTCTTTTTCCCTTCTCCCCCCTTTTGACATTTTAATTTCATTGCATGTGGGAGTTTAACATCTGAACCACCTTTTCCGCATACAAAAGACGAGACCAACGAACAAAGGCAACGTACATATGTACATACATATTTGCTTGCTGCCTTGGCATCTGCAAGGGATGACAAGTTTTGTTATTTTGTTTGTGGAAGACTTATTAGTTTTAGTGTATGATTTTCCCACTTCGCTTCTATTTTTTGGAACTTCCGTTATATAAAGAATCAATTCGTTTGATTGTCGATTTCTATTAAAAATAAGGGGTGGACAAGTTTTGGAAAGGGACTTCTTTTAAAGGTATTTTTAATTAAAATGTATTACATATTGAGTTGAAATGAAAGTGTGTGAGAGATCTGCGTGGAAAATTTTCGATAAACTTAATCTTTTTATAAGACTAAGACGACACAAAGCCTAAACATAATTTTCGCGACTAAAAGATAAAATAAATTCAGTAAAGTGCGACTTAGACTCGCGCACGAAGGGTTCCGTACGTTGGGCTTTGAGCATTTTTTAATACAGTGTTTTTTTACTTTTTTTCAGCTGAAATAATTTTTTTTTTACTATTTTTCGCTTTTTTCTCGTTTTGGCAAATTTTTAAATTTTTGGCGATTTTTTTCATTTTGGCGATTTTTTTCATTTTGGCGATTTTTTCATTTTGGCGATTTTTTTCATTTTGGCGATTTTTTTTCATTTTGGCAATTTTTTCATTTTGGCGATTTTTTTTATTTTGGCGATTTTTTCACTTTGGCGATTTTTTTCATTTTGGCGATTTATTTATTTTGGCGATTTTTCCGGTTTTCCGCGATTTATTTTCGATTTAGAATTTTTTTTTTAATTTGGTGCTTTTTTTTCGTTTTGGCGATTTTTTTTTTGATTTTGGCGATTTTTTTTCGGTTTGGGGATTTTATAATTTTGAGATTTTTTTGTTTTACTGTTTTTGAAAATTTCAAGAAGTTTGCTCTTACGGTTTCCAAGATACAGCAAGTTATCAAAATTACATAGTCAAAATTACATTAACTGATGGTACACCCTCTAATTAAATTTTTTTAAATTTTAGTGTTAATTGTTGTAGTCTGTATAAAAATACACTAACTTTACAAATTTCAAGTACATATACATACAATTGTATGTATATTACATGGGATTTTAAAATTTTTCGTTGCTCGTTTTGGCACACCCTTTAATTTCCAACTCTCATGTATTTGTTGTTGTAGCGGCCAAGGGTCCCATGTAATATACATACATACATACAATTGTATGTATATTACATGGGATTTTAAAATTTTTCGTTGCTCGTTTTGGCACACCCTTTAATTTCCAACTCTCATGTATTTGTTGTTGTAGCGGCCAAGGGTCTACACACTCTGTCCAAATTTCAGGTCCGTAGCTCTTACGGTTCTCGAGAAAATACCCTGTGACGGACAGACGGACAGACGGTCAGACGGACAGACGGACAGCGTAGCGAAAACAATAGGGTTCCTTTTTCACCTTTGGTGTACGGAACCCTAAAAAGGGAAATTTCAGTTGGGTTGCCAGTAGGGAAGTAACGAATACCAGTTTAGCGAATGCGAAAGCGAATAATACATTTCAATTCATGCGAATGTAAATACTTAAAATACGTTAAAAAATCACATGGAAATAAATTTTTTAAGGAATTTTATTTAAATTGAGCCTTGAATTGAGGAAATATTTATTAATTTATTAAAATTACAAATTCTTAAAACAGAAGTATACATGTCATCATATTAAAATAAGTATAGCTAATAATCTATATAATTAATAGGCGAACACGTTTCTTGTAATCCCTTTTACGCCGGAACTACTGCACCGATTTTGGAAAGATTTATATCATTTTAAAGGAATTTCTGCGCAGATGTGCAGAATCTATATTTTATTGAAATCGGTTTAGTATTTTGGGAGCTATAAGCGTTTAAAGTTGCTACTACTACATGCAAACATAGTACGCGCTCATTTGTTAGTTTACACTGTGTGTGTGTGTGTTTGTGTACTATTTTTCATGCTATTCTATATTTTTTCTTATTTGTTATTGTATGAAAGCCATAAAACCAGGGTGGCCGATGACATTTTTCAAAAAGTTGCACCAAATAGGGAATTTATCAAAAAAAGGGGCAAAATTAAAAAAAGACGTGAAAACTACACTAATTTTTTTATTTTTAATGTATTATTATATAATTCACTCTAAAAAAAGGGGAAAAAAGTGGCAAGGCAGTCGAAAAAGTGGCAATTTGCCCCTTTAGTCGGTCAAACGGTCACGCTGCATAAAACTTATAAGACGAGAGTTCAATAAATTGAATAAGGTTTAATAAAGAGATTTTGTTTCTGTTTAGAATGCGGACGATTCTATCGTCCGTTTGGTATATCTAGTCTATATAATTAATAGGCGAACACGTTTCTTGTAATCCCTTTTACGCCGGAACTACTGCACCGATTTTGGAAAGATTTATATCATTTTAAAGGAATTTCTGCGCAGATGTGCAGAATCTATATTTTATTGAAATCGGTTTAGTATTTTGGGAGCTATAAGCGTTTAAAGTTGCTACTACTACATGCAAACATAGTACACGCTCATTTGTTAGTTTACACTGTGTGTGTGTGTGTGTTTGTGTACTATTTTTCATGCTATTCCATTTTTTTCTTATTTGTTATTGTATGAAAGTCATAAAACCAGGGTGGCCGATGACATTTTTCAAAAAGTTGCATCAAATGGGGGATTATTTATCAAAAAAAGGGGCAAAATTAAAAAAAGACGTGAAAACTACACTAATTTTTTTATTTTTAATGTATTATTATATAATTCACTCTAAAAAAAGGGGAAAAAAGTGGCAAGGCAGTCGAAAAAGTGGCAATTTGCCCCTTTAGTCGGTCAAACGGTCACGCTGCATAAAACTTATAGGACGAGAGTTCAATAAATTGAATAAGGTTTAATAAAGAGATTTTGTTTCTGTTTAGAATGCGGACGATTGTATCGTCCGTTTGGTATATCTAGTTAAAAATTAATTTACAAAATGTTAGGTAATCAACCCAGTCGTACTTTGGCCCTAAAGCCTGTTACTCTATACAACATTTCATATGAAATGCTGTCAAAATACATAGTTCGAAAAAATTGGCATGAATTATTCACGAAAAAATAGTGCAGAAGTAGTACTCTGTTCATGTTTAAGTTTTAATGAGAAATAATATATGAATACAGTAAACCCCGGTTAATTACCATGATTTTTGGGGTAATTATCAGGAAAGGTATCAAAGCGAAGACGTTTAATTGCCTAATATATGTAGGTAATTATTAGAATACGCTTAAATACCTTTAGAAATGTATTTATCCGAACTCTCTGTGGTACTCGTATGTTGTAGTACATAATCACTTGAAATAAAATGCACGTACATATTTCTTCAAATAAAATATTTTATGAAATAAGAAAAACAATTCATATTCAGGGCAATTATGAATAAAACTCCCAGGGAAATTTCTCCCTTTTCCAATTAGAATTTTTTGTTTTCCCTATCACTTGCCATTAGTTGGAATTGTTCCCTGGGAAAAATTTCCCTGGGAGTTTTATTCATAATTGCCCTGATTACAAAAAATAAATACATAAGGTGCATACTCGTATATTCGATTGCCAAGTCTCGTAAATATGTACTTAAGTAGTTATGGGCAAACAAACGATGAAATTTTAGGGGAAATTCCACAAAATGGGTAATTAAACGAAAGTATGAAAATGAGTGTAAAAAACCGGGTTTAAATATTTGGGGTGAATAAGCGATAAAAGTATTTAACAGATGGACAATTAAACGGGGTAAAATATACATTGTTTTTCTTTTGCCTGCGTAAGAAATTGAAGCAAATTTTCAAGGACTAGTTAACATAGTTAACATGTCAAATTCTTTGTAGGAAGTAATGAATGGTGCTCCATGTATATAAGAGAATACTAGGCTTAAGTAGAAAATCAGATATGTGATGAAAAACGGTTTAGACACAAAACCAATTTGAAAACGATAAAAGGTGTGATGTGTTTGCTATAGTCGTTTTGTCAATCATTTTAAATTTAGTTTTTGCAATAATTTTTGTTACATTTCTTTTCACAGCCTTATTGTTTATATTTTATCTTCTGATGTGATTTTTAAAAGTCAGTAGCTTGAGATTTACTTAAAAATTATACATAAAATCGGTCCGAATTCATCGGTTTGGAAAACATAGTTTTCCATCACAATCACACAGAAAAATTTCAACTTAAACAAGGTTATCCTAATCTTTTTCGGCAATGATTTTGCTTCATATGTGTTTCATGTTAATCTAACATGATTTATAGTAATTGTCAAAGAAAAAGTTTCCTTTTGAAATAACTTTATTTCACGTTGATTTAAAATTTACGTACTGTTAAAATAAAAATGAAGAGTCATGTTGAATCAAAGTTATTTCAAGTTGGAACAACATGAATTTAATTTAATGTAGTAATTGTATTTTATTAATTATTTAACTTACGTGTGGTTGACATAGACATCAGAAATTTTTTTTTATAAATTGTCTTCCCCGAACAAGATTTGAACTTGGAACTCATAGCATGGTAGTCAACATGCTTACCCCTGCAGCCACAACAACTTTAAATATTCTTAAGATGCACACTAATATGTACCACCTTGAATTAAATTATAATTTAACATGATTTCATTGATCATTTAACATACAATTTATTTGAAAAGTTTTAGTTTTAGTAAAAAAAACCAAATGCTTTCACTTGAAAAGTTTTAGTTAAAAAAAAATACAAAATACTTTTACTTGACTCCTGGATTCTAACCTGCGATCCTCCGACTGCAAGGCTAGTAAACTGCCTACCAGCCAGCAGCAGTTTGTCGTCTGTTTACAAACATCAAAAAAACAACAACAACAACAATACAAAAACAACTTACACAACTAAGCACAAAAGTGTATTGCAGCTATGAACAAACCAAATAAACACCTACACACTCAAACAACATATTATTTCTTGTAAATTTAATGTGATTTGAATGAAGTTGAATCAATATTTTTGCATGTTGATTTTACATTGGTATTTTTTTCTGTGTGTACCTAAATATTTTCGCACAAATCCAACACTGTCTTTTTCAAAAACTGGAAAATATTTAAAAACACCGTGGGAATTTAGTTGCATATTGATATTTATGACAACTTATTTTTAGAAGAATTTTTTCCCGCTATGCGTGTGTATCTTTTTCGTGCTACTAATATCATTTTCGCGTTCTTTGGGGTTTGTTAATCGTAAACTTTTTTCGTAAAAGATATGTACAATTTATGTTTGTGTCTAGTACAGCGTGACCATATTAGCTTATTTTAAGCTAAATTTAGCTTATTTATTTCAGATTTAGCTTTAAAATTTTCATTTAGCTCTTAGCTTATTTTTTAGCTTTTTTAAAAACTCATTTAGCTTTTTTAGCCTTTTTTTAGTATAAATTGCGTGTTCTCTAAAAATATATTAAAAACATAAACAACTTATAAAAATTATAATTTTTTAACATTGTAAAATAGTTTACAAGAAATACTAAATGTAAATTATACGAAAATTTTATAACAGAAATGGAAAGAAGAAAAATAGTAGATAATGGCAGAATGATTAGAATTCCAATGGAAAAAGTTAAATTCATATTAGTGGCCAAAACACTTTTTGAGTTTTTTGGGTATAAAATCATTTGACTTGAGTTGAACGTTCATTTAGCGGCATCAATTAACTTATAACAAAAACCTGAAATAGCCTTAAGCCTGGATAACACTATGTACTGATTTTCGTCGGGCCACCTCAATAAAGTCATAAGTAATAAGCCAAAATGGCATTATTACTTAATTAATTCTGGAATAAGTCTATATGGGCTTATTACCAATGCAGTGTGGCGCAATTATGTCCTTGTATTTCAATAAGTCGATAAATTAGAGCAAAATCTTTACTTATGACTTTATTTCACTGATCTGACGAAACTCGGTACATTGTGCAGATAGTGTGACCCATGCTTTACCTTAAATAGCATTAATTCACTTAAAAAGCTATTGTATTTTAGTATAAATGTTTTTACATTTTTTAGAACTTTTTAAGATTATTTTGGGCAAGTTTTTGTTTTGTTCTTCATTAAATTTAAAATATAATAATTAATAAATAATTTCATTAAACAAATATTCTATATGTATAATAAAAGAATATGTTTGTGTAATATTTAACGTTAGTTTAGCAATAAGAAACTACTAAAAAGTGATCAAAGAAGTGGAAAAAAGTTTAGCTTTATTTTCTAGCCTAAAATGTAACTTTTTAGCTTATTTTAGCTTTTTTTCAAACGTGATTTAGCTTAATATTATTTTAAAATCTGGTCACACTGGTCTAGTATTCTCTTGAAATATTCGCATACATTTCAACGAATGCAAATAGCAAAAGTAAGCAAATAATTTGCGAATGCGAACATTCGTTACATCCCTAGTAGTTCACTAAATTTTATAAGCTTTTAACATTTTTATAAAAGAAAAATTATTTTTCAATTTTATTTTACTAACAACTAAGAAGAAGGGTGGCGTTGGCTGAAGTAGTTAGCACGTTGACTACAAAAACCGAAGGTCCTAGGTTCGAGCCCGGTCTCCGACAGTCATTAAAAATAACAACACCACGCATTTTTCTGATGTGCATTAGTGTCCTTTGTATCAGTTATTGTGGGAAAAGTTCTAGTGATGCAGGCATAAGGCGCTGGTCACTAAAAACTATACCGACTTCATCAGATACTGAATTAAAATCCATGCAAGTTCCTTGATTCGATTATGTTTTTTCACGTAAATACCAAACAAATAAATAATTAAAAACTTTTGTCGCAGGATACGAACCGTGCTGTTCTCACTCTCAAGGCACACTCTCTACCACTGAGCTACTGTACTCTTGTCATTTATTGGCGATAAAACTTGTTATATGAAAATGCATCAATGTGATGATTTAATTCCGTTTTCGCATGCGTTTTTAATGAGTTCAAAACCTATAGCATTATTTACGATTTGCGATGATATTCAGAATGCATTCGAAGAAACAAATGCTCAAGAAAGCATGAAACAGTATTTCATTTTGAACGCGTTCATTTCAATTCGAAAGCACTTTAGAGCTCGTGTATTCATCCATTTTAAAATCTAAAGGTGAAAGTACATAACACGCGTTAGTGCGCGTGCGAGCCGTAGGCATCTGTCAAAAAAAGTTGAAATAGTGTTTTTGCATACGATAAGTTACATACGAAACTCTTTGGGGCGTTTGCCGCAGAAAGTTGGTTAACTTTCAACTTTTTAACGCGTTGTGTTGTTTTGGCAACTAATCAGCCGACAATAAAAAAGAAACAATTTAAAAAAATTAGAATCATGGAGGAAAATCTTATTGAAGAGTTTGAAAAACATACAGTATTGCACAAAAAAGGAATTGAAAATGTTCCAATCCATTTTTCAATGTAAAAATAAAAAAAAAAAATGATAGGAAAGACGTTTGTAACGCGTGTTGTGTAACTTGCCATTTTTCATCCGGTAAAGTTTTCAAACGCACGATATTCGTCGACGAACTAATGCGTGTTATGTATTTCTATCTTAAGAAAAAAACCTGAGTGCTTTTAAAATATTCCTGTTTAAATGTAAATTTTTCTATTTTTGGAAATCTCGATTTAAAATACATAGATTTTGCTCATTATTTGCTTTTGTTTTAGAAAAGGTAAACAATATCAATATCAGGCCCAGTCTTCCTTTCAATCATTGCAAAAACTTAGACTTTTCACTTCAGAGTTCAAACCGGATGAAACATTGTGAGCGCTTTATGTCTAATAATGAGAATAAGGTTCAGAAGCACCTTGTTAAATAACACTAGTTAACAAAATTAAATTTTTTCATGTACATTTGCTGAGCTATAGATTTCCTTATGTATTTTTTTCCGCTGAATTCGAAAATCAAGGTTAAATTTTTTTGTGCACAGAGAAAACAGTGCCTATTAAATACCTCATAAAATAGAACAAAATTAATAAGAAATCTCTATGGTTTTTTTCAATAAGGAAATCTTACTAATTTCATAGAGAAAACCTTTTTGAAAAAATCAAGAAGAAATCTTGCAGTTTTTATGAGGTTATCTTATTGATTTTAACAAAAAGGGTTTCTTCTTGTTTTTATGAGGCGACCACTAACCAATATGCTAACAAGCAGCCTGAATATTCATTGAAATTATTGTGCAAACATTCTTATACAAAAATTAAAAATATCATGAAAAAAATTGTCTCTATGTCTATTTATAGATATGAAATAACAAGACACCTCATAAAATCAAGAAGATTTCCATATTAAAAAAAATCAATAAGATACCTTATACATAATCATATAGGAACCTACTAAAATCAAGAAGAAAACCTTATTGAAAAAATCAATAAAGCAACCTTATCAAATCAAGAAGAAAACCTTTTTAAAAAAATCATTAAGGCAACCTAATAAAATCAATAAGAAATCCCTATAGTTTACAATTTATAAGAAAACCTAATAGAATCAAGAAGTTTTTCTTTATGGATTGTTTTGGTGCCAAAAGTAACGGAAATTGAGTAAAAAACGTTGTGAATAATAAAATTTCTTCTTGATTTTATGTGGTTTTCTTCTTGATAAAATTAATAAGATTTACCACATAAAAACAATAAGGAATCTCTATGAAAAAATCTTCGCTTCTTTCTCCTGGGATACCCCTTAGCCTAAAAACGTTTCATAGAGAAAATATTCTTGATTCTATGAGGCAGTTTTTTCTCCGTTTGTCAATTTTTGACATTCGTGAATACGAATACGAATATTTGAAACGATATTCGAATATCTTATCTGCCTTCAAAATGAAAGTACTTCATACGCCTGTTGGCGTACTTGAAAGTTAATAAAAACTATAAAAAATTGTAATGATCGTCATTAAATACTATTTTAAAATGAAAAAAAAAAAACAAATTTCTATAAAAAAATTGACGGATTCCTACACAGTACGACAAATTTTAATTTTTTGCAGAAAAGTCCATTTATGCCAAACAATCTAGAGAGAAATTGTAATAAAACTGTTTAAGAGTAGACAAGTGACTATTTATACTGTCGTCTGGATGTGATGTCGACGTCGCCATTCCCAATAAGGAGAAATATTTGACCATTTAAAAATATTCCTTAAAAATACCTATAAATTAGAGGGGCTCACAATATAGTTCCTAGACGCATTTCACTGCTGTTTTCTAAATATTTTTTCTTAAGTTCGGTTGTATAACAAATTAAAATAATATCCTTATGAAAATACATGTATGAATGCAAGTTTTCATTAACACATCTCTTAATAATTTGGTATTGTCATGTAGATTATGGAAGAAAATATTTTTTGAAAGGACACTTTTTTTGTCCATGAGAATTGCAAGAAATGTTTTCCTAAACTTCTGCAAATACCATTTCATGTTAATATATGTTGCAGTTTGATATGGAAAGAAGTTTTTATGCACATACATATCGTCGGTTGATAATTTAAATGTCGTATGTGGATTTTTTGCGGTTTTGAGTTAAGATCGATTCCTTAGGGTTTCCGACCTGATTTTCATTTGGCGTAATCAGTTTTTCGATACCTCATACGGTTTTGGAGATATGGAGTGTTGAGTTTGTCGTATGTGGCACTTGCTGATAAAATTTTAAACTTAAAACTCAATTTACTCGAAACTATCAAAATCCACATACGACAATTAAATTATCAATCGACGATATATTAAGAATATTTAAATATGTTAATTGATAAGGGAACTGAGAACGATGTAATCAGTTTGACTACAATTTATTTAATTTATTATAAAAATTTTATATCTTTTCAAATGATGTTTAACAACCATTAAAGTTTGGATACAACTTACAAACTTTTGTTATACAAACTTTTTTATTTCATTTTGCAAAATAAAATAGACCTCCAATTAAATCTCTATAAATTTCACGTACAAGAGATATTCGTATTCGTGAATTACATATGAAATGTTTATATAGGTGATAGTAATAAGTATGTAGAAGGCAATATATACATATGTAATGTATATATAGTTATGTTATTAATTACAACGATAATCACCCTTATCGGGATTAAAAGTTGTTCACCATTTTTGAAAATTTTTAGTGCTAATAAACAAAAAGCTAAGAGGGTGGCGTTGGCTGAAGTAGTTAGCACGTTGACTACAAAACCGAAGGTCCCGGGTTCAAACCCTGTCTCCGACAGTCATTCAAATACCAACACTACGCATTTTTCTGATGTACATTAGTGTCCTTTCATCAGTTGTTGTGGGAAAAGTTCCAGTGATGCAGGCATAAGGCACTCACTGGTCACCAAAACTACACCGGCTTCAGCGGATGCTAATCCTAATGTAACATCAGAGCGCCCTCCATCGTCGGTATTGTGTAGCAGAATTATCAGCGAAGTAAAATAGCTACTAAACACAGCTTCAAAATTTAATACGCCTCATTCACCACAAGATGCGCTGCAACACTGCAAATAAGCGTGCAAAAAATCAGAGTTGTAAAAAGAATGAAGCTTTCCTCTATCTCTTCACCATCTGTCTTCTCTATCACTAGCCCTTCTTCCCTATCACCCTCTCTCACTATCTTCTCTTCACCACACAGGTGACACAAAGGGATCATTGTATTGGACCCTAGTGAGCTGGACTTTAAATTTCAGCCTTCCTTATCAGCAGCCTGCTAACCTAACTTAACCTAACTAAAAGCTACGCCTCATAACATGTCCGACCAGTCCAAAGTTGCACTTTTAAAATCATTTATTTATCTTCCTCAAAAATTTCGCAATATAAAAGGATTATATACATAATTGCTATACCAAACATTTGAAAAATATTAATCGGGATTCGTCAATGTTATCCTTAAGGATTTTTCGAAATATTTTCAATAATAGTTTTCATATCAGCGACATACATAAATACCCGGTATCTAGGAAATATATGAAATAAACTAAATGCAATGTATAACTAACGGTAATACTTGGACATGAACCAGATATACATATGTAATAAATATATCCCCCCTGCATAATTTGGTTTTTTGCGCTTACGTATTTTTGGCGGTTATGGCTCGATATAATCTGTAAAAAAAGAGTTTTTGCAAAATTGTCTTTTAGAACGTTAGTTTTTACAACGTTAGCGGCTTTAGTTCAATTGACGCTTGGAAAACAAGGAATTATTTTAATGTTATCTCTTTGTTGTAAAACATTTGATATTAATAATTTCTATACACATTCATACATACATACGTATGTACATATGTATGTACTACAGTGCACTCGGGGTATAGTGAACACTTTGTAATATGAACTACCCGATATAATGAACTGGCTATTGTTTGCATTAGTTACTCTAAATAGTGAACTCCACAAACCTCTATAAAGTGAACACAGTTTTTTGCACAATGATTGACAACAAAAAAGCTAAGTTTTTTCAATACCGTTATTTCTCTTGTACATATATATTCATTGTTTTTGCATTCTTTTCTTGTTTTAATACACATTTAATGAAATGACTTTAGTTTAAAATTCGATCTTGACACGTGTTTATATGTACATAAATTGATCAAAAAATAAGTGCGCATAAAAAAAGAAATTTTCTTTCCATTGAAGTGAAACAAAAAATTCTAAAAGAACTAGAAAATGGAGTAGGAGCTACTGTTCTTGCAAAGAGATTTGATGTAGCAAAATCCACAATAAGTGGCATAAAAAAAAGCAAAAACAAAGTGGAAGCCGGAGTTCCATGCTTAAGTAAAAGTGCTCTTAACAGAAAGACATTTCGAAAAGCAGAATATCCGCGTCTCGAAAAAAGACTTTTCAATTGGTTTTTAAGGCAGCGATCTAAACACTTACCAGTAAGCGGTGAAATGCATATGCAAAAAGCCAAAAAACTGCATGAACTATTGAGCGAAGCGGGTGGTTTTAATGCAAGTCCAGGCTGGCTCCAAGGCTTCAAGAGTCGATACGGAATTCGGCTTTTAAAAATTTCTGGAGAAAAGCATTCGGCTGACACCTCAGCTGTAGACCCTTTTAAGAAAAATTTGAATGGCATCATTAGAGAGAATGAATTTTGTGCGTAGCAAATTTACAACGCCGATGAATCAGGGCTTTTTTGGAAAATGCTACCCGATAAGACATATGTTTCTAGCGGGGAAAAATCTGCTCCAGGAAGAAAAATTCAAAAAGCCAGAATAACATTTTTGGCATGCACGAATGCCTCTGGCCTCCATAAATTAAAACATCTAATTATTGGACACGCTAAGAAACCTAGATCTTTTAAATCAATTGAAATTCCTGTAAACTACCAAAGTTCAAAAAATGCTTGGATGACCTCTGCAATATTTAAAGAATGGTTTCATAACTCATTTGTCAACCAGTTCTGAGGTTTAATATTCTTAAAAAAGAAAACTAAGCTTTTATGTTTTAAATTTAGGTCAAGGCATATTTAAAAGGAAAAGGCCTACCAATAAAAGCAATGCTGCTCCTTGATAACGCGCCTTGTCATCCTCCCCAGAAGGAACTTATTTCAAGTGATGGATGCATTTTTGTCGTTTATATGCCACCAAACGTTACGCCATTAATCCAGCCAATGGACCAGAATGTGATTCGCATAACAAAACTTTTTTACAAAAAGTATCTTCTTCAACGTGATATAAGTAAGCAAAACGCGAGTGTGTTTTTTAAAGATTTAACTCTCAAAGATGCAATTTTCATTCTTGTAATGGCTTGGCAAGAATTAACGCCAGATGTGATCAAAAAATGCTGGATTCCTCTTTTGGGTGATTTTAATAACGCAGAAGACAGCGAAGACGAAGAGGACAATGTGCCGCTAAGCTTATTGCAAATTTCTTTGCGTCAGCAACCTGAACAAGAAGTAAACCCTATTTTGGAAATACTCCAAACTATTAATCCAAATGTGAGTATGTGTGTTTGAACGTAGCTGCCCTCTAGTCAGCCTAGAAACATATGACTCTATGTCAACACTATTTTCTCTAGCGACAATTGCACTAGTTGAAATGTCTACAACTTTCCTTTTATGCGCGAGTAGAGATACGTTAGAGACAACAGTTCTAGTGTATTTCTGGCGACATTATCAATGAACGTGTCAATAGTTTGTTTTTCTTTTTTATTATGCTATGCAATAATGTTAAAAACTTACGTAGATAAGTATGTATGTCTGTATGTATTTAAGTTTGTTTCCCCAACCCTTATAAAATTGTAGACGAGGGTCACTAAAATGTACTAGTGAATCTTTGGTTCAAATGTCTCCATATGGTCGTAGAAGAATAGTGCTAAAGTCTACTGGTAGATTTTCTATTATAACCCTATGTTATATTTCAATAGGCGATTACATTGGCTGCGGTACACCTATTCAGTTGTACTATTGACAATGTCAATATTAAATCACTACAATTTTACTATTGACATCGAGCGAGGAAATATCGATATTGTAGACTAAAGCAACTAAAATTTACTAGTGAATCTTTGGTGCCAATGACTCCATGTGGTCCCAAAAGAACTACTTAGTCAGTATTGCTACAGTCTAGTGGTGGATTTTCAATGACAAGCTAATGTTAAATGTCAATAGATAATTACATTGGATGGGGTACACCTGGTCAGTAGTACTACTGACAATGTCACTAGTAAATCACTACAATTTCACTATTCGCATTTTCTGCAGGGTGGGTTACAGCAACAAATACTCTTACACATACACATACATACATATATACGCATGATTGACAGGTGATTATTTAAACTTGTTACAATTCTAACAGTGTTGTAACTAATGATTTATAATTAATATATAATTGTGATTAAATGTTAACGTCATGTCCGAGCCGATGGCTCGTGAACACATAGGGTAAAAAAACATTGATTTTGATTATTAAGGAGTATGCATGATATTAATCGCAAATAAAGAACTAAGTGTTATCTTAACTCTAGACGGAATATACTGCAGATGACATCAGACAATTGGAACAATGCAGAAAATGCGCTTTCGGTATCTGTTGATGATGAATCTAATGCCAGTACCGATAACGAAGATTTTGAGCATTCAGCAAATATGGAACTCATTCCAGCCACTCAAGCTGTTCAAATTTTTTAAAAGGCAATTGAGTGGGCTGAACATATTCAAATTCAAATAACTCTGAAGATATTTTAGTTTTGCATAAATTTCGTAACTTAGCTTTTCAGAAAGTTAAAATATCTCGTAAAAAGCGAAAAAGTTTAAAAGATTATTTTGTTACACAATAGTATGTAATTTGTGTGGTATCCATTCATGACACATATGTATTAGTCAAATGAGTACAAATATTTTTATTACTGAATAAAAAAGTCATTATTTTTTTACATTATATGAATAAATTTTTTTATTTTTCTTAAACTGTATATAGTGAATTTCTTGATATATTGAACAGGCCTGTGCATTAATTAGTTCACTATATCCCGATTGCACTGTATATACATATATATATATACATATGTATGTATATTGAATATATATATATACATATGTATGTATATTGAAGTGTGCTATTTTGTCCATATGCTAACTTACTTTTTCGCAGTGCACATACACACCCTCCATATATGTATATGTATGTATTAAAGTCCTGCACAATACTATTTATAAGACCTTTCAAGAAAAATATTGCCAACAGTGTTGTTTAGCGTTTATTTTAGAATATTTCGCTGTAGTAAAGCGTTTAAAAAATGTCGCATGTCTTGAAAGGTCTTATAAATGGTCTTGTGCAGGTCAATAGTATGTATTAAAGCGTTGCACGAGCAACACCATAAGCGTGCCCATGTGTTTTCAGTTTAGTAATATTCATATAGGCAAAAGAAAAAATTAGTGAGAGTAGACTAATCATGAACCTTGCTCGAGTATTCGGTGCAGTGCTCTAATATGTATGTATGATGTTTTTTTTTCCACTCAAATTACAACAACAATGTGTAAACATCATCCCTTTTAACACTGTTTCGTATCTCGCATAGACATTATTGCCCTTCGAGTTTGATTTTATATTCGCTTTTTATGTCATTGTTGTAACTCACTTCGTTAAGGATATTTTGCAAAGTTTGTTTTATTTTATGATTTTTAAAAGGGTGAGGCGAACCCCTGTTAAAAAGCACTTTTTGCCGCATACATTCATACTTACGTATACGTGTACGTTTGTGTATGGAACAGCATCCTTAATAGCAAATCCTTTTATAATTGTTTTTTTTAACTGGTTTTCTGCAACGAGAGAGAGAGAGAGAGAGAGAGAGAGAGAAAGAAAAAAAAGAAAATACCAAAAACGGGAAAAACAGCAGGAGGAAATATGTTTCAAAAAACATGTCTTTCTTAATGCACAAAAGATTGGAGGAGGGTCAGTTGTTAAGAAGAACGTTTGTTTGTCAGGGTTGATAAATGAGAAATTTATTTTTGTACCAACGACCTTATAAAATTGTACTTTTTCGATTGCACTCGATTGCACTCAAATCTTTTTTTATTATGATTTCAAATCACATGACATTTTAAAATCACACTTGTGATTTTGTGCTGTTTCATTTTCTCAGAACAGGCCAATATTCCTTAAAGTAGAAAAGGTGTCTCTAGATTTTTCTTAATTTAATTTGCAAGTGTTTTTTTCAAGAAAATTTATAGAGAACACATAAAGTAATTTATTTAAGTAATTTATTATAACGTTAGCTTTATAATAGTTGCGAAAATAATAAAGTGATTTGAAAACAATAGAGAATTACATATATGCAAATCACTTTTGTGAAGTGTGATTTTCCGATATTCAAAATCTTTCTATTTTCGTGGTAAAACTATTTTCTTATTTCGACTTGAGCACGTCTATTTTTAGATGTTCTGAAAAATGATTTGAAATCACTGGAAAGGTGCTCTGAGCAGGGCTGTCAGATATGGCGATTTCTCGCCAAACGTGGCGATTTTTCGACTTGTTTGGCGTCTAAATTTTTGGTTTGGCAACATGGCGATTTTTCTGGCGATAAATAAATTTGTTGGCGATTTTTGTGGCTATTTTTTAACAAAATTGAAACTCAAAATTTTTGTAATTCAGCAAAATTAGTCTTTTGAAGAAGTAGTTTAATATAATAAATCCTACCAAAATTCGTCTGATTTTGATGATTTTTCTTATATTATTTAATTTATTTTGAATTTGGATGAGAAAAACTTATAAAAAATCATTTTTGGCGACTTTATTTCTATTTTTGGCGATTTTCTGCTAAATTTATATACGATTATTTTGTAAAATTTTATATTAAAAAAGTGTTATACAAAATCAAATTTATTATCAAATATTTATTAAGAAAAACTAAATAAAAATGATTTTGGCGACTTTTGGCGATTTTTAAAACCAATTTTGCGAAATAGGCCAGACAAAATTTGACAACCCTGGCTCTGAGCACAAAAATTTTGGGAATCTCGTGCCAAAGCAACAAAGTCATGTAGCATACCTATAAATAATTTATTAAAAAGAAATTAAATGTATTCAATAATTATGAAGGTCCGTTGGCTAATATTTAATATAAAAATTATAAAAATTAGTGCAAATGGCACCAATAACAGTGGCTCAAACGGAAAATCGGATAAGCTTTTATTTATTTTGTTTATAGTAAAATTTTGTAAATAAATTAGTTTTTCCATTTAAGTATTTCACTATGTCTTTTATTCAAGACTAGATTATTTATTTAACATACAATAATTTGCTAAAAATCAACTCACTGATAAGAAATAGTTCATAATATGGAAAAATATTAGCTACTCAAGGTCAAACAATAAATCGGACAAACAAAGTAGGCTTGCAATTTTCTGCAATTTAGTGTATGAAAGGGAAAAAATTGATTTACTTTTAATCTCCGTATTTCATTCAGTGTGTACAGAAAAAAAATTGAATGGCTCCGCGAGGAAAGCAAACAACAATTAAAACAGGGCATCTTACGAGGGTGGATCAATAAGTCCGTGACTTTTTGAATGAAACACAATTTTTTTGCAAAACAAAAATTTAATTTTCTCTCTCTCTCTCTTTAATCTCTTTTTAACTCAATACACTTAGTCCACTTAGTTCCAGTTCTTATATCCCTTCCAAAAAATAGGATTTTTCGAGGTCCTCAAAATAGACATTTGTTTGGTCAATAATTTCATCGTTGGAGCTAAATCTCTTTCCACTGAGCCATTTCTTTAGGTTTGAAAATAGGAAGTAGTCACTAGGGGGGCTAAATCTCGAGAATAGGTCTAATGAGGGAGCAATTTGAAGCCCAATTCATGGATTTTTGCCATGGAAACTGCACATGCGCTTGTGGTCGCTTGTGAGCAAACGCGGCACCCATCTTGCGGAAAGCTTTATCATACCCAAGTAATCATTCAAAATAGAAACCAATGAGCCATGGCATCAACAATCTCGCGCAGTTTTACTCTTCGATCGGCCAACACCATATCGTGGATTTTTTCGACATTTTCGGGTGTACTGACCTCAATTGGCCGTCCAGAACGTTCAGCGTCATTTGTACTTGTGCGACCACAACGAAAGTCAGTAAACCACTTTTTTTACCATTGAAATCGATGTTGCAGAGTTCCCATAGTATTTATCGAGCTTTTCCTTGATTTGATTGACGGTTTTTTTTCGAAAATAATAATATTTAATGAGCACTCGAAATTCACTTTTTTCCATCTTTAGAAAAAAAATACACGAGGTTGTATGTTTTGAACAGGTAAAGTAAACGACGACACTTGCTAAAAATTTGCCAGTAGTCTTTTAACATGTGGTACTTGATGGGAACAGTATTGCAATTAATATAACTACGAGGGAAGTTCAAAAAGTCACGGACTTATTGATTCGCCCTCGTATTATTAGGATGTATGAACAAGGGAAATCAGTCAGATCCAGGTCCACTGAAATTGTAGGTAGAAGCCCATCTACTTTCCATGATGTTATTAAAAGATACTGAAATGAATATAGAGTGGACAATATGATCAAAGAAAGCCAAGGAAAGATTTTAAATGAACATGATGAGAGACGCTTTTTAAATGAAATTAAAAAAAATCCACTTAAATCCGCCGTTGAACTACAAAAGTATGTAGAAATTCACATTGGTAAATCAGTTTCTATTGAAACTGTGAGAAATACTTTAAGAAAGTCCTAATTCACACTCAGAAAGTCTTATTGCTAAGCTGATTAGTTTTTTAGGAAAGAGAGACGAGGGAAAATAAACTTTTATGTTTTCCTCGTCTCTCTCTCTCTCTCTCCTACAAACTAATCAGCTTAGTAATAAGACTTGCTTAGTGTAAATTAGGACAAAGCATAACTTTGATTTTTACCAAGATAATGACCCAAAAAACACATCTGAAGTTTCCAGGCTGTGGCTCATTTATCACTGCCCCAAGCTGCTTAAACCTCCTCCACAATCCCCTGTTTTTCAAAATATTGTATCACCTGAGACTGAAAGTTAGATGCAAGAAATATAATACAACCTCCTTGAAATTTATTCCAGAAAGTTTTGTCATATCTAAACTTTAGTAAATTCGCTTACATCTATGTATTTATTAAAAGACTTCAATTGTGCAGCAATGCGCTCTCGCTAAATATGTTTAAAATACATACTTCTTTTAAAATTTGCAACAATTTTAATGTTTTGTGCTCAAGAATCATACAGAGAATTTGAAATTAAAACAAATTTTTAAGTTTATTAACTCCTCCTTTTTTTTTGAAGTCGGTTAAAAAGGCTATAAGGGTGCCTAGACACGTTCAGATTATATTGACATAAAAATAAAATAAGAAAGGAGTCCCTGTAAGCTATTGTGAAAAATTGAAGAAATTATATTTTGGCGTAAAATGTTGATCAGCCTTCGTATTCTATAACTCGCTAAAGCTAAATCTCTGGTTCTAAAAATCTATAAAGTCGATTTTCGGCTACGAATTCAATTTTCTAACTTGTGTTGCTAAATCAGAAATCTAATCTGCCGAAATTTTACAGTTTCGAATTTAGCTTTACCGGTACACAGTGTGACCAGATTTTAAAATAATATTAAGCTAAATCACGTTTGAAAAAAAGCTAAAATAAGCTAAAAAGTTAAATTTTAGGCTAGAAAATAAAGCTAAACTTTTTTCCACTTCTTTGATCACTTTTCAATAGTTTCTTATTGCTAAACTAATGTTAAATATTATACAAACATATTTTTTTATTATACATATAGAATATTTGTTTAATGAAATTATTTATTAATTATTATATTTTAGATTTAATGAAGAACAAAACAAAAACTTCCCCAAAATAATCTTAAAAAGTTTTTAAAAATGTAAAAACATTTATACTAAAATACGAAAGCTTTTTAAGTGAATCAATGCTATTTAAGGTAAAGCATGGATCACACTATCTGCACAATGTACCGAGTTTCGTCAGATCAGTGAAATAAAGTCATAAGTAAAGATTTTGCTCTAATTTATCGACTTATTGAAATACAAGGACATAATTGCGCCACACTGCATTGGTAATAAGCCCATATAGACTTATTCCAGAATTAATTAAGTAATAATGCCATTTTGGCTTATTACTTATGACTTTATTGAGGTGGCCCGACGAAAATCAGTACATAGTGTTATCCAGGCTTAAGGCTATTTCAGGCTTTTGTTTTAAGTTAATTGATGCCGCTGAATGAACGTTCAACTCAAGTCAAATGATTTTATACCCAAAAAACTCAAAAAGTGTTTTGGCCACTAATATGAATTTAACTTTTTCCATTGGAATTCTAACCATTCTGCCATTATCTACTATTTTTCTTCTTTCCATTTCTGTTATAAAATTGTCGTATAATTTACATTTAGTATTTCTTGTAAACTATTTTACAATGTTAAAAAATTATAATTTTTATAAGTTGTTTATGTTTTTAATATATTTTTAGAGAACACGCAATTTAGACTAAAAAAGGCTAAAAAAGCTAAATGAGTTTTTAAAAAAAGCTAAAAAATAAGCTAAGAGCTAAATGAAAATTTTAAAGCTAAATCTGAAATAAATAAGCTAAATTTAGCTCAAAATAAGCTAATATGGTCACGCTGCCGGTACATATGTTCTGACACTCGCATGGTTTTCAAATCGCATGTGAGTTGCAAATCGCCAAACTTGTTTCTATATGTTCTGTAACTCTTGCGTATTGATTTAGGTCAATATGGTGTATAAATTATAGAAATTTTGAGCAATATTTATTCGACACTTTTCTAACTGCCACATTAATAATAACAGAAAGTGGGCCTATTTTTTATATATTAAGTCTGACATAAAAAAATCATAAAGCATTTTACTTCGGTTCGAAGTACAGAGTAATCTTGCATCATATGCAAAAATGTTTAAATAGTACCACGTTCGTCATGGGAAGCTTAAAGTGTACCAAAAATGGTACAATTATTCCAACTTAATCATGCCTGTGGTTGCTGTTGGTCATTGTTGTCAGTATTAATTCCTTGAGCATACAAAGCAACAACACAAATAATTTTAGCTCTGGGATAGAATTATTTTTGTTTTTGCTATCGTTGTGTTGCAGTCAATTATCATCTAATTTCTTGTTGTTTTTGCAGTTGTATATATCTCTCTTATTTCGATTAAATAGGTAATTGGTATTGTTTGGTTTTATTTGTAATTTTCTTCAGGGGTTTTAATTTGTTTTTTAATATTGATACAACATTTTTGAAAGTGAATGTTGGTTGAATTTGATAACTTATTAGTGGAATTAAAATAAATGTTGTTTAAGGAGGGTTGGAGGGCCTCATTAATTTTTGTTTTATGATGGACAGTAACATTTACACTAAAATTCGTATAATAAAAATTAATACGAATCAGAGATCAGAAATGAATCGTTTTTTTTCGTTATTTATGGAATTTTAAGTATAAGTGAGTAGGCATCATTGAAATTCAACTATGATGTACTCATTACTTAAATGAGATGCCGACAAAATACAGTTTGAATTATAAATACTTATAATACTTAAAATTTATTCAACTCATCTATATAATTTTAGTCATTAGACATTATATTAGGGAAATCGGGAACGATTTTCCGTCATTCCATGCCAAATTTGGTTAATACACATACATACCAGTGATGTAAAATGTGGCACAATTGATGGCCCTGTGGTGCTTTCTAATATATTAGAACTTCAAAACTTCGAATACATTTTTTAATGTAGTTTTAAGTAAGCCACTTGTTATGAAACCACTTGGTATCAAACAAAACAGAACAAAGATATAAATAATGAATATAGGGCACTATCGGAATTTCTAGAATCGCTGACTACTCTAACCGGTCCCCCTTGTGAACTTCTTTTACGAAGAATTCATTAGAAAATCCGCTAGTCTTGCACTGAAAAAAAGTTTTGTCAAAAAACTTAACCCTTCACTGTCATGTGGGTAAAATACACACATTTAAAAAATTATGCCCTATCACGGTTCTCAATTAAATTCAGTTTGGTCGTCTAAGAGTAGACCAAACTTACACACGACCAAACTGTGTTTTAGCATCATAAACCACAATTGCTTTTTAGTTGAAATTGTCATAGCGTTGAAAACTTAAAATATCAAGTTTGACAGAAAGCAATTCAGTTTGTTCAAAAATGTCAACAGAGCACAGATGTTGAGCAGTTGCAAAGCATTTGCAGCAGATAATCACGCATACGCAGTAAAACCTGTCAGAACTGCCGCATTGATGCATAAATTTGCAGCATTTACGAACGTACCCATTAATTTGTGTGAAAATTTAAAACACAAGGTTTTAGAAAAAAAAGTTCAAAGAAATCATACCAAATGTATACAAATATGTATTTGTATATTTATTTTATGACGAAAACGAAGTCGCAATTATAGATGTAATTGATGATTCCAACCTTCTTGAACTACCCAATGCTGCAAGGTAAGGAATAATCAAAATAGGGGACGAGTTCTTTAAAAAAAATAATTTTGCCAGGTTTATTAGTTATTTTCGGCAGAGTAGAGAAGCCTTCAGTTATTTGTTGGATGACCTCAAACCTTATTTAAAGAAAAGTGCTGTTATTAAGCATAACAAATATTTCTACTTACGATATTTCCATTTTTTTCTGCTTTTTATATCACACCAACCAGTAACTAGAAAAGCCCAACCACAGTTGGGTCAACTACTAAAAAGCAGTTGTGTATACTCAACGTTTTTCTCCACCAAACTTGTTCAGAGTTGTAAATGACAATACCAAAATACAACTGTCAATTTAGTGGAGAATGGAAATGCAAATTTATCAATCCCAACCAAACTATTTTAATAGTTGAAAACCGTGATAGGGGCATTAAATAAATCACAATAATTTTTTCTTTAAATTTTAAAAATATATGGAAAAATATGAACCAAAATATTATCCCCTCCACGCTTTGGATCAACAATGACCAATCAGAAACTTTACTGCTTCAAATTTTGCAAAATATTTTTGATTGTGTTATCTTGGTCCCAAACATGGGTTAATGTTTTCGTTCATAAAGTATTTTTAAAGTTTTACTTGGTAACGATATTAAAATTTAATTCCAAACGAAAGAAAACACTTTCGAATTTGTATCTTAATAACATGTAAACTCGAAAGCCTTTTCTTTCGTTTCGAATTACCGAATAGAGCCCCAGCAGTTTTATACTAAAAGTCGCAATATCCCGCCCGCAGGGTGACCGATGACATTTTTCAAAAAGTGGCACCAAATAGGGGATTTATTAAAAAAGGGGCAAAATTAAAAAAAAAAACGAGAAAACTACACTAAACTTTTTATTTTAATACATTTTTATATAACTCACCCTAAAAAAAGGGGGGAAAAGTGGCAAGGCAGTCGAAAAAGTGGCAATTTGCCACTTTAGTCGGTCAAACGGTCACGCTGCCCGCCCGCGCTTTTATGATAATCAAAAGTTGAATTTTTAATGCCACTCTAATGTACATACATACATACATACATATTAGGGATGTAACGAATACCAGTTTAGCGAATGCGAATGCGAAAACGAATAATAAATTTTAATTTTTGCGAAAGCGAATGCGAATGCGAAAGCGAATGCAAATATTACAATACGTTAAAAAAAATCACATGAAAATAAATTTATCTAAGAACATGAAGTTGTGTTGTATACATTAGAGTTTTTCTTTTCCCGGACTTTTTAATTTCCCGGGAAAGCGGGAAAGATTTTTCGGTTTCCCGGGAAATCCCGGGAATTCGCTTTATACACACATTATTCAAAAAATAATACCGTTTCCGTTCTTTATATAATAATACATAGACACCAATATTGTAAAAAAGAAATTATACGAGTATTATTATAAAAAAAATATTACAAAATATCCCCCTTTTAAAAAATCATTGTTAAACTTAAAATTGGTTTAACAAACGAATTGTGTATGGCAAAACCAGTTTTAACGCATGCTTTAACTTTAACAATCGTTTTTGCATAAGGGCATATTTCTTTGGAAATAGGACTTTAGTACAGAATAAGCTGTTAATGCTTTTAACCGTACTATTTACCAAAGAGAATCTGTAATTATTTGTAATTTTCTTTTATTTCCTTGCTCATTTCTGTTTTTTACTTTTGTGAATTGTTGTAGAATTAAATTTTGATCGTCGCGTTCTGCTTTTTCCAAATAAAGGCATCTAAGTCTCAGAATGCATGTGTACCAGATCTAAACTCGGCCTTAGTTGTTGTAAAGCTTTAGCTTTTGTGATATTGCCATCACCTTATTATTGCACCATCGCATTAATAAAGTGAATAACGACAGTCATCTAGGAATGTGCACATACAAATTAAGTTGGCATAACAAAATCAAAAAAATCCCGGGAATTCCCGCACAAATTTCCCGGGATTTCTTTCCCGGAAAATGTGCGGGATCCCGGGAAATTTTTCCCAGGAAATCCCGTATGAAAAACACTAGTATACATAGATCTACTTGAGTCTTGAATTCAGCAAATATTTATTAATTTATTAGAAATAAAAATTGTTAAACTGAAAGATATATGAAATCATATTAAAATAAGTATAGATAATAATTAAAAATAAATTTACAAAATGTTAGGCAATCAACCCATTCGTACTTTGGCCTTAAGACCTTGTACTAAGTTCAACATTTCCTGTAAAATACTAACAAAATACATATTAAGAAAAATTGGAATGAATTGTTCATTAAATATTTTTCCAGAAGTAGTACTCTGTTCATCTTGGGAAAAACATATGAAATATATCTTCAACATTTTAAGTTTTCATGCGAAATAATATGAGTGGCACCTGTTTCGCAAAAAATTGACAACAAAGAAGGATTAGTTAATATTTTTGCATTTAAAATTTTTTGAACGAAGTAATAATGTGCTTACCATTTTTCAAAAGTTTTAACAAACTAGTCTTAAGTAGAAAATATTTTCGCGCAATTGAAACACTGCCTTTTCTTTTTCAAAAACTGGAAAATATTTCCAATATTTTTGTCTTTAGTATTCGCTTTAAATATTCGCATACATTTTAGCGAATGCAAAAGCGAATGCAAATAGCAAAAGTAAGCGAATTATTTGCGAATGCGAAAGCGAATGCGAACATTCGTTACATCCCTAATACATATGTATGCATATGTATGTACATATGTGTGTATGTTTGCTTAGCACAACAACAAAAGTTGTTGTAAAAAGCAGTGCTGCCGTTTTTGGTTATTTCTAACCAAAAGTGGTTATTTTTTTCTTTAATGTGGAGATGTGAATATTTTTCTCATTTTGGTTATTTTTTTTGCCAAAATAATTATACACATGTACATATTTTTTATGTTATACTTTTTAAGCTTTTATGTTCTTCAATTTTTAGTACTGCTACCAAGGCAACTAAAAATAAAACAGCTGTGACTAAAATCGCTAGTGCATCCACCTGTTATGAATTCGCCTTGATTGCTACTCACTTGTTTACAATACTTTTACAACAGTCAACAGCTTTTAATTTTACTAAATGATCGCAACTCTGTACTACAGAAATGACAGGTCTTTTGTAATGGCAGCAACATTCAATTAAAAGATTTTATAAAGTAAATTTATATAAAGAATATGCAGTTAAGTTGCTGTTTGTGTAAAAATACTGTTCGGCTGTCAAATACAAAAACTAAACGTGTGAAGAAAAACAAAATTCAACAATTCAACTAAACGAGAAAAAATAAATCAGCTGCCGACTGGCATATACCTTACAAATGAGCATTGAACTATGTATTGTTTGCAAGTCAGCTTCATGTACCTTGATTTCTTGCTGTAGTGCGGCCCAAAGTGTATGCATTTTAAATGTTATACCTATAATAAAAATACTACATAATGAAATTTGGTTATATTTTTTCTCATTTGGTAACTTTTAAAGCGAATTTTGGTTGTAAAAAATTTTTGGTTTTTGGCAGCACTGGTAAAAAGTCCTTACATAGAAATAAAATTAATTTGCTGTTGTAGTTCTTGCAGGCAGCTTTATAAAATAGTTCAAGGTCATTTTGATTTTTGCTCTTCAGAGTATGTATTAGTAATAAAGTTATAGACATACACACAAACAGACACACACACACACATTCTGCTTACACAATCACTTACACACTTACAGTTGAGGTTGAGCGGTTCGAACACAATGTTGTCATCATCCGTTGTCTATTCAAAAAAGAAAACTTGTGCTGCAGTTTCAAAAGTTTTACTTTCTTATTAACACGTTTTAGATTTATTCCATTTAAAGGGAATGAAATAAGGAAAAAGACATATATTTTGCAAAATAAACACATTTAATACAAAATAAAATTTAAAAAAATGCATGTGAACTTTTTAAGAAATCATTTAAAATTTTGCGATATTTGCTCCAAAAATAAACAAATACTCATACCTACTCAAACAAATTATTGTGAAATTCCTATAGTCTGTCTGGCTGTGTAAATTAAAACAAAAAGTATTGAGTGCAAAGGTTCGTTCGTTTTTGTTGTTGTTGTTGTGGGTATGTGAATAATTAACAAGAGTGTGAGAAGGTGCTGGTATTGAATTCGAAGATTGTGTTTGATTGCAGGACTGTCAATTAAAAGTTTGGAAATATTTTGCCCTGTTCCTTATGCAGCCAGTGTTGTCAGACATGGCGATATTTCACCAAACGTGGCGACAAAAATGTTGTTTTTGGCGATGAACATTTTGAAATGGTGATTGGCGATTTACTTGGCAGTATTTTTACGGTTTTAATAAAATAGAATAATGTTAAAAATATGACATTTTTATGTAAGGAATTTTCTCTACAACATAAAATATTTCGTGCAAAAAATTCTAAACGTTATCTCAAACAAAACTTTCTGAAATTCAAGAAGTTTTAACAAAAATTATGGACCACAAAATCTCATTTGGTGTTTATGAAACACCGTGTGGGGGGGGGGTGGAACTTCCTTGTATAATTTGGAGCCAACATTTTGATAATTAAGCACCAAAAAGCCTGGTACTACTTCAAGGATATGATATGTGTACTCGTACTTAAATACTCATTTAAGCAAACGTCGTTAATTCAGTTTTATCACAAGATAAAATAAATAATAATTTTGATCTTGGTGTGAAAATCGCAATTTATTTAGATCGATCTTTTGGAATAAGTTTTTCTAACCCTAGATTGGTATACTTAAATTTACCCCTTTATGGGTAAACTTCGTCGAATCAACGAATATCACATTTACATTGCTATAATTACGTAACTATGCATATTTATTTAATAAAGGTAAATTAAGTTTGTTATCTTAACTGTTTCAAATAATAATTATAAGTATTTTAGTAAATTTTTTATTTAATAAATATTCTTTTTTGTAAATAAAAATTAACATAAAATTTGACTTTGATTGACAGGTATTGTTAATAAAAGGAATTTAAGTTCAACTTTTTTCTTATTTTAAACACATATTACATATTTTTCCTTTAAGTA
Source organism: Tachina lurida (assembly GCA_944452675.1). Classification (NCBI taxonomy): domain Eukaryota; kingdom Metazoa; phylum Arthropoda; class Insecta; order Diptera; family Tachinidae; genus Tachina; species Tachina lurida. The sequence continues at coordinate 66,041,175 of OX101752.1, read as the reverse complement.
AGTTCTTCAAACAAATTAAAAACAAATAAGGTAACTAATTTTGCAATAAATTTAAAATGAAATTCTAGCTTCAATATTATGCTAGCTACGTATGCCTTTTTGGCAAAAATTCTTGTCCTAATGCCGGCCATAGACTACACAGGTTCAGTGTTCAAGTCTGGCAGTGCGTAAACTATGCTTGTGATACACTCTATACAAGTAAACTGTGCATTTTTTATTTTAATTCGCCATAATGCTGGCGATTCTTTGTATAATTCTAGGAACTCTGTCGAGAATAGTTGTTCTGCGCTCATTTCTTGTTGTGAACTCAGTTCACGTAGATAGCACAAATGCTCTGCACAGTGCCAGACTTGTGCAGTGAACTTGTGTAGTGTATGGCCGGCATAAAATGTTTTTTATATGGAGAAAGCTTACAATCGCTTCTTTTTTCGCAAGTTGTATAATTTTTTGATACGAGTTAATATTTCTTTTTAAATTAATTTTTAATGCAGGAATTGTGTGTCTTTTTGTTGCTTGGATTTTTTATTTTTGAAAATATGATGAAGAATATTTATGTTTAGTTCTCATATTGACTTGATAATAAATAAAAAAGTCACATATGAAAAAACTTCGTAAATGGTGAACTTCGTCGAAGCGGCGAAATAAGTTGCAAGAATATAATGAAAAAACTAACTTTTGAGCAACGAACAGTAATGCATGACCACATACAACGAGATAAGACTATCGACAAGAGCTGTAGAGCAAATATTAGCGTTACTTGTACAGATACAAAAGATAAGATACATACAAATAAAAACAATTTTTGTCGTATCGACGAATGTATACCAATCTAGGTTTAACTATGTTTTCTTAATATTTCTTAAACATCATAGTTTTTATGTTTTACGATAGACGTTACCTACTGAATTTAAAATTTCACAATACATATCGCACCTTATCAGCAAGAGGGTATTAACTCAAAATTTTAAAATGTTCAGTAGAGACGAAAAACTGTTTGTGGTTAGATTACAATAGAATTTTAAAATCCGAATCCATAGTAGTAATTAAATTCCATTTGAAAACATATTTGCATTGTTTTTATTTCAAAGTGTTGGAATTCTTGGGAAAAATCTATGTTTTGAGTTAATACCATTTTTGTGAATTTTCTCGATATTTTTTTTGTATTATTTTGACGCTTTAGTTGAAATTTAAATAAAGTTTCAAAATATATTTTTCAACAAAACAGTATCAACTCAAAATACAACAAAATTTAAATAAAACAATTGGATTATATTTAACTTGAATAAAGGCTCAAATCAAAATAATACATTTTTTATGAAAATATAAGATACATTTCTGTGTCCACTTTTGTACTAACTCAAAATAATACCTTTTTGATTATATAAAGGTAGTCACTACACTATCACAAAAATGGTCTCAAATGTGGTTTTCGAGGTGAAAGAGTAATCGGAATACGTTGAAATTTTTACAGTAGATAGATATTGATGTTGTTAGTTGATTTCTTGCAAAAAGTGAAATTTCAAAAATTTTGAGTGAATACCCTCTTGTTGATAAGGTGCGATATGTGTAATGTAATTACAAAATAAAAATATTTTTGTAACTAAAATTTAATGTTTTATTATATTGGTGATATTTGGCGATATTAGACAAGTTATTTTGGGGAGGTGGCTGAAAATAATCTGACAACACTGTCTCCCGCCATTACAATGTTTATGAATTCGAATAAAATTGTGTTGCTGGATTTGTGTGTGTGAAAGGAATCTCCTTGCATTTGTATGTACGTCATCATTGAAAATTTATTGTTGTACCCAGTTGACCAAGACTTTCGTTATTGATATCGATATCGAATATATCTCGAACATATATCGTGTAAAACTATCTAGAGTGGCACTCAAAAATGAATAGAAAAAAGTTCAACTGTCGCTCAGTTTTGTCCCAAAAAACATTCGAAATCGAAGTTTCGCTAGCAATATCAAAAGTGAGAGATTATCGAATTAATTTCGATACCGCAAATATGCAGAAGAAAAAGTAAAAAAGGTATTTTATTTTTTAATTTTAAATTTAATTAAATTTATTTTAACTTTATTTTTTTTAATACATTAAAAATTTAAACATGGTACCTCCATTCTAACAGACAATAGCACACATCCACTAGGCTATCGTGGCAAATTTCTTTCTATTCAATTATTGAACATACATATGTAGGTATTTGTTCTTATTTTATTTTTTAACTTACAGTGCTGTCATGCTTCGAAATCGGCACTTCTAAAATAAATTTTTGTGTACTTTTCTAAACAATTTGCTAGCGAGTGTACTTAAAAAACATTCCATCATCGAATGTACGGCTACGTTTTGAAAGTGCAGCGACAATCACAAATTGTGTTTTTTCTTTTTAAAAAACGGCGAGGTAATTTTTTAATTTCATATTCTTGATAATCTTCAATAAATTTTTCATAAAACTGTTTTTTTAGTTTTAAAAAAAAGAAAAAAAGGAGAAAAGTTCGCAGTTCGGAGATTTAGTGGACATTTTAATTTTTTTTTTAGATTTGCGAACAAATATCGAATAATTTTTAACCGACTTCAAAAAAATATTTCACGTGCTTGTACTTTACCAATATTTACGAAACTTGGCACACACCTGGAACTCTTAAAAATGCACAATCTGGTTTTAAAAAAAGTGGGCGTAGCCACGCCCCGTGAAATTTAATACTATATTTCACTTGATTTTACCCACCCTGAGCTTTAAAAAATAATCAAGCATGTGTTAAAAAAAAATAGACTTAGTTACTAATATTGCTGGTACCAACTTCAAACAGCACTATAGGTAACATATATAAGAATATTTTAGTTAACTAGATCTATATTATTTTTAGCTTTTTACTGCTTATTTTTGAAGTCGGTTTAATTTTTATACCCTTTACCAAAAATGGAAAAGGGTATATATAGGTTTGTCATTCCGTGTGTAATTTCCATAATTTTAATTTGCGACCAAAAAAATATATATATTCTGGGTCCTTATGAATAGCGATGACGAATAAGCGATGTCTGTCTGTCCGTCCGTCCGTCCGTCCGGTGTACGTGAAATCGGTTTTCCGAAGCTCCCAGAAAAGCTAGAGACTTCGTTCTTAGACTGATGTATCAGAAATGGTCCAACTTAGATTGGTATTGAAATTCAGCAAAATCGGGCAGACGATTGCAGAGCTGGAAAACGTAAACTATATTTTGCCATATAAAAGTAACTACCGAAAACAAATTTTTATTTTTTTTAATAAATAAATTTATTTTACACTTCAGTACGACTAAAATTGGTATTTTAAATTAAAAAAAATATAAAAAAAATTAAAAAGACGTTTCCAGGGTTGGAAAACTTTAACTTTTTGTGTTATGTAAAATTAACTATGTCTAAAACTATATTAGTATTTTCTCGAGAGCCGTAAGAGCTACAGACCTGAAATTTGGACACAGTGTGAAGACCTTTGGCCGCTACAACAACAAATACATGAGAATTGGAAATTAAAGGGTGTTCCAAAACGAGCAACGAAAAATTCTAAAATCCCATGTAATATACATACAATTATATGTATATACACTTGAAATTTGTAAGGTTAGTGTATTTTTATACAGACTACAAAAATTAACACTAAAATTTCAAAATATTTAAATTAAAGGGTGTTCCATTAGTTAATGCAATTTTGACTATGCAATTTTGACAACTTGCTGTATCTTGGAAACCGTAAGAGCAAAAAAAACTCTTGAAATTTTCAAAAACGGTAAAACTAAAAAATCAAGGAATTATAAAATCGCCAAACCGAAAAAAATCGCCAAAAACAAAAAAAAATCGCCAAAACGAAAAATACCCAAAAAAACATGAAAAAATCGCCAAAATGAAAAAAAAACCCCAAAACAGGAAAAAAACGACAAAATGAAAAAAAATCGCCAAAATGAAAAAACCCCAAAAAAGAGAAAAAAATCGCCTAAATTAAAAAAACCCCAAAGCAGGAAAAAACGCCATAATGAAAAAAACCCAAAAACAGAAAAAAATCGCCATGTTAAAAAAATTTCTAGGACTAAAATAAATCGCGAAAAACCGGAAAAATTGCTTAAATAAAAAAAAAATCGCCAAAATGAAAGAAAATCGGCAAAATGAAAAAAAAAATCGCCAAAATGAAAAAAATCGCCAAAACGAAAAAAACCCCAAAAAAAACAGAAAAAAGTCGCCAAAATGAAAAAAAAGAAAAAAAAACTCCTAAATAAAAAAAAAACCCAAAAACAGAAAAAAATCGCAAAAATGAAAAAAAAATCGTCAAAATGAGAAAAATCTACAAAATGAAGAAAATCCCAATAACAGAAAAAAATCACCAAAATAAAAAAAAACCTCCAAAAACAGAAAAAAATCGCCAAAACGAGAAAAAAGCGACAAAACTGAAAAAATCGTTTAAACTGAAAAAAAAACTTCAAAAAAGCATACCTTTCGTGCGCGATTCAAAGTCGCACTTTACTGAAGTTTTTAATATTAAAGGAATTAAATGAAACTAATAAGCAGATTTTGTAAAAAATTTTGTTTCTAAACGTTTCAAATTTGTATGAAAAATAATTAATAATTTAATAAATAAATTATGACTCCAGGGTTGGAAAACTCACACTTTTTGTTTTATGTAAAATTAAATAGGTCTAAAAATTTTTTCTTTTTCTTTATCAATTGAATATATTTTATGCTTCTGAAAGAAAATTACAGCTCCAAAGATGGAAACTTAAAAAAAAATGATAAATTTTTTCACAAAACAAATACTTATGTATGTATGTGTCTGTATACTATATATATGTACGTACGTTGGTAAAGGGTATATAAGATTCGGCACAGCCGAATATAGCACTCTTACTTGTTTTTTTATGTTTTATGTTTCGAAATTTCTTCGCTTTAGTGAGCATTCATTTTTTTCGAATCTTAGGTCAAGTGGGTATGAATATTTATGTACCCATGTACATACATACATATATATGGATGTGTATGAATTTTGTTGTGTAATAAAATAAACTTTTTCTTCTGCAAAAATAAAAAAATAAAAAACGCAACCATTTGGTGTTTAATTGTTGCATTGAGGCAGTGTTTCCATAAAAAAAATAATGCCTGCTATAACAACCTGTTTTGTTGACATAAAAAAGCGGGAATTTTTTGCCTTTGTATGTACGAGTAGTTATGAACGTGTACAATTTTTTTTTACAAATTAAAGTACGTAATCTAAAAATTTTAAAACAACGCTTGTATATAATTTAAGGCTATCCTACACAATCGTGTGATTTTTAGAAAATACAACCCCGGTATGATGGAGTCTATGAAAATTTTCAAAAGACAATAACAATTCCTCAGATCAGGGCTGCATTTTTACGTGTATTTTTTAAAAACATTTTAAAAAATTAAATAAATATATTCGGCGTTTATACAGTGAATATCGATTATAGCGAACAACGGTTACAACGAATTATCGCATATAGACACGAACAACTTTTCCGGAACGAATTTTTCAAATGTGTAAACAAAACTTTGATTTTCACACACGGAGGGGTGCTTTAAGTTTTTGCTTCCAGATAAACAATTACCACCCAAACTAATCGAAACTCACTGGGGAACATGGTTCAACAAGTGTATATATTATTGCGAATATTTTCAACAAATTAAAAATGTAGATACTTGTACATTTGAAAATGCCAAACATTTTTGAAACAAATTTTATAAAGGGACACAGCCAGCGTACATAAAACGGAACTTTCAATGCATAGTATATTTACTTACTAATAACACTTATTCTAATCAAAATCAAGAGCTTAAATACACGCACGTAGATTACTTAAATGTACTACAACTGGTTACCAATACGTCTACCCCGCTGTTGTATACACACGTCTCACTGACTGCACTGGTCTTGTAGCAAAACTCCCACTCGCCTGTTTGTCACTAGAGTTTTTCTTTTCCCGGACTTTTTCATTTCCCGGGAAAGCGGGAAAGATTTTTCGGTTTCCCGGGAAAGCCCGATATTTCCCGCCCAGTACAAAACAATACAAAATATTTTTAAACTTAATTTATTTCAACAAAAACAAATTATTATTCATGAGATCGATTAAATAATAACGTTTTATACACACATTAGTCAAAAAATAATACCGTTTCCGTTCTTTATATAATAGTAATACATACATAGATACCAATATTATAAAAAAGAAATTATACGAGTATTATTAAAAAAAAAAATATTACAAAATATCACCCCTATGAAAAAATTATTGTTAAACTGAAAGTTGGTTTAACAAACGAATTTTGTATTGCAAAACCAGTTTTAACTCATGCTTTAACTTTAACAATCGTTTTTGCATACGGGCATATTTCTTTGGAAACAGGACTTTAGTACAGAATAAGCTGTTAATGCTGTTAACCGTACTATTTACCAAATAGAATCTGTAATTATTTGTAATTTTCTTTTATTTCCTTGCTCATTTCTGTTTTTACTTTTGTGAATTGTTGTAGAATTAAATTTTGAACGTCGCGTTCTGATTTTTCCAAATAAAGGCATCTGAATCTCAGAACGCATGTGTGCCAGATGTAAACTCTTCCTTAGTTGTTGTAAAGCTTTAGCTATTGTGATATTGCCATAACCTTATAATTGCACCATCGCATACATAAAGTGAATAACGACACTCATCAAGGAATGTGTAAATACAAATTAAGTTGCCATAACAAAATCAAAAAATCCCGGGAATTCCCGCACAAATTTCGCGGGATTTCTTTCCTGGAAAATGTGTTCCCGTATGAAAAACACTATATGTCACACACAAGACTTACGGCACAGAGTATACAGAAGTGAAGAAAGTGACTGGAAAAAAAGCTCCAATCAGGTTTTTTAAAATTCGTGGAAAAAAGAGAAAAGAATAGTGTATTTAATACTGTAGTGTATTACTACTTACCAATTAACACAGCTAATAACAAGCGTTCTAATTTTATTGCACTAGAAAGAAGAATCAAAACAAAAACGCCGACAAAATTTGAGGGAAAACGAGACAAAGAGACAAATACCCTTATCTTCCGTCTCGTGACACTTCTGTATGTTTTGTGCTTACGGCCTGTCCCGCGATGTCACCAGAAATCGTGTATTGCAAACAACAATAACATTGGGAATTTAGTTGTTGTTTTGAATATAAGTATTCGATCGAACGATTTCTGGTGACATCGTGGGACAGGCAATTATTCTACTGATGCTCACTGTTTGTACAACACTACAGACTCACTGCGGTTACTTAATTTCTTCCGCAAGTTGTCTTCATTTTCAACGATGTTGACTCCGCTATTATCTGATTCACACTGACTGTTTCTCACACAGGGTACCACCTTTTATACTACAGGGTGCTTTTAGATGCCGTAATGAAATATGTGCACCTACTAAAGCCAAATGTAAGAAATTGTATTACTGCATAACGATGTTGTTGCTATACACGTTACCATCTGCGTTGTCGTTTACTATTGGTAGTCAAGTGATCAAACAGTCTTTTAACAAAATCTGGAAAATTCATGTTGCTCTTGCTAGGTGTTTGTGGATAATTCGATTGGCCATTATTCGAAATTTCAGATTTACTATGTAACGACTAGTGTTGTTATTCGAATAAAAATTTTTCGAATATTCGAACAACTTTTTAGGAAGCGTAATTTAGGTGTCATATTTGAACCTAAGAGTTAAAAAGAATATATTTTTAAATTATAACGGCCTTTTTGATATACATGCTTTCACTCAACGCTTACCAATGGCATTGAATTTTTGCAGTAATGTATCAATCTTCTGAGTGTTTAGGTCCAGCTCATTTGGAGGCATGGGAAGCATTCCAGGACATCGTTCACAACTTTTTGGGAAACAACAGAAGTCCTGATTGCGCTGAGAAGATCGATACATTACTGCAAAAATTCAATGCCATTGGTAAGCGTTGAGTGAAAGCATGTATATCAAAAAGGCCGTTATAATTTAAAAATTTATTCTTTTTAACTCTTAGGTTCAAATATGACACCTAAACTACGCTTCCTATTCAGTCATTTGGATATTTTCCCCACGAACTTGGGCTCCGAAAGTGATGAACAAGGTGAAAGATTTCACCAAGAAATGGAAGAAATCGACAGACTTTACAAAGGCTGCTGGGATGAACAAATGATGGCGGACTATTGTTGGTTCCTCATTCGCGAAGATCCATCTGAAAAAAAAAAACGCAAAAGTTCAAGTCGCTCGTCATTTTAATTTAAATTTTTTGAATTCATGCCGAATATAGTGTATGTGCAATGAAAATTAAAATATTGTCCTTTAACAAAATCCTTAACAAAAAATTTATTTTTCATCGATTTTTTTTCAAATTACGCTTAAAATGTTGGTAATTAAATAAACTATTTGGTAAAAAAATAAAACATTCCAGATCTTTACTATAACGTAGAAAAAAAAAACGAAATAAAAATGAAAAATTTTGAAACAAACGTAAAAAATAGGCAAATTTTGAACTTTGAGGTGCCATAACTCAATCAATTTTTGTCAGATAGAAATGTGCAGCATATCGGCGGAAAAGGCATTAATTTACCTTTCTAGCGATAGGCAACTTATTTCGATCGGATTTTTCGGTTGGGCTCCACAAGGGTTTGAGTGGGACCATACACCGAAAAACACAAAAGTACCGTTATCTAAAAACCGGTACTTAGAAAAAAAAATTACAGCGTTTTTCCTGTTCAGGAGGTCTCAATTAACGTATTTAGGCATATGGCGTTCTTGCTATTTTTTGGCTGTAAACCAGTGTTATCTAAAAAATGTATGAATAAAGTAAGGCTGAGTTTACATCTGGCTTTTCATGTGTGACATGTGCCCAAAATAGAGTAACCACTAATTACTAATGAAAAAATGTTTATTCAGACACGTATTTATTAAGTTAAACAGTTTCATACATAACTAATAGAAAATTTTATAGAATCAATAAAGCAGTAAATAAATGTCTGAATCAAACAGTTTTTCATTAACAATTAGTGGTTACGCTTTTTTGGGCACATGACACACAGATGTAAACCCGGCCTAATAAATTGATTTAAATTATTTGGAATCATCAAATAAAGGATTACACAAACTGTATATGCTTTTTATTGCTATTTTAACTATATCACCAACATTAACATTTTGCGAAATAAACTATTTGTTCTTTTATTAAAAGTGGCATTATCTGGGATTTTTATTAATTTCGTTTCTGTTTTTAACCTCCGACCAAAAAAAGGGGTGTTAAAAATGTTTAGTGTGTGTCTGTGTATCTGTTGGATTTAGTTTTTCTGTTTAAGAAGTAATGTGATTTGTAAGCGAGTAATGAAATTTGGTAATCAGAAAAGTAAGTCATTACATGGCAAGTAGTTCTGATGGTAATGTGTAATTTTTTGCTGGGTGTGTATAGTTCCTTTACCCTACGTCTACACCTGATATATTTTTATCATGACAAATGTCAAATTCCATATAGAAAAAAAGGGCTAACACAAAAAAATTATTTTCCTATATAAAGTTTGACTTTTGTTATGATAAAAATATATCAAGTGTAGACGTAGCTGTCCAAAATAGAGAAGAAGTGAATACAATTTAAATAACGACTTTTTTTGCTTGTTTTAAGTACTTTAATTCATATAATTTTGTTTGACAACCGATCCACTCACCTTAGAGTTCCTTATTTAATAGAACTTAAACGATTTTTTTCTTCTTTAATTACAGGTGGTGTTGGCACTGGTTGCGGCAATATCTATTTTACAGGCAATGGTGATTTAATGACCAGTTCAGCAACAGCCGATGAACTAGCTTTAGCTAATGCGGCCAGTTTGCAAAGTGTTAATCGAGCTCCTTCAACATTTTGGCAATATTCAAGTATAATACTGTTTAATAATAGAAATTAAAATTTTAAAGTAACATTTAATATTTTGTTGTTTTCATCATTAGATGCGCTTCCCATTGAATCAGTGATATCTATGTCCCCCGCTACTGTAGGCTTACAATACTCCCGCGAGGCAAGTCGTGGTCAAGTGGTTTTACTTCCAGCGACAGCAACACCTCTAGGTAAGAAATATATATAGACATCTAAATAAAATGTATAGAAAAATGAACTTTTAAAAAAGCTAAGACTGTGATGAACTTTAATTTAAACATTTTCTTATGTTATTAAAAAAATAAAACGATTAAATTTTGCTTTCTATCACAGTATGCCCTATGAACACTTGCTTTTATACGCCCTTTTAAGATTTTGGGGAACAGTACAAGTATATTTACATATTTAAAAAAATTATAAATTTTCAAAAGTAATCATAAATATTTTCTTATTACTTTGTACATTTTGCTCATTTTAACATTGTCCATTTCACTCTTTCATCCAAATTTCTTAATCTGACTAAAAGAGCAAGTGTCACAAAAGATCATTTTTTCTATAAAATATAAATCATTTTCTTGCTTTATATTTAAAAAATAAATCAAGAATCATCTTGCAACATTAAACTAATCTGCTTAAATTCCATCTCTCTTTTTTCCCTCACCTCCACATTTGCCCAATTTTTTGTAACTGCCATCCATATACACACACCGCAAATTTGTTTTCTGCTACCACCTCTAATTCCAATAAAACATACAAATTTATTTGTTTAAAAAACGTTTTTGAAAAATCTAATAATATATTTTTCTTGTTTTTCGCTTGTGAAAAATCAAAAATGAAATCACAAAAAATTAAAAATTCCATATACCAAAAGGATTATCAAATTATCCACTTCTATGTACACCCACAGATCCCTTCCAACAGGCGGCTGCAGCGGCCTTTGTCTGGCCCTCATACATACCACAGGGTACAGCACCGGCCACTTTACAACCGCCACCAAATTTTATATTTCCCTCCATGAGCCCTCACTCAACTTTGCAAGCGGCGGCTGCAGCGCAACCTTATGCAACGTCCTTACAGCTTTTGGGTTCAAACTATTTAACAGCCGCAGCAGCTGCAGCAGCAGCAGCGGCTGCCACTTCCACTTTGTGCCAGCATAATCAACAGACAAATAGTACCAATAGTTCGATGAATTTAAGTTTAGGTGGTTCTGTTTCTGGTCCTAGTTCCGGCACAACAATGAGCAGTTCGAGTAGTTCTACGACAACACGATTTATGAGTTTGGCCACAACGGGCGGAGGAGGAACGAGCTCAATCAACGACACAGGCCAGTCGAAGACTACCACACATAAAGCTTTAGCACCCCTATCCGTACCATTACCGCCACCACCGACATTAGCTTTAGCCAACAATCAATCATTGATAACATCAGCACATCAACATAGTCATTCGGTGCCACCGCCGCTGTTAATACCACCTTCAGCTTTGAAAATGGAAGAATGGAGTAGCACTGACTTTATGACCGCTGCTTCAAAGACTACAACAACAGCTCTTAGTCTGCCGCAACCACCGCCACCTCCCGCTCACTTTGATCACAGAGATAAGTCTTCAGCTCTGGCAACGACTCACAATGCAACGAATTTGTTAGAATTATCTGCTCCCAATACACAAGCTTTAAATCTAATACGTTTACCTACGCCTCCCACATCAGCCACAATGGATTCTGCGGCCGTTGCAGCTACTGCATCAGCTACTGGTACTCCCGGTCATTTGCAAACTCAACTCTTATTCCAAACTGCTACTTCATCTCCCACGCCTACTTTGCTCAATCTATCAGCCACCTTGAATCGGGTAACGGGTACACAAACCTCTCAAAACAGCCCAAATGTAACTACCAGCTTAACACCGATAACAGTAACTTCGACTCCTCTAAATAACACGTCAAGTAGCTTTTTAACTTGCTCCAGTACAAACGGTGCAACTCTAACCGCTGCGATTGGGCCACCCACACCCCTAGCAGATGATGTGCCTGCCTTACACTTTAAAGCAAATAACCAGCAATTGGACACATCAACTTCCCCTCAAGTAGTGGTGGGAGTACCACGTACAGTCAATCCAGCTCTTCCCAATTCAATGCCTTCTTCACAGACTCAACCTGCTCCAGCTCCACCTCAAATGCAAGATGTAAATATACAAACCGACACTCCAGTATGTAGCGAAGATGAAAATTCATCTTGCCCCTTGAATCCGACAACAAATAGTACACAGATAACTGGTGTGGGTGGTGGTGGTAGTTGTAACAGTACTAATAACACAACTAACACAGAACAGTGTACCACAGCTCAGTGTACCCCACCTTTAACGCAAAATGATGAATTGTATCATGACACAGAAGCTCAACAGCCATTAGAACTCACTAAAGCTACAACTGCTACCAATAGCCATCGAGCGGAACCACCGCTAGTAGAGAGCTCCTCTCAACTGCAACCCGAGGAATTAACGTCATTACTCAAGGGTTCCATTAAACAGCAGCCTTCAGCACAGCTTGATCAAATTTATAGAGAAGATAAAAAGTGCGAAGGCCATCCTGCTCCTCAACATGATCATCTTCCAATGTCGTTGACGCCCACTATTACCAGTAGCATGGCAACGCCACACCCCAACCCAGAAGATTTAACTGGCTTGGAACTGTTGTCGAACATAAGTACCAGTACTTTGGCAAAAACAGCCACCATAAGAGTAAAACAAGAACCTTTAGATGCAGCAAATGAATCGGTATTGTGCCATTTAACTGCCTCTGAGCAGCATAAAATGATGGAAATGAATTCCGGCCATCTGCAGACACACCATAGTGAGCAACAAAACTCTTTGATTTCACATGCGGAAAATTTGCCCACTCCCCCATCGCCACAATCTCATACTACTTCCATTTCACAATATCATGTCATGTCTTCTCATTCTCCCATGCGTAATCTAGCACCGAGTGAGGACGTTGAACCCTTGGGTGGGTTGAAATTGCTCTGTGCTTTAGCTGAGCAAAGAATACACGAGGAAGAGGAAGTTCAAAGCAGCACCCTGAATGCTACGAATGGTCTCTTCAGACCGTCAACCGAAAATTCACCTCACAACTACCATTGCAGCTCATTTACTCAAAATGCCTTTGTTAAACCAATCTGTTCTTCCTCAGCTGCGAACGTGTTTCCTCCCTTGGATATGCAAAATTCTACGTTTCCTTCCCTGGAAACGCTAGAATTGCCATCAACCAGTGCAACTGGTCCTAGTTTCGCAGCCCATATCACCGAATCAGCGACAGAAACACCAGTTAAGCGGAAAAAACATAAACATTCCAAACATTCTTCAAAATCATCTTCTTCACTGAATGGATTGAGCTCTGCCGTAGGTGGTAGTGGCGGTGGTGGCAGTGGTAGTGGTGGTGTCATTAGTAGTAAAAAGTCCCAGAAGTGTAGTAAGAAAAACAAAAAGAAATATTCAAAAGAAAAGAAACGACACAAGTTGTTGGCTGAAACTCAGCAGAACGATTTAGATTTCGATGACCCGCAATTGCAGCAAGAATTGCAAACTGCTTTCCAAAATTGTGTCGATCCTGGCTATCAACATAAGGGCAAATGGCCAACTCCTCAGGAGATATTTAGCATTATGGAGAACAGTATGCGCTTGCGTTTGGTCGATATAACCAGGCAATATCGTAAAAAGAAACGCAAACTAAATGAGATATCCAAGAACAAAAAGAACAAGAAAAAATGTTCCAAACTGCAAGCAAATCAACAGATATCTTTAGTGGGCAATTCTGCTTTGTCGTTAGCCGCCTCAGAGAGATCTTCTACGGCGACCGTAGTGGGGCCAACAACTTTGTCCTCATCTCCTCTATGCGATTATAAGTTTGGAAAATTCTCTACGAAAGCCTCAAGCAGCAGTGCCACAACACCATCCAATAACTATTTGGCACCCTCCAGTTTCATACGCTTTGCTACAGAAACAACTCAAAACCATCATCATAATCACCTCAACACACATCCTCAATTCCCACCACCTCCAGACTTAGAGTTAGATAACGAAAATACTACCACTAGCAATACACCTGCCAATGTTACTACTGCTACGCTCATCTACAAGCCTGTACGCTTAGAACCCAGTTCATTGGATCAACATTCGGTTACTGCTCCCCATAATATTGGTGCTGCTAGCAGTGGTGGTAGCAATGGCATATTACGTTTAGCCCAAAAGCATGCTTCTTCCGAAAAGCATTCACACGTTATTGCCTGCAAGGAGCCAAAGCTTAGCAATTCTACATCTTCGCGCTACTCAAGTGGTAACGAAGATATTGACGATGTCCAAGATCAAGAAATGGTTGAGGACAATATTAATGAGAATGAAATCGGTGATGAATATAATCACAATCGTTTTAGTCCGGACATCGAAATGTCGAGGCAAGTTTGTGTTGCAAATCCCCGAAAAATTAATCCTATTGATCGTTCCCTAATGTTGACCCACGATCACTTGTATCGCAACGAGACCAGAGTGCTAACGGATATGGGTGGTCTTTTCTATGCGGGCATCATGAAGCCACTTCAGCCTCCCGATGTCTATGCCATTACTTTGGATGGAGAAAGGGGAAATAAATCGCACATTATGTCAAGGGAAGAAATATTTAAGGATACGGTAAGTGTTTATGTTATGTTTACAAAAGCTCTTATGTCCATTTTTTGACTTCGTAATTAAAAGTTATTTATCTTTAAGAACCTTAGGTAGTCTTAGTTATTAAACTTAAATGAAAGTTACCTAAACACAGTGACTCAAAATAAAACTGAGACAATATACTTAAGAATTTGTCACTTAAAAAAGTTAAAAATATTTTTGTGTTCAGAGTAATATATTTATATTTGTTTTATATATGTATGTATATTTGTTTTTATAGATTTTAGAACTGGCACCCAAGACTGTCGAGGATGTGCCAGTAGGTACGCGTTTATGTGCCTATTGGAGCCAACAATACCGTTGTTTATATCCAGGCCGAGCCATAGAAAGTGAGTCTTCCGATGATGGTGTAACATCACAAGAATTTGTTAGTGTCGAATTTGATGATGGTGACAGCGGCAG
Source organism: Tachina lurida (assembly GCA_944452675.1). Taxonomy (NCBI): domain Eukaryota; kingdom Metazoa; phylum Arthropoda; class Insecta; order Diptera; family Tachinidae; genus Tachina; species Tachina lurida. Next base: position 66,026,154 of record OX101752.1, on the reverse strand, counting down.
GATCCGCTTACAAAATATACGCTTCTTACTCAGTGATTATCCACAAGTTGGTAAGTGCCTGAACAGGAAGTGAAAATATTGAACAAAAATAAAAACTGTTCGCATGCAAAGATACATTCAATCATTTTATAACAACAATTAGTCACTCATACAAACAATTCATATTTACATACATACATATACTTACATACATATACTTACATACATATACTTACATACATATACTTACATACATATACCACAGCATTAAATATTTTAATTTAATTCCGTTATAAATGGTTTGATTAAAATGTGTTATTAGTTGTTGGGCATGGATTAGAAAAACAATTATGTAATTAAAAAAAAACTTTTTTGTAATACCTATATTGTTATCAGCCTAAACATTTCTCACAACAGCCGGCTTAACTTATATTTTTCCCAATATTTCGTTTAAAATTGTTCTTATTAATAAATAATAGTTTTTGTATTGAGTTATGTATATGTATATTGCCTTAAAAGCCAGGAACTTATTTCCTATTGCATTACATTGAAACAAGCTCGCCAACCTCTGCTTCCTTCCCACATGATGAATTCATTGCCCTTAAAAATTCTCTAGCTGATGATTAGCAAAATCTACAAAATATGCAGATAGTGTTCTTTCCTGATATTCTATTGGCAACAATCGTAATTAAGGTGCATATTCATAGTTCATGTGTCGTTTAAGCACAACATCTTACATTGTACATGTATATGTAAATATATTGCTAGAAATGTGTATGAGGCAAGTACGCTGATTCTATTATCGATGTCAGATTTGATACAATATATTGATATATTCTATCGCATAAAAGGCAATCGTCGTACATTAAAACAAAATCCCTTACTCAACCCACATACATATGTACATATTTTGCAAAGTGATTTTCATATTTCCCAACTAATTCGTCAAAGTTTACATTTAGGGGCATTCATTTCATAAAAGCAAATTATAACTTAGTTTTTTATTTAAGCAAAAGTAAAATTCTTATTTTGACTTTTTATTTCTCTCTTTTTTTGTTTCTTTGATAACACTTTTTACCTAAAATTAATTCCTACTTCCTCCAAAAAAAAAAATCAAAAATAAAACAAAAACTAAAAACCTACTACTCCAACACAACACAGAGTACAACGATAATCCCCTCTACTCTTTAGGCAAACATAAAAAGTCCAGTGGCAATAAAATCTTATCAAACAATGAGTCTGATCATCACCATCACAGTCATGGTGATGAAGATGCGGAGGCAAGCGGCGACGGCAAAGCTTCGAGAGTTGCAAAGAACGGTTCCAGCAGAGACTATCACCAGGCTACGGCCATGGAAATATTTGCCGCCAAACGTAGTGAAAAGAAACGCAATAAGAGTCTGAAAAAGAAAGCTCAAGCTCGAAGTAATAGTAAATGCTCAATTGCAAATGGTAAAGCTGGTGCTTCGTCCTCTCCAGGAGATAGTGGTGGAATCAATGGTTCCCTGGAATCAAACGCAGATTATGGTCGCAAACATCATAAACATAAGAAGCGAAAGAAACACAAGAAGCATCGCAAAAATCTTATGGAAATTGGCATAGTGTCCGAAATGGACAACTCGTCGTACAAAGCTTTCTCCTCAGCGTCATATAATAAGAAAACTGAACGCACAATACATTCGGCAATGGAACAGCAACATCATACTTCTAGCAATGTCGACATCAGCTACGCACGTGTATCAGCAGAGGAGGAACAACAGCAGGATGAGCGTGAGGCTGAAGACGAAGCGGAGGAAGAAGAAAACTATGATGACGATCACAATACTCAAACAGAAGACTCTCAAATGGCCGAGGACACCAATATCAATATGTGCAGAATAAAGCAAGAATCAAATGGTTTGACTTGTAGTTCTAATGGAATATCACTAAACTCGAATAATATTAAAGTTAAAACTGAACATTTGGATCTGGAAGAAGAAGAAAGTACATCAAATTTGATGTCGGAAATATCAGACGAGGTTTGTAAATATTGCAAATGAATATCTTTCTTTATTTATAAATCGATTTCATCTTTTTGGCTTTGTTTTTTTTTTTTTTTTGTTGTACAGGCAAAACTTGATGACATAGTTGAACACAACAGTTCGAAGGGAAGCAAAATTGCTGCCTTTCTACCCGAACGACAACTATGGGGTTGGTTGGGCACGGCCTATTGTAAATTTGGCAATAAGGGTTCGAGGGGCCGTATTCGCAAACAGTTTTATAAAACAATAAAACGAGGCAAAGAAACTATAACTGTAAGTTTTATGTCATAATCTGACTAATAAGAGCCACTTTTTGAGTTTCAGATTAGACATTACATTAACTTTAATCTATGGCCGGGTTTACATCGGTGTACCAAATGCCACACAAGCGTAAAAAAAGCGTAACCAATAATTACTAATGCAAAACTGTTTTATTCAGTCATTGTATTTATTAAGTTAAATAGTTCCATACATAACTAATAGAAAATTTTATAGAATCCAATATGATTGGAAACAGTTTAAATCAATAAATACATGTCTGAATCAAACACTTTTTCATTAGTAATTAGTTGGTTACGCTTTTTTGGGCAAATGACACACAAGAAATGCCAGATGTAAACTCAGCCTATGTTTAGTAGTAGAAGTTTTTGAGTTGTCGGTTATATGGGTTAAACTCGCCAATGGCGGTGGTTTACTATAATACCGACAAGATACATTCATACACGAACGCAACATTACCGTTTCAAAATAATATAAATATGTTTTTTCTGAAAATCGCTTGAAATCACTGAAAAGGTGTTCGCGCACAAATTTTTTAAATACCGGCCTTTGAAAGATATCAAATCATTTGACGCGTTTTTAAGTATTTTCATGGGCGATAGAGGAATGTTATCACTATCTTCTCTTCTCTCTTTTATAAATTTAAAAGTTGTTCAAGTAGCAAACTCAAGTAAGTGACTAAGACCACAATGCCTATGATGTTATTGACAGAATTTTTGTGAATGTTTTTGTAACTAACTATGGAAGACAATTCAAAGCAGCAGCACGTGTTTGACAACGAAATTCCACAAAAGAACTGCAAAGCTATACAGTTTTTTTGAGCTAAATCAATTAAATTGCGAGTGAGACGCAAAACTCTCGAAGGCTAAACAACAAACACAAGCCTAACCTGAACCTGAATTCTGTAACTTTTTTCGAACCGACATATTTATTCGTTTGCGGTAACACAGCACAACAAAATAGGAAAGGTATTCACGTCAACTCTTGCAACTGTGCAAAATGCATAATTGCATAATTGCACTTTCTGACGTGAGCAACCCATTTTGTTTAATTGTCTATAAAGTCAAACACAATATGCACATACTCGTACATATGTATATTTTACTCGTATGTTTCTCGATTATTAAAAGATTTTTTCCGCCCTTTTCACAATGTACAAATTAAAAGCTAACAGGGACTCTAACGGCAACTTTTGTATGAAGAACTGTCAGTTAAAGTTCACGTGAAAGGTGAAAGTACATAACACGCGTTAGTGCGCATGCATCTTTTACCCCTTTTCCACACGCAAAGTTTACTTTGCAAAGTCTTAATTCAGCTGTGTGAAACACAGAGGGATGAATACTAGCACTTTCTGCCTTTCTGCCAGCTGAATTAAGACTTTGCAAAGTAAAGTTTCCGTGTCTAAAAGGGGTATTTCAAAAAAAGTTGAAATGGTGTTTTGGCATACAACAAGTTATACCCCTTTTCCACACGCAAAGTTTACTTTGCAAAGTCTTAATTCAGCTGGGAGAAAGACAGAAAGAGACTCTACTACTACCTCTGTCTTTCACACAGCTGAATTAAGACTTTGCAAAGTAAACTTTGCGTGTCTCAAAGGGGTGTATGTAATACCCTCTTTCCACCATACCCATTTTAGGCATGGACAGTTTTCTTTGCAAGGGGGTATTGGTTAACTTTCAACTTTTTAACGCGTTGTATTGTTTTTACAACTAATCAGCCGACAATAAATAAGAAAAAAATATAAAAAATTAGAATCATGGAGTAAAAACTTATTGAAGAATTTGTAAAACATAAAGTATTGGATAAAAAAGGAATTGAAAATGTTCCAAGTCCATTTTTCAATGTAAAAATAATTTAAAAAAAAGTTGTTGAGTAACGTGCCATTTTTCATGCGGTAAAGTTTTCAAACGCACGATACTTGTAGACGAACTGACGCGTGTTATGTACTTCCAGGTTGACCGATATAATTTTTCAAAAAGTGGCACCAAATAGGAGATTTATCAAAAAAAGGGGCAACATTAAAAAAGAAGAGATAACTATGCTAAACTTCTTTTTTTTAATGTATTATTATATAATTCACTTTAAAAAAACGGGGACAAAAAGTGGCAAAGCAGTCGAAAATTTGCCACTTTAGTCGGTCATACGGTCACGCTGTACATATGCATACACAGGTATTTCTGCGTTGTAATTTGGTGTATAGTTGATTTTATAAGTACTTTTTGTAATATTTTTTTGGATTGGGAAAGCCAAAGTTGCACAACTTTGCAACATTTACTCTGACAATCTTGCAATTACGCATCACTAGTGCAAAATAATTTTTTTTGCAATATTGCTTTTCCGCAACATTGCAACTTTTGACGTAAATACCTTTAGTTTTTTTATGTGGTTTAAATGAAAATAGCCGATCCTTACGTATTTCTACATCCTGATTACGATGTCATCATTAGGCTTTCGCTATCAGCTTTAGTTTTAAAGATGAGTAATATATAATATAAAAATATTTTCTTTAATATTAATATACATACACAAAAATCTCTTTCATTTCGATAGATTCACATTGATGAGGATGTTAAAAATCGTTTGTTTTTAGTCCTTAAAGTTGTTTTTAATATACATAATTTGTATAATCTAAAGTAACTGTTCTTTATGTATTTTTATCTGCTGATAAAATAGCTTTATTATGTTTTTGTCCACTCTAGTTTCAGAGAAGATATTGTGCATTGCATTTGAAAAAATACTTTAAACTTTTCTTTTCTTAGGCCACCCAAAAAATATTTTTTTTTATATCACGTCGCTGATTTTAAACCTAGCCTGTATTTTTTGATACGATGTGATTATATTCTTACAGCTTATTTATAAAAATTATTAAGGCCTTAGAAAGGCATTTTAAGGAAAATTTTGTATGAACCTTTGTTTTAAAAATTCTTTATAAAGCCTTAATAGGTTTTATAAATAAGGCTGTTATAATTTTGCATTGAAAATTAAAATTTTTCGTTAAAATAGCTTATATTTATTTCGGTAAAAGCTGTAAATTCCAAATATACGATATAATAACTAGAAATAAATCAAAAATTTTCTGGACTGGTCCAGAAAACATTTTTTATACGTAATAATTGCATTAATGACTTGTAAATTGACTAATGTGACATAAAAAACAATTTTTTTTTGGATGGCGAGAGAAAAGAAAAATGTAAAGTACTTTTTATATAGCTCACAATATCTCTGAAACTATAGGTGCTAGATAAATAATAAAGCTATTTTCGTAATCAGCGGGAAGTACATCAGAATTAGTTATTTTAATTTCAAAAACCTAAATAAATAAAACTTTAAGGAATAAACTTTAAATGCGCGATTTTTAACATCCTTGTAATAACAGTAAGATATCCTGATGTGTGCTTCTGCAAAAGTCCTGCACAAGACTATTTATAAGACCTTTCAAGACATGCGACATTTTTTAAACGCTTTACTACAGCGAAATATTCTAAAACAAACGCTAAAAAACACTGTTGGCAAGACAAAGAACTCAAAAAAAATATTGCCAACAGTGTTGTTTAGCATTTATTTTAGAATATTTCGCTGTAGTAGTGTTTGAAAAATGTCGCATGTCTTGAAAGGTCTTATAAATGGTCTTGTGCAGGCCAATAGCTTCTACTCAAATGAATGAGAATTTTATGAAGATGAATAATCCAGAAAGTATTTTAATGTTTGGCTGACCATGCTTGCAATATTAAGCGAATAATACAAAAAGTGATTTAAATTATGCAAATGCTAGATATTACTTATCTTTTCAACTAGTACTGACAGCCAAAAACTAATGACGCCATCGTAATTAGAATGTACAAATACATAAGGATCAGATATTTTTATTTAAACAACAAAACCACTGTTCCGCTGTGTAATGTGATTCTGTGTAAGAGTAAGCCACTTAATTGCATATCATGTGGCATCCCTGCATAGAAAATGTCGAAATAAGCGAAAAGCACAAAGAAGAATTAAAGAAATTATATGGGATTGATTTTTCATTTGTCAAAATATTTTCGTCTTGAGATAAGGCTCTATTGCATTCTCTTGATAATGACATTTGAAACGTTTCCCCAGCATATGAAAGCACTGTCCTTTGCATAAAATAATGCAGCTTCCTGATTTCTGTGGAAAATTACATCGGATGTAGATAGAGCTGGGCGCTGGTCGTTAATTTTTAGTAACAGGAACACGCACGACTCGTGACCGAAAATCTGATTTCGTGCGCGGTCGGGTCGTGTCGTGTTAAGCAATATTGATACAAAAAAATACGAAACAATTTTAGGTGTAAAATATGTATACATGAATTTCCAGTAAAGAAAAACTAATAATTTGTATCGTCAAACCCGCAACACCAGCAAATTTGTTGTTAGTGTGTATATGGGCCTCTTGAAGTTCTGAAATTTAACAAAAATTAATTATTAAACAGAATAAGTCCGCAACTTCAGGAAAAATTGCCGTCAAATTATCGAGCGCATAATAAAATCTACGGCAGTAACTTCAAATGCTCTATAATTTTTTTTCCATTTTCTTTTGTGATTATTTTTCTGATTTTTTGTGTCAATTGATATGGAAAATGTGTTTCTGCCGCAATTCTGTTTGATCATTTATTTTTACAATTCAAATTGATTTCGTGCGTGTCGTTTTGTGTCGTATTGGGAACATTTTTCGTGTGCGTGTTTCGTACGTGTTGGACGTTTTGGCATTCGTGTTCAGATAGTGTCATTTTGGAAAATTTGGTATGTGCCAAAAATGTTTTTTATTTGAAGACATCCTTAACTGCAACAACAAAAACTCAATAAAAAAATTAAAAAACATTCTTAAATCGGCAAATGTATTAAAAGAAATTTGAACTAATCATATATGGTGTCATGGCCCAGTAGCCCACACCATTTGTCAGTGTATTTTTTGTAAATTTATTTACAAAATACTTTTAAATAAATAAATAAAATAAAAATTACTATTAATTTATTTAAAGCAACCGAATATTTGTATACATTTTCAATTTCATGGCAATGCTGTTACCCAATTAAAAATAAAGTAATAAAAACACTCTCCTGTAAAATTTATTTTATGTAACATACGATAATTTCGCGCACAGGGGTCGATATATTGAAAACAAAAGCAAAATAAGAAAGTTTATTTTTGTTTTCAATATAAGTAAGCCACAGAAAGTTTCTTGTCGGCATCGTGGGCTAGCCAAATTAGTTTAAATAAAAACATATGCATCTATTACTTTTATTAATAAACAAAATATTCTATCGCGTATTTTTATAAAACAAATGAAAAAACATTCTTCATCGATTTTTTCGAATACACATATTTGTTTCATGCGGCTAACCATTAACTATCCGACGATATAAATCGGCCATGTCACAGAGTACAATTCCGTTTGGAAAATGTCAAGCCCTAGCCGGAGCATACCCCAGAATACCAGCACCCCCAACAGTCTGGACACACCTGACAAATTTCCGTATTTAAGTTTTCTTTTTTAGACATCATCTGCCACAAAAATGGGGTGGATTGAATTAAGTTTCCGAACAGAATTGAACTCTGTGACAATAATGTATAGTTTTGCATATACCTATATGAACATATGAATAATTTTTTTAGCGCCAAAATTGGTAATCAGCTGTTGTATATATTTGACTTTATTTTACAATTTTTTCGTTCGCGTACTTTTATATGCAAACTTTTTTATTGAGAGTAATTTCTTTAAATTTCTTTAAATTAACCTTAAGAACTATTAATACAAAAATACAATTGAAATTTTATTTACAGGTTGGGGACTGTGCAGTATTTTTATCAACTGGACGACCAGATCGTCCTTACATTGGTCGCATCGAATCGATGTGGGAAAATTCGTGTAATAATAAAATCGTGCGTGTACGTTGGTTCTATCATCCAGAAGAAACAACTGGATGTCCAAATTTGAAATATCCCGTAAGTGTCTAACAAAACTATTTGGTAAATAAAATTTTAATACATTTTTTGATTTTGATAAATACAAAAAAAGGGTGCTTTATTTGAATCCCCCCATGAAGATGAGAATGACGTACAAACGATATCGCATCGTTGTGAAGTTTTACAATTTGGCAGTTATTATAATAAATTTGGATCGGATTCAAAGCAATATCAATCAATCTATGATAATAATGATACATATTATTTAGCAGGCTATTATAATCCAAGAATACAAGTTTTGAAATTACAAGATAATATTCCAACTCTTGAAGAGCAGCAGCAACAAACACTTAATACAACTATAATTTTAAACAAAGATTTAATTACAAAAGCATCTGCAACACACAAAACAAATGCAACAACTACAAATAATAGTAATAATGATTCTAATATAAATAATGCAAATACTAACACTAATTAATATCAATAATTAAACCATAAATTTGAAGAAACAAAAAAAACAAAATAGAAAAGATGATTCAAAATTCAAAGAATATTGAAGTAATGAGTACGATTTTTATTATATTAATTAATTAGACGACACAGCAACAAAAATTACATATTATTATATACATTCAAGATTATATACCTACATATATTTAAACAAGTAACTAAAAAAAACTTTTAGTTCGTAAAGTAAAAACAGAAATAGGTACTATACAAATATGTATACAAAAAAATCCTTTTCACTTGGATCAACTAACACATTATTATTTTATTTTATACATACATATATAAATACTTTATTATATATTATACATTTTATATACTATTTTTTCTATAATATATGGCTGTCTACAGACATTGAAGACATTGGAATTTGTGAGTGTAACAAAATACAAGAATGAATGTAAAGTTCCAAAAGTTTTGCAATAAAAATTTGTTAAGTATAATTTTAAAACGATTTCAAAATTTTTATTTTCTTTTTGTTCGTTTAATTTTGTTATATTGAGTTTTTAAACAAAAATTAAATGACAACTTATGAACAATATAAATTTGAATGCAAAGAAAATAATTAAAGTCAGAATAACGTGTTAGTGAAAATTTTTGACAAATTTTAATATTTTTGCTCATGTTAAAAAATCGATTTCATTGCCAATTATAATTTTGAGAGCTTAACATACAAATTACATACATACATGCATACATACTTGGATTGAAACATTAATTAAACAGCAATTCAAATCAGCTTTTTTACTTCCTTTCTCCTAGCTCAGTTTGTTTCTGTGGACAATAAGGAAACTTGTTTAAATAGCTAACATTTCCAAAATGTTTTCCATATAAATTTTTATATAGATAGCGAATAAGTATTCCATCGAAAAAAAAAAATTCAAATTTTAAAATTTTCTATCGTGAATGTTTCCCATAACAAATTTTTAAGGAGTGTGTGTAAAATAAATATCTTTTTGAAAGCGGGATGTGTAAAATGCACGTAAACAGTTCGTATGTATGTACTTAGGAAACACAGTTTCTACTTAAAACAAACCCTTTTAAACAATCAAAAATATTTATAAAGAAAAAATATTTATTTACCGACTGTACCGATTTCCCTATTTTTTTTATTTAATATTCGTAGTAATTTAAGCAAATAGTATTAAGGAGTACACAAGGAACTTCTCATATATAGCAAATACTGTAAAACATTTGAGATTTTCTAGAAGTTACTCCATTGACTTTATACTAGGGATGACAATCCCGAAATCCCGATCCCGAAAATCTCGGGATTTTAAGTTTTTAATCCCGGGATTTTTGGGATTCAGTCAATCCCGAAAGTTTTGTTTGTTTTATAAAAATAAATTCATCATGACTCCACCATGCGAATATAAGATATTGCAACACGGCAATACGATATTGATCTTTTTATTTGTTTGTTTCAAAATCATGTATTTTCTCCTTTTCCTTATTAATTTCAATTTATTTAATGACAATAAGCAATATTTTTAACAGTTTTAATAATAATATATTAAATAATAAAGATATTCACGTCAACTGTGTAAAATGCATAATTGCACTTTATGACTCGAGTATCACATTTTGTTTAGTTGTCGAGAAAGTCAAACACAATAGCCCAATTCACTATCTTGTGCAAGTGGAGAGTATCAATATATTAACCATTTTGCAAATGCTACGATGCAAGACCATTTGCACAAGCTTGTGAATTGGTCTAATATGTACATCAATATGTTTATATACTGTACTCGTTTCTTTCTTGGTTAGTAAAATATTTTGTTGAAATGCTGCAACGAAGTGTGAAAACTTCGCTGAATAAATCTGAAATCAATTAATTCTTTAACAAAATTCTATGTTATAAGCCATAGGTTTTTTTGAAAACAATAAAATTATGTGTTTGTTATCCTAAAATCTAATTTGAATAATAATAGTTAAGAAGTTTTACAATATTAAGAATTTTATAATTTTTTAAACAGGTTTCTGCGTTATAATTTTGTGTAAAGCTATTTTTATAAGTACTTTTTGTCTATTTTTTTGGCTTGGCAGTGTCATTAAAAGTTTACAACCTTGCAACATTTACGCTGATATTCCTGTACTTACTCAGTCAAACCCCGATAATTTTGCATAATATGTGCAAAATAATTTTCTATCTGGTTGTTGTGATATTTTTTTTAACTTTGCAATTGTGGTTTTTCATAATTGCACAACTTTTGACCTAAATACTTTTAATATTTATATAATTTTGTTTTTTAATTTTACTTTTTTATGAATAACAAATATTTTTGTTATATTTAAACCCGTAATTTCTACCCATAGATATCTATTAGTGTAAAGATATCTATCGTGTAAGTCAAATTTTATAAGGCAAAATCGTAGGCAAAAAGCTTAGGTAAATTATCTGTATGTAGAAATTACGGGCATTAAGTATATAAGGTAATTATATTTAACTATGTAATATAACATGAATTATACAACTTTTGGTAGTTAACCTCTTCCAAAGACAATTTTTTTAATAAATACATAAAAATAGCATATACAGTTAGAGTCATAAGTCTACAAGCAGTGAATAAAAATAACTTTGTTTAATAACATTTACCAAATTAATAAATTTATTGAATTCAAGTTCTATTATTCTAATAATATATTTAACGTAAAATACTAGTGTTAAATTTCATTGTAAATATTTTCAAAACAGCCGAGATAAATGCACATTAGTTTCTATAGAATAGCAAAACAAACGATCAAAAGTCTACAAGCAGTAAATATATTAAATTTATTTTATGTTTAACTGGTATTTTTTTGTGTTTAATATCGAGTTGGATATCCGCGGCACTTCAAGACTTCCGCCAAACGATTTTTCATCGAAGCTACAAGTTTGCTGGTCTCCTGAGGTGTTATTTCAGCCCACTCTTTTAATATAATCTGCTTGAGCTGCTGAACACTCGTTATTGTATGTTTGCGAATTTTATTTTCCAAAAGAGCCCATAAATGCTCTATTGGATTTAAATCTGGCGACTGTGGTGGTGTGCGTAATAGTTTTGGGGCATTATATAACAACCAAAGACGTACGACTTCTGCGGTATGCTTGGGATCGTTGTCCTGTTGAAAATAAAATCTATTTGATAATCCCAATTTTTCAGCACTTGATCGCATATTCCGCTTTAAAATTTCTAAATAAATATTTCTGTCCATTGTTGTCTCTACAAATTCAAGATTTCCCGTGCCATTAGCTGACATACAGCCCCAAAGCATCACACCGCCACCACCATGTTTTACAGTGGGAAAAAGACATGATTTGTTGTATGCATCTCCTTTCTTACGCCATATTAATTTACGTCCTTTAATTCCAAAAACACAGTACTTTGTTTCATCAGAGAAAAGGACATCATTCCAAAATTCATTTGACATATTTATGTACTTATTTGCGAAGTCTATTCGCTTTTTTCGATTTACAACGGAAATAAACGGTTTTTTTCGTGCTACTCTACCATGAAAACCAGCCCGTCTCAAAATTCTCCTTGCAGTAACCAAAGAAATATTTTTAGAAAACCTTTCGAGAATATCCTGTGTAATTTGCGATGCTGTTAAACGTGGATTTTTTATCACGGTGTTCAAAATAGTGCGGCTTTCACGGAGAGTTAATTTCGGTGGCCGACCAGAACGAGGCTTTGAAGTGATAATTCCGGTAGTTCTAAAATTTTTTATCACTGTGTATACAGAGCAATGTGATCTTCCAATCAAGCGGCCAATTTCACGGTTAGACTTTCCTTCTTTCCAAAGCTTAATGATGATATTTCTCTCGCCCACACTAATTTCTTTTCTTATAGAAGGCATCGCCAATTTGAAATGCGTTAAAAAATAAAAAATAATACAAACTATGTACTTGGCTTTAATATTCAAAAGAAAACAAAAACACAAAAAATGCAATCTCTATTTTTGGGAAAATTGACATGTAACACTCTTCAACGCTGCCACAATAATAACTGCTTGTAGACTTTTGATCGTTTATTTTGTTATGCGCGACAACAAAAGTGCCGTTATTTTAGGTATTTTGCAAAATCGCAAATAGAAATTTGGCGCCAGCATTCTATGATAAGTATTACATAAAAATATATGAAGTTGAATAAAGTAAATTCGTTACTTTTGGAAATATTTTCAAACTTTTTTTTATGTATTTGTTGCTTGTAGACTTATGACTCATACTGTATGTAGGTTTCAAACTTCAAAAAATCCAGAGTCCCTAAAAATCCCTGAATCTCAAAGAATTTCGGGACCCCAAAAATCCTGAAATCCCGGGATTTGATTCTTTGAAATCCCGAATCCCGGGATTCAGAAAATCAGTTCCGATTGGCATCCCTACTTTATACGTTATTAAAAAGTCAAAGAAAACAAGTTGGTGTAGCCCCTCCCATATTTTTTTATTTTGGAATATCTTTATTCTGTTTTTTAATTCTTAATATTCTTAAAACAAACCAAAATCAAAATTTTTATTTTTTTTTGGGTTAAATTAGTATGATATGTAAACTTTCGGTTTTTTTTTCTTTACTGAATAGGAAAACTCCTTCTCAAGTTATGCTACTATGTCTGAGTTTAGACGGGCGAGCATTTGGAAGGGAGACATCTGGAATTCTTTTTTATTTCCTTCGCGTTCACACAGAGGAAAATGTTGTTGGCGACATTCGAAAATTATTGAATAATAGCGAGCATACTCGTATTACATACATATAAGTGTGTTTATGTAGCAAAGAATATGAAAACAAAGCGTCTCGCTTTGTCTTTGATTCTGTCTTCCCCACCCGTAAATTATTGAAATGAAATTTATGTCATCTAATATGTTTTTTTTGCGTAATAAAATAGATTTTAAGTTAGTTCAATAAAATTGTTAAACTCAATAGGTTATGTGCCCAACACAGCTTAAAAAAATAAATTAAAAAAATTTTTTTAAGTCAAGAACATTTTTTTAAGCCAAGAAAATTTTTTTAAATTTAAAAAAGAAATATCCAAGGTGTATTTAAACAGGTGGCAGCGTTACTTCAGCTGATAATTTTTTGCTCTATGTGCTTTGTAGCTGAAGAATGTCAAAAACTTCGATTTTGTTTTGGTTTTGGTACAATTATTTTTGTGCTTTTGACATTCTTCGATTCTTTACACAGCTATGGTTGCCGTATTTTTGTATAACAAATCCTTACGCAGTCACCTGTATAATTACACCATGGAAATATCTTTTCTTTTTTTTATGGGTTTTCGTTGTTTATGGCGAGCTACTGAGAGCAAATTGCCAGGTTTTACAGCATCAAAGGTTTCTCTCAACTGAAACAGGTATTCTGCGATGAGTACAGTGACTTAATAATAACAAAAAGTTTCTATGGCGAGTGTACGGTGCTAGTGCGATTGTACAATTTTGTTCATAATAACATAAACAAAAATTATGAATATGAAACGATAGGTTTATAAATGAAATAAAACCATGAATGCAATGTGTGTATAATTCGAGCAATGTAACATGATGCAACATTAAGTGTGATTGTGAAAATAATTAAATATCCATTTTGGTAATTTTAATGAAATCAACGAGTTCGAAAATATAGTTCATATTTAACGTTTTGACGAGATCAATGATGGAGTCAAATCTATTAAAGATTTTATATTTTTTCCTTACGTCTATGTACTTGTGACATGTAAAAATTATGTGTTGAGCAGAATCCTCAGTTTTACAAAGACCACAAAGGGCCGTTCTTCTCGTACCAATCCTTTTGAGATAGACATTGTTATAGGTATGACCCGACATAAGTCTATTGACAATCTTCGTATCTTTAGCAGTTACTTTGACATTGTTGTACCAAGGGTTAGGGGGGATGGATGGAAAAATAGTTGCAAAGTGTTTTCCTTTTAATAAGGAGGTTTGTGCATAATCATTCTGAAAATATTGTAAAAGCAATTTTTTGATAGCATTCATCATTTCATTAGGAGTGAGAGGGGTTTGTAACAGAGCACCGACATCAGTAGCAATCTTAGCCATTCCATCAACTATTTTATTGAAGGAAATACCAGTGTGGGCTGGGGTCCAGATTATGTGACATTTCATTACATTAGCTTTCTGTACGTCTCTGTAGATATTCGCTACACAGTAATTGTCAGATTCATGTTTCTGAAGAGCTTTGCATGCAGACAGACTGTCAGTAAATAAGGCAATTTTATCATACCCGGATTCAATAGCTATATCTATCGCCTTTTTGATGGCCCACAGTTCTCCAAACATACTGGACGACGGGAAAGCAATCTTAAAATAGAACTTTTCATCATGAGACACGTTGTACACAGTAACACCTGTAGAATTAGAACCAATAGATGCATCTGTGGCAAAAACAACAAAATCCTCTGCTTTGTACTCATTAAATTCATAATTATACAGTACCTTAATTTCTTCTTTTGACATATTATATTTGGTATTATTTAAGAGTTTCGTCCTTACAATTATTTTCTTGTTCTCAAAAGCAGTATCAGATTCTAATTTGTCAAAAAGTTCCTTAAATCTGTAATAAACCATGCTGTAACTGGATTTGACTTCAGGGTTACTCACAATCAAATTGTACATCTCAGAGTTATAATATTTTATAGTAATCATCTCTTTCAACGTTAGAAATAGAGCTCTTTCTCTCGGGGGAGTTCATTTGCTAAAACATATATCACCTGAACAGGAGTGGATGGGACCAAACCCAAACATCTGCGCAGCGTGGAATTTTGAAGAGTGGTGATTTTCTTGTTAACAGTATCTGGCGCATTGGCCATAGTAGTCCTCGCATATTCGAGTTTGGATCTTACAATATTTTTGTATAGATTAATTGCAACTGTGGGGAATAATCCAGATTTAATAGATGTGAGGCATTTCATGATATTAGTTCTCTTTAAAATATCAGGCTTAATGCTATTATAATGTTCTGTGACAGACATAGAAGAGTTTATGATTCTCCCAAGATATTGTAGACTATTTACTTGATTGATATGGGTACCATCAATGTCAATGTTTACCTTCATTCTGTTTCCTTTAGCAAGGTACATCACATTCGTCTTTTCTAGATTAAAATCTAGATTGAGACCTTTACAAATGCGTTTAAACTATGGTTTTCAATTTTAGATTTTCTACAGCCAGATCAAAACATAAATTGTTCGACACAATCATAAAATCATCAGCATACTGATGGATATTGGTATTTCCATCCTCCAAGGAATGTAGTTGTTTGGTATAAATATTAAAAAGGAGCGGAGAGAGGCAGCTGCCTTGAGGGAGACCATCATTTATTGTTTCTTCATAGGAGCCAAGTTTAAGAATCCTGTTGGACAAAAAGTTGTAGAGCCACATACAGTAATGTTTGCTTATGCCAATATCCAGTAATATATTAATCAAAGTATTCGTTTTAACACAATTATAAGCATTGGCCACATCCAGAACCATAATCAGAACTTTTTTGCCATTGCTCTTGAGAATGGCAGTTCTATGCATCAATTCATTTATTGCTATTGCTGTTGATTTGTTTTTTCTATATGCAAAACATCTATCCGGTAAATAGTCAATATCTGCAATAAATTTATTAATATGTTCTTTCAACATTATATTGATAATTTGAGAAAGACTGCAATAAGGGAAATCGGTCTGAAGTTGTGGATAAAGGCATCATTTAACGCAGTTAAAAGTGAACGCTTGGCAAGACCGGAAAGGGCCTTAACCATTTCATAAGTAATACGAACATGTCCTGAGGCAGATGATTTGTTTTTAGATGCAAGAAAAGTCTCCAATTCCTCAAATGAAAAGCCAGGAAAAGGATCACTTTTATATTTCGACCATTCAATAGGAGTATAGTCATTATTCATAGGAACTTGTTGCTTTAAATAATTAAGATTTTGACTGTTGTTATCATCATCCCACAGAGTATTGTGAGAAATCTTGCCAGAGTTTTTAACATTCCTGATAAATTTCCAACCAGCTCTTGCACTGGGATTTCTGTTCAAAAGATCAATTTGCCTCAGATAGGAAGATTTTTTCGCCAGAGCAAGTACACGTTTCCAGTTTCCAGTAGATCTAATAGAGTTCGAAATTTTCAGGGGTGGGCTATCTTACACATTTACTCCTTGCCGCCACATGTTTCCTAAAAACGCTGTCCAAATCATCATGCCACCATCCCTTTGGAATCCTATCATGTCTCCTGGTGAAGGTGGCCGCACGAAATTCATTACGAAATACATCATAAATCTCATCAACTCCAGTTGAGTTGGACAACTTTATTAAGTGAGTTCAAAAGCTTTTTTTAGATAAAAAATTTCTTCCATTCCCTTCATCTGTAAAAAATTGAATGGAGATCGGGTAATGATGGCTACCACCTAGAAAAACAGGAATAACATTCCATTTCAGGCGCCTGTCCCCATTATAGAAGGATAAGTCCAGAACAGTACCATTTCCATTTTTCAAAGATTTGAAAAAAGTTGCAAGACCATTATTTAGGCATTTAAAGTTGAAAGCATCGGATATTTCCACTATTTTTATTTTATTTAAGCAAAACATTATCAAACGGTTCCAAGAATTGGTTTGTGATGAGAACTGTATGCCATCCAAAGAGGGGGAAAAATAACAAGAACATATGACAAAATTATTTCTGAGATTTGTAGTCCTGACCACAATTGCCTCAATATCAGCTAGCAAAGGAATTTTTTTGAATTTGATGTATTTTCTAAAAGCAATTGCTACACCACCATATCTATCTGGGCGGTGTATCTTAACAACATTAAAATAGTTTAGTATTGTATTTTGCTTCATTTAAAATTTCACTTAAACAAGCTAAGTCATATTTATGAGTATTGAGATAAAACTCAATACTGTTTTTGTTCATGGCCAAAGACTGACAATTATATTGCAGAATCCGGATTTTGCATCCCCTGGGACACAAATTGAAGGTCCGTATCTACTGTAATCTTATCAATCCTTGACTTAAAGTGGCTCACTGCCTCCAGGCCCGCAGAGTTTCCTATGTTAGCAAAATGATCTTTCATAAAAGATAAAATTTCAGACGTGAGCTTTTCAAGTTCTGTGACTCTATTATAACCAGCCTTATCAAAAACTGGAGCAGAAGGCGTAACCTCTTCAAACATACTTTTTCGCTTTTCAAAGTAAGGAACCCGTATTGGGGTCTTTGGAACAGCTCTAACCGTACTATACCTTCTAGGTGCAAGTATTCTGTTCACCTCCTGGTCATTGTTCCTACCTCTTCGGCTTGTAGAGGGAATTTCGGGAAATTCTTCATTATCCGTTAGTATGTCAAACTTATTCCTCGTCCTTTACTGAGCATACGTGTTCAAAACTTCTCTTTTGGAAATTTTTTTAATCGTCATTATCCTATTTATTTCCGTCTCCTTCGCCCATTTGGGACATTTTACTTTTTCAGAGGCTTTGTGCCCCACCTCACCACAGAGTATACATCTATTGGAGTTACAGTCTCCACTACATTCACCCTCTTTACCACACATCAAGCATCTTGTACCCGATTTGCAATTCCTTTTGGTATGACCCAGTCGCCCACAGTTGTGGCATTGCCTTACCTTCAGATAAAAAACATCAACTTTCAAAAGCGTATAATTCATCACAACCTCCTCCGGAATGCTATTGCCCGCAAATCCAATCTTAACAAAATAAGTTGGCACTAGTTCAGCTGAGGAGCCTTCCCGTCTTTCAAAGCGTTTGACAAAAGTAACTTTAAAATCAGAAACAATATTATTTTTTATATCATCATCCGAAAGATAAAGGGGAATATTCCTAATTACCCCATAGGTTTCAACAAAAGATCTTGGAATAAAGGCGCGCAATTTTAATGCCACAAGATCTTTGCTCTTAACAAATGAGTTCGCATCACTTGTTATTTCAAAAAACACTTTATACATAGTATAACCAACCGCCTTGATCGACTTAATGCCATTAAGTTTCAGAGATCGATTTCTTTCATATAGGAAAAGCCCATTTCTAACCCTCTTATTCATACCATCAATTTGGTGCCTATCAACCAACACCACAACTTCACCAAGATGATTTTTGGAATATAAAATGACTTCATCATTTTTGTCAGCCGATTTACTAGAATTTAATTGCACATTTTCGTTAAAATAACTCTAACCATCAGAGTTTGTACATCTTCCCATTTCAATATCCATTACATTCCTATCCGCCATTTTGTCTGCATCGTCACTTTGCCAAATGCTGCTAAAAACACTGTTGTCAAATTACAAGCATTACCTTCATTTTTTTCCATTATTCACAGACGCCATTTTGTCTTTTTTTACATCAGCATACATCGCCAAATTTTTCATGAATTTTGCCTTGTCAAAGGATTTATCAAAAGGATTCTCCACCTTATTGCCTTCGTCATAGTCTTCACTTTCTTACCCATATTTCTCTCCTCCGAGACCCACTCGTCATTGCTGATTTGGGATAGGATAATGGATGCCGGAGCACCCTCCTGATCCCTGAGTTTATCCGTCGTAGCACACTCCACCACGAACAGATATTAAATTGAAATAATTGATGGATTAAATGCACCTATTTATTCTTTTATATAAATTTCTATTTGTTCTTAAAAACGTGACAATTAACAAAAGAATTTAGAACATAAAGACACGACAAAAAAGTTTTTTAGACAGAACACTTAGTTCTTTTCCCCTTGTAATACTCTTTTCACTCAGACTAATTAACAACCGTACACGACAAAAGACAAAAAGAGAGTCGATAAAAAAAAAAAATATCGAAGGATTTTTTCATTAACTATACATAGCGTCTATAACTGCGATTAACTCTGATATAATATGTGAGAGAACGTCGGCAGAATAACAAAAATAAAATGCCGATATTTCTCTTCATCCAGGCATGTTCTGAAAATCACTTTTTGTGAAAGTGATTTGAAATCACACGAAAGGTGTTCCGCACACAAAACTTTTTGAATTTTTGTGATTTTAAACCGGTCAGCTAAATGCCTGCCGATTTGAAACCACTTGGTTATTTTTGCAATCACTTCATTTTGAAATTCTCAATAGATTAATTAAATGAATAACTTAATATCTTTTTTATTGATTTTTATATTAAAATTATAATTTTCTACGAAAGAAATAATAAAATTATTTAAAAATTAAAAACACTTTCTTTCGCAAAAAATTTTGTTATTTGCTTTGAGATTTACATTTGTGATTTTGCATTAACACAACAAAACGTCAGCTGTTTTCGTGTGTTTTTGAAAGGGTAAAATCACACAGAAAAGTTAAAACTTTTGTGATTTTCAGAACACCAACTAATCACAATTGTGATTTTAAAACCACAAAGTGATTTTAAATCTTGTTATTTTCAGAACATGCCTGATCGTATACAACAGGACAACGTAATTTTACTTTTCTTATAACATTTCATTTTATGCAAATTTTCATCGAGTTAACATCTATTAATTTTATATACATATGTAAATGATCAAACAGAATTGCGGCATAAACACATTTTCCATACAAATTCACACAAAAAATCAGCACCAGAAAGCAATCGATAGATAGAATCTATTTTATTTTGACAACGTTTTTTTCTTATGCTCTCATATATAAAAATACTCATGCATTAAACACATTCACCACAGCAAGCTACTGAGAATGATTATTTTGAAGACAGCAAGGCAACACGGCGACAGGTTGTTGTCTATGCTGATTTTGTCGTTGTACTCCAATTAAACTAATTTCTATTTCTTTGGCTACAATGAGCATATGCAGTGTTACCAGTGTAATACAAATGTTGTATGAATGATATCGTCACTGTTGCCAATTCAGCTATTTTCTCGTCAAATCTAGCGATTTTTAAGTACATTTTGCGGGAAAAAATATGATTTAGCATTAGCGGGAAATCTAGCGATTTTTTGTGCATCATAATTCGCTTTAAAATGTGAGCTTATTCAGAAATAGTGAACGCATATGAAGCAAACTATGGGAAAAAGGTGATTGATAAGCGCCACAACAATTAAAAAAAGGGCTTTTGTGAGCAAAAATGTAGTACTCCAAACAGTGAACTCGTCATACAAAAATCAGCAAGCTTGTGAGCGCTACTTTTACTCTATAATTGCATAAGCCTGCTTTATTTGGAGCAGTTTTTTTTACTATGGAAGTACCAATTCTACGTACGAAGATATTAATGTTGAAGATTCGCTTATATTTTTTTTATACACAGGAATATACATAAATATATAATGAATATGTTACATATATATACATATGTATGTATGTATGTATGTATATCAGAGCTGGCCACCGAGAAAAACACGAAAGTAATGTATTCGCGTATGTGTATTTATTTGTATAAGAAGCCGATTGATTTGCAGCACTCTGGTGCTGATTTGGGCAGGCTGGATATATATGTTTTTACTAAAACAAGCCTTTTATTTGATATTTTATAAAATTTGTAGAGAAATTTGGGAAATATGAAAGAAGTTAACAAGTTACCGTAAAATTTTTGAAACATCCTAAAAATAAATTTGTATTTTTAGCTATTTATCGCTAAGTTTCATATATTTTTGAAGTTTAGCTACAGTGGATATCGTACAATTATTTCATATTATTTACCAGAAACAATATCCAAAAATTGATGTAAAGAATAAATTGATTCATTTTTGTACTTTTACGTGAAATAAGTGCATTTTAAAAGAAAAATAAATTTTTATAAATGCAAAATATATGAAAGTGGCAATACTGAACTATGTATTTGTACTTGAATATCAGGTACAGATGGTGCTGCTGTAGTCTCCAAAATAATTAAGTAGCTGGCTACGAGGCGACAAATGCTACTGGCGGCATTTGAAGTCGTGTATTCGTGTAGCCTGCTGTGGTGAATATGTTTAATGCATCATTCTCTCAAGAATGATACCATACTTTCAATAAATTTCATACATTTTGTGAACAAAACTACAAAGAAAAATAAGCACAAAAGAAAATAAAACTAAAATTATAGATCATTTGAAGTTACTGCCGTAGATTTTATTATGGGCTTTGTAAATTTGACAACGATTTTTCCTGAAGTTGCGGATATATTATGTTTGATCATTAATTATTTTTCTTTTCACTTTTTCACACACACTTTAATTTATAAATCAATTAAACATATTTAAACATATAAAATCTCAGAAATTTTGTCCAAAACATTGTTTTTCATTTATTTTAATAAACACTCACACACCCATATTAATTTATTTTCATGTACGTGTGTTTTATGATAGTTCATCTCATAAGATTGTTGTTATAGGATTTCTTATAACAACGCTCTTATAAAAAATCTTATAAGATTGAGATAACACTAATTTGAAGTCTACACGTAACATAATTTGCTCTGCGATTGAATTTGACGCTCTTATCTTACATATTATGTTAGGTGTAGACCCTATGATAATGAAATTTTCAAACACAATTAAGCTACTATCTGGTGATACAGACTGGCCAATATGGAAAAGGAAAGTAAAAGTTCTCCTCGAATTTCATGAAGGGGCTCTGGAGATTCTTGAAGGAAAACTAACTAAGCCAAAAGCAATTACCAATAATGCAACAGAGCAGCAGATAAAAATCACAAAAAAGGAGTAGATTTTTATCGTAAAGTTAATAGCGATGCAAAAAGTCTTATAACCAGTACTATAACAGATGAAATGACATGTGGGAGGCGTTACATCAACAATTCGAGGATCAGTTGTATGCGATGTGCAACGATTTATTTTCATTTGAATAGAGCGATATTGATGATATTTCAACTCATGTTTCCAAATTGAAAAATTTATGGTCGGAAATTAACAATGGATGACGAATAAGAGTCTAAACACAATGTTTGCGGTGCGGTGCGATTTTTCGTTGCGGGAGAGAAAAATAAACATAATACAACGGAAGACGGCGACGGCAGTACTTGTCATTGTTTGTTTAAATTTTTATTAATTTATTTTGTGCATACATTTTTATAAAAAAAATTACTCTTTGTGTTAAATATTTTGTAATGGCAGTAACTAAAAACAAAAAATTATTAACATTTTATACATTCCCAGATATATTTGATATATTTTTTCAACTTTTACATTTTATGACAAAAAAAAAATCATGTTTTTTGTTACAACAATGTTGTGAACACCGCCAATTATTCAAAAAATGTGGCAACATCAGGAAGAGAAAGAGTGTCATAAATTGAGAGAATAAGAAAGTCCGCAGAGAAAATAAAATAGATTTTAATTTTATACCGTTCCGCAATGCGGTTTTTTACTTCAAAATCGTATGAAAAACCGCACCGCAATAAATTATCGTTGCATTGTGTTCAGACTCTAAAACGAGAAAATTTATTGAAAGATTTGTTATTAATATGCAAAATTTTAAACATATCAGTAAGTTCTTATGAAATGGATGATGTTGACACGGGAAAATGACAAATCTGTAGAAGAACTAATTATGCAGTTATGTTTGTATGAAAGAAATTTTAATAAAGGAAACAAGGGTGATACTGGTGTAAATAATCAGTAAGCTTTGATCCTAAATCAAAAGAAAGGAATAAAAGGTAATCAAATGAACAAATTGAAAAATAAGCAACAAGATATTTGCCATTATTGCAAAAATAAAGGACATTGGCCAAAAGATTGTCGAAAGTGGATCGCAGATGGTTGTCCAAACAATTCAAAACCCAAAAGAATTATACATCCCAATGTAGCATTGATATATTATACAATGAAATAAATATGGCTGAGTCTAATAAAGACTGATGGGTTGATAATGGAGCCACGAGACATGTTACAAATTCTTGTGAATATTTTATAAATTATAGCATTCAATCTGCTGGTAAAGAAGAATTCTCATAAAAATTGAATAACAAAATAAAAACAATTCAATTGAAAGATGTGTGGTTCGTTCCAAATGTCACTAGAAATTTCTTTTCGGTATTAGCTGCTCGTGATAGAAATCCCTCAAGTGAGTTTAAATCTACCGCAACAAATTGTATTATGAAAGTTGATGGTGAAGTTGTATTATCTGGTAGTCGTTAAGTCAGTGGAACACTATTTTTAGCAAACATTCAGCATATTTTTCCTAAAATTAATACGTATGCATCAATTGATTGCTCAACTTTGCAGTTATATAATGAGAGATGGGGACATCAAGACAGGAATCATATCAAAAATAAATTAGAAAAAGAAATGGATATTAAAGTAAAGTACACTAATGATATTTGTGAGTCATGTATATATGTACGTAAATTACCATTTGGAAGAAGAGAAACAGCAACTAGTCCAGGCGAAGTTATATCCGCGGATGTTTGTGGACTTTTCCCTGATTCGTTTAAAGGTTTCAAGTATTTTGTTCTGTATAAAGACGATTACACTAAATATAGATACTGTTTCATAATAAAGCATAAATCTGATGTCAAGGAGACTATTAGAACTAATAGCAAAATCTAAAAACCAAGGTCATACTATAAACACATTGCTAAGTGATAATGGAGGAGAATTTGTAAATGCTGAAATAAAGAAAATTTTATCAAGTAGTAGCTGACGTTATATTTTCTGATAAATTGCTGGCTGAATTTGTAAAGTCCGCAATTTACATTTAGAACAGAACTGGTAAATCATTTGTTGCAGATTCCAGTCCTTATGAACTGTCGTTTAATAAAAAAATCAAGAATTCATCATTTGCGTATAATTGGTTCTACTTGTTATGTCCATGTTCCAAGCCAAAAACGTAGAAAAATGGATATAAAAGCAATAAAAGAATATCTCGTTGGTTACGATGGAGACGAAAGGTACAGAATATATATTGATGAAGAAAACAAAGTTGAAATTTCAAGAGACGTTAGTTTTAATGAAAAATTTAGTCAGTAAGGTAGAAGCATGCATTATGGTGTGTTTAACTCAAGAAATACCAACTCAAAAATAAAGGAAAAACAAATAAAAGTAACCATAAAATTAAAACGCGATGAAGTGGAAGAATCTAATTCTGAAGATTATTGTGAAAGTGATACTGAAGACTTCGAAGAAGTAGAAAATTCAATTGAAGATGAAGCTAACAATCAAAATAATGGTGAAGACAATGCGATTCCAGATGGCAAATTGAAACATACTAACAAGCGTGAAAGACAAGAAGCCGATGATGTGGTTAACGAAAATGGACCAAAAGTGAAACGTTTACGAAATCGAAAAATTTTGATTGCAAATACATCTCACAAAGATTTTCTGATGTCATCGCAAGATTTTGTTAATCAAATTTCTATTCCAACAACTTATGAAAAAGCTATTGAAAGTATTCATAAATATGAGTGGAAGAAAGCTATGCAGGAGGAAATAGATGCGTTAAAGGGAAATAACACCTGGTTACTTACAGAATTTCCAAAAGAAAAAAGGCACTTCCATGCAAGTGGGTTTATAAAATAAAAACTAACGTAGATTGATCCGCTGAAAATTACAAAGCAAGGCTTGTAATTAAAGGTTATAAACAAAAGTATGGCCTATACTATGAACAAACTTTTAGTCCTGTTGCCAGAATGTCAACAATCACTTCTGAGTGTAGTTGCAACTGAAGGTGTACATCTAGCACAATTTGATGTATCAACAGCTTTTTTGTAGAAGAAACGAAAAGAGTTTGCCGCCTCCATAAAAGTTTATACGGTTTAAAGCAAGCACCCAGACACCCGTATGGACACCTTTCTGGAAAATCTTAGATTAAAGCCAAGTGCTGCAGACAGTTGTCTTTATATAAGGGAGAAGAATGGAAAGAAGTTGATTCTAGCTCTCTACGTGGACGATGGCTTAGTTGCAACTTCTGATGTTAGAGACATACGGGCCTGTTCTGAAAATCACGGTGATTTCAAATCACGTGATTTCAAAAGTAAACTATTAATAGCTGACTTGTTAGTAGGTTTTTATTGTATTTTAACTTTTTGTCATGTATAATAGAATATTTTATTCCAACTTCTATCGCTAAAAATCGTGAAATTTACAAAAGCAGTGATTTAGCTTTTATCAATTTCTTGAAATCACCGTGATTTGACATGTCGTGATTTGCAGAACAGGCCCGATAGATGAATTTTTAATAGAATTGAAAATGGAATTTAAAATTGTTGTAAAAAATGCAATATTTTTCCTTGGTAAAGAAATAGAGAATGATAACAATCACATAAAAATTCATCAGAAAGCATATGCCACACAAATTCTCGAAAGGTTCAAGTTTTCTGAATGCCGCCCTGTATCAACACCAATGGAAAAATCAGGAAGCGCAATGAATTCAGGGAAAGTTACTAATGAATTCCCATATCGTCAAGCAGCAGGTGCTCTCATGTACCTCATGTTGGGAACGAGGCCTGACTTGGCATATAGTGTTGGATTTTTATCAAGATCCTTAGAAAATCCAACTACAGAGGTCTTCAAAAAGTACAGCGAGTTTTCAGATATATTGCTGGAACTTTAAATGTTGGTATAATTTACAAAAGGCAAGGCTCAAACAAGACGACTTGCTATAGCGATGCTGATTTTCGAGGTTGTGTAACTACAGGTCGGTCCACTTCTGGAGTAGTTGTTACTTATGGTGGAGGAGCAATTTCTTGGATAAGCCAGATACAAGCTATGGCGTCAACTTCATCAACAGAGGCAGAAATTGTAGGCGAGGCTGCAAAAGAAATAATTTGGCTAAAGAGGCTATTTAAGGATCTTAACAACTTTAACGAAGTGCCTATTATTAAAATTGATAACACTGCAGCAATACGTGTAGCGCAAAATCCCTAGTTTCATAAGCGGACCAAACATATTCTATTGAAACACTTTTTTATCAGAGAGAAGGTTGCTGAGGGTCAATTAAAAGTATCTCAAGTATCCACTGAATATCCAGCTGCAGATATCATGACAAAACCATTAGCTAAACCTCGACTACAGTTTTTACGTAACCGTTTGAATATTAATTAAATAAAAAATTTTGGAAAGTATTGAAATATAATTTATGTCATTTAATATGTTTTTAACCCCCGACCGAAAAATTGGTGTTATAAGTTTGTAGTGTGTTGCATTAAACACATTCGACACAGCAGGCTACGGGCTACAATCTGTCAAAAATAGAATACACACATTCTTATGGTAACAATTATTTTAACGACAGCAGGCTACACGACTGCACGACCACCGTTGTAGCTGTCGCCAATTTTAAACTAATTTCTATTTCTCTGGCTACAATGAGCAAATGCAGTGTTACCAGTATAATACAAAATGGTGAATGAATGATATCGTACAATTATTTCATACTATTTACTAGAAACAATATCCAAAAATTGATGTAAAGAATAAATTGATTCATTATTGTACTTTTACGTGAAATAAGTGCATTTTAAAAGAAAAATTAAATGCAAAATATATGAAAGTGGCAATACTGAACTATGTATTTGTACTTGAATATCAGCTGCAGATGGTGCTGCTGCCGTCTCCAAAATAATTAAGTAGCTGGCTACGAGGCGATAAATGCTGCTAGCGGCATTTGAAGTCGTGTGTTCGTGTAGCCTGCTGTGGTGAATGTGTTTAATGCATGTGTCTGTGTGTCTGTCCTTGTCCATGTACAGCCTAAACGGCTGGACCGATTTTGATTTTTGATTTTCTCTGTTTGAAAGGTGACTTGATCGAGATGCTTCTTAACCATGTTTGAAGAAAATCGGTCCAGCCGTTTAGAAGATGTCATATCTTTTCTAGATATATCGGGGGGTTTTTGTTATTTGTGTAATAAAATAGTTTTTAAATTAGTTCGATAAAATTGTTAAACTCAATATAAATTGCTACCAAACTAAATGTTTCCCTTCCTGTCTAAATGTGGTGAAACTGCGTTTTATTTTTTATCTCGAAAACTAGAGCTGATAGAACAAAATGGAGTGCAGATTTACGTTAAGCGAAGCAATCTTTCATAGTGAAAGAAAAAAGTATTTCGAAATTTGTAATCATGTGTTATCAATGGTAACTAGAAGAAATCAAATATCACACCTTCCAAGGTAAAATCGTGTACGGCATGGAAAAATATTAAGAACTGGTTGTCTACTCTGTAATTCGAAACGAAAGAACATTTTTTGGAATTTGTATGTTATTAACATTACAATTCGAAAGTATTTGCTTTCGTTTCGAATTGCAGAGTTGACCTCCTGCATTTTTAGTTTTTCGCGATCGCTAAAAAAGCTCACGCAACAAACGCGGTGAAGTTTTAAATAAAAATGTGTTTTTTTTACTGTAAGAAAGACATTCGGGAGAATGACGTCCAAAAAAAGTTATAAGTTGTAATTGAATTTCAATAGAGGAATCTCTTGAATTATTTTGTTTTTATATAAGGAGCTCAAGTCTAAATAAAGTGCAAATCAATTGTCTGGTTGAAGCGAGGATTCGTGCATGGGTGGGGCTTCTTCTCTTTCAGCACCAGAAAATGTAGATAAACGCTATTATTTTTTCATAATATGTATTTATTTAAATAAAACATGATCAGTACCTGTATTTGTGTTCCGTAATTTGCGAGAAGTTTTCGCGTCGAGAAAAATCAAACCATTATGTTGGTTGTCCTGTTTTCCACGGGCTTACAGGAAACATGAGCAAGGAACTAAAAGCCGCACACTTACATTCAAAACAAAAACAAATTTTAAAATTTTGTTGTTTCCAACGTAACTGGGCGACATCGTGGGAGAGGTCCTAAGTTTTTTGTTTCACAGAATGATAACAAACTTTTCGTCTGGAAAAGTTCTCACCAAAGTTACAGAACATAGGCAGTGGATTTAATAATTTTCACTATAATCGTATCGCTATAATAAATAAACTTCTCGACTTTGCTATCCGGTAAGATATTTTAACGATATTCGTTGTCGTTTAAAGAAAACAAAAAGTAAAATCACACCATCAAATTTGTTTAGTTTTTATTCTTTGTGCTTTTCGCTTGTTTTTTACATTTTGTATGCAGAGATACCACATGATATATAATTAAATGATGAGGAAAACACAGCTGTACCCTATTGTAAAAAAGAAACTACAAAATGAAATTATCGCTACTGCAAACGAATAAATATATCGATAAATATTACGATTTTCGGTACACAAAAAGTTACTGAAATCCGCTACAGACATCGTAAATTCCGATCGCAATGGTGTTGTTTCCGCGTTTTCAATTCCGATAAATTTTGTTGTACGTTCCTCAGATTTCTATAGATTTTGCTTATTCTCAAAAACTGTAAAATATAAACCATGGTGCAAGTGCACCGTGATATGCACGTAAAATGTTATGTTTTTTCCAAAAAGCATATAATGTCCACCGAAAATCTTTTGCTCACCATCGCGACAACTGAAAGTAACATCGTGGACGTTATTTCATTTTTTAAATGTAACCGCACACAACTCAAGTCAACCCCATTTCCACTTTCGACAAACTTCTTAAATCTTAGCATGGCCCAAAAGCATGACCTATATGTATGTACTCCTTTCAGCTTTACTTCTTTGAACATACAGTCAGTAGTATGCAGACAGATGTTATTTTATTTTTTATGTCAAGTTAATTTCTGATATGTCGTCTGCTATTTCGGCATCCACCCATAAATAATTCATAAGGTATTAAAGGCTCAATCAGACGTGACATAACCATAGCCATAGAAAACAGCCGTTCGAATCAAACTAATAAGCAACACTGTATTTGAATATACGTGACTCGCCATAACACCATAACTCTCACCATAGAAACCAATTGAATTTTGGTTTTGTTAGGGCTATGGCATTATGGCTATGTCACGTCTAATTTAAGCTTAAGACCGGGGCACAATGAATATGTTAAACTTCGCCTTTTACAACTGACATTAACACAACGACGGAGAAGATTGGCACAATGAGTAATTTATGGACAGAAGTATTTGAACATCTTCAATAGGTCGATTCTCCATTATATTTACTAAATCCAACTTTTTTAAGTTCAACATTTTATTCAACTTTTTTATTTATTTCGTTTATTTCTTTTGTTTAATTTAATTTTTGCTGCCACAAAACACAGAAACATACAAAAAAACTATCCAATATCTGTCAAACTACTCTACGTACGCAAAAAGTTAAAAGTTGAGCAAATTTTGTACTTTGCGTTGACGAACACGTACTGAATGTAACAGACCTCATAAGAGACCATGTGTTTCAACTTAGCTGTCAGTTGAAAAAGGCAAAGTTTAACGTATAACGGCCTTTATTTTTTATTAATTCAATTTTGGACAAGGCCTATTTATCAGGTCAGCGCAATCGTCCTGATGATATTCTGTGTTTTCGTGTTTAAGCTGTCAAAAGTTATTTGCACCATATACTTTAGTTCATGTTTGTGTGTGTTTCTGACAACTTAAACATAAAGTTGTTTTTTGTATTGCTGTGTTTTTGTAGAGTTGCGTTGACCTGATAAATAGGCCTTGATTTTGGACTTGCAGTTAACAATTTGGACATCCTCTAAATAATTTACAATCAAAAAAACTTGATTTTCGCTGATGCGCTTCGTTTTTTCTAGATTCTCTACTGTTTTCACCTAAATATTTTTCGTTTAAAATAATTTTTCATATGAATAGTTTTTTAAGTTTTTTTTCACAGTTACACTAAACGAGAATCGACAGTGTTGTGTTACTGTGAAAAAGTTTTGTTCCGTTCCACTTATTTTTCATACGAAAATATATTTACATTCTTTTAATTTTTCACTGAACGAGATCAGAAGTGCTATGAAATCGTGAAAAAACTTTTCATTTCATAGTTTCACAGAACGAGAATCGATCCCCAGGTGACTGCATAAGGAATTGTTGTACAAAAATACGACAACCATAGCTGTGTAAAGAACTGAAGAACGTCAAAAGTACAAAAATAATTGTAGCAAAACAAAAACCAAATTTTGACATTCGTCAGGTACAAATCACATAGATCAAAAAATTATCCTCAGAAATAGGGCTGCCACCTACATAGTTAGATACGCCTTGATCAAAACTACAACTTCAACTAAAATATGCCAGTGTTGTGAATGACATGTACTTTACATGTTTCTCTTCACAACAAAAAAGTGGTTTGCACATAGAAGCAATATTAAAAGACTCAGATTGAAAAATAAAACAATCTGTTTATTTTTCTTCTCGACAAGTTTAATAAATAAAAATATATATTTATGCATAAATTACTTCTTATTATGTACCTATCAATATAATACGAACAAATTGGCGCTTGTCTACTTGCTATAGAATTAAGAGAATGGGAATAGACAGTTACAATTACTCTCGAGAGTGAGTAGACAGCGCCATTTTTTATGGAATTATATTGCTGTGACTTCGGCAGATAGTTACGGAACAAGAGGGTTTAACTAAATGCTGAGAAAATCTATAAAATAAATACATTATTAATCTTTAATTTTAAGTTAGTTTTATTTAAACTTGTTCATACTAAATAATAAAAAATAGAAATTTTACTTTAACTGCCTCTTCCACTGGTTTCCATGTCTCTGTACGAACTTTGATTCGAACAACAAGTGTTTTCATATACATTTTCATACCACTAATACGAATGAGTTGTCAACAAAGCGAAAGCAAGGTCAAAATCAAGCACTTGCTATCTTACTTTCGACTGGTAAAACTTAGTTGCAAACAATACAATAAAGTTTGTAAAAATATTATTTCATCACTTTATTATTTTCTTTATTCACAAAATTTCAATTTATTTTTATTTCTCGACAAAGAGTCATAAAATATTCATCATCATATTAGGTCTGTTCATTTACTTTCCTAGCAGAAACCAGCAACGAGAAAGTAAAGCAGAAATTTACAAAATTACTTTACCAGATACGAAAAAGTAAATGAAGGCTTTACTTGTAAAAACTTGCAAGAACATTTTATTCATATCAGAACCATGGACGGATCTCGTAATCCAACTGTACTTTTTCTGATGTATTTTGCTGGATAATCTTTTTTTTTATACGATTTTAAATTACAATCGGTCCTGTTCTGTAAACCGAATCCGAGTAAATTTCTCGTTTTCAGAATACCAATAATGGTCCTGCAGACGTATTTAAAATCATACACGATAATTTTAATGTAATTTAATTTATTCATTCATAACACGAAAACCTAGCTAATGGCCATAATCGGTTTTCACTAATACTACTATAATAGGTACTACTACAATAGGTTTATATAAAAATATCTATAAATGTTTAACAAATATAATAATAGGTATGCAAAAAAAATTTTTTCCCTTATACATTCATTTTTAACTTCGAAAGTGTTGCACACATAGGAAAACGGTATAAGAACAGATTAGAGAAATTGTAATTCTTAATTTTTCTAAATTTGTTTCAGCTAAATCGGACTAGTGGTTCTCGAGTTATGTCAAACAAAAGAGCCTATACGATAGTTACTAACTTCAAATCGATATTAAAAATATTTTAGCAGGTAAGAAGACAAAACGAATGATGCACAAGTTCTTCATTTTGGGCCTACTTTCACGTGAAATTGTCAGAATTGATTCCCGAATCTGTTTGATCATTAATTGTTGTGTATTAAATAATTTTTTTCACGAGCCGCAATTAAATAACAACACAATGTTGCCAGAGTTATGAAAAACTCCCTGACATACTCCATTTACATAGGTGTTTATCGAAGTGTTTAAATTTAAAACACCTTTGTTGAGATGTTTAACAGAACAAGTCAATGTATTTTAAAACATTTCAAAATCATCATGTTTAAACTCTTAAACACGAACGAGACGTTAAACACATAAGAGTCGTTTGTGCTCCGTAATTTAAAAAATGTGTATAAACTAGAGAATGACAATAATTACTAAAAAAATATATACATAAATAAATAGTCTTAATTTTAGCAACTGCGTATAATTATAATTGTAGCACAAAAAATTTTTACGCTCACATATTTTCTCTCAAACAACTATGTACATATGACTTAAACCGATTCCAACATAAAGGGTGTTTTTTTAGACGTATAGAACTTCGAATTGAAATAAAACACAAGAAAATCGTTTTAATGTCCATCAATTTGGCTTTATTGGAAGGATAATTTTATGCCATTAATGTTTAAATATGATTTCGGGCATGTGGCTGCCGCGGCTGGCTCGAATAAAGCCAATTCTACAGGTACGCCACGAATGTTGGCTTCCAAGTCCCCTAACGTTTCTGGTTTGTTGGCGTAGACGAGCGACTTCACATATCCCCAAAGAAAATAATCCAATGGTGTCAAATCACACGATCTTGGTGGCCAATTGACAGGTCCATTCCGCGAAATTATGCGCTCATCGAATGTTTCCTTCAATAAATCGATTGTGACGTGCGCTGTGTGGCATGTAGCGCCGTCTTGTTGGAACCACAACTCATCCACATTCATGCCATCCAATTCGGGAACAAAATAGTCGGTTATCAGCTCCAATTGCTGTGCACGGTGGCGAATCGATTCATTCGGGTCCTCTTCAACACTTTGCTCTACAGCGGCAATTGTTTCTTCGGTGCGCACTGTTCGACGTCTCTGCGGATGCGTATTATCACATAGAGTAAACGTAGTGCGAAAACGATCCATGGTTAACCGAATTAATTGCTCTGATGGACGATTATGTCGACCATAAAATGGACGGAGCTTGCGGTAAACTTCGCGAACTGAACCATTATTTTCGAAATAAATTTGCACGATTTGCAAGCGTTGTTCTTTTGTCAACCTGTTCATGATGAAATGGCAAACCAAACTAAATATTAATCACTTGACAGCTGACAAAATGGCCGCCAGTTAAAAAAGTGATGCCAACTTAAAGTTCTATACCTCAATAAAAAACACCCATTACAAGAGCATCTCTACTTTGTTTATGCAAAAAACGAAACTACGCTACAATTACAAATAAAAAGGCACATGCGTATTAAACTAAATTGACTTTCATTCTGATTGTTTTCACACACAGAATATTAATATTTATTCGGTAAAAAAATTAATACAGTCATACTCGGAATATTTATTGATCATTCGCCATTGTATACAATCATTTGTGAACATGATCATTCGCCATTGTATACAATGACATGTGAGTCCTCTTCGATTTCGCCACATCGGTCGGAGTCACATACCTTCATGTTTGCAAGAGTTGCTTTGCCGAATGAGTGTGCGCTCGTCAGCCTATTGTTTTAATCTCGTTAGGTTTCAGTTTATTGGTCCCTTGAACCACGGGTCAACTTGCCTCACATGTGGGCCGTGTACTCATAACTTCGACACATAGTAGTACTTACATCGTCTGCTTCTTTTGCAGCCCTGTCTGTCATGTTATTTCCAAATATGTCTAAAAGTCCTGTTTTGTAATGAATCGCTATTTTGGTGAAATCACCTTCCCGAGTCTGTTCTTGTATTCTTCTAACCACGTAGTTATTCATTTTTGTTACATACATCTTTAAAGAAATCGACGTCAACTTCAGAGTTGAGCCAACTCTATCGTCTCTGTCGTCTCCGTCAGTTCCTTACTGTATTCATCATTGATTACTTATACTTTTGGTAAATCCTGGCATAACTTCAGTCTCTTGTCTTGTATCTACGGTGGGCAAGGCGAAACCATTTGGTCAATTCCCTTGTCATAGCCAGTTCTAAACAATATCTTGCGGGTAGCTCTGATGCCATGTGGTATAATAAATGTACCGGTTTTAATCTTAGCAGATCCAGTGAACTCCTGAGGTTCCTGTTGATGAATTATTCATACTGACAGTTCTTGCCAGTTATTTTATGCTTTCTGTGCCGTCACATGTGATCTTTAGTTTTTAGTTGTTTTCGTGTTCTTGATAACGTGAAATATTTGCCGTGAACAAAAAATGGTGAACAAAATTAGAAAATAGTATACTGACACAACAAAAAGCAAACATTGGCGATCACAATTTTAGGAAAAGGGAACACATTTCACGTGAACTTTTATTCTCGATAAGGGTGATTATGAATTTGTTTTTTCCCCTTTTATTACCAAATGGGGGAATAAAAAACTCCCCAGCAAAAAGTATGTATTATGAACGCAGTTAAACTGGCTTTTTTCACTAAAAATCTTTCCCTTGCATCTATGTAAATGAAGTAATACGAGTATTTTATATTTCTTATGTTTCGAAAAGCACAAATAAATCTCAAATACATAATTTTTTTTTCTTTTGGCTAGTAGACAACTAATATTGCCAGGGTATCCCACACCGATCTTAGAGCTTCAAAGTTCCATTTGCGTCTCATTCATTCTCGTTCTTGATTTTGAGCAATTCTTTTAGATTACCAAAGGAGCTGAAAATCAGGTAGATCCGGACTTTACGAGGTTGTCTGGGGCTTTGTTAACATTGCATGTGGAGCATATACATATGTATAGCTCTGAGGGTCGGAGGATCTGTAGTCGTATACGTGGCCGGAAAGTAGTCTATTAAGCGTTTGTATATCATGGTGTGTCAAGTCACACTTGAAGTGCCATGTTTTATCGGGTAGTTGGGCACAAATTTCAGAAAAACTTCTTCCTTTGTCTAAGGAGGAGTTGAAATATCGGTTGTTCTAATATTTTTTTAATTGACTTATAGCTCGAATCACTTCGTTGGGGGCGAGATCGACATCGATAATTGTGCCCTCGTTCAAGGCTTTCTTGGCAGTATTATCTGCACTTTCATTAAAAGTAATGCCAACATGATCCAGATTATATGACATTTCCCCATACTCGAGTGGAAGATTCTGTTCTGTTCTGAATCATGGCTACAATGTAATCCTGAGTAGACTCAGCATTGAGGGCTTTACAGCGCATCATGCTGTCTGTAAGAATTACTAGTATGGAAATGGTCTGTTCTACTGCTCTGTCAACAGCTTTCACAATAGCCCACAGCTCGCCAAAGAGGATCGTGAATTAATTTTATAAAGTTCTTATAACCTCTACTGACGTCAACTATTCCACATCCATCATTAATCAATGTTTCATTGTACTCTTCAATCTCGCTGTATACCAAGGCCTTTATTTGCCCACAGGGGACATTGCTTTCCTTATCAGGAAGCAAATTCATTCTAGATACAAAGTTACGGTGCTTGAAGGAGCATTCAAGGTTGATACGATAAAAATGGGTTTAAATTCGTAATATATTCTACTATAACTGGATTTTATCTGATCATTATTGGCAATAGCAGAATAAGTGGAAGTACGCTGTGATTTCAATTTGACAATTTTTCTCGCTGTCAGATTTTGGCACGAAAATCAGGTGGAAATTGTCCAGCAAGGACATATAAAATGGGAACAGGTTTCGAACCCTTTAGGCCCAGGCATCTGCGCAGTATTTTATTCTGAAAGGTTGTGATCTTACGATTTGTGGAGCCAGGTATATTTGCAGCAGTGGTACGTGCATATTCTATTCCTGAACGGATAAAGCTTTTATAAATGTTGCAAGCTGTTTTAGGAGCCAGGTCGCTTCTTATCGTAATAAGTTTGTTCATCAATCCAATGCCGCTATCTGCTTCACGCAGGACCGAACCATATTGTTGACTAACACT
Source organism: Tachina lurida (assembly GCA_944452675.1). Taxonomy (NCBI): domain Eukaryota; kingdom Metazoa; phylum Arthropoda; class Insecta; order Diptera; family Tachinidae; genus Tachina; species Tachina lurida. The sequence continues at coordinate 65,989,896 of OX101752.1, read as the reverse complement.
GAGATACGGTACTATAGTTCTGCCCAGTAACTTGATATTGTAAACCTGCGCAATAACAAAGTTACAGAGGTGTTCTGTAAACCGCGCGTTTTGAAATCGCACGATTTTCAAAAACGAAAACAGTGTTTCGCTGATCGGACGATTTAGTGCATTCAAAGTTAAGTTCGTATAAACGGTCTTAAGCATCTAAAACATTAAAACAAATTAAAAAGCTGCAATAAGCCACCTTTTTAACTCGGCTCTTTTCTGAAAATTAAGCGATTTCAAATCACGCGATTTACAGAACACACCTGTTAGTTTATGTTGATTGTAAATTTCTTTCTATTGCCTTTGGAAATTTGCCAAATTACAAAGATTCATCCAAATTGAATGAAAGGTTTAGTGAATTACAAATTCTTTTAAATTCCATAATTTTGGACTTCAGTTAGTAACTGCAGTATCAAAATCTTTATGAAGGGATAATAATGTAAAGTCCTCAGCAAATTGAAACAGAAGGGAGTTTTCAACCTGAATCGTATGTAAATCCCTGGTATAAATATTAAATAATATTGGCAAGATAACTGTGGCAGCCCATGGCAGGCTACAATTTCATCTTTGCCCAGTTTGAGTGTGTGTCTGGTTGATTCAACATGATTTGTGTTTGTATATACATAGATCATTGAGTGAAATATTGTTTTCGTTTATACATACATATATAATTGTGAAAGATTACACTTTTCTGAAATAAAATTACTAATTAATTTTTTTTTCATTTGTCGAAAAAGAAATTTAATTCCTGGCTAAAATGCGTCTGACTGCATTTCTAAGTTGACCGTGAGAGTATCATGTATGTTGGGGGAGTACTACGGTACCTTTTAATGTGAAATAGTATAAAAAAAGTACGATCTTACTAACTTTCACATCACTGATATAATTTCAACAGGTTAAGTTGTAATCGAGAATACCAATTTGAACATTCTCAGCTGAAATACAGTTGAGTTTTATTATTTATTTGCTCAGACTCAAAAATTGCATACATAAATATTTTTACTAAAGTAGTCTTGAAATACATACTAATTTGTTGTGAGTATGTAACAATAAAGTTTAATAAATAATAGCATAATTTTCACACTTTATTAAATTTACTTGATTGTTAAGTTGCAAAGTAGGGCTTTGATTAACAATCCTTCCATTTTCTTGAAATTTCCAAACAATTGATCTTTTGGCCTGACCCACAATATCGACAACGTTCGACTTGTCGCATACTTACATTTGAAACAACAAAAAATATTTAAATTTGTTTTTGTTTTGAATGCAAGTGTGGGCAAGTCCAACGTTGTCAACATCGGGGGTTTGGCCTTTTTTGTAGTTGGAAGATAGAGCTGGCAAACCATCGATAGTATCGATAGTTTTGTTTCCATTAAACTATTGATAGTTTTTATTCGCAATAGCGATACTATCGTTGAGAAAATGTATTGGCAATAAACTCCATAAAATTTAACATAAGGTATGTTTTATTCGAACTTTATATAAATATTCAGAACATATTTAAGTATGTATAAACTTATTAAGTAGCTATAGCTATAGCTGCTTAAAAATTAAGTAGGTATATGTTTCGAATAAAACATACCTATATTAGTTTTCTTTTTTTGAAAATCCATGTACATAAAGTAGTAAAAAAATTAATTTATGGAGTTAATAATACAAAATACTTCGCCATGTCATATTTCATCTTGTGTAAAAATTGTCCTGCTATAATTGTTGAGGCACGAATCTGCAACAATATGGAAAATTTAGTATTTGTTATTATCAGGGAAACCGCAAATATGCAATTGCATGTTTTTTCTTGTGCGACGTATTCATGCGGGGACAAGATATTTATCCGTTTCAGAACTTTTTATTAATTTTGGCATCGATTTGTTAGTGGATATTTTTGCATATTTTGCCCTTTAAAGCATATTTTGGCATATTTTACCCTTTAAAGCATGTTTTTGCATTTATCACTCTAACACGCATATTTTTTGGCATATTTTCTAATTTTTAGAGCATAATTTACGCTTTTAGGGCATATTTTCAAATTAAATAAATAAAATAAAATAAATAAAAATTTTTATTTTAATTTGCTTACAAGCTTAAGTGTTGCACAAAATTTTTATTTTTATTTTTCGCCATCTAAGTCTCATTTTTAATGTTCCATGTAGTGTATAAATTTTCGTAGTTATTACGGACGTTAGTTTCAATAAAAAAATCGGTTTTTCTATTTGTGACGGACTCTACCCCGAGTAGAGGTTGAAGGAACATTGTCAATATATAAAAGTTTATTTAGATGTGGCATGCAACGATTTTATTTGAAAATCTATATTGACCTAGATTGTTGTTTATTGCAATAAATATTATACATACAAATCTTGTCTTATTTATCGAAAATATAGTTTCAGAGTTTTAATTCTGATATCGTGATCTCTTTTGAACTTAAAGTTCAATTTTTACGAGATTATCAAAAAAAAATTTTATTATTTGCTTTAGTCAAAATATGTATGGCAATTTTGTTTCAATACGGCAGTTATTATTTGTTAATTTTCTATTGTTTGCTATTTTGCTTATTTTATATGCAAATGTTGTTGAATTTCTTAATTAAAAATATATATTCATTTAAAATAAACCAATTTATTTTATTTTAAAAGCATATTTTTTGAGTTTTTCGTGCATATATTCAAGTTTTTAGTGCATATTGAATGCGCATAAAACAATTTTTTTAGAGCATATTTCTGGTTTCCCTGGTTATTATCTTTTATTGTGAGACTACAACGCATGTACATATTTACCTTAACGAATTTTAATAAATTTAATATTCTTCACGACAATGTTCACTCAGCCTAGACTGAAAACTTTTACTATACAAGTCGCTTTTGAAGCCAATATGGTGCTACGTAATTCAGTTATGGGGCACTGCTTCAGCTTCAAATGTTGAAGCTTCTTCTTCTGCACTGCCCTATTTGGCCTAGACCTATCTGGGTCCGGTTCTTCCATTCTGTAATTTAGCTGATTAAGGGAAACATAAAAAGTTTCTGCTTCACTCTATCATAAAGTATACAGAGGTGACACGAGTTTGAAAATAAGTGATTGTATTTTTCTATTTGTCTGGCTCCCCCTGAAATTTTGTCGGCGGTTTTATTTTGATTCTTCTTTTTAGTGCAATAAAATTTCAACGTATTTTATTATGTTTTATTTTACACTACAATAACAAATACACTATATTTGTCTCTTATTTCCACGAATTTTAAGAAACCTGATTCTAGATTGTTTACCTATCAGTTTTTACACTTCTGTTTTACATGAACTTTTCTATTTATCTACCAATATAATTTTTGAATTATCTTATTACAGTTATAGAATCGACTCGAGAGTTTGTAGTAGAAAAAGTATTTTTTTTTTCGAACTCTCGAGTCGATTCGAGAACCGTCATAAGGCAAAAAATATTGAACTTTTTAAATGATAAGTAAGTATGTAATAAGTTTCCTTGCGTTCATTTTATATACATATAACATTATATATACGGTTAAGGAATTAACTCTACATACACCCATCATTTTTGGGGTTTGAGGAAACATGGGAAGATATTAAAAAAATTAATTATGCCAATATTTAGGGTGCTAATAAATATGTTTATACAAAAAATAAAAAATGAAAATATAATTATAATAACAACAATAAAAGCAAAAATATTCAAAATCCATAGGAAAAAAGTCTACATACAGGTATAAAATACATAAAAAAATACGTGCAAAATGTTCGAGGTCGTCAACTTGTTTGAAAATTCTGTGATTTCCGGTACCAAGCCGTCAACAAATTGCATCCGAATATGTTCTTAAAAAGGCAACAATTGATATTAACCTCGAAAGAATAAAAAAATTTACCACAAATGAAGCTATTGAATTTAAGTTTACGTCATTTGTAATACATAATGACTTAATTTTAACTCTACTTAAGCATGGTTAAGGTTTAAAAGGCAATCGCATCATTTGTGGTAAATGTTTTTTATTCTTTCGAGGTTAATATCAATTGTTGCCTTTTTAAGAACATATTAGATCATATTCGGATGCCATTTGTTGACGGCTTGGTACCGGAAATCACAGAATTTCCAAACAAGTTGACGACCTCGAACATTTTGCACGTATTTTTTTCATGTATTTTATGCCTGTATGTAGACTTTTTTCCTATGGATTTTGAATATTTTTGCTTTTATTGTTGTTATTATAATTATATTTCAATTTTTTATTTATTGTATAAACATATTTATTAGCACCCTAAATATTGGCATAATTAATTTTTTGAATTTCTTCCCAAGTTTCCTCAAACCCCAAAAATGATGGGTGTATGTAGAGTTAATTCCTTAACTGTATATATTTTTTTAAATATATGAATAAATGTCAATTTGCACACTGAATCATACATATCGTCGGTTGGTTTCTGGTTTGCGGCACAGTATATGAAAAATACATTAAGTCTGCACCAACCCAGAAACCAACCGTCGATATGTTTATTAATTTTATAATAACCTTGTAAGCAGGGTGATCGATTATTCGACTTTTTCCAGAAAACGGTTTTAGAATAGTTCGAATATTTGAAATTATGAAAAACCAGGTTTCGGTTTTTACAATTCAGGAAAAACCGGTCAACCGGTTTTTTCAAGTAAGAGAATGATTGTACACACGTTTTGATATTAAATTTTTTTATTAAAGAAAAAGAGTTTACAGTTCATGTAAATACAACAAAACAATACAAAAATTAAAAGGTAAAACATAAGAATTAATTTCATATACTTACATATGTATATATGTATGTACAGTACATATGTATGTATGTATGTACATACATGTACATATGTATACGGGCATGTTCTGACACTCGCAAATCGCATAACATTTGCAATAATGACTTGAACTCGCAAGAGAGGTGTTCTGCAATTCGCAATCGCCAGACTCTTGGCGAGTTCAAATCGCAAGAGTATACTGAAGTGACTGAAAACAAAACTTTAAAGAAACACTAAAATGGTTAATAAATGAAATTAAATGTGTTTTTTTTTTATTTTAATCAGAAATATTAATAGTTTCGCAAAATTTTTATTACACAATTGCTTAATAAAAACACACTAGCTAAATAAAAACTCACTCCATTATTTGTAACACACGACCAAAGCTTTCGGATGCAAAACTATGAATCTCGATTTGCATTTTATTAAAATTGCTATCAGAAAAAAATTTCTTTCGATTCGAATTGAAGAATAGCTCGACGGGTTATTAGTTTAAAATCATTTTTATATATATATCATCGTTTCTCGTATATAAGAATTATATTTTGTATACAAAAAATATTTCCCTTATCGGGAAACTGATAAAATCCTAGATAGTATTGGGATGTATTTTAAGAAACTTCTAGTTTGAAATAGAGGGCAAATTAATTATTTTACCAATGTCTTCTTGTCGCGGCTCATGTTAATATATTTTGCATACTTTTGATCAAAGGCAAATGAAAAATAAAATAAAAATGTAGTACTAAAATTTCTTTTGCACATTTTGGCTTCAAATTAAAAAATTCGATTATATAAAAATTTTAAAATTTTTAGTTTTCTATTGCAATGAAATAACTTTTGTAAATTAGATATATTGTTTTGCTTATTTTTAATTATGAATGTTATATATTTTAGTTAAAAAAGTTATTCTATCAGTTAATTACAATTTATTTGTAAGATTCCATAATTATACAAAAGTGTAATAATGAAAAAATAAATTTATTAAATATTCATAAGTACATACTTTTTAATTTAAAAATGTGCAAATTATTTTATTGAAAAAAAAAGAAAACATATATAAATATATTTTTATTACAAAAATTAAAAAAAAAATTTTTTTAATAATATAAATATTTGAAAAAGAATAAATTTCAAAATACTAACTTTGTAAACGAAAAAAGAATGATAGTCTTTTACACAAAACAAAAGAAACTACTGTGAAATGTATGTTTTATTATTTTTTTAATTGCTAATACAGGAATTCGTTTATATATTCTTTTAAAATTCCGTAAATAGCAAACGGTAATTTTTTGTTAATATTTTATATGCATGCAATTCTTAAATTTATTGAAAAGAAAATCCAATTTTCGCCTTGAGTAGTGACTATGACTCCAATCTTTAGCTTGTATTTATTGTTTCCTGAGGAGAGCAACAAAGTGCGCAATTTGGTCCAATAGCATATGGGTCTTATGATGGTTCCTTTTTGTTACCTACGAATAGTGGAAAGAGCGAACTATGACAAATCTTTTTTTTATGACAAAGATATTTTCGACACAAATCCCCAACTTGAAAATGTTAATTACAGAAAATACGAAAAGGAGATAATGCCATTTTAATTAACTACATTCGAGTATTATTATGTATATAGAACGAACGAATTAGTCATACTATTTTACTTTCTAATCGGAAATTTCTTTCGAAAGGTTTTTGTTTTTCGAATAGAACTACATAATAATCCCATGGTATCGGGTTCACGATACTTTATACCGGTATTTGCCAACTGGTTGATTTAAAAATGTTTTTAAAACGTTACTTCAGTTAAATTTTACAATCAGCCCAATCATAAACAAAAATCCCACGCTAGTTTTCACTCCTATTCACCCCTATCGTGAACAGTTTTTCCCTTAAAATATTTTTCCTTTTCCCCAAATTGTAATCGTGAATAATTTTTCCCCAAAGCTCCGTTCCCTTTTTTGATTCCCCTCATCGTGAGTAATATTTTTCGCATGGATTTTTTTACTTTTCACTTGGTTTTGTTCACTTTATTTTTGCAGGCGAACTGAATCAATCATCACGTATTTTAACTATTAAACTTCCAATTATAACTTTTAATTATAAACAATTCTTTTTAGGACAATTTCAGTAAATAATTAATAACAATAATTCCATATAACACCTTTTTCCATTGAATATGAACATATTTGGTTCACATGCTGTAAATTTTTATGGGGATGGCATATATAAGAATGTTTTCCACTGCATCCAAAATATTTAATAATAATATTTTGTGTATTTCTGTAATTTTTAGGGTTTACAAGTCTTCTTCCCGTTTTTTACATTCACTTCGAATCGATAGCGGGAACAAACGTTCCCATGATGAAGTTCCCGATAGCAAATTTCCCTTCATGGAGAATGAAAATTTCATGGGAACAAAATTTTCACATTTTATTCACGATAGTGGTGATTATTATGAATTTAATTCTTCCTTATTTTACCAAATGGAAGAAGAGAAAAATTTCGCTTCTTCCATTTCAAAAAAGAAAGGGAAAATATAATATACATATACTCCATTAAATCAAAATTTATGCGCGTATTAATAAAATAGTATTTTGTAGTCTTTATATTTCGAACTAGGGATGGGCAAAAAATATCGATATATCGAAATATCGATATTTGCGAAAATAAATATCGATATACATATATCGCCGATATTTCAAAAACCGATATATCGATACATCGATTCTTATTTACGAGTATCGGGTTTCGATATTTTTAAGAGCTCTACAAATTTTAGCCGGTTTTTAACTGTACGATATTGGCATCACTGCTAGTGATGCGAAGAAAAAAAAGAGAAATTTCATAATAGCAAGGCTCATCTATAAGGTGACACCAGTAAGCCAGGTGACTTTTATTTGTTAACTAAGCTAAATGCCAAATTTGGTTTGTGTGGGTATAAGCCTGAAGACATCCTTGTTTGTAAAAATTATTAAGGCTTTCTAAAGGCTTAATCAGAAAAATTTTTTATGGAAATCTTTTTTTAAAACCCTCAAAACCAAGGTTGGAAACCGAAACAAATAACGGTATCGGTATCGGTATCGGTATTTGTTTTATTTCGGTATCGGTATTACCGGTACATACCGTTATCGAGGTTATAATACCGGTATACCGATACTACTGACAAATTTATTATTTCAGGCAGTGGACATAGCAAAAAAACTTTTTTTTTATTAAATTACTTCAAAAAGGGAGTATTTTTACATTAACATATGTATGTATAAAAGCATATAAACTTATTTGTTTCTATATATAATTTTATACTATTACTAAACAATAATTTATTAAAAAAGTGAAACAAGGAGACTGCAGTTCAAACTTTACATATATAAAGTCTATACTGATAAATTATACTGTGTGACAAATTTTAATGAAATCGAAATACCTGTGAAGTGTTACTATTTTTCTGCTAGGTATTGTCGAGTATAAAAATTTTTCAGACATCTCCAAAATCTTGAGTTAAGCCTGGTACTCTGTTCACAATTTCGTGCGAAATGCTGTCAAACTACATATAAAAGTATGTATTTGGTATGAAATATTTGCATTCGCAAGAGTAGTACTCTGTTTTTGGTGTGAAAAACACGGAAAATCGTGTCTTTCCATGCAAAATTCATCTGGTATCATTTTAGTTTAGCTGGAAACAATATGAGCAGTGCTTTTTTCACACGGAATTTTAGCAATGTTGCATACTTTCAAGAAAAAAAAAAGCGAGAAATTTATTAAAACAAGCGCGAGTTGGGCTACATTTAGTACATGTAAAATTTTTCACGCGAAATAACCAAATGCACTGAAAATTTTTCTCAACTTCGAACGGAGTACCAGCCTTTACGGGTAAAAAACCGCTTTTTCGTACCCGTAGGCACTTATCAACCTCTAACTAAGTTAAAAATCAATCGATTTTAAATTTATAAACGGATACAGAAAGAAGAGACTAAGGCCTTTTGAACCATATATGTAGATATGTATATCTTGTTTCAGTAAATTTCAAATATATGTCCGTATTTTTCACCAAATATAATTTTTTGGGTTTTTTCGACACTTTTATACTTTGGACACGTTCTTAGGCAATATTTTTGTACTGGACCCATATTGTTTATAGCTTTCTCGCAAATTCAGACGAAACGAACATTGGAAATTTCAATTCAAAGAATATGCAATATTCTTTCAGCCAACTTAAAAACAAAGAAATTAATTTTCTTGTACAATTAACATTTAAAAATTTAAAGCAGGCACTTTTCTTCACCTCAAGAGAGGAATCTTTAACTTCAAATATAAAAGTTTAGAAGTTTTTTCTCTAAGCCAAAGAAAGAAAGTTAATTGATATATATTTTTGCAATTTTTGTCCATATTACGGTTTACAGCTCAACTAAGTTGGATTGAAACTGAAACAACTTAACTTTTGGTATTCTGAATAAAAACTAATTTTAGTTGTCTTCGAATAAATGCTCGAAAAACAAAGGTTCTTATATAGGTATGCTATGTTTTTTGAAACCATAGTATCTATCACAAAACATTTTAAATATTTTTAGTTCTGGCTTTTCTCTTTTTTCTTGAGATTCTATATTTTATAAACGTGGCAATAATATTGGCTGACAAATGGGATTGGTTGGCTTCTGGAATAATAAAGCAAAACGAATGCAATGGTCGAAATATAAACCAAAATGTCTCATGGTAAAAAAAGTTGTAATACATAATAAAAATTTGGCAACTACAACTCTCTTATCATTTATTTTTTGGCCGGAATCGGTATACCGGTACGTACCGGTATAGACGTAAACCGTAGTCTGGATGCCGGTATTTTCTAACCGAAATGGATTTTGGTATCGGTAACGATACCGGTATCCAATTATAGCAGTATTTGAATCGGTATCAGTATTTTTACGATACCGTTTGCCAACCTTGCTCAAAACCCATAAGGTCTCAATGGTTGCTCAAAATTTATATCGCTTAAACTTTTTTTATGGCACGATATGTTAGTATGTGTATTTATTTTAGATTTGGAATATTTTGGCAACATTTGTCGGCAAAAAATATCGATATATCGAAATGTCGATGTTTTCAAAAATATATATCGATATTGTTCAAAAATATCGATACGATATACATATATCGATAAATTTTTTTCATTTGCCCATCCCTATTTCGAACAACGCAAATACTGCCGAAATACATTATTTATAACTAATTTCAGTATTTGGTTGCACTCAAAAAAAGGCAGAAACAAAATGTCAACAAAAAACTAAACAACGAGCTTCGAAATGCGGTGATGCCACTTATTACTCTTATTTGTTCCCAAGGAATTTATGATTGGAAGAATTTTTTCTTAAAATAATTGGAATTATTTCTCGTGGAATATTCTGCATTGTAGATTTTCATTATCTTTTTAAAAATTTTGTTAGGAAAAGTTTTTGTCCAACAAAATGAAATACGGTTTTTCAAACCAATTAAAATAAAAGACAATTAAAAAAATTTATAAAATATACATTTATTGCAAAACTAAAGTTTATTGTTTTTAAAAAGCAAAATAAGAAAAAAATTCCTTAAAAATTAAACAAAAATATTTTATTACACTTATTATATATTATTATCATAAATAAAAGATACATTTAACATTTGAAACAAAGCAAAAAATAATAATAAAGAACAACAACAGCAACAACAAATTTCAAAAACTACTAACTATAATTGTAACAATTTATTGTGATAGAAAAACTGATGATAATTTCGCTTAAAAAAACCTACAAAAATAATATAATTAAAACACAAAAACAAGAGAACATTTTAAAATGTGTGTAACGGAAAAGATTGTAAAATATTAAACTATTTACATGTCATTTATTTCGATAAAATTGTAAAGAAAATAGAAATAAAAATAAAACAGGATATTGTATAACAGTGACAAACAAAACAAATTATACCATTTGAAAGTTAAGAGAAATCTATATTATCTGAAGTAAGTTTCAAAGTAAATAAAAAAAAGTCAAACTATATATATTATTATTATTAAAAGGAAAGAAAAAAAAAACAATGATATAAAAGAAAAGAAACGCAAAAACATATACTATACATAAATAAAAATCAAAAAATATTTAAATCTATAAAAAAATACAAATTTGAAATCGTTTTATTTAATTTAATTTATTACCCAGTTAAATTGGGGGCATACATGGGCATACTGCATTACTTTTTTACTGCATTACGTGTTTCAGTAATCAGTAAATTTTACTGGTTAATGAAAAAAAAATCAGTATTCAGTAAATTTTACTGGTTACTGAAAAGAGAAATCAGTATTCAGTAAATTTTACTGGTTAATGAAAAAAAAAATCAGTATTCAGTAAATTTTACTGGTTACTGAAAAGAGAAATCAGTATTCAGTAAATTTTACTGGTTACTGAAAAGAGAAATCAGTATTCAGTAAATTTTACTGATTATTGAAAAAAATCAGTATTCAGTAAATTTTACTGGTTACTGAAAAGAGAAATCAGTATTCAGTAAAAAGTTAATATGCATATTTGATTATTCAATATTCATAACCAGATGTTGATGTACAGCCCAATTTAAGCGATGTGGGAACTTATCTCCAGGAAACAATTTTATACTTGGCCGAACGGGATACAACAACAAATTGCCTGCATAAGCAAAATGCCATAAAAAACGTTTTTATGAAATACAATACCCTACACTACCCTCATCAGCACCTGAAGGACGACTGTTTTCTTTCGCTGGAATTGTGAATCGCTCTAGAAGACAAAACCTAAGCGATAAAAATTTTGAAATGCTTATATGCATATAGTTATGGATGTATTGGTCTAGAAGTAGGTGTTTAAGTCTCTCATCTATGCAAATCAGTTTTTATTTACCCAATAACACATTTCGTTTTTAGATAATTTAAAAAAATAAAAACATGTTAAAGTTTTAAAGCCATTTTTCTCCGAATCTCGTTTTTTCAGTTATGCCACTATTCATGTAAGTGAGCAATGTGTACATATCATTTTCAAAACACACAGTATCTACTATCAGTCATTTACTGATTGCTGCATTTTTTTACACAAATCAGTAAAATTTACTGAATTCTGATCTTATTTTCAGCAACCAGTACTTTTTACTGAATACTGATTTTTTTTCAATAATCTGTAAAATTTACTGAATACTGATTTCTCTTTTCAGTAACCAGTAAAATTTACTGAATACTGATTTCTCTTTTCAGTAACCAGTAAAATTTACTGAATACTGATTTTTTTTTTTCATTAACCAGTAAAATTTACTGAATACTGATTTTTTTTTCATTAACCAGTAAAATTTACTGAATACTGATTTTTTTTTCCAGTAATCAGTAAAAAAAGAAAATACTGAAAAAGTACTGGTACTGAAAAATGCCCGTCTATGCTTGGGGGCCACACGTTCAATTTTTGCCTTTCAATTCCATTCAATTTTCAATCCACTCACACCTTTTTTTTACTTACACACTCAAACTTTTTAAATTGAAAACTAGATTGCTATCAATTTCACCTATCCATTTAAATGGCAATTTAATTTTCAATTTGAACGGCTGGTCACAGCACACATTGATTGAAGCTACAAATTTGAGTTGTTACTTCGTCGGTGGCATTTAAAAAATTAAATTGACTATCAATTTGTGCAACAGCTATCAATTTCAAGGAATTTTAACAAACAGTATATGTGATGAAATTGAAAACTATTTCTGGAACGTGTGGCTGCAGCGTAAAGAAAAATATGTATGCTCCATATATTTTTAATATATGAATGTATGGAAGTGTATGGGAATATACATGGCAAAAGTATTATATATGAATTGATATATGGACAAATATATGAAACGTATTATAATATATGAGGCCATATATGGAAATTTAATTGTGAAGCTCTTCATATGTGGATCCATATATACAAATAAGATGTATTATATGGAGCCGTATATATACATATGTATATTATCTCACTTAAACCGTTTTTGCAATCAAAAAGCTTGCATTTTATTAATTTTATCACTGGTGAATTGGAAATCTATTAGAAAATATATGTATACAATATGTATATGTAACAAAAAAACATTCTTGTACGATTTTATACATTGCGGCATTATTTAATACATCAAATAAGCAAAAGGATAATTCAGTCATTAATTTTATAGAAAATAACGCAATTCTCTAGATATTTGTATGAAACAAAGTTCTAGCTAGTTGTTCCGTTATACTAAGTGCTTATAAGAATATTTACAATTAAGTTTGTTATTTGTTCATTAATAATTATCACATGTAATTTGGCTTACAAACTTTAGCCTAATCAAATCATAAATATAGAAACAAATGAAGTGCGAACAGTAATAATAAAACTACCCAGCTAAAAAAAAAATATGTATGATCCATATATTTTTAATATATGAATGTATGTATATAAATATAGGACATACCTGCGAAAAGTATCATATATGAATTGATATATGGACGAATATATAAAATGTATTAAAATGTATGAACTATTTTAAAATATAATTATGAAGCTCTTCATAAGATGTCCTATATCAGAGGTTCTCACAAGCTCTTTCTTCGGGGACCCCTTCCGAAATTTTAATAGTAGCACGGCCTACCGCAATGCGAAATATACGTTTTACATTTATTATACAAAAGCCATATTACTAAATCTTATTAATATTAACTTTTGAGGAATCATAACAGTATTTGTTTAGCTCTTCGCGGACCCCTTGGAATTTTCATACGGACCCCCAGGGGTCCGCGGACCCCCATTTGAGAACCGTTGTCCTATATAGTACTATATAAGGAATAATATTATTCTTAAGGCTTTTGATTAGAGAAAAGCAGTTATTTTTTTCTAAACTCCTTATCAGGTATTTAATGACACCTTCTAATTTCATTAAGGAAGCATTGTCTTTTCCCAGCAAGAAAACAAGATGCATTTAGCGAACATACAAACAAGCTTAAACAAGTATTTATAATTTGCACTAATTTGATTACTTAACATCCTATTGTTAACAAATAAAAAAGTTATGAAATGTAAAGTCCTTTTCATACAAAGTAGTTAAGGATATTTTTAGAATATTCGAATGATTTCATATATTAATTTTCACTTTTGAACAATTAAACTCATATTCTTCTCACTTGAAAACAGCCTTGTGAAAGCAAAACGCAGCGAGATAACCCAAAAATGTGAACTCATCCATTTTTAAAAAATGTTTCTTCTAAATTCGGATGTTAGAGCACATGTTATTAATTTCTACATTTCAAATTTCAACTTAAACAGTTGTAACCATATGCTTTAACATCCCAACTTACAAGCAAATTTGTGAAAACGATTCGGTAGCCAGAACAAAGTCGATTGTTTTAATAAAATCAAATAAAAATATGTAATTTGAACTAAAAAAATCTTTTAGTACAATTAAGATAAAAAAGTACAATTTTTGAAAGTTGTTGGTACATTTTTAAAATTCTCAATGCCTTCCCTGATCGGGATCATGGTGTGTTGGCATTGATGACGTAGACGTTGCTCCTTGCTCTTCAATTTCCATCATAAATGCAGCCACTGTTAGTCTTCTCTGATTATGTTGACCGTGCATAAACTCTTTAAACTCATTTACATGTTCCAATGTGAAAAATTCTTTCCAGAGATTTTAGAAACTCTGGAAATTTTGGGTTTTTCATTTTGCTCTTGATTTGTTCTTAATATTTTTCAAGCAATCCATTTAATTTAATATATACACAATTTTTCGCCATTATTTCCATACCAAGTTTTTGCCAAATTCCAATCAACTTATTTTGTACTTCAATAGTGAATGATTTATAAGAAAACATTTTTTGGTCTGTTTTAGCACGTTCGCTCAAGTAAAAATAATATCTCAAGATATCCAGATGCGTTGGTAAATTAAGATCACTCAAATCAGTAGACACTCCAAAAACAGTAACATCATGCTTGGGTATATGACTCATTGGGTTTTCGATAGTTGTTGTGGCTTCATCTTCCGGTGTACAGGATAGTATATTCATTGTAATATGATGATTGTTTAAATGTAAAATACTGAATTTTTATTATAAAAAATTGGACTTAAATACTAAAAATTAAAACCTTAAAACTAAATAGTACATATGCGTACCTGATTTTAGGCATGCTCTTTACTGCATACAGCTACATATTGTAAACAGATGGAAGATATATTTTATTAACACAAGATTTTTGTTTCATGTTCTGACTAAATAAATTTCAAAAGAGAAAAATAAGCTCCAAAAATAAAAAAGATAGCCATTTCTCTGATTTTTTCTTGTGAAGTGCACAAATTGCGATTTTTTAAATGTTTGTATGGGGAACCCCCCATGGGGTGGTTCCGGGGGGTGTGCCACTGGCATAGGTGGGTTGGCCCTTAAAAATTAGAGGGGTCGGTCATACATTTTGACTCGATTGAGGAACTCTAAATGGGTCAAAGTAAGATTCTTAAAAATTTTACCCTTCGGATCAAAAGTCGGGAAATCAAAATACATTTTAGAGG
Organism: Tachina lurida; assembly: GCA_944452675.1. Lineage (NCBI taxonomy): Eukaryota > Metazoa > Arthropoda > Insecta > Diptera > Tachinidae > Tachina > Tachina lurida. The sequence goes on along the minus strand of OX101752.1, from coordinate 65,974,555 downwards.
TATGGTTCCTTCGGCAAAGTTTCTTATTTTGATCCCTAGAATATGATTTTCTTTGTAATTTGAGCAATTTTTTGCCTTCATACAAATCGACCCGCCCTATTATATACATATGTATATTGAATGACAATGGGTGCATTCATAAGACGTAGCTGTTGCGGAACCATTGAGTGTTTGTCTTAGAAACGAATAGTTGAGTAGTTGCGCTCCACTCAACAGTTGAGTAATTTTCCATCATAAAATTTTTTCGCTACCTATAGTCAATATGTTTTGCTCAGTCTGAACAGATTTTATATGCTTTATTAGGTGGCAGGAGCAAATATTTGTTAAATTTTACATTACAAATGCAGTAAAATAACGATTTAAAGATATAAAATTAAATCATATCCATCAAGCCGTTTCTAAGATGTAACTGTTGGGGCCAGCGATGCCAATTTAGTGCTTTTAGCACTGGATTTAGTGCTTTTTAAGTCATAACAGTGCGACTTATTTCCAGTTGGCGCTTTTTTAAAAAAGGCACTAAATTGGTGCTTTTTTAACTTTGATTTTAGTGCTTTTAGTGCCTTTTGCAATTAGACTAATGGCGTTTTCTTTTCTGAGCAATATGCTGCATTTATGCTACCTTTTACATTTCTTTGTGTTCTTTTCTGAAAAGTATGTAATATTTTAAAAATCAACGCGTTCTTTTCTCATGATGTTGCCCTTAAAAAGAAGAAAAATGCTACATGTTCAACACTCATTTTCATTAAAGGGGCATGAGTGCAGCATTATATTAACAGCTGTTTTTGTTATTGTCTCTGAAAAAAATGAATAATTTTATAGTTCGTCATTGTTTTATGCCGAAACTTGTTGGAAAATTGTTCTTTTGTAAACGCAAAATATGCAACACTTCTTAAAAATCAGGTGAGCATTTAAAAATGTTGCCAAATTACATGTAACATATATGTTACACTTTTCTTTTAGAAAAGAAAACGCCATAAATATTAATTTATGATCTAGTAGCTTCATAAAAAATGGAAATTAGGATATTTCCACTTTTTTGAAACTCCAAATTTAAACACATACTCAATGAAAATCCAACTGTACTGACTGTACTTGCTTCTTTGACTATAAGGTGTTCCTTCCTAATTATCCTATAAAAACAATAAAGCATAATAACAATATTATGTTTGTTTTTTAGATACATACCTATACCAGAGAAACAAGTCGATAAATAATGTCGGCGGCGGCGGCTTAGGTCAATAAATGTCGGCGGCGGCTAAAAGTCGGCTAGAGCCGTTGGGAAACTTTCAGCCGTTCTATGAAAATTTTGTATAAAAAGTATGTACAGTAGTTTTAGTTCTTTTTTACATTATTTTTTATTGCTCGTTCATATTAAATTTTCTATCAAAAATATTTTGCAAAACAAACGTCTTCATTCGATTTTGTGTAAATTTTTATTTTTTCACAACCTTTTTCCAATTTGTTGCCGCATAGGGTAACAATAAAACAATTTAAGACGAAAATAAAAACAAAATATTTGTGTTTATATGTACATTAGGGAATAACTTTTTTAAATTTTTTGCAAATATCAAAATGGCCCTAGCATAGTCGAATACGTCACGATTTAAAAAATAGTACGTAGGACAATAGTTCGTACGTGAACATAGATCCGGCAGAATAAGTCCTCGTCCATACAGTGAAACATTTGCTGCGACACATTTTTGATTTCTCTTTTGAAACTCCATTCGTGTCCACACTGTGAAGTTTATGTTTTGCAGCTTAATAGTACTTTTTTCCATTCCTCTTTCCCGTTTATCAACATGTTCGAATAAGAAGAAAACATGAACATCAGCGGTTCACATTAGACACATTCATGTGCGAACGAAAATTTGTAAGTTGTCCGTACTTAATCTATGTATGTAAACAGTGTGTAACATACCATTTACACATGCCACTATAGTGGCATGCCATTTCGAAAAACTCAATACACTCACGATTTTTCACTAACACATTCAAATTTTTCGCAATGGCAGCTCCAGTGGCAGCAAAATTTGTATGCCAGTGAAAATTTGGCAGTTGCATGCCATTGAATGTCAAAACAAAGAAAAGTGTTACCGTGTTGAGCATTTGATGCACATTTATTGGAATAATGTGAAATTTAAATTAAAGTTAAAACTTGTTATATGTATTATTGTGTTTTTTTTATTGCACTGCACATAAAAAATGTAAGTTTGTTAATTATAGAGCATTAATATTATAAAAACTATACTTATAATAATAAATGTTAACCATTCCGCTAAACATATACTTATATAATGAACTCGGTAACTCTATAAACAAAATGGGAGCAATTTTTTTTTACTTGAGAAGTATACAAATGTTCTCTTCGCCGACATTTTTAAAATGAACTTGCAATCGCATGTGTAAACAGTCAAGCAAATGGCAAGAGATTCGACTATTTCGAACAAGTTTTCGTTGATAATACGTACACAATTGCATGCCACTAGTGGCATGTGTAATTGCAGTGTAAATGTCTTCATAGCCAGAGCTCCCAAGTGTGCAGATTTATCGCAGTTTTATGAAGTGCAGTCACGACGTTCTTGGTATTTTTTCAATTAATTTGGCATTTGAATATACTATTTAATATTCGTTTTTATTATATCATATTTCGATTAAAATTTTATCGGCTAACATTTGTGAGCCGGAGCAAGCCGGTCGCTTCGGCGGCGGTTTGGTTGCAAAAACATTTTCGGCGGCGGCTCAAAGTCGACTTTTAGCCGACTTGCAGCTGATCGACTTGTTTCTCTGACCTATACATATGAAGTTTGAAAATTGGACGTAAGAACGAAGCATTACAAATTTAAGGCTACATAAATGGAAAAATTTGCCCAGAGCTGATCAATTTTGGATTGAAGTTCATAATTATAGAAATTTAGCTAATAATAATAGTGCATTTCTAAAACAAAATTTTTGCTGTATTACCATTAACAGTTCCATATTCAAATACTGAGGTGAAAAGAAGTTTTAGCGCTATGAATTGTTTTGAAAGTATAGCTAAGTCACTCGATAAGCACCAAAATTTCAAAACATTTTCACTTAAATTTTATTCAAGTTTTTTGATATTTCGACTATACCGGATAATTTAATTTAATATATAAAAGAGTAAAAATAAAATTTTAATTGAAATCTTTATGCTGTACATACATACAAAAATATTTAATGCATTTAGTGCTTTCTTCATGAATGAACAGTGCTTTTTGCTCTGAAAAAGTTGGCATCACTGGTTGGGCCAACAGTTGCCAACAATTTCACAACTGTTGAGCTCAACAGCTACGTCTTATAAATGCGCCCAATGTCATACATCATAAAGCAAGCCACAGACCTTGCGACTGTTGGTACAACATGTGCAAGTTGTGTATAAGATTGTAAAGTGTGTGGGTTCGTCGTATGAAGTTGTGTATCGGTTGTACGAAAGATTAAAAAGATTTGATTTTTTGGCAAGTTGTATAGACAGATTGTAAAATTTAGGAGTTTGTTGTACAACTTCATTTCATTTTGTTCTTATTTTCGTTCTGGTCATATGAAAAACATTGCGCTCGAATTCAAATTTGCGTATAAAATGGAGAATTCAACAGAAATAAGTGATTTAATATAATTGTATAAGAGTTTGCGCGGAAGAATTGCTTTTGTATATGCATCGGAACTTTTGACAAAAGGTCATTGAATACTTCGTCTGACACCCAGGTGTAATTTTTATAGTCCATTGGCTCACTTCTTTTAATATTTCCAAAAGTTGTTATTAGAATACGTTTTTTTATATGAATCACTCCTTTAACCAATTTCTTTTTTCTGTCCTTTTTTACGTTCTTCTTCTTATTTTGCCACCAAAAAAAACCATCTATTTCAATACGCGACATAACACCCGATGTCATGTTTTCTCCAAAAAAAAAAAAAAATTAAGAAATGAAGTTGTGCTCTAATGTTGTACACGTTGTTGTAAAGTTTGTGGGCAAAACACACAACTTGTTAATCCAACGTGTTGTACCAACGGTCGCAAAGTGTATGGCTTGCATAACGTTATCACAAGTGTTTTAAAAATATTAAAATAAGAAATGGTGAAAATATAAAGGTAGCCATACATAAGAATGCATACATGTACACATATGTATGTATACTCAAAATAAATCAAAAACAAAGATTTGATTCCGAAAATAAAAGAACATACCGAAATATTTCAAACAGTAGTTAGAACCTTTATCATTCAAATGCAATAGGATAGTTCGCAAATATTCTAGATATCACCAGCTGCCAAATACTTGCATAAGGACAATAAACAATAAGTAAAATCATCTAATTATAAAATTTAGAAGCGATGCTTTACAAAGGTTTGTACGCGAAAATGATAAATTAGTTCATTTCGATCAAGGGCTTAGTGAAGCAGCTATGCTTGAGTTATCCGCATATGAGTTAGAAATTCATAAGGAAGAAATTAAAGGAATCTTGTCCAAAATTAAAAAATTGTATGACCAATGTGTTGAAGAAATAGTATTATACAAAAAGAGAGATGACAAGAAAAAATACGATAAGAAAAAAGCCGACAGTAATAATGATGTATTTGAAGATGACATAGCGATCGTTGAATCAAGATATCAAACTTCTTATGAAACTTTTGTCAGAGTAATATCTAATATATGTAAATGCATGTATTCATGAAACCAGAAATTCTGGTCATTCATCTAGTATGTCGCAAGTTTAAAATTTCCATTTACCCCCCCGTGACATAGAAACTTTCAATAGTGATTATGAGCCGTGGCCTAGTTTTCGCGACATGTTTATCGCAGTATATGTTAAGAACTCTAATTTTTCTATTTCACTTAAGGAAAAAGACATAAGGTGAAGCAAATGATATTGTAAAAAAATCTCCATTAACAAATAGTGTCTTTAAAATTGCCTGGAGGAATCTCCGCGACCGTTTTGAAAACCGAAGAATGTTATTTCACAATCAACTACGTGCTTTATTCAACCTTCCTTCAGTTAGCGCGGAGTCTGGTGAAGAAATAAACCGTCTCCAACGTGACATTAATTCATGCATTTCTTCGTTAAAACAATTCCAAATCGATATTTCCAGTTGGGATGCTATTTTTGCATATATGTATCTGTTTAACAAAATTACCTCGTGCTACTCTATTTCTCTGGGAACAATCCATAGAGAATAAGAAAGAGGTTTCAAAATGGGCAGATTTAAATTCCTTTTGTATAATCGGTATCAGACTTTAGAAACCATATCAGATGTACGAAGTCCTCAAAATGGAAATAAGACCAGTAACTCAGCTTCTAATTTTAAAAACATGGTTATCCAAAGAAAATTAACACAAACATTGCGAAAATTTCTTCTCCAAAAAATCTAGTTTGTAAATTATGTTCCGATGGCATACTCCAATTAGAATAGGTAAACAATTTTTGAGTATGAATTGTTTCAATTTCATAAAAAGTTTAGATCTTTCTATTAACTGCTTTGCTAGAGGACACACTGTTAAAAACTGTCGAAGCACGCACAGTTGTTTTTCTTGTCATAAACGACATCATACGCTTCTTCACAAGGAAACTTCAAATCCGATGGAAAGTAATAAATTATCAATACAGTCCACAAAAGCTTCCAGTTCCAGCGATACTCCGAAACTATATTTTAAACCTTCCACATCTAAAGTTAAGGTACAATCATGCTTTTCGACTAATTCTCATGGAGTTCTACTTTGGACTGCTATAGTTCAAATCAATCACTTACGTGTCATGTAAGTATGTCGCACATGCACTAATAGATTCTGGTTCTCAGGGAAATTTTATATCTGGAAAAATTTTCTATATTCTGAAATTACCGTATAAACAGCTAGATGTAGCTAATTCTGGTCTCAACTGCATAACTTCAGTAAAATCGAGAAAACTTTTCTCTAAGTTCCTGTTTTGATACTAATGTGCAAGTCTCAGTCAACGCTCTCGTTGTTCCACACATTTCCGGTGACATTCCAACTAGCACAATAGATACTTCATTACTTTTGGATACCAAAGCTCTCCTATCGACCTTTTAATCGGTGCTGATATTTTAAACCAAATCCTGCTTGAAAATTTTAAAAAAGATGTTTGTGACTCTTTAGTAGCACAGGAAACAATATTAGGATACATCCTTACGGGCTCTGTTAAGTCTAATCCATCTATATCATTATTTTCTAATATTGTCTCATTCGTGGCGGAAACTTCTTTATAAAAACAGCTGAAGCGTTTTTGGGAGGTGGAGGACCTTCCGAAAAAACATTTTCCTTCATCTTCTGATCAGTTTTGTGAAAAGCTATATACCGACACTACAAGGGATGATGATGGAAGATATGTAGTATCACTACCATTCAAAGAATCCTTTAGGAATCAATCTATTCAAATAGGTCAATCTAGGCCACGTCCAATGACGATCATTTGATGCATCATCTGATGGAAATTGCTGATGGGTATATACATCAGAAGTTTCTATCATTTTGTGAAGGGCAATATGAAAATACTGATGTAAACATTCGTGTACGTGTGATTTTGTTTCTCTCTGCTACTTGTGCACTTCATGAACTAGTATAACATATATCTGAACTGCTCACTCCACAGTATTTTACTAATCAGTACTGATGTAAACATCGTCAGAGCTGACTAATCAGTACTGATGTAAAAATCGTTAGAGCTGACTAATCAGTACTGATGTAAATAGGTATAACTATAAAAAATATGTTAAAATTAGATAAATACAATAAATATCAAAAACAAGAACAAAGGAGAGAAAATAGTTAGCAAAACATAGTTCTATGCCGCCTTCTTCAACCCACAACGCATCTTGCTCTTTCCAAATATCTAAAAATTGTAAAATAAACGAATATATATATATTTTAAATTAAACTTTATAAAATTTCTTTTGTTCATTATTGGTTTTATATTACTTTTTTCACAAACACCATTCTTTTTTTTATCACTTTTACGTACCTTTTTACAATGTATGGTTAAAAGATAACAGAGACTTTAACGGCAAGTTTTGTATGAAGAACTTGCAGTTAAAGTTCAAGTTAACTCTTAACCATATATTATGAAAAAATTTTAATTTTACAAACCGAACGAACTATAAATTATTTTCAGTAAAATTCAATATTTTAAAATTTTTGACATATACACATTAGATTTTCCAATCTAGCATATATGTTAGAGTAGAGCAACTATAATCACTGTTGAATTGAATGTAAAATTGTTAGAAAGGTGTTAGTAAACATATGTTGTTTGTGTTAGTTTCAGTCATTCATTTCTTGTAGGGGTGCTTTTTCCCAATTTATACATAGTGAGGTCAGATTGTTAAAAAATTTAGACCAAAAGTCAAAATATGATTCAGTGATTAAGGAATATTTAGAACTTGGCCACATGAAGTGGGTTTGCCCTTCATCCAATAAAAACTGTTATACTTACTACCTGCAACATCATGCGGTTATAAAACCGGAGAACAGCACTACGAAGATTCTTCAACGCTTCATGTCCTACTTCCTCCGGCTATTCCCTTAATGATATTTAATATAGATTCCAGTATTTTTCAAAAATATCCAACAACTCTGCTGCTAAAATGGCGAGTTTATCGTTACGTATTCAGTTCAGATATAGAGAAAATGTACCAGCAGATTAAAGTTAGTCCTGCCAATACTCCGTTTCAAAGAATATTATTCAGATCATCTCCCAGTGATGATGTTCAAGATTTTGAGTTACAAACGGTTACATTTGGCGTAAATTGCGCGCCTTATTTAGCAATCTGAGCTCTTATGCAACTCACAGACGATTCTAGATATAAATTTCCTTTAGCTAGCCAAGGAATCCATGTACGTAGATGATGTAATCGCTAGATTTTCTAACCTTTGAAAACTCTAGCCAAACAAAAAAAAAAACGTTAGGGTTATATGTGGAATGCTAAATCCCACAATTTCTTTTTATTGCTTAATCTTTACCCACCAAATTAAGTTACAAGAAAAGACAAATACTTTCCGAAATTTCAAAGCTCTTCGACCCAGCTGGATGGCTAGCGCCAGGAATTGTCCTTGCAAAAATCATTATGAGGAAATTGTGGGTATATAAAATTGGGTGGGATGAACAACTTTCTCCTGATTGCCTACGTAGTTGGAATAAATTCTTACAATATTATCATTTTATCAATTCGATTGACATTGCAAGATGGGTTTCATATTCTCCTGAATGTAACCTACAATTCCACGCTTTTTGTGACGCATCGGAGGGCGCATTTGGTGCAGTAATTTATATTAGGGTTCAATTAGAAAATTGAGTGTTCACTAATTTACTAGTTGCCAAATCCAGAGTAGCACCCGTTAACATTATTTCCATTCCAAAGTTAGAACTTTGTGGAGCGGCACTACTCGCAGATATGGTACATTCCGTAATACCTTCCCTAAAGCTTACACCCTACGATTTGTATAAGTGGACAGACTCAACAATAGTTCTAGCTTGGCTTAAAAAAGATCCATGACATTGGAAACTTTTCGTTTAAAAAATAATTCAAAAGTCAGGAACCGAAAATTGGAGCCATCTTGATTCTAACTCCAATAATGCAGATCTGGCAAGTAAGGGTGCATACCCTAATGAATTAATAGGAAATTACCTATGGTCCTGAATGGCTGAAGGAAACTCCCGAATTCTGGTCTATGAGTAATTAATCACAATTTGTCACGGACTTAGAACAAAAGCTAGTAAATTTTCCTTATTTCTCATCATTTTGTGATATTCTGGAAAGGTTTTCATCGTTTAATATAGCTATTAGGGTTTTATGCTATGTATTTCGTTTTATTTACCGAACCAGTCCAAAATATAGTACTTCATTTTCACACCCTACAATTGAGTTAAATCCTCTACAAATAAAAGCTGCCATCAATCGTTTTATTATAATTTCTCAAAAGATTGCTTATCCAGAAACATACAGAACATTACTTAAAAAAGAAAAACCTAAAAGGACCTGTCCAATTCTGAATCTAAATCCTTTTCTTGATGAACACGGAATAATTCGGGCTAATGGAAGACTGTCTCAGTCACCATCATTAAGATTCGAGCACTTCCGGAGATTACCTCTTACATACAAAATTTTCAGCTTTATAATAGGTTTGTTCATTTACTAAAAATTTTTACGAATTTGTAACAATTGTTACTGGGAAGTGTTCATTAACTCAAAAAGTTTGCAAGGAGCGAGCGTCAAAAGAGAGAAAAATATTGAGAGACTAAAAAAATTATTACCAGTAAAATTTTTACTTGCAAGAATTATCCAACCACCTGTTGTGTGTTTTGTTATAAAATTAATTGTTTGAAAAATATCTGAAAAAGCAAAACTGAAAAATGTGCATTTCTTTGTTAAAAAAATCATGTATACGTATATAAAAAGGAAGCATGTTTTCTTAATTTATTGTTTTTCTTTCATTAAGCCACATAAATAAAATTTTAATTTTGGTTCTCATATACGATCAGAGATGGAAAGTGGCATTTTTGTATTTGTTAATGAATGAAATTAAAATATTATGAAAAATTTATAAAAATAGTAATAATAAATGAAACTGTGTAAAGATTTTCATATTAAATGTCAATTTCTAAAAAAAATTTGCAATCTAAAATATTATCAAACAAAATACATCAGAAAAGAGTATAATTGTATCATGATTTCCATCCATGGCTCTAATATGAGTATAACTTTCATGAAAGTTTTTACAAGTAATGCTAGGAACACAACTGGGACGAACGACGAATTTTTCGGTGCGAACTTTCGTCATAAAAAATAAAACACATTTGTAAATATGAAAATGAACACAACACCACCGTCGAACGAAATTCGTCGTGCGTGACAAACTCTGAGATAGATTTATTTCTATTTTGTACGCCGACGAACGACCAAAAAACAACTTTCTCTCACTCTCTCTCAGCTGTCAGATTTTTTTCAACCTATTTCGCCAAATTGCAAAAAGTCACCAAAAAGAGTTTTATGTAGTTTTTCTTAATATATATTTGATAATAAATTTGTTTTTATATAACACTTTTTATTATAAATTTTTATAAGATAATCGTATAAACATTTAGCAGAAAATCGCGAAAACTAAAATTAAAATGGCCAAAATTATTTGTTGTAAGTTTTTCTCATTCAAATTCAAAACGCATCAATTACTGTAATTAATATAAGAAAAATCATCAAAATCAAACTGTCTTAATTTCTTGCGGACGAGTTTTGGAAGGATTTATTTCCTGAATTACAAAAATTTTGAAATTCAATTTTCTCCAACAGTCGCCAACAAAATTTATTTATCGCCAGAAAAATCGCCATGCCGCCAAACCAAATATTTGGATGCCAAACAAGTTGAAAAATCGCCACGTTTGGCGAGAAATCGCCATATCTTACAGCCCTACACACAACAACCAACTTTATCAAATATAAGAGAGGAATTCGCTGAGTAAATTCGTCGTTGTTGTGCTTCACACGACGAATTTACACAGCGAACTCTTACCGACGAATTCGTCGACGTGGACGAAATTCATCTTTCGTCCCAGTTGTGTTCCTAGCATAAAGCAGTCATTTACTTTTTCATATTTGGGAGAGTAATTTTATAAATTTCTGCCTTACTCTCTCGTTGCTAGTTTCTGCTGGGAAAGTAAATGAACAGACCCAATATTAGTATAGATTAGCAAATAAAATTGAAAGCAGGTAAGTCAGTTTTTTAAAACACCTTAAATTAATTTATTAATTAAATATTTCCAACTTATTTATATGAAAAAAATGTACATATACAGTTACAACAAAGCAGCAGGTTCAAAAATTTATCGAGCTTGTGGAGAAGCAGCCCGAAAGCGGCCAAGCAAGCATCAAAAATAGGAGCAAAGAATTTTGGGAAGAAATCGTCATAGAACTAAGTAGTTTAGGTCCATCATATAGAAAAGCGCACCCGTCGGTTAAATACCTATATTGCTTATTTACCCCAAATATTGAATCCCCGTTTTTTTACCTCTATGAGGTAATGAAACGTCTTCGCTTTACCTTTCTCGGATAATTACCCCAAAAATCATATCATTTGATGAGGTAATTAACCGATGTTTACTGTAATAACAAAATTATAAAAACACAATGATAGCGTAATGATTAGATAATATATTAAACTTGGAATTTTTGGAACATTATAGGACAAATTTAAAACGAAAGCTCGCCAACAACCAAAACAGTTATAGTGCAGTTGGTTATGGTCCCTCGTAGGAAATGTCTTTAAATCCTCTGGAGGGAACCTTAGAAATAAGGGAGCAAGTCGCGCCTACTGTGAAATCCTTCAGCGATAACCAACAAAAAAGAGTTGGTTAAAGAAAAGAAACTTGTAAATCTGAAAAATTAATATATTAAAAAGCCATTAATTTATAACTCAAACCTTTTCTGCGCAACGCAAAATAAATCATAACTGATATCCATTTCATGGCTTAATATAATTTTATTATTTATCTAATAAAAAGTAAGCTTTAAAAAATAGCTAAATTTAATTTTTTATTTTTTCGCACCTATTCAAATGTCAAATCGTTGGGTTTGTTCGTAAAAGCATCAATGCGCTGCAAATGGAAATTTAAATGTTCTACTGAAGTAGATAACGCATGTCAAATGTGGTGTACAAGCATGATTACTACTAAAACAGATTATCAGCGAACTTGTATTGCATTTTAAATAAAAGTTTCCATGTATGATGCAGATCAGTGATGCATTTACGAACACACCGGTTGCTTTTTAAGGCTTGCAGCATCAGCACAATTTCAAATTGAATTAGGCTGATTTTACATCTGGCTTTCCATGTGTGCCATCTGCTCAAAAAAGCGTAACCACATATTACTAATGAAAAACTCTGATTCAGACAGGTATTTATTAAGTTAAACAGTTTCATACAACAGTTAAGTTGTTTTAAATTTAAGTTATTTCAGTTTCAATTCAACTTCGTTGAGATGTAAATCGTAATAAGGGCATAATATAATTAAATAATTAGAAAGAATTCTTTTGAAATTTTGTATTTTAATACAAAGAACAAACAAAAAACTTATTTTAAACAAGAGTTTTCGCTGTGTAACATGGTAATAGGCTTTTTCTTTACAATAAATGTGTACTAAACTAGATTTAAAGCACCCAATCGGGTCGAAATATACTGGCATAAGTTTACAGTAGTTTCGGGCAGATTTTTGAAATCCTATGCACGCGTGTATAGGAAGCACATATGAGACATATGAAAGTGTATTGTGTCTGCCCAACACTGGTTTACAGCCAGTGGTACTCGTGAATTTCTAAACACCCTTAATGCTAACTTGAACATTAAGACAGTAAAGGAAAAATTACAATTGGGAACTAACTAGTGGTGGGAACTTCAATCAATAAAATACTATTTGGACCCTGCTAACGAACAATTATTTGGATTGGACTGTTATTTATTTTAACTTAAAATAACAATTCAAACAGAAATAAAAATATTTTTATTTTTTAACCGCCGCACAGAGGAGTATTTGACCCAAAAAGCTGGCCAAAATTATTAAGTGTGTTTTTTGTTTTAAAAGTTTAACTTTTTTGATAGTTTTAGCTTTAGTTTGGTAGAAAAAATTTAGTGGCAGATTATTATTGGGTTATTGTTATTTTTGACACCGCCCCAGCCAACAACCCACCCACCTTTTATAAGTTTGTTTAATTTTTTTTTCATTTTGAAGAGAATTTAATTTTATATATATATTAATTTTTTATCCGTAAACGGTATGCCTCGCTATACGATTGTTGTGTATTTTTAGAAAAATTATTTATTATTACGTGTGCCGGTCTCCCCCTCGCATTCCGCCAAAATTTGGTTTGCAACTGTACTTTATTCTAAGAGCAACTCAAATTAAATTTAGATAGTCGAACTATTGTAGTTGTGTAAATACAGGGATGTTACAATGTCCCCCTTGTCAAAAATGTAATTTATCCAATATTAAATAAACAAAACATATTCACTTTTATTTATTATTTATTTTATATTATTAAATACTCATCACATGAAAAAATTTAACTAATTAAAAAGTTCAAAATTATGATCATGTCATACATATTTCATTATGGGCGGAATCATCCATATGAGGAAGAAGTAGTTTGGTATTATCTGATGAAAAGGCTTTTTTATCTTTCGTGTAATCTGAAGTGCTTATTTCTGGCCTCGGCAGATTTTTCTGACAATAGTCCAATGGGCAAAATTGCTTGCTTTATTACAGTACCGCCATGAATTAGAGTCTTGTGCATCGTTGGACTCATGGGATGCCAATTGTAGACCAACACATACATTTCGGCGGTTTTATGTGCATATTCGTAAAATTTTTCAATAGTCATGCGGTGCCCGCTAGTTATTGTTTCCAATATTATATTCAGGCGTTTGATTAGTTCTTCATTTATGCCAGTAATTTTTGAAACAGTTGCTGGATCCGAAAAAATCTTCTTGATGCGTTGCCATCATTAGTGTTGCCATATCCCGGTTTTGGAATATCTACAAGTAGCCCTATCTCTTCCTTAAGCCTCTTCTTGATGACTATCTTTCTTTCTTTAACAAGTGCTTTATCTTCATTGCTCCTTACTTGCTACTTTTGAAGTGTCAGTTTATATGAAAGATGAAGTATCAATTCTAAAAAGCGTATCCGTGCGTGTAAAGTTGATAGCCCAAAATTTAAAGCATCAGGGTTTTCAGGAAGATTTTTCCGCAATGTGTTAAAATCTTTTGTAGATTGTCCGCAAATGTAACACCGCATTGTGGATTTTGTGTCCGTTGCAGCATTGCAGACTTTTGCATCGTGTGTTTAATTTGTGCAATATTTCTATAACATGGTACTTCACTTTTCTTTAACAATTGAATTTGGTTATTTATGTATTCTATTTCTTGCTTTGTGATAAGATAGCAATTTTTTTTGCATTTTTTAGCAATGAGTAGCATGGATATAAATTTTTGTTGGCATTTTATAAAATTTCATATTGGTTTTTCGTGAGATCAGCATTTATAAACAATGCTAAGGCACCCTCAGCTGAAAGCTTATTAACTGGGTTGACCTCGGAAGTTGTTAACGATCGCTTGCAAATATTTTCTTTTCTTGGAGATCGTGTTATATCCATTATTAATTTAGCCGCATCATTATGTCCCGCTGCTCTCTGGCTCATTGATGCAGCAAATGTGATCTCCTCTGTTGTTAATTGCTGACGAATTTTTTGCGTTTTGTTCTTTCACTTGCTTCATTAAATTTTTGGTCGCCCTGAAGATGAACTGCCACATACTGGTATTGTTGCAGTTCCTTCCAGCCATTTAGAATACGTGGTTAAAAATCTGTCCTCTTTCCGTTGTGCTAAACCCCAATATCTTTTGAAAATTTTTTTGAAATTTATAACACACTGCTTTAATGCTTGTATATCCCCATCTTCTTGGCATTCTGAAATCGCACACAATTTACTAGCTAAAAACTGCAACTTCTCGTCAATGGTTCTAGCATTAGATTCCTGTACTATTTGGAATAACTCAAATCTTGTGTAAATTTTTTCCATGTTATCTCTCAAAGTTGGAAAACTCTTATAATAAAAATTTTGCGCAATAAGCCATATATGTATATTTTTCAAAGTGCATTTTCCCGTTACTTAGTTAATAATCTGATACTTGGGTGCATTTTTTATCTACCTATACCTTTTTTAAGGGCAGGCAATCCATCACATTGGTAGTTGTTAAAAGTGATGTAAATAATATTTCACATCAATAATTCGAAAAACACAACATTTTATGACGACAATAAAGTATAAGTATAAAAAAAGATTAAATTTTCAAGAAATCACCAAAAATAATGGCGCAAACTTGCGCAAACTTTTTTTCTTTTTTCTTAAATTAGAGATCTTGTATTTTATTGTGGTATATGACATTATTTGTACAACAGCTACCTTCACTTTCAAAAAGCTTTTCCTTTTTTGTTTTGGTAAGAATTTATATATACATATATATATAGTTTTTTTATAATTAATATTTTTGAAATAAATATTTGAGATAATTTTTTCTTTTTAAATATTGAAAATAGCTGCTGATGAAATCTTTCAGGTAAAAAAAACTCAATGTAATACCTCCATTTGTTTAGCCACAAAAAAATATTATATAAATATCTTGAAATCGAAAAAATTCAATAAAAACGCATGCAATTTTCTTCACTTTCCTGACTTTAACAGTGTCCCACAACTAGGGATGGGCAAATGAAAAAAATGTATCGATATATATCGTATCGATATTTTTGAATGGTATCAGTAGTTAGATACTGCCGGTTCTATGACCATTAAAATTGTCAAATTTGGGTAATAAATGTCGAAATTTGGGTAATTAATGTCGAAATTTTGTAATTTATGGGCTAAATTTTCCATATTATGGTAATTAGTGTCAATGGTGTGGAGTGACGAGGGTTTGCATAACCCTTTTTTGTTTGTACATAGATAAGGATAGTTTGATGTCGGTCCGTCGATGTGTTTTTGTTTTAATTTTATGGTTTGATGTCCGTCTGTTGCTGTGCATAGTTATTTATGTAGGCACGCAGGTGCGCTTGTCCCTTTTTTGTTTGTACATAGATAAGGATAGTTTGATGTCGGTCCGTCGATGTGTTTTTGTTTTAATTTAATGGTTTGATGTCGGTCCGTCGATGTGTTTTTGTTTTAATTTTATTGTTTGATGTCCGCCGGTCTATGTGCATAGTTATTTATGTAAGCACGCAGGTGCGCTTGTTTGTATGTAGTATTTTTTTTCGTTTGTTAAGCGGTTGCAGTAGCTGTATGATTTTAGATTGTGTGTGCGTGTGTGGATAGAGAAAATGTTGCTTTGGTTTTTTTGTATTATTCTTTTGTTTGTACGTAGTATGGTTTTGCGTTTGTTAAACGGTTGCAGAAGGGTATTTGAGAAAGAAATTATGTATGCTTGTGTGGGGGGAATTTGAGAATGTTTTTGTTGTTGGTTTTATTTAGTTTGATTTTTCTATTTCCTTAAAGAGTTTGAAGAGATGAATAAAATATGTAATTTATGAGCAATGAATTTACTTGAAGGTTGGACAAATTGAAGTGTAACATATTTAGGATTGTCAAAGGGAATTAGAGATGTGTGATCATGGGAGCTAACGTTATGCTCGTGCGTGTGTATGAAGTTTGTGATACTGAGGATTGTCAAAGATTGGTTGTTATTTTCTTGTATTATTCTTTTGTTTGTACGTAGTATGGTTAATCGTTTGTTAAACGGTTGCAGAAGGGTATTTGAGAAAGAAATTATGTATGATTGTGGGAAATCTATAAATGTTTTTTGTTGTTGGTTTTATTTAGTTTGATTTTTTCAATTTCCTATGTTTAAAGAGTTTAAGGAGATGAATAAAATATGTGGTTTGTGAGTTAAGCATGGTTTGATATCCGTCCGTCCGTCGATGTACATAGTTAATTATGTAGGTACGCATTAATTATGTAGGTACGAAGGCTTGTATGTATTTTTTTGTTTTAATTTTGAATTGAATGTTTTTTTTTCTTGGTTTGTTAAGCGGTTGCAGCAGGTTTATGATTTTAGATTGTGTGCGTGTGTGTGTGTGTGTGTGTGTGTGCATAGAGAAAATGTTCCTTTAGTTTTTTCTATTTTCTTTTTAGCTGGTGACCATGGAAGGTTATTTTAGAAAGACATTATGTATGCTTGTTTGAAATCTATGAATGTTTTTTGTTGTTGGTTTTATTTATTTTGATTTTCTTATTTCCTATGTTTAAAGAGTTTGAAGAGATGAATAAAATATGTAATTTATGAGCAATGAACTTACTTGAAGGTTAAAGAAATTGAAGTGTACGATATTTAGGATTGTCAAAGGGAATTAGAGATGCGTGATCATGGGAGCCAACGTTATGCTCATGCATGTGTATTTACGTATGTTTTTACAATAACTTGAGTGTTGACAGATGGGTAAGTAGTCGTATATGTATATAAAAAAAGCGAGTGTGTAATGCCGAGTACACATCTGGCATTTGTTGTGTTCTAATTATTTTTAAAATGTGTGCAACGCCTTTCACATTATGTTTTTTATAGGGAAGGCAACACCACACAACAAAAAATAAATAAAAAAATCGGAAATCATAAACGTTACCACTAGTGCACACTGTGTGCATGCGGCATTACTTTTTTTGTTTGTAGTATTTCGTTTAGGACATGGAAAGGTATTTATAGAAAGTAATTATGTATGCTGATGAGATATCAATGTTTCTGTTTTTGTTGTTGTTTGTGATATTGAGGATTGTCAAAGATTGGTTGTTATTTTCACTGCTTGCTGACATTTGTCTCTGTCTCTTGTACATACCATATACATATGTACATACATATAAATAAATGATTGAACAGCATTTTTTATATTTTTAATCTACATATTTATTTAAAAAAATATCGCAAATAAATGTTTGTAAAAATAGAAAATTAAAATAAATTTTTTAGTTATTTTCCTGATAAAGTAAATATGCATTTCTTAAGGCACAGACTCCATAATTATGATAGCTGCAGTAAAAATATTCCGGATATTTAAGTTGTATTTGCTTTAAGTTTATGCAGCCAATATCCTCGATGTTGAAAACTCTAAGTTGAAGTAGTTTCTCAAACCATTTCTTCTTTTCCACACCCTTAACATAAATTGAAGAATGTTTTAAATTGGATTTTAAAAATTTTACAACACTCTTAAATGATATTGATCCGTCATTCCAATTCAGATGATGAAAGTTTCTTGTTAGATAATTCGCTTCTCTTTGTTTTGCTATTGATAATCTTTTGAAGTTAAACGGTGGTTTAATAATAAAATTTATGTGCTCCTTATTGTTAAAAACAATTGATATTTCTTTTGCAATGAAGATGTTTGAATTGGATTTAAATCCTTGCATATCGATGAAAACTTTATCCCCAATCATCTTAGTTTTAATTTACATTATTTTACGAACTTGACCTTTTAAGTGTATGTATTCTATTATGCGATCGTGGATGAGAATGCAAAAAGCAGATGTATCAGTAGGAATGTTGGAGTCCGTTTCAATTTCAATTTTTATATCAACAGGACCGTTAGAGAGGGCTTCGTTTTGGTGACTGACATCTACTACCACTATCGGCACACTATTTTTAAATTCCTGAGCAGTCAGAAGCGGTTGTGATTCCCTCATGTAATAGTTTTGTTGAAACCGTAGATACATATCATATACGATGGCATACCGATCATTTTTAAATTTTATATTTAGATCATCATATGGGTACGATTCTGAATTTAAATGCACTTTTAAATTGTTTAGATTACAGTGAACAAACTTATTTTCTTGTTGAAAAGCAATCAACACAAAACGGGGTCGTTCTCTATTTGCAGCCAGTTTAACATTCCATATATAGCTAGTTCCTGTGTTTAGTTGAGGATTAATGTGACAATCCCAACTGCGAAATGCCACTGGTATAGAAGCACCACTGTTAATAATTTTAATCATATTCAATTTGCTCAAATCAGATAACTGTACATGTGGAATTCTCCATGAGATGTTTGAGATACTAATTTTTGGTTTGTCAGTAGCAACAGTTGAGTATACGAGTTTTTCATCGTTCTTACTACGTAGGAGAACCAATTCATGTTTGCCGCTGAGTATAATTTTATTATAGTCTTCAGCAAAACCTAAAAATAGTTTCAGTGGTACATAGAAATTAAAGTGTCCATTTGAAATATCCAAATCATCGAGTTTGTTCCATCCTGCGTTGTACAAGCCAACACTTTCTGTTGGTGATAAAGAAACAAAATTTTTTAGGCTGCTTGTGATCGCTAAATGTCTTGTATGATCAATTTCTATGCCATTAAGTTCATATCGAATTTCGTCAAAGAGATGTGCCACAAAGTTATTTATTAATTTTAGATTTAAAAACGAAGATATTTTGCTGTTATTATCATCTACAATACTTCCCTCAACATATATGTAACTTTCGCTGGGTAGCACATATAAGTCTTGATTTTGTATTGAAATTCGAATCTCATCATTATTGTTGAAGGATTGTAGGTATGGTGTATATGTGTGATAGTCCTTTTTAATTATACTCTCGTCTGATTGAGGTTTTTCTAGAACATCTAGTATGTAACTCATTTCTTTGTCAGCTTTAAATTGAGAGACTTCAAAAATTTTTTATTTTCTTGCGTGAAATGTTTTTTGTGTAATGATGTCTTTAATTGTGGTTTGGTTTGCAATAGCGTTTTATGAGTGTATCCAATTTTATCCTTAGATTGCTTGACGTTGTATATTATCATTATTTGCTAGATCTCAAATGTATTCGTGTTGTAATTTCCTCTCCTCGGAAATTAATTAAATCACCGTTCTGATCAACTATGCGTAGAGTAAGAGAACTTATCTCTCGGCAGTTAACTGGCAAATAGATAAGATTTCGAGGAATCTCAACAATTTTATAGCCTGGAGGGACATTGATCGCAAATTCATGTAATGTGTGTGCTTGTGAGTTATTCGTATATGTGTTAACCACTATACTACATTCAACACGCAAGATATTCACGATGACAATATTGACTGGTAGATCTGAGTAATGGTCTTGGTTAGGAGCTAGAATTTTCTTATTGAATCCAAAGAGTTTTCCAATTGTGTTATCTTTGTTAAAGTATATGGGATCCTTAGAGCTATTAACTCTAACTTGCATTGTATTGTTATTAGCTTCTATATCAATTTTATTTTCCCGACAATACTGCTTATAGTGATGTTTAATATAATCAACTATATCATTCAGTTCATAAGATTCTATTGGTATTTTAATTACATGTTCACCAATATGAAATATATTGTTATAATCATCTACATTGGGAATGCTATTATATGAATGAAAATCAGTTAGAGCACATTCATATTCACCATCCAAACGAATAGGAGGAAAGTAATTAGCAGATAACTCAGATGAGTTTGAGCTAAGAGTAAGTGTTATTGACATTATGATTGTCTGATTACAAATAAGTGAAATTAAACACAGCACTTTGTATAAAAAGGAAGTTTATATATAATTATATTTTATTTAAATATATTAGATACAAATATAGACTTATATATACACTTAACTACAATATTTCATTTTTATTGATCCAAGAATTATGTCGATTGGTAAATCCTAACCATTTAACATATGCCTTCTCGCCTTTAGTTTTAAGAACTTTTTCAACTAGATATGTATTTGGATACCTGGTTTTTGAAAGTTCTTCACCATAGAATCCACCTTTAATAGGGTTACCACGATAGTCTTCTAATATGTATGTAGCTGGATGTGTATTTTGAACTCTTTTAATCGTAAAAATTTCTGTGGTCCAATTTGGTGTATATCCTTTTTCAAAAACGTGTTTATATTTACTTATGCGCACATGATCTCCCACATTGAACTTTGATAATTTGAATAGTTTTAAGCGGTTATATACCGTGTTTAATAATTTTTTTTCATTTTTATAGTCAACTTGAATCGGTGGCATTTTGATGGTGCGATGCATTTTTTTATTATATGTATTAATCAAGTCTTTGTAAATGTCGAGCCAGTTATAAGACCCATTAAAGCTAAACTCTTTCCACATCATTCCTTTTAATGTTCTGTTAAATCGTTCTACTATTGATGCTTTCATTCTGCTATATGTTGAGTAGTGATTAATGTTGTATTTATTCATCAATTTTCCAAAGTGTTTATTGAAAAACTCTTTACCATCGTCTGTTTGCAAGTTTTTTGGTATTCGTCCCAGTTGAAAAATATTCTGCATAGCCTGGCTTGTTTCCAATGCAGTCTTTCTTTTCAAGGGTACTGCCCAAGCAAATTTTGAAAATGTATCAATTACAGTCAGCAAAAATCGATAATCTCTATTGTCTGTAGAATAGTTTCCCATTTCAACTAAATCAGCTTGCCAAAGATCATCTATTCCTTTCATAACAACTCTTCGACGTGGAAAATGTTTTCGTGCTTGCTTATGTAGTTCATTTATTAAATTTCTTTTTGAAGTCATTATTTAACGTATTTAGAATTTGATGGGATAAGTTGAGTTCAGTGTGAGTTCATTTAAATACTGTCGACCATCATATT